>OX375878.1:1776182-4487432 GCA_947359465.1 Metellina segmentata
TTAAACATTATTTTATTAATGACACCAATGCTCTGACCCTTCACAATGCTGGCTTCTTATATCACTGCCTTTTTTGCATATTGGGGGCTGTAAATTAAAAAAATACTGTTATTACGAAATGATGTTATTTTGTTCACATCTTTTATGCTATTTTTGTTTGTTTCTGTGTTTGGGTATCTTTTGGAAAGCATAGCAATATTTAATTATGTTCATTTATGTAACGTATAAATTTACAAAAGCATATACTTTAACTTTTGGTTTTTATATCTTTTTGGAAGTTAAGCAATTTTTGTGGAGTAAACGTATAGCAACGTTTCCACCTTTCATCAAAGCATCTCTCAAATGTGCATAATGTTCCACTCTCCGAGTCCCTCTGATTCAACGATATTCAAAACAAAAGTTTATACTTTTGTAAATTTATGTTGCCTAACTTATCATAATTAAATATTGCTATGTTTTCCAAAAGTCACCCAAACACAGAAACAAACAAAAAATTGCCTAACAGAGCAACAAAACTATGGCATTTCGTTATAACTGCCTTTTTTTTTTATTCATAGCCCACAATATTTCGTTATATGGCCAAAAAAAAAAAAAAAAAAACGCTGTTTTTATGTTTCTGTTTCATTTCCAGAAGCCAATCTTAATTTCAGAGGCTGCAATTTGCTGCACAGTAAGATGGAAGTATTCAAATGTGTTAGGTAACAGCCAATCACGGTTTCGTTTTTAGAAATATGCAAAAAAATTTAGTCTTCGATTTAAACATCATTTTGCCAATGCTGGCTTCTTATATGACTACCTTTTTTGCATATTGGGGGCTGTAAATAAAAAAAAATGTTATTGCGAAATGCTGTTATTTTGTTGATCTTTAATGCTATTTTTATTTTGTTTCGGTGTTTGGGTGTCTTTTGGAAAGCATAGCAATACTTAATTTTAATAATTTATGCAACACATAAATTTACAAAAGCATAAACTTTTACTTTTGGTTTTTATATATTTTTGGAAGTTTAGTGATTTCTGTGTACTTCAGTTTTTTTGTCGCAGCATTTCCACCGTTCATCAACGCATCTCTCGAATGTGCATACTGTTCCACTCTGAGTGATCTCATTCAGTCGTATGTACAACACCTTCTCCGATTCAATGTCGGAATACATAGCGACAATAAATTGATGAAGCAGGTCTCTGCTTTTGAAAAAGATATCCAAATAAATCAAACGAAAAGTTAATATGCTTTAAAAATGATAATCCAAACTATCGTACTCTAAAACAGAAGCAATAACATATTGCACAACTGTCATCCAGTTCCAAAAATGGAGGAAACACAAAAAAATATATACTTATATTATACATTATGATAATCCAAACTAAAAGTTTACGCTAACTAAAAGTTAATATGCTTTTAAAAAAGCAATACATTTTTATAAAGTATATCCATTAATGGGGCAGCTACATACGCACTGTAAATACGTATTTAGTCAATACCAATTGAACATTTGCTATTCGGAGGAACACAATATTAATTAAATATCTCATTACATTACTTTTAAAATGTTCTGGATTAAATTTTAAAATTTGTGGTGGACTATAAAATTGTAAAATATTCACACTACCTATGTGCCAAATTTCATTATTGGATGTACTATAGATTCGTCAGGACACGCCGAACAGACAACACACGTAGTACTTCATTTTATAATTGTCTACAGTTGGCAAAAGTTAAGCATATCGTGGAAAATGTTAATTTCTGGAAGCTAATCTAAATTTGATAGGCTGCAATTTGCTGCAGAGTTAGATAGAACTATACAAATGTGTTATGTAACAGCCAATCACAGTTTCGTGTCGACAAATATAAAAAAGGCAGTCCTATAAGAAGTCAGCATTGTGAAGGGTTTGAGGAGTTGTATGTAAGTGCTGTAAAAAGTGTTTGCAACTTTTATAGGATTAGTTTTCAAGACGGGCGTGTTTTTGTCACTTCCACAACACATATAGCAAGCGCTGCCGTTTTGTGGGATGGCTTCAAGTTTGGCAATCAATCACTCATGTTGCTCTTTTCTTTGCCGTTCATTCCGTCATTTCATCATTATGCTAACAGAAACTGCTGTCAAAACACCTGTGGCCCACACCCAAAAGGTTACAACCCCTGCGGTTCATCGATATATTGCTGTTGTAGCAAAGCACTCATCATGCATGGCTCTGCCAAAGGGCAGATCTTTCCCAAATAAATAAATATGTCAATGTCATCATAAAACAAGTCTTGCGAGAATTACCCCATAGTTTTTAAATTTACAAATCTATAGACATTACGCATAACAGAAATGAGTCCTTAAAACACACAACACAGTTTTTTTACACATTGGAACCATCTGGAGTACTCTCGCACATATTGGAGCACTGATTATACTTCTCACGAATCTGAATCCACCTTCACTATGCAATGGCACAACACTCTGTCAAGAAACTCATGCCAAATATTATTCAAGCCACCATCGTCACTACACATGCTGCAAGTTTAAACATATTCATTCCTAGAATACCAATCATCACTTCTGATATCCCCCCATTCCAATTTAAAAAACTTCAATTCCCAGTTCATTTAAGTTTCACTGTCAGCATCAACAAGGCACAATCACTTAAAGTCATACGACTCGGTCTCAATAAACCGTGTTTCTCCCACGGTCAAGTGTTCAACAGAATTTAATATATTTTTACTTTTTATAAATAGATATCACTTCAATTACTTGCCACATATGGTTATTTTAATAAGTGTACATGTATACTATCTCGGGAAAAAATAATCAAGTATAAAATGCTAATTTTTATAATTTGTTTTCCTTTCCCACATGGCACAGACTTATTTCATTTCATTTAATTGTTTCTAAAGTTGCATTTCACATCTACAAACATTGCTAATTTTAAAAATTCAGATAAGGAATAAAATAATTCACTTTGTACTCAAAATTAAAAAAAAAATACCTTTTATTTTGGACTATTAATCTATTTTATTCAAAATTACCTCAACTTACAAAAATATTTCTAATTTTTCTGTCTCCCTATTATTTAAGTAATTTGGGGTTAAAATATACTGTATTGCCCAAATCAACAGATTTCATAATTGTGTTAAAAATAAGATACACCACACATTCAAGTTGTAAAATTTAAAAAAGAAGAGACTCATTTTTTCGGTTTTCAGTACAAAAGCGTGTTTTCTCTCTCCCTTAAATTTTCTCAACTGCCTTTTCCAAAAACTTAAATCTCTTAATTCTTAGAAAATACAATTTTTGGCATTGCAGTAAAATGTGTAAAATATGCATGTGTATAAGACGGATTTTAAAAATAATACAACAATCAACAGAAGTTCTACATGTTTTTATTAAAAATTTCAGCGAATTTTAAATCTGAGGAAATTTTTAATTAACATCACACAAAATCAACACAATTGGCTATTAACGAGGGTATGGGATTAATTCCCTAATTGAGAGATCCGAGGTAATTTTTAATTAACGTCGTACTATAGCAACTCAACGGGCTCTTAACTGCGGTCCGAGATCAATCGCCTAAGGAAAGTATCCGAGAAAATTGGGTAATTTTTAATTAACGTTCTCAAGCACTACAACTACCTATTAACTAGGGTCGAAGTTTTATCCAATAAGGCAAATATACGTGTACAACCACGGTCAAATTATAACATAACACCTCAGCTGGCACCCCACCCTCCAAGAAATTGTCATGTCACACCAATTGGATCTCTTCACAATTCCAATTTCACAATAACGAGGCCATCACGGCGTTATCTCTGGTGTTGATTTGCGAAGCAAACCAAACGGGAATGCGTACCAAATACCGGTGGTTTACAAACGTTTACAATGGACACACCTAACCCCACAAAGTACAGTACGGGCAACGCCGTGCTAGCCACGTAGTGGCTAGTATATATATATATATATATATATATATATATATATATATATATATATATATATATATATATATATATATATATATATATATATATATATATGTATGTATATTGCATAAAGGTAGTTACGTCTTCCTCTTTTTATGTGAATGTAATACTTACTTCCATCACTACGAAGAGTGCAGCGAAAAACAGAAGAGTTGACCACTCAACTCGGCTGAGAACGCTTTCCAGCTCATCGAAATCGCCCAGTGTCAGAAGAAAAAGAGCTCCCAGAATCGCTATCCAACCTGGAAGAGAAGCAATGCACAGTTTCAAATATTTAAGTGGCAGCGCTACATTTTATGTTCATTTCTCTAGCATATTCAGACCATCCAATTCCTCTCAACTTTGGAAAAGAGTCATCAAAGTGGAAATTCGCCAAGGTCGCAAGAGTATTTTCCGAGAAAAGTATGCAACAGGCGCTCACGTAAGGCCATGACTATAAAAAGAAACTGAAGGCTCACACTGAACTGTCTGCGGCAGTGTCTAGAGAGGTTATATTTAATAAATATTTCTAAGACTGAAGGAAATCAGTTGGAAAGAAAAGTAGATTCCAACAAAGTTATCATACACACGGACTACTTGGAAAGGTCTAAAGAACATATATTTCCCATAAACAAATCTATTTTGGGAGCTAGAGCCTTTTGAGTTCTCATACTGTTCTATCAGTGTATTATTATGCGAGCTTTTCTATAGCGCGCGCTGACAAACTCGAGAGTTTCCGAAAACATGGATTTCTGGTGATACTTAAGTTAAAATGAGGTCTTTATATTTTTAGAAAATAGTGCACTCAGTGTACGCGGGCGGACATTTTAAACAACATGGAAGTTGAATAAGAATAAGAATGACACTTCATATTTAGAAAAGGTAAATAGTGTTCAAATATAATTAGTAGATCTTCAGTTCATCGGGAGGTTTGCGGAGCTCGATCTAATCAAAAACAGTCTGGTGCACGTTACATCTGTCGTGGCCTCAAATGTCACCACGTTAACGCGGTTTGGAAGTATGGAGTGTGAAATGCCAGCTAAGTTGTTGACCTCATCATCAGTCAGCGGTTCAAAACTACGAGATGTCGTCCTCGTATCTTTCTCTTCGGGATGGACCCCGAACCATCGCCAATACCCCAGTGCGATGTTAATTCCACTACATACCTTCAAGAGCAGATTTATTTTAACCTTTAAGCTGCGGCAGGTAGACAACTGTTACCACTACAATTTTTTTTTTATATACCACCAGTGGCATGGTATAGATCTGTGTACGGTAGTTATCCCTCTTTTAAGTGACCGCTGGCATCTATCATCATTTACGAGCTGTTGCATAATTACAATTGCTCTTGCTTCTCTTAGTCGGAAGATAATGGAGTCATAATTTATTCAAATCCCCGGAGTTAGATACATATCTAACTAGTTTCAAGGAGAAAGTCTTTCCCTTGACTCCCTTAAAGGGACAACATGACACGGACGTGCCGAAAGTCATGGGAAAGCAGTACGCAAATTTACAAGCGGTTCTCATATCGTGTAAAAAGTTGCAAACATTCAGATGGTTAGGGGGAAAGTGACCTAAAGAGACCTGATGTGATACTTAAAAAAAAATAAAAAATTGCGTTGTTGACTGTCGCATGAATAGATCCTTTTGATTTTCAACACTGTTATTAAAGCGTTTTCGAAATAGTGGCCGAATACATTACAAGTATAAGCAAAAAAACAATTTTATAAAATTTATCGAATAAGCTGTTTTGGGGAAAAGGTTGCCTAATATGAGGCACCAAGCTTTATTAATATGATATTGTACATTCACAATGACAAAGAAATACAAGCGGGACAAAAAAATCTATTTAATATAAAACTGTTATTTAAATTATCAATTATATTTACCTTATGCGTATAAAAACCAGTCAAAGAGAAATCCAACAACTCTTAAAAGCGATGTGAAAATATAAGTTGTTTCTGAAGCACGGTTCGGCTTACAATGCGGAAGGTTGTGTTTACTATGCATTCTCCCTAGCTAATAGTTCACTACACTTCCGGTAGAGGACGACACCGTAACAATATTAAGTGTCCGAAATCAGTATTTGGTGTAGCCACCATGCACTGCCATAAGTGCTGCTATGCAACGTGGCATGGAGTGAAACAGATATTGAATGTTTGCTTGTGGAAGATAATTCCATATTGTTTGTATGCGCAAACAAAGTTCGTCTTTTGAAGCTGTAGGACGCGGATCACGAGCGAAAACCAAATCCCACACTAGCTCAATCGGCGACATATCCGGCGAATAAGCAGGCCAAGGAAGAAGTTACATGTGTTGGGCTGAAAAGAAGTCTCGAACATTCCTTGCAACACGTTGGCGTGCATTATTCTGTTGAAAGTCCGTAACAGCTGAGATCGTCCATGATACGAAATCGCACCCCATACCATAACTCCGGGTGTTCGGCCACTATGACGTTCTATAATGCACCATGGAAGGCAGCGTTCACCGGCATAGCGTCTAACACGAACGCGGCCATCATGGTTCCACAAATTAAAGCGGAATTCGTCAGAAAAGACAACGTGTTGCCCATTAACCCGTCAGGCTCTGTGCTCATAAGCCCATTGCAGACGCAGCCATTGATAGTTTGGCGTGAGGGGGATCCTGTATAAAGAAATCCTTGCACGCAGTCCACGGTGCAGAAGACGTCGGCGAATTGACGAAGCCTTCATTAGCACACCTGTAACAGTAGACCAAAGTGCTGCCAACTGCCTGGAGCAAGCTGTACGGTCATTCACCGCCATGTGGACCAGGACTATCATCGCGCGCTGACGCCACCTTCCGTCGTCCACTCCCAGTTTTTCGATTTGTCCGGTGCTCGTCGGTCCACTGCTTCCAAACTCGCCTCACTGTGGAACTGTTCCGCTGAACACGAGCTGCTATTACGCGATAGGAAAATCCTCCTTCACGAAGGCCGATGATTCTCCTCCATTCACACTCCGTAAGTTGTTGAAATTTCACCCTATTTCGTCGTGAAGGCATACTTAGGTCTCACTAAACGTTCGCCACTAAAAAATAACCATGCACTATTTTCAACGTCCCGTTACAGACCTCTATTTATACGCTTTTAGCATCAGTTCAGAGGACACTGCTCACACCACGTATGCGTTGTGGCTCTGAAACTTTACTACTTTGCATAACATCCTATAATTGACATTTGCTGCAAATTCATGGTGTTGCATTTTTTACAAACAGCAGTGTACTTAGTTTTAAAAGGCTGAGTTCTTGGAATTCTTCGGAGGCCTACAACACAACAGGGGGACAGTGCTTTACCATGTAGAAGTGTGTATGATTAAACAGAGAAGCTTAAAAGAGTCCGGACAAGCGGGGTGCACGATAAAAGAGCAGGATGCCCGTCAATCTCCACCACTGACGAGAAGATTCAACAAGCTGGTGAAATGGTACTGACAATCCGGTGAGTATGTAGGGCGTTCTCTGCAGCTTAGACGGACAAAGAAGTGAGGGAAGCGGTGCATACATGGTTGGGGGATTCACGGAAGACCTTGGAGTAAATACGCAAGCTTGTGGACCGCTGAACCAGGTGTATCGAAAAGGTAGGAAGATGCACTATGAGGAAATGGACGAACTTGTTCAGCCACTACATTTGTGTAAATGGATTGAAAAAATAAAGTGCGGATTAACCACTGGAAGGAAGGAAACACTGGGTTGGGCGACCCATCCAAACCGTCTTGGAGGAAATACGCAAGCTTATGGACCGCTGAACCAGGTGCATCGAAAAGGTAGGAATATGCACTATGAGGAAATGGACGAACTTGTTCAGCCACTGCATTTGTGTAAATGGATTGAAAAAATAAAGTGCGGATTAACCACTGGAAGGAAGGGAACACTGGGAAGGACTTCGCAGACCGTCTTTTGTTGGTTTAAACTGGAAATCCCTCTCATGGAATTCTAAAAAGATGAGGAGACCAGGCAACACATTACTTCCACTGCAAGGAATGGAACACTTACCCATTGAGGTGTTCATTATCCGTTGTAAACTCAAAGTCTTTCTTGCACCAATTAGGATCAATTCAATCGTTTTCGACCACTAGAACAGTTCCTAGACTTCTCTCAATCAATAAACGAGTAATCACTAAGTGCCCCCCGTTGTGGAGAAAAAGCAGTACTATACTTCTCATAAATCTTACGACTCAGAGGATTAATGAAATTGATCTGCATAATGGATTCAAAAGCATCCGAAGAAAGTTGAAACGTTGAGAATGCTGTCGAAGTAATTTGCATGGCAGCGGAATAGTTGAATTCAAATAAATCAGAAATGAGGAAACAAAGTGGCTTCTACAGATTGAATTCTGGAGTGTGTGTTGTCATACACAAGGATACAGTGTCCTTTTAAATGGTAGCCCGGTTGGAAGCGTAACTAAGGTTGCGAGTTGTAAATCCAACTAAATCTGTCGTGACCTCAAATTTCCACACCCGGGTGTGGAAGTTTGGAAAGTGGGGTACCAGTTGAGGTGTGATCTCCACGTCTGACCATGGTACAAAATTACGTGGCGTTGTCCTCGGATCTTCCCTTTCGGGTATGATCAAAGACCGTCGCCAACAGATCGTTGTGTTGATCCAGTGTGGCGTTTCTTAAAGTACCTACGTACCTACCTTTTAAATGCAACCTCAGAGGTAGTTTGTTGGCGAATGCATTCAGATCAAACAAAAAGAGAAGGAATAAATTTTTACATTACCTATACTGAGATTTAATCCAGGGATGCTTTCGAGGAAAAAGAAAATGATGACTATTCCGATGGTGATACCAGATTTCAAAAGAAGAGACGTGTTCTTGACTTTGAACTAATTGAAAAAAGAAAACAATCCATCTCTTTACTCTTATAACATAGGATATTAAACTTCTTTATACTAATAAGCAAAACAGCATCACTTTGCATAACTAGTCACCGAACTAATATGTCTTCAGAGTGAGCATACAAGAAAAATTAATGTACTTTTAGGCAAGACATGACCAAATTTTAGCTGGAAAATTTTATCAAAAAGATTAGGTGGAGTCGTATTTTGGGTCCGTTCCTCTTATAACAGACAGGTTGTCTCTGATCTTTTTTCCTCGCGGTTATGATTATAGAAAATAATAATTTAACACGTTAATATACGGGGTTGAAGAAAGTAATTGAAGAGTCCGGGAAAATCTTTACAATCAATACTCAGACAATAATACACAAATGAGCGAGTTCCAACGGGGTGTTGGAAATACGAAATGAATATAATTTAAACTTAACAAAAGGTAAAAGATCTTAGTACGACACGTATCTCTCTATATTAAAAATTGGGACATTTTGGTTATTTTTTTTGTTAAAACTGTCATATATACATCTTATTACTATTTGTTTTTAAATTTGAAAACATCACGAGAAACCTTAGAATATACTCTTTCTTATGGTAGAATTAGTTTTGGAATTGTTTAATAAATTAATTAGATGCGATTAAAAGAAGTTGGTTACACAAATTTTGTATTTTTTAGATAGAAATTTCCGATACAAAACTAAAACTGTCATATCTATAACTTATACTATTAATTTAAAAATTTAAAAAATCCACATGAAAACTTAGAATACATTCTTTCTTATGGTATAATTATTTTCAAAATTGGTTCATAAAAAATAAATTGATACGATGGAAAGTATAATTTCGCGATAGTGTACAAATTTGTCATCGTGGAGATGAAACGTTAGATCCTTGGGGTGAAAATCGCTGTTACGTCATGGCTAGGAAAGACGCTTGCGAAAAGAGTGTTGGTTGAAACCAAATGGGACTACCTAGCAATCACCGGGGTTTGGATAGCAGGAGGCGGAGACCCCTACTGCAACAACACCCCGAAACATTTTTATTTAACTCCAACAGTTAATGCGAATTTTTATTTCATATATATGGTATATTTTAATCGTGGAAATCTATCTTATACAAAAGAGACATAATTTTGTATAAGTGAACCACCAGGTGGTTTCGAGATGATGTCTCATCACGATATTGCAGATATTTAATGCCGAGATCAGAACTGGTCAGGTTTACTATTGACGAGTTATCTCGTCCATCAAGGCAGGCTAATGATTTTGCTAATGACGAGATACCTCGTCGAGGTTTAAAGAACATATTTTAAATAATGTGAGGTGGGGCGCGAACCAACATCATTCCTATTGATAAACTAATGACTAATTAAATTAACTAACTAATGACTAACTCTGTCCATGTCCTTTACTGTGGAATGATTACACTATTATTCGTTTAAACTCACATTTGATACAATTTAAAAGACTTTTTTTGCTATTTCATGTGACCGTACTTACCCCATACTATGGAGCAAGTGCTCACCATTTTCTTATCGGCAATGTGATAATGTTGGCGGAGGGGCAAGATAGGTCATTTTGTTCACATCCTTTGATCTGCACCACGACCCTGACGAAATTCGAAATATTCTAGCGGGTAAACTAATCTACAGAGCATTTGTACAGGTGGCGGCTCCTACACCAGACACGTCTCTTTACACTAAAATTTCGACATCGACAACAAAACATCGATGTTACGTCATGGCTCGGTGTTACGTCATGGCTCACATCGATGTTCAAAATAAAAACATCGATGTTGATAATACATCGACGAAAAACCATCGATGTTTTGAAACACCAGTATATTTAAACTTCCCAACCCCCAATTTCTTAAATCTGGTTTAGTAACCGCAAACATTAATGTAAGCCGATGGATTTAATTTGTCATTTGCCGTGCTTTTTAAATAAAAACTAAGATTATTTTTAACTGTCAAAACTAGTTTAAAAAAATGTATTAGAACAAACAACAAATATTTTATTTTCAAAATGAATAATATGAAAGAAATAATATTTACAACAATTTGACATAGGTACAACCAACTATAAGTATAATTAGGTAGGTACATAACAATAATTATTGTTAGTTATTATTAATTATTTATCAACTTATGAGGGGGGGGAAGATAACAAACTAATTTTTTATTTATTGTAAATAAAAAATATTGTGGCCTATTATTATTATATGCACCAATATTCGTTATTTACAGTTTGTAAAAAAAGAAGTTTTAAACATTCTCCACCTTAAACCGACTTCTCTTTTCACTAACTATCCCACCTGTTTGGGAAAAAACTATTTCTAATGGAACGGATGTCCCCATCGTTGACAAATACTTAGTTGCACGATTATGTTTTTTAATTTTACTTTTTTCATTCAAAAATAAAACATCAGCAACGTAAAAACATAGACCTATATAAGTCTATAATTAACCTAACATCGGCTCTAATAAATCGATGGTAAATAACAAACAAATTGAAAACATCGACATCGGCGTCGCATCCCTACTTTTCAGACCCTTGACCACTTTGATCTAAAAGTATGTTCAATTTACCGATTGTAAAAACTATGCTACTTGGTTATTTAAAAAATTTAATGGTATTTTTTTCACTTAAAAATAAAACATCGACAAGTGTAAACATCGATGTTACAAAAACATCGATTCCAATACATCGATGTTAAAAACATCAATGTTTTTTTCATAAAACTTCGATGTTTTGAAAACATTGACATCGATGTCGCATCCCTACTTTATACTCAGCGTACGCACTTAACGCTGAAAGAACGACCTTAGAATGAAATAGAACAGAGGTTATGGTCGGAGTCACTGTCATGAGATCTCTGCAGATTAAACCGTGTAGGCTTACATATAGACTTAGCCGAAACGCAGACTAGTGTTTTTGATCACAGTGGACAATCAACTTTAATCAATCAATAATTTAAGATTGATACTTTCCCCCACAACCACGTGTCAGATCCATAAATCGAGCGATCGAAAAAAATAGCATAAAACCGCTCGCACAAATTCCGTCTATTTCATTAGAAAGTCGATAGTTCCATATCACCCTATGTCACGTACTTGCAATTACCGACCTTCTAATGATATATATATACTTTCTACAATTCTCACTACTAAGTTACTCATAAAATACAAGCAGGGCAGAGAGCAATGAAAAAGACGTCTTTATTAGACCACAGTCATGATTCGAGTGCTACAAGAGATGGCGCAGCAAGTTACAAGTTGCGTATCAACAAATTAATTTTTCCTTGATCAGCAATACTTAGACAGATTTCATTGCCTCATATGGTATCATTTGATGGGACATCTTAGAGCAAATAGATGGGAACAGATGGATCACGGCGGGGGAGGGTGAATTTAGGTTAGCTCGCAAAAATTAATTATTTCTGATGCAATGGGCTGCGAAACTGTAAAAAGGCATGTGAAAAATACTCGGAGGCGCAAGGCCAACCTCGAAGCAATTTTCTCATGAATAATATTATATATATATATATATATATATATATATATATATATATAACACCAACCAACCCATTTTAGGATTCGTGCTTTGTCCCACAGCCACGTGACATATCTTTGAACCGAGCTACAGGCAGATTTAGAAATCTGCGTGCATGTACTCCATCTATTTCATTAGAATGTCAATGCTAACGACACGATTGCAATTTTCTCATCAAGCTGAAAGCAATGAAAAGAATATATTTAAAAAATAAAAACATTAAAACTATTGAAAATGAATGATAATTAATTCTATTTGATTGGTTTGTCGTATGTTTGCTGAAAGAGACTTACCAATTACATTTGGATGTTAAATTCAGTAAGAAGAAAATGCATTTCATTTGAATCGAAGACTTTTAAAGCCCACGCAATGAAATTAAATTGATACTCTTGATAGGAGTTGGATGGTATTCACGATGTCAGTATGCCAATAAATATTTGCTCTGTTATATTTGTTGCAGTATGTAGTAAATGCTTTTCTTACTGCCCTGTTCATTTCACAGTTTGTTTCTCTCACATGTGTTTCTTCTCTAAACATATTCGCGGCCATTAAAGCTAACTACAGCGGAGCGAACGTTGATCTAATTGATTGAATTCGATTAGCAAATGAAGTTAGGATTAGTTATTTAATTAATTCTTTATAATCCGAAGTTGTAGATTGAGACATTTGCGTCACTTCAATCGAATTTGGAGATGGAGAAGAAAAATGAGAGATGATGAAAATTGTTTTTTGTGCACTTACTTTTAATTAATACTAGCCATTGCTGGACCAGCTAGCAGTTCTTTTCGTGGGGTCAGGTGTGACCACTGCTCGCTGACGCTCACCAACCCCCGGTGATTGCTACGTATTCCCATTTGGTTTGCTTTGCAAACGAACTCCAAAGGCAACGCCGTGATGGCCTCGAAGTAACTATTATCAACAACGTAACTAAAACACGCTGAGAATTGGAAAATTTGGCATGGTTCCAAAAACCGCTTGTGATGTCATCGGTCGAAAATCGCAAAATCCGTTCCTTCTTTTTTCGAGGTACGGGTGATGTCACATTCAGGAAAAAATAAAAAAAGGTGAGAAAAATGTTTTAATTGATTTTAAAATGTTCGAGATTAAATTTTGAACTGCGAGCGCTACCAAGAAATTCGGACTACTTGTGTGCCAAATGTCATTATCGTAGATTCGTCAGGACACTGTGCACAGAGACACTGAGAAGCACTTCCTTTTATAATAGTAGAGATGTAGTACGTTTAATGCTATACGGAAGGCGAAAGATTTTGATGGATATGTTTGGACGCGTGTCCTTCAAACGTATCTTAGTTGGATTGAATAATAAAATGAGATTCGTGTGTGTGTGTGTATAAGGTTATTCAAGTTGTACTTTGAAGACTCTAATTTGAGATGTGTGAGATAGGTAGGAATATAGTTGAATTAACGTCGCATTGAAGTGAACACCACGGGCTATCGACGCCAAGCCGGGATCAATCCCGAAGGGAAAAATCTAAGGGTTAACATTTCGTAATTTTGAGCGATGACTCAGACGATGAGATCACAACCCGAGCTAAGACCCCAATCTACAAACGTTAACACTCCACCAACGTAGTTATTTGCGATGCCATGTATAATTGACATATCTGGGCTGAAGGCCTGGTAAATCTGACTGTTCTCAATCGCCTATTTTTTTAAATTTTAAGATATTTTTTACGTGACTTTGTCTTGTGTTTGGCGCAGCTTGGCCAAATATATCACTCGTGTCATAAAATTAAAAAAAAAACTACTATTAACCGACATGGTAAATCTGTTAGCTACAATGAATTTATATTTCGCGAGAAATAGCCCAGATGGAGGAATCGCGGATTAGCAAACGGAGGGTTGCGAGTTCGGAACTCGATCTCATCAAAGACGGTCGTGTACGTTGGAGCTAGTGCAGTGGTCTGTATACTCGTTAGTCAAAAGAGCTAAATATCAGCAGTACAACGCTGAAGATTTATTTTGAGAGCCAAATTTTCTTTTCAAGAACCATGTTTTTACGAGTCGGTTTAAACTTTTATTTCCAATGGCGGGCACTTACGTTGGCCACTACAAGGCCGGAAAGGATGTCCACTTGTGAAGAAGCACCCAGTAGGAGGACAATCATCGCCCCTAACAAAGGACAGCACAATTTACATCCATGCCCTGACCACGGATTCGAAAAAGAAATCATCCGATGCAGAGGCCACAAAAAATCTTATTTACAGACAAAAAAATATTTTTTACAATAAAATAAAAATATGACAAAACACGCTTTTAGTGAGAACAATGACCTTCAAATTTTCTTAAAAAGTTCGTATAAGTCAGATTTGTATGTCGTT
Organism: Metellina segmentata; assembly: GCA_947359465.1. Classification (NCBI taxonomy): domain Eukaryota; kingdom Metazoa; phylum Arthropoda; class Arachnida; order Araneae; family Tetragnathidae; genus Metellina; species Metellina segmentata. Next base: position 1,790,864 of record OX375878.1, read on the forward strand.
GGTTTTAATTTCAAGCAGGATTACAGGTTCTCATCAATAAGACGATTTTTAAATTTACTTTTGATAAGGTTCATGCTTGAAAAAGACTTTCGCAATACTATGTAGCGAGAAAGAGTGAAAGAACAGCAAATTTTAGTTTTTCAACAGATCATTTGAGTCAGGAATATTATTCCGGTTGTTGAAAATTATCATGTATTTCTTCTCCTGGTCTTTCAAAACAGACCAGTTTTTCTGCAAACGAAGATCATATTTATTTCTCTCCAATTTTTCAGTATTAGCATTACGTTCAAAGCATTCATTAAGACGTTCAAATTTGGAGCTCCATAATTCTTTGTTTTTTAACTCCAGTAATTGCATTTCAAAAGCGTCAATTAAAGAGAGAAAAATTCAATTCTGTTACACGTCAACATTGAAGTTTTTAACAAAGGCAAACGTCGCAATGCTGTTTCTGAATTAATGAAACCTCTGTAGAAAAGCTTCCCTCACATTTAAAATTGCTTTGAAATAGTAAATGTCAATTATTGAGTTATTTCTTGGCGATGTTTCAGCAGGCTTGGAAAATGAATTAATGTTTCTCTTTCAAAATCTTGAGCAAAGAGGGATAATGTGTTTTCGAATGAAATGACTTCTTCCAACTTCGAAAAAATTGTGTGTTCCTTTCCCAGGTAGTTTACGATTAAGATTATTCAGATAAGACGCAACGTCTACCATGAAATTAAAATTTTGAATCCACTTATCGTACGTTAGTTCAATATAATCAACACCCTTCTCAAAGAGAAATGCTTCAATTTCAAATAATAATGAAGCGAAACGCTTTAAAACATTTCCTCTTAAAAGCCAACTTAACTTATTATGCAGCAGAAGATCTGCGTGTTCACTCAACATTTCAAATAAAAATGATTTAAATTGGTGATGGTAAATAGCTTTAGCTACTATTGTGTTGACCATCTTGATCATCAATTTCATAACATTGCAAATTTTTTCTGGAAATGTCTGCGCACAAAACACTTTTTGATGGATGATACAATGGTAAACAAGTATCTCGTGATCATTTTTTTTTCAAAATAGAAACAAAGCCTTTTCTTACTATGGTCATACTTTTTACCCCATCTGTTAAAATTGAAACAATTTTAACAATAAAACAATAAATTCCATCACATTCCAGAGAACATTCGGGTTTTTTCCCAAGGTCTGCACAAAGCGCCTCATCTCCACCCCAGAGCCTCTTTTACACGGACCCGTTCCCACAGTATCTATTTTGGATGAATATCCATTGTAGTGAAATTTGCATGTGTGGTATGGAAGCTGACCTGGACGACTATGTTACCACACCTGCCCTATCGCATCTCATCAACACATCAAGGAACCATCAACTTAATACCACGACGCTTGGCTGTTCATCCTTTTGTGACGCTGCTATCATCACGATCGCTTAAGTTAAGTTTAGAAAGATTCTGGAATAGAAAACCGTGTTATCACCTTTCTCAGCAATTGAAAATCAAACACGAGTGATCACTTATTTGACTTTCCCAGACTATTCTGGATCATCCTTTGGCCTTTCTTCTCCTTTTGATACTTAAATCACGGGATTCTCCCTGATTATCTCGAGGTCAAGGACAAAGGTGTAATACATCGCGAGTTCGGATCTTTGTTTCTTAACCCCCTAATCTAATTAAGTTTCTGAGTTCATCTGGGGGACGTGGGAAACAATTGATAGATAACAGCGTGTTAGTAATCACTGAAAGCTTCTACAACAAACATTGTACCCCCATAAAAAGGGTGGTGCTGATTTGAATTAAGAGTGTGAGTATTCATTGATGAAGTCCATCCATTGATCCTCCCAATGCGAAATCTAAACCCCCGATGGAGTTCGCCGAGAGGCACAGGTGCGAACCACTGCGGACAATGGAGAGTCGCCAGTCTGTCTGGAATATTGACAGTAAAACTACAAAGAAAAAGCGTTCTATCCCGCCTTTATGGATTACTATCATCAGCTTAGGTTGAAACAGCCGAGAGCGGTTAGACGACCCGACGCTAGATACGAGGCCAATGACAGACAGTGACATAAAACCAACCAGGACGAATCGAGGACCAACTCCACCCCAGCGGCCGGAGCGCGCCGAAATCCGAGCGAGGAATCGGAAGAAGTAAAAAAATCAGTTGTTGACTTGATCTCATCCCGAGGTACTCGCAGAGACCCCCCTTACCGGTAGACCCATTTCTTCTCTTGGGAGAATTCATTTTTGGTGTGACCTCGCCCTGAGAGGACACCTACTCAGAAGCCTTGAGAGGCTGAACACTAAAAGTCCTTTATTTAGAAGAAACGTCCTAGAGTTCCTGGTGTAGACGTCTATAGTGAGATCCTGTGCAGATCTCCTCGAGATAAAATTGTGCGAGCGTAGTGCCGTTATACTACTCTCGAACCGTTCTTCGGTGTAGACTTTTCTTCTGTTAGATTAGATTTGAAATCTTCTGTTAGAATTGAGTTGAGACAACCCGTCCAATCTAATTATTATAGACCTATGTCTAATTTCAGAGTCTTGTATATAACATACCATTAATCAAGAGTACCTATAAATAAAAATTATTATGTTAATTAAGCTAGACTGTTCTCTGTAGATTCTTCATCTGCACGCTACCCAGAGAAATCATTACAAGAGTAAGACGCAGCAACAGGGGAAGAGAGAGTGAGAGCTACACCCAGCATGCAAGTCTAGGCGCCTATAGTAGAAGGATGGATACAGTTCATGCAGCACTAAACAGGACGTTGGCAGGTGGGGTTCTATATCCAACTTATTCTAACCGTTATTAGATGTAAATATATTTATATCTTAACCTATAGATAAATACTTGTTATTTCAAAGACAATAAATTATACTTTAAACTTTGATTTGTTCTTGAAGCATGCACCACCGCGACCGTGTTATCACCTTTCTCAGCAATTGAAAATCAAACACGAGTGATCACTTATTTGACTTTCCCAGACTATTCTGGATCATCCTTTGGCCTTTCTTCTCCTTTTGATACTTAAATCACGGGATTCTCCTTCAAAGGAAAACAATACAAATCGTGCGATTTTGGGGCCCTCCAGGGAGTTTGAACTCAAGCAAAGTTTACTTTTTGACTACAACACTTTAATTGCCTTTTTAACCTCATAGAAAGCGTTTTTTTTTAGAGCAGCACCTGCATGTGCATTTCTTAACTCAAAGTGTTTCTGCTTTACATTTTTCACAAAATAATTTTTTTTCCTTTTCTCATTGGGTCATCTTTACGTTATGGGAACCCTATTGCAGGGTCGGTATACCATGATGGAGTTAAGTTAAGTTAAGTTAAGTTAAGTACGTAACACAGTGCTGTCTTTCGATAATTTTGTCAAGATGGCGCCCCTGTCTAACGGCCCGTTCAGTAAGGCCCTTAGGCGCAAAACCTCAACGCGAATAATTTGCTTCTCTGCCTACCTTTGACACACTCATCTAATGATTTCCAGAGAAAGGCCGAAAGCGACGTCGAGCTGGATGCTAACTACATACGTTCATTTGATTTATTCAACCATCACCCCGCTCTCTACAGATTACTTCCCCGAAAAGTGCCCGGGGATTAAAGCTTCTCCAACCTCGAAAGCAACTCCACATTAGGAAGAGTCATTCTGGGGAGAAATTGCCAGTGTCGATACCAAACACACCTGCTGTTTTATTTTACAAGTAGGCATTCAGCCCCAGACCCTACAGAAACATTTCACAACACAGTTGCCTAGGGTCGAAGTGCTCACTTCGACGGAAGATGTGTAATGTAAATGGACCGCAGCCATTTTACCCTTCAACATTTATATACCAACACTTACTCGCTATTGCGATTTTGAAGTGCTGCTTAAATCCCGGGCGGAGTTAATTATGAGCAGTTGGCTGAAAGGAACGTGCGAAAGGGCCTTTTAACGTATGAACACAATCCACAAATGTTAGTTTAATCCATCGAAACCTCAATGAATACTTACTCTTCCGCAACTAACTGCTCTGCGAAGTTGATTTAGTGGTCAATCATACGGAGCAAAGTTTTATGTACATGTAACACTGCTATTATAATAAGAGTCAACACACACAGAATTAAAAGGTATTGTTAGTGGTTATATTTTTATTGGATTGCTCTCAAGAAAGTTCTGCCAAAAATGAGTTTCAATTTGAGAAAGGTGACACTTTCAAGACAGGTTTTCCCATGAACAAAAATACACACTACTACCTTTTGGCGGATTAAAATTTGACAGCGTTTTTGCGGCTAAATCTTCCACCCTATGGGTGCCTAGAGATATCTAAGCAATGAAGAGTTGGTTTTACCCAACAAAAGGCATGACTAAATAACCACATCCATCGATTGAAAGCATCTCATGAAACACACTGTATTGCCTTGAAAGGGCAGAACTCGTTGGTTGTGTGTTTTGCACAAGGACTATATTGGGTCAAACACAAGATATACAGCTTTAGTAATGCAAATAGACACACAGTGAAAGTTTTACTGACAGAAATACAACCAGGTTAAGTTACAGGACTATAATTTACCCCACCTACAACTCGCAGTTATTAGCGTAATGGTCAAATCCTATGAGCAAAGGCGACCCCACAAAACTGGTTAGAAGTCCTAAAGGAAATACTGCAAGTTTCTATACGTATACTAGCAGAAAGAGCCGGCTTTGCTCGGGTTGAATTAATAATATGTTGATTGAAAAGTCATCAATTCTTTTTCATAAAAGAATGTTAGCATCATTTAAGTGAACGGGAAAAAAATTAACTATAATTTAACTTCTCCATCGCTTCTGCAATTTACTTCGGACGCAAATATGCATACATGTTGTATCCAACCATATAATTCATTTCATATTCGTCACACTTCTGCTGAAGTTGATTTTAAGTTTTCGAGTGACTACGAATATTTCCGTGCATTCAATTTCAGTAAAACTCTGACGAATTTCGGTGAATAGTCTTGCACTTAGTTTTTCTATGAATCTGTTTTCATTGTACCATTCTTTCACCTAGTATGCGATATTTTCGAATTTCATCATCAATATGAGAAGATGGTAAATTAAATTGTTACAACATTTGTTACTAATTTAGATAGAAGCAAACGCAATTTTTCTTGAAAATTCCATTCAGAGGCAGATGGAATAACGGAACTTCTGTTAGATATATAAAGCAGAGTTGATGTTTGTCTGTTCTCTACACTAATCCACCTTTTGACCAATCCACACATTTGATACACTTATATTTTAGAACCCTGCGGATATGATAGGCTACATGTTAACCCGCTTTCTATAATGCCCAAGGGGGCTAAACATTTACGGCATTCGTGACTAATTTAATTTGAAACAAACGGCACATTTTCCCAGAAAATTCCATTCAGTGGCATGTGGAAAAACAGAGCTTTTGTTAGAAATACATGTCATCAAAGTAGACAAATTAAACCCAATCGATAACAATTTTTTAATAAATAGAAGGTTGATTTTACAGCACTTTTACAAAAAGAAAATAATTTTCAACGAACGATTCACATGCATCTAAGTTGCGTAAGAATAGCTTCAATAAATAGAGTAAGTAACCTCGACTTTCTGTCTCTTAAGACATACAATTTCGAATTTTCAAAATCACTTAGTGTGATATTATTCCAAGATCAACAAAGTCTTGTTAAAAATTCCGTTTTCTCCAACACACATACAGTTTTAAATTGAACCCTTATGGTACTTTTTAAGATCAGAAATTTGGTTTCTAAATGTAAATCTATTTAGAATGATTAGAGACATAAAATGCACGTATCTATTTAGAATGATAGATGTAGTTACTTGACTACGGCGTAAGCTTTCAATAACACCCATGAAACACGAAAAACAAATGAAATTTAGTTTATTTTAATCGTCTTTCAATGAAAAGCTATATCAAAATTTTGAAATATGTTTTGAACTACAAAGTATGACTACCAGTTTAAATTTAACGTAACCCATCTTATTTTAAAGTTATGTTTTAAGTTTTTCATGTCATTTTAAAATAATAAATTACACACTTAAAAAATATTTTGATTTGTAAATATATATATACCACCACGAAAGTACCATGTCTAGTGATATTTTGCAGGAAATAAATAAATAAAAGCCAGCTCCTAAATAATATTTCTGGAATAGGAAATATACCGGAACACATAAGCAAACAGAAACATTATTCTAATCCTTAAAAAAGGCAGAATTCTTAAAAAAAAAAAATATTTTTTCTAGCGTGTTGAATTTTACTTCCTGAATATATTCTGAAGTAAAACAATTCGACAAAAAACTTGAACAATATTGATAAAGACAATGATTTATAAGCAAAAAGAACACATATTTATAATACTTGGGAATCCCCAAATGTGACCGCAACCATCTCGTTTTCAACTCAAATACCCAAAAAAGGAATTATAAATCAAATTAAAAAATTAAACATTTATTCTGAGGTTGCCAGATACCGAATAGCAAAACTACGCTTTTATGATCAATGAGTTTATCGTTTGGGCTTTTCGTGCTCCATTATAAAATTTAAGTAAATATAAAATTAAATGTTCTAAATATTCTTTCTTCATCAATCAAATATTTATAAATATTATTTTCATAAGGGAAAGAAGTAAAAATTCAGTTCAAACATGAACATAATTTAATTTATTTTAAGAAAATTGTTTTTCGATCAACACTGGTAAAGCAATCTGAGATGCGTGCAGCAATCGTTTTATACTCAATGTTATTTCTATGGCGATTTCAAATTGATTTTGGCTTAGGCCTTAGGTCAATTTTAGGCCTCTTAGGATTCGAATTTTTCAAAATCCTTTCTTAGTGCACCCCTACGGTATAAGAAGAATCCCCCTGTAAAATTTCAGCTTCCTACGACTTGTAGTTCTTGAGATACAGTGATGAGTCAGTCAGTCAGTGAGTGGTATTTGAATTTTATAGATATAGATATGCGTGTGAGCCACCCAGAGAATCAAATTACTCCGTTATTTTCTCCATTGGATTCTCAGAAACTTTCAACTCATTTTGGCAAGAGTCTTGAGATCTGCAAAACAACAATAAGCTGTATTCCATCAAACCATTTAATCATACATGGCCATCAGACCCAATGGGAAGGAGTGTTATCAAATTGACTCGCCTTCGTATCGGACATACTCGCTTCACTTACAGTCATTTGTTTCTGGGAGAGAGCGTCCTAAATTGTAATTCTTGCCCCACTTCTTTTACTGTAGATTCATTGTTTAACTGTCTATCGTCTGTTTAATCATCAACGTCTTAAATTTTTTAAAGTGCCATTTTAAATCTGCGAGATTTGATTGGGGAAAATCCCCATTTAAACCTTTTTGTGTTTTACGTTCAGTTGGTGTTTTAAATCTCATATAGTGCTTTTATCCATCACAATATTTACATCATCTATTGCTTCCATACCTTTTATATGTCGTACTGTATTGTTCATCGGCCTATTTTAATCAAAGAATTCCATCACTGTTTAAGATCATGATGTTTTATTTTTTTCACGAATATTTTTTTATATTCATTATTTGGTGAAATAAATCATGTGTTATGTTGCGCAAGACTTACATCTGCCTTTATTTAAAAAAAATTTATATTTACATTGATTTTATTTATTTTTATCTTGCGTTTGTCGCAGCTTGTCCGCTTTTGCATCTTATGCCATACAACCCCAAAATTCAAGTGCAAATCCGTCGGATTCTCAGGAGAATGGACTCATTTCTCATTGCATTTCTCTCAGAAGACTAAACCAACTTCTGAACTTGCTAATTCCGCATCTTTTCTTGCCGCTAAACTTGTCATTTCGCACATACTTTCTCACTTTTGGTTTCCCTTCAAAGCAGTTCAGACGACCGGCCCCTGCATTCCTATTCCATATTCATACGTCGTTACGTAATGTCCAAATACATTGTCTTTTCTATGTTAACTACTTAGCCCAAGGCTGTTTCGTTTGAAAACATGCATGGCTTCGATTAGGTATGCTAATTTCTGATACATTCCATGCATTTTATGATTATATTTTAAAATTGTGTTCGTCGAAGTTGAAAAGGAGCAATGAACTCACAATAGGTGGAATGTAAGTTCAACCATGTCATAAATTGGCTTCGTTATTACTTCTGTCAAATTAGGACAAAAAATTGTTCCAAACTCGTCCTAAAAATCAAAGCAAAAAAGAATGATTAAATGTTCAGGAGACCTCCTTGAAAATGTTTCCTGACTTTCTAAAAATTTGCTTACATTTAGAAATTTTTGGGATTTTAAGATACTTTTACAAAAATTTTGCCAATGTGCCTGAATTTCTTGATATTTCGACACTACTTTTTACTGAATAATTCGTTTTCGTAAAGCTTGAATATAAGTACCGCATGATAATGATCCCCGTTTAGCAACAAAGCTTATTGTTTTCAGCCAGCAGATTAAAAGCATTATTGCCTTTTTTGAAACAGAGGTGGAATCATACCTGGTAATACGTGCAGGAACAACACGTACTTCTTCAGGCATCCCGATTATATTGGTATTTTTTGACTGCTGTTTGTTTTTTTATTCCTTTTTACACCGCCACGACTATATCGATTGTGGTGTTAGTGATAAACAGGATTAAGGTATCAGTACCCCTCCAACTAGAAGTGATGAACCTGTTGTTGATATTTTAGTAGCTTTTGATATAAGAGCGTCTACATCACAGCTTGTCTAGTAAACTTGGTACTTAACACCTTTTAAAAGGGGTTGGTCGGATTTAGGTTCCATTGGCCACATGTGGCCAAGCTGCAGACAACGAGGGGGAAAACCCAAAAAGGAGAAAGGAAGGATAAAATAGAACGGAGACATTCAGACATTCAAGCGGGTTCCTTGAACACATTTCATCGGTCTTGCTTTATTCGTTTGGACTCTTCAAAATTTTTTTTTTGTTTTTGTTTTTAAAGTTGAATAAATTTAAAATTTTGCATTAGAACTTTAAATTTTTGTACTTATATAATAGCCCCTTTTAAAAGAAATGCTTTACAAAAACATCGTTTTGAAGTTATAAAGTTTGAGCACCATGACAATTTCCGCTAAATTGCCGTGAAATTCAAAATGGCGCGTTATTTTGGCAAATCCCAGAAAACCCGCAGTTGAATTCTTAGGGGAACTTTTCTTGGAAGAATTCTGGGACTTCCCCTCAACACTTTCCCATTAGTTCTGCTTTGTTGTTTTAGGATGTTGATCTGAAACCCTTATTTAATTGAACCGCTAAGTAATAAGCAGTAAACCACTAGGCCTATGATTAACCCAGTCAACCACTATGCTCATGATTGTTTCGTTTGAATACAAGTACAATTCTAATTAGTGTATGGGTAAGAGAATGTTAATTATCGTAGCCATATGAGGATATAGACTTGTTCAACGAATAACGAGGCAGTTAATAAAAGTACCTTTAATAAAAATTTATCAGAAATTAAATAAACATGATGAATAGTCTACCAGCATAGCGTCTTTTCCCTCGAAATAAAAAGGCCTAACATTTAATCTAATATCTCAATCTTCTTTTATAGTTGACTTCTAAAGATACTTTTATTCGCAGTAAACACAACTGAAAGGAAACGAGAGTTTAATTTAATTTATTGCCAGAGAAACGCGTCTTATTTTCATACGTATACTGATGCCACCACGTGTTATTAAAATAAATTAATATAATCTATTAATTTTATGGTTAAACCTCTAAATTTTCTTCGAAAATATGCAAAAGAAGAATATAAGGACAACGAATTCACAATAGGGAGCATTAAGTAAGGTCGCAAAAGTACATCTTGTTTCATTTAACATTCCCCAATTTACAATGGGTATCCTACGTTTTAACGATTTCTACCAAACAATCTCATCATTGGTATAAGTAGTTTCTGTAAACATTAGTGACATCACCAGATATCCATTAAAAGGATGAACAGTGCACTGTAATCTGTAGTTAAAGGAATACGTTTAATTTTCTCTGATCAACAGTCTAAATTTAGAAATTTCTAAAGCACTTTTCTGAAATCATAACTTTGCAAATGAGCTTATTATTTGAAGTGGTTTGATAACTTAATGCTCCATTCTGTACTATCTAGTAAATCTCATTACAAACTACTTGCAAAGTATAATTTACCATCGGCAAAGAAACCAAATCCATAAGTGTAGCCATGTTAAAAAATTCGCCAAAGTAATCGGTTTGTCAGTACAACCATTCATCATACGAAAAAAATTTCTGTATATATACTATATAAACAAGGGTTGGACAAAACAATACGAACACTTGTGAAAGAATAGCACTCGAAAGAAATCTCTCGTATACTCCTGCCCTCAAGCGGTGAAGGGTGCCACCTAGCGGATAAGAAAGTACACACATCAGTCTGCTACTAGCAGTGATAGAAGTCGGATGCGAAATACATTTCTGTGTTAAAATTGCTTTTTGGCTGACCTCTCTGATTTCGAAAGAGGCATGATTGCTGGGGCATGTCTTGCTTGAGCCTTAGTAACGATAACGGCCACCCTTCTGGGTGTTGGGAGAAGTACAGTGTCGACTGTAATGTCAGCATATTTGAAACAGGGAAAAACATAATCTAAAAAGCACAACAGTGGTCGAAAATCGAAGCTGAATGACTGAGACAGAAGGGTTTTGAAGCGGATTGTGGCAAAAAAACGCAAGACAACAGCATCCCAGATAACATCTGAGATGAACACACATCTACAGGAAGCAGTTTCATCAAAAACTATCCGGCGTGAACTGCATATGCCAAATATTCATGGAAGAGCGGCTATTTCAAAACCATTGATTACACCATGCAATGCCTTGAGGCGACGAATATCGTGTCGTGAGCATAAAAATTGGACACAACAACAATGGAAGAATGTAATATGGTCAGACGAATCGTCGTTCACATTATTCCCGACAATTGGACGTGTTTACGTTTGGAGAAAGCCACCAGAGGCTTATCAAGTTGACTGTCTTCGGCCTACGGTTAAGCATGGCGGCGTTTCAGTCATGATCTGGGGTATGATATCACATCGTGGTCTTGACCCACTTGTTGTTCTAAATGGCCGTGTTACAGGATAGGATTATGTCAGTCTTTTGGCCGACCATCTTCACCCAATGGTGCAAACTGTGATTCCTGATAAACGACCAGTCTTCCAAGATGATAATGCCCCCATTCACACCTGTGCAATTGTCCGAGACTGATTTTATGAACACGACGATGAAATAGGGAGTACCTCATCTGACCCCTTCAGTTCCCTGATCTCAATATAATTGAACCTTTGTGGGGTATTTTGTAAAAGAAGCTGCGAAGTCGATTCCCCCCTCCAAGGACACTTTCTGAATTAGGGACTTTTTTGTAATTTGAGTGGGAACGTATCCCTATGAATGTTGTACGTGACTTCACTTGTATTTGTCAATTCAACATCGGATACAAGCTCTAATCCATGCAAAAAGGAGGGCCAAAGGCCTATTAATAAAAAACATTATCTTTTCACACACACACACATATATATATATATGGTTCTATATAAACAAGAGGAAATTAAAATAATAAAAACCAAAGAGAATTTATTCAAAATGAAAGTGTTAGTGGATCAAACCCTAAACCATACAACACAAATGCATGGTTAATTTTAACTTTTGTTTTCTGGTTGAATTGCATATATATATATATATATAGCACATCATATTTTTAACTCGAGTTCAGTGCAGCTTAGAATCGATCGCCCAGTTTTGATACACAAATAATACGTCATAATTTGCTTTTCTTCAAAACAGTTATGTATTCTGCTCATTCCATCGATAAATATTCTAAATGACTTACATAAAACCATAAATTGAAATTTTAGATAAAAGCAGATGATAATGGAAATTTTGGTTTCATAAATAAATGAGAAACTAACTAATTATTTAAGAAAGTAAGGTATCTCTTTTCTCAAATTGAAAGAAAACAGCAATTTAATTTTATTTTCCATCTACAGAGTTAAATTTAAAAAAATAAAAAGCAAACTTGGACAGATGTAGTAACATAAACTTCATGGCAAGGCTTGTGTTGGGCAATGGGAAACTAATACTACGATGTCTTTTTTTCCTCACATCTGCTGATAAAAAAAACCTTCCGTGATTCAGTTTCTGTTGAAAATGAGACAACTTTTTTTCAAAAGACAAATATGAGTAATTTCAAGGATGCTATTTTTTTCACTTTGTATTTTGTTGACTTTTTTTTTCCCTTTTTGCTTTTCTTGTAAAGAAGATTCTTCTTACATACATGCTACGCTGTTGCATGTTTTAAGAAAACGGGCGAAATATGGTTTTCAACTATTACATAAACAGAGAAGGCACGCGTAGAAAATTTTTGGAGGTAAAAGTTTAGGATACATAGAGTTAATTTTTAGTCACTAGAATACTCTCACTAAAATACTTTCTCTGAGAAAACCAAATAAACATTCGCACAATCTAAATTAAGGAATTAATTAAAGTAAGAGAAAGGGAACTCTTATGTTTTATTTTTGGTAATTTGGAAAACTTTAATTAACGTCGTACTAGAGCAACACAAGAGGCTATCGACACTGTCCGGGATAAATCCCCTAAGGGAAAGATCCGAGGACATCAAACACGTCATTTTGAACCACGGTCAGATGACGTGGCAATACCTGAGCTGGCACCCCACTCTCCAAACTTTCACACCAACCCAACGTGAGGACTTTCAGCCGCGGCAGTTTTAATGTACACCAGCCGCTTCTATATTATAAGCTTACAAACATCCATGCACTGACTCGGATTCGAACCAGGAACCTTCCGATCTAGAGGCTAACACCTTAATCACCAGACCGATTGGTCGGCTGTTTTAGTTTTACCATTAAACAATTTTTGTTACAAATCAGGTATTTTTAACCTGGAAATGATTGGCAAAGGATCGCGGTAACTCTAGTAAAAACTAGATAAAAACTCACGTAAAAACTAGTAAACTCTTAAAAATTTTGTTGGAAGTTTAGAGTGGGGGTTCTAGCTCAGGGAGTTGACCTCGTCATCTGACCGTGGTTCAATTTACGATGTGTTGTCCACGAATCTTTTCCTTTGGGATTGATCCCGGACCTTTCAAATTGCCAGTGTGTTGCTCCCCCTCCAATGCAACGTAAATTCAGATACCTATCTCATGATTTTGACTGAATAATCAAAAATCTATTGATATAATGACTATAGAAGTATGCAAGAGAAAACCAGTAAAGATGTTTAGTTAAGTTAGTATTAACCTACGTATTAATGCTGCTGACAAGTTGAATCGGTTAACCGTTCAATTTGTGTAGCCACTGTATCAGAGTTGATAGATGTTTATTTATTATTTTTATTTTCTATTTAAAGGATAATATTACGACGATATTTTTTAGAAATTTAAACCTTGATTATATTTAGTCTTTGCATGTATCTAGTATGTAGATAGACGACTTGAAGCCATGAGAAAAATTAATACTTGACTTTACAAGGAAGTTATTGGACTTGACAAGCAGACTTATGGAGATCCACGTATGGACGTAATGAAGTGGAACTGGTAAAATAAAAATGACGTATGATTTCTTTTCTTTTACAACACAAGGAGACTGCTGGGTAGAAGGCAGACTTTTCTTTAAAACTCATAACACCAGTTGAAAAAATATATTTATTGCTCACAAATAATTAAAAAAATCTTGTAAGGGACAGATTTGTCTCTTCCGTCTCAAAAGATTACTGCCCCCGGTGTTAGAGAATTCACCACAGATACGTAAACGTAATTTTTTTAAATTGAGTTATAACTTTACAGGGTATAACGTTTAAGGTACATTTCTTATATCCCTCCAAAATGGACTTTTGTAGTATACATCTTAACTTTTACGATGCGGCGCTTAGATTTTTTCAATCGTCTCCAGGAACGGCTGTTTCGCCTACGTGTCCGACCCCCCCCCCTTTAACTAATTGCCTATCTTGGCTATAGAGCCTTGAGTGGCCTTAACGACTGATAGTATTGTATGGCGTATCCCCCAAAGAGCGTTCACACCTCACGGTCGACTGGGAAGGGTACAGAACAAAAGGATGAAATCTCTAGAAGGTCAGTCGCTGACAGCTCCTAAATGGTGTTCGATGCAGCGGTCAATTAAAAGGGGGATAACATTCACCATACATAGATCTATATCATGCGAAAGGAGCTTGTAGTGGTAACAATTGTCTACTTGTCGCAGCTTAAAGGCTAAAGCCGCTTTTCCATATTTGTCCAACACAAGGTGAGAAGTTTGGGGAATGTATTATATGAATGGAAACGCATACACTCAATCTGTGTTCAAAGTTGTAAAAATTATAAAAATGTCGGAAAAAAAGTTAAAAAAATTATTTTCCTGACATATAAATGATGAAATTTTCTGAGAAATGAAAGTAATTATTGTGGGTCACTTTTTGAATAAACCGTTAACCAATTCAACCCGAGTACTTCTAGTAGAGAACAATGTAATCTTAAAGTGTTTCGTGTTATGGTTCTATTAACTGAAATCCATTCCACTCAGTCATTCCTTGATGTCCATGAAGGCAATATTTAGGATGGAATTATTTATTAACTCCTGCATGAGATGGATTTGAAGCGAAAACAAACAAATAACCGGAAGACGGAGATTCTTTACTTCCGGTTATCCAATGCTCTCGCTAGAAAAGTAACGGAATTGCATTAAAATGAGCCAAAAAGTTGATGTAAATGTGCCAAATGATAACACTTTTGCAGCACGAAAAGGAAAAACGCGTTCTACCATAAAACACTAGTGCTATCGAATTTAGTATTATGGAAAAAGCTTCACTCATAATAAGCAAGCATCGCAAAAAAAAAAAAAATCGAAGTTGCTGAAAATAAATAATCTTTCGATGAATTCGCGTTATTCTTGTCAAAAGAAGTATACAATAATGAAAATGGAGCCCAGTATTCTATATTTCATGCATTTCTCATTAAAAAACTTTGAACCTATTTGAGATAGCAGCCGTTTATAATAGCGGAAAAGGTTTCCTTAATATTTTCTGGGAATCGTCTTTTGATGTTTGTTGAATCCTTGAATTCCACTAAATAACTCTTATTGTTGCTGTTAATTGTAATCTGAGTCGCAAGGTTTTTAAGTTTACTGCAGGAAATTGTAGCTTTCATTTTCCAGAAAATAAACTAACTCAGTTGGAAGATTTCATGTCGCTGAACAACATTTATAACAGTATTTTAATCGATTTTCCAACACATAATAGAAGTTTTAGCTAGAAATTGTAACTGTGGGATAATCCATTTCCAAGCAAAGTAAGCTCCACTTGTCAAAAAAACAGAGGACGAACGAGGATGACCCATCTTAGTGTGGTTATTTTATCTTGCATTTAGCGCAGCTTGTGCGTTCTTGGACCTAGCGATCAATCCCTTAAGGCAGGGATTCCCAACCGGTGGTACGCGTACCACTAGTGGTACGCGGAAACGTTTCAGGTGGTGCGCAAGAATGATACGAGCGACCCAAATATTCTACGAAGGATTTAAGAGTGAAGTTAAGCTCATTGCTCCTGATATTGAAATTTTAATAAAATACAAACAACAAGTTTCGCATTAAAATTGATTTTTGATAGGATAATCTTTGTTTGCTTAGTTTGTACTAATTATTTAAAATTATTTGTTTTTAGACCTGTGAGTAAAAAATAAAACTGTAATTTTCAATAATAGTTTTATTTTTTTACTTTATTAAAACATCATTAATACGAAATACAAGTGTATTAATCATAAAATATGAAATGTTCTTAGTATTTTAATAAAAATAAAACAAGCCATTGGGCACTTTTCTGACATAAAATATTCGTTTCTAAAAAAAATATAAGACTGGTACGCCAAAAATTTCTAAAAATTTCAATTGGTACTCCAAAAATTTCTAAAAATTTCAATAGGTACGCCGTTATTAAAAGGTTGGGAAGGGAAACATAAGGTTTCCATTCTCAACTGCAATGGAAAGATACCAGGACCAGGACAACAACTCGTAATTTTGAGCCATGGTCAGATGAGGGGGCAACATCTAAGCTGGCACCCCACCCTCCAAACTTCCACAAGAACCCAACGTGAGGACTTTCGCCCACGAGAGATTTAAAGTGCACCAGCCGCCTCTACACCATACGTTACGTTACGATACCATACGGACCAATAACCTTCCGATCTAGAGGCTAACACCTCAACCACTATACCAGCTTTACTTTTGGCAGTGAGTGTATTTGCCGCCATGTTTTAAAAATATTACAACTAGTGTTGGAGCCCTGTCATATATGAATATTAGGTAGGTAGGTATTTTAATAAACGTCGTAATGGAGCAACTCAGCGGGCTGTTGACGACGGTCCGGTGTATTGTAGGTTTTGTCTAATGTGGTACTTTATTTTCCTTTCGATTAACTCCCAGGTACAGTAATTACAAAATGATTGTTGTTTTTACTGTTGAAATGTACTGTTTTTACTGTTTGATCGATTCTACAAAGGGCGTTCCATAAAAACTGAGAGTAAAGTCATAAAAAATCAAAAATATATTTACAGAAAAAATACATCATTCTTTTTCAAAATACTTTCCCTTAGATGATATGAAACAGTCCCATCGTTCCACCCTCTTTTCAAAACAAGTAGAGAAGCCTTTTTCTGGAAGCTGCTTCAAAGAACCCTGCACTGCTGAAATTACTTCAGAATCTGTATTAAATTTTCTACCACAGAGCTTTTCCTTCAACGTCGGAAACAACCAGAAATCGCATGGTGCGAGACCTGGACTGTAAGTGGGATGTGGCATGATTTTAATATTGCATTTACTAAGATATTGCTGAACAGAAGTAGCGACAAGCGGGCGAGCATTATCGTGATGTAGTGTCCAATTCCCTACCAGTTCATGTCTCTTTCTCGATATATGTGGTGTCGCAAAAGTTTCAAAACTGAAATATAATATTCACCATTCACAGTAGTTTTTGGAAGCACACCATGCTGATAGATTACACATTTATGATCAAAGAAAATAATCATCATGATCTTTCCAGCAGATTTGGTTTGTCGGATTTTTTTCGGAGAATCAGTGTGTTTCCATAGACTTGCAGCGGGCTTGGTAAGGGGATCAAAATGATGCATCCAAGTTTCATCACCTGTTATTACATTCTTTAGGAAATTCGGATAATTTTGAAGCATCTATTTCCACTTACAACATTGGTGAATTCTTGTTTGCATTTGTTTTTTAGTAAGGTGATGATTGACCCATCTGGAAAATACACGGCGAAACTGTAAATTGTTGCGTAGAATGCGAAATATCGACGTTTTCGCAATGTAAGTTGATGCCACTATCTCCTCACATGTCATTCGCCGATTTTCTTGCAAGATTTTCCACACAGTGTTAAAATTTCGATCATTCACAACACTTTCTGGTCGGCCAGGCTTAGGAGCCAGTTATGCAGACAAACGTTCTTTTTTGAAATCACCATGTCATCTAAAAATCGTAGACTCACCAAAACATTTTTCTTTGTAAGCTTCTTTCATTAACTAACTGTTTCTGGAGCTGTACCAAACGATAGCGCCCCCAGTGGCATTCCTTCTTTAGATTTGTACGGGCTTCGCAACCCCGGGTTACCTGATTGATCTTTTCTCCCTTTCCTTTTCCCTCTCCTCTACCCTTCTGCTTTTTGCTTTTACTTCCTCCCTCGTTGTGGTTGCCTCTTCGGAGGTGAGTGTTCCCCTTGAGAAGTCTTTCGCCACCCTGTTGTTTTCAGCTCCTCTTGGGGATTATATCACCCACGTGTTTGCCGTGAGTGGAGACCCGTGTCCCTGGAAAAGGGGATCCTGGCAGTTGAGGGACGATATAATGACCAAATACACTGCTTCGGCCTTCGCTTCAAGTAAACGGGAGACGTGCCTTGGTTCCGTGCACATCAATCGGCTGGTCGATTTTTGGCTAGGACTAAGCAATCGGCCACTTACTGGACACCAAGCTAAGGGTGGAGGCTGTCTCAGGGGTGCGCCGTGGGCGTATAGTCACCGACAAGCGCCCGTGCAGTTGTCTGCATCCCCGTGTAGGACTCCGTGGTGGGTGGCGCTGTCGGTGAAAGAATTTTTCCTCCCTTTTCTATGGAAAATAATACTTTCAGTCCTTCTCCCTCCAGTAGGGAGCAACAAAGATTTACAGCCTTTCTTCTCAAATGCCCGACATTTCATTGTTAAACGTACTGATAATTTACAACAAAACTCCAACCAAACATCCAATAGAATACAATCCTTTTCTCATACTTCACCTTTTTTAATTGAAAAAAACTTTTAAATCTTTTCTAGGAACTACTAAATCATTAAAGAACTTCGCTCTGGGGATCTTCTCATTGAAGTTTCTTCAGAAACGCAAGCTCGTAAATTCAACCACAATAGGTGTTTTTACAGTTTCCTCACACAAATCGTTAAAACTTCAAGGTGTGTTGTGCCAGATTTGCTTCATACTCCGGACGAAGACATTCTCGAAAACTTATGTGACCCGAATGTATGCGAAGTTCTCATACTAACGATCCATAGCGATGGGAGTTTCATTCGCACGAAACATCTCATCTTGACTTTTGATCAACCGATATTACCGTATAAAAGCTGGATATCTGAGCTGTCCAATCCGCCGAACCCTCAGCGCTGCTTTAATTGCCCAGGGTTCGGACACTCTCTTGTCGTAGTCCCACTAGATGCGCTCGCTGCGATACAGTGGGACACGATACAGAACCCCCAACTGTGTAAAGGCGATCATCCGGCCTTCTCCCGATCTTGCCCCAAAGGGGTGTTACAGAAGGATATTCAATCAATTAAAGTAACACAAAATATTTTTTACCCTGAAGCCCGGAAAATTGTGGAGTCCCGTACTCACAAAGAATTAACTTATTATGCAACAGTAACTAACACAATAGCTAAATCAAGTAATACAATTACGACCCTAACGGACCCTCCTTTTGGACTCGATATTCCATTTCCAAATTTGTCTTTATCACAGATTCAAAAACCTACAACTTCAGTGACTAAACAAGCAAATAAAAGTACTACCACATCATCTAATACTCCCTCAGAAAGTCTCGAAGCAACTACTTCCCAGATCCCAAAACAATCCTCACGTCCTACATTCATAAGTAAATCTAAACAGAAAAACAAAAAAGTGGGGATTCAAAAAAATAATCTCTAACGAAAAGCATAAACTTCATTGGAATAGATTTGATGAACCATAAATTGATTTACACGCTTCGGACCTTTCAGAGGACGAAATAGACACAAATTCACTTTGGCTTGAAATGCAGCTACTTTGTCTGCCAACTTGAAAACAGTTGTCACATTTGTCGAAATTGGAAAATAGAGACATACAGAATTCAGAAATCATAGTTGAAGCTCTATTAACAGAACAAATTTCAAGTTCTGATTTACCGCCTCCTAATTTGAGTGGACATTTCATAGATAAGAACCGCACTAACCCGAGAGAAACACACCACAGTAAATAAAATGAAATAATTTAATGTTCCTTGGGCGGCCCGGTACCATTTGATCCAAGGACCGGTGCCGGTCCGCGGCCCGGGGGTTGGGGACCACTGCTTTAGACGACTCAAGCCTTATCACCTTTTCAGAGCGGTTTCAGGGTTGCCCGCTGTACGGTAGATATTATCTTGTCTCTTGAAACTTAAGTTCGCCGTGCGTTTCTACGCCGAAACCATCTGGTTTCCATCTTCTTTGACATGGAGGATGCGTATGATCGCACCTAGTGATATAGAATCCTTCGCGATTTACATCTTCTTGGGTTTCGAGGACATCTGCCAGTATTTATTCAAAATTTTCTAGCCCCACTACAGTTTCAGGTCCGATTAGTCGGTATTTTTCATTCAAGAAGAGGGCGTTCCTCAGGGTAGCGTCTTCAGCGTTACTCTTTTTTTTATTAAGATAAACAATATACTGGAACAACTATCTCCATCTGTCCAGGGTAATTTGTACGTGGATGACCTGACTATTCATTGCCAAGGTAAAGACATGCGGTACATCGAACGAAAACTCCAGACAGCCGTCTCTCGATTGACGCGGTGGAGTAATCGGTTTCAGCTTTTCCGCTCAAAAGACATCTTGCGTTCATTTCTGCCGGAACCTGCATCCTGACCCAGAGATTTTTCTGGGTAGTGTCAGGATCGCAGTGGAGGACAGAGTAAGATTTATCGGTATCATTTTTGACCAGAAACTGACCTTCCTCCCCCACGTCGTGCAGCTGCGGATGTCTTGCGTGAAGAAGCTTAATATGTTGAAGGTACTCTGGAAAACATATTGGGGAGCAGAGCGATCCTCCATGCTGAATATCTATCGAGCCACAATTCGTTCCAGACTTGGCTCCTCCCGACAGTCTGTGTTGCGAAGGCTCGATACTGTACATCACACTGCACTGAGGATATGTTCCGGAGCATTCCGCATCTCACCCGTCAAAAGTATGTACTTGGTATGCTACGAACCATCTTTAGCTTCCACACGTCTTTTGTTGTCGTTACGACAGTATTACCGAATCTTGGAGCATCCAGACCATTACAAAATCTAATTCCGGAGAATTCTCTTGACCTCTTATTTTTAAATCGTCCGTCCTGTGTTCCGACTTTCAGGCTTCGTATGAGAAATGCCCTGAGGAACAACACTCCACGTTATTTATACGAAGTTACTGAACGACCTCTTTTTATCATATCACCATGGAAGTCATATAAATTATAATTTTTTAAATTTATTTCCTGGCTTTGAGAAGTCCAACACAAGCGCGATCATCTACCTTCAACTTTTTATCTCTCATCGCCATCATTTTAGAAATCATACATCAATTTATACTGATGGGTCAAAGTCTAATAATCATGTCGGGTGCGCTTTTAATTGTGGATCCGTCACTTTTAACTATTCATTATCATCTTTTATCTCCATCTTTACTGCCGTATTTTTAGTATGTTTCCAGCCTTAGAGCTCAAAATTTTATCATACACATATTCCAAGGGTGTCTTGGAGACATTAAACTTCAGATTCTCTAAGACATCCTTTGGCATATGATGTTTTTAAGCTTCATAAAAAACTCGTCCGACGTGGATATAGTATCACATTTTGTTGGATACCTGGACACGTCGGAATTGTTGGCGACGAACTGGCCGCTGCAAAAAATGCCGTACCCCATTCAACCTTCGCATCCCATACCACGATCTCCGCAATATTATACGTGATATTGTATGGAAAGAATGGCCCGCAGATTGGAGTGAGCAAATCAACAATAAATATTCTACATCTGGCCGACCATCTCACTCCAACCGTCCCTGCCATCTCGACGTTCTTTTAACTCGTCTTGGCATCGGTCATTCTAGAATCACGCATCGATTTCTACTGGTCGGCGAAACCGCACCAACGTGTCAGCATTGCCAAGAACCTCTCTCCATCCATCTTATTTTAACTTCTTGTACTGGTCTTAGACATTTTTATCAACATTTTTTTAAAACTTCATCACCAATTTTATCAGACCTGTTGGATCAAGCTCCCCATCCATTACTTTTTAAATTTCTTCACCATTCAGGTTTTAAATAAAAGTTTTTTTAGTTGAATTCTATTAAATTTTATCAAAACTAAACAATTTTAGCTCTTGTTTTAAAAAACTAAATACATTTACATTTTTGTGATTAAAATTTTACCTTTGTATTTAATGATCAGTTGCTTTTATTCATTTTAACGTTGGTCTGGTAATCTCAAATCTTTTAAATACATTTCTGTTTTCTTGTGTCTGGCGCAGCTTATCCTTTTTTTTGGATCTTCCGCCATAAAACCCAAATTAACGAACCAACCCAAACGATAGCAAAATTTTATGGCAGAACGCATTTCGTTTTTTAACTTTGAAGCACTCACCTCCATTTCTGTAGGGCAAATAAAAACAGTTCTTTAAATAAGCACGAAACTAGGAAGATAAAATCGTCTGCTTCGTTTAGAATATTTATAATTGTACAGTTAACAGTTTTAAAAAAATCGCCGGAACTTTTATTTTTTAGTTTCGTGGTGTTGCCACTCTCAGTTTTTATGGAACGCCCTTTGTAAAAACCGACATTACAACAAGCATACCACGCGATTCCTTGATTATGGTAATCTGAATACTCTGTATAAACTATGTGGCAACATAAACGTTTTTCTTCAAAAATATTCCCAGAAGAACGGCTGTGTTTAATCTTTAGAATTCCAAAACAATTCATTAGTTCCTTCTTTAAAGAAACCCCCCTATAAAAACTTATTTTTAACATTTGTCAACAAGCCTACCTTTTCAACTAACAACTTCTAATTACAACCACAAAACGAGCAAAATTCTTTGGAAACCTTTTATTTTGTGGTCTTTTTGATACACCATTAGCCAGTTTTTATTCCCTTATAAAATAAAAGGGAATAAGCTTATTTCAGTCTTTAGCTTCCTGAAACTCTAATAAGCTCTAGCTGAGAAAACAATCTGCAGACGGCTTGAAGGGATTTAAATTACTGGGTTTAGAATGTGTGAAGATGTTCCTGATGTAATATATTCCCACACTCGGTGAATAGGACATTTTTAGTCGCTTTAAAAAATGGAAATTACGTTTTTGTTTAAACCTTCATTTCATTAAGAAAATACTCAGTGAGTCTTAAATATAATCGTAATACTTAACATAAAAAAAATGTCTCAGATACATCACCGCTTCAAAGAGCTCGAAATAAGTTTATGTTTAAATAAATTTCTTATATTAGTTTTAATTTATATAGTTGATATGATTTAGTTTCCTATTTTCATTTCAACAGTGAATTCCAATTTACTGCTGAAGAAATGATTCCTCTATACAACAGGTAACAAAAAATATTAATTTTATAATTCTTTAGCTGTTGTCTTTTCGGTATTAGGTTTAACCACCCATCAATAAAGAAACTGGGCGTAAGATAAAATAGTTGTAGCAAATAGATTGATCTCACGGGTAAGGAGTTTAGATATAGCCCACAAATATTTTTAATAAACCAGCAGTCTAGGTACAAGATGTCCACCAAGGAGTTTGTCGGCTCCTTGTGGCAAGAATCGTGGAACATGCACAAGTCACCAACAAATTGCATTGCATCAAACCCATCATTCATCAATGGCCAATGTCTCGAATGTGGAGGACGGATGTCAAACTGACCCGCCTTAGCATTGGACATACACGATTCATCCATAGTTATCTTCTACTAAGAGAGAGTTCCTTTCCGTTCCGAGTGGAAGCAGATTACTCCACTATTCCTATTGAAAACCCACAGCGGATTAGCCAATGGCTAGGGAGAGCCTCTAATTTGAAACTTGAGAAGGAGGC
This sequence comes from Metellina segmentata, assembly GCA_947359465.1. Taxonomy (NCBI): domain Eukaryota; kingdom Metazoa; phylum Arthropoda; class Arachnida; order Araneae; family Tetragnathidae; genus Metellina; species Metellina segmentata. The sequence goes on from OX375878.1 coordinate 1,814,224, forward strand.
CCATAGGACTCGACATCCGAAAATTACCTCATCTGCCAGGGATGGGCGAGACGGGGATAGTAGGTGGTCGAATCGCGGAGCGGTGTGGGAGGATAAGCCGGATAAGTTTTCTTCATAGATTCGAGGCGACGGGACGCTTCAGAGCGCACACCAGGCATCTACTAGGAGCTTGCCGAAATTCCTCAGTTGCCCAGCGGAATAGCATACTGCGACCATTGCCTTGTTAATCCGGTGCCGTGGGCGAAACCCACACCATCATCTTTGGAGTTCGATAGAACCTTGCTGTCCACCAGATAGCCTTCATTCGTTAGAGTACAGATATTAGCCTAAGGGGAAGGTTCCGACAACGCTAGTTTCCGTGTGGCACCTAAGGAGGTTGTACAAGTACCATTTTAAATATGTGAGATTTGATTGGGGAAAATCCCCAATCAAACCTTCTCGCGTTTTTACGTTCAATTGTTTTTTTAAAACTCGTATAGTTCTGTTATTCTTCACAATATTTATATCGTCCATTATTTTCATACTTTTTATGTTCATTACCATCTTTTAATCATTGCATTCTATCATTGTTTAAAATTTCTGGTACAAGACTTGCATATTCCTTTTACTGAAATGTTTTCATATTTATATTGATTTGATTTAATTTATCTTGTGATTGGCGCAGCTTGTCCACTTTAGGACCTTGTGACATAATACCCCAAAATCCTTCATCAAGCTTTTAATTGTATTTTTATCCATCATACTTTGTTTTTCCCAATAAAATATAATATACATTACATCTTTTATCATGTACCTTTTACGTTATCAAAACTACATATCTATAGAAAAAATAAAAGCACTGAAATATCACTTTGTTGATCGGACTAATTTAATCTTTTTTTTCTGGTTTGCATCATCTTGTTTTGTGCGCAGCTTTCTCCGATTTTGGATCTTGCGCCATAAAACCAAAATCAACCGACTAAATATCCTCCTCGCAGCTTTCCGAATAGGTTTTATTGACTCGCAAACCAAGTAGGTTCTCCAACTAGGTTTAAATGCCCTGCAAACCAGACACGGCTCTTTGGACAGATTTACCCGACCCACAAAGCAGATACGGTCCTCCAAACAGGTTTAACAGCATTGCAAACCAGGTGCGGCCCTTCGGACAGGTTTAACCGGCCCGCCACCCAGTTGCGGAATCCCAAATATTTTTTTTATCAAGCCTATAGGCCAGATACAGCCTACAAGATGTGTTTAACGGACTCGCGGTTCAAGTACGCCGCTTCGAAAAAGGTTTCCCATACAGACGAAGACCCAACATAGCCCTCGAAATATCTGTATCAGGCCCTCAGAGCTTGGCTAAGAATGACCCTTGTGCCTCAAAACCCAAAAGCAGCCAACCAACTAGGCCCGCAGACGATACGGAAGAAATTAATTTGGTTCGCGTAAGAACTCAAATCGCTCGTTCTTGATTTCAACTTATCTTGGTTGGTTTTTTAATTAAAAGGGAGGGAAGATCACTCAGGTAGCTCGGGATTGAGATGCCCGTACTCGCCTAGAGCCCATAACACCTCCCAAAAGATCTTAAAACAAATGAGTTAAATAAGAGTTGACAAATAATGCGTTGCACTTACAGTATTTGAGAGCTCCTTTAAATTCGCTCTGTAATCGTCTTCAGAGATCCTGTCGAAGAGAAGGAAACACTTCAGTTAAAAAATAAGTTCTGAAATTTAAAATCTCACAATTAAATTCAATTGCCAATAAAATCTATTGTTTATAGAAAGGAATTATTTGTACGGGCATTGAAAAATTCTGTACGATATAATGTTATTGATTGGTTTTGTACCATTTTAAATCAAAATTAGTGGTTTCCACACTGTATGTGTGTGCCAGTACTACGTCCAAACAGCAAGAAATATTTGTGAAATTTTGTACATACTTTAAAAAACTCACAGTAACTTAGTGGCTGAGTTACTCAGCTTCAATCTGTCCTCACGTTTCAAGACAAATTAGCCTGTAAAACATATTCTATTGTATTTACCTATTTCTGTTTTAAAGACACGCCTGTAAAAAAACAGAAAAAGGTAGTGGAAAGTTGGACAAAACCGGGACCCGGCAATTATGGCGAGATTATTACTGTCATCTGTCGCATAACGCATGAAACTATTTGCAGACAGCCCCATGTTATTTGAAGTTGAATGATAGGCAGTGTAGATTATGTGTTTGTCTATGCCGATGTTTTAAAAAATTAGAGTAGAAAAGGATTGATTTTTCTGAACCGATTTTACGCTGTAGTTTCTAATTGCTTAAAGATTTATTTAAGGTAATAACAACATCTGATAACACCTCTTTCAGCTATTATTTTAACTAATTAATCAACATTTTGCATCATGTTTGAAATATGCTAAGCCTTTTTTTCTTATTAATGTCGCTGTTGGATAAAACCTGGACCTTTGCTGACGGACAGGACCTGGTAGGAATTAGAGCTTGTAGAGCAAGTAAAAAACCCCAAAGAACCAGAAAATAAAAACTTAAAGCAGAAACTCGTTAAGGCCCCTAAGCAAAAATCTGTCAAAACACGGAAGAAAAAGAAGTTCAGCATTAAAACAGAATCCTCGGCATCAGAAGAAGACGACGTGGAATGTGACGAAGTCTGTATCTTTTGTAATGAATTGTACACCAGGTCAAAATCTCTGGAGGGTTGTATACAGTGTTTCAACTCTAAAGGATCTGCGCATGAAGCCTGTTGCAATGCAGAGGAGCATAATCAAAATTTTATTTGTGATTTCTGTTCTTAAAATTTCTTACAAATCTGATCAATTAAAGTATTTTACTATACAACATTCCAAACACATTAAATTCAAAATAACTTATGGTTAGGGCAACTTTTTTGTTGCAGTAAAAATGGGAAAAGTTACATTTATCATTCCCTAAAGTTGCATTTATGGAAATAAAGTTGTATTTATTTTTGTTACACTAAAATCTAAAATAAAATGATTCTTAAAAAAAATGAAAAATTTCAAACTTTCTTGATAATTTTAGTCGCGTACTACATTATTATTATACATATACAGAACATTGATGTTGTTGAATGGCCGATCCATGGCCAGTAATTTCTTTTCATTGAAAAACTGTGCTGAACAGAGATTATGTTGCCTGACATTGTAGCAGTAGCAAATACTGACTTGGGGGTAAATCATCTCGTGAAAGTGTTGTAATAACCATCGGGTCATTATTCTTTTCCAATCCTTTTTTAAGATACGCTTTGAGGTTGCAAGGATTGTCTTTAAAATCCATCGATCTGATATCTTCATACACTGTCTCGATGTTGTACTCTTTCGATTCCAATTTTTCTGAGAAGAATCAAACATTCGTAGCTGCTTTTGATTATCAGCAAACGTTTTGGTAGCTCTGGGTCACACGCTGTTTTTTTACGCGACGCACTAAAATGCCGTCGCCACTGAAACTGATCGCAATGTCCTTTACAGTGGGAAGGTGGCTGGTCTAGTACAATGCTGTCCGAAGCCACGCAGCCCAGCGTGTGAGTACTGGCTCAGGCATTTGGCCGATGGTATGAATGGTCTTTTCAAAACCAAAGATTTTAAAACGTCATCTACAAGGCGAACAACATATTGATGATCGACACTCAATTACGCAAGTTTCCTCTGGATTATCAAGAGTGCCAACCAATACGTTAAAAGTACTTCTTGCTATTTATTTCACTTTTGTCTGTTCGAAGGGTTGATTCAGAGGGCAAAAAAAGAAATATTAATTTCATATTAATTAATTTTAAGCTGAATTTTAAAACGTTGCAGGTGGTTGCAATTATGCAAAAAGTTGTATTTATGCAGAAAGTTGCATTTATGTTGCGGTTATAACTCACTTAAAATGCATCCCATGTAGGATGAATTTTGGTTTTTAAGTACTTTACATGCAGCGTGGAGGAGCCTGCAATTCTGATGATTGCGAGATCGTCGCTTCGACCTGGCTAAAGACCGTCGTGTTCACTAATGGTGACTGGGGCACGTTAAATAGGTCGTGGTCACAAAGTCCCCCATGTTCCCATACCAAATCAATACCTCTGGGAGTACCTGATCAAGGGGTTATCGGCCTCTGATTGGGATCGAAATTACGATATGCGTGAGTGAATGGATGTATGAAAGGGACGGACGGATATGTAAAACGGATGCGTCATGTATGTCGAGGAAAGTCGGACTTCCTCCCAATGGGGCTCAATAACATAGAAGGCGCACCCCCTCGCCTCTTGCCGTCTTCGACGGGCCTGGCACTCCTCTGGTTTGCCAGTGTAGGCATGAGAAACAACAACATCAACAACAACATGCAGCGTAGAAAAGAAGTTGCATTTGTTGCAAAAAGTCGCCCTACTTATGGTCAATGATTTTTAAATTCACTTATGTTACTCAGAGTAGAAAGGCCATTTCTCTAATTTATTGTTATAAATAAATATTTCAGTAATAAAACAACAGCGTTTTTTAATTATTTCTCTATACCCGGTTTTATCCCGGTCGGTTAAAACAGGGAAATTGCATAGTTCCAAAAATAACATATTTACTCTCTAAAATATAGTTCTTTCACTTCGAAAAATATTTATTTTTGGAACTAAAAAAACGACTTCATCATACAATTAGAAATTCTAGCAATTTTATTCATGTAGGTGCTAGGAAAAAAACACATTTTGGGATCCGGTTCTGTCCAACTTTATTAATCCCTAAATTAATATTTATTAATAAAATTTGGGGTACACACGTTTGGTTTTGGGATTAAATTTCATTGGTTTCATTAAAGAAAAACGCATACTTTTAAAATTTCATATCGTATAAAAAATAAAAAATATTTTTCTAAAACCACCAAAAAATCAAATCATTAGAGAACAATTCTGAATCGTGAATTTCAATTTTAATTAATATAATTTGTCTTTTCTCCAGACATGTATTATAATTAATAATTATTTTTATTCAAAACGCCGATTGAAAGCGTACAAATACGTTTTTCTCCTAAGGTTCAGTTCTTATAGGTTGGGAAAGTATTTTTTAAGATCATTAAAATTCTTAATTTAACTTCCATTAAAGTAGCTTATAAAAAAATAGCCCTCTTAAATTCTAAAATTTTCATTTGACATCCCAACTAAAACTATTTTACTTATGATGCATTTAGATCCTAGAAAGAAATGAATAAATAGAAATCTTTATGTCTAGGCCCCACTGCTTGCAACTTGCAAATTGCAGGAGGCGAAGGATCGAATCTTCCCTGGGTTCCTTTCTCTTTCGTGTTATGTATGTCAGCAAAACTTTTCTTGTGTCTGTTCATTAAGCTGATGTTGTCTGTCATGTGTTTGGCACAGCTTTGTCAAGTAATGTCCTCCATAAAAACCCTAAACATCAACTTATTAACCAGCGTCCAGACAACATAAAAAATCTGTATTATTTATCGTTCTTTACAAAAACCCACTTTCGCATTGATCGAAACATAACTTGGGAAGAAAATAGCTAAACATATAAAGAAGGAAAAATGGTGCAAAAAAGAATACGTGAAATAACTGTAAATTGACATTGAAACAGGAATTTTCGCTATGCAATAAATATTGCAGACGGTACTTAAAGGCTTTTCTCTAAGCGATATAACGGTGATATGGAAGATACAACTTTTACCTCATCTGCTTCTAAAGCAGTTGTTCTAAGCTCGTCTCAAGAAATGTTCACTTTGAAAACATTATCCTGTCATTCTGCCATGGTGTCACTTCGCAGATTAGGTAAGATAAATGTCAAAAACGTTTTACTTTCAATACTCCTCTTCACTCATGACATATAAACTTTACTATTACAGAGAAAGTGATAAAATCAAATAAAAGAACTAATCTCTCTAGAACTCACCAAACATATAAACATTTCGGATAAAGATGCATTTATCCGAAAATTACCAGAAGAGTAGTAGTTGGCCAGACGCGCTGTTCACATTTTCATAATTATAAGCAGAGTATTGTTTCCGAGTAAGTTTATGGACACTTTCGGGATTATTTTCTAAGTTCAGGATTCCATGCTTGGTAGTTCCCATTAGATTAGGCATCTCGAAAAGACATTGACTCGTCGGAATTTCTACGAAAATATGATTTTGTTCGGTACCGAAATATTTACATGCTTACTGCACGGAGTAACTCTTTTCCATACGTTGACATTTCCGAAAAGAGCCTGGGGAGGTCTTACACCGTTTACACAGTCCTGTCTCTAAAGCACGAGTTTCATTGAAAAACACACACAACCGACGTTTAGATCAGATTCGAACTGAATGTTCTCAGATCAGTAGGAAATTATTAAAATGAAAGTTTGGGATATAAATATAATTTCGAATTTCATTTTAATAAATAATTCATTTTTTAATTTATTTTAATAATTTCATTTTTATCTGAGAACATTCAGTTCGAATCTCAAACTGAATGTTCTCAGATCAATTTGAAATTATTAAAATTAAAGTTTGAGACATAAATATAATTTCGAACTCTAAGCAACTTGAAGATAAATTTTATGTTAGTAAATTTTTTACACATTTCCAGTCACAGATAGTCTATTAGAAGATTGAACACTTTGAGTACATTTCTAATCGCCAGACACAGAAAATTAATTTTTAGGTTATCAACATCCGAGACCAACTGCTCAGTAAACGATAATATAAAAAGTGTTTAATGTTGTTAACCCTCAGAGGACATATACATACATTCAACAAGGGCAGTTTTCTCTGCCTGACTTTTGAGCATTTTTGACCTTGACCCAACAATGTTAACAATGGTCCTTTAAAATAGCTTTTCTCAACCGGTTTAGACACAATGGTGAGCCTCAAGAATAATACTGTTTTGGTATGATACTGAATGTAGTGTTGGTTCCAGAAATGGAAAGGAAAGAAATTTTACAGTACTTTATTACCTCAACAGCTAAGAAGCAACATCATAATAACGTCTAGGTGTGTGTGGGATGTTTGGAACGGCTATGAGTTCTTTGGTCCAAGGGGCTCATGAAAAGAATGAATAGTTTACAATGAACTAGGGGATAAGAATTATGAGAAATATTACTGAACCACCCCGGGATCTATCAAGAAAGTTCATTCATTGGTAGAAGTCGGTGATTTTATTAAGAAGCAATTTGATCTTAAAACACAGCCGATTTGAGAGTAAGTGATAAAGATTTGAAGTGAGAGGGTCCGTGGGAAGTCTAGGTTAGTGAGATGGTTTTAGTTCAAAGCTGAAAGGAGGTGGCAAGATATATTCGCCATATGGTCGAAAAGAGGAACGTTATATGTATATACACTATATGGACAAAAGTATTTGGACACTACAGAAATTCGGAGGAGGATCCATCTTAGTGTGAGGTTGGTTTTCCTGGTTTGAACTCAGCCCATTGCTTTATGTACCTGGTACCACGAACACTGACGTGTACCTGATGATTCAGCCTGGCCTACACTATGGCAATACAACGGCGTTGATGGTTGTTTCTTCCAACAGGATCCAGCTCCATGTCATACTACAAAACGTGTGCTGGATGTTTTCTTGAAAATGAGGTGAATTTGCTTGATTGGCTTGTTCAAAGCCCCGATCTCAATCCGATCGAGCACATTGTGGGACGAACTGGAGCGACGCGTATGACACCGCCACGCACGCCTATCTTCGTAACAATATCTTTTCACAGCCTTGCAAGAGGCATGGCGAACTATTCCTGTCCAGACCTACAGAGAAATTGTGGAAAGTGTTCCTCGACATGTTGGAGCTGTAATACAAGCAAAAAGAGGGCCCTACCCGTTAATAAATAGAATAATAAGGCACTTTTCCTGAAGAATACGCAGCGTCCAAATACTTTTGTCCATATAGTGCATATGTACATGTATGCGTATGCATGTATGTATGTAGCATATATAAAGATATGACGAAGTGGTGTAAACCTCCTTTGCAATCTTATAGATGTATGCGTATACATGTATATATGTAGTATACATCTATGTATACTACATACATGTATGTATATAGTATACATCTATGTATATACTACATACATGTATGTATGTAGTATACATAGATGTATGCATATACATGTATGTTTATAGATGTATGCGTATACATGTATGATTATAGATGTATGCGTATACATGTTGATTATAGATGTATGCGTATAAATGTATGTATGTAGCATATATAAAGATATGACGAAGGGGTGTAAACCTCCTTTGCAATCTTATAGATGTAGTTATTTAGACACATGAGTTGATTTAGTATAAAAGACCGATGCTACACTCGTCACTGCTACACTCGATGGCCGCAGTGTAATCGAGCTTCACAGAGAGTAAGTCTACTACTCATAAATGTGATATTAGTAATGAGCGTTTCCTTAATAACAAGGGAACCAACGAAAGTCTCTTGACCTTGCTACTTTCTTTCATCTCTTCTATTAACTACATTATTTTCAAGCAACTCTTCTCACTTGGAATCGTAGAGCTTCTTTCTGAGTAGCGTCTCCAGGATCGTGATTTTTCTGTGCAAAATGGCTCGGACGGTGTCTTCGTCTCTTGAGTAACCAGCCAAGGAGTTAAATGCTTTTTTCCATACCTCGATCTCGTGCTTTACTTCTGAAACAGCAAAAACGAAACACGTAAGTGCAGTTCTTCAATTCGTGAAAGACATTCCCAGTGAGAACCGAAACGCTATACAATATGCACATAAAACATTTTAGTTGAACATTGGAAACATTGGGCGGACAGACAATGAGTTAAAACTTTATGAACTAAGCACAGCAGAACTTTTCTTATCCAAATTAATCTAGATAGATAATGCAATATAAGACACCTCTAGAAGAATTATCTGAACTAATTATGGTACGAAGAATTATCCGAAGTAGGGAACGACTCATTTGATAGCCAGAAACTCGGATAATACAGACGTAGTAACTCATAACAGCCTATACGAAGACGTATGAAAAAATTACTACACTACAAATTACCACTGCTGTTACAGAAAGATTCACAAAGCTATAGGATTGGAAATAACATGCACTAGGATTTGTGTTACAAATGTATTTTTTGTGATGATTTTACAATAAATTTGGACGTGAGTAACGTGCTTTTAAAGCTTTATTGAAAATGTCTTGAACAGTCTTTTGTCTCATAACACATTCTCACCTCTTCGGTCAACGCGCATACACTCGCTCGGAAGATTTATTAAAAGCTTTAAAAAAACCTCGGTAACAAAATTCGATTAGGATAATCGGAACTAGGATAATTAAGCTTCTACTGTACATGGCATGACCAAATATGGCCCCTTGCACCATAAAACCCCCCAAACCAACCATCTACTCTACATGTCAATGCTCCTGCATTGTCTTCAATGGACAATCAGATCAATTTCCAATTTTTCCCTACTCAGGGATTTTCCCAACCACCGCAATCGCCCAACCAATCAAATCACCGCCCTCATTTTCCTACTCAGAGAATTTGATTGGAGAAAATCCCCATTCAAATCTCTTCCTATTTTTAAATGACATTGGCGTTTTAAACTTCATTTGATATTTTTTACCTTTCACAATTCATTAACCATACTTTTTCTACAATAGTTATATATCATCTAGTATTTTCATATTTTTTATGTTTTACCATGCTGATCAGCATGTTTTAATCATAACATTCCATCACTGTTTCAAAATCTTACGCAAGACTTACATCTATCTTTTATAATATTGCTCTTATATTTGTACATTGATTTTATTTCTTTTATATTGCGCTTCGCGAAGCTTGTCCGTTTTAGGACCCTGAGCCATAAAACTCCAAAATCCAATCCAATTCCTATTCAGAGAAACTTTACAGACGCTGAGAGTAAGATTTCTCAATTTTGATTCTGGACTAATGATGTTATTAATCGTGAATTTACAGTAACAGTTCTAACAGTGACTGTTATTGAAGGATATCTGTGATTCTAAGCTGTGACTGTATCTGATTGAATGATTGAGCAGTAGGGGAGAAGGGGGCTAGTGTGGAAAACTTGAATAGTTCTGCTATTTATCAGTCAAAATCTCTCAGCAAGTTTTTGTAGAATAGCAACACAGATATAAGCTTCCATGTGCAGTTGCATGACAATACACTTGATAGTTGAGTAGCAATTTATAAAGCAAGGTTTCCATTGTGGAAAAGTAACTTCCTTATTTGTTTTTTAATTGCTAGATTTGACTATTTTAATTCAATGTTAAAAAAAAGGCGACAGTATGTCATAAATGAATATATTCAATACCATATTCACTTTTGCTCTACATGGTTTAAATTAACCAGTAGTAGGCTTAAATAAACCAATGGCTCCATGGGCTAGTGTGGACACATGGCGGTGGGGCTACTGTGGACATGTCAACACTAGCCCCATTTATCTTTCAGTGGGAAAAACATGGGTTAAATATTGCATTTTAGGCTATTTATTAAATAAGATTTTTTATGTGAAAAATTCCTTCACAAATAATTTTATTTTTACTCTTAGGCTTTTATGTATTAAATTAAATTAATTTTTTTAAATGGTAAATTAATTTACAAAGACTTGTATTGTTTTTTTTACACAAAGCTGCTCTTCTAATACGCAGAGTGAATTTTTCTTTTTCCAGATGTAAAGGATGTATCACGAATCTAAAGAAATAAAATTGTAGCTAAATTACCATAATTTTTTGTTGATTTGACATTTAATGTTGGTTTACCTATCTCCATTGCAAAATAGAAGCATTATACCATTTCTACATTAAAATCATTTTCCCACTAAATAAAACTTAAAAATAGCTTTCTAATTTGTCTTTGATGTAGATTCTATAATATAGTGCAGTTCTTAATTGCAAATATACTGTGTTCAACATTAATTAAATATACTTTAAGATTAAAATTTTTAAGGAATTATAATGCTCAGGATAAAATTGATTTCATTAGGGTTTTACATACTTTCCTGAGTTGTATTTACATTGTTAAATCAGTATTCTAACTTGTCCATACTAGCCCTATGTCATGGGGCTAATGTGGACAAAAAGAACTTTTTTAAAATAAATGATTATTAAAAAACTATACACTTATATACTTTAATATATCAAACAAAATAAAAGTGAAAGAGCAAATTATTATATACAAAAATAGTTGATACGTCAAAAATGATATTTAGTATACTTTTTGTCAAATTTTTAAAAACTGTCTACACTAGCCCCCTTCTCCCATAGCACCTGTTACAACGGGAGGATGTTGCAGTTCTTGAAACGCCAGAGAACACAGTTCGAGCCCTACTTCTCTTTTCATCTGCAACAATAAATTAATGAGGGTTTCCCTTCTTGTTTCCGGACATCTTTTCACCCTTCACATTGGACATTGGCTTATTGCTAAACTATTTACAATAATTATAGTGTAGCTTCGTATTGTATAGTAATTATACAATCGGTACATATGATAGTAAACTAATTATAATATGCACTTAGGAAATTATAATCTGCGTACGTAGGATAGTACATCAAATGGAATCTGGTTACATAGGACAGGATAGTAATTATAATGTGTACTTAGAATTACAGCAGTTACAATACATGTACTTAGGAAAGAATGGTAATTATACGTACGATAGTACACAAATTATAATATACTACTGTTAGTAAAAAATGCAACACCATGAAGGAGTTATCAGAATTAAATTAACTTTAATACACAAACGGCTTGCATAAGTACAAATAAATGAATAAATTTTCAAAGCAAAAAACCAATATTAAGTGTCCGAAATCAGTATTTGGTGTAGCCACCACGCGCTGCAATAAGTGCTGCTATACGATGTGGCATGGAGTGAAACAGATGTTGAATGTCTGCTTGTGGAAGAGAATTTCATATTGTTTGTTTACGCCCCCAAAGTTCGCCTTTTGAAGCTGTAGGACGCGGATCACGAGCGAGACGCCGACCAACCAAATCCCACACTTGCTCAATAAGCGACATATCCGGAAAATAAGCAGGCCAAGGATGAAGTTGCATGTGTCAGGCTGAAAAGAAGTCTCGAACATTCCTTTCAACATGTGGGCGTGTATTATCCTGTTGAAAGATAGCTCCAGGGATGCCTTGAAGGAAGGGAACAACTTCGAACTCTAGCACTTCATGGACGTACCTGTTGCTATTCAGATTACCTTTAATTCATAGCAGCTGAGATCGTCCATGACACAAAATCGCACCGCAGACCATAACTCCGGGTGTTCGGCAACTATGACGTTCGATAACGCAGTCTGGAAGGCAGCGTTCACCGGCATAGCGTCTAACACGAATCCGGCCGTCTTGGATCCACAAATTAAAGCGGGATTCGTCAGAAAAGACAACTTGTTGCCAATCAGCCCGCTAGGCTCTGTGTTCAAGAGCCCATTGCAGAGGCAGCCGTCGATGTTTTGGCGTGAGGGGGATCCTGTATAAAGGAATCCTTGCATGCAGTCCTCGGTGCAGCAGACGTCGGTGAATTGACGAAGCCTACATTAGTACACCTGTAGCAGTTGACCAAAGTGCTGCCAACTGCCTGGAGGAAACTATACGGTCATTCACCGCCATGTGGACCAGGTGTCTATCATCGCGCGCTGACGTCCCCTTCCGTCGACCACTCCCAGTTTTTCGAGTAGTCCGGTGCTCGTCGGTCCACTGCTTCCAAACTCGCATTAATGTGGAATTGTTCCGCTGCACACGAGCTGCTATTGAGCGATAGAAAAATCCTTCTTCACGAAGGCCGATGATTCTCCCCCGTTCAAACTCCGAGGGTTGTTGAAATTTCACCCTATTTCGTCGTAGGTATACTTAGGTCTCACTAAACGTTCGCCACTAAAAAATAACCATGCACTATTTTCAACGGCCCGCTACAGCCCTCTATTTATACGCTTTTAGCAACAGTTCAGAAGGCGCTGCTCACACCACGTATGAGTGGTGGCTCTGAAGCTTTACTACTTTGCATAACATCCTATAATTGACATTTGATGCAAATTTAATTTCATTCGGATGATTCCTTTATGGTGTTGCATTTTTACAAACAGCAGTGTATGTATATTTAGGAAATATATAACAGTAGTTAGAATCTGTGTATTTAGGATAGTACTGTAATTTAGAATAAATGTTTATAAATGTAGTAACAGTGCAACAAATGTTATATTTTGTGTGATTCACGATAAATATATCTTAGCGTAGAATAAAGGGTTTCAAGTGTAGTATTTTCTCATTTTTCTACAATATCGCCATACCGGATTTTTTTGAATCCCGACTTATATCTATAAGGCAATTTTCGAGAAATTACAGGCAGGTAGGTAGGCATTTAAGTAATAGACACTTGAGCAACACAACGTGCTATTGGAGACGGTCAACCCAGAAAGGACAGATCCGGTCGAAATATTACAGAATTATTCAGATAAAAATTTCTCTATAGATCTGGAAGAAGCTTGATTCAAACCCACATTTCATAGAAGCTCGCAATTCGCGAAGTAAACACGGAAGGGCGTTTAACAAAGAATATCCTCAGAGAAAAACTGGCAGTACTTCAGATATTAAAAAAAAGTTTAGAAAAATAACAGACTTTGGCACAATGCCCTCAAATTTATTTGTAACTTTTAATTGTTTGAATTCATTAGTTTTTTGTTGGTTTGGGGTAATGAGGCTTTACTTCAACAAAAGAGAAAATTCCCTTTTGTTCAATTGCATCATTCTTATAAATATTATTCAGCCTTGGGCCAATCTCAAGCTGTTTTATTATTATTATAATTGAATGTTGTGCTTCAGAGAATAAGACGATTTTAAGTGTTTTCGTCTCTTTCATTGTTTTTAGTTCCTTTTTAAATTTTTGTCCTTGTTCCATAGGTGTGCAGTTTACTTCGAGTAATGTAGCGGTCATAATGTGTAGTGTGCTCGTTTGCAGATGTTGGGTCATCAAAATGATTTTAGAGATTTGCTTCATTGTTATATTACTATACAAAACACACAGGATGGATGTTTGTTAAAAATCGAAAAGGCTGTGAGTTTGTTTTACAAAATACTCACCTACTACTTCTGGAGGGTCTGCAAATCTCAAAGTAGAGACATCTCTGTATATTATTCGAAGCAGAACGTAGGCACCCGCGAGACATAACAACACAGCAGGAAACATGTGTAACGTGAAATCTCCAAAACCAATACCCTGTAAAAATATGACTTTTTTTACATTTTATTTCACCATCACCATAAAAAATATACAGAGATTATAGGTATTTTTTTACAGTATTCTATTTCTAACGTATATAAATTGAGTCTTAATTCACCACAATACACACTCACTTATAACCTCTCTAGTGGGATTTAAGCACTACTTGCCACCAGCCAAAGCAGCAGGTGCATAACGAAGATGAACTTTACGTTAATAAGTTAAGGCGTTTGCAATATTAATCAAGAAAAGCAACGAATTTAAAACGTTTTAACAACAGTATTTATGAGAGTCGACGAAAACAAACTCGTGAAAGTTACCGATATGACGTCAAGGACTAAATTGGAGAAATTTCTCAGCTCAAACTGGAAACTCCAATATTTACTAACCTATCTTTTTTTCTCGTTAACCATACAAATCGATCGTATATGAAGTGCCATCGGACTGTATGCTTTCACGAATTCCAACCCTACTTACAGTCATCAAACTTAGTCTCTGTTCAAATATATCAGATATTTCTTGTTTGAACTATGATTTCTTTCCTCTTTTCAAAATTTGTGCCCAATTCCATTTTAAGAAATTTTTATTCTAAAAAATCTTATCAGCGGAGTGCATTAAAATATTCCAATGTTAGATCTTTGCAACAGCAAAGTTAATTTAAAAGATATCTTATTGACAAACACACATAGGTAAAAGGTATGTGTAAGCAAAAATTTTCTTCCATCCCTTATCTTTATTTTTTTTGTTATTAATATTTGTCATTAACAAATTCGAAAGCTTCCTTCACTAACGAATCTTCATTTACAGATACCTTATTAAGTAGGTAGTTTACGTATATACGTCGTACTGGAGCAACACAATGGGCTATTAGGACGGTATGTGATCAATCCCGAAGGGAAAGAACCGAGTTCAACGTCTCATATATATATATAAAACACTAACGTACGTGGACCCGAAATCGACGTTATTTGTGTATCGTTGAATGGCAACAATCAAAGTAAATAAAAAAAAAACCAGATATTTTGAATTCTTGCTGTTTCCAAATAGCCGAGGTCAATTTCTATGTAAAATAAGGAATTAAATTGTAATATTTATGTTTGAACTGACTTTTAATTTCTTCCTTTGATGTAAAAGTAATTTAAATGTAATTTTGCAACCCGGTATCTGGCCACGTCAGAATTATTGTTTACTTTTTTAATTTGATTTAGAATTCCGTGTTTGGGTATTTGAGTTGACTGCGAGATGTTGCGGACCTATTTGAGGATTTCCAAGTATTATAAATATGTGTTCTTTTTGTTAATACATCATTATTGTCTTTGTCAATATCGTTGAAAAGTCGTTTGTCACATTATTCTATTTCACAATATATTCAGGAAGCCGAAATTCAACACGTCAATACGAACGCGTTTTTTTTCAGAATTTTGCATTTTTTCAAGGATTGGAATTTTATTTTTGTTTGCATTATATGTTCCGGTATATTACCTATTGCAGAAATGTTATTTAGGAGTTAGATTTTAATGATATGTCTATTTCATGCAAATATCACTAGACATGGGTAATTTTGTAGCGGTATATGTATAATTCGACCCACTTTTCTTAAATATTTGATTGAATACGCAATGATTAAGAATTTCTACATAAAAATAAATAAAATATACAAATCAAAACATGTTTTATTACGGTGTGTTAAAAAAGTTTAAAAAAAAAGCACTATTACACACCGCCGAGCGCTAGCCGGCACAGCACGGCTAGTCATTTTATAACACTGTCAGAGGACATACACAATATAGAATGTACTACACTACAATAATGGACCGGACAGCAAGATGTGATGGTATAAGGGAAATAATACACGCTTTAGTGGGGGGATGGTCCCCCAAGTGCTGCAATAACACTCGAAACCCTACAGGGCATAGTTTCAACAAGGGTTTGATACACAGCTATGGGTATTCGTGTCCATTCCTGATGCAAGAATGTTGCCAGCTCGGCTGTAGATTTCGGACGTGGTTCCCTGGCCCGTAAGTGTAACTCTAACTCTACAAATGTTCTCACAAATGTTGAAAAGTCCCACAAATGTTCAAAAGTTCCATAAATGTTCGATGGGATTTAGGTTGTGACTATGAGCAGGCCAGGGAAGACGTTTTACATCCATATCTCGATACCACTGCTTGACAGAGGCTGCAACGTGACATGGAGCGTTATCGTCCTGGAAGTAACATTCGTCTTTTCTATAAATTTTCCAGAGCGTAGGAAGAACTTGATGGTCCAAAATGTTCATGTAGGCGTCGAAATTCAATTGACTAGGAACAACATGCAATGGTCCAAGGCCATACCACGAAAAACACCCCCAAACAAGTAGTCGGATTTTATGCAAATCCGCTGGCGTCCGGTGCATTATTGTAGGGTTGAGTATAAATTTAGGATTTGTAGCTGTACAATTACGAAGCAAGTCTTAATATTGAAATGTTGAATGAACACTTCCAAATATTGAATTTTACGAAATAAACAGTTTTCTGTTATATGATGTCTACTTAAGCGTAAGGGAACTGTATTTTCAAAGTGAAAAAATGAAAAACTAATGTATTTATAACTGGGAAGAAAAGAGTCTATGGGACTCACTGATTTCATTATCCTCTTATTAGAGATGATGATCACATTGGGTGGATCTCCCACCGGTGTCATGGCTCCTCCAATGTTGGAGAACACTACGAGCGAAATAAGCATGTGCTTCGGATCAATGTTCATAGCTTCACACAGCCTGAAAAGAAAATAGTAAATATGAAAACGATGATTGACATGAAACATATTTCCGTTAAACTGTGATATGAATTTATGGATGTACCGTCGTGAAAAAAACCCAAACCAAACCTCTTCAGTCAAACAATTTCAACAGCAGAGCAAGTTCAAGGATGGTATTCCATAGTGCAATAACGTCTCCTATGAATTCATATGCATACAATTGCATAAATTGTCTTGAAATAAACAAAGCAGCAACTTCATAATTTCCAATAGCAATCCCCTAATTTTACACAGATTCGAATCTATATTATAATTTAACGTCAGATACCAAGTTTCATGTCATTAATGAATCGAGATCCTAATATTAAATCCGATTCCCAAACGCTTATGGATATCTTCCTAAATGATATTCCTATAACGATAATATCAGGTTGAGTAAAAAGTTTTCTGCCAAAATTTTTTATATTTTAAAATGATAAATATACACGAAAAGAGCAAAGCTAATGAGGATAGTAATCTGAGTTCAAATCTACAATCTTCTGACAACGTTTTGACAACTTTTCAATCACTTCTGCGAAGAACTGTGGGTTGCGCGCGTCCAGAAAGAGATAGACCCCATTTACGACCTTCTCATTTGAATTGAAGATTGCGCCATCAATATACAACTGCATATGTGAAAACAGATAGAAATACGAAGGAGCCATGTCTATACTGTATGGTGGATGTTGTATCAAATCCCACTCCAGCTTGTATAGTGTCCAGCCGGTCATCGTTCTAATATATGGCCGAGCGTTACCACGATGAAAGAGAACCACCTTCCTTCTGAACTCGTTTCTCGTTTTCCGCGAAGGGCATCACGAATTTTAATTAGCATGTTGCTGTATATTGCACTGTTGATAGTCTGTCCGCTTTTCAGGTTATCTTTGTAGATAATTCCGTGACAATCCCACGAGATACAGCTAAGCACCTTCTTGTTAGTTAGGGCTCGTCTTGCAAACGAGCCTGCTGATTCCCCAGATGCTGACCATCCTCCTTTACGGCTTGTATTGTTGCAGTACACCCATTTTTCATCACAGGTCATAATTCTGTCCAGAAATTTCTCTTTTCTTTGATCTCTGAGCAGAGTCAAACAGGCCGCTTTTCTCTTGCGCTTGTATTCAATAGACAATTCGTGAAGCCCCCAGCGGTTGACTTTAAACGTTAGATTTATGCGTTTCAGAGCTTTAACTATTGTTTTTTGGCAAACGTCAAGCTCTAACGCAATAGTTCGTGTTGAAACACTTTTGTCTTTATCAATGATTTGCTTTAACTACTCACAATCAACTTCAATAGGGCGTCTTCAATTCAATAGGGTGGGGCAATTCATCTTCAATGTCGAAATTTCCAGCTTTAAACTTCCGAAACCAAACTTTGACTGTATCATAAGAAACAGTATTGATGCTTTAACTTTCACACATTTTTTGGTGGCATTCAATCGCACTGAATTTGTTACGGGACTCATTGTACATAATCATTTTGATCTGTTGACGTGATAGCTCCATATTAACCTCTTTTTTTGACACACAAGATAATAATTTTTTAACAAACAAATTACACAGTCGTGTAGTTTTAATTTTCAGCTTTCAATTGCAAAAACCAGTTTACGGAAAAGTTAACAACCACAGAAATTACAATTGTTGGCGCGGAGGTATCTCCACGTGGCGGAAAACCTTTTACTCAACCTGATATTTTGTAGCATGCTGCTATTAAGACACCCAAACAAAATATACATAGTGTTTTACTTTTTAAATAATTTTAGTTTGTGCAAGTTAGTTTAGTAATTAATTATTAAACTAATATTCGAAAACATTTTGAATTGGGGCGTTGATATATTTTGACAGAAACCGAATCAGAAGGACCACAGAAAATTTCATAGAAACCTTCATCTTACCATAGAAAATTTCAGCTATTTTCTCTGGATAGTTTTTGCATTACACTTAAGTTTTCGTCGCTACAGCGATTTTATGTGGCCTCCAAAAGATGAAAAAATTAAAACAAACCTGAGGAATGTAAATTTTTGAAAAATGTTTGGAAATATCATTTATGTGTGTAACCTATCGGATATTGCTTTCCACCTGTTACGTGTAACACAGTTGAACAATGATAAATCTAATAGTAGAACTTAAGTCCCTCCATCTTGAATAAAGGGCATAACTAATTTTTAAAGGTCGAAATCTTTTATTTAGGATTAAAATGAGCTATATACATTTAATTTATAGGTTTTGAAATAACGATAGCATATCGCTCGAGAGTAGCGTCAGCGAACAACCGCTAGGAGACGCTTCTATTCTTCTTCTGACCCCTCACATTCCTTTTAACCCCTCTGGTCTTAGGGGAGAAAACGTCCCACTCCAACTTGAAGGTTGATGGCCCTGACGGCGTGACGTCATCATGTTATATCGCCATCAGAACCTTACGGTAGAGTTGGGCAAAACTGTATTTACGATAACAGTCTTGCCTTGGTACAACAGAAAAATAAACTGTTACGAAAATTTTATTTAACGGTTGCTAAAAATAACAGCAAGTGAATAAGTTTAACAATTATTATTGATTTAAAAAAAATTAAAGTTGACGGTAAAATTGATCAGTAAATATTGATTAGTATCCTTGCCAAATTTCTCATCCATCAAGATCTGGTCAATTTTACTAATGATGAGATACCGCAACGATACAACGACTTGGAGGGTCAAGGTTCCCTGTAATCTTTTGTCAAGCAACAAATTATAGTTCCCGATTCACTACGAATAACCTTAATCTACGAATAGTGACTTTCAATGTGATGATCCCTCAAATGACAACGGCTTGTAGCATTGAATGTCTCAGGATATAACGATAGTAAATTTACGACATTTCAATTTTAAACCTTTTCATGATATAGGGAATGTAAATCAAAGCATGGAGTTGCCATTGGAAATTGTGTTGTTTATTCACAATTGTATATGAAGACTGTCCCTTATACAATGTTTTTGCATTTGAATTTGTAGAGGACGTTATTTCTTAATTGAAATATCTATTTTTATTTGCACTAAAAATAGTGCTCAAATAGAGGGTTCGTTTTTTCTTCCGCGATTGCACATGAAATGAAAGATGAGTAATTGATCTTATTGAAATACCCAACGCACCAACAAATAAGCAATAATAAATATTCAGATGCATTTAATAAATATGCTAGAACTAAGACGCTAAATCGTAGAAGGCTATGAAATAATCGAATAAGGCTTTCGATATTGAGTCAAATATCGAATTGTCATCTTGCAGGTACAAAACCGACGCCCATAACCTGCCATCCCAAAATTGGGACATTAGTTGACTTGTTAGTGCTGCCGCAGGCGACTAAAAGGCCAGGATTTTAAACTATTTTTCAACCTTGGCGACTGAAAGGCGAGTATTCGCAACTATTTTCAACCTTGGCGACTGAAAGGGGAGTATTTGCAACTATTTTTCAAACTTGGCAACTAAAGGCGAGTTTTTGCAACTATTTTTCAACTTTGGTGACTGAAAGGCGATTTTTGCGACTATTTTTCAACCTTGACGACTGAAAAGCGAGTTTTTGCAACTGTTTCAATCTTGGCGACTGAAAGTGGAGAATTTGCAATTATTTTTCAACCTTGACGACTGAAAGACGAGTATTCGCAACTATTTTTCAACTTTGGCGACTGAAATGCGAGTATTTGAAACTATTTTTCAATCTTGGCGACTAAAGGCGAGTTTTTGCAACTATTTTTCATCTTTGGTGAGTGAAAGGCGATTTTTTGCGACTATTTTTCAACCGTCGTGACTAGCGTACCTTATGAAGGAAAATTGTCTCAGCTCTTACCTCAAAATTTTGGTGACTATTTTTGCAAACCCACCATAGGGCAATTCAAATTTAGTTTTTTTTTAAACACTAAAAGCGGAAGGAAAAATATTATTTTCAGAATTTTCATTGAGTGAATTTTCCAAGGCTAGCCAATTTCGAAATTTTGTCGCCGAGACGTGGCAACCATGAAAAATACCAGAACCTGTGACTGCCAAATTGTCTTGAACACTTTGAAAAAATATTCAGTTCCTTTATTTTCAGGTTTAATTTACTTGGAGAGATCTTCAACGTCTCTCATTAAGACGTAATAATCGTATTTTGTGTTTTAACTGATTCATTTTGCAAGCAACTAAAATTGCCAAGAAAATAGGTTTTAAAGGCAAGCGCAGGTTATTCCGCATCGCCGAAGATTAATTTAGTGTACCCCCACACAATGCAATTGAGAGCACGCAGAGTATCGGTATTTCCGAAAGCGGGCGATCTCCAGTGTGCGTCTCATGTTGTAACTTTTTCATGCGAACATTGGTTGCAATAGCAAATTTTACTGTGCCCAAATGTTGTTATGTAGTGAGAAAGAAGTAGTTATTGTGATTGTTGAAGATGAACTCATGGGTACACAATATGAATAAAAAGAGGTCGGATTATGGAGAGTACCCCACATTATTCCCTGATTTAGTTGACGATAACAAAAAGGTGACGATAACGGGTGTGTGTGCAGTTGCATTCAAAGCAATGCAAGTAATTCTAAAATCCGATCCGTATTCTGTGGACTAGTGTGTGTGCGCTTATCTTTGGAGGTAGACTTTTTGCTACTATTTAAAATTCTATTAATGTTACTTTTTCGTAAGTGCCTGGGCTGTGTATAGGCTGTACGCAAATCACACGACCAGCTCTTAGATCACAAAGCTCGTATACCGGTAAAGACGTTTATGTAGACCGGTCCTGAATTCTAGGTGGCGCCCGCCCAACCTATTTGATCACTCAAGTTAAGTACATCCGGTAGTGACCAGTACTTGTGAGGATGACCTCTTGAGTGCTGTCTCAATTCGCGGATAAGTGCGAAAATTTTGACTCCGCTGAATAATTAAGAAAACTACCACTTTCACCAATATTTTCAAAAATGTTTTGAATTTGATTACGTTTTTTCTCTGATATTTTCACTTTTCATGAGAAGACTAGGCACTGCGTGGCCAGCTCAGCGTTGCCCGTGACAGTTCTTTTCGTGGGGTCAGGTGTGACCACTGCTCGCTAACGCTCTCCGACCCCCGGTGATTGCTACGTATTCGCATTTGTTCTGCATAGCAAATGAACTTCACATGCAACGCCGTGATGGTCTCGAAGTGGCTAGTATCAAAAACGTAAATCAAAACTCTCTAAAAGCGGAAAACCTGGCATGGTTCTAAACGCATTTAGACGAAAAACGTTTGTGACGACAGCGGTCGAAAATCACAAAATCCGCTCCTTCTTCTATGCCGTCACATTCCGGAGAGAAGAACGAAAAGTGAAAAAAACTAATAAATTAATTAAAAAAAAATTTCTAGATCAAATTTTAAAATTTGGGCGCTAAACAAAAATCTCAAAAAAATTAGGACTACCTGTGGGCCAAATGTCATTATTGTAAGTGCCATAGATTCGTCGGAACACTGCGTACAGAGAAACACCTCCTTTTGTAATAGAAGAGATGATCTGCGTTACAACGGTTGCTCTCTAAGTAATGTTCAACCCAGTCCCTATTAGGGATGCGACATCGACAGCAAAACATCGATGTTCAAAATTAAAACATCGATGTTGATAAAACATCGTTCCAAAAACATCAATGTTTTTAAACATCGATGTTTTTAAAATTCAGAGTATTTAAACATTTTCCCCCATTTCTTAAAACTGGTTTAGCACCTAGTGATGCTACATCGACAGCAAAACATCGATCTTCAAATTTGAAACATCGATGTTGATAATGCATCGCCCTCAAACTTTCGATGTTTTTAAAATTCAGTGCATTTAAACGTTTTACCCCATTTCTTATAACTGGTTTATCAACTAGTGATGTGACATCAGCACCAATTCATCGATGCTTTTTATAAAACATAAATGTTTTGAAAACATCGATGTCGTATTCTTACTTTTCAGACCTTCACCTTTGGTCACTTTGGTCTAAAAGTATGTTCAATTTGCTGATTATGAAAATTATGCTACTTGGTTATTTTTAAATTTTTATAACGGTACTTTTTTCATTTAAAATAAAACATTGACAACGTAAAAACATCGATGTTTTGAAAACATCGACATCGATGTCGCATCCCTAGTCCCTATATGTCTCCCAGTCTCTTACGCTATCTGGGTGAGTAAACATATAGGGTTACTGTTCTTAAGGGCAAACTTCACTACTCACTCGCACTAAAGGAACAAAAACTCTATCCCCCCTTGAAAACGTACCTTTAGACGGGAGTATCTAAGAGCATTTAAGGATTAGTAATCTGTAGCATATAGTTAGAAATAAGTAAAAAGATTTACATTTTGGACTATTTACAAGATCGCATCGAGTGTAAAAGAAATGCCAACAAAGACGTGAGTAGAAGGCAAATGAAAAATATTTGCATTGCGTTTCCAAGTTCTTCCAACTGCTTCGTACTTTCAAACAAGATCACGTATGTTTGGATAAGATTAGGATAGCATCTAAATTGAAAAATAAAGTTAATTCTGTATTTTCCGTTAGCGATTTCCTCTCCTTCGCGTCTTTTTGCATGCATGCTTCGTTTTATCGGGACGCGTTTACTGTGAAATACTAATCCGACGGACAGGAACGGAAATAAAAATTTTGACTAACTAAATTGGAAAACATCAGCCAAATATCATACTTCTATTCAGCGTGAAGGTTTTACTCAGTAAGCAATAGGTGATATACCTGATTAGTTATTAAAAACTACCTACATAATTATTTATTCACTAAAAATGTGCCTCAAACCTGTACCTGCTGAAATCAAATATGCGATGCGACTATTTGAACAATAGATAGGTTGGTAATTAATTAACGTCACACTAGGACTAGAGCAACACAACGGCTATTGGCAACGCTTCGGGATTCTTCCCGAAAGGAAAGATCGAAGGACTACGAGTCGTAGTTTTAAACCATGGTCAGATGACGAGAACAACATCTGAGATGGCACCCAACTGACCAAACTGCCACACCACGACAACGTGGGGAAATTCGAGGTCTCGTTAGATTTAATGTGCACCAGCCACCATGTACACGAAGATCTTTGGTTAGACCTAGTTTCAAACTCGCAACCCTACGGTTTTTGTCCAACCTGCCTACAACGGCGCCTCTGGTTAATTACATATATATATATATATATATATATATATATATATATATTCAAGAGAAAATTCAAATAATAAAAACCAAAAGGAATTTATTGAAAACGAAAGTGTTGGTGGATCAGGGCGTCATTAGGGAGGAGCCTGACCCAAACAACACAAAATGGTGTTTTGTACGAAAATGAGCCGCAAAATGCGAAATGATATTTGTTATATATATATATATATATACACAATACAACATTTATAAATTAACACATATTTAGTTACGTAATCTATATAAATAAGAATGGAGTGTTTGTTTGTACATTGAATATTTTCGATCCGTTCAGGAACCTTCTGATGCTAAATCCGCAACTTACGATTTTGGTGTCAACTTACGACTGTGTGTTGTGTGTGCCCTATATACGTCCACGCGGCTTAAGATTCTTTAAAGAAACTTTGCATACTGTAAGTACTTGCATTCATTTAGAGACTGATCTTGGTTGCGAAGTCTGTCCGTCCGTCTTCCCGTTCTGCGTTCGATTTCGTGTTTGTGTGTTTGTAAAGGCATCACATGAATTTTATTCAAGATATTTGATTTTAATGTTCTATTTTTTACATTATTTATTATTTTAGTGAACGCAATATTAATAATTTTTTATTGTTATATTTTGAAAAATTTCATGCTAAAACGCCTAAGCAAGTATAGTACTGAAACCATAATTTGGTAGTTTTGGAAAAAATGGAATGTATATTGAGTATTACGATTACTTCGATTGCTCTACCAGTACTGCTAAAAAAGCAATTTTTTTTATTATTATTATTTTTTTTTGTGGAATTTTAGTTTTGTTACTTTATTTATTTCGAGTCTTATTTTTGTTCTTTGCGCAACGTAAACGATTTCCGAAGATTTGGGACAGACGATATTTTTCAAAGAACGGGGATAAAAAGGAAACTCTTATTTCTTTCGCTCTTAATTAATTTCGCATTTCTAAATTTTGTTCACTTTTTAGTTGTAAGTGGCAACTGTGCGAAATCAAGAGTTAAAAAAAAGAATCACGAATTTATGTAATTAAAACAACTTTTTTCCGACAACTTTTTATTTTATTTTATTTCACTGTTTTCCTTTGTTTTCTCTTTTAAATATTTATTATTTTAATAAATTGTGTTTCCTGTTGAGCATACCAACACAACTACAAAGTATTCGACTTAAAGTGGCAGGTAAATAGGAATAAAGCAAATTTTAAGTGTAATCATGCCATTATTGAAAAAAATAATGCCGTTATTGAAATAATAATAATGTTTAAAAAATCCGAACTAGAGCTTCTCAAAAAATTAAAAAGTTCTTTGTCTTAATGACAGGAGAAGATTGCGAAATTCCACAATGTCGCATATCTGATGCAAGAGTGCCATATGTAAGAAAATATTGTTTTGTTGACTGAGTGCGATAGCACTCGCCGTAAATCGTCATTTTCATAAATTGAGGTGAACGTGAAAAGAACTTATAAGAAAGGGAATTCCAAATCTCTCTCAAAATTGTCTTTTGTAGTAGTGACCTTAGTGTTACCTTTCGTCATTTTGTAGCTTTGTCATACAACAAGGGTGCATCCCATGAAATGTATTACATAAATGGATATGTATGTGCAGGATTTGTGTCCTAAGTAAGTTGTAGAAATTATAAGGATGGCTAAAGGTGTTAAAATATTATTTTATTCTACGAAAGGCATAAGTCATTATACATTTTGATCATATCTTCAACCTGGAGTAAACCAATTCAAACCGAGTAAGGTCGGGTATTTTGCTAGTCCCAGAATAAAAAATAAAAAAATTTGTGCATGGATTTGATGTAATTTTAAAAGTGGATAGATTTCATGGGACGATGGCGTCAAACATAAGATAGACAACATTAAGTTCAAGGGCATATTCGCACAAGAAATATTTTACTGCTACATGTTAACCCTTCTTTGCATAATGGTGGAAATTTCCATCATAACATTGAATGCCCAAAAATTATATAAAAGAACAAGTTCACTTTAAGTTGATCGTGTATGGATACCTTTTTAATGTCCATTGCATAAAAAAAAACATAGCTGTCAAAAATAAGCAAGTGTCACTATCAGTAAAACGAGCTTGAAGTTGTCATTCCGCTGTTTGTTGTAGTTGCAATAAACGTATGATTTCGTTTTTAATTTTGTTTTATTCTATTTGAGTTTCTATTGTTAAAAAAGAGTGAAAATGAGTGGAAGAAAGGTTTGTAACATGTGTTTCTGTTATTTTTAGAGCAATTTCTTAAAAAGTTTGCGTTTAATTTAAAAAATACCACATGATACCATCCTATTGTTTTTTGCTAAATTTATACTATAAATATATACTAAGATTTTTTTAACCATTTTACCTTTAATTTTGAACATGAATTATATCACCTTGATTTATTTCACCAATAAAGAAAAAACATGCAAAGAAGGGTTAAAGAAATATATCCAGGGAAGTTACAGGAATCGAACCGGCTGCTGCACAGACATGAATCGATCTTAATTTTCTAAGGAAAGCTATGATTATTATATTTTTATTTAAGGATGATAAAAGTGTGTGGTGTTTAGGTTGTGACACTCTGGTAACCTGAAATTATAAAATTGACAAAAACTACATGATAACATAACTTCTATAGTAAAAGACCTACTTCCACATAACCTTATATATATAGCATAAAATAAATGCAAAATTAAAAATAACTTCTGAAAATTATTTCATGTCAGTCGTTTAACCGGTTCAACACAAGTGGACGCTTAATATTTTCCCAAAAGACACATATGTACTACGATGCTATCCTCATAATTCAGCTAGGTTTATGAGTTCAGATTTAAATAAATTGTTTCCATACGGCGTCTCCAAAGATCTACATTTCCTTTCACAACTAGTGACAGCTAAGTTATTGTACTAGATCTATACATCGTTTCTCAGGGTTTGAGAGAACTATTTCATGCTATAAAATATGTACGTGATTTCATATGATGTACGGAGTAGTTAAGAACTGAACAATTCCTTACAAAATAGGCGTAGTGAAAGACAAACTATTCTAAAACCAAAGACTAACTATTCCAAACTAGATATAAAAGTTTGAAAATATTTACTGCATTGTTATATTGTTATTGCCATTCTTGAAAGCTTGTATAATTTAAAAGGGTGTTTTAGAAGAACAGTTGGATGTTTTTCATCAGCATCATTTAGTCTGGAGATATGACTCTAGGGTTTGGCGTCGATTTGGAAGACTTTTTGGCGCCAAGTCTGAAAGATTAAATGGAAGAATGTTTTCCCATTCAAGACCAATGTTTCAGCTTCTAACAACGTGTGGAACCATAAAAACGTCAGTAAAAACAGATTGGTGTAGTTCTGGAGAACTCTAATTTTCTCCGAGGATCAGCTAATAAATCGTAGAGTTCATAATTCAAGTTAGAATTATACTTAGATTCACACTCAGTTTTGACTTTCTAGAGATGAACATCATGATTTCATTAATGAGTTGCTTTTAGTCTGTCTGTCTATTTTTTATTTTCAGTTTTTGATCACCGATTTTTTTTTGTCCCGCAAGATATAAAGAAATTAATATTCTTTATTCTACACCATTTCCTGTCTCGTTTACTGAAGAAATGTAGTTTTCTTCAGTGTTTCAAAAATTATTTAACCATCAACCTTTGATGGCTTTTAGTGTTTCATAAGACCCTAACGTTCTTTTAAGACTTAAAATTTGATTTTTCTAGTGTAAATTATTCATAAAAGTAGAGAAGATCCAATAAACGTGTAATGGAAATAAAAAAAAATTTAAAGGAAAAAATTGTTTTGTTCTTTCTTGTCTGTTGCCAAAAGTTTATGAGGGCTTAAAACTTACCTAATAGCAATAGCTGACATCAAGAGAACAGTGGTAACATTGTCTAAGAATGCAGATAAGATAGCTGTAACTGCACACAAACCCGTGACCAACGGCCATATTTGTCCACGGGCCACTTTGTAAGTCTGTAAAAGTTTTTGAAAATTTCATATGAAAAATACATTTAATACCGAAAATATTTGATATTTCTGTCGTTCCGACTGTTACAAAAGCAATATTTTCTACTTGAAACTGTGTTTCTAGACCTTTGATGCTCTTCAAACCCCCCTGGAAATGGTACCCTGGTATAGATGGATAAACTATAGTTATAGTGTTCACAATGGCGAACAAATAAAACATAAATATTATAATATTTACATGCAGGGTGTTTTTTATGTAAGAACCCCATTTTGTTTTGGAATAACATTTGAATAAATCACTTTTTAGTTTTTTTACATATAGTATTACATCTGGGTTAAATGAGTGTCATTAAAGAGGGCGTCCCTGTCGCACTATTTTTATAAATCTCTACTCAATGAAAACAAAATATAGATTGATGAGAAGAGTGGATTCTGTATAATTTTTTGTTGGATACCGGGACACATCTGACTAATAGGCAATGAATTGGCCGATGTCTCAGCGAAAAATACAGTGACCACTTAATATTCGCATTCCATACGATGATCTACGTCACTTCTAACAGGACATTGTATGGAACGAATGGACCGGAGTGAGCAGAGCTGCAACAAACTCCACAACATCCAGCCGACAATATCACTCCTACCATCCTTAAAATTTCGATGGTTCGATGTTATTTCGACATCTTTGCATCGGCCCATTCAAGAGTCGCACACAGCTGCATCCATCCTATTTAAACTTCTTGTACAGGTATTAGGCAATTTTTTAAAACTCCATCACCAATTTTAACAGACCTGTTGGATCAACCTCCCCATCCATTACTTTTTAATTTCTTCATAATTCTGGTTTTTTTTACCACATCTCTCTATATTAAAAAAAAAAAGTTACTGCAGCCGCCGCAGGATTGAAAACTGTTTTTTCTTTCGCTCTATTATTAGACAGTTTCCGGAAAAAGTGCGGATCTGATAATTACTAAATTAACATGGTTTGTTCTTTATTGTACAGGGAACACGCTGAAAAAGACTTTTTTTACGATGCGGCTATTAGTTTAGGGTTTATTAAGTGTCAACGTTGAAAGAGAGAAATTTCTAACGCGTGAGAAAAGAACGTACAAATGGTGTTAGCGAGCAGGGGATGGGACCCTCGCTGTGAAGTCATGTACCGCAAAGTCAAATCGGGTGTATACGAATTATTAAGATACTTTCGCAGGAGATTGACTCTGCAAAAGGAGTGTTGTTTTGCGAAGCAAACCAAATGGGATTGCGTAGCGATGTCTGGGGGATGGCAAGCGTAGGCAAGCAGGGGGCGGAGCACCCTAGTATATAATAAGATTTTAAATTGAATTCCATTAAATTTTATCAACTGAGATGATAATACACAATTTTAGTTCTCTTTTTAGAAAACAAAATAGGGTGTTACATTTATGTGATTAAAAGTTTATCTTTGTATTTAAATTTTGCGTATAATCAAATGTTTTTAATCATTGTATTTTGGTTTTAAAGTTGGTCTGGTTATTATTTTCCATTTTCACCATCAAGTGTTTGGCGCAGTCTATCCTTTTTTGAGATCTTGCGCCATAAAACCAAATCCACCAACCAACCTATGAGAAGACATATGTCCTTAGGTCAGGGGACTTCCGACTAGGCGTGAAGGCGAGTTAGATGTCTGTCACTTTAAAGCCTGAATGGCGATTACAGTGGAATGTTAATCCCCTGCCAACTCATTATCAATGCTATAGCTTTCGCACCAAACAATAGTCTTAAAACCAGAATCTGATTTAAAGCTGCCAATTATGGAAGGGGATTTGTTGGCGTTACCACCAGTTCCCTAATTTATCTAATAGACTCGTTTAAAACCACGTGATTCAACAGCTACCTCATTTTGATCGGAATAAATATTTGAATCTTTACAGTATTTTTTCATGTTTCGATACTCCTATTGTTGCCTAACGTGATAATAAAGAAAATGTGCTAATTTAAAAAAAGGGAAAATAAAACTTCAGACTACAGTGTTGAAAGTTTTCAACTTTGCTATTTTCAAAGTGGAGGAAAGTCTTACCAGGACGGCGATGTAATCGAAGAAACCGGTTTCGCATAGAATGGACACCAGGACCATCATACCAAAGAGTAGACTGAGTGTTTCAACGTCCACCCAGCTCAAAACTTCCATCAACGAAGGTCTCTGAAGAGAAAAGAGTAAGGCGGTACATAAATAATTATTTACTATAGCCCGATCGATTGAACATTACTCATTATGTCACTACAAGAATATATTTGCGAACCACTCTGCGTTCACCTTGGAACTAGAGGTGCGACATCGACAGCAAAACATCGATGTTCAAAATTAAAACACCGATGTTGATAATACATCGCCCCAAAAACATCGATGTTTTAAAATTCAGCGTATTTAAACTTTTTTGCCCATTTATTAATATTGGTTTAGCACCTAGTGATGCAACATCGACAGCAAAACATCGATGTTCAAAATTAAAACATCGAAGTTGATAATGCATCGCCTCCAAACCATCGATGTTTTTAAAATTCAGTGTATTTAAACTCCCCCCCCCCGCCCATTTCTTAAAACTGGTTTAGCAATTAGTGATGCAACATCGGCTCCAATATATCGATGTTTTTTTATAAAACATCGACATCCATGCCGCATCCCTACTTTTCAGACCCTTCACCCTTGGCCACTTTGGTCTAAAAGTATGTTCAATTTGCTGATTATAAAAATTATGCTACTTGGTTATTTTTTAAATTTTTATAACGGTACTTTTTTCATTTAAAAATGAAACATCGACAAGTATAAACATCGATGTTACAAAAACGTCAATGTTCAATATATATATACGATGTTTGGGGCAGCTTGGCCAGATATGGCCCTAGCGCCAGGAAAAACCAACCAATCAGACGGACAAACATGCATGCCTTACCCCGATTACTCGGAACTTTCGATCCAGAAGCTAGCACCCTTACCATTAGATTGATTGGTCTTACAAGAAAGTAGTTCTGAAAATTATCTTACAGTGGTATTACCTTAGGGTTGACTTTGGTGAACGCTGAATGTTTGTGTGATGAACGTATTTACCTGTACAATAATTAACATTCATTAGAATAGCATGAAAGATTTTCAGTGAAACAAACCAGACGGAAAACGAAGTGTTCGCTATTGCAAACCAAATGCTCTTTTATGAGACACATCGGAGGAGTACCTCAATAAGTAGGTTATCCCCGTTTTGGTGGTAAATCTAATTGTTTAACTTATCTATCTTATATCAATTTGGAATTCAATCTTTTGAATATTGAGCTGAAATCGTATTTGAAAAACAAACCAAGTTCTTGATGGTATGTTTTCATTGAAAGTTCCTCCTCTCAGATCCTCAGAAAAGCAATCGCATCTATCAAAACCAAGAATTATCAGACGGGAAGTAACCTTTTAAAACTTCGGGGGCGAACATTTCAAATGCTACGTCCTATCGGAACACTTTTCGGATTGGTTTCCAACAGGGAACTGTATGGTATGATTGTAGAAGGAAAAGAAAAAGTCGTTTACTTACTTGACCAATTAAAGCAAGGCAAGAAATAGCAGTTGTGGCTCCGATCATTGCTGCTAGGGTACGATGCACCAGCTGTCCAAGAGGATAAAAATAAAAAGAACGGTTAAACTATTTTTAAGAGTTCTTTCAGACTTAAAATATTTTGAAAGTGAAATAAATTCTTTTCAATTGTAATAGATTTCAGTTTACAGAAAAGTTATATGTAATAGTTTCTTAAAGGAACAAAAATTATACGAAATACTCAACTTGTATGTACAAAGCTTAGACAAATATCCTCACATTGTTCATTTAGTAAAGATTATATTTACGCAACAAATACGACACAAGAAATATAACTGTGACATTTTATAACATTACCTAATATGATGTTGGAAACAATAAAATTACAACTCAAGATGTTATTTGTGCCGTTTTATAGTAATTTAAATTGTTTTAATAACAATTTAATAAATAATTATATAATATTTCATAAATAATTAAATAAAATAATTATTTAATATTTCATAAATAATTAAATTAAATAATTAAGTTGTTTTTAAGTGTGAATCTATTCAAATATGAATTTTTAAAAGTTTAGTTAAAAAAATATTAGCGGTTTTTCAGTCTAAGATATTGCGTAATCCCATATGAGAAATGATGTCTGGGACTCAGTTGAACAAGCTCTGAGTTCGAATCTTGGTATGGACATGTTTATATTGGTTCGGAGAAATTCACTTCAAACTGCAGTTCCCGGTCCTATTAGACCTGGTGTTGCAAAAAATTACTGCAGTGGAAACCAAATTTTTCAGACGTAAGTGTTTTTTAGCTCACCAGACTAGTGAGCTGTAAGAAAAATTTATAGTTACAAAATCC
This sequence comes from Metellina segmentata, assembly GCA_947359465.1. Classification (NCBI taxonomy): domain Eukaryota; kingdom Metazoa; phylum Arthropoda; class Arachnida; order Araneae; family Tetragnathidae; genus Metellina; species Metellina segmentata. The sequence goes on from OX375878.1 coordinate 1,846,670, forward strand.
CAAAATAAGCTTCTAAATTGGATTTAGAGTGATGGATCATCTCTTGTTGAAGTCTTATTAGTATGGGATTAATCATAAAATATTATACTTCGTAGACTTGTTAGTTTCCAAAATTATTTGTTGAATTGAATGAGATAATTGAAAACCAAGCATCTTCTGTTTCTCAAACTTTGCAAGTTCTTCTGCTTAACAACCCTAAGTTAATACTTTTTACTTTATTTTTTACTGTTATTTACGTTCTATGAATGTCATGAAATTTAACTGACCTCAAATATGATTAGCACGTATAGTCCAATGAGTACGACCAGCGCCATTATGATGTGCCCCACGGCTAGCTTCGGTCGGACTGACAAATCAATTGACATTGACACAGAATCACGTCTCTTGTTGGTGGAAATCCGAAGCTGGTATGTTTTTCTGTCATTGCGCAAAGAAATAAGAAATCAAGATTAAAAGAAAAATTATAGGCATTTGAAATATACGGAAGTGTTCTAAAATTACAACTTTATTAACTACGATGACACTTTATAAATGAGACCCTGAACCATTGAGAAATATAAGAACATATTGTGATGCAGTCATGATTCCTATATCTTATTATGAGGCTCGATGACTACAGATGACCTTGGAGAAATCCATTGCTTACAAAGGTAGTAGGGTCGTAATACTTATGTCTTTCGCCAACCGTAAACACTGATTTCAGTTCCAGCATCCAACAAACTTGGATCCAGAATACATACCAAAGATTCCAGATTTACATTTAGGCTTCTCCCTCTCTAATTTAACAAATAGGACTCGAACAAACCAACGTGACTCGAAGTCCAACTAACCAGAGGAGGACGACAGTTGGTTGGGCTCAGATTGGGAATAAGGTATTACTGATTTATTTTAATTACTCTTGGAAAATGACAATGGTGTACCAGTTCATGACCTAATCTAGGAAAGCGTAAATAACTCAAACTCAACAAACTGATTTGATAATTTCGAAAACATTTTAAATGTCAATCGAATGAAATGACAGTGTTTTCAAAGAACATTATGAACTTTAACAAGAAAAATACCCGACAATAGTTTGACAGAAAAAAAATTGATCTGTTTTCTTGCACAAAAAAGCAAAATAAATGGACAGAAGAACGAAAAACCGTCAAAAATCTATTTTCATAGAACAACATATCAACTCGGAAAAGCAGCAATGGTTGCAATATCGGGAAATGTGTGTCGTCATCGAAGGAAATTCATCCATCAGACCACACCAAAACTGTCAAACCGCTTTTTGGTTAAACCATCAGCTGAGTCTGAAGCAATTTTGAAAGAACTTCAGCAGAAATTGTTTACTTCCGATGGCAGTTTTATTTGAAAGAAAGTCCAGAAACAACAAAGGATTGAGTCAAGAACCCAAGTTCCTGGATAAAAGTATTTGATTTTGTTTTCTGTCTGTTGTGAGAGTTAAAACGATTTCTAGCCATGGTGTTGTTTTCTTTCTGCGTGTAGGGTACTTAGAGGAAACAGCGGTTCCAAAAGCGACATTTGAATGGGCAAATGGTTTCAGGTTGGCGTGTTGTAGATTCTTAACTACGTCTGCACGTTTCCTTTAAAGGAGGGAGTGGAATAGAGCAAATCTCGGAAATGTTTTATGGTAACAATACTGGAATGGTAAATGAGATGAACTTTTTAAAACTATTTGTGCATCAAGTACCGCATAAGTTAAGAGGGAATTTTTGGAAGACGGCTAGTCATTATTTTGAATGTACAATTCTGATTTGTTTTTACGTAGCACATTCAACTAGATAATTTGTTTTTATGCAGTACATATAACTATGATTCTGGAAACAATACTGAAATTGTAGAACATTTCCCACTATTTATGGATCAAGTAGTGCAGAGGTTTGTGTGCAAATAGGTCGAATAACAATGGTTAAGTAATTGGATAGAGTTATTTTTATGATTTTTTTCACATAGTACTCACAAGTATTTGCTAAACCTTGTCGCACTGGAGAAAAATAACCTGCATAAGGGAACAATCGAGGACAACGTGTCGTAGTTTTGAACCACTGTCAGATGACAAGATCAACACCTGAGCTGGAACTCCACTCCCCAAACTTCCACACCACACCAACGCTAGGACATATGAGGCCACGACAGATTTAACCGCGCACCAGCCCGTATACATGGCGGTCTTTGGATGCACCTAGTTTAGAATTCGAAACCCACCTGTTGCTAATACGTTTCTCTTCCAAGTAGTCTAGCATGGCCCCCCCCCCCCCAAAAAAAAAAAAAAAAAAAAAGCGTGGGAGAATACTCAATAGGATCAGAATTCAATCCTACAGTTGGTATAATTAAAAGCGTCTTTAAAGCGTTTTAGCACTCTTAAAGTTAAAATAAAACAATACATACGTATCTGATTTTTCACTTTCCTCCAGGTCGAAGTCGTGTTCCAAAACTTTGGAATCTACCTCATATTCGTGAGTTTCGGGTGTCAGTAGAAGTCGCCACACCGTTGAAATTTGCTGAAAAAATGTCTGTATATTAATTGTACTTAATTTTTTTTCTCTTAGTTCGTATGATGGTTCGCACACATAAGTACATATGAGGAAGAAAAGTGCCTTAACTCATGCTCCACAGGTGCTTACAAATCTGGCGACAAAAGGTCTTATTTTAAGCAAAATCGTCTCAAAAGCTATTAGTTTTAAAAACTTGGCGACGTTTCCTGAAAATTCATCTAAGATCGAAAATCTAGTCCTTTTTTTGACGAATAGTGGACTGAAAAAAATATTTTTCAGATATTTCATTGGAGAGAAAATTCTTCAAGGGACATCAAGTTTTGGCGTCAAACCTTAGCAACCATTGAAAAAAATCGTCGGAATCTGTAGTTGCTAGATTGTCATCTCAAGGCCAGTGGAAAAATTAGTTTTTAATTTAAAAATATAAATTCCCTTGTGGAGATCTTCAACAACTGTTTTATACTTAATTAGCACATTTTGAGTTTTAGTCGATTCATTTGTATCGGAGCAATTAAAATTGCTACTAAAATAGGGTTTAAGCGGAGACTGTTTTGGCTACTGCTCGTATTAAAAAATATATATATGCTACTAATGCTACTGTTTCAAGGTACTTTTTCTGTGGCATACCTGCCATTCTGTGTCAATTCATTAAATTGTAGCCAATCTCTGAAATGTCTCTCAGCGTCCTGCTTGTGTGTCAATATCCATGTTCTCGACGTTGTTTGTCTTGTATTTAGCGCACCAATAACAACCTTACCTAAGACCATCGGGGATTAAATTGGTTCCTTCTTCCCCACAATCTGCAGTGTGTAGTGGAGGAATGTCGGTGTAGAAAGGTAAACTAAATGAAAAGTGACGAGAGCATTCGCTAAATTCGTTTCTTGAAGTGAATAGAAAAGTGGGAAAAATTCTTTCGTGTGCACGTACACGTTCTTTCGTGTGTACTACGTAGTGCAACGACTCGCTTCCCCAAGTGAAGCGCTTTGGGCAACGACATCACAATCCTCAAAAGATTAGTTGTTCAATACAGTCATGCGAATTGATTTCTAAGCTTAGGAAAAAAGTCCATTATTGCTACTGTTTGCTTAACGTTAGTGAAAATAAACTACACTCAAACTTGTTTTTGTGTGATCTTTTTTGGTGCGGTATATAAAAAATATAGATTCAGTACAATCTACTTACAGTCCGTTCAAAAGTTCAATGAAATTAGAACATAATTGACGAAATTATCAATAAGAATTACTTAAATAAAAAAAAATTGTATTTAGATTCTTATTTTTGTTCTCTGCGCAATGTAAAGGATTTCCGAATATTTGGGACAGACGATATTTTTCAACGAACGGAATAAAACGAAAAAGTGTTTCTTTCGCTCTGAATTAATATCGCATTTCTAAATTTTTTGCACTTTTTCTGATCACCGACTACATGGCAACTGAAAAAACTCAACTCTAAACGAGTGCGAGGTAGAATCTTCAAGTGACGAAAGTGATTTTGAACCAGTTCACCACAAGAAAATCCGCGTATTGTCAGACTACGAAAGATAACGGTTATACATTTTGAAGATTTTTGTATGTGTAAAATAAATATATATATGTAAATAAAATATTTAAAAATTTTCGCATGTGTATTTTCTAAATGTGATTTCTAAATGAGATTCCAAGTAATTGCCAAGCCTCGTGTCTTGATTTTGTTTAAAAAACAATTTCTAGCTATTTTGTAAGGTTTTGAGTTATTTTCTGTGAGACTTTTTTTATGCGGTCCCTATTCACCGCATAAAATTCTTTTAAAAATATGTTGTGAAAATATTTTTTATAGCTACTCGTGAAGTTGTGAAGATTTTTTTATGCGTTTTCTTTTATGCGGTCCCTATCCACCGCACAAAAATAGGTTTGAGTGTATTATAATACATGATTTTAATCGTATCTACTTTCTACCTCAGATACTTTTAGATTGTGTTAGTGTTGCATAGTACAAGGTGGTGGACGGGAAATGGACTAATTTTAAAACCTTGTCAAATTTTCATTTTTGATCGTGCAGGGTTGAAAATAAGCACAATGTGTATAGCAACTCGGCAAATTTTATTAACAGAAAGGGAAAAAAATCAAGCGTGGAAAATAATGTCAGACAAGTGATGACCTTCGCTGGCAATGCATTCGTCAAGGCGATCCTTGAAGTTCGTCATCACTCGCTGCAACATATCGTCCGGTATTGCCGCAATTTCATTTCTGATGACATTCTTCAAATCTGCGAGGTTCGTGGTGTGTCGACGTAAACTTTTGACATAGTTAACCGACTTGGACTCTGAATAACACGCTCTTACGCGATCAACATTTTCCGGCCAGCTTTTTTGTTCACTTCACATTACCACGAGTGCGAAAATCATTCAACCACCTCCAAATTGTGTTACGAGAAAAAAGCACATCACGCACACTGAGGTTAAAGCGACGATGGAAGGAACACCGATTGACCACGATAGACTCGCTATTTCGAATCAATTCGCAAACACACGATGCTTCAATTATCCATTGTAACTAAACTTTCACGTGTAGGCTGCGAGTGGAGGGGATCGGCGACCCCTCTCCTAAAAATACTACCCATTACAAAAAATGTCCATTTCCCGTCCACCACCCTGTACAAAAAAGCGTATATTGTCATATTGCCTCAAACCTTTTGCATGGAAAAAGACCTGAAGGAAATCAAAAGACATATTTTTTAATCGAAGTGGTTTGGGCGAGATATTTCGATCATCAATATTTGATCAATTTTGCTAATGACATGATATACAAATACAAATACAAATATTAACGACCAGCTACAGGCTCAAGCCCAACAAGGCTGGTCCTTTGTTTATGAATTCCCCAATTCCCACTGATTATCCAATTGTATCTTAAATTCGCACACTCCCTTTGAATTAACTATATTTTCTGGCAAGCGTTCCAACTGTCTATTACCCTATTAAAGTAGTAGTTTTTCCTTAAATCCCGATTAAAATGTGTCTTATTCAATTTATATCCATGGCCCCTTGTTCTGTTATCCCTATTGAAATTTAAGCCGTCTGTGTCCCCTTGTTTTACCAACTTGAAAAGCTGAATAAAATCCCCCCTCCTTCTTCTTTCCAGTGTATACATGTTTAGCTTACTTAAACGTTCATTGTAGTCGAGATTTGCTATCCCCTTTACTATTTTCTTTTGCTATTCTCGTCATCAAGGTACTGAAGGTTTTTTTTATGATGACCCTATCAAGATCTGGTGAGTTTTTCTACCTGATGACAAGATATTTCCCTCCACACAGATTTCGTGAATTTTGCTTATGACGAAGTATCTCGCAGAGGTTAAATGGGACTATTGATATCCATTTATTTATTATGTTGACATTTAACAAAATGGTTTGTTTTAAGGCTGGGTAACTCAAGACCTATATGTAGCTACGCCAAAGACTTTTCAGGTAAGGTAATTTTAATTAACGTCATTCCAGAGCAACACAACGGGCTATTGACGACGGTCCGGTATCATTCAACTAAGAGAAAGATCAGAAAACACCACGTCATTTTGAACCACGGCCAGATGACGAGTTAACACGTGAGCTAGCACCCAACTCTAGAAACTTCAACACCAACCTAAAGTGAGGACTTTCGGCCTCGACAGATTTAAGGTGCATCAGCCGCTTCTATACCATGCGATTACAAACATCCATGCACTGACCCGGATTCGAATCAGGAACCTTCCGATCTAGAGGCTAACATCTTAACCACAAGACCCATTGGTCGGTAAACACTTTTCAGACAACATCAAGTAATTAACATACACACAACAGAAAAAAGTCTTACTAACACAGAAGAGAAAAATACACCAGGGTGATACGAAATACTAACAACTTACAGGCTGCTAGTGAAGTGAGCATACTCACTGTGAGAGACCCTTTTATCATTAAGGGATTTAACAAAAGAATCGTAACAAAGTATATACATTTGCATAGTTGTTCTTGTTTAAAAACTTTTTTACGTTTCGTAAAACTTGCACGTAAATGTGTGCCGCTTAATTTGTCCGAGAAGTTACTAGGTTATATGAAGTACTTTGAAATATGTTTGAAGCGTAATGATGTGTAGTAGGGATGCGACATCGATGTCGATGTTTTCAAAACATCGATGTATTTAACATCGATGTATTGGGATCGATGTTTTTGTAACATCGATGTTTATACGTGTCTATGTTTTTACGTTGTCGATGTTCTATTTTTAAATAAAAAAAGTACCGTTATAAAAATTTTAAAAATAACCAATTAGCATAATTTTTATAATCAGCAAATTGAACATACTTTCAGACCAAAGTAGCCAAGGGTAAAGGGTCTGAAAAGTAGGGATGCGACATCGATGTTTTCAAAACATTGATGTTTTATAAAAAAACATCGATGTATTGGAGCTGATGTCACATCACTACTTGCTAAACCAGTTTTAAGAAATGGGGAAAAAAGTTTAAATACACTGAATTTTAAAAACATCGATGTTTTTGGAACGATGTTTTATCAACATCGATGTTTTAATTTTGAACATCGATGTTTCAAAACATCGATGTTTTGCTGTCAATGTCGCATCCATAATGTGTAGTACGTTTTTAATCATAGAAACAAAATCGCCATTTTAAATTGAATTGCTCTTGACGAACGTTGATCCAGTTTATTTTCAGATCCTTTAAGAGTGAGATGGTACTGAGCATGAAATATATTAGTTTGGAGCATGAAATAAATAAGTTTGAAGAATGAAATATATTAGTTTGGAGCATGAAATATATTAGTTTGGAGCATGAAATATATTAGTTTGGAACATGAAATATATATTAGTTATGTTTTAAGGGGTAGGGGTAGGAAGAAGGTAAGGCGTAATTTTGTATCACAATAACGCATGTTCCTTTGAAGATCGTGAAAAACTGTTCCAGCTTGGCATATACTTTTGAATCATCGGTCGTATTCACCACACATTGCTCTTTTGGATTTCCTATTTATTCCGATCTTAAAATAATATGAATGGAAAATTCAATTCCTTGGAAGACTGAAAAAGACACCATTAACAAATTTGTGCCCAGAATGATAAAACGTTTTGGAAAGAGGAAATTATAAAATTACTCGGAAAATAACAGAAGATAACAGAATTATAAAATGAAAGAGTCAAAATGCATTTCAATAAAATTAATTGTGAGATTGAAAAATATTAGTTATGTATTTAAGAACTTAAAATCCTTTTGGTCAACACATATTTCCTAAGACTCTAATTGCAAGTAGGCTGTTATACACTTACTATGCAATGGCTCAAAATTAACTGTGTAATCGTTCAGTACCTTAGATTATGAGTTTCGCTTCATTCGAATAGAACGCTAAGTATTCATTAGTTTGAGGCAAATCCATCATAGCATACATAGCTATAGTTTATCTGTTTCAAAACCACGACAGCAGTCATTAAATATTCCACCAAAACCTAAGATTAAATGATATCCAAGGAAATATTTCCCTGAAGATTTCAAGGAGTTTCGACATTTCCATGAAATATTCTCTTATCCTTATCATTAATATACACTACTTCGAGAGGATATGTCACTATGGAGATCCTGGCGCATTACTATGCAAATTGCAAGTTACACGTGGACAGACCAGTTTGGGATTCATTGTAGTTTCGATTAAACAGTGTGATGGAGCAGCTAGATAAAAATAGAAACCCGTCTGTTGATTCTGAACTCAAAAAGTTCTTATCTATATAAATACGAATTCTGTGTTTGTTTTTACAATGAAAATTTACGACCCATTTCAAGTTTTCTATCCCTTTCGGACCCTACTGACATGTAAAATGTAAATATTGTATCCTTGATTATCCGCCTCTTGCGCGTTTGGTGTCTGTCTGTTTGTATGTATGTATGTGCCCAATACACGTCCACACGGTTTAATATATTTTCATGGAAATTTGTATACAGTGAGTACTTATCTTCATTTAGTGAGGGAACTTGTTGCGAAATTCTGTCTGTCCGTCTTTTCGTTCTATCTTCGATTTTGTGCTTGTGAAGGCATCACATGAATTTTATTCCAGATATTAGATTGCAATCTGTTTTATATTATACATTATCTATTAGTTTTGAGAATGCAATAGTAAATATAAATTTATTGTTATATTTAGATGAGTTTTATGTTACAACACCTGAGTAAGAAAACTTAAATAACCATAATTTGGTAGTTTTGGAAAAATTGGAATGTACATTGATTATTACGATTACTTTGATTTGCTTTACCAGTACTGCTGAAAAAAAAATTATTTTTCAAAAAATTAATTTTTTAATGGAATTTTAGCTCTGATACTTCGTTTATGTTGAGTCTTATTTTTGTTCTCTGCGCAATGTAAACGATTTCCGAATATTTGGGACAGACGATATTTTTAACGAACGGGAATAAAACGGAAAATCGTGACTCTTTCGCTCTGAATTAATTTCGCATTTGTAAATTTTGCGTACTCTGTAGTTGTAAGTTGTGGCAAAACTGCAAGATCAAGAGATAAAAAGGAATCACAAATTAATATCTTTAGAACAACTTTTTCCTGATACCTTTTATTTTGTTTTATTTCGCTGTTTTTTTTGTTTTAAATTTTTATTATTTTAATAAATTGGGTTTCTTTTTCCTCACGCACAACACAATCACAAAGTATCAATCTTGATGGGAAAGATAGGATGACAACACCACGTAATTTTGAATCACGGTCTGGTGACGAGGTCGCACCTGAGCTAGCACTCCACTCTCCAAACTTCCACACCATGCCACTTTGAGGACGGTTGTAGCCACGACAGATTTCACGTGCACCAGAACCCTTTGTACACGACGATCTTTGGTTGGATTCGAACTCGCAAAACTCCGGTTGCTAATCCGTTAGTCTTCCGACCGGTATACCGCAGCCCGATTGAACTTAGAGTAGTTTTGGTAAGGGACAGTTTGCGTGATACTAAAGGATTCTGAGAGTAACAGTGAGAGTTATTACATCTGGTAATTGTAGAATTTAAATATATTGAATTTCCATATAGATGTAGCAAGGAGACCATAGCCAAACCTTTACACACCGTTCCCAATATATCAAAAGTTTTTCGCTATAAGGATGAGTGAAAATAATAAAATTGGACCGACAAAACTCATATCACAAAGACCTGCATCAAATATGGTACCATAAAGACCTGAACCAACTCTGCTACCATAAAAACCACCCTCGATTGTCGCTCAGAGATATAGGGGTGACTGAATTGTCAGAGTGCCTTTCCTTGACATGTGACCTGTCACATCCAAGTAATGATGCCAAGTAATGTGTCGAGTCCAAGTAATGATGACATTTTATATAGAAATAATGAGTCACAGCTTAAATGTCATATTCTGCAATACCATTTTACAAATATATTCCTGAAATGTAACCTTACCTGATACGTTCCGTTTACTGTAATTTTGTACACTTTAAAAGTCACTGAATCTTGAGATAAACTGTAGTATTCTCCGGGCAAAAATGGTCCTTTCGCACTTACATGAATGGTTTCTTTGTTGAAAGCCACGTCAGCTGTGACATTCATATCTTGTTCGCATGGTTAATTAAATAATACTTTCTTAAACAAGTTTCATTTACAAATTCTATGGACAACCGCAGGTAAACAAAATTCACATTGAAACTGCAGGAGTGAGCACTTAAACAATTTATCTAGATTTAAAGTGGTACACTAGATGCATAAAAATAAAGATAAATGGTTAATAAAATGTAAGCTTTAAACTTGAACATGATTTTTATCATTATAAATGCATACATCACTAAATATTAATTACTTTCACCTGCCGGAGACTATTACTTTCAGTACATACTGAAACTCATTTTCAGGTTAAATTTGTGCAAACTAAAGCACCAGAAAAAACTAACAAAGACGAGCATATGTAAAATATAATACAACTCCACGTATGCACGTCATGGATTGCGTCTACAAGTGCATGTATTGTATATATAAAGTAATAATCTGTGGTCTAAAAACTAATTTCACCGTGCAAATGAAAAGTAATTACGGCTTTAGCAACTGTCGATGCAGTTTAATAGTTGGAAATCGTGAGATGGGTAGTAGGAATTAAGAGGTAGAAGAGAAATATGGATTTTCATGTACTACCACTTCAAGGATGCGCCACGACTACTCGAATTCTGCTAAACCTGCAACTTACGACATACATGTGTCCGTAAAAAGACTGTGTGAACGTGACCTGTGTCGGTGGTAAGAATCTTTTCACGCGTTAAAGGTGCAACACTGCACCAAATAGCAACGGGATTCAATGTTGGGATTTCAACAAACTTCAGTGTGATGTCTTCTACGTTTCCTGCATATGGCTAAACACCTCACTTGGGCTAGTGAACTCCATCACTGGGCACTTGAGAACTGTAAACGAGTAGCCTGGTCTGTCGAGTCGCATTTCCTATGTTTCGGTCTGAAGAAAGGATTCTTGTGTGAAGAAACCCACCGGAAGCCACGAATTCAGCTGCTGGGAGTCTGCTGGTGTTGGCTCCGTAATGGTATGGCGTTTGCTTTGTTATCATTCAATGGAACTCCTGGTACGAATATATTTGACGCCATGTGTGAATCATTTCTGGCAAGTTACACTCGCTCATGTCCTGCGTTTATACTGATGGGTTTGACTTTTTTCAATGGCACGGCCTCCAAAGTCTAGACACGTCTGGTTTGGTAAACGAATTCTGGTTTGAGAAGTACTCATCTGAGTTTGCGGTCTTATAATTCAACATTATAGAATAAATCTCGGATAGCATACAACTCTGTGAGTTAGAAATCATACACTTCGGAATACAACAGAATTGTTGACCGCTCAGTTAGAAGAATGATGTTAAATGCCTACAGAATATATACGCAAGCTGTTGGAGTCCACATGCCCCATACTTCTTATGTAATTTCAGGGCCCAATGAGAGGTCAATAAAAGATGAGACTGGTGTAACGGATTTCTTTCACACATCAGTGTATTTTCAGCATGAAATTATTTGTATTTTGATGTCACCACTTTTGGTGGTTCCGGCTGTAGCCTCCGGAAGAGCATTAACTCAAATGCTGGATAGCAGCAATAAATTACTCGATGTTCTTCCAACGTGTCATCAACTGTGCAATAAGCATCCCAAGAACAAGAAAAAATAATTATTTTAAACATAGCAATTCATAATGATAAATGAATAAAAATAAAATGGTTTGACATTCAGGCTTTTCAGAAAAGATATTAGAACATAAATTGAATTTTCAGTGGGACAAAATAACAGACCCACGTGTGACTTTATATTTGGTTTCGCGCAGAGCTGTCATATGACAGCAGCGTGCGAACGTGCTTAAAATATGGTTAATATGCTCTATCCACAGCATAAGGTATTGTGCATTTTATAGTTTCATAAATTAATTTACTAATAAATAACTTTCCAGCTCACATAAGGATTAAAAAAAGAAATGTATAAAAAGAAAAAAATTCGTATTATGTCTACATGGTTTTAAAATGGTATGGAGAAAAATGACTTATCAGGCAACGGGTAAAATAATATTCGAGACATCCGCAATTTGCGGCATTGTGGCTTTTATAAAATAACACCATTATTCAAATTTGTGGTGAAAATGTCCCTTTATAATAGTATCTCCTGTAGAGAGTAGATTGAAGTTTCAATCTTATTTTAAATACGTCAATTTATTATTCTGTAATGCTTGTATCATCATTCAGCAATAATATTTCATTATCATTAATAATTTTCACGCCAAAGGATACTGACTGGTGTTCCTTTTCTTAGTGCTATAGAATTCCATCCCTCATCTTGCACTTTAAGAAAACTCAACGAAACCTGAAATGAAAAATGTATTTTTAAATGTACAGTAAAATGTGTAAGTAGAATATTTAACACACCAATTTATTTGGAAAAACCTTTCCTTTTAATATTTTATTAACTTTCCTCACACTTTCTCAAAATCTTAAAGCGAGTAACTGGCATTTTCGTCTCCACTTTTTACGCAAATGGTTGGAAGTTTAATTGGTGCAATAATTGAATAGGAAAACCAATTTAAAAGGAGTCTTTCCAATTGCTTCAAAAGAATTGAGGTATTTCTATTCAATAAACTAACCAGAAACGCAGCATACACAGAAAAGATCTCTTATTCCAGAGAGGGATCTAAACCTAAGAGTTCGAAAAATCCTCCATCAGAAACACGGACAGAAAAATTGAGGAATTCCCCAAGTGGGTAAGTAGTTGAACTTCCTTTGCACTGATGCAACACAGTGGACTATTGTTGACGGTCCGGGGGATTTATAATGAAAGGATAGATTAGATGACAACACCTCGTAATTTTAAGTCATGTTAAAATGAGGAAGTCAGCACCTGATCTGGCACCCCTCGTTCCGAACTTCCACGCCGACGTGAGGATATTTGAGGCCACGACAGATGTCACTTTTACCGGCCCTCACATACACGAAGGTGGAAGATCTTTGGTTGGATCGAGTCCCGAATTCGCAACCCTCCAGTTGCTAATACGCGACTCTATCAACTGGACAACCGCAATTCCCGAGAGACTGCTCTTCTGGAAGGTAGGTCAGGCTTTGTGGCCATCGGAATCAATCATATTACTCCACATGCATTTTACTAATGCTACACAAATGATTTCGCATTAAAAACCAGGATTACATTAACCTTTAGACGGCACAGCAGTTGTACCTTTATCATGCCAAGAAAGAATTTAGACTACACCCGGTACAGCAGTTGTATCTTGAAAGTTTTAGAATCGCGCCATGAAAGAGTTCACACTACAGCTGGTACAACAGTTGTACTTTAAAAGTTATACGACTCACGCCAATAAAAAAAATTCAGACTACAGATGGTACAGCAGTTATGCTTTGAAAGTTATAAGAATCGCGCCAAGAAAGAATTCAAGCTACAGCCGGCACATCAGTTATACCTCGAAAGTTATAAGAATCGCGCCAAGAAAGAATTCCGACTACAGCCGGTACAGCAGTTGTACCTTTAAAGTTATAAGAATTGCGCCAAGAAAGAATAAGTTACGTGTATGGTACGACCAGTTTTATCTATAGTCGTAGTGAAAAGGTTAAAATATGATTTTAACGTTTTCTTTATGGAGCCTTAGCCTTTACATCTGATTTTCAATCTAACTGGTTTTGACCAATTTACTATCGTTTTGGAATTAGAATTTTTTTTAAATTTGTTATAGAATTTATCGAATTTTTATAGTTTTGAAGTTCATTCGAAAAACAAGCCAAGTGATGCCACGTTCAGAATGCATAAAGGAAACATGTTCCGCCTTAGAAACATTACCGCCACACTCAGTTAGCAAATGCTTCTATACTAGTATATTTTTCAATAATATCTTTTTTTAAGGAATTGTTGTAAATATATATAGCATATTTTACTTTTTCCTTTTAAAATTTCCTCCATCTGAGGCCGGTAAACGATTACGAATCATTGAAGCCAGTCTGCCACTGACTTCCATTGATTTAAACCGTACGCTTAACCATCTGAGTGTTTCGACATTCCTGATTAGTATAGAATTGCTTTCAACACTATCACATACTTAATGAGGGTCACATAATAGCCACCGAGAACAAGACATTTGAAAGCCATGAAAATTAACTGTGGTGGAACGACAGACTTTGTAACAACTGTCTGGGAGTTGAACTCGCACCTCATTGTACATTCACTTTCCTTTACATATAAATAGTAGCTGCTCTTCAAACCATCGATTACCATAACGAAGAACAGCTTTACATCTGGAAAATAATCGACAGACCGAAAACAAAATGCACATGGCGATATCTGACTCAGAAACGGAGACAACAGCATGTTTAATGAATAAATAATTACATATATAATATTACTAAGCCAACAGTCTAAATGCAAAATACAATTTATGTACAGCTGATTCTCACGATTTTGTTTGCCATTTTTTCTTTTTAAGGTGGATAGTTGAAAACTTTAGTGTGCCAGATATCATGGGTTACTTTATTTTTAAATGCTTTTAGCAAATAATTTCATAATATTTCTGCTTTATTGAAGGGTAATGTTAATTTTAGCTAACGTCGTACTAGAGGAACACAACGGGCTATTGACGACGGTCCGGGATCAATCCCTTAAGGGAAAGATCTGATGTTATTGAAGGTAGGCTGAAGTAATTATAGAGAGATTTTATGTGATAAAATTTTAAACATAGCATAAATTTGCACTGTATCCTTATAAAATTCGTGAAAATAGTAAGACACGCAGATGTGGAGAAACATTTTTGTGACTCGCTGCATGTGTTGTCACCCCTCAGAAGGTGAACCGGCAGGTAGATATTTTAATTAGAGAGGCACTGGAGCAACACAATGGGTTATTGGCGACGGTCCAGGATCAAATACGAAGGGCCAATACCATGTAATTTTGAAAAGTGTTCAGCTGATGAGGTCACGTCTGACATGTCACCCCGTCACCAAACAACCACACCACGACAACATGAGGACTTTGAGGTCACGACAGATTTAACACACTCCAACTCCTTTTATACACGACGGTCGGGTAGAATTTGAACTGGCATCCCTCCGGTTGCAAATGCTTGGCTATGCTCTGTGTTGTGTTTGGCGCAGCTTGTCCACTTTTGGGCCTTCCGCCATAAAACTAAAATCCACCAAACCTTCGGTTGCAAATTCGTTACTTTTCCATGCGGAATGCCGCGGCTCCTTCATACACGAACATAAAGTTTAAATCTTTGATCTCACAATAAGTTGATATTACAACAACTTCATCATGTATGTTTCAATAGCCAGAAATGTTTCAATAAAAAATATTTAAAGCGTGCTACCAATTTATTCGAAAAGTTTTCACATAATAAATTGGTTCATACGATGAAACCAATCTAAGAGGCTAGAACTGTTCAACCTCCTTCCACTGAACTTGTTGAAATGAGAGAACCCCTTAGTTTGAGCTTTTACTTGACTAATAACTATTTCCATGCATACCTCGTATTTTCTGTTTAGCGATGAAACTCGTTAGAAGTCTTTTTTTTTCAATTTCAGTAAAATGTTATTGACTAGACAGTATATTGACTTTTTAAGATGTGTTGAAATTGAAAAATATTGAAATTCAAAATACGTTTTCGTTACGGATATATTAAAAGCTGGGCTCAGTATAGAACCGATAATATTGAATTCTAATATTAGTAATATTCAAGTTTATTGTAAATTCAAGGAGTTTAAAATTTAAAAATTAATCTATTTCAAAATGGTGTCTTGCAAACTATAATTTAAAAGAAAGCATTAAATACAATAACAAATGAAGAAAATGAAGTATCTTCTAGTAAAGAAATATTTTAGAGATCTTATATTTGTTTACCAGGTGAAAACACATAAATCATGCCACTAATCTCTTCGACGTTTAGCAAGCAGTACGCGCGCCAAAACAAATTCCGTGACATTACTTCACATAATCAATCCTTTAATAACTGTAAATGGCGTATATGCCATCATAAAAATTGCAATCTTATAGTCTCTCAAGATGATTACGTACCACGAAAATATATAGACTCGTTGTTTGGAGGAAATGGTATGAATTTTTTGTACTGTAAAAATAATAAAATCTTTTGATTTATACTTTCCGAAAAAGATCAACGACCAACTTTAGTCAAATTTGGAAACTATAACAGTGTTAGCAATAAGAAAGAGCTTGTTAACGACTGTATTGTCGAGTGGAAATAATTAAACATTCGAAAGATAATTTATTTAAAGGCTTGTTTAGTTAAGACTAAGTGTAGTTGAAGCGTAATGATTAATAAATAACCAACATTATATAGAATAATAAACATCATTTGATGCTTGAGATTGTTTTTGCTATATAGATACTTCTTTAAAGTTTTACGATGTCATTACCAAAAATATATTTTAATAAAAATATAATTTTTTTCTTAGGTTATGTAGTCAAAATTACGTTATTTTTTATGGAAAAATATTGTCTACCATCAAAAGTGTAATGGCGTTTATGAACCTGGAACTCATTTCGTGTTGTATCAATTACTTATCGTTCGCACAGATCGATGAGTAATTCCCTTGGAAAAACAAATGATCTCTACATTTTGGTATCATTGTTTGGAATCATACTTATATTGTTTTCCTCGTACAAATGGAGATCATACTTTGGAATTTTGAAGGGGAAGTTCTAATATCGTGTTCGAAAAACTAGCCAAGCGACGTCACATTCAGAATGCGTACAGGAAACACGTTACGCGCAGAAGCACTACCGCCGCATACACTTTTCTTGACAGAAAACTTCTCTAACAATTCGTCTCCACATCTGTAACAATTTGCGTTAAATACTAGTCTAAAAGCATACATACTCACCACACAGAAAAGTAGAACACCCGAAAGTACTACGAGTTTGATAGTCTTCAATACAGTGTGATATTTCGGTTTGTCTTCATTGATCTCATCTATCGAGTGTGTTGTAGATGTAGAGTTCATAATATCTGCATCCCTATAAAGAAAATGCAAAATCATATTTTTATACGTTTATTTACATTTGAGATAAATCCTGCATTTGATAAAATACTTCCTATTCCTAAACGATTAAACCGCACCCAGATAATACGTTTATTTTAGTCACCATTGATGAATTTCTGATGGAAATCTTATCTTATACTTCCTTTTTTTAAAAAGATTTATCGTTGTTGCGGAATAAAATGATGAAGGTTCAAAATATGTGTATTTTGAGAAAATGCGTCAATTGTCTACAACATTAGTCATAATTCCCATGGAACCAGGACAGAACTGTAGTAATAATCAGATCCTATACTACATAGCATTGCGCCCAACTATCAGTTCAAACTGTTTCCTATCATTATTCCACCATTTTATTTTCTCACCGTTAGAAGATACCCAAGTGTTAATTGTGAGACAGATTTTGAGCTGGATTTGGATTTTGGGGTTTTTTGCCGGTCCGAAAACGGACAAGCTTTGATGCTGGAGGTGAATCCTTCGATGTAACAACAAAGCAAGAGGTGTTTAGAACGATTGTTTAAGAAGTTGTGAGTTGTACAACGAAGTTGCTACACATTGTGTCATTGTTAATCGGTCCATCATGGTGTAAATAACCGAATGAATAAAAATATCAACAAATATGCTGCAGCGAAAAAATTATTTTGTACAGTTAATGGTAATGGTAATTTTAGTTGACGTCGTACTAGAGCAACACAACGGGCTATAGACGACGGTCCGGGATCAGTCCCTTAAGGGAAAGATTCGAGGACAACACCTCGTAATTTTGAACCACGGTCAGATGACGAAGCAACACCTGAACTGGCACTCCACTCTCCAAACTTCCACGCCAATCCAACGTGAGGACTTTCGGCCACGACAGATTTAATGTGCACCAGCCACCTCTACACCATACGTTTAGAAACATCCATGCCCGAACCCGGATTCGAACCAGGAACCTTCCGATCTAGAGGCTAACACCTTAACCACTATACCGGTTGGTCGGCGTACAGTTAATGACAGTGTGTCGATAATGTGTAATGATGATGGTGTAAAGACATCAATACTTTGTTTTCGTTGGATCGAGTTTCGAAATCACATTTCTCCGGTTGTTAATTTGTTACTCTTCCAACCATATAAATATTTTAGTGAAATATAAAAATTACATACACAGCTATACCTGAAATGTATTATTGTTAAAATAGTTTTTCAGACGGGGCGTTAAAAAATGTTTGCCTTTGAAGAGGGGCTTTGAGCCAAACATGTCTGGGAAACTGCTTTAAACCGTTGATCTCTGACTAAGTTGCCTTAAAACAAACGATGACCATAGAACAACAAACCAAAGTACTGTAAGGACAAACAGTATAATATTTACCCAAGCAGAAACAATAAAACATAACAAAAGGAGAAACCTCAAGTCATTTTTGATAGGAAATTATAGCAGTGGAATTTGATGTTACAGAAAAACAAAACTCCAACTTAAAAAATATATTTATTTAAAAAAGAAAGTGAGTTTAACACAATAATAATTATGTGACAAGGTCAAATCTTTAACGAGCCAACTCAAAAAGTAACAATTCCCCCAACTTGGGCTGTACAAACACACCCTTATATACAATCGATACAATAAATATTTGAATTTTTATGTAATAATTGAATTTTTATTCATCTTTCCCTGCGGGATTGATCTCGAACTGAGGTGAATTGACCATTGTTCGAGTGAGACGAAAAGTATACTACCTATTTTTCCTTACATCTATGCCATGATTTACATATTGTGTGAGCGCGAGCAATTTTCGCAAAATTATTCAAATATTTTATTTGAACTTAACCGTAAGAGAGGAAATAAGGTGATCCTCGCCGTGATGGCCTCGAAGTGGCTATTAACAACAAAGTAAATCAAAACACGCTAGTATCGGAAAATTTGGCATGGTTAAAAAAAGTGACATCAGCGATCAAAAATCGCAAAATTCGTTCCTTCTTCATTTGAGGTCCGGTTGATGTCGCATTCCGGAGTGAAGAAAGAATGGTGAAAAAAACTAATAAATTAATTTTAAAATGTGCTGGATTCAATTTTAATATTCGGGCTGGACACAAAAATCGCAAAAAATTCGGACTACCTCTGTGCCAAATTTCATCCTTGTAAGTGCCATAGATTCGTCAGGACACTGCGTTGCGAGGGACAAACACTTCCTTTTATAATAGTAGAGAATATATGTTTTCACGAAGAGACAACATTTCATGTTACTTATAACGTATACAAATCAAAGAAATATGCATATTTCGCACCATCTACATTCTAACGAAATAGGCGGTGTATGTGCGTGTAGTTTCATGGTACTTATTACATTACGAAACTCTATTCAACAATAGATACGTGAGGGGGAATGAACGTTAAATCTGTCGTGGCATCAACTATCCTCACGTGGTGTGGAGGTTTGGAGAATGAGGTGCAAGCTCAGGTATCGACCTCGACATCTAACCATAGTTCAAAATGATTAGGTTTTGTCCTCGGATCTTTACCCTCGGGATGAATCCTGTTCCGTCGCCAATAGCCCATTGTATTGTCCGTTTATTCAACTACCTACCCAATAATGATTCTCCACAATGAGAAGAAATACATATTTCTGTTACGGAAGCAATTCTGCCTGACATTAGACAATCGAAGAAGCCATCTGATTTCACCGTTTTATCATATCCACGGATACATTGGTTTTATAAACTATCTTTAGATTTTATCACCTGACTTTTGATTCATATATATAATGTTTGGCGAAGCTTGGCCAGATCTGGCCCTTGCGCCATGAAAAACCAACATACTAACCATATCCACGAATACAATCCAAGATAAATAATTTTAGTCCTAAGTTGAAAAGCAACAACTTGGCAACTTATGGTTGACTCAAACACTCGTAAAACGTAAGGAAGCTCATAAAGGCGGAAAAACCTAGGATTTAATGATAGTGCAGCACAGGATCCCTCCGCTCATATTATCTCGTCTGAATACTAGCCTCGATTGGAGGGGAAGAAGAAATGGTGTATGAGGAAGGTATTCATTCCGCACATGAAAAACATAAAACAAAATCACAGAAAGACACCATCATAAGAGCTGAAATGATGGTGAATCCACATTCCGTGGTTGGGTTTTGAGGTGAACAGAAACTGAAACTTTCCGGTGAGTATACGCTAGAAGAGAAACTGATGTATCATAGATTTACATTTGAAAAAACAAACCTGGATTTAAATTCGGGGTTTATCTATTTTTGCGGCACCGAATTTTTGAGGATTAATTTTTTTTATCACGATAGTCGGGATTCCGGTCTAATATGGAAGCAATACCACAAGTGCTCTTTTGGAAAAACTAAAGAAAAAAATTTTTAAATATTGGAAATAGCATACACGCACATAAGATCTGAATCTGAACTATACTTTCTCAATTGTTTATACACTAGATGGACAAAAGTATTTGGACACAGACATTCGAAGGAGGATCCATCTAAGTGTGCGGTTGTTTTTCTTGGTTAGGACTCGGCTCATTGCTTTATGTATCTGGTACCATGAACACTGACGTGAACCTCGACGTTCTGGACCATTCGACCGTGTCCACACTATGGCAATACTACGGCGATGATGGTTGTTTCTTCCAACAGGATCGAGCTCCATGTTATACTGTAAAACGTGTGACGTACTGGTTTCTTGAAAATGAGGTGAATTTGCTTGACTGGTCTGTTCAGTGTCCCGATCTCAATCCGATCGAGCACTTGTGGGACAAACAGGAGTGACGAATACGACACCGCCAAACACTCCTCAAAAATATCTTCTCACAGCCTTGCAAGAGGCAGGGTAAGGTATTACTGCCCAGACCTACAGAGAACTTATGAAAGTGTGCTTCGACCTGTTGCAGCAGTAATAAAAGCAAAAGGAGAGCTTACCGTTTACTAAATAGAATAATAAAGCCATTTTTTTGAAAAACATGCAGTGTCCAAATACTTTTGTTAAATATTGTATGTATGCGTCAAAGTGTTGATGTTCACGAATTTATATCCAATTTCAATCCATTTATAATAAATATAGCATCCATATTTAAATAAAAGCATTTCATTACTTCGAAATGTAATAAAAGTTTCCTAAAACCATGTAACATTTCATCTACTTTCACTGGCTTCGACGCATTTGCATTGAAATATCTGACATAAGGCACATCTAATATAACCACAGTTAGATTTTGAATTTAACTTTTGCTTGAACCACACCCCATTTCATTGTTCAAAGGCGTTTCGGCATTTTTTGACGCTAAACCTGATATTGCCCATATTTTATTTTCTGCCGAGATTTCAAACAAACAAAACATGGCCTTTTAAAACATTTCTTAAATTTAAATGCGAAATCTAATTAATTCTGTGTTTGCTTAAAGAGTTTTATAAACCTAAAAATTCCATTAGCATGTAAAACACTATATCGTGTTTTGGAAGTGCAATATATATGCATCGATAAAGTTAGATTAAATGTTCCGTTAATTAACAGGTAAGAATGTTTCGCAGAAACGTATCAGGTTGAGAAGATTTCAAAAACCAAGTTTGTTCATTTTTACATTTTTGAAATAAAAACTGATTGGTACATATTTGCATTTAATTAACCTGAAAATTTCGAGAGGTTTGAAGAACTAATTTCAGAACAAATTATACAAAAGATTAATTTCAAAGGTAACATTAATAATTGAAATGTCTCTAAAGTATAGAATTTTTTTTAGGATGCATCTTTTCATCGATTAAAAATGCCATTCAATTCCGTAAAAATTCAGTCATACATAATTAATATATCTGTAATACACAATTAAGAGGAATCTCTCTCTAATTACATGCATGTAAGATATTGTTGTAGGTGAAAATTTGAATTCTTGATTAGTTTAATTTTAATTTAATTTATTTCGTTATAATTTATTGCCCACGAACCTTTTCTCTCGGGGAGATATATATACACTGGTGTTTGTAAAAAATTCAGCACCATGAAAATGAATCATCCGAAAGAAATGAAATTTGCAGCTAATGTCAATTATAGGATGTTATGCAAAGTTGTACAGTTTCAGAGCTACAACGCATGTGTGGTGTGAGCAGCGCCCTCTGAACCGATTCTAAAAGCGTATAAATAGAGGGCTCTAGCTGGACGTTGAAAATAGTTGCGGGACGTTGAATACTTCCTGAAAGCACATCTAATCATGCCACTGACCATCGACTGGAGATGAAGGCCGCTACGCGGCCATGTGTTCCGAAATCTCAACTACTTGACTTGACGTTGAAAACAGAG
Organism: Metellina segmentata; assembly: GCA_947359465.1. Taxonomy (NCBI): domain Eukaryota; kingdom Metazoa; phylum Arthropoda; class Arachnida; order Araneae; family Tetragnathidae; genus Metellina; species Metellina segmentata. The sequence continues at coordinate 1,869,002 of OX375878.1, forward strand.
CATGGTTATTTTTTAGTGGCGAAATTTTAGTGAGACCAAGTATGCCTCCACGACGAAATAGGGTGAAATTTCAACAACTTATGGAGTTTGAAAGGTGGAGGAGGATTTGAAGGAGGATTTTCCTATCGCGCATTAGCAGCTCGTGTGCAGCGGAACAGTTCCACAGTGATGTGAGTTTGGAAGCAATGGACCGACGAGCACCGGACAACTCGAAAAACTGGGAGTTGACAACGGAAGGTGACGACAACGTGCGATGATAGACACATGGTCCACGTGGCGGTGAATGACCGTACAGCTTCCTCCGGCCAGTTGGCTGCACTATGCACTGCTACAGGTGTATTAATGTCGACTTCGTAAATTCGCCAACGTCTGCTGCACCGAGGACTGCGTGCAATGATTCCTTTATACAGGATACAGTTTGTTATAATTACATATAGAATAGTGTAATGTAATTTTGAATTTCTCAAATGACGAGATGAAACCTGTGCTGGCATACTAGTCCTTAAACTTCCACACCTCACCAGCTTGAGGACATTTCAGACCAGGACTTATTTCACGTACTCCAGTCCCTACGTACCAGACGATCTTTCAATAACTTAGTGAAGAGATAGTATTTGTGTAGTTGAGATAATAACCTTTAAAGATTTTTCTTAATTTCACAAATCTTAAGATAGTTTACAGTGAATACCGTTAATATTATGTACAGACGAAGAGACCAAATGTTTCTTAACTTGACCTAATCACTGATAAATTACTAAATATAACTGTGACAAATATGGGTTATTACTGAGACCTAAGTATGCCGAATAATGACGAAGGTCAAAATTTGTGTACGATACTCAGATTTGGAATGATGTGCAACTGCTGTTTACCTTCTAGTTAGGGTTAGCAATTCTCTCTTTAAAAATCAATAAAAAAGAAGGTGGCTGGTTTTGACTACTCGTAAGTAGAAAACGTTTGTCTCATGCATAACTCTACGGGGCATTATCGCGTGTCGAGTCTTCCTCGTGACGTTTTGTGCTGTGTAGCAAGATGCAACCACTATATAGGTCACATATTGCGTTGTGGAACTAAAACAATAATCAGGTAAACCTGATACATGCTGTTGTCTGTGTGGACGAGTAAAAAGAGGAATGCCCAAAATCAAAAGATTTAAAAATCTAAAATAATGGAATATTTTTTTATGCATAAGAATTTTAAGATTATAATGATCTTCACAATAATTATATGATCACGAAAATAACCATCTGACAAAAATCAACAGCGCGACACATAATTGGATCTACCTTTAAATCATAATTTTATATTTTAATGTTCCTATAAAAGAGGAAACAGGAACGAAAGAGATTGAAGAAAGAGGTAGAAGGCATAAAAAAAATGGCTTCTGGAGCAGTTTTACCAAGTGCTTGAAAGCATTTTGTCAGCGTCTCCACTTCCAGCAAAAGGCCCCTTTAGCAGACCGCAAAAGAGAGAATCCAAAATCGCACGTTCAAAAGAAAAAAAAGCCCCGCTTTCTCGTTGTGTCCCCTTTTTATAGACCATCACTCTCCTATTGCCACCATCCTTCCAGAAGTTTTGGGATGGATTCCATTTTGGCAAGCAAATTTTGTGATTGGCTCCGGGACGATGATAGATTCTCCGTTTCAGCATCTGACAGGGGTTCACCCGCAACTTGGGGATTGGGGTGGGGCGAAGACCGATGTCGAACGATGAACTTGAGCGTTGACCCTACCTCTACTGCATTCCTTCAGAGAGGGGGGATTGTTTTATGGGTTTGCTGCAAAGGGGTGTTGGGAGGAACCACTCGAAAAAGCTTCGTTTCGTGAAAGGGACAATGGCTGACCGAAGACAGGACGCCTTCATACGCAATGCACTTGGAATGATGGAGCCGAAAAAAGAACCAGAGGAAGCCTCTGGTTAAAAACATATCCCACAGGAAAGTAAAGTAGACAGTGGATAGAAAAAACACAGTATAATAGCACTCACATGATAGCTTAATAAATTTTAAAGGTTTTAAAGGCCAAGCATCTCTTCGGTACTTCCAAATATTTAAAAGTATATACATTTACAACATAAATATACAAAAGGGGATGTAATGAAACCCTTTATAAGAGAAGAACTCCAAAGTTAAATTACTAAAAAAAAACTTAGAGTTTGCAACACAACATTTGATATCAAGAGGAAACTACTACTGTCGTCTATGGGTCTCTAATATAAAATAACCCTCCTGAAGGTTTATCTTCACGTTCGAAACTGCTCTGTAGATACCAATCTCTAATGCATAAACCTGTTCGAAGTTGTCGTCAATTCTGGAGGAGGTGCACTTTGCCGGAATTTTATTCTTTTGCATTATAAATCAGTTTTACCTTGACGATATATCTCTTCATTAACCCTCGAAGTCCATGTGACGAGATATCTCGTCATGAGTCCTCGAAATCCTTGTGATCTCGTCAATTCAAATGCGATCAATTTTACTGATGGCAAGATATTGTCAACTTTTCGATCATGAAGAGATGAGGATCTGATAAGTTTTTTCTCTAATGACGAGATATCTCGTCTACCAAGATATGGTCTATGGCCCTAGACCTCTTGGAGACAACCACCAGGAGGGTTAACAAAATATCAGATCTTAATGGACGAGATATTTCGTCGAAACCATTCGGAGGGCTAACATTTTGATTGGCTTTGCACCTGCTTTTCTTTTGTGTGTGAGACTTTTATAAATTAAATAGATTTCCTCGTTACCATTTGCGCTTGGCACAGCTTGTCCATAATTGGGGACCCTTAAACTAAACTACCTACCAACCTTAACATATTTGGTGATTGTCTTGACGAGGTATCTCGTCACTAGAAAAACTTTTCAGATCTTGAAATACGAGATATTTCGTCATTAGCAAAATTGATCATACCTCGTGTACGAGATATCTCGTCAAAAGCACTTGGAGGGTCAAGCGCGAGAACAGTCACGAAATATTGTTCAAAAAACGCCATTATTTTTACTCTATTTTAACACCCCACTTTTAAACCATTTATTTTAACTCTAAATTTATTCCCTACCAAAGCCTCTTAAATAGTTTCGCAATGATAGTAAGAACTCAACTAAAATTTGACAGCTGTTTGGTTGTGCATAAACCGCACCGCAAAACGCTCATTAAACTCGCTCTATCGTGCTAACGAGGATTTGTTTGCTCTGCTCAACCCCCCCCCCAATCGCCATCCGTTTCCCCCACAGGTCTTTCGTTAGCATCAGCTGGAGGATTTTCGAGACCGAAACTCTATAGCTACTTTGATTACGAGATCATAAGGAAAATGAACAGTCACTCACGAGAGAGAGAGAGAGAGAGAGAAATTCACCACAACAATGAAGGAAGTATTCAGCAGTATTCGCTCTTACGCTTCCAGCTCCTTAAGCGTGACTGGAACAGCGTAAAATAGCGGAGCCTATTTGTATCGTGGTGCTTCGTAACTACTGCGTAACTAGTTGGCACGTAAACATCGCATAAGAAAGGAATAGCGATACCTCTTGCTCCTAATCGGAAAAATTATCCATAGATCTGTATCTTAGGAAGAGAAAAATAGTTGTGTACCGGATGAAATGGTGTGGTAACAGAATTGAAATGGTAGCGTAAAGGAATAGGAACTTTGGGTTTCATCACTACAACATTTATTCTAACATCCTACAGCAGATATGTACAGCAAGGTTACAGATATTTTGGGACAAGAAGGGTTCGGCAGAGGTAACCGAGCGTGTTCTCGCTCTCAAGTCTCAATGGTCTCTGTGGAAAATTCTAGCGTCTTTCAGGTCGCCTTTCAACTGAAAAACCAGAAGTCGATGGAATTTTGAGAGTTCTGAAAGGGTTTGAGATTTAGGAGATCGTAATGTCAGTTTAACGTCAGATGCAGAGATGCAGGTTTGATGCAGATTTATTTCAAATGCCCAGAACTTTATGACCGATGTAATGTCAAATGGAGTGCTGTAATAATACTTCTAGAGTTAGTTTTGGACAGTTGATCACTTGAAAGGAGTTTTATGAACCCCAATTCAGGAATTCTTGAATATGTCTGCTTTGTGTCGGCTTGACTAGAGATGCCGCGTTTAGAGAGGTACAACTAGAGGTACAGAAGGGTGAAATGGGGTTTTGAAGTTAACATTGATTTAAATGCTACTGATTGAGCCCTAATAAATTTTTAAAAGTTCAAATTTTTACCACACACAACCAACCGTTTACTGATATATATATATATTTACACTCACATTTGTTTAAATTTATCCTTGTTGAAACTTTGAAAAGTTTCTTTCAATGATTTTTCGTGGGGTTTCACTATCAGCTTTAATCTTTGAACGTTTGATAAGTTACAAGTCCATTTTTTATCGAACGATCGGTGTCGAGATAACCAAATCTAATAAAAAAACCTTTTCATTTATTAACGTTTGCGTATGAAAGAACATGCGTGGTTTATGTATGAGTTCTAAATGTAAAATGTCGCCATATGACCTGTTAAAAAAGTCATCGTGAATCCGCCGGCAAACATAAGAAAACTGCGATTCCACACAAATATTTTTTTTGTGAATCGATTCGTTTACAACATCTTCATTTTCAAGCGATTTTAAGCTCGCGCAAGCATATAGTAAAATGAATGTGTTTAAATTGAAGTAAAATATATACAAGTTTAATAATTAGTCATCTATTTTTAAGGCCATGTGTTAATCCAAAAGTATTGCCTATAAAATGTAGTTAGATTTTGTATTTATACAGGTTCGGTATTTATACAGGTTTTGGTTATATGGTCACCTCAATGATCCTAAAAAACCAGACCCTATAAGCTGGGTGACAATATATATGCGGAACAATACTACACTATTTAATTATGGCAGGATTTTATTCACCTATCAGAATATAGCGCTCATAAACAAATAATTAAACTTTTAAGAACATTTAAAAAATTAATTCGCGAAGTAATAAACTACAGTAAGAAAGATGCAATATGTTTTTAGTGAAATTTATTAGCTTACCTTACCAATCTAAGTACAGTACACATACGTACGTGCATCAATATTCAATACACATCTCTATATTATGAAAGGAAGTGTTTGCTTTTCTGTTTTTCGTTATCACAGTCCTGATGAATCTACGGCAATATCTTCATTACAATAATAGGAATTGGCACACAGGTAGTACAATTTTTTAGCAATTTTTGGGTCGCTGCGAATTTTAAAATTCAATCTAGAACCTTTTAAAATGAATTTCTTGTAATTTAATTATTATTGTTTTCTTTGAAATGGCAACGGCATAAAAAATAGTAGATTCTAAATTTCTTTTTTTCATTTCGTTTTTATTTTGCGCAGAGGAACAATTTGTCAGCAGACTAAAAAACAAAAACAAATGCAAATTTTAACATAAATGAACGTTCTTATTCGTCATGTAAGATCCAAATGAAACACAATTTGTCTTTACTTTTACCGTCTCAATTTCAACGTACTTTTCAAAAATTGAGATGACTGCAGCCGATAAAAAGACAGTTATCCACCTGTTGTGTTTGGGCAAGAAGATAATTGAGGGGGGGGGGGAAACGCCGACGGTGATTCAACGCAAAAGAGAAACGGGGGTAAGGGGCGTAAATTCAGGTCATATCCAGGGTCGAAAATACTTTTTTTTCTGGTCATTCCCTGTGTTGCTGCCCGCTTCAAGAAATGTTACAACAGTTACCATTTTTGAAAAAAAGAAAAAAAAAAACAAACTGATAACCTCATTGAAAAGATGAAAAAACCGACCCTATAACCAGGAAAATAAAATGACTATATAAGTGGTGCGCTTTAAGACATGTTCCCTATTAAGTTAGACGGGACTTTAGAAAACTGACTTTTAAGAGAGAGTGACCATATAGCTGGTACTGACTGTAATTATATGAGTTAAGTTTAGTGTCACTTCAAGCAACCGAACTAAATAAAAAATAATGTTTCTGTAAAGTAAAGGTTAACACATTTTACTTTTACGTATTTAAAGATCATCATGAGAATGTTTTTAAACAACATTAAACGTATAAAAATTCGTATAATATTTCGCAACACTAAACATATAAAAATCCAAAGAAAACGTTTTTCCACCGATGTTGCTTAACATTATTCAATGTTCTGTCATTCAACAACGTTTCAAAATTATTCTCGGCTCTTCGTTTCCGGACAGAAAAAGACTGAATCTCCTTAGAAGATATTCAAAGCATTTCAAGTTTATTTTATTTTTGATAGTTTCTATAGCTACCCCCTAGCAGTGAATTGAAATAGTTAGAAGGAGGGTTGCCAAGATACGATGTGTAAAAAGATAGATGTATTAAAAATTACCCGGAATTGCTCGAATTGAATTGGTAAACGTTAGAATGGAATTGATAAGACGTTGAAAAGAAAGTGATCCGAATAATCACATTTCTCTAACAAAGAAAATGCAGATATAATATATTTTCAAATTCCATATTGACAATTTTGTAGCTCTACAATTTACTTTGGAGGATACACGTATGCTTCCTTTATCCATTCATATAATTCATTTCACATACATCATGCTATAGTGGAAGACAAAACTATAAAAGGTTGTAGTGCGATTAAAGTTACAGAAGTCGACTTTGAATTTTGGAGCGATTGGGAATGCCCAGTAAGTTTATTTCTTGTAAAAATGATTATTCATGCCAATTTGCAAAATAATATTTTTTTAACTGTAGTACTCTTGCACCAGGAATAGTGTTTCCAAATTCCACCATAATAATGAAAGGCTGATAAATCATATTGATACGATAGTATGACGAATTTCTTTTCAAGCAAATACATTTATTTTCTAGGAAACGAAATTCGGTACATACGAAACAATTCGATCAACGAACTAATCGATTACAATTTTTTTTTAAAGTGATAGTCAATTTTACAGCGTTTTATAAAAATAAAATTACTGATTTTATGAATATTTGGGATTGCATACGAATAGTTTCAACTCGAATCTAAAAAAACTCGATAGTTTGTCACATAAGGCCTTAAAAATTACTGTAAAGCCTCTTAATGGTAAGGAATTGAGATTTTGGAACAACAATACCTATAAAAACTACTTAAAGTAAATAAACAATTCTAAAATTAACAACAATTTGTTCTTCCAAGCAATGTCCAATTGGAAAGGCACGTTACTGTCAACACTGAGGATAAAAGCTCCATGTGGTTTGGTATACCTCAAAAGCTCCAGTAAAACTTTCGATTTTTCAAGTCTGAATGAGAATAGGGTAGGTGTTCCAAAGATCGCATACGCTAACTATTTCTCTGTATCGCAGCCTCCTGGGTTGGAAAATCAAGCTGGAAACTAAGTGAATATCACTAGGAAGTATTCTCCTTTGGTTTCCAGAGATCCTATACCTTCTTTATGTATGTCAGTTTGAGTTAACTAGTCAAACTTCAAAAAGTTTCCCAAGAGAATTTTCAAGAGTGGGTTCCTAATATCGCCTACCCCTGTTCCTAGTACCACCCACCAGGCGAAATGAGAAGCTACTATTAAAAACGAGTTTCTAGTTGAGCATACGTACCTACCTTTAGTATTGAATGTACTTTCAAGTCATATAAACGAAATTATTATTTGGAAACACTCATCTGGATATTCCCTGAATGGATCGGATTGAAAAAATACGTTGATCACAGCCTCAAATACTTCAGATACAATAGTGTTGTTGATATAACTGATTGGAAACTTGGCGGTGGCGAAACGTATGGCAAAACCCTAGACATTCAAGGTAACTACATAAACTCATAGATACCCACATGCAGTTTCGAATCGATTCTTTGAGGCACTTTTTTGTGTCATTTAAGAGATCTGATGTTACCGCTAGAGCTCGAAAGCCGTTAATGTGCACATTACGTAGCTGATCTGCAGATTAACTGACTTGATCCGTTAAAATGCGGAATCAAGAGTTAAGGTAATGTGCACATTAACGACTTCCGTACCGTTAAAGTTCAAAAATTTGTTTCACTCATTTCCTTTCCCTACACCTTCCCCCTCTTCCTCCACTTTTAGTTTTAGTTTGGTTTCACCAGCGTCTTGTCGTCGCCGGTTGTTTTTATTTATCATAATTTGCATCGGCTGCCAGTGCGTAGCATAGCTAATTCTGTTTTAAAATTCATTTCTGCCTGTTGGCGCGTGAATTTGTGACGTGAATTTTTAAAGCAGAAAAAATTTAACTCCAAGTATGCAAGCAAGCACTGAATTGGTGAGTAAAGTGAAGAAGAGATTTTTAGCAAACCTCTTTAGCGAAGATTTAAAATATAATAGTGTATGAATGACAAAACGAAAGTATAGTTCCATAGTTGAAGATGTAAAGCGAATAAAAGTTTCCAAGAAAAAAGAATCATCTCGCGATTACCGAAAATAATTCAAAGGTATGATGTGTTGACTGTACGTTTTTGTTGTTCCAGCTAAGATCTTATTTTCACTTTAACGAGTGCCTAGTAGGTAATGTGCAGATTATCTAGGTAATTTGAGAAATGGAAACAATTTCGGCACTTTAACGGATTACCCTAGTTAATCTGAACATTACCTAGATAATCTGTAGAATAACTGATTACTGCCACTTTAGCGGTATCATCTATATAAATAAGAATGGAGTGTTTGTTTGTACATTCAATATTTTCGACCCATTTCAAGTTTTCTATCCGTTTTGGACCCTTCTGATGCCGAATCCGCCTTTTTCTCGTTTGGTGTCTGTCTGTTTGTCTGTCTGTCTGTATGTTGTGCCCTATACACGTCCACGCGGTTTATGATATTTTCATTAAAATTTGCATACAGTGAGTACTTATCTTCATTTAGTGAGTGGCATTGGTTGCGAAAGTCTGTCTGTCCGTCTTTCTGTTCTATGCTCGATTTTGTGTTTGTGTGTTTGTGTAGCCATCACATGAATTGTATTCCAGATATTTGATTGCATTGTATTCTATTTTATACATTATTTATTAGTTTAGTGAATGCAATATTATACATTTCTTTATTGTTATATTTAGTTGAGTTTCATGCTAAAACACCTGAGTAAGTATACTTAAATCAACCATAATTTGGTAGTTTTGGAAAAATTGGAATGTCTATTGAATATTACGATTACTTCGATTGCTTTACCAGTACTGCTGAAAAAGTAATTATTCAAATTTTTTTTTTTTTTTTTTTATGGAATTTCATTTCTGATACTTCATTTATTTTGAGTCTTATTTTTATTCTTTGCGCAAGGAAAACGATTTCCGAATATTTGGGACAGACGATATTTTTCAATGAAACGAGAATGAACAAGATCGCGCGAGCAGTGATATTTTTTCTGGTTCTTTCGCTCTGAATTAATTTCACATTTCTAAATTTTGTACACTTTTAGTTGTAAGTTGTGGCAACTGTGCGAGATCAAGAGATAAAATTGAATCACAAATTAATATCTTTAGAACAATTTTTTGCGACATCTTTTATTTTGTTTTACTTCGCTGTTTCCTGTTTTAAATATTTATTATTTTAATAAATGTGTTTTCCTTCTCATCACACGCAACAGCACTACAAACTATTAGACTTAAAAATGTTAGGTAAGTCAGTATAAATTTTCAGTAAATTTTAAGTGTAGTTATGCCATTATTGAAAGAATAATGCCGTTATAAAGAATAATGCTGTTATTTAAAGAATAATGCCGTTATTTAAAGAATAATGCCGTTATTTAAAGAATAATGCCGTTATTTAAAGAATAATGCCGTTATTGAAAGAATAATGCCGTTATTTAAAGAATAATGCCGTTATTGAAAGAATAATGCCGTTATTGAAAGAATAATAATGTTTATTAATCCAAACTGGAACTTTTTCCAACATTAAAAAATTCGTTGTAATAATGACAGGAGAAGATTGCAAAATTTCACAATGTCGTATACCGGAGGCAAGAGTGCCACAAGCAAAAAAATATTGTTTTGTTGACTATGAGTGCGAGAGCACTCGCCGTAAATCGTAATTTTAATTAATTGAGTTGAACATGAAAAGAACTTAAGAAAGGGAATTCCAAATCTTCCTATAAATCGTCTTTTATAGTAGTAACCTTGGTATCACCTTTCGTCATTTTGTAGCTTTGTCATTCCGCTATTGTGCGATGTATGTGAAATGTATTACATGAATGGATATGCATGTGTAAGATTTGTGTCCAAAGTAAGTTGTAGAAAATATAAAGATGGCGAAAGATGTTAAAATAAATTTTTATTCTACAAAAAACGTAAGTCATTATATATTTTGATTTTCTCTTCAATCTAGAGTAAACCAATTCAAACCGAGTAAGGTTGGGTATTTTGCTAGTATTATATAAAACCCAACTATCAATCAATCAAACCCAAAACGTCCGAAATGTGCTGTATGGGAGAGAGATCAAGAGACCTAGCTGGCCAAGGAAGTGTTGGGAAAGCTTGAAGACAATTCATAGCAACACGTACCTTGTTCCGTCAAGCATTATCTAATTGAAACGTAAGTCCGGGGTGTCGCAAAAGGAACGGTAACAGAACCGGTCGTAGAATGTCTTCTACGTACCACTGTGCTGTAAATGTGACAGAAATCACTACCAAAGGACTATCAAAAGAGATGGCACCCCTGACCCTAACGCCCTATTGTGGGCGTTTGTCGCGTGAAATTGTAAGGGCAGGATCCCCACACTGCCCTGGACGTCTCCACAAGCGTCTGCGGTTGTCGTCAGGACACAGTTGAAAACGGAACTGATCACTAAAGACTATATGTACCCAGTCAGCGCCCGGCACAACTCCTTCTTGGTGCATCGATTTTTTTGTTATAGAGTGTATGTTATATAAATCCCTATTCTCACACCTTCTGGATAGGCTGGGTGGTCAAGGTCTTAAATAAACCGTCTTGAAAACAAAATTAAAACATTCATCAATTTTATGACATCTTCAATTGAAGATTAGTGTTGCAATAGAATTCTTGATCAAAGTCTAATAAAAGGTTTTGATGCATAGGTAATGTGCAGTCCACACCAACCTAATACGGGTCCATCTGAATCCAGAAGGAGTTTATATACTAACGTTGAATCAAAAAAGCTTTGGATTCAGGCAGTGTGACACATTTGAAGATGGATAAGCTTTTTCTTATGGAAGTGACTGTTCCGAACCTTCCTTAGTCAATATATTCTGGATTCGATTCTTTTAATTGACTGCCCTAATTTTAATCATCATCACTGAAACAATCTTCAAAACATCAATTTTAAATTTGCGTGATCTCATTGAGGAATACCCTCATCCTCCCCCAAATCTGTTCTCTTTTAGAAATACCATTGTTTTTTTTTAAATTTTATATAGTACTTTTACACATCACGATACTTAAAGCATACATTATTTCTATATCTACTATTAAAAAAATCTACTGTATAAAAACTATTATGAATGTCTGTGTGTCTGTACATGTGTAATTTCCTGACGAATCTATGGCACTTATAATAATTAAATTTGGCACACAGGTAGTACGAATGTTTTGCAATTTTTGTGCACAGCCCGAATTTTAAAATTTAATCTGAACCATTTTAAAATTAGTTTAGTGGAATTTAATTATTATTGTTTTCCTTACAATGCGTTATACAGCTTTCACAGATTCTAAATTCATTTATTCCGTTTCATTTTTTGAGCAACGATTTCAGCGGACGAACAAAACAAATAAACAGTTTAAACTGGAATTCTGTTGTTTTTCTTTCTATCTCCTAGATCGTTAAAGATAGAGTAAAAATTTCAACGGATTTGAATTCTGCGGAAAATTTTACATTAGAACGATATACCTAGAAATGTGATTTTCATTAAATAAATAATTTTTCAATTGTAACTTTTTTATTTTTGCAATACGAATATGGGCGCGTTAGACAATGACATCACGACGTTTACTTTGGAATCGTCTTCGCGATTGTTTTTGGTAGGTACTTAATTAACATCGCACCAGAATAACACAATGGGCTATTGCGATCGTTTTTCGAATTGCGTCACAATAACCGGGGGTTGGCGAGCGTTATTGTATTTTCTTTTTTTATGATAATGAAATTTTAAGCACAGGTAGTCTTAATTTTTTGCGAATTTTGAGTCCAAATTTTCAAATTTAATCTGAACATTTTAAAATGAATTTATTATTATTTTTCTCCCTTGAACCAACGTTTACGATCTTTTTGGAATTGTCACGAGCAACGCCGTGTTGGTCACGGAGTGGCAGGTACTTTTATATTTTTTACCATATGGATCAGTGTGCTTTAATCAGGGCATTCCATCTGTACAAATTTCTTGCGCAAGATTTCCATCTACCTTTCATTACAATGCTTTTATATTCACATTGATTTTTATTTCTTTTTGGCACAGCTTGGACCTTGAGTCATAAATTCGGAAACTCCAATCCAATCCAATCTGGACTTGACTCAACTCGGATTTGGTTGGAGAGAATCGGCTCATAAGCATCTCCACAATGTCGAGAGGTTTATTCGTTTCTTTAAATGTTTGTCTGGAGGAAAAGGAAATAATAATTTATCTATTGTGAAAGGACATCACTCCTTGTTCGGTTGGAATATATTTCCATCCCTTCGTATTGCCTAACACTAAAATGGACATTGACCTTGTAATGAAATAACGGAGTTGCTGCCGTAAGACCTCAGAAAGGGACTAAAGAATTGATTTGTCCCAATTGGATACCAAAGCGCAGCTCACTGAAAAAAATTCATAATTCGTCACATATTACGTTATTACATTTACGAAAAAGAATTAACAGTGGTATATGGGTTTCCCACAACCACATGACAGATCTTCAAATCAAGCGATAGACAGTGGTATATGGGTGGCTAATTGATGGGATGCGGCCGAAAGAGTCCGTGTTAGTTGTGCCTAATTTGATAGGCTGATAGTTGGCTTAGGTTTTACGGTACAAGATTCAAACAAATGGATACGCTGTACCAAACGCAAGACAACAAAATGCAATGAAAATATAGTAATAAAAATGTCAGAGGTTAACCAGATCATCATTAAAAGCACGATGAATCATTTAAGCAAACAAAATGAAAACAATGTAAACATTTTAAAAGTATGAATTAAATAAATAAGGTATTAAAAACAACATCTTCAGAGCAAAACAGAGACAGAGAGAAGAAGAGAGACGCTGGTCACCCCGCTTGACTTTGAGAACAAATACCGTTATATGTTTTTGTGTAATGCTATTAATTACGATGATGTAAATACTGTACATATTCTTACGTTCTTCGAGTAATAAGAATTAAAGAAATCTTAGCTGTTACTTGTATTCTCCTTGTGTACGATTCGTACTGTTTTCATGCTACGGTTTGGGGTGACGAAACTATAGCACTAATAAATGAAGGGATCGATTGCAAAGTATGAGTGGAACAGGATTTTCATGTTCCAAAAGATTAAATCAGTACCATGATCACTTAGCCACTGCAAAAGAAATAATTGCGCATGAGTGTCGGGTTTATATATCGGTTAACTAAACTCACTCCTCTAAGCATCAAAATATTCTCCTATTTTGGACAGGTTTTTGATTTTTCAGTGAACATAATATAAAATGTTAGTACCGAATACAACCGATTATTAAATACTAGCCACTGCGTGGCTAGTATAATAATCCTTTTCCCCACTCCAAATCAAATTTATTTCCATGAAATTAAGTCGAATAGTGATAAATACAGAGGGGAGGGGGGGGGGTGCGTCCCCAGAAAAAACTGTACGTGATTTGAGAAAACGGGGGTCATATTCGAATACAGGAGGCCATTTTATACAAGAAACAGCTAGAATGGTGTCAAGGGTCGGATTTTTTTTTTTTTTTTTTGCAGAGCAGTGTTATTAAAGTTATATTTCAGTGCTTTTTTCTATCTCAGCGATTTATAAATATAGAATAAAAGTTTTAAATTTGAAATCTGAGGAAAATTTTACACTAGATAGATACCTTATAAGTTTGATTTTCTTTTAATAAATAATTTATCAATTAAATATTTATATCTTTTGTTTTGCGAAGCAAACAAACACCACGGGGAACTCCGTTATGGTTGCTATCCAAGCGGCTGCGAATTCGCAAACCAAATGGAATCCGTTATGGCTCTTATCCAATAGGCTACGAATTCCTATTTGGTTTGCGAAGCAAACCAATAACCCCACAGAAGCAACTGGCACGTGCAACGCCGGGCTAGCCACACAGTGGCTAATTTTCTAGCATTTTCTGCGTCAGTAGTGCTTTGTGTACATATTGTCTTGTTTTCTTAGTACGCTTTTAGAACCAATTTTTCTTAGCCAAATTCTGAATTCATATCTAACAGTTAATTGGTCCATTCCAATTATGTTAAAAGCCAAACGTTTCCCCACAACGACAATAAATTATATTTTAAAATAACTCTGTTATGTATCATACAAGAGCATTTGGTCACTGAAGTAAAATCTTTGCAATCCGCCTGGTTTGTTTGTTGAACTAAAAACACCTCTCATAACAATGACAAAAATTTTTAATTTCTCAAAAATTCCTGCTTTTGTAACTTTAGAAAGAAACCTTGATACATTGTAATGATAAGCCTAAAACACAAACAGGCTGATATTCAGTTTTTAATCCAGCATGGGGCGACATATTTACATGTCCTTTGAAGTCGTTGATAAAAGTATCGGGGCGTATTCTTTGCTATTTGCTTCTCATGGGAAAGAAGAAGCTATACATCTCTAAAAAGAGCGCGGTTAGTTAAAAATTTCTCTCTATATTAAAAAAAAGTTACCGCCGCCGCCGCCGCTGCAGAATTGAAATTTTTGTTGTTTAGCTCCATTCTTAGACGGTTTCCCGAGAAAGTACTGATCGGAAAAATATGAAATTAACATGCTTTGTTCTTCATCGTATTCCCTGGATAATTATTAAGATTTTTTTCCGATGCGGCTATTAGTTTAGGTTTTATTAAGTGTTAAAGTTGAAGAAGTGAAATTTCTTCCGCGAGTGAGCAAAACACATTCAAAATTTCAGTCTTTAGTCGTGAGTTTTTTTTTAAGAGTACCTCTCAACGTAAATTTTTGCAGCTCGTCGAGTTTTTTTTTGAAATTTAAATGTGGTTCTTGATAATATTTTTTTGATATTCGGGAAAAATCGGGACATTTTTGTTACTTTTTTTTAAAACTGCCGTATCTATATCTAATTACTATTAGTTTTTAATTTTTAAAATATCGCAGTATACCTCAGAATATACTCTTTCTTACGGTACTATTATTTTTGAAATCGGTTAATAATTAAATTGGATGCGATCAAAAGTTCGTGATACAAAATTCGGAATCTTCGGATATTTTCGCTACGTTTTGTTAAAACCGTTATGTCTACGGCAAAAACCATTATTTTTTAAATTTGAGAACATCACTGAATACACTACATTACACTCTTTCTTATGGTACAATTATTTTTCAAATTGGTTAATAAACAAAATCGATGCAATTAAAAGTAGGTCATACAATTTTCGGAACTTTCAGATCGTAACTTCCGATACAAAACTAAAATGGTCATATCTATATAGTATTACTGTTAGTTTTTAATTTTAAAAATATTGCAGTATACCTCATAATGTACTCTTTCTTACGGTACAATTATTTTTAAAATTGGTTCATAAATAAATTCGATGCAATCAAAAGTTGGTGACACAAATTTCGTATTTTTCAGTTCGCATAGCTGGTTCCGCAAACAGCAGTGGGTTGTATTTTCTACTATCGGGTTTGCCAGATATCAAATTTATCGTAGCAACAATTGCCATAAAAACGATTTCTTTTTATTTGGCGAGGAAAAAGTCTCGCTTTTTTCCCTCTGTTCTCAAGACAGTTTACCGACAAAGTACAATCGTAAAGTTTTGATATTAACACTGTTTACTTAAAATTGTACAGGGAACAAGATACAGAAGATTTTTTACTGATGCGGCTATTAGTTTAGGGTGCATTAAGTGTTAAAGCAAAATAAAGTGAAATCAATTGCGAAAGAAGTATTGGTTTGAGAAAGCAAACCAAACGGGATTGCGTAGCAATCCCCGGGGTCGGCGAGGGTAAGCGAGCAGGGCGCGAAGCCCTCGCTGTGACGTCATGTACCGGAAAGTGAAATCAGCATAATACGAATAATTCAGATAGTTTCATTCTGTGAAAGGAATGTTGGTTTGCGAAGCAAACCAAATGACATCTGTGAAAGGAGTGTTGGTTTGCGAAGCAAACCAAATGGGATTGCGCAGCAATCCCCGGGGGTTGGCGAGCGTAAGCGAGCAGGGGGCGGAGCCCCCTAGTTATTAAAAAAATCATAGTTGAATTGATGAATATGTTATTTTAAGAACCTCACTAATCATACATTAATGAAAAGCACACTTACGTGCAAAAGGAAAGAAACAGTATATTTTTAACAGCTAATTTTATGATGGAGTGATCTTGATGGGATAAAATGGTACAAAAGGTACGCTGAGAATTGCATAAGAACACGAATAAATACGAATAGTAAAAATGCACAGAGGACACATGTCAATGATTTTTTACGTGGTAGAATTATCGGCTGCCTGGAAAGTGGGAGTACTCAGACAGAAGTTTCAGTGGAACTTGGAATCGCTCAAAGTGTCATTTCTAGGTTTTGGCAACGATTTCAAAATGATGGAAATGTCAGTACGTTACAGTACAGGTCGCCCCCAGTTACAACGCCGAATGACGACCGGTATTTGGCAGGCAAAAAGAAGCACTTTCTCGTCAGCTGTCTTCAGCCACGGGTACTTCAATGCAAACGTTTACAGTCGTTTGGGACATGTTGGTCTAAGGCCTGTTAGATGTGTTCCGCTCACTGTCGCCAGCGGTTTGCCTGGAGTAGAGAACATGCAATGTGGACATCGGCACAGTGTGATGTTTTCAGACAGGTTTAGCTTGCAGTGTGATTGACGGCGGATGGAGAATGTCAGGTACCACCAAGACATTGAACATCATTGAACGACAACGTTACGGTGTTGAAGGATTGCTCATTTGGGGCGGAATTATACTGGGCTCCAGAACAAATCGACATGCACATTTAAATCTTAGCACATTCAAATCGGAACCCTGAGAGGCCAAATATATCGGGGCATCATTCTGGAACAACATGTACGTTTGTTTAGGGGTGCCATGGGCGCATAATTTGTGTTTATGGATGACCGTCCTCACCGTGCAAACATTATAAACGAATGCCTTGAATCTGATGATATCACCCGTATGGAATGGCCAGCATTCTCACCTGACTTGAATTCGATAGAGCATGTGTGTGACATGTTGGGTCGACGAGTTCAGTCCGTCAACCACCTCCTACATGTGTACCATAACTTCGGAGAGCATTGCGTGCTGAGTGGAGTGATCTTCCCAGCTCGATATTTTGGACTGTATTTCATCGTCTGGGAGACATATAATGTATTACCGTCATACCAACTATGTCATGTTAAGTTTTTGTAAGGACGATATTTTTTGTAATTGTTCCAGTGAGCAAAAATCGTAATTTTTATGAATGGTATCATACATACACCATCTTTTCTGTTCTTTATCTTTTGTTTAATAAATGGTCTTTATGAATAAGTCACGTTTGTTTTGTTTCTGAACCTTTATTAGCCGGAGCTGGCATTACCCTTAATATATGTACATAAGTGTAATAGCCGCATTGGAAAAAGAAACCTTCTCCATCTTATTCCCGATATAATTTTGAACAATCCATATTAATTCCGTAATATTCTGATGCGTACTTTCTAGGGAAACCATCTGAAAATCGAGCGAAAAAAGTCGAGTTTTCAATCTTGTGCGACGGCGAAACAATCTTAATAATTGGTATATTCCTGATTGGACTTTCTGGGCCATGCCGTCATAGAGAGTTTCACCAGAGAGAGTTCTCCTCGAATCAGAGAATTCCCTCACTGTTTAAGATCATGATGTTTTATTTTCTCTCACTAATACTTTTTATATTAATTTTATGATGATATCTATCTTTTAATACAATAATTCTATATTGACGCTGATTTTTTCATTTTTATCATACGTTTGGCGCATATTATACGCTTTTGGACTTTGCGCCATAAAACCCCTAAATCCAATCAAATGTATGGTTTGTTTGCTTCCACTCAACATCCCTCTCGTATTTTCGTAACCTCATCCAATGTGTATAGTAAGAGTCCAGGAGAAGGTTGTTGAATCACGTGTTTTTGAACGAGTCAATTAGTTTAATTAGGGGAACTGGTGGAAACGTAAAAAAAATAATTCCACAATTGGATGGATTTCTTAAGGATGGATTTAGGTTTAGAGGTTTCCATGTCATTCGGTACTCAACGAGTTAATAACGAGTTGCCAGGGGAAAACAACCACGGTAATTTACGCTCTTGTAAAATGCCTTCTCCATACGTGCTTTCAGGTCTATTCATCAATAAACTGACGCAGGATCGACTTTCTTTTCCCGGAAGATCACTATATTAACTCCAACATAGGCGCTTCCTATGGAAAATGGGACGTTTCTAGGACAACAAACATCCGCATTTAGTAGCGGCGGTATTTCTCTTAGCACATCAACACTTCAACAATCTTCACACTCTAAAGGAAAGATAGGTAGGTAGTTTTTCAAAGTAGCACTGGAACAACACAACAGGCTATTGGCGACGCTGCGGGATCAACGCCACGTAATTTCGAACAACGGTCAGATGGCGAGAACTACACCTTAGCTGGTACCCCACTCTCCAAACATCCACATTACGCCAATGTGAGGACATTTGAGGACACGACATAACGTGAACAGGTGAGTGCAAATGAGACCTTCATTGGATTCAATTAATGTTAATTTTCACCTTAGTATTGTGAGTAAAACATTTAGATCTATGTTAAATATATTATTCAACGTTTGAACCGATCGTTAAGGATAAGAGATTAACATTAAAAGTTGTGATATGTTTAGAGTAAACAAACTGCAGGGAAAGGATATTAATAAACGAAGCACTGGAGCGACACAATGGGCTATTGACGATGGTCCTGGATCAATCTCCAAGGATCCTAGGACAATACCAAGTAAATTTGAAACCCGGTCAGATAACGAAGTAAGTACCTGTCCGGTACCCACTTCTACAACCCGACAACGAGAGACCCGCCTTTAAAGATTTTACGCACATCAGTCCACTCGTACACGTCGGTCTTTCTTTGAACCGAGTGTCGAACTCGCAACCCTCTGGTTGCTCATCCGTTTCTCTTCCAACTACTCTACCGCGGCCTTGAAACACAAACAAAATAGCTCTCCTACCTGTTCGCAGAGGAGTAGGCATAGCAGGGGCCCTCGTGGCTTCCATTGAGCAAGGGCGTGTTCTCCGAGCTCCCACTGCTGCTGCCACTGGTCATCTTGCGTGCCGCTGGCACACCGGAGAAAATGCCCACCATGCCCAGACTCTGGCTGTCTTCCGTGGATAGTTCCCTGCGTGGAGTGGTCGCGTTGCTTCTGCTACCACCGCTGCTGCTGCCGGTGCTGAAACAGCAAGGGAAAATCGGTGAAACGAGCGGCAAAACGAGACGCCGTTGCTATGGTTCCCCGATAGCGTTCACCAAGACCCCACAACGATGTTACATCCGCGATAAGGTGTTTAATTGAAGGTGTGATAAAGTGAGATCGAGAGTTGTGTCAATAGACGCTGTGAGATATGAAGGTGGATCTGTGATTACGCGAGTGCATGTGGAATAAGGTGTCATGCCGAGGTAATAGCTGATAAGAGTGAGATTGGTCCTAGGAAAATAAAATTATTTTAATCCACTTCTATTCTTATATTATACGTTGCTGTTGTTTCTTGATGTTTGCAAACACATAACTTCCCCCTTCTACCACTATATTTATGGGGCCCATACACCATTCAATTTTCAGATTGGCGTGGTTGGGAAGTTTGGTGTACCAGCTCAGGTGTTATTCCCGTCATCTGACCGTGATTCGAAATTATAAAGTGTTGTCCAAGGATATTGTTCTTTGGTACTGAGTCCAGATTAAAGCCAATAGATCTTTGTGTTGCTCCAGTTTGACGTTAATTAACTACCTACCATCAAGTCTACCAACAAGGGCTTGAAATAAGACAAGGGGCTGGAAGGAAGGGTACTCCTGGTTTACGAAATCAAGGCAGCATTTATTGACATTCAAATCAAAGTTGCCCCACAAAGGATATCACCCATTGAAACGTATTTAACTGTCCTCCATTGCACTCCGTTGACTATGATAATCATTTAATATATAGCTTCAGGTATGCAGTTGTATTGTCTCACTGGAGCAAAATAACGGGCTATTGCCAACAGTCCAGGAACAATCCCTCAGTAAAAAAATCTGAGGAAACCACCTCTTAATTTTGAGCAACGGTCAGATGACGATAATAACACCTGAGCTGGCCCCTCATTCTCCAAACTTCCACACCACGCCAAAGTGGTGTCATTTGAAGCCACAACAGATTTAACGTGTACCAGGGCCCTTTTTATTGCGTTGTTCTTCGGTTGGAATCGAACTAGCAACCTCCAGATACTAATCCTTTTCTCTACTAACCGGGGTATGGCGGACCCTATAACTTCAGGTAAAACACAACTTCTCCTAAATAACACAGGAAAATGGTTTGAATAATGACGAACACAAATGCCAAAGCTTATTTAATTACTAGATATTGAAAACATATACAAGAATTTTGAATAAAGACGACCAGATATGCCAAGACTAAATTCCAAGTAATTAAAATTTTAGACAAAAAATGATTATTTATACTAATTACGTAAAAATTTGCATAACGTGAATATATAGTGCTAATTTTGAATAAATTAATTTCTAATGGAATGAGAGTTCAAGAGGGGGCGATGCCAAATTTTTTTCAGTCAAAAATTGAAAATAGCATAATTATTTTTAATAATGGAAACTGCATTTTAAATTATATATAAGTGTGTATTTTTAGTGGTATAAGAAATATTATTTCATTGTAATAGCATTCAACTTATCTAATGTTGCATATAAATTTTACAAAATAGGTACATTTAAGTACAGGGTGTCCATAAAGACTCTTTAGAACTTCAAAAATGTATTACAAAGGCAAATAAAAAGACAGGCAAGTCGAAATTATTACAAAATTGGACATACATATTTAAGTTTTTTTCCTCATTTAATACATCTATATGGGCACCACTAGTTAAGCCACCATTAGCATTAAGCACATCAAGACATGACATAACCACATCAATGGTGGCAATAACAACGGCATAAACGATATAAATATACCGAAAACATGTGCGAGAAAAGTTGAACGCACAATAAGTAACCGAGAAGAAAGTAAATTGGAAAATCAAATGCACTTGAAATCATACGCTCCAACCAATCAGAAATGTACATCTCCTCTTAAAAGGCAAATGATTGAAGTCAATTATAGCAGTCGAACTTTTCATCCTTAATGTATTTCAAATTTCGGAGGAAAGTCTTGTTTGTAATCTTATTGAAACTGACGATATTACTTTTATGATGAATTAAAATATTATTACGTGTGAACAATTCCCTTACGATTCAATTAAAATATTTTTCAGTATCCATCAATATGAAGCGCGAATGGATAAAAACAAAAGCAAACTTTTGATGTTAACTACACCTTTATTTTGAACGAAATAAATAAATGATGTTTGGCACAAAAGCACTGATTTTCAATTGCTAAGAACAATATCAGATTTTTTTCAAATTGCACAAAATGAAACGCATAAGTGAATATTCTTCGGCAAATTTTATAACTAGTTATTGAAGTCAGTCAATAGAAAAGAAGGTAAAAATTTTGTTGCTCCAGCAAACGCGTTGATCCGTTGATTTTAAAGGTAAGATATTTAATTAAATTATGTTTCTTTTTATCTGAAACGCCGTACCAGTAGGTACTCGAACGTTTTCAGTTCTTATGATTCTCACTTTCGGGTTAATTATCTTTTCCAGAACATCTGCGATGTGCTAACCTTGTACATTTTTTTCATTTTGATTTTTAGACGCAGATTAATTTGTTTATGCATAGAAACTCGTAAATTATGAAGCTCAGAGGTTTCAAAATCGATTTGGAAGGGAAATAACACGTTATTTCTACAATAAGATAAAGAGAATCAATATCAATATGAATTCTACCATTTTTGATCGATTGAATTAATCAGCTTAAGCAATCCACATACTTATCAATCCGACAAACAAACGCTTTGTGCAATAGTATCTAAATTTGTGTCTAGTTCCAAAATTAGTTGGACATGAATAATGAAGGACAAGAAAAGTGTACCTAGTTAAAATTAAACTATCATAATGCACTGAATAAATATCTTTTAAAACAATTATTTCGTTCTAGTGTTTACTGTGTTTTAATTCATTTGACGTATCGCGAATTGATGCTATGCATATTTTAATTAATCTATCATGTTAAAACAGGGTTTTTGTAAATGTCTTTGAAAAATGGAATTGAGTTATAATTGATATAAATTTTAATTTTATATGAAAAACCGTTGAATAGTTTTTTGTAAAGTTCTTTTATTAAATACTAGCCCCTGCGTGGCTACCCCGCCGTTTCCCGTGCCCGTGGTGTAAGGTATTAATCTGGTGTAAAATTTTCCGCAGATTTCAAATCCGTTGAAAATATATTCAATTTCAAAATGATTTATTTAAAGAAAATTATATTTTTAGGTATCAATTTAAACTGAAATTTTCCGCATATTTTAAACCCGTTGAAATTTTTACTCTATCTTTAACTTTCTAGGAGATAGAAAAAAGAACTATGTGACTCCAGTCAAAAGATTTATCGTCTGGCTAGAAAATCATATATCCGGGCAAAATCAAAGCGGAAACGAAAAAATAATTTTCTCCGAGTTTTATCCGGCATATTTCCAAAGATTGACGGCAATGTCACGTGGGTAGAAAAGTCTATCTTCGGTTGTTTCTTCTACTGTAAGAAACGCTTTGAAAAACCAGATGGAGAATAAAACTATTAAATTCATTTAAAATCTTCTAGATGGAATTTTTAAATTCGCAGCGACCCAAAAATTGTAAAAAATTTGGACTACTTGTGTGCCAAATCTTATTGCTGTGAGAGCCATAATAACGTCAGGATTTTGCGGCCGCGAAAAGACAGACAAACAAACACTTCATTTTATAGTAGAAGAGATATCCTCTTTGACACAAGAAAAGAGCTCGAGGCTTTGTCACAGTCTATGTAAATTCCACAGAACGTTAGACAAGTGCATTATGCAAATTGTTATAATTACATCATAGGTTGGTTGGTAAGTAGTTAATTAACGTCGCACTGGAGCAGTCAACGGGCTATATCTATTTTATCGGTCAATGTGTGATAAACTACAAAACTACAAAAGTTTAGTCACAAAACAATAGTCAGTATATATATTAGAAACGTGACCTATCTGCAACATAAAGTACTTTTTATATGGACTAAGTTGAACTGTTTTTCATGTCTATTGGTAAATTGCAGACTTAATAGACCTGATGTGAACTCGCGTACTTTAAAAAACGAGCCATATGGCACTTTTGCGAAAGTTCAGAATGCGCTGCATATGATGTGGCTGCAATCTGCTCACACTTCGATGGATGGTCCACGATGAATAGTTGCATTGCCAATGCGATGCACATCACTTGTAACTAACTGTCCGAATCTCTGTGATAACATATACTACTTCCATTCCTATCGCAGCAATCTAATACTTTGCTGCACAGTCCAGTATCAACAAACTGACAGCTATACTCGGCTGCAATAAGCAACTCATGCGATTCAAACGGTAGCAATCTTGCATTGCACAACCATGAATTCCGAATTACATACGTGATCTTAACCCTCCTGGTGGTTGTCTCGACCTGACATCTCTTCATCAGAAAAACTGACCAGTTCTCGATCTCGTCATCAGAAAAAACTCGGTAATATCGTGATGACGAAATATCTCGTCATTACTAAAATAGGTCAGATCTTGGTGGACAAGATATCTCTTCAAAACCATTTGGAGGGTTAATTCAGCTCCGACAGTCTTACGCAATCGGCAATCAGAAAACTAGTTACGGTATTAATTGAATCCGACAAGCGCTAAATTATAGAGAGAGGAGTATTGTGGTGAACGTATCCCACACCAAGTGGTTTTGATTAGACATATCATTCACAGGATCTGATTGGCTTTTTTCAACGATAATGTGATCAAGATACGGTGCACATAATTTCTAAACAAGTTGTACATAGTGTATATATTAATTAATTAATTAAAATAAAACTACAAAATCCCTTTTGATCGCCTTGTTGAGTATTTGAATCGCAAATACACCCTTGTCGTTTGAACAAAAAGGTTTAAGAAGACCTGTTCGTACAAGGCTTTCAAGGAAACATCATTGAGCCCAGAAAGAAAGTTTTGAGATAAATATGCATTTCGTTCTTTTTTACTGACTATCGAATCAATAATTTCACGAAGTTCTGTTACGAATCAAGTATTAATAACCTTAACGCATTTCCTGTTTATTGAGCGCAGAACAGACATAAAGCCTTATCTTACTGTAGTGCGCTTTCAGCAGATCGAAAGATGTGTGAAAGAGAGTTCAGACACTTCAAGGAATACTTCAAGGTGGAAATAGATTGCACTGTAATATGTACTACTGAACTGTAAATTAGTTTTTGAGTTCATCCGAATCTACACCTCCATAATTTAGCAGTGGATCAACTCGACAGATGCTAACAATTAGTTAACTGGGTTGCTAATTTCGTGAAACAGAGACAACTGTATTAAGATCATGGGTGTACTTCAGCATGTGTGATCATGCAAAGGATGATTGCGTCCCGTGTTGCCCCTAGCAGCCAATAGTGAGACGCCGCCATTTTTACAATCTAGTCGAATATAATTGAATTTTCTTAGTGTCGCGATTGTCAAAAATACATATCATAAAAATCCCTTAGCAAGACCACCTGCGAGTTTTTCAAAACACTTTTCCCTGACAAGATGTTCAAGGTTTGTATTATTTTCTGTGTGCTTATAGTAAAAACATCCTAACGAATCCGCATTGGTAATTCGAGTTTATATTAAAAGAATAGGTCCTGTATATTCCTTTTCCCTATTTGATGGATACTACCATTTTACCGTCTCTTCATCAAGGAATGTTAGCGTGTGTCTTTTATGTACTTAAATCCTACTTCATCAATTTGTAAGATGCTTTTGAGTTTGAAGCTACATAGCATCCATTGTTAATTCATTTTTAAATGTTAACTAGCCATTTAACAGATTATATCACTGTCATAAATAAAACATAGCATGTGCGTTATGGCCTGACTCATTTGGTGTACGCAGAAAGAATATTTTGTGCAAGTTTGAGTAACCAATATATTTTTCTTAAGTTTTAGAATGACTGGAAATATCTCGTTAGTTCAGTTTTGACATTTGGGAGATAAATTTGAAGAAATGAAAATCAATGCTTTTATGACATATTTGTTAGGAAATTTTAGGACATTGTTACCGGATACTGTTTTTAATTTTTAAATGGTATTTTTAAAGTGAAAATTCTTGAATTCCTTGTTAAGAATTGAGCAAAAGAGAAGAAAAGTGAACAGACAGAGAACTTACTATACCTGAGACATAAGGACAAGGAAATCATTCCTTTTCTCACACTGTGATTCAAGAAGTACCAAGTAGTTCACAAAGAGATTAGACAATAGGCTTGGAAAGCCTCGAAAGGATTTAAAAGCCCGCAATTCCATGTCTAAAACAGAGTCACAAACCTAATAGAAACATCTGGTTCAAACGAATTGTCGATTACAAAAGAACGGGAAAATATTTTATTTTTCAATCATCTGGGAGCTTTCTGCTGATTTCCAGAAGTACAAATATGAAAATGTTCCGTGTCTAATTAAAAAGCCTCAAAAGGTATCTGCAAATTAAGTGCTTGCGATGAAAGTTGATGCAAATCTTTCTACACCCCAATGTAAAACTATACATCAGCAACCTAAGACATTAACTCTACTTTGTAAACTCTGTGTTATAAAGTTAAATAAACGAAGCGATTGTGTTACCTTTCTGGCATCATAATCACGGAAACGTCATCTGAAGAACGACTCATCACTAATCAACTGCTCTGTTATACGGTTTTGTTCAATTGATGAACAAGTCCTTTTGCTACAGAATAGGTGCCACCAAAGTCTTTTCCGAAAAACATAATCTGATCAGAGTTTGGTTAGTATTGCTATGGTACCTTTGTTACCTATGTTTATACTAACGTGGGTAAAACAATTCTTTGAAAAATAGTCTACTACCATCCCTGCGCCATCTTTGACTAGACACTTCCGTTCCACCCGATTCTTTTTACCAAGCTAATAAGTACTAGGTAGAGTTAAAATGTCCAAGGTGAGTTTAAAGCAGTTCGGTGTTTTGATAGATGTGTCAAAACATGGGAGGTATGCATTTTTATTTACGTCACACTGGAGCAACGGGGAAAGATCTGCGGGCAACATCACGTCATTTTGAACAACCGTCAGATGACGAGGCTAGATCTTGGCTGGCACCCCACTCTCCAAACTTCCACACCACGCCAACATAAAGATTTGGTCCATTAGCCCCCATTGGACACAGCGGTCATTGGTTAATACAACATTGTAACCGTTGCTACCCTACCATAGAGGACCGGACGCTTGTGGATTTGTATAGAATCAAACTGCTTGTTTGGGGGTGTTTTACTTGGTGTGGCGTGGAACCTTAGCATGTTGTTTGTTAAATTGATCACCGACGCCTACATGAACATTTTGGACAATCATGTTCTTCCTACGATCTGGCAATTTTATGGAATGGACGAATGTTACTTCCAGGACGACAACGCTCCATGTCACGCTACAGACTCTGTCAAGCAGTGGTATCAATATATGGATGTGAAACCTCTTCCCTGGCCTGCTGACAGGCCCGACCTGAACCCCGGAGAATATTTGTGGGAAGAGTTAGAGCGACGCTTACGGACCAGGTAACCACGTCCTTAATCTACAGCCAAGATGGCGACATTCTTGCAGCAGGAATGGACACAAATACCCATAGCTGTGAATCGAAACCTAGTTGAAAGTATGCCCAGAAGAGTTGCTATGGAATTGCAGCACGTGGGGGACCATCCCCCTATTAAAGAATGTGTTCTTTCCCTTATACCATCACATCTTGCAGTCCGGTCCATTATTGTATGGTAGTGTATATAGATTGTAGAATTTTCTCTGTCAAAAAATACATTTTGATCAGAAATACTTCTTTCATACTTTTTCTTTTTAGCAGATACAATATAGTGCTACGATATAAATTTTAAATTTTGTAATTCGGAAGCCAAACAATTTTGAAAACTAACAGATCTTTTCAAATTCATATTGTTTTTGTGTTTCCTACCAAAGATAAAACAAAGGAAACTCTCAACTTATTAAACCCACGCATGCACATAAATAACTTGAATACATCTAATTATCCTGCTTGTTAGGGTTATAGTCTTGTAACAGCATAAATGCACGTCAATTAGACCCTTAATAAAAAAAATGTAGTATAACAGACCCATTTCTTTCAAACTTAAAAAATATATTCTAAAACTAGTCTAATAAGACACTAATAGACTGTTTAATTTTATTTTGGAACTAAACTTAACTTGGAAAAAAATAAATAAAATATTTCTGTCTGAATGTAAAAGTGTTTTCATTTTGCAAACTAGCTCTATATTATGTATCATCTCGGACTTTAAAAATTGTTGCCAATTAGTGATTATTTAGTAGTGCAGAGCATAGTAGTGCAGAGCATGATTGTGCTGCAAAGACAAGTACTATATCACATGATAAAAACTTACAATTAAAAAATATTCTTATTTTTGAAATATGCAAATTTAGTTTTAACTTTAACGATTTTTAATTTTTAGTTTCGATGTATGTATGCTAAGTTTTCCAATACCCATTGCAAAGACAGAATATAAAACGCAATAGATTAAACTGTTCAAAAATTGATTATTAGCTCAGTATATCTTAAAAAGTTGACTTACATTTCATCAGATTAATTTTAACAAAGCAAGAGTAGTAAAAGTTATTTAGCCACTCTAAAATCCGGACGATAATGTTTCAAGAAGACTTTGGGGAATAAAACTCTTTTCCAACACACATTCGACGTCGCAGTTGGAAGAGTAGCAACAGGTAGGTTGCGAGTACGAAACTCGGTTCAGCCAAAGACCGTCGTATACACGTGGACGGTACACAAAGAAATTCACAGTTGAAAATGGCGAATTACATTTGATTATCAGCACATTGAGTGTTTTTATACATGTATCTTCGTTGCATTCAATCTAATACAATCTAGAAAGAAGCAATTATATTTTATCCTGGCTCTGACAACCTGGGATCAAGAATCCCAAAACAAACTTCATTCTGTTAAACCATTTATCAACTCCTTTAGAAAAACAAATCTTAATAGAAATCTTGACATAAAACTGATCAGGCTCCTTATCGGGCATACCTTTTTTACTCATAGACATTTGCTACTCATAGAACCTTTTCCATTATGTTCATTTTGCACCACCATTTTATCCATAAAACATATTTTAACAGAATATCCAAAATTTAATTATAATGGACAAATGGACAAAACCGATTTGGAGTTCTTCACCCAATCCTGAGCCGACCAACCGGTTTGGTGGTTATGGTGTTCGCCTCTAGATAGGAAGGTTCCAGGTTCGAATCCGGATCAGTGCATGGATGTTTGTGAGCGCATGGTGTAGAGGCGGCTGCTGCACCAGAAATCTGTCGTGGTCGAAAATCCACACTTTGGGTTGGTGTGGACATTTGGAGTGGGGTGTCAACTTATGTGTTGCCTCGTCATCTGACCATGGTTTAAAAATTTGTGATGTTATCCTCGGATCTTTCCCTTAAGGGACTGATCCCGGACCGTCGTCAATAGCCCGTTGTGTTGCTCTAGTTCGACGTTAATTAAATATTACCAAATCACCCAACCCTGAAGGACATGCTGAGTGATAGACCTCATAAAAATTTATTCCTATTCCTCTGTGACACTAGTTTAATAAACTGTATTTAGATTTTAAAATTTGACCTTATTCGAACTATGTTATGTCTTCATTTTAGTTCTTTGTAAGTCTTTGAAGGAAAACTGATTAACTATTATTTGGCGCAGCATGGCCAAACATTGCCGTTGTGTGCCATAGAACACCAATCGACCAACTAATACAATCTAGAGCTTTCTTTAATTGAATGATTCAAACGACGGTTTATCTATGAACTCGCAGTAACGATAGGAAATCTAATGCATTGCTACAAAATGGCTTTAGCGAGAACGATTTGAGGAGAATGGCCGTAGTCTACAATCTAGTTCACAACGATTCCTTCGGAATTGGGTTTCATTACGAAATAAATGCTCAACGATAAATACACGTTAATGCGTACGAGACCTTAACGAGCATTCCCTTGAGTAGATCGGAAAGCCAGACAATTGAAACTGCAATTGGTGCATCAATGACTTTAACAAGGGACCGGTGTATCGCTCCAGACCTTTAGACACCCCGCTTAACAATAATTGGATTTAAGCCGTGTACGTAGAGGGACTTTTATGTTATTTCCATTCTTTATATTTGCTCTGTTACAGGTAAACATTTGTTACCACTAGAATTTTGTTTACACCAGCGACATGGTACAGATTTGTGTACTGTGGATGTTACCCCCCCCCCCCCTTTTAAATCCCCGTTGGCATCAATCACCATTTACGAGCTGTCAGCGACTGAACTTTTAGAGTTAGCAACTTTTATAACTTTTAGTCCCTCCTTTTGTTCGGTGCCCCCCTTCGCTGCCAACCGTGAGGTGTGAGCGCTTTGGGAAAGGCAGAAAATCGCTCCGGTGATCTCTTCTCACACCAAACGATACTACACACAATACTATGAAAGGAAAGCGTCATTCGTAAATGACACTCACGGCCCAATTGCTCAAGTTTGGTCATCAGGTAAGGGGGCTCGGATAGTCAGGCCAAAGAGCCGTTCTGTGAGACGATTGAAAAAATCTATGCCCCGCAGTTTAAAGGTTAAATTCCGACTAACCGGTCTGGTGGTTAAGGTGTTAGTCTCTAGGTCGGAAGGTTCCTAGTTCGTATCTGGGTCAATGGATGGATGTTTATAAGCGTATGGTGTAGAGGCGGCTGGTGCACCTTAAATCTGTCATAGCCGAAAGTTGTCACATTGGGTTGGTGTGGAAGTTTGGAGAGTGGGATGCCAGCTCGGGTGTTGCCTCGTCATCTGACCGTGGTTCAAAATGACGTGGTGTTGTTCTCGGATCTTTCCTTTAGGGTATTGATCCGGGACCGTCGTCAATAACCCGTCGTGTTGCTCTAGTACGACGTTATTTAAAAATTATCAAATTATTTTCATGCTTAAATAGGGCAATGGTAGCCCAGTGGTAAAAGTAGTGACGCATTTGCAACCGAAAGATTACGAGTTCGAATCCTACCAAAGACCGTCTTAGAAATGGGGCTGGTACACGTTAAGTCTGTCGTGGCCTCAAATGTTCCCTCGTTGGCGTGATGTGCAAGTTTGGAGAATATGTTGCCAGCTCGAGTGTTGTCTCGTCATCAGACCGTGGTACAAAATTACAAAGTATTATCCTTGGGTCTTTCCTTTTGGAACTGATTCCGGACCGTCATCAATAGCCTGTTGTGTTGCTCCAGTACGACGCTAATTAAAATACCTACCTATCTTAGCGGAAATTAGTATGTTTTCAAGTTTTGAGACTTCAAAGCTGAAGCATCTCTACATATACGGACAAGTAAATATAGCAGAATATATAATTTATTATGTTTGTCTGATTCTTTTTGTCTCATGTGGCATTTCGTATTTTATATGCAAGCCTACAGAATATTCTGTTGGTATGATTAATTGTAAATTTAAAATTTTAATTTTTGAAAATTCGTAACTTATTTAAGATTGCATTTTAGAACGTTTTAGTATTTATTCATATTAAAATAAGTAAGAAGCTTTTGTTCATTCTCAAAGCAATTCTACATAAATATTTTAAGTCAAACATAATTCGAAAGAAATAATTTAATAAGAATAAAATACCCATGCTATAAATTTTCTCAGTAAAAATTTAAATTGTAAATATCTTTCATTCTTATTGCAAATTTGAAGAATATTAAGAATGAAGGATAATGAATTAAGTATAAAACATACCAGGACGTTGTGCCGAAGGTAAAAAGTATAGACAAGCCAAGTAGCATGTACCAAAATGAGTAAATAATTAATTTTAATTAACTTTTTGCGTTGAAAAGATCTTGAGGACAAAATTAGAAAATTAAATACTTTCCTTAAAGCTGTCATTTTCAGGTTTCCTTTAGTTCAGGGGATGTTTAACAACTCCTAACACGCACCTTAAATAAGATTTAAAAAGATGCATTTTTCAAAACACATTGTCAAAGAAGGTAGTGAAAGGTATAAAAGCAGAAATGCTATCATAAATGAACGAATTCAATTCTTTCGTAATATACATGCTTATACGGATAATGAAGTCGATAATCACGTAAAACCATTACTTTTCGAAAACAAACCTAAAAATAGGCAGCAATGGTTCAGTGGATGACCCTTTCCTTAACAACCTGCGAATCACAGGAGGTGCAAATTCGATTTCTCCGGAATGCATTTTCACGTTGGCTTGTTGTGGAAGTTTGGAGAGTGGGGTGCCATCTCGGGTGTCACCTTGTCATTAGACTGTGGTTTAAAATTACGTGGTGTTGTCCTCGGTTCGTTCCCTTGGGGATTGATTCAGGACCATTATCAATATCAATTTGTGTTGCTCCAGTGTGACATTAATTTACTACCCACACTGGATTCATTTGGGGACCATTTTGAAGAGCAACGGATTGGTTCGGACACCGTAGGTGGACACTGTTTCACCTGTGCGGCTTTTAACTGTATGGTCCGCCTTTTTGAGGGCATACAGCTGAGACCGAGTAATCCACAATACATACATAAAACATTGAAGTACACAGAAAGAGGAAAGAAAGGCAAATGAATGGCAAAACATGTAAGCACAACAATACATAATAACAAAGAAAAAGTTGTCAAAATTTGAAAAATTGACATACATCATAATGAGAACGAAAACAAAACAAAAAACATAAGCATAAACAACAAACAAAAACCAAACATAGAAACAAGAAATGTTAAATTCAAAAGTCAGCACGTTTAAAGACAGACAAAATGACATATACTATTTAAAAAAAAAAAAGCAAACTTATTTTGACATCTTTCGACTTCTCAGCTCTCACAGATGTAATCAATGTTGGAGCAGAGAAATTCCATCACTTTAAGTACTTTGTAGTGGCAGTGTCTGTTATTGGCAGTACTTTGGCACCAATGTGAATAGTTTTGAAGATAAATTTTCAACAAATGCCACGGACTTGTGAGATTACAATCAGAGAGGTAGTGGATGGGATCACCATCTCGGCTGCAGATGCACAGTGCACTAGTTCTAAGGTGGAAACGTTCTAGAAATGGTCCATTGTACGAACTTTGAGTTCTGGTATTTTAGGTCGGTAGAAATCTTCGGAAATAATTGATGAGTGGATCTCCCTTTGGTAGAATCATCCCATTCTGCTTGCCATTGGTTCAAGACCAATGTATCAATAGAGCTTAATAATTTGCAACTTGGTTACCTTAAACTGGTTGTTTGGTAAGAGATCCCATTTGGCTGCAGATTTCGCAAGTCTGCTTGTTCATTTCCCAATGCCAGCGTGTGCTTTAACCCATGCGAAGTTAATTTGGGGTATTTCAGTGACTCCAAGCAGTTTTTCCATGACCTCATTGACGATCTGGTTGTAGGAGAAGATATTACCAAGAGCGGCGATACTTGATGCACTACCTGTCATGATGGCCCAACTATGACAGATTGTGGAATCTTCAAAAAGTACATATGCGCTGCCAACACATTTGGGTGGTATAGATTGGTGTGATGCTGGGAAAGTGTGGTCCTATAATTGATTGAAGACATAGCGGATTAGGTGAGTTGAAGAAAAACATTTTGGTTCATAATCAGTGCAGATAAACCATTGACCATATAGCTTAACGTTTTTCTGAAGTTTCATTATTTTTGAAACAACAGCCTCCTTTAGAACGACTAGGTGGAGGGTAACAGTACCAGCCAGTATCTGAAGAGTTGAAGTCGTTCTGTAGGCTCGAGTGATCAAAAGAGAGAAGTTCCTTTGAAGACTATTTAGATGGTTTATCATCGCTACAGTAGGATTCATACCCCATATACTAGCTACATAGCAAGCTGCCCTCTCAATTACTGTAGTGGGGTTGCCAGTTTGAAACTTGATCCGAACAAAGACCGTTATGTATACGCCAAATCTGTCAAATGTGTCCTCACGTTGGCGTGGTGTTGAAGTTTTTAGAGTGGGGAGCCAGCACAGATATGTTCTCGTCATCTGACCGTGGTTCAAAATTACGGTGCGTTGTCTTTGGACCTTTCCCTTAGCGATTGATCCCGGACTTTTGCTAATAGCCTATTGTATCACCAATAGGCCCAGCGTGACGTGAGCTACCTTCCTACCTGATGCACTTCTCTTCAAATTATGCCAATAAAAATGTTAATGTTTTTATTGTGTGTATGTTAATTGACGTTGTCAACGATGTGCTTCGAATAGCTTAGTCAAATGTGAACATTAAGTCATAAAACCCAACCGAAACAGCTTTCTTAAAAATCAACTCGAAAAGGAGTCACCGTGGCTCAGCGAGTATACCTCTGCGCTAACGCAGGTTCGGTACCTGTATTTTACCATGGGTGAATCTCTCACCACCTGTCAATAAAACTAACTTTGTCCAAGTCCATTGCTTGACGTTCTCTTGTCTTTCTTCTGTTATTGGTATTTTTAATTTACGTCGTACTGTGAGGAACACAATGAGGAACACACAAGGGTTCAAACCCGAAAGGAAAGATACGAGGACAACGCCGTGTAATTTTCAACCACGGTGGGATGACGAAGACACGCCTGAGCTGGTACCCAACTCTCCAAACTTTCTACACCACACCAATGTGAGGACCTTAGAACCTATAACAGATTTAACGTGCACCAGTCTTCTTTGTATATGAAGGTCCGACTGGATTCTAAGTAGCAACCATCTGGTTGCTATTCTGTTGCTTTTCCAATCGGGGATAGCACTACCTGCCTTGAGTCTGGAAAAATCAGATCTAACCAAAAATGGTAATCGTTATTGCGTACTGTAAGCAACGATGATCACACTTTTTACATTTCATCAGCGTAAATAGAGGAGTGTTTGTCCTGTTCCCTGAGTACTTATAAATCTACACTTCATATACGACAGTTGGTTTTATAGCACAAAAGCAATATGTGGCCAATCTGCTCTAAAGATTGTCAAGTAAAGGACAAACGCACCAGCAAATTTTTTACTATCACAGGAGAGGAATGAATCTATGATATGATCAATATTGAACTTGCACCGCTTGCAGATTGTTGCCGTATGGGCCAACCTACTGATCAAAGGTGTGGTAGGTATTTAACTAACGTAGTACTGGAAAAACAAGTAACTATTGGCGACGGTCCGGGATCAACACCCGAAGGGAAAGATCCACTGAGACAAAGTAAAGAAACACATCAAATTTGGAGGTAGTGTGAATTGGAGTATCTTATTTTATGGAACGTTTGAATTAAAACACATATAATTGATTAAAAAAACAGATTTAATCTTAAAACCTTCTTTTTTAGTATTCTTACATGATTAGTGTTTTAAGGGAGCAGTGGACTTTCAAAAGAAAATTTTGCTGTTGCTACGAAACTACAACGGTCTGTTTGTTTTCTTCTCTTAGTAATCTACACACATATACACTACCCTCCAATAATGGACCTGACGCTAGAGGATTTGCATAAAATCCGACTACTTGTTTGGGGGTGTTTTTTGTAGTATGACCTGGGACATTTGCATGTTGTTCCTGGTTGAACGCCGACGCATACAAGAAAATTTTGGACAATCAGGTTCTTCCTACTTTCTGGCTATTTTATGGAATGAACGAATGTTATTTCCAGGACGACAAAGCTCCGTGTCACGTTGTAGCCTCGGTCAAGCAGTGGTATCAAGATATGGATGTAAAACGTGTTTCTTGGCCTGCTCAGAGTCTCCACCTAAACCCCATAGAACATTTGTGGGAGGAGTTAGAGCGACGCTGAGGGACCAAGGAACCACGTCCGAAATCTACAGCTGGTGTGGCGACATTCTTGCAGCAGGAATAGACTCCAATACCCATAGCTGTGTACCAAAACCTTGTTGCAAGTATGTCCATAAGGGTTGCTAGTGTAATTGCAGCACGTGCGAGACCATCCCCCAAATAAAGAATGTTTTCTTTCCCCTATACCATCACATCTTGCTGTCCGGTTCATTATTGTAGATTAGTGTATACAGTTTAGTTAAAAGTTATTTTATTAAGTCATTTGGCAACTATTCCATACTAAATGGTCATAAGTTTTGAGGAATTAGCGAAATTATTTGTCCCGTTCTCATTAATTTTTCATGTGCTGGCAAAATGTTAAATATTTTGT
Source organism: Metellina segmentata (assembly GCA_947359465.1). Taxonomy (NCBI): domain Eukaryota; kingdom Metazoa; phylum Arthropoda; class Arachnida; order Araneae; family Tetragnathidae; genus Metellina; species Metellina segmentata. Next base: position 1,904,580 of record OX375878.1, read on the forward strand.
TTTGAGTATAAATAAAACAAATAACGTCTGATAAGTGTATCGCTCAATTTATCAAGGAAAAATACCAAAACGAGTAAATTATTTCAAAAACGTTAAGCAACATTTTAAATCAAAATTTCAAAATTCGGAAGCACAATAAGTTTTACATTTGCACTTAGATGTATTCAACAAATTACAATAATTATCCGAAAAAATTCGAAGGAAATCAACTCATACCTGATGCACAGGAAACATTTTGAAACAGAATATCAAAAAATCCCAATTGTATAAAAATGCATTTTTATAAACAATCGTATTGCACTTTTCTACAATACTTCTGATGTTGTTAATTGAGCTCCTTCAAAATTCATCGTAATTAAAAAATTATTTATGCTATCCGTGGAATTTAATATAAATTAATTCCTGACGTTAAAATTAAAATATCGATTTTTCGAATGAGTTTGGTAATTTTAAAAGTGCACTTCTCCCCCCCCAAAAAAAAAAAATCTCATATATCCAGTCTCAAAAAACAGAGAAATCTAGATCAATTTCTTATCAAGTCAAGCTCTCAACTTGCAAAAATATTTTCAAGTTACTTCAAGAGCTGTAAGTAAGTTCTAGTTCTCAAAATGTTTCCCCAAAGTTTGAGAGAAAGCGTGTCTTAGGAAACCGTTCTTAGCATACTTAAAGTCAACAATCTAAGAACAATGGATCTGTGATACGTGAGACGTTGCACACTTCAGCAACTTGAATTGCTATTGTGATCGATGCTTTTCGTTTCTTATCTTTAAAGACAGTAATGCAGAGATAGCGGATTCCGCAACATTTAAAATCAAGTATTTAAACGTCCTTTAACCCTGAAAAAGTTTCGAAAATCAACAACCCCACGTTACATCACGCTTCGTTATATCGCCTCCCAGTGAATTTTAATATGGCCATAAGAACCAATCCAACGAAAAGGCATACAGCCAACTCAATAAATTTTAGATTTGAGAACAGCTCAGGAAATTTTTTTTTAGAATTAGGAGTTTAAACTGTTTTATGTACCCACAATGACAACCCAAATGGACTCACTTGTTTTCGAATAGGGCATATCAATTCGAGAGCACCCTGTGTAAAGCATCTTATATGCACATCGTAAATAGAATGAAATTACCATAGCGTGTGGAAAATATCGATTTTAAAATTTAGATCCAGGGGTTTTATAGACATAAAATAGTTCAAAACTGTACTTCTGAAAAATCAATATGGTATTCGTTACCTTGATGTTTTAAAAAGTCGCTGGTGGTTAATGAGATTAAAAGGACATCTTTAAGACAACAACGTATAACAGATATAAACATAACATACAGTAAATTGATCTCTTGCTTTTCTTCTGCAACAAGGGATATTTCGACGCTTTTGCTGTGTGCTTCCCTCAATCGTATTGGACAATTACAGCTCCTCCTACAATGATCAATCATCGAACTCATGTGGTAACTATAATAACTTCGATTATACTTAACTCTCCAAGTGGTTTTGACGAGATACCTCATCCATCAAGATCAGACCATTTTAGTAAATGACGAGATATCTCGTCTTGAAGATAGTGGTGAATTTTTATGATAACGATATCAAGATCTGGGTCAGTTTTCTTCCAAAGCCAAGAAATCTCGTTCAAAAAGATGTGGTCCGTTTTCTTCCAACGCCAAGTAATCTCATCTATCAAGATCTGGTTGTTGCTGTCTTGTCCATGGATAGAACACTTCAAATAGGGCCATGCACGGTCCACACAATCTCAGCTATTTTAAGGCAATTGTCCGAGTACAGGTCCTCCAAGGGAGAGTCACTAATTTGTTGAATGCTCGCCAAGATGACCGGGCAAGAGAGGACGTGTTCGGGATTTAATTCTGTATCACAGTTTTTACAGCTGGGATATGTTCTTGTTCCATCCGGCTGAATTTTCATTCCCCTAAGGTGTCCAGTTCTCAGTCTTACTATGGTTTTGGCAAGTGATCTGCTTGTAGTTAGTTCACAGATCTGATGTTTCAACTTGATGGTCTTGTCCTTGAATTTTGATTTTGCCACTACATTTATGTCATTAAGGATGACGAGGGGAAATTTATCTTCTTGAGGTCTCTCGCTTCCTTTGCCAGTACATCGGCTGCCTCATTCCCTTCTATACCGACGTGTGCAGGTATCCATTGTAGAATACATTGTTTGTCCATAGCATGGAGTTTGTCCAGGACTCTATGAATGTTGATTATTTGCTTGGTGTAACCCTTTTTTTTTTTTTTGGATCGCCTGTGGAGGGCAGCTTTAAAATCCCTGAAGATTATTAATCCTCAAGATCTGGTCGGTTTTGCTAATACCAAGTTACCTTGGACTGTCATGTCTCTGGGTACTATGCTAATCTTCGAGTTGTAGGTGGATCAGGTTCTACATATTCCTGTCAGGTGCATTGCTCCCTGGATGTATTTATCTCTTCCGTGTTAGTAAAACTTTAATTGTGTGTGGGTCTATTAATTGATTTTGAATGTCTTGTGACTGGGGAAGAAAGGTCAAATATGGCACTCTTGCGCAGCAAAATAGCCAAAAAAACAACTAACAAGATACCTCGTCGAGGTAACCACGAGGAAGTAAAAAAGAAAAGATGGCCACTGAATCCCGACCTTCATTACCACGGTGGGAATTCATAACAATGGGTGAGCCAACCCCTACTAATAAAGAATTCCAACTAATCATTTCGCAGGTGTTCATTTTATTTTCTTCATCCCCTGTATCTATTCGTCAATAGGTAAATAAAATAAGATTAATCTGAATCAGTATTATGGAGTCTGCAAATAGGCCTGAATGACAATACGACCTGATCTGTCTTTGGAAACCAATGCTTCAATTTTACAAACACCAGTCAGAAATTCCTGTCATGATAGGTCATTTTCTTGTGACTAATTTGATTTCATTTGATGGTATGAACTGTGCATATCGGGCCGTATTCATTTTCAGGAATTTAGGTAATTGAATTGATGGCACACTGGAGCAATACAGCGGGCTATTGGCAACGGCCCGGTATCAATCTCGAAGCGAAAGATCCGAGGACAATGCTTCGCCATTTTGAACCACTTTCAGATTACGAGGACAGCACCTGAATTTACACCTAACTCTCCATAATTCCACATTATGCCAACGTAAGGAAATTTGAGACTACGGCAGATGTAACATGCACCAACCCCCAGATGCACGACGTTTTAGGATGGCTCGAGAACCGAACTCGCAATTCTCCTGTTGCGAATCCTATTATCTTTTACCGTTGCCCCTGAACAGGACTAAAGACACTGACATCATTAGATGCATTAGTAAAGATGATAAGAAGTGTGTTTTAGGAAATATGAGATGACCTACTAGTTCTTGAATATCTTGGCACGCTTTGTATGTTGACTATCTTCTGAAAATGTGACTTCTTTTCCATCAGTATATTTTCGCCAGTAAAAGTAATTTTGAGTAGCAACTATAGATGTTTAGCTATTATAAAATTACCTCTATTTTTTAGCTACCAGGATGGAATGTAACCGAAATAATTCCACCTTTTATATTTTTTGACGGAACCTTTTCTGCATGATAATAGATTCACCTTTTCTATGTATTAAAAACTGAGAGAAATAAAAGAACTTTCTTTAAATGGCTGTTTCGTTTTGTTATTCTCGCTTATTTATTGCTTATGAATTTTAATGCGAAAATGACCTATCATATTTTTAAGCGCTATGTATATCTAATTTTTGTTAAGTGTCTCAAGACAGCGTAAGAACAAATTTGCATTTAATGTTTCTACCGCGCTCACATTTTTTTTGTGCTCTGACAGGCTTATCAGGAAAGTTTTATACTTTCATCACGTTTTTCATATAAATATTAAAATCAGTTCTTTTTCGTGTTTTGTTCACTGGTCAAATTTGATAGCAAGTAAAAACAAAACAAAAAGTAAGAATATTTTTTAAACGAATTTACTAAGTAGTTCTATTTTGATGTAAAGACCTATCATCTATATTTAGCTCAAAAGCAAAAGTCTCTTGTTTTTGGAATGTTTCAAAATTTTCATTTGGCTTGTTTCTATTTACATAAACCTATTCAAATATTTGAACGAATAAGAAATTTTGTAATTTAAATTATTAATAATTAACACATAGAAAAATAAATGTTGTAAAAATAAATCAAATGATAATAGCCCATTAAATAAAAAAATAATTAATTATAAACGTTGATGCATAGGAGATATGGCGAACAGCAAATTATCTTCTCCGAATAATTCCAAGTTCTGTTACATTATTTGCATTTAGTGCTTGTTTCGAAAATCGTGATAATTCAACATCTTTGCTGAAAACGTGACAGTCCATTGACTAACATAACTACTCTCCTTCAACTTAAAAAAAAGTATCCCTATTTATATTGTTTGCTTTAAGAGATTGGTTTCATTATTAGTTTTATTGAAACAACAAACTCGTATTTACAAATGTAACAAGCATTACAAGTAAAAATGTCTTGTCCATCTCTCTTCTACAATCGTCTCTACACGATTTACATAATTATTTCCGTGTTTCGCATCACCACACTCCATTCTAAAATTAAGTCCTCTCCTGGACGTTGAGAGTCTAATTCCAACATCTATATAAATAAGAATGGAGTGTTTGTTTGTACATTGAAATATTTTCGACCCATATCAAGTTTTCTATCCGTTCTGGACCATTTTGATGTCAAATTCACCTGTTGCGCGTTTGGCGTCTGTCTGTATGTATGTATGTGCCCTATACACGTTCACACGGTTTAATATATTTTCATGGAAATTTGTATACAGTGAGTACTTATCTTCATTTACTGAGTGCTCTTGGTTGCGAATGTCTGTCTGTCCGTCTTTCTGTTCTATGTTCAATTTTGTGTTTGTGTGTTTGTGCAGACATCCCATCAATTTTATTCCAGATATTTGATTGCAAACTATTTTATTTTATACAATATTTATAAGTTTAGTGAAAGCAATAATAAACAATTTTTTATTGATATATTTAAATGAATTTCATGCTAAAACATCTGAGTAAGTACACTTAAATCAACCTTAATTTGGTAGCTATGGAAAAATTGGAATGCATATTGAGTATCACGATTACTTTTATTTGCTTTACCAGTACTGCTAAAAAATATATATATATATTTTTTTATGGAATTTTAGCTTTGAAACTTCATTTATTTCTAGTATTACTTTTGTTCTTTGCGCAATGTAAACGATTTCCAAACATTTGGGACGGACGATATTTTACAAAGAACTGGATTAAAACGAAAACTCGTGTTTCTTTTGCCCTGAATTAATTTCGCATTTCGTACAACCATTTTTGCACTTTTTAGTTGCAACTTGTGGCAACTGCGATATCAAGACATAAAAAGGAATCACAAATTAATATCTTTAGAACAACTTTTTCCCGACATCTTTTATTTTGTTTTATTTCGCTGTTTTCTTTTTTTTTCTGTTTTAAATATTTATTATTTTCATAAATTGGTGGTTCTTTTTTATCACAAGCAACACCACCATAAACAATTCGACTTAAAATGGCAGGTAAGTCAGAACTCTTGCATTTACCTTTGTTGAAAAATATCGACTGCTCCAAATATTCCGAAATCATTTACATTGCCAAAGAACAATAATAAGACTCGAAATGAATGAAGTATCAGACCTAAAATTCCATTAAAAAATAGTTTTGTGAAAAATAACTAGTTTTTTTAGTAGTAATGGTATAGCAAATCAAAGTAATTGTCATACTCAATGTACATTCCAATTTTTCCAAAACTACCAAATTATGGTTGATTTAAGTATACTCGATCAGGTGTTTTAGCCTGAAAATCGTCTAAATATAACAATAAATTAATGTTTAATTTTGTATTCACTAAACTAATAGATCATGAATAAAAAAAAACACATTGCAATCAAATATCTGGAATAAAATTCATGTGATTCATAAACACACAAACACAAAATCTAACATAGAACAGAAAGACGGACAGACTTCTGCAACCAATTTCATTCACTAAATGAAGATAAGTACTCACTGTATGAATATTTCCATGAAAATATATTAAACCGTTTGTACGTGTATAGGGCACATATATGCAGACAGACACCAAAAGCGTAATAGGCGGATTTGGCATCAGAAGGGTCCAAAACGGATTGAAAACGTGAAATGTGGCGAAAATATTCAATGTACAAACAAACCATTCTTATTTATATAGACTAGGAAAATAATACCCTACCTTACTCGGTTTCAACTGGCTTACTCCAGATTGAAGAGATGAATCAAAATTTATAATTACTTACTTTTTTTCACAGTATAAAATAATATTTTAACACCTTTCGCCATCTTTATAATTTTTACCACTTACTTTGGACACAAATCCTGCACATGCGTATCCATTCATGTAATTCATTTCACACACATCGCACCCTTGCTGTATGACATAGCTACAAAATGACGAATGGTGTCATTAAGGTTACTACTACAAAATACGATTTTGCTAAAAATTTGGAAATGAATTTCTTAATTTCTTTAAATATATTCAACTCAATTAATAGAAACAACGATTTACGGCAGTAATCTCGCACTCATAGTCAATTAAACAATATTTTTTTTTACGTGTGGCACTCTTGCATCCGGAATGCGAAATTGTAGATTTTCGCAATCTTCTCCTGTCATTACGACAAAGAATTTTTTAAATATTATTATTTTTTCAATAACGGCATTATAATTTCAACGACGGCATTAATTTTTCAATAACGGCATTATTCTTTCAATAATGGCATTATTACACTTAAAGTTGCTTTAATCTGACTTATCTGCTACTTTAAATCAATTATTTTACATTGCTCAAAGGAAAATAAAATGACTCGAAATAAATGAAGTATAAGAACTGAAACTCCATAAAAAACAAAACATTTTAGAAAAAAATTGCCTTTTCAGCAGTACTGGTAAAGCAATCTAAGGAATAGTAATACTCAATACATTGTACATTCCATATTTTCCAAAACTACCAAATTATGGTTGATTTAAGTATACTTACTTTTTTTTTTTAACATGAAACTTATCTAAATATAGCCAATAAAGAAATGTTTTATATTGCATTCAACTAAACTAATAGATAATGTATAAAATAAAGCATATTGCTATCAAATATCTGGAGTACAATTCATGTGATGCCTGCCCAAACACACAAACACAAAATCAAACATAGAACAGAAAGACGGACAGACAGACTTTCGGAACCAATTTCACTCACTAAATGAAGATAAGTACTCACTGTATGCAAATGTTCATGAAAATATATTGAACCGTGTGGACTTGTATAGGGCACATACAAATATACAGACAGACGAATAGATAGACATACAGACGGACAGACAGACGAATAGACAGACGGACAGACACCAGGAGAGAGGCGTATTCGGCATTAGTAGGGTCCAAAACGGATAGAAAACTTGAAATGGGTCGAAAATATTCACTGAAGAAACAAACACTGCATTCTTATTTATATCGATTACGATTATTTGGATTGCTTTACCAGTACTGCTAAATAAGCAAATATTCTTCAAATTTTTTTTTTTATGGATTTTCAGCTCTGATACTACATTTATTTCGAGTCTTATTTTTGTTTTTTGTGCAATGTAAACGATTTCCGAATATTTGGACAGACGATATTTTTCAAAGAACGGGAATGAAACGAAAACTCTTGGATGATCACGTGCAGTAATATTTTCTGTTTTTTTTTTAATCTGAATTAATTTCGCATTTCTAAATATTGTGCACTTTTTAGTTGTAAGGTGTGGCAACTACGAGATCAAGAGATAAAAAGGAATCACAAATTAATATCTTTCGAACAACTTTTTCCTGACATCTTTTACTTTGTTTTATTTCGCTGTTTTCTTTTGTTTTCTGTTTTAAATATTTATTATTTTGATAAATTGGTGTTTCTTTTCCATTACACATAACACCACCACAAAACATTCGACTTAAAGTGGCAGGTAAATCAGAATAAAGCTAATTTTAAGTGTAATCATGCAAATTATTGAAAGAATAATGTCGCTATTAAAAGAATAGTAATGTTTAAAAAATCCGAACTTAAACTTTTGCTGTAATGACAGGAGAAGATTGCGAAATTCCACAATGTTGCATGCCGGATGCAAGAGTGCCGCTAGTAAAATAATATTTTTTTGTTGACTATGAGTGCGAGAGCACTCGCCATTGTCCTTTTTATTAATTGAATTGAACTTGAAAAGAACCTAAGAAAAGGAATTCCAAATCTCAATCAAAATCGTCTTTTATAGTAGTTACCTTAGTATCACCTATCGTCATTTTGTAGCTTTGTCATACAGCAATTGTGCGATGTATGTGAAATGTATTACATAAATGGATATGCATGTGTCGGATTTGTGTCCATAGTAAGTTGTAGAAATTATAAAGACGGCGAAAGGTGTTAAAATATTATTTCCTTTTTACGAAAAACGTAAGTCATTTTATATATTTGGATAATTTCTTCATTCTAGAGTTATAACCAATTCAAACCGAGAAAGGTCGGGTATTTTGCTAGTAATAAATAAAACTAGCATCTTCAAAACTTAGATCCTTACTATCTATATTGATAGATATTTTATCATTGTTCTTGTTATCGTTATTTTACGATAATGCTATAGTTCTACTGCGATAATTTTTTAATATAAGATAACTAGATACACACATATCAGATAAATAGTAGTAATTTCGACATGGATTAGAAATATGTATGCCCAGTAAATATATCTAAAACCGAGGATTTGATGTTTCTAAGAATGGATCGACCTTAGCACAATCACAAATTTATACAAATTTCACTTCTTGATCTTGAAATTCCTAATGATCGAATTTTGTGTGGTTGTTTAAAATAGAAAGTAATTGAAGGGACATCTTTTGATAAAGAAATTAATTCGAAATACTTCTACAACTCTGTGATTTTTAGATGTACCAAAATTGAATGCCTAAAAACTATTTGAAGGTGCATGAGACAAGTAACAAGGATCGGATTGTTAAAAAAGCCACATCTTCATTGAAAGTAAATAAAAATACTACATTCTGCGGTTGTTGGAAGCGATCAAACTGTACAAGGTTTTCATGTAATACTATCAAAATACCCGACCTTACTCGGTTTGAATTAGTTTACTATAGATTGAAGAGATGATCAAAATATATAATCACTTACGTTTTTCGTAGAAAAAAATAATCTATTAACACCTTTCGCCATTTTTATAATTCCTACCACTTACTTTGGACACAAATCCTACACATGCATATACATTCATGTAATACAATTCACAAACATCCGAACCTAGCTGTATGACAAAGCTACAAAATGACGAAAAGTGATATTAAGGTTACTACTACAATATACGATTTTGAGGGAAATTTGAAATTCCCTTTCTTAAGTTCTTTTCATGTTCAACTCAATTAATAAAAACGACGATTTACGGTGAGTGCTCTCGCACTCATAGTCAACAAAAAAAATATTTTTTACTTGTGGCACTCTTGCATCAGCAAATTTTAATGGTAATTATGCCATTATTGAAAGAATAATGCCGCTATTGAAATAATAATAGTGTTTAAAAATATAAACTAGAAATTTTCAAACATTAAAAAAATTCTTTGTCATAATGACAGAAGATTGCGAAATTCCCCAATGTCGCATGCCGGATGGAAGAGAGCCACTAGTAAGAAACTATTGTTTTGTTGAGTATGAGTGCGAGAGAACTCGCCGTTAATCGTCGCTTTTATTAATTCAGTTGAATATGAAAATAAATTAAAAAAGGGAATTCAAAATTTCCCCCAAAATCGTATTTTGTAGTAGTAACCATAATGTCACCTTTCGACATTTTTTAGCTTTGTCATACAGCAAAGGTGCGATGTATATGAAATGTATTGTGTTCCTGAATGGATATACATGTGCAGGATTTGTGTTCAAAGTAAGTGTTAGAAATTATAAAGATGGCGAAAGGTATTCAAAAATTATTTTATTCTACGAAAAACTTAAGTCATTATATATTTTCATCATCTCTTCAATCTAGAGTAATTTCAATTCAAACCGAGTAAGGTCGGGTATTTTGCTAGTACTCAATATGCATTCCAATTTTTACAAAACTACCAAATTATGGTTGATGTAAGTATACTTACTCACGTGTTTTAGCATGGAACTTATCAAAATATAACAAAATAGAAATGTTTAATAATGGATTCACTAAACTAATAGATAATGTTTGAAAGAAAACACATTCAAATCAAATATCTGGAACAAAATTCATGTGATGCCTGCACAACACACAAAATCGAACATAGGACAGAAAGACGTACAGACTGACTTTCGCAACCAATATCACTCATTAAAGGAAGATAAGTACTCACTGTATGCGAATTTCCATGAAATATATTAAATCGCGTGGACGTGTATAGGGCACATACAATACATACATACACCAAATGCGCGAGAGGCGAATTTGGCATCAGAAAGGATCAAAACGGATAGAAAACTTGAAATGGGTCGAAAATATTCAACGTACAAATACTCCATTCTTATTTATATAGATAGGTACTATGGGTTGGCATTGATGTATACGGAATGTTTCAAAACTTTCTTCTCAAACTTGAAGGGGTGGTAGGAAACACACTTAACCCTCTTGGTGGTTTATATTCGCGTCCAAAACTTACCTGTAGTGGTTAGGGATACGACATCGACAGCAAAACATCGATGTTCAAAATTAAAATATCGATGTTGATAATACATCGCCCCAAAAACATCGATGTTTTTAAAGTTCAGCGTATTTAAACTTTTTCCCCATTTCTTAAAACTGGTTTAGCACCTAGTGATGCGACATAGACAGCAAAACATCGTTGTTCAAATTTAAAACATCGAAGTTGATGATGCATCGCCCCCAAACTATCGATGTTTTTAAAATTCAGTGTATTTAAACTTTTTTCCCCATATCTTAAAACTGGTTTAGCAACTATTGATGCGACATCGACAGCAAAACATCGATGTTCAAAAATAAAATATTTATGTTCATTATACATATCCCCAAAACCATCGATGCTTTTAAAATTTAGTGTATTTAAACTTTTCCCTTCATTTCTTAAAACTTGTTTAGCAAGTAGTTATGCGACATCGCCTCCAATACATCGAGTTTTTTTATAAAACATCAATGTTTTGTAAGCATCGATATCGATGTCGCATCCCTACTTTTCAGACCCATTACCCTTGGCCACTTAGGTCTGAAAGTATGTTCAATTTGCTGATTATAAAAATTATGCTAATTGGTTATTTTTAAAATTTTTATAACGGTACTTTTTTTATTTAAAAATAGAACATGGACAACGTAAAAACATAGGCAAGTATAAACATCGATGTTACAAAAACATCGACTCCAATACATCGATGTTAAATACATCGATGGTTTTTATAAAACATCGATGTTTTGAAAGCATCGACATCGTTGTCGCATCCCTAGTAGTGGTCAGTCCGTGGACAGAAACCTATTCCAAACTGTCACCACTAATGGATATGGATTAGTAGAGCAGTTTTGTCTCGACGAGTTATCTGGCCACGAACAAACCTGATCAGGTTGTGAATAAGGTATATCGTCGAAACATTTGGAAGATTAAACCTTATCCAGATGAGCAAGTGCTATCCAAATAACAGCCGCTATCCAGCTTAACCACAAGTGATATCCAGATGAACCAGATCAGTATTTCGCAGCCACTTGTTAGTTCCGTTTTCTGAGAGTTGTGTTTATTTTAAAAAAAATTTTCCTGAAAATAATCAGGGGGCGAATAATATTTTAAAAGCTCAATCTCATAGTGCTTAAACAATATCTGTGTAGCAAAAGTGATCAATCAGTAAGCACGCATAAATAAATTTTTCTACTGAAATTGAAGTTCCAGGCAATCTGTGTGTATGTATCCGGTTCTCAAATATAAGTAGAGACAGTAGATGCAGTATTAGAGATAGATGCAAGGATTGCTGAATTATTGAAAACAGTTTCTCAGCCAGTTTTGCGACAAATATTCATTTTTAAATTATTACAACAATATATATATATATATACATAACGATAATAATCATCGAATTTTGCAAAAAATCTCACTGCGCTACTAATTATGCACGTAATGAGCTGGAATTTGGAATTCCGATGTTTCAGTAACAGTTTAATCACACGGTGTCAAAATTTGCCTATGTTTATATTCATAATTTTTATGAATATTAACTTCATAATTGATAAAAAATAGTAAACTAATTTTTTTAATTAAAATGTTTATAGATTGTGTTTGGGTTTTTAGGTAGCCATGGATGAAAAAACAATTTCCAAGAAAAATTAATGTTTGCATCAATTATAACAAAAAACGTGAAACACCAAGTTAACGTTAGAAGATCAAATTTTCATACACCTACAATTCGGTGAAAAATCCAATAAAATGGATGAACTTTTTTTTATTTCCTCGTGAAATTGTGAGTAGAATCCACATTTGTGATAAAAGATGGGGATAGAATTGAAATTATGCGAGCAAGCATCCAATTTAATATGAAGACGGCCCCTTAGACAAATTTTAATAAGTATTTGTGGATAACATTCATCTCCATTGATTGCTACTTTCCGTTTTGTTCTGTGATGTAAATCGTGCAGTTGCGATCGGGTGAGTCGTTTTTTTTTACGGCTGTACTTGAATAAATATATGTTACAATTAACTGAAAATTGATTGAATATCTTCACGCGACCTTACAATTACAGCTTAATATTACTTTATAATTACATATTAATTTATATAAAGTAAGATTACACATGACTGAAGATTTCCCTAGTACCCCAGGGCCGCGGTTGCCTGGTGGGAAGAGGAACGTGCAATCAACCGGTGGGTTGTGAGATCGAATCCCACCAAAGACGGTCGTGGACAAAGGAGTTACGTTAAATCTGTCGTGTTCTCAAAAGTCCTCACGTTAGCGTGGTGAGGAAATTGGAGGGGTGCCCGTCCAGGCGTTGCCTTGTTACCTGACCGGGGTTCAAATTTGCGTGGTGTTATCCTCGGATTGATACCGAACAGTAGTCCGATGTGTTGCTCCAGTACGACGTTAATTAAAATAACTCAAATATTAATTTCGGATTTTAAATTAAAGTAAATATTAGGAAGGAAACTTAATCTAAAATTATACGTAGAAGAACCATCAGAGACAAATATTGCATGATAGTTAGCAATGCGTATTAGAATGTAACAGAAGCATAGTGAACTAAAATATATGTCATATTTTATAACTCTTTCGATGTTTATTTGTCACTTTGACCATGGTTTCATGTTTGTAGTACAATAAAGATACTCACTAAAAGTTATTTGCAAAGCAAATAAAATTATAAACTACATGAATATGTATATAATAAATTATTTAAACATACTGTTTGCTGTCTAAAATATGTTTGTATGCATGGAATATAAATAACACAATAATATGTTTCTCTTTTTTTCCTATCCTGCTTAATCTAACCGGAAGTATGTTTGACTGCATTCAAATTATCTTTATATACGCATTTCACTAATGTACATTGCAGTAAAAACAATCGTATTTACAAGTAAACGAATTGAGACAAACGAATTTAAACAATGTACAGAAGTTTGATAACACTTAGTATAACTCTCGTGCCGACCAACCGGTATAGTGGTTAAGGTGTTCGCCTCTAGATCGGAAGGTCCTCGGTTCGAATCCGGGTTCGGGCATGGAAGTTTGGAAGCGTATACCAGTATGTTGCTTCGTCATCTGAACATGGTTCAAAATTACGTAATTAGTATAAATTGTTAGTGGCAATGATGGTCCTCCCACTGGGTGCTCATTCACAAGTGGCCATCACTTCAGGCCTTGTAGTGGCCAATGACTTAGGTCAAATGTGCCCGCCATTAGAAAAAAAAAGTATTATTCTCGTAGTTTGTATAAGTTGTTTCTTTAGTTTCGCAATTTCAGAATATGATCTTGCTTGCTCAAACCTTTTGTTTTTCAGAATTGTACATTTTTCCATCACCAGAATATTGTTTCTGTTTATGTGTTTCAGTATTTTCCGCATTACAGATATATTATTTAAGAGTTGAATTTTAATATATAATTTTTATTTTCTGCGAAATAGGTAGCAAAATAACTAAATAATTCCGGGGATCCATGCCTTGTAGTTTAAAGATACTTCTAATTCGATTTCTGAAGTAATGACCTTAGAAAAAGCTTTTTGTAGTTCATCTTTCAGCAGAAAGTGTTATTAATATGAAATGGGTTTCATGGGATAAGATATATATGTATATTTTCATCAGAATTAAAGTGTAGAAGCAGTGAAAAAGATAAAACGTGTGCACACAACAGCAAAACTAACACACATTTTACAAAACTAAACCTTAAAATAAGATGGAGGGTTCGAATTAAAAAATCGGTCCAACCAACTTTTTTTATGGAAAATGAAATTAAAGTACGTTCAAAATCACTCCGAAAGTAATTGTTGATTTAGATTAACCACTAGAGGACGCCACGTGATGAACATTATTTTTGTTGTAACCTCTATGGTCACTCCTGGGGTCATTCGCACCCCTGTTTTCGCCATCGCCCAATGTCGGCGGCGTGGCATTCTGTATTTCGTCTGCGCACGGTGAAGTCGCCTGCGCATGTTTGTCTTATACTTTATACTTTAAACAAAGAATCTGATTCCATCCACGCTAGTGTTCTTTCTTGTCTTTGTCCACTGATGATAGCTCTTGGGGAACAAGGTGAGTCAACTTTTAATCTTTGTAGTAAACTAATTCGTATAACTTCAATGCTCTAAATCTCACATCCGTAACTCTGTATTCTTAAACTTTCAGTAATAATCGACCTATAATAGTCATCTCATATCAACTTTCATAGTTTTGTCTTACACTAAAGTACGAAGTTTGTGAAATACATTATATGGGATGCATCAAGCAAGAACATGTATTTCGTCCAAAGTATTTGTAGAAGCTATGAAATATCAAAATAAAGTTCAAAACATTATTTGCTTTTGACTTATTTTTTTCTATTTTACCACTTAGTATAATACTTACAGAGATTTCTTTGAAAGACAAAAGTTTTTTTCGAATTTCAATCAACTTTGATCTATTTCACTAGTTTACATGGTACAAAAATTGACAGTATTTGAATGTTGGCGAATTGCAATAAACGGATAAAAACAACGTAGAATAAAATATTTCGGGATTTTTCCAAGTAACTTCCAAAATGCCGGATTTCAGCTGCAGAACTCATAATGTTATTTCCACTCTGAGGAAGAATTGAACGATCTCATGAATCTAACTGTTCGATAACAGGCTTACTATTTTAGATAGAAAATGTGCATATCGATGCTTAAATTAATTGTAATGTATTTAATTAAGTTCAAAATTCGAGGAGCAACACTGATATAGCAACTGCACAACATAGATATTAACTGTTTAGAAATAATAGCGCAGTTTATATGCTCTGCATACATGGGCATATCCAATGTGACTCACGTTACAAATGGAGATAATTTTCAAGCTAAAATTTGTTCTTATTTATACATATTTTTCAAAGCAGTTTTTATTTTTTCGTTTCCCATATAGGAAATGCATACAGATTTGAATTGTAAGTGATTCAAATATATTATTTTTGTATTGAATACCTGTTTTATCGAATTAGAACAGCGTAACTCACATTGCAGTAATACCACGACAATTCAATAGGTATTTAAATTGCTTCCAACCTATATCAAATACGAATATGAATCACCATCACAAACTTTCATAAAATAACTTTAAAATAATTGTACACTATTAAATTTAATTAACTGTATCATTATAATTTTAGTTTAAAATAATTTCGTGATTCGCATCACATCGATTTCATGCGTCACTCTACATCCGTTTTGTAACTCGCATTGCAATCTTGTGGCGTTTTACTTTCTTGAGTTTTGTTACTTATGTTATTGAACACGTGGTACATTAACACAGCTGAAACCCTATACAACAATTTAAAATTAATTTTCATTTAAGAAAACTAGGAATTAACAACTTTATCGTACATTTACAAAGAAACGGAAATTTCTCGGTGAGTACGGTATGTCTCCACTTTCGGAGAAGTTTGTCAATATTGGTTTTCTCTAATTTTGATTTTTGTCTTTTTTTGTTGTTTGAGCGATATTTTTCAGTAACATCATCAATAGCTTACATCAGTGGTACGCTGTACTTTTTTAAAACAATTTCCAACGGAAGAGATTTATTTCTGAATTTACTACTTCTAGAATTCTATCGTTAGATGCAATGTTGAAAATTTTAACAACGCTTGCAGTGTTTACACTGCTGTACTATCTTTTATTTATACTTGCTTTTTGATCTCCTTCTTACCGGCGACTTTCGGCGTAAATATTAAAAACATTCCACTTTATTTTGAAATTATATTTCTATTAGACTAAAACAGCGGTTTATAAGTAATGGTTTTTAATTGCGATGATGGTCCATCAGATGATAATATCAACCACTTTTTTCGATAGACCCTCAAATATTTATGTAGGTAATATACAAGTTTCTTTTACATATGCTTTATTACCAAAGGCTAACATTCAAGGATAAAATAACATGTCGAAAATAAACTTGCCTGACTTTTACCAAAGTGACATTTCCTAGCAAAAACATTGTTGCTGAACCTAATTTTGCATACAAAAATTATATTCGAACATTTTACGCCTAAAATAAATAATAAATTCAAGTATAAGAAAATATTTATTTGTCACTTTTTATGTTACTGATTTCGTTTATTAGCCCAAATTCATTTTTTATACATTCTCTTTCATTTATTGAAATAAAGCCTTTAAAAATATTTTGTTTTTCCGACTCCGTTCACAAAAAGTATGAAATAAATTACCTGCTATGGCCATTCTTCATTTCCACTTTATAAATGTATCCGTTTTAGTTCATATAGGTCACAAAAGAACCAAATTGGAGTAGAATACACAAAGTTTTAAACTTGTCTTCAACATTTATTTTGAACAAAAATCTATCGTCTACACTAATGACTGGCAAAATTTGATACCCAACACTCGAATGGCAAAAGAATCGCTATCTACTGAAACAATGCTCGTAAGCTCTTCTAAAGATAAAATATATTAAATGAAATGACACTATCAACAGAATGCGGATAAGTGTGACATCATGAAAAAAGGAGCGGAACATGTGTCTAGATCCTTTCCCCCCAAATGGTAAAATAGTAAGAAATTATTTGTTAGTTAGTGTACATGAATGTGTACGCATGTATTCGATTTGTCTCGAAAATTATAGAAATTACAAAAATATCAAATAGCAGTTAAAAAATTATTTTCCTGACACTTAAATAAGTTGTTAATTTTTTTTTCTATGAACGGTTAACTATTCCATTCCGAGTATATGCCTGCTAGCAGTGAACAAAATAATCTTATATACATATATGTATCGGTATTTAAGCGTATGTTAAAGAAACACGTACCATCGACTTTATTCATTAAGCAGTATTTCATACACTTTACCTTTACGTTCATCCTGATTAGTACAACCTTACAATATGAATTTATTCGGACTTGAATCTGGAAGACTGATTATAAAATATTCTTTAATAGATTGTTGATCAGTGTTTCCTCTGCTGGGAATATTCCTTACTTCAATGGTAAAATAAGTTACGTTTTGATTTTGTTTGAAACTAAGTCCTCTGCCATAAAGAATTGTGTAAATCAATACTCTCGTGATCTTAGATTTGAATTCTAAGAGTAAATGCTCTTTCAAAGAATTGAATATTTTTTTTTACACAAGAAAAAACTTACGGAAATTGAAATCATTTTCGTCTTTTTGAATATTTTTCTCAGTAATCAACGAATTTTCTTGAAGCTTCGTCATTCGGAACAGTTGATTCTAGGGTTTTTTGATGAAAGTTCCAGACAGTAAGACATGTATTAAAATTAAAAAGAGCAATTTTACTTGAGCTTAACAGATATTATATACAGAAATAAAATAAATGAACAGAGTTTTGGACCGTCTTACGTATGCCCGACCAATTAAAGTTCACATCTGACCGGCCTTCTGCTGCCGGACGCCAGCGGATTTACATATAATACGACAGCTTGTTTGAGGGTATATTTCATGGTACAGCCTGGGATCTTTGATTCTTGTTCCTGGTCAGCTGAACGCTGACGCCTACATGAACATTTTGGACAATGAGGTTCTTCCTGCGCTTTATCAGTTTTATGGAATGGACGAATGTTACATCCTGGACATAAACGCTACACGTCATGTTGCAGCCTCTATCAAGCAATGGTATCAAGATATGGATGCAAAACGTCTTGCCTGGCCTGCCCAGAGTCCCGACCTAAACCCCATAGAACATTTGTGGGGCGCGTTAGAGCGACGCTTACGGACCAGCAAACCACGTCCGAAATCTACAGCTCAGCTGGCGACATTCTTGCAACAGGAATGGACAAAAATACCCATAGCTGTGTATCAAAACCTTGTTGAAAGTATGCCCAGAAGGGTTGCTAGTGTCATTGCAACACGTGGGGGATCATCTACCTATTATAGCATGTATTATTTCCCTTATGCCATCACATCTTGCTGTCCGGTCCATTATTGTAGGGTAGTATATGTGGGGGTGAGGGTGGCTTGAGAAATTAATAATATGAAGAATAATTTTAGAAGAACAATTAAATTTTTAACTGGATGGATGAATATTTAAAGTATGTTGACCAACACAATGCAAGTTAAGTAAGCATTCACAAAGAGATCTGAAGAGTACAACGTCCTAGCCAAACAAAGCTCACGTCATAATAATTTAATTTACCGTCGGCGCGGTAACTTCCACTCACACGTCGTCACCACTTTCTACTAGCTTGGTCGGATTGCTTCTGTGTCGCTTTTAGCTCTCGTCATTTCTCGAATGCTTGGTGGGGCTGAGCAGTTGTTGGAGATGAGATCAACGCGGAGGTGTCTCTAGTGGTAGGCTGGGCACCACAGATCGGCCATCCTGGGATCGACTGGTCCACCAGGCGTTTCTAAAAATATGCAAAAAGGCAAAAGCAGAAGAAAAGTTAAAAAATCCGTTAATCCCTCTAAAACAAATGTATCTAAGTTTTGAGCTCTGAATCGTCCTTCAGCTCTGAAAATGATGAAATGAGCCAAATCGTCTTCTACCTTCATTTGTCGTCTTTAAACGTCTTTTTTGTCATTCTTTAAACGTCTTCAGTCTTTTTCAAACTTCCTCCGTCTTTTTCAGCTTCTTTCGTCCTTAACTTCTTTCTTCTTGCAACGTCTTTCGTCTTCTTCAAATTATTTCCGTTTTTAACTTTTTTTTTCTTTCAACGTCTTTACTCTTCTTCAAACTTCTTCCGTCTTCTTTGGTTTGTCGTCTTTAAACACTGTATCTTCTTCCTCCTTTCCTTTTCTTTGACTAGTCTTATCAGACTATTAAATCCAATTCCAAGGTTTAATAAATTCAGCGCATGTTGTAGTGAGGTTTGGTCCTTCATTACATCCCTCTTTTACAATGGGGTATGCATTTCCTCCTTTAACCCTGGTGATTTCATAGGGTCCATGGTATTTTAATTTTAATTTCAAGTGCGGGCCAAACTGAGTTCTCTTGATGGCAACTAAATCAGTAACTGCATAAGGGTTTGGTTCATTTCTTCTTAAATTATACGTCTTCTTATTTTCTTCTTGAATTTTAAAGATGTGTTGTTTTGTATGCTTCCTTACCTTTTCTCTTTGCTTTTGAAAATTAGCTTGAAATTAAGCTTCGATAGTTTCTTTGAACTTGTACAGACCCTTTACATACATATTTACCGAAAAGTAATTAGAACGGTGTGGTATCTATGCTTCGTTGATAGGTCGAATTTATCGCTAGGTTAATTCGTTCGACTTGTCCGTTTGGCCTTAGCAAGCTAGTAGTTAGTAAATTATGTTTAATGTTCTCTTTAGAGCAATATTCAGCAAACTCGCTAGATGTAAAAGTTGCATCTCTTTCGGAGATAATTTGAGAAGGACTCCCAAATACAGCCTTTTGAATCTCGAACTTTGCAATAGCTTCAGCAGATGCAATAGTTTTCGTTGGATAAATCCACACGAACTTGGTAAATTCATCGATTATCTATAGAATATACTTATAGTTCTTATGGGTGCTCTCTAAAAGTCCGAGATGATCAATATGGTTCGTCTTTAATGGAATATTTTCTTTTTGCAAGAGGTGCAAAAGACCTTTCTTGTGATTCACTAAAATGCAATGAACACAATTTGCTAGGTTTTTTTCTATCTTCTGTCTAATCTTGGAGATGAAATACTAATTTTCAATGTCCTTTTCTGTATATTTAACTCCTATATGTCCCTTTTCATGGAAATCTCTTATGATTTTTGTTTGCATACACTCAGGCCACTAATTAATCACCACTAATTCCTTACCATTAACGAATTTATACAAAATTTCATGTCTCTCGCAATCATAATTAGAAATGTTCAGTAGTTCTTTAATTGCTTTTATTTAGTTAGTTTTATCCTGGGACGCTTTTAATTTTGGTATGATGTTATTGATTGAAATGCAAAACATATTTATCGGAGATCTACTTAGTGATTCTACATGAACCGTTTTAAAACAACGACGATGGTGAATGACATAATTAAATTCTTGTTGTAATAAAACCCAATGAGCTGCACGAGAAGACAAATCCCGCTTTGCTATTGTCTTTTCAAACACAGAACAGTTAGTGACAATTTTGAATGGGATTCACGAAAGGTACACACGAAATTTTTTTAAAACTTCTATCATGACAAGAGCCTCAAACTCATAACTAGAATATTTCTTTTCGGCATCAGTTGTTTTTCTACTCATGAAATAGGTAGGATAAATTTTTTTGTCGTTAAGGGACCTCTGCATCAAAATGGTTCCATACCCTTCCAAACTTGCATCACTTTGTAATTCAGTCTCATAATTAGGGTTGTATATTCCAAGGCAGGCTTTTAAGCCAGCAATGTCTTCAATCGGTTTGAAGAGTTTCTTCCTTCTGGTCCAAATTTAAAAATACGATCCTTTTTTCAAAAGATCACTCAAAGGTTTAGCGATAATAGAATATCCAGGCATGAACTTTCTGAAACACCCGCTAAGTCCTAAAAAACTTTAAACCTGTTTCAAATTGGTTGGTTTGGAAAAATTAAGAACAGCTTTAGTTTTTAGAGTTGATTTAAAAATTCGACCCTCTTTGATCATGTGGCCCAAAAGTTAAATTCGTTTTTTTTAAAAATTGGCATTTCTTAAAATTTATTTCCAGTCTATATTCACGAGCAAGATCTAAGTCTCTTTCAAACCATTCTATTCCTTCTTCAAAAGAGGAGGACAAAATTATTGTATGGTACATATATGGTAAAACAATATCATTATTAATCAATGGTCGAAAAATGGTGTTGCCTTAAGAAAATTATAATGCCCTTCATGGGTAACTAATGAAGTATACCTTCTACCATCTGTGGTGAAGGCTTACCCTTCCCCACATGTTATAATTATTTTCCTTCCACCCCAGATTTTTTGGAAAAGAAATTAGACCAAAAATTGGATTCCCTGTAAAGTTGTTTTTTTTTCAAACCCATTCCCGGCTTCCTAACAACGAAAATCTTGAAAGCATACATTGGTTTTCTCAGGCTTTTTCCCTTCTTGGAATTTTAGTTTGAGTGCTTCCTTGATTAGGGCACAGCGACCCCTCATCATTCTCACGGTCTCATCTATACCTTGTCCACCCTGATTGGACAATTGGTGACCTTCCAAGGTCAAATCTATCCCACTTAACCATCAACGTGACACTTCTTAATGACTGGAAGATGTTGGCGTGATTTGGCTCTCTTCATCCTGAGGATTTTAAAAATTCCGTTTGGATAAAGGAATAACCCCGGCTGTCTTTCTCCCGCGTGCTGTATGTAAAATTATTGGCGTTAATTTCCCCCTTCCTTCCTTCGAATGGAAGCAGACTGCTCCGTACCAAGTTACTGAAAACCCACAGCGGATTAGCCGAAGCTAGGGAAAGCCTCTAATGAGAAATATTAGAAGTGGGCCTAGTGACACACCGTCCGAAAAACCCTTATCTGCCCAGGATGAACACGATAGGGCGTGGACGTGGTCGACCCCGGAATGTGTGCGCTGAAGATATGTGGTCCGGCTCAATGACCCCTCGCATGGGGTGACCTTCGTTTTTGGCGATCCCGGAAAGAAGACGTAGGGACTGGTTTTCTCTGCTAAGGAACCCCCCTTTTTTTTCAGTTAGAGAGATAGGACTCCTTTGCATTGCAGCGGTTTTTTTTTACTCCAAAAACTGACGATCTTCTCGTCTCCTTTTTTGAGATTGAGACAGGGATGCGACTCCTTTGCTTTGCGGCGGCGTTTCCACTCCAAAACTGATAACCTCTCGTCTTCGTTTTTTTGGAGATAGAATGATAGGACTCATCGTATGCTGCGGTTTTCGTCCCCAAAACTACGACTTCTAATCGTTCAATATTAAATGAACGCGTCTTCATCTGTATGGCTGTTCTTCCGAGCCACGGAAAACTCCAGATCCTCCCCTGTTAGATTTCATTGAAATCTGTGGATTTGGACTAATCAATTCCTCGACCAATTCCTCAAAGTCGTTCTCGGGTTCTCGTGGCCGATCCGATCCCCTGATGAGTAGCCATGGACACTCTCTGAGGGAAATAAGGATGTCTCTTCCATAACACCGGCATCGAACTCGACCACAGTGACCAGCGATCCCTTAGAAGCTGAGTAAAGAATTTGTTGACTCTCCAGTATTTGTGTCGCGACTTTTCTTCGTGGTTGATTTCACCATTGTACAGGTTTTCCCACAGCATCAACTTCGAGGAAGTGAAAGAACATCATCTGGTGAGTCCATCTTCATAAACTCTTTTATTCTAAACGACAGACGTCTTACCGACTTTGCATTAGCCTTTCACGAGCCACCTATGTTTATCAATTACGGCCAATTTATATATCCTGATAACCTATATAGGAATTTAGATCACGAACCTGTCCTTCAATTCAAATAACCACTTTTTCTACCCGATTTACACCATACCATCCTTGGCGACATCAATATAGAAAAATCCATTTCTGAGGTTGATAGTACTAAAAATTTGCTATTCTTGCAATCGGTCGAAAATGTCAATTAATGGTAGGGGAAATCTGTCCTTTACAATCACTTCATTTAATTTTCTATAGTTTATGCACACATGAGGTGTTCCATCCTTTTTCTTTACACTTACATCTGGGTTACAATATTTTGAAAAACTTGGTTCTATTATCCCTTGATCAAACCATTCAGTAACTTGAGTTTCGACGATCGTTTTCTCTGAACATGGTAACCTACATGGCTGATGAGATACGGGTTCATTATTTTTTACCAAAATATTCAATTCAACATTTGTTGTTTTTGCTTTGTGTGGTATATAATTCGAAACTAATTGTCGTACCTTATCCCTTTAAGATATTTGGAACGTCAGGTTCATTATTTACATCAACAACGTCTCCTGTTGACAAATCACTGTTTCACCCAACATTTACACATTTACTCCTATAATAGCGTCATAAGTCATAACATTGTTTTCTACAAAGCATATATCTGCATGACCCTCAAAACTATCTATTGGAATATTTCCTTTAAAGTAGCCTTACGGTTTTACTTGCCATCTTCCAATACCAGTCAAAGTAGAATTCAAGGGGTACAAATACTTAACATTTAATTTATTAAAAACAGATTTACGAATCAAAGTAGCTTGCCTTTCAGTATCCATCAATGAATTAACACGTAAACCAATAATCATTCCATTTTCCTTACTTTCGATTGAACGTTAACATCGAAAATGGCTACTTCCGGTTTCGAATTTATTCCGCATTTTGAAGCCTTGTGACCAAACATGCCACATTGAGAACATTTAAGTCCATTTAATACACGTTTGATCCACAATTAAAACAAAAATCTTATTGTTACGATTTTCTGAACCATTGCAGCGTTGCAAAAATGTTCCGCAGACGAGGCGAGGTGTAGTGATACAGTTGCAAGATATGTTGGGTTGGCACAACTCTTACATCCAGAGCTTCAAGTCGGACATGGATAAGATCAGCCCTGAATTGAAAGTGGTAATCATAGGAGACAAAACCCCACATGGTGAACATGAGAGGCGGTTCAATGCACCGACAACAGGAGAAGTGACTTTCATCGTGATGGGAGAACACTATGGGACAAGGGACATAGTTCGAAGAAGTTAGAAGAAAGAAGTGGCACCATGAAGAGAATTCCCGATACGCATTGGTCCTACGAAGCGCTGCAGTATCCACTCCTGTTTTGGCAGGGGGTGGATGGATATAATTTTGAGCTACGACAAACAAACCTAACAACGGGAATGCCGCAAGCTAAGAATATTTCTGCTATGCAGTTCTATGCTCACAGGATGATCAACATTTTCAACATTTTACTAAGAAGCAAAGACCTGTTCCATCAGTTTATCGTCAACATGTATACCACGAAGGCTGTTGTACATACGACTGAATCCGAGGACGCTAAGAGTGGAAAGTTTGAGGTATGCAGTAATGAACGAAAATGTTGCAGATATTGGTCAGTTTATAATATCGCCTTCCAGCTTTACTAGTTACCAGTACATGTACGAGGGTACTCAAGATGCCATGACCTACGTGAGAAACTATGTTAGACGCACGCACCCTATTGTACAACCAAGTATCAAATTTCTGCACTTGGAACAACGGAAACAGACGTGGAACCGTCGAAAGCAAGGATAAGTTTTGCCGGAACAAGCAGGAATAAGGTTCAGCGATGCACTAGACCGTCCATCCAACCATCTCTGAATGCTTTCACCTGCGACTCTTACTGCATGAAGTACGAGGCCCGATGTCATTTACAGATTTGAGAACATTTGAAGGAAGGGTCTTTGTAACTTACAAAGACGCTTTCCAGCTCAGAGGACTTTTGGAGAACGACGACCACTGGAACAAAGCATTGGAAGAAGCAGCTGCAACACGATCGTCAAAGACTTTACACAATCTGTTTGCCTTAATGCAACAAACATGCGGATGTCTTCTGCCGATCAGTTATGGATGAACCACAAGGAGAACCTGTCTGAAGACATACTGCACCAAGCACGCGTACAGCAACCATGGAAGTAGGAACGATAATGGAAATGCCTTTACTTTGAACTGTTGAAGCCAAAACCATAACCGCGGCTCCATCTTGGTGGGTTAAAAGCATTGTTCTCGTGCATGTTAATCAACGTAATTATACCGTTTTTGAACTTCCATAGTTTTTGATTGACAGTTTTAACCAAATAAATAGCACCATTTTATTAGTTTTGATTTGGATATGACGTTTTGTGTCGCCTACGGGTGTACAAACTGAAATACAATGAAGATCCCTGGAATATCGTTTCATAGGTAAGTATAATTTGATGTATATTTAGGCTGATAGCTTTTGACCTGTAACTTCTAAGTGTTCAAGCAGAATTATATTCAAATTTATATGTATTTATAAACATTTAAAAATTATTTTGAAAAGTTGACTGATTTTTCTAAAGGGGATTATTAATTTTATTTAGTGAAACACAGATTTGTACGATTTTGATTTTGTAACCTACCAGTTGTAATAAGGGTTAGAAACTGCTCTTTAGGACAGTTTAACTTTTGTTTAATGAAAAAGTATTACAGTCAAATAAACAGTAGCGGTATTTTTAGTACATGGGTGAAAATATTACCTCATGTTACACGATTTAGAATGAAATAGCTTTAGCTAACAGTTATAAAATTCGAATTATAAACATTACTTTTGGTTTTTTAAAACGCATTTTTTTGTTAGTTAAGTTCTTTTGCGTTGGTCAACTAATCAACTGCTTGAATGCTATTGAAACATTGGACTGTGAGCAACTTGTTAATAAGTGTTTTAGAAGACAAGCAAATACTTAAAACATTGTAAATGTATGAAGTTTTTCAATTCACGCATCTCTTGAGCCAATGGTTAAGATTATGAGCTCATACAATTTAGGCTTGCAGTCCTAGGTTTACTGTATTTGCATGTATTACAATAGAATAAAAAAGCATTCATAGTAAAAAAGACCCTTTCTATGGGTGGATTTGTGTACAGACATAATACATTCAATAATCAGTCTTTAATTTATCAAGCATGGTTATTTTTGTTATCAAAGAAAGTAATTGCAAATAAGTTTGATTTAGTGGTTTCTTAGATTGAATTAGTTTATACTTATAAATTTTTGTTTTAATAGTCTAAGATAAACAGTAAAACTTGTAATACTGTTGCGACTTGGAAAAAATATGATTAGACAGGTTTATCATTATACATAATCTATACACATAGGTTTCAATGTATTTATCAATTCATTGCATCTAACTAAAATAATTTTCATTTCAGATTTCCCAAAGACCCAGAACGTAGAGATGCATGGATAAGCAGTGCATAATCATAAAGCATTGCATAATAAGAAGTAAAATACCACAAGAAAATAAATATTTAGAATGGATGACTGGGCCAAAAGTGCGTGCATTTCAATGTATGCAGGAAATCCATAAAATGAATTTCAATGCCTAATTGTTGAAACCAATTTGGATTCAATTTCTAAAAACAAGAATGAGGGGATACAGAGTAGCACTAGAGGGCATAAGCTATATGTGAGATAAGCTAACTAAATTAAAACATTACTGAGAAATAGTATCTGTAAGATACCTATAATTTTACTAATCGGTAAGTTTTTACCAATTTAAAAACTGTTTTAAAATATTTTGCATGCCAATGATAAAAAAAAACTAATATTGTTAGTTTTCTGTTTCTTGTATTGTAATTATATTATAGCATATTCAATCGCAAAATTTAAAAGCAAACGGAAAAAAGGCAGTAAACATTTTTTTATTATACTTAAATTATCATTTAAAAAACAAAGTATTGCAAAAATTAGTAATATTTCATTTATTTAGCATCGCTCAGTTGCAAAATGAGTGAACACATCTTAATCTGATAAAAAAACGCACCTTATAAAATGTTTTTAATGGCGCATGCGCGGCCGTCATCTTGGTGCGTTAAAACCATGGAAATGTCGGCTTCAGTTAAACCGGTAGCAAAATCTTGTTAAGGCACTTCCTAATCTATCCTACTTCCGTGACAGCAACGGAATATGGATTTGGACTACAGTGATGACATCTTCAACAGAGCTCTAATCTACATTGAGAATAAGGTCGCATTGTTAGGTGGATCTGACCTATAAAGGCTTTGGACTTCCACAACTCAATCAAAACTGCGATTCAGTCCTACCGAGTGAGGAACTCACGGAAAGAAACTATGAGGCAAATGTACTAGGAACATACACAGAGGGGAGAATGAGCCAAAAAATTGTCCGAGATCGAAACGAAGCATTTGATAAGATTACAAAAGCAGTTTTTGATAGGCACGGTGACATATTCTTTTTGGATGCTACTGGCGGTACGGGGAAGACCTTTCTCATCAATCGTCTCCTGGCGCTTCAGAGAAACGAGATTGACCTGGCTGTTGCATCATCGGGAATTGCTGCAACTCTATTGACGGGAAAGTGGACGGCTTACTCTGTATTCAAGTTACAGTTAAATTTGGCAAGCATGAAAAGTCCAAAGTGTAATATTTCCAGAAATTCGAGAAAGGCAAAAGTTCTACATTATAGCAAGCTCATTGTCAGGGATGAAAGCACTATGTCCCACAAAGCCGCATTCGAAGCACTTGATGTTGCGTTGAAAGACGTAACAATTACAGAATGGAATTCGTCACTATGGTGTTGGTTGGCGGCTTTCGACAGACACTTCCGGTTATTCCCCGTGGAACCAGGGCTGATGAAATGCAAGCCTGCTTGAAATAATCTCACATTTGGAATGTCATTCACAGACTTCGACTGTCAACAAACATGCGAGCTTATGTCACCGGTGATTCCTCTGACAGAGAAAGATATCAAAGAAGAATACAGGCTGAATCTACTCGAGAAAGCGAGAGGACAGAGAAGGCTACCAAGACAGCGGGAGGACAAAGAAGGCCAAGGTGGAAGGAATGAGGCGACATTCCCGTGTCATGTCGGGTGGAGATGGGCCTCATTCTTTAAATTAATGTTTTTTCGTTAACACAGATCGGGCTGTGGTGGAAGTAATAAGGCTACATGCCCGTGCCATAATTTTTGGAGAATTTAAGGTTTTATAATTAAATTTTTATAATTGAATTATTGTCATTTATTTATTAGTATTATAAGAACCATATATTCGTCAAGACAATACACAAGCAGAGAAACACTACCTTTTATAATAATAGAGACTAACCATTTCAAGGCCATCACAGCATTGCCTGTGGTGTTGGTTTGCTTCGCAAACCAAATGCGTAGCAAACACCGGTGGTTGGCGATCGTGTTAACTCCACAAAAGCAACTATTCACGGGCAACGCAGTGGCTAGTTTACTAGCAGAATTATTCGGCTCTGCTCGGGTTGAATTACTTATATGTTTATTGAAAAGTCATCATGAATTATTTTTCATTTTAAGAATATTAGCTCATTTAAGTGTACGGAAAAAAATTTTTAATATTAATTTGAACTTCTCCATCGTTTCTAAAATAAATTTCGGACTCAAAAATACACACATTTTGCATCCATCCATACAACCCATTTCATATTCGTCGCACTTCTGAAGAAAGTTTGTTTTTCTAAAGTGACTACAACAGTTGATTTTGAGTTTTGTAGTGAATACGAATATTTCCGTGCATTCAATTTTTAGTAAAAATGGTGAATTTTTGGAGTATAGTTTTGTATTTAGTTTTTCTATGAATATGTTTTACTTGTGGCATTCTTGCACCTAGTATGCGATATTTTCGAATGTCATCATCAATATCAGAGGATGGCAAATTAAATTGTTACAGCAGTCGTGACTACCTTAGTTTGAAGCAAACCCATTTGTTCTTGAAAATTCCATTCAGCGGCAGATGGAATAACGGAACTTCTGTTAGATATATAAAACAGACTTGACGTTTGTCTGTTATCTTTACAAATCTACACCATTTGACAAATCCACACAATTGGTACACTTATATTTTAGAACCCTGTGGGTATGATAGGCTACATATTAACCCGCATTCTATTTGTCCAAGGGGGCTACAAATTTAAGACATTCGTGACTAATTTAATTGAAGCAAACGGCATTTTTTCCTGAAAATTCCATTCAGCGGTATGTGGAATAATGGAGCTTGTGTTAAAAATAAATCTCATCAGTGCAGACAAATTAAACTCAATCGATTATAGGTTTTTAATAAACAGAAAGTTGATTTTACAGCGCTTTTACAAAAAGAAAAGCACTGAATTCAACAATGATTCATATGTATCTAAGTTGCATAAGAACAGATTCAATAAATAGTGAGCAACCTCGACATTCTGTTTCTTAAGACAAATAAATTCAATATTTCAAAATTTACTAACTGTGATATTATTCCAAGATCAACAAAATCTTGTTAAAAAAATTCCATTTTCTCCAACATACATACAGTTTTAAATTAAACCCTTGTGGTACTTTTAAAATTCAGAATGTCGGTTTCTAAATGGAAAGCATGTACCTATTTAGAATTATAGATGTAGTTACTTGACTATGGAGCACAGCTTTCAATAACACCCATGAAACACGAAAAACAAATAAAATTTAATTGATTTTAATCGTATTTCAATGAAAAACTATATAAAAATTTTGTAATAATTTTGAACTAATACATATGACTACGTGTTTTAATTTAACGTAACCCATCTTATTTGAAAGTTTATTTAAAATTTACCTGTCATTAAGACACTAAACACTTAAAAATATTTTGACTTGCATATTTTTTTTACTTTTATGATACAGCAATCCATACACTATTACGTATTCAAGCACATAAATGCAAACAGAAACAAAATTACAATCCTTGAAAAAAGGCTGAATTCTGAAATAATTAAAATCTAACGCCTCTTGAACACATGGATACAAACAGAAACAAAACTCCGATTCTTGAAAAAAATGTAGTATTCTGAAAAAAAATATGTTCAAACGTGTTGAATTTTGACTTCCTGAATATATTCTAAAATAGAACAATTCGACAAAAAACGAACAATATTGACAAAGACAATAATGTTTTATAAGCAAAAAGAACGCATATTTATAATACTTGGGAATCCTCAAATATGACGGCAACTTTTCGCTGTCAATTCAAATACCCAAAAGAAGAATTGTAAATCAAATTTAAAAATATTAAACATTAACTATGACGTATTAACTATTATACATATAATTATTAGATATTATTATTAGATATATTATACATATAATTATTAGATAATTATTAGATATTAACATATAATTTCCAGATACCGAAAAGCAAAATTACCCTTTTATGATCAATGAGTTTTTCCTTTGGGCTTTCACGTTTCATTACAAAATGTAAGTTATGTAAAATTAAATGATTTAAATATTATTTCTTCATCTATCAAGTATTTATAAATATTATTTTCATCATGAGAATAAGTAATATGTCTGTTAAAGCGTGAATATTATAATTAAATTTGTTAAAAAACATATTATTCGATCAACATTGGTAAAGCAATCTGAGCTGCAATCGTTTTATACTCAATGTTATTTCTATGCCAATTTTTGATTAGGCCTTATGTCAATTTTAAACCTCTTAGGATTCGAATGTTTCAAAATCCTTTCTTAGTGCACCTCTACAATATAAGAAGAATCGTCCTGCAAAATTTCAGCTTTCTAGGACTTGTAGTTCTTGAGATACAGTGATGAGTGAGTGAGTGACGTTTCCGTTTGATTTTCCGAGGAACGATTTCAGCAGACGAGTAAAACAAATAAAGTTTTAACTGGAGTCATCAAGTTCTTTTTTTCTATCTCCTAGATCGTTAAAGATAGAGTAAAAATTTCAACGAATTTGAAATCTGTGAAAAATTTTACATTAGATCGATACCTAAAAATAGGAATTTCGTTTAATAAATAAGTTTTAAATTGTAACTTTTATATATTTTCCTATACGAATTGACCTTTGCTATCGTGAAATCACAGATTCCATTTCCTTCGCTTAAACTATTCCAGCAAAGTGAAGCAAAACAAATAAACAAAATTTTTGACTGGATGTTGTTTAGTTTTTTTTTGTAAAATCGGGATCGTTAAAGATAGAATAAAAATTTCAACGAATTTGAAATCTGCGGAAAATTTTACATTAGATCGATACCTAAAAATAGGAATTTCGTTATGAGTTTTAAATTGTAAGTTTTATATATTTTCCTATACGAATTGACCTTTGCTATCGGGAAATCACAGATTCCATTTCCTTCGCTTAAACTATTCCAGCAAAGTGAAGCAAAACAAATAAGAAAATTTTTTGACTGGATGTTGTTTAGTTTTTTTTTGTAAAATCGGGATCGTTAAAGATAGAATAAAAATTTCAACGAATTTGAAATCTGCGGAAAATTTTGCATTAGATCAATACCTAACACGTTTAATTTTCTTTTAAGGAATAACTTTTCAATTGAATATATTTTATATTTTCGCAAGAGATTGTGATTTCACGGTATTGGATCTCTTCGTTATTAAATGGGAATTCGTAGCAATCACTGAAGGTTAGCGAGTCAGTGGTCAA
Source organism: Metellina segmentata (assembly GCA_947359465.1). Lineage (NCBI taxonomy): Eukaryota > Metazoa > Arthropoda > Arachnida > Araneae > Tetragnathidae > Metellina > Metellina segmentata. Next base: position 1,936,320 of record OX375878.1, read on the forward strand.
ACCTGACCCCGCGAAAAGAACTGCCACGGGCAACGCCGTGCTGGACACACAATGGCTAGTAAGAAAACGATTATAAATATCATCCCCTTACACCTAGGCTAACTTTAAAGTCAACAGCCGTGTTAATTAATTTATTTTCCAAAACAAACTTTTCAGCGATGTACGCACCTTTAGGCACTGATTGAAATCGAATATATAGGAATTCAGCGATAAATCTGCATTAACACCAACTATTTTACCTATTGTATGTTTTGCTTGAAAGGTGAAAAAAGCAGATTCCAAAACTAACTTTACGTAAAATCCCCTGCATTTCTCAATTAAGCTGCATGAATTATTCAAAAGAATGAAAGAAAAACAAATACGGAAGCCTCCTTTTAAAGTGTAAAAGGATTCTGAAACCTCTCTTTATTATGGCATTAACATTTAACAGTACTTCTTAGACCTTTAAGTATACCTTTGTGGAATATTACCTCGGATGAACGAACTTTAAATACTTTTAAGCGATCAGTGATATGCTCGAAGAATACTTACAATGTACAAGGTTTTTTTTAAAGTTATTTCCATTATTAAATTTTTAGAGTGCCATCGTTTCCAACCTTTTAATTTTTAATTAGTGAGTTTGCTAAAGCAGAAATTAAACTTTAAATATTTACAGCCTCAATAAAGCTTTCAAATTACGGTATTTTTTCCTGCAGCTAGCTAAATGTGTAACGTTTAATTACTTTGAAGTGCTTTTAAATTGATGGAGAAAGAATTTGAGCCCATTTAGTTTTCAATTTCAGTGATTGCGAAAGCGCTCATTACACGTAACGTGATTTCGGTAAAGATTTTGAATGATCATTTACTTTGAGGGAAGGAAATTAAGAATTGAGAGTTTCATAAAAATGTTATGGAAACAGCTCATGTACGTCAGAAACGACCCTTAACGTATATATGTTGTATTTAAATAAAGTAGGCATAGGAAAATAAAGTAAGCACAAAATATAAAGTTCTTGAACTGAATTTACGAAGTATTCAAACACTACTAGACGCCAGAATTGGAGCTTTCAAATACAAGTTAATTCAAAGCGTAAATTAAGGAAACGCTGGAAAATAATAGTTTCTTAGGTTATATCATTAATTAATATATTCGAGGTTCTCTAAACCAACACCAACCAAGCGAGCAGAGGTCAAAGTTACCCCAAAACTACTTTATATAGATATAATTTCACAAATATACACTGAAATTGATGGTGTTTGTGCATTGATGAATGACAACATATGGATTTTAACACCGTAAAAAATTAGACAATCTGGGATTTGGGATATTTTAAGTATTTTTTATTTATCTACAGAGTTACATAAAATTGTTAAAACGCCATTGAAGAGCTCACGGCGTTTATGAAATTGTGCAACAATCTGATTACAGAAGACAATAAGAAATCTGGTTTATAGAATCAACGGATAAAAGAGAATTCGAACGAATGTGAAAATAGGTTTAGGTATTAAAAATACAGAATTGCCTAGGTGAATGGGATGTAATTGAAGAGGACTTTCAGAAGCTAGTTGATTGCTGTGACATGACTGAGGTGGGCATTTTTTGCCATGTACTTTATTGAAAAATGAAAATTGGCCAATACTAAGAAATGCTGCTTTATATGTTTTTGATTAATTTTATCAAGACATGAAATGCGTTTAAGTCTTAACAGACATGTTGTGGAAATAAGGGATAACTAAATGAAAAAATAACTCTGTACATTCTGTTGTACAGATGCTCTCTGCGTTTATGAGCGGTGGTAACATCATTGGCGATTTTTTTGGCGCACTTTTAGTAGCGAGATACGGTATATTAAGGGAACACATCGATCTTTACAGTTATTGTGGTTTTCATGGCAGCCTCGGCAAACGGTAACTTTCAATTTTCATTTTGCATATTCTAGAAAGTTCTTCCTAAATCCATTAAAGTCATATGATTTCATTGGTTAGTTTGAAATTTTTTCTTTGCTTCCATTGGTTATTTTGGTTGCATTATTTATAGCTTTTTTTCTTTTATAAAAATATTTTTCTTTTCTAGCAGTCTGCTGTATTTTGTGTAATTGATAAGTTTCAGGGTATTCTTACCCAACATTCGCAGTTTAATTTTTCAGCTGGTTCACAAATGTGTTTAAGCTTAATACGTTTTGCGAAAGTTTTTAAAAAATATACTTTTTAAAACGTTCTTTAATGTGTTTTCAAGCTTTCGTTTTCAATTGTAAAAAGAAAAATATTTTTGAAAGAAAAAAAAAAGAGTGTTGAAATAATTCTTTCCTTTGCGACTCTAGAAGTTCGTCAAAAAAAATCGCCTAGGCCGTTGCCAACGGTCATAAACGTAGACTGTAGCTGTATTCTAGTTCATATAAATTTTTGAAAAAATTATTTACAGAAAATCGGAATGAATTTTAGATAGTTTTATAAAGTGCATCGTTCTTTTTCTCTCTCACATCGAAAAGTGTTCCTTTTGAAAATAAATTATTCTAGTTACAGCTGAAGGTAAAACCGCGTATATATCTGCGAGTGTATCGCGAACCTAACCGTTCGCGAGCCTCTAGTCAACATGATTTGGACGGGGCTCTGGGCGTCAAGCGATCGGTTCGTGAACCGCTCATGTCAATCCTATTCCTGTCGGTTTTTCGATGAACACAAAGGTTTTCGCGGTTCAGATATGGACAGCGTCGTGGGTTTTTCTTTCTGTCCGTGAACCTCCAGGCTCCATCGTCACAACCCGAAGCGTGACCTTGGTGGTTCGAGGTTGGTTCCTTCCTTTTCCATGGATCGCTAGAAGTTGTGATGAAAATAATTTTAACGAACGGTTCACGAGCGGCTCGTGAACAGTTCGCCTCGGAAATCCTGATTGGAGCATAGCGGCGTTGCTAAGCGATGCTGTGGTGAGAATTGGTTTGGAATAATCACGGCACTATATATGGTGAAAATTAGGGGGTAAGAAAAAAAGGTTGAGTTAAATAGAGGATCGTACAATCAAACTCCTATATAGGTTAACTGGATACAATTATATTCATTGGCCGTGCGTTGTAAACAAAAATCGCTCGTGAAATTCAAAGGCAATATGAATGTCGGACGTTTAGAAAGAAGAGTTTATAAAGGCGGACTCACCAGATGACGTCTTTTCATTCATTTCGTGGTTGACGCTGCTGGAACTGTCTTTAAAAGAGTGGAACTTTTAGAAACATAGTGTGACCACATATACAAAAAGGTCGCAACACAAGATTGGAGAGCCAAAGTACTCTTTAGTTTTCTTCGATGGGATCGCAGGTCATTGTGGTCGAGTCCAATTGTTGGAGGAAAGAGAGTTGAGAAGTACTTAAGCTTCATCAGAGAGTGTCCAGGGCTCCTCATCAGGTCATGAGGTCGTTTTTATAGCGATGTAAGAATTGACGATCGAAAAAGAATCCGGACGTTCTATGGACAAAAATGGTGCCGGAAAAACTCTGACCCTAGAGGAATCCTTGATTTCCTAGGTTGCTCCATAAAATCAAGCTAGGGAACACTGGATGAAAAGATGGTCAGGATCTTAAACGGATGGCATTCCTTCCCTGACGTCGGGGTGCAGATAAAGATTTTCGTGGATCGTAGAGAAACAAAGTAAAAATAGCGATCCATGCGATGAAAGGACCGCTTCGTCAAAAATCAGTTGATAGTCATAATATATAATATTCTAGAGCTTCATCGCAATCATGAATGAAGATGCCATGGTTAAAGTTTATTGAAAAAATGGACGACCAAAATGTCGTAGTTTTGGGGTGAATCCAACTCAGCGAAGCCAAGCAGTAGCGTCTCTCAAACTAAAACAAAAGGGGCTCCGTAGAAAAAAAAACCAGTCCCTTCGTCCTCTTTCCGGGATCACTAAAAACGAAGGTCACCCCTATACGAGGGTAAAATTAGCTGCAATGAATAACATATAGCACGCTGGAGAAAGACAACCGGGGTTATCCTTTTATCCCAACGGAAAGTTAAAAAAACCAGGAATAAGAGAGCCAAATCACGCCATCTTCCGGTAACTAAAAAGTGTAGCGGTTGAAGGTAATGGCGGGGTGGGTTTGACCTTGGAAGGTCACCAATTGTCCAATCAGTGTGGGGGATGGTGTGTTCGCTACACAGTAGCGGTACGTCCGTTACACATCAATGATACGTCTGTTACACTTTAAAAAAATATATATATATACAAATTTTTAAAAAAAATTATCATACATTATTATGTCTATTGTGATTGCTTTACTTTAATAATGTTGAACGTCTATACTTGTTATTAACGTTGTCAGAAACCTTTTTCTCCAAAATTTGTAGCGGACTTAGCATATACAGGATATAGAAAGTTTTCTCTTTTCCAAAAGTGTAATATAAATAATACTTTTATTTTTATAAGTTTTTTACAACTTTAGATAATTTCTACATTTATACAGATGTATAAAATTACTATTCGTTGATTGATACTAATAGCCAGACAAACTACCTTTATTTTGATGTGTAACACTTATTATTTTACACATTTATATTTTTTGGTCTCCTGGTTTACCCAAGCGTGGAAATGCCCTGTAGTATGTTATTTGGGAAGTGGTGGAAGTGGGACTCATTCTTATAATTATTGTTTTCTTTTCAATGTGTTAAGTGTCAGTAAAGACATGAAAATAACTGTCATGGACAATTCTGGCCTGTTAGTAGATCATAATTGAAACTCTATTTTTTGAACAATCAAATGTATATTGTGTAAAATCTCTGTTTAGTAAATAATTTTCTTTTTTAAATTTTGAGAGTGTAGATCTATGCATATCAGTCGGCCTAGTAGGTTACAGCAATTCATCTATTTATATATAAAGGCTGAAATGGAAGCGGTAAATCCTGATAAGTCAATTTATCTATTAGATTTCGTTTTACATTGATATTTTTTACTATTGCAGGTTAGTCTATGCATGTGTACAAGATCAAACTTTTCCTCTATCCTATACGTGTGAGGTTAATCTAAATTGTGCGCATCTTATCAAATATCTCGTTTTGCTACAATACGAACTGTGTTGGGTTTATTTATCATATTGAAAACGGACTCAAACCTTTTATTCATAAGATTTAAGATCTTTCGGTTTTTTGACAAAAATTGGAGAAAAGTTATCTTATTTACTAAAAATTACGTTTCATCAATATGCGCTCTAAGACAAAAAAAAGTTACACCTACAAGAAATTGTCAGAATGGAATGAAATTTACAAGGTTGGTAAATTGCTTATAAATAAGTAAATGATTAAAATTTGAGACTGAAGTATGCAGACTTTATTGAGAAATATCCAAAAAAGTGGTATTAAGTATGGCGCATAACCGCCATTATTCCTAATACAGCATACAAAGCTAGTCATACAAGCACCTTATGAAGTCCTGACACAGTCCATCCCATGCTGCTTGAACTCTTGTCACTTAGTTCCAGCAGATTGCTCGGTACGGGTGGAGTGTTGACATCTCGTCCAATGGCATCATATATATTTTCGATTGGGGACAGGTTTCGCTGAGTATGCCAGCAAGGTAAGACATCGTTGTGTCGTAGACAAGCTGTAGAGACGGCATTGTCTTGTTGAAAAAGCGGGTGAACCCGAGAGTTAAGGAACGGGTGTAACTGACTGCAAAATTTCTTGCAGGTAACGCTGACCTGTCAAAGAGCCCGTAACTAATACCTAAGGTGATGAATCTTGGCGCTGGCCACGTTGCCTCCACACACGTTGTCTCCACCCAGACAGAAGTAGGATTCGTCAGTGAACACCACTCGATACAATTCAATGCCTCATGTCCGTCTGGCACGAAATCGTACCAGTCTTTGACGGCGATGCAATGCTGTTAAAGGCACTCGTCGTAACGGTCTACGTGTGTTTAGTCCTACGTCGTGAAGCCGTCGAAAAATGGTGCGATCACTTATCGGATCGAGAGGTTCCTACTGCCCGTTGGAAGTGGCCGTTGGATCAGTACGCGCATGTCTTACAACACGTCGATCCTCTCTCGGTCCCGTTTCTCTAGTCTTTCCTGAGTCTGGTTGACGCTGGCATGTACCTTGTTTTATCCACCGCTGCCAACAGCGTGCAACAATAACATAACCACAACCAATATGCTGCGCAATCCGTCGATTAGACCATCCACCTTCTCGGATGGCCAATGACTCGGCTACTGTCAAGCTCTCACAGTTTCTTAAATTACTTTCGAAATTTTTTCCGAGGCTTAACTTAATGAGAAACGATGCAACCAACACAACAGCGGGAGTCGAAATGTATTAGCTGTGCTACTGGGGCGCATGATTAAACGATTCTGAAAATTTGATCATTTGCATCTCCAGCGCAGATGTACCAATCCTCCAAATTTTATTTATACAGGTCTACTCTTTTCAGGTGCAACGTTTTTTGTCTTAAAGTTATGTGCTGTTCGTTTTGCCTTTTCTTCATAGAAGTTGTGAGGTTTCTGGCAAAAAAACTGATGAAGGTGACAAAACTTTCTTAACCACTTTACGGCACGTGGATACTCATCAACGGAAACCTCCCCATTCGCAACACATATCTTTATTTGCGTTTGCAAACCATTCTTGCCTTTTCAGAAATCCAAAAACATAATATATTGAAATTGCTTCTCATTTTCTCTGCCGTTTTTAATACTTACATATATAATAACTAGCCACTGCGTGGCTAGCCCGGCGTTGCCCGTGCCCATGGTGTTGCACGGGCAACGCCGTGATGTAAGGTATTAATAGGATGTAACATTTTCCGATGATTTAAAATTCGTTGAAGATATATTGATTAAAAAAAAATATTTATTAAAAGAAAATTATATTTTTAGGTAACAATTAAAACTGAAATTTTCCGCAGATTTAAAATCCGTTGAAATTTTTACTCCATCTTTAACGGTGTAGGAGATAGAAAAAAGAACTGACTCCAGTTAAAAGATTTATGGTGTGACTGGAAATTTATTTGCACAAAATAATCGGCGTTATGCGGATGGGCATGTCTGCAAACCCTGACTGCAACGTAACGTGGGTAGAAAAAGTTGTACGCGTTTGGTAAAGCGATGGAGGATAAAACAATTGAATAAATTAAAAAATGTTCTTGATTTAATTTAAAAAATAAGAAAAAAATAATAACGAATGATACAATGGATATAATATAAATATTGAAGAAATTGAGAAATGATTAGTACAAACCAAAAAAAAACTTGAAATTATAAAAATGTTTTAAAATAATTATTGCTAAAAGATTAATAAAAAAAAAATACTAATTATAAAAGACACAGTTTGTTGGTAGCAATAAGGCTCGAAGGTGTTGGCTTTGAAGTTTGGTGGAAATATTGATGGTTTATTGCAACAGCCATTGGATTTAGAACCAGACATAAAACGGGTGGTTTGGAAAGATTTGACAGTGGCAGTAACATTGCATGTAAAATGTTGATGGTGACTTAAAAGAAATACCGGATTTAGTATTGTTTATTTTGATGATGGCATATTTACCTTTAAACATGACCGTGGTGGCTTTGCACAGATTGGTGGTGTCAATAAGCCTTAAACATTATTGTTGATGTGTTTAAAGAGAAGCAAAATTGAACACCCAACCAAACCTATACCAGACATGACAGATGTGGCTTTGTACATATTAAAATAGATAGGAAATAAATATTACTGAAATTAAAAAATTATTAATACAAAACTAAATAAAATTAAGAATGGTATAAAAAACACATAAAAAACAGCAAAAGATGAACTGAAATTAAAAATTTAGTAATAGAACACAAAAATGAGAAAAAAAGTAATAAAAAAAGATAAAATGGATAGAAAAAAACATGTTGCTGAAATTGAGAAATGATTAATAGAAACCAAAAAAACCTGAAATTATAAAAATGTTTTAAAAATAATTACTGTTAAAAGATTTTTAAAAAAAAATTTACTATTAATATAAAACTCAGTTTGGTGGTGGCAATAAGTTTTGAAGAATATGGATGGTGTGTTTGAAACAAAACCAAAATTTACGACCACACATTACATGGTTGGGTTTGTACACATTTAAATAGATAAAATAGAAATATTCCTGAAAATAAAAAAAATATTAATAGAAAACAAAATAATAAGAGTGGTTTAAAAAACACAAAATAAACAACAAAAGAATAAGTGAAATTAAAAAAATATTAATACAACACAACCAATAAGAAAAAAAGTAAGAAAAATAGATAATGGATACAAAAGATATATTAGTGAAATAATTAATACAAACCTAAATAAGCCTTGAACAGTATTGTTGATGCTATTGAACGGAAACAAAATGTACCAACAGATATGACACATGTGTTTGGACAGATTTATGTAGATAAAAAATAAATATTGGACTGTGACTTTAAATGATGGCAAATTGACCACCCAACATGACACTGGTTGCTTTGTACAGATTTTAAGTACGGTGGTGTGAATAAAGGCATTGGCTTCGAAGTTTGGTGAGTATAGATGTAAAAAATAAGGACCCGTTTTAAAACAACATTATAGAGCCATGTAATCTCCTTTAACACAACATTACACAGGTAGCCTTGCAGAGATGTGATGGTGTCTTTACGGATGGACAGTTTGTTGTTCGCAATGAGTATTGAAGGCATTGTGTTTGAAGTTTGGTAAAAATCTTGATGGTTGCTTGAAAGAGATATTGGATTTAGAACCCGAATTGACACGGGTGGTTTGGAGAGATTTGACAGTGGCAATAACATTGCATGTAAAATGCTGATAGTGGGTTTAAACACATTGGATTGTGTTGTTTATTTGTTTCGATGATGGCAAATTTACCACTTAACAGACACTGGTGGTTTTGCATAGATTTGGAGTTTGGTGGTGTGAATAAGCCTGAAACAGTATTGTGTATTTTAAGAGAACCTAAATGTAAAAAAAGAGGCCCTATTTTCAAACGACATGACACGGGCATGTCACCACCTGCACCCGACATGACACGGGTAGCCTTGGACAGATTTGATGGTGGCTTTATGGATGGGCAGTTTGCTGGTGGCAATAATTGTTGAAGGCTTTGGCTTTGAAGTTTGTTGAGTATAGATTGTGTTTGAACAGAACCAAAATGTAAAAAATAAGGACCCGTTTTCAAACAACATTATACAGGCATGTAACATCCTTAACACAACATTACAGAGGTAGCCTTGCAGAGATTTGATGGAATCTTTACGGATGGGCAGTTTGTTGTTGGCAATGAGCCTTGAAAGCGTTGTCTTTGAAGTTTGTTAAAAATCTTGATGGTGGCTTGAAAGATATATTGGATTTAGAACCCGACTTGACACAGGTGGTTTGGAGAGATTTGACAGTTGCAATAAAATTGCATGTAAAATGCTCATAGTGGGTTGAAACACAATGGATTTAGTTTTTTTTTTTTCAATGATGGTAAATTTACCACCCAACATTCACTGGTGGCTTTGCACAGACTTGAAGTTTGGTGGTGTGAAGAATCATAGAACAACATAAATTGTGTGTTTAAACAGAACCTCAATGTAAAAAATTAGGTACTTTTTTCACAGTACATGACACGGGCATGTAACCACCTGCAACCTACATCACACGGGCAGGCTGAAACACATTTGATGTTGGATTTATGGAAGGGGAGTTTGTTGGTAGCAATAAGCCTTGAAGGCATTAAAGTTTGGTGGAAATATTGACGGTGTTTTGCAACAGATATTGTATTTAGAACCCAACATAACACGGGCGGTTTTGAAAGATTTGACAGAGGCAATAACATTTTATGTAAAATGTTGATGGTGACTTCAAACACATATTGAATTCAGTGTTGCTTTTTTATTTTGGTGATGGCAAATGGACCACCCAACATGAGAATGGTGGCTTTGCACAGATTTTACTTTTGCTTTATGGATGAACAGATTGGTGGTGGTAATAAGCCTTGAACATTATTGTTGTATTTGAACAGAACAATAATGTAACATCCAACACAACCTAAATTTACCACCAGACATGACACAGGTGGCTTTTTAGAAATTAAAATAAAAGAAGAAAAAAAAATTATCCTGAAAAAAAAATTACTAAAACACTAAAATAACAGTGGTTTAAAAAACATTACAAACAAAAAATTAACTGAAATTTGAAAAACATTAATAGAACACAACAATAAAAAATAAATGATAAAATGGATACAAAAGAAATATTGCTGAAATGAAGTATTATTGATGCGTTTGAAGCAAAGCAAAATTTACCATCACACATCACACTGGTGGGTTTGGAGATATTTGACGTTGTCAGTACGATTGCATGTAAAATGTTGTTAGTGGATTTAGACCGATATGGGATTGAGGTTTTATTGTAGTTGCCACATTGCACCTGTTTGAGAAAAAAACAGAAATATAAAAAATGAGGCTGACTTTGACATGACATAACATGTGTGGCTTTTGACAAATTTAATGGTGGTTCTATGGATGGTTAATTTGGTGGTGCCAATAAGTGTGAAACAGTATGATGGCGTTTTTTAACATTACATACATTTACAACCTGTGATGACACCTGTGGCTTTGGACAACATTGGATGGAAAATTTTGATGGTGGTTTGGAAGTGATATTTTATATATTACAGAGCTTCATTATACACTATGTTTAATGTACTTCCATTTGGAGCTAGGATGTAAAGATTACTGGCTTTTCCAACTCTCGAACACCCCACATACAGTTGACCGTGTGAGAAACACGGTTTAATGAGGTCGAGTCCTACAACTTTCAACGATTGTCCCTGTGCCTTGTTGATGCTCATAGCGAAACTTAAACGAACCGGGAACTGAAGTCTTTTAAATTGAAATGGGATATCAGAAGGGATGATTGGTATTCTCGGAATGAAAACGTCTTCGCCTGTGGCATGTCCAGTCATGATGGTGGCTTGAATAATATTTGGCATGAGTTTCTTGACAGACAGTCTTGTGCCATTACAGAGTGAAGGTGGATTGAGATTTCTTAGAAGCATGATCGGTGCCTCAATCTTTAGTTCCAATATGTGAGAGGGTACTCCAGATGGTTTTAGTGAGTTTAAAAACTCCGTAGTGTAGTTTACGGCCTCATCTGTGTTACACGTAGTGTCGATAGATTTGTAAATTTGAACACTACCGGGCAATTGTTGCAACAGTTGCTTTTTAATAACATTTACATCTTCGTTTCTTGGGGAAAGAATTGCCCTTTGGCATAGCCAAGTGTGATTAGTAAAGTGTAGTGCGATATTTGGGTACACTGCGTCTTTGAGCTCTTGTTGTGTTTTAACAATATTTGCAATGCTTTGCATTGGTATACTTCCATCTGTTTTATCAGAAACAATGGCACCATTTCCGACTTTAAGTAGATTATGTGCAAAAATATGGGCAGAGGGATCACCTGTTACATGAGCTCGCATGTTTGTCGAGAGTCGAAGTATGTGGATGCCATTCCAAATGTGAGATGATTTCAAGCAGGCTTGCATTTCATCCGCTCTGGTTCCGCGGGGAATAACCGGAAGTGTCTGGCGAAAGTCGCCAGCTAACACCATAGTGACGCCTCCCATTATCTCATTGGTATGTCTGAGGTCTTTCAACGTGACATCAAGTGCTTCGAATGCGGCTTTGTGGGACATAGTACATTCATCCCAGACAATGAGCTTGCAATGCTGTAAAACCTTTGCCTTTGTCGAATTTCTTGAAATGTTACACGTAGGACTTTCTACGCTTGCCAAATGTAATGGTAACTTGAAAGCCGAGTGAGCAGTCCTGCCTCCCGTCAATAGTGTTGCAGCAATGCCCGATGAAGCAACAGCCAGGGCAATGTCGTTTCTCTGTCGTACTTTAGCCAAGAGGAGATTGATGAGAAAGGTCTTACCCGTACCGCCAGGAGCATCCAAAAAGAATATGCCACTCTGCCTATCAAAAACTGCTTTTGTAATGTTGTCAAATGCTTCCCTTTGATCTTGTACCATTTTTGGCTCATTCTCCTCTATGTATGCTGTTATTACATTTGCATCATAGGTTGTTTCCGCGAGTTCCTCACTCGGTAGTACTGAATCGCAGTTTCGATTGGGTTGTGGTAGTCCAAAACTTTTGAGGTCAGATCCACCCAACAATGCGACCTTATTCTCGATGTAGATTAGAGCTTTGTTGAATATGTCATCAGTGTAGTCCAAATCCATATTGTGTTGCTGTATGCGTGCTTGGTGCAGTAAGTCTTCAGAAAGGTTCTCCTTGTGGTTTATCCATAAGTGATGGGGGAGAAGACATTGCGCATGTTTGTAGCATAACGGCAAAAAGATTGCGTAAAGTCTTTGGTGATCGAGCTGCAGCTGCTTCTTCCAATGCTTTGTTCCAGTGGTCGTCGTTTTCCAGAAGTCCTCTGAGCTGGCAAGCCTCTTTGTAGGTTGTACAGATTCTTCCTTCAAATGTTTTCAAATCTGCAAATGACACAGGCCCTCGTACTTCATGCAGCAAGAGTCGAAGGTGAAAGCATTCCGAGTTGGTTGGATGGACGGTGTAAACACGGCCTAGTGCGTCGCTGAACCTTATTCCCGCTTGTTCAGGCACAACTTGTCCTTGCTTTCGACGGTTCCATGTCTTGTTTCTGGTGTTCCAAGTGTAGTAATTTGGTACTTGGTTGTACAAAAACTTTATGGTTCGTGTTTTAAATTCTGTTTATTGGTTATCAGAAAAGTGGAGTTGTTGTGACTTCCAACATGAGAATAATAAACCGTTAATATATAAGTTAAAAAAGGATTAAACTGTTAATATTTCACTTTAACAATGATAGTTAGGATTACAAACTGACAATAAGAAACAAACAAATAATATTATGCTTTAAAAAATTCGCTGAAACAAACCAAAATTAGAAACCGTTAATATATAACTTTAAAAACGATAGTTAGGATTACAAAATGACAGTAAGAAACAAACAAATAATATTATGGTTTTAAAAAATCGCTGAAACAAACCAAAATTAGAAACCGTTAATATATAACTTTAAAAACGATAGTTAGGATTACAAAATTACAGTAAGAAATAATATTATGGTTTTAAAAAATCGCTGAAACAAACCAAAATTAGAAACCGTTAATATATAACTTTAAAAACGATAGTTAGGATTACAAAATGACAATAACAAACGAAGATAACTTTAACAACGATAGTTACGATTACAAACTGACAATAAGAAACAAACAAATAATATTATGCTTTTAAAAAATCGCTGAAACAAACCAAAATTAGAAACCGTTAATATATAACTTTAAAAACGATAGTTAGGAATACAAAATGACAGTAAGAAACAAACAAATAATATGGTTTAAAAAAATCGCTGAAACAAACCAAAATTAGAAACCGTTGATATATATAACTTTAAAAACGATAGTGAGGATTACAAAATGACAATAACAAACAAAGATATGCCTTAAAAATATGAAGAAAAACACAAAAACAATAAGAAACAAAGGAAAAAGATATATATATAAGAATAAACCGTTAATAAAAAATTAGTTACGATTTCAAATTACAATAAGAAACAAAGGAAAAATGTTATTTTGCTTTTATGAAAAAAGCTATAAAACACACATTAACAATAACAAACAAAGAAAAATTAAAATTATGCTTTTAGAAAAGCAATAAAAGCAATACAAATTTAATAAAATTGTTTACCGTTTTACTGGCGTCAGCAGTGTGAATAGATGCACACTTAACAGTCACAATTTGAATCAGAAGCAAGACCGATTCAAGAGTGTTGCCATTCAGAGGAAAACAAATAATAATTCAATATCGTATTAATTATTTAATAATTAATAAAATTTTAATAAAATTTTCTAGATGAAATTTTAAAAATCGGGCTGGTATATAAAATTGCAAAAAATTCGTACTACATGTGTGCCTAATTTCATTAGTGTGAATGCCATAAATTCGTCAGGGCACCCCGTATATACCACACACACATAAACACAGAAACTTCATTTTATAATAGTAGAGATAAAAACAAAATAATTATACAATAATTATACTCTAAATAACAATTATACTTTAATAATACAAAATTTAAGATACACATCCAGGTAACACAATTTTTTCTCAAGTAACTCGCTGTAATTCCTTCTTTCAAACAACATGACAATTTTAAACGTGTGAAGTTTTAGTTTAGCGATGCAATGCCATCTAAAGCCAGAAACGGGACGAAAACTTTTGCATTAACCTAGTAATTTTTGTACCTTAAAATTTTTTTTTTGGTTGTAATTATCATTATCACACTTAGATTTGATACTCTAGGCTATTGCATACTCAACTTGAGCTATTGCATACTCAACTTGAGCTATTGCATACTAAAGCTTGAGATGCGATATATTTGTGCTTATGGGAGTTTTCATATAAAAGAATTTTCAGAACAAACACACCACAGAATACGAGGATTTTACTTTCAATTACCCAATATGTAACACAAGAAGAAACATGTTATCACGAAAACCCTAGCGATATCCACGTATACATTTACAAGAAAAGTACACATGAAAATGGGTGAAATAATTTATCTAATGGATTTGAGTACAATATTCTCAAAAACAATTTTTGAATAACCAAAATGTACATTTTTTAAATTTCTCAAATTGTTAAATAACAGGAAAAACACCTTCGCTCGAGAACAATTCCAAAAAAAAGTTTATTGAAAGATCAAAGTTAACACTAATGCACATAATAATAAGGATCAACACTAATGCACATTTCATAATTAATGCATAATGAATATGTTATGTCATAAAAATCAAATAGTAGACTCTTAAAACGATAATAGCAGTCAACCTATAAAAATTTTGCCTCAATCAAACCTCTTTAAATCCTTTAATAGGTCGAACCCGGAATAAATTGGAGTGTATTGTTCTTTTGATGAGCAGCCTTCAGTAGAATTGACAATTCGTTACATAACATCGGTTCCACACAATTATGAAAGATTTAATTAACGATTTGAAATAGTTTTCTTCCAATGAATAATACATCTTCTAAAAGCTGTTCCCAGTGTTTTCAATACAAATGCATGAATACGGGACCACCAATTATCGCTCTAGATCAGAATTTATTCCAATAAAATGGAATTTCTTAACAAAACCATACGAGTATTGTTTGTTTTTAAGACTTTATGTGCATCTGAGATCCAAGATACCTAGCGTAAAGAATGAGAGCTTTTGTCAATGCGAATGATTTCAGAATTGTTAAGTCAGAAATTAATAACTTGTATCTACTTTTTTTTGACACATTTTACTATAGACAAAAGATATTTAAAATACAAGAAGGACATATTGTAATTGTTGATTTTTTTTTCAGGTTAACTGAACTGAGTTTTTGAGTGATTTTGGTTAGTGTATTGTTGCGTTGCCTAAGATTTTGTGATACGGAAATAGATTATGTAGAGTTTACTTTTTTTATTAGACTCCACATATGCCTGAGTTCAGAAGACAATAGGAGATCTGAAAGATTGAAGTCATAACAGGAAAAAAATTTAGGCCTCTCTAGTGGTCAAAAGATACAGAATTGCCTTTGAACAGCAAATTGAATGTATGTTTAGAAGGTAACTGTGATAACTACAAATAATGCAAATATACTAAGGACAAACTTATAAGAATGGAATATGAACATACAATCTATAATCATAAAGCATTGGTAAAATGTGATATGCGTAAAAGGGCTTATTACTGTACTTGTAATAATTGCAAATCCAGCTTTTTATCTTAAAAATTGAAATTTCCCATAGATGTTTCTTTTCTGGTAATAAAATATGGTTATCTCACAGAAACTGGAAGATGTGTCCAAATTCCAGAGGGCTAATATAGCCCAATTTGAACAGTCGTGGTTTAGCAACAGGTGAGCTCCGGGTTAAAGATTCGATCCAACCAAAGACTCGTGTCCGTGGGGGGTTTGTGTATGTTAAATCTGTCATGGCCTTTAATGTCCTCCTGTTGGCGTGGTGTGGACGTTCCTTTGTGTAGGTCCATTACGACGTTAATTCAACTACCTACCTCTAGTGATATTCCTACCAAAACTTCTAATTCCATTTTATACAGTCTTTTTAATTGAAATCGTAGTTTTGCGATTCTAAGATTTCAATCTTCAGTAACGTGATCTTCCTCGATTGAAAATTTCTAGACTAATTTAGGGTTTTTGATGTTATGGCTTACTAGCTACTGGTTAGGAATACTCAAAATAATGTTTGCAAGATCTTGAAAGGAGGTTAAGGAATAAATCAAACCAATAGGTAACCAGAAAAGACAAACTGATTTTTATAAAAAGCATGAGATATTTCGAGTATTTTGAGAATATAGGGTTTAATAAATGGCATCTACAAAAGTTTCCTGGGGAATTATTGAGTACAGGCTTTCTAAAACTTTTTACTGCCAATGACGGTCTAATTATAATTAGTCCTGGTGTAGCAAAAATGTAGTGACAAAACAGACTTTAGCTGTTAAAAAAATAAGTGAAAAGATAATATTTGATTTTGAAGACTGTTTTGTATAGAAAATCAACGATCTTACTCGGCCATTTTTGTCTCATAAGATTGCTTGAATAATAAATGTCAAAATGAGTTTCTCATCTTGGAGCATATGAATAACTTTTTAATTTTTAGAGATCCTTGAAAACCCACTTTGTTAGGGAAACAGTAGAGAAGGATTTGTTTAGTTTTGTAAAAGGTTTAGGTGGTAACCTGCTGATAAGTGTTTGTTACATGATAATTTAAAAATTATTCACTGAAAGTCCATTGATTCTCCCTTTTTCTACCAAAGGGTCTATTATAACTTGTAAAACTATGTTGTTTAGTAAATACACCTGGAATATCTAGCCTTCATCTTGAATTCAGACTTTTTATCATGAGTTTAAAGTTCTCATTGTTAAAGTTTTATTATTGTTAAATTTTGTGTTATTACAACTTTTTAAGTTAAAATTTTTTTTTTTAGTGGTAATATCTATATTGAAACTGTAAAAATTGAACAAATCATTTTTATAAATAGCTAAACTGAATGCGAAAGGGAAAATAATATAGATGTATCACCTTTTTTTTATGTAAACAGGGGAAGGTGGGGCATATTGTTACACGTTTTTTATTTTCAGCTGTGACATCAAGATATGCATCTGTATGAAGCAAACAAAGCCCTTAAAATTATCATTGATCTCTTACATACATAATGCATATCATTAATATTAAAAAAGTGTTACGTTACGTAGCAAAAATAAATATAAAGAATGGGCTTTTATTAAAATTCATTTAAAATTAAATATACTGACATCAAATGAGACTCCTTAAGCAGGCTTAAAATAAAATACCACTTTTGATAAGTTTACGTATAATTGAACAGCTTTAATTGTGGCCAAAATGTTAGCAATGGTTGTAGCCTACAGTTACACAGTAGGTGATAAAATAATATTGAGGAAATTGTAAATTTATTTTAAATTTTGGTAGGAAGTTAAATCCACAGGGAAAATTAACATTTCTGTTTTTCTCACTGTCCCTCCTGGTGGAATTGGGTGAGGAAGTTTGACAGTGATTTTTGATTTTTCAAATGAATAAGCTTCATTTGTTCGTGAAAATTTATTTGATGGAAAAATTCTTTTGACGTACAACACTTCAAAATTAACATTTTTCTGATACACAATTCCTCAATAGAGTGAATTTTGTTTTCTTTAAGGTGTCCTCTTCAACTACAATGTAATCACCATTGTTAATATATTGTTATCATCTGCAGCAATGTCTGATTGCAATTCTGAAAAAGAGATGTTATCACTATCAGCATAAGAATGTCACTATCAGCATAATGGTGAGTCTTCATCTTCTGTTGATATCTCGGTAGGCTTATACCACAGGTTCACTTTGGCTCGCTTCTTGGGAATTTCTTTCTTTTTAGGGCTTAGTGCTTTTTTCCTGTTCAATTTTTCCATTGTAATCACATTTTTAACTGGCGTATCAGTCAAGAACCCAACATTTCACAAGTCATCTATTTTGTGCAGTTTTTCGGGGTGGGGCTTCAGGGTGGGACCTTACTTCTTACGGAGTCATAATTTTGGTAGCATGTGAAGGAATTAACAAAAGATAACTGCTAATCATATAAAAAACGACTGTAAACATCACATAAAAATGTATGCAAACCGTTATGGAGGAAAAGCTTTAGGAAAAATTAACCAATTTATTTGCATTATCATAAATATTTATAATTAAAAATTCAGAGCTATAAGAATAATAAAATTTACACTGTGAAACACGCTTGTTTGTAATACGTTAATTGGACAGGTTATGTGTGTAACAATGCACTTTATTGCGTTCTGTAACACTGTACCCCATCTGACATAGCTTGCAACAAAAATTTTAGTACTACATAATGTAAATTTAGATCATCCCTTTTAACTCAACAGAACCTAAACACAATTAGTTTTACTACTAAAATATTATTCATGATAAAATAAGCACCACTCATGAATAAAGATAATTTAGTTACAAACACAAAATTTTACTTTTAACATAAAGAGATTTGCTTACAGAAATGTAACTATTGATGCAAATTATTCCAAATCACATGGACTTCTGGAAAACAATATGGCTAACATGATTGTATGATTTTGCTATTACTTTAAAATGAAGTTCACTGTAACACTGTACCCCATATAACACTGTGCCCCACCTTCCCTTATAGCTAGTTGCTGATCATCTGTCGTAAGTATTACAGTATTATTTTAAATATCATACATTTATTTAATAAACACTTATTGGTCTTCTTAAGGTATAAGTTGCTAAAAAGGAATTCCGTTTGAGAGCTGTAAAGATATTTTAACTGAAATACAAAATTTATCTTTCATTTCTTTCAAATTTAGAATACTTTTCGAATTCTCTAGAATTAGTAGATAAAATATAGTTACTTTCACAATGCCTTAAAAATACACTCACTGCCAAAAGTTAAGCACAAAAGGTAAAATACGAAAACAACGTCAAGAACAGCTTTTATTGACACGAAATGCGGCAGGAAAGTAGCAAATAGGTTGATTCATGAAACAAAACAAAGAATTAAATACAAAGATGAAAAAATATTGAATTTATATAAATTGTAAGATGAAGTTATATTGGAGTCACTAACAAATTGATGTTTAAATCCAAAACAAAAAAAAAAACGTGACCACCCCTCATCCTCATACAAAGTTTATAGCGTGTGACCATGCTTACCATGAAGTGATCAACCACCCCAGAGTCGAGTAATCGCTCTTCATCCTGTAGAGCAGTTTGCAACTATCTGAGAGTAGCTGGGATGTGCAGAAACAGCACGGCCTAGGGCATCCCAAAGATTTTCAATGAGATTAAGGTCGTACGAGTACGCCGGCCATACCATTCGCGCAATCCCCTCACTCTCCAGGTAGTCGTCGACGATGCCAGCTCTATGGGGACACGCATTATCATCCATTAAAACGAAAGAAGGACCAACTGTAGCAGCGTACAATATCACCGTGGGTTCTAGGACTTCATCCCGATACCAGACAGCCGTCACAGAACCTCGCCTACAGATGTGCAGGTCGGTGCGATATCCCAACGAAATCTCGGCCCACACCATGATGCTTCCACCCTCGGAATGGTGATGCTCGATGATGTTCTGGGGCCGATTGCGTGAGCCTTGTTCTCTCCAGACCTTTTCACGTTTTTCATCTGGCTCCAGGGCAAATCTCGACTCATTCGTGAACATACCGTTAGTCCAATCAGACATAGATCAATTCACATGTTTCTGACACCACTTTAATCGTGGCCCTCTGGATTGGGCTGATAGAGGAACACAAACTCGTGGTACCCGGGTGTACAGTTCATTCATGTGTAGCGTTCGGAGCACAGTAGTGGCAGATATCGTCTTACCAATGGACGCTGCAATCATAGATGTCACACGTGTGGAGGTCACTCTTAAATTCCGCTTCTCTACAACAGCAATATATCGATCTTTCGAGAGGGTCGTAACATTTGAGCGGCCTGACACATGTTTTCGGACAAGTGCTTGCCTTGTTTGGAATTGTTTCTATAATCGTGTAATGACGGAATGATGAATGCCGAAGAAAAGAGCAACATTAGTGATTGATTGCCCTGCTTCAAGGCGTCCCACAAAATGCCAGCGCTCACTATCTGCCATTCGTATTCTGGACGCCATGGATACATGTCTGTTTTGAATACTAATCCTACGAAATTTCTAAACACTTTTTACGGCACTTACATGCAACTCCTCTAACACTTCATATTACTGTCTTTTTGTATATTTCTCGACACGAAACAGTGATTGGCTGTTACGTAACGCAGTTGCATACCTACATCTACCTCTGCAACAAATTGCAGCCTTTCAATTTCAAATTGTATTCTGGAAATTAACATTTTCCTCTCTGTGATTAACTTTTGACAGTGAGTGTACTTCATCCCATTTGCATGAAGTAGTATAAAAAACTTGAATAGTTGCTCGCTAGAGTTATTATTTGCTTTTAAGCTACAGCCAACATATGATTTTTTGTTTTGATTTCTTGCAAATCAATGTAACGTGATGCTTGTTTTTTTTTTTTTACTAAGATGCATTTTTGTAAGAAAACAACCCAATATAATTTCACTTTGTACAAAACGAAATGTACTTTTTGTAGAAAAAAAAGGAAATATTCAAACTTTTAGTTTCTTATTTCATGATAATATATGTTTTAAAATACAAATGATTTGATAATTTACAATTACCGAATTTATAAATTGGTTTCGTTTTGGTTTTCGTTTTTAATATCGCTCCTTTCGCTATTCATAAAACGTGTTCACCGAAACTGAAATCGGAATTGCTAATAGAATTCATATTTGGTATTTGTCAGATTCTGAATCGGGTTTTTCTTCCCACGTAGAGCATATTCTGCCTCTTTTCAACCGCTCGTGCAGCCGTCCATAATGTTTGGAAACTAATTGGCTTAACTTAACGTGCGTTTTTGAAGTTTCGACATTATTCTGGAAGAGCGACTTTCCGCCAAACGTTGCTTCCCATTAGTTTAAATTACGAAACTAATTAATTTTCAATTGTGACGAAATTAAAACTACTTTGTAGGTGATGAATTTGTATAATTTTCTTTTTTATCAATGTTGCCTATGGATATTTAATTATTAATTGAGTTTTCACATCAGATTTTTTTACTTCTACTTTTCATCTTGTAAAATAAAGACACAGAAAAAATTTTTACCAAAGGTATTTAGAGTTCTAGAGAAAACTATTGAACCAAGTTCAATCAAATTTGAAATAGATACTTTCCTGATCATGGGAATATATCAAATCAAAATATTACTACAGTAGAACTCCAACTATCCGAATCAATTGGGACCGGACCCCATTCGGATATTCAAATATTCGGATAATTGGATTGTTTCCGAAAAAAGGGTTTAGTATGTATTTTAATTAATTACTGTATGTATGTTGAAAATGGGAGAAAAAACTATTTTTAAACAAAAAGTGCTTTTAATTAATTAAATGAAAAGGCAATACTTTTACATGTTAAGCGTACTTACAAGTGCTATACATAAGTACAGTATGCACGTACTGTACTGTAAATGAAAGTCATTGCTTGCTAAACATCTCGGTCAAAGTAAGCTGTTTGACTGTCCTAATCCGTTTTCGGGCAACCAAGTCGAGCATCCGATTGATAATGAGAAGTTGCATGTTGTTACACTCGGGCTTTCGCTCCACTTCAACGCAGTTTCTAAGCCGGCAAATGCTTCACTAGCAGATGGTCCCGTGTCTGCTTCAACTTCGACAATAAGGTCATCTTCTTCAACGACACTTTCTTCTCTCAAACTTTCAATAAGTTCATCATGATTTAGAATTTGAAACCCAGAATCATTATTTTGCGAATCGCAATACGTTTCCGTATTAATTTTTTTTCTGAAATTCTGAAAGCGATTCGGATAATCAGCGATTCGGATAGTCGGAGTTCGGATAATTGGAGTTCTACTGTACATGAATTTTTCCACAAATAAAAAAATTTAGTGTCAATGCCAGTAAAATTTATAGATTACGCAAAAATACCTTTTTTTTCACAAGCCTGTTTGTAGCCTTTATTTCGGTGTTCAGTGAGAAGTTCTTAGTAGGTTTTAAAAAAATGTGTGTTAGTATTTACAATACTTGCAAAATAGAAAAAAAGTGCATCTTTTTATATGCGTTACACCAGCCTCTGAGCTTAGTACATTACCCGTTTGTACAATCGTGACTATATCACCGAATTTTCATACCATACGAAACACTTAAATATAAATTGAGGGAAATTCAGCGTTTTCGAGATTTGATTATGCTTTGTAAAATGTTTGTAATGAAAAGTGAATATTGAACAATTTACTAGAACTTTATTTCTCAAGATTAAACTTTGTAATGGAGTTTTAACAGAATCTCTGTGAATCAATATTTCTTCCCTGAAAGTAATTTAAACTATTAGTAAATTACCACAATCAAAACATAAGTAATGATTTTGGAACGAATTTGAATGTTGAACAAGCAAAATATTTTCATACATTATTTTAATTATTTTTAATACATTTATTTTAATAGCTTTAAAATTTTAAACAACAGAAGTAATATTTTAATTTTTATACTTAAACACTTACTTTTTATTGATTCAGATACATTGACCGGCATCTGTCTATTACAAACCTATGTAGAAAACGTTTTTCAACGTATATCAAAATGTTTCTTTTTTTATATTTTTCAAGTAAAAATACTATGCGTTCAAAAGAGTGAATTAAGAGCATTTATAAATAATATTATTTTGACCTTTAAAAAGTTACACATAGTGATATGTGGGAGAGAATCATACTGTTTAGTGCATATGTATACCATAAAAAATTCAATAGCAAAATTAATTAAGATAACTTACAAAAAATGAAATATTTAATTTCTATATTATTTTCTGTACAGTTACGGAAAAAAGTGAAACCCCCCACCTTTATAAGCAAATAGTTAATATTAAGGTTATAGTTAATAGTTAAGTTAATTCAAAGTTATCATTCAATAGGAAAAATGTCTTCTGTAAATTCGTCTGTATAAAATTTAATTCGAGATCTTTATATTAAATTGCGCGCCAAACTCATACTTTAAAATTTCACCAAGACCAATCTCGAAACCAGAGCTTTTTCTTTAGAGATTTCAAGTAAAGTTCTTGAGAGTAAGATCCGAATTCTCACGGTTATGGATACGGTTAAAAAATTTTAAATTGCAACGGCCACTTTTTTTTATCGTTATATGATGGCCGCAGTTAATAATCCGAGAACGGAGTAGAAAAGATATTTCCATAAACAACTGCCCCAGAGTACTGTCAAGAATGTGTATAAACGACAATGGATAAAAGATGGCGCATCTTTGATAATGCACGTAATTTGCATGCATCACAAGCACCTATCCCTTAGCTAAAATTATCATTTTGTTCTCCAGATGAAAGCACCCTATTGAGAAAGCTTCCAGCCATAAATGTCGTTAATGGGAACTGGTTGCGATGATATAGTCGAAAATGTCGTACTTTGGGACAGTTTTCAAAAATATTTTTCCTGAGGCTATAATGTAGCTGCAGTTTGTTCTTTCCATCAACTATTTATATTCATTACTTTTGAAAGAAATTACCATTTTTTATTTATTTCTATATACATCGAACGAAAATTGTTTACTAAATTGTTTTCTTAATCTATGTAAATGTCCCAAGGTTCAACGTAGTATTGTACCTTGGGATACATGTTATTGTACCTTGCGATACATTTTATTGTACCTTGGGATACATGTTATAACTTGGGAAATACATGTTACTTTTAGATTGCTTAAAGTAGTCTACAAAATAAAGGAATTCCACACGTTAAATCCACACTAACGCATGAAAATTACAATAGATTTAAAATTTCTGAACTGAGTTCATCTAGTAAAATCAGTAAATTTATTGAGCATCATAGGCATTGAAATTAACTGCAAATTTGAAACTTTTCTTGTCGATTTGAATTTCTTGCTGACGATGGGAATGGTACTTTGCAGATTATATTACATTCATCTAAAAATTTCTGCAGTTTCACGATTGAAACTTTCTTGCAAGTCTTGTGGGATCTGGTTAACGTAGGCGTATGCTTGGGTGGTGTTTCCTAAAGCCACGCAGACAGTTTTCTCCGGCAGTCTCCAACTTAATCCATTCTTGTGGCAGTTATGTTTTGCTATTGAGCTGTTTTGAGATTGCTTTTGTTTATTGGTATGAAAGGCGGATATTTTCTGTTCTGGTCAATCCATGGTGATAATTTGCAGATTGTTTTAGGTAGACAACTAACAATACTTTTTCAGCATTTGTAAACCCTTTCCTCACTGCCATTTTGCTGCAATTGTTCTTGAAAGTAATGTGGTCTTCATAATCTAATTTAAGATAATTTTGGAGGTGTCTATTTGGAGTTGAGTTGCTTAGCCCATTCTTATCTGCATCCTAGTTCAAAGTCAACTTTCCCTACAGAACATCGTTCATAGCACTCTCTAGTGCAATCCGATCTATCTTCTCTCGAGTCTTCCCTACTTTGTTTTGTGGCATTTTTTGTTGTTGTAAATAATGTAAATAAGCTAATATACTTTTAAGGTATTACCAAATAATGCAACTCAAACAAACACACTGCAAAATTTAGTGTTCTAAAAATCATAAAATAAAGAGTTTTAAAATAAATACTTAAATTAATTTTTATCAGTTTAATACGCTTCAAAGTATTAGTTACAAATACATTCTATACTGCCATATTTGAAAACCCAAACCATTGTACCAAAGGACCAAATAAATGTTGTACCTTGGGACGTCCTAAGGTACAACTGGTTGCGTTTATGAATGAAGCAGACTAGAAAGTACCATCCTATTATGTTTACATTCAAATCGTACCATCATTAATTAGAACAAATGTTTAACTTAACCAGCCTTAAAAATATAATTATAATCAGGGAAATTACGAGAATCAAATTGAAAAATCCAAAATATTTACTTGCCAGAGGACGTGTTTCAATTAGTTGTATAGCAAACACAACAAACACCTGTGGAGTGCCAATATTCGGGAGAAGGGTCTCTGGTGGCAAATGGTAAACTACAATGTGTTATTTACTCAAAAGGAGGCAGCACAATATAAAATGTTTCGAGGTACAACTGTCTCAAGGTACGACGCTCTCTCCTACCAGAATCCAGTCGTTGACAATTGGTATTTTGTGAATGGTTTTTGTGATTTATACAGATAACGTTCACAGTATCATTGCTGCTTGTTGTCTTTCATCTTTGATAGTAATCTTGAGCTGTCGTTTACAGAGCTAAAGATAAAATTTCAATTTCATATCAAAGTGATGCTTAAAAATGTAAGACTTTGTTCTACCACTATAAAATATCGTGATTGGTGGATGTTTTAATTTTGAATTGTTTTGTTTGTTTCAGAAGCGTTTAAACGTCCTACCGTGGGCCAAACTGGCAGACAATGTAAAAATTTCAAATATACGATATACACCTGCTAACACAGATACTTGAAACATTTAGAGAATTACTTTTAATTTACAACAAAAATTATTAAATTCGTATATATATATATATATATATATATATATATATATATATATATATATATATATATCTGAATCTAGGTTGTTAATAACTTTTAACTATTTCAAAATTCCCCATTTGTCAAATGGAAATTTAACAAAAAATGTGGTAAACTTCAATTAAAGTTTAAGCATGTCTTCAGATAGTTAATTTATATCCGTCATATCAATGTACGATTTGGTGTTCTAAATAAAGGAAAACAAATTTTAAAAATAAAGAAATGAAAGGCAACAAATTTCCTTAACATGAAAAACATCTTTAACCATCATTATATAGCAGGAACATCAATTTTAAAGTTTAATGCTTAGTTGGAAATCGTCTATATTTGATGAAATTAAAGCTGTTCATAGGATTTACAAGTTAATATTATCTTTATTTTTGATTTTTATCTTAATTATCTTGTACTAAAAAATTAAACTGCAAGTCATAAAAAATAGTAAACATTTTACCCATATTTTTCTCAGATTCTGGTTTCTGTCTACTCTTATAAATTTTAATGAAATATCCTTGTATACTTGATGTTTGGAAATTAAGAAAAATATAAATTTATCAAAGAAGTAAAATTAGTTTTGTCCGTGTAATAAATTTTTAAATTATTAAGAATATAAATGTATTTATCTTAAAGGGACCTTGTTTTGAAGCATTCCACTATCAATGACGACTTCTGTAAACTAGGATTAAAAACAATTTTTATTTACAGATATCTAATCTCTAATACCGCGTTGAAGAGATTAACTGTATCAAATACGGTGGAATAACAAGCAAAGTGGTTCGTTATCATTAATTGAAAAATATTAGTAAAATATGTTTACCATACTCCCATAATTGTATATCAGAATATTTTATACTTACGACGCATGCTAAAAGAAAAAGTGAAAAAAACTGCCTTAATCTTGCTTACTTGTGTGATACTCTAAGGTGGTTTACACTCTACGACACGTAACTAGTGAAACGGAGTGTATAAACAGCAAATCGTACGTCTTATTGAATCGGAATGAAATCGGAGATTGGATCGAAAGACTAAACATGGCATTATTTTACGAGAATTTGTCCGACTAAACCTAACGTATAAACACAGCTGCAACGAAATGCTCAACCTCCCGTCCGTCTTTCCGCTCCTGATCTCTACCACTTCTGTCTTTTCGTTATGAATTTCAAACTAAATGCATATTTAAATTTGTTTGTTTGCTTATTATTGTGCTCAATGTCATCTGACCTTCGACAGTGCTGTCACGAATTCCTAACCGAGGATACAGGAGTTTTCATTGTTTATGACAAATCAAAAATAAGAAATAATCTGACAGGAACTAAAAGAGCTTGGCGTATGAGGAGCTGATTCAAACATTTAAGCATGTTGAGCCCTCAGCTGACAAATGAATAAAAAATAACCAACCTACCCATCTCCATATAAGACATTTACGCATAAAGTAGCTCTACCATGTCTATCTCAGCAAACACAAGCTGAAGCTCTCTCTCTCTCTTTCTCTCTCTGTATCAGCATCCCCCAAAAAAAATAAGCAAAAAAAACTTCAAAAAAAAAAAAAAAAACTCTGCAGGTTTCCTGCATGAATTTCGGACAAAATTCCTGCAGGAAACCTGCAGTTTTTTGACTGGTTGCCATAATGATGAATGACTGGTGGCGCCATCTGGTAGTGGGATGAGCAAACATATTATTTGTATTTATAAAAAAAATTTCGTGTTAATTAAGTCGTCCTAGAGCTACACAACGGGCTACTCACAACGAACCGCGATCATTCCAATAAGTGAAAACCCACGCCTCGTAATTTTGAATCAAGATCAGATGAAGGGACAAAGGTTCTGTAGTTCAGTATGCCATCCATTAGGCCGTAAGAGACATATCCTAGTGCGGTGAGTTAATGTGGTGTTTGCTTTTTCTCTGTTTTGGACTTGTGCTTTTTTTTCACTATGAATGCATTCAAAAAAGGTTTTAATTTTGTTTGGAGGGATTGAATACTTTTACAAAATAAGCAACCATATGATATATTGCAAAATATAAAAACATATCGCATATAATTGATATATTATTGTTATGTGATAAGAATTTCCTGTCTGCACATTTGAATTTAGCAATGAAAATATTCTGAAAATGTTAACATCTCATACAACAAATTCATTACAATTATTAATTAATATAACAGACTAAATTAAGATATTTGGTATGTTAGAGAAATACAATATATGCATTGAAATAAAGATTTTAATCGAAGGTTGGCCATCAGTATCTAATTCCAAGGTTACATTTTTTGGCGGGGCTGAAAATTGAAATAAACAGCAATAATTGCTGTTTTTTTACTATGGAAAATTTTCACATTTTTTAAAGAAACTATTTAAGATATATATATAAGATATATATATATATATAAGATATATATATATATATATATATATATATATATATATATATATATATATATATATATATATATATATATATATATATATATTAGTTGATAATTGTTTTCATAAAAATTGCAATTTTTATGGATCAAATTCAAAATTAAAATTCAATTATTCCTTCTAAATGGATCTTTTTTTGAAGGAAAGATGCTGATTTCATTGCTGGGGTGCTTTCCAACCTACCCCTACATTACAGCAAACTCCACAGCAGCATGAAAGAGAAGCGTGCCCTTCCTCCACCATCTGCTGGTGATTTAGTCGCAGTTCATCAACAATTTTTCATATCGAAATGGATGCCTTGTGAATGTGAAAAACATTTCATACTATTTATCTCAAAGTCAAGTAAATAGCGTTTCAGGTTTCAGGAATTATTTTACTCAACACCGGCTTTGTTAATAGCATAGAATCTTTGAGTAGGACCACAATTTTTTTTCTTTGGTTCATAATGTAGGAATACTTGTCTACAGTCTTTGTCTACTAGTCTGGAAAGAGCTTATTATAAGAGCAACGAGGCTGGTAGGAGTCAGTTGCATTGTTGAAGGAATGCGAGGCAAGACTGGCAGAAGCCAGTCACATTCCGGTATTCAGTTACGAGAAAATTAATAGAACAGAAGAGTTCACGATTGCGAGTTTTAATAGAGAGATGAGTGTTCCAGGGAATACGGTTTAGAGAAACTAACTGTGTAATTTGTGTAACGGTATTTATCTTCATGTTCATTAAATTAAATAAATCGTTTGTTATCAAATCAAGAGTTCCGTTATTGCAGTATTAGTGCAGAGTTGCTCACTACAATAATATGAGGTAAGGGGTTCCTAACAAATATTATAAATAAAATAATTTAATTATAATTTGAAAATAAAAATCGTCGTGGTGAGATCTATTGTTTGTTTTATTGAACTTTATTGTTGTTGTGAACTATATTTCCATTAGTCATTAGTACCTACCTACAAGCGTTTCCAACATTAAATATTTGAGGTTAATAATATTATTATTGTTTTCAGATTATATATACCCATGGCTCATGAAAAGAAAAAACAAAACAGTGTTCGACTGAATATCGGTCGTATGGTTTTATTGAACCACCAGAGAATATCTAAAAACTATCGGGTAAGAATGTGCTGTCCAATGATAGCATGAAGCCAAATAAGCTTCCTCACCATTTGGAAACAAAACACAGTGAAAAGAAAAATACCTCAGTGGAGTATTTTCGCAAACTACGAGACAATTTTCAGGGAAAAGAAATAAATTGGATTGTAATTTTCAGTAAACAAGGAAGCAATAAAGATAACGGTTTATTATCATCATATGAAATCAGCAAAATCTTGAAAGCCATTAGGCATTGGTAAAATTGTCATCTTACCTTCAATATGAGTTGTAATTTCAACAATGTTAAACAAACATGCAAATGAAGTTAACAATAAACTATATTTGGATCAGTTTGGATGAGCAATAAAACACTATTACTGACATATAAACTGACAAAAATAACAGACACTAAGGTAATTACAACAAAAGACGATTTTGAGGGAGGATTAGGAACACAGTTTTTAAAAGCGAATACGTTTTCCCTTGAAAAATTCCATTTCGTGGCAAGTGCAAAAATAAAAAGCTTGATTTAAAATTTAATGTCTTCAGTACAGAAGAAGCTAAAGCAGCCTATTAATTTTTTAATAATCAATCAAATCGTAAAATAAGCCACCTCGACCTTCTGTCGTTATGATAAAGAATTATGGATAGTTCCTAGTAATTGCTTTATTCATACATGACACTTTAAATCAAACACTCTGCAGTGGTGTTGCGTGTGATGAAAAGGAAACACAATTTATTAAGATAATAAATATTTTAGACAGAAAACCACAAAAAACAGAGAATTAAAACAAAATAGAAGTTGATGGGAAAAAGTTGTTTTGAAGACACAAATTCGGGAATATTTTTTATCTTTTGATCTCGCACAGTTGCCACTTCTAACAACTAAAAATTACACAAACTTTAAAAACACGAAATTAATTCAGAGTGAAAAAACAGAAAATGTCACTGCACGTGGCAAACAAACACTAGTTTGAGTTACGCCGGTTACACACGGCGGATTTTTCAGTGTCGGAGAATCGTCCATCACCGCCGTTCCAACAGTGGCGCATTGAAATAAATTAGTGCTTATACATAAAATGAAAAAATAAACGCTCGGTCAATTTGCCGTTGGCTATGCAGAAGCCAACTGCCTCTGACGTCGACGGCAGTTTAACCGTCGCAGCGTAACTAGTGGAGTACGTAACCAAATGCACATTTACACACACGGCTGTTTTTCTACAGTTTAGAGTAGTTTTGCTCACTGGGAGTTACCATCGAGTGTGTAACATACTTGTTTTAGCATCAATCAGTTTTTTCTATTGCGAACATGAGTGACCTAAATATCGATAACGAAATTTTAATTGTATTAATCCAAGGAAAGACTGTTGTGTGTGACGGCGGAATAACAATAAAGCTAGAATTTGCTCTCTGTTAATTTCAAACTACAGTAAGCAATACATCATTTGAATAACACAGTTAAACTAAAGTAATTTGATTTAATGATGAAACTACACTGGCAACAGTCAGCTGACTCATACGACGGCGACGGATATTTTACCGCCCTGAGTGTAAACGTTAGATTTCTGTGAACGACGACTGTGCATTCTCTGCCACAGAAAAATCCGTTGTGTGATTAACCGCCCTGTGCAGAACATCGTTTGATCGTTGAATTCTGTTGCAAATGTCTCAAATATTCGAAAATAATTTATATTTTTAAAGAATATTAATAAGACTCAAAATACAATACAGAATTTAAATTAAGTTTAAATTGTTTTTGAAAAATAATTAATTTTTTAGTAGTACTTCTAAAACAATCCAAGTAATTACTATGCTCAATATACCTTACAGCTACTCCAAAACCACAAATTATGGTTGATTTAAGAATAGTTACTCAGAGATTTTAGCATGAAACTTGCTTAAATACATAAGCAAAGACATTTTAAATACCGTGTTCACTAAACTAAAATATGGTGTATCGTATTTACAACATTGCATTAACATACGTTGAATTTATTTTATGTGATACTTGAACAAACACACAGACGCAAGGACAAGATAGCCGGATAGACACCAAGTTCAGTCACTAAATGAATGCAATTACTCACACTATTCACTGTTTCATGAAAATATATTCAACCATTTGTTCGTAGCATGGGCACATTCAGACAGATGGACAACAGATAGACAAACAAATGGACAGATAGACGGATGGACGTACACCAATCGCTTAAGAGACAGGTATTACTTGAGAAGTACACAAAAAGTGTAGTAAACTTGAAATGGGTCAAAAATATTCAATGTACAAACACTCTTGTTTAAATAGATGTAAGATCTGTGGATGTTAATCAACTCAGAGAGGAAATACTTTTCGCAAGATTCCTCAAAGTGGATACTAATTTAAGGTGAAACAATATTCAAGGAAGCCCAGTTTTATTTTAGGGGGGAATGTTCCACTGTTATTCTCTAACGTAACATAGGAGAAAATGCCCAATTTTATGTTTGAAAATTTCAGAGACATGAGTAATTTTTGAATAACTAAAATATACATTTAAATAAATTTCTTAAATGGTTAAATAATAGGAAAAACACATTCGCTTCGAAACAATCACAAAAAAAACTTATTGTGACGAAAGATCAAAGTTAAGAATAATGCACTAAATAATGAAAGATACGTGTTCAACAATAATACACATTTCATGAATAATTCATAGTGAATATGTTATTACATAAGAATCAAATAGTAGACTGTCAAAACGACAATAACAGTCAACCTATTAAAATTTTGCGTGAATCTTCTAAAAGCTGCTCCCAGAGTTTTAAATACAAATGCATGAATACAGGACTACCAATTTTCGCTCCAGATTTTGCATTCAGTATTTATTCGAATACAATGGAAGGCCAAAACAAAAGGATACGAATATTGTTTGTTTTTAAGAGTTGGTAAGATAACAAGAGTAAAGAATGAGAGCTTTTGAAATATCAATTGATTTCAGCATTGCTACAGTAAGAAATTAATAACTTGTATATACTTTTTTTTGACACAGTTTACTTTAGACAAAAGAGCTTTTAAATGCAGGAAGTACGAATTGCAAATATTGATGTTCTCTGGTAATCTAAACTGAGTATTTGTTTAGTGTTTAGTTGCGTTGCCTAAGATTTTGTGGTACGGAAATAGATGACCTAGAGCTTACTTCCCTTATGGCTGTCTCATTACAGAAGACAATAGAGATCTGGGAGATAGAAGTCATCACAGGAAATACATTTAGGCCTCTCAAGGTGTCGAAAGATTCAAAAGTGCCTTTGAACGACAAATTGAATATATGTTTAGAAGGTAACTGTGATACTACAAATAAAGTCCCTTACTTTTTGCCATAGGAGAATGTCGTGTACTTCAGGTATAGTCATACTAGGGACTGTAAAAATAGAAGGAGCGAATATAGTTTGAACAGGTTGGTAACACTAGGCTAGGATGCCGTCATTCACTCATGATGTTTGAAGTTGGGGGACTTCAACAGATAAGTTGTATTTTGCATTTTTCTGTTTTTACTTATCTAAAGTAAAATTTTGAAGTAGATTTTCTCGATTTTTCATCATTCTTCAGTGTTTTTTACCGACACACGGTTTAGCAATTAATTCTACTGCTTTTCAAGAGTTAATTCCAATTTTTTTTCTGGCTCTTTCAACCCAACTTCAACTTTTCCATTATGGCAATCATATTAAAAATACCAGCTGTTGTACCAAGGGACACTTTTGCCTGCCCTCCCTAGGGACTAAATACGCTGCTGCCCCTAGATAAAACATCAGATGGTCAATGATCTGTTTCTAAGCTATTTGGAAATTTTTATAATGTAATGAAATTCATAGGTAAAATGATTTAGTATGTGCTTATGTAAAAAAGTTGCAAAAAGCCAAAAAGGCAACTGTCTGACATTTCATTAGAGAAAGAAGATTATCCAGAACTGCCGTCTGATTCGGCATCTGAAGATTCTGACACATATCTGCAGTAAATCATTGATTAGCAGTTTTAGGAGGAGTAAAAACAAAGGTTGTTGGATGTAAATGATTTAGCTGTTGGTGATTACATTATTGCAAATGTAAGAGCAAAAAGATGTTTCAATAATAACTTCTAAAGGGGGACTTTACTTCATATAACTTCCGCTAGTTGGAAAAAGATTTCGGCAGGGGATGGTAAAGCTAAATTTACTGACGAAAGTAGTGTTTAGTGCGAGATTGAAGATAGCGGCATAGTTTGCAAGTTACCAGCCCACAGAAATGATAAAAAAATCTCTAGTTTCATGTTTCTTTTACTAATTTTGTAATAGGATACGGTTGTTTGTGTGAGGTTTCCCACATTTTGTAATGCACTCAACAGTGACGTTAAGAATAATACTACTTTCGCTGCAATTTACTGCGATCAACCAATATCACTTTATTCCTTCACTTTATACAGTACTACACTTCTCAAACATACAAGCATTCAGTAGGCAGAAATCAACAGGACGCAGAAGTTAGAAACAAGACATTTGTCAACAAATATCAATGTCTACGCTATTAATAGTCATATTTTCGTCTAATGACGGATCATTCTTTCTTTGAATACACCACCTGATTCTTTTCGATCATTAATACTTCGGAAATAAAATTAGGCGATGCAAGATTCATCAAATCTTATGAATAAACAATAATACGACAGAAGTAAATGAGTCTATCCCTCTGGTATTCCAAAGGAACAAAAATATCCAAGACGTAATGAAACGGGCCTAACTGTCTTGGAGTAAGCAAATATGCCTGTAAAAAGTGTAAAATTCTCTTTGGTAATCTTGACACTCTCATCACATACTCATGTTATTCTTTTTACACTCTCTTTAGAATTACATTTAAATTCTTTCGGAACTATCTTTAGCTTTATCTTTACATGCATTCTCTTTGCACTCTCATTTGCATCATCTTTACATACACTATCTTCGTGCTATCTCTAGCATAACTTTTATTTTATCTTAGTGCTTTCTTTAGCATTCTTAATTCCTGAAAAACTTGTCTGACGTGGTTTCGGTATCATCTCTTGTTGGATACCGGGACACATGGTAATTGTTGGCTATGTACTGGCCGATTACTGCAGCCAAAAATACCGTGACTCCACTAAATATTCCCGTTCCATACGATGATCTCCAAAAAGTTGTCGAAGACATCGTGTGGAACGATTTGAATAACGACTGGAGCATGCAGAGTCACAATAACCTCCACAGCATTCGGTCAACCGTTTCTTCATGATCTGTATTCCAAATACGAAACTACGATGTGCTTTTAACTCGCTTTACTCACAGTCAACTTTGGTTAGGGGAGACTGCGCCTGTGTGTGCACGTGTGGAGTTCCTTTTACCAATTCGGCATATTTTAATTAATTGTCCTGTTTTTAATCGTCACCACGTTTTATTTTAACAACACAATTTTAAACTTTGAAACTTTGAAAAATTGACACTCCAAACTATTTAAAGTTTTACAAAACATACATTTTTTAAATTTCATCTAATTTTTATTTTTTAACTTTTTTAAACTCCATCCCTTCATCATACATTTTCTTATGTTCATAACTGGTTTAGATTTTTAAATATTTTATTGATTTTACTGGGTCAAATTTCGTCTTGTGTCTGGTACAACGTGTCCACTCTCTATTGGACCTTGCGCTATAAAACCCAAACCAATCATCTTTAGCATTCTTCATACATTCTTTTGGCCCTCAAGCGTTATCTTTGCACTCTTTTTAGCACTATCGACATTCTTGTCACATATACTCATGGAACCCTCTTTAGCTCTCTTTTTTTCATTATTCATGATATCTTTTTGAGCATTCTCTTTGTAGTCATTTGTAACCCTCTTTGCATTTACTTGATACTCTATTTTGTAACTTCTTGGATAATAATGATTAAAGTTTGTGTGCTTGCATCGAATGATTAAGGCCTATGCTTCTGAAGTAATGTGTGAAAACGGTGATGTATTACCATTTATAAAAGTGTATTCAGTTTTACATTTTGACCTACGTTTCATTGTTTTGCCCCATATACCACTCACCACACTAATGCGTCACACCTCTTAAATGCATTTATTTTATCTTTTAACGAATGGATGAATTAATAAATTCGTTCAAAACTATTCTCTTTCCTTTATAAGAAAGTGTCTTGGTAAACTCGGGAACTAAGCCAGGCTTTACGTTTTAACTCATATAGGAAGATTTTTTGTAAAGATAAGTATATATGGCTCTGTGTTTACTTGAACAATTTTTATGCCCTGTCAGTATCGGGTGACAGGAATCAATATCCTCGTCTTCCGGTGTTTTGTATTGCAAATACCTTTACAGATGACAATTTATAAACTAAAGTATCTAACCATTTTTTTAAGATTCGAACTATATTTTAAAGTATGTCTACGACATACAGGTATAAGTCGCTGGTATATATCCACACTCAATCATCATACATATTAAAAGATTTAAAATCAGCAATCACTCATCAGACCTCCCTCACTAAAAAAAAGTTGCACTTGATCTTCTCTCAGACAAAATTCCTTTTATGGGAAAGGTCTTTCAAAGTGACTTTTCTCAACTGAAGAAGAAACTAAGGGCAGATATAAATCCTCGCTGCAGGGGAATCTAGTAATTTTATTTTGTCTCGACTATATATATATATATATTTTTTATTTCATTCCATTTTATTTCAACTACCGCTGGTCATAAGAGCCTCTTGCATAACTGGACTACCCGAAACCTGATGCATATTCGGATCGGTGTCTTGTCCCTTACTTTATGTTGTCGGTAAAAAGTTTTTACGATGAATGAAAGACTTTCCTCTTAGCAGATTACAAGACGGGTTGAATGACCAGACGGAATACATGGAGGATCTATGAATATGCTGATGGGTTTCCTAATTTTAGAAAACTCGTAAACGGAATCGAAAAGCTTTTTAGAAAACTTACTCTTCAGGTGGTTGACAAACTGAAATTATCATACAACTGGAGTGTTTTCGGTGCTGTATACTAAGGGATTTTTACTTTCATCTTCTCCAAATTGACTTCAAGTAGTTCTAAGTGCATTATGCTACGTTATGCAGATTCTTTTGAAAACTTTCTGAAACAAAACTCATAAAACAAGTTACTTGTGATGATTAGGAAATGATTTGCTGACACGAAGAAAAATAACACTAATGTAGTGATCATAGCATTTGTTTAGAGTTAAACTGCAAACTATTTTATAAAATAATTTTAAATATTCTTGAGGTTATGTGGGCGGATATGAAATTACATTTGATGTAAATCTTGACAAGAACCGAGGAAATTAAAATTCGTAAGAATCGCAATAATTAAATAAAATTTCGCATATTTAATTTTATTTCATAGGGGAATTCAAATCTAAATAAACAAACCATACGAAAAGTGAATATTTTAATCTCAAGAGAAATGCTTTCGCATGGTATACATCGGGGCTGCCTCAAAATGTAGTTTATCGTCAATTCGGCAACATTTGGTTTAAATCTAATTGACGTTTTCCAATCAACTATCATATGTTAGGATTCCATTTGGAATTTCTAAAGGCGGCGTACTAAAATAGTATCGAAAAACAAGCCCAGTGACATCACATTTGGAATACGATTAAAATGAATTACATTTTAAGTCCCTTTTTTTAGAATGTAACTATCATGGACCTTAGATTTTTTTTATCACATTCTTTTGGTTTAGTTGCAGATATTAACATGTGTGGAACTATGCAAAAGATAAACAATTGAAAGAAAACAAAAGAAATTTCTTGTTAAAAAATGCCTGACAATATTTTTCGGTTTCTAGATTTTCATTAACTTTATGCATTTTTGTTGTAGTTTTGGTATTGGCTTCATTGAACTTAAAATCAATCGCAAAACATCAAACGATGTTTATTATTCTACATAATTTCATTATTATTTATTCCATTACTTCTTTTATTCTTTGTTGCATTTCTCTTTTCTAAATAATCTTTTATTTTTTTTCTTGCTTCTAGGAGTTTTAATTATTGCTATGTACACAATAATATTTGAACCAGCTACTTTGCTGTTTACATTTATACATATACTGTCACTTTGCTTTGGAAAAGCACAGTTTTAAAAGGTTTTTTGAAAGATATTTAAATGCACATAAAATATGTGTATAAGAAGTCAGAGTCCTTTATAACTTACTTAATTTTGCTATTTTCTTGTTTTTCTAAAAGTACATAATGTGGAAAAGAATCACTGAAGAGAATTCAGCCATTTAAGAGCATTTAAAAGACCAGAGATAAAATTTTTACATTTTAAACATATTTTAAAAAACATACCAAAGAAATACAAATACAAATACAAATATTGACGACCCGCTACAGGCTCAAGTCCAACAAAGCTGGTCCTTTGTTTATGAACTCCCTCTGACTATCCAATTGTATCTTAAATTCGTACACTCTCTTTGAAATAACTATATTCTCTGGCAACGCGTTCCAACTGTCTATTACCCTATTAAAATCGTAGTTTTTCCTTAAATACCAATTAAAATGTGTCCTATTCAATTTATACCCATGGCCCCGTGTTCTGTTATCCCTATTGAAATTTAAGCTCTCTGCGTTCCCTTGTTTTACCAACTTGAAAAGCTGCATCAAATCCCCCATCCTTCTTCTTCTTTCCAGTGTATACATGTTTAGCTTACTTAAACGTTTATTGTAGTCGAGATTTGCTATCCCCTTTATTATTTATGTAGCTCTGTGCTGAACCCTTTCAATTAATTCTATATCCTTTCTTATATATGGAGCCCAGAATTGTACAGCATATTCTAGATGTGGTCATACTAAACCCTTATCTAACGGCAAGATTATATTCTTATCCCTTGAAGTTACAGTCTTTTTAATATACCCCAATAACCTATTAGCCTTTTTAGAAAGAAAATCATTATAACAATATAACGTCCGTCGGTAGCGCAAAGTGAATTTCTCCAATACAGCGTTTGATTTTAGTGTGTAAGATCTCGAAACGGCATGTTATGGCTCCGAAGTATCATTTGGAAAAATCTGCGAATTGGCGCATTATCGGCCGCATAGAAGGAGGGCAGACAGTCATCGAATCAGCGAGATGTGTGAATATTTCAAGACAGACAGTATCTGCGCTATGAATTTCAGATATCTGGAACTGTTGTAATTAGGCCTGGACAAGGTAGTAAATGTATAACAACTGCTTCTCAAGATTGATGTATGGCTATAACTTCCTGTCGTAACAGTAAATGTACTATTTGGCAGTTAAGTTCAGAGCTTACAGCAGCCACGTAAACTGTTGTATATAGGCAAATTGTACACAGAAGACTTAATTGAAAATGCCTTTATGCCAGAAAGCCAATGATACGTATTTCACTGTCTTCACAACACAAGAGAGATTGCTTTAATATGGGCAAAGAACATCAGAACTGGAAACACCAGAGTGGACCCATGTTATCTTTACTAATGAGTCGAATTTTAGTATTACATCTGATTCTAAGCATTTTTACATCTGGAGGGAGTCGGGAACGCGAAATCTTCCTTAGAACATAGTGGAATGTGACCGTTTTGATAGTGCAGGTGTGATGGTGTGGGGTGGGATAGTGGACACGCCAATACACGTTTTCAACAGAGGATCTGTGACCTGCTAGATATATCGGGATGCGGTCTTAGAACGTTGTGTAATATTTTTAGAGGTGCATATGGATCTGATTTTGTATTTATGGACAATAATGGTCTTCCCCATCGAGCAAACCTAGTTAACGAATTCCTCGAAAATGAAGCCATTGAGCGAATGACGTGGCCAGCAAAATCTCCTGATCCGGAGACATCCCTCTTCTTGAGATATAAATGCCCTGAGGACCACATTGCTGGAGGAGTGGAACTTAATTCCCCAAATTATCGTTAGGAACATTGCCAGTATGAAATCACGTATGTGCACAAGTCAGGGGCGATTACATTCCATGTTAAATTCATCAGCCTTACTGTTTTTCTGAGTTATTCATTTTTTCTCTGAATTCTCCTTATCACATATTATTGCCATTTTTATTGTTTCCTGCTACAGTTTAATATCATTTGCAGTGTTCTTATATTTTTTCCTTTGTATTTATGTGTTATGTCTCATTCCAGACAAAATCATAAAATTATAGCTCATAGTTTCTGAGAAATTCGAGTCTATGCATATAACGATAATTTTGGACACCAGTGTATGTCGCTAGGTATGGCACAGAATGGATATATTTAAAGAAATCCTTAGATTTTTAAAGATTTGATTTAAAATCTACACGTTCTCAGAGAATTCAAACCAACAAATTTTCTATGATTTTGGAAGTTTAGGATAGATTCATTGACAATTATATAACAAATTACATGCCTGGTGAGAACATAACAATCGATCAACAATTATTATTAAGATTAAAAATTAAGATTTTGTCTCTTATCTTTAATACTATTGTTTTATTTCTCTTTTAAAATACTAATATTTTGTTTTGATGCTTTTTTCTGATACACAGGTCATATTATATGTACATTTCATGAAATAATCTTAAAAGTTAACACGACTGAATATGTGTCTTTGTAATATTTAGTTATTGTAATTATTTTATGCGATTTATTTACCGGTGTCGAAATTATACCGGCAGATGTTTAAGGGTAATTGCAATGGTGGACTTTTAAGAGTAATCACAATGGCGGACATCCTAGCGTTAACTCGACAAATTAAAAACAAAAAGTATGTTTTTACTTTTAAACGTTTGCTCTTTATTCTACACGTGTCATCACGCTATTCAAAATGGCGCATAAAAACATTTCGTAATTTTTGAATGTATCCTTCGACGACAGATAGTCCATAAACACCACTAAATTAGTTGAAACAAATGTCTATGTTTCAACAGCACGAGGCGCATTTTCAAAAGTGAGATGTCGTTGAGTTTTGAAATTCCTCCGCAGTCACCGTAAATTAATTTAAGAAACTTGAGCCAGGACAAATAATCACAAAGAACCAGAGCGCCAGTTCTGCAATATTTGAAACCAAGTACTGTTAAATTAATTCTCTCAAAGAGGGGTGTCAACAAAATTATAAACTCCATTTGTCATTGCATGATGTTACAAGCAAAACGCCTCTGAAAATTATTAGCATTCGAACCGAAAATTAAATTTGGAAAAGCCAAACCATTTTCAAATAAAAGAGATAACTTCCACTAATTTTGTTAATAACCTCAGAGACGATAAATTCCATTGAATTATTTATTTGCCTTCCAAAACAGGATAAAGAGTTTAGAGCAAATTCTATTGCACCCAAAACATAATATAGGCCTACCTGACATTTACGGATGGTGCAGTTCTGTTGGTTACGTTAACAAATGAATTAAATACTTCATGTTCCCAAACAATTTTTGTTATAAAGTATTACATATCGCTAGGTAAGTAGCGGAAAAGAACCAACCCACACACCTTATTTCGAGCATTGTTAATAGTAAAACAAATTCAAAGGTACCAATTCAATAGGGAATAACGTACTATACAATTAAATTATAAAATATTGCATAAGGGTATCTTGCAGTTTCCATGCCTTATCATATTCTACACCGTCACATTAGTCTAAATGTGAAATTTCAAGGATTTATTACAGTGTTAAAGATGTTGCTCTTTTCAGGGATCTTCTCTACATTGAAAGTTGGTAATCGTAGATAGCGATTATTCGTCGTTAGTCAGCAATTGTTCTGATGCAGCAATTAATTGATTGAACGAACCATAGAAGAAGGATGATTTATTTTGATAAAATCAAATCCCAACGGGGATATTTTAAATTACTCTCACCAGTTGTAAAGTCATTGGTAGAAGTACGTCGTCAAAACAATTATATATCTTGGACACGTCGGGATTAGGGAGTGCAATCCGATCCGGCAACATCAAATCCGGTCCGGATCCGATAAACCCGAATTTTTTTAAATTAATTAATCGATTATTAAAACCAAACTTTAAAGTCACAAAATCGTTTATTAAGCAATCGATTGTGAATTTGTTGAGATCGGTATATGGTTGCAGAAAGGAAGCACTTCAGGAACAGGAACAACAAGAACTTTAATAAACAATAATAGGTTAATTACATGGTTCGTCTCGCCTTCAGTACGAGTGCGTCTGCTGGTGTTAGTATTCAAAGACCGACTTTATATACAATTCTGCAATACGGCAGAGTGAAGCGCCATCTACTGGGTGAATACTACAGAGTATCCCTCCAGTGACGAAGGAACGATAAACATAGGTAACAATACAGCACAGATAAGCAAGACAAAATAAGAAAATGAGTACTCGTACAATTAAAGATATTTACAATTTTAAATAGTAATGTAACCATTTACAATTCAATGAAGTACACACAATGAGGGGAAAAAAAATTTTAGTTATTTCTCCATGACAATTCTATCGGGGAAATGTACACACCGTCCCGATCGTGTAATTACAGGTGTTTTAGATTGTGGCTTAGGTGTGACCGATTTAAGTTTGTCAATGTGGGAAGATAGCTTTGGGGATTCCATGGTATCCGAAAAATAAAAAGCTGGCTTTACTCTGTCGATGGAAACAGTGTTTTTCTTACCATTTAACTCAATGACAAAATTTTTGTCTGTACGGTTAACAACCAGATGTGGTCCGGAATAAGGAGGTGTGAGAGGAGGTCGAACTTTGTCGATTCTTAAAAATATATGGGTGCATGTTTTTAATGATGGGTTTACATAAACTTTAGTATTACCATGATTTGTAGATGCGATAGGATTTAGTTTTCGCATCATTGAAATGAAATTGGACACATAAGTAGGAGTAAGGGATTGGGGTACGGAATCAGTTGTAAAAAGATCAGATGGTAAACGTAAAGTAGTACCATAAACAAGTTGAGAACTGGTCGCATTGATATCCTTCTTAAGAGAAGAGCGTAGACCTAATAAAACTATGGGTAAAACTTCCGTCCACTTAGTGTGTTCATGAGCTGTTATGGCTGCTTTGAGGTGCCTGTGAAAGCGTTCAATCATCCCATTTGATTGAGGATGATAAGCAGAAGAAAGAATTCTATCAGTGCCTAAAGTATTTGTGAGTTCACGAAGAAGATTAGATTTAAAATTTTGTCCCTGATCTGAAGTAATAGTGACTGGTGTACCGAATCTACAAATCCAACCGTGGAGGAGAGCTCTAGCAGTGGTTTCTGCTGTCATATCCGTGGTGGGAATGGCCTCAGTCCATCGGGTGAATCTATCAATGATGGTTAAGCAATATCGGTAGCCATCGGAAGGTGGATAAGGTCCGATAAAATCAACGTGAATATGCGCAAAACGCGCGTCCGGTAAAGCAAATGTGCTAAGTGGAGCTTTGGTATGCTGAAATACTTTTGCTCTCTGACATTTATTACAACCACGTACTTTGTCTTTGATGAACTTTTTCATACCAGGCCACACAAATCGGCTCGAGATTAAATTAGTTGTAGCTAAAATACCTGGATGGGAGAGATAATGAAGGTTTTCAAAAACAGTAAGTCGCAGAGATTTCGGAACAAATGGGCGAGGGTTTTCAGTGGATTTATCACAATATAAGTGTATATCTTCAAGTGGAAAGTAGTGTTTTTCCAATTTTAGTGATGTTTCCGAGTTGAGTAAGTTTGAAAGTTCCTCATCGTGCAGTTGTGTTCCTCTGCAAACATTTTATAGTCAAGTGAAGGAGTTTTTGTAATGGCATCAATCTCGATCCGAGATAAAGCATCTGCAGCAATGTTGTCTTTACCACTAACATGCCGAATGTCAGTGGAAAACTGCGAAATGAAATCCAAATGTCTTAGCTGGCGTGGTGAACATTTATCTGCTTTCTGTTGAAAAGCAAATGTTAGCGGTTTTTGATCGGTATAGATGAAAAAGTCTCTGCCTTCTAGCATATGTCGAAATTTTTTTATTGATGAATAAATTGCTAGAAGTTCACGATCATATGTAGACCACTTTTTCTGACATTTGTTAAGTTTTATGGACATGAATGCTATAGGTTCCCACTTTCCTTCGGTAGATTGCATGAGAGAACTACCAATTGCAACGTCCGATGCGTCAGTCCAAAGACTAAGTTGAGCACTGGGAATCGGATATCTAAGTAAAGTTGCTTTGGCAAGTGCCTTTTTTGCATCAGAAAAAGCAGTATCTGCAGCAGTTGTCCAATCAAGTGGATTTTCAGGGGATTTGCTAGTTCGAGTAGGTTTTCTTTTGTTCCGATTACCTTCTAAAAGTTGTATCATGGGTGCTAAAATGTGAGAGGCTCTGGGTATGAAACGTCTATAAAAATTATACAGACCTAGAAATCTACGAAGTTGTGTGAGTGTAGTTGGTTTGGGAAAGTTTTGAATTGCTTCTACGCGATCTGGGAGTGGTTCTAATCCTTGCTCTGAAATTTTAAAGCCAAGAAAATTTAAAGATGATACACCGAAAGTACATTTTGATGTTTTTAACGTAAGACCATAATGATCAAGACGTTCAAAGAGTGCGCCAAGATGAATCATATGTTCTTCGCTCTAGTATTACTGGCAATTAAAATATCATCTATAAATGCAAAGACACCATCCAGACCACGCGTAACCTCGTCGATAAATCTTTGAAAAGTGCTTGAAGCATTACATAACCCAAACTGCATCCTTGTACTTTCAAATAGTCCAAAAGGGGTGCAAATGGCTGTTTTATGGATGTCCTGGGGGGCAACAGGAATTTGATGGAAAGCTTTGATTAAATCTACTTGCGAAAAGATTTTCTTTCCATGCAGCTCATTAGTAAAATCTAATATACTAGGAACTGGATATTTATCTTTGACTGTTTGAGAATTTAAAGCTCGAAAATCACCCACAGGACGCCAATCGTCACATCCTTTTTTAGATACCATGTGTAGAGGTGACGCGTAATTACTTTTGGATGGTCGCATATGACCCAAATCAAGCATGTATTGAAATTCAGTTTTCGCTATTTTTAACCGATCAGGAGCAAGACGTCTAGGTTTAGCAAACACTGGCGGGCCATGAATTTCAATATGATGCAGGACATTGTGTTTTACAGGTTGATTTGCACATGGCACTTTTGTAATATTAGGAAAATCGACCAATAATTTAGAAAAATCGTTATCCAATGTAACAACTTTGACAGAAAAAATATCAGCATTATTAACAAGACCGTGAGAATTCA
Organism: Metellina segmentata; assembly: GCA_947359465.1. Lineage (NCBI taxonomy): Eukaryota > Metazoa > Arthropoda > Arachnida > Araneae > Tetragnathidae > Metellina > Metellina segmentata. The sequence continues at coordinate 1,980,620 of OX375878.1, forward strand.
GATTAGTAGTACAATCATTTAAACGCTTACGCCGTAAATCAGGTTTTAAATTGAAATAATGCAAAAAATCTGCACCAAGAATTGCTGTGGTAACATTACAAACATAAAATGGGAAAACAAAATTGCGTCTTAAACCAAAATCTAAAGATAATAGTTTTTGACCATAAACATGAATTGTTGTGCCATTTGCAGCACTAAAGGTTTGAGTTGGATGTTGTTTACGCTGCGATTTGGTAGCAGGGATAATCGAAACATCCGATCCAGTATCGACCAAAAGGTTTAAATTCGTTTTTTTGTCTCTAACAAATAGGCGACTTGATCGAGTAGGCAAAAAGTATGTCGCTTCTACTCTTGCCTGCTTTCGTTTCCCGTAAACGAGCAGGGCTGCACACATTTGTTGGCCTTGGATTTGTACTTCCCATGGTACCAACAAACAGAGCTTTCAGCCGAAGTGCTGTGGCTTCTGCGGGATGAGTTACGATTGCGGGAGAAACTACGTGATCGGCGAAGAGTGTTTACTTCTTTACGTAGTTCATGTATTTCTTCCATGAGTTGTTGCAAAGTGTTCGGACCTGCTTCGGCAGTGGAAGATGAAATCGAAATTCCACTTACCTCGGATGGTGTTACTTCTAATATGCGATCAGCAACTTCAGCGGCCTTCTGCGATGTAGTTGGCATCATGGAGGCTAGAATTGTTTGGACATTGACGGGAAGTTGTGAGAGGAATAATTCCAGCATAAGTGAATCTGCAATCTGATGCGATTCAGCATGTCTGTGCATAACACGGAGAAGTTCGGAAGGTTTACGATCACCGAGCTGTTCTCCAGTTAGAAGTTTCCGTATTTGTTGCGTTCTGGTTTCGCCACAACGAGAAGTAATATGATCCTTTAAGTGCTGAAAGGGGTTGGTTGGATCCGGGTTTAAGATGACATCTCGCACTGTAGAAGCTGCGCCGGGTGGTAGATGAGCAACAATATAGTTGTATTTTGTTTTCGGATCCTTGATGGGCTTGGGCGTGGCGAGGGCAAAGGTAGCTTCGCACATACCAAACCAAAGGTTTGGATCCGCGTCGTTGTAAATCGGAATCTTGACGGCAGCAATATTCTCCATGGTGGGAAGTCCAGAAATCAGTGGTGAAGTGGGAAAGTAAGCAGCGAGAACAAACCGATTGGAACAAAGCAATATTCAAGAATAATTTAAATGTTCAGCTCCGGGTCACCATGTTGAGATCGGTATATGGTTGCAGAAAGGAAGCACTTCAGGAACAGGAACAACAAGAACTTTAATAAACAATAATAGGTTAATTACATGGTTCGTCTCGCCTTCAGTACGAGTGCGTCTGCTGGTGTTAGTATTCAAAGACCGACTTTATATACAATTCTGCAATACGGCAGAGTGAAGCGCCATCTACTGGGTGAATACTACAAATTAATGGATTTTATATTTTTCAATCATCAGTTTGGAGGATTCTAGAAAAAATAATAAATTAAATAATCAATAATATTTTTTAAAAAAGAGGAATTAGAAAAGCAAATTCGGCAAGAAAATGAAGCCTATTGCAAAAAGACAAATTTAAGAAAAGAAACAGATTATGAGAAAATACTGAAGAAAGAAATGGCTTCATATATGAAATGGAGTCAAAGGAAAATATTTGTCTCTCATTTACGGCTATTTAATAACGGTTAAACCAACTAGTGTCGAAACTGAGAGGGCCTTCTCGGCCGCTGGTAATATTTGAAATTCATTGAGATGTAGGTTGGGGGAAGACGATTTGTTTCCTCAGATCGTTCAATAGTATTCAAACTCAAACTCAAAGTGGATTGGATATGGTTTTGTGACATTGAGTCCTCTTGGGACATATTATGCCAAACTCGAGATAAAAAAAATCAGATTTATAATATAATATAATAAAGTGAAATGAGTCAAAACATAATGAATGAATACTATATAAAATTATATGTGATATATAAAACCAATGTCATGTAAAAAGCTAAAAATATTTGGATGAGGATTTTCTCCAACCATGTCTTCTAAAATCAAGGTATATGAATTGAAATGTTTAAGTCGTTGACTGTTAAAATGAGAACATTCTATTAAAATGTGTTTTACGGTTAGTGGACAAATACAGTAATTGCAAATGGGATGATCTTCTCCGAGGAGGAGGTGTCTATGGGTTATACGAGTATGTCCAATACGAAGGCGTGTCAATATAACATTTTGTCTTCTTAAAGGTAGCGGTTTCCAGTCAGATATATTTGGTTTTAAAGTATGAAATGTGTTCTCGGTTTGTTCATTCCATTCGTTCTGCCATTTCTCTTCTAAAAATTTCTAAATACTAGATTTTAAGTCACGATAAGGGATGGTATGGTTAATGTTATTTACGGACGATTTGGCGGCTTGGTCAACTATTTCATTTCCTGATATCCCAACATGAGATGGGATCCAACAAAATACCAAGGAAAAATTTTTGGTTGAAAGATGATAAATTTTTCTCAGTGAATCAAAAACAACAGGATGACTGTCATGATCAGGATGTTTCAATGACTGTAAAACACTTAATGAATCTGTGAAAATCATACAATTTTTTATGACAATGAGCAGATATATTTTCTAATGCTTTATATATGGCCATGATTTCAGCGGTAGAAACAGAACATGAAGAATGAAGTTTAAAACTGTGAAGAGAGTGATTAATAGTGAACGCAGCTCCAACATAATTTGCCCTTTTAGATCCGTCTGTGTAAACTTGTATAAAATTAGAGTACATTTCAATATGCTTTTGAAAGAGTTGTTTGTATACAACATCAGAGGTATCTGCTTTATAGAAATTTTGGAACGGATTTTGAAAATGAAAATCACGATTAAACCGAGGAGAGAAAGCATACAGTTTTTTCTGGGTGACGTCAAGTGAAGAAATTTCGGATCCGTTCATCAGATCCAGCATTCTCAAGTGGAATGTAGGGATGAAGGATGTTTTTGCTTGATAGAGGCGTTTTAAATATGGGCTATGATGAATGGTATGCAATTGGTGATGAGGGGTTGAGGTAATTCTAAAATAATATTCTAGGGACAACAACTGTCGCCTTAAGTCCAGGGAAGGTTCAGACGAGTCTACATATAAGCTGCTTATGGGTGAAGTTCTGAAGGCACCAGAACATAAACGCAAAGCTGTGTGGTGGACAGTGTTCAGAGTTTGAAGAGCAGATTTTCTCGCTTAACCATACACCACGCAGCCGTAATCTAATTTTGATCGTATTAGGGCTGTATATATTTTTAGAAGACAAGTACGATTAGATCCCCATGATAATTTCGATAAAACTCGTAAGATGTTAAGAGCCTTTTCGCAACGTTTGCGTAAATTTAAAATATGAGGTTGAAAAGTCAACTTGTTGTCAAATATGATGCCTAAAAATTTGAAATTGTCCACAACATTAATTAAAATATCTTTGAAAAATATTTCAGGGTCAAGATGAAGATTTCGCTTTCTGCAAAAATGAACACAAGCGGTTTTAGAAGGTGAAAAACTGAAACCATTTTCATTAGTCCAATGTGTGATTTTATTGACTGCCTGTTGAAGTTGTCTCTCTATTAAGCGAATGTCTTTAGCTGCGCATGAAATTTGTAGATCGTCAACGTAAATAAGACCTTTAACTGATGGAGGCAATTGAGAAACAATATCATTAATTTTTAAAATAAGTAAAGTAACACTTAAAACACTGCCTTGTGGTACGCCCTCCTCTTGAATAAAAACATCTTAGAAAATTGGTCCAATCCGTACTTTAAAATACCGTTTCTCTAAAAATTTTTGAATAAAAATAGGCAGATTTCCCCTTATGTCGTTTTTAAAAATATCCTTTAAAATTTCATGTCTCCACGTTCGATCGTACGCTTTTTCTACATCAAAAAATATCGAGACAAGATGTTTGATTTGAACAAAAGCGTTTCTTATTTTGGTCTCGAGAGCGACTAGGTTGTCAATAGTGGATCGATATTTTCTAAAACCACTTTGAAGCTGAGAGAGACATTTTTCTTTTTCTAAAATATAAATTAACCTCGCGTTGACCATTTTTCTAAAATTTTGCATAAACAGGTTGTGAGGGCTATTGGACGGTAGTTCGAAGGATTTTTGGGGTCTTTATTTGGTTTCAGTATGGGTATTATATTAGCATACCTCCATTACTGCGGAAAAGTGTGTTCGGTCCAAATTCTGTTGTAAAATTTGAGGAGATGATTTAGATAACTATTTGAAAGATGTTTGAGCATGATGTAACTGATATTATCTGGGCCAGGAGTTGATTTGTGGACTAAGGATAAAGCTTTTATCAATTCACAATTATATGATAATATACGGTTTGAAGTAAAATTAATTTTATTCTTTTCAGGTGCAATTTTGATTTTTTTTAAACTTTCAGGGTAGTTAGTGGAGCTGGATATTTCGGAAAGGCATGAAGCAATTGCGTTTGTTATATCTTTGGGTGCTGATAGTATTTGGTTATTGGATTCTAGAATCGGAATTTGTCTATTGGGGTAAACACCGGAAATTCTTTTAATTCTGTTCCATAATTGTTTACTAGTGACTTTACTATTTATACTATTGATATAATTAATCCAAGAATCCCTCTGACTACGTCTTTGTATTTTTCGAAATGCTGCTTTTGTTTTTTTATAAATAATAAAGTGTTATCTTGTGGGATATCTATTAAAGATATTCCAGGCTTTCCTCTGTTTCCGATGTGCATCGCTACATTCCTCATTCCACCAAGGTTTCTTTTGTTTTTTAGGGGTATTAATTACTATTTTAATGGAAGCGTTAGCACTTGCTATAATTATGTTAGTTATTATTGATGTGACTTCATGAATGTCATCAGTTTCTACTGTGTTAGAAATATATGCAAGGCTAATAAAAAGTGGTCAGTTGTCAGTTTCAAAGATATAGTTGGTATTATTGACAGAGTTGGGTTGGCTTTGGCCTGCATATTTTAATTTTATAGGATAATGGTCACTGTTGTAGAGGTAAAAATCCACAGAAAAAGTCCAAAATGGTAAAATTGAGGGAGTGCAAATTGCCAGAATATCAAAGTGACTTTCACTACTATATAACTTCAATTTAAGCAATTAAGAAGAATTAATGGTTCCCTCGTCTGTAATGTAAACCAAAAACTGGCAAAGATTAGAGACGAGGTTAGGTACAATTTATGTCATTTGCTCAACGACATTAGAGATAGAGACTACATAATTTTAGATGAATAGAAAAGTACTACGTATAAAACAAACTGATGTTTTTTGGTGTTGAAACTAGTGACTGATCATCATCAATCGTTTAATACTTACTAATAGTAGTACGAATAGTTACTATAATTAATTGGTGGTGATGGATTTCCTACCTATGGATAATTATTCATAAAGTTCAATTTCTAATGCTAAAATAAACGTTTTGTTAGTGAATTTGGAATAATATCCTTTTTACCTACTTTCACTCTGCCGATTTTGAAAAAATACATACTGGTTAGATAGAATTATTAACAAAGTAACAATCCGGCTGGATCCAGACGGATCAATCCCTAGTCGGGATAGATGGCAACGAACAAGCCGATGCTGCAGCTAAAAGTGCGACGACTACTAAATATCGACATCCCTTATAACGATCTAAAATAAACAACCAAAGACCTTGTATTAAACGATTGGCACCATGATTGGAGTTTTAAAATTAATAACAAACTTCATGCAATCCAACCAATCATCTCCATCCGACTCTGCTTCATGATTCGTAGATAAGATGTGATTTTAACGCGCCTTCGAATCGGACACACACGTTTAACACACAGGCATCTTTTCTTAGGAGAAAGGGCTCCTGTGTGTGACATGTGTTGGTACCTTTTACTGTTTACCACATTTTAATTGCATGCCCTGTTTTTAAATAACATCGTAACATATTTTTTAATTATAAAATTTTTATTTCGATTATTTGGTAGGTGAAAATCCCATCCATATCAATTTTAAATGCCATTGGCTTTTTTCACATGCGAAATAATAATATCTTACCACCATACTTTTAAATACATAACTCCTATTCTTATTATTTTACATCATATTTTTATTAATTTATCTTCCATATACTGTTCATGAACATATTTTAATCTCATATTATTGACTTTTTTTCGAAATATTTTATCGTAAAAAAAAACCTTTGCGCTGGAATCTTTGAATTTTAATGTTTTTACAACTACAGTGATTTTACTATTTTATCCGGCGTTTGGCACAGCTTGTCCATTACTGAACCTTGCGCCATTAAACCTAAACCAACCACAACCATCAAAACAATTATATTCAAGAGACTTCAACTCACAGATCAGTGACTGAAAGATCTCTTACCATTAGACTTCGGAGCAAACATCACATCTAGATATTTTGGCACAAGTACAGTTATAAACAGGTTGAAGTCCTACCTTCCCTTCAGTCTAAGTAAGGTTTAGTCGATTTCCAGGCTGTGAGTGACACTAAAAGGGTAAAATTGCAGACGAAGAAATCAAGTAAAATGTTACAAAGAATCTGCTGGATATCCCAAAATGTGACATTAAAACACGATTCTAGCATTTGAAGAATCAATGAAAGAAGTACCGATTCAGAAAAATCTATCAATTTTTAACGGGATTAGGTTTGACGTGTCAAGAATTGTAATACCCCGGGACAAAAAGTTGGGGCACTTTGTATCCTACCACATCTCTACTATTATAAAATGAAGTTTCTGTGTTTATGTGTGTGTGGTATATACGGGGTGCCCTGACGAATTTATGGCATTCACACTAATGAAATTAGGCACACATGTAGTACGAATTTTTTGCAATTTTATATACCAGCCCGATTTTTAAAATTTCATCTAGAAAATTTTATTAAAATTTTATTAATTATTAAATAATTAATACGATATTGAATTATTATTTGTTTTCCTCTGAATGGCAACACTCTTGAATCGGTCTTGCTTCTGATTCAAATTGTGACTGTTAAGTGTGCATCTATTCACACTGCTGACGCCAGTAAAACGGTAAACAATTTTATTAAATTTGTATTGCTTTTATTGCTTTTCTAAAAGCATAATTTTAATTTTTCTTTGTTTGTTATTGTTAATGTGTGTTTTATAGCTTTTTTCATAAAAGCAAAATAACATTTTTCCTTTGTTTCTTATTGTAATTTGAAATCGTAACTAATTTTTTATTAACGGTTTATTCTTATATATATATCTTTTTCCTTTGTTTCTTATTGTTTTTGTGTTTTTCTTCATATTTTTAAGGCATATCTTTGTTTGTTATTGTCATTTTGTAATCCTCACTATCGTTTTTAAAGTTATATATATCAACGGTTTCTAATTTTGGTTTGTTTCAGCGATTTTTTTAAACCATATTATTTGTTTGTTTCTTACTGTCATTTTGTATTCCTAACTATCGTTTTTAAAGTTATATATTAACGGTTTCTAATTTTGGTTTGTTTCAGCGATTTTTTAAAAGCATAATATTATTTGTTTGTTTCTTATTGTCAGTTTGTAATCGTAACTATCGTTGTTAAAGTTATCTTCGTTTGTTATTGTCATTTTGTAATCCTAACTATCGTTTTTAAAGTTATATATTAACGGTTTCTAATTTTGGTTTGTTTCAGCGATTTTTTAAAACCATAATATTATTTCTTACTGTAATTTTGTAATCCTAACTATCGTTTTTAAAGTTATATATTAACGGTTTCTAATTTTGGTTTGTTTCAGCGATTTTTTAAAACCATAATATTATTTGTTTGTTTCTTACTGTCATTTTGTAATCCTAACTATCGTTTTTAAAGTTATATATTAACGGTTTCTAATTTTGGTTTGTTTCAGCGAATTTTTTAAAGCATAATATTATTTGTTTGTTTCTTATTGTCAGTTTGTAATCCTAACTATCATTGTTAAAGTGAAATATTAACAGTTTAATCCTTTTTTAACTTATATATTAACGGTTTATTATTCTCATGTTGGAAGTCACAACAACTCCACTTTTCTGATAACCAATAAACAGAATTTAAAACACGAACCATAAAGTTTTTGTACAACCAAGTACCAAATTACTACACTTGGAACACCAGAAACAAGACATGGAACCGTCGAAAGCAAGGACAAGTTGTGCCTGAACAAGCGGGAATAAGGTTCAGCGACGCACTAGGCCGTGTTTACACCGTCCATCCAACCAACTCGGAATGCTTTCACCTTCGACTCTTGCTGCATGAAGTACGAGGGCCTGTGTCATTTGCAGATTTGAAAACATTTGAAGGAAGAATCTGTACAACCTACAAAGAGGCTTGCCAGCTCAGAGGACTTCTGGAAAACGACGACCACTGGAACAAAGCATTGGAAGAAGCAGCTGCAGCTCGATCACCAAAGACTTTACGCAATCTTTTTGCCGTTATGCTACAAACATGCGCAATGTCTTCTCCCCCATCACTTATGGATAAACCACAAGGAGAACCTTTCTGAAGACTTACTGCACCAAGCACGCATACAGCAACACAATATGGATTTGGACTACACTGATGACATATTCAACAAAGCTCTAATCTACATCGAGAATAAGGTCGCATTGTTGGGTGGATCTGACCTCAAAAGTTTTGGACTACCACAACCCAATCGAAACTGCGATTCAGTACTACCGAGTGAGGAACTCGCGGAAACAACCTATGATGCAAATGTAATAACAGCATACATAGAGGAGAATGAGCCAAAAATGGTACAAGATCAAAGGGAAGCATTTGACAACATTACAAAAGCAGTTTTTGATAGGCAGAGTGGCATATTCTTTTTGGATGCTCCTGGCGGTACGGGTAAGACCTTTCTCATCAATCTCCTCTTGGCTAAAGTACGACAGAGAAACGACATTGCCCTGGCTGTTGCTTCATCGGGCATTGCTGCAACACTATTGACGGGAGGCAGGACTGCTCACTCGGCTTTCAAGTTACCATTACATTTGGCAAGCGTAGAAAGTCCTACGTGTAACATTTCAAGAAATTCGACAAAGGCAAAGGTTTTACAGCATTGCAAGCTCATTGTCTGGGATGAATGTACTATGTCCCACAAAGCCGCATTCGAAGCACTTGATGTCACGTTGAAAGACCTCAGACATACCAATGAGATAATGGGAGGCGTCACTATGGTGTTAGCTGGCGACTTTCGCCAGACACTTCCGGTTATTCCCCGCGGAACCAGAGCGGATGAAATGCAAGCCTGCTTGAAATCATCTCACATTTGGAATGGCATCCACATACTTCGACTCTCGACAAACATGCGAGCTCATGTAACAGGTGATCCCTCTGCCCATATTTTTGCACATAATCTACTTAAAGTCGGAAATGGTGCCATTGTTTCTGATAAAACAGATGGAAGTATACCAATGCAAAGCATTGCAAATATTGTTAAAACACAACAAGAGCTCAAAGACGCAGTGTACCCAAATATCGCACTACACTTTACTAATCACACTTGGCTATGCCAAAGGGCAATTCTTTCCCCAAGAAACGAAGATGTAAATGTTATTAAAAAGCAACTGTTGCAACAATTGCCCGGTAGTGTTCAAATTTACAAATCTATCGACACTACGTGTAACACAGATGAGGCCGTAAACTACACTACGGAGTTTTTAAACTCACTAAAACCATCTGGAGTACCCTCTCACATATTGGAACTAAAGATTGAGGCACCGATCATGCTTCTAAGAAATCTCAATCCACCTTCACTCTGTAATGGCACAAGACTGTCTGTCAAGAAACTCATGCCAAATATTATTCAAGCCACCATCATGACTGGACATGCCACAGGCGAAGACGTTTTCATTCCGAGAATACCAATCATCCCTTCTGATATCCCATTTCAATTTAAAAGACTTCAGTTCCCGGTTCGTTTAAGTTTCGCTATGAGCATCAACAAGGCACAGGGACAATCGTTGAAAGTTGTAGGACTCGACCTCATTAAACCGTGTTTCTCACACGGTCAACTGTATGTGGGGTGTTCGAGAGTTGGAAAAGCCAGTAATCTTTACATCCTAGCTCCAAATGGAAGTACATTAAACATAGTGTATAATGAAGCTCTGTAATATATAAAATATCACTTCCAAACCACCATCAAAATTTTCCATCCAATGTTGTCCAAAGCCACAGGTGTCATCACAGGTTGTAAATGTATGTAATGTTAAAAAACGCCATCATACTGTTTCACACTTATTGGCACCACCAAATTAACCATCCATAGAACCACCATTAAATTTGTCAAAAGCCACACATGTTATGTCATGTCAAAGTCAGCCTCATTTTTTATATTTCTGTTTTTTTCTCAAACAGGTGCAATGTGGCAACTACAATAAAACCTCAATCCCATATCGGTCTAAATCCACTAACAACATTTTACATGCAATCGTACTGACAACGTCAAATATCTCCAAACCCACCAGTGTGATGTGTGATGGTAAATTTTGCTTTGCTTCAAACGCATCAATAATACTTCATTTCAGCAATATTTCTTTTGTATCCATTTTATCATTTATTTTTTATTGTTGTGTTCTATTAATGTTTTTCAAATTTCAGTTAATTTTTTGTTTGTAATGTTTTTTAAACCACTGTTATTTTAGTGTTTTAGTAATTTTTTTTTCAGGATAATTTTTTTTTTCTTCTTTTATTTTAATTTCTAAAAAGCCACCTGTGTCATGTCTGGTGGTAAATTTAGGTTGTGTTGGATGTTACATTATTGTTCTGTTCAAATACAACAATAATGTTCAAGGCTTATTACCACCACCAATCTGTTCATCCATAAAGCAAAAGTAAAATCTGTGCAAAGCCACCATTCTCATGTTGGGTGGTCCATTTGCCATCACCAAAATAAAAAAGCAACACTGAATTCAATATGTGTTTGAAGTCACCATCAACATTTTACATAAAATGTTATTGCCTCTGTCAAATCTTTCAAAACCGCCCGTGTTATGTTGGGTTCTAAATACAATATCTGTTGCAAAACACCGTCAATATTTCCACCAAACTTTAATGCCTTCAAGGCTTATTGCTACCAACAAACTCCCCTTCCATAAATCCAACATCAAATGTGTTTCAGCCTGCCCGTGTGATGTAGGTTGCAGGTGGTTACATGCCCGTGTCATGTACTGTGAAAAAAGTACCTAATTTTTTACATTGAGGTTCTGTTTAAACACACAATTTATGTTGTTCTATGATTCTTCACACCACCAAACTTCAAGTCTGTGCAAAGCCACCAGTGAATGTTGGGTGGTAAATTTACCATCATTGAAAAAAAAAAAAAACCTAAATCCATTGTGTTTCAACCCACTATGAGCATTTTACATGCAATTTTATTGCAACTGTCAAATCTCTCCAAACCACCTGTGTCAAGTCGGGTTCTAAATCCAATATATCTTTCAAGCCACCATCAAGATTTTTAACAAACTTCAAAGACAACGCTTTCAAGGCTCATTGCCAACAACAAACTGCCCATCCGTAAAGATTCCATCAAATCTCTGCAAGGCTACCTCTGTAATGTTGTGTTAAGGATGTTACATGCCTGTATAATGTTGTTTGAAAACGGGTCCTTATTTTTTACATTTTGGTTCTGTTCAAACACAATCTATACTCAACAAACTTCAAAGCCAAAGCCTTCAACAATTATTGCCACCAGCAAACTGCCCATCCATAAAGCCACCATCAAATCTGTCCAAGGCTACCCGTGTCATGTCGGGTGCAGGTGGTGACATGCCCGTGTCATGTCGTTTGAAAATAGGGCCTCTTTTTTTACATTTAGGTTCTCTTAAAATACACAATACTGTTTCAGGCTTATTCACACCACCAAACTCCAAATCTATGCAAAACCACCAGTGTCTGTTAAGTGGTAAATTTGCCATCATCGAAACAAATAAACAACACAATCCAATGTGTTTAAACCCACTATCAGCATTTTACATGCAATGTTATTGCCACTGTCAAATCTCTCCAAACCACCCGTGTCAATTCGGGTTCTAAATCCAATATCTCTTTCAAGCAACCATCAAGATTTTTACCAAACTTCAAACACAATGCCTTCAATACTCATTGCGAACAACAAACTGTCCATCCGTAAAGACACCATCACATCTCTGCAAGGCTACCTGTGTAATGTTGTGTTAAAGGAGATTACATGGCTCTATAATGTTGTTTTAAAACGGGTCCTTATTTTTTACATCTATACTCACCAAACTTCGAAGCCAATGCCTTTATTCACACCACCGTACTTAAAATCTGTACAAAGCAACCAGTGTCATGTTGGGTGGTCAATTTGCCATCATTTAAAGTCACAGTCCAATATTTATTTTTTATCTACATAAATCTGTCCAAACACATGTGTCATATCTGTTGGTACATTTTGTTTCCGTTCAATAGCATCAACAATACTGTTCAAGGCTTATTTAGGTTTGTATTAATTATTTCACTAATATATCTTTTGTATCCATTATCTATTTTTCTTACTTTTTTTCTTATTGGTTGTGTTGTATTAATATTTTTTTAATTTCACTTATTCTTTTGTTGTTTATTTTGTGTTTTTTAAACCACTCTTATTATTTTGTTTTCTATTAATATTTTTTTTATTTTCAGGAATATTTCTATTTTATCTATTTAAATGTGTACAAACCCAACCATGTAATGTGTGGTCGTAAATTTTGGTTTTGTTTCAAACACACCATCCATATTCTTCAAAACTTATTGCCACCACCAAACTGAGTTTTATATTAATAGTAAATTTTTTTTTAAAAATCTTTTAACAGTAATTATTTTTAAAACATTTTTATAATTTCAGGTTTTTTTGGTTTCTATTAATCATTTCTCAATTTCAGCAACATGTTTTTTTCTATCCATTTTATCTTTTTTTATTACTTTTTTTCTCATTTTTGTGTTCTATTACTAAATTTTTAATTTCAGTTCATCTTTTGCTGTTTTTTATGTGTTTTTTATACCATTCTTAATTTTATTTAGTTTTGTATTAATAATTTTTTAATTTCAGTAATATTTATTTCCTATCTATTTTAATATGTACAAAGCCACATCTGTCATGTCTGGTATAGGTTTGGTTGGGTGTTCAATTTTGCTTCTCTTTAAACACATCAACAATAATGTTTAAGGCTTATTGACACCACCAATCTGTGCAAAGCCACCACGGTCATGTTTAAAGGTAAATATGCCATCATCAAAATAAACAATACTAAATCCGGTATTTCTTTTAAGTCACCATCAACATTTTACATGCAATGTTACTGCCACTGTCAAATCTTTCCAAACCACCCGTTTTATGTCTGGTTCTAAATCCAATGGCTGTTGCAATAAACCATCAATATTTCCACCAAACTTCAAAGCCAACACCTTCGAGCCTTATTGCTACCAACAAACTGTGTCTTTTATAATTAGTATTTTTTTTTTATTAATCTTTTAGCAATAATTATTTTAAAACATTTTTATAATTTCAAGTTTTTTTTTGGTTTGTACTAATCATTTCTCAATTTCTTCAATATTTATATTATATCCATTGTATCATTCGTTATTATTTTTTTCTTATTTTTTAAATTAAATCAAGAACATTTTTTAATTTATTCAATTGTTTTATCCTCCATCGCTTTACCAAACGCGTACAACTTTTTCTACCCACGTTACGTTGCAGTCAGGGTTTGCAGACATGCCCATCCGCATAACGCCGATTATTTTGTGCAAATAAATTTCCAGTCACACCATAAATCTTTTAACTGGAGTCAGTTCTTTTTTCTATCTCCTACACCGTTAAAGATGGAGTAAAAATTTCAACGGATTTTAAATCTGCGGAAAATTTCAGTTTTAATTGTTACCTAAAAATATAATTTTCTTTTAATAAATATTTTTTTTTAATCAATATATCTTCAACGAATTTTAAATCATCGGAAAATGTTACATCCTATTAATACCTTACATCACGGCGTTGCCCGTGCAACACCATGGGCACGGGCAACGCCGGGCTAGCCACGCAGTGGCTAGTATTTTATATAGTAAATCATTATTTTACTTTGTACCAAAAGCTGGATGTCTCGAGAGAAATATTTCATCCTTCTCTATGTTTACGAAACATTGAAATCTCCCAAATTTCTTCAAATATGAAACGATTGTAAGTTTGATTCAAGTACTCCTGGCAGCGACTTGTACGTATTATAGTTGACAAGTGAACCAAAAGCAAAGATCTATCTTTGTCTGCATCATGTGGAAATTTAAGGGAGACCCAAAAGGAAAAATCCAAACTTCTTATTATTCATTTTACATAACCAATTTTTTTAGTGATAATTAAGCACATATTTTAAATCAATAATCAATAAAAAATTAGTTTTTATTTGCAATTATATTTTATATTACGATTTTAATGTTTTTAAATCATAAATACACACTTTTTATAAACCCTGCTCCTCTGTCAAGTTTTAATATTTTTGTATGAAATAAATTTCTACAATATTACTATAGTATATGCGAAAGACCTAGGGAGAAATTTTCTAAACTTTATTTACGAGTTTTCATAAAAAATATATATATTTTTTTACTCATTATACTTTAAATTTCTATAAAAATTTCCAATTTTTTATGTTTATTAATTTTCATAAATTTTTCTGAACTATTTATAAAAAAAAGCTCTTCCGGTGTCTGTTAAACACAGTTATTCAAGACCTAAAAAATGTAAACAGTTTAACTTTAAGTTCATATATAGAAAAGCCTTGGTACTTTGAACTTTGTCAAAATTGAAAAAAAACTAATTTTGATATAATCGCATTTTAAGTACAAAATACAACAGAAGTTAACGAAAACAACTTACTTTTTGAAAGTACTATTTTTTTTATGTAATTTCTATTACATTGAGACTCTTATCAAAACAACAGTTTTTACCGTAGACTCGTATATATTTTTTAAAAGCCAGTTTTATATCTGATGACAAGTGAGTGATTTGTGATAATTCACTGACAAATTATACATTTTGTATTTAATGAACTGAAAATTTTTTTTATTGGATCAGTACTATTTTAAAATAAACCACCATTGTATAAACCACACATTCTTTTTTTACAGCTATTTTTTTTTGTGTAAACGAGCCTTTTTGTATTGATACGCATACGGTGAAATTTAGCTCTAGTTTTTCAATGTGTTTCCTTCAATGGAGTCACCACATGTTATACATGAGGTCCTGGATTTTGTCATTTAGCTTTCGCCAATTGATAGAAAAACCAGGAGTCTAAACCTTAAGGGTATTTCAAATGTTTGTAATAATCATCGGTAGATACACTATGATATAATGTTACATAAATGGAAGTTTTCATGGAAAACGAAGCCAATGGTTGGCGGTCGATTATGTAGTTAGAAGGTCAAATAAAAGTTAAAAAGCAGATGGTAGCAATTTCATTCGACTCTGAAATTTGGTCCATTTGTTCTTGAATATCTGTTGCATCGTTTTATCCAATAAACTAAAAAACACTAAAATTTTTTTTTTCGAAATTTGGGGTTTGGGTCTCCCTTAACGCTTAAAAGTGACATCCGATCACCTAGACTCCGAACATCAAGTTAGTTTAATTTTTTATCTCGCGATATAGACGGAAATTTCATTCCGAGGAATAGATTCCAATTTCAGGCTGGAAAGATATCCTATTAGGTGTTCCATTTTATATTCGTTCAAGATAAAATGTGAACTAGTAAGATAGTGTAGAGATAAATCTTTTTGTAAGAAACTTTTAGTGGTTAGTTATATATTTTTCAAAATCATAGCAACGAAATGCTGGGAAAGGGTGATGTGAATTTTTTACATCAATTCCTTTTTATACAAATCTGTGTCAGGTAATTTAGGAAATATTTTATTCGTTGCACTCTTCAAGGTAACTGTTTTTGTCTGCAGATTTCTACACAATATCGCTGCTGCTTCTACAAAGCAATATCTAAGTAGTATATTAAACCAATTGATATTTTAATATCTTCCGTACCTTAGATGAATTTTATCTATCTGTCTGTCCGGTAAATCTATAAATATATATTATCCGGCGTTGCTTGGATTGAATTGGTTAGACGTTCATCGAAAGTGATCTACAAATTAAATTTTCTCTGCCATTTAACTGTTCTGGTGGGGTAAGTCTAGGGGTATTAATAATAAAGATAAAAGAATAACTCGGTTTCAAACCAATGACATTATATTTTACAGTTGAGCATACAAGTTTAGGCTCGTAAGCTTAACTAAAGGAGACGTCACGACAAACGCGTCGATTAGCGCTTAGCAGCTGGTGACTTCGCTCTCTGTTGCGGCTTCGCTCCGCCTTTTGTACTCCGTGGCGCTGACATCGCTACGAGTGTCGTCACAGTACAGGTAGCTCGGTGGATGGGGGGGGGGGGTCAAGTATAGGACACTCGTCCATTCTGACTGCTGTGAAGTTAGGATCTGAAAATAATCAAAAGAAAAAGACAGGAAAATAAAACAAATATTTACAAATTCTCCCTTGCAGGACACAAAACGTTTTCTTAAAAGTTCTGTCAGGAAAAGTTCACTTCAAGCTGTTCATTTAATGTTATAAAGTCTGATGATAGTTCATCTGGAAAAATTTGCACTTGAAGTTAGGTGGACCTTCGTGGATTCCCACTTTTTCCACATCATACCTGTCATTCGGTCTAACTTTCACCACTTGGTATGCTCCGAAGAACCGTGGTCGAAACTTTAGTCCGACACGAAATTAGGTTCGCTTGATAACAACCTTGTAGCCATGTAGCCTACACAATATATTTCTGCTGATTTTCGTCGCTTGTCGTATTGTTGTTTACTTTGTTGCTGGCGTTTCAAAATATTAACCTTAGCTTCCTCACATATTTGTTGGACATATATTGATCTTGAAGTGCTTCCTTAATTTTAATGTCATCCTTGTTTTTCATTTTAATTCCCGTCAAAAGTTCAAATGGAGTGTATTTGGTTGATGTCGTATGATATCGTTGATCTTTGATTTTTTGTGTTAGCTCATCCCGTAAATTCAAATCGCAGGTGTGCAAAGTATCAACTGTAGTACTATCGAGTCCTGTAAAGACTCGTCAAGTTCGATATTAAATAAAAACAAATTATCGCCGGCGTCGAGAGATGTGTTTAGTCTACTGTTTTGTTGTTCTTTCTGCTGCGATTCCTCATTTTACTTTTTTATAGCTTCGTTTGATATGCGAGAATTTTTTATAACTTCGTTGTCACTGTGTTTTTAATGAATTCAATTTCACATACAGGGTTTTTTCGATTATATCTCGGATTATTAATTGGTCTGAGTGTGTTTCGCTGATTGCAAAATCCTCGCTTTGTGTTGTTTTGTCTTCGAAATTGTTCGTATGGCGTTTGTCCATAACGGTTTGCCCTACCTGTAAAAATCAGTTATTTTTAAAACTTAAAAGATTTTAACTGAACATAAGATATTAAAAGCAAGTGATTTTAAGAAAATACTACCTTAGCATTAATTTATAAAGTTTTGAAATATATAACAGCCATAGCCAAGATGCAAAAAGTTTTTAATAAAACACATTTAAAATAAAACAAACAACATTTATAGTTAAACACATTAAAACTATTAAAAAAATAATTCAGTTTTAGCTAGAAAATTACAAAATTCTTAGTTTAAAAAGTATTAAAAGATCATTACGCTATTAAAGTACTACAAAATATTTCGAAAATATCAAATTAAGAGTTTTCTTTTTCCTCCTCTAAAATTTTTGCTTTCCCATAAATATTGCACAGATCCCCATACATTGTACATTATTCATGTAAACCATTTAGACACTTAACACATTTTATCCAATCCTACCAATTCTTTATTAGCATAATATTTTTCCTCACATTCGAGGCAGTTGCATATAGGATCACTTTAGTTGTCCATCAGCTTTTTTGATACAGCTTTGTTAAGTTTGTTGGAGGATTTTAACTGTTTTTCTTGGATTTGTTCTTGGGATGTAAGTACCTTAGCCGACTCTCTCTTTCTATTTCTGGGTCTTCCTTCTAGTTTGGGTATAGGCGAAATCTAGTGCAATAATTTTGTCGGGGTTGTTGTCTGTTGAACACAAAAATCTTATGATTACGAACAATTTACGGACTTTTCATCCGTATTGTTCATTTCTTCACTGATGGCAAAGAAGTGGCACGAAATCGCTGCTTGGTTTCGAAGGAAAATTCCCGTCTCCCAAAAACGATTTATAGCATTGTCGACAGAAGCTGCTCTTTTCCACGCCATACCAATCGATTCTGAAGTTTGGATTTGTCCGATTGATATATTATAATCAAAATGTATAGTTTCAATAAATTTAGTTTTACGTTAAAAACTTTAACGACTTACAGGTATTACAATATTTTGTAAAAACAATATGATTTTAAAAACATTGATTTGAAATTAAACAACTAAAAGGAATCTCTCCCTGAAAATGCATGTGGGGCATCTCACCCGATATATATGTGGTGCGTCTATCCTTTTGGAATGGGAGAGATACCTCCGCAACTCTGTTCGAAGTAAAAGACAACAAAAATGGCAGTACACGACCTAAAGTTAACTGATAAACTCCTGACTGCAGGTTTTTATGCTTACATAAAAAAAATCCATTCAAATTAACTTGTGCCAGCCTTACACTACAACATCAATCTTATAACGGAGTAGAAAAAACATGGTACTTACTTGAATTGTTATTCTGATAGCAGAAAACAAAAGATGATGTAACAAAACTTTCACGGCACACGAAACAACATCTAACTGAAACATTCATGGAACTAATAGAGCCACCTAGCGTAAAGTTTCAAAATTACATCACGTGGGGCGTCTCACTCGGAATTACCTTACAAGTATTGGAGCGTGTCAGTTCCAAAAATCGATTAATATTTAATTTTATTTTCTTCGTTTATATTTATAGTACTTATAACTTTTATAGAGCATGTTTTGTGGTATTTTAATTTTCGCCTCAACCTTTTGTATTTTGGTAGAATGAAAAATTAGTTTTACAGGAATTGGACAAAATGGTAGGTTTTTTTTTTAACCCTGATGGTAGTTAAATCGACTGGGTATTTCGTCATTTCAACAAAACTGATCATGTCTTGATTCTCGCTATCATAGAAAAATTGGCAATATTTTGATGCTGAGATATCCCACCATTAGCAAAATTGAAGGACGAAATATCTCGTTGAACTTGGAGCTGCCAATCAACGAGCCTTCATAATTTTAAACGCTATTTTTCTCCTTTTGTGTTAAATGGGATTCCAATAGTGAAAATCGATATAGCTTAAAAACTACTTGTCATAAAAGAGCGTAATTTTCTATATTTATTTTTCAAATATATGTCTTTAATTTGTCTTCAGCAATTATATATATATATATATATATATATATATATATATATATATAAATTCTAACTTTGTATACTATGTTTTTTATGTAGTTTTTGAACAAAATACTTTTTCTAATTTTTTCTAATTGTTTTAACCTAAAGTCCCGAAGGCAATTTATAGTATGAACTTTTAGAAGTTAAATAATGCAAAAAATAAGTGATTTGTTACAAAATATTTTAAAGCTATTGTTATTATAAGCTTGAATTTTGCCCAACGTCAAAAGTTTGACAATTTAAAATTTTGATTAAAAAATTTTCAAGTTCTGAAATTATAAATTAGTTATTATAATTATAAAATACAATATATACCAACAAAAAAAATTTTTGAACAAAATCTTTAAAATTGAATATTATAGAATTTGGAGTCTCAGATCCCCTTAACAAGGTATAATAAAAGTACTGATTTTCCCTATGATATTATTTCCGCTGTTTACCAAATTTTACTCAAAAAGTTGTGTGTTCTTATTGCCCCTTGGATTAAGATGTAATAAGGTTTAAACCACTTGTGAAAGTAGAAATTTTACTGTTTCTGCTTTCCAATTCTTAAAGAGTTCCGAATTCAATAACTTTTTCATCCTAGGCAATTTTGTTTTCATTCTGCGATTTAACTTCTACTGAGCAGGATACAGATCAAGTACGGATATATGGGTACTCCTATATTCTATGTCTCACATGATGGTCCTAATTACTCGGAACAAGCGTTTAGAATTCTCTACCACTTGTTAAGCCGCTCCATTACTCTTTGGCTGGTTAGTGTTCATCAAAATATTTAGATCGTTTTAACGATAAATTTTACAAATATACAAGGAGTGTTCGCTTTATATTTATTCACGTCTAACGATATTTTTACACTTGTGAGTATCTTCGTCAATAAGTATCATCGTTTACCAAAAAGTTAAAAATTAACTTAAGTAATATCCAACACTTTGAACGCTCTGTTAATTAACTTTTAGTCAAGACAGACAGCAAAAATCTCAAAGTACCCTAAAATTACTTGCAGATTAATCTAACGATTATTTATTCATAATCAATAATTTAAGCTCCATGAACGTTGCATGATTTGATGAGCATCCATTATTCCTACGTTGGTATCTTAAATACTCGTAAAAGTTGTTCACCTATTACTTTAACTACTTTGTTATAGACTGCCTTCCTGATCTTAAAATGACATATGCTCCTATGGGATTTCAGTTTCAAGCTAAAAGGCCCCATAACGCAATCACTCATTTTTCGGAAAAAGGGCGTTCATAAAATTATTAACCTTTGTACATAGATTATGTGTGAGAAGAGTTAATTGTTTAGAATTGCTCGTCACTAAAAACTACCTTCATTGCTCAAAAATTCTTAGGCTTGTTTCTTTATAAACATTAAGATTTTTTTAAACTCTAAAACTAGAAGAAATACCCGTCCTTAATCGCGTGGAATTGGTAAATTGTAGATTGAAAAAATAACCAGAATGATCACTTTTCTGCTTAGACAAATCCAACACCATTCAAATGTTTAAAAATCAGGATTTTTCTTAAACAATAAACAAATAAAATGTTTTCCCCTCGGTCCATTTAGCCCCTTAAAATACTATACTTTCAAATTTCACATTCAGTAGTAATTAATTATCTCGCATGTTTATAAATATTCAATAAATTATACTCTATCGAAAAATATCCAATTACAGGGAACAAAAAACACATGGATCCAAAGAATGTAAGAAAAGGGAAGTGCACAAAACAGTTAGATTCGATAAAAACAAAATTAGATATTGACGCTGACTATTTATGATATGAAATAATTAAAAAATGTATCAACTTAAAAGAAAAATCATACAGTTAAAAAAAATCGTTTTGAAGAAAAATTGTTGCTTTTTTTAAAGGTTTAACAGAAAATGATGCAAGTTCTGGTGTTAAAAATCAATGAAGAATTAATTACATTAGAATTCAGTATCTTGATATGAAAAAGGTCAAATTCATTTTGCAAGTCTTGAGCGAAATCTGATTTAGTAATTATTATTATTTTTTTATTTTTAATTCAAAGTACAAAAAAATACTTTATAATAATATTTTTATATTTTTATAATGTATTGACAGGACGGCATTGCCATTTCTCTGTAACACTTTTTATTACCTTGAAGTAATTTATGGATAATAGTCCAAATAATCGAATTTGTATATTGGCCTCTTTTCGGCGATTTATTGGAGGCATTTCAACAGGCTCACATATCTCATAAGCTAGTACTTTTATTTTTACTTATTTCTTTGATATGAATATCATTTTTAGGTAAGAGTTTTCCAGACGGGGATTGCCGAAAAATATTGTTTCCAAGATGTTTCGGAAAGAATGCTTTAATGTCTTTCTTCCAAGGTTTCGTTCTCATATGACCGCCGCACAGTGTGTCATTTTCACATTCTAGGCGGACAAAATTATTGCATCAAAAATACACTGGTTTTGGGTGATTATAAGAGGCTCTGAGCGATAAAATACCCCGATTTGGTGAATTTTTAGAGTTTTTTTAGTTATTATTTGAATGCAGAATAATGTTAAATTTAAAATTTATAAACTTTGCTCTATATATTAAATATACTTTGATAAATTATTAACCGTATATTTTGAAATTTTATATTAATATACACCTGTGTAGTGGTCAGATATACCCATAACAGATACATTTAAAAATAAAGATGTATGTACTAATAGAGAAAAACTAAAGGGGAAGATATTTGAAAAATATTGCAAAATTATATACTTGGAATCTCAACTACCTAAATTAAATAGTCTACTAAAGAATTAGAGAGGATCTGAGGAAAAGATTATCTATTCATTAAATCTATTCGTATTAGTTCTTGTCATTTTGATAGAAAATATTTCCCTTAACGTCTATTGTGTTTATTTTTTGTCTCTTGCCCTTTTAAGAAGCGGGTCAGTTACCAATTGGAAGAATACAAGAAGTGAAATAATATTTCCATACAAATTAAAGTTAATGTTCCTTATGTTGTTTATGTAATTTTATAATGGGGCATAGAAAGATTAGTGTCGACTGTTTGCCCAAGCACTTCATTTGTAGATAATTTTACTGACGTCTTACTAAGACACGTATCGTTTTTATAACTGTTCCTCTTCTAGAAAAGCAGCAAAAAGCTCTCTGACAATTTGAAGTAGAATATCGTACGCCAGACTTTCATATTTTACTTCAGCGGTCAATGACAATTCTTTTAAGCTAGTTGTCTGTACAAGGTTACGAGTTTCGTTTTTATATTTTGAGCTACGGGCTTAAAAATCTTTTTGAGGCCCTCTAGAGCTATTTTTCAAACTTCCTTGCAAATTACTTGGTAGATCATGGATCACAGTGTGAGAAAAGGTAAGATTTCCTTGAAGTCAGTAAGAATTATTTCTGAGGAATAGTTCTCTGTGCCCGTTCACTTTACTCCTCATATGCTCAATTCTTTTTTGGCGGGTAATTCGAGAATTTTCGCTTTAACATTAAAACATTGAAAAACAGGTCTGGTAACAAATATTTATCCATTTCTTGAGGAATATAAGTTAAAATAACATTGATTTCCGATTGCTTTGAGTGTATCACCCGTGTCAAAAATAGACTGACGAAAATTTTCCATTCTCATTCTGAAATTTAAGGTTTATCTATCAGTTGCGCAAACTTCCGCAAGAAATTTTTTGTTCTGCGCACGGCAAATGAGTGAGACTATAATACACATCTAATGTTTTAGTAATATACGAATATATTTTGTGTTGAAAGTAGGGATGCAACATCGACCGCAAAACATCGATGTTGATAATACATCGCCCCCGAAACATCGATGTTTTTAAGCATCAGTTCATTTAAACTCTCCCACCCTCATTTCTTAAAACTGGTTTAGCAACCTCAAACATTAATGTTAGCTGGGAGGGGGGGGGGGGTCGAGATTTAATTTGTCATTTGCCGTGTTTATTAATTTATAAGAAATACTTTTTTTTAAATGTCAAAACTAAATAAAAAAATTAATACGAACAATTAACAATTTTTTATTTTCAAATTGAATAATATAAAAGAAAGTAAAATGAACAACAATTTGACGCAGATACTACTCTAACTATAAGTATAATTAGGTAGAGACATAACAATAATTATTATTTGTTATAATTAATTATTAGCAACTTATTGGGGGAGGAGCACAACAAATGTATTTTTTATTTGCTGTAAATAAAACATATTGCCACCTATATTATTATAGACCCCAATATTTGTTATTTACAGTTTGTAAAAAAAGAAATTTGTTAACTTTCTCCACCTTAAGCCGACTTCTTTTTTCACCATTTAGAGAAAAACCTCTTTCTGATGGGACAGATGTCGCCATCACTGACAAATACTTAGTTGCACGGTTATTTTTCTTAATTTTTACTATGGTGCAGTTTTTATTGAAAAATTAAACATCAACAACGTAAAAACATCGATGTTAAACAAAAATCGGCTCCAACTAATCGATGGTAAATACAACAATGTTTTTATAAAACATCGATGTTTTGAAAACATTGCTGAGTATTTCAATTTACTAATTATTAAAATTATGCTACTTAGTTATTATTTTTTTTAATTTTTATAATGGTACATTTTTCGTTTAAAAATAAAACATCGACAATGTAAAAAAATGGACAAGTACAAATATCGATGTTAATAAAACATCAGCTCCAATATATCGATTTTTTTTAAACATCGATGCTTTGAATACATCGACATCGATGTCACATCCCTAGTTGAAAGTCGAAATCGGCAGTTGCGTCAGACGCTAATGACCTATAAATTCAAAAAGATCTTGCAAATTAATGAAATAGTACCCAATAAAAACTAAAAGCACGTAAACATACCTCAATGAACATAAGTTAATAACAGTATCCAATAAATAGCACTAAAGAATATCTAAGACTTATACTTTTCAGTTTTCATAGAAGTGCTACTACGCATTCGATAGATTGGTTTTGCAGCCAACGCAGAAAGTTTGACTTTGGACTTCTGTAAATAATGTTACGAGGAATTATTGAGAAAAATAAAACCGTGGTCGTGTTAAGGGGACATACTACTTTTAAGATATGATGTATTTTTGACAATCTGCGACACTAAAAAAATTGGATTTTGTCCACCTAGAATAGAAAATGACACACTGTTCCACCTTTCAAAATTACGTGGTGTTGTCCTCATACCTTTCCCTTAGGGTTTGCTCTCGAACTATCACCAATAGCAAATTTGTGTTACTCCATTGTGACGTTAATTAACTACCTACATACCTCCAAGGTATCATTTGGACAGACAAAATGCATGCTTTTTTTTAGTTTTCCCACCATATATCTGCCTTCTAAATAATATTCTACTGCTCTAAAATCAACTCATAGTGATCCCACACTTCACCATACTACCCGACTTTGAAACAATGCTAACGTTTGTTGGGATAGACGAACCGAAGACTCTTATGCCACGTCAGTTGAGGATAGTGATTCCTTTATTGAAAGTTGAGGTGGAACCACACAAAATGCAAAAAATAAGTAAAGTGGTAAAAGGGCAATATTTGCATTTGAATGGCGGAGGCTGTCGTGATAAATGGTTAGGCTGCGACCTTAAGATGTCTATTTAAAACAAAAGAATGTAAACGGCACACGTCTATGCATTTGGAACATGTCCAGGACCTGTAAATAATTTTAGTTTCACTTAAAGAAACAAAATGCGCATATGTTTCACAGTATTCTCAACACACAACCTGCCTTGTACACTTTTTCTACTGTTCTTAAAATAGACGCAAAGCAATTCCATATTTCCTCATCGCTCCAGACATTGTAACCAAGGTTACATAGTCTATTGCTACGATTGCTGGTATCGACGTACTGAGCACATTTACCCCGCTTCAGATGGGGCAAGTGATTCATTTGTTGAAGTTTGAGTAGGAAGCAAAATGTATAACAGAAGTAAAATGGTATCGTCAATTTTGCATGTCAATGGTGGAGACTATCACTGTAACTTTGACAGAGTTATTTAAATGAAACACTATGTATGCTACATCTGTTGAAGAATCCAAAAATTACCAGGCCCTGTCAATAATGTTGTCACTTCAAAGGAGGTTAATTTTAGATCTCTTAGATAAAAGGTATGGTGTGCTACATTTAACTAACGTCACACTGGAGAAACACAACGTTGAGATAAAAGGTAACATGTATTTAAACTGAGAAAGGGAAAAAGATTTATTCACTTTAGCAACCATCAACCTTTGATATCATTTCGGGTTTAAGTAATTTCAGTTTCAATCATAACTTATAACATTGCTTGGAATATAGATACTGAATTTAGGATTTTAAATTCAAAGATTGTCAGATTTTAAAAATGTAATGTTCAATATTTCAAACTTTGCTCTTCAAGGCACCTCCACTGTGACCCCGGAGCGTGAACTCTAACATGGTAAAATTGCTTTTTTGAATAAATTTGTCATTTGTTATGCAGCAGATATAAAAATTCAATAAGGATACGGATTTTCATCACATTTATAATTCCTTTCAAACAAATGCTGAGATGGTTTTCAAAGGTATTGAAATTTATTATGCGTCAGACTACAATTTTACGAAATAAATAATATATTTCTGCTTCACAACACACCTGCAGCAAATAGCTTGTTTTCTCGAAACGATTAAAAAGCATAGTCAAAATTATGTTTGTTTCGTAATTGACTGGAAATCTTGGAAAAAATTTATTCAATTCTCAACCGCCTCACAATACTCACTGATAAATAAAGGAAACAAAAATATACTCCTTTTGTAAAAACCTTTTTATCAAATCGTTATGTAGATTACAAAATAAAATCTTCAAATAGGTTAGGGCATAATATTTAAGCTTCAAGGGGAAAATGGATCTTAAAATACCTTTTTACTCAAAAATCTGCAAGTTAAAGTACAAAATCAAACGGAAAATATCTATTTCCAACTGAAATGTCGGGAAAAATGTATCTTAAACTCAAGGCTAATGCGTAGAAAAATACATTACATCTCTTACCGATGGCAATGTAATTGCATGCATAGGTAAAAGCAGTTATATACTAGAATCGTACAAAATCATTTTAATGGGAACTTAAATTCAAAACCACCCCTTATTGCTACATTGCATGTCATTGTATACAATTATTACACGACTTGTATACTATTACTTATTACAAATGGCATGCAGTAGTGGTGTTCGTGGGAAACTGAATAGTCCGTCGTCGTAATTATCTCGACTGCTTCGTATTAAATTACGTGGTGTTTACATTCTCGATTTAAGAGGGATGGTAAGAGTAGCGGATTGAGAACCGAGTGTCTGCTAGTCCGAATCACTCTACAGACGAAAGAGCATCGTATACGAGAAGCTGGTACACATTAAATCTGGAAAGGCCTCAAATGTCCTTACATTGTAGTGGTGTGGATGTCTTTAGAGTGTGGTGCAATATTGTGGTCTTATTCGACCGTGGCTCAAAATGACCAGATGTTGTCTTCAGGTCTTTCCCTTGGGGAATCATACCGACAGACACCAGTAGCCCCTTGTATTGCTTCAGGGTGCGACGTAATTTCATCTTCTTACCTTCTCGTTTTACATAACGTCGTTATCATGCGAATTATCTTTTCCACGTATAGGTAGAATAGTACTATAAATTAACGTCTTACTGGAGCAACAAAACGGAGTATTGAAAGTAGTAAGCGATCAATCCCGACAGGAAAGAGCCGAGTATCAGACCACATAAATTTGGTCAGATGACGAGGCAACACCTGAGCTGGCATCCCATTTTCCAAACCTCCACAACATGTAGTTATGAAGGTGGGTAGTTAGTCAACGTCGCAGCCGGAATAGGGATCAATCTTTAAGGGATAAATTACTCGAGAGATCTCAATGGAATCTTCGGATTTGGGGATAAATAGTTGGAAATAATGATATTATATTCTATACTGATAAAATTTTTAAATGTGATAAAAAGCATGTTGGCCAAATGGGACAGTTTTGTACACAAATCCAAAAGATACGTTTCCGTCTTTCTGATTTGGGGATGAATAGTATTATTTTCTATACAGATTTCTGCAATTCCAACCGAAGTCTGTATGTTTGCCCACTTCGCTAGCAACCCTTTAGACTAAGGTTCATTTCCTTCAACTATTTCTGCCTTTCGTGGATCACTTTGCTTGAGTTCGTTTACTTTATTGAAAGACATTACTTGGTGCAGTTTGATTAGGTTTGACTATTGAGGTATAAAAACCAACTAAAGTCTGGACATACTGATTAACTTTTAAAATGTGCAAAATACGTGTTGGCCAAATGACACCGTTTTGTACACAACTGATCTGCTGGTCTCTCGATTCTTGGCTATTGGCTAAAGGAAAGGACCTTGATGTGTACGTCAGTATTGTACAGTCCATTATTAAGTACTAGCCACTGCGTGGCTTTCACGGCGTTGCCCTTGACAATTGCTTTTGTGGGGTTAGGTGTGCCATTGTTAACGCTCGTCAACCACCGGTGTTTGCTACGCATTCCACTTTGGTTTGCTACCACAGATGGCTCGCCCCTCACAGGAGTGACTCCTTGGTGTCGAAATCCTCCCTTGTCCTGCGAAGTCCTCATACCCGCCTCCAATCGAGCATGTATGGAATATACAAGGACGTCAATTGCACCAACACCGCGATACGAGGGGACAGAGCTGTAGAATGCTTGGCATAATTTGCTACAGACATGTATGTATGTTAATTAACGTCGTACTGGAACAACATAACGGGCTATTGATGACGGTACGGGATCAATCCAGAAGCAAAAGATTCAAGTACACCACATCGTAGTATTGTATCAGATGACAAGGCAATACTTGAGTTGGTACCCCACTCTCAAAATTTCCACACCACGTCAACGTTTGAGGCCACGACAGATTTAACGTGTTTCAACCTCCTTTGTACACGACGGTCTTTCTGGTTGCTAATCCGGTACTCTTCCAACCGGGCTACTGCAGCCCTAATTTGCTGTAGGATAGATTACACTAGATTTTTGTTTTATTTCATGGTACGACGTATGGCGGCATGCATCGAAGCCACGGGGCTTTGGAACATGCTAATTTATGACATTTCTGGTGTAATTTGACAGAGAGATGGTAGTTCCATTTATTATCTAATTGCAAACAACCACTTGACGCAAAATCAAAATAGAGCATCAATCTATTTGTTATCTGCATCAATTATTATTGAGGCATGAAAAAGTATAAGCCCTGCTTCTCAATATTTCAATCGTATCTCCCTTTGGGATTGATTTCGGACCGTCACCAATTGCCCGTTATATAGTCCCAGTGTATATTAATTAAAATACCTACCTACCTCTAAATGTTCGACTCGTAACCGCAATGAGGCGAGAAAAAAAATTAATTTTGTGTTGTGGTTACAAACGAAATCAGATAAGTTTGAATATGGCTATTGAGAGAGAGGGTGATAACCATTAAAATGAACCTAATTGTGTTTTTTCTGTATCTGAATAAATCCATTACAGTACATTTTGGAACATGAGTCCAGTGCATTCGCCTTGACTTCACGATAGATTCTTTTTTTTCCAATGCCGGGCACATATGAACTTAATCATTGGCCACAACAAGTCCAGAAGTAATGGCCACTTGTGAAGGAGCACCCAGTGGGAGGACCATCATTGCCCCTAACAAAGGACACACAATTTACATCCATGCCCTGACCCCGAATTCGAATCAGGAACCTTCCGAACCGAAGGCCAACACCTTAACCACTAGACCGATTGGTCGGCTTATTCACAAGTAGATGAAAGAAAAAAAATCATGTTCTATTTACAAATTTTTTTCATTTAGTGTTTTATCAAGAGGGGGGGGTGAAAAAAAAATCAATGAAGCTGCAGAAGCTTTTTTGGTCTTTAATAATTCTGCACTGAATTTCTGCTCAAAACAATATCTGGGGTTTGTGTCTTCAACACCAACAAACTTTCCAACGTTTTGTTACAAATGAAAGAACGGTATTCAGTTCGGTTCTTTATGACGAGGCTGAAGATTCTCTTGCACTCTGCATAGGAATGGGGATGAGCAGAATAAAAAACACAATTTTGACCAATTTAGCGAATTTTAGTTCTTTAGCCCCTCTTATTTTACCTACTGCAACTCATACGGTCATGTCTTTCTATTAATCACAGAAAAATCTTTCAGCTGAATACAACACAAAACTCCTTTTCCAACACGTCCATTGCTTCGTCTTTGCACTCAAGTCCGATAGAAAATTTTAGAGGATGGTTGCAGAGAATAAAATATTTTGATTACTCAATCGAAATATTAAATATCCTAGCCATTTTTTACATCTTTCTGACAATTTTTAAAGAACAAGGAGTCAAACCTGGACCAAATTGGTGAAACAACGCAAAATAACGGACATGTTCAGAGTAAATAACAAAAATTAGAAGACTTTGCAATTAAAATTTGTTGTATTGTAATTAAAAGTTTTTTTTCTTAAAAAAAATTATTCCTGTAT
Source organism: Metellina segmentata (assembly GCA_947359465.1). Classification (NCBI taxonomy): domain Eukaryota; kingdom Metazoa; phylum Arthropoda; class Arachnida; order Araneae; family Tetragnathidae; genus Metellina; species Metellina segmentata. The sequence goes on from OX375878.1 coordinate 2,010,539, forward strand.
TCTGTATTTTCTATTTTAGTATTGCAATCGCAAAACTTGCATGATAAGGAGGTTAAATTAAGGTTTTTTTTGACAAAAATTGCAACGAATCCGATATGGCTAAGGTCTGGAGGATTCCGGACTTTGTACTGCAGTATCCCTAGAACATGTCAGTTCAGTTCAATTTTAAGCTTTCAATAAAAAATTAATCATTACAATCATAATTATTAAAACAGCTTTCTGCTTAACATATAATCAATTTTATCAACATATTATCAATTACCACACGGTCGAATGAATTATAAAATTACAAATTATAAAATATTTTTGTACTAAGCTGGAAATATTTATTTAAATCAAGCTTATTTAAAAATTGGCATACCCTGTTGTGTTAATCAAAATAGTTTTAATGCCTCACCCATTATTTAAAAAAAACTTGTCTCTTTCAAGATTTAACAATTTTCTTCCTATTTTCTAAACACAAATTTTTTTCTAGAAATTAAAAAAAAAAAAATCTTTAATTTTCAAGAAGTGTTATTTTATTTTCCATTTACTTATAATAAAATCAGCAGATCTAAAGAGATCCTACTATAAGCAAAACATTGTACAATAGATTAACTAACAAATCAGACGTTGGAGTACGTGAGTGAACTAATTTTGTAAAACATAATTGAAATACATCAACTGCTTTTTCAAAAACCAAACAGCAATGTAAATACAAAAACAAAATAGCAATCCTAAACTGAAGTGGTAAGATTTGAGTAAATTAGAAAGAATTCCTGTTTTCAATATATTTAGTATTATTTTAGAAGCAGGATACATTGAGGGGTAATCAAGAAGTGTTATTAATTATACAGAAAGTCAAAATTAAACCAAATCAAATACCAAAGTTGTTGGGTTCAGCCATTTCTTCATTTAGCTTAATTTTGCACTTTTAATCAGTTTTTTTTTATCTCAGTACTTTTTTAAAACATGTATATTGTAGGATACATATATTACGTAGAAAGTCAATAGCTTCACTTCTGTGATAACACTGCATCGATAACTGTTCTCTTTTATGTTTTGATTTCTAAAGGATTAAACAATCAACATTTCATTTAAAGCTGTTTACATGTTTCACTTGTTTAATTTACCTATCTCAGAAAACAGCATTTTAAAATTGGTAACAGGTATATGAACAATACAAAATTAACAGTTGTTTTGGAATAAATGCACCAATTTGGCAGCTTTGTTCAAATATGCTCGATTTTAGATTTGGAGCTACAAAACATAGCTAAACACAGAATAGCTTACCACCTGTCAGAATTTAGATGAGAAGACGATGGGAATTTAGAGCTGAAAATAAAGTATGCTTACACATAAAAAGGTTCCAACCTTTGACCAAGCAAATACGATCATTAGCGTAACATTGATGGCTGGGATGCTGAGATTGGTTGGTTGGCCTTGGGGGTTCTATGGCTCAAGGGACTTATCCGGCCATATGATGCCAAGATTGGATTGAGGACAAAAACAAATGGCATGCTCAGCTTATTCTATTCATCCATGTTTTCCAGAAGATTGCAGTACAAATCAATTTCAGAAGTCTAACAGGCACCTAAACTTGTCGAAGGCAAACCGCCCTAATCTCTCTATGGGTGATCCAAACGCCATCTTGAAAATGTCTTTTATAACGACAGAAAAATAAAAGAAAGTGCAAGGATTCATTGCATCTACTATCTTAAATAGATGCTAACCTCAATCAGAGGCATCTAACTCAGAAATATGATGAATAAAATCAACGTTTTAATCTTTAATTGATATTTATTTGATCTGTCACCAAATTCTATTTTTGTTCAATCAAGGGATGGTGTGCTTCAGAGCCTAATGCCATGGATTATGACCAAATTGAAGATGTTCAGAAGTGCATTGTGATAACATGCGAAACCTACACCTTAATTTTTTTTAAATTATGACCGCCATCGTATTCTCAGACATGAGGCATCTTGCAGTCCACTATAGCAGAGAGGTGGCCACAAGAAGGTCGAAAGCACCATAGTCATCAATCAGTCTCCGCTGCATCGAATGTCAAGCAGGGAACATCAAACAGGAACTGAAAAGATGCTTCCCAGAGGAACAATATATTTTAAGTCACATGATTGTCAAAATTTAGCTAAAATTGCTTTCTCCTGTAGAGATGAACAAGATGCCCTCTCTCTTCAGGCAAGCAATACTTATGCCAATCAACAGTTATGCAATCTGTTGAAGGAGGCCTGAATGATCACAGCCGAAATCTCTAGAATAGGGAATACTATATTTCGAATTCAACGGGTTAAAATCTATAATATAAAATTTAGTCTAAACCATTTAACTTTAGGATCTTTTAAATCATAGAGAAATGTTTTTATGCCCAATTAGAGTCGTTTAGAGTCAGATTTTAGGGTAAAAACAATATTGTTTATTGAGTAAACAGTCGTTTGAGTACTGTTTATTGAGTCAAACAAGACGATGCTTTGAAATTAAACGCACATCTAAACAGAACCATTTCTGAAGTAATAAGATAACTCACAAGAAAAATGTGTTATTTGAATGTAATTCGGTTCAGATTGCAAGACTGGATCATTTATAGCTTTTAGTTCATTAAATGCGATATTTAATACCACCCTATAGTTTTAGAAACAAATAAAAATAAATTCTAAAAGCTTTATCATCGTAAAAAATAATTTTAACCAGTGAAAGATAATATAAATTCCATGTTTCATGGAAAAACTACTTCAGTAATTATATTTTTTCAGGTGTATGCACAATATTTTTGATTTTACAGGTTTCACTTTTTAGCTCTCATTACCCAAGAGGAAAATTGAGTAATATTACCACTACAGAACTAAATTAAAGTTGAAATAGTTTTTCACGTTTTCACGTTGAAATACTTTTTCACGTTACGTAAGCGTATATGTGCAAAATCATTAAATAAAGGCAAATATCTTTGAAGCAAGCCATAATTTAATTTTGATTTACTTTAAAAACTTCATACCCCTGGTTCACATAATCTCATAAAAATTGAAATGTATCGGGTTTTATAAATTATAAAATATTCTTTAAATGAATAGTTAAGTGAAGATTTTATTGATTATACTACGTGGAAGTAAAGGGAGTATTTCTATCTGCAGACGCTTTTAATACACATGCATACTTGTAATACATATTTCAATCTTTTTGTGGTTATTTTGCATGGTGTATTTGGCAAGACTTTTTGTTTGGAATATAGATTTAGAAGAATACTTTTTTTAAAACAATTGATATTATCAGTTTTTTTATTATTATTTGTTGCAGTGGCTCCCATAAAACAATTTGTAAGAACTAAATCTAGTATATGCACAGTCAAGCACAAAATTGTAAGACACTCATAAAAAAAAAATTTTGATTTGAAATAATAGTAAGTTTAGTGTACTGAAAACTGTTAAATTAAAATAAATTTTTTAATTATGGCTTTAGTAAAAATCGTTTTACATCTTTTCTAATGCTTGTATTATTTGTATTGTAATAAGATACAATTAAAAATTATGTATACACAAAATTAATTCCTCAAAGCGTACAGTACTATGTGCAGTATCTACATTCTAATCAACATTTGCACTCAATTTTGACAATGCTTTGGCAAAGTATTGAATTTTTTTCTATTTGCATTATGTTGTTTAAATGTTGTTACTTGAATCTAACACACGTCTTTTATCAAATCTGTATTTTTTTTTGGGGGGGGGGGGGACAGACGGGTCTGTGACAAGACACGACTGCTAGGTTTAAGGCGTAGAATAAATACGTCAGTGAGGCCATGTTGTGAATGATAGCAATATTAATCAGTACTACACAGTTTTGATTTCGTACGTCAAATGTTCATCGCTCCACACATACAGGGGCAGGACAAAATAATACGAACACCTGTGAAATAATGGAAAATCTTTATTAATAGGGGGTTGGACCACCCTTTGACTGAAGTACAGATTTAATGCGACGTGGGATAGATGCATAAAGGTCATGGACAATATTTAAAGGATTATTAAGCCATTCCTCCAGCAGAACTGTCTCTAATTCCGAAAGTCTGGATGGAGGTGGAAATCGGGAACGAAGTTTGGACTCCAAATATTCCCATAAATGTTCAATAATATTCAAGTCCGGAGACTGAGAGGGCCAGGCGAGATGTTCAACTTCATTGACATGCTCTTCGAACCATTCTTGAACACACCTAACAGTGTGGATAGGGGTGATGTCGTCTTGAATAGGCGGTTGCTCTCCAGGGAATACAGTCTGGACAGAAGGATGGACATGATCCCCTAGAATGCTTAGATAGTGATTGTATGTGATCCTCCCATGCAGAATAACACGTGGCCCAAGACCGCGCCAAGATATCGCACCCCATACCATAATGGAGCCACCCCAATGCTTCACAGTCGGCAAGAGGCATACAGATTTAAACGCTTCTCTGGGCGTTCTCCAGACATAAACGCGTCCGGTCGTCTGAAATAGGGTGAATGACGATTCATCTGACCATATTATCTGTTGCCACTGCTGTGGTTACCAGTTTTTGTAATCTCCGCACCATTGACGTTGCTTGAAAGCATTAGTTTCTGTCACCAAGGGTTTACGAATTGCCACTAACGGGGTCCTGGAGATGACTGTTCATTTCGGATGCTATCTCGGATAACGATTGCTTGTGCTTTCGAGCTACAATGCGCTTCAAGACCCGTCTATCCCTATTAGCAAGCTTTGACTTTCGGCCACTGTTGTGCTTTGAAGACGTCGTCTTACCCTCTTTCGTGTACGCTGTCATAACGGCTGATACCGTACTCCTTGCAAACCCCAAAAGGTTTGCTGTTTCCGTAACCGATGCTCCACCTAAACGCGCTCCAACAATCATTCCTCTTTGGAACTCTGACAGGTCTGACATTTCAACTTATCACAGACAGTTCGATAGACGCATACAACGCAGGTGACTGCTGTTGAGAGACTGATACCTTCCTCTTCACGCCCACTAGGTGGCATACTTCTGTTGCAGGTAGCGCGGCTGTACTTCAGGTGTGAAATACGTCATACTTTTTCACAGGTGTTCGTATTATTTTCTCCTCCATCTGTATATCACAGTTGATACATTCGCTGTCGATGTTGAAGGTTGTGGCTCATTACCGACCTCCATGGGTTGAATTCCGTCATTCGATTATAAAACGTTTCTGTTACGATTTTGTGAGCGTTGAGAGGTACTTGGCGCACTCGTATCAGGCATTTGTTCACATTGAAGATACAACGCATATACTTTCAAGAACACCCTCTGAGATCGTTGACACTTACCATCGGATGTCCGAATCTTCTTGAATTCCCCAACTCTCGATCTTTTTTCCTGTTGACGTTTCTATGATATTACTCGTTTATTTATTTGGTTATATTTGTCTGATTTGGTTAACGTTATGCTCACGAATGAGTCAAGATTTGACCTGGAGCCATATGTCAAACGTGTAAAGGTCTGAGGAGAACAAGGCACACGCAATCGGCCCCAAAGCATCATCAAGCATCACGCATTCCGAGGTGGAAGAATCATTGTGTGGGCCTGGATTTCGTTGGGATATGGCACCGACCTGCACATCTATAGACGGGGTTCTGTGACGGCTCTCCAGTATCGGGATGAAGTCTTTGAAGTCCTAGAACCCACTGTGAGGTTGTACGCTGCAGTAGTTGGTCCTTCTTTCGTTTTAAGGTTGATAGATTTGACATCGTCGACGACTACATGGAGAGTGAGGGGGATTGAGCGTATGGTTTGGACGGCGTACTCGCCCGACCTTAATCCCATTGAAAATCTTTGGGATGCCCTCGGCCGTGCTGTGTCTGCATTTTCGCATCAGCACGTTAGGAATAAAGCGCATTTTCGTTACTCAACTTTGTGCTGCCATTGCATCAGCGGATGACGTCATCGCAAGATCAATGAGTATTTATAACATTCTTTGTTTATGTTCTTTTGAATGCGATATCGTTAATTTATCAGTGGTGCAATATTTCGAAAGGTAAGACGTATCCTACGTCAAAGATATCAATGTTATAGTTTTAAAATCATTAAAATAATCTTAATTAGCTTCATTTGTAAAAATTGTTGTTAAGACGCATAGATATTTCCATTACTAGAAAAAATTTCTAAACTTAAAAACTATTTAAAATAATAATCAATGGAAAATGGTTCAGAAATATTTTATTTATCTGCAGGGTAATTTATACATCTGACATTTTATTTCTTGATGGGTTTATTGCCCTCTTTCTATTTATGAATCCTATTGGTATGTAAAAGTATGAAATAAAATACATTAGTAGAGAAGGTAGCAGATCTTTAAAAACAATTTATTTTAGCCGTTCATTTAAAAAAATAATTTTAAATTAAATAATGTTAGATAAATGTATGAATAGTAGACTAATAGAATAAATTTACAGGAAGATATCAATTGCATTTTTAACGAATTAGAATAATTACTATCGTAGTTAAACAAGCAGTGATCATATCGTTGTTTCAGGAAAAGAATGACTCGAAATGAAAAAAAAAGTTTTTTTTACTGAACCTTGTTGATTTTAAAATTTCTTAGAAAGTAAAAGAAAACATTATCGTATACTATAAAGCGAACAATTCTGGTATATTTATAAATTTTATCATAAACAAGCCTAAGGATTTGGTGGAATGATGTAATCTATAATTTTCGGTGCGTGACAAAAAAAGATATAACTAGTTATCAACTTTTGAAAACATTGCTGGTCTTAAGACGTCTTGCTAGTTTTAGATTGCTTACTTCGGTTGGGCAAAACTAACCTTTGGCGTTGAAAAGATGTATACTTTCGACGAATGAACGGTTAAAACTTTAGGTGACTAGACAGAACCAACTTTCAGCGACTGGACCGAATCAATTTTCCGAGACTAGACAGAATTAAATTTCGTCCACTGGACGTAAGAAAGCTCAGGCGACGGAATGTAAATTAAGTTCCGTGATTAGGTAGAACCAACTTACGATGATATGACGGGAACAAGTTTCTACGACCTGATGGAAACAGCTTTGGCTCTTCGACAAACCAACGCTTGGCAAATGGACGGAATGAACTATGAATGACTTTACAGTATACATTGTAAACATTATTCAACTTAATATCCATGAATCAGGCGAGTACGCGAAAACGAAACCAAATTAGGCAGATATCGCATAGAAGGTTCAACATTAGAAGCTTGCTTCCGACGCAATCGTGCACTGAAGCAAGAAAACCATTACTTAGATGGTAACTCGTATGTCATTTATCACTATTAGTGGCAGAGATGCTCTATCACTTCATATGGGTCGGAAAATCAAGCGGATGGGTACCGAAAACTCATAATCTAAGTGTCATTAGCCATATCCACGACGATTTCGTTATCCAAACAGACCTCTACCACTTACAACTGCTTCTGTACCGTGTGAAGGCTGCAACTAACATCGAGGATTTTATAATGGTAGACGGCTTCCAATAGACAACATTAAAACACATAACGAAGTTTGTGTGGCTAGAGAAGTCTCGTACGAAGCAATAATGGATAGATGGTTACAAGTATCTGCTACGTCGAAGATGGCAAGAGTAATTAGAACACTGTTTCACATAGATTCTGATTATTTTATCTCACGAAAACGCGAAGCAATGTGAAATGTAAGACTGGGTCGAAGAATTTATTAGAGTAGAACAAAATGATGATGAATTTGAAGAATGTATCAAATGTCCTTGTTGAATCTTCGAAAAGTTAAGCAACGAAGGAACAGGAAGCCGACATATCCTCTACTGTGTGTGTTGGTTTGCCATGGACAGCATTGACAAGGTGCTAAACCAAGGAACCATGAATGACGATGAGTCAAATGTCCTTGGAGAACACATGATATAAGACTAAGGAAATACATTTTATTGACACCATCTTATGCGCAGAAAAAGGTGCATACTCGAAACGGAGATGCTAGTTCATTGATGAAATAGGCAAATTTTTCTACAACATTATCAATCACATCCGTAGAAGCCTACATTCACAACGTTAACGTCACAGCCTTCGCATAAATAGCTTGATTCTGATACGTGATGAACGAATTCTGCACAAGGCCTTTGGACTCAAAAAGTGCAGATAACGTGACAATTATTTAAAACCTCGAACATGAATTGTGAAATGTGTTGAATTTGTCAAAGGTAACTTTTCTTGGTAGATGATGAGCATATACTGTCAAAATGTGGATTGTATAACATGGATAAGTTGATGTGTCAATTCAATCAAATTATTGTCGATAGAATGAAATCTAGACCTTGTTCTGATGTTAATGAAGAATATTTTCAACTTCTGAAGGATGTATCCATGCTTGATCCAGAAAATATAAATACAAGGGATATTCGACGTTGACAAAAGGAGGTAAAAAGGATCTGTCGACGCTTTAGTATAGGTGAAATGTGCACTATTCATTGACGGACCAATGAAAGCGCCTAAGTTGTTCCAGAATGATTAAAGCCTCTTTTAAGAACAATTGAAATATAAACGTCTCTAATCTAATGTTTATTTATTAAAATAGATCACTTCCAACCGGAAAAATCTGTAAATTCTTGGTGGAATCAAAATCTAATCGACTATCTAGCCTCTACTTATATGGGGCTAAGTCTTAAAAAATTTCGAGAATTTGCAGTTCCAAGAAACGGGGCATTAAAACGGGGCAAGCGATAGGGCCGACGCCCCTCTCAACCTCGCCCTCTGTCCGTCTTACACAAAAGTAACTTTATAGCTTGTGGCAGCAGAATGGACCAAACGTCGTCTTCAACAGGAGACGCGGTATTCGACATTTCAAATTACCGAACAGAATACATTTTCTAGTGGTCTAAAAAATGATTTTACTTTTGTTTCTTATTGTTTATTCATAAATTTTTAATATTTTATTTTTCCAACGTGGTGAATAAAACGTGGAAAAAGTTCAATTATTCATCTACTATCTGTTCATGCTAAGCTTTTTCAGATATTGTTGGAATCTCAGTTTCAAAAAGAACTTGTGAACCTGGCAACCACTACAAAAATTAACTTAAGATCCTTTATAATATATATGATAGTACAACGTAATTCCATAATAAAGTAAGTTTTGGTGGAAAAAGTTCTTCCGCCTTTCACCATGTCTTGTTAAATTGATAACTGGTAAACATTATACGAACACGCACGTGCCCTTCCAATAAAGTCTGATGTCGCTTCTGATAAATTTGTGATGGCGCTCGTCTCCAATCACAATTTAATGGATGGTCCACGATGATTAAGTTGAATTCCCAATGTGAAGCAAATCACTTCCAAAACTATCACTATTTATTTCACAGTTTCACTATTCATTTCCTCAAATTTCTGGTTGCTAAAGGCAACATTTGACAGTCCACAGTTGCTATCATTAATTCCACGATCACGTGTGTACTTCCGAATGCACGATCACCCATACAACCGAGGTCTTTGAGCCACTACTACAGAAATTAATTACAGTATACACTATATGGACAGAAGTATTTGGGCGCTGCAGAAATTCGTTGAATCCATATTAGTGTGTAGTTGTTTTTCCTTTTAAGGACTCGGACCATTCCTTTATGTACCTGGTAGCATGAACGCTGACATGTACCTCGACGTTCTGGATCAATCGGCATTGCTCACACTATGGCGATTATGGTTGTTTCTTTCAACGTAATCCAGCTCCACATCATACTGCAAAATGTCTGCTGGACTGATTTCTTGAAAATGAGGTGAATTTGCTTGACTGGCCTGTTCATAGCCCCGATCTCTATCCAATCGAGCCATTGTGGGACGAGTACGACACCGCCACGCACGCTCCTCTTCACAACCATATCTTCTCACAGCTTTCAAGCAGGGCTGACACCGTATACCCTCTGATTTTTCCAGCAAATTCCGTATACCCTCTCCTTTTTATTAAAAACTACGAACATCGCTTTGTTTTTCCTAGAAAACATCACGTGAAACGCAGATATCTGTAGAAGCAAAAGAATTCAATAAGAAAACAATTCTATTTCAAGATATCACCTTGGTACATAATTCCAAATCGTACCTATTAATAAAAAGCAATTCATTCAAAGTAGTGTCGATAGAATGAAATTCAGACTTTGTTCTGATGTTGATGAAGGAAATTGTCAACTTTTGAAGGATATATCCAAGCTTGATCTAGAAAATATAAATACAGGGGATATTCGCCATGTAGAAAAGGAGGTAAAAAGGATCTATTGACGTTTTGGTATAGATGATATGTGCACTATTCAGGGTTTGAGAAACCAATGAAAACGCCCAAATTGTTCCAGAAAAATTAAAGCCTCTTTTAAGAACAATTGAAATATTACCATGTTTCTCGGCCGGTTACGAGAGCGGGTATAGTTTAATGAATACCTACCCGATCCTTAGAAAAGATTTGCAACAAATATATACATGTATGTGTGTACATGTTTTTTGTCCCCCCCCCCTCCCGTGGAAAGTGTAAGTAGTAAGTACATGTTTCGCCTCCCCAAGGAAAAAATTATGCGGGTATCAGAGTGTACCATACAAAGAGTGTACCATCAGAGGGTATACCATGGAGCCCCTGCCTATACTAGTGCAGGGGCCCCCATGGTATACCCTCTGATTTATTTACGACTACAGCACTGCTTTAAAGAGGCATGAGGATCATGATAATTCAAGCCCAGACATACATATAACATGTGGAAAGTTTGCCTTGACGTATTGCAGCTGTAATAAAAGTAAAAGAATGTCCAATCCGTTACTAAATGGAATGATAATACACTTTTTCTGAAAAACATGAAGTGTCCAAATACTTTTGTCCATGTAGTGTGTATAGCCTAAATGCATTATCGAGTACATTTTGGTAGATAGTAGGTAGATCATTCACAAGACTTACTGAACTACATTTGCCTTACTGTCAGGTGAAGAAATTTTCGGGCACTTGGGTTGTAAAATAAATATTAGAGCGAACATAAACTCTCTGTGTAAATAACTTGCGTTTTCGACTCCTCAAGCTTAGAATAATAATTAGATTTTTTAGTTTATCAAAATTCTAAATACGTATTGTATTTAAGTACTTCTGATGCAAGATATTTGTTTTTGATGTCTTTCTAAGACTTTCATTAAATCAGAACTTGACCCGTTTGGGTAGGAATTAAATTAATGAGCTCGGCTATTTTTGAAACCACTAAATTAATGAAAAAAACACTATCTCTTCACTAGAATTTAAGCTGCGTTGTTCTTCCTGGAATCCGTTGTTCATAAGGCTTTTATTTCTTGAAATTTGTGGCAAGCCGCAACATGATTTCATTAAAATTTCACGGAAGAGTTTTATAAATACTGTATGCTTTAAATTAAACATCTTCTTAATTAGGACGTCATGTAAATTCTGAATTATTAAACCTCTATCTCAATCCTCTTTTGTCATAGTAAAAATTAAAAGTAAATTATCTTAATATAAATTTGATAGAAATCAATTGTGCTCTGTTATTTTATACAGGATTTTTTTTTTAAGTATATGATGGCAGTAGTAAAAATATGAGTTTAAGAAAAACAGTTTACTCTTCAGAATAGTGTCTACCATTAAATGTGTTTGATCATATATGTGTATGTGTGTAACTTCATTTGTTTTCTTTCAATTAGTTGTCGATTTCACAGTTCCGGGTTGTATGTTTCATTATTCTATAGTAACTGTCACTATGTTTACAAACATCATTAATTTCAGAACTAAAAACTTTCTTGCAGAGGTAGAACTTTCAAAACACTTATCATTGTCTTTCTACCATTTAGTTATGAGATACTTTACTTATTTCACAGTGCATTAAGTGTGATAGGAAGTCGAAAGAATCTTAAAAATAGGTACACTTTTTGAGCTTTCATTTCAATATTTTGGATTAAAAATTTGGGAAAAATATCGTCTGCCCTCATATACAGGAGTTGGACAAAATAATGTGAACACCTGTGAAAAGAGAATTTTCTTTATTAATAGGCCGTTGGTCCTCCTTTTGCATGAATTACAGCTTGTATCCGTCGTGGAATTGACAAATACAAGTCACGTACAACATTCAGAGGGATACGTTCCCACTCAAATTGCAAAAAAGTCCCAGAAAGTGTCCTTGGAGGGGGGAATCGACTGCGCAGCCTATTTTCCAAAATACCTCACATAGCTTCAATTATATTGAGATCAGGGGACTGAGGGGGCCAGATGAGGTGTTCTATTTCACCGTCGTGTTCATAAAACCAATCTCGGGCAATTTCACAGGTGTGAATGGGGGCATTATCATCTTGAAAGACTGGTCGTTTATCATGAAACACAGTTTGCACCATTGGGTGAAGACGGTCAGCCAAAAGACTGACATAATCCTCTCCTGTAACATGGCCATTCAGAACAACAAGTGGGTCAAGACCACGATGTGATATCGCACCCCAGATCATCACTGAAACGCCGCCATGCTTAACCGTAGGTCGAATACAGTCAACTTGATAGGCTTCTGGTGACGTTCTCCAAACGTAAACACGTCCATTTGTCGGGAATAATGTGAACGACGATTCGTCTGACCATATTACATTCTCCCATTGTTGTTGTGTCCATTTTTTATGCTTGCGACACCATCTTCGTCGCTTTAAGGCATTGCATGGTGTTTTCAATGGTTTTGAAATAGACTCTCTGCCATGAATATTTGCCATATGCAGTGCACGCCGGATAGTTTTTGATGAAACTGCTTCCCGTAGATGTGTGTTCATCTCAGATGTTATCAGGGATGCTGTTGTCTTGTTTTCTTTTTCCCACAATCAGCTTCAAAACCCTTCTATCTCTGTCATTCAGCTCCGATTTTCGACCACTGTTGTGCTTTTTAGATGATGTTTTTCCCGGTTTCAAATATGCTGACATTAAAGTCGACACTGTACTTCTCCCAACACCTAGAAGGATGGCCGTTATCGTTACTGAGGCTCCAGCAAGACGGCCCCAACAATAATGCCTCTTTCGAAATCAGAGAGGTCAGCCATACCGCAATTTTAACACAGCAATATATTTCGCATCCGACTTGCAGACTGATGTGTGTACTTTCTCATCTGCTAGGTGGCACCCTTCACCGCTAGAGGGCAGGAGTATACGAGAGGTTTCTTTCGAGTGCTATTTTTTCAAAAGTGTTCATATTATTTTGTCCAATCCCTGTATATTCAATGGCGTTCTTGATGCCGTGAGCATATTACCAATCTTTACTGGAGTAGTAGACATTTGCCCTTTGATTCGTTGGTTTCAATTGCGAGCTTACTGATTCGTTGGTTTCTCACATCGTGATCTAGAACGTCATTACTTCATAGTGCGCCACTGCGCATGCATGAGAAGTATCAATATTTACTTGGAATGGCGTCTGGTGCTCAATCCGTTACATCATGTTTCGTCAGTGGAGATTTTATTGATGATTCCGAATTAACTGTTCCGAGCACCTTATACAGTAGACAATGCACATTTTCAAGATTACAATTAACTTTCTTTTAATTCGAAAACATAGGTAGGTATGTACAATTCTGTACATGTGAGTAAATATATCGTTTATGCAAATATTTCGATAGTAGGGTTTTCATAGTAAGTGGCATTTAAACAATTGTAAGTGAGCAACCATTTATTCAGTTGCGATAGTTTACCCCTGAAGTACAGAATTATAATTACATTTCACAGAGTTCATAGACATATAAATATTTTGGTTTACGACAAATGAATCCATTTATTGTGACAGTTACATTAGAATTATTACTATAGACATTGTTTGGTTAGGTATATTATCATCACGTTATCAGTAGGGCAACTCTTTTGTTGCACTAAAAATGGGAAAAGTTGCATTTATCATTCCCAAAAGTTGCATTTATGGAAATAAAGTTGCATTTATTTTTGATACACTAAATTCTAAAATAAAATTATTCGTAAAAAATTAAAAAATTAAAAATATATTGACAATTTTGGTTGTATACAACAGTTATAATACATTCTTAAATGCAGAAAAACGTTGAATGGTCGATCCTTGGCCAGTAATTTCTTTAACACTGAAAAACTGAACCAGCCGCAGTCATATAATGTGCTGTATCGGATAGCAGAAGCGTAAAATCCTTTCGCTCAACATTCAGAGATTTTAAAACGTCATCTACAAGGCGAACAACATAATGATGATCGACTCTCACCTCGCGAACTCTGCAGTCGATTACCAAGTTTCCTCTGGATTTTCAAAAGTGTTAACCAAAGCGTTAAAAGTACTTCTTGTCATTTATTTCACTTTCGTCTTAGGACGAACACCTTCTTTCCATGAACTTCTTGTTTGATCTCAGCGTTCGCAAGATCATACACACGCGATCCAAGAATTGGTTCATAGGGCAAAAAATGAAATAGTAATTTCATATTAATTAATTTTAAGCTACATTTAAAAAAGTTCCAGGTGGTTGCATTTTCGCAAAAAGTTGCATTTATGCAGAAAGTTGCATTTATGTTGCGGTTGTAACTCAATTACAATAAACCCCATATAGAAGGAATTTTGGTTTTAGTGCTTTACATGCAGCGTAGAACGTGTGAAAAAAAGTTGCATTTGTTACAAAAAGTTACCTTAATGATGGCAGATTGCTGTTAGAATTTGCAACGAAACTGTTTAAACAAAATTCACTCGATAATTTCAAACAAAGAAAAGCTTTCAGAACAGAAGAAAATTAACTTTTATTTTTTTAATTTGATTCTTCTAATTTCTGAATTTTAATTATGCTATTGTATATTTACAGGAGTTTTGCTGTGTTTTTTTTCCAATTAATTAAAACGTTTTACAAAATTTATTAATGAAAACGATTTTGATATAACGTTTATAATTTAATGTGTTAACGTAAATAACGTTACTGTTATATCTCACAAACAAAAGATGATAGGGGAAAACTAACGTCATATTTGTTTTCAGCACATGAAATACTCATAAAAAACGCTGGTTTCCAATTATGTATTGGACTGTGTAATAGTAGTTTTCAAGATTATAGTATACAATTATTTTTAAAGCTTTTATTCCTGTTGAATTTACAAATGTATGCTACTTAGAACTAAGAACAAATATAGGTTTTTAAATATGCTTTTATTTTGAACACATGTATAAAATATAAACTAGTCAATAAAGTGCCATCTTAAGGCAAGACAATTCCATTCGAAATAATTACTAAGTAAAATATACCTATATTACTCATTTTGAAATCAACTGAGCTAAAAATACGACTAGAAAGAAATATTTGAAGTAGGTAGGAATTTAATTGGCGTCGCACTGGAGTACACAATGGAGTGTTGTTCGATCAATCCCGAAGGGAAGGACAATTCCTCGTAAATTTGAATCACGGTGAAATGATTCGAACAACACCTCTCTCCAAACTTCCACACGACGCCAACGTGAGAACATTTGAGACCACAACAGATTCAACGTGCACCAGCCCTGCGTACACGACGGTTTTTGGTTGGACCGAGTTTCGCACTCGCAATCGTTCGGTTGCTTTTCTTACTAGACTAAAGAAGTCCACTTGAAGATCGAACATTGGTGCTTTATTTAAATGGCCATTAAAACAAATGTAAATATGAATTCTAAAAATTTTATGTGGAATTCAAACGATCCATGAAAGTAGAGATCGTAGAAAAACATCACAAAGAGGGACTTATAATGTGCTAAAAAAGGTGTTCAGAGTATAGTTGCTTGGGTTCAATAACACTTGCTCCGAAAGCAGAAAAGTTGGAGAAAAGGCTCGAACGTTAGGCTAAAAATAGAAATACCCACCCCCAACGGAGGCAATAGGACTTAAATGGCATTGGGGTACCAAGCAATCAATGTCACATCGGAAAATCGCACATGATCCGGCAGCATTAACTTCAAAATCCTTATAGTGGGCTGGCTAAATCTCACTCCCCACTGTGCGAAAGACTTCAAAAATGCAAGCTAGTGAAATGGTACCTCTAAATGCTTCAGTTCAACCATCCCCTGAAGTCAAGATAAATGGATTCCTGTGCTATTTTTCGATGAAAGGATATCCCATTCAGATAAGCCCGTTGGGAATTAACGGAATACTTCCACGATTTGAGAATAAGCTTCAAATTACTCTTTCCATCGACTACAATGGGCACACTCGGAAGGGAAAAGAATATATATATATATATATATATATATATATATATATATATATATATATATATATATATATATATATATATATATATATATACACACGATTAAACAGAAAATACATAATAATACTAATAATTTTGGCCTGAGTTGGGTTCGGGCACGTGCACGGTTTGCCGGAAACGAGCTTGCAGACGAACGGGCCAAACGCCTCGGTCGACGATGAGGCGTTGGATATTTTCTTTCCTGTCAGCCTTTTAAAACGAAAAATTAAGAACTTTATGATCAAAGGCTAGCAGGAACATTATATAAACTCTCTCAAAGGAGTCCGTCTAAAAGACTACATACCAAAAGTTAGAACCGACACCCTTATCGTCGACCGTTGGCTTGTTTGGTTCCTTACAGGGCACGGCCCGTTCTGGGCCTACCTTAATAGATTATATTTGAAGGACACCGATAAATGCGACTGTAGGGAGGTGGGGGACGCTGATCACTACCTCTTCGACTGCACATTCACACAGGCAAACCATATCATAAGACCAGCTAAAGAGAATAATGCCATTTGGCTTGCAGTGTGCTGGGTAATAAAATATCTCGTGCAAAAATCAAGTCCTGTGTGATGGCAATGGGGATGGTGGCAGGGGCCTCCCCCCCCCCTCCCGTAGGTCAGCAGACCCACCCGGTGCTATACTCTCTTTTAAATGTTTAAAATTTTAAAGTTTTAATCTTTTAAATATCATGTAGATCATTCTTAATAATATTCTAAAAGCATGTCATTCTTAAATTTTAACTTGTTTTAAAGCATATTCATTTCACAATATTATATTCATTTCACAATACATTTATTTCATAAGAACATATCCATACCATGCTATAATTTATTTATTTCACCTTTCATTTTAAATAAACATCATCACATTCATTATATTCACAGCTACCTCATATTCATAATTGTATTTTGCAGTTCTTGTTTTAATTTTATATTTTGTTCTTTAACTTCACTGTGATTTGATTTCTGTATATTCGAGTTTTTCCTTTTTGTGATTGTTCTTTTTCTCTGTTCTGTTCATTCATTCTCAATATTCCCGGTGTGCCACCGGTGTATAATTCATTATTTCCGGTGTGCCAACGGCTCATAATTCTGTTTAGCCCGGTTTTTCCGGAGGTGTTGTTTACTTGTTAGTTTTAAGGTCGCCTATTGCGTGCATGTTGTAACTCCAAATCGGGGATTGTAACATGCACCATAACATTTTTCTTTGAATCTATAAATGATCGATCGGCCGGCGTGGGCCCCTATGGACCTCCTTTGTGCTGCGATGGAAATCGCCCCCTTTTTCCCCCGGATCTTATTACACTCCAAACCTAACGGTGAGTGTATCCGGAGAGGGTCTATAAATTGGCCGCTCTAGCACAATTGGAAAGGGTGGCAGTTTAGCAACCAGAGGGTTGCTAGTTCGATACTAGAACAAACCAATGACCATCGTGTTCTTGGGGGTTGGTGCACATTAGTATACTAACTAGAATACTAACTTTCACCCATAGCTCATTATTACTAACCATGAGTAACATTTATTCACTCACAGAACAAAGGGCAAATCAAAGGTTTGTATGATAAAGCGATGAAATATTGGGGGAATAAAAATAAAGGTGATCCAGCTACTCGGTTTTGAAATTTTTTTATTTATAAATTCATAGGGAAACTCTCTTTTATTGCTCCGAATGGTTTCAATTACTGTCAGTTTGTATTCGTGAAGTAATGATTGCACGAGTAAGACACTAGTGAACCAGTTATCCATGGTCACGTTACGTCGCGAATTTTTGACTGATGAAACCAGGTTTTTTGTAAAATATACAGCAGCAGGTTGGTTTGGGGGAACAATCCCCTTACCTAAGTATGGGGTTGCATATATCATGTATTTTATATTATTGTCACAGAGCATTACAATCTTTATGCCATATTTGTCAGGCTTAGATGGAATGTACATCCGGAAGGGACAGTTTCCTCTGAACGCAACTAACTGGTCATCAAGGGTAACGTACGCACTAGGTTTATAACTGCATCGACAATTGCACTATAACATTTCCCAGGTTTGAGAAACAGCAGAGAATTTATTATCTGGCAGGCGTGCTGATCGTGTATTCTTGTCGTCGAACCTAATGCAATTGATCAAGAAATTGAAGCGATCTTTGGACATTGTAGCTAGGTGTCTATCGCCGCTAAAAGTACTGTCGAAAAGCAAATCTGCTGACAAATGATTATTTTTCATAACTGCAGCCAAAATTAATACTCCCAGAAAAGCGTCGAGTTCTGGCAAGGTAACATCCAACATAGTAGACTTTGATTGAACTATATATTTTAAACGTTGTCTATTGATTTCTTCATTAGTGTACATTATTATTATGTCTGCAATTTCAGGAGCCATGGAAAGTTTGAAGCAGTCAATCGGTTCACTGCATGAACGTGCGTTTGCGGTAGGACCAGAATATGAACTATATGTCATCCTCATTTTCACCTCGTCCTGTGCAGTCGGTTTTTTTTGTTTTTTTTTGGTGGACTTTCAAAGTTAGTCAAGTGTTTACTACCTTTGATGTTCTCAACGATTTTTGCTATTATTTCTTCGTCGTTATTTGTTGTTGGGATTCTTAAAGAGTGGGAAAAATCAATTTCGGCATCACTATCGGGATAGTGTAGGTCCGACTCCAAGACGTCAGGATCCAATTCGCAATAGGACAGATCGTCCTCTCCCACCCTGAAAAAAATAAAAACAGAATTCGTATTGCTAACCATGGGTAAAAATTACTCATCAAACATATATGCTTATTGTTAACTATGAGTAAAAATTACTCACCAAACTTATATGCTTATTCTAACCATGAGTAAGATTTATTCACCTCAAACTCGATGCCAGCGTCGGAATTGAAGAGGGGACTCCGAAACGACCCAATACCGACGGCGTTTGAAAGGCAACTGATCGCTAGTAGCATATGTTTCAGCGTGGAGACGGTAGTTGCAGCACATCCCCCATCAGAGAGTGTTGCAAGAGAAGAGTGAGTAAAATTTACTCAGGTTAGTATTCTAGGGTTAACCTTCAGGCTGCGGTGATTAGATTTTTTTCAACTGTCTCACAGAACGGCTCTTTCGCTTGCATCTCCGACACCCCTTACCTAATAATTTGCCTCGAGCGAAAGAGCCTTGAGTGGCATTTACGATTGACACTTTCCTTTTATAGTATTGTGTAGCGCATCGTTTGGCTTGAGAGAAATTTCACCGGAGCGAACTTCTGCCTTTCCCCAAAAAGACCTTTCACACCTCACGGTAGAGATATAGGGCACCGAATAAAAAGAGAAATCCTCCAGAGGGTCAGTCGATGACATTTCGTAAATGGTGATCTATGCCAGTGGTCACTTAAAAGGGGGATAACATCCACCGTACATAGATCTATACCAAGCCTCTGGCGTAAACGAAATTTTAGTGGTAACTAGTCTATCTGCCACAGAGTAAAAGTTAAGTTTCTCGTGGCCTCAAATGTCTTCACGTTGGCGTGGCCTGAAAGTTTGGAGTGTGGGGTGTTCATTCAACTACCTACACCATTGACAAAAAAACTATGTAGTGTAGTTCTGACAGAAGGCAGGTTGGTAGGTAGGTAGTTGGATTAAAGTCGCACTGGAGCCACAAACGGCTATTGACGACGGTCCTGTATCCCTGGGAAGCACAGTCTTCTGTAATTTGCCTATATGCCTATAAGTTTATAATTTCCCCAATTTGTAGCTAGGTGTGCTTTAGAATTTATTTTGGAATGAAGTGCTTTATATCAAGCGCTAAAGGTCGTAGGTAAAAGTTCCATTTTTCTTTTATGATTGTTATATGTTGCTTTTTTTGATTACCTGGTGGCAAAATATCTAAAGTTATTAGCTGATCCTATAAAAGTTATAACCCAATGTAAACTGAAGTGTCAGAATAACTGGTCCAGCCAAGCGTATGCAAGTAACGGATAAATGCAAACAATCGAAGTAAGTCGATGCAGCCAGCGGCATTTATATAAGACAACAGGAAGCTAGGGAAGCAGTTAGAACGGTTTCTGCAATGACAGGTTATCACGTTTTAAGTGACTTTTAACGTGTCTTAGTAGTCAGCTCTCGCTCCAACCCTGCACACCATGCCAACGTGAGTTTATTTGTGGCAATGCCAAATTTAACGAGCACCAGCTCCCCCGTACACTTCGGTCTTTGGTTGGATCGAGTATCGAACTTCAAAACCTCCTTCTCTTCCAGCCAGGCTAACGAGTCCCTACTTATCAGATAATATGAAATTAGAGGAATACAAATTTCGAAGAAATGTTGCTTCGATTTGCTACCAGAATAGTGTGGGTGAAAATTTCGTGGGTGAAATTATATAGTTTTGAAGTCATCAGACTGAATGGCGAGGCATCTAAATAGTAATTTTGAAGAAGGTTATCGATATAAAAATATTTCTCTTACTCCTATCTATCATTTTGAGGCAGATGACATTTTTACCTTTCTTCTTCAATTTTCAGTGAAGTGAAACGGTTTCTGTTGTGTGTGTTAAAGTTTCATAGTGTTATATATGGGAGATGCAAACACAAAAAAGGGGAAACTTACAAAAAATTCCCTACTGTATACTTTTTTTTATCATTTTAAGATATAGTATAATCCATCTTGTCATTCTGACTAACGGGAATTTTTTCTTCCAAAGAAAGTTTTGAATAATGTTTAGAAAGTTCGTAACGCACTTTTTGTACAAATACTTCTACTTTCAAAGAAATGTTATCAAAAACCTCTGAAGATATTCCAAAAAATGTATCGAGCAGCGGAAGACATTCCAAGGGGAAATTTTTAGTACAGGGTTTTTGAAGTTTCGTGTTTTCTTTTACCAAAAGCAATTTTCTCCGAATCTTTATAAACGCACATTCATTGTGAGTGTGAGTTGACGACATAAAGATTTAATTACTACTGCTACTAAAATTGTATTTCAGAATAGGTGGTTGAAAAGAAAAAAGTCTGTGTTTCCCCACCAACATATGCTTCTTCCCAATCCAGTAACCATGGGAACCATACCGCTCACAACAATTTGTTCCCCTCTTTTCCACTTCATTTGAGGATAGAAATGCGGCTGGACAGTTTCCCAAACTTTTTTTGTTCAACGCCGCCTTTTCAAGGACAATATTTGAATGTGTGTGTATGTGGGAATGGATTTCTCATCCATCTACACTGCTGGCCACCCAAATTGCAACACCAAGAAAGACAAGAGATATCACAAAAAAATTTATTTTGTAGATAACATGTTGACCAAGTATCAAATGATTAAATTTATAGACTTCTGTGAAGTGTGGTTCCTGCCAAAATCAGAAACCAGAGTAGCCGCCATTGTTGGAGATCACCGCTGCTACACGCCTCGGCATTGATTCAAAGAGACTTTGGATGTGTTCTTGGGGTACAGCAGATCAAGCAGCTTCCTCACGTTGCCAAAGTTGATCTGGTGTGGCAGCTGGGGATGGAATATGGGTCAATCGTTGAGCAACCATGAACCACATGTTTCCTATCGGCGAAAGATCCAGAGAGCGTGCTGGCCAGGGAAGCAATTCAATCTGGCGATTGACGAAGAACCCTTGGACAACGCGTGCCACGTGTGGTCGCGCATTATCCTGTTGAAATATGGATGTGGGCAAGCCCTGAATGTAAGGAAGGACAACTGGCTCCAACACCTCGGAGATGTAGCGCTGGCTGTTTAAAATACCAGCAATGCGTACTAGAGGAGTGCGAGAGTGATATCCAATACCGCCCCATACCATAATACCCGGTGCAGGACCAGTGTGGCGGTGCATAACGCAGCTGTTCAGCATCCTCTCTCCACGGTGTCTCCAGACTCGAATTCGACCATCGTGGTGTTGCAGACAGAAGCGTGACTCGTCAGTAAAGACAATTTCCTTCCATTCTGCCGTCCACATCCTTCTTTCATCACACCATTGGCGGCGGAGACGTCTGTGGTTCTGTGTCAAGCGTAGACGAAGCAATGGACGTCTTGCGTACAGGCCAGTATGCTGTAACATGCCTGTCGTCACGTGAAGTGGTGCAATGAGGTGGATGCGATCGAACACGTCGGTCCGTCGTACCCTCCTGCATCCAACGATCACATATCCGCATTACAGTTGTTTGGTTCCGTCCAACACGACTACTGATTTCCCTGAAAGATAATCCACAATACCGGTAGGCCTTATCCTTCCTCTGTCGAACTCGGATACTTGATAAAAAGATGAGCGCTGTTTTCTACGAGGCATAATTTATCGTTTTTTTGTAAAAATCACAAGAAAAACACAATTGCCGTACTTGAAATCGTCGAAACCTCCAAGTTTTAAATAGCGCTTTAAAGTGGCGCCACAGGCGCGCGTGATGTGCGTCTGCGCTGAAATTCTAATCATTTGCATATATCACCTCCGCTAATGCATGTTGAAAATTTCATATTATTTTCATGCTTCCTTTAGGGTGTTGCAGTTACGGTGGTCAGCAGTATAATAAGAAATTGTAAGTTTAGCTGCGCCAGTAAATTTTTAATTTGTTCAAAATTCTTGTATGGTTGGTTAATTTTAGAATTTACACCAGCTAATTTTGAAATAAAAAAACTTGCAGCTGGAATAATAATAAAGCTATTTATTAAAATGAAACAACAAATATAAAATACAAGCAAACACTCTACATCAGGGTGTACCAACCGGTGGCACGCGTCAACGTTTCATGTGGTACGCAAGGATGATACGATAGGGTGGTCACAAAAAATCAATTTTCGAATTTCTTCTGTGGCACCCCCCTAAAAGTTGCCAATAGACTAGAAAATGTGATTGGCAGAGTTTCAGCTCGATCTGATAATATTAACCCGTGCCTCATTGAGGCTAAAGTTAAGAAAAACAGCGATTTTTAGTAAAAAATCGTAGTTTTTGCTAATTTAAATCGAAACTATTCGTCCTAGAAACCTGGTTCTTGTCTTATTTCATAGGAAATTTTATTGACTTGAAGTTGGATCTGATCTACTTTTTTTGCTAAAACTTATAGAATGGTATTTAGCATTTTTCATGTAAGGTCGTAATGGATATCGTCAAAAGTGTATTTTCGTGCAAAGACCTAAAAACATTACAATATTCAATTACATCTGCTTTCCAAATTTTGCCTTTTGTATTTTTCATTTTCTACATTAAAAAGGTTCTTGTTAGAGGTATTTTCAGAAGTAAATAGTAAAGTCAACAAGTTCGAAGTAAGGTCAAATTTAAAATGTAGGAATTACGGTAAAAGAAGGAGGAAACAAGGAGTAAAAATGACAGCAAATAGTGTTCAA
The DNA here is from genome assembly GCA_947359465.1 of Metellina segmentata. NCBI lineage: Eukaryota > Metazoa > Arthropoda > Arachnida > Araneae > Tetragnathidae > Metellina > Metellina segmentata. The sequence goes on from OX375878.1 coordinate 2,034,015, forward strand.
ATGTATTTTATTAATTATATTTTTGAATTATACATAATTACATTATTATTATTTAAATATACAAATTAGGTGGCAATTACAAATTAAGGTGGTAATGTCTTAGCTATTGTAGCTTTTGAAGTGTCTTGAAAAATGTGTACAAATGTCATACGACTCCTCAGACAGAAATTCCGACAGCAAACAACTGATCTGATAAAAAATAGATTTAGAAATTCCGATTTAGAGGGAGCTGTTGTGCACTGGGATGGGAAATTGCTTCCAGATTTGTTGAGTTAAGAAAATGTGGAGCGGATAGCGATTTTGATTACTTGTGGCGATGAAGAACAGTTGATAGGTGTTCCAATCCTTTAAAATAGTACGAGGATAGTTCAGGCAAAAGCTGTATTATCAGCAGTTGAGCACTGGATGCAGTTGGGAAAATCCAGGCAATGTGTTTTGATACCACAGCAGAAGATACTGGTTGCCTTAGGGGAACCTGCGTTTTGCTAGAACAGTTATTAGAGAAAAACCTTCTGAATTTACATGTTGCCACCATATTTTAGAAGTTGTTATTGTCGTACGGGCCATATATGGCCCAATTGAGGGTGCCATTGCCCCGGAGGGTTGGACTTCTTCATGCATGACACATCCGTTTTACAGGAAGGTCCCTTTCACACATCCATTCACTCACACATATCGTAATTTAGATCCCACTCAAAGGCCGATAACCCCCTGATCAGGTACCCCCAGAGGTATACATTTGGCATGGGAACATGGGGGACTTTGTGACCACGACCTATTTAACGTGCCCTAGTCACCATTAGCGAACACGTCTTTACCAGGTCCAAGCGCCGATCTCGCAACCATCAGAATTGCAGGCTCCGCTGAGGACAGAACCAGAAGTTGTTTTAAAAGTAGTTTTTAATTTCCAAATGGGGCACATCCACTGGTCCTCAGCCAGATATTTTTCGAAAATTCCAGAAGAAGAAATACAAAACAGGTTATAAAAGTTGAAAATATTAAAAATAAAATAAGTAATCCAGACCAAATTTCAAGTTTTCTTTGGAACACGTAAAAAACTGACAGCCCAGGGATAATAATAAAAAGAATTCATCCAACCTTGCTAAATTCATTTGGGTGTCTTACTCAAAAAGACATTACTTTTAGAGTACCTTGTGCTATTCATCACGCCAGATGGATTGCAAAGGCCATTTATTCTCTCAAAATGTATATTTTCAGGGATCAATTTTCGTTAATTGATTTAGAGAGAAACAGTATTGAAGATGTTTGTTTATTTATAATCAGTATTTTTGTAAAAGCATGGTTCAATGCCCACAAACCCACTTTGGCCCCCCAACCTAGACCTACAATTATTAAAATCTTTAGTTCAATACAGGAAAATTGATAAAGAGGTTGCAGACAAGACCCTATCTAAAATAATAAACCATGTGTGATATCTCAACTCGGAGCAAGTTGCATTTTCATTTTTCGATGGTACTTTGGGAAAAAAATGTCAAAACAAGCATGGTTGAAAAATTAAGGTCCGAAGTAGAAAATGATGAAGATGATTGTGATGATAGGGATGTAAAAAAAAACTCAATCTCCAACAAGTTGTTCATATATTGGACACAGAATTGGTTATTTTGTTTCTCCTAGGACTCTCCTTTTTAAGAGATTTGAAATCGATACAGAATTTTTAAATACTGATCCCGTTATATGGTGTGAAAATCAACATTATTTAAAAGCTAAAATAATAGTGAACGGTTTAAAAGTTGATAATGACACTGCTGAGAGAGGAGTAAAATTAATTAAAGACTTTAATTCCTGTTTGACCAAAGACGAAGAACAACGGTAGTTCCTTTTACAAGTTGTATCTTAATGTACGCAAATTTTTCCGGTCTCTTCAAAAGCTACAATATCCAAGACTTTACCACTTAATTTGTATATTTAAATAATAATATAATGATGTATAATTCAACTATATAATTAATAAAATACATTTGAACACTATTTGTTGTCATTTTTACTCTCTGCTTCCTCTTCTTTACCACTAATTCCTTCATTTTGAATTTTAATGTTGTTGGATTTATTTTTGAAAATACCTCTTACAAAAGCCTTTTTAATGTACAAAATGAAAAATACAAAAGCAAAATCTGGAAAGCAGATGTAATTGAATATTTTAATGTTTTCAGGGCTTTGAAATGAAAATTCACTTTTGACGGTTTCCACTATGACCTTATCTGAAAAATGCTAAATACCATTCTATCAGTTTCAGTAAAAAAAGTGGATCAGTTCAAACTTTAAGTCAATAAAATTTCCTATGAAATAAGACAAGAACCAGGTTTCTAGGACGAATAGTTTCGATTTTAAGGAGCAAAAACTACGATTTTTTGCTAAAAATCGCTGTTTTTCTTAACTTTAACCTTAATGAGGCACTGTTTAATATTATCAGATTGAGCTGAAATTCTGCCAATCACATTTTCTACCCTATTGGCAACTTTTAGAAGAGGGGGGGGGGGTGCCATGGAAGATTGGGTGATAAAAATTTTGCCCCATATACCTTGTGACCACCCTAAAGATACGAGCTACCCAAATATTCTACGAAGTTTGTTCGATTTTTTTAGTACAACCACGTTACAGGAAAAATGGGATTATATGAAATCAATTTTGTGATCAACGTTTTTATTACATTGTAGTAAATAACGCTAACAGTAGCACATTATTTAAAGAGAAACTTTGTTGCTGATTATCTATTTCTATTCAATGGCTGTTTCGGCGAAATTGAGTTGATATCTCTCCCTATCGTATGCCATTTGTTACTAGTTACTTGTGCGAGATTGGTTTTTCTGAACTTTTGTATATAAAAAAATAAATATAGAAACAGAGTAAGTGTTGAAGAGCACTTAAAAGTGAAGTTAAGCTCCATTGCTCCTGATATTGATAGTTTAACAAAAGAGATTGAAAAAATTGATTTTTGATTATGTTAATCTTTGTTTGCTTAGTTTGTACTAATTATTTAAAATGATTTGGTTTTACACCTGTGAGTAAAAATTAAAACTGTAATTTTCAATAATAGTTTTTTTTTCCTTTATTAAAACATCATTAATTTGTTGTTACTAATTCGTCTCTGTCTAGCGGCAGCTAGACATCGTCCATGAGACCATACACCCTTAAAAAATCCAAGGCCAGTAAAGGATCCGTCTCAAAAGTCTAAACATCATTAATACGAAATACAAGTGCATTAATCATAAAATACGAAGCTTTCTTAGTATTTTAATTCAAATAGAACAAGCCATTGGGCACTTCTTTTCTGACATTAGATATATGTTTCTTAAAAAATTTAAGACTGCTGGTACGTCAAAAAATTCTAAAAATTTCAAGTCTAACGCAGTTACAAAAAGGTTGGGAACCAATGCTCTACATCACACAGTAAACTTGACATTAACATGCACGCATGCGTGCAGTAAAACATCCTAGAACGTAAATATTGAACATATATGCGAAGACATACCTACTACTACATTTCGTCTAATTTCAAGGCCGATCAGTCATAATTTTTGCTACTTTGTATTGCTGCAGTGAGTGATGATCAAATGAATACGACTTATCGTCTTGTTTCAAGACCAATCACTCACAATTTTTGCTACAGTGCATTGTTGTAATGAGTGTCTGTATCATCAAGAGTGAATAAGACACGTCGTTTCGTTTGTAGACCAACCCGAATTACTTTGCATTTTACAACATATATTTCTTTCTATAATGCTTCACTGTCGCTTCACTGCACTAATGCTTCACTGTACATTCACTGTCGCTTGATTGCCTTTATGGTGAAGAAGATAAGTTTTTGTGTAATTTATTTGTATGCGACAAATTTTTTTAGCTCGTTTTAATTTCCCATATTTCTTACGGAGGCGACAATTGCTCCCAAGATTTCTTCTGTGCCCTCAGAGGGAGGCAGTAAATGTAGATAAGTAGGTAGTTATATTACGTCTCACTGGGCAACACAAAGGGCTATTGGCGACGGTCCGGAATCTATCACAAAGGCAAATATCCGAGGACAACACCTCGTAATTGTGAATAAAGGATAAATAACGAGGTCAACACCTGAGTTGGCACCCCACTCTCCAAATTCCCACACCACTCCAAATCCTATAATAGGGATTGTTGATTTAAAGTATTCTTTATTCTCAAGTGGTAAAAAAGAATCAGGTGTCCAACGCCGGACATATAGCAAAAATTCGTCGATCCGCGTTTCATAAAGTATGAGGACCAACAGGTCTTGTTGTTAAGGTGTTATCCTCTTGATCGCAATGTTTCTGGTTCGAATCCGGGTCAGTGCATGGATGTTTGTAAGCGCATGGTGTAGAGTCGGCTTGCACACCTTAAAACTGTAGTGGCCGTAATTCTTCATGTTGGATTGGTGTGGAAGTTTGGAGAGTGGGGTGGCAGCTCAGGTGTTGCCTCGTCATCTGACCGTGGATCAAAATGACGTGGTGTTGTCCTCGGATCTTTCCCTTAGGGGATTGATCCCGGACCGTCGTCAATAGCCCGTTGTGTTGCTCTAGTACGACGTTAATTAAAAAATTACCTATTACCTAAAGTATCAGAGAGAGTTAATAGTTAACTAATGTTAGAACCACATTTCACATCTTGTACTTTTCTCAAATACTTTAATCCCCGCACTTGTGTTTGCATACACTCTAAACAAGATTCAAAGAATTAAAGTAAATGTCTCGAAATTCTCTAAGAGCTTCCTGTGACGCGCGTGAAATCTCCGTTTCTCGGGAAACGATGGGACTCGTTTGTTCCACGTGCCAGAAACTTAGGCATTTGGTTTTTTACAAGTCTGGAATTTTTATTACCCCTGTTGTGCTGCGATAAAAACATCTCCATCTATTGCCAGTTTAGTAGACAAACACCTAAAAAGGGAATCCTTATTGACGGAACTATTTTATTCGATGCGTTGGAATGTTATTGCACATTTCTATGGTTGTGTAGAAAAATTGCCCTGGTTGCAATTCTGCAAGCAGACGATATGGCGCTTATAAAATATTTTACAACTTCTTTTAAAAAGCATTTACGATTATGTTTATAAAAACAAATCTACCCATTGTGTTCCTTCACCCGAACGTTGTTCAAAATTATGTGGTATTTTCCTCGGATTTTTCTCTTCGAGTATGATCCCAGACCGTCGCCAATAACCAGTTGTTTCGCTCCAGTTAAATGTTCATTAAATGCCTTCCCGAATTGTGAACGAAATTGAGTTTTTTTTCACTAGTTATGGCATTTGGAAAAAAAGAACATCACGAGTTAAATACCGTTCAGCAGTGGTGCCAACTTTAGATTATTGGTATGAGGCAAAACAGACTGTTTAAAAGGGTCGTGCTTGATCGGTTGAGTGACAAAAGTATTAGCATCCGGAGGATTGCGAGTTCCAATCCAACCAAAGACCGTCGAGTACGAAGGGGGATGGTGCACGTTAAATCTTTCATGGACTCAAATGTCCTCACATTGGCGAGGTGTGGAAATTTCGAGTGGAATGTAATATCAGATGTTGCCTCGTCATCCGACCGTGGTTCTAAATTACGTGATAGTGTTCTGGGTGCTTTCCCTTCTTTGGTTGGTTGATCTAGTGTCGTTACCACTAGCCCGTTGTGTTGATTGAATGCGACGTTAATTACATACCTGCCTAACCTCAGATATGTCACCAAAAACTTGTTCGTTTTGTACTGTCCTTCTGAGTTAAGTTTTGCAAATGAAGACGGTTTTAATTTTTACTGATTTTTATGTTCATTTAACGTTTAAAATACGTGTTTTTATAAGAATTTTCTTTTCCGATTTAAATTTTCTTTTTTTCTTCAGTTGAACCATCATACCATTTAATCAGTGATTAAAATTTATTTTTGTGACTGTGGACGGTTTTGTAAAATGGCCACAAGGGGCTGTTCTAATGACCCTAACAAATTTTGCTATAAATATGGTGAGCTTACAATCAAGAAACATCAAAGAAATATTACAGATTTTGTGAAGAAAGCATACTATGCTTACTTCGGTGTCAAGCTGGGAGGCTTTGTAGTACCTTTTTCTTTTGTGTTGAATACTACGTATGGAAGCTGATCTTATGTGTGTAACTCGCGGCTGTTCTCTACGTAGCGACTAGCAGTAATCTGCTATCATGTTTTTCTATCTACCTTGGTATCTGCTTTCCATCTGCTTAATGTCTTGGTGAAATCCTTCACCGTGTTCTTTGCTGACGGCACCAAATATTTCAGAAAAATAGTCCAGATGACCCATATCAGGAAATGAACTTTTAAGCTGACAGAACATCCTAATTTTTTGAAATTTTCAAGCATACTTTGCACAACCTGTTTGAAGTTGGTATCCTTATAATTTCCCAGAAATTTATAAACAACTTCTTTAAAGGAGCTCCAAACTTCCTTTCAACCTTTGTCATATATACTTCAAATATTTCGTCCTTCATAAGTTTTCGAATATCTGGTCCCACAAACACACTTTCCTTCACTTTGGCTGCAGATAATCGAGGAAATGCGTGAAGCAAGTGATTGAAACACCGACCACCTTCTTTGTCTAGAGATTTCACGAATTGTTTTATCAAACCAAGTTTTATATGAAGTGGAGGCAGAAGAATCTTTTCTCGGTTAACCAAAACTTCCTCAATAACATTTTTGCTGTCAATTTTCAACTCCTCTCTTACTGGCCACTCTCTCTTAATCCAATGTTGACTCCTTTCCCTACTGTCCCACTCACACAGCAATGTATATTTTGTATATCCCCCTTGAAGTCCAAGATGCATGGCAATTATTTTTAAATACCCACATATGGTCCACATGTGATACTTGTATTTAAGTTTGTTCAAAATAATGGCTAATTTTTTGTAGCATTCTGTGTAGTGCACGGAATGTCCAACTGGTATTGAAGCATATTTGTTTCCGTTATGGAATAGCACAGCTTTGAGGCTTCTTTTGCATGAGTCAATGAATAGCCTCCATTCCTATGCATCATATTCAATTTGAGAGCCGCGGTAGCTCAGTCAGTAGAGCGTCGGGCTCGCATCGGAAGGGTTGTGGGTTCTGTTCTGGCAGAGCCTGCAATTCTGATGGTTGCGAGATCGGCGCTTGAAACTGGCTAAAGACCGTCGTGTTCGCTAATGGTGGCTGGGGCACGTTAAATAGGTCGTGGTCACAAAGTCCCCCATGTTCCCATACCAAATCAATACCTCTGGGGGTACCTGATCAGGGGGTTATCGGCCTCTGATTGAGATCTAAATTACGATATGTGTGAGTGAATGGATGTGTGAAAGGGACCTTCCTGTAAAACGGATGTGTCATGTATGAAGAAGTCCAACCTTCCGGGGCAATGGCACCCCCAATTGGGCCATATATGGCCCGCACGACAACAACAACAACATATTCAATTTGAAACTGTATCATCAAGCCAAAAATATTTGCTGCAATAAACTAAATCAACGTCTACAAAAAAAATAAGGAAGGAAATCATTTTCTCGTCTTCTAAACCGACACCAGGTGTCCCAATAAGTTTTCTTCATTTAGCCCAGAACCTTGTAGTTCTGCGGGAATTTTTTGGAAGGCCCAAGTCTCTCACTAAATCATTTAATTTATTTTGTGAGAAGAGTTGAGGATAGTTACTTTCTGCTGCATTCAAATCATCATCAGAGCCATTGTTTGGGGGGTGTTATTCCTGGTGTCTCATTCCTTTTTGTACCAAGGAAGGCACTTTTGACACAATCTTCTCGTTCGAGAATTTTATTGCTACTAACGATACACTAATACTACGTAATAGGACGGCGTTTATAGGCAACTCTATCTACATTTATAACCTGAAGCAACATACTGGGGCCCGATGACCTTTAAGGTCATCATAGAAACAATTATTATTAACATCAACTGTATAAAAAATACTTTTTTCTACAATATGTCTTAAACAGTCCTGAAATTTACTTTCAGTATTAATACTTACTTCTTAGCACTAAAATATAAAAATTTACTAGATTAAATATGAATATACAATTATTATACAGCAAAAAAGAAATAACATCATCAAATAATGATCGATAAAATTGTGAATCAATTCAAAATTCAAAGAATGTTCAATTTTCAAATGGTAGTAGAACAATCTTATGAATTGGACGTTTGAGTTCTCCGCCAAGCAGTTTTTAATTTTACTATTCTTACATTATTGTCGTTTCCAGGGTGTACTTGCATCACTCTTCCTATTCGCCACTTTAAGGGTGGTAAATCATCCTCTTTAATGAGCACTAAATCATTTGCCTGTAAGTTTGTTTGCAATTGCGTGAGATAGTCTTTTGACTACCTCTTCCAGAACGATTGGGATAGTTGAGTAACTAGTTTCCATCACACGTTGTTAGTTTTTCGTTCGTCACGTTTGGTTCTTCTATTCCTTTCAAGGAAGTTCCTATCATGAAATTACGAGGTGTAATAACAGGTAGATCATTTGGTTCACTTGAAATCGGCACTAAAGGACGAGAATTCAACGCTGCCTCAATTTCAGCTAGAATTGTGCAAAATTCTTCTTGTGTCAGCACTTGTACCCCCATCACTCTTTTAAGGTGATACTTCATTAATTTCACAGCTGCCTCCCAGCCAGTGTGGAGCACCTGGAGGGTTGAACTTCCATTAGACTTCTTCCTCAGCGAGGTAGTTGATGACTGATTTGGAACGCCATGCCTTAAGGATATTCTTGGCACCTACAAAGTTTGTTCCACAGTCACTATATAAGACTTGGGGTTTTCCTCTTCTGGCAATGAACATCTTTAAAGCTGCAATACAGGACTCCGAGGACATATCGCTTACAGATTCCAGATGTACAGCCTTTGTTGTGAAGCATACCAACACGCATACATAAGTTTTCACAGCTTTTACTCCTTTACCTCTTCTGAGCTTGACCTGGAATGGACCGGCGAAATCCGTTATTGTTCTAGAGAAGGCTCTGCCAGGAGTGGTACTCGATGTTGGAAGATCTCCCATCATCTAGCTTGACTGTTCTTTTCGATGACGAGCACACACCATACATTTTCTAATGATGCGACGAATAGCAATTCGTGCACTGATAATCCAGTATCTATTTCTTATTGCAGAGTTAGTTAATTAACTGTGTTGCTCCATGCAGATACTTTATGTGAAAGTATCGGATTATCATGTCCGTGATATGATGAGTTTTCGGCATAATGAGGGGATGTTTTGTGTTCTCAGCAAGGCTTGTATTTTTAAAACTGCCTCCAACCCTCAGCAATCCTTCATGATCCAAAAATGGACTAAGTTGGATCAATTTGCTTGACGAATTTAAAGTTTTGTTTGTCTGTAGAATACCGATTTCCTCACCGAATTCACTACTTTGAACAGCTCTTATTATCAAATTGTGTGCCTTCGTTCTTTCTTCCACCTTTAAATAAGGTATCGACACTTTTAGCCCTCTAAGATTTTTCAGGAACCTGAGACACCAATAAACGACTCTGAGCAATCTAGTCCATGATGAAAATCCACAATTTGTTTCTTCCAAACGCAATCTAACAACCAAACTATTAACCACAGTTCCTTTCAATTCCTTTTCTAGAAGGCAGATATTCTATGAAGACAGATATAATCCAAAGCAGGTGACCCCTTGCGACACTCCGTAGGCCAACTTTCGTTTTTCTGACTTAGCCAACAAGGACCTGTCCACCACTTTCCTTTTTCAACTAAAATCTGAACCGGAACTCCTCCTCTGGTAACCAAATCTGCAGGATTATCCTCCGACTTACAATGCAACCAAGATTTCGGATCTGATCTTTCCTGAACCTCTATTCGATACAAATTGTTTCCATCGCATAGCACAACCTTTTATCCAAAATAACACGATCATCGAGTCAGTCCAAAATGAAATTTCACCAATTATATCTCTGAAGATATCTCTAAGATACTTACCCATTCTAGCTCCTATAACACAAGTCATTAATTCCAACCGAGGCAAAGTAAGTTTATTTAAAGGTGCAACCCTACTTTTTGACATTACGAAGGAAACCGTAAGTTCTTTTGTTGTCACATAGCGCAAATACGCGTATTTTTCTATATTGTATATACGCCCACACCGTATGCAAAAGGTGACGCATCACAAAAAGATATGCAACTCCACATTCGCTTTACCGGGATCTCCAGATCCTGAAAAGAAATTCCTCTCAACTACTATCCGTTCCAACTTCTTAATCTCTCCGAGCACCAATTCGACCACTTAACGCTAATATTCTCCGGCAACTCATCGTCCCAGTCTACACCTGTTTCCCATATTTCTTGCAACAAAACTTTGGTCCGTACAACAAATGGAGTTAAAAACCTTACCGGATTGAAGATCATCGCTGCCGTTTGCAAAACACTACGCTCCTCAATTCTTTCAAACGATCCAACAAACCATTTATCCCTAACCATAGAATATCTTTCTCAGGATTCCAATTCAACCCTAGTACCTTCAACTGCGAATCACTGTCTTCCTCAAATTCATAAAGTCCTTTCTTAACCCATAATGTCCTCAATGCATTATAATTATATTTTAATTTCCTCAAATTGAAACCTCCTTCTTTTAAAATAGAAACTGCATTAGTAGATAATTCCAAAGCCGTTTCCTCGCTGTGTCTGCACCATAATACAAATCATCGACATACAACGAAGAATTCAACATCTCAAAAACATCGGGTGAATTTTCCTCGAATTTCTTAATGTGACTTTTAATTGTTGCGTTCAAATGAAATGTGGACGTCTTGCATCCGAATGGTTATCTAGTAATTATTTTTTTTATAATTTTCTGTTATGTCATCCGATAGCCAAAGAAACTTTAAATATTTTCTGTCCATTTCAGCAATGCTGATCATTAAAAAACTCTTTTCTATATCAGCACTAAACGTGATTATAAACTTCCTAAACTTTGGAATAACATCTAGAATATTCGGATTCAAATTTGGGTCTGTTTCTACACAATTATTAAGTGAAAGGTTTTCTTTAGTTTTTGAACTACAGTTGAAAACTAAGCAAACTTTTGGGGTGTCCTTTTCAACCCTCACAACAGCTCTATGGGAATAAAATATTCATTTGTATCCATGTCACAATCTTCTATTATTCCTTTATTCTGTTGATCCTGCAATATTTCTTTTTTTCATTTGTGACCCATTCATTAGCATCGAAACTTCTTTTTAATTCCTCAAACATTTTCTCTGCTAAAAGAAAGTTACCCTTTAAATCGTTTGTTTCAGTTTTCCATAACAAGCGAGTCTCGTATTTCCCATTAACGAACCTCAAATTGTTTTCGAAATCGTTTAGAACGCACTTGTCAGCAATAGATAACTCGTCTCGTTCACTGATTCCCATACATTCCAAGTCCCAAAGAACTTGAACATCTGGTACGATGCTTAGATTAGCAGACACCACACCCTCGAGGGATTTATGACTTTCCCCCTGAATTCCTTGCAATGTAAGGCCAAAGATGGTTTGTATGCAGCTCAATTTGTTTATTTTTTGGATCTCTGCCTCGACGATTACATCCCAAAAAACAGCTGCCCCAATTAAAATATGGATACTTTGATCCTCTCTTTTACAAGTGTCCTCGCCTTTTCTGATCATTTTGCACGATCGAGTTTGTAATTGTTATGGGTGCTACTTTAATAGTTTCTGTAATTAACGCCTCTATTTCTATACATTGTTTAGAATTATTTCTGTTGGATAACTTTAATTTTGCAACGTTACATATATTTTCCACTGGTTTTATCGAGCCGAAGGAATAGACCAATAATCTTTCTTTTCGAATAATTGACACTTTTAAATTATCCGCTAACTTTTTCGTTCTTCCAAGAACGTTCAGAACCATTGTCCAAGAAAATTCGTGTAAGTTTTGAACCTTTTTCTGAGCTAGCCATTACTGAACACGTCGCTAATAAAATATTTGAACTGGTAACAGAAGAATTACATTGGGGAATAACTGAATCGGGAGATCCTTCCGCTCTATCATTCGTTTTCTCATATGTTTCGTTTTTATGTAACCAATTACTATGAGATGTACTCTTGCAAATGCTACACTAAATTTTAGGCTTGCAGAAACGTGCGAAATGGAACTTAGACAAACATCTAAAACAGCGTCTATCCATTTTAAGTTTATTTTTCTTTCCTCTAGTTATATTTTCGCAAAACTCATGCTCAGAACTATTACAAAACACACAATTTCTCTTTGCACTAGCCGTATAATTAACAGTTGATGGAGACCAAGGTTTGGATGGATACGCATATCGATTGTTGTTAAATTTTCTATAAGTATCCGGTTTTCTATAATTACTTTTATATTCGCTGCTTGAATTTTGATAATTTTCTGATTTAAACCGATATGAATACGTTCGTTCTCTGGATTGTATTTCCTTATCAAGAAAATCAAACAAACCCTTAAAATTCGAATTTTCTTCTGTGTATTTTCTATTGAATTCTAACACAATATCTTTTGGTATTCGATCGAACAGAATAGAGCTTAACAAATTACCTAAAGTTTGTGTTTCTATACCCTCAACGCTTCTAAACATCTTCCTTGTGTTTCGGCTTTATAGAATAATTTTCTTAAGGGGACATAGTACCTTTCGGGCCAAAAATTGATCATTTTTCTGTACCATTTTCGACTCATCATAAATCAACAACCTTTACTCATTTTTGAATGGAATTTTTATAGGTTCCATAATAAAGTACTAACTTTAAAAAAATGGTAAAATATTTGTAATTCAGATAAAATATTTTTTTAAACAGCATAAAATGTAAACACAAAATAAAAATAATTTATTGGCTAACATCTTGCTTCCCGCAAGATAATTTTTGAAGTATATACAGTAGAATCTAAATTTTTATGTCAAATTAAAGCTAAATAATACATTTATACTGCAAACCTCAAAATTTAAAATTATCTAGTATTTCAATATTTAAAAAAAAATTAAAATTTCATAATTAAAATGTATGCATCTCATTAATATATTGTAGGTTCACAGAATTAAGATCCATAAGTAGAACATACATGTGAAATATTATAGCTCTATAATCATAACTTTTTTTGTAATATTGTGGGAAAGTCAAAAAATCAGAAACTGAGAAAATCAAGTGTGAAGATTGAATTTCTATTATGCAAAACATCATGAAAATCTTAGGGTCTAAAAAGCTCCTGCTACATATGTAGGACCTTCTATTTCTGCCAAATGCTCATTTAAAGTTTTTTTTTCTCATTCTGTGAGCCCTACGGTTCCTTAGTGTTGATGACCTACATTTAATTACTGCACTTTTCAAACACGACAAATCAGATTTTTTAGCAGAGGTGTATGCAAAATGTCCTACCTGCAGGCCTAGACATTTCAAAATGCTCAGACGACCTGCCATTCTATCATTAAAAATTACTAATGCTTCGTTTATTAAAACGTAATAACAGTTTTAGATGATCCGGATGTTTTCGGATAATACTTCCAAACAGTGGAATTAAAACACCCATTAGCATTTTGTGTCTTGCCACCCAGACATTTTTTCAACAACTTGGGTGCTGCTAGTTCTGCAAATGTAGGTTTAATTGCATCCATTACAGGTATTGGCACAGTTTTCTTGTGTATGTAGGAAACACTTGTGTAAAATTGGGATCTTTGATACTCACACCATGACGTGGGACCGTCAGATTGTTTCCCTTGGGAATGCTGATTTCCATGAAAACGACGTTTCTTTCTGCGAAAATCACCAGATTTACGATCTGCTTTGCCAGACATTTTAACAGGATTCATAAAATGACTATTTATATCAATAACAAAAAATAGCAACGTCTTTCGAAAGCTAAGACAAAAGAGAGCACATGAAAGCAGTTAGCTGTTATTCTTGGATTGTTATTCATATTTCAATCAAGTTATCCTGGTTAAAGTTATCAAGTTATCTTTCAATTGCTATTTTTGGAGTTGAACAATTCCTTTTCCCTGTTAAATAAATGTATTACATAGATCAGCAGAGTGGCTGAATATAAAATAATTACAAGGATGCTTTCCATTCCGAAACCGAAACTAACTACATTCGACTCACTATCACAAGGTCAGTCAGTATTGACATTTACGTTTTTTATTGCTGTAAGCGTAATTTTCGTCGGATTTCGATGCAGTTTATTTTAAAATGCTCCCAACATTCCAAATTATTTTTAAAAAATACTTTTGAAAAATCGATTTTTTGAAGGGTACAAGGTACTATGTCCCCTTAAACCAGCTATGTCACTTATACTTTTAACTAGAGTACTTCTTAGTAACTCATTGATATGGGCCTGAATTAATGTATTTTTATTACCGAAACGACTCTTTAATAAACCTAAAGCTGCATCGTAATTTTCAGAAGTTAAAGCAAATCCGCGTATGCAATTAGCTGCCGTGCCCCCTAAATAAGACTTCAAGTAATTAAATTGATCAACTTTAGTTAGATTCGTATTTGCATCAATAGCTTTTTTAAACTGATTAAAGAATTCGATTGGATCTCATAATAGGTGCGAATATTTAAGTTTGGTAAATTAACCGTTTTCGCCTCTCTTGTATTATGGTTACTAAACATTTGAGCTGTTGCTCCAGCTGATTCAGGTACAACATTGACTCTATCAGTCACAACTTTCGTCCATCTATCAATTTGATTACTTATTCTCTGCTTCCATAGAATACTTTTTTCTGAATATTCTTCGGCAGATGTAACCTCCGACTCTATTTCCGCTGCATGAATTTTTGCTTCGATTTATAAATTTAAACTTTTGAGCACATTTTCCTTCTCTACTAATTGCTCGCGAAATTCTTTTAATGCATTAATTGCATTCTCTTTATCATCTAAACTAGCTACTTACCGAATCTTAGCGTCTATTTTATTTACTAATTTTGATGTTCCAGTACGAATCACAGTACGTTTCATTTTCAGTTTATCAAGATCTGCTATACTTATGTGATACGTGGTGTTTTTACAATCCCGCTTTTTTTAACAACTAGGGGGCTCCTCCCCCTGCTTGCTTACGCTCGCCAACCCCCGGGGATTGCTACGCAATCCCATTTGGTTTGCTTCGCAAACCAACATTCCTTTCGCAGAGTGAAACTATCTGAATAAATCGTATTATCCTGATTTCACTTTCCAGTCCATGACGTCACATCGATGACTTCGCCACCTGCTCTCTTACGCTCGCCGACTCCCGATCAGTACTTTCTGGGGAAACCGTCTAAAAATCGATATAAACAATACAGTTTTCAATCCTGTCGGCGGGGGGGGGGCGGCAACATTTTTTAATATAGAGAGAAACAAAGCCAGAATCGCACAAAGTGGGTATTAAAACCCCTTTGACATCTGTCATCATTGTTAAAATGATGCCAATATTTCAAAGACTAGCTTCAGATTCTTTGTTGGCTTGTTAAAGTGTTTACTACCAATTTAAAACTTTAACGACGTTTTTCTCAGTGATGGTTTTTCTTAATTTTCTTAATTTAAATTGATATATAATGAAAAACTATTTATCATGATTGTATGAAAAATACTGCACATGTTTACCAAATATATATCTTTAATTTGTCATCCGCAATTATGTATATGTGTATTTTTTATGCTTCTATAATTTTTGAAATGTTTTATGTTGTACTTTTGGATTGAATTGAATTTTAAAAAATTCCACGAAGACCAATTTTAATATGTATTGTTATAAGTAATTTAAAACAAAAATTATGTAATTTGACGCACAAAATTTTAAGATAGATCAATTTTAAACATAGTCAAAATTTTGCACTTTTTAAAATTTTATTTAAAACATAATTAAAAAAATTAGTTTAATTACACAATTCAATGTTGATCAACAAAAAAAAATTTTCAAGACAGTTCCTTAAAAATTGAAGATTTTATAATTTTGGGAACCGGACCAACTTAAAGCATAGTCCCTATACACATTGCAAATCTTTTTATGCACTTCTGCAGCTTTAAAAAAAATAAATAAACTATAAAAATATGGCGAAAATGGAAGTTTCTTTATTCTATGTTTACAAGTACACAGATCGCACAATAATCTAAGTTACCCGGCGTGCAAATGCAAATTACATGCTATTCAAGTTACATGTCACGTGAGCTAGTTAGTTGCGCATTTGCGCTGTACAATAGATATTGTGGATAGAAGATATTCTTGCTCCACTGAAATACCGAACGAAGTCATTTGACAACTGATAAATTTTGCTACTTGATACTTCGTCATTTGCAAAATTGGTCATGTAAGTGGGTAGGTATCTTAATTAACGTCGCCCTAGAGATACGCGACGTGCTATTGATGACAGTCGGAATCAAACCCGAATGGAAAGATCCAAGAAGAACACGGTCAGATGACAAGGTCACACCTGAACTGGCAGCCCACTCTCCAAACTTACACACCACTACAACGTGAGGGCATTTGAAGACATGAAATATTAGCCTGCACCTGCCACTTTTGGGCTCTTGCTTCAAGGTCTTTAGCTGGATTCGAATTTGCAACCTATAGTTGAAAATCGATTACTTTTCAAAACGGGCTACCGTGCCCCCAAAATTGGTCAGATCTTGATGAATGATATATTCTTTTGAAACCTCCTGGAGAATTAAGTGTCGTACGCTATATTAGTTTTAAAGATTTATTGATATTAATTTCGATAGTATAGATCACATTTTGAAGTTTAAGTGAGAAAAAATATACGGTATTTTGACCTAATGGGTTTTAAGTCAAATAAAAAACCACAATTCAAGCTCTTGTTTTTGATAAGAAAGTTTAGAAGTTTCTGATATATTAGAAGAAATAGATGCTGAGCTGAAAGA
Organism: Metellina segmentata; assembly: GCA_947359465.1. Taxonomy (NCBI): domain Eukaryota; kingdom Metazoa; phylum Arthropoda; class Arachnida; order Araneae; family Tetragnathidae; genus Metellina; species Metellina segmentata. The sequence goes on from OX375878.1 coordinate 2,050,853, forward strand.
AGTTCTAAAATGATAGAGTTGTTTATGAATAGTATAGAGCTGATATAGACAGCGGAATGGTGGAAGCTGAAAGTTTAAAACTAAATTTCTTGATATCAAGGTAAGTGACCGTCAATTTTAGACGTTCCTAAATTCCGTAATGAAAGTATTTGATAATGTTACGATAAAACAGAATTAGGAATTTGCTTTCTCCTATCGCCTATCGTATCACGTTTGAAAATTTTTTTTATCGAAAGCACATTTGAAAAGTTCATAAAGTTCTATATAAAGCTTTTGTGAACATTGCTTTAGAAAAATTCAACTGATTTTTAAAAAATTGCATACTATCATAATGTTGCCAAAATTTCAATTAAAAAACTTGGAAAAATTCAATTTTAAAATAAAATGTTATAACAATAGCTTCTTTGTTAAAAGTATTGTAAGATGCAAGATAGTTTAAAGTCACAAATATACCAGACAGCAATATTTAACTTGTTAAATTCAGATGTCTATATACTTTTATAAGCAATGTCTGCTGTCATACATTTTGGACAAGAGCGTTGGATTGCGGAGCCGTTTTTATCTATAAAATGAAATATTTTTTTGGTCATAAGTTTCAATACCGTTGACAGGATCTGTTTAGATATGACATTCCACTTCCGTGTAGAGAGTATGCGGTAAAATATTTTATCTGAACCTGTTTCGTTCCTACAATGACAAAAATAAAATGAAGAACCACTCTAAAATTGCTTTAGAGTCGATTTTCTGCACGCTTTTGTTGCCAGGTTGCGAAAACAGAAATATAGTTAAAGAAGTGAGTGGAATTTTCCACTATGAAATATTCTTTGTCATTTTTAAAGCAGCGTGGAATTGGAGATTGTGAATTCTGGATTGTTGTGTTGCTCTTGGATGCTGAATTCTAATACTCACGTAACATTATTTACGCAAAACCTCGGCGGAAAAATCTTTGAAAGATCCCCAGATGGAAATGTTTAATTTATTTCGAAGTCCTTTACAAAGTTGTCATCCTCTAAATCTGTTTTGTTTTTTAACTTATTAAACTTCAACGTCTTATACTAAGCACATTTAATATCAATGTCATAAAGTAACAAAATAATAAATAGGGCAACTTTTTTGTTGCAGTAAAACTGGGAAAAGTTGCATTTTCGGAAATAAAGTTGCATTTATTTTTGATACACTAAAATCTAAAATAAATTATTTGTAAAAAATGAAAAAAAAATACTGACAATTTTAGCTGTGCACAGCAGTATAATACATCATTAAATACAGAAGAACGTTGATGTCGTTGAAGGGTCGATCCTTGACGAGTAATTTCTTTAACATTGAAACAATTTACTCAACACAGACTGATGTTGTCTGACATTGTTGAAGTAGCAAATACTGACTGGGGGGGGGGGGAGAATCATACCTCGTAAGCGTGGCAATTGCGGATAATGTACCTTGAGTGTGTTTGCAGCCGGTGTCATATAATATGCTATATCGTATAGTAGAAGCGCAAAATCCTTTCGCTCAACATTCAAAGATTTTACCACGTTATCTACAAGGCGAACAACATGATCGACACTCACCTCGTAAACTCTCCAGTGGATTGAGCAAGTTTCCTCTGGATTACCAAGAGTGCCAACCAATGTGTTGTAGTTACCTCTTGCCATTTTTTTCCCTTTCGTCTGTTATGACGAACACCTTCTTTCCATGAACGTTTTGTTTGATCCGCAATACTTCGGCGTTCAAAAGATCATACACACTAAATCGAAGAGTTGATTAAGAGAGTAAAAAAAATCAAATAGTAATTTCATATTAATCAATTTTAAGCTTAATTTGATAAAAGTTGCAGGTTGTTTCATTTATACAAAAAGTTGCATTCATGCAGAAAGTGGCATTTATGTTGCGGTTATAACTCCCTTACAATACACCCCATGTAGGAGGAATGTTGGTTTTATTACTTTACATGCATTGTAGAACGTGTGAAAAAAAAGTTGCATTTGTTGCAAAAAGTTGCCCTAATAATTACATAATTTCAATAGCAATACAATGCTATCAAGAGAGCTCTGGAAGAACGACACGAATGTAAATTATCGATTTATTTGAGAAACAGAATTAACAAATGTAATTCAATATGTTTTTACATGTGAGAAACTTTTATAGTATAAAAATATTGTTGATAATAGTATGTTTGTGGAACTTTTAAACATATAATGCTCCTCATTCAGGTGTATTTTTTAAAATTCGCCCTCAATTTTACAGCTGCATTCTAAAATTTGGAATGACATATTCATCACAAAACTACTATAAAAGAACATTTAAATTAAATTGGTTTTATTAGTTTCACAACATATTTTTTGAAATTTTATTCATTCAAGTTATTTGCAACATGTGATAGACAATTTAGATTGCAATGGAATAATTTGAACTAACGTCGTACCTTACAGTCAAATTCAATACACAGCTTCTGATACAATCGTTACGAACAGAGTCGTTGTTGCCCAATTTTACAACAAATTTGCTGAAATTTTATTCTTTCAAGTTATTTACATCATGTGATAGACAGTTTAGATAACCATGCAACAAGTTACACTTACGTTGTTTCTTCTAGTCAAATTCAACACACAACTTATACAATCTCTCGGAACAGCGTCGTTGTTTCCCCGTTGTCACAGCATCAAAATATGAAACTAACAATAGCGGCGGTCATCTTCTAAAGTATAGGGAAGTTGAAATTTGAGCACTGACCCCTTAATCTTTCGCGGAGCTGAATATTAATAGGTATGTCCTTGTAAGAATGAATCTTATTAAAATAAGTAACGAGGCATTAAACTCACAATCTTATTGAGTTTATTTCGGAACAGATGATGTAAAATTACAAAATTACATGATGTTGTTTGTTTTGTATTTAGAACAATATTGCTTAATATTACCCTTGTGCCGTAAAACTCAATCCAATCAACTATAAGATAACAACTGAAATATATTTTCAACAGCAATTAAATCCAATCAACATATAGAATAGTGCTTTCAAATATGCATCATTATATTTCTTTTCTAAACCTGTACTGTTTCTAGAACTAGACTTTCAATATCTTGAATTAAAATGTATGTGTGTATATCAATATTGGTCCATCATTTACACACTACATCTGCACTTGGCTTTAAATTTTATGAAAGCTTTGTACCAAAATGTTTTTTACATAAATATAAATAAAGCTTTCGAATGCTCAACCCAAAGATGCATCCTTATAGCCATACAATATTATTTACCGAAATTTTTATCAGTAAATGATTAAATACATAATTTTATAGCACATTATGAAACAAGGTTGATGATACTAATGAATAAGTTAAGGCATTTGTTAAAATCTTGGATCGTCACCAGAGATATTAAACAAATTTTCTCCTGGTCCAACATTATACCACATCATTAACTTTCTAATGGTCTTTTGACATTCGTTCTGTCGTTCCCAGCTCTTTCTCGCCGAATCGAATTGGAACAAAGCCCTTTATCAGTCTGAATGGCTAATTCGGCTCCAACCCTAGTCTAGTTGACATCATTCTGTCAAAAGCCCCAATTAATATGTCGCTCTGGCCGGATCAGACATGGATGTTTAAACTCGTGCGTTAACCTCACCATTGGACAAGGAGCTATCTGCGTAAAGAGAATGGTTCTTTCTGCACCAAAACTTCAAGAACCAGAACTTGATTCACTAGCGTATGGCTAGGGCAAGATACAAATCTTTTAGTCTATAGCTGGAATATATTACTTTTTGAAGAACAGTGACCTAATTTTCAAAATGGCAGACATCAGGGATCCACCTAATTGTCAATTATGATGTGAAAGTGCAAGATAAAGTAACAACATACTAAAATAATTATATGTCATTTTCAGAGGTAGGTATTTTAATTAACGTCGCACTGGAGCAACAGAACCGGCTACTGCCCACTGTACGGTATTGAACTCGAAGGGACGGTCTGAGGACAACACAACGTAATTTTGAACCACGTTCAGATGACGAGGCACAACCTGAGCTGGAACTCCACTCTCATAAATTCCATACCACGCCAACGTGAAAACATTATAGCTTTAACGTGCCCCTTCCTCTTTTGTACGGTATTTGGTTGGATTCGAACTCGTAACCTTCCAGTTGCTATTCCAAGGACCTTCCAACCAGGCTTCCAAATTGCCCCATTTTCAGGGATGTAAATTAAGGTATGATTTCGAACACCATCATAAGCAGTTATTTTGAGAATTATGAGCAAGAGTTATGAGTTTCGGAGCAATCCTTTTATCAATTTGGATTACCTTTAAAGAATTTTGAAGCAAATTCGTGAAATATTTTAGCTAGGAAGGAAATTTAACAGTCCGTTGCTGAGGTTACCTATTTAGCCGTATTTAATGCAAAATTACGCTAAACGAATGCTAATACTGCGGATGACTTCATTTACATCTGAATTTAGTTGTGATTTTATCGATTGATTTTTTTAGCAAATCGTCAATACTATATGGCATATTATACAATGTTTTCATCCTAACTTACAATTTGGCTTTCATTTTCTCAAAAATTATGCTCTTTGTAACTTAATGCAGTTCGCATAAGTATTGGATGTAGATTGATTCAGAGTTAACATTCATGAACTTTTCAAATTTTTATTATTTGATTGATGCAATTTTTCTATGGTAATTTTACAAATACTTACTATTGTAAAAATGCATTTTCTTCCAATGATATTAAATTTCAAGTGCAAGAGGAATTTATAATTTATACTTTCCCTGATTAAGAAACAGAAGTCCATTAGAACTCCAATCATCCGGATCAATTGAGACCGACCCCATTTAAATAATCAAATGTCCGGATAATTGGAGAACTCACGAAAAAAGTGATTTCTTAGTAAAAAAAAACGAATTTTGTTTTACTATGTAATGAAATTTAATGACGATGAAAATAATTTTGAATGTTTGGACACTATCTTTACTCGTTTCGGTGCAACAAAGTCTAGCATCCGTTGGACGGTGAGTAGTTGTAGATGGTCCCGCTTCTGACTAAGTAGCAATGTCATCGTCATCCTCTGGGTCATCAATGAGATCTACTCCCACACTTAGAATGAATTCATCGCCACTGAGAATGTGGAATCCAGGGTCCAAATAATCACACACCAGCCACTCCCTTACGTCCTCTGCACTGCACTCGGAACATCCAGGAACTTTCACTGTGATGTTTCCTGTCCTTCACTGACACTTCGTCCTCTACGTTTTTTTCATTCACCTATAAAAAAACTTTTAACATGGGGATTTTGATTACTTCTTTTTCTTTTCAAAGCCATCCGGATAATAGGCGATTCCGATAGCTGGAGTGTGGATAAATTAAGTTCTTAGTGTACATATTTTTGACGTCCCAAGCAAAATTTTCTAGCTAAGTTCAATCTGATCAATTCTAACTTCAAATTAGTCGACTTAGGGTATGACCTTATACCCTGACACGTTTTTTGTGCTTTTGGGTATATCGCGAAAAAATCGTGGTTTTTAGACGTCGTCTATGGGACTTAACTTTACGTGATCGATGCGTAAGGCTATAACCCCAAAACACCACCTGATTTTTTAAAATCGCTGTGGGGTACTGTGATGTGTCCAATTACCAAGATAACTACCAAATTTGGAAGAATTTCAAAGGTAAATTCTATCTCAAATCGCGAAATCGTCTCCATTCGTGAAAAGGAGACAATCTTTGACACATAGTCCCATACTTTTGCGATTTCCGGATAAACGGTTAGAGATATCGAATTTTTGTCACTGCCAGTCGACTTATGGTACGACCTTCTATTTTAGAAACAGTTTCTTGTACAATTCGTCGAAAACCCCACCTGATTTTTTTAAATCGTTGTGGGGTACTGTGATGTGTCATATTACCTAGATAACTGCCAAATTTGGAAGAATTTCAAAGGTAAATTCTATCACAAATCGCGAAATCGTCTCCATTTGTGAAAAGGAGACAATATTTGACAATAGTCCCATATTTTTGCGATTTCCGGATAAACGGTTAGATATATCGAATTTATGTCACTTCCAGTCCACTTAGCGTATGACATTCTACCCAAAACCGTGTTTTGTCCAATTTGCCCTATTGGTTTGGGTACATCACGAAAAAACCGTGTTTTTTAGAAGTCGTCTAGAGGGGTTAACATTACGTGACCCATACGTAAGGCTATAAACCCAAACCTCCCCTCCCCGATTTTTAAAAATCGCTGTGGGTTACTGTGATGTGTCCGATTACCCAGATAACTGCTTAATTTTTCAATGTATAATTCTGACGATAAAACATTACTTTGTAGTATATCTGTACAATCAAGTGTCTAAGGGTTTGCTTAAAATTTTTTTTCAACTTCTTATTACCTCCTCTTGCTGCTCAATGCCCCCTTTATTTTCCCTGAGGCCAGCATTGCCCCCCCCCCCCTTATTATTTCAGCTCCCACCTTAGTCCCTGAGAAACTTCCACTAATTTAAAATGCCAGCATCTCCTTCACCAACGTAAATTCGGTGTGTTCACGTGCGTTTATTTTCAAGTGAGCCCAAGAAAAAATCTCGAAAAGTGGAAGCAATTTTCCACGGGAAAGATGCTAAGAAGGGCATTAATCTTCGGGATAAACACAAATCACTTTCAATTTGTGCCGAAACTCCCCGCTTTGACCCAGATTTTCTTTTCTGTTGCAAAACTCGGTGAGGAGCTAAAGCTTCTTGGACTTTTGTATTCGCTGGAAAGTCTAATGAGAAATGATGAGTCTGATGAATTGGGATTACCCCGCTAATGGCGGCGTGTCACAAGGGATACAACCTGTTAAAAAGTTTAGATTTTTGAACATAAAGACGCATTAAAGTTGTCTGGTCTTCAGTTTGTTGTCGAGTGTCATAATAATAGAGACGCTTTTACTATTACTCTCTTTCTAAGAGCATCTTTTGAAGATCGAAGGTCTGCGTACTGTGCTGTCTGCCAGATCTTTCGTTCCTTGAAGGGAAAAATGATCAGGATGAAAAAACACTCTTTATTCCATCCTTACTTCCTGACATTTTTAGAAAAATTATTTTCCCATCAATTCTCGTAAAATAATTAAAGTACCATATCACAATCGAAAAAATATTACTCCAATGGGGAATTTAAATTGTTTTCTGCACACCTAGAACAAATAAAACGGGCATAAAAAGGAAAGACCCGCAGAGTTGTAAAGAAGAAGTTTTCCAAATTCGGTTTCGATTGATCAAACGGTGTAGTTTTCTATAGTGAACTGTAACGTGGCGAGAAGAATTTACGTGGCAGTGGCTTGAATACATTTAAAACAACTTTTAAAAATACAGCACATTTAATTAATTATAGAAGACATTTACATAAGTTAAGGCTATTTCGAGGCTAATATAAATAAAATACAAATATGGTTTCAGTCCCGCAGATTCATCGGAGCAGACTAGTTCTGCGTCTCTTCACATTCATGCGTTCAACGATTGCCTCTCCTTTCCTCGAGAGAAGGCCGCACACGTTCTTCCGAAAGCGCTACAGTTCAAAGACGAGGGCTACCCTCATCCGGTCGTAAATTCGCCAGTCGATTCCCTTCGAAGGCGAATCCACGTAACGAAGGAAATCTCGATAAGGACCTTCATGAAGCTATAGCAGAGATACTACGACGCTACAGAATAGATAAACGAAACCTCTGATTTTTTTTACATAGATGCCAATTTGAAGTGAACCGTCAGAATTGGAAGTTTTAATTGTTGAAGAGATTTCGAACAAATCAAGACTGTTTTTGTTTGTTCTTTATGTAAATATAGACAATTTATAACAATTTTTAAAGATGTTATTAAAAAATTTATTTATTTAGAAATGTAATTTATCAAAAAAGTAAGTATTATATACTATCTACCAATAAGTATTTGGACACCTGTGATAGAAAAGAAAAACAAAATTTATTCATATTTAATAGTGAGTAGAACCTCCATGAGAGGAAATTACAGCCTCAACCCTTCAGGGCATGCTTTCCTCAAGTCCTTGCAGGACGACTAGTGTGGTATATTCTTCAACTCAGTTTGGAGAAGACATGTAATTTCCTTCACAGATTTTGGACGGTTGTTGCACCCTTTAATTCGACAATCCAACTCGTCTCAGAGGTTTTCGATAGGGTTCAAGTATTGGCTGTGAGCTGTCAAGTCCATTCGGTTAACACCATGTCACCCTACCAATCCATGATGGACCTCGCAACATGACAACTGGTCCTGGAAGTAACATGAGTCCAACCCGTGAAAATGCCACTACGTAGGAAGCACACTGTCATCCAAAATAATGTAGTAGGCCTCGGCGTTGAGCTTACCATGAATGTGGATCAAGGGTCCCAGTCCATACCAGGAGAAACATACACAGAACATAAATCCACCTCCGCCGAACTTTACTGTCATCACAATGCATTCTGACAGGAGGCGTTCTCCATGCAGATGCCAGACCCAGACCCTGCCATCCAAACGGTAGAGGGTGAACCTTGATTCGTCGCTCCAGAGAACCCGTTTCCATTGGTATACGGTCCACTTTCGATGTGCTTTGCACCACATTAACTGTGCAGCGTGGTTGGTCTTTGAGATCAATGCCTTATGGGAGTTAGCACGACCATGAAAACCAAGCAGATGTACTTCCTAATGGATGGTATCAATCGAAACAACACACCCGGATACCCGTTGAAACTCCTGGAGTATGTGGGCCATCGGTTGGGTGCGGTTCTTCTGAATTTTTCTGGACAGCACCCGTCTGTCTATATCTCCCAGTTTCGTGGGTCGGCCGAATCGGGGCACCTTCCGACAATCACCGCTCACCTTCCACTTCTGAATCACAAATACCACTGTTGATTTTGGGTCATTCAGCTGACTAGATATGTCCCGTTAGGATCGCCCATTTCTGTGATACCCGACGATTACACCTTTCGCGAAATCAGATAACTGCGCTTCGTGGTATCTTGCATGCGACTCATGCCAATGTTGTTTCCTACACGATATTTATCGGCGGAGGGCATGACGTATATCAGGACCGCAGATATGGTCATTTGCATGGGTGTCCAAATACTTAGTGGTAGATAGTTTATAAAAAAATCAACACAAATACTACTACTAAATAGATAGGGAAGATTTTAATTGTATTTTTAGCTACTATTACTTTAATTTGTATTTTAAAGAAGAAAAATATTCCCACTGGTCATTGTGTATTCATGAACATAAGATTTAAAATTGCTTCATAAATACTGAATGACTTCTTTAAAAATGCTTTTATTGGTTCTAAAATTCAACAGACTATGACGAACTAATCAGGCCAGATATATTGGAATCCATTATATTTTCTGGACGAAACACAACATTCATTCACAAACAAAATTTGAAAACGGTACACATTTGCAAAGGGACAACAGAACGACTGCACTCTCGCTTCTTTACAGAACAGATGCTAGCACTTTCAAACGGGGAACATTCGTAGAAGCGAGCACGAACACGCGTCCTTAGAAATAGCTGATGGACATTTCAGCATTCCGATTGAGGAGGAGATAAGAAAAACATGTTGTGTTTTGCTACAACGCTTATTTTTGAAGTTCAAAACTTGAAGGAGGATAGTCAAATGTTCATTATTTTCACGCATAATATGGTATTGAGATTTCTTAACAAATATTGCTCCAAACAAAGTATGTTAATCCGGGGAATATAAATTTAAGAAAAAGGAAATGATTTCATACCACCTTTCATGACATCCAGTGCAGTGTCACCACTTCAGTTCAAATATTTTCTTAGCTGTTCAAGCCTGTTCTTTTTATCTTTGGCCTTTATTTAACTCTCGACGGACATTTTGTAATTTTCCTACATCCATGTCACTTTGTTGCTAAAAATAGCAGCGATAATCTGAAGCTATGGTTTCCTAAGAAAGCGGAACCGTTATCTAGCAACCGTAATCTAGCTGTGGATGACGTCACTAAAACGTTGTTTATACAAACAGATGGTGTTGGTTCCCTAGAGAGCGTTGTTTGTGAGCGCAACGAAAATTAACGGAGCCGCCATTTGCAGGACGGTCGTCATAGCGGTCTCAAACAATTGGAGAACGTTTTTTCTCTTGTAGCGGCAACATTTCGTTTCCTGCGCCAAACGATTCGAGCGGAGAGAAGCAAAACAAACAAAAAGTTTTGACTGGCATTGTTTAGTTCGTTTTTGTAAAATACGGATCGTTAAAGATAGATTGAGAATTTAAACGGATTTGAAATCTGAGGAACATTTTACACCACAGCGATACGTTAAATATGATTTTAATTAAGCAAATAATTAATTATTTAATAAATATTTAAATAATCAAATGGTAAATAATTCAAGAATAAATCTGCATTGGTATCGATCCGGCGTAGAATTTTACGCTGATTGGAAATCCGTTGAAATTTTCAATCCACCTTCTTCGATCCCAAAGTTAGGAACTTGGACTGGAGAATAAATAAGCCACTTTCTTTTGTTTCTCGAATAAAACAAACCACTGCAGCCGTTTGTATTGCCCATTCTCCACCGTATTCTGTCAACCTAAGTTGACACCTCTGGTCTCTGTTAAGACGGCCGCCTAGCTAGGCCCGCCGCATCCTTACGTATCACGGCTGCTAGATAACGGCTCTGCTTTCTTTAAAAAAAACGTAGTTTTACTGATCTTTATGTTTGTACGTCAGTGTGTTATCAATGGGAGTAGTTCGTTCCTGAACTTAGTGGGAAGTAACTGCTCTGAAAATGAATGGAGGAATGTGAAATTCAAAACATAAAATCATAACGGAAGGTATGTTACGCATTTACTTTTATCAAAAGCGGTGGTACAACTAGGGTTTCACGCAGTGAGACAATGCGGTGTTCCTCCCTACCTTTTACACTGGAACAAACAGCATTGAATATATCAGAGGCTTTTCGTGTTCTACTAAATGTAGACGACGGATGTTTTTCGTAGTAAACGTGCTGTTTTAAGAATTTTTTATGTGGCGTGTTAATACGATTTCGGCACATCGCGATGGAAATTCCAAACAATCAGTTCCGAAAAATGAGTTAATTGGTCATCACCAATAAGCTTTAACGCCAAACGGTAATAAATTGTATTTTATGGTAACACCAGTACACTACCTACATTAATGGACCGTACAGCAATATATGATGGAATAAGGGAAATAACATATGCTTCAATACAAGGATGGTCCCCCACGTGCTGCAATGACGCTAGCAACCCTTCTGGACATACTTTCAACAAGGTTTAGATATACAGCTATGGGTAGCTACTAGGGATGCGACATCGACAGCAAAATATCGATGTTTAGAAACATCGATGTTAAAAATTAAAACATCGATGTTGATAATACATCGTCCCAGAAACATCGATGTTTTCAAAATTCATTGTATTTAAACATTTTCCCCTATTTCTTAAAACTGGTTTAGCAACTACATCGACATCGGCTCCAATACATCGATGTTTTTTTATAAAACATCAATGTTTATAAAACTTCGACATCGATGTAGCATCCCTACTTTTCAGACCCTTCACCCTTGGTCACTTTGGTCTAAAACTATGTTCAATTTGCTGGTTATAAAATTTATGCTACTTGGTTATTTTTTAAATTTTTATAACAGTACTTTTTTATTTAAAAATAAAACATCGACAACGTAAAAACATTGATAAGTGTAAACATCGATGTTATAAAAACATCGACCCCAATACATCGATGTTAAATACAACGATGTTTTCGTTAAGAACATTGATGTTTTCAAAACATCGAAGTTTTAAAAAAAACATGATGTCTCAAAACATCAATGTGTTGCTGTCGATTTCGCATCACAAGTTGCTAAACCAATTTTTAAAAATGGGGGGGGGAGTTTAAATACACTGAATTTTAAAAACATCGATGTTTTTGGGACGATGTATTATCAACATCGATGTTTTAATTTTGAACATCGATATTTTGCTGTCGATGTCGCATCCCTAGTGTATACCTTCAAGGGTGTATTTCTCTCATCTGTGTCACTTAAACTTTCATTGCGTGTATATTACTTAATTTTGTATGAATGGTAAGCCGCGTTTTCATCGGAGTTGCAAGCTTCTCCCCCTCCAAACATCGAAGCTAATACGAGAAATGGCACTAATAGTATCGTCAAGATATCGTGTCGGGGTGGCTATTTGGCGAGTTTGCCTCTCCAATTTTGTTTTCTATCAGGAGTCTGAAAAAGATCAAAGGATTGCAACTTTTTGGAGACATATCTCCGAGATGAAATTTGGGATCAAAATGTCCCCTATTTCGTCCTCTTTCAGTATTGCTTGACAATCGCCGCTTCACTCTGCATTTCGGCACCACGTGGTCGCCGACTTTTGTTCGCTCATTGTGACATTTTCACCTCATCGCTTGCCTTGACCACATCTCCCGCCAAACTGTCATTGAGTGACCTATTCGATTAAAATGGCGTGATAAGAGTACTCATTCAGTTAACTCATTCACCAGATCCAACAACGCGATAACAGAGTTATGGGAGATGCATAAAACTAATAAAAGTATTTTTAAATATACGATTATTGGACTCACCAGGTTGCTGGCTATAGAAGAAAAAGTTGTTCCGGAACGTGTACAGCAGACCTCGCATGTTAAGGTCAGATCTTATAGGCTTTCGAACCACAACATTAGCAATAGATCGCTATTATTATAAAAGGAAGTATTTCTCTGTCTGTCTGTTAGTCTGTAATCAGTGTTCTGACGAATCTATGGTACTTACAATAATGAAATTTAGCACACAGGTAGTCCTAACTTTTTGCGATTTTTGTGTCCAGCTCGAATTTTAAAATTTAATCTAGAACATTTTAAAATTAATTTATTAGTTTTTTCACCTTTCGTCTTTCTTTCCTGAATGTGTTGTCATGCTACCTCGAATGAAGGAGGGGATTTTGCGATTTTTGACAGCTGACATCACAAGCGTTTTTGTCCTAATGCTTTTGGAAGCATGCCAAGTTTGTCGATTCTAGCGTGTTTTGATTGACGTTGTTGATAATAGCCGTTTCGAAGACATCCCGGCGTTGCCTGTGGAGTTCGTTTGCGAAGCAAACCAAATGGGAATACGTAGCAATCACCGGGGATTCGCAAGCGTCAGTGGTCACACATGACCTCATGGAAAGAATTGTCACAGGCAACGCCATGTGACCACGCAGTGGCTAGTATTTAAATAAAGCTTACAGGTACCACTTTTCAATCCTTAAAATTAAATCGCAAATGTTAGAAAACGTAGCTCATGATATAAATTGAAACAAACGACATGATGGTGAGTAAGCCAGAAATTTATTGTAGTGAATAACGAAATCAAATATAAATCTATGAAATGTTTAGGTTCTATTGTACAGTGAAAATTCAGATGTGCTTATTTTAATCTTAGTTTTAGAACTGTAGCCAAAAAAAAAAAAAAGACCCATAAGACTTTTGTTAGGAGCTTCCTCAGCTAAAGCTCCTTTCAAAAGCCTTATGGGTAGAAACTATGAATTTAACGGTCAGTCTAAAAAAAAAAAAGACCCATAAGACTTTTGTCAGGAGCTTCCTCAGCTAAAGCTCCTTTCAAAAGCCTTATGGGTAGAAACTATGGATTTAACGGTCAGTCTAAAAAAAAAGACCCATAAGACTTTTGTCAGGAGCTTCCTCAGCTAAAGCTCCTTTCAAAAGCCTTATGGGTAAAAACTATGGATTTAACGGTGTCTAAAAAAAAGACCCATAAGACTTTTGTCAGGAGCTTCCTCAGCTAAAGCTCCTTTCAAAAGCCTTATGGGTAGAAACTATGGATTCATCTGTACATCTCAAATAGTTATCACAGTCGTGAATCGCCGTATTCGTGAGTCATATTTGGGAGTCATATTCGTGAATCATATTCGATAGTCATATTCGGGAGTCATATTCGTCAGTCATATTCTTGAGTCGTAATCGGGTATTCAAGTGTCTGGAGTTCAATACTGGATACTCTCTTCAAATTACTAGTGCATCTAGAGCGAGCCCCAGGATTCTGATCGTTTTAATTCGATGTCATTGAAGGTATCGGCCACGATGGTTGGCTTTAATACATCGTCCACATCGTAGTGTGGCTCAATCCACGATTGCCGGATGCTGTCCTCTAGCCATCCGTTGATGAATTCCAAGATATTTACTGCGTAATGGAAGTCACATGAGCCTCCCCTATAGGACAAAGGAAGCTCGGGATCGGAGGCGACATTTATGTAAGGCTCAACGGTCGAAAGATCATCGTTCAAATCGTTCAACAAACCCTGTCTCTCTGGATCTCCGGGTTTCCCTGGTTTGCATCTAAACGAAAAAGACAAATGATTGAGCGAAATGAAACGTGTTTTTTACTAACATGAGTTGTATTTCACTTATTAGTAATTGATTCTAAATTTCAGATGTAGTCACTAATACAGCTCTGTTTAGGTGTCATTGTAGCTTATAAAAGAAAAATTTTATTTTTGAATATTGGCATGCATAGAATATTGAAAGGAACATTACAATGGAACTGAGCACCACAGATTGCTTAAGATTATGTTATATAGATTCAGATTCACTTTTATAGTACAAATCTATGATTCGAAACATTTAATAGTCGATAGGATGAGAATATTGAAAGGAACATTACAATGGAACTGAGCACCACAGATTGCTTAAGATTATATTATATAGATTCAGATTCACTTTTACAGTACAAATCTTTAATTCGAAACATTTAATAGTCGATAGGAGGAATGGCAAATATCTCTAAGTTTTATAACTATTCTCATATTTGTCGCTTTATTTGAATTTGTCTAATTAAATACAATCTGATTAAAGAATGGATAAATATTTTAAATGTTTTTTAAAAACATATCTTTGTTTAGTCTGAGTATAAGAGATAGTGGACCAGATGTATATTTAAAAAATAATTCTATTTTAAACGCGTACTCAAGATGGAAACGCTCAATATTTATTTCAAGAGTTTTGGTACTTACATTCTAACTCGGAGCCAATGTCCCATCTTGACGATTTTCGTCTTTAAAGGCTTCAAGAAGTTGTCTTTCTTTGCCATTATCAAATTAAGAACGTCTTAAGTCGCTTTTTGTTAATTAAATTATCAAAATTCTCAAAACGTATAAAATCGCAGGAAGAAATTTGAAATCGCTCTTCCACAGAAAAAATATAAGTTATGATTTTTTAAATTTTATGTGGTGTGTTGAAATAAAAACAATGCCATCCAATAAAGGAAAAATCTCAACTGTATATTTTTGTGTAAACAATGGATATATGCTGTGCTCGTCTAACTGTTTAACAGCGAATTTATAAAAGGAACTTGCATTGTTGAAATAATTAGTACGAACATTTCAAGTACCTCTTGGGGAAAATATTGCCTTCCTAATATACTTGTTCTCAGATTTTTCTGTCCGTGATATTTCCTCGATTGTATTTACACTAAAAAGCTTTTGAAACTTGGATTTGAGTTTGCACACATTCTCACGCTTACAAAATTGTATAATCAGTTTCTCTAATCATCCAAGGGGGTTTGATAAGATACCTCGTTCACCAGCAGCCAGCCGATCTAACCAATCTGGCCGTTAAAGTGTTAGCCTCTAGATCAGTAGGTTCCTGGTTCGAATCCGGGTCAGTGCATGGATATTTGCAAACGTATGGTGTAGAGACGGCCGGTGCACCTTAAATATGTCGTTGCCGAAATTCCTCACGTTGGGTTGGTGTGGAAATTTGGTGAGTGGGGTGCCAGCTCAGGTGTTGCCTCGTAATATGGCCGTGGTTCAAAAGGATGTGGTGTTATTCTCGGATCTTTCCCAGTGGATTGATCCCTGACCGTCGTCAATAGTCCGTTGTGTTGCTCTAGTACGACGTTAGTTAAAATATCTACATACCCCGTTGACAGATATTTCTATTCCCCTAGCACTCTCATTCTGTGGCCCATTCCCTAGTTTGCTTCTTTCCTGACAGAATCTGACAATATGCTTATCCTTACCACAAATATAACATTCTTATAGTAAGCTTAATTTACCTATACCAGTACTTGTCACCCTATACCAAATATGTTTCCAAAACTAAACTCAAGTTCTTAAAAACTGTTTTTGCAATTAGAAGCTTTGTTCAAACAGTGATAACACATTGAATTTTGATCAATTGTAATCATTTTTGTATCATCGATTTTTAACTCGATTTCTGAAGAACTGTTTTTTTTTTAAATTTTCAATAGGGTACTTTGTAGGTACAAATAGTGATATAGGTACAATAGTGATACAAGGCTATGATCTATTGTAATAATTTTTGTGGTATTCTAATATATGTAATGTAGCGGATGTTTTGAATCCTCAAAAATCTTAGTTAAAATTAATGAAGTTTTGGTCAATTTTTTTTTAAATGTTAAAATCATGATTTTTAAGATGCGGCTGTTTTTTGTCCAATGTTTTTATTAGTTTATCATCAATAATAAGACATCTTAGAGTATCTGAATCGCAATTCTTTCTTAATTACCCCATCCCAGTGAAATCAAAACTTGAAGTTAACCTCGACTCGAATGTTATTTATTTTCCGTTTAGCTTTCCATATTTTTTTTAAAGGCGATTGGTATGTTAATTTGAACTCTACAAATCAACTTCCATAATGTGCTCATAATTCTTGCAACTCCTGATGGTTGATATACTAAAATATCATTAGTAGGGCAACTTTTTACAACACATGCAACTTTTTTTTCACGCGTTCTACACTGCATGAAAAGTACTAAAACCAAAATTCCTCCTATATGGGGTGTATAGTAAATGAGTTATAACCGCAACAAAAATGCAACTTTCTGCATAAATGAAACTTTTTGCAGAAATGCAACCACCTGCAACTTTTTAAAATGTAGCTTAAAATTAATAAATACCAAATTACTATTTCATTTTTTGCTCTCTGAATCAACCCTTCGATCACGTGTGTCTGATTTTGCGAACACACTGAAGTATTGCGAATCAAATAAGTTCATGGTAAGAAGGTGTTCGTCCTAAGACGAAAGTGAAATAAATGGCAAGAAGTCCTTTAACACTTTGGTTGGCACTCTTGATAATCCAGAGGAAACTTAGTAATCGACTGCAGAGTTTGCGGAGGTGAGTGTTGATCATCAATATGTTGTTCGCCTTGTAGATGACGTTTTAAAATTTTGAATGTTGAGCGAAATGATTTAGCGCTTCTACTATCCGATACAGCACATTATATGACTGCGGCTGGCGCAGGTTTTCAATGTTAAAGAAATTTCTGGCCAAAGATAGGCCATTCAACGTTCTTCTGTATTTCAGTATGTATTATAATACTGTTGTACACGACTAAAATTGTCAATATATTTGGAATATTTTTAATTTCTTGTGAATAATTTATTTTAGAATTTAGTGTATCAAAAATAAGTGCAATTTATTTCCAATAAATGCAACTTTAGGGAATGATAAATGCAACTTTTCCCATTTTAACTGCAACCAAAATGTTGCCCTAGAGATAAGATAATCTTGTCGAAAACTACATTTCGGTTGGGCCACCAACCAGTTTGCTTGTTAAGGGAAAGTGACCGATTATGAGTTAATTGCCTAATATGAGATAGTCTTGTATTACCGTCTTTACCTCACGGTGTCGTCGTCTACTGGAAGTGTCATGAACTATTAGCTAGGGCATGAACTATTAGCTTCGGCAACAGACGTTGTGTGTGGGGAGTAGGGATGATGTCGATGTTTTCAAAACATCGATGTTTCTTAAAAAAACATCGATGTCTTTAACATTGATGTATTGGGATCAATGTTTTTGTAACATCGATGTTTACACTTGTCAATGTTTTTACGTTGTCGATGTTTCATTTTTAAATGAAAAAAATACCGTTATAAAAATTTTAAAAATAATCAAGTAGCATAATTTTTATAATCAGCAAATTGAACATACTTTTAGACCAAAGTGACCAAGGGTGAAGGGTCTGAAAAGTAGGGATGCGACATCGATGTTTTGGAACCGATGTCACATCACTAGTTGCTAAACCAATTTTAAGAAATGGAGGAAAAAGTTTAAGAACACTGAATTTTAAAAACATTGATGTTTTTGGGGCGATGAATTACCAACATCGATGTTTTAATTTTGAACATCGATGTTTTGGTGTCGATGTCGCATCCTTAGTCGGGAGCGGTTCCCGTGGTTCATACCCACTTCTTTCTTATCCCAATGTAAAAAAATAAATTACACTAAGTCATTGAGTCAAGCAAAAAAAAGCTCTTGAGCAATGGCAGATTAATTGCGCAAAGGCTTAAAATTGTCTTCCTGTATGGTTACAATTAGGGATGCGACATCGTCAGCAAAACATCGATGTTCAAAATTAAAACATCGATTCTGATAATACATCGCCCCAATAACATCGATGTTTTTAAAATTCAGTGTATTTAATCTTTCCCCCCATTTCTTAAAATTGGTTTAGCAACTAGTGATGCGACATCGACAGCAACACATTGATGTTTTGAGACATCGATGTTTAAAATTAATAAATTGATAATGCATCGCCCCAAACCATTGATGTTTTTAAAATTCAGTGTATTTAAACATTTTCCTCCATTTCTTAATACTGGTTTAGCAACTAGTGATGCTACATCGACCGCAAAACATCGATGTTTTGAAACTTTGATGTTCAAAATTAAAAAACGATGTTGATAATACATCGCCCCAAAACCATCGATGTTTTTAAATTCAGTGTACTTAAACTCCCCCCCCCCAGTTCTTAAAACTGGTTTAGCAACTAGTGATGCGACATCGGCTCCAATATATCGATGTTTTTTTATAGAACATCAACGTTTTGAAAACATCGACATAGATGTCACATCCCTACTTTTCAGACCCTTCACACTTGACCATTTGGGTCTAAAAGTATGTTTAGTTTGCTAATTATGAAAATTATACTACAAGGTTATTTAAAAAATTTTTAAAACTGTACTTTTTTCATTTAAAAATAAAACATCGATGTTACAAAAACACCTTCTCCAATACATCGATGTTAAATACAGCGATGTTTTGAAAACATCGACATCGATGTCGCATCCCTAGTAGCTACTGGTGGTTTTGATTTACAGCTATGGGTACTACACAGCTACTGGTAGCTCTGCGGTCTTCTCTGATCATGCCGTTTGGAACAGCGACAATGACATCTTGCTTTTCCCTTGTCGGTGAAATACAATCTCTCGAACGGTGTGCTTTCAAAGGGGTTTCCGATAGTCTTCAATTCCTAAAACTGGATGGAAACCATATTTCGATTTTTTTTTCTCCTCTATGGTATACCTATATTCATTCACTTGCTGCATGATCTTGAAGATGTGAACTGACAACGACAGTTTTATTTTGTGAACTGACTATGAAAGTTCGTTTTTCTGAACTTATATACACCCTTTCACGTTGTTATGAACTATGAAATTACTAAGCTTGTCAGTTGACGAATTTTGGTATATTTAAGTGTCAAAAAACATTGTTTTTCCTCGACCAAAAGTCAACACAAATTTCGTCAAATAATCTTTAATTTTAAATCTGAAATCCGTAATTCCGACGGTTTCTATTAAAAAACGAAAAGTACTATATTTTTCTTGTGTGCAAACATATTCAAATGCGATAACATGCATTTTTACCGTGAAAGTATGTTCTCCCAAATTCCTTTCATGAAGCTTTAATTCTAACTTATCATATATATTAAAGATTTAAAGCTAAATGACACTGAGATTCGTAGTTTCCACGAGACCTGTCGCATTTTCCAACTTCTGAAAAAGCACTGTGATGGGATTAAAATACAAAAAACGACTCCCCGATGAAACAATGAATTGTAAAAACAGACTTTAAGGTATCTACATTGTGGCAGAGTACTGACTTTGCTAAAATTACTTTCTGTGATTAGAACTCTAAAAACTCCAGAGACCTCTGCACTAAAGTCTGCCTTTCTAAACTGGGACACGTGAATTATTTGAATGGTTAACCCAATCGCGTGTGCTAGTTAAAGTCACTCTAGAGACACTGAATGGCTTTTCAACTTTTAAAACTGCATTGAGCTCTGGAATTGAATTGATGGTATTGGTACTGATTACATTCTTTCCAAATCCCATCACCATTCAAATGCAAATAATAAAAATCTTTTGTGTAATCTCCTTATCTAAAAGACCTACTCTACAATTCAACGTGCTGCCAGCTGGACTCAGGAGAGAAGGAAGCATAGAAGAGATTAGATTTCCAACTTTTTTAAGTTAAAATGGCAGTTATAAGAGACAACAAAGATTCGTAAAACTTTAAAAATAACTTGTATAAACTGCATTTCAGTATTTAGCTGATAAAGGAGAGGTATATATTCCTATTTATAATTAGCACGACATGCAAGAAACATTATAATGTTATATACCAAAAGTACTTCATGTTGGAGTTGGTTGCAATGCCCTGCTATTGTAGTACTATTATTACATAATGCTATTATAGATTAGTAGAGCAACTTTTTTGTTGCAGAAAAAGGGGAAAAGTTGCATTTATCATTCCCTAAAGTTGCATTTATGGGAATAAAGTGGCATTTATTTTTGATACACTAAATTCTAAAATAAATTATTCGTAAAAAATGAAAAATATTTTGACAATATTAGTCGTGTACAGTAGTATTATAATACATACTGAAATACAGAAGACCGTTGAATTGTCGATCCTTGGCCAGTAATTTCTTTAACATTGAAAACCTGCGCCAGCCACAGTCATATAATGTGCTGTATCGGACAGTAGAAGCGCAAAATCCTTTCGCTCAACATTCAGAGATTTTAAAACGTCATCTACAAGGCGAACAACATATTGATGATCGACACTCACCTCGCGAATTCTGCAGTCTCTTACGCAAGTTTCCTATAGTTTATCAAGAGTGCCAACCAATGTGTTAAAGTACTTCTTACTATTTATTTCACTTTCGTCTTAGGATGAACACCTTCTTACCATGAACTTGTTTGATCCGCAATATTTCGGCGTTCGCAAGATCAGACACACGTGATCGAAGGGTTGATTCAGAGAGCAAAAAATGAAATAGTAATTTAAGAATAATTAATTTTTAGATATATTTTAAAAAGTTGCAGCTGGTTGTATTTATGCAAAAAGTTGCATTTATGCAGAAAGTTGCATTTATGTTGCGGTTGTAACTCACTTACTATACACCCCATGTAGGAGGAATTTTGGTTTTAGAACTTTACATGCAGCGTAGCACGCGTGAAAAAAAGTTGCATTTGTTGCAAAAAGTTGCCTTATAGATTAGTAAGTCTTTGTGTGG
Organism: Metellina segmentata; assembly: GCA_947359465.1. NCBI lineage: Eukaryota > Metazoa > Arthropoda > Arachnida > Araneae > Tetragnathidae > Metellina > Metellina segmentata. The sequence goes on from OX375878.1 coordinate 2,072,175, forward strand.
TGGCTTATTCAACCACAATACTCCCCTCCAGCATTTTAGAGTGGCTGAATAGATGCTACGACTAATCGGCAAATTGACAATAACGGGCTGTCACAAATTGAGATCGTGGGTGTACTTCTGAATGCCCGAGTAAAGACGTCGATGCAGGTTCGGAAACTTGGAAAGTCTAATAAGAAGTGTAAAAAAAATTAACCATCCCAGTTCCGGGCAAATCGAAAAACTTCAGTTTGTTCTTGAAAGCATTCATTACATCAGAGCAAACACTGGAGAGAGCATTCATTACCAAAAACGTACAGGAAGAGTTAAAATCCGAAATTTTGATCAACATTTTGGGGGACAAAGCCACAAATATACTCTTTTATGTTGACGAAAAAGATTTAAAATCGTATGGAACTATTAAAAAACAGGTATTAAAAGAATATCAACCTACTGCTTATGTATGCCTAGTAAATTTTCGAAAAGCACGACGTGAGTCTAAAGAGTCACATGTTCAATTCGCATCTAGACTATCAGAAATTTTCCAATATTACTGTCAGCTATTTGAAGTTAAAGATTTTGATACATTATGTCAACTTATAAATTCTGACAAAATTTCCTAAACATTAGACAGAGAAACAACTTACATCAATATAAAAAAAAAGGTTGAAAATTGGTTAAAACCGAAAGAATTAACTAAAGAAGTTTACATATTTTGTCTACAAAGGCAAGTCGTTGAAAGAGACCACTTTTGATAATAACGCAAATACAGCTTTTAAGTTACCCCATGTTTTTAAAGAATCAAAGTACGTTCCACCACATTTGAGAAATAACATAAATAAAAATAGATATCCACCAAAAAACATATATGTGGAAAAAAATACGCACCTTGCCAGATTTTGTTCGCAACGGAGCAAACCGAAAAAACAATTCGATCTCTAAAAAAAGGTAACGACAGAGAAAAAGGAGGATGACAAAATAATAGCAAAAATTGTATCTTCATGTTTAGAATCAGACGAAATAATAACGCAACCATTGCAAAGTGTAAATATTTGCATTACGGGTAAAGAGATACGGGCTATAATTGATTCAGGAGCTGAGATTTCAGTTGTAAACCCGAAGTATATTCCTAACATTACCATCGAAAATAATAGCTATATTGACATAAATTCCCGTTTGGAGAAACAACTAAAGCGACAAGAATCCCCATTTCTATTAGTAATCCTGATTTTCCTCTCTTTTTGAAACCTATTGAAATATTCCTGGCCTTGACGGAGAAATTCACGTGTCATGCATTTTAACCCGGACCCTATACAATTTATTGTTTTCGGATGAAACGTACCCTACTGATGCGAAGCTTGATATGGACAGTGAGACGCCAACGCAGGTGGCTGAGGGAAATGATAAACAAATTTTGCTGAGTGAATAAATTTTTTCCCTCTTGTTAATGAAAATGTATCTGGTGGTGAAACATTATTACTTCTGTGAATTCGCAATCATCGAGAAAATCAGAAAAGGTCAAACATATGTCAGATGTTGATATATTAAGGCCATGTTCACATGAGGCGTTTCAACGCGGGTCCCTCTCAAGTCCTGCAGTCGGCCTCATAGTGGCGAGGGGGTGCCCCTGGGCGGAACGGGCGAAGTACGTCGGGAGAATTTTCTCCTGGTAGGGTCACCCAAGGCGTGAAGGCCGTTCCATTATGCTCAGCTAACGGCTGCAGGCGTACTCAGAGGTCAAGTCAGTCTTCTGCCCTAGTGGTTCCTCTAAACAAAAAGAAGCTGCAAATAACCCTTAGCCAGATGGACCAGTCGTATTATGATTCTCATACTGCATCGTCCGTCTCGCAGGATAATCCGGGACGCGTTCGGGATTTAGGCAGAGGGTCTCGTCCGAAAAGTAGGTTACAGTCTCCCCACAATTATAATAACTCTACAAAGAATCTTCGTATCATCCAGTGTAATATCAATGGTCTTAGTACTCCTGCAACTAGGCTTAAACTTGATCAGATTTTAGATTTGGCAGACAAATACCGAGTAGATGTAATAGCACTCCAAGAAACTAAGCTCGGAGAGACGCGGCAGTTCAGTGTTAAGGGATATAGTGTACTACGAAAAAATAGAACTGCGGGAGGTGGTGGCCTTATGTTCCTTGCGAGAAATGTGCATTTTAAAACCATTCCCGACGCCATCGAGCCATCAGGTGCCTTGGAATATCAGGGATTGAGGATTCTCTCCAAGGATCGTAATATAGACATTATAAATACCTACCACCCTCCCAATAATTTAGGACTTCCGACTGATATGATTGAAGGTTTTCTTGGAGACAACACACTTGTTCTCGGAGACCTAAATGCAAAACATGCTGAGTGGGGATCCCCTACCACTAACAATAGAGGGACTGAGCTTGTAAATTTGGCAAATGACAAAGCTTTTCTTTTTCTAAATGATGGATGCCATACCTATCACTCGCATAGTTATAATTCGACTGACGCTCTAGATATCTCTATGATCAGTCCCGGCTTGTTTCCTTATTCATCATGGAGAGTTCTAGCCGAGGTGGGAAGTGACCACCTTCCAATACTTATAGAAATCGACTTTAAAGTGAACTACCATGGAGATAGTAGGCTCCGCTGGAACTTTCGTAGAGCCGATTGGTCTTTATTTGAAAAATTGTCAGAGGAGATGTTCGCTCAGAGCTCTCCATCAGAGGACCTGGAGAGAGAATGGTCTGGCCTTAAGTTCATAATGAAAAAAGTCGCAAAGGCCTCCATTCCTCGTGGAAAGTGTAAAGGGAAGAAGCGTTTATTTATTCACGCGAGCGACCCCGTCCAATCGCTCATCCAAAGGAGATCGGAACTTCATGGGGAGGTAGCTCTGAGTTCTCGTATGGACAAAAAGATTGAACTAACACAAATTAAATGCTGAAATCAAAAGACGCTATGTTGAGATAAAGCGTACTAACTGGCAGGACACATGTAAAAACTTAGACCACAGAACCCCAGATTCAAGGCTGTGGAAATTGACAAAATGTCTTGATAAAATGCCGGTCAATTATGAAGATACCAACACTATCGTTGGAGATGACGGTTCAACTGCTGTAAACGACCAAGAGGCAGCCGAGACTTTGGCCAAGCATTATGCTAAGGCGAGCAGAGTGACATTCAGTAGATCGGACAAAAGGCTGTCCAGAATTACAAGAAACCTAGTGAAATCCTGCCGAGATTTGAGGACAGAGAACCCTTTATTTGATGATGATTTCACAGCAGATGAACTATCTTACGCTCTTCAACACCAAAATCTGACCAAGTCACCAGGTCCGGATGGAATTCATGGTCAATTCCTAAGCCATCTGGGTTTTCTAGGCAAAAGTAGGCTGCTTCATCTCTTCAATTTGTCTTGGTCAACTGGGAAACTTCCAAGGCAATGGAAATCGGCCATAGTCATCCCCATTCGTAAACCCAACAAGAAAGCCAGTTCTGTTGACAGTTACCGTCCAATCTCTCTCACCTGTATTATATGTAAACTTATAGAAAGGATAATTTTGAGAAGATTGACACACCACCTTTTGTCAAATAACTTGATTCCACCAGAGCAATATGCGTTTAGAAGAGGCCATGGCACAATGGACCAGATTCTGTTCTTCAGTCAAAGTGTTAGAGATGCCCAAAATTGCAAACCCACAAAACATACTTTGGCGGTTTTTCTAGATCTATCTAAGGCATTTGACAGGGTTTGGAAGTATAAATTACTTAACAAGTGTTACAATGACTTTAACATCAAAGGTAGAGCTCTCCCATGGATCTCAAACTTTCTAAATCACAGAAATTTTTGCGTAAACTTTCAAAATAAGCAATCAGGATTTTACAGGTTGTATCAGGGAATCCCTCAGGGTTCCGTACTCAGTCCTACCCTGTTTTCCATGTTTAATGCAGGAATTGAAAAAATTGTATCACCATGCCAGATTGGCATCTTTGCAGATGACATTGTGTTGTGGTCTAGTGGTTCAGACATAGGAAAACTGGAATCTAATCTAAACGGATCCTTAGAAGCTGTCCGTGATTTCTCAAACTCTCACAGGTTAAACTTCAATCCCTCAAAATCAGTTAGTAGCTTCTTCACCACTAATAGACACCTCTACAATTATTCTCCTGCAGTGTACTTTTCTAATCAGTTACTGGACTGTGACAAATATCCAATTTACTTGGGTTTTACATTGGATCCTGAGATAAACTGTAGGAAACATATAGAGAAAATAGCAGATAAAGCTAGAAAGCGTCTACAGATTTTGAAGTATATTTCAGGTAGAGACTGGGGAGCTGATGCTTCCACTCTCAGACTTACTTTTTGTTCCCTCGTGCGTCCCATTCTTGAGTATGGTTACCAGGTATTTCAAACGGCTTCTGCTTCTAACTTAAAGATCTTGGACAGAGTACAATTGAGTGCAGCAAGAATAATCACTGGGTTAAGGAATAGCTGCCCTAGTGAAGTGGTCCTATACGAAGCTGACATTTTACCTCTGACTACGAGATATAGGATTGGTTCTTTTAAATATTTTAATAAATTGTCAAGTCTTCGTGATTTTAACAGGACTGCTGAATTCACTTTGAAGTGGAGGAGTAATCAGCGTTTAAAGAGAGACACCCCGATGGAATTTGTGAGGAAGGAGGGTTTTATTGATTTTGAGGTTATTCCTTCGACCACTTTTAACTGCTTGCCTCCGACGGTGTCCCTTGAGAATGTCAGTTTTAATGATGAACTGAAGACTCATGCCAATAAACAGACGGATCACCCAGACCTTTTGAAACAGTTGGCCCTGGAGGTTGTCAATAGCATCCCTTCTGATGCATTGGTCATCTATACGGACGGTAGCAAACTTGAAGACGGTAGAACCGGGAGTGGTGTTTTCATCAACAGCGCTGAGGACAAGGTCAAATGCAGCATCCGAAACCCTGACCATTGTTCAGTCTTTAGATCGGAGATCATAGCAATTGGTGCAGCCCTTAATTATGCACAGTCCACTGATAAAAATTGTATTTGGATTTTGACTGATAGTAGGAGTGCTATACAGTATTTCAAAAATTGGCCACAAATATTTGACATCCCAGACCAGGATATTCTGAAGCTTCTCTGCGAGATTGGCCTGAAAACACCAATAAGCCTCCAATGGATTCCATCGCATATCGGGGTGTATGGCAACGAGACAGCCGATGTACTCGCCAAGAATGGCTGTGATCTCCCTATGGACTGTTTGAATCGCCTCACTCCCACTGAGGTCCACTCCCTGGGAAAACAACGTTTGCTTTCCTTGTGGCGCCGTACGCCATCCCACCATTGGTATGCTGGCAATCACCCTGGACTCTCAATCACATGCTGTGGCCCTCGGCCTTTTCAATCGGCCATGGCCAGATTTCGAAGTGGCCATCTTAAATGTATCAAATTTCAGAACGGGGAGAGAAATTTCCCTCCTTGTTCCTGTTCCCTACCTGCCAGTCCTGATCACCTTCTTCTCTGTCTTGGCGCTTCGTATAAGCAGCTGTTGGTTGATCAGGACTTTTTGCAGGTATATGGGGATCTGGCACGACGGGGCCTTCTGGACCTGGTGTAGGCTTTCCTACACCAGGGGGATGTGCAACAACAACAACGCGGGTATGACAAGGTCCCACCATTAAATTATGTTTATTTGTTCCTCTAAATTCAAGTTACTATCTTAGCAACCTTGAAGAGCGAGTCAAACGCAAGGCTACTCTAACGCGCGTTTTACGCGCCTAATGAGTACGGGGCCGTGGAGCAGCAGAACTTAGTGAATCGTAAAAGACGATTCTCGAGCAAATAAAACAAGGGAAAGAAAATTAAATTTTTTCGATGATTTAATTGATCACAAAGAATATATTTCAGGTGATAATGTTACTCAACTTGTATAACCAAAAGATAGGAGGGAACAGATTTTGCATCTGGTACATGAGTATTTGGAAGTCATCTGGGGATGAGGAAAAGGAAAGAACGAATAAAATATTCATTTTATTGGCCCGAAATGTCAAAGGATAAACTGAATTTTTTCAAAACTTTTAAAGATTGTCATTTATGAAGTCCAGAAAGATGTACAGATAGAATCCCTATTACCCCAATCAATAGATCAAACTTCCCCTTTGAGATTGTAAACGCAGATTTCATAGGTCTACCTTCAGCTAGAAACCATAAGAACTTTCTTACAGAAATGGATCAACATTCGAGAAGACCAGAAGCCATACCTTGAGATCACTCACCGCAAAAGCAATATGCGATGCTTTACTTGAAATGTTTATGCGCAGTATACCTTCAGTTATAGCCAGTTATCAAGGTTCGAATTTTATTTCTCAATTGACGGAAGAATTCCATACTAGATTAGGAGTTTGCCCTAAATTCGCAACACCTGGTTGTACAGCTAGTGATGGATTAGTAGAATGGTATAATAAAGTTTTAAAACAAATGCTTCGCCATGTTATTAGAAAAGATTCTAAGAACTGGGACAAACATATCCCGTATTTGTTATTCGCATATCGAGAAATCATAACTCCACGACTTAACTGTCGCCTTTAAAATTACTTTTCCGTTCATTATCAGTACTAATATCTACTTGGTCAGGAGAAATCCTTCTTCCCATAAATTGTAGCAAAAGTGTTATAGATTACTCGAAGAATTTAAAATAAATTTAATTAAGTCGCAGAAGGGAAGCAAAAGGCGTATGCTGAGTATTTTAATCGCTGTACTTCATCCAAAGAATTTAAAACTGGTGACCAAGTATATTTACTAATTTTGGATTCAATTAACAAATTATACGCGAGATGGACCACGGCCAGGAAAAATAATTTCTCGGTGTAAATCTCATTGATATAAAGTAGAACTGTTAGACGGAAAAATTAGGCACATGCATACAAATAAAATAAGAAAGTTCCACTCAAGTGTCCAAACAATTGGTGTAAATTTTCAAAGTGAAGCAGAATTGGGAGATATCCATCACACACCTGAACCACAATTAAAAGGAAAACCTAACTTTGGGGAAATCGATTAAATCATTTGGATGACGCAAAAATGAGATAGGTTTTAGATTTAGCAACGAAATACGAAATGTTATTTTCTAATAAAGTGCAAATAGCTTAAATCGGAGAACATAAAATTAGATTTGTTGTCGTCTACTTTACGACAGGCAAACTTTTACGTAGGCGTCTCGATGAATGGCAATATGAAAACTAACTCAAATAATATCTACATACGTACAACTTTATTTGCAATTTATAGACAAGCATGGCACCCTGTTCATGATTCACATATCAATCGACTCCCTTGTCTTTCGTAGTCACATTTACAACGACGGTCCCAAGCCATCTTTACGCATTCATGGCTGTCTCGCAATTGACAATAAACGTCTATACTTACCATTTCACAGTGGTGACCTCTCGTGACAATTATTTATAATTAAACAGCTTGCAGATTGTTAGATACAGAAAGGAAGAAACCTTACATTTATAGAATCCCCTATTCTCTTAAACAAGAAGTTTATAAGCAAGTTGAAAAATTGTTAAATCAAGATCTTATCGAGGAGAGTGATGCAGAGATAGCCTACCCTGTACTCTGTGTTATGAAAAAAGATGGTAATCTTCGATTATGTATTGATTTTAAATCCCTTAACGCTGCTACTAAAGCAGACGATTTCCCAATGGAAAATGCCACCGAGCTCATGTATTGTATAGGAAAAGCGAGCGTCATAACAATTATAGATTTATTAAAAGGCTACTGGGCTATCCAATGAATAAATCAAGTCAGGATTTGACATAATTTAAGACACATCGAGCGCAATATCAATTTAAGGTTATGCTTTTTTATTTAAAAAATGCTGCAGCAACCTTTCAACGTGTAATGAACATAGCATTATCAGATCATAAAGAATTTTCTCGTGCCTATATCGATGATATAGTAGTATTTCCAGATAACTGGGACACACATTTAACACATCTAAACATACTGTCAGAATTGAAAGAACTGTGTACCACTATCAACTTGAGGAAATGCTCTTTTGCAAGACCACATATAAAATATCTAGGTCATATATTCGGATCAGTAAAGCATGAAACTTATATACCGCACTACGCAGAAACAGTGTACCTTCTATGGAACTTACGAAGAAACGATGTCCTGAGGAATTAGCATCGACATAAGCCCATAGAAGCCGTATTTTTCTTGCTGTCTTTCACTAAGCTAAGAGATACATTCTCGAACTCACTAAGTTTGCACACGCCAATTCCTGGACAAGCCATTTGTGTTATAGTGTGATTCATCTTCAGTCGGTGTTGGTTAACGTGACCATTTCTTTTTTGCCTCAAAATGGGATACCTACTAATTTTTAGGTAATAATATGAATATTCAAGAAAACACATATTTCATTACAGTTTTTATTTATTGATGAAAAGAACAGGAATGTGTGTATGAACACGTGAAAATAAATCATTTATGTGGTCTTATATTTTCTGAAGAACAAATTTGCTTAAGTATATTTGGTGTTGATTTTAAATAAGATTGAAATTCTTGGCAGGATTTCTTAAAATTTACTTTTGTGTTTTATAAACGGGTACTTGGTTTACAAGTTAACATTTAAAAGTGCACTTACGTTTGGGCATTGTTAAATGAAGGTTTCACGTACTAGAAATTTAAATTCACTTTAGTAAAACACGTTCATAAAAAAAACAATAATCAATCGTCAATAATGATGCACGAGCTGTCTATGCGTACTCTCCATCGATGAGCCAGAGCTAGCAGGACTTCTACTAGTAATGGGGGGGGGGAATAACAATATGTTCTTTTACAATGTGAATTCCAAAATTCTAGACGCTTAAAGTGATTGCGAGCACTAAATTGAAACATTCAGTCCAATATCATCTCGTTTTCTTCTTTCAAAACAAGAGAAAAAAAAATCTTTCTGATCCTCCCTTATAAAAAAATCGTTGATCGCGAAAACGATGGTACTATTTTTTTTATGCTTAAGATTTACAATAAATACTCAAAAAAGATGAAGTCCGTCTGAGTTTCTTAAATTTTCGCGCATCTTTTTGAAATTGTTATCGTGGGTTGATCACTTTCTGAAAACGAGATATTTCCGCGTCCCGAAGCTGTGTTTGGGGGCAACGGGACAAGCTAACTAAAACGGGCCGGTCCCGTTCATAACGCGACGTATGGTCTCATTAGTGTTAGTGCATGTTTATATCAGAGGAAAGACGTAAATCGTTTTCATATAATCTACGCAAGTAAGGAAAAAAAAACAAGAGGATTGGCCGACAATTGATAGAGAGGAGTACGCAGTTATATGGAGTTTGTAAGAACTTCGAGACTTGGATCTTTGGTTCGAAGATCGAATTAATAATTGACCATCAACCTTCGACATTCATGACAAAGAATACTCCACAATTGTCAAAACTTCAGACATGGTCCTTGGTTCTACAAAAGTACGATATCTCCATATCACATTGACCAGGGCCTAAGTTGTCGAACGCTGACGCTTTGTCCAGACTGATGCTTGACTAAAATATTCCATTTAAGACTGTTCCTGGAAGAAAAAAACCTGTGTCATTGTAAACTGTTCCTGAACATTGACTTTTCATTGAAATTTTTTTATTATTTGTTTTTATTTTTCTTGCTAAGCATTTTAGAGAAGAAAATTTGATATTTTTGGAATACTATGTTAATTCTTTTAACTCATTTATCTATCTATAATTATTTCTTTTTGTACATATTTAGAATTGTTGATCTTGCATATAGTATGATTGATAAATATCTATGTATTGTAAATATATTATTTTTTTAGAGGTCAAATTTATACAACCGGGTTATTGGTAAGAGTAATTTGCTGCATTATTGTATATTATCTGTCTATTATTGCTATTATCAGAGTCATTTAAGATGTGTCTCATATGTCACTTAAGTTTCAGATTCCGATTAATTCAGGTATAATATCCCAATCTGGAAGGCGGGTGTAAAGACTAGGGATGCGACATCGATGTCAATGTTTTCAAAACATCGATGTTTTTTTAAAAAACTTCGATGTTTTTGTAACATCGATGTTTTTGCTTGTCGATGTTTTTACGTTGTCGATGTTTTATTTTTAAATAAAAAAAGTACCGTTATAAAAATTTAATAAATAACCAAGTAGCATAATTTTCATAATCAGCAAATTGAACATACTTTTAGACCAAAGTGACCAAAGGTGAAGGGTCTGAAAAGTAGGGATACGACATCGATGTCTTCAAAACATTGATGTTTTATAAAAAACATCGATGTATTGGAGCTGATCACTAGTTGCTAAACCAGTTATAAAAAATGGGGTAAAACGTTTAAATGCACAGAATTTGAAAAAGATTGAAAGTTTGTGGGCGATGCATTATCAACATCGATGTTTCAAATTTGAACATCGATGTTTTGCTATCGATGTAGCATCACTAGGTGCTAAACCAGTTTTAAGAAATGGGGGAAAAAGTTTGAATTCACTGAATTTTAAAAACATCGATAGTTTGGGGACGATGCATTATCAACATCGATGTTTTGCTGTCGATGTTGCATCCTTAGTTGCTAAACCGGTTTTAAGAAATGGGGAAAAAAGTTTAAATACACTGAATTTTAAAAACATCGATGTTTTTGGAACGATGTTTTATCAACATCGATGTTTTGCTGTCGATGTCGGATCCCTAGTAGAGACAGGCGAGTCAGCGCCACCGGCGTGATAACGCTATCTATCAAAAAGAGAGTAGTACTACGGAGAACATCGGAGGTTATCGTAGACTCCGGACGTGTCTGCTAGGCTCTTCGGAACGTTAAGATCCTGTTACCTAATTTTCCATGTAAATAATCTTCTTCCATGTTTAAAGTAGTCGTCATTTGTTAGTCTGTGCTGTGTTCGGTTAAAATAAACCTGTGTGTTTAAAAAGTGGTTCTCGATTCGATACAAAAAGAAAACTACGATTCGGATATCCTCACAAGGAGCAAATGCAAAAAATAATTATTGTTAAAATAATGATGCATATTAATTTCTTTATAAAGAAATCATTAGAGATGCGCTGTTATTCCGGTAGCGCTCTAAATAACAGTGTTGCTACAAATTAACAAGCCTCAATTGTTAAAATTGAAAACCACCAAATTATATTTTGTAAGAATAGAATTTGGAATAGTAATAGTTTCCGCAGTTACTTACTCTTACTAACCATTAAAAGTGATAATTTTTGCTTTGCCTTCTTAACTCAACAGGTGTTAATTACTAGTATTTCTCTCATTCCTTTAACATGTCCATGTAATCTTTATTGCATAATTCTGTTTTTTCCCACTGATAAAGGTTTGTGAGGTCCACAAAAGCCTTTATTTGTAATTTGCAGACTTGAAAATATTGGTACTGATTTCGTTTCAACAAAAGTAATCAATCCCATTTCAAACGAAAAGTCTCATTTCTACCATCATGCATAGAAATCATACTAATCCCAGAGATCAATCGCATCGCTGTTTGTTATCCACTTGAAAATCTCTAAAATATTTGCAATGGAAACGTACTGAAACAGTTCGAAAACTTAACATTAAAACAGGTTAAATGCCTTGTTTTTTCTTTTCATATACAGTTGTTTTATTCTGACAAACTCTTGGTAGAATTTTCTCCCTAAATACGACACTTAAGGTTTAAGGATGTAATTAAGTCGAGAGGTTTTGATTGAGCTAAGTGTGTGATATTATTCATCGCACTACCAATATTCGGAATTTCCTGTACTAGAAGTAACTCCAATTGTATGGTAAGTTGTCCATACAGTATAAAAATCCAACTTGTACTCGACAGAGTTTGTTGAATCTAGTAGTACAAATGGTGGTTACGTCGGTTTTGGTGTACTTATTCATTTACATATGCACTGGTGTTCGTTGCAAGTTGCGTTCTGAATTTACATTCGAATATCCCCTTCCACACAAGATCTCTGTTGAGGACGTAGCGTATAGAACAAGTTAATGGTATAAATTGGCCCATATATTCAGTAGATATGAAACCCGAAAATCCATAGACTCAATGGAAAACTGATTCATTTCGAGATCTGACGATGCTTCGAGATCATTGAAAGAGATCCCGAAATCGTCAATCGGCTCTTAGCCATGTAGATTTTAAGACATAATTGACCAGGAAATTAAACGTGCTTCTACTTCTTCGTAAACATGCACCTATATTTTTCAATACATTTTTTAAAGAAGTGTAATAATTTGTTTAATTGTTTAATAAATTACAGAAATTTCAAATTAATGATGCTATTTTTTAAAATTATAATATATTTTGGCTTTTTCTCAATCTGAGATAATTTATTAATAAAAACGGTTTTAGAATATAAAATTATCTCAGATTTTAGTCTATGGTGAGTTTTTTAATTCTGATATCGAAAGATGCTGCACAGTACTACGAAAAAATAGTGTTATCGTTAATCCCTTTGTTGTATATTTTCAAAACTTTTAGTCACTTTCTACAAGAATTCAGTTTTTCCAGTCAGTTTTTCAGTTGTTAGTTTTGTATTTTAGTTTTACAGCAAAAAAAACTTTGTCTTAAACTGGTATTTTACGATAACCGTATTAATAGTTACTGCTAATTTGTTTAACATATAATATTAGCTGTTGATATTAACCCGTTTGATTTACTATCGAGTAGCAAAAATACTGTTAAGGGAGACCCGTAAGGAAAAGCCCTAAATTCTTATTATTCACTTTACATAACCTATGTTTTAAGTGATAATTAAGCACATATTTCAAAACAATAATCAATAAAAAAAATTTAGTCATTATTTGCAATTACATTTTATATTACGATTTTAATATGTTTTTTAAGCCGATATACACACTTTTTATAAACCTTACTCCTCTGTCAATTTTTGATATTTTTGTATGAAATAGATTTTTACAATATCGTTATAGTATATGCAAAAGACCTAGGGAGAGTTTTTCTAAAATTTATTTACGAGTTTTCATAAAAAAATATTTTACTCATTATGTGTTAAATTTCTATAAAAATATCCATTTTTTTATGTTTATTAATTTTTATAAATTTTTCTGAACTACTTATACAAAAAAGCTCTCCCTGAGTCTGTTAAACAGTTATTAAAATAAAAAACATGCAAGCAGTTTAACTCTAAGTGTATACATCAAAAAGCCTCAATACTTTGAACTTTGGCAAAATTGCAAAAAAATTGATTTTGAGATAATCGCATTTTAAGTACAAAATACAACAGATGTTAAAGAAAACAACTTACTCTTTGAAAGTACTATTTTTTTATTAATTTCTATTACATTACGACTTTTATCAAACCAAGAGATTTTACCGTAAAATCGTATATATTTTTTAAAGCCAGTTTTATCTCTGATGACAGCTGATTGATTTGTGATAATTCACTGAAAAATTATACATTTCTTGTTTAATGAACTGAAAAAATATTTTATTGGATCAGTACTATTTTAAAATAAACCACCACTGTATAAACCACATCTTTTTTTCTACAGCTATTTTTTTTTCTGTAAACGACTACTACCCTTTTTGTAATGATACGCATGTGACGAAATTTAGCGCTATTTTTTTAATGTGTTTCCTTCAATGGTGTCACCACATGTTTTACATGAGGACCTGGATTTTATCCTTTAGCTTTTGCCGATTGATAGAAAACGAGGAGCCTACGCCTTAAGGGTATTTAAAATGTTTGGGATAGTCATCGGTAGACACACTATGGTATAATGTTGCATAAATGGAGGTTTTCATAGAAACCCATGCCAATGGTTAGCAGTCGATTATGTAGTTAGAAGGTCAAATAAAAGTTACAAAGCAATTGTTAGCAATTTCCTTCGACTATGAAATTTTGTCCATTTCTTCTTGAATATCTGATGCATCGGTTTATCCAACAAACCAAAAAACATTTTTTTTTTAAATATTTCTTCCAAAATTTGGAGTTTGGGTCTCCCTCAACAACTTAAAGTAACAATTGATATTGATTTAGAAATCCAATATCAATTGTTACATTTAGTTAGCTATAAAGAGTTAATTTTAAATGCTTCAACTTTACTACTACCGCAATAAAAGGTATCGATAACGGTTAACACCTTTGGTAACAATTACTAACTGTTAAGAACTACTATTAGAGTTGCTAAGTGTCACTTTGTGAAATCACAATTCACTGAATATTTGGTATTTAAAACAAATATCAAGGATGAACCTTTCTTATAAGTTGTTTTGTATGGGTCATTCCACGTCAGTTCAACCAGGGTCCGACACCCATGGTCTCAGATTTTGATGAAACTTGGCATGTTTATTCCTTTTATGGATTTAAGAACACCTATAAATTTTTTTTTACTCTATCTCAAATGGCTTATGTTTTATAGCCTGTTAAAGTTTTTGGAATTTTCCGGTTTTTATCGATCAGACGGAGGAAACCAAATTTGTTTTTTATAGAAAATAAATTATATCTCCCTTGTTTATCAACCAATGATAATGAAATTTTTTAAGAGTTTACATCAATATGTAAGGAGTCCAGAAAAAAATCAATTATACCTTCAAGTATCTTATACATAGTCACAAAAAAATTCCAAAGTTCTATTTAAAGATTTTAAAAATAAAATGGCGAGTTCTACGCTAAGTGGAATATCTTCAAAAGGGTTAAGGACAATCAAAAAATATTTTTTGTATTCTTGTTCTAAAAGATATGCTCTACCACATGGAAAAATAAAATTAATGGTTTTTTCACTCCTTTATTATTTTTTCTCACTTTAAGATAGAAATCACTTGACTCACTAATTTTCTTAAAAACGTTCATTTAAAGTTACAATTTTAGTAAAATTTTAACTACAAATGTCACATATCAACCAATTGCAAATAAAATTAGACAAAGCTAACACAAATTTAAAATTATTAAAGTAATATAGTGTAATTAATATTGTTAATCAGGCCTGTGTGTTTGTGTACAAAAAAATGTTTTAAAGTAGGTTATCCACAATTATATCTTGAGATTATTTAGAAATAAGATAATTAATTTCTTTATTTTCAACAATTAGGTCTAATTAAAGTAAATAAAATTACATTACAATTTAAATTTAGTTTTAAAAACTAGTTCTAAACTAGTCAACTCACTAACACAGTAACTTATTTCAAGAAATATTATAAGCAATAAATACACTTAAGCTGTGACAAAAAAGATGTGTCTTCAATTTTGATTAGTACCTGATATGGTGTGTTTTGGCTGGTGCCACTAGCACACACTTAGTGTATGTTTGCACAATACATCAAAATGTGATTTTATTGATTCTTTTTGAGCAGGTATTGAAGAGGATTACAAAGACCTTTTTCGTATATTGTTTGTGAAGGAACAGTAAGAGAATGTATGCTAAGGCATTGCGACAAGTGTCCATCAAAATATAGCCCTGTCCAGTTTTTACAGTCAAAATTTGAGAACTATGATGATGAAGACCCTGTCGAGTACAATCAGTGGGTTTTGACTGATCGAACTGAAATGATAGGGTGCTCGAGCTCAGTTGATGAGGTTAGTAATAACTTAGTAGAAAAACTGAACAGGTCAATACCTCATTCATACATTGCTAAATCACAAGATTCATTTATTAAAAGTTTAAAGGAAACAGTTTCCTTAAATACAGCTGTTATCTCTGGATTTTAGTGAAAATTATGCTTTCACAATACAAAAAGAGGCGTAAGGTTACCACTGGACCTCAGATTCATGCACTATTCATCCTGTCATTATTAATTCACTGCAATGATGCAAGCAATAAAAAACTGAATTTACCTCTTTGTATCAAATCTGATGACCTTAAACATGACGCGAGTATGGTGTATGAGATCCAAAAAACTGTAACTACCTTTCTGAAAGAACTACCCACATAACAAACATTCACGACTTCAGTGACTGATGTTCTGGGCAATATAAAAATAAATACAACTTCATTAATCTGTGTCTGCGTGAAAAGGACTTTCAACTAAAAGCCCAGTGGTCATTTTTTGCAACCAGTCACTGTAAAACAGAATGTGAAGGAATATGGGTTTAACGTAAAACACTTAGCACCCCCCCCCAGGAAGGAAAGTCTTCAACGACATCTGGAAAGACTAATTAAAACAACCAATGAACTTCGAGTTTTGCAAATCCAACATTACAAATATTAACTTCCAACTTATTTCTAAGACATATCCTGGATGTTTTATTGCTTGTGTTTATGACAGCTTATGGTATTTTGGTATGGTGAGTGAGGTGAATGCAGAAGAAGATTCCACTGTAAAGTTTTACATCCTCATGGACTACCACGATAATTTTTCTGACTCAAAAGGAAAGATGAATGTGTCGTACCGGTCCCTCACGTCATTTCAATTGTGGAACCCCTAAAACAATGAGTGGAAGAACTTACAAATTCTCTCAAGTATGCATGATGCATGTTCAATCAACCTTATGAAAGCACTGTAGAAAATTAAAGAATTATTACCTAGAATTTGAAATATTTCAATGGTAAGTTTTGTAATACATTTTCCATTCCAGAAGCATTATAAATATTCAAATTTTATTATAATTTCATTAAAATTGTTATTCTAATTTAACGATTTCAAGAAAATCAGTGAGTCAAGTGATTTCTATCTTTAAAGTGAGTAAAAATAATAAAGGAGTGAAAAAACCATTCATTTTATTTTTTATGTGGTAGAGCATATCTTTTAGAACAAGAATACAAAAAAAAAATTTTTGATTGTCCTTAACCCTTTTAAAGATATTCCACTTAGCGTAAAACTCGCCATTTTATTTTTAAAATCTATAAATAGAACTTTGGAATTTTTTCTAACCATGTATAAGATACTTGCAGGTATAATTTTTTTTTTCTGGACTCTATACAAATTGATGTATACTCTTAAAAAATTTCATCAACATTGGTCGATAAAGAAGGGATATATAATTTACTTTCTAAAATAAAGAAATTCTGTTTCCTCCATCTGATCGATAAAAACAGCTAAATTCCAAAAACTTTAACAGGCTATAAAACATAAGCCGCTTGAGATAGAGCAAAAAAAATTTATAGGTGTTCTTAAATCCATAAAAGGAACAAACATGCCAAGTTTCATCAAAATCTGTGATCATGGGTGTCAAATCCTTTTTTTTCTGGATGATTTGACATGGATTGACCCGTATTCTTTTTTCAGTGAAGTATCAAATGAATAGTTCCTACAAGCAATCTCGATTTACGGATAGTAGAGACCCCATTGGCAAAAAGTTTTGTAGCTGTCTGCGACAAGCTTTTAGAATTTCATAATCTGTCTGCAAAATTTGCGTGTAATTTGAGTGGATAAATCATACATTAAACCAGTAATTTTTTAGCATTTTATTTGAAACATGGTAAGCATGTTGCTTTCTCGTTTATTTTGTTTTTGACTTTTGATGTTACAGATCGTTTCATCAGCGCACTTCTTGTAGGATTTCTAAAATGGGAAGGATAAGCAGAACCATACATAGATAATAAAACTGGTTTTAAAAACATTCGTGTACTTTTATAACCAGAAGGGGTTTCATTCAGTCGAATAAAAACCCTCTTATCGTTAGTGCGCATTTCATCATCTGTCCCATTCCACGATCTCAGCTTATGCTTCCCAAGGACATCAATTACAGACCTCCAAGTTTCACATACAGCTTCAGAGACTCACACTGATACAACGAAGACAAGAAACTAGGAATGTAGGAAGTTTTCCCCTCAGTTCATGGAGTGCAATTTGAAATAAGTGTTTCAGATCTGACTCATCACACTCCGTAACAATTTTGTATATTCTATTACACATCCATTCATTAAAGATCTGATATTGAAACCAGTCTTTCAAAAGTCCACAGAAGGCTCAACAAAAGAAAACACATTTAAAATGTCATTCAAGCTCTCTTCAGTGAGTACCCTGCTCACTTCTGCTTCATCTATGCTAATATTGGTTTTTGGATAAACCAAAAAGTCATACTTGAACAAAAGACCGCTCTTGTTGGCGACAGAGGAAAATGTTGATTTACCACCTGATTCAGTTGTACAGAAATTCACATAGCTTGAGATCAGCTAGAGATTTCACATAGCTTGATAGGCATGAGAAATTACCACTTAGCTCATCACCTTCTCTAGCTTTCTGTTGTGATCTAAGACTCTTGGAGCTAATTGGTTTCTAAAGAAGAGGAACATGGATGAACTGGAAATACTACTATTTGATGGAGGAAACATTTCCAATGATGTCCTTAAATTTAAAAACAATGTTTTAGAAAGATTTGACAATGCTGCTGCAAATGGAATGGTTTTCTTCCCTTTCTGATCTTCATCTTCAGATAGTACTGTTGAAAGTTCATAATTTCGAGAGATGAAATGAGGTTTTTAATAAAAGATGTATATTCCCAGAGCATAAGATCTGTTTCTTGTACTTTTTTGGATATTTTTCCAAGAGCAGAACAAATATCTGCAAGTGCTAGAATGTTTATCCTTAGTTTATTCTTTAATCTGTCTCGTAATACAAAATCATCAGGGTCTTGTTCACAGGCAGAGATCAATGTCTGATAATGTTTGGATCTGTAAAAGAATCCAGTGAACATTTTAAAGAACATGTTCATTTTTCAAAACATTTGGAACATCTTCCATGGACACATTTCCTGGTTCTGCTGCTCATCAGTTTCAGAACTGTTCTGCCGCGGGAAAAAAGAGTCCAAAAGTTGCGGACAGTTTTTTAAATTGTTTTATTAGTTCAAACAAAAACTGTCCTCAAGCGGATTTCATTGTCCACGAAAATGTCGCCGTGTTTCTGCCACTGGAATGGAGACTATCCCTAAAATGGACAACTGCTTTAACATTGAATATCTCCTAATATAATGATAGTAAATTCATGAAATTACAAAAAAAAAGACTTATTTAACACTGTAGAATCTGATAAAAACATCAAAATCTGGCGTTAGTATTTGAATTTTTTTTGCAAAATTTATAATTAATACGGTTTTGAATGCAATTTATAGAGGGCGTTATTCCTTATTGAATGCTACCTCTGACTTAGTTCTTGTTATAATAGTGTTCAAAATAAGTGTTGGGAGTTCGATTTTATTTCGCGACTGTACTTCTATCAATATGATTATTCAAGGCGACGTCAGTTAGACGAAAAAACCCATAGAGGTGTGTTCCTGTCATTTCAGAAAAGCGACACTAAGAGCACTGTGGAAGTTCGGTGATGATTTTGCAGAAAATCTTTTTTAATGAGAACACTGAAACAAGCGACTCCCGTAGCTTGCGATTTATCCTTAGGTGACTGAGACCTTCGCTCAGGGTTCCCACGGGTCTTAGAAAGTGCTTATAAGTGCTATAGTGCTTATAGTTTATAAAAGCCCTTAGAAGTACTTATTTTTCGTCAATAGTCCTTAGAAAGTGTTTATTTTCCTTTGAAAACAAAATTACATTTTCTAATGGTGATATTTTTCTCAATATTTCTGACCTCTCTTTGCGCCCGATCGGCTATAAAACTTCTTACGAGAAGATGAATGCGATGTATTACTGCTTCAATTTAATGAGTTTTTAGAAACAACAGTCTCAAAGTACTCAGAATCATTCAAAACCTTTGGTCCAAAATCGGACAGACTAGGTAGTTTGTTCAATGATTTTTTTTACTTAAAGCTACATCGAATGAAAAATTATGTTGAATAATGTAAATTCTTATGATTTTATCACATGGACAAGCTACAGTAGAACCTGGGTTCAGTGTAAATAGATCATTAGAGGTTGAAAACTTAAAGTAAGAATCTTCAATTACGTAGAGGCTCATTAATGAGAAAGCAACTAATTCTTATGACATTCAGACTACAACTATAACAAAAGAGATACGAAAGTTTGTCAAGGCAAAAATATTTCCTCCATTTGGAAAAAAAACACAAAATTGAAAATTGGAAAAGTTTAGAAAACAGTATTAAAAGGAAAATAGAATAATTAAGCAATTTAAAATTTATAAAAGCATTTCTTGAAGTTGATATTACATATGTAGAAAATTCATAACTGTCTAATAAGGCAGAATCTCTAAAAGTATTCCCTTTTTTACAAAAGCAAATGTACTAAGAGATATAAAAGTATAAACATCCGAAATTACGGAATTAGACAGATTTCTGAAAAAGGAAAAGAAGTCAATTGAAGAACATAAAAATGACTATCAGGATTTGTAAGAATTTTTTTCATTGACATATGTGATGGAAATTTAGAAAACATTTTATTTATTTAATAATGTTTTTAATAAGTCTAATATATAATTTTTCTAATGTATTTTATTTGTTACAATCAATAAAGTTACATTAGTTCAAGCATTCAAATTTTAATTTTACCTTCCACTACTCTTTTTCTTTCATATAATTTAATTTCACGTTTTTTTAAGTAAATAATTATCTAAGCAACTTTTTAAACCTTAAGTTTAAAAGGTTTTCTTCTTGCTGCCTCCATGCTATAATTTGCTTATATACTTACATATTACTCATACGTGTACATTTAAATGTCCAAAGCTGCTGACTGTTGACAACTGTAAAAATCAGACTAGGCTTATTTTAAAAAAATCTCTTTTTTGTGTGACATTATATTTTGTGAAATTTTTAGAAACTTGACTTGAATATTTAATTTTTCACATGTTACCGTGTGTGTGTTCTTATAAGATTAACTAATCTGTCAAAACATCCCACTTGATTGAAAGTCATGCATTAAATGGTATAATGCGGCTTACACAATGTTTTATTTAATTCTTTTTAAAGTCCTTATTTTGTGCTTAGAAAGTCCTTATTTTTACTTAGAAAAAAGAGTGGGAACGCTGTTAACAGGGAATACCTGTCTCTCTTCAGCTATAATTTTGTAAGTATTAATTCCAGGATGTTCGATATTTCCATTCCAGAATGTAATTATTTTTACCTTATAGTATTCAAAGGAAAGATATAGACGAAGAAATTCAGAACCGGCCATAGCAGGCCATCAGCATTTCCATTACCATGAAAACCACAGTGACTAGGTAACCACTGAAGTCCATTATGTCGGGCACTGATCATAATATAATTTATTTCAATTCAGCAACGGGAAATCGTTGTGAAGCAACTGCTAGATACAAACGTAATTGTATTGATTATGACTTGAGAGTCAACCAAATTTTTTTTTAATAATGCAGCAGAACACCATTATGACAATGAGTGAAAATGTGTGAACTGGATATCCACTGAAATCGTAGTATTTTGGCTACTGACCATAGTAAAATTTATTACAACTTGACACCTGGAAATTGATGTTCAAAATTGCTAGAAGCAGATGTTATTGCCTTAATTGTGGCGTGATAAACAACAAAACTAGTCTCTCATAATAACGTATTAGGACATCATTATGAAAATGTACGTAAAACCAAGCATATTACGCCGACTAAGAGACTGGTGGCCTAAAAAATAGAAAATCATTGCAGCTATTTCAACCTTCCAGGAGGTTTGCATGTCTCAATCCATTTTGTACCCTTACAAATAGCTTTGATCTTGTGTATATATACAGGGTGGTCCCGAATTCATGGTACAAACTTTAATGGTAGGTACAGGACATTGTAACAATGATTTATTGTATAGGAATATATAGTCGCAAGTGACGCGGTGAGGCGTAAACAGGGGAAATAAAAGGAAAGAGAAATGGAGTGATCGGTTGGTATCATTGCCGGTAGAGGGCAGTAGATGTCTAGCCGCTGTTGAACATGATGCATCGCAGTAGGGAAAAGCGCCATTCACAATTGTGCTGCCGTAGACGATGGGTGACTTTACGTATGCAGAAAAAGCAGACATGCATTACATGTACGGCCGTGCAAATGGTAAAGGCAGAGCTGCGTTACGAATGTATCGCGCGGAGTATCCTGATCGACGAATGCCGGATCATAGAATTTTTCAACGGTTACATCGTCAACTTTGTGAAACAGGTGCGTTCGACGTCAACAGACATGGCGCTGGTCGAGTAAGAGCTGTACGCACTCCAAGGCTGGAAGAAAGCATCTTGAACATTGTGGCTGATAGACCCGAGTCAAGCACAAGAACTGTTGCGCGTGACGTAGGTGTGAGTCATCAGACTGTATGCAGAGTGTTAAACGAAAATCGCTTACACCCCTTCCATTTTCAGAAAGTACAAGCATTGAATCCGGCAGATTATCCTCGCCGCGTGAACTTCTGCCTGTGGGTGATGCAGCAATGTGCGTTGCAGCCGGATTTCGTAGATTATGTGCTATTTACAGATGAAGCGACATTTTCACGCGAGGGTGTCTTTAATGCGCACAATTCCCATGTGTGGGCAACCGATAATCCACATGCAACGCGTCGACATGCGTTTCAACAACGTTTCAGTATTAATGTGTGGGCTGGTATTGTGAACGACTTTTTGATTGGCCCATACTTACTACCCACGCGGCTCACTGGCGGAAGCTATCTTATTTTTCTGAAAGAAGTGTTACCACAACTGCTGCATGATGTTCCGATCGCCATTCGTAACCGCATGTGGTTTCAGCACGATGGGGCGCCAGCACACTTCAGCATTGATGTACGGAATTACCTGAATGCCACGTTTGGTACTCGATGGATTGGGCGTGGTGGACCAGTCCCTTGGCCACCCCGATCTCCCGATTTATCGAGCCTCGATTACTTTTTATGGGGACATCTAAAGCATCTTGTTTATGAGACTCCAGTTGACTCAGATGAGGATCTCGTCGCTCGCTTATCTGTAGCTGCTGCAGGTGTGCGTGAAATACCAGGCATCTTTGAACGTGTACGCCAATCGCTCCACCGACGCTGTCAAGCATGTATCGATACTGGTGGACGCAATTTTGAACAATTACTGTAAACATGACACTTGTCAACAACGCTTTCAATAAAATCTTTGTTTTTCCTTTCGGCCGTTATTTCCCCTGTTTTCGCCTCACCGCGTCACTTGCGACTATACATTCCTATACAATAAATCATTGTTACAATGTCCTGTACCTACCATTAAAGTTTGTACCATGAATTCGGGACCACTCTGTATACAAGTTCCCATCTATTTACTGTGAGATGTCCCATCAAATGATACTACACAGTCCAGTCACATTAATGTGACCACCTGTCAAAAGCCAGAATAACCACCTTTGGCAGAGCGGACCGCTGCGAGACGTGCAGGAAGAGAGTCAATTAGGTTTCTGAAAATGTTCACTGGGATGTTGAGCCATGCCGACTCCAGTGCCGTGGCTAGCTGCGCTAGATTACGCGGTTGAGGATCCATGGCGCGAAGAACCCGATCGAGGTGGTCCCACAGATTCTCGATTGGGTTTAAATCCTTTGAGTTTGCTGGCCAGGGGTGTACGGTAAACTCATCCTGGTGCTCTTCTAACCACGCACATACACTGCGAGCTGTATGACACCTCGCATTGTCCTGCTGGTAGATGCCATCATGCTGTGGAAAAATAATTCGCATGTAGGTGTGGTCATAGTCCGTAAGGACATATACGCAATTGTGCTGATCCATCTTGCCTTCCACAATAATGAGTGCACCCAGTGAATGCCAGGAAAACATTCCAAGCCATAATGCTCCCTCCTCCAGCCTGGATCCTTCTGGCAATTGTTGCAGGGTGTTTGCTTTCAGACGTTTCATGCCGTATGCGCCAACGTCCATCTGTCCGATGGAGCATAATACGTGATTCATCGGAAAAAGCCACCTGTCGCAACTCTGTGGACGTCCAGTTGCGCGTACTGGCGTGCAAATTCCAGCCTTCGTCGCCGATGAACAGCAGTCAGCATAGATGCATTAAACAGGCGTCTGCTGCTGAGGCCCATTCTCAGCAACGTTTGCTAAACCGTTGTTGAGGATACACTCTTGGTAGCCCCTTGGTTCATCTGGGCGGTAAGTTGCTCAACAGTTGCACGTCTATTCGCCCGAACGCATCTCCTTAGCCTTCGTTCGCCTCAGTCATCTATAGCCCGTGGTGCACCACATGTGCCACGCCGCTGATTTTGGATAGTGCCATTTTGCAATGCACGGTGTACTTTTACCACGGCGGCACGCGAATAGTTCACAAAATTAGCTGTTTCCGAAATGCTTCCACCCTTGGCCCGAAAGCCAATAATCATGCCCTTTTGGACGTAGGATAAATCGCTACGTTTATTCATTACGCCAACGATTGAAATGCTTTCCGATGTCCTAGGACATCCTTTATATACACTTCACGGCAATGTGCTGCCACCTGCCTTTTGTGATTGGTTATTTCACGTTGACGTCGAAAGTCGGTGGTGGTCACATTAATGTGACTGAACTGTATATATAAGGCAACGAAATCTGTCTAAGCATTGCTGATCAAGGAATAATTAATTTGTTGATACGCAACTTGTAACTTGCAGCGCCATCTCTTGTAGCACTCGAATCATGACTGTGGTCTAATAAGGACGTATTTTTCATTGCTCTCTGTTCTGCTCGTATTTTATGAGTAACTAAGTAGTGAGACTTGTAAGAAAGTCGTCATAAGTCGATATGATTTAATTCCTGTTGCGGAGGTTATATCAAGAAGATTATGCAGGAGGGGCACATTTATCTGGGCTTCCGCAGGTGTAGAGTAGATGAATTCAAAAGTGTGAGGCAGTGCTCCGGCTGTGGTAGATTTGGGCACAGCCGGGGGCGCTGCACTCAGAGTTCAGCTGCTGAGCCCACCTGCCTCAAATGTGCAGGTGGGCACACAACGGAGTCGTGCCAAGCAGGAGTAAAGTGCTGTATTAATTGTAAGGAATCAAACAGCCAACATAACACCAAATATAACGCAGGCCATGACGTAAAGTCGAAGGCCTGCCCAAATTATAAAAGGCAGCTGGCCATGTTAGAGGCCAATATCGATTACGGCAACTAAATGCCAGATCGGAGAGTGAGAATTCTGCAACTAAATACTAACCACAGCTATGCTTCACACAGCCTGGCTCTGGCCACTGCAGGTCAGATTAAAGCTGATTTTCTTTTGGTCCAGGACCCTTATGTAAGGGACAAAAAACCCGTGGCACCGTTCCCTGGCCACAGACAAATTGTTTCCTCAAACAGTAAAAGCATGATAATATGCTTAAATCCCAATTTATCTTTTAATTTAAGCTTTGTTAGCCAAAATTGTGTTTTTGCTGAGGTCCTTTTGCGGGCCGGCCCCTTGTTGTTGGGAAGTATCTAATCCCCCCCCATGATAATATTGAAGATCAAATTGAGGAGCTATCAGCCCTCGATTTTAATCGAGGCAGGCTCCTCATCATGGGGGACTTTAACGCCCGTTCCCCCATATGGGGGTTCGGACACGAGGACATCAGGGGCAGGCGCGTATTGGACCTCTGCAACACCAATTCCCTCTCTATTCTAAATTTTCCCGAGAAGGGGCCTACCTTCATTTCTCCGGTCGGGAGGAGGGGATGGCCCGATTTGACTCTTGCGAGTCCTGACGTCTCTGGCCATATTGAAAATTGGGACGTGTTGGCACAAGATACTTGCAGTGACCATCGCTACGTTGTTCTGGAGCTAAATACTTCTATCATTAACACCCAGGGATGCTTCCTTAGGACGAAATTCGGACTGGGACGTTTCCCTGGTTTATTTCACAGACTAACACCTAATTTGGAACTTCAGGCAACTAACATTAACAACACCAGCGAACTCGAGAATTATTTTGTATCTTTATTTGAAAATGTAAAATCAATAGCATACAAGACCCTTAAAAAAACAGGAAAAATTAATAACTTAAATCCAAGAGTTCACTGGTGGAACAGCGAACTGGCGGAACAGCGAACTGGCGGCTTCAAGAAACAGGGTCAATGCTCTCTATCAAAAAGTAAATATAATGAAAAAATTTAACTTACCAGTTAATGGGGTCCGTGCCGCGGAGCTAAATTACCGTTCCAAGAGGGCGTCCTTTAAAAAATTGATTCTCAATTCCAAAAGGACGTCTTGGAGGGAGCATTGTACGGGTCATGGATCAAAATATGGATCCCTATTTAAATTAACATACAATAAAAAACAAAACAATAACTTAAATTTATTTTTACCGAATCAGCCTAATTTAACACAAATAGAAAAAATAAATATCTTAATGAACCACTTTTTTAATGATAATAGTAATGATCCTGCCCCCCTAAGTTACAATAATGAAATAATACAAACAGAAGATATAAATATTACCAAACATGACCTGGACCATGTCTTCTCCAGACTCAGGAATGGTAAGGCCCCGGGGCCGGACCTCATCGACTATAAAATATGGAAATTCATTTACAGTAAATACCCAAAATTATTTTTCGAACCACTCAATAGTTGTATTAAGTTTTCTTTATTTCCTATGTGCCTCAGGAATGGAGGGGTTCGCTTCCTGCTGAAACCAGGTCGCGACCCCTCCACAAGTGGCGCATATCGACCAATATGTTTATTGCCCACTCTGGGAAAAATCCTAGAGAGGGCATTTTGTCTTAAACTTAATGCCTGGATTTATAATAATAACGCAATACACAAATATCAATACGGTTTTAGGGAGCGGCGATCCTGCGAAGACGTTCAATGTCACGACTAAATTGAAATCTCTCAAAAGATCTAGCCATGCCGCATTAGTCACGTTGGACATAACTGCCGCCTTCGATAACATGGACTGGCGCTTGTTGGTCGATAGGCTGACTTCCCAAGAATTTCCCCCATGTTTTATGAAATTTATTTGTAGTTATCTAAACAATAGAGAGATAGTTTATAATTTTAATAACGATCAAATTAAACGTAAACTAATTAAAGGCTGTCCACAGGCGCATATCGACATTTGGCGCATGTGGAACATTTATTTTAATTCCATTTTAAGTTTAAATTCAAACCTAATTTACCTCCAGGCCTTCGCAGACGACCTGGCGCTAATAACGTCAGGGAAGACGCGTGAGGACCTGGAGAACAATACTAATAATTCACTTAAACTTATTTCTAAAAGACTTAAAGAATCTAAGTTAAGCCTGTCGACTGACAAGTGCAGGTCCATAATAGTATCAAAAATAGTAAATTTAAAAGACCAGTTGATCTTCACAATAGACGACAAAAATATAACAATAGACCATAACTTAAAATATTTAGGCATTCATATCGACAGCCGGCTCACATGGTGCGAACATATCCAAATGCTCAGAGACCGCTGCATGGAGATGGGCGGTTCTCTGAGCAAAATAAGAGGCGGGGGTTGGGGCGTCGGTGGCCAGCTCCAGAAAATTTGGTATCTGACAGTGACGGAAAAAATCCTAACATACGGAGCTGGCATATGGGGAGGAAACTTAACAAAGGCTCAGAAGGCCCGATTGGCGACCATCCAAAGACCTTTTTCTAATTAAAATCCTGGGCGCCTATAAGACCTCCCCAACCGACTCCCTTAACACGTTAAGCGGTATCCCTCCGCTCCATGTGACCCTGCTGTCGCTATTCAAAAAATATAATGTTATCAGGAGACGGCAGCCCGACCCAGAGCTGAGACTGTCACCAATTCACTACGACTGCATAATCCCGATAGCTAGCATCCCGATGTCCAGCCTTAGGCTGGACATTCGGGACACAATCCAAAATGCAGAATACGAGGTGTACACCGACGGCTCGGGCATTGATGGCAAGGTCGGGGCCGCGGTGTGCATCTTAAAAAATAATAAACCTATTGAAATTTTAAAGTTTAAACTTGACGCCGGCAACTCGGTGTTTCAAGCCGAGTTGTCGGCAATTTACAAAGCACTAGAGTGGTCAAACAACAACAACAACAAAATAAATATTTATACCGACAGTATCAGCTCGATTCAGGCCTTAAAAACAGCCGAAAACCAATCTAACTACCTTTGCTCAATAAAACTAAAAATATATAACTTAACTAACAACTTTGGCCTGAGTTGGGTTCGGGCACATGCGAGGCGAATTGGCTGACGAACAGGCCAAACTGGCCTCGGTTGATGGTGAGGCATTGGACATCCCTTTTCCTGTCAGCCTTCTTAAAAGGAGAATTAAAAATTTTATGATTAGGGGCTGGCAGGAACACTATAAAAAATCAACAAAGGGATTACGACTAAAAGATTTCATAACTGAAATTAAAACCGATACCCTCATCATCGACCGTTGGCTTGTTTGGTTCCTTACTGGGCACGGCCCGTTTTGGGCCTACCTGCACAGATTCAAAATTAAAAACGCTGACAAATGTGACTGTGGGGAGGTGGGGGACACTGACCACTACCTCTTCGACTGTCCATTCACACAGGCAAATCACATAAAAAAACCAACAAAGGAAAATAAGCCCATCTGGTTTAAAAATAACATGAATAACAGAATATCTAGGGCAAGAATCAAGTCCTGTGGGATGGTGGCGATGGGGATGGTGGCGGCTACCTCCCCCCCCCTGGTTACGGACCTGGTGGCTCCCCTGCCTTCTACGATCAATTTTTAAGATTTTAACTTTTTTGGTCCATTTTTCACTTTTTAAATAAAAAACTTTTTAAAAATCACATTTCACCTTTTTTAATAGATTTTATCCTAAATCACTGTATTTATACTCATCGTTTTAAATATCATCACATACATAACATTACTGCATAACTTTATTTCATTAATCATCTATAAATAATCATCTACTCATTCAATCACCAACACATCCATTTATCGCCAAATCGTATTCAACTCATTTTCAACTCCTTTTTTAAATCTTTAAAAAACTTTTTTTTTGCCCCCTTTATTTCCGTGTTTAGTGTTTTTGTGTTTATGTGTTTGTTGTGTTCGTTTCTGTTGTGTTCCTCGATTTGCTTTCAAATGTCTTGCGTTCCCGGTGTGCCATCGGTATAAATTCCTTTTTCTGTTCCCGGTGTGCCACCGGTTTTTAAAAAACTATGTTTTCACCGGGATACCGGATTGTTTCACACATGATTTATTCGCAATGCCGGTTATACCCGTGCTGTTTACATATAAAAGAAGGGGAAAATTGTAACCAATCCCTCACTAAAATTTTAAATAAATGATCGATCGGCTGGCGTGGGGTCCCTCGGGGCCTCCTTTGTGCTGTGGTGGAAGTCCCCCCTCCCCCCCGGAACATAAGACACTCTACACCTAACGGTGAGTGGTTCCAGGGCGGGTCTATAATTCCTGTTGCGAAACCCGATGGCGCGATGCTACTTATGAGTTTAAATGGAATTGAGCAGTGACCAACAATGGCGGTAGCTTAACTTTTTCTGCCGCGGTGAAGGCGAAAGAGGACTGAAGGCAGTGCCTGGGTGCATACGTAAAAATGCTGACGGAGTTGGAATTTCGCCTCGCCTAACGGAATGGAAGCAAAGGTCACCGGCTGAGTGAACCGTTGTCCGGAGGACTGAGATAGCAAAGTGCGGATCTTGTTGGAAGAACTGAAGGAACAGAGACCATAGAATCATGGAACAAGCAAAGAAACAAAGGGCAATTCTTCGAAGACAAGCGACGAAAATTCTGGGCAAAGAAATAGATGTAGATTAAATAGATGTGCTAATGCTACGTGTTAGAAGAGAACAATTACGCGGGAAACAACACCGTCTATTAGAGTTAGTCCAGGAGTACCTGCTACAGACGGATGGCAGTGATGACCAGCGATCAAAAGAAGCGGATTTGACCGAAGACTATCAAGAGAAGCTTATCGAGGCCATTCAAGAAATTGAGCTACGTCTGATGGAAAAAGATTCGACAAAGGAAGGAGACTGCGCCGTTTCATCAGCCAACGAGAAGGAAGGAATAAACCATAGGCCCGATTACCAAAAATTGATTTACCTGTGTTTCACGGTGACATTAGTACGTGGAATTCCTTCATCCAGATTTTTGAAGCGAGCATTAACCGATGTGATGATATTTCTACTATTGAGAAGATGTCCTATCTGGTTTCTCTCTTGCGGGAAGAACCAGCAAAACTAGTGGCCAGTTTTGCTGTGACTGAGGAAAATTATGCAGACATTCTCACCACATTGAAACAACACTACGGTAATACAAATCGGACCGTAGGACTTACAGTAAGAAAAAGTTTGAACATGCGTCCGCTACCACCCTCGCATAACAACAAAGACTTGCAGTATTTGATAACCGAACTTGCAATCCTGCTACGCAATCTCCTAAACGTTGGAGTTGATGTGGACAGCTGTAGTCCAGTATTGACTACACACATAAAAACGTTAATCCCGTCGGACCTCCTGCTCTTGTATGAGAGGCAAATTAACCCGGAACACGAAGAAACCACTACAGGACTAATCCAGTTCCTGGAAAAAGATATGAACCATCGGGAATGTCTACAGCCTCACATCAGGCTGAATTCGAGAGTCTAAGAGTTCAAGTCAACAACCTCACTTTGGAGTCGACCGACCACTGCCTTCCCACCAAGGACTGGATTACAGCAACCGTGGAGTAGGAGACCACAACAGTATCAGGGCCCATCATTCGTACCATGGAGTTCACCAGATGTGCCTCCCACCACGAGATAGACCCACAGCGACCTGCTACAAGTGTGGCCTGCAGGGCCATTTTGCCCGATACTGCAGAAAGTGATTTCGTGCAGGTCCCACCACCAGTATGCATTGCACCGGAAACGGATTTCTTGTGACCGAAATGTGTTTTCCAGATACTGGGCAAGACTTACTGGGATTCATTGACACTGCAGCAATGTGACTATAATAGGCGAAGTTTTTGTCAGGTCTTTAAAATATAGAGAAATGGGGGTGGGGGTGAACAGTTGCAGGTGGTGTGGCAAACCAATGGATGATTAGATGAAAACCAGAATTATAGAGGTAAGTGCCAAAATAGGAGAAATTAAGGAAAACATCATAATGTATGTTATTGACTCCGATTTACCTATTTGTTAATTTCCTTGCAACATGCGGCACGATTTAATTTACATATCGGTATTAAAAAATGGAAATTTTTTCAAAAGTAAATATATCACGTATTGTAATAAGAAAAGTAAAGCGGAGTCAATGACTACATATCATTTGAGGGAAATTAATGAACAAAATAAAAATTATGTAAAATTTAGTAAAAGTTATAATGATGTTACAGATAGTGAGAATTATGTTGCGATAGAAACGAGATATTTTTATAATAAGAATTATAATAAATATTATAGTAAAATTATTAAATGTATTGATAATGTTTATGTGTCAGAGGGAAGTGCTGGATATGTTGAGCTTCTACAACAATTACAGCAAGTGGGGATTACGCCCCCTTGACTGAAAATTTTAAGTCATTTCGCTATGCAGGAAAATTTACCTGGATTTGCAGAAATGGACCAAAACACAGAACTAACTGGCATCTCTCATACTCTCCTTCCGGCACATATTTTCCAAAAGCAAATTTGATATTGGACGAATTAGAATGGAACCAGCTAAGGTGGTTTTAACTTCAGAAATGCCTGTATCGTTAAGACCCTACAGGGCCTCTCAAAAAGATAATATTGAGATCAAAAAACAAATTGATGAATTGTTAAAACATGATATTATCAAACCATCTTGCAGTCCATAGAGCAGTCCAGTGACCTTAGAGCAGAAAAGAGGTGAAGGAAAAATAAGTCTATGTATAGATTACAGGAAAATTAATGATATTTATAAAACAGATAAAGAGCCGATCCCGAGGATTGACGGTGTCTTAGATCAATTGGGTCAAGCTAAAATCTTCTCCACATTAGGCATAGCCTCTGCTTATCGGAATATTGCATTGAAGGAAAAGAGTAAGGAAAAATTGGCATTTACTTGTAACTTCTGACTGTATGAATTTCAAGTTCTCCCATTTGGCTATAAAAATAGTCCGGCTATTTTTCAGAGGATCATTAGACAAATTTTAAACAAATATCACATTAATTTTGCTTTGAATTACTTTGATGATTTAGTAATATTTTCTAACAACTTAAAAGAACATTTACGAACTATTTTCCAAATTTGCGAAATGGAAAACATTAAGTTAAAATTTGCTAAATGCCAACTAGCTCAAGCGAAAATTCTTTTTTGGGGATATGAAATTGGGGAAGGGACTTTTTCACCAAATGATGCTAATATAGAAACTATCAAAAAACTAGTTCCTCCAGGCAATGTGAAACAATTACAAGGATTTTTAGGAAGTGTGAACGTGGACAATAAATTCATTAAAAATTATGCGAAACTAAGGAAACCCTTAAATAACTTGTTAAAAAAAAGATACAAAATGGAATTGGACTGCTGAATGTCAGGAAGCATATGAGACACTTAAAAACTGTTTAATTTCTAAACCTATTTTGTCAATATATAATCCTAATTATCAATGTAGTTTATTTGTGGATGCCTCTGGAGATAGCATAGGAAGTATTCTGAAGCAGTTGCATCCCGATGGTAATTTACACCCTGTAACATTCTATTCTAGGACCTTACGACCATATGAAAAAAATTATAGTGTCTCAGAATTAGAATGTCTAACCATTGTCGATTCAGTAGAAGAATTCCATTGCTATCTCCACGGGATTACATGTACTATATATACTGATCATGCTGCTCTTGTCTGGTTAAAATCCATAAAACATCTCACATGGAGATTATTTAGATGGTCCCTCAAATTATCCATGTATGATTATACCATTAAATATAAAAAGGGATCCACCAACCATGAAGCAGATTTTTTAAGTAGATAACCCATTTCTCATTTTGTAGAGACACAAGTTTATCTATTAAATATAGCAGAAATTATAGAGCAGCAACAATCCGACAATGTTTCTAATCCAAAATTTAAGAAAATAAACAATGTATGGACAGTTCAGAAAAAGGGATTAGCAAAAATTGTCATACCTTTCTCCTTAAGATTAAAATTAATGGAAATCATGTGAAATTTGGACACCCCGGAATTCAAAACATGTTACAAATTTTATCACCTATATTTTATTGGGAATCCATAATCATTGATGTTTTGTAAAGTATTGTGAAGTGTGTTAATTGAATAAGAAATGTCACCAAAAAAGATATGGTCTACTACAAGCACTCCCACCTGCAAAACAGCCTTTTGAATTAATGTCTCTGGATACCATAGGAGGTTTAGGCTATTATCATTCAACAAAAAAAATATTTACATTGTGTAACTGACCATAATACTAGGTACGTGTGGACTTTTGCTAGTACTAATGCTACCCCCGATACTTATATTAATTGTTTGAAACAAATTTTCGAAATTACCAAGCCTAAGAAAATTTTAAGTGACAGAAATGCAGTTTTCACTTCCACTAAATATAAACATTTCCTTAAGAATAATGGTGTTACTCAATTCTAACTTCTTCACATAGACCTCAATGTAACGGAAAGCAAGAACGCGTAGGAGCTACAATAATACAAAGGATAAGATGTTAAATTAATAATGAACATTCAAACACGCCTTGGCCTAAATTGTTAGAACAAGCAACCGCAGAATATAATAATACACCACATCAAGTAACTTTATTTCCTCACAGTTATTTACTATATGGTACTTTACCATATAAATTTCCTCTACCTAATTTAGAAATATACCCTCCTTTAGAACAAGCTAGGGAAATTGCATATGAGAGAACACTCAAGGACCATGAAAAAAATAAAATCCAATATGACAAAAGATTTTTAGATTCTCCATTTAAAGAAGGGGTTATAGTAGTGATTGAAAATTTTGTTTATACAAATACCAGAAAATTAACTTCACCTTTTGACGGACCCTATACAATAATTAAAAAATTATCAAGTGTGACTTATGAAATTGATAAGCCTAAATATGTGACTAAAAGTAAAACTGATATCGTACATTCTACAAGATTAAGATTTTTTAATCCAGTTGATAAATTTCAATTGGTTCAGAGATCTTCAAACATACCTGTTTGACAAGAAATTAGTAAATGTTTAGATAGAATGGGGAAAATTGAGGACTCATTACTTGGAACTTTGCCAGCATGAAGTCTGTGATGAATGCTAAACTTATTTTTTTTAATAATTATTTTTGTTTGTATGAAATTGGATATTGAGGGAGAATTGTTATACTCTTTCACATATAAAGGTTTCATATTTTTCTATTAACAGCTTAAACACACAATTATTATCACGAGAAAACATTACTCTGATAAATTAATTGGAATTAAGTAAATATATATTCATCCGGATTCACATACACCAAGAGAAATTAATGAGATTTTGTTTACAAATTTTTGTATGGTTTTTTTTATGGAGCTATAGAAATAAAGGTGTGATCACGCAGGAGAATAAATTATTGACTTGTATGTTGTATTTGCAAGTTGAAAAGTGAATGAAGAATATAAGGATGAATAGATTTGTTTATTTGTACTTAATACCTGAAGGAAGTGAAATGTATATTAGAAATAAATAGACGCAGAGAGTTGTAGATAATATTCAGGGTTATTTACTATGTAGAAATAATTAAAAGGAATTTGTGAAATTTTGTATTTTGTTTATTATGAGGAAATGGAACTAAGAAGGTCTTTGAGAATTTGTTGATGCATCCTAAATCCTGGATTATAGTAGTACTATTTACTTATGACTTGTATAGAATTAAATTACAGTGATGATCATTGTATGATTTACAAGAAATGTTGTACTTTCATTTTGGGTTTTTGAACTTGTTCGAAACAGTAGCTAAATGAAGAGATTAGGGTAAGCCCATGGGTGTCCCTGATATTCTGAAGTCCGTACTGGTCACACAAGTTAACGTATTATAGTTGGAAATATTTTTATTATTATTGTTTTACATTATACGATTATTATAATATGCTGTTTATAGTATTATTTGTTTTTATTATTTAATTTTCATTAGGTTAGTTTTTCAGAACACAATTATCTGGAAACTGGTTGTATTATTTTGTACAGTATTTGATTTGGTATGATTGTGAACTAGTGTGGTATTGATGCTCATTGAAAATTCTATTATGATTACCATTGATTGTGTTTTATTTTGTTTTAATGGATCCTCTATTCTAATTGTTTATAGCGTTTATACTATTTACCATGACTGAGATAAAGAGTTACTAATGTTAAAAGTGTTTTAATGTTTTTGTATGTTAGTTTGTTTGTCAATAGATGGATGGCAAGTGGGTAGATAGAAGTTTTGGGTACTAGGGTTTTTAGTTTATTCCAAATTTTAGGTTTTCACTAACAGCTTCTTCCTAGATGTCCTACACCCTATGGACGCATAGGATGTAGTCTTCTTGGGAAGGGGGATGTAACATTA
Organism: Metellina segmentata; assembly: GCA_947359465.1. Taxonomy (NCBI): domain Eukaryota; kingdom Metazoa; phylum Arthropoda; class Arachnida; order Araneae; family Tetragnathidae; genus Metellina; species Metellina segmentata. Next base: position 2,107,401 of record OX375878.1, read on the forward strand.
AAAATGATTTGTGAGAAAATTGCTTCGAGGTTGGCCAGCGCCTCCGAGTATTTTTTCACGTGCCTTTTACAATTTCGCAGCCCATTGCAACAGACATAATTAATTTTTGCAAGCTAAGCTAAATTCATCTTCCCATGCCGTGATCCATCTGTTCCCATCTATTTACTGTGAGATGTCCCATCAAATGATACCATATAAGGCAATGAAATCTGTCTGAGTATTGCTGATCAAGGAATAATTAATTTGTTGACACGCAACTTGTAACTTGCTGAGCAATCTCTTATAGCACTCGAATCAAGACTGTGGTCTAATAAAGACGTATTTTTCATTGCTCTCTGTCCTGCTCGTATTTTATGAGTAACTAAGTAGAGACTTGTAGAAAGTCGTCACACACACAAACACACACACACACACACACACATATATATATATATATATATATATATATATATATAAGCACGGCGTTGCCCGTGCTGTACTTTGTAGGGTTAGGTGTGTCTATTGGGAACGTTTGTAAACCATCGGTGTTTGCTACACATTCCCATTTGGTTTGCTCCGCAAACCAACACCACGGACAACGGCGTGATGGCCTCGTTGTTGTGAAATTGGAATTGCGAAGAGAGTGAATTTGTGTGACGTCACAATTACTTGGAGGGTGGGGTGCCAGCTGAGGTGTTATGATATGACCGTGGTTGTCCACGTATATTTCCCTTATTGGATTTAACTACGACCCTAGTTAATAGGTAGTTGTAGTGCTTGAGAACGTTAATTAAATATTACCCAATTTTCTCGGATACTTTCCTTAGGCGATTGATCCCGGACCGTAGTCAAAAGCCCGTTGAGTTGCTATTGTACGACGTTAATTAAAAATTGCCTCGGATCTTTTATTTAGGGATTGATACCGGACCGTTGTAAATAGCACGTTGAGTTGCTATAGTACGACGATAATAAAAATTTACCTCGGATGTCTCAATTAGGGAATTGATACCAGACCCTCGTTAATAGGCAAATGTGTTGCTTTTGTGTGATGTTAATTAAAAATTACAAATTTCTTCAAATTTAAAATTGGTTGAAATTTGTAATAAAAACTTGCACAATTTGTGTTTATTATTGTATTATTTTTAAAATCGATCTTATACACATGCATATATTACTACAATGGCAAAAATTGTATTTTCTAAGATTAAAAAAGAGATTTAAGTTTTTGAATAAGGCAGTTGAGAAAATTGAATGGTGAAAGGAGTGAAAAACATGCTTTTTTTTACTGAAAACCGAAAAAATGAGTTTATTATTTTTTAAATTTTACAACTGAAATGTGTATCTTATTTTGAACACAACAATGAAATGTGTTGATTTGGGCAACATTGTATATTTTAACCCCAAATTACTTAAATAATAGGGAGACAGAAAAATTAGAAATATTTTTGTAAGTTGAGGTAATTTTGAATAAAATAGATTAATAGACCAAAATAAAAGGTATTTTTTTTTATTTTGTTGAGTACAAAGATAATTATTTTTTTGCTTACCTGAATTTTTAAAATTAGCAACGTTTGTAGATGTGAAATGTAACTTTAGAAACAATTAAATGAAATGAAATAAGTCTGTGCCATGTGCGAAAGGAAAACAAATTTTAAAAATGTGAATTTTTTACTTGATTATTTTTCCCCGAGAGTATACATGTACACTTATTAAAATAACCATATGTGGCAAGAAATTTAAGTGATATCTCTTTATAAAAAGTAAAAAGGTTTAAATAATCTCAAACACTTGAGCGTGGGAGAAACACGGTTGAATGAGACAGAGTCGTACGACTTTAAGTGATTGTGCCTTGTTGATGCTGACAGTGAATCTTGAACGAACTGGGAACTGAAGTTTTTTAAATTGGAATGGGGATATCAGAAGTGATGATTGGTATTTAACGAATGAATATGTTTAAACATTGTGGGGCGTACGTGAAAAGAGGCCGTTATAGCAAAATGCCATAATTTTGTTATTATTTAATGAACTTTTTTGTTTGTTTCTGTGTTTGAGTGTCTTTTGGAAAGAATAGCAATATTTAATTTTGATAATTTATGCAATATAAAAATTTACAAAAGCATCACCTGTTACTTTTGGTTTTTATATCTTTTTGGAAATTTAGCGATTTCTGTGTACTTTAGTTTTCGTACAGCAACATTTCCATCGTTCATCAACGCATCTGAATCAGATGCGTCAAATGTGCATACTTGAGTCATCTGATTTAGTCGTATGTACAACAACAAAAATGATAAAAATTAACTATATGAAAACCAAAGTACTAAACAGAAACAAACAAAAGATTGCATAAATGAAACAAACCAGAAATTGCACAAAAGATCAAAATTAAATATCGCTAAACTTTGAAAAAAATATCCGAACTAAAAGTTAATATGCTTTAAAAATCAAAATCCAAAGTATTGTAGTCTAAAAAAGAAACAATAACAAACGTATTGCACAACCGTTATCCAGTTTCAAAAATGAAGTAAGCACAATAAAAAGATACTCATATAAAAGATTAAAAGTCAACGCTGACTATAAGTTAAAAAGAAACAATAACAAACGTATTGCACAACCGTTATCCAGTTTCAAAAATAAAGTAAGCACAATAAAAAGATACTTATATAAAAGATTAAAAGTCAACGCTAACTAAAAGTTAAAAAGAAACAATAACAAACGTATTGCACAACCGTTATCCAGTTTGAAAAATAAAGTAAGCACAATACAAAGATACTTATATAAAAGATTAAAAGTCAACGCTAACTAAAAGTTAACATGATGCTTTAAAAAAAGCAATACATTTTTGAAAGGATATGCAGTAATCGGGCGGCTACACGGCAACGGATACACACGCGCAGTAAATACGGATTCATTCAATACCGATTCATGACTGTTGCCATTCGGAAGAAAGATAATATTAATAGAACATCGCATTAAATTAATTTTAAAATTTTCAAGACCAAATTTAAAAAATCGGGCTGGTCTATAAAATCGCATAAAAATTCGTACTACATGTGTGCCAAATTTCGTTAGTGTGAATGCCATAAATTCGTCAGGGCACAACTTCGTGACACACACACACACAAAACTTTACTTTATAATAGTAGATACATATATATATATATATATATATATATATATATACTCGAAAATCTCGTGCCACTTGGAGCGTTAGGGGGAGTTATTTGCTCGATAAGGTTCAACAAGTCAAGGAGAGCGTCGAAATATAGAGCACCATCAACGATTAGATTTCAAACCTTAAGAAACAAACCCTATAAGAAAAGTTGGGGTAGTGATATTAAAGTGATATTAATGATCCAATCATGTTGTAAACCAAATTACTGGCGGCGGCAGGTGTTTGGACAGGCAAATAATTAAGTTGCACAGAATAAATTCAAGGAATTGAAGTCATAGAAAGAGTTTTCAGAGTTGAAATTGAATTCTGCAGATCGGTGTTTCCGCTGATGTGGGAAAGCTCCAAACCATTGATGCACAATTGCTTGGGTCTTTTCTGCGAGCAAAATTAAGGAGTTTCCTTCAGTCCCCACTTCCTTTTGTTTATGATATTTGACCCTCTTTGTTAAGGAGGAATTGGAGAATTGGTGACTTTGATCCCTGACTCCTCGCAAAAAAGAGATCCGTTGAAGCTTCGAAAGTGAACGAACGCAGAACTTGTCTACTCCGACTGAACGCGGGACTGAAACCATTTTGACTTTTATTCATTCCCTTAGAGCAGCGTTTCTCTACCTTTCATTATTCGCAGCCCAGTTTTCAATCATAATTTTCATCGCCCCCCCCCTTCCCGCATACAATAAAAATGTATACAACAATAAAATATATTGAGTAGTTTGATTTCTGTTTTTAAATTATTTCTAACTAGCTGCCAAAACAAGAGTAAAAGCGAGCCAATGTTGACGAGAAACCGCATCTGTCATTTTGCCAAGCGGGCGGTGAACAAATGAAGCGAATGGAAGCGGGGAAAATTTAAATATTATACTTGAAATGAAAGCCAAACAGGGAGATAACGTTAAAAGATTATGAAAGTAAAAAAAATCGTTAACGAAAGTTTACCTAAACGGGGTAAGCTATATTTAGAAACTGGGAATACTATTTTTTGGAATAATAAAAGAAATAAAACAGAAGCATGACTAAAGAAAAGAGAAAAAATAAGTAATACGGATTGTGGAAGCCGTCTCGAGCATGCGCAGAGCCAATGTTTTCTTATACGAAGAAGGAACATGTTCAATAACGCAAGTTTCAATTCTCATTCGAATCGATCGCTATCAAATCTATCGTATGTTATATATGCTTTCGTGTCAATTGCAATCACCATATTAAATATTCACTGCAACAGATTTATGCAGACCCATGGATAATTTTTTAAGCGGGCGTAAACGAGCATTAGACGATAGTCAAGCATCAACAAGTACACAGACGAGCGTGGTTCCGAAAATAAAATCAAGAAAATATTCTCAAGAATACTTATATTTGGGGTTTACCAGTACTGAAGTAAATGAAGAAGAAAGGCCCTTGTGTATCATTTGCTCAAAAATGTTGGCCACAGACAGCATGAAACCTAATAAACTTACGTCGGATTATGCACCGATGGTGCTCGTTCAATGTCCGGATGATTCCAAAGTATACAAGCACTTGTAAAACAAAAATCGCCCTAGTGCGTCTGGACACATTGCATCATCCACACAGAAGCTTTGGCTTCCAAAGAAATGAGTCCTGGTCTGAATATCGTGTTAACTACAGTTGTAACCGTAGTAAATAATATCAAAATGAGACCCCTGAAATCAAGAATCTTTTCCGCACTTTGTAAAGACATGGGTGGAATGCATTCAGCTTTACTATTTGAATGCGAGGCAAGATAGTTATCACGTTGGAAATTCTTGCAACGTGTTTATGAATTAGGAGAAGAAATCGCCATTTTCCTGAAAGAAGAAAACAGACCAGAAGGCCAGAATTTTTGCGATGGTTTATTTGTGATGAAATTGAGCTACCTGGTCGACATATTCGAGAAATTAAAAAACTTGAATCTTCAACTGCAAGTAGCAAATATACATATGTTGGATAAGAGTGATAAAGTTAATGCGTTTTGTAGAAAATTGGAATTGTGGAGCAAAAATTTAAAGCAAAAAAACCTAACAATGTTTGCAAATGTAAATGATTGTACTAAAATGTACAAGGCTGAAGAAGAACATGTAAAAGTTGTTTTTGTAACCATTGAAAATCACTTAGCCATGCTGGCAAAGAATTTTAAAAAGTATTTTCTTGCTGACGACAAACATATAGCAAGTTACGAGTGGGTTAGGGATCCATTTCATAAGACTCCCGAAGGACTCGCAATTGATGAGGAAGAAAAATTCATAGACTTCACGACAAGTGGCGAAACCCAAAGACAATTTAGAAATAAATCGCTATATAATCGCGTTTTTATTTTGTGAATTTCCTCTTGTTTAAGAAAAATATGTATATATATTTTTTTCTGCACTTAAAACAAGGGTATTTTGCATTCTATTACCATTTTCAACATCCTACCTTTGTGAAACTGAATTTTCTGCTGTGGCTTCTTTGAAGACAAAATATAGATATCGGCTAAATATAGAAACAGAACTGAGAGTGTCTAGTTCTAATATTAAGCCTTCCTTCGAAAAACTTTGCTCGGCAAGACAGGCCCAAGGAAGTCGCTAATCATTTTTAAATTTGTTTTTAATTTAGTATGTTTTGATTAAGTAAATTTTGACTTAGAAGTTGTTTTACTTTAATAAGTTAATTATTAAATATGTCGAAATATATTTTGTTTTCTATGTGTATCTGTGTTTTCCTTTAAGTAAGTTAATCAATTTTTTTAAATAATATTTTATCTTGGATATTCTCGCCCCTCCCCTTTCTAGTGTGCTCGCGCCCCCCTAGGAGGGCGCGCCCCACAGGTTGAGAATCACTGCCTTAGAGTCTAGATAAAAATAATTCCTTACTTTTCTTATCCACACTATTCCCTATGGTCCTCATAGTACTTGCATACGAAATATACTCTATAAGAAAAAAAATCGACGCACCAAGAAGATATCCGATTGCGTTAAAAATTGGTGGATGTGAAGAACATACAAATGATTGGAATTTCAGAACAATTGAATGATTTATTTCAGAGTTTGACAATTACAAAGGAAGAAGTCAATAAGGCGTTGGTCCACCTAACGCCTGGATGCGTCACCGGGCACAGATTGAAAAGGTTACCGGATGGTGTCCTGCGGAATTTCTTGCCAAATTGTCTCCAAAATGGTCAACATTCCGCGATGGTTGCAATCGTCTTCTCATAACGTCCCAAATGGGCTCTATATGAGAGAAAAAGAGAGCAGACCTAGCTGGCCAAGGAAGTGTTGGGAAGGCTTGAAAATAATTCATAGCATAGTGTTCGGCTGGGCATTATCTTGTTAAAAAGTAAGTCCGGGGTGTCTCAAAAGGAATGGTAACACAACCGGTCGAATAATGTCGTCTACGTATCGATGTGGTGTAAGTGTGCCAGACGAAGGGTACCAATGGAGATGGCACCCCAGACCGTAATGCCCTGTTATAGGCATGTGTGGCGTGCTATTGTAAGGGCAGAATCCCCACGCTGCCATGGATGTCTCCTGACTCATCTGCGATTGTCGTCAGGACACATTTAGAAACGGGACTCGTCACTAAAGGCTATATGTCCACAGTCAGCTCCGTTACAAGTGGATCGAGCCCGGCACCACTTTAGTTCTGCACCTTAGTGGTGCGTCGTTTTTTTTGTTATAGAGTGTATTTTTGCACACCTTGCTTTTTGATTTAACATAAAATCTCGGGATGTGATAACGAGATATATCAATCAACGTCCAAATATATAAAGCTACTAAGACTAACTACTACTTACTAACTACTACCAAGCTAACTACTACGACTTAGGCATTGTTTTATCCCCTATAATGGTTACAGTTGAATATTATCTTAAAAAACTTTTACAAAATTGCTCCTGCACAGTAAATGAATGTCAAATCATGACATATTACGAAACGAGTAAAGCAAACAGTAATAAAATAATAGAAAATTCAAGCGATATTGATGCTGCAACTGAGTGAAAACGCGATAAAATAATTACATGATTTCTATGTAATTTTCTGTATTTAGCAACGTTATTACGTGTTTAATTTTTAAATTGCGATTTAGTTTAGAGGCTGTGAGTTTAAAATATTAAACTCTGTATAGCTGATAGTTTTTTTGTGAGATTTTTACTTAGGCTGAGTTGTGTGTGTGTGTGTGTGTGTTTCTTTGAGCTCAGAAATTTATCGACCTTCTATACTGAGTGTAAATATTCATGAATAATTAAGCATATCGAGGTCACTTTTCAATCCGCTTTTGTTATTTACGAATGCTCCGTTCCATAGCCCACTGTATGTTTATATCAACGGGTTTGACAGCTAGTTTTAATATAATTCTATGAATATATACAACACGAAAGAATTAGTATTGGTAATTAAACCTGAATACATAATTTTGAAAGATTTATGTTCATACGAAATACATATATATTTACAAAATTACAAGAATTATAAATCTCCTGAAATTTTCAATGAAATAGAAAGCGATTTCGCTGTATATACCGAATGCACTTTTACAGATGTCCCAATGATTTTAAGTGTAACTGCGAAACGTAGTTTCTTAGACATGAGCCATAATGTAATATTCATAATAAGTCCTAAAAAGAGCACTATTTCAAGTTTGGGTAATTCTGCAAACTCTCTAGGGAAATGAATTCCACTTAGAATGAAGAAAATAGAACCCCATTTCGATAAAATTATTGCTTTCACAAGAATTTCTCGTGGGTTTTCAATATTATCCTAACGAGTTTTATACTATTCTCCATTATGCGAGATGAGGAAATTAACAATTCTTATATTCAGCAGATTTCATCTTTTCGTATGAAAATATTTTACTTTTTCTTCCACACAGGAAGTTTGAAATCGGTATTACGAAGCTTTTCCACTGAAAGACTTTTAGATTCACAAAACAGAAATGGAAATCAGTTTTTAGCTTTTAAAAGCAAAAGAGGATTATACTAGAATGTTTAGTTGCTTCATTTAGAAAAGCAAAGATTCGTGAAATTTTTCTATCGCTACATCGCTTGACATAAATTCAATACATTCGATTAGTTTTCCTTAATTTTTGTAAAATAGTTTTTAGACGTACTTGCGAGTCAGTAAATGTATGGTAAAAAAGATGTTAATATCACGAGCGCTCCCATTAGTCTATTAACTCAGTGGGGGATACCTAATTTTATGATTTATTCACCAATATCAAGAGCTCCTAATACACTTTCAAAGTAGATATAAAAGCATTTTCTTTCGATGGATACCTGAAAATTGCGATATTTTCACAACGAACAAACAGATCTTGCCAAAAAGGGTCCACCTTACTGTTCGAGTTCTGGACTTCCTTCCAGTCTGAAAAACTATTCTTGAGACGTCTAATGTTTTCTAACTACAAACATAGCAAGTTACAATATCTACAATACACTTGATTAGTGGTTGTGTTGAAGAAGTGCCTTTTAAACCAGCATGATATGGTGTAAATCTTTCAATTTACAACTGATATATGCTGTAACGTCGTGAGTAGAATTTGCGTGGCGAGTGGCTTGTAGGCAATTAATACGACTTTTAAAAATACAGCACATTGAATTTGTTCCTATAGATATACACAAGTTAAGGTTATTTCGAGGCTAATATATCTCTACTATCATAAAGTAAAGTTTTTTTTGTGTGTGTGTGTCATGAAGTTGTGCCCTGACGAATTTATGGCATTCACACTAATGAAATTTGACACACATGTAGTACGAATTTTTTTGCGATTTTATAGACCAGCCCGATTTTTAAAATTTAATCTTGAAAATTTTAAAATTTATTTAATGCAATGTTCTATTATTATTATCTTTCTTCCGAATGGCAACAGTCATGAATCGGTATTGAATGAATCGCATTTACTGCGCGTGTGTATCCGTTGCCGTGTAGCCGCCCGATTACTGCATATCCTTTCAAAAATGTATTGCTTTTTTTAAAGCATGTTAACTTTTAGTTAGCGTTGACTTTTAATCTTTTATATAAGTATCTTTTTATTGTGCTTACTTCATTTTTGAATCTGGATATCTGGATAACGGCTGTGCAATACGTTTGTTATTGTTTCTTTTTTAGGCTACAATACTTTGGATTTTGATTTTTAAAGCATATTAACTTTTAGTTCGGATATTTTTTTCAAAGTTTAGCGATATTTAATTTTGATCTTTTGTGCAATTTCTGGTTTGTTTCATTTATGCAATCTTTTGTTTGTTTCTGTATAGTAATTTGGTTTTCGTATAGTTAATTTTTTATAATTTTTGTTGTTGTACATACGACTAAATCAGATGACTCAAGAGTGGAACAGTATGCACATTTGACGCATCTGATTCAGATGCGTTGATCAACAATGGAAATGTTGCTGTACGAAAACTGAAGTACACAGAAATCGCTAAACTTCCAAAAAGATATAAAAACCAAAAGTAACAGGTGATGCTTTTGTCAATTTTTATATTGCATAAATTATCAAAATTAAATATTGCTATTCTTTCCAAAAGACACTCAAACACAGAAACAAACGAAAAAGTTCATTAAATAATAACAAAATTATGGCATTTTGCTATAACGGCCTCTTTTCACGTACGCCCCACAATGTTTTGTTATACGACTAAAACAAATGCTGTTTTTATGCTTTTGTTTAGTATCGGCTTCTCCCTTTAGATTACACTGCTATATTTTGCCTCACGAAAATATCAGTCATGTTTGCATAACATTGTCGTCATTTTACTGCGTTGTTGCTTTAATGTAGTTAGACCAACACCGACTTTATACAAAGATTTTTATTTTTAAAGCATATTAACTATTAGTTTGAGTTGACTTTTAATCTTTTATATAAGTATCTTTTTATTGTGCTTACTTCATTTTTTAAACTGAATAACGGTTGTGCAATGCGTTTGTTATTGTTTCTTTTTTAGACTACAGTACTTTGGATTTTGATTTTTAAAGCATATTAACTTTTAGTTTGGATATTTTTTTCAAAGTTCAGCGATAGTTAATTTTGATCTTTTGTGCAATTTCTGGTTTGTTTCATTTATGCAATCTTTTGTTTGTTTGTGTATAGTACTTTGGTTTTCGTATAGTTAATTTTTATCATTTTTGTTGTTGTACATACGACTAAATCAGGTGACTCAAGAGTGGAACAGTATGCACATTTGACGCATCTGATTCAGATGCGTTGATGAACGATGGAAATGTTGCTGTACAAAAACTGAAATACACAGAAATCGCTAAACTTTCAAAAATATATAAAAACCAAAAGTAACAGGTGATGCTTTTGTATATCTTTTTGGAAGTTTAGTCATTTCTGTGTACTTCAGTTTTTTTATCGCACCATTTCCACTGTTTATCAACGCATCTCTCAAATGTGCATACTGTTCCACTCTGAGTAATCTGATTCAGTGGTATGTACCACACCTTCTCCGATACAATCTCGGAATACATAGCGACAATAAATTGATGAAGCAGGTCTCTGCTTTTGAAAAAGATATCCAAATAAATCAAACGAAAAGTTAATATGCTTTAAAAATTATAATACAAACTATCGTACTCTCAAACAGAAACAATAACAAACAACGTATTGCACAACTGTGATCCAGTTCCAAAAATGGAGGAAACACAAAAATATATATACTTATGTTATACATTATGATAATCAAAACTAATAGTTAATATGCTTTTAAAAATGCAATAAATGTTTATAAGGGATATCCAGTAATCGGGCAGCTACATACGCACAGTAAATATGTATTTAGTCAATGCCAATTGAAGACTTGCTATTCGGAGGAACACAATAATAATTAAATATCTCATTACATTACTTTTAAAATGTTCTGGATTAAATTTTAAAATTCGTGGTGGACTATAAAATTTTAAAATATTCACACTACTTATGTGCCAAATTTCATTATTGGAAGTACTATAGATTCGTCAGGACATGCCGAACATACAACACACGAAGTACTTCATTTTATAATTGTCTAGACTCGCTGCCAAAAGTTAAGGATATTGTGGAATATGTTAATTTCTGTAAGCTAATCTAAATTTGCAATTTGCTGCAGAGTTTGATGGAACTATGCAAATGTGTTATGTAACAGCCAATCACAGTTTCGTGCCGACAAATGTAAAAAGGCAGTCGTATAAGAAGCCAGCACTGTCAAGGATTAGAGGAGTTGCATGTAAGTGCTATAAAAAGTGTTTGCAACTTTTGTAGGATTAGTTTTCAAGACGGACATGTTTCTGTCACTTCCAAACACAAATAGCAAATAGTGAGCGCTGCCGTTCTGTGGGATGCCTTCAAGTTGGGCAATCAATCACTCATATTGCTCTTTTCTTTGCCGTTCATTCCGTCATTTTATGATTATGCAAACAAGCTAAACAGTTGTGCAAACACCTGTGTCCCCCTGCCAAAAGGTTACATTACGCGTCACACAAATGAGGCCTTAAAACATACGACACAGTTTTTTAACATATTGGAACCATCTGGACTACTCTCGCACATATTGGAGCACCAATTATGCTTCTCACAAATATCAATCCACCTTCACTGTGCAATGGCACAACACTCTGTCAAGAAACTCGTGCGAACTATTATTGAAGCCACCATCGTGATTTTATGATTATGCAAACAAGCCAAACAGTTGTGCAAACACCTGTGCCCCCCTGCCAAAAGGTTACAACCCCTGTGGTTCATCGATATATTGCTGTTGTAGCAAACCACTCATCATACAGGGATGTGCCAAAGGGCAAATCTTTCCCAATAAATAAACATGTCAATGCCATCAAAAAGCAACTCTTGCGAGAATTGCCCCATAGTTTTTCAATTTACAAATCTATACACATTACACGTCACACAAACGAGGCCTTAAAACACACGACACAGTTTTTTAATATATTGGAACCATCTGGACTACTCTCGCACATATTGGAGCACCGATTATGCGTCTCACAAATATCAATCCACCTTCACTGTGCAATGGCACAACACTCTGTCAAGAAACTCATGCGAAACATTATTGAAGCCACCATCGTGACTCGACATGCTGCAAGTTTAAACGTATTCATTCGTTAAATACCAATCATCACTTCTGATATCCCATTCCAATTTAAAAAACTTCAGTTCCCAGTTCTTTTAAGATTCACTGTCAGAAACAACAAGGCACAATCACCTTAAAGTCATATAACTCAGTCTCATTCAACCGTGTTTCTCCCACGGTCAAGTGTTTGAGATGATTTAATACCTTTTTACTTTTTATAAAGAGATATCACTTAAATTTCTTGCCACATATGGTTATTTTAATAAGTGTACATGTATACTCTCTCGGGAAAAAATAATCAAGTAAAAAATTCACATTTTTAAAATTTGTTTTCCTTTCGCACATGGCACAGACCTTTTTCATTTCATTTAATTGTTTCTAAAGTTACATTTCACATCTACAAACGTTGCTAATTTTAAAAATTCAGGTAAACAAAAAAAAATTCACTTTGTACTAAAAAAAAAAAATACTTTTTATTTTTTTCTTTTAATCTGTTTTATTCAAAATTACCTCAACTTACAAAAATATTTCTAATTTTTCTGTCTCCCTATTATTTAAGTAATTTGGGGTTAAAATGTACTATGTTGCCCAAATCAACACATTTCATTGTTGTGTTCAAAATAAGATACACATTTCAGTTGTAAAATTTAAAAAATTATACACTCATATTTTCGGTTTTCAGTAAAAAAAAGCATGTTTCTCACTCCTTTCACCATTCAATTTTGTCAACTGCCTTATTCAAAAACTTAAATCTCTTTAATTCTTAGAAAATACAATTTTTGGCATTGTAGTAATATATGCATGTGTATAAGATTGATTTTAAAAATAATACAACAATAAACACAAATTGTTCAAGTTTTTATTACAAATTTCAACCAATTTTAAATTTGAAGAAATTTGTAATTTTTAATTAACATCACACAAAAGCAACACAATTGGCTATTAACCAGGGTCTGGTATCAATTCCCTAATTGAGACATCCGAGGTAATTTTTTATTATCGTCGTGCTATAGCAACTCAACGTGCTATTTACAACGGTCCGGTATCAATCCCTAAGTAAAAGATCCGAGGCAATTTTTAATTAACGTCGTACAATAGCAACTCAACGGGCTTTTGACTACGGTCCGGGATCAATCGCCTAAGGAAAGTATCCGAGAAAATTGGGTAATTTTTAATTAACGTTCTCAAGCACTACAACTACCTATTAACTAGGGTCGAAGTTTTATCCAATAAGGCAAATATACGTGGACAACCACGGTCATATCATAACATAACACCTCAGCTGGCACCTCACCCTCCAAGTAATTGTCACATCACACCCATTCACTCTCTTCACAATTCCAATTTCACAATAACGAGGCCATCTCGCCGTTGTCCGTGGTGTTGGTTTGCGGAGCAAACCAAATGGGAATGTGTAGCAAACACCGGTGGTTTACAAACGTTCCCAATAGACACGCCTAACCCCACAAAGTACAGCACGGGCAACGCCGTGCTAGCCACGCAGTGGCTAGTGGTATATACAAATATGTTTTCAGTCCCGCGGCTTCATAGGAGCATAGTAGTTCTGCGTCCGTTCACGTTCCTGCGTTCAACGATTCTCTTTTCCGACTCCAGTGGAGACCGCGCACGTTCTTCCGAAACCGCTATAGCTCAAAGACAAGGGGCTACCCCCATCCGGTCATAAATTCGCCAGCCGATTGCCTTCGACGGCGAATCCACGTAACAGAGGAAATCTCGAATGATCACCATGGAAGCAGTGGTCAGAGAGACCCCCTACGACTCTATAATGCCCATCTGCTTAGAACTTGTATTATCAACGCCTCCTAAAAGTAAAGGCCCGATCACGGGTTACCAGCAAAGCTTCATGTCGTACTAAATGTACGCCAAAGCCGTATTATAGCCTATCTTTTACGTATACAGCATAACCCTAACTGCCTACCAATTCATGGAGACTCTTAATAATTTCCAATATCCGAGCGTGAGAACGTGTAGTCTTATAACTCGTGTTAATTTCTTTTTGTACTCGTCTGTATTGTATTTTAGAACTAGTTGTTTGTGCATATGTTGCAGCGAATTTTTCTTCTGTTTATATCTTGCCATGATGAAAGATTGCCGATGCTCAGTATTTGAATAAAAGTTTCATAATAATTCTGCCAATGAATAAAGTAAAGTTCGATTTAATTTAAAAGGAAATACAAGTAGTAACGGTCTATAAAACAATTTAATATTTAACTAGTTACCACCGTTCCAGCCTAAGCCATTCTGTGTTTCATCACGTAATTTTGAACCACGGTCACATGACGAGACAACATCTGAGCTGGAATCCCACTCTCCAAACTTCTACACCAACCCGACGTGGGGACTTTCTGCTACGGCAGATTGAACGTGCACCAGCCGCTTCTACACCATACGCTTACAAACATCCATACATTGACCTGTATTCGAAACAGGAACCTTCGATTTCTAGAGGCTAACACCTTAACCACTATAATGGTTGGTCGGCAAACAACTTAATATAGGTTGTTCAGTTTTACATGAACACTTTGGGCATCACTGTCTAGCGAGGAATAACTTTGATAAAGAGGTTGCGTCTATCTGCCTTGCAATGGATAAAGTCCAGACCTGTCCGAAAAGTAACGTACCACCTAGAAAAGGAAGATAAAGAGTTACCTAACAGTGGATCCGAAGTCTCTGTTTTAAGCATGACTACAAACAAGCTGACCAGGGCTACGACTAGAGCACTTGTTCCTCAGCCTTAATCCATGTTGCCTCTACGTAATACCAAAAAGCTTACAGGCATCTTTTCTTAGGAGAAGAAGCCCCTGTGTGTAACGTATGTGTCATACTACATTTTTATTGCATGTACTGTTTTAAACTCTCATTATAACAATTTTTTTAATTGTTTAATTTTGAAGATTTGGTGGGTTACCATCAAAACTTTTTATTGCATTACTCATACTCTTATTATTTTACATCATATTTTCATTAATTTTTCTTCCATATACTGTTCATCAACTTATTTTAACTCTACATTTAAATCTCATATTATGGATTTTTTCAAATATTTTATCGTAAAAAAAAATAAAACATTGGGCTGAAATCTTTTCCAACTGATTTTGAACATTTTTACATCTACAACGATTTTATGATCGTATTCGGTGTTTGGCACAGCCTGGCTTGTCCATTTCTGGATCTTGCGCCAGCAGACCTAAATAAACCAATCAACCGAAAAGCTTATATGCTCGTCTGTAAGGACTAGTAGACTTTCAGTCTGCAGAGAGAAATCTACTGCAAAGAACTGGAATGTTTAATTAAGGAATAAAGCTCGTATCCCAAGATTTATAGTAGTCGCTTTTTTTCAATTTATCACCGAACATGACTACATACAAAGATATATACATCGTACTATAGTACCAAGAACAGCTACTGTTCCCTTTGTGGCTGAAACGACTAGAGACCACTGTTTAAAGGACTACGCTAAAATTTGTGGCAATCCAGTTTCAAATTGTACTATGTAGAGCGTGGGGCTCGTATCAGAAGGGTTGTTGGGTTCTGTCCTCGGCGGAGCCTGCAATTCTGATGATTGCGAGATCGGCGCTTCGACCTGGCTAAAGACCGTCGTGTTCACTAATGGTGACTGGGGCACGTTAAATAGGTCGTGGTCACAAAGTCCCCCATGTTCCCATACCAAATCAATACCTCTGGGGGTACCTGATCAGGGGGTTATCGGCCTCTGATTGGGATCTAAATTACGATATGTGTGAGTGAATGGATGTATGAAAGGGGCCTTCCTTTAAAACGGATGTGTCATGTATGTCGAGCAAAGTCGGACTTCCTCCCAATGGGGCTCAATAACATGGAAGGCGCACCCCCTCGCCTCTTGCCGTCTTCGACTGGCCTGGCACTCCTCTGGTCTGCCAGTGTAGGCATGAGAAACAACAAATTCTACTATAGATAATGGTTTTTAACCATAAAAAAAATTCAAACATCTATTGGGCTGCTGATCGACTGATAGACGAGTAGCCGGATGTGTAGTACAAAATTTTTTTTGAAGTTTAAAAAAGGTTTTTATGAGTCGATGAAACGAAGCATACAATAAATGAACTTTTATCGATTGAACTAATTCCCTGCAGTTCTTAAGCGGTTCTCAAGAACTTGCAGACTTAGTTTCATAATTAACTCCATGTTTTTACGTCAGTAACTTCACGTGTACTTCAGTCTATTTAATAGGAATAGATTTTTTCAACCTGCATCAACAATAAAAAAAAAGCCATCTTATGTGTAATTGCATATTTAAACCCTGCGAGATGCGTTAATCATTTTGGTGAGAGGTATTAAAGTACGTGGATTATAATCGCGGAGAAGCTTAAGTTATTTTGTCAAGGATTACTTGACTCGTCTTCCTCGAGCGCTATTTCATCAGGAAAGTAGCTTTATTAATTGGATCATATTTGTTTTCTGTGGTGTGCATTCTAATGACTCCGTAATTAAGTGAATGCTAGTTCGAAGAAGACTTTGGAAACTGAAGCTTTAATTCGAGATACCAAAAGGGGATATTTAATTCAAACCATTGGAAAAGTAACAGCGGAGTTTTGAAATATTGTTTACAGCATATGATGTTAAAAACAAAGCAATAAAAGCCTAACGCATAATATGCATGTTGATTAAGTGAGTCCGCTTACGAGGTCTCCGAAAGGAATATTAGATCTTTTACTTTGTGGTTGATTCCGGACTCTTTCGCGGAAACCCTCACGCTTTAAGCACCCCTGGGCGAGTTGGCGAGAACTGGTTGAACACATACCAGGCGAGAACTGGTTGAGATTTTCATACTCTCCTTCTGCCATCTGTTGACTGATATAGGAATCTTTTTATTTCAATTTTTTTTCTACCTCTACATAATTTAGTCTGTTTTAAAATCCGAATTACATATGCAACACAAGACTTAAGGAGATTCGATTAGTTTTTTTACAAAGCCCAAAAACCGGAATACTCCGGACCTTGGCCGATACAAATTTCGGACTTTTCCGGAATTTGGATTATTATTATTTTTAAACCCTAATCTAACCCACCTCCTACCCACGTGTGAGTTTTCGGAACACGTTTGTAGTACAAAAATAGCAGATATAAAAAAAGGAATAATTTAAAAAAAAAGGAAAGAGAAAATTTTAATACATTGCAATAAATTTTCTTACGAATCTTGTAATTTTTCAGTGTGGTATTTACTCTGTACATGTCCATTGTTTTGCGACGTTTCATGAATTTGGTCTAGGTTGAATGCCTTGTTCTTTAAAAACTGTTCTTAAAAGAGGAGTAAAATAAGCAGTAGCAAATAGTCCAGCTTTTGGACAATTCGGTATTTCGGAGTCCGAATTTGGATCTTTGTACTGTGTTTGCTAAAAGAAATTATTAGGAAAAAAACTACATGTTTTGCTTGAGCTACAAATATATATTAAATACATTACATAATGTTTGTTTGTGTGACACATTCTAATATCCTAAACAATAAATATGAAATAAGCAACTTTAAATGTTTTTTTGCCTTTAAGATTACAAGTGTAAAAAATTTCTGTCTCCATAACAGCCCAAATACAAGTGCTGTAACTATATATAGAGAGAATGTGAGATAGAAAAAGCTTTGTTTCGAAGAAAGCTATTGAAAACAGTCAAAGTAGAATATTTTTTCAAAACACTTATAAATTCAATAATAAACAATGTAATTGATTTATCCGCCTCCCCTCTCGCATCTTAAACAAATACATACTCATCAACTATTTCTATTTGACGAGTTTTAGTGTAAATGATCATTTTATATTGTTAAAATCATAACGCAACGCAATTGATTGACTAAATTTAAAATAAATGTTAACATATACAATTTGTTTATATGGGGGTACATCTTATGTCGCCTGCTTCTTATATAAACCAATATTACGAAGTAGTTACAATAGAGATAGATAAAGTATTACAAAAAGATTTATACATTAATATCTTGAATGTCAACAAAAAATGTATAGAATATATTAAAAAAAAAAAAAACAGACGGAAAATCATAGCACTTAGCGAGAAAAAAATGGCGATCTTCTTTACAACATGATAGGGTTGCTCGTAAAATTGAGAAGGATTTCCAATTTCCACAGATTTCGGTTCTCAAAGCGATTTATACCGCGAACTCGCCATTGGATGCTGAAAGCGGGAGAGTTTCCGCCGAAGCATCCCGGACTGTCACCGATATTCCGTTGTGTTGCTCCATTGCAACGTTTATTAAAATAAAAAGAACCGTTTACACAGTACACCGAGAGGTCTCGCGTACCCATATCTTGGATTGAGATCGCCCTCTACTAGGAAAAAATTTGTTAGCAACTAAATTATATTTTGCTTTCCATGAGAAAAGGGCTGTGACGAAGTCTGTGGCGAGGGAAGAACAAAACAAGCATTCCGCGGAGAAACTGCCAATAGGTCAAGCCAGACGCAGATAGGTCACGCCGCGTATGAACTCAGACCGCTAGACCGCGAGAGTTAACGAGCGTTGGTTCGAGGGATTGAATTTCGGCCGAGTTGGAACGAAGGCTCTTTGTCGCGAGGCCGATCAGAAATGGGGAAAAGTTCATTTCCGCTGCTTCCAACATCATCACAAGAACCCGCGGATGCTTTTTGTTCGGGCCGCCGTCCGCTAATGAAGTTACCGGCGAAAGAGAAAAATCAACCGATTTTGAACAGCCAACAGCGAGACGACAAGTGTGTCGAATGAAAGAGAGGGGGGCCAACAACCCCCTGGAACTTTCGGAGTCGAGGGAGGTTTTTTTTGGAAGAGAGCAGGAGACCGAGGGATCAAACTGATCCGGCTGAAGTTAAACCGTTCTCGGTTTTTTTGGTCCGATACCCCGTCTCTGGAGACGTGCCGAGTCGCGACAGCTGTTCGTGGACTCAGAAAGGATTGCCCAAACTGGGATTCCGGCTATCAGACGCGAAAAAAGCTCAAGCTTGAGCTGCTACTGTGCTGCATTGCACTACCTATCGAACGGATTGCCCAAACTGGGATTTTGTCTATCAGACGGGAGAAAAGCTCGACCCTGAGCTGCCTTCGTACACGCGTGCGAGAACTTTTGGAGAAGTTCACCTGAGCTATAAAACATTTACTCAACCGAGTAACGTCTGGAGAAGGGCTCACCCGAGTCGAATAATCCAAATCGGGGAGTTCTGCGAAAAGGACAATTTACCATTTCGGTAGAGACTCTACCAGTCTATAAAACGCCACCTACCAAATTCCGTCAAGGTTATTCCGTAAGTGTAAATAAAAACATATTAATCAAGACCATTGCGAACATTCTTATGTAGTAGATGACGCTTCCATCCGTAAGACGTCACAGGGCAGACGGACCAACACTGAATAACACGCCTGTTTACAGTTTTGTAGAAACATTAAATCTGACATCGGGTCGGAATGGCATACCACTACTTGCTCTGCCTATCACACACGTCCTTTTAACCTTTAGACTACGGCCTGTAACGCAATTGTACCCAATACATCAGTTGTAGTTTGAAGGTTAAAAGAATCGTACCAAGAATGAATGTAGACAGCGACCAGTACATCGGTTGCAGTATGAAGGTTATAAGAATGGCTCCAAGAAATAATTCTGACAACGGCCAGTGTATCATTTGTACCTTGAAGTTTATGAGAATGGCGTATATAAAGAATTTTGACTAAGGCCAGTACATCATTTAAAAATAGAAGGTTATAAGAATCACGCCAAGAAAGAATTTAGACAATGGCCAGTACATTAGTTGTACCCTGAAGGTTATAAGAATAGCGTCAAGAAAGAATTTTTACAGCGGAAAGAACATCAGTTGTAAATAGAAGGTTATAAGAATCTCGCCAAGGAAGAATTTAGACTATGGCCAGTACATCAGTTGTACCTTGAAAGTTATAAGAATGGTGTCCAGAAAGAATTTTTACATCAGCCAGTAAATCAGTTGTACTTTGAATGTTATAAGAATCGCACCATGAAAGAATTTAGACAACGGCCAGCACATGAGTTTACCTTGAAGGTTATAAGAATCGCGCCAAGAAAGAATTTAGACAACGGCCAGTACATCAGTTGTACGGTGAATGTTATAAGAATGGCTACAAGAAAGAATTTTCACAACGGCCAGTACATCAGTTGTAAATTGAAGGTTATAAGAATCGCGCCAAGAAAGAATTTAGACAATGGCCTGTATATCAGTTGTAAATATAAATTGGAAATAAATATAAGTGAATTTTTTTCGATGATTTTGTGACCACCCTGTTGAACTACAAAGGTGTGATTAGTTTTCAAAATCTGGAAAAGGTTCCCATAACATCCGGTTTTTGCTTGGAGATTTCTGTTTTTCATATTTTTCAGCAGCGTTTTACTGTAAAATGGAATTCATTTCATTAATGAGCCTTCGTGTGTAATTCAGCGAGTTTCACCTGACATACGTTTTATATGTCGCAGTAGTTTGGTGGAAGATGAAGTGATTATGATGAAAGAAAAAGGCATAGCTACTCTGAGGACGGCGAGTGTAAAACGTTAGTGCCAACGCAGGAGAGAAGTAACTCGTCACTTTGTATGGAGGAGACATGGACACGCAAAATTTGGATTGCCTCCGTTACCTGCATTTCCCAGCTGCTGCAAAGACCCAGAAATTAAATCTGGCACGGCTGCCACCGACACAAGACGCTTCTAACTTTCGGACGTGCCGTTGAAAATGTATTAATACCAGGGGACTCCGCCGTAACCATCGATAGTAGCGGCCGATACAGTCATTTCAAATCTGGTCGTGACGTCACTCAACTGAGATCCGACAGTTGTAACGGTTGTATCCACGGCGTATGTGTGAGAAGTGTATGTTGTGTGATCAAAGTTCTTTTTTTTGTGCGTTAATTAGGCAATTAAAGCTAGGAAACCATGCCAGCCCCTTGTGTTGTACCTTTGTGCATCTCTAATAATAGAAATGGGCCCAAATATAGAGTTTATTCCTTTCCCCAAAGTGAAGAAGTCCGCCAAAAATGGATTAAAGTCATACATCGTGACCATTTTGAACCGACCAAGTACAGTAAGGTAAGGAAATGTTTTATTAATTATTCTTATTGTTATCTCATTGCAAAGTGAATTAAATTATTTTAATTTTGTTTTAGTATGGTAAATTATCAGTTAAATTCTAGCTATGTATAATAATAATACTTTACAAAAAGTACAGTCAAGAATTGTTTTGTTATTATATTCTGCGTAGTATTTATGTATTCTATTAGTTATATTTGCAAACAATAGAAAAGATGGCGTTAAATTATTGATTATTGTCCTAAGGTCTGTGAACTGCATTTTAAAGACAGACTATCTCATTACAAATCGAAATCGAATGAACTTATTTTAAATTTCGTTTCAGTATGGTAAATTAGCTATTTGATCAAACAGAAAATATAATAATATCCAAAAGTCAAGACTTACGTTTTGTTATTCTATATTCTGCATAGAGAATTTCGATATTATATTAGTTATGTTTGTAAACAGTGGGAAATATAGAGTTTAATGATTTTGACTATCGTTTTCAGGTCTGTGAACTGCATTTTAAAGAAACAGACTTCATAACAAGTGCAAAAGCTATCAATGAAAAAACTGGAAGAGTTATAGAAGCAGCTTTAAAAATTAGAAGGTGAGTAAAATTTTAATTTGTGTTTATGTGTAACTTGTGTGTGTTTATGCGTAACTTGTGTGTGTTTATACATGTATACAACTTCATTATTTTAATGAGAGAATGTTTCTTATAGGTTACATCCGAATGCTGTGCCCACGCAGTTTCCAAATCTCCCATCTTATTTATCTTCGAATACATCTTGTAGAGACAGTCCAGAAAGCAAGAAAAGTAAAATGGATATCGACTTCTTGAACAAAGCTATAGAAGCAAGCCTGGATTCCAAAAAGGAATATGATGAGCTACGAACATTTTCCTCTTTGAAAGAACAACAAGCGCGTTTGAATTTTATCGATAAAGAATATTGGACTGTAGTAAACTGTACCGCTCACATGATGTTTCTAAATATTGTTTCTCAGCCAGTGGCAATTATTAAAAAATCTGTTGTAATTAACGATGATTTGGAAGTAACGTGTTACAATGATGGATTAAAGTTGGGCAAAATAAGTAAGTTCTCTTTTCCATGTTATATTAAGAACATAAATGAATTAAATGAGGTATTAAATGACTTGAAGAAAATAGACGAGAAGAAAATTGAAAATCAGATACCTGTTATTTCTTGTATTATTGATGCGTTACATTCATTAGAAAATTGTGACAATATTAATGAAAATATGCTGAAATTTATAGTTGAACAAATCTCTTTCCTGTGTTGTAACAAGAATGCATTTAGATATTCTAGTGATACTTTAATATTTGCAACATTATTATATACAATTGCTCCTCAAGCGTATCGATTTGTTAGAAAAAGTGACGTTATTAATCTTCCTCATCCTAATACTGTCCAGCGTTTATGTACTTCATACAATTTAGATCCTCATAGTGAACAAATTGATTCTTATTTTCTTTATTACATCAAAAGAAAGTATTCATTGCTAGATGATCAAGATAAATTAGTAATATTAATGGTGGATGAAATACATTTAAAAGAGTTTATGGAATATAAAGGTGGTAATATTGTAGGGGTTAGTTATGATTCTGATTCTTGTGCTTCCAGTACACATGTTTTTATGATTAAAAGTGTTTTATCAAAATATAAAGATGTTGTACATGTATTGCCTGTCAAAACATTATCTGGTGAAGCTTTATATATATATCTTAAGAAGGTAATTTTAGGTCTTGAAAATATAGGATTTAGTGTTTTGTGTATTATTGCAGATAATAATGCAATCAATCGAAAAGCTGTGTCACTCTTTCTGTCACCACCAAAACTTCAGTTTGTCTACCCTCACCCTTCGGATAAAAACAAGCCACTTTTTTTTCTTATCGACAGTGTTCACTTACTAAAATGCATGAGGAATAATTGGCTGAATCAAAAAAATTCTGGGAAATGTTTTTACTATCCAAATTTTAAGGAGGGATTTAATACAGATGATCCACATAATTTCAAAACTGCCTCTGTAGACACTGTCCGTCTTCTTTATGATGCAGAATGTAACTCGCTAATTAAGTTTGGTTTTAAGTTGACTCATAAGGCACTTTATCCTACAATTTTAGAAAGACAAAATGTTGATTTAGTTTTGCGTGTCTTTAATGAATTTGTTGCTCAGGGTTTATTTGAATTGGGTGATAAACACAAGTTGCCACATTTCCAGGACACAGCAGATTTTTTAACAGTAATTCTTACATGGTGGCAAATCCTTAATGTCAAATATGCAATAAAAGGATCAAGAATGAATAATAATTATCAGACTCCATTAAAATATGATGAAAATGATGACAAATTAGTCTTTCTCCATATATTTGCTGATTGGTTAGAAGAATGGGAAAAAATGAAACCTTCAACTGGAATATTTTCTAAGGAAACGCATGTATCCTTAAAACTTTCTGTTCTGGGAATAATTCAAATAACAAAATATTGTAAAGATGAATTAAACATTTTATATATATTCCCTGGTAAATTTCAAACTGATGATTTAGAAAGTAGATTTAGTTTATATAGGCAGCTCGCAGGTTCACAGTATCATATTTCATTACAACAGTTATTGGAGTGTGAAAAAAAAATTGAGGATAAAGTCAGTATTGCAACTTAAAATTCCAACAAAAGCTTTTGGTGAAATAGTAATTAACGAATTTGAAGTTGGTGATTTTATAGATGATTATGATATTGAAGGCAAACATTTTCCTATTACTGTTGAATATTCAGATTTAGATGATGTGAATTCATATGTACCAGTATTTATTTATATAACTGGATATTGTATACATAAAGTATTAAAAAAAGAATAGTGTGAATCATGTGCAGAAACTCATTTGTGTAATAAAAAATTAAACTTAAATGTTAATTATGATTTTGTTAAAAACTTAGATAGAGGACAATTAAAGTTTTCCAAAGAACACATAGTAAATGCAGTGTTATATAATTATGTTGTCGTAAATAAGCTATGTACGAATTTTAAATCTGAATTTCTGAAGTTAAAAGATCAGCGTAAAATTGTTTTGTTAATTACTATGTCTATACTAGATGATAATGATATGTTGCTATCTGAAGAAACGTGTGAGAATTTTCATAACATAGGCACTATTCTTAAAAATGTTTTATGGGCATCTTCAAACATCCTTCTTAATAATTTTTGCAAGAAATGTATTGATGATGTAGTATCATCTAATTATTTAAAAAAGAATAGCGATAAGAAAGGTAAGAAGAAAACTGAAGTTAATGAAGCAAATTGTTCCAACCAAAGAAAGTTGGGCAAATTTATATGATCTTTTTTTTTTTTTTCATAAATTTAAATGCACCAAATATTTAAAAAATTCATTCTTTCCTGATGTTCATAAGTCTATTATTCTAAGTTTTAGCCATGTTGATGTTTCTTAGTTAAATGTATCAATATCTAATGCTGTGTTGATTTCATTTAAATTTGTAATAATTTGTGCTTAGTTTAAATTTTAGTTGTACCGAAATATTGCTGTTTGGTTTGATAATAAAAATGTTTTTCTGATTTGGTTTTGTTCTTTTCTTGTACTTTATTTCATAAACAGTGTATTTGTGTAACTTTTTTACCTTAAATAAGTCCTTAAATATTAAAAATTTACATTTTGTATCTCAATTAGGTATTAATGGTCATTATTTAAAAAAAAAAGATAAATGTGTAGTGTAATTTAAACTATAGCAAGCCTAGAAGTTTTTAAAAGGTTAACTAAAGTAAGCAGTTAGATTTATTCGAACACAACCAAAGTAAAAATGAAGTTATTTTCCTTAGAAAGAAAATATCAGCAGGTACGCTAGTTTTAATAAAGTAGAAAAATAAAACGCATAAGCTCCGGCGAAACACAGCGTGGAGGGATACGACGAAGGACTGGGATCTCAGTTGTATGACGTCAGAATCTAATTGTGCGGCCATGATATCGATGGTTACGACTCCGCCCCCTACTCGCCTACCAATAAATTAATAGCATTTAATGATCAATTTTTAATAATATTTTACGTCAATATGTGCGTATTTTGTAATTTTCCAAAAACTATCTCACATTTACTGTTCTGTAGTTCAATAACTAGACCTTAAAAAAAAACACAAATACAATTTACAGTAAATTTTATTGTCTACGTTATTTGTATGGATTACTTTGATGTGCGATACATAAAAACAGAAATACTGAGAAAAAAACGAAGAAGTCCGAAAATTTTGACGTTTTTTGAATGTAACTCTGCACAGGGCTTTCGTTTCTGCAAACTTGGTTTTTTACTAGTGGTCTTGGTACTTACAACATATTCAAAAATTAAAAATTCTCAACCTTTTGCAAGGAACCATGTATATTTTGACTGGGATAATTATGAAAATTCAAATTCCACAAAAATGTAAGATGTTAAACATATTTTTACATTTGTGAAATTGTGTATTTAACATTAGTGCACCTTTATTGGAGTGTAGTAGGTGCTACGTGACTGAATAGCAATAACATTTAACTAACAAAAGCGGAAGTTAACTAACTAATTCAACCCGTCATTCTGCAAGACAACAGACGGACTCTGCAATATAAATATAAAATTTCAAATTTTTTAAGAGCTTTTGACATTTCAATACAAATTTTATGTTTCAGAACTGCTATAGTTCATTACTAATCCTTAACGGGAATTTAAACAACCTAAAATCTATTCAATATAGATCTAAATTCTTGGTAAATATGTAGTATACGTTGCATGATTATAGCCAAGCGTTTTTTCTCGACAAAATAAGATGGCCGTCGAAGTCAGTATTGCAATCATCTTGGCTATTCGATTAGTTTCCTACCTTTACATATGGTTGTCATAAATAAATACTTAGTATCAAGGTTCTCATGTTTGGCAAAAAATTTCCGCTGCACCGTATACTACATACCATCCAAATTATTTACCTACAAAAATCTATATATATATATATATATATATATATATATAATTCTATCACGTGGCACACAAAAAAGACGTTATTTTTACAGCATTTTGGCAACACTTTGGCATTTTGTTGGCACGAAGCCTCACGCCTCAATTGAATTTATAACGTTATCGGATGAAATTTTATAGAAAAAATATATTAGTCGAGCTGTTGCAGCTTACGGAACAGCTACAGTCTACGTTTATAAGCGGTGGCAATTGCCTTGGCAATTTTTTTGGCGAACTTCTAAAGTCGCCAAGGAAAAAATTATTTAAAACCACTTTTTTTTTTTAATATTTTTATTTAACAACGGAAAATGAAAGCTTGAAATACATTTGAGAACTTTCAAAAAAGTATATTTCTAAAAAACTTACTCAAAAGGTAGTAAGCTTAAACACTTTTCAAAACACATTTGTGAACCAGCAGAAAAACTAAGCTGCGAATCTTGGGTAAGAATATATACCCTGAAACTTATCAATTACGATAAATACAGTAGGCTTTTTGAAAAGAAAAAGATTTTTAAAATTAAAAAAAGCAGGAAATAATTCAACCTGATTCGTCGGAAATGTTCCCGGAAAAAAATAATAAAAAACAAAAATTCCACAGTTGGCAAATAAAACAAAACTCTTAAACGTTTCGTGAAAAATATTATAATAATATAAAAATTCCACAACTGCAGGTATACAAATAAATGAACCAATGGTATCACAGAAAAATAATTTAAAAGCACCAATGCAATCAAAGGATATTTTAAAATTAAAATAATTAATGGAAGCAAAGAAAAAATTTCAAACGAACCAATGAAATCACACGACTTTATCGGATTTCGGAAGAACTTTCTAGAATATTTAAAGTGAAAATTAAAAGTTACCGTTTACTGAGGTTGCCATGAAAGCCACAATATTGGTAAAGACATATGGGTTGCCTTAATCTACCGTAACTCGCTACTAGAAGTGCGCCAAAAATGTCGCCAAGGCCGTTGCCACCGTTCATAAATGTAGAGTGTAGCTTTACCCAACTTACAAACAATATGCTGGGTATTCGATTTCCAAAGTAGCATTCACATTTCGAATAAAAATTTACTCAAAGTTTTCATTTGAATTCCAAATTGTTCGAGTTCTGACCTCAGAAGTACTGTATAACATTTCTGTAGTACAACAAATTTATGTTTGAAAATTATTTTTTTAGAATATCATATTTTGTAAGCAATCTTTTCTGCTAGGACACATGTTTTCATTGATGCGAGTGAAGGTAGGCGAGCGCCAGCGAGCAGGGGGCGGCATCCTAGTTATGTATGTAATTGGATATTTAAACAACGTCACACTGGAGCAACACAGCGGGCTATTGTCCACGCTCAGGGATCAACACCCGGAGGTAAAGATCCACCGCGTAGTTTTTAACCACGGTCAGATGAACAGGCAGCACTTGGGGGTTAGTACCTCACTCTCCAAACTTCCGCATCACGCCGACGTGAGGACATTTGAGGTTTCTATGGATTTAACATGTCCTAGCCCCCTTTGAACTCGACGGTCTTGGGTTGGATTCGAATTCACAACCCACCGGTTATTAGTCCGTTACTTTCCATCCGGGCTACCGCAGTCTCAAAAATAATTAGGTAAAAAACAACAATCACTGAATACAAGGCATGTCTCATTTGCGTGGTACACAATCTGATATCCTCACTCTGGGGTGGTGTGGAAGTTTGGAGAGTGGGGTACCGTTCAGGTGTTGTTATAGACATCTACCGTGGTTCAAAATTACGAGGCGTTGTCATTGGATCTTTCCATTCCGGATTGATCCCGGACCGTCCCCCTTAGCCCGTTGTATTGATCATTGTAATGAATTACCTACCTCGTTTTCCCCATTTAATATTACAAGATATCAAGGGGTCAATAAAGATTATAATGTTTAAGGCGGTTTTTGGATTGAAGAGTTAGGGCATCACGAGCTTACACAAACGCGATTTACGAAAACAGCGATGAGTGAATGAAAAGATCACTCCGGAGCATGCTCCCTTTCTCCAAACTTACACACCACGCTAACATAAGGACATTTGAGGCCACTACTGATTTAACGCGCACCAGACCCCTTTGTACACGACGGTCTTTGATTGAATTCGAACTCGCAACCCTCCTGGTGATAATCCGTTACTCCACCAACTGGGCTCCCCCCCCACACACAATTTCGGGGGAAAGGTGACCAGAAATATCGAAAGCTTACAGGGTTCGAGGCTATAAGGGTTGATGTTTCTGGAACATACTTAGCATGGCAAACGAGGTATGGAGTGTCACATGTTTGCTACGTAATTTGTAATGGTTTGTCACTAAGTCTTGTAGTTATGGAAATACAACACATTTCCATTAAAAAAATGCTATTGGCTTCTTACCCGGATTGAATCTTGCGTAACGTAAACATAGTGAAAAGTCCTTTAACTAATATTTCTTTGTAGCATCTTTAAAGCTGAAGCTTATACGAGTCAACAAGGTACATCAAAGTTGAATGATCCTTTGGGAGCAAAACTTTTGGGAGCTTAATTATTTTAATGTACTAAACCAACTTCTTAATGAGACCCCGCTTTTGCTGCCTGGAGACACTGAAGTTCTAATCCAGCAAAATTAACCACAAGCATTTTCAAGAAGAAGTCGCATTGCAGTCAATTCTTAAGCACTAGCTTACTAACAAGGCTAATGATGAAGGATTTCTGTTCTGCTCCACGATTGGAGTTTTAATAAAGTGAAACAATCTGCGTTTGATGAAACACAATTGATAAAAATTAAGCCACAAATGCTGTCTGATTGGAAACAATCGAGATGAACAGAAAGGCTTTTAGCAGATTAGATCAAACGTTAAGGTTATTAGATCCATTTGCGTGCCTTAAAGCAGCCACCATTAAGGCCTAATTACTGGAATTTGGATTTTCATGATTTTGTATCCTTGTTTGTGCGAGGCCAAAATGTTATTCGAGTAAATGTAAATAAGTTTAGAAAGGAATGTGTGTTGATTTAAGGGCCTATGGGGCTGGGTCGTTTTTATGGTGTTTTGTTGTGGTTTAAAGCACAATGGCAGTTTCAGGTTTTATGATCTTTTCAGGACGTTTTTGAGTCATTATTTTGCATGTTTTGTTTGTTTTTCTGGATGAATTTCGGTCACAATGTTTAGTAATACGATACATCTCGCATTCATACTATGGATGCGATATCGACAGCAAAACATCGATGTTTAGAAACATGGATGTTCAAAATTAAAACATCGATGTTGATAATACATCGCCCCAAAAACATCGATGTTTTTAAAATTCAGTGTATTTAAACTTTTTCACCCATTTCTTAAAATTTATTTAGCAACTAGTGATGCTACACCGCCCCAAAAACATCGATGTTTTTAAAATTCAGTGTCTTTAAACTTTTTTACCCATTTCTTAAAACTGGTTTAGCACCTAGTGATTCAACATCGACAGCAAAACATCGATATTGATAATGCATCGCCCTCAATCATCGATGTTTTTAAAATTCAGTGCATTTAAACTTTTTCTCCCATTTCTTTAAACTGGTTTAGCAACTAGTGATGCGACATCGGCTCCAATATATCGATGTTTTTTATAAAACATCAAGTGTTTGAGAGAATAAATGCGACTATACACTTCTTGGAAATCTAATTACGCTCAGAGGGTTTAGAAATAATAGATTTAGAGATTAAATGTTCATTGTAAAACGTGACGCTTTTATCTAAAACGTCACGTTTTAGTATGAATAATTCCTGTAATATTTTTACGGAAAAATGCAGAATTCTTTTTACTTAATGAGGGGTAAAGAATTGTTTCAGGAGATCCATTTGACGTAATCCATGCATGTAACTTAATAATTCGTAAATAAAATCATGAATTCATTCTCTATCGAGAAAACACTTTAATTTCAATTTTCCAGAAAGAAAAACAATAAGGTATTAATTGAACCAAGCGACTGATTTAAAAGTTTTAGTCGCATGTGTTCTGTTCATCTTTGCTATATGTTAATAATTTATTTCGAAACTTGTGGTATTCATAAACCATAAACATTAATTAGAAATAATCTTACTTAATATATTTTATCGTAAATTAACAGATGTAAATAACTGGAACTAGGAGATACGAGAGAACGTGTTTTGAAAACGAATTGCAGAAAGACACAGAAAGATACGATAGAAAATCATTAATAACGAAAGATTCAATAAATTTTTATTTTCAAAAGTATAACATATTTGGCATTTAACATTTTTTAATTTAGATACTTTTCAACAGATATATTAGTAAAGTAGACCATACAGTATCCTTTAACCACACTTGAGTGTGCAGCTTCTAAACAACAATCATAATCTCATTTAAGGTGTCACAAACAATAATCAATAACCCGGTAGTAACCTTAATTCAATGTTTAGAATTCTCTCTTTTTCAGCAGTCACATTTTGTTTTAAAATATATATGGACAAGCACTATGGACCAATAACATTATACATGTACATTCATATATTTACATGCTTCACATCCGCAGTCAATTTTTTAAAGCGAAACAAACTAAAACAGTAGTTGGTGAAGATGTATTGTCCCGTCTAATCTTCAAAGACGACAGCTTCATTTCCATCCAATCTTTTCAGGCAATATGGAGCGAAGATCAAATGATCACAATATAACAGTCGAACCTCATGAAGACGATATCCCTTAATAAGAATTTCAATCTTACGAACGTCGTGGTATAACCAATTCTTCTAAGCTTAGTCCAGGGTAAGGAACATTTTTATTTTGCAAAATCGCATTGATTAACTGAAATTAAATAAGGTTTTATTCCAAAATATACTTAAAAATGTACAGTCGTCAAAAAAAAAAAAAAAAAAAAAAAAACGACTCACCCGATCGCAATTGCACAATTTATACAGAAGAACAAAAAGGAATGTAGCAATCGGTAGGGTAGAATGTTTTCTACATATATCAAAATTTGAAATTTATCTTAGAGGACGTCTTCCTATTAAATTGGATGCTTGCTTCTATAATTTCAATACTAACCCCATCCTTTATCATAAATTTGGAATCTACGTGGATTTGAAATTGATTTTGAGGATTTGATGCAAAAATAATGAAAAACGCAGTAAAAAATTACCACAGAAAATCATAAAAACCATTGAGGGAGCGTGCAAAAATTGAACTCTACAGTAGAAAGGACGGATTCCGATCAGATAGTCTAATTCCGCGAGTATGTATGTGTCAGAAATATCTGAATTATGGAGTTAAATTATGCCTAGCAAAGCGTGATAAAATCTTTATAGTAAATCACATTTCTAGAAATATACAATCACATTATAAATATTAATATGATGTGTAGTGGCCATCGCAGTCAATAACCTGTTGCAGGCCCTGATGCATAGAGTACATTGTCCATTAAGTTGGCAACTAAGTCAGAATCCGTTTTGATTGAAATTTTTTTTTTGTCACTACAACAATTACAATTTCTGTTTTCACCTTTGTGAACAATCCCCAATAAAGAAAAAATCATCTAATTTTACAAACAGTCTACGCTACTTATTGTGCACGTAATGAAATGGTTTGAATTCCGATGTTTCAGTACCAGCTGAGTCGCATGGAGTCAAAATTTGATTTTCCCACGTTTCTATTCATAATTTTTATGAATATTAATTTTATAATTAATAAAAATGAGTAAAGTTTAGTTTGATAATTATAATGTTTAAAGATTGTGTTTGGGTTTTTGGGTAGCAAAGGATGGAAAAACAATATCTAAGAAAAATTAATGCTTTTCAGCAAAAATAACAAAAAACGTGAAACACCAATTTAACATTAGAAGTTCCAATTTTCAAACCATTACAAATCGGTGAAAAATCCAATAAAATGTATATATTTTTTATTTTCACCTGAATTTGAGTGTGGAATCCAAATTTGCGATAAAAGATGGGGGGTTCGTATTGAAATTATCGGAGCAAGCACCCATTTTAATATGAGCGAGCACCCATATTAATTAAACAAATGTTAAATATTGATATCTATAGAAAACATTCATTCCTATCGATTGCTTCCTTCAGTTTTGTTCCGCGATGTAAATTGTGCAATTAAGATCAGGTAAATCGGTTTTTTTTTACGGCTATACATTATTTTGGGAAACGTACTACCACGTACGTTATTGTGTAACCCTTAAGGGCTTGATTTGGGAAAAGCAAGATAAAGTAAATTCTCAGCAATAAGTTATCAAAAAGCAAGGAAGCAGTCTCATTCATGTTGCTAAAGGTGTTCTTCATTTTTCAATATTTCAATTGGTGTGAATTCTACTGTATTTTCCCATATCTCTTTAAGAACTCGACATAAAACGACTGTAAACTATCACCTACTAAGGGTTCAAATCCATTATAACTCTTCATGCGTCTTGGTTACATCAACTAAATGAAGCTGAAATACTAATTTGTGTGTGACGCGATTTCTTAAAGTCAGTGAACCTTCCATTTTAAGTAATCAGACATTTTAGAGCCATCTTTAAACTAAATCACGAGCTCACTTTCTCTATGCTTTCTTACTCTCTATTTGCCTTTCTCTATTACCTCTTCTATCTGATACCTTCGAAAATATTCTATTCTTTGATGGCCAGAAATCCTTTCCCACTTGTGCATAGTACAGCTTTATACAAGTCTCTCTTTCATACATCCTGAACTGCATTGGGAGCTGTTGAAACTCAAATGCTGAACAGAGGGCGCTGCGTGCACTCTGACCTGAGATAGATGTTGAAGTTTCAGTCAGGACTGTACTGCTTGTCTGAAAAATGTGACGCTTGATTAGTATTCCGTGTTTCTTTGTTGTTGTTTTTGTGTCAAATAAAGGTTAAAAAGAGGATAAAGCCTAGATTGTCTTTCTCGTCTGACAGGTAAGAGAACCTTTTGAAATTCATTCAAGAACCGTGCGAAATAGAAGTTGTATCAGGAGCCATACACGAAGACATTTTTAAGAACTCATCTGCCATCGCCCAATATTTTTTGTGTACTGTTGACAAATTATGTTTAGTTACACTGGGATCAGTAAGAAGAGAAGCTGTTTATTCTTGCCAGATCGCTCGCCATTAAACAGGGGACAACCGAGATACGAATGGCTTTTTCTAACAATTTTGCCAGCCCCGTGAACTTGGAAGCAACGAGGTTCGACTGTAGTTTTAAATAGGAGGCAGCATCGTTCCAATATGCCCACTCGTATGGTTCACACGTAGCCGAAATCACCAGCGTAATGATAGCTTGTGTTGGAGTTTTTATAGGATGGTCTCAAGTTGTTTCAGATGACCTCGTAAAAGAGAACTCATGGTTCCGATGACTTGGTACACCGTTCCGTGGCCTATTTTCATCGATCACAAGTGACACTGGGAATGTTGAGTACGCTCCACCTTGTTGTGTTTTTTCTTGTTTTCTAACGTTACATCACACTCCCGTATGGATGTCATCACCAGAGAGCACGCTGGTAGTGTTTTCTGAAATAAAATAAAGATGAGCAATCACTTTGGTGCACAGGAAAGAAAAAACGCTGCGAGACTGAGCATTCGACAATCAATTAAAGCAACCTGTACTGTTGCATTTCCTCGCTTCCCCTGAACAAACTGTCTTAACATTATCGAAAAATTTGCAACCATTACTTTCATATGCTGTTTTGTATGTTTCGACATTCGGTTAGTTTCGTTTGATTATTTTTCGTCGAATTTCGCGAAGCATCTATTTTTTTTCAGAACGCTGACAATATGCACTCTTAAGTGATTTCGACGAGATATCGCGTTCATAATGGTAAAACTGGGGTAATATGCAAAATACACCTGTATGTGTGGTATCACTTATAAGTAGTATCAATATGAAATTATTAGTTTCTCTTTTATTACGATCAAATTATCTCACGCTTTGTAATTGACGCAATCATGAATGGTTTTCTTTGTTTTCGTTTTCTGAACAAATCGATGAAATTCATCTGTGTCATTGTTCTTCCAAGACTGCGATACTGTCATTCAATTTCCCAAATGGTTCTACCAACACAAGATGATTTTCTGATGAGAATGCTCAGTCTCTTGGGCGTTGAAGCTAATTTGATATTCTTAAAAGCATTCTGTTTAGATTGATAATGGTATCTAATATCATACACTAGAGGTATCTAATTTCATGTTCTAATGGAATCTAATTTTATATACTAAGAGCTTATAATTTCATCTGAAATAATGTTTATGATTCTCAATATCTCATGCACATGCATTAACATTAGTGCATCAAAAAAGTACTGTAGGGCAAAATCCATTCAGTCGTAAATGTTAAGTAAGTAAATCGGAAGGGGGTCAAGAGAGAATATACAAATGAGTAGTAACGTATATGAAAATCCTGTAACGCCTTCTGTATGCAGTATTACAAGGGAGAACAGATAGACAGCTTTAAGAATTGGAATTGTATTTTCTGACTCTTCCTGGGTGTAAAGGATTCATAATGCCTCATTAAAAATAAGGTAATCAAAAGATTATGGCTATGAGTTTGACAGAGGAATTGCATTTGATATGACTGCATTGAGTTTTGAAGTTCCTGAGGTAAGGTTCGAAGGAGGACAATCTGTGCCAGAGATGCGTATAAAGAATCGTTGCGTGCAGAGAGACGAACTGACTGATGTGAACGATTACAGCCTCGTTATACTAGCGAGTCTTTCCTGAACTGGATCCGAGTCGGAGCCAAATGTGTGGACGATTCTATTTAGGACCGTAGGTAGGTCGGTAGATATTAAAATCGTGAAAAGTGAATCGATTCTTCAATTCGATTACTTTACTTTCGTAACTTGTTGGGCATTCATTCAATAAATCTTCTTCAAAATCATTTAAGACACCAAAAAGACTACCAGACAAGTAAATAAATAATAACAATGACTCTGACTGTAGAAACAAGTTATGAAAGAATCGAGCTGAAGAATCGATTCACCTTTCACGAGTTTAAGATCTACCGACCTACCTACGGTCCTAAATCGAATCGTCCACACAACTGGCTCCGACTAGAAACCAGTTCAGCAAAGACACGCTAGTGCCTCGTTATACCGCAGAACGAGAGAAAAGATATCTTGTGCTCGGATTGGATTGGATGTCAGAGTTAATCGGCGCAAGGTCCAATAAAGGACAAGCTGGGCCAAACACAAGACTGAATGTAACCTAATAAAAGCATAAAATGAGATATTGTGCTTATGTCAATCATAGATTGTACTATAGTATTAGGAACCGTAGCTCAAGAATTAGGTTGTGGTGTTGCTCAACGTTTGCCAGCATTTCAGCTTTGCGTGCAGCAGTGGGAAATTGTTTCATGGCGTCCAATGTTACAACTACCTTTGACTCCAACACCACTATCGTCTAAAGACTACAAGAACGTACCAAGTGGACGAACGAATGGCACATTGTCTTTTCAGACATATCGATTCTGTCTATGGAACTCTGATGGTTGCATCCTTGTCTGGTGACACCGTGGCAATAGACTGCATTTTGCATCGCTATATCGGTCCGTCACCTAACGTAGGTATGGCCGTGCCATTGGATTATACTCCCGCACACCTCTAGTACGTATTGCCCGTACACACAATAACCGCTAGGTGTTGATAAGGTCATGGAGAACCTGGCTTCGAAGGAGACTCAGTCTCCAATATTAATCGTTCAGCAATTGGCAATTAAGCCTGACCTGATATTTGGGAATCCTAATGAATTGGTAGATTAAAAAAGGAACTGAATAAGCATAAATATATGTACTGACAGGGTTTTTTGTATTTATTTTTTATTTCTTCTGACTCTAGCTTAAGTTCAGATCAAAGTAAATTTGTTTTATTGAAATACGAAAAAAGTTGAGCTTCGGTCAGAATTAAGACTGGAGGAGTTCCGAAGTGCTTATCAAGAGCATTGAAAAGTATAAGAGCCTCTCAATGGGCGTACGAATGAAATACAGGGTTATCATTGACGGTACGAGAATAGTTGGTGAAGTTGAATTGGGTAAGTTGTATGATTTCAGTAACCGAGAAGAATTTTACGAGGACTTGTTTTATTTTGAGGAGCGTTCGATAATACATTTCCATTTCTTTTATCCTTAGTACATTACGGGATTGCTAACATTATAGTTTAATTATTTTTCTCATTTCATCCACATTTAAATCTGTATACGTTTTTATAGTTACTTTAAAAGCTACCATCCCTAGAGTTCCTAATTCTACTAGCATTAGACAATTTAAAAGCAGTTAAGAGTTCATTAGTTTTTAAGACAGAACTATCAATATTTACTTCTGTAATGTTAATGAAGCGAACTTTTAATGGATTTAGTCTGGGAAAAACACATTACCTAATGGGTTTGTTCTATTTTTAATTTCACCTTCTGTGTTAATCATAAGTGCTTTTGAACTGAAACTTAAGTTTCTAAGTTGGAAAAGGTTTTATATTCAAGTAGTTTCTATACATGCCCATTCAAATCAATGAGTAATAGAAACAGGCGAGGAAGGCTTACAAAGACAGAATGAATAGAAATTTATTATAAAAAATAGAGAAGGTGGGAAATTAAAATAATTTATTAAAAATAATTCTAATGGAAATTGAATTTATCACACTAACCCAGAATCTGAATTTGATTATGTGGGAAGGTTTGAGATGGAAGAATGTGTTAGAAATGCTTAGTTAGTGTCGTAAATACATTTTGAATTAAGTGTGGACATCCGCCTTTTTCGATGTCATCCGGTATGGCGTCATTTAAGATGGCGCCCACTTGATCACTATAAGCAGATAACATCTATGCTACTAATTGGCCAATTCCAAAACTCAGTCCTGATACAGTCAAAAGCTGAATTAAAGACAATTTTTTGTCCAATCCGAAACTAGGCATCCTCAATCATGAAACTGATAAATGTGAAGTTTGCTTTGGCAGGTTAATTTCCTGTTTCTTATTTTGTGTTTAAGAACTTTAATGAACCCTGTCTTCTGTTTACAAAACCGATAGTTAAGTTTACGATAATTAAGTTACCTTATAACCACGTATAAAACAAAATTTATTACTAAGTTATCCACGTATATATCAAATGTATTTTCACACTCGTGCTTAAACAAACAAGAGATAATTTGAAATAGAGTGTGGACATAGACATACAGAGTTAAAGATACTATCAATAACAGCGTTCGTTCATGGGTAGAATTTTACAGGAAAGCATAATTTTAAAATAATAAGTTTAAATCAATGTATGGAATGCAGAATTTCTCATTGTTAAGGACCGACCAAAGCTTTTTATTCATAAAAATCCAAAATTATCAACTTGATATATTTTATTTTTATTTTTGATACATATTTTATAGGGCTCTTTGAACTAGTTGGGGGAAAATGCACTTCAAGCGTATGATTATTAACTGGAAATAGATTGGGAAATTTTCAATGCCAGTTTGGTAAAATAGATTAATAATTCTTAACAACAATACCATATTTCACACAAATTTTTCTTATACAATTACGATTACAAGAATCATGATGTGGCTACAAAATTATTTCAGACATGACTTTCAAATATCATCCAGCACAAAACATACAAGCACATGCAACATTACCAAAAAAAAAAAAAAGAAGCAGGTAACTACTTATATATCTAGCATGAGCATACAATACTTGTAGGGTGCAGAGAATTTATACACGGATTCTTTATTCGAGACAGCTTTCCAATATTCACAGCTCTCTAAATATCTCAATTTATGAACTGTGTGAGGTAGGTAGTGAATTAACGTCGTACTGGACCAACACAACGGGGTATTAGCGACTGTCAGGTATACATCCCGAAGGGAAAGAGCGAAGGGCAACATCACGTAAGTTTGAACCACGGTCACATGACGAAATGTGTGTGAGGAATAGAAAAAAGTTTTCAGATTGATACTGTAGGCGAATCGTAGGCCAAACAATAACACTTACGGCCGTATTCACAAGTCCGAGTTAACTCGAGGATCAGCGATAATCCGCGAGTTATCTAAAAAACCGTATTCACAAGTCCTGATCCGTGGTTTAAACTGCCTGTTCGGTGTTACATTTTGATCCTCCGAAATCGGCGAGTTCATTCGCGAGTAAGAGTTACGCAGGCGCAGTTACGCATACTACCTTTTCAGCGATACAAAATGGATGACACATTTCATTCTATGCTAAATTACAGTTTTCTTGCGACGATTGGATTAGACGTATCATTACGGAGCACCTGCTACATAGCAGCTCATGTCCTCATTATAATATTGTTTAAATGGAAAATTTAAAGCATAATTTTATTGAAATTCAAAAGAAAAATGAAAATAAAGGTAGCAGCGTAATCTTGAACAAGCAGCTTGACGAAAAGATAGATGGCGGCACCTCCGTCAACAAAGCCGGAGAGAGCGAAAGGTAGAATATGACCATGGCAGATACAAATTCGTCGTAGAATAAAAATTATTCTGTTGATTTATTACGAATGAAAGAAAATTGACCATGCAAGTTACTTTTCATGACACCAACACACACCCATACTGACAAGTACAAAGATAATCGGATTACATATATCTGTCAAGACATTGTGTACAGTTCTTTCTTGCAAAATTTAGGTTTCCATAAAAATCCAATTTGAAATTAAATACCACTGCATTTCTTTACTCAAACCTATATTTAAATGCTGTGTGAGTCCTATTGAATCACAATTTGGATTCAATTCTACGGCGAAGTACGTGCTTGATCAGTATGAATGCAGATTCGGGCGTCGTAACCAATGTAAACAATATCACGTGATCGTAAGGAGACCAATCACAACGAGCGTCTCATTAATTAGCGACGGTCAGGTATACCGTCCCGGATCACTTAACGCGCCGTTTGAGAATACCGTTCTTGATAATCCTCGAGTTAACTCTTACTCGCGGATCAACTGATCCTCGAGTTAACTCGAGAGTTTTTTAACTCGAGACCGTTTGAGAATACCGTTCTTGATAATCCTCGAGTTAACTCTTACTCGCGGATCAACTGATCCTCGAGTTAACTCGAGACTTGTGAATATGGCCATTAGTTTCCCACTTCACCTTCAACTGTGTCCAGTCAACAATCTCAGTGGTCTATATGTAAGTATTTACATCTGATATAACGTATTGGTAGGTTATATGGAGGTAGGACACATAAAATTAAACCCTCTTCTCACAGGATGTATTCCGCAGATATTACAGATAGTGGTAGTTGGATATAGCTGGCATATTCTGCCCGGTTTGGTGGCAATACTCTTGGCGCTCTTTTAGTAGCGAGTTAAGGCAGATGAAGGTAACCAGTATTTTTTATGATCACCCCGGTTTTCGTGGCAATCTAATCTTTATTACAGATTTCATGTCAACCTCGTCAAGCGGAAAATTCAAATTTCCATTTTGAATATTCCAGAAAGTTCTGATCATATCCTTCAAATTGTCCTTTGATTTCATTGGTTCCTTTATATTTCCCCCCAATTCTTTCCCGTCTGATTTCATTGGTTCTTTTTATATATTCCCCCCAATTCTTTTCCGTTTGACGTCATTGGTTTTCTTTACATACCCCCCCCCCCCCTCTTCCAATTATTTTCGGTTTGATTTTATTGGTTTTTATATTCCACCAATTCTTTTCGGTTTGATTTCATTGGTTTTTATATTCCACCAATTCTTTTCCATTTGATTTAATTGGTTCTTTATATATTCCCCCCCCCCAATTCTTTTCTGATTTCATTGATTCTTTTTCATTTCTTTCCTTTGATTTCAATGGTTCTTTTAAATTTTTTCCATTTGATTTCAAAGGTTCTTTAATTATTTTCCCTTTGACTTCATTTGTTCTTTTAAATCCCCCTAATTCTTTTCTGTTCCATGTAAATTGTAAGAATTCAAACGTTCAGTATCAGGTTGTATTGTTTCCTGATATTTTTTTGAAAATCGTTTCCTTTTTGAATTTAAAAGAGCCTTTTTGTGTGAAACAAACATGTTTTTCAAACTTTTCTCACGTTTATAAATTTTAGTTAAAGCATATTGTTTTCCATTGTAAAACAAATCTTTTTCAGAATTATTTCCTTGTCAACATAAAATGTGCGCTAAAAAACGTGCAAAGAGCGTTGCCTCCAAACCGGCCAGAGAATGTAGCTGTACCGGCAGTTGTCCAGTTTGTGCGGAAAGTCATACATCGACAGCGCCAGCAATGTATTCTTTGAAAATGATTTAAACCACAAAATGTTGTTCACTTACTTGTTGCAATTCATTTCTGCATCTTAGTGTACGTGCCCTCTCGAAGGTGGAGCTAACATCCTTATGTAAACACGATTTTATTTGATTTTCCTACCTCCCTTAAAATTTGTTCATCCCCTAGGAAGTTTACTAACATCCTGTAGATAAACACCTATCAAACTCAAAAACTAAAACTTTTTAATGTAGGTAACGTCGGGACTAGACGTTCGTGCACCGACATGTTAACTCCCTAGTCAGTGGATGTAATTCAAATTCGATGCACATTCATTGTTGAATAGACGTGCATACATCGTTAACAGGCACGCATTCATTCTGAAATAGCATAGTAATAGTTGTTGAATATACGAACATTCATTGTTAAATCGACACACATTCATGGCTAAATTAACTACAGTGTATCTTAAATGCTAAGTATTTTAAACTTTCGTGGTATATACTTTGTGTATGGAATAAAAAAGCAGTTACTTTTCGAGAAAAATTATTTAAAAAAAATTATAACAGGCTTCTTACTATTTTGCAATGTTTATTATAAAATATCTGTAAAAATTAACAACAACTAGCGTATGTAATAACAAAATTGCAAGAGACATGACGAGTAAAAATATTTTCTTCTTTTGCAATGTACTTTTCAATTGTATTGGAATTCAGTCAGCTTAAATCAGTAATTAAAATTTAGTCTGCTAGATAAGGTCCACTTAACTCCCACAGAATCCGGGGCAGTCTGAATCCATAAAGAACTGACAAACGAAGATTCGGGAAACTCGCCTTCATAAGAAAAATCTCGTTCGTCTCAAATATTCCACACTGCCTGAATCCGGAGATTTCCTCTTCAATGAACTCGAACCTACATAAGTCAGTTTCCTACTGGATTCAGGTAGAAAACTGACTGGTCTGTAGTTAATTAACGTCGCACTGTAAGAATTCAATGGCTATAAGCAACGGTCCCTTATCAATCCTGAAGGGAAATATCCAAGCACTACGATTCGCAGTTTTGAACAACGGTCAGCTGACGAGGTAAAAAACCGGAGCAGACAACCCACTCTCTTCCACACCACGCTAACCTGAGGACATTTATTATGCACAAAGTCCCTGTGGACTTCGAACTCGCAATCTGATGGTTGCCAATCCGTTACTCTTCAGACCGGGCTACCGTGACCCTTTGGATTCAGATTGACCCGGATTCTGTTGGTGGGAAGCGTTCTCAAAGAGCCATCGTGATCGTCGGGCGAAACCTCTGCACACCCTAACTCCGTGCGACAGAGAAAAGCAAGCTCTACAGAGGTGATGCAATCGATATAAAGTAGTAGAGTGCTCTATGGAATCATGCAAAGACTTTACGTAAGGCACGACCACTGAATGACTCGTTACGGCATATTTCCACAATGAATCTCATACTGGCTGTGGAGCTTATCGAGTCGGTGGAGCGGTGGTGTTGTGGGACGACTATGTCGGTGCAGGGCACGCTCAAAAAAGTGTCGCAGGGGGGCTCCGTCTTCGCCTCCTCGTTCTCCGCCACTGCCTGAAGTGGGTTCAGCGCTTGGAAGGACGGCCAGTTGAACCGCAGGCAATGAAGCTCCTGCTGCGGCTGTGGAAGAATCGCTCATTTAAAACAAAGCATTAAGACATTGCTTAGCATTTAATAGAGATCCTATATCATGTGTTCATCTTACCACCAGGAATTACCCAATCACGTGTTTAATATGTGTTGACGATAATTACATATGCGTCACAGTGGTTCACACAGGCGTCACACTAGTACGCATATACATTAAATTAATATGCTTAACCGCCACAGTAGTACGCATAAGTGCCGAATTGATCGCCTATGCGTCAGATTGGTACGCTTAAGCGTCACACTAGTACGCATAGGCGTCACACTAGTACGCGTATGCATTAAATTGGTATGCATAGGTGCCACAGTAGTACGCATTAGGGATGCGACATCGACAGCAAAACATCGATGTTTTGAAACATCGATTTTCAAAATTAAAACATCGATGTTGATAGTACATAGCCCCCAAAACATCGATATTTTTAAAATTCAGTGTATTTAAACTTTTTCACCCATTTCTTAAAACAGATTTAGCAACTAGTGATGCTACATCGACAGCAAAACATCGATGTTTTGAAATTTTGATGTTCAAAATTAAAACATCGATGTTGATAATACATCGCCCCAAAAACATCGATGTTTTTAAAATTCAGTGTCTTTAAACTTTTTTACCCGTTTCTTAAAACTGGTTTAGCAACTAGTGATGCGACATCGGCTCCAATATATCGATGTTTTTTTATAAAACATCAATGTTTTGAAAACATCGACATCGCATCCCTAGTACGCATATGTGCTGCATTGGTATGCATAGGCGCCACATTGACACGCAAATAAGACGCTCATATGCCATTGATGTACAAAATTTTTCTCCCTATCATATTTACGTTGAAAGACGGAGAATTAATGTGTGAGGAGCTCCATGTTATGTTTCCCGATCGTACAGTTGGAAGATCTCAGTGAAAAAGTCATCTGGTCTTGGAAGAAAATACGAATCATAATATAGAACTCATTGATGAGCGGACACTTGCGCTTTGACAGGCAAGTTCGAACAGATCGATTCCCGAATGCATTTGACCTACACTTTCGAGATCTTGTGATTGCAACTCCAACCACATGCTTCATTAGAATATCAAAGTTTACAGGCTTGAGACTTCATGTGTGATTGATATGAAAGAACTGCTCCACATATAAGTGTAGACAGAAGGAGAAACACTGAAAAGGCGTTGATTGCTTAAGGAGCCGTCATTGAAGCACGGCATATGCCCAAGTTAGGGTGAGACGGTGAGGTCCTCCTCCACATAAGGAAGGAAGGATTGAAGTACGGCTCAAAACATTTTTTTATTAAATGTTAACGAGTGAATAATTTAAAGTTTATAGAAAATTGCTTCGCAAACCAAATGGGCGTTGCCCGTGACAATTCTTTCAGTGGGGATCACATTGCTCGTCGTGTAGGTCTGCTTCGCAACCCAAAAAAATATAAATATTTAATTGACAAATTATTTATTAAAAGAAAATTAAACGTATTAG
Source organism: Metellina segmentata (assembly GCA_947359465.1). Taxonomy (NCBI): domain Eukaryota; kingdom Metazoa; phylum Arthropoda; class Arachnida; order Araneae; family Tetragnathidae; genus Metellina; species Metellina segmentata. Next base: position 2,150,955 of record OX375878.1, read on the forward strand.
GTTTAACATTTTTGGTGTAAAATTTTCAGTAGATTTCAAATCCGTTAAAATTTTCAATCTATCTCTAACGATCGCTGAGATAGAAAAATGCACTGAAGAACGCCAGTGATAATTTTAATAATTCATTTTGCTTCACTCGAATCCGTTTCTCAGGAAATCAAAATGAATTAATCTCGAATCAAACGAAGGTAATTCGAATCTGTTTGCTAACATTCCCATTTGTTGCGAATACGCGAAAGGTGAAAAAAACTTGTCATGGTTCCAAAGACTGATGTCAAAAGTGACGTCACAGAGGGATAAAAAGTCAATATTCATGTGGTTTTTTGGGTGACGTCACATTCCGAAGAAAGAAAGAACGGTGAAAAAACCTATTAAACTCATTTAAAATGTTCTAGATTGGATTTTAAAAAGGATTGGAGACCCAAAACTACATTTGGCCTACATGTGTGCCAAATCCCATTACTGTAAGTGTCACAAATTCGTCAGGACTTTGATAACGAAAAAAAAACCACTTTATTTTATAATAATGCATTATTATAAAATAAAGCCATATAGACGGAGTTGCTATTGTAAGATTTCAGAAGTGTAGGTCATCCGAGTATGGGAATAGAATGTGGCCGAATGACCATCGAAGCGCTAACAAGTACTTTCTTCTAAATAGTCACTCAGTTTCGGGTTTGATTCCTGACCGACGCCAATAAACCGTTGTGTTGTTCCAGTGCTTCGTTGGTTGAAATACCTCCCTTCAGTTTTGTGTTGGAATTTGTGCTTTTCTTCGCATACCACGTGACCTTCACTCGGGATCTTCAAACCGAGCAAACGGGAGAAATTACACGAAGTTGAGTGGATATGTGACCAAAATGTATTAGTTAAATTAGACAGCCATGCAAGTAGTATTTGGACCCCAAATTCACACTGCTCACGCAAGAACGCAAATGAAACACGCAACACGAATTTCGGTAATTTCATAAAGTTTCGTAAGTAAAGTTGTTATTTGATACCGGAAAAGTCATTCGTTATAACATGTCCTTGGAATTCAGAACTAAGTAATCCATAACAACTTTACTGATAAGTATATTCTAGTTCCAAGGTACCTGTGAAAAGATTCAGTAAATTAAATCGGGATCTTGATGAGATTATCTCTGTTCCGGGAGAAAAATGATCTCAGAGCAAAATATGGGTACTATTCATTCAATCGTCAAAGGAGTAATGACACCCAGCTCAAGTACCACTCAACACTTCCGTTACAGAACATGGAATCGTCGTTCAGATTTCAACTGTTTCTCATCCTATAGAAGACATCACAAGTGTTAGTTGTAACTCCGATTTTGATGCGGAAGGTCAGATTTTCGGGGCGACAACTTCGCAAGTGATGTTCAGAAATTTTATGAAGTAAGTTGCGTGTTTCATTCAACTGGTAATGATAGTTAATTACTTCTTACTGGAAAAACATAATTGGTTTTTGCATTTAACTGGATCAACATAACTGGCTGTTGCATTTAACTGGGGCAATATAAATGGTTGTTGCATTTAACTGGGGCAACATTATTGGTTGTTGTATTTAACTGGAACAACATAACTGACTGTTGCATTTAACTGGAGCAACATAACTGAATGTTGCATTTAACTGTAACAATGGCGTAAATAAATATTTTGTTATTGTTAACACAAATTATCTGTCCTTTTCTTGATGAAAATAACTAAATTATAAATATGTCAGTAAATAGTATGTTGTAAAACTGATGCTTTACATATACGGAAAAATAAATAAATTAAATAAAATGTTTAGTATGGTAAGTTACTACTCCATTCTTAAATTTTAGAGAAAATAAGGAACTTCAAATACAAGATAAATATTCGAGATGCATTGGCATGAGGACATAATTTAAATATTACTAAAATAGGCCATTAACCCCACTAACATTAACATCAAATTTTATCGCATGTCGCTATTGATGCTAATCATGAACGATTTGGGCATGTTTGCATTCTGAACAAATCGATGAATCACACGTGTGTTATGGTTTTGCAAGGATCTGAAAGTTTTCAAGAACTTGTTAAATATGTTACAGCTAAAGATCGAAAGCCGTTAATGTGCACATCACATAGCACCCGCAGATTAACTGCTTTGTTCCGTTAACGTGCGGAATCGAGAGTTTTTCACATTTAACCTAGGTAATGTGCACATCAACGGCTTCCATATCGTCAAAGTTCAACAGTTTGTTTCTCTCATTTCCTTTCCCTACACCTTACCTCTCTCCCTCCACTTTGAGTTTGTTTCCTTAATTATAATAATATTTTAAACCGCTTGATTCTTTCTATTATATTTAGTTTATTAATTGATGGATAATTGATTATATCAACTAATTTGTTGATTGTTTGATTGTTGATATTATTAACTTGATTCTTTAGGTATCGAAAAATAAATAAATAACATTTTAATTTGAGCGTACAGAAACCTTGCTGTTGTTCCATCAAAGATCTTATTTTCACTTTAACGAGTGTCTAGTAGGTAATGTGCAGATATCTAGGTAATTTGCAGATTACCTAGGTAATTTGAGAAATGAAACAATTTTTGCCACTTTAACGAATCATCCTATTAAATCTGCACAGTACCTAGATAATCTGTAGAATAACTGATTAATGCACTTTAGCGGTAACATATATGATTTAACATTTATGAAATTATTAAAAACAGTATATTCAAAACTGTAATATCGCTTCTTCTAGGTAAAATTTTCTCCATGAACACCTTCAGGTTGAAAATTGATACTACAGCAAGACCTCGTGGAAGTTATTTCAATATACTAGAAATTCTTAAACATAACTTCAGTTTGCACCATGAGAATTATTCTTACTTCGTACGGGCATTTTGATTTCCTCTCAGATATCAATAGCCCTTTGTGTTGTTCCAGTGCGACGTTAATTAACTACCCAGTACCTACCTCTCACGTACCTATTGAGCCTAGTTGGAAGAGTAACGGATTAGCATTTGGAGGATTGCCAGTTCAAAACTAGGTGAAACCAAAAAACTCCATAGTTCACGAGGGCTCCTGGTGCGTGTTAGTTAAATATGTCGTGGACATAAATGTCCTCAAGTTGGCGTGGGGTAGCACCTCAGGTTTTGACGTAGTTTGATACTGGTTCAGAATTACGATGCTTTGTCCTTGGATTATCCTTAGGGTATTGATCCCGGACCGTCGTCAATATCCCGTTGTGATGCTATAGTACGACGTTAATTAAAATTACCTTACCTCAGACTCGTAATCTGACCGGGGTTCTAAATTACATGACGTTTTCCTCGGATCTTTCCATTACGCGATTGATCCCGGAACCTCGTCAATAACCCATTGTGATTCTCTAGTACGAAGTTTAAAAAAAATTACCATTACCATCACAAACCAAAAATCTAGCAACACTTTTCGGGTCGTTTTGATAAGGTAGGTTGATTGGTTGCATTGAGTTTTATGGCGTAAGGAAGGCCATATTTGTCCAAGTATGCCAAACACAAGACAAACAGTAAAAAGCAATGGACAAATACACAATGAAAGTGTTACTGACACAAGAGTGAAATTCACAAGAGCGTAATTAAACCTGGGATGAATTAAACCTGCACCTCCTACAGCTCTCTGACTGCTAAAGCAGTGGACCAACCCATGCCCCTGTTTTCGCAAATCTTATGAGAGGATTGTTTCGAGGAAGCTTCTGACCATCCTTTACTCGGTGAATTTCTATCTGTGATGAATGCTATTTAAAGCTAATGGTAAATGAAAATTTTTTAATTAACGACGTTCTAGAGCAACACACTTGGCTATTTGTGACGGCTTGGGATCATACCCGAAGAGAAAGATCCGAGGACAACACCACGTAATTTTGAACCACGGTCAGATGAAGAAACACAATGCGTAAACTTATTTTTATAAACATAGTCGTAAATGCTTTTAAAAAAAAGCTGTAAAATATTTTACAAGCGCCATATTGTCTGGTTGCAAAATTAAAACCAGGGCAATTTTTCTAAATAACCATAGAAATGTGCAATAACATTCCAACGCATCAAATCAAATACTTTCGTCAATAACGATTCTCTTTTTAGGTGTTTGTCTGCGAAACTGGCAATAGATGGAGATGTTTTTATCGCAGCAGAACAGGGGTGATAAAAATTCCAGAGCTGTAAAAAAACCAAATGCCTAAGCTTCTGGCGCGTGGAACCAGCGAGTCCCATCGTTTCCTGAGAGACGGAGATTTAACGCTTCACTGGAAGCTCTTAGTTTAGAGACATTTACTTTAATTCTTTGAATCTTGTTTAGAGTGGATGCAAACACAAGTGCGGGGATTAAAGTATTTAAGAAAAGTACACTACATGAAATGTGATTCTAACTTTAGTTTATCTATTCTATTACTTTAGGTAAATGGTAATTATTTAATTAAAGTCGTACTAGAGTAACACAACGGGCTATTGACGATGTTCCGGGATCAACCCCTGAGGGAAAGATCAGAAAACACCACGTCATTTTGAACCACGGTCAGATGACGAGGCAACACTTGAGCTGGCACCCCACTCTCCAATCTTTCACACCAACCCAACTTGAGGACTTTCGGCCTCGACAGATTTAAGGTGCACCAGCCACCTCTATGCCATGCTCTTACAAACATCCATACACTGACCCAGATTTGAATCAGGAACCTTTCGATCCAGAGGCTAACATTTTAACCACCAGACCAGTTGTTCGGAATTTTGGCTAATGGAAACATTTCTAAAGTAGTAGTGAACTTACAACCATTACCTCCATCCTTATGCAATCCTCCGGTCTACCACGTCCTGCGGAGTACTCTTGGTACTGGGAGATCACACATAGTAAGCAGTACACCTGCAGGGAAACAAAACTTTTACAATCAACATGTTAAAAAGAGCGACACTAATGTTGATGTAAACCTTTGCAAAAATGTTTCTGGCCAGCCAAAGCTTACATGAGTTGACTGAGCTCACAAAGACTTTGTATATCTACGAAAATTAAGAACTAACTTTAACTATAATTAGGTAACTGCTAACTTTAAGTATAATTAGGTAGGTACATAACAATCATTATTGTTACTTATTATTAATTATTTATCAACCCGTATGGGGGGAACATAACCAACTTTATCTTTTATTTACTGTAAATAAAAAATATTATGGCCTATAATTATTAAATGACACAGTATTTGTTATTAAATGTTTGTAAAATGTAAACTTTCTCCACCTTAAGCCGATTTCTTTTTTCACTAACTATCCCACCAGTTAGGGAAAAAAACTCTTTCCGATGGGACGGATGTCGACATTACTTACAAATACTTAGTTTCACAGTTATCTTTCTTATTTTTTACTATGGTACTTTTTAATTCAAAAATAAAACATCAATGTTTAACAAACATTGATATTAAGCAAATATCGATGTTAAGCAAACATGGGCTCCAATAAATCGATGGTAAATACATCAATGTTCTTTATAAAACATGGATGTTATGAACACATCAACATCGATGTCGCATCCCTATTATCTACCTGCCATATGTGTTGTACAGCTGAACAATGATCATTATAATTGAAGAGATGGGCAAAACTGTTTTTACGATAAATCTCAATGGCTATTGCTAACTTGCGATATGAGTTATAATTAACTGTTATTATGAGAAGCTTATTTATAATAGTTTCTGAATAAGTTTAACATTTGTGTGTCATCAACTGTTGAAAATTAAAGTTGGCGGTACAACTAATTGGGTGAATATTGATTATCATTATTTATAGATTTATCATCCATCGAAATCTGGTCAATTTTACTGATGACGATTACATGAGTACATGAACACTTTGTTGAGACAATAAGCAGTTCCCTATTAACCACAAGTAATCTCGATCTACAAATTCGAATTTTAAATATGGAGATGATCCTTGAAATAGACTCTACAACATTAAATACTTCCTGATTTAATTCTAGTAAATCCATTAAATTTCATATTTAGATTAGTTAGACGCTGTATAATGTGATTAAGGAACTAGAGCATAAATATCTTTCAAAATTTTGATTATTTTTTTTATAAATTTAAATAAATGTTTATACAATTATGTTTAAAATTATATAGTATTTATAAAAATACGTTGAGTAAAAAGTATTAAAATTTTTTTTAAAACACAGTAATGTAATAAGTAAGGTTCATTTTATGCTTTCTTCTTCTTCAACTTCTAACTTCAGTAATTTAACAATAGTAACAACAATTTCTAACAACAATTTAATAGTAACAACAATTTAGTAGTAACAACAATTTAGTAGTAACAACAATTTAATAGTAACAACAATTTCTAACAACAATTTAATAGTAACAACAATTTCTAACTTCAGTACCTCAAAATGTGTACTTTTTACATAAAAGAAACATTTTTTTCAAACTCTATTCCAGCAAATATGAAAAAAAATTGTTTTACAAGTGTAACATAACTTATAACTTATTTTAACAGAGGCAATTTTTCTATCTGCTCAGAAAATTTTAAGTGTTAAAAAGGATGAAAATTGGTCATTTTTCAAAGTAAAAATACTAATAAAAGAAACAAATTTCAAAATTTCAGTCAAGATTTTTAAAATATCTGCCTTAAAGTGTTTAAAAGTCCTTCATAACCTGTATAAATAAATTCAAATCAATAAACATAAAAGATTCCGAGAAAAATTTCCTTTATATTTGACCATTTTAACATTACTGAGATAGGACTGCACTGCTCCCCTTAACGCATCAAAACATCGTGTTGCTATTGAAAAGTTTGTTTTTAGATAAATTTTGAAATAAATACTGCTTTTTGTAATGTTTTTACATTTGGGTTTGTAGAGAACGTTATTCGGTTTTGAATGACACCCTTGAATTTGCTATACTATGAATAGAGCTCGAAATAAGAGGGTAGTTCCATTTTTTCCCGGGATTGTACATTGGAGTGGATCGAAGAATTTCACCTGAACACATTCTAATCGTAAAAAAGTATTGTTAGTCCACCTCAGATAAACATATCTGTAAATTAAGATATATCTTATAAATAGTTGAAAATTTCAAATTCCTGTTTTGGAATTATCTCAAGACACCCTCTGAAATAGCTACAGGTAAAGGGTTTTCACATACTTATTGACAACAATGGTTTTCTGTCGCAGAAACTAGTAAAACATTTTCGGAGGTTCAATACGTGCCAAACATTAAAAACAGTCTACTTTCTGCTTCTAGAACCTCGAACAAATGCTCAAATGCTTTCCTAAGGGTGAAAGTAGATTGCTATGAGGATTGGATGTATTTAAATTTAGTTTATATATACTTTGTGATGTGAAACTTATGATAACACAAAACTTATTCATTTGCCTATTGTTTTTACACGAAAAATAGCATTTTGTTAAAACAAAAAATTTATTAAAGCGAAGTGATTTAATGCCTCATAAGATTATTGAGATAAAATATCCGGTAGGCTCCGAAAATTATTAACAACAACAAAAGAGATTTGTCGAAGATTGGATACTTCTTACTCATTCTTAAGGCAAATTGAGAAAGAAACAGGCTAGATACCTGTCCATCTGAAAAAGAAAAAAATGTGGGGAAATTTATTTCAGTCGAATTCAGTACAGTATTTATTTTATAGTCCTGATGTTGTTTGAAGATTTGCGAGAAAATCAATTGCTTAAAACACAAAAGAAATAAAACAGAAGATCGAAAACTAATTGCATTCCTGTATCTGAAATAACTGCATGGTACAAGTTTTCAGAAATTAACTTCGGGACCTTGTAGCGCCGTCGAAAGTAGTACGAATCGTAACACAAGGAGAAATAAACCAACAGCTAAGATTTTTAAGTTCTTATTATTCCAAGAACGTAAGACTATGTACAGTATTTACACCATCACATTAATAGCATTACACCATTACATATTACTGTTTGTCCACTAAGTCCAGCGGGGTCACTAGCATCAACCTCTACCTCCGGCTCTCCCTGTCGTCTCTCTCGTGCCCTCTAACCGTGGTTCGTTTACGCAGTTCAAAAAGAGCCCAACGTTTAAAGTCGAGATCCAATCAAATTTTTTCTGGACGAACATCACCTATTCTACTCAAGTCGTTGTAAAGAGGCTGACGAAAGAACAGCAGCTTGCGTGAAATAATAACATGTCGGAATATATTCGGTATTTCGACAGGTGAGAGAAGATGTGAGTCTTCACAACGTATAGACTCGTACCGAAGGTACTGTTATAAACGATGCTGTTAGGTAGTAATTGATTACTGTCGCACCAGAGCGAATGAATGGGCTACTGACTTCGTTACGGGATCAATCCCCATAGATATCCACGGACAACGCCTAGTAATTTTGAATCTTGGTTAGATGACGAGAACAACACTTGAGCTGGATCCAACATTTTCCAAACTTCCACACCACGCCGACAACGTTCTGACGATTGAGGCCACGACAGATTTAATGTGCAGCAGCTCCCCTGTAAACGACGGTCTTTGGTTGAACCTAGTTTCAAACTCGTTCATCCGTTACGCTGCCAACTCGGCTACCGTCGCCCGAAAGCTACTGGGGAACAAAATTGAATCCTTATTTCTTCGTCGTTCATAGAACAGATCATTAAAGTTACAATTCGATAAGAAGAATAACGTCTAATATAAAGCAAACGCGTATAATTGTCTTTACCCTCCAATTATTCCCGAGATGTCTCGTCCATTAAGATTTGATCAGTTCTGCTCATGGCATATGTCGTCGAGACAAAACTGCTCTATTATTAAAAGGGAATGAAAATATAAATAGAAAAAACAAATTTCTTTGTCTAGAGCTATTGAGGATTTGAAAGAAATTTGTGCTGCAGATTGACCATTACTGGGAAGTTTTCTACAAGAAGATAAACCTCCAAGAAGATTAAGGGATCGTTTGAATTTTAAATTCAACACCAAAATATCCATTCACACCATCCAACTTTGATAGCAGATTTCGAATCCATCAAAATGTATGACTGACACAGAATATCAATTCCTGTCCTTCAAGCGAATCTAGAATGAAAGCTCGCAAAGCGAGTTTAGATGTCTTGTTAAAAAGAACTTATGTACTTATCATATCACGTGGTTCAAAAGATTCCACGATGCTCGTTAAGGAAATTTAGCAGAAAACTTTATGATATGATCACAACGTTCTTGTTGGTTTAAAATAATTCGTGAATATTCAACATAACGTATCATTTGGCACTGAGATTTCATACTGCGCCTTAAGTCCAAAGAGACGGAAGATTAAGCTGTTCTTCTTGTCATTTTGTAGACTACGTTTGAAGTCCACGTGGGAAAAAAGCTGTATAAGTGAAATCAAATGAACAGTTTGACCAAGCATCGAACTCTATGCTAATCTAATTGAAAATTATATTTTAATATAAAAATGATTTATATAATAATATTTTTGGACATATATTTCTATAGTTAGATCCCAAAGAAACCTTTAGGTGTTGTTGAAATTCAGCATCTAAAATCAACACAGTGCGCTCGGAATATCGTTCTGCGTGGAAGCACTCCATCCGTTACTGTCGATAGGTAGGTATGATAAGCATGTCATGCTGGTACAGCACGAAAACGGGCTATTGGCAACGGTCCACGATCACTCACAAAGGGATTCTACAAGGACAACACCACGTAATTTGTGTCAAGATCAGATGACGAGGTCACACCCGTGTTCCGTTACTGTCGGACTCGTATTTGTCTTCGGGGAAGGTAATGGAATCTCTAAACCTCGAGCTTGTTGTGGTTAGGTGATCTTATTGTTTTCACTGCATTGAGATGTATTTCAATACCATAGAAGGTGGGTTAAAAGTAGAGCTTTCTCCACATGACCCGTCAATGGCTTTAAAATATCAACCTTCCAATGAAATAGACAGAGGTTGTGTGCGGAGTGAGTGTCGTAAGATCTCGGAAGGATGAATCACGTGGGCTTACGAATCTACTTGGGATGATTGTCTATCGAAGCAAATACATGTGTTTTTAATCACGGCAGAAAATCACTTGAACCCTCAATGATTTGCCCTGCATTAGGATTCAGGCTTTTAAAAAACAAAGGTCCAATTAATTATGTTTTCAAACATAAGTTTAATAATTATTATTGCATACTAAAAACTGTTTTTTAAATAAAATATTAGGTGTATTTTGTTTGAGTTGCTCAACAGTAAGTAACATGGTACAAAATATCAGCGTTATAGAAATATTATTTAGGAAGATATGCATAAAAGTGTAGGAGCTCCAACTTTTCTGTACTCATAAATTCGAAAGAGTTAGACCTAAGAACATGAAATTTGGCACCTTAAGTTTATTTTTTGTTACAGATTGTGGGTCAAAATAGAGGGTTCTATTGGAAATTATGAAGTTCGTGCTCAATTTAATACGAAAACAGCCAAATTTTATGCATTTGAATTTATACAAGACGTTAGTTTCTGTCAAACGCCCCCTTTGAATTATCTCTACTGTTAAAATAGTTCGAATGTAGAGGGGTGGTTCGGGTATTTTTCTGCAACTGTACATCAATTAGTTTTTGTGTCACTTCCTATGCAAATCTAAACAACACTTGGTCGAAAATGATTTCCATACTTCTGTTTACATAAACATAAAAATTTAAATGACAGAAGCTTCGAAGTGATTTACTTTTGAGGAATACAATCCATAATATAAAAGTACAAAACATCCATCCAAATATAAACTTTGTTGCAGAATTCTTCGGAACATTTACCTTTTTTCTAGGAAATTAGAGGGTTTAAAAGTACTGTCCCATGAGATACTATCCAATCCTCATCAGTTGTTGCAACATTCGAACTAAATTGCTCTTAGTAATTATCTGCCTAATTAAATCTTAACTTGATTAACATGTGCTATTCATTGAGTAAATGATATCACCCAAAAAGTTCCTAGTAAACACGCCTTCAAGCGGTTCCGTTTCATCCTTTTAATTTCTTTGCTTAGCGATAATTTCTGAAATACTTGTAATAGTGAAAGACATTTGTAATCAAAGGTTTCAGGAATCTTGTAATTAAGCGACAGATTCCTGGAAATCATTGATTGGTCTGGTTCAACTGTAGTTATTTGTCATATTTAGTTTAATGAATTTCCAACAGATCTTTATGACAGGTACTTCGACGAAGTTTTACTCCGGAGGCGAAGAACCGGAATAAACAGTGAACTGCCGTTCAGTAAGAACAATTCAACTGTTTCAAACAGATTTCAATCTATTATTCAATCAGATCTCAATGAGATTTCTATTTATTGAAACGTTATCGCTGAACAACTAAACTAAGCAAAACATTCTTTAACCATCTAACACGTGTTATTTTACAATGCAACCTGCAGTATTCCTTGCATTTCTAACCAATTTTGACCTCCTTGACCAATATATAATCTTTTCATAGGCTTCTATTCTAAAGAAAAGACCAATATAATATTTCTATAGTCTTCTATTTTAAGGAAAGAACCAATAAAATCTTCCAAAACGGTTGTATTCTAAGGGCAATATAATCTTTCGATTTGAAAGGATTTTCATTCTAAGGGAAGGACTAACAGAATATTTCTAAACGTTGAAAGAATTCACGGATTCCTTCAACCAGTCAAATGATGTCACGTTGGTAATACGTACAGAAAACAGATTCCGTCTCAGAAACACTACCTCCGCCTACATTGAACTTGAGAAAAAAGCATTTCATAGTTACGAATAATGTCTTAATACATTTGAATTAAATTTACAAATAATAGATGAAAGCTGTTCTCTGTTACGCTTTGTGAACAGATGATGTCTAGCCAAACGTGAGGGAGATGAGATTACCTAAGTAACTCCAACGTGGTTCGAAATCGGTACCGTTTGGACGTGTATAAGACATTGATCGCTTTAAATCTAAAATGTGTATTTGATGGCCAGGAGGTTAATCTTTTAAAGCTAAATGCCTCATCTGAAACTAACAAAGATGTTCTTTTAATGGAATAAGAAAAATATCTGTTCTACTAATGTTAAAATGTATTCACTGCATGGAAGAAACTTGGTATAAAATAGAAATGTTCGAATACTTTTTTATTGGGACAAAAATAATATATGTACTAAAAGATATGTCTCCTAACACAAATAAGAAAAAACAACTACAAGTGAAAATTAAACTTTACCTACAATTTTATAGACAAATTAAAAACTACTCGGCAATAAGTACGGATGTGGTTATAGAAAAAGAATGTTAAAAGAAAAGTCAAGAACATAATGTATTTTATATCACGTTTATAGATTTAGCATTTTATACAGTTTGTGAGCTGTTAAAAATATAACTATATAATCTAATCGCAGTTTTATTAACAAAATACACTCTATAAGACAAAAATCGACGCACCAAAGAGTACACCGATTGCGATAGAATTGGGTGGATGTGAAGAAACGATTAAAATTTCAGAACAATTGAATGATTGAATTCTGAGTTTGAGCGTTACAAGGAGGAAGTCGATATGGCGTTGGTTCACCTCTGGCCTGTTTACAAGCTGTCACCCGGCGTGGCATAGACTGAAAAAGGTTCCCGGATGGTGTCCTGCGGAATTTCTTGCCAAATTGTCCGCAACTGTCTAGCTAAAAGGTCAACATTCCGGGATGGTTTCAAACGCCATCCCATAACGTCCCAAATATTTTCTATATTAGAGAGATCAGGAGACCTAGCTGGCCAAGGGAGTATTGGGAAAGTTTGAAAACAGTTCATTCCGTGTGTGGCTGGGCATTATTTTGTCGAAAAGTAAGTCCGAGGTGACGCAAAAGGAACGGTAACACAACCGGTCGTAGTGTGTCTTCTTCTTGCTGTAAGTGTGCCAGAAATGACAACCAATAGGGTCCGGCTATCAAAGGAGATGGCACCCCAGACCATAAAGACCTGTTGTGGGCATGTGTAGCGTAAGGGCAGGATTCCCATGCTTCCGTGGACATCTCAAGTCTGCGGTTATCGTGAGGACTTGGTTGGTAACGGGAATCGTCACTAAAGACTATACGTCCTCAGTCAGCGCCGTTCTAAGTGTTTCGAGCCCGTCACAACTCCTGGACAACTCCCTCTTAATGCGTCGAGTTGTTTGTTGTAGAGTATTGTTAGTGTTGATGGCAAAACTGCTAATATTTACAGTATTACAACAGGACGCGGTAGGTGTACACTGTTTCAATAGTTCGGCTTCCAGCTGTATTGTCCCCGTTAGGGAAGAGTTACATGGATAAAGACCAGAAGACCCGTTCCAAGTGGATCGAACGCGTTACCATGGTAATTCTGAACCTTCTTGGTGCGTCGATTTGTTTTATATAGATAGTATGATTAAGATAAATTGGTATTAAGTTAAATATATCAACGCCTTATAGCAGAAACTCATTAACTGACATCAACTGACAAACTAAAAACATATTTTACTGTACAGTTGTTTTTAGAGATTATTTTTAAATAAAAAAAATTATAAAAGAGAGCAGTTTCAGGTTGCTTATTTTACTTACGTTAAACTTATTTTTTACCATAAAAACAGATTACAAATATAAATGTGTTTCTCCCCATGAAAATAGGCATTTAGTATCTCCTAAAACATGTCAATTTACCATAGGAGGGGGTTCACACGCGCATATCCGATCTGCAATCATTCCTTCATGGCTTTTAACCATGTTTTACTTTTCTGACCAATAGAGAGAGAGAGTTCCAGGGATTCTTTCAAACAATCTATATATATAATTCTCTTACGTGGCACGCAAAAAAGACGTTATTTGTAATCGCGTTTTGGCAACATTGTATAATTGTTTGTTTATCACGAAGCCTCGCGCTTCCATAGAATTTATAGCGTTATCGGATGAAATTTTATTGAAAAAAAATTAATTTTAGTCGAGCTGTTGCAGTTAATAATAGAAGTCAAAGAAAGCGTAGGATCTTTTCAGGACCATTTAAAAAAAAGGTCCTTTTCAGTGCCAACAATTATAGTTCAACAAGACGCTTGCACTACAACTTTCTACAACAAACTCAATAAAAAGGCGTGGTTGGCTCGAGTGCAGGGGTAAATGTACACACAAACAGCATGCTGGGCATTCAATTTCCAAATCAGCGCTCACATTTCGAGCCAAATTTGCTCAAAGTATTCATTTGAATTCTGATTCCATAGGTACTGTATATATATTTTCTGAAAAACAGCAAAAAAATTTAGATCAGAAGAATATTTTTTTGGAATATCATATTTTGTAAACATTCTTTTATGCTAGGACACATGTCTTCATTGATGCGAGTGAAGCGAGCATATGTTCGCCAATGAGAATGAACCAATGAGGATTGCGAAGCAATCCTCCGGGGGTTGGCGAGCGTCAGCGAGCAGGGGGCGGGCCCCCTAGTAGATGTTATTTCCGTCATTCGTTTTTGTGGAGGAAAAGCAATAATACACAAAAAGCAAATCTCGTGCCACTCAAAGTATTAATGATATTTTACTGAAAGTGAAAACGATATATATTGAATTATAAACAAATTACACATGATCCATTTTGAAAAGATATTTTAATATATAGTTCTAAATGCGTGCAATCTATTACTTTGAAAAGAATAATTTATACGATGACTTCAAATTTCAATTCAAAGAGTTTCATAAGAAATTCTGTAAAGTGAGAAATTGTGTTGTGTATAGATTTAATTCAGCAAAAATAGTTTAACACTCTATATTCAAATCTATTTGAGTAGGTTGGATTTATCCTGAACAAAAATTATTTCAATTTTAAAACAAATGCTATGTGATATCAACTTAGCTTTATACTTACATTTAGTGCTGAGATCAGAAAATCTGTGACAAATAGAATAGTATGATAAGGATCACTACTCTGAAAAAAAGAAATACAATAATCAATTGATATTGAAAACTGGTTTTTTAAACTTTTCCAAATAAACATTTGAAGTGCATTCAATATGTCCCCATACTTGTGTATCTACAAATATAAGTCTACAATGATGTACGAACTTCAGTATATATTGATAATTCTATTTATTACTTGACATATACTCTGAGGTGCATATGCATAGCAACGTCACCGTCATATTCATTGGTTACGTCTAAAAGTCCATATCTCTACTATTATAACAGGAAATGTTAGTCTGTCTGTCGCAAAATCTAGACGATTCTATGGCACTTACAGAAATGAGATTTGGCACACAGGCAGTCCAAATTTTTGGCAATTTTTGGGTCGAGGCGAATTTTAAAATTCAATCTTGAAGATTTTAAAAATAATTTAATGAAATTTAATCATTAATGAATGCTACAGCATAGAAGAGATCACATATTCTTTATTTATTGCATTCATTTCCGTTTTGATTTTGATCGGAGGAATAATTTTTCAGCCAGACGATAAAAACAAACAATCTTTTATTAGATCCATACCTAAAAATATGATCTTTTTTATATAAATACCTTTTAAATTGAATATAGCTTTTGTATTTTAGCACGAGATTGTGACGTCACGGTAATTTTCGCTTTCCAAAAATAAACAGATTGCATTTCGTGCCGTTCACGTTAAAAAAAACTTTACATTTCCTGTCCAATTTCCGCAAATGAGAGCAAGAAATAAAAAAACTTATTGACTGGGATTGTTAAGCTTTTTTCTTAAAAACGGAATCCCTCAAGATAAATTGAAAATTTCAACGTATTTGAAATCTGCAGAAAATTTTACACCAGGTTAATTATTACCTTAGATCATGGCGTCGCCTGTGGTGTTGGTTTGCTACACCACGGGCACGTGCAACGACGGACTAGCCACGCAGTGGCTAGTATTGTATAATAGTCTTGGGTAAATGCAAAAATTTCGTTCCCTTTTTTGCCTCTAGATGGCATTACACCGAAATAAAATGGAGTGTTATCTACTTCACACGTGTAAAGTTTTGATAGTTGAAAGAAGGAATTTCAGCGAGTACTTGATAAAAAATATTGTGGTATTTGGCTGTCATTTAAATTTAAATTTCGTTAAAAATAAAAATAGGAGACAAAAATGAGCATTTCCGATATATGCTTTTATTTTTTAATTTCCGAAAAGGCAAGAATGCTCCTCATACGCAAAAGAAGAAATGTGATGTTTGGGGTGAAGGTGGCTTTTACCATTAAGTGGTTCAAAATATTTCGTCACCTGGGATCAGTTATTCAGCTAGAAACCTCAGCACTTGTGTGAACGCTTATTAAGCAACAACTGGAGAGATATAGAAAGGTTATCCAACAGAACGTCACACACTTTTGTGATTAAATGTAAATTTTAGCAAAAATTAATAATTCAAATTTTGTCAAAAACAAAACGGGACGAACTTTTGCATCAACCCGATAGACATCTATAAAGGTATCAAGAACTATTTCCGAAGACAGAACTGTAAATTATAACGTTTTAAAATATTTTAAACACGGCTTATACTTGGAGCTCATGAGATGGGTAACAGCATTTCTGAGGAAGAGAAGTCAAGATTTTCACGTCCTACAATTTCAAGAGTGTGCCGCGACTACAAGAATTTGGACAGAACCTGTAACTAAGAGGAAAGTAGCCTAGCCGCAAAAATAATCTTTTTGTTAATCGTGACCAGCTTCGGCTTGAAAGAATCACTTCACACGATAGCCATGTAACAGCATTTTAAATAAATCAAAATTCAATGCTGGGTTCTCAAAGAACACGAGTGTGAGAACTGTAGCTTCCCTCAAAAATACGGGTGAAAGCAGGCGATGCCCAACTCGAGCACCCTTGACAAATACTCTTCACACAACAGTGCGCCTCGCCTGGGCTCGGGAACAATGCCGCTGGACATATGATAACTGAAAACGAGTATCCTGGTTTGCCGAGTCGCGTTTTCAACTGTTCCGGACAGATGGACAGTCCTAGTATAGTGGAATACGCGTGAAACCATGGATCTCACATGTCAGTAGAGGATTGTAAAGGCTGATGTTGGCTCCGTAATAGTTCAGTTGTCCTCTGGTACGTCTACAAACTTCTCTGACAGTTCAACGCTTGTCTCTGACCAGTAAATCTTATCTGGCGAGTTACATCCATTCATATGCTGTGTCATCTATGTCCTATCCTATGGCAAAAGGGTGAAAAGGGTAGAGCAGGCGAAGTACGCCGGAAGAAAATAATTTTGGTAGTGCCATCCAAGGTGTAAAGGCTGTGCTGCTTTACCCGGTTAACTTAGGAAAGTGTACGGATGGCTAAGTCGCATTTCTACAGAAATGGTTCGCAGATCTTATGATTAATATCAGACGCGCTCGATCAAAATCCTGGATTTGTGCAAAAATGAAGATAATCTCCAGTACCTCTTCATCACTGATACCTCAGTAAAACACCAGGAGAGCTGCTTGCCTTCGATTTCCCCCGGAAAACTTTATGCTTACCAGGTATTTGAAACTGGTATACTTTGTGTGGCCATAAAATCTTTCCTCTTGTACAAAGTGCAAATTATTACCAGCCTTCCCCACACACATCCTGAATTCCATTGGAACCATACATGAAGACATTTTTAAAAACCCATCTGCCATTGCTCAAAAAGTTTTAGCATGCATTCAGTGTCCTAGTGCAATTTTTTTTTCTCACAGGGTTAAGAGAAAGAAGTTATTCTGTGTTCATTTTGATGTGTTTGACCTCTTCCAACAGGACAACGGAGTACCCACACAAGTCGAAACACACTAAATTATGTTTGCAGGAACAATAACGCAACATATCTGTTGTGTTATTGTCTCTCTGTAACTCTCTGTCCGTTTAATGATGTAAATATTGGAAATAATGAAAATTACAATGTACACTACCCTACAATAATGGACCGGACTACAAGATGTGATAATATAAGGGAAAGAATACATGCTTTAATAGGGGGATGGTTCCCCACGTGCTGCAATTACACTAGCAACCCTTCTGGGCATACTTTTAACAAGATATTGATATAGAGCTATGGGTATTTGTATCAATTCCTGCTGCAGGAATATCGCCAGCTCAGCTGTAGATTTTGGACGTGGTTCCCTGGTCCGTAAGCGTCGCTCTAACTCGTATCACAAATGTTCTATGTGGTTTACGTCGGGACTCTGATCAGGCCAGGGAAGACGTTATACATCCGTATCCTGACACCACTGCTTGACAGAGGCTGCAACAGGACATGGAGTGTTGTCGCCCTGGAAGTAAAATTAGTCCATTCCATAAAATTGCCAGAGCGTAGGAAGAACCTGATTGTCCAAAATGTTCATGTAGGCGTCGTCGTTCAATTGGCTAGAAACAACTTACAAAGGTCCCAGGTCACACCACGAAAAACACCCCCAAGCAAGCAGTCGGATTTTATACAAATCCGCTGGCGTCCGGTCAAGTATTGTGGAATAGAGTATATGCAATAAAAATACCATAAATAAATTTAGTAAAAAAATTTTTTTGTAGTGACTTTTTGTTGTGTAGCGACTTTGTTGTATACATTTTTAAGATCTGAAAACTTAGGGATGAATATTCGATAAACTTACACGAGTGGAAATTAAAAATAACTCGAATAGTCTATTATTAACCCCATTTTCACGATCATCACATTCTCATATGGTGTAATTAATATTAATCATGAACGAGATGTTTGGACTTTTCCATTCGGGATTGACCCCGGACGGAGGCCAATAAGGCTCCAGTGGGACGTCCAACTTAACCATGGACAGTTTTCTTAGTTTTCGTTTTCTAGCTATCAATAAATTAAACTGGCGTCATTGTTCTTCAGCAATATCATCCTACATTTTTCACTAGACGATATAGATCTTAGTGGTCAAAACTTTTACCTATTGCTTGTATTAAATTATCAGCTGTTTTGCTATCAGTATTACTAAGAACCTCAAAATATACCACTTTCTATCAACCTAATTCTTAAATTCAAAAGACGATTTTGTAACCTATTTGATTGGATCAACATCCAACTGTTCTCTAGTACGAGTATGTCTGATACATGTTTTATTTTTCACTTATTACTGCTACAGGGCTTATTAACAAAAACGAAATTGCTCTGAGAGAATATTTTTTAATTAAAATATATTACTTTGATTTAAAGCAGTTTTAATTGCGAAATCCAACAACCGCGTTGAAATCAATTTGCGTGTGGACTAATCGCCTAAGTAAAAAACATCGTTACGCTTCTGTTTTTTGTCTTCTCATCACACATTTTATAATTGTTAATTCATTGCTTTTAACTTACAAGAAGAACTATTACACCAGCAGAGTTACACACGTGGGTACACTTAGACATCCAAATCTAATTTTTAAGTTGCTATTCCTAGAAAGTTTTGAATGTTTTTTAGAAAGTCGCTCGAGGAAGCACTCGGAAGAAAAATATTTTCCCATCAGTTGAATGAAAAAGTGTGCTAAAGAAATTGTCCAGCTGAACATATATTAAGCACAACTTCTAGGCTGATTCTAAAACGAAAATTTTTTTTGTGATAGTGCCAACTCATTATTATTCAAGCGAGAGCAATAAAACAAATTATTTAAGCCGATTTAAAGTTTAAGAATCATTCCATATCGATTGAACAGACTTCTATCTTGATATCTTCAATTTCAACAAAAATTTACGAGAAAATATTAGCTTACTACTCTTGATAGTAACCTAAAAATAACCAGTTCTGAAACAATTTAATTTGTTACAAAATAACAGAATGAAAATTTTGAATTTATGTGTACATGTTGAATAATAAACGTTGAATAATTTTTGCAAACATTCTGCTCCAGTGCCGTGGCCAGCTAGATTACGTGGTTGAGGATCCATGGCAATTGTTGTAGGGTGTTTGCTTTCAGACGTTTCACGCCGTATACGCCAACGTCCATCTATCCGATGGAGCATAAGACGTGATTCATCGCAAAAAGCCACCTGTCGCCACTCTGTGGACCTCCAGTTGCGGTACTGGCGTGCAAATTCCAGCTTTCGTCGCCGATGAACAGCAGTCAGCATAGGTGCATTAACCAGGCTTCTGCTGCGGAGGCCCATGAGCAGCAACGTTCGCTGAACTGTTATTGAGGATACACTCTTGGTAGCCCCTTGGTTCATCTGGGCGGTCAGTTGCTAAACAGTTGCACGTCTATTCGCACGAACGCATCTCCGTAGCATTCGTTCGCCTCTGTCATCTATAGCCCGTTGTGAGATCGTGAAATACTGGAGCCAGCTGCAACCCAACTGTTGTTTTTGCTTCGCGAGTTTTACGAGCGACAAAAAGGAGTCTGAAACAGAAGCCGCTTCTGCAGGTGTTCTTTCCGACGGATCGCCGACTGGCATTTGACCTTTGCCGTTGGGGGAACTTGGAGACGGTGGGGGAGGCCGGGGTCGACGGGGAGAGAGCGAGAAGCGAGGTTGAGTTTTCCTCGCGCTGACCCGTGAGATGCACATCTCGATATATGAATATTGATTCTTTGTAAATTGTAAATAATTCTAACTCATAAGTACGTGATTTTCTTAGCTGTTGGTTGTTTTCTCCTCATATACGATTTTCTGATGCTACCATTTTTGGGAGACGACACCACAGCTTAAAGTTGGTGGCAGTTTGACGGGATAAGGATCTAGTTAAATGAGATCCACGATCCTGTGTCACTTCTACGACAACAGATAAATACAAAGTGTATTCGTCCAGACTTCTTGAAGTCTGATTTGTGAGTGCCCGGAGGACAGAGAACTTTGTAGCAGCGTTTGCTGGCGTGGAAGGTTCCTGTTCCAGTGTTGGAGCTCTTCGAGAGAAAGCTGAAGGTCTCATTCTCAGCAGTTCCTGTTCCTGTGTTGGAGCTCTTCGAGAGAAAGCTGAAGGTCTCATTCTCAGCAGTTCCTGTTCCAGTGTCGGATCTCTTCGAGAGAAAGCTGAAGGTCCCATTCTCAGCAGTTCCTGGAGTTCTACGACTGTGTGTCCTGTGAGGCCAAGTGAAAGAGAATCGGCTGTGTTCAGTAAAAGAGGGTTCATCTTCCTGTGTTGGATCTCTTCGAGAGAAAGCTGAAAGTCCCATTCTCAGCAGTTCCTGGAGTTCTACGACTGTGTGTCCTGTGAGGCCAAGTGAAAGAGAATCGGCTGTGTTCAGTAAAAGAGGGTTCATCTTCCTGTGTTGGATCTCTTCGAGAGAAAGCTGAAGGTCCCATTCTCAGCAGTTCCTGGAGTTCTACGACTGTGTGTCCTGTGAGGCCAAGTGAAAGAGAATCGGCTGTGTTCAGTAAAAGAGGGTTCATCTTCCTGTGTTGGATCTCTTCGAGAGAAAGCTGAAGGTCCCATTCTCAGCAGTTCCTGGAGTTCTACGACTGTGTGTCCTGTGAGGCCAAGTGAAAGAGAATCGGCTGTGTTCAGTAAAAGAGGGTTCATCTTCCTGTGTTGGATCTCTTCGAGAGAAAGCTGAAGGTCCCATTCTCAGCAGTTCCTGGAGTTCTACGACTGTGTGTCCTGTGAGGCCAAGTGAAAGAGAATCGGCTGTGTTCAGTAAAAGAGGGTTCATCTTCCTGTGTTGGATCTCTTCGAGAGAAAGCTGAAGGTCCCATTCTCAGCAGTTCCTGGAGTTCTACGACTGTGTGTCCTGTGAGGCCAAGTGAAAGAGAATCGGCTGTGTTCAGTAAAAGAGGGTTCATCTTCCTGTGTTGGATCTCTTCGAGAGAAAGCTGAAGGTCCCATTCTCAGCAGTTCCTGGAGTTCTACGACTGTGTGTCCTGTGAGGCCAAGTGAAAGAGAATCGGCTGTGTTCAGTAAAAGAGGGTTCATCTTCCTGTGTTGGATCTCTTCGAGAGAAAGCTGAAAGTCCCATTCTCAGCAGTTCCTGGAGTTCTACGACTGTGTGTCCTGTGAGGCCAAGTGAAAGAGAATCGGCTGTGTTCAGTAAAAGAGGGTTCATCTTCCTGTGTTGGATCTCTTCGAGAGAAAGCTGAAGGTCCCATTCTCAGCAGTTCCTGGAGTTCTACGACTGTGTGTCCTGTGAGGCCAAGTGAAAGAGAATCGGCTGTGTTCAGTAAAAGAGGGTTCATCTTCCTGTGTTGGATCTCTTCGAGAGAAAGCTGAAGGTCCCATTCTCAGCAGTTCCTGGAGTTCTACGACTGTGTGTCCTGTGAGGCCAAGTGAAAGAGAATCGGCTGTGTTCAGTAAAAGAGGGTTCATCTTCCTGTGTTGGATCTCTTCGAGAGAAAGCTGAAGGTCCCATTCTCAGCAGTTCCTGGAGTTCTACGACTGTGTGTCCTGTGAGGCCAAGTGAAAGAGAATCGGCTGTGTTCAGTAAAAGAGGGTTCATCTTCCTGTGTTGGATCTCTTCGAGAGAAAGCTGAAAGTCCCATTCTCAGCAGTTCCTGGAGTTCTACGACTGTGTGTCCTGTGAGGCCAAGTGAAAGAGAATCGGCTGTGTTCAGTAAAAGAGGGTTCATCTTCCTGTGTTGGATCTCTTCGAGAGAAAGCTGAAGGTCCCATTCTCAGCAGTTCCTGGAGTTCTACGACTGTGTGTCCTGTGAGGCCAAGTGAAAGAGAATCGGCTGTGTTCAGTAAAAGAGGGTTCATCTTCCTGTGTTGGATCTCTTCGAGAGAAAGCTGAAGGTCCCATTCTCAGCAGTTCCTGGAGTTCTACGACTGTGTGTCCTGTGAGGCCAAGTGAAAGAGAATCGGCTGTGTTCAGTAAAAGAGGGTTCATCTTCCTGTGTTGGATCTCTTCGAGAGAAAGCTGAAGGTCCCATTCTCAGCAGTTCCTGGAGTTCTACGACTGTGTGTCCTGTGAGGCCAAGTGAAAGAGAATCGGCTGTGTTCAGTAAAAGAGGGTTCATCTTCCTGTGTTGGATCTCTTCGAGAGAAAGCTGAAGGTCCCATTCTCAGCAGTTCCTGGAGTTCTACGACTGCGTGTCCTGTGAGGCCAAGTGAAAGAGAATCGGCTGTGTACAACGACAGAAAGTTCCTAGTTCTGAGGCGCGTGATTAAGCATCGAACGGTGAGTCCCGATATTTTCTGGAATGCTAATTTTGGGGGTCCAAGTGATATACAATTGTAAAATATCAGAGTTATTAGCTTAAAAATTTTGATTGGGATCATTGGTCATTTCAAGGTTCATTGCCTGGGTGTTATAGTGTTTTAAAGATTTCTAAAGTTGTAGCGTCTTTAAGCTCAAATGTGTAGAAGTGATTTAGTAAAAAAATTATTTTGTGTGTTTTTGTTAGTGAATCGGAATATAGAGATTAATTGATTTCAAAGTATAATGCGGAGGTTTTATAGAGACTAAATTAATTTATCTCTTTTTGTAATGTGATTTTAGCTTTCTTCTAAGTATACAGAGAAAGTTAGCTAAAATTCTGGTAGTACAGTAAGGTATTTTGAAATTGAAAAGGCAATTAGTCTATGGAGAAGATACTTGTGTAGTACCTTAAAAGTGCTTACTTTTAGAATTAGTACTTGTGTTGCCTTGTATAGGGAGATACTCAGTTTTGAATTATTACTTTTGTGATTTTCTTTGGTATTTGTGTTGCAGAAAATTATTGTGAAATTTTTGTTATTGCATTTTATATGTGGTGAGGTATTTATTCCCTGGTTGAGATATGGCAGAATTTCTAAATAAGCAGACTAAAAAGATTTTGCTCTTGGTCGCAGAAGAGTTTGAGACAAATGTGTCCAATGCGGATAAGAAAAGGGCGATAATTGAGGCGATCTTGAAGGCGCCGGATTACGAAGAGAAATTCGCAAAAGATTGCTTAGAGCAAATCTTAGATACGGATAGATTAGAGAGGGAAGAACAGACGTTAGAGAGGGAAAGAGAAAGAACTTTTGAGTTAGAAAAGTTGAAAATACAACGCAGTGCAGAAAACGGCTCCGTAGCTTCCACTGTTTCTGTGCTGAGCGAGAATAGAAGTAAAATAGTAAGTCTAAAATATTTAGTCCCTAAATTTGACCCAAAATTAACAGACATAACCCTGTTCTTGATGATTTTTGAGCGGCAAGCGCTAAAAGCGGAACTTGAGGAATCGAAATATATTTCTCAACTCATTCCGTTATTACCCGCGGATGTCGCGCAAATAATAGTAGAAGAAGCGCCAGAAATGGGAGATGATTACCATCATATAAAAAAAACTTTTGTTAAAAAGATTTAGACTAGGAGCAGGGGCGTTAAAAATAAAATTTGAAACCCATAAGAGAAAGACAGGTGCATTATGGTCGGATCTGGTATACGAACTGAGGGGTTATTTGGAAAATTGGTTGGAGGCGGTAAATGTGAAAAATTTCGAATCCCTTAAGGAATTTATTCTTACGGAACAGGTGAAAAAGAGAGTTTCGTTTGAAATCAAAGACAAATTCCTAGATGAATGGGACGAAATCAAAACGGCATCCTCCTTAGCAGAAAGATGTGATAGGTACGAAAGTGTGCGCGGCAATTATAGAAGAATGGATAACAAAGTCTGGAATACAAAGCAGTATAGTAGGGATAAGAACGAGCATGTTGGTTCCATTCATAAGAGTGATCAGACCAGAAAGTCAGAAGGGACCGCAAAGAAAGATCACCCGCATTCCAATTCCTGGAAAAGTGATAAATTTGAGAGGAAAAGACCTATCATTTGCTTTAATTGCAACAGAGCAGGGCACATCAGGCCAGATTGTCCGGATTTAAAAAGAAGAGGATCTAGCGACTTAGTAAATCAATTAGAGACAGATGTAATTATCGGAGACTGCTTCAAACCCTATTTTAAAAAAGAGGAAATAAATGGGATAGTGCGTGACTATTTACGAGATACTGGGGCGGGTATAGACCTATGCGATCGTAGTTGGGTCAAGAACGAAGATTTGCTTGGGGAAGTAACTTGGGTCAAACAGCCCCTAGATAATGAATGCAAATGCCTCGCATTGGCGAAAGTGACCATAAGGGGAGAGTTTGGCACTGTGATTACAAAAGCCGCCGTTAAGCCCACAGAACTAGAGCAGGGGTATTACTTATTAGGGAACAAGACTTCGGAGTTAATAGAAGAAATGAGGGGGAGGCCAGTTCCGGTGAACGCGGTGATAACGCGCAGTCAAAGGCGAGAGAGTTATGAGGGCAGCGGTCTAGAGGTGAGAGGGGTAGAATCGGATTCGGATAATGACGATGAGGTTCGGAGGGAGTCGGGGAATGAACTGGAGGAAGAGACCCTAGATTTTCCGAAAAGAACGGAAATAGAGACGGGATTGGGGAATGTGTCCGCTGAGTCGTTTAAAGAAGAACAGCGAAATTGCGAAACTTTAAAATTCCTGTGGGCACGGACATCTCAGCCAGGGAATTTTTTGATAAAGGGAATTTTTTGATAAAGAGGGAAGACTGGTGTGGATATCACAGTCTAAGCGAGGTGAGGAGAACGTTCAATTGTGTGTGCCACTTGTGTACCGAAATAAGATTTTGGCTCTATGCCATGAAGAAGTGTCGGGTCATTTGGGCTCGACGAAAACAAAGGATAGGGTCCTGCGTTGTTACTTTTGGCCACAATGCTATCAAGAGATCAAACAATATGTAAAAACGTGTGATCCGTGCCAAAAGGTAGGTAGTAATAGGGACCGGCGTAAAGCCCCTTTGAAGTTAGTTCCGATAATTTCGGAGTGTTTTTCTAAATTAAACATTGATGCAGTGGGGCCCTTACAAACAAGCAATCGAAACAACAAGTATTTAATCACGTCCATATGCCTTGCGTCAAAATATCCAGATGCGGTTCCGGTAGAAAACATCAGCTCTACCTCAGTTATTGACGCTTTGGTGCAGATTTTTGCGAGGACAGGTTACCCAAAAGAGGTGCAGTGCGACCTGGGCCGATCATTTACCAGCGAGCTGACGACAGAATTTTTCAGAAAATTCAGTATCAAGGTGTCGCACAGTTCGGTTTGCCACCCGGAGTCGAATAGTGTTGAGAGGTTGCACTCTACCTTAAAAAAGGTTATAAAAGCGTTATGTTTGGAAATGGGTCGTGACTGGGAGGAGATTTTGCCTATGGCGTTATTCGCACTCAGGACAGTTACTCATCAAAGTACTGGGTTTAGTCCAGCTGAGTTAATTCATGGAAAGAATTTGCGCATGCCACATACGTTAGTGTATGCGAATTGGTTAGGACAGGAGAGCGCCGATCAAAATGTAGTGGATTACGTATTGAATTTAAATGACAGATTAAAAAAGTGTCAAGAATTAGCCGTTAAACGTATGACGCAGTGTCAGGAGAAAAGGAAACTATGGTACGATCGAAATGCGCTGTCTAGAAAGTTTAAGGTGGGAGACCCAGTTTTGGTCCTGTCAACATCCAAGCCCCATAAGATGGCCGTAAATTGGATTGGTCCAGGAATTGTTTCGGGAGTGATTTCAGACACTAATTACACTATTGATCTGCCCGAGAGGCGAAATAAAGCAACTATATATCACGTGAACCTAATGAAACCTTATCACAAGCGTCCAGAATTCGTAAACTTAGTGTTAATTCAGGATTCGGAAGAGGTTGAAGAAGAGGTTGAAATTCCCTACCCCCTATCAAACCCTACGCAAATAGATTTCTGGGAAACTGTGAAAGACAGCAATCTGGAGAAACGTGCGACTGAGATGCAAATTGACAAATTTAGGGAAGTGATAGAAAAGCATGGGCATGTTTTCTCATCGGACCCGGGAATTACACATTTGGTTGAAATGGATATCGAATTAGCGGACGAGTCTCCAGTTAGGGCAAAGCCCTATAGAATGTCGCCGAGGCAGACGGAGATTTTGAAAGAAGAGATTAGGAGATTGTTAGATCTCGGGGTAATCGAGGTGGGACAGTCAGATTTTACGTCTCCCATGATATTGGTGGAGAGTCCAGGAAAAGCTCCCCGTCCTTGCGTGGACTATCGCAGATTAAACGCCAAAACTCGCGTGGAGTATTTTCCTCTCCCCAACATAGAGGAAGTTGTGGAAAGAGTGAGTTCAGCCACTTTCATTACAGTAATGGACTTAACCAAGGGATATTTCCAGATACCACTGACTGAGAGGGCCCGGAGGTACGCCGCTTTTGTGACGCCTTTCGGGGTATTCTTGCCAAAGGTTATGATGTTTGGGCTGCTGAACGCGCCCTTTTACTTCTGCAAACTGATAGCCAGGGTTTTGGGGGGCTCAGAATCGTTCGCTCTTCCATACATCGATGACATTGCCGTGTTCTCATCTAATTGGGAGAAACACATGAGGGACATAGATGAAGTGTTGAAACGTCTAGGAGAGGCCGGTTTGACGGTGAAACCGTCAAAGTGTAAGTTCGCTCAGGATAGTGTAAAATTTCTGGGACACGAAGTGGGTTCAGGGAAAAGGTCCCCTAGTGAGGTCAAAATTAAAGCGATACAGGATTTCCCTACGCCCACGACCAAGACACAAATTCGTTCCTTTTTGGGGATGACAGGCTATTATTCACGATACATTCGAGAGTACTCGATTATAGCAGTCCCCCTTACTAACGTGTTAAAGGGGAAAATTAAAAAGGAAAGAATAATCTGGAGTGAGGATTGTGAGCGAGCTTTCCAAGATCTAAAAGCCAAATTAATTCAAAGTCCCGTTTTATACGCCCCAGATTACACGAAGGAATTTATAGTGCAAACAGATGCTAGTTTATATGGTGCGGGAATTGTTCTGTCACAGATACAGGAAGGGGAGGAGCATCCCATTTTATATATTAGTAAGAAATTTTCGCGGGCAGAATAAAACTATAGCACTATCGAAAGGGAGTTGGCCGCCATTGTGTACGGCCTTAAAAAATTAAATCATTATTTGGACGGTCAACATTTTTTAATTCAAACGGATCATAACCCGCTCACATTTCTAAAGAAAATGATTGGAACCAACGCTCGACTAACTAGGTGGGCATTATGTTTACAACAATATAATTTTACGGTAGAACACAGACCGGGAAAAATGCATGGGAATGCTGACGGACTCAGCAGAATGGATTAACGATAATTTGTTAGCCATGCATCTGCTTAATTTGAGTTGAGCGTTGTAATGTTTTATTTGTGTAGTATATTTTTAGTGACGTAATTATGCTTATATGTGTAGAGTTTATGGTATCATGTGTTTTAAGTGTCATTGTATGTGGAATTTAATTAATGGCATTAGATTGGGTAGTTTATTGTTATTGAATGATTACTTTTGTATAGTATTGATTTTCGAATTGTGTACTTTGAAAATTTTAAAATTTAATATTGTATATGTTTTTCTCTGAGTGTGAAAAGAGAAAGAAATGAAATCTAGGATGAACATATTTTAACACTGAGTACGCGTTCGCGAATCTGAACCTTGAAATGAACATGGACAATAAGACATATCTTGTATTTTGTGTAAATATAGTGTATGGATTATCCTTGGACCTCTCGGAGTTAGTATTACTGGAATGAGGGGCCTGCATTTTCATATGAAATCATATGAAAATACTTCAGGGGGGAAGGGTTGTGAGATCGTGAAATACTGGAGCCTGCTGCAACCCAACTGTTGTTTTTGCTTCGCGAGTTTTACGAGCGACAAAAAGGTGTCTGAAACAGAAGCCGCTTCTGCAGGTGTTCTTTCCGACGGATCGCCGACTGGCCTTTGACCTTTGCCGTTGGGGGAACTTGGAGACTGTGGGGGAGGCCGGGGTCGACGGGGAGAGAGCGAGAAGCGAGGTTGAGTTTTCCTCACGCTGACCCGTGAGATGCACATCTCGATATATGAATATTGATTCTTTGTAAATTGTAAATAATTCTAACTCATAAGAACGTGATTTTCTTAGCTGTTGGTTGTTTTCTCCTCATATACGATTTTCTGATGCTACCATTTTTGGGAGACGACACCACACCGTGGTGCACCACATGTGCCACGCCGCTGATTTTAGATAGTGTCATTTTGCCATGCAAATTATACTTTTACCACGGCGACACGCGAACAGTTCACAAAATTAGCCGTTTCCGAAATGCTTCTACCCTTGGCCTTAATGCCAGCCAATAATCATGCCCTTTTGGACGTCGGATAAATCGCTACGTTTCTGCATTACGCCAACGATTAAAATGCTTTCCGATGCCCTAGGACATCATTTATATACACTCCACTGCAATGTACTGCCACCTGCCTTTTGTGATTGGTTATTTCACGTTGACGTCGAAAGTAGGTGCTTGTCACATTAATGTGACTGGACTGTGTGTGTATATCTTTATATATAAGACATTAATTATTTTGTTTTGATTGAAAACTCTAATATACAATTCAGTTGCAACTCACAAGAATACAAAAAAAAATGACTTTCTGTTTCATTGTTTTTTCCGCAGGGAACTGATATCAAACAGACAGCTATATTACACATTAAAAAAACATATATATTCACGAATAAACTAGAATATGTTCTTGAATTATCTCCTAAAAAACTCAAAAGATTAAATAACCAAGAAATTCCCGGTTCAAAATTTCAAGAAAGCTTTGATACAGAATGAGGAATATACTGAATCAGAAAGGAATCATAGAACTAGAAGTAAAAAATCCTAAACTAAGGGACGGCAACGTAGAATTATGAGAAAAAAAAATCAAACATTCAAATTTGTGAAAAACAAAAGAAAATGAAAGGCAAAATGCGAGAATGGCCGCATAACTTTGATCGAATCACGTTGCAAAAGTATTAGAGTATAAATTTTCGAGTGAGAAAGAAACAACGAATTTGACAACTATCATTCATGGCTGTTTCGATGTTTTCGATTCGAGGACTCCGATAAGAGACAAAACCTTACGGTGCTGCTTAGGACTCAAATCGGAGTTTCAGACGAAAGCTCTGCACAAAGACAAATATTATATTGAAGTGATTAGGGTTGTTGGAGAGTCAAGCATGCTACCCTTTCCCAAAACGATGTTTAGTCTCCGTTTCATCTTTAAATTGGGCTTCTGAAGTTTATTCAACAGATTGAACTTAAATACATTTTAACCAGCATTTAAGTTCAGTCTGTCAAACCATGATTCTGTAGAAAATATACTGTGGCAAATAAGAGGCTTGGGAAAATTTAACGACTATCCTCTACTCATCGACTTCAAATACAAATTACGGCAACTCTTTTATTCAATAAATTCCCACTGCTTTCATCTAGTGCCAACTAACTATACTAGTTGGGAAAGACAGTCATTTGGCTCTCTAGTTTGCTGCTTTGCTAGGTGCTGCTTAGGACTCAAATCGGAGTTTCAGACGAAAGTTCTGCACAAAGACAAATATTATATTGAAGAGATTAGGGTTGTTGGAGAGTCAAGCATGCTACCCTTTCCCAAAACGATGTTTAGTTTCATCTTTAAATTGGACTTCTGAAGTTTATTCAACAGATTGAACTTAAATACATTTTAACCAGCATTTAAGTTCAGTCTGTCAAACCATGATTCTGTAGAAAATATACTGTGGCAAATAAGAGGCTTGGGAAAATTTAACGACTATCCTCTACTCATCGACTTCAAATACAAATTACGGCAACGCTTTTATTCAATAAATTCCCACTGCTTTCATCTAGTGCCAACTAACTATACTAGTTGGGAAGGACAGTCATTTGGCTCTCTAGTTTGCTGCTTTGCTAGGTGCTGCTTAGGACTCAAATCGGAGTTTCAGACGAAAGTTCTGCACAAAGACAAATATTATATTGAAGAGATTAGGGTTGTTGGAGAGTCAAGCATGCTACCCTTTCCCAAAACGATGTTTAGTCTCCGTTTCATCTTTAAATTGGGCTTCTGAAGTTTATTCAACAGATTGAACTTAAATACATTTTAACCAGCATTTAAGTTCAGTCTGTCAAACCATGATTCTGTAGAAAATATACTGTGGCAAATAAGAGGCTTGGGAAAATTTAACGACTATCCTCTACTCATCGACTTCAAATACAAA
This sequence comes from Metellina segmentata, assembly GCA_947359465.1. Lineage (NCBI taxonomy): Eukaryota > Metazoa > Arthropoda > Arachnida > Araneae > Tetragnathidae > Metellina > Metellina segmentata. The sequence goes on from OX375878.1 coordinate 2,181,786, forward strand.
TTATGGCAACTCTTTTATTCAATAAATTCCCACTGCTTTCATCTAGTGCCAACTAACTATACTAGTTGGGAAGGACAGTCATTTGGCTCTCTAGTTTGCTGCTTTGCTAGGTGCTGCTTAGGACTCAAATCGGAGTTTCAGACGAAAGTTCTGCGCAAAGACAAATATTATATTGAAGAGATTAGGGTTGTTGGAGAGTCAAGCATGCTACCCTTTCCCAAAACGATGTTTAGTCTCCGTTTCATCTTTAAATTGGGCTTCTGAAGTTTATTCAACAGATTGAACTTAAATACATTTTAACCAGCATTTAAGTTCAGTCTGTCAAACCATGATTCTGTAGAAAATATACTGTGGCAAATAAGAGGCTTGGGAAAATTTAACGACTATCCTCTACTCATCGACTTCAAATACAAATTACGGCAACTCTTTTATTCAATAAATTCCCACTGCTTTCATCTAGTGCCAACTAACTATACTAGTTGGTAAAGACAGTCATTTGGCTCTCTAGTTTGCTGCTTTGCTAGGTGCTGCTTAGGACTCAAATCGGAGTTTCAGACGAAAGTTCTGCACAAAGACAAATATTATATTGAAGAGATTAGGGTTGTTGGAGAGTCAAGCATGCTACCCTTTCCCAAAACGATGTTTAGTTTCATCTTTAAATTGGACTTCTGAAGTTTATTCAACAGATTGAACTTAAATACATTTTAACCAGCATTTAAGTTCAGTCTGTCAAACCATGATTCTGTAGAAAATATACTGTGGCAAATAAGAGGCTTGGGAAAATTTAACGACTATCCTCTACTCATCGACTTCAAATACAAATTATGGCAACTCTTTTATTCAATAAATTCCCACTGCTTTCATCTAGTGCCAACTAACTATACTAGTTGGGAAGGACAGTCATTTGGCTCTCTAGTTTGCTGCTTTGCTAGGTGCTGCTTAGGACTCAAATCGGAGTTTCAGACGAAAGTTCTGCACAAAGACAAATATTATATTGAAGAGATTAGGGTTGTTGGAGAGTCAAGCATGCTACCCTTTCCCAAAACGATGTTTAGTCTCCGTTTCATCTTTAAATTGGACTTCTGAAGTTTATTCAACAGATTGAACTTAAATACATTTTAACCAGCATTTAAGTTCAGTCTGTCAAACCATGATTCTGTAGAAAATATAATGTGGCAAATAAGAGGCTTGGGAAAATTTAACGACTATCCTCTACTCATCGACTTCAAATACAAATTACGGCAACTCTTTTATTCAATAAATTCCCACTGCTTTCATCTAGTGCCAACTAACTATACTAGTTGGGAAGGACAGTCATTTAGCTCTCTAGTTAAAGTTAATGAATTAAACGAGATAAGGAATTGTAATTTGAAGTCGATACAGTAATTAAACTTAAGAATTCAAGGATAACTCCCACTCATTCCTTAGAAAATCCAAGAGTTTCAATAGTAGAATAATATTTTAACAAAGAAGTTATTTCTCGTCGGAAGCATTACTATTTATTGATAAAAGTGAAGCATGATAAAAGTATGGGAAATAATATTACACATATTCAGCAGGGAAATATTCAAACGTGGATTCTCTAAGTGATTGAGTTTTATCAATATAATGTTGATTTAAAACGGTGAAAGAACTTGAGAAGTATGTTATGCAATTTCATGAGAGCTTATGTAAAATATCCTCATGGTTGTTGTCGAGGTATCTTGTCACTAGCAAAACTAAACAAATCTTGAAGAACGAGATAACTCGTTATTAGGAAGAACAAACATGATATTTATCTCGTCACCACTAAAAGACAGCAATACCTTGATCATTTGGAATTCAATCGGCTTTCTTGATTACGAGAAATTTCATAGGTAGCAAAATTGGTCAGACATTGATGTAAACTCTTGTCGAAAACAATTGAAGGGTATAATAAATGTGAAGATGTAACAAGTGACTTCCCTCAAATACGACGGGAAAATTTTCTAAAGAAAAATGCTTCAGCTCTCAAACGTTGTGCAACAAAAATATTTTTTCCGAATTAAACACATGAAAATTGTCTAGTACGTTTCAAAAACTGAGAGAAATCTAAAAACCGCATAAAGGGGTAAATAAACATCACGAAGGGGTATTTAATGCCCTGTTGAAAATATTTCACCTCAAGTAGTAAGTTGCTGTTAAAACTTGCTTATTTCGATTTTTAATTTATGACTCCAACTCATTCACAAGAGATTCAGTAGGAAAAAGCAGGGAACACAAGAAATCCAGCCTTAATCAACGTTGTTTGAAACTTGACAACGAAAGCAAGTAACAGAACAAACTGCTCGGAAGTTCGTACATTTTACATGTAATAACCATATCTGTCGGCCCATCAATTCCACCGAGTAACTGACTTCACGTTTTTCTCCTTCTAAAACTGATCTAGTGAATATTCTTTCCGTTCAAGTAACCTTCATATTTATTTGAGCACGTGTCATGTAGTGCCCGGACGTCATCCGTCCGGGTGTCCCGTCCTGTACGGACATCTTCTGAGCAGATGTGTCAAGAGGAGATCATCTGGTTACACTATTGAGGCGAATTCGAGAAATGGGAAGAACAGCTCAAAAAACGTTCTGTAAGGAATACCTTAAAAGTTGCGCTTTTGCGTTAGTTTTACCTAACTTCATTTGAATGCCATATATAACAATATAACGACGGGATAACGATATATAGCGATGCTTGTGCACTGTCAATCACTTTTAAGTATTAGATATTAAAATAATTCCAGTTCCTTTTATATGTAGAATTAGGACTTCACTTAAAATAAACGAAATTAGACTAAAATAAGCAGAAATTGTCGCGAAATGTTCAATTATAATATAAATTTCTAGGTTTTCTTGCTTAGTCTTTATACTGACATAAGTGCTACTTGCCACTTCAAATTTTTTTACATATCTGTATTGTATAAATAAAGTTTCAAGTATTTTTGATTAGGTGAAAAATAGTCTTAAAAGCTTTATGAAATCTTCATGCTGTAATATGCTTAATAGAGAGTGGACAGTGGTGGGAGGGATTTTCAAAACAGCCTTTTGCATTTATCCGATTGTTATACAATTTGCTCAATTTTGATCTGTTGTTGTTGTTTCTCATACCTACACTGGCAGACCAGAGGAGTGCCAGGCCCGTCGAAGACGGCAAGAGGCGAGGGGGTGCGCCTTCCATGTTATTGAGCCCCATTGGGAGGAAGTCCGACTTTGCTCGACATACATGACACATCCGTTTTACAGGAAGGCCCCTTTCACACATCCATTCACACATATTGTAATTTAGATCCGAATCAGAGGCCGATAACCCCCTGACCAGGTACCCCCAGAGGTATTGATTTGGTATGGAAACATGGGGGACTTTGTGACCACGACCTATTTAACGTGCCCCAGTCACTATTAGTGAACACGACGGTCTCTAGCCAGGTCGAAGCGCCGATCTCGCAATCATCAGAATAGCAGGCTCCGCCGAGGACTAAACCCACAACCCTTCTGATGCGAGCCCGACGCTCTACTGACTGAGCTACCGCGGCTCCAATTTTGATCTAAAAATATTCAATCATTCGGTATTTCTTAGTTGAAATTTTTTTTGCTATCCAGAGTATGACACGTCTATTAATTTTAATGCTAAAACTAAACACCTTATTTTGGTGATTTTGAATGCTCATTGTACCCCCTAAAGCACAAATCACAAGGATGGGGCACAAAAGTATAAAACGAATTTCCCGAAATAGGGTTTTAAAAATTTGATGAAGCATCCAAGTGGTTACGATGAAATATATTGTCTCACAAGATCTCCACAATAAATAGATAAAGCTTCTCTATTTTGCTAAGAACTAACGGAGGAATCCTTAACAGGTTTCTATGAGACCCTTGCCGTTTTCTTCCCTTTTCAGAAGAGATCACATAGGTGGGGCGCTAATGGATTTTCTTTAGTGTCTACTCGACGATGCCATAGACAGGGTTCTTGAATGACAAGTCATTTTCGTTGGATGAACCGCTCATAAAATTGAGGTTTTGGTACGAGGAAATTTAAAAGCACCTTTTATGTGTCTTATAATGTTTCTGAGATTTTTTCCATATGATTATCATGTTTTTTGGTAGTTCTAAGTCTACAAATATATACAGCCCACAAAAAAAAATCTGATTCACTACTAAAGGAAGTGCTTGTGTGTTTGTACGCATTGTCCTGACGAATCTATGGCCCTTACAGTAATTCGATTTGGCACTCTGGTAGTCCAAATATTTTTCAAATTTCGCCGAATTTTAAAATTCAATCTAGAACTTTTTTAAATCAATGGATAAAAAATGTTATTGTTTTCTTTGGAATGGCAACAGCATAAAGAGATGGCAGATTATAAATTTGTTTCTTCATTTTTTTTTTTCCATTTTTATTTATATTTTCATTTTGCGAAGGAACGATTTAAGCCGAAGGAAAAAAAGAAATAAAGTTTCAACTATAGTTATGTAGTTTTTTTTTCTTTCTTTTAGATCATTAAAGATAGAGTAAAAATATCAACGGTTTTAAAATCTGCGGAAAATTTCACATCGAATTTATACCTAAAAGTATGATTTTCTTTAAATAAATAATTTTTAAATTTAATATCTTTTATATTTCACGCCAACTTTCGCGTTTGAGAAATCAACAGATTCAATTTCCTGCGCTCAAACACTTCCAGCGAAGGAAAGCAAACCAAAAAAATTTTTTGCCGGGCATTGTTTAGTTCTTTTTTGTAAAAGCGGGATCGTTAAAGACAGACTGAAAATTTCAACGGATTTAAAATCTGCGGAAAATTTTATACCAAATATATGCGTTTGATTTTCACATAATAAATAATTTTTCAATTAAATATTTATATTTTCGTAAGAGATTGTGACACCACACCGATTAGATCTCTTCTCAATTCGAATTTAGCCGCATCTGATTATAAGGAGGCAATCACGGCTTTGCCCGTGGTTCCAGTGCGACGTTAATTAAATACCTACCTGCTAATCTTATTGTTATTCAGTAAAAAGGAGAAATGAAAGATTTTAATTGTCTTCCCACAAACGTGTTGTGTGAGTATAAAACCATACATCATCTTCTGAACAAGAGCCCCATTCTCAAAGTTCGGCCGTTTGATAGTTTTAATGCATTGTAAATAGTTAATTGCGAAGAAATACTGTTGAAAACATTTGTAATAAATTAACAACATTTATATGGTTCCAAATGAGTATATCTGATCCTAATTATTTTCATTTTTAATGCATAAATTTTGTTATGGACAGGGTCGCATCAATCTTGTGTTTGCACTGGATTCTTAAAAGTCTAGCTTTGCTTCTGGGAGTTCCCTCAAAATTTTAAAAATAGGATCATTAAATTGTAGGTCACTGTCCGATTAGCTTTCGTTCAGGTTGTGACCGAATGTGACAAATCTACAAACATTATAACCCATGCATCAAATCGTAGTGTAATGGTTTTATGTGCATTTTCCTAATAAATTATTAAATGACATTAATCACTACAAGGTTTCAATTGCATATAAACAACAATCAAAATCAAAAATACCTTTAATCTTAAGTAGTATTTAATAATAACCGATAGTAAGAGTAGAGATATGTTTGCAATGTGAATAATGTAAAATACTATGCTACGTGCGAGTGACAACCGTCGTTCCACACTTAAAATTAATAGGCTACTACTGAAATGCAACGCGCGAGTCCAAACTTCTCAATAAGATTCTGCTTTTACTTTTGATAAAAATAATAACTCATTTTTTTAACTTGGTTGCATAAAAGTACACTGAAATTTGCCATTTTATTTTTAAGATGTTTTAAAAATTGTCATAAAGATTACTTTCATTTGGTGTCTTCTTTTGTTTTGTAAAATCAAATTTTGAATTTGCATTTTTCAAAATAACCCTAAATAAATTCGTTGAAGATAGTCATAAAATAAATTCCCCCTTTCATTTAATTTTTAACTTCTCAATTTCTAATTTTTTAAAACATATGATGACTACTGAGAAATTCTATCATGATAATCGATACATAAGAAACACAAACTTAAGTTTTAATTTACTCTGCAATCAAACTAACCTAACACGATTCAGTTCTTAATGCAATGCCGCTTCGCTTAGAAACTGTTCAACATGCAAAAATATATTCACCAAAACGTTCTGTACAAAACAAGAAGGGTGTATATTCAACTTAGTGACATAAAATTTAAACTTTTACATTTGAAATATATCTTAAACAATACGAGGGTCATTCGGATAGCAATGTCCGTTTGAGCATGCACACCACTGTGACAGTGGCAAGTGCACCTACGAAGGTCTATCAGTTTTAGGGACTCGCCCTCCAGCTGTCTACTGAATTACGTCGTATTATAACGGTTATTGTTGGTTTGGTAAACCGAACAAAATGTCCAATAAAATCGAACGTGCCGCCAAATGTGAAGTAAAATATGTGATCCGATTTCTAAGCCCAAAAAAATTGCGACCAAGCGAAATTTATCGTGAAATTAAAGCAGTGTATGGTGATGTGATGATTGAATTATGTGTGCGTCGTGGGTGCCGTAAGTTTAATGAAGGAACAGAGAACGTCTATGATGAGGATCGATGTGGCCGCCCAAGTGTCATTACGGATGAGCTTGTCATGTCTGTCGACATCATTCATCATTGTCATTCATCAAACAAAATCGGTGTGTGACTTCGAATGAAATCCATGATAATTTTTCACACGTGTATCGTACTATAAGTTACGAAATGATAACAGATCACCTCAAATTCGGAAAAATGTGTGCAAGGTGGGTGCTATGCATGCTCAATGACGACACGAAAAGTTTAAAGACGTTACTGCTCATCTCAATGGACTGGTGGCAGAGTATGACACAGGTATTCAAAACCTCGTCACAAGGTACAACAAATGTTTAAATTTGGAAGGGTACACTGAAGAAAAGTAATATGAGGTATGAAAATGTAAAATCAAAAGTGTGGTTGACAATTTTTAATACTGCTGTGTATTTTATATAAAAACGGTTATTACTTTCCGAACGATCCTCGTTATTATAGCAAATATGGAGAGCTATTTTTTATCATATTAGCCTAGTACGTTTCTAAATGTGTAATTTACCATTGATATAAAAGTTAATTCAAATAATGATTCAATACCTTTAGGCTTTTAAAGAATTATTTTCGTGGTTTACAGTCATTTTCGGGAGCAATTGTATGTATAATTTGGTCAAGGATTTTTTTTTAATTTTTAAAATTCTATTACTTTACATAAAGTAAAAGCACGTCAGAATTTAACAAAAATATGTTTCAAATGTTAATTCACGAGAACAAAATGAATATTTTATTGCTCTTTACAGCTCCAAAAGCGGAAAGGCTAACAGCCGTATTCACAAGTCCTAGTAAACTCGCGGATCAACGATAATCCCCGGGTTATCGATAAAACCGTATTCACAATGCCTAATCCGTGGTTTAAACCGCCGTTTCGGTGTTACATTTTGATCCTCCGAAATAGGAGAATTAACTCTCGGTTGAGAGTTACACATGCGCAGTACTACCTTTTAGCGAAACAAACACTTCATTCTATGCTAAATTACAGTATTCTTGTGACGACGCGCATTTAACTGATCTTATATGAAACGTAACAAGAACGTGGTTACATTTTCTGTAGTAATAAAGTTGTAAATAAAGAAATAGCAACATACCTGGGAAACATTTTTTAACGATCATACAAGCAAAATTACATTACATTCCTTCAAAATAATCACCAGCAAAGTCTTATACCTTTTGATAGATGTCAGGAAGCCGTAGGATACCGATGGCAGGGTGTTTTCTGTTGAGGTCAGCGACGGAGCGCCCTACTGCTCGTATCACAGACGGCACGTCAGGAAATCGGATGACTCGAAGGAGTTCTTTCAACTTAATAAAAAAGGTCGTAGTCACAAGGACTCATGTCAGGTGAGTACGGAGGGTGTTCCAACACCTCCCAAGACCACCGTCGCAAAAGATCATTTACAGCTTGTGCAACATGACAACGAGCATTGTCATAGCGGTATCTGTCGAGGTGGATACCAACAAGTGCATACCGATGCCATTTCTGTACGTCCCTGATTCGATGTGGAACCCAGCGGGAAGCAATTTTCCTCACGTTAAGACCTTTCTTCAGTATCTGCCACACCGTTTGATGACTGAGCCCAACTTCAACGGATAATTATCGGACAGTCCATCGACGGTCTATGGAAAGGAGACCACTCATGATGTCAACGTGATGTTGATGAACGGATGGCCGACCTGGGCAGTGCAAATCCGCAGTCTCAGTCCGATCTGCATTAAACGCTTTGACTCATCGTGCAACCGTCCTATACAGTAACGTATTCTCGCCACAGGCTTCAGATAATCCTTGATAACACTGCGATGCATTTTTGTCACGAGTAATCTCGATTTTAATCCACGACCGCTGATTACTTTTTCTAAATATGATTTAGAGCGGTAAAAACGAAACTGTCCACTTCCACGCCATGCAGCAACTACCCCTTCTACTGGATCGACGATTTAATGTCTCTTAATATTACTGTGTTGTTTACCTCAATTGTTTGACGATTTTACGAGGAAGTACTGAACGAAAAAAAACGAAATTAACATGGTTTGTTCTTCATCGTTTTTCCTGGACAATTATTAAGATTTTTTTCCGACGCGGCAATTAGTTTAGGATTTATTAAGTGTCAAAATTGAAAAAGCGAAATTTCTTCCGCGAGTGAGCAAAACACATTCAAATTTTCATTCTTCAGCCGTGAGTTTTTTTTAAAGAGTACCTCCCAACGTAAATTTTTGCAGCTCGTCCAGATTTTTTAAAATTTTAGTTTGGTTTATGATAATATTTTTTTGTAATTAGGGAAAAATCGAGACTTTTTTGTTACTTTTTTTAAACTGCCGTATCTATATCTTATTACTAACAATTTTTAATTTTTAAATATTGCAGTATACCTCGTAATGTACTCTTTCTTACGGTACTATTATTGTTGAAATCGGTTAATAATTTAATTGGATGCGATCAAAAGTTGGTCACACAAAATTTGGAACCTTTTGACATTTTTGCTACTTTTTGTTAAAAACCTTATATCTACAGCAAATACCATTATTTTTTAAATTTGAGAACATCACTGAATACATAACATTACACTCTTTCTTATGGTACAATAATTTTTAAAATTGTTTAATTAATAAAATCGACGCAATTAAAAGTTGATCAGACAATTTTCGGAACTTTCAGATCGTAATTTCCGTTACAAAACTAACACTGTCATACCTATATCGTATTACTATTTGTTTTTAATTTTGAAAATATCGCAGTATACCTCAGAATGTACTCCTTCTTACGGTACAATTATTTTAAAAATTGGTTCATAAATAAATTCGATGCAATCAAAAGTTGGTCACACAAATTTCGCATAGCAGGTTCCGCAACCAGTAGTAGGTTGTATTTTTGACTATCGGGTTTGCTAGGTATCACATTTATTGTAGCAACAATTGCCATAAAAACGATTTATTTTTATTTGGCGAGGAAAAAGGCTCGGGTTTTTCCCTTTGTTCTCAGACGGTTTACCGAGAAAGTACAAAGTACAGATCGTAAAGTTTGGAGATTAACACGGTTTACTTAAAACTGTACAGGGAACAAGATGCAGAAGATTTTTTACTGATGCGGCTATTAGTTTATGGTGCATTAAGTGTTAAAGTAATAAAAAGTGAAATCACTTGCGAACGAAGTATTGGTTTGCGAAACAAACATAACGGGATTGCATAACAATCCCCGGGGGTCGGCGAGCGTAAGCGAATTGGGGGCGAAACCTTCTCTGTGACGTCATGGACCGGAAAGTGAAATCAGGATAATACGAATTATTCAGGTAGTTTCACTCTGCGAAGTTTGCGAAGCAAACCAAATGGCATCTGTGAAAGGAGTGTTGGTACATAACGGGATTGCATAACAATCCCCGGGGGTCGGCGAGCGTAAGCGAATTGGGGGCGAAACCTTCTCTGTGACGTCATGGACCGGAAAGTGAAATCAGGATAATACGAATTATTCAGGTAGTTTCACTCTGCGAAGTTTGCGAAGCAAACCAAATGGCATCTGTGAAAGGAGTGTTGGTACATAACGGGATTGCATAACAATCCCCGGGGGTCGGCGAGCGTAAGCGAATTGGGGGCGAAACCTTCTCTGTGACGTCATGGACCGGAAAGTGAAATCAGGATAATACGAATTATTCAGGTAGTTTCACTCTGCGAAGTTTGCGAAGCAAACCAAATGGCATCTGTGAAAGGAGTGTTGGTACATAACGGGATTGCATAACAATCCCCGGGGGTCGGCGAGCGTAAGCGAATTGGGGGCGAAACCTTCTCTGTGACGTCATGGACCGGAAAGTGAAATCAGGATAATACGAATTATTCAGGTAGTTTCACTCTGCGAAGTTTGCGAAGCAAACCAAATGGCATCTGTGAAAGGAGTGTTGGTACATAACGGGATTGCATAACAATCCCCGGGGGTCGGCGAGCGTAAGCGAATTGGGGGCGAAACCTTCTCTGTGACGTCATGGACCGGAAAGTGAAATCAGGATAATACGAATTATTCAGGTAGTTTCACTCTGCGAAGTTTGCGAAGCAAACCAAATGGCATCTGTGAAAGGAGTGTTGGTACATAACGGGATTGCATAACAATCCCCGGGGGTCGGCGAGCGTAAGCGAATTGGGGGCGAAACCTTCTCTGTGACGTCATGGACCGGAAAGTGAAATCAGGATAATACGAATTATTCAGGTAGTTTCACTCTGCGAAGTTTGCGAAGCAAACCAAATGGCATCTGTGAAAGGAGTGTTGGTACATAACGGGATTGCATAACAATCCCCGGGGGTCGGCGAGCGTAAGCGAATTGGGGGCGAAACCTTCTCTGTGACGTCATGGACCGGAAAGTGAAATCAGGATAATACGAATTATTCAGGTAGTTTCACTCTGCGAAGTTTGCGAAGCAAACCAAATGGCATCTGTGAAAGGAGTGTTGGTTTGCGAAGCAAACCATATGGGATTGGCGAGCGTAAACGAGCAGGGGGCGGTGCCCCCTAGTACTCTACACATCGCCAACAGTGTCACCTCACTGCTCCGATATCATATTTACGTATGCTTGTTGTTCTGTGACTTTCGTGGCTAAGTTGCCTCTACTTTATTTACAACCCTCGTAGATATGTCCAGATGTGTTCTGGTTCGAACTTTAACCTGACATGCCAGAGTAGAATCCAATGAGAGAGCGAACGTTAGTATTGGATGATCAAAACACCGGTTTCTCAAGGTCCAAATAAAATACTTTATTGATAGTAAACATTAATCAAATTACAAGTTGGCTGGAGAATACACAAGAGAAATCAATCGCCCGCGAGCAAGAGGAACCGCGGAGCCTTGCGTCAGAAATAAAATTGTTTACTTACTTTTTCTTCTCTGCAAACGAAATTCAACGGAGAATATGGCCATGGCAGATACAAATACATCGTGAAATAAAAATGATTTTGTTGATTTATTACGAAAATGAGGGAAAATTGACAACACAAGTGTAACTTCACTTTTCACCAACACTCACCCATACTGACAAGTACAGATAATCGGATTACATTGATTTGTCAAGACATTGTGTACAATTCTTTCTTGCAAAATACATGTTTGCATAAAAATCCAATTTGAAATTAAAAATCGCTGTATTTATTTTTCCAAACTCAAATTAAAATGCCGTATGCGTACTATTTGATTACTATTTGGTATCACTTCTGCCGGCGAAGTCCGTGTTTGACTAGTATGAATGCAGATTCGGGTGTCGTAACAAACATAAACAATATCACGTAAACGTGAGGAGAAAATAGTGAATCACAGCGAGCGTATCATTTTAATCCTTGGATCACTTAACCCGCCGTTTGAGAACATACGGTTCTTGATGATCCGCGACTTGAGACTTGTGAAAATGGCCGTAAAGAATTCATAATTGGAAAAATCGATTGGTATTATACGAATATATTACTAGTATATACACCAATATATTTCCTCGAGGTTGTACATAACTACCCTACAATAATGGACCGGACAGCAAGATGTGATGGTATAAGGGAAATAATACGTGCTTTAATAAGGGGGTGGGCCCTTACGTGCTGCAATTACGCTAGCAACTCTTCTGGCCATACTTTCATCAATGTTTTGATACACAGCTATGGGCATATGTCCATTTCTGTTGCAAGAATGTCGCCAGTTCAGCTGTACATTTCGGACTTTGTTCCCTGGTCCGTAAGCGTCGCTCTAATGCGTCCCACAAATGTTCTATGGGGTTTAGATCGGGACTTTGAGCAGGCCAAGGATGACGTTTTACATCCCTATCTTGATATCACTGCTTGACCGAGTTTGCAACATGACATAGATCGTTGTCGTGCTGGAAGTAACATTCGTCTATTCCATAAAATTACCAGAGCGTAGGAAGAACCTGATTGTCCAAAATGTTCATGTAGGCCTCGTCGTTCAGTTGACCAGGAACAACATGTAAAGATCCCAGGCCATTCATGAAAAACACCCCCAAACAAGTAGTCGGATTTTATGCGAATCCGCTGAGCGTCCAGTCCAATATTGTAGGGTAGTGTACATATAGTATACAACCTCGAGGAAAGAGTGTAGACAACCTAATGCAGTTTCTCAATTTTATTCCCTCGAATGGGCATTATAATTAAATTTTAGATTGCGAGGCCTGATCTTATGCGCTTCAAAAAGCAAAATAAGCTACCCGTTATTTCAGTTGAATGTAGATTCAAATCTTATTTCTGTGGTGTTCTCTTTCAAATTGGAATAAAGAGGCTGTCGACTAATTCCTTCGTCAGTTTTGTTCTCAAATTTTCTTTTTATCGACCTGCGTAATTGATATTTGAAAAGAAAGTCAAAACCAATTTTTTTTAAGTTATAAAAAGATTAGTAAAAACAGCATCCGGACGTTTTAGTATTATATTTCTGTGATCTTTATTTTTATCATCATAGTTGGCATGTAAAGAGATTCCAATTTTTACAAGTTTTAAGCAAAATACGTAGCATTATATAAGACTAAATAAATAAGGGTATTATGAGGTTAATTATTTCAAACGTATTTAACCCATTACGATTGCGAAAAGTTTACACACACTCATCATGGTGTTTTAAAATTTAATCGAGACATTTGAAGAATGTTACAATTTTAGATTTAACAGTATGCATTTACATTTTTAATTAAATAGGTTTCGTTGAGAGAGATGTTTTTCCGTCGCACAATATATACAATACATCAGAAACTTTGAATGAATGTTTGGGCATCAGTAACACGATTAGTAAAAGTAATGGATTCGCAACCGGTGGGTTGCGAGTACCAATTCAACTGAAGACCGTCGTGTACAAAGAGGGTTGATGCACTTTAAATCTGCAATAACCTCAAATGTAATTACGTTGATGTGGTGTGGAAGTTTAGAGAGTGATGTGGCGTTGCCTCGTCATCTGATCGTGGTTCAAAATTACTTGGTGTAATCCTAGATTCTTTCCCTTCGGGATTGATCCGGACAGTCGCCAATATCCCGTTATGTTGCTCCCAGTGTAACATTAATTAAATTTAACCTTCCTCCAACGGATGTTTAAACACACAGTGTTTCAACAGCTATACCGTTGTTACCGAAAGACAATGACACAAGTACAAAATATACATATTCTAAGTAGAATGTATCCAGTTGTCCTTGATATGGTTTATTTTATTATGGAACACAAATTCAGAACTGTTGTAATACGCAGCTTTGTGACAGAGTATTTCGTCCGTTTTGAAATGTTTCACATAATCCTTTAGAAGAACGACGTAAGTATTAATTGTGCCTCAGATTTTGATGATTGGTGTGCAACGCCACAAATGCTCCTTAGAACGATTGTATAAAAAGCTGTGTGTTGAATTGGACTGAAACAACTACGCATGTATATATTGTCAATGATAATCAGTTCGTTTCATGGTGTAAACCATTGTATGACAAATGTCAACAAATGTGTTGCAAAAAAACTATAAATTTGATTTAAATATTTTGCGAAGTGTGTCTTTGTATTGAATATTTCATTCTAAATTATAGGAGAACAATGTGGCAACTTAGCCACAGATCTTGTGATAATCCCTATGAAAGGGAATTTGAAACGAGCATCTTCCCTAACCGATGGGGAATTCGCTAGATTGATTTGGAACGTGGTCGAAGGAAAACTACGTTCGAATGGACCTATCCATTATCTTTGTTTCATTGTCATGGTGTTAGTATCCTTCTCTACTGGTGTTAGTCTTCATTACATGGTGTTAGTCTTCTTCTCTACTATTATAAAATAAAGTTTCTGTGTGTGCGTGTACGCAGTGTACTGACAAATTTATGGCATTTACAATAATGAAATTTGGCACACATGTAGTCCCAAATGTTTTGCGATTTTATAGACCAGCCCGATTTTTAAAATTGAATCTTGAAAATTTTAAAATTAACTTAATGCGATGTTCAATTATTATTTTCTTTACTCCGAATGGCAATAGTCATGAATTGGATTTGAATGAATCCGTATTTACTGCGCATGTGTATCCGTTGCCGTGTAGCCGCCCGATTACAGGATATCCTTTCAAAAATTTATTGCCTTTTTAAAAGCATTTTAACTTTTAGTAAGCGTTAGCTTTTAATCTTTTATATAAGTATCTTTTTATTGTGCTTGCTTCATTTTTGGAACTGGATAACGGTTGTGCTATACGTTTGTTATTGTTTCTTTTTTAGGCTATGATAGTTTGGATTTTGATTTTTAAAGCATATTAACTTTTAGTTTGGATTATTTGGATATTTTTTTCAAAGTTTAGCGATAGTTAATTTTGATCTTTTGTGCAATTTCTGGTTTGTTTCATTTATGCAATCTTTTGTTTGTTTCTGTATAGTACTTCGGTTTTCGTATAGTTAATATTTAAAATTTTTGTTTCGATGTCTTATGGAAAGAAAAGCGATATTTAATCCCAATTTTAAATTTAATGTATAACATTTTAAAATGAATTTATAATTATATTTTTGTTTTATTTGAAAAGGTCTTTACTGCAATCAGGCCAATCTTGGATTTGGATCATATATGCAAACTAAGAACATTTCTTCTATGTAGTTCTATGCTCACAGGATGATGATGTGCTCTTCGAACGAGCAATGTAAATGTTGCTGTACGAAAACAAAAGTACACAGAAATCGCTTAACTTCCAAAAAGATATCAAAACCAAAAGTTACAGGTGATGCTTTTGTAAATTTTTATGTTGCATAAATTATCACAATTTAATATTGCTATTTTTTCCAAAAGACACTCAAACACCGAAACAAACAAAAAATTGCATAAAAGAACAACAAAACTATGACATTTCGCTATAACTGCCTCTTTTCATGTACGCCCTACAATGTTTTGTTATACGACCAAAACAAATGCTGTGTTTAAATTTTGTTTAGTAACAGCTTCTCCCCTTAGGCGACACTGCTACATTTTGCCTCACGAAAATATCAGTAATGTTTGCATAACATTGTCATCATTAATTTATTGCGTTGTCGCTATACTGCAGTTAGACCAACACCGACTTTATACAAAGCCCACGTCACAACTCAAAATCCTGTCGCGAGGCTACTTTTACGCGCTACGATACGAACTGAAGTCAGTTCAGACTAATAGGTGTAGTTAAACATAAGTTACTTTTTCATATTCGTCTTATGATACACACTCACTACCCAAAGTTAAGCACGGAGAGTAAAATGTTAATTTCCAGAAGCCAATCTGAATTTGAGATGCTCTAATGTGCTGCACAGAAAGAAAGAAGTATTCAAATGCGTTAGGGAACGGCTAATAACGGTTTCGCTTTGAGAAATATGCTAAAAATGCAGTCTTGGATTCAAACATTATTTTGTTAATCACACCAATGCTTGGACTTAAATTTGATTTGAACATACAACCTTATGATGTGCAAACTTTGGACTCGGTGTAATAGTTATTACATCACATTATGGTTACCCAGGACGTATGTGAATTCGGCGAATGGTTTAAAAATGAACATTTTGGAAATAAACACAGGTTATTTGAATAAAAATTTTCTGAACAAGAAACGCTGAGTTTCGAGATAGGTCCATGTTTTCATTGTCCCGATATTTTGAATTGCTTGATATCAAAATGGAATTAGAAAGATTAAAAGGAAAACGGAAGGGTTTGAGAACTTCTCTCAGTAAGCATTTAACAAAAATTGACAATACTTTAGGTGCGGAAAATATCGGAAGAGTACACAAAAGAAAGGAAAATTGATGAGCTCTTAAATTTAAAATCTCAGCTCTTACAGAAATATAATGGCTAATTAAAGCTGATGAGGAAGTGCACTTAAAAATTGAAATAAGCGATATGGAAGATGAGATAGTCTTGAGTGAAGAATATAAAGATAAGGTAATCGAGACAAAATCAAAACTTGAGAGGCATTTAGAAATATTATATGGTAGACCGCAAAACGTTATTCAGCTAAACAAGGATCAATATGCGGCTAGTATGAATAATTCGACGCAAACGCATATTAACGTTTCCTTTAGAAACGAAACTAAAAATGTTGTTAAGCTTCTAAAATTAAACATTTAAACTTTTAACGGTGATGTTAGTATATATTTACATTTTTGGAATTCCTTTGATGTGGCGGTTAATAATAATGATTCATTAACAAAAATTGAGAAATTTACCTATCTAAAAAGTTATCTTGGATTAGTTGCATTGAGTGCAGTTTCGGGATTTTCGCTTACCGATCAAAATTATGATGCATCAATACAGTTGTTAAAAGAAAGGTTTGGTCGAACAGACATAATTATGTTGTCGCATATGCATAAACTTTTGTTAGTAGATTCAGTTAAATAATGTCACTATGTAATTGGTTTAAGAAAAATGTATGACGCAATAGAAGTTCAAATAAGATCACTGCAATCAGTAGGTGTAGCTACAGGCACATACAGTAACTTATTATGCCCAGTAATTTTGCAAAAATTACCCGAAGAATTGAACTTAAATTATAATCGTCAACGTAAGACAGACAAATTATTTGATATTACGAATTTAGTCGAATTTGTAAGAAAGGAAGTAGAATGTAGGGAAGCTTCATTAATATTACCTAATCCAAAATATTCTGATGTAAGGGAATATTCATTTCGAAACAGAAACGATCAAAGTTGCCCAAATAAGCCTCACTATTCGAATACTAAAAGAAATGGTTAGTTAGGCAATAAATCAAGAGCGGCAGTTTTAACCACTCAAGTAGATGAAAAAGACTCGCATCCTCGTAAATACGATCTTAACGCGAAGTATTACTCAAGGCGAAACTTGAATCCGTCATGAGTTAATAGATATATGGGTAACGAAAAATGTATATTCTGTTCTAAAAACCATATGAAACATGATTGCTTACTAAGAGTTGATGAAAAGAAAAAGGCATTAATGGCAAAGGGTTTGTGTTTTGTCCGCTTTTAAAATCATAGCAGAAAATTCTGTGATCGCAATTATCAAAAACGTAAATACTGTGGTTCCTTTTCTCATTCCTTAATTAGTGGGAATGAAGGCGAAAGAAAAAATACTTCGGGGCCGATTGTAGAAAAATATCCCCAGGAAGAGGCCACACAGGAGGGAAAAAGAAAATTATGTGTTCTCGGTTTCGCTCTCTGCTAAAGAATAGTAAAAGGCGCGCTCCTAGTTCGGTTTTATTACAAACATTCTCGGTTCTAGTCAAAACAAACCCATGTGTTCAAATGCGCTGCATTTTAGATGGAGGCGACAATCGTTAATTTGTGTTAAGAGAAATAGCTGACTCTTTGAATTTGAAGGAGATTAATAAAGAAGCGTTAGTTATTTATACGTTTGGGATCGAAAAGCGAAACCTCAGAAAGGCGCACTTGTGATGTAGTGGAAATAACTTTGCAAAACATGAGAAATTCTAATCGGAGCATAAAAATAGAAGCACTTGTAATTGATTCTATCGCTTTGGCAGAAATTAAAATTCCTTCACAATGGGTTCGAAGTATTGCGTTAGAAAAGGGAAGTTATATTGGCGGATATTAGTACTTCCGAAAGGATAAATGTTTTAATTGGGTCGGACTACACTTCACAAATTGTGGGTGAAAGGAATTCAGGAATTAGTAGGAGATTAATAGCGGTTGATAGCTTTTTTAGATATTTACTTCAACGAAAAGATGAGGAATCTAATTGCCAAGAGCAAGTTCCAGTAAATCATTTAATGGTGGAAAAAGAAGAGCTAGATTGTGATAGGATAAAAAAATGTGTGGTTGTTAGAAAATATTGGGATAAATTCGGATAAGGACGAATCTTTGTCGGATAAGGAAATTTTAGAATCGTTTGAACAAAATACTACACATAAAAATAAAAGGTACGAAACACGCTTATTATGGAAGACGGAAAATAAAGAATTGAACAGTAAGTATGAAGTTGCAAAATGGCGTTTATTCAGTTTAAACAATACATTAGTGAAAAATAAGGAATTATATTTGAGGTATGATGAAATTATTAATGAACAATTAAGAGATGGTATTGTTGAAGTTGTAGAAACGAATTTAGATCAAAGTATCGACGCAGGGTATTTTCTTCCGCATCACGCCGTAATACGCGAACAAAAGGATGGTACAAAGGTTAGAATAGTCTTCGATGCATCATCTAAGGCAGAGATTCCCAACCGGTGGTACGCGGCAACGTTTCAGGTGGTACGCAAGGGTGATACGAGCGACCCAAATATTCTACGAAGTTTGTTCGATTTTTTCGTATGTACAACCACGTTATTTTATATCTTATGTTATTTGTTACTAGTTACTTGTGTGAGAGTGGTTTTTCTGAACTTCTCTGTATAAAAAATAAATATAGAAACGGAGTAAGTGTTGAAGAGGACTTAAGAGTGAAGTTAAGCTCCATTACTCCTGATATTGATATTTTAATAAAAGACAAACAGTAAGTTTCGCACTAAAAATTGATTTTTTATTATCTTAGTATTTGTTTGCTTAGTTGTACAAATTATTTCAAATTATTTGTTTTTAGACCTGTGAGTAAAAAATAAAACTGTAATTTTCAATAATCGTTTTATTTTTTCCTTTATTAAAACATCATTAATACGAAATACAAGTGCATTAATCATAAAATATGAAGCTTTCTTAGTATTTTAATTAAAATAAAACAAGCCATTGGGCAATTTTCTGACATTAGATATCCGTTTCTCAAAAATTATAGGACTGGTGGTACGCCAAAAACTTCTAAAAATTTAAAGTGGTACGCAGTTACTAAAAGGTTGGGAACCCTGATCTAAGGGCAAGGGAGCGTTATCGGTAAACGATTGTTTAGAAGGCGTGCCGAATTTAAATCCCGACTTACTTAAAATTAGTCCCAAAGTTCAGATTACAGCAAAATTATATTTTGTATAGACATTAAGCGAGCGTACTTGGAAGTAGGTATTGCCGAGGAATATAGGAATTAAAAAAAAATTTACGGATAAAGGAAAAGGGTCCCAATTTCGATCTCAGCACTCACAACATTCAAACTCTGAAATATAACCGAGTAACTTTCGGCGTTATTCGCAGTTCATTTTTACTGACAGCAACAATACGGCTTCACTTACAAAAATACCAGAAAAGTATGAAGAAGCATACCAAATGCTTAAAGGACTATGTGGGCGATTTAATAAACGGAACTACATGATGCTGTACAATTGAGTAAAGACTTAGTCAAGCCCGCATGAACCTACGTAGATGGGCATAAAATTCCCCAACACTTAATGAAGCATTGAGACATGCAGATATAGATTGCCGAGCAACGTCCGAAGAACAAGGAGTGCCTTTGAAGATCCTTATATGGGACAATATTAATGATACCATGAGATTCGACATCCATCAATTTGAAAGGCTGAGGAATTCTAAGTTCATAACAAAATGAATTATTTGAGCAGCTTGCGGCATTCTGTTTGACCCAATTGGCATAATGAACCCATGTTCAGTAAGGATTAAGCTGGTGTTACAAGCGATTTGGGGAAAAGGTATAACCATGGGTTGAGTGCGTTCCCACTGAAATAAAAACTGCATTTCTGGAATGGCTCAGTGAAATAGAAATAATAAGAAACTTTGAAATCCCTAGGCTATATTTCACTGAGATTAATTGGGAGTCATTAGAGGTTCATATATTTTCAGGCGCAAGTCCTTCGTGCTATGGAGCTGTAGCTTATTTTCAGAAAGAAGATGTTACAAGTTTTGTTATGTCGAAGTCTCGCCTGGTCCCACTGAGGAAAGTCACACCAACCAGATTGGAACTGTTGGGCACCTTGATTTCAGCAAGAATGGGATTTTACCTACTGGACACTTTCACTAAGTTAACAAAGAAAAACGTATTCTATTGGACAGATTCACAGATATGTATCCATTGGATTAAAGGGAGAGCCGATGATTGGAAGCGGTTTGTTCGAAATCGTGTAACCGAGATCAAGGAGAAAACAGATCCCGCTCATTGCTATCATTGCGAAGGGAAAACTAACCCTGCGGACAAACTTACTAGAGGAATAAGTGCTCGAACTCTAGTAGACGATTATGTTTGGTTTTCTGGCCCCCCATGGCTTTCAGAAATGGATACCCGGTGTGACAAAGCAAGATCAAGAATTGACACTGACTTGCATTGTGTTGAAGAAGAAAGGCGGAAGTTGGTGGTGACTATTCAAATGAACACTGAATCTTTTCAGCCCTTGCTGAGTCTTGAAAATTATAGTGACTTGAACAAAGTTTTTAGAATCACCGTATACGTCTTGCGATTTATTAAAAATTGTAGAGCTTCTCGTGAAAAGAAAACGGGAGTTATTACTGCGAGTGAAATGGTTAACGCGGAAAAATATTGGATTCGAAATGTTCAGCAGAATGAATTTGAAAATGAATTCATTCAGCTCAAGAACAATGATTCAATTCATCGCAACTCGAAATTGTATGCTTTCAATCCGATTTTGACAGCAGACGATTTAATAGCTTTAAGTGGGAGACTCCAGAATTCAGAATTCGATATTCAACAAAAACACCCGCTGATCATCTCAAATAAAACTAAATTTACCGAACTTTTAATAACGATTGAACATAGGAACTTGTGTCATTCAGGTGTTTCTGATACG
The DNA here is from genome assembly GCA_947359465.1 of Metellina segmentata. Taxonomy (NCBI): domain Eukaryota; kingdom Metazoa; phylum Arthropoda; class Arachnida; order Araneae; family Tetragnathidae; genus Metellina; species Metellina segmentata. Next base: position 2,202,996 of record OX375878.1, read on the forward strand.
CTTACCCAATTAAGAGAACATTTTTTGATAAATTCGTGGCAGGTAAGCTGTGAAAGTTTGTTTGAATAAGTGTTTAAAGTGCATGAGATTTCAAGTTGTGGCTTCATTACCTGCAAACAGAAAATAATAAATGAAACCAACCCCTTTGAAGTCGTTGGAATAGACTATGCTGGTCTATTGTACTTGATGGACCACGACAAAATTTGCATAGCCTTGTTCACATGTGCGGTAACTCGAGCCATACACCTGGAAGTTGTGTCAAGCCTAAGCACAGCATATTTTTTATTGGCATTTCGACGTTTTGTGTCAAGGAGAGGTGTGTGTCGAATTGTGAACTCTGATAATGCTATAACTTTCAAAAGTGCTGATATTGAACTGAAAAGACTGTACATGAACATTAATGAACCAGAAGTTCTTAATTATTTTGGAAAAAAGGGTATCACTTGGCAATACATAGTTAAACGTGCTGCATGGTGAAAAGGATACTGGGAGAGAATGGTTCGGATAACAAAAATTGCATTGAGGAAAATTTTAGGAAGGGCATAAGTTTCCTTTGAGAAATTGCAAACTATTTTATCTGAAATTGAAGCTATAATTAATTAACGTATGTTTACAATGAACCTAACGAACCATTCCCTCTCGCTCCTGCTAACTTTTTAACTGGAAGAATAACTGCATTGCGGAATTGGTCCGGCAGTGGAAATTTTGAATTGTTTAAGGTTTACCCTTAAATTTATAGTTATTACATCACAAACAACGACCAACTGCAAATTTAAAGATGAATCTTCAAATTAAACCTCCATGACTTTAAAGTAATATAAATATGCTAATAACAACCCAACTTTCATTACTATCCATATTAATCAATTCTTATTCATTCATATAATTCTATTCTTACTTTTAATAAAATTCACAGTCGAAAACAACTGTTTGCAAACTTAGGTCGATCCAAATAATGCCAAAAGAGCTCTTGTTAACTTTTTCATCGACATTAGCGAATTAGGCAACGAGTTCCATTCAGTTAAAATAATATTTTCAGTGCTTGTTGAAGTATATTTGTCACAATTTTCCAGATCTTGTAACTTTTTTTCTATGTTTAAGTTTAATTCTGCAATTTTATTCATCCATACAACACTGTTTAGAAATTCAACCATTTCCATTTCTAAGTCATCAATTTGAAGCCAATCGAAAAAAGATAATTTAAGATCTTCAAATTTAAGTTTTTCTGGTAAAATGACAAACTGTAAAGTTTTCTCCATTTCACGAAATTGGGAGAATTTTTCGTCAAATATTTCTTTTGCATTTGCTAATACTGAAGAATAGTGTAAAAGACTTCTGTTTTGTTTTTGACATTGCTGGCAAAATAATACGATGTTAGAAAATGTTCTGTTACTGGTAGAAAATACTTCAATTTTCCAGGAACCATTTGAATATATGTATAGCTTTGTTACAAATGCTTTTAGAATTTCGTACGTTGTGTGTTAAGGCGATTTGACCCCGACCTTGAAGTTTCGTATTGAGCTCATCAAAGTGCCCTGAGAAATCTTAAAAGAACATGAGGTCTGTCAACAATTCAAATTTGGGAGTTCTTGAAATTTGTGAGCGAAATTCTAAACTTTACCCGTTATCTAAAAATAACATTTCGTTTAACAAACTAACCAAACGTTCCAAAAGTTGACCTCGACGAAGGCATCGAGCATTATTGTACATAACCAAACCCGAATACTGAGCATCCATTTCCTCCAATAAATTAAAAAATTGCCGTTTAATAAGAGCATGTGCTGCAGTAAAATTAACGACTTTCGTTACAACAGAAATCACATTTTCAAAACAATTTTAAATGTCTTTTACCCAAACTGCCTCTTGGTGCACAATGCAGTGAAATACGACCAAAGTGTGTCCTATTTCTTTTGCTAGAAGCTTAACGAAACCAACATGCTTTCCTATCATGCTTGTAACTCCATCAGACGTTACGGATACGATAAAAAAAAGGTCTACATTCAATTCAGTAAATTCTTTCTTAACTTCATTCGTAATATCAGTACCAATAGTTCTTCCTCTTAATGTCCTCAATTTAATCAATTCGTCCATCACCATATTTCCAGAAGTGTATCTGCCAATAACTCCAAGTCGGGCAAGTCCGGTGACATCTGTGCTCTCGTCCAAAGATATAGAATACATTTCTGCATTTTTTAAATCGGAAAAAATCGATCGGAAACATCTTTGTTCAGTGACAAGATTCCATCTTTTACCGTATTCCTATTTAACGGCAATTCTTGGATGCGTTTAATTATCGAGTCCTTATTTCCGAAATCGTCAAATAGGCTGTACGAGCACACTAGTAAAGATTCTTTCAAAAAGTCGCCATCTGACAGTGGCCTCTCATGTTTCGCAATGCAGTATGACAAATGAAAACTCGCCGCTGTAATATTATTTTTAGGACAAAATGTACATTTGATAATAGAAGTCTGTATTGCTTTAATTTCCTATTAAAAATTTCAATCTTTTCATTTTCAGACAGCGATGACAAATTTTTGTGATTTGTTTCAAAATGGCGCTTTACGTTGTAGCTATGTGAATAAACAGTTTCGTTCTAATTCACGCATAACACTTTTTCATCTTTTTCTACGACCTCGAATTTGTGAATCCACTCCTCGTGATACGATCTTTCATTTCCACTCCCACTCGCAACGCTTCCATACTTTCGTTTCAGAGTCTTCGACGTATCACCACCCACATCAAAAACACACGAGAAGTACCTATACATCACAGACGTCAGACACAAAAGAATTGAAATTTGGCAAAAAGAGGTAAAAATAAATTTCAAACTATAATTATTTAAAAAAAATATTTCTAGCATAAATTAGGTTATGGAACTCTCAGTCCGACGAATGAAAATATAAATTTGAAAATTAAATTAAATTGATGATAAAATAATGTGATCGTCTCGTGTGTCATCTAAAATTGCTTCGCGGGTCACAGGTTCGCCATCCCTGGTCTAGGAAATAGAAAAAAGACCTCCAGTTTAAATATTTGTTTTTATCGTCTGTTTGGAAAATCATTTCTCCGCGCAAAATCAAAACAGAAACGAAAAAAATAAAGTTAGAATCGGTCATCTTCTATGCTGCCCCATTCAATAATAATTAAATTTCATTAAATTCATTCAAAAAAGTTCTAGATTAAATTTTAAAATTCACCGCGACTCAAAAATTGCAAAAAATTCGGACTACCTGTGTGTCAAATCCCATTACTGTAAGTGCTTTAGATTCATCAGGACTTTGCGTGCAAGAAACAAACAAACATACAGACAAACACTTCCTTTTATAATAGTAGAGATTAAGCGTGTTGTACGGCGATCCAAGAATACAAATAAGGATCACTTTTAGTAGAATAGAAAAATGTATAGACTAGTAGAAAAATGTATAGACTAGTAGAAAAGTGTATAGACTTGTAGAAAATTGTATAGACTAATAGAAAATGTATAGACTAGTAGAAAAATGAATAGACTAGTAGAAAAATGTACTGAAGTATAGGATGATTAAATTGAAAAATAAAATTTATTTACATTTTTCCTTTTCAATATTCTTGTGTAAGGAATTTTTTTATCATACTACGTCAGTTCATTTTTTTATTTAGAAATTTAGACTTTCAGGCGCAATTGCTTGAAAACTCGCGATTGATTTCAGAAACTAATTTAAGGTTTCGACTTGATTGAATATTCACTTTGAATTAAAAAACTCAGGGTTTTGAAGTTTGAAGGAAATCTGTTAGGTCTCCATCACACCAGCATTCAATTTGAACCCAGTAGAAACTGATTAAAGTGGATTCGGGCGCATTGAAGCGATACGCTCCGAATTTTGTCCGAGTGAAAGGTCTTAAGAGGACAATGTACTTTCAAAATGGATTATTTTACTTTTAGTTCAAAAATGAATTGATTTCGGACATAGAGTAAAAATTAATTTTTCAATTGCGATCATTTTTAAAAATGCTATATTGACAACATAAAACTTAGTGGATAAATATGGTTGGTGACAACGCGTGATTCTCCAATTGAGACTGTTCCTGTTTGTCAGTTTTTCTTGCTTAACTAAGATATTTCCTTTTGCTTGAAATCTGCTGTATATATGAAAATGAGGAATCCATTGTGCTTCCTAGTTTTGAAATTTATGCTAAAAATATTGTTTAACCAACGCTTTTTTTCACTAGACGTTAAGTGTTTTGTACACTCATGTCCATAAATTAAGGATAATGCCAGCTTCGGCAAATAAGGGTTCAGGATCAAAACAAACGTGACTTATTCATAAAGCCCATTTATGAAATAAAAGATAAAGAACAAAAAAGATGGTGTGTGATACTATTCATAAAAACTGCGATTTTCTCTCATTGGAGCAATTACAAAAAATATCGACCTTACAAAAACTTAACATGACATGCTTGGTATGATGGTTAATACATTGTATGTCTCCCAGACGATGAAATACAGTCCGTACAACGCCTAGGCATGCTGAGGATCAAATTATCGAGCTGATCTTGGGGAAAATCACTCAGAAAGCAATGCTCTCCAAAGTTCCGGTACACATATGGGAGGTGGTTAACGGGCTGCAACTCGTCGGCCAAGCATGTCCCACACATGCTCTATCGTATTCAAGTCAGATGAGAATGCTGTACATTCCATACGGGTGATATCCTTAGATTCAAGGCATTCGTTTATATTGTTTGCACGGTGAGGACGGGCGTTGTCATCCATAAACACAAATTCTGCGCCCATGGCACCCATAAACAAATGTACCAATAGCAGTGTTTTGCGTTGGCAGTTCTCTTTGGAGGAGGAAATGAAAAAACAAAACTTTCAAAATCAAAGTTGCCCCTCTCTTTTACACTCATATTGAAGCAAGCAAAAGATAAACTAGCGCGTAATCTGCAAAGCGATAGTGTGGTATTTTTCACACATTTCTTATGCTGAATCTTTTGCTTTGAGTCAAAGTTGTATCGGCTAAGAAAGTAACGCCGTTTTGTGTTTCAGCTATGAATCTGGCTAATCAGAGAAGGGGAGGAAGACATGGGTAAACTTTAAAAAACTGAACAAATTTTCAGTTTCTCATTTTTAGTTTTGTTATCGAAGGAACAAAAAAAAAAAAACAGTTCTTTCAAATATTATTTCCTGAAATGTGGCATCCAAAGGTAGTGTAGCTGGCCACGCCTGCTTTATAACAATCGGATCATATCTTTCAAAATTTGTTTTGAAAGTTCATTGTCCTCTAAGCGGAATGAGCCGCTTCTTATTGGAAGCTACTTTCCCCAAATCTGTGTTAATCAGTTTCTACTGAATTCCGATTGATTCAGGTTCGGTTGGTGCGAAGCGGCTTTAAGACAAATGTAAGGCACTCACGTCTTCTGTAATGAAGTAGAAACATAGGAACACATCCAGGAGGGTTGCTGAGGAAATACAAACGAGCCACGGCACCAAAAACGACCTGTTATCCTGCAATGGAAAATTTATTCAGAATCAAGTGTTTCGTTTATGCAAACACAAAATAAAAGGTAATTAGCTTTTTACTGAAGACAAACTATTAAAATACTTCACAAACGTTAGTGGTTTATGGAACACATGGCCCCGAAGGGAACTTAATCTCCTGTATTCAAAATGAGACATGACATTTTGGTGTTGTCTTGTGGTTATGGCACCCCTGTATTTGCTGGATTACTTTTTGTTGTATAATGTAATCGCCCATAGAACTCTTAGAAACTTTCTTTGTGCTGCTAGGGCTTAGTCATTCATTCTAGGCAGCATGTGTGAATGTTATGTAGCTTTCTTGTACATCCACTCAATATCAATGAATCCTATTGGTTAATTCTGCAATCCCCTCAAATCTGTATACATATATGTGTTGTATCTTCTATAAATCCTCTCTTTCCTTTTTGCGATCCACATGGCCTGTGTCATTCCTTTCCTCTGAAGGAATCGTATTTAATACTTTTTTAGTATGAACTTTTATCCATATGTTGGCGAGAACGTGATAGTCTCAGTGTTAACCCCATGAACTATGGGTGGTGCTACCACATCGCACGCACAGTAAACTGGTGCAGATATCTAAGCCTTCATGGAGGATTTTGAGAAACTGACCAACATTTATGTGTCGTCTTACGGTTTCTTCTGGCAGTCAACTCAGTTCAAATCTAGCCAAGAGAATCGGGAAATGTGTCGTGGCCTCAAATGTTCTCACGTTGGGCGTGGTGTTGGAAATGTAGGTGCCAGTTCATATGTGATCTCATAAATCTGTATGTGTTCCAAAGTTACGTGGTGTTGTCCTTGGATGTATCTCTACTGGTTTGATCCCGGACCATCATCATTAGCCCGTTGCATTGCAACAGTGCGGCGTTAGTGCAGCGTAATTACCAACCTATGAAGGAGTAAACACGCCCTCAGTTGAAACAAAATTCCACTTCATAACAATTAGCTACAGTTTACCTGTTCCTTAAGAGCAATGCCTCCAGTAGGGCTGTTTTTAATATTACTAGAATTCAGTTTATTTTCAAATATGGTGTCAGCAAGACTCGTGAAAGATTCTGTAACTTTGTATACTTCAAACTGCTTCATGGTTATAATTGGTAATTTCTAATTAACATCGTACTTGTGCAACACAACGGTATATTGAGGATGGTGTGGGATCAATCCCCTGAGGGAAAGAATCGATTACAACACCACGTAATTTTGAACCACGATCAGGTGACGAGGCAACACCTGAGCCGGCATCCCACTCTCCAAACTTCCACACTAACCCAACATGAGGACATTCGGCCACGATGGATTTGAATTGTACCGGCAGCCTCTACGTCATACGCTTACAAACATCCATGCACTAACCCAGATTCGAACCATGAACCTTCCAATCTAGATGGTAAAACCTTAGCCACCAGACCGGTTGGTCGGCGTACTTCATGGTGGAACTGGGTTAAAAAACAGGGTTAACCCAGTGCAACCCAGCTCCAGTATTGCAAGTTAGATACTGTACTGCTGGTTAATTTAACCACAGTACATCCACTCTAGAATATAGAGAGGCTGAATTCGATAGATACTATCCCTAGTAGACTGAATGCCAGTGAAGTTGGTTGCTATGGGGTTTAGTGGCGCAAGTGCCATATTTGGCCATGCTGCCCTAGACACAAGGCATGTCATATCAAGTAATAGGCAAACACACACTTGATAGTTTAACTGACACGAAATACTTAGTCGTCTGGCGTCAATAAGGCGTTGGCCTTCTCTGGCTTGGATTCAAGCTGTCATAGGTTGAAAACGTTCCCGGATGTTGTCCTGAGGAATTCCCTGAAGTCTCCAACTGTCGGCTGAATGGTCAACATTCCGGGATTTTTTGCAATCGCCTTCCCATAACGTCCTAAATATGCTCTATGGGAGAGAGATCGGGAGACCTAGCTGGCCAAGGAAGTGTCGGGAAAGCGTGAAGACAATTCATAGTAACATGTGCCGTTTGCTTATCTTGTTGAAAAGTAAGTCCGGGATGTTGCAAAAGGAACGGTAACAGAACCGGTCGTAGAATGTCGTCTACGTAGCGCTGTGTTGTAAATGTGCCATTAATAACTACCAAAGGATTATCAAAGGAGATGGCGCCCCAAACCATAACGCCCTTTTGGGGGCATGTGTTGCGTGCGATTGTAAGGGCAGGATCCCCACGCTGCCCTGGACGTCTCCAGAAACGGCTGCGGTTGTCGTCAGGACACATTTGGAAAGGGGACTCGTCACTAAAGACTATACGTCTACAGTCAGCGCCATTCCAAGTGGATCGAGCCCGGCACCCCATGTAATTCTGCACATTCTTAGAGCGTTGATTTTTTTGTTGTTGTAGAGTCTAGTTTCGGGGTCAAATTACTGCTAGTTTGGGTCACGTTACTGCTAGTCTGGGTCACATGTTCCTTTGTACGAAAAATGACACCATTGCTCCCTACATTTGTGCTTATGGTTTGATTGTCCTGTGCTAATCTTAATAGCCCAGTCTGTGAGTAACAGATAGCAGTTTTTTGCAAAATGAGACTGGACGGCAGCTAAGAGTGAAGTTGTGACAGAACAACGTCCATTATCACAGTGCTTTATTAAGTTGCAGGTAGGGATGTGCACGGTATTTGTAATTCACCTAATCATCGACCAAACATCGAAGCACATGACGCCTCTTTTGGAGCCATCTGAAATTTATCAGAAATGCCATCTAGCATGTTTCGGAAAGTGCGTCGGTTGCACATCAAGTATACCAGTCACCAATTTAGCAAGACGCTTGAAAGACTGCAATTTTGTCAACTCAAATGTACTTAAATTTGGGCTGCACTGCCATGTATACTACTGAACTGTAAATTAACTTTGTAGAGGTGGTGAGTTTACCAGAATGTTGTAAAAATATCTGACATTGAACACCGATGTTTCCTTGTTGGGGTAGTGTGGAAGTTTGGAGAGTGGGGTTCCAGCTCCGGTGTTGCCTCGTCATCTGACCGTGGTTCAAAAATACGAGTTGTTGTCCTCTGATCATTTCCTAAAGAGATTGCTCCCGGACCGTCGTCAATAGCCCGCTGTGTTACTCTAGTACGACGTTAACTAAAATTACCATTACCGATGTTTCCTTATGTTACAATATAAACGGAAGACTTCCATGTTAAATCTTTATTTTCAGCCCTTTGAACGATGTAACAGATTAAAACAACTTTTCATATTGGAACAAAACAAGAGGAATTATGTTTGATTTACATTATAAATCAAATCGCACACATAAATTAAATTATCGAAGAACGGCCACTTATATTAACAGATCTTAAACTTATAAATTAACAGATCGAAGACTGGTCACTTATATTAACAGATCTTACACTTTAAATTAATATATTGCACAACTACATATTAGCAGACCGTATCTGTTGACAACTGTTTACTACTTTTAGCTCGCAAAATATTCCAGGCTCTCGTCACTGCACTGCACAATCCTCTCACCGAGAATATAAGATGAAGAAGATTGTGTAATTAAATCGCACCCCCAACTCTACCGAAACTAATCATTTCAGACGCAATGGAAGATTCAAATAGGGACTAGCTATTTCGATGGAAATAAAGCAGATTAAAGGAATGGTAAATAGCGGAAGTTTCTCTCCATGGCAATAGTTAGATTCTCCCAATAATAATAAAAAATATTTAGGTAAAATGCGTGTCTCGAAAGAATTAAACGTAAGGCGTTTATGGAGAGTAAAGTGACTTCGAAAGTTTTCGAAGCGCAGATGTTTTTGATAATCACTTTAACCAATCAATAATTTAGGATTAATGCTTTCACTCATAACCACAGATTTTTAAACCGAGCGATTGGTTGGGGGTATTTTAATAAACGTCGCACTGGGATAACACAGCGGGTTATTGGTGACAGTCCGGAATCAGTCTCTAAAGCTTTGGTTTCCAAAGAAAGTGGAGCCGTTATCTAACTGCCGTGAAACGTCATCATGCCGCGGGCATAACTAGACGGCCATCTAAACAAGAATCCAGGGGTGCAACTTAGAAGGACAGAATACGTTGGAGAATGGGCAATACAGACGGCTGCCGTGGTTTATTTTATTCCAGAAACAAAACAAAGTGGTTTTTTATTCTGTCGTTCAAAGTTTCTAACTTCGAGATCGTTGAAGGTAGAGTAAAAATTTCAACAGATTTCAAAGCAGCGTAAATTTCTACGCCAGATCGATATCAAAAACAGTTTTATTATTTAATTACTTACCATTTGATTATTTAATTATTTATTAAATATTTAATTATTTATTTAAAGAAAATCACATTTAAGGTATCGATCTGGTGTCAAATTTTCCGCAGATTTCAAATCCGTTGAAATTTTCATTCTGTGTTCAACGATCCCGATTTTATAAAAACGAATTAATCAATGGCAGTCAAAAATGTTTATTTATTTTGCTCCTTTTCGCTGGAATCGTTTGGAGCTGGAAATGAAATCTTGCCGCAACAAGAGAAAAAACGCTCCCCAACTGTTTGAGACCGCGATGACGACAGTCATGGAAATGGCGGCTCCGATCATTTTCGTTACGCTCCCAAACAACGCTCTCTAGGAAACCAACACCATGTGTTAGTATAAACAACGTTTTCGTGACGTCACCCACCGATACATCACGGCCGCCAGATCACGGCTTTCTTAGGAAACCGGAGCTTTAGGGATTGACCCAAGGACAACGCCAAATCATTATGAGCAACGGTTAGATGACGAGGTCAACACTTGATCTTGCACCCCTCTCTCCTAACTTCCACGCCACGCCAATGCGAGGACATTTGAAACCACGACATATTTAACGTGAACCAGCCTCCTTGTACACGACGGTCTTTGGCCAGGCCTTGTTTCAAACTCGCCATCCTCCGATTTCTCATCCGTTGCTCTTCCAATTGGCCTATCACAGCCCTAAAATCAAGTGACTGGAAGAAATAGCTTGAAGCAGCGTGCAATTGTTTCATCTATTTCATGAGAATCAGAAGCATGTGTATTCAGAAGCAATTACAAAGCTTAGGGCTCGACGTGTGTCTTAAACAGTAACTTACAAAACAGCGACTTTCAAAAGAAATAGACGAAGCCTGTAGGCGAAGCTTCGTGTTATTTCTCCCGATCACTCGGTCACATTCTATTCATAAAAAGCACGTATTTAAATGTAGGACTAATTAGGATTCGTGTCCCTGTTATCCGCTTCTGGTAGACACTCTTTTCTCACAGCACAGTCATGCAATTTAGCCTTGTTGACTGGTTAATGCTAGTATCGGGCATAATTAAAACTATTCTTTTCGTTTCTTTAGCCAAATCGATGCCCAGGCTTTCGTGACCTAAGCTTCTGAGACCACACGACAGTGAATCCTCCCATATGGATTAGAAGGTCGATATTTTTATTCCATTTGGACACTTACTATTAGAATAGGTGCTTGTTCTGCCAAATACGGGCGCATCAAAATATGCAGTTACAGTAACATACGTGTTTCGGAAGAACATTGACGCGAGTGCGAAATATGCGTTTTTGCAGTTATATGCATCAATTGTCTTTCACATGATTCATCCTTCCAATGAAACGAGAATTGAAGTAAAGTAACATTCAGCTCCCTTACAGAATATAGCGATATTATTCAAATTTGAACTCTTTTTCATCAACTTTAAGAGTAAATGCGAGCAAACGTATTTGTGACAGATTATGATACGGGATGATAGTTTTTCAGTGCCACAGTGACGTAAGTGCTTGTAAGAAGTTGTGAGTTCAATTTGGCGGGAACAACGATGGGATTGTGTATTGTGCCGTTAGTTAAAATTGTTTGTGTTTCATTATGTGAATAACTGAACAAAAAAAAGGTCACAAAGTTTGTTGCAAAAAAAAATAATATTAATAAATTTAATAAAACAGATTTGAATAGCCAACTTTAGTTTGATTATTTCACTCTAAATTTTAGGAGAACAATGACATAACTGTAAAATTGGGAGTGAGTATTCAAGATACACCTTCACGAGTGGAACAATTTAAAGGAAACATAAATATGTTGTTATTAGCCCCAGCTCTCATAACTAGCAGTTAAAGCATTTCTTTCAAACTTCCACTTGGTAGGGATTTTTTTCAACCTGTCCTGCGTTCGAAATGGCCGGAAACCCATAGAAGAGATTCCGCTATGGGTTGATTATCTCTAAGGTATATTGGTTATTTTATTTTATTGTTCACTTGGAATTGCGGCCTTCTGATTGGTCTGTTCCTCAGAATGGGTCTTATAGTACCGTACATTTTAGAATTACAGCCTCTTTCGATCGATCTGCTCTGTAGGTTGGTTATTATATTGCATTGTTCATCAAGAATTGCGGAAACTCGATTGGTAGTTAATTACCGTCACACTAGAGCAACACAACGTTCTAGTGAAGATGGTGCGTGATTAATCCCGAGGGGAAAGATTCGATAAGAACACGTAATTTTGTACCACGCTCAGATGAGAAGACACCGTAATCTCCAAACTTCCACAGCCCACCAATGTGAGGAAATTTGAGGTCACGCCAGATTTAACATTTACCAGCCTCCGCATGCACGACGGTCTTTGATTGGACCTAGTTTTGAACTCGTAACCTTCCGGTTGCTAATCTGTTGATATTCCAATTGGGATGTCGCAGCTCCTCGCCTGCTCCGGCGCGTACTCATTAGTGTATTCTTCATTTTAGAGTTACGGTCATTCGATTGGTCTACTGCGTGGGTTGTTATTATATTATCTTGTTGATTTAGTATTGAGGCCTTATGATTGGTTTGCATCGTAGGTTGGATATTATACAGGGTATCCATAAAAGAATGTCCCAGTTTCAATGGTATATTATAACACTTTAATTTAGAATATTTACAGCAAATCAAACTCACCTTGTTTTTCATACAAATATTCAATACGTGCACCTTTAGTTATACGGAACACATCCAAACCTAAAGTCCAATTCTTACCGTAACAGGGGTGGCTTATCTGGATATGTTGAAAGAATGGCTCTTTTTCCCAATTAGTAGAGGGTGCCTGTAAACTATATTTGGAAACAGGATGGAGCCCCTCCACATTGGAATCTCTTTGAACGAGAGTGGTTGAACGTCAAAGTCCCTGACCGTTGGATGGGTTGTAATGGTAGCGACGACAGAGCTCTCTTTCGCTGACCTCCATGTTCACCTGACATAACGCCATACGATTTTTTCCTTTGGGAATTTATAAAAGATCGTGTTTATGTTCCGCCTCTACCTAATGATTTGAGACACAGAATTGAAGACGCTATTGCTCCGGACTTGTTAACCAAAGTGTGGGAAGAATTGGACTTTAGGTTGGTTGTGTGCCGTATAACTTAAGATGCACATATTGAACATTTGTAAGAAAATCTAAATGAGTTTACCTTCAATTTTATATATGACTTTCTGTAAATATTCTAAATTAAACTGTTATAATATACCATTGAAACTGGGACATTCTTTTATGAACACCCTGTATTGTATTGTTCATTTAGTATTGATGCCTTTCAATTGGTCTGCATCATAGGTTCGTTATTATATTGTTCATTTAGAATTGAGGCATTTTAATTGGTCTGCATCGTAGGTTAGTTATTATATTGTATTGTTCATTCAGAGAATTGAGGCCTTTCAATTTGACTGCTTCGTTGGTTGGTTATTATTTTGTTTTGTTCATTTTGAATTTTTTGCAGCCTTCCGAATGGTACTAAGGATGGTTATTGTATTGTTTGTTTAAAAATACAGGTTTTCGATTGGTCTGCTCCTCAGGGTATTATTACTTTGCATCAATCACCTGGAATTGAGGCCATTCGATTGGTCTACTCCGCAGAATGACTACATTGCCATTGTTCGCTTAGAAGAGCCTTTCGATTTGAACAGAAAAACTGGAAAGATCGGGGGTCCATTCGAAACTATTTCCCGAATATGTGCCTGTCCCCAACGTCATCTCCTCCATCGATCAGAGACAAAAGAAAGCGTCACACCTCAACCAAACCGTGACAAGATAGTTCTTTAATTGGGCGCCGCAGTGTTCGAAAGCGAAATCAAATACCTCCCTCTGACGGACACGGTGTTCCCACCGGAGCCCCCGCGGTGATTTAGAGCTCGGATCTCGTGACAGATCTCGGATAGAGGAGTTTGATTGATTAAAAGTGGGGCTGCGCCGATATGAATGGGGCGCGCGGGCAGTCGTCAGTTGGACGTCGGTTCCCCTCCCGCGCACACACTTTTCTAACTTGTATTCATATCGATTCGAAATGTGAATGAGATTCAATTTTCACTCGCGCAGTTTTTGTGCGTGGGCGGAGGATGAAATCAGGTTAGATATCTGAAGGTGATATGTCCTGGTTTTTTGAAAGTGACGTGTTATTTTTACGGGAATGTCCTGGATTCGAGTTGGGTATCTACATGCATGGAATGGAAAAGTGTTACCGCTTTACTGACTGGATCGATTGGAATTTAGGAATGTTAATTATCTTATATTTAATGAAGAATCTTGGATCAAATTCCTTCGGTTTCAATGAAGGACCGATGCAACAGTTGATAGTTAATTGACACTTAGGTAAATAGTTGTCGTGAGGTAATCCCTCTATGTATACCACTATGCCTCGTCATCTGACAGTGGTTCAAAATTACTTGGTGTTAAAAAATAGTTCAAAATAAATTCGAAATGATATATGTAGTTGATTGGTCAACACTAATTCGATTTCATACCAAATAGCGATAAGCTATATTTGAGGTAATCCATCTATGTCTCGTCATCTGACAGTGGTTCAAAATTACGTGGTGTTGTCCTCGAATCTTTGCCTAGGGGGATTGAGCCCGGACCGTCGTCAATAGCACGTTGTGCTGCTCCAGTAGGACGTTAATTAAATAACTACCTACCTAAGCTGATAGAAACACAATTATTAGTTTTGCCTCATACTTAATTCGTATAGTGGTTGTCGCTGCTTGTCCATTTTCATTAGGTAGGTAGGTATTTTAACTAACGCTGCACTATAGCAACACAACGGTCTAATGACGACGGTACTGGATCAGTCTCGAATGGAAAGATCCGAGGACTCCACCACGTTATTTCACACTCGTCGGATGACGATGTCCGTTTTCGGACCTTGGGCCACAAAATCCCAAATTTATTAGAACTAGTGTAGCGTTGATCTTCCAACCTGTAGGTACCATATTTTAAAATTGTTTTATAAGTGCATTGTTCCTGTTAGTAGCAGTGGTAATTGCTCACAACCTGCACGACTTTGGTGAAGTTTTGTTTCAAATAATATTCAAAAGAATAGAAATATTTTGTCCTAGACGGACTAGAATCCGCGACTCTGGGCAAACTAAGATGCCCGCAGGTTCCTTGAAAAAAAGTAAGAAAAAATTCCAATTACTTTTTCGTTGAACCGTGAAGTTTCTGTTGCTTTACGCACTCTGATATTTGGGTATAAGACAGACCTAGTATTTCTGGGACAAAAAAGGACATGATTGAAGGGAATTGGGATCTTAAATACGAACTTTTTTGTGATGTATAGTGCAATTTTTTTGCAACAAATGCAATTTTTTTACGCGTTCTACGCTGCATGTAAAGTACTAAAACCAAAATTTCTCGTACATGGGGTGTATAGAAAGTGCGTTATAACCGCAACATAAATGTAACTTTCTGCATAAATGCAACTTTTTGCATAAATGAAATCACCTTTAACGTTTAAAATATTGCTTAATATTAATTAATATCAAATTACTATTTCATTTTTAGCTCTCTGAATCAACCCTTCGATGACGTGTGTCTGACCTTGCGAACGCTTGAAGTATTGCGAATCGAAAAAGTTCATGGTGAGAAGGTGTTCGTCCTCACAGACGAAAGTGAAATAAATGGCAAGAAGTACTTAACACATTGGTTGACACTCTTGATAATCCAGAGGAAACTTGCGTAATCGACTGCAGAGTTTGCGAGGAGAGTGTTGATTATCAATATGTTGTTCGCCTTGTATATGACGTTTTAAAATCTCTGAATGTTGAGCGAAAGGATTTTGCGCTTCTACTATCCGATACAGCACATTATATGACAGCAGCCGGTTCAGGTTTTCAATGTTAAAGAAATTACTGGCCAAGGATCGGTCATTCAACGTTCTTCTGTATTTCAGTATGTATTATAATACCGTTGTACACGACTAAAATTGTCAATATATTTTGAATTTTTTTCATGCTTTACGAATAATTTATTTTAGAATTTAGTGTATCAAAAATAAATGCAACTTTATTTCCATAAATGGAACTTTAGGGATAAATGCAACTTTTCCCATTTTTAAATGCAACAAAAAAGTTGCCCTTGTGATGTGGTAGAATTCTAGAAAATCAGCCTACCATACCTCTATAACTAGGGGGGGGGAGGGAGTTTTCGTCAAACTAATTGTAGATGGCGGTGTTGTCGTGACAAACCTATTTCCTGTGTGTATTCCGAATGTGACGTCAGTCGCCTTGCTTTTCAAATACGATTTCAGCATCACGTCAAAAATAATTCGAAACGGTATACTTTGTTAATTGGTCAACACTAATTCGATTTCATACCAAATAGCGATAAGCTATATTATAGGTAATCCCTCTATGTATCAAGCCAGATTATTTTTGAACGCAAAGTAAAATCTTTGCGTTCCGTCTGGTGTGTTTGTTTACACTGAAAATCCTTCTCATATACGTCCAGAGTAACGGATAAGGAGGGTTGCGAGTTCAAATACAACAAACACCGCCATGTACAAAGGACTGATGCATGTTAAATCTGTCGTGGCCTCAAATGTTCTTACGTTAGAGTGATGTGGAAGTTTGGAGAGTGGGGTGCCAGCTCAGGTGTTGCCTCGTCATCTGACCGTGGTTCAAAAGGACGTTATGTTATCTTCAGATATTTCCCTTGAATTATTGATCACGGAATGTCGTCAATAGCCCATTGTGCTGCTCCATTGCGACGTTAATTAAATACTTACCTAGATATTTTAAGATAACCCTGATATATATATTATGCGAGAAAATTTGGACAGTAAAAGTAAGTTTCTTGTCTTTGTGTTTACTATTAATATCCCTCATATATCAGACGAGACATCAAATAAATGGTTGGGATTTTGATATTCTAATTAAATTGGGACAGAAATAAAATAAAATATAAACTTTTATAAAAAAAATAGTTAAGACGTGTTTGCACAAGACCTGTGTATGTTTAGTTTCTTAGATATTGATACATTTTAAGATTTTAATAAGGTTACGGAGAAATATTTTCTTCTTAATATTACGACGTTGATATCAGAGAAAAATTCCCATAATTCCTAAAAGAGTAATATTGAAATGTTTACTAACGATGAAAAAAGCAATCTCGGAATCCAATTATTGGAGACCGATGAATCTTTGATAGATAATTAATATAACTGTGTACACAAATAAAGTGCCATTCATGTCTTCATACATCTATATTCTGTGATGAGTTTTCAACATTTTCTCTCAAATACACATTTATGGAGTTAGACATATTGATATATAACACTAACCTTTTACAAAAAGCTTGCGTGGAAGCCCTCAGACTGCCTCAACACCAACATTATCCGGATGAATCTTAATTCAGCCGAATTGGACTGACGTCTTCGTACCTTTCACACTAAGAGAATCCGAGTAGGTCCGAATCAGAACAATTTCTGTTTCTTTTTTTTTTTCATTAGATAGCGTGGATTGTTGGTTGAATTTTATGGCACACGGGTCATTTTTGGCCAAACAAGAGACAATGTTAAGAAATTAATTGGGATGGAAGAGTCCATACATTATTTCCAAACCAACAAACAAAAAACGCAACTATAGGATACGTGCTCATAAATTAATCCAAGACTAGTTGGTTGATGTTTAATCCGAATCAAAACTCTTTCTTCTGTTTCTCTAGACAGCGTGCAAGTTTGTTTGAATTCCATGACACTAGGGTCATATCTGTCTAAGCTGCGCCAAGCGCAAGACAACGTTAAGAAATTAGAAGTAGGGAAGAGTCCATACATTATTTCCAAACCAACAGACGAAAAACGCAATTATAGAGTATGCGCTCATAAATTAATCAGACTAGTTTGTTGATTTTTAATGCAAATCAAAACTCTTTTTTCTGTTTCTCTAGACAGCGCGCATGTTTGTTTGAATTCCATGGCACTAGGGTCATATCTGGCCAAGCTGCTCCAAACACAAGACAACGTTAAGAAATTAGAAGTAGGGAAGAGTCCATACATTATTTCCAAACCAACAAACAAAAAACGCAACTATAGAGTACGCGCTCATAAATTAATCAGACTAGTTGGTTGATTTTTAATACAAAGCAAAACTTTTTCTTCTGTTTCTCCAGACAGCGTGCATGTTTGTTTGAATTCCATGGCACTAGGGTCATATCTGGCTAATCTGCTCCAAACACAAGACAACGTTAAGAAATTAGAAGTAGGGAAGAGTCCATATATTATTTCCAAACCAACAAGCAAAAACGCAACTGTAGGATACGCGCTTATAAATTAATCGAAGACTAGTTGGTTTATTTTTAACTCGAATAAAAACTCTTTCTTATGTTTCTCTTTAGATAGCGTGGATGTTTCGTTGAATTGAATGGCACAAAGGTCAAATTTGGCCAAGCTGCATAAAACACAACGTTTAGTAATTAGATAGCATGGAAATAATTAATACACTGATTCGAAAACGACGAACACGGAAATTCAACTGTGGGATACGAGCTCATGAAGTTAATGGAAGACTGGGTGGATGATTTTTATGGCCCAACGGTGCCATATTTAGAACAAGTTACGCGACACACAAAACTAGAATAGTCATAATACCTTCTTAGAGATTTCAGCAAAATTCCATAAGAAACACATTCAAATATGAAATAAATGTAATTGTCCCCCTTTTTCTGGCTAATATTTATTACAGAATTTAAATTAATATTTATTACAGAATTTAAATTAATATTTATTACAGAATTTAAATTAATATTTATTACAGAATTTAAATTAATATTTATTACAGAATTTAAATTAATATTCGGGAAGATATTTCAAAACAATTATACGGAAAAGCATATTAGAAGTTTCAACGTCGGTGTCTTTGTACTGATTAAAGAAAACTGTGTAATAAAAACTATGCCGAATCCATAATTCGCGAGCAGAACACTTCAAACATCAGAAGCAGAACACACGAATTTAAAAGTGTGAAAGGATTTTAGATTAATCAGCTCTTTCCTATCGAAGAGGCTCTTCTGAATCTTTGTCAGTCGGTTTCTACTGGATTCCGATTGACCTGGATTATATTGGTGCGAAGGGCTTTCAGTGGCTAATATGAAAGTTAAAAGTGTTCTTTCAATCATAAAATACAAAGTGTAATGGTAATAAGATGCAACTTACACTATATGGACAAACGTATTTGGACATTCCATGGTTTTCAGAAAAAGTACTTTATTATTCTATTTCGTAAAGGGTAGACCCTCCTTGAGCTTGTATTACAGCTGCAAGGCATACTTTCCACAGGTTCTCTGTAAGTCTGGTCAGAAATATCTCGCCATGCTTCATGCAAAGCTGTGAGAAGAGATTATTGTGACGATGGGCGTGCGTGAAAGTGTCGTATTCATCGCTCCAGTTTGCCCCCACAAATGCTCGATCGGATTGAGATCGGGGCACTGAACAGGCCAGTCAAGCAAATTCATTTCATTTTCAGGAAACCAGTACAGCACACGTTTTGCAGTATGATTTGCAGCTCGATCTTATTGGAAGAAACAACCATAATCGCCATAGTGTAGACAAGGTCGAATGATTTAGAAAGTCGAGGTACACGCCAGCGTTCATGGTACCAGGTTCATAAAGCAATGGACCGAGTCCTAACCAGTAAAAAGAACCCCATACAAAGATGGATCCTCCTCCGAATCGCTGCAGTGTCCAAACACTTTTGTCCATATAAGGTAAAGCTAGGAGAGTCTGCGCACAATTGGACAGAATAATAAAAAACAATCTAACTATCAATTTTTTACTAAACTTTTCATGAATAATTGTGACTTTATTTGTTTTTTACGCATTTTCATTGCTATTTTGTTTTTATGCTTTAAACTAATACAACAGTTGTAATAAAACCAAGAAAGCTATATTGCGCAATAGGTTCTTATGGGGTCGTGGAGACTGCGCACATGGGTTGGAGAGATTGTTCGAAAAAAGAACTACAGTTAAATTGTTAACAATAATAATTACACTTAAAGGGGATAACATACACCATGCCGCTGGTGTAAGCGATATTTTAGTGGTAACAAAAGTTAATATGCCGCACAATAAAGGTTAATAACAACTTTATTATTTTTTACAAAATTATTTTTCAGCAAATTAATTTATTACCAAAATTATTTCAAAAATTATGTTTTTTTTTTTTTTTTTCAAAAATTGTTTTAAAATTAATTTATTTTTGTTTGACATATAATTTGCAATTTATGCAAAATTTCCAATAAGCTGCGTAATCTCTCCAAGCATGAAAACGAATGGGGAAAATGCGCCATCTCTCCTAAGTAGCAGATGCTCAAACTCTCCCATTTCGGTAGTAGAGATTGCGCGGCCTTTTATTTAAGCATGGTCGCTTCTAGAAAGAACCGTTCGTGTTCGCAATGTCCGTCTAGGTTATTAGACTCATGAGAAACCGTTTAATTAAAAAATATTTTGTACTATTGCCATTCTATGAAATTTAGAGAAAGAGATATGAAAATTCAAGCTCTTATCTTGGGAAAACAAAACAAAATGGCGATGTTTTATCCTAAACGCTCGAGACACACAACCTGCACTTTCAAGTAGACACTCCACTACTGCTGTTGTACAACTATATGGAGTCGCTGCGCGCGTACTCAACTCTTTCCCCCCGACCCTCTTTCTGCGCAATCTCTCAGACCGCGCAAACTCTCCTCGCTTTACCTTAGTGTATATCCCTCGGAAGGTTTCACTGGGTATTTTCCATATATCTGTATTGCAATAAGGCCACGGTAGCCGTATTGGTAGAGTAACGGATTGGCAACCTGAGGATCGCGAGTTTAAATCCAACAAAAGACAGTCATGTAAAAAGCGTATGGTGCACATTAAATTTGTCGGGACCTCAAATTGTTCTAACATTGGCATGATGTAGAAGTTTGGAGAGTGAGGCACCAGCTCAGATGGGACCTCGTCATCTCGTTCCTTGGATCTTTCCCTTTGGGTTTGAACCCAGACCGTCGCCAATAGCTTAGCCCGTTGTTTTGCATCAATGCGACGTTACTTAAAAACCTTCCTTTCTTGCATTGCAACGATTGCGATAGTATACAGTAACTAGGGGGCCCGCCCCCAGCTCGCTAACGCTCGCCAACCCTCGGAGGATTGCTTCGCAATCCGCATTGGATCGCTGCGCGAACAATAGCTCCCTTCGCTCGCATCAATGAAGACATGTGTCCTAGCAGAAGGAATTGTTTACAAAATATAATATTCCAAAAAAATATTTTTCAAATCTAAATTTTTTGCTGTTTTTCAGAAAAGATATATACAGTACCTCTAAAATCAGAATTCAAATGAAAACTTTGAGCAAATTTTGACTCGAAATGTGAGCTCTGATTTGAAAATTGAATACCCAGCATGTTGTTTGTATGTACATTTACCCCTGCACTTGAGCCACCCACGCTTTTCATTGAGTTTGTAGTCGAAAGTTGTAGTGCAAGCGTCTTGTTGAACTATAATTGTTGACCCTGAAAATGACCTTTTTTTAAATGTCCCTGAAAAGATCCTCCGCTTTATTTGATTTCTATTATTAACTGCACAGCTCGACTAAAATTCATTTTTTTCCAATAAAATTTCATCCGATAACGCTATAAATTCAATTGAAGCGCGAGGCTTCGTGATAAACAAACAATCGTACAATGTTGCCAAAACGCGATAACTAATAACGTCTTTTTTGCGTGCCACGTAAGAGAATTATATATATATATATATAGATACCTCAACAAGTCATGTTTGTGACTAAGTCATCAATTTTCTGCTGTCCTATATAGTTTTTAAGTACTGCTTTGTAGTAAAACCCTCTTTTGCTTGTCGAGAATTCAAATGCAACGCCGGATAACTCGTTACTGTTGGTAGGTCTTAAAACATGGAGGGTTTGTGACTGATGGAAACAAAGCGAAGTTTAAAATGAGAACTCTGTTCCTCTTCTTCATTGAAATAGTAAATGAATGCAAATATTCTGTTCATGACATAAATGACTACATAGGTATTGGTAACAAAGTTGGCAGTATGTTTCCAAAGAACCATAAAATATTCATCTACGAAATAATTTTTCGAAGAAAAGCGTGAAAATGCAAGCTACGAGAGTGGAAATGCGAAAATTATTTCACCACCTAATAAAAAGCAGTCTTGGAAGCGCAGAAATAACTAGAAATTACCTTACATCACTTCAAAGTACTCAGTTTACTAGTTTGTCTGAATACCTTGATAAATTAAAAAATTAAGTTATCATTACGCAAGTACATATTCAATCCATTTTGTGACTATTCAGCTATTAAGCGTCAAAATGTTTTCATCCCTTTAGAGGATGAATTAAGGTGTTAATTAGAGAGATTAAAATATTGATTTTGTCAACATTTTTGAGAAGAATCAGCACGAGAGGGTAAGGAATTCAACAGGTAATGAACTCCTGACATACAAACATACAATTTACGACTATCGAATCAAAGTAAAATAAACGAGGAAATTCGTTACATTAAGCTTTAATGAGCCTTTAACGATAGGGACGATGCAAAATAAACACTCGACAGGTTTCTCATACAAATTAAGTAAGGATACACAAAGGATAAATTCTTAATGAATCTGAGAGAAGACGGAGAAAAAGATTTTATTACCAGACGATACACAGTCGGGGGTTTGAGGTTAACGAAAGTCGTCTTGGTCGTGGAAATTGACTTGGCTGCATTGCATTGAATTACGTTATCGTTGTGTTTCCGTTCTCGTTTGAAATAACGTAGCAATTACTTATAACGTCACCAATCGCTTTCATTATTAAATTTATTCAATTGTTATTTCTCTATAACAAATATTCAATTACAAGGAACAAAAAATGCATCGTCTAAAATATAAAAGAAAAAGGGAACACACACTATGCAGTTAAGTATAGATAAACACTTTATAAAAGCACATTTCTAATTAAAAGGAAGTCACTAAAAATGTGTCAGACCCCGAGAAATAATTATAATTTAAATTATGTATTTGCAGTGGTTTTCAAAATACCTGTTTGTGATGTTAAAACCAAAACAAAAAAATAAAAAGGGCGAATCCACGTCGTTTTTGTAGGAGGTTGTAAAAAGATATTAAAGCAACGTCTCAACGAAGTTTTAAAGTAATTGAACTGAAATGATATAAGCAATTCAGAAGAATACACACCTAAATATTCAGAATCCTTAAAACCATATCTCGCAACTTTAATTTCTATTTTTTCAACAGCTTAATGGCAGTCGTAATTAGAATTCTAAATAACAGATATTTCGTTGGTTGAATTTACGTCCAACTGGAGCATTTCAACGGGCTATCATCGATTACAGATTTGTGAAGATTGTCTTCTATTTTAATTTCACAATGTTAAAAGCATCTTGTAGAATGGGACCGTTAGTCATTAGCGACTTTCACGGGTCAAGGGAATCGAATTGACTCAACGAATAAACATTTCGTTCCCTTGCATCGACCTTCTAATGAAATAGACTGAGAATGCGTGCGGAGTCGTTGTCGTGAGATCTCTGAGTGGTAAACCACGTTTACTTACGACTTGACTTAGCCGATTGGCTGGTGAGGTATAGACTATGTTTTTTTTATCACTGTGAATAATCACTTTGGTACAGCTACACTGTACGTTTATGAGTGAAGGCAACGTTTTGTCAATTTTTTTGGAGCACTTCTAGTAGCGAGTTATGATAAATTAAGGCAATCCATCTTTCATTACGGTTGTTGTGGTTTTCATGGCAACCTCGGCAAAAGGAAACTTTCAATTTTCATTTTGAATATTCTAGAAATTTCTTCCAAAATCCGTTCAAGTCGTTTGATTTCATTGATTCGTTTGAAAATTTTCTTTCCTCCAATTCGTTATTTTGTTTTAAAAATATCCTTTGATTGTATTGGTCCTTTTAAATCGTTTTCTGTGATACCATTGGTCCATTTATTTGTATTTTGACAGTTGTGGAATTTTTATTTTATTATAATAGTTTTCACAAAAGGATTAAGAGTTTTGTTTTTTTGACCATTTTCGTTTTCATTATTTTTTATGAAAGAATTCTGTTGTTATCAGGTTGTATTATTTCTTGCTTTTTTTCTTCTATAAAACTTTTTCCTTTTCAACATGCCCACTGTATTTAGTGTAATTGATAAGTTTCAGGGTATTCTTACGCAACATTCGTAGCTTAGTTTCTCTGCTGGTTCACAAATGTGTTTTGATATGTGCTTAAGGTTACTACTTTTTGTGAAATTTTTGAAAAAATATACTATACGTCCTGAAATTTGTTTAAAAAGTGTGTTGTAAAAAGAAAAAAAAATTGTTACAGAAAAGAGTCACGAAAAATAATTATTTCCTTTAGAAGTGCGCCAAAAAAAATATCGCCAAGGCCGTTGCCATCGCTCATAAACGTAGAGTGTAGCTGTTCCATCACTTTAACTAATTAATAATTTAGGTTTCATGTTTTTACCCACAACTACTTGACATATATTCAGACCGAGCACATGGAAGAAATAATATGAAGATACGGGTACATGCCCCTTCTACTTCATTTTAAAGTCGATTTTCCCTGTATATTGAGGTCATCACTTTACCATCTCGTAGCTGTAAATAAGAGAAATAGTTCATTGTAAACACAAAGAGGGTTTTTGCCTCTACACACGCTTCAACAGATGACAGCGCTGGAGACCACGAGTTATGAAGTCACGCCATATCTGAAGGTAATTTTGTAATTTTTAATTAATGTCGTATTAGAGCAAAACTACGGGCTACTGACGACGGTCCAGGAAAAATCCCCTAAGGGAGAACCCTTACACCCCTATACGAGGAGAACACCACGTAATTTTGCACCACGGTCAGATGACGAGGCAACACCTGAGCTGGAAGCCCACTCTCCCAACTTCCACATCAACCCAACGTGAGTCATTGTAAACACATGTAGGGCGTCATGCTGAGTGAGTTTTACCCACTATTTTCATTTTTCTTTTCTCCAACGTTTGCGATATGACGTGTCGTGGTGTGCCCCTCGGAGCTTAAGTTTTCGTTTATTATGTCCATATAACATCACCCATGTCTATAAGTATTTACCTAAAATCTATATTTTGTTTAAATATCCTAGACCAGGGGTGACAGACCTGTGGCGCATGCGCCAAACGTGGCGTATTGGATGATTACAAGTGGCGCATTGCATCCTGGCGCCTGCTTATTCTTTTGAAGTAGACGCCATAACTGAATTCATCTCATATTTCCAAGATCACAGTGCTCTTAATTCAATTCATACAGCCTTCAATCATCAGTTCATCGCAATTTTATGACAGTTTACAATTGATACTGTGGTATACGAACGTATTTGTGATCTGTTTGTTCTATTTCAAAAAATTTTGACTTTTACAGCTATGTACTTTTCTATGTTCTTTTTACATTCCTGTTATCTATCACTATGCAAAAGAAAATAACCAAAAGAGCAGAAAGTGATAGTAAGCATGAATTTAATTTAATGAACATGGGGAAAATGAGTTGTTATTTATAGCAGGAAAACCGTTTTGCATCGTCTGTGAAAGTACCCATTCATATAATGGAAGACATGATCTCAATAGACGCTATAAAACACCAGACTAACATAGAAGGGAAAATGAAGTTCTTTCTTGCGTCTTAGCTACGAAAAGAATATGTGACTTTAAAAAGGAAGAAATCAGAAGACAAAATTTTTCTGCTAAAGTAAGTTGTGAAGACATGGTGATGACAGAAGCGTTCTATGAGATTTCTTTAGCATTGGCGAAAACAAACCTTTTTCTGACGGAGAAGTAACTGTGTGTTAAGCGTTGTCTCAAAATATGTGTACGCCATCTTGTTAATAAAGGTATTGAAATGAAAGCAGATGAAATTGTTATATCAAGGCAGACAGTTACAAGACTAATCGAGGAAATCTCTCTGGATGTATCTCAGCAGCTGAAAGACTGTGTCCATTCTTGTACTTTCATTCTCTAGATTTGGATGAATCCACGGACATGTGATGTAGCCCAGTTGAGCAGTTGTATAAGAGGTATTGATGATAATTTTAATGTCTTTGAAGAACTTGGCAGTCTTGAGTCATTGCATGTTTAAACAAAAGGATCAGACATATTTGAAAAAGTAAAATTATGTCTAGAAAATCTAAAATTAGATTATAGTAAACTCATCAGTAAGTGTACGGATGGAGCGCCGTTACTAATAGGTAGTTAATGCCACTACTATTTTTCTTGGAAAATTTTTAAATCGTCCTGTACTAAAATATCACTGCATTTATACACCAAGAGGCACTGCTTGGGAAAATTTTAAAAATGCAGCATGTCATGTAACCTGTTGTGAAATGTGTGAATTAAATTATAGCAAGAACATTTATCAGAGTAGAATTTAGAGAATGTTATGAATTGTTAGATTTGGAAAATATGGCGAACTTGGTCCTTCATTGTGAGGTGTGCTGGTTTTCTAGAGCACAGGTTCTGAGTAGATTTTGTAAATTGAAAACAGCTGTTTATAATTTTTTAGAACAGGAAAATGAACTAGTACCTGATGAAAGAACCTTATTATTTAATAATAGCTGGCTATTTGATTTGACATTTTTAGTTGATGTCACTAGCCATCTCAATGATCTAAATTCAAAACTACAAGGCAAGAATAAATTATTTCTTAGCTTAATAAATAGCATAAATTAATTTTGTATTAAATTAAAACTGTTCATCTCTCAGTTACAAAATCAGGATTTTAGTCAATTTCCACACTTGAAAATGCACAGTGAATGTGCTGCGGATAATAACAATTTAACCGAATATATCGAAAATATCAAGTTAATGCAAGGGTCATATGAAAGTCGTTTTTATGATTTGGCTAAAGAAGTAAACTGCACGATCGCATTTATAAACCCATTTTCACTTAGTCAACAAAACGTAATGAAGATGCCTAGTAACATACAAAGAGAACTTATTGATTTGAAACAAATTCGTCATTAAAATTAAATTTTATGAGGTTTGTTTTCAAATGACTGATTTAAAATTGAAGATTTCTCTAGTGTGTGCTCACAGTAAAAAATTTAACAACCAATATTGAAAGAATAGCAAAATCCAAACATGCTCAAAAGTATTTTATAGGATAATTAATATTTATATGCTGCAATAGATATTATTTTACATACAATAATTAAATCAAAAATGTTAATTATGTCTATATACATACTTCTATCAAAAAAGGTTTTTAAGTATATGCCAGGACCACGAACGTAAGAAGGTAGAAAAAATGTTTGAGTTGTATGGCGCATCTGAACTAGGGATGCGACATCTATGTCGATGTTTTCAAAACATTGATGTTCTATAAAAAAACATCGATGTATTGGAGCCGATGTCGCATCACTAGTTGATAAACCAGTTTTAAGAACTGGGGGAAAAAGTTTAAATACACTAAATTTAAAAACATGGATGGTTTTGGGGCGATTTATTATCAACATCGATGTTTTAATTTTGAACATCAAAATTTCAAAACATCGATGTTTTGCTGTCGATGTAGCATCACTAGTTGCTAAACCAGTATTAAGAAATGGAGGAAAATGTTTAAATACACTGAATTTTAAAAACATGGATGGTTTGGGGGCGATGTATTATCATCATCGATGTTTTAATTTTGAACATCGATATTTTGCTGTCGATGTTGCATTGCTAGTTGCTAAGCCCGTTTTAAGAAATGGGGATAAAAGTTTAAATACACTGAATTTTAAAAACATCGATGTTTTTGGGGCGATGTATCATCAACATCGATGTTTTAATTTTGAACATCAATGTTTTGCTGACGATGTCGCATCCCTAATTGGAACCATACAGAAAGACAATTTTAAGCCTTTGCGCAATCAATCTGCCATTGCCCAAGAGCTTTTTTTTGCTTGACTCAATGACTTACTGTAATTATTTTTTTTACACTGGGATAAGAAAGAAGTGGGTAGGAACCACGGGAACTGCTCCCGACTAGGGATGCGAAAAACATCGCTGTTCAAAATTAAAACATCGATGTTGATAATACATCGCCCCCAATACATCGATATTTTTAAAATTCAGTGTATTTAAACTTTTATCCCCATTTCTTAAAACTGGCTTAGCAACTAGTAATGCAACATCGACAGCAAAACATCGATGTTTTGAAACTTTTATGTTCAAAATTAAAACATCGATGTTGGTAATACATCGCCCAAAAACCATCCATGTTTTTAAAATTCAGTGTACTTAAACGTTTTTCCTCCATTTCTTAAAATTAGTTTAGCAACTAGTGATGCAACATCGGCTCCAATACATCGATTTTTTTTATAAAACATCGACATCGATGTCGCATCCCTACTTTTCAGATCCTTCACCCTTGGTCACTTTTGTCTAAATGAATGTTTAGTTTGCTGATTATGAAAATTATGCTACTTGGTTATTTTTTTTTTAATTTTTACAACGGTACTTTTTTCATTTAAAAATAAGACATCGACAAGTATAAACATCGATGTTGCAAAAACATTGACCCAAATACATCGATGCTTTTTTAAGAAACATCGATGTTTTGAAAACATCGACATCAATGTAGCATCCCTACTCACCACACACAATGTCTGTTGCCGAAGCTAATAGCTCATGACACTTCCAGTAGACGACGACACCGTGAGGTAAAGACGGTAATACAAGACTATCTCATATTAGGCAATTAACTCATATTCGGTCACTTTCCCCTAACCCTAACAAGCAGGCAGTTCGGTGACCGAACCGAAATGTAGTTTTCGACAAGATTATCTTATCTCTAGGGCAAATTTTTGGTTGCAGTTAAAATGGGAAAAGTTGCATTTATCATTCCCTAAAGTTGCATTTAATGGAAATAAAGTTGCACTTATTTTTGATACACTAAATTCTAAAATAAATAATTCACAAGAAATTAAAAATATTCAAAATATATTGACAATTTTAGTCGTGTACAACAGTATTATAATACATACTGAAATACAGAAGAACGTTGAATGGCCGATCCTTGGCCAGTAATTTCTTTAACATTGAAAACCTGCGCCAGTCGCAGTCATATAATGTGCTGTATCGGATAGTAGAAGCGCAAAATCCTTTCGCTCAACATTCAGAGATTTTAAAACGTCATCTACAAGGCGAACAACATATTGATGATCGACACGCAACTCCGCAAACTCTGCAGTCGATTACCAAGTTTCCTCTGGATTATCAAGAGTGCCAACCAAAGTGTTAAAGGACTTTTTGCAATTTATTTCACTTTCGTCTTAGGATGAACACCTTCTTACCATCAATTAGTTTGATCCGCAATACTTCGGCGTTCGTAAGATCAGACACACGGAATCGAAGGGTTGATTCAGAGAGCAAAAAATGAATGAAATAGTAATTTGATATTAATTCATTTTTAGCTATACTTTAAAAAGTTGCAGGTGGTTGCATTTATGCAGAAAGTTGCATTTATGTTGCGGTTATAACTAACTTACTATACACCCCATGTAGGAAGAATTTTGGTTTTAGTACTTAACATGCAGCGTAGAACGCGTTAAAAAAAGTTGCATTTGTTGCAAAAAGTTGCCCTACTTATCTCTAACTGAGTTAAATAACCATGCTTCCTAGTTCTTTGGCATTTCATATCGATTCAGTGTATCTATTCAAATTGTTTCGAATGCCTAATTTGAGTACAAAATGGGGACTGCAATGATGATGGCACGCAGTTCCTCAGTTTGTATAACATCTTCTCGTCTTGTTTTTCATATAGCTTTCCTATAAGTTGTTTCCATTCCATAACCACCCAAGCGTAGCCAAAAGCATCATAAGATCTAGTAGTCTATAGCGGTGGTATTTGCTCTCTGGTAGTTCTGCTTTGCATCACAATAACTAAAGGCGTAATCCGTCAGCATTTGCCTCGCATTTATCTGAAGACAATAATAGAGCATCGCAATAGGCCAATGGCTTTTAGAGTTCAAACATTCGTTGTCAAGTAATAAATTAAAACCGGAAATCTTGTAAACAGCTACTACTCTAAATTACTCGAAGAGCAATTTTAATAAATTGGAACGTTACGATACGAAAGACACGAATCGCTTTCAGTTGTATGTTACACACTAGAAATCACGAAAATCGACCAGAATATCGATATTTTTTAATTCATTTAAAAACTCCTTAGCATTCAGAATACGCCAAACTCTTGTAAATATTCGAAATACTTTCCTAGATTCAAGGGTTGTCGTTAGCTGTCACCCTGTTATCAAAATTTTAAACTTGATTTCTGAAGAAATGTGTTTTAGCAATAGGATGCTTTGTTCAAACACTGATGACTAGGGCAACTTTTTTGTCGCAGTAAAATTGGGAAAAGTTGCATTTATCGTTCTCTAATGTTGCATTTATTAAAATAAAGTTGCAATTATTTTTGAAACACTAAAATCTAAAATAAATTATTAGTAAAAAATTAAAAATTTATTTGTACATCATTGAATACAGAAGAACGTTGATGTCGTTGAATGGCCTATCTTTGGTCAGTAATTTCTTGACAATGAAAAACTGCGCTCGACCGAGATTGATGTTGCCTGACATTGTTGCATTAGACTTTTTCTGCAGTTGTGAAACAAGTGTACCATTCAAGTAACCTGGAGCAATCGCGGATAAAGGACCTTTAATGTGATTCCAGCCGCAGTCATATAATATAGTGTATCGGATAGCAGAAGCGCAAAATCCTTTCGCTCAACATTCAGAGATTTTCAAACGTTATCTACAAGGAAACAACATATTGATGATTGACACTCGCCTCGCAAACTCTGCAGTCGATTACGCAAATTTGTTCTGGATTATCATGAGTGCCAACCAATGTGTTAAAGTACTGCTTGATATTTATTTCACTTTCATCTGTTAGGACGAATACCTTTTTTCCGTGAATTTCTTGTTCGATCCTTAATACTTCGGCGTTCGCAAGATCAGACACACGTGATTGCAGGGTTGATTCAGAGGGCAAAAAATGAAATAGTAATTTCATATTAATTAATTTTAAGCAAAATTGTAAAAAGTTGCAACTATGCAAAAAGTTGCATTTATGTAGAAAGTTGCATTAAATTTATGTTGCGATTAAAACTCACTTACAATACAGCCCATCTAGGATGAATTTTGTTTTAGTACTTTACATAAAGCATAGAACGTGTGAAAAAAGTTGCATTTGTTGCAAAAAGTTTCCCCAGTGATGACTCAACTGTGGATTGATTTATTATAATTACTTTTGTATCATCATAATCTAAATAATAAAATAGATGCTTTGACGCTCAGTCAAAGTCATTTGTTGAGAAATAAAGTTTTAGTTGATTTTTGAAACCAAAAATTCTAAAAGATCAAGATTTTTTCAGGAATTTTAACAGACAAAAATTCTACAGAAAACCCTTTTCTTTCTAGCAACATGATAGAGGGTCAAAACATGAAGAATACTAGGAATAATCTTTAATAGGGATTGTCTTTCTAAACACACTAGAATTTGAGATATCAATGTTCCAAAATCACGCTAATTATTTCTAAATTAGATCATTAAAGATTAGTTTGAACACTGAGATGAATTTAGATACAAATCAATGACTTATTGCAAAACAAAAGGAATTTTAAAGTCAAAATTTTTTTTAATTCTTTTAATGTATACGTACATCTTAAAGGTGACAAAACTGTTACCGTTTCTCACTTTTTAGCAATTTATGGAAATGCACACTTCGAGTATAGGAGATAAGGTTATGTGCGATAGAGACCACGTTCGTGCTTTCATATTTGTTACAATGATGAACTCTAAGAGATGCACAAGCATATGCACATTCGCGGAAAAAATAACGAACTACACCACCTTATTTCGAGCACTGCTCATAGTAGAACAAATTCAATGGTATCATTCAATAGGGAATAATCAAAAATCCCATTGCAAAAAGCATTGCATAAGGGGCTTTCTTGATATTGAAGTTTGCATGAACACCAAAATTTCCAATCATAACATCCTGTTTTGATGTCTATTCCGAGTTCTATGTCAAGAATCTGTGTTGCTGTCGCAACCGAATGGCTTAGGCTGGGATGGTGTTAACTATTTAATTTAATCAGGTTCTAAAATGTCAAAGTAGTGTAAATATGAAAATTCATGAGTAGGGCAACTTTATGCAACAAATGCAACTTTTTTTCACATGTTCTACGCTGCATGTAAAATACTAAAAACAAAATTCCTCCTAAATGGGGTGCATTGTAAGTGAGTTATAACCGCAACATAAATGCAATTTTCTGCATAAATGCAACTTTTTGCATAAATGCAACCACCTGCAACTTTTTAAAATGTAGCTTAAAATTAATTAATATGAAATTACTATTTCATTTTTTGCCATCTGAACCAACCCTTCGATCGCGTGTGTCTGATATTTCGAAGGCCGAAGTATTGCAGATCGAACAAGAAGTTCATGGAAAGAAGGTATTAGACCTTAGAGACGACAGTGAAATAAATGGCAAGAAGTAACTTTTAACACATTGGTTGGCACTCTTGATAATCCAGAGGAAACTTGCGTAATCGATTGCAGAGTTTGCAGAGTTGCGTGTCGATCATCAATATGTTGTTCGCCTGGTAGATGACGTTTTAAAATCTCTGAATGTTGAGCGAAAGGATTTTGCGGTTCTGCTATCCAATACAGCATATTATATGACTGAGACTGGCGCAGTTTTTCAATGTTAAAGAAATTACTGGCCAAGGATCAATCATTTAACATTCTTCTTTATTTAAGAATGTATTATAATACTGTTGTACACGACTAAAATCGTCAATATATTTTTAATTTTTTCAATTTTTTCCAAATAATTTATTTTAGAATTTAGTGTATCAAAAATAAATTGTTTCCATAAATGCAACTTTAGAGAATAATAAATTACAACTTTTCCCTTTTTTACTGCAACAAAAAGTTGCCCTATTCATGAGTTTACTACCCTTATATTCGGAGGTATTCAACGTTACAACTGTTGCACTATTCGGGTATCATGCTCACATTGAAAGTCGCTAATCTTAGATCGCGATTATTCGCCGTTCATCTCCAGTTGGATGCTTGATTGAAAGAAGTCTACAAAAGGATTTAACGTGAAGGTTCATTATTTTCGTAATATTCCTTTTGGTAGGTACGTATTTTAATTAACTTCTTTTTTAAACATATATTGAAATGAGTTCTCGAGGGAACTTTAATTCAATTAAATATATGAGTGTAAAAACCTAATGATTAGGGCAACTTTTTTGTTGCAGTAAAAATGAGAAAATTTGCATTTATGGAAATACAGTTGTATTTATTTCGATACACTAAATTCTAAAATAAATTATTCGTAAAAAATGAAAAAAAATGAAAAATATACTGACAATTTTTGCTGTGGCCGATCCTTGGCCAGTAATTTCTTTAACATTGAAAGCCTGCGCCAGCCACAGTCATATAATGCTGTATCGGACAGTAGAAGCGCAAAATCCTTTCGCTCAACATTCCGAGATTTTAAAACGTCATCTACTAATCTACTAGGTGAACAACATATTGATGATCGACACTTACCTCCGCAAACTCTGCAGTCGATTACCAAGTTTCCTCTGGATTTTCAAGAGTGTCAATCAAAGCGTTAAAAGTACTTCTTGTCATTTATTTCATTTTCGTCTTAGGACGAACACCTTCTTACCATGAACTTGTTTGATCCTTCGGCGTTTGCAAGATCAGACACACGTGATCGAAGGGTTGATTCAGGTAGCAAAAAATGAAATAGTAAACTATACACCCCATGTAGGAGGAATTTTGGTTTTAGTACTTTTCATGCAGTGTAGAACGCGTGAAAAAAAAGTTGCATGTGTTGTAAAAAGTTGCCCTACTAATGATATTTTAGTATATCAACCATCAGGAGTTGCAAGAATTATGATCACATTATGGAAGCTGATTTGTAGAGTTCAAATCTCAACATACCAATCGTCTTTCAAAAAAAATATAGAAAGCTAAACGGAAAATAAATAACATTCGAGTCGAGATTAACTTCAAGTTTTGATTTCACTGGGATGGGGTAATTAAGAAAAAATTGCGATTCAGATACTCTAAGATGTCTTATTATTGATGATAAACTAATAAAACATTGGACAAAAAACAGCCGCATCTTAAAAATCATGATTGCAACATTTAAAAAAAAATTGACCAAAACTTCATTAATTTTAACTAAGATTTTTGAGAATTCAAAACATCCGCTACATTACATATATTAGATTAACACAAAATTTATTACAATAGATCATAGCCTTGTATCACTATTGTACCTATATCACTATTTGTACCTACAAAGTATCCTATTGAACATTTAAAAAAAAAACTGTTCTTCAGAAATCGAGTTAAAAATCGATGATACAAAAATGATTACAATTGATCAAAATTCAATATGTTACCACTGTTTGAACAAAGCTTCTAATTGCAAAAACAGTCCTTAAGAACTTGAGTTTAGTTTTCGAAACATATTTGGTACATGGTGACAGGTACTGTCACCCTATACCAAAATCCGAAAGAACGAAAATCCTTGTAACTAGAAAATTATTTCGAAAGTTTACAAGACTTATCATCCTTTGAAAGCAAGGGAGTGTATTCTGAATAAATAAAAAAACATTGATATTATGATCTATATTTTCGGGATTTCTAGTATATACATACATCTTAAACCTCTGGAATTAGACAAGAATGTGACATTTTATGCATCTAAGGGGAAATCTTTTTGTTAGTGTTAGAAAAACATTCAAAGCTTTGTTTAAAATAATGAAATTGAGAATCAACCGATTTAAATATACACCAACTCATTTGATATGAAAACACGGGAAAGATAATTATAAGACTTAAAATTAAGCTTACTAAGAATGTTATATTTGTGGTAAGGATATAGTGGCAGATACTGTCAGGAAAGAAGCAAACTAGGGAGTGGGCCACAGAATGAGAGTGCTAGGGGAATAGAAAGATCTGTCAACGGGGTATGTAGATATTTTAACTAGCGTCGTACTAGAGCAACACAATGGACTATTGACGACGGTCTGGGATCAATCCACTGGGAAAGATCCGAGAATAACACCACATCCTTTTGAACCACGGCCATATTACGAGGCAACACCTGAGCTGGCACCCCACTCACCAAATTTCCACACCAACCCAACGTGAGGAATTTCGGCAAAGACATATTTAAGGTGCACCGGCCGTCTCTACACCATACGTTTGCAAATATCCATGCACTGACCCGGATTCGAACCAGGAACCTACTGATCTAGAGGCTAACACTTTAACGGCCATATTGGTTGGATCGGCTGGCTGCTGATGAACGAGGTATCTTATCAAACCCCCTCGAATGGTTAGAGAAACTGATTATACAATTTTGTAAGCGTGAGAATGTGTGCAAAATGTGTTGAAACTCAATGTGTTGAAACTCAAATCCAAGTTTCAAAAGCTTTTTTGTGTAAATACAATCGAGGAAATATCACGGGCAGAAAAATCTGAGAATAAGTATATTAGGAGGGCAATATTTTCCCCAAGAGGTAATTGAAATGTTCGTGCTAATTATTTCAACAATGCAAGTTCCTGTTATAAATTCGCTGTTAAACAGTTAGACGAGCACAGCAAATATCCATTGTTTACACAAAAATATGCTGTTGAGATTTTTCCATTGTTGGATGGCATTGTTTTTATTTCAACACACCACATAAAATTTAAAAAATCATAACTTGTATTTTTCCTGTGGAAGAGCGAATTCAAATTTCTTCCTGCGATTTTATACGTTTTGCGAATTTTGATAATTTAACTAACAAAAAGCGACTAAATACGTTCTTAATTTGATAATGGCAAAGAAAGACAACTTTTTGAAGCCTTTAAAGACGAAAATCGTCAAGATGGGACATTGGCTCCGAGTTAGAATGTAAGTACCAAAATTCTTGCAATAAATATTGAGCGTTTACATCTTGAGTACGTGTTTAAAATAGAATTATTTTTTAAATATAGATCTGGTCCACTACCTTTTATGCTCAGACTAAACAAATATATGTTTTTAGAAAAAATTAAAAATATTTTTCCATTCTTTAATCAGATTGTATTTAATTAGACAAATTCAAATAAAGCGACAAATATGAGAATAGTTATAAAAATTAGAGACATTTTCCATTCCTCCTATCGACAATTAAATGTTTCGAATCATAGATTTGTACTGTAAAAGTGAATCTGAATCTATATAACATAATCTTAAGCAATCTGTGGTGCTCAGTTCCATTGAAATTTTTCCTTTCAATATTCTATGCATGTCAACATTAAAAATAAAATTTTTATTTTATAAGCTACAATGACACCTAAATAGAGCTGTAATAGTGACCAGATCTGATATTTAGTATCAATTACTAATAAGTGAAATACAACTCATGTTAGTAAAAAGCACGTTTCATTTCGCTCAATGATTTGTCTTTTTCGTTTAGATGCAAACCAGGGAAACCCGGAGACCCAGAGAGACAGGGTTTGTTGAACGATTTGAACGATGATCTTTCGACCGTTGAGCCTTACATAAATGTCGCCTCCGAGCCCGAGCTTCCTTTGTCCCATAGGGGAGGCTCATGTGACTTCCATTACGCAGTAAATATCTTGGAATTCATCAACGGATGGCTAGAGGACAGCATCCGGCAATCGTGGATTGAGCCACACTACGATGTGGACGATGTATTAAAGCCAACCATCGTGGCCGATACCTACAATGACATCGAATTAAAACGATCAGAATCCTGGGGCTCGCTCTAGATGCACTAGTGATATGAAGAGAGTATCCAGTATTGAACTCCAGACACTTGAATACCCGATAACGACTCAAGAATATGACTGACGAATATGACTCCCGAATATGACTATCGAATATGATTCACGAATATGACTCCTAAATATGACTCACGAATACGGCGATTCACGACTGTGATAACTATTTGAGATGGACAGATGAATCCATAGTTTCTACCCATAAGGCTTTTGAAAGGAGCTTTAGCTGAGGAAGCTCCTGACAAAAGTCTTATGGGTCTTTTTTTTTTAGACTGACCGTTAATTCCATAGTTTCTACCCATAAGGCTTTTGAAAGGAGTTTCAGCTGAGGAAGCTCCTGACAAAAGTCTTATGGGTCTTTTTTTTAGACTGACCGTTAAATCCATAGTTTCTACCCATAAGGCTTTTGAAAGGAGCTTTAGCTGAGGAAGCTCCTGACAAAAGTCTTATGGGTCTTTTTTTTTTAGACTGACCGTTAAATCCATAGTTTCTACCCATAAGGCTTTTGAAAGGAGCTTTAGCTGAGGAAGCTCCTGACAAAAGTCTTATGGGTCTTTTTTTTTTTTTAGACTGACCGTTAAATTCATAGTTTCTACCCATAAGGCTTTTGAAAGGAGCTTTAGCTGAGGAAGCTCCTAACAAAAGTCTTATGGGTCTTTTTTTTTTTTTTTGGCTACAGTTCTAAAACTAAGATTAAAATAAGCACATCTGAATTTTCACTGTACAATAGAACCTAAACATTTCATAGATTTATATTTGATTTCGTTATTCACTACAATAAATTTCTGGCTTACTCACCATCATGTCGTTTGTTTCAATTTATATCATGAGCTACGTTTTCTAACATTTGCGATTTTATTTTAAGGATTGAAAAGTGGTACCTGTAAGCTTTATTTACATACTAGCCACTGCGTGGTCACGTGGCGTTGCCTGTGACAATTCTTTCCATGGGGTCATGTGTGTCCACTGACGCTTGCGAATCCCCGGTGATTGCTACGTATTCCCATTTGGTTTGCTTCGCAAACGAATTCCACAGGCAACGCCGTGATGGCTTCGAAACGGCTATTATAAACAACGTCAATCAAAATACGCTAGAATCGACAAACTTGGCATACTTCCAAAAGCATTAGGACAAAAACGCTTGTGATGTCAGCGGTCAAAAATCGCAAAATCCCCTCCTTCATTCGAGGTAGCATGGCAACACATTCCGGAAAGAAAGAAGAAAGGTGAAAAAACTAATAAATTAATTTTAAAATGTTCTAGATTAAATTTTAAAATTCGGGCTCGACACAAAAATCGCAAAAAGTTAGGACTACCTGTGTGCTAAATGTCATTATTGTAAATGCCATAGATTCGTCAGAACACTGATTACAGACAGACAGACAGAGAAATACTTCCTTTTATAATAATAGAGATCTATTGCTCTATATATATATATATATATATATATATATATATATATAATGTTGAGGTTCGGAAGTCTATAAGATCCGACCTTAACATGCGAGGTCTGCTGTACACGTTTCGGAACAACTTTTCTTCTATAGCCATAGCTATTGATGTTTTTAAAATTCAGTGTATTTAAACATTTTCCTCCATTTCTTAATACTGGTTTAGCAACTAGTGATGCTACATCGACCGCAAAACATCGATGTTTTGAAATTTTGATGTTCAAAATTAAAACATCGATGTTGATAATACATCGCACCAAAACCATCGATGTTTTTAAATTCAGTGTATTTGAACTTCCCCCCCCCCCATTTCTTAAAACTAGTTTAGCACCTAGTGATGCAACCTCGACAGCAAAACATCGATGTTTTTAAAATTCAGTGTATTCGAACTTTTTTCCCCATTTCTTAAAATTGGTTTAGCAACTATTGATGCGACATCGACAGTAACACATTGATGTTTTGAGACATCGATGTTCAAAAATAAAACATCGATGTTGATAATACATCGCCCCCAAACCATCGATGTTTTTTAAATTCAGTGTTCTTAAACTTTTTTCCCCATTTCTTAAAACTTGATTAGCAACTAGTGATGCGACATCGGCTCCAATACATCAATGTTTCTTTATGAAACATCGACATCGATGTCGCATCCCTACTTTACAGACCCTTCACCCTTGGTCACTTTGGTTCCAAAAGTATGTTCAATTTGCTGGTTATAAAAATTATGCTACTTTTTTATTATAAAAATTTTTAGAACAATACATTTTTCATTTTAAAATAAAATATTGACAAGAATAAACATTGATGTTACAAAAATATCGACCCCAATACATCGATGTTTTTTTTTTAAACTTCGATGTTTTGAAAACATCAATGTTTTTTAAGAAACGTCGATACATTTAACATCGATGTATTGGGGTCGATGTTTTTATAACATTGATGTTTACACTTGTCGATGTTTTTACACTGTCGATGTTTTATTTTTAAGTAAAAAAAAGTACTGTTATAAAAATTTTAAAAATAACCAAGTAGCATAACTTTTATAATCAGCAAATTTAACATACTTTTAGACCAAAGTGACCAAGGGTGAAGGGTGTGAAAAGTAGGGATGCGGCATAGATGTCGAAGTTTTATAAACAGTGATGTTATATAAAAAACATTGATGTATTGGAGCCGATGTCGATGTAGTTGCTAAACCAGTTTTAAGAAATGGGAAAAAAGTTTAAATACACTGAATGTAAAAAACATCGATATTTTGGGGGATGCATTATCAACATCGATGTTTTGCTATCGATGTCGCACCACTAGTTGCTAAACCAGTTTTAAGAAATGGGAAAATTTTTAAATACACTGAATTTTAAAAACATCGATGGTTTTGGGGCGATGTATTATCAACTACGATGTTATAATTTTGAACATCAAAGTTTCAAAACATCGATGTTTTAATTTTGAACATCAAAGTTTTAAAACCATTGATGTTTTGCTGTCGATGTTGCATCACTAGTTGCTAAACCAGTTTTAAGAAATGGGGGGAAACGTTTAAATACACTGAATTTTGAAAACATCGATGTTTTTGGGACGATGTATTATCAACATCGATGTTTTAATTTTGAACATCGATGTTTCTAAACATCGATGTTTTGCTGTCGATGTCGCATCCCTAATCTGAACTCGTATGTGAAAAAAATTGACGCATGGTATGCAAAAGGTTGTCCACCCCTGTCCTAGACCATTTGCTACTGTAATTTCTCCGTTTAAAATAAATGGTTGTAAAGAGAACCACAGAGAATCATTCGTTATTACTTTGCAATTTGTTGAACTGAGTCTGATGGGCAAGAGTATTTGGACAATGCATGTTTTTCAGAAAAAGTTCTTTATTATTCTACTGAGTAACGGGTAGGATCTCCTTTTGATTGTATTACAGCTGTAATACGTCGAGGCATACTTTCCCCAAGTTATCTGTATGTCTGGGCAGGAACAGCTCGTCATGCCTCTTGCAACTGCTCATCAGTATATTCCTGAGAAAAAAAACTTAAGTGTTGATTTATACCCTCGTTACCTGTTACGAATGTTGCATAAAATGCAGAAAGACTGTTTACTGACATGTTTCTTTGATAACGTGCTTCAAACAGGTGCAACAAATAATAAATGAGACAAAGAAACAGGGTGCTAGTTATTTAAGATACTTAATGACAATGGCTAGCGACACTATATGGACAAAAGTATTTTGACTGCATTTTTTTTCAGAAAAGGCGCTTTATTATTCAATTTTGCAAAGGGTAGGACCTCCCTTTGCTTATATTACAGTTGTAACTCGTCGAGGCATACTTTCCACGAGTTCTGTATGGTCAGGAATAGCTCGCCATGCCTCTTGCAAGGTTATGAGAAGAGATTGTTGTGAAGATGGGCGTGTGTTGTCCCACATTGCTTTATCAGTTTGAGATCGTGAATAAAAGATCTAAAAAAGCCAATCGGGCAAATTCACCTCATTTTCAGGATACCAGTCCACACTCTTTGTTGTATGAAACGGAGTTTGATCTCCTGTTGGAAGAAAGAACCATTATAGCCGTAGTATTTCCATAGCTAAGGCAAGGCTGAACTATCCAGAACGTCGAGGTACACGTTAGCGTTCATGGTACCAGGTACATAAAGCAATGAGTCAAGTCCTAACTTGGAAAATTAACTCCATACTCAGATGGATCCTCCTCCAAATTTCTGTCCAAATACTTTTGTCCATTTAGTGTACTTTGCATAAAGACAAAATGTAATAAACAACGCTATAGCATTTCAAGCTTTTGAAATACTTCAACTAAACATAGTTATCTAATATAGTGCTCCCCAACCTTTTTATCGCCGTGGACCGGATCAACGTTTGATAATTTTAACGCGGCCCGCTGGGGGGG
This sequence comes from Metellina segmentata, assembly GCA_947359465.1. Lineage (NCBI taxonomy): Eukaryota > Metazoa > Arthropoda > Arachnida > Araneae > Tetragnathidae > Metellina > Metellina segmentata. The sequence goes on from OX375878.1 coordinate 2,243,927, forward strand.
GGAACCTTTGCTTGTTTAGATTTTAAATTGTTTTTATTTAATAAATTTAATTTAATTGTATTTAAACATGCCCCTTTAAAGTAAAATACAATTACACCAAAAAATGAATATAAAGTGATTTAACATTTTAACTCACTAGAACGCTAAATCAATGAGAACCCTGAGCTTGTTTCTTTGCAACGAGACTAATTCATCTGGAATTAATAGGAGACAATGACACCCGAAGTGTGTTGCTTATGTCCAGTTTATTCCTTTGTTTTGTTTTCGTTGCTGTCACTGCAGAAAACCCCGCCTCACACAGATAGGTTGTCGGAAATGGTAATAGGGATTTAAATGCTGTGGTGGCAATCTCAGGGTATTCCGCCATGACTTTAATCCAGAGCACCGGCAGAGTTGTTGTCTTGAACGTAGTTTCAAAGCCGCCTTCATTTGCAATCTCCAGCAGTTGATCTTCTTGCACAGACATGCTAAATTCGCCTGATTTGTTGACAAATGGGTCGCGGATCTATTCCTTAATAGTTAGTGGGTCTTTTGTGGTTGGGAAGTAGCGCTCGAACTCTTAAAAGCAAAGACAGGTGATCGTACACCAACTGGGAGAATGAATGTTTAGGCTCAGTCTCGCCTAAAATCCTCGCTAATGTCTGAAACATGTCCAAAATGCCTCTGTTCACTCGTTGTCCCCTCAACTTCAGTTTGGCTTTAAATGCAGCTACTTTGCCTATCAACTCGAAAACAGTTGTCACATTTGTCGAAATTGGAAAATAGAGACATACAGAATTCAGAAATCATAATTGAAGCTCTAGTAACAAAAAAAATTTCAAGTTCTGATTTACCGCCTCCTAATTCGAGTTGACATTTTATAGATAAGAACAGCACAAACCCGAGCGAAATACACCACAATAAATAAAATGGAAATAATTTAATGTTCCTTTGGCGGCCCGGTACTATATGATTCACGGACCGGTACCGGTCCTCGGCCCGGAGGTTGGGGACCACTGATCTAATTAGTTTCCACTCCATCTCACTCACGGAATATTTCCTTAGTAAAACATTAGAACAGAAACGCAGTGAAGTTTTAGTGTACTTACACAACGCACAGATTGTAATTCGGTTAGGAGCTAAGCCCCGAGAGAATTTTAACACAGAACTCTATTCATATACTTCGAAACTTTGTTCACCATTCGTCATGTAAATCATTGGTCTGTTTTGTAATCAGAATTCAATGATTTGTGTTTTACCACGACGGGTTTATAGGATGACCGAGAACATTTCCAGGATAAAATTAACTGGCATTCCGCAATAATTATTCAGAAAAGCCGCCAGGAACCGGTTCAAATATATGTGCAGTACCTAAGCCTCGAGATCATTTATATTTAAGCAAATTTTATTCCCTGTCACGTATGACGTTAATCCAGTTTGCCCTGGAGGTAATGAACCTTGTTTTAAAATCTAATTTTATAATATTCCCATAGATGTTAGTTGAAAACTTTAAATTGGAAGATATGTGAAATGAGTTGTTTATATTTAGAACCATACGCATGAAGAGAAGTTTAAATTGGAAAGTTTTCGGCATAAACATGAGAAAAGTTATTCGTATAGTAGTACATAAAGTATAAATTTCAGAATAAAACATATATTTGTAAGCATTGTAAAAATAATTTTTGTAGGTGTGTGATGTATAAAACTCGCAATATAGAGATATTTTTACAAATAGGGGGGGGGGGTGCAAATATGCAACTATTCTTTCTAACCTTAAGCTATGGTTGGTTAGGTTTTATGGCACAAGGACCATATTTGGCCACGCTATATATACAATGTAAAGTAAATGACATGCACACAAATAAAGTTTTGATGAAACAGAAGAGAAAAATACATTCTAGGAGGAATCAATTCTGTGCCTCCTATTACTCGAATTTTGCTAGAGTAGTGAGCCTACCCACTATGAAACGACTGGCTCCCTTTAGCTATGTAAAGAGCATGAGCTCTCTGTTCTGATTAGAACTGCTTTTGTAACATTATTTAGTTATTTAATACGCAAGGGTTAATATGTACCAAACAATCGGTCATCAACTAAAATGTAATTAGAATATATCAGCAAATTAAAAATCATTAATATTTAAAAATGAAAACCAATGATATTTATTTGAATTAAAAATTCAAATAAGATTAGAAAAACAAGTATCTGATACCAAAAGTGTTTACATGAGGGGATCAATTAATAAATCAGTAACAGTGAGATCAGTAGGTCTAATAGTGCTAAAATAGTGTTTAGTCTAATAGTGCTAAAATAAAGGCGCTCACTTCAATGTCTTTGACGGATAAGATTGAGTTACACGTTAGACACACACTAGATCTGATTCTAAAATGTAGTAAATGCCTTTGGGGTTAAATTTGTGTGGCATATACGAAATCTTGCCTGTTTTACATTATTTTCTGTTAAAATTATTGAATTAAAATCACATTCCAGATGATTTTACAGAAAATAATTCATTTTTAAATTGTATATTCGATATATACCGTGAACTTTTGATAGATATTTTTTATATGGTACATACCTGGGATTGGATTCATAACATGCTTTATCTTCATATGGACCAAATTATTTGTACACTACAGAAATTCGGAGGAAAATCCATCTTAGTGTGGGGTTGTTTCTTCTGGTTAGTACTCGGTCCATTGCTTTATGTAGCTGGTACCATGAATGCTGACGTGTACCTAGATAATTCAGCCTTGCCTACACTATGGTATATATGTAGTAGGCACTACAGTACGGCGATAATGGTTGTTTCTTTCAACTGGATCGAGCTCCATCTCATACTGCAAAACGTGTGATGGACTAGTTTCCTGAAAATGAGGTGAATTTGCTTGACTGGCCTTTTCAGAGCCCCGATCTCAATCTGATCGAGCACTTGTGGAACAAACTGAAGCGACGAGTACAACACCGCCACGAACGCCCATCTTCACAAACAATCTTCAATCACATCTTCACAGCCTTGCAAGAGGCGTGGTGATCTATTCCTGCCCAGTCTTACAGAGAACTTGTGGAAAGCATGCGTAGACGAGTTGCAGCTGTAATTCAAGCAAAAGGTGGGCCTACCCACTTTTCCTCAGTCCTAAATAGAATACTAAAGCATTTTTCTGAAAACCATGCAATGTCCAAATACTTTTGTCCATATAGTGTAGGTAGCTCATTGTCATCAAGTACCTTGAATAACTAGCACCATGTATCTGTCTCTTCTATTATGGATTGCACCTGTTTGAAGCACGTTATCAAAGAAACAGGTCAGTAGATAGGATTTCTGCATTTCGTAACTGCTAACGAGGGTATAAATAATCATTTAAGTCTTTTTTGCAGGATGATATCAGTGAGGAATTTTCGAAATTACGCATGCAACTGCCCACTAAGTGCTATATTCAGTTTTAGTTTTCACACAATTCTAACAAACATATCACTTTAAGAATCCTTTATAGATTTTGAAGCCAGTTACAATTTGAAATCTTCCTTTTACTTGTATGTATACACTAGAAATAGCGAAAATCGACCAGAATATCGATTTTTTTATTATTATTTCAAAATATTCTCCAACTTCTAAGCTTTCAAACGATACCAAGATCTTGTACGTATTATGAATATTTTTCTAGTTACAGGGTTTTTTCTTAGGTACTGTCACCGAAAATTCTAGTTTCGATTTCTATACCTGAAGTAAACAATGACTATTATCAAGAATTTTGTTTTAAATTTTATGTTTGGTAAAATAATTATTGATTTTTAATATTTTATTATTTAATTTATATCGTTTGGCAACAATATTTAACAGTAACTGTATATTTTAAGCCTGTTTATTTAGTTCATTTCTACTCTTGCCTGCTGCTGTTTACTAGATTCTTACGCGCCATTTTTGAATTAAAATGGGATCCAAAACACGAAAAAGTCGTTCAAAGAACAGAAGGTTTGTCACAAACCAACATTCCAAAGAAACATCTGCTGAAAAAAACCCAGAAATTGATCAAGATGATCACCCTCTACACACTAAGTGCCCAAAGGGTATTGACAGTTGGTACTCCAACCAGCGTGCTGCAGCTATGGGTAAAGAAAAGGAATACAAACACAAAGGAGGATTACCGCTCAACTTGCTAAAACATGTTAAGCCTATCTACTCACGACTTACAAGTCCTGAAATGCTGGAAAAGTGTCTTCACGGGCAAACACAAAACAACAATGAATGTTTACATTCACTAATCTGGAAGCGGTCACCAAAAACAAAATTTTCAGGTGTCGATTCAGTAAAACTTTCAGTTTTTGATGCCGTTATGAATTTTAATTGCGGATTTAAGCCCGAATTAGAAGTTATGAGGCGGATGGGCATCCGTCCTGGACATTTCATGGTTAATGGCATACAAAAAAAGGATAAATTAAGAATTAGTGAAAGTATACGACAGTCTACAACATTGCAGAAACAGCGAAGGAAGTATTTGCGAGGGGCCAAAAAAAGAAAAGAGGACAAAAAAATTGAAAAAGAAGGACCAACTTACATTTCTGGAGGGTTTTAGCTATAGATAGGCAATATTTTTTATCAATTTTATTACAATATCATTTTGAAAACATGTTTCCAAAACTTTAAACTCAATTTCTGAAGAACTGTGTTTTTGCAATAGGATGCTTGGTTCCTTACGTGATAACTTCACAATGAAATCACCTATTATAATTGTTTTTGTATCACTATGATCTATATAATACAGTGGATGTTTTGAGCCTCAATCAGAGTATTTAGTCAAGAAATAAATTTTTAATTGATTTTTAAATATTAAAATTTTTGAAAAAATGTGATTTTTTCACACTTTTTTGGTTAAAAAATTCTATAAAAAAAAACTATTTTTTCTAGCAACTTGATGGAGGCTCAAAACATGAAGAATAGTATTACGAACAATTTCCAACAGGAATCGTCTTTCTGTACAAATTACAATTTGAGATATCACGTAACAGAAAACATGCTAATTAGTTATTATATCATAATTAGACAATTAATTATTGGCACAATCTGATTTTTTTTTACAGAAATGATTTTAAGAATACACCAATCATCTGTGGTAAAAAAACTGGATTTTTTAAGTCAATATTAAAAAAAAAATCTTCTAGTGTATACGTACGCCTTAAAATATCAGTTCTTGTAATCACTTATACTACATGGTTCCCACTCTTTGGTGGGAAAAAAATTCAAGTACTTCTCCAGGACTATCGTAAAAAGGCAGAAATTCTCTCTGTAAACCCCCCCCCCCTCCTCCCCCCATTTTAATAGACAACTTTTTTGAAGAACCTTTTCTATAATGTAACCACTTCATTACCATACACATACTTAACAATTCCAAACATATTTCTAGTCAATATTCAAGCTTGTTATGGGAAAGAAAAAAAATTCTTAAAAAGAAAAAGTAAAGTAGCAAAATTATTGTATTTATGTTAAAAATGTTCGAACTGACACAGAATTGACCTTGATCAAAGAAAATAAACAGATGCCTTGATGAACAAGCGCATTTGGCGTATTCTTTGGAACCGGAATAAAACCACGCCTTCTAAGTGCGTTGTGAGGCGCGTGCATTTCAAGCCGATTCATACTCAAGAAAATTCCAGATTAAAAATTTTCAAAATAAATTTAAGGACTTTCAAGTATTTTGTACCAAATGCAAGTACTATCCAGGGCCCTTGAAAACAAAAATTAAATTCAAGTACTTTTCAAGGATTTTCAAGGCCCGTGGAAGCCCTGTAGAACAGAGCATTTCATTTTCTATATCTCTGATATCATAGTGCTTATGTCTGTACATTAACGCACTTGTTAATGTCTTGTTTGAAAGCACACATTAGACAAAATGTTTATAACAAAACTTCAAATATTCAACAAAAAGCGATAGGTTGGTTTTAGGCTTCACTACACAAGGGACACATTTTGTCAATCTGATCCATGCACAAGATACACACCATCAAATAACGAACATACACTCACAATAAAAACGTTGTTGACTTAAGAGAAATACACCTAGGGTGGAATCAAACTTGCGCCGCCTATAGCTAGCAGGTTATTAGCACAGTTGACTAACTCATTGAGCAATGTCAATCATTAAATAAGTGATTGAGTAGCCATTAACTAATATAAGTACAAATCTATCTTCTCTACGCTCCTATGGAAAAAAAAACATGCTACATAACAGTAAGGAATGAATGTGAAGTATTTAGACATCCAGCACAAAAGATTTTTGTTAGCAATAAAATAAAATGACCCAAATCACTCATAATCCAGTCCTTTATTTGAACAAAACATTATTTAATCTTCCTGTCTTTTTAACGGAAGTGGTATTAAGAAAAAGCTTTCTTTCAATAGAATACTCATTCTTAGTCAGAGAAGAAATAAAATTTGTTTGACAACTGAAGAACATTGTTCGATTTCCATTGAAAAAGAGTGAGAAAGAATGCCAAATGCATATTTTTCGCATTACTTCCGGTTCATTGAAACCAACAGTTCTCTTTCAATACAGCAACGCTTAAATTTTGAGCGAAAGGATAAAAGACCTCAGTGTTTAAGTTAACATATTACATGTTCATTGAGAATAGAAATTAATTATAGTAGAATCACAACGGTAGTCAAAGATAGGGTATTGTTGTTTCTGAGCATTAAAAATGGTGTTCTTACACGATTAATTCAAAGCGTGAGAAATGAAATTTTATCTCTAATAGTATAAAAGGAAGTGTTTGTCTGTTTTTTTTCGCGGCCGCAAAATCCTGACGATTCTATGGCACTTAGAACAATGAGATTTGACACACAGGTAGTCCGAATGTATTGTAATTTTGGGGCTGCGGCGAATTTTAAAATTCAATCTGGAACATTTTAAAATGAATTTAATGAAATTTAATTATTATTGTTTTCTTTGGAATGGCAACCGCATAAAGACATGAGAGATTCTGAATTTATTTTTGTCGTTTCCGTTTGCATTTTGAGCAGAGGAATAATTTTCCAGCAGAGTATGAAAAAAAGTTTTAACTATAGTTATGTAGTTCTTTTTTCTATCTCCTAGACCATCAAAGATAGAGTAAAAATTTCAATGGATTTGAAATCTGCGGAAAATTTCACGAAAGATCGATACCTAAAAATATGATTTTCTTTTAAGGGGTTGGGAACCTTTTAAATTTTCAAAAAAAATCACAAATATTATTATGATCTAATTTTAATGCTCTGTTTTTAAGTAACGTTTTAAAACAAACCTGGTGTAAAATTTCACTCTAGAACGGAAGTTATGGTTAAAAGAGTGAAGCCCTTAATCAAACATTTAGAGCCAGATGGTCTGTTTACATTTTGTACTTCGTCGATATCAACGATCACAAAAATGTATTTCGACTACGCTTTATATTGCTAAAGCCATCTCCATGTACATTGTTTTATTAATTTTATTTTTATCTGGGAACAAGGTACTTTGACTACAACTTTTAGCTTCATTTGTTTCCTTCCTTTACTGCGAAAGAATTTCACAATCGAATTGTTTTTAAACGACAATATCTCAAAACTGCGATTTTACCACTTGCGCAAAAGATTTCTCTGGAATGGTTGGTTATAATTACATGAAATTTTAATTGATTATGTAAACCATATATATGTTTAAAATGACCAACTTTTGTGTCTATCCTGTTGAATGTTTTTAAATAAAGGTAAATTTTGTATTGAAAAAAAAAATCAGTATTTTTTTTATTAAAAAATATTTGTACGACATTTTTTTTTTTTAATTCTAGAGTTCGTCATTGTAATTTTACTAAATATTTTTAAGTATATAAAAAAATTCAGCTCAGAATAATAATTATTTTGCCTAGTATACTGCACGCAATGCACCATGTTGTTGTTATTGTTTCTTATGCCTACACTGGCAGACGAAAGGAGTGCCAGGCCCGTCGAAGACGGCAAGAGGCGAGGGGGGTGCGGCTTTCATGCAAGTGAGACCCATTGGGAGGAAGTCCGACTTAGCTCGAATTTTTAGCCAACAGATGGCAGCACATCGACACGTTTTTACGGAGAGGTCACATTTTCACGACACTCAATCATACTCAGGCACACGGTTGTAATTTTGATCCAAACCAGAGACCAACTAATCCCTGGTTCGGAACCCCCAGAGGTATTGATTTATTATGGGAACATGGAGGACTTTGTGACCACGACAGATTTTTCGTGCACCAGTCATCTTTAGCGTACACGGGAGTTTTCGGTCAGATGGGCTCGAACTCATGATCAGTCAGTCACGAGTCTACGGACCAAAAATATTTACAAAATAGTTAAAATCTGCATACAAAATTTCATTTATGTAAATGACTTATTCATAGAGACATTAAGATTCGAAATGTAGTGATTTTTTTGCATATTTTGACATTTAAAAGGTACCTAACCCCTTAATAAATCATTTTCAAATTGAATACATCTTTTATATTTTCGTGACGTCACGCGAACTTTCTCTTTCCAACAAAAAAAAAAAAAAAGGATTGCATCATCTGCCCTTTGCGTTAAAAAAAAGAAACACATTCCATTTCCTGTCCCATTCCATTTCCTATGAGAGCAAGAAATAAAAAACATATCGACTGGGATTGTTAAGTTTTTTTTCGTAAAATCGGTAGTGCTAAAGAAAGATTAAAAATTTCAACGGATTCGAAATCTGCGGAAAATTTCACTTAAGTTTGAAACCAAAAAAAATGATTTTCTTCAAATAAATAATTTTTAAATGGACTATATCTTCAACGGATTTGAAATCTGCGGAAAATTTTATACCAAATTAATACCTTACATCACGGGCACGGACAACGCCGGTCTAGTCACGCAATGGCTAGTTTTTAAAATAAAATTACTGAGATTTGTTGAGTGCGCATGTTAAAGCAAGATTTCGTTGTCAGTGAATCAGTGAAAACCATCGCATTTTTATTCCAAAATGCCAAAACCAAAATTCTAAAATGTCGTTTATCACATGCAAAAGTGTATACGCCATTTTTTTTAATCATGCAAGGGAAAAAATTGAATTCAAGTTTTTCAAACATTAATAAAACGCTACTTTCAATTCCTTGTACATGTTCACCAAAAGCCACGCCGATGCCAACTATCAATCTTTAATATTTCATTTTATTGATATACGAGCGGCTGTCAAGCCGGCAATTCCATCGGGTTTGATCTCGGACCATCACCAATAGCCCATTGTAAAGCTCCCCTGCGACGTTAAAGAAAATATCCAACTCCCTGTCAAGCTAAACATAGGTTGCGTGTGTTTTTGCGGAGATATGTCCGTGTTTCCTGTGCGTATTCTGAACGTGAGGTCCCTTGACTTGATTTCCAAATACTAAATCAGCACTTCGTCAATAAAAATGCCAACCAATGTATTCTGAATTGATATATTGATAGTTAACTGGTCAACACAAAATTAGATTCCACGCAAAACGTTAAAAAACTGTGATAAACTACATTTTATGGAAATTCCGATATACATCATGCGACAGCAATAGGACAGACGTAAAATCTTCACTTACTGTCTGGTTTGTTTGTTTATCATAAAAATCCTTCATATGTGTCGTGCAGAAAACATTTTCATTTTTACTCCGATTAAATTATTTAGTATTGTGACTGTTTCATGGAAGTAGGAAAGATAAGGAAATGCCCAAACAATGTTTCGCTACCGGTTTAACTGAAGCCGATATTTCCAAGGTTTTAAGGCACCAAGATGGCGGCCGCGCATGCGCTGTTAAAAACTTTTTATAAGGCGCACTTTTTTCATATTTAGAGGTGTTCATTCATTTTGAAACTAAACAATGCTAAATAAATAAAAAATTTCGAATTTTGGCAATAATTTGTTTTTTAAATGATAACTTAAGTATGATATATAAAAAGAATTTACTACCTTTTTCCCGTTTGTTTTTAAATTTTGTTATTGAATATGCTTAGTTACAATACAGAAACAGAAAACTATCAATGCTAGTTTTTGTTGTTGTTTTTTGTTTATCATTGACATACAAAATGTTTTAAAACAGTTTTTTAAATTGGTTAAAACTCAATGATTATTAAAATTATAGGTATCTTACAAATACCAATCATCAGTAATGTTTTAATATACACTTATTGCCATCAAAATTTGCGCACTAAGAAAAAGTTGTAAAATGAAACGAAATTTTACAGATGCAAGAATTACATTGATATAAGTGATTAGAAATTTTAAAAAATTGCATCATTTATTGCAGAAAAAAAGTACAAATGAACGGAAGTTTTACTACTCTGTTGGACCCCCTCTTGCGCGAATGCACGATGCGATACGAGCGGGCATTGAGGCATACAAGTTCCGTATGATGTCCTGAGACATCTCGTTCCACAATTTCTGTAAACACGAATTTAGTTCGACCAAACTCGTAGGGTGTCCAACTTGCCTTCCCAAATGATCCCAGATATGCTTGATTGGTGACAAATCTGGGGATCGAGCAGGTCAGGGAAGAGTGGTAATGTGGTGGAGGCAGTCTTGTGACATCCTTGCTGTGTGTGGCCGAGCATTGTCTTGTTGAAAAATGGCTCCTGGGAGCCCTGCCATGAGTGGCATCACATGTGGCTGAAGGATGTCATTGACGTACCGCTGGGCTGTCATTGTGCCATGGATCAATATTAGGGGCGACCGTGTATCGTAAGCAATGGCACCCCATACCATCACACCAGCTGTTAGAGCGGTGTGTCGCTGTAAAGCGAAATCAGGATTGAGGTGTTCACAAAGGGGCCTCCACACACGAACACGATTGTCATCACTGCTCAAATTGAATCTAGATTCGTCGCTGAAGACGACCTGGTTCCATTCCGTTGCAGTCCAATCCCGTCGTGCGCGACACCACTCCAAACGGAGGCGTCGGTGGTTGGGTGTCATTGGCAGCACACGTAATGGGCGCCGCGATACCAGATGTCCTTCAGCTAGGCGCCTTGTGATAGTTCGGGAAGACACAGGGGCCCGTAGTGAAGGTGCTGCCTGTGTCTGTATCGAGGCTAATGAGGCAGTTGGCTCTATGCGTGCGTTTCGTATGATGTGACGGTCTTCTCGACGACTGGTCTCTCAAGGGCGTCCTGAGCCTGGTCGCCGTGTAAATGACGTCTCTTCTGTCCACTGGTCCCAACACCACCTCACAGTAAACTCATAAATGCCTACTTAACGAGCTACTCGCCGAGCTGATCACCCAGCTTCCATCATCCCGATGATTCTACCCCTCCTGAACTCCGACAGCTGCTCATATTGTCTTCGATGGCGGCGTAACGACATGTCTACCTCAGCGTTTCCTTTGCAGAAGATTAAGTACACTCAAACAATCTCTGCTTGCCTGTTTTATACTCCAAGGAGAACGAAGTTCAATGCCCTCTAGTGGCATTACGCAATGCGTAATCACGCTGCTTTTCTAATAATTTGCATATCTGGTCTACTTGTACCTTCATAACAAGTTTCGTTACGATCCCTCAATTATTTCTTGGTGCGCAGATTTTTATGGCAATGAGTGTCGATTAGCTGATCCCATACATAGCTTCTGCTTACTAGTGCCTAGTGCTAATTTGTATCCCTCATTCTTGTTTTTATAAATTATATCCAAATTGGTTTCCACAATTAGGTATTGAAATTCATTTTATTGATTTCCTGCATACATTAAAATACACACACTTTTGGCCAAATCATCCATTCTAAATATTTTTTTCTTGTGGTATTTTACTTCTTATTATGCACCGCTTTATGATTATGCACTGTTTATCCATGCATCTCCACATTATGGGGCTTTGGAAAACCTGAAATGAAAATTATTTTAGTTAGATACAAGGAATTGATAGATGCATTGAAACCTATGTATATTGATCCTGTCTAATGATAAATCTGTTTAACCATATTTTTTCCAAATCCCAACTGTATTACAGGTTTTACTGTTTATCTTAGACTATTAAAACAAAAATTTATATACATAAACTAATTCAATCTAAAAAACCACTAAATCAAATTTCTTTACAATTACTTACTTTGATAATAAAAATAAACATGCTTGATAAATTGAAGACTGATTATTCAATATAATATATCTGTCCACACAAATCCACCCATAGAAATTATCTTTTTTATTATGAATACTTTCTTAAATTGTAATACATACAAATACAGTAAAACCTAGGACTGCAAGCATAAATTGCATGACATCATAATCTTAACCATTGGCTCAAGAGATACGTGAATTGAAAAACTTCACACAGTTACAATGTTTAAATTATTTGCTTGTCTTCTAAAAAACTCACTAACAAGTTGCTCACAGTCCAAGGTTTCAATAGCATTCAATCAGTTAGTTGATCAACGCAAAAGAACTTAATTAACAAAAAAAAATGCGTTTTAGAAAACCAAATGTAATGTTTATAATTCGAATTTTATAACTGTTAGCTAAAGCTGTATCATTCTAAATCATGTAACATGAGGTAATATTTGCACCCATGGACTAAAAATACCGCTACTGATTATTTGACTGTAATACTTTTTCATTAAATAAAAGTTAAACTTTCCTAAAAAGCAGTTTCTAACTCTTATTACAACTAGTAGGTTAAAAAATCAAATCGTACAATTTTGTTAATTAATAAATAAAATAAATAATTGGATAAATCAAGTCAACTTTCAAAATAATTCTTTAAATGTTTATAAATACGTCTAATTTTGAATATAATGCTGCTTGGACACTTAGAAGTAACAGGTCAAAAAGCTATCAGCCTAAAGATACATCAAATTAAACTTACCTATGAAACGATATTCCACGGATCTTCTTTGTCTTTTGGTTTGTATTCCCGTAGACGATACAAGACGTAATATTCAAATAAAAACTAAGAAAATGGTGCTTATTATTTCGTTAAAATCGTCAATAAAAAAACATGGAAGTTCAAAAACAGTATAACCACGTTGATTAACAAACGCGAGCACAATGTTTTTAAAGCTCTAAGATGGCCGTGCGGTTATGGTTTTGGCTTCAGCAGTTCAAAGTAAAGGCACTTCCATTATCTTTCCTACTTCCATGGACTGTTTTTGGTTTTTATTTTTAATTTCGTCGCACAACTTTTCAATCATCTCATTCGAATACAACTAATACATCAATGTAATTGTCAGATCTCCATTCTCAGACAAAAACCACTCGTGATATTAAATATCCATACAAATGCTTTCCCAAGTTCTCATTGGTCCCTCATCCCCCTTAATATCACGTGTTGCAAATATGTTTTTCTGATCATCTCCAAATTTGTATATCATGCCAATGAGAGGACAGTTAAGGCCACCATAGATTCAACGTTAATTCAGTCTTTGTTTGGACCTAGCTTCACACTCGCTAGCCTCCGGTTACTAATGCGTTCCACTTCCAACCGGGATACCGAGTGCCCCTAATAGGAGGTGCTTCACAAAGTATGACAACATAACGACTAGTTTACATGTTGGCACCCTACAATAATGGACTGGGTGCCAGCGGATTTGCATAAAATCCGACTACCTGTTTCGGTGGTTGTTTTTCCTGGTTAGGACTACCTGAACGGCGACGTGGACCTCGACGTTCTCGATAATTCGGCTTTGCCTACACTATGGCAATACTAGGGCAATGATGGATGTTTCTTCCAACTGGATCGAGCTCCATGTCATACTGCAAATGCAAAACGTGTACTGAACTAATTTCATGAAAGGATGTGAATTTGCTCGACTGTTCTGTCCAGATTCCCGATCTCAATCCGATCGAGCACTTACTGGACAAACTGGAGCGACGCATACGACAGAGCCACGCAAGCCCATTCTGCACGACAATCTCTTCTCATAGCCTCTCACTAGGCATTGTGAGCTATTCCTACCCATACTTACAGAAAACATGAGGAATGTATGCCTCGGCGTGATGCAGCTGTAATCCAAACAAAGGGAGGGCCTACTCCTTACTAAATAGAATAATAAAGCACTTTGCAAACTATGCAGCGTCCAAATACTTTTGCTACTATAGTGTATGTCGGTATGTTATACCAGGGCTAGAAATGCCCGGGTGCACAGGCGCACTGTGCACATGAAAATAAAATTGTGCCCCTAAAGTTTTTTTAAAAAAAAGGGGGGGGGGACGTGTTTTATGTCAGTTTGATGTTTGAGCAAAATATTAGTATCGACCTCTCACGCTCTATAGAAACGTAATTAAAATTCCTAAATACACACTAAGCTAAAAAAAATTCGCTAGGCCGTAACGGGTTTAGACAGGAGGAAGGTTTACTTGTGCCACTGCCACCAGAACTTTCCGATGATCGAATTATTTTCCAGATGGCTCTGTTGAATCGACTGTCGCGACAGCCGTGCCCCGGAGAAGGGAGAATTTAGATGTTAAAATATTTATATTTACTATCCACTACTAACCTATATAAACATACTCAACTAATAAAGTAGTTTACATAACATTAATAATCTTGTATTACATTTTTTTTAGATGTGCACCTAAAATATAACCTGTGCACCTAATTTAAAAACTTAGGTGCACCTGTATTAAAAAATCTATTTCGAGGCCTGTGTTATAGCAACATATTTCTATAGCGTAGTCTCACGATAGTGTGAAGTATTGTTTGATTGGACGATGCGGAATCGTATCGCCTTATATGGCTGTATAACAAAGGTGGGCACCCCTGAGGGCAGTGAGATCCGCATTATGTTTTTTCACAAATAATAAATAGCCACACCATTGTTAAAAATTGCATTAATAAAAAGTATAACATTTTACGTAGACGTTTGGTCAAATCCTGGAAATTTGGTGTAAAATTTGTTAAAGCTGTCCGCAGCTGAATCGGTCAACAGTGAACGATAGTTCGACTTCACGAACTTCATTTTGAAGTAGATTCACGGCAATTTGTACCAAAAATTGAAATTAGACGGCAAGCAGCTTTCCTTAAGTGTAGATATTTTGTCATAACAAGATTCAAGAAAAAAAGTTATCAAATAATTAAAAAAAAAAGAAAACGGATTTATATTTAAAAAGTTAGCTGCACTTAACGAAGAGACGCATTTGCCCACCTTTGTTATGTAATATCTTTTACAGGGTGTGAAGGATTTTATATAGAGTGCCGACAGAAGTGGTTTCGCCAATCTCATACTTTGTCGCACGGATCAATCAGATGATGAATTTAAGCAATAAATTTTCGTCTTCGAATACCGTGGACCATTAAGAAAATGAATGTTCAACCTCCTCCCGGCAAACAAAATTAGATTAAGGGAAACGTTACTACTGGTTTTGGTAACTTGGGAACATAAAAGGTAACCGTTGTTCACTCTGACACATTCCCTCTATTGTTGTTACTGGGATTGGACGCATGGATGCAAAAGTAATATCTGTATGAAATGGATTTGTTAAAACTTCGTCAAGTCTCATCTCCGATGCGTCAACTGTATACAACTGTACAAGTTGACGCGCGTATCTTTTACACACTCGAATAGAAATTTATGCAGAAAAGAAAGAAGATGGTGGTCTTCAACAGTATATTCTTCGTTGAGTGAAACAGGCTGTAACACTAGATATGAGCTTTGTTTCCCAAGATATATATTTATTTTCAAATAAACCTCCGAATAGTTATGTTAAAAAAGCGCAACACCAGCTTAAATCAAGTTGTTATGCTTTCATTTTAAGCCGACGTTGCTGAATACCGTTTTATTTGACCCGATTAAAATGCGAAGTATAACAAAATACAAAATAACATTTTAAGTGTGTCTTTTTTTTAAGGTCGTGGCTTGAAATTTAGACAACACGTAAGAAATAATAGGGACATGGGTATCAATTCATGTTCTTACCATGACAGTTAATATTTTTAAATCAAAAAGGAAGGTTACTTTTACATTACCAGAGTGACCATTCTCAAAGTGATATATCATCGTAATGCTGTCAAAATTACGTAAATTTAAAAATCAAACGTTTTTCGGAGGGAAAATAGCTGGATACAAACTTGGCGAACATTTATGAGGAAGGGGCCTTAAAGATTCTCTCTTATAGAGGGCTATATAACAAATGAATACTTGGAACCATTTGAAAGAAGTTTAGTAAGCCTGACTGTAAAGAATTATAGTTAAATTCTCATAAACCAAAACCCTGGATTTACGACGATATATGTAGTATTTTTAGAATTTCAAGTTGGCTTGTTCAATTTATGTCAAGTTTTTCCGCATTCGACTATACTAGATTGCAACGTTTCTTGGCACAACCGCCCCGCCCTCGCGGAGGGATAAAGTGAGTGATTCGTCTCCTGTTTGGTTGCAGGCACAGGTTTCGAGGAGACGTCACACTTACAAGCTTCCAACTTGGCGCATTAATCTAATTTGGCCTTAAATTTAGCACGTAAATGTTTTGGCAGCTTGCCTGTCAGTTGATATAAGAAAAGCACAATTATAGTAGTTTAAGACATTTTTATACAGTTAGTAATAGATAATATCGAAAGATATTTTTTGAATTTGCAATGGTGTTTGTTTAAATTATTGCTTCCTAGAAATTTTCAAAAAGAAGTATCCCAGGTAACAAATGAAATTTTTAAGGTTGTCACTGAAAAATATGTATGAGGTGTGCCCCAGCGGGTTATATTACTGTTCGAAAGAGGATAATAGAATTTACCGCAATAAATACTTGCCTGAAATTTAAAGAAGCTTGTACAATTACTTGAAACTTAAATTTTAATATAATTTTTATAGTACCCTTAAAGTTGTGATTTTTCCAAAATGCTGCATTTTTGAGCTGTCACTTTTCTTGCCGGGGTGCGATATGTCGGTCAATATTGCCCAGCGCAAAAATGACCTCCTGGCAATAATACTATATATCGGTTTTCGACATTGATAAATATTTTTTTTCTGACATTGCTCTATGAGTTTTACGCCATTGCTCAATATTAGCTTTACTATACTGCTCGATGTTCGTTTTTAACATTACTCAATATCTGCTTCACAATATTGAGTTATTTTCATTCAAGATTAATCAATATACATCTTCTGACTAATTTGATTGCAAATGCAACGCAACGCAAGTAAGCTGAACAATAAGTAAATACTAAATATCTGCCAATGTCGCTAACAAGAATCGAGAGCGCGCGGAAAATGCTGGTTGGCTCTCATTGGCTGGCGCGCGATTCTAAATGAAATTACTACGCTCCACGTAAAAGGCAAAATATTCATTATTTCACGCTAATTGCGACAAAAAATCATTATATATGTGTGGGATTAACAAATTAATCATATTTATAAGTTGCAGTGCCTCATTGCACTCAAATATCGTACAAGGCGCTGGGAACTATTTGTTTCGTTTGCTCTCAGCGTATTCTAATTGTTCCAAGAAAGCCTGTCACTGAGTATAGAAAGCTTTATTTGCCCAATCAATAATCAATTTTTACTCTAGAAAGGAATTTCATTTCATGATACCTTGTGCTCAGTATGCATACCCTACCATCAAAAATAAATAATTGTTTCTATTCTATTTACACATTTGCTGAAAGATATATTATTTATGTTCTACAATTTCTGAGAAACTTACCGCACATAGTCCAACCAATAACAGTGCTGATGACATAACGCACATACCGGACAGGCAAAGGGAAAGCAATCCCAAAGCAAAAAGCACTGAAAAATAGAAACAAATTAATTTACTACAGATATCTATATGCGAAACAATTTTCCTATTTGAGGTTTTTTAACTTTACCCTATTTTTTAAAAACTTTTTTAAGATTAACCATGTTTTAACATAATATGTGTCAAGACGAGAGAGATATCACTTATGGCAGTTCACTTATAGCACCCAGTAGTATTCAGGCGAGGTGGCTACACACCTAATGGATCTAAAGGGAATTCGTTTAGAAATTATATTTATGACAAACCCGTTGTCTTTTCTGTCGTTAAATTTATGATTCAGGCCCTTCGATAACGAAGTGGTTTAAATAACCCAGTTTTGTTTGTTTGCGAGAAATTGCTTGAGGTTAATTGCATTCATTACAGGCCGAAAAGATACGAAACTGACAAAATAGCAGTAATTCGAGATTTTATTGGCAGTTTTTCAATGCGAATTGTAAAAAGGCATACACCATTTTGGTATGAGATCATTAAAAGATATTTATAACGATTATATAGAATTATTATCAATGCAATTAGGCAATACATTACAACGAAATATGCTAAAAAAAAAGGGAAAAATCTGTACTAGTCAACGCGCGAACCTTTTACACTCTCCAATGGAAATTTATGTAGAAAAGAAACGAGATGGTGGTTTCCAATTTAGCAATTTTTCATTTGACGTGTTAAAAACAGTATACTCTTCGCTGTGTGGATCAGGCTTTAACACTGGATATGAGCTTTATTTCATAAGATATATGTTGCTTTTCAAATTAACCTACGAATTAATTTTAAAAAAGCTCAACACTTGCCTAAATCAAGTTGTTGTACTTGCATTTTAAACCGATGTTGTAATACTTTTTTATTTAATCCGATCAAGATCTAAAGTATAACAAAATACGAAATAACATTTAAAGTGTGCTTTTTTAACGTCGTTTCTTGAAATTTAGACAACAAGTAAGAAAAAATAATGACATGAGTATCATTTTCTATGCTTCCCATGACAGTTTATATTAATAGCGCAAAAAGGAAGGTTCCCTTTATTTTAGAGCAAAAATGCAGGAGTTGTCAGTTAAATTAAGAAGAACAAAATAATAATAATTAAAGAACTGCCACGTTTTATTACATTTATTTTTAAGAGATGGAAGTGGATACTGAAAAGCAAAATCAAATTAGTGTCTGCAGCACCTTGCTCCAGAGAAGATTAATATTTACCTCCAGTTCTTTTTGTAATTTTACAAAGCGGCTGAGTATTAAAAATGAGTGCTTTCAGGTGTGGTATTAAAACAAGAAAGAAACACATGAAATTCGTTCCTCTTCAACAGCCGTAGAGGAGTTTTAATACTTGAGAAAAATGTTGCATTACATATGGAATATAGCTGAAGCAGTCAAACATTTTTAATTCAGAGCACTCTTCGTGTGTCGGGAGTTTTAAACGGCGTCTTTAGTCACAACTGCTCAGCAGTCTCAGTGTGTAGTTGGACAGGCTAAGTTAAATAATATAGGAATATCATGTTCCAAACCTCCTGCTGATTGTCTCGATGAGATATCTCCTCATTAGCAAAACTGACCAAATCTCGGTCGATGATATATCTCCTTATTTTAGCATAACTGACCAATGGACAATAAATCTCCGTATTACCATAACTGACCACATCTTGATGGACGTGATATCTCATTATTAGCCAAACTGACCACATTTTGATGGACGAGATGTCTCCTTTTTAGCATAACTGATCACATCTTGATGGACGAGATATCTCGTATTAGCAAAACTGACCACATCTTTATGGACGAGATATCTCCTTATTAGTATAATTGACCACATCTTGATGGACGAAATACTTCGTCAATAAAAAAAATGACATCATCATCAAAAAGTAGAGGATGTCTTGATCACGAGATATCTTGTCCTTTGCGAAATTGGTTAGATTATGATTGGCGAAATGCCTAGTCAAAATCACTTAAAGGGGGCCGGGTCACAATTTTCTAAATATTTTGATAATAAATATATTTTTTTGAAATTTTTAAAGAAGACATAGCATCTAATTTACAAAGAGAAAATGAAAAAAAAAATTAACTTTATAACAGTTAAAAAAATTTAAAAAATTTTTTTTTAAAGTGACTGTGTTTAGTTTTGATATAACTTGGAAAACTACTTATGAAAAGAGACACAGTACTTACATTTTCTAAAAGCAGATAATATTTCTAAAAGTTTGTCTTCGCAATTTTATAATACATGTATATAAAAAAATATTAAAAAAATTTTTAACTAAAAATGAGCATTTTTTGAATTTATAATTTATAAAAACTCTTATACTTTGATACATATCAATAATTTTTTTAATTCCTGAGGACAAATCACTTAACTATGTATGAAGAATATGCATATCAAATTTCATGCAATTATCTTGAATAGATTTTGATATCATTTTAAAGTTAGGAATAGTGTGAAAAATCCATCATGGAGAAAAATCACTTTTAAGTTTCACTATTGAAAATCAGTTACAAAAGTGAAATTTTAGTACCTTAGATACCTCCGGGTACATAAGTAAATCCGTTACTGTCTTTAGACCTTTGATTAAGGTTTATTTGGGCTAATAGTGCCTTTCTACTGTTCAATTTGTATGCAACTGTACTTTTGTTATCAGCTTTTCGGATAAGTCGACGTATTTTTCGCTTAAAAACTTAAAAAAAAAAAAACAGCTGTCAAAACATTCTTTTGTTTATATCTTCGGTTCTATTCAAGATATCATCATAAAATTGGTGTCAAACGAAAGAGAATTAAATTACAAATTTTTAGATAAAGGAAACATAAAAAGAACTTTTTGAAGGTTTTTTTGTGTCCCGGCCCCCTTTAAAGGATTAAAAATTCAAGAAATTGATGAAAAAAGTATTCAATAAGTTCCTACTTGTCCCCCTTGGCGTAGTCTGACCTAGAGCAGGTCCAGAAGACCGATAACCCTGAGTTCCTTGACAGGTAGTTTTCTAAGGGGACTTCTTAAGAAATCCTTCTCAACGACTTCGACACAGGAAAGATGGTGCTCATGCGAAGCCGCTGTGCACTTGGTGCACGATGAAAAATTCCGTTCTGTCGTATAAACTTCATGGGAATGTCCATTTTTAAATCTTGAACAGGTGGTCTGTTCCCAGAGAACCCGAAGGTTGCTACAGGACGTATCAGCCACGCAAAAGGAGCCTTCTAGCCCTATTGTGGGGCACTCAATTGGAAGAGCAACGGATTAGCAACCAGAGGGTTGGCAGTTCGAAACTAGGTCCAGTCAAAGACCATTGTGCACACGGGGGCTGGCGCATGTTAAATCTCTCGTGGCCTCAAATGTGCTGACGTTGCGGTGGTGTGGAAGTTTGGATAGTGGGGTGCTATCTCAAGTGTTCTCGTCCACTGACTGTAGTTCAAAATTACGTAGTTTTGTTCACGGGTCTTTCCCATTGAGATTAATACCGGACCGTCGCCAATAGCCTGTTGTGTTGAACCAGTGGGATATTAATTAATACCCACCTAACCAGGTAGAAGATAAATATTTCCCAAATTCAAGGCAGGTAGGCAACTATTTTAATTAAAGTCGCACAGAAGCAGTCCACGTGGAACTCTCAACCATCCGGTTGCTAATCTGCAACTCTTCAATCCGGCTTGGAGAGTGGTGTGCCAGATCATGTGTTGCCTAGTCATAAGACCGTCGTTGAAAATTTCGAGACACTGTCATTGGATCTTTCATGTCGTGATTGATCACGGGCCATGACAAATATTCCGTTGTGTTGCTCCAGTCTAACATTAATTAAGTCTTTACCTACCTCTATCGGATGTTTAAACAAGCAATTTTTTCAATAGTTATAACGTTGTTACTGAAAAAAAATGACGCAAGTACGAAATATAGATATTCTGAGTAGAATACACACCATTATCCTCGACATGATTTATTGTACTATGGGGAACAATAAATCATGTCAGAATCAGAATAGTGGGAACAAGGACAGAACTGTTGTAATACGCAGCTTAGTGATTGAGCATTTCGTCCATTTTCAAATGTTTCACATCATCCTTTAGAAGAACGACGTAAGTAATAATTGTGACTCAGATTTTGATTCTTGGTGTACAACGACACAAATGTTAGGTAAATACCTACGTATCTTCTGGCACAGTGGATGCATTTGTGTATATCGTAACCTACATGCCGATAAATATTGTAAACAACAATTCTATTGAATAAATCTTAAATGATGGAACGAGTAAAACGATTGTTTACTTCTCATTTTCTTAAATGTGGGAATCAAATTGGACGTATCCATCCTCATTTCCTGTTCCAAGTTGGTTTCGCTCAGTGCTTCTTATCACTGCACAGTAGGGTGGTCATAAGTATATGAGGAAATTGTTTTTTCGCCCAAACTACCAATACAATCAGTACAATTTCCTATGAGATGAGACAAGAACCAGGTTTCTAAGACGAATGGTTTCGATTTTAAAGAGTAATAACTACGATTTTTCGCTAAAAATCACTGTTTTTCTTAACTTTAACCTCGATGAGGCACGGGTCAATAGTATCAGGTTGAGCTGAATTTTTTTTTTTTGGGGGGGGGGGGGTACCTTAGTAGAAATTCGAAAATTGATTTTTGTGACCACCTTACTGCACAGTCACACAAGGCGTTTCGCACAACGTTAACTTCTTTTAAAATCTATTTTAATAATTTTACACGATTCATGCTCAACTCTTATACTTGGCATAAGCAACCTATCTAAATTTATATTCCTCAATTTATATTCCTAGAACTGCGACAATATCTCCATAATGCTACCTCTTCCCCCTTGTTAAGTAATATTATATGGTTCACGAAAAAATGCTTGTGTGAGAATACTTGTAAATCTACATATTCATGATAAAAAAACTGCGTTTTGTAACCAAGATGCCTTTAAAGAATTATATTGCTTTAGAAACAAAAGAAATTTGAAAAACGGAAAGCCAACATTAAAAGCAGATTTTAGAAATATTTATTTGGAACGAAACCTATTTACATGAAACCGGTTCCAATATTTCAATGCATTTATACCACTTAAATATCGAAGCGCTGTGTCCTTTCTCGATGCGCTGTGATTATGAACAGGTGTTTTCGATTATAGTCGCCTTCTTTTGTGATTCGTGAGTTTAAGGCTTTTTTGTCTGAAAGAATGCATCGATTACGAAAACATTTTATTATTGAATCCCGAGTCTTGAAGAAAGATAAGCTTTAAAAAGATTTTATGACAAAATAACGAATATGATTTCAAATATGAATTTAACACCTTTGGGATAAATTTGTATTATTCCTGTGCTGTTGAAAACAAAGTGTTTTTGGTGATTATATGTTGGAATAATAGCCATGAATGATTCAGAAAATATTGCTAAGAGTGCATTTCTTAATTTACGTATTCCAAACTTTGTAACTGTGTAAAAACTATTTGTTGTCTGAAAAAAATATTGAATGTAAAAGCTCAATTTGCTACAAACATATATTGAATAGCGAAATTTGAACATGCATGCTTGCATTTAATTGTGTTCCGACACTTGATCTGTTCTACCATTAAAATATCAAAAATTCTGAATAGGACAGCGGAAAAAATATCCAACAAGAATATTTTTATATTCGACATCAGAGAATGTTTAAATAATTGCCTTTTAAAAGAAACAAAACTCTCATAAATGCGCAAATTTGTCAACACATTCTGCTTTATTGCCGTATGAGTTAATAGAATAAGCATAAATAAAATATGCGTTGTTACAAGTGATCATACAAATCATGCGCTATTTGGTATAGCATCAACTAAAAAATTATTATAGCAGTTATATGCTCATCATCTAAATGCCTCGACCAATTGAAGCAACTTCCGAGTTCAGTTGCTATGAAATGAAAGCAATGTGGCATGGAGAGATTTCTTTCAAAAGCAGATGAATACACATTTATTGAAATTTCAAGAAACGCAATAGTTTAAGCATCCCAAAAATATTGAGGATTCAAAATTGTGAATGTTTGCGATGAGAATGGTGTAGCTTTATAGATAAAATATTAACAAGATGTCTTCATTAATACACATTCAAGACATTACATACTATGGTGAAAGCGTATTTAAGGTTTCGTTTGAAATGTTGGAATTCTGTTATACATTGGATGAAATGTGTTTGGTTTTACCTCGATTTGTTTAAACAAGACGGAACTTCTTCAATATGAAAGGAAAGCACGTAAAATAGAATTTTTAATCTCTACTATTATAAAAGCTAGTGTTTCTCTGTGTACTGTGCGCTGTGTCCTGGAGAATCTATGGCACTTACAAAAATGAAATTTGGCACACAGGTTGTCCTGATGTTTTGCAATTTTTGTGTCCAGCCCTAATTTTAAAATTTGACCTATAACATTTTAAAATTAATTTATTAGTTTTTTCACCTTTCTTTCTTCTTTCCGGAATGTGACGTCACCCCTACCTTGAATGAAGAAGCGAGTCGATTTTGCGATTTTCGACCGTTGACGTCACAAGCGTTTTTCGTCCTAATGCCTATAGAACCATGCCAATTTTTCCGATTCTAGCGTGTTTTGATTTACGTTGTTGATAATAGTCACTTCGAGGTCATCACGGCGTTTCCCTTGGAGTTCGATTGCGAAGCAAACCAAATGGGAATACGTATTAATCACCGGCGGTTGGCGAGTGTCAGCGAGCAGTGGTCACATCTGACCCCACGAAAAGAACTGTCACGGGCAATACCGTGCTGGCCACGCATTGACTAGTATAAACACATAAAATAAAAAATATGTGTATATTGGAGGAATAAGATAGGCTCAATTTTCTATGTTCCCAAATAAGAATACGAAATGCTACTTCAGATTTATAACTATTGTAAAACTCAGTTTGTTTACAATGCAAGGATGTTGTTCATTGAAACATGCAATTGCAATCAAAATAATCTTACTATCTATTTTTGACTGAAAAATTCAATTTAACCGTTGTTGATGACGGAAGGCTTTCAATGTATTTGAATGTAACATTTTTTATGTCTTTCTTCTTTGGATAGTGGTGACATTTAAATGTTTTAAAAGTCTGTTTGGTATTGAATAAAACATTTTCATAACGCTGTTCCGAAAGAACACAGATGCAAGTGTAAAGTATGGGTGTTTTGAGTGTTAACTATCGCCTCTGTGCTTAATATCGCCTACTGGTGTTTCCAAGCCACTATGCGTGACATCTACGAGTTACTTGGACGGTCTAGGGTTTTTCCACACGTAGCGCCACCGGCAAGTTTCCTATCAGTTATATCAACAACACTATTGCATCTGAAGTATTTGAGGCTGGGATCAACGTATTTTATGTCTCCAATCCATTCAGGGAATATCCAGGTAAATGTTTCCAAGTCATAATTTCGTTTATATGACTTGATCGTACATTAAATACTAAAGGTAGTTATGTATGCTCTACCAGCAACTCGTTTTTAAAGCACTAGTTTCGCCTGGTGGGTGGTAATAGGAATAGCGCCGTTAGGTGATATTAGGAACCCATTCTTGGAACTACTGAAGTTTTACTAGCTAACTTAAACTGACATAAGTAAAGAAGGTATAAGATCTCTGAAATCCAAAGTAGAATAGATCCTAGTGCTTTTCATTTAGTTTCCAGTTTGATTTCCCAACCCAGGAGGCTGAGATACGGAGAAATTGTTAGGGTAGACGATATTTGGAACACATACCCTATCTAAACAAATAAAACTATCCATGTCGCAAAAAAATTTTATTAAAATGTTTTGCATAGTAAGTGACTTTTCTAAAGGTTTCAAATTTTAGTTAAACAACGAAGCGACTGCGAAATTGAGTAAGCAAGTATTTAATTAAAATCGCACTGAGCAACACGACGGGCTATTGACGACAGACCCAAAGGAAACGATCCGATGACAACACCCGAGATGACACCCCACACTCCAAAATTACACACCTGGCCTACGTGAGGACATGTGAGGCCACCCACAGATTTAACCTGTACAAGTCCCCCTTGTACAGGTCCGCTAGAGGTCTTTCGGTTGGATTCGAACTAGGAACCCTTAGGTTGCTAATCCGTTACTCTTCCAACCAGGCTACTACCTTACCTGCAAAATGAAGAGTGAATATTCTAAATACACCTGAATGAGTGGCATCAATTAAAAGTAACATACACATAATTGTGCTATTATTAGCCTCACTTTCAATTCCATCAAAGTTTCTCATACCTTTAAAACTGATCTCTCATGAGGCTGATATGCTTATTTTTACGTTTTCTAATCAAATAGATGAATTATATATTCGTCATTGATCTTCCAAGACATATCACACTCCCCTTCAACACCCATAGCTGAAAATCACATTTTCAGAAGAGGAAAATCCAAATTCTTACTACAGTTCATTGAATTGTAAAGTAGCCAACGCGATATTGGAGAATGTAACAGACTTGTTATGCACTACATTTCTCTTACGAGGTACAGTTAACCATTGAACTTGCACTGTAAGAAAAAGTTTCTTTAAAAAAATATAGATAAACGTATATAATATATTTTGAAGGTTTCAAAAGTTAGGATTCTTATAATTTTGAAAGGAGGACTCTTATGTCTCACCGTTCATTTAGAGTGCTCTGATAAGAATATCATAAAATATGTATATATATATATATATATATATATATATATATTCGCTGCAATACCTGACATAAACTATTTGTAGTTTTGTTTCTAGAAAAATAAATAGAGCGTTTCTGTAAGTTGCAGAAGTGTAGATTCCGGCAGAGGTAAGGTTACCAGAACTTCTCTTTTAAGTAGGACACGTTCTCTTTTTCTGCTCGGATCTTTTTTAAGTCAGATCTTTTAGTGAACTCTTTTTTTTCGTTTGTTCACTTTTGGTTCTCTTTGTTCAGCACTTAGGATTGTGTTAAAAATATATTTCGCATTTAAAACTTTACGCGTTAATATATTCACATGGCCTACTATGTATATCGTTATGTAAACCACAGCTATTCAAATATGTACTATATCTACTACATTGTACGAAAATTGTTCGTAATTTAAAAACGTATTAACGTATGACAATGGCTTTAACCTCTAGCGTATATTAACTATATAACTTTCAACCTCTAAAGTATATTGAGCTTCATCTTAAATGTCTCATTATGAGATCAAATATATAACCAAAGATAATTTAGATTAGTGTTAGAATATAATAAGAATGATAAATATATTGTTCGTATATTATATCAGAAGTAATAGCAAGACGGACGATTCGCAGCCTTTTTACCATCTTCTAGCCTTTCTTTTTAGTTTGGAAGGAAATCGTTTGTTAGCTTTAAATCGAAGTCGATAACTAAACTATGATTGTTGCGCAGAAACGAATATGAAAAGTAAAATGTTAAATTTCTATTATTTACATATGTATCTACTATTATTTTGTTGTTTTATGTTTGTGGTTTTTAAATTTGATTCTCATTTTTTTGCAACGTTTTGAAGAAAAAAAAGACTAAAATAAATGGTCAATATTTTCATTTATTAATTCGTTCTCGCATTTACTACTACTTATTTATTTAATTCATAAGTAATATATTCAATAGATTTTCTTTCAATTAGTGGGTAATATACCAAGTTTCATCAAAGATTAATCTTTTTATTAGATACCTAATGTCAAATATTATTCTTTTTATTAAATACTTAACAATTATACACTAATAACCCTCGTTTTGTATTAAAAAAAAATAATAATAATTTTACCAAATGTTATCTTTTCTGATATTTATCTTCTGGTAACCCTAGGCAGAGTACACTTTTACAGCATGCATTTAATCTTTGTATATTTAGTTTGTTTAGAATGGCGGTATGGTAACCGTGTTAACACCTCTCAAGATCATGCTTGCATTATCCTTCCATTTAGCCTGCAGTTTTCCAAGAGTGATTTACCTAATTCGTTTTCGACCTTCTCAAGCAATAGAATTCTTTCAACTAGTAAATGTAGCTGCTTAAAATTATTATTTACGTTGTGAGGTGAAAGTTATATCACGCTTCCTGGAAATCTTGTGGCTCTCAGAGTGCAAAGCATCCTTGGGATTGAAAAAAATACAGCTTCTATTAATTCTTAGTAAACTTTTTAAAGAAATAAAACATACCAATCAACTGAAAGATTGCAGATAAATTAGAAGCGTAAATAATCTCAACTACAAGATGAATTTTTATTTAGTTTCTTGGGAAGGAAATCGATTAAAGAACTACGACTGAAGTAAGCTTAAATTATGCTTCATCAACAAATAAACTTACGTACCTTTGTTTTCAATAGCTGGTGTCAAATGGAAAGTTCCGAAAGTTACAAAAATTGTATAAAATATCTGAAATTCAAAAGAAAATGGAATTAAAAAATCTCATCAGATGTTTGAAGATAAAAAAACGCATCTTTTACTGAATAAGCACATATTTTGCCACATGAAAACAATATAAAAAAGTCTCAATCGACACCACAAGGTTAAATACGCTTTCGTTGATCAGAATTCAGTTTAACAAGATGCTTTTTCTGCTTCAGTTACATAAGCTGATGTACAAAGCAACTTACCTACCACTTTGAATTTGAGACAAAACACGATACTTTTATCGGGAGAGAAAATACACCATACATCCAAATCCTTTCGGGGAATTAAGGTAATGAATGCAGTCTTCATTATTTCTGTTGGAATTTAGTACATTGTGAAAGAACATAAAGTTTTATTGAGTGAAATAGAGTGCTATGTCCTTTCAAATCTATGCAAATTTTATTCATAATTATATGGTAGGGTTTTTTAGTAAAGTATACTTCGCTGTTCAAGAAGAACAATTAAATAGAACAATGACAGAAGTATAAATGTGGGAAATTTGAGTTAAACGAGTCTATTGTCTTCGGCGCGATTTATACTTCCAATGGATCAAGAACAAAATCATTAAAACTCGACTCCGTTAAAATTTTATTCATAATTACGGTTGTGTTTTCCGTAAAGGATACAGTGTTGTTCAAAAATAACAATGATACAAGTGTAAAAAATGGGAAACTTGAGTATTACGAGTCATTTGTCTTTGAGGCGATGCATCCTTCTCAATGGATCAAGAACAAAACTATTAAAACTCAGCTCCGTTACAGAACATTTCGTTATTGTTCACATTTAAACTGTTTCTCATGATCCTTTAGGAGAACAACGGAAGTGTTTGTTGTGACTTACCTTTCGATGTGTGAGGTTAGCTTTTCGGTGCGACAACGTCTGGGAGTTCTGGAGGACAACACATGTGGAGTTTAGAATGTTTGTATGTAATCCGTTGAATTCGACTGGACCACTGATGTAATTGCGTATCGTGTGATTGTTAATTCATGTCTGTTCCATGTAAATAATTAAAAATTTCCAAAAATAGGTCGTAAAATAATGTAAATAAATTTTTTTTAAATGGTTTGGCAGTGTGACTTTGAGTTTAATATTTCATTTGAAATTTTACAAGAACAATGATGCAAATGTAAATTTGGGGGAGAGTATTCAAAATACTCCTGCATGAGTGGTATCATTTAAAAGTAACATAAATATGGCAATTATGTATTATACCCATTTTCATTACTATCAAAGTTTATCACATGTTATCTCTACTATTATAAAAGGAAGTGTTTGTCTGTGTTTCTGTACGCAGAGTCCTGACGAATCTACGACACTTATAATAATGAAATTTGGCACACAGGTGGTCCTAATGTTTTGTAATTATTGTGTCCAACTCGAATTTTATAATTTAATCTAGAACATTTTAAATTAATTTATTAGTTTTTTTTTCATCTTTCGTTCTTTACTCTGGAATGTGACGTCATCGAAGAAGGAGAGGATTTTACGATTTTCGACCGCTGACATAACAAGCGTTTATGGTCCTAATTCCTTTGAAACCATGCCAAGTTTTTCCGATTCTAGCGTGTTTTGATTTGTGTTGTAAATAGCCACTTCGAGGCCTCATCACGGCGTTGCCTGGGGAGTTCGTTTGCGAAGCAAACCAAAGGGGAATACGTAGCAATCACCGAGGGTCAGCGAGCAGTGGTCACACCTGACCCCCACGAAAACTGTCACGGGTAACGGCGTGGTGACCACTCAGTGGCATCTAATATTATGAAAATAAGTGATTGCTTGTTTGTCTGTTTGTTTGATTGTTTTCTTGGACTCAAAGTCCTGACGAATCTATCGCACTTACAGTAAGGATATTTGGCACACAGGTAGTTCGAATTTTTTGCAATTTTAGGGTCGAGGCGAATTTTAAAATTCACTCTAAAACATTTTTTTCCATTCTTCTTTCTTCCGCGTTCTTTCGCTTAATGAAGAAGCATAAAAATTTAGACTTTTTGCCCACACGTCACCTTGACGTCAGCCTTTGGAACCATGTCACGCTTTTGTCATCTCTCGTCTTTAGAATGGGAGAGAACACATTCGAATGACTTTCGTTTCTTTCGAGATTCATTCATTTGGATTTCCTGCGAAACGGATTCCAATGAAGCAAAATATATAACAAATTTATCACTGGCGTTCTTCAGTGCTTTTCTCTATCTCTGCGATCTTTAAAGGTAGAATAAAAACATTAACGGATGTGAAATCTGCGGAAAATTTTACCCCAGATACATAGTTTTACGTTTGATTTCCTTTTTTTTATATTTTTGCAAGAGATTGTGACATTGCGTGAACTTTCGCTTTCTAAAAATAAACAGATTGCATTTTCTGCTTTTCGCGTCAAAATAAAAATAAAAACAGATAACATTTCTTGCCCTATTCCATTTCAGCAAAGGAGAGTAGAAAATAAAAAAACATTTTAATTGGGAATGTTAAGTTCTTTTTGCGTAAAATCGGAATCCTTAACAATAGATTAAAAATTATAAAGGATTTGAAATCTGCGGAATATTTTACACCAGATTAATACCTCACATCACTATGGTCGTCATTATGGTTTGCTTCGCAAACCAACACCACGGGCACGGGCAACGCCGGGCTAGCCTTGCAGTGGCTAGTAATTCATTATTCTTAATCATGCACTGTCTTGTTAGTTTTCGTTTTCTGGACAAACTGATGAATTGATTTAAGTTTACTTTACATTTAAGTTTTAGTCATTTGTATTCCTCGTGAGCAAACAGCACAATTTCTTCATCTTTTCAAAACGCAAATCAAAATGCACGCAAGAAATGAACCCCTCTCTAAATTCGGGCAATATTCTAAGTAGAGAGAATTCAGAGTTACCATTCAACAGGGAATGACATGCTCCACAAATTCATACGGAAAAAAGAAGTGCATACCGGCCATTTTCCTATCAAATTTTGAAAAAAACTAAATTTCTAATTGCTACACCAGGGATTGATGCCCAAAAGACATTTCACAGGGCGAAATTAGTCAAAATTTTCTAAATTAGACTTAATATTTTATAATAATTTCATTAATTCAGTATCGTAATATCCGGAAATATTCAATGTTACTGCGATATAAAATATCCTAACTGGGACTTATGAAAAGTTGAAAGTTCTTGTCTCAAGGGATAGATGATCAAGGTCATTTACTGTTGATTCTATTTGATTACGACACCTCAGCTTTATCAATAAATCAACTTCAAAAATGAAACATATGTTCCTCAGTGCAGGTAATTTGCACTTTAATTAATTGACTCGAATAAAATATCTTGAATACACTTATACACATTAAGAACTTCTCGCCGAATCAGCTGCTTTCAGAAAGCTCTCATCTTCTTTCACTTCTTGTGTTACACTGGCAGAGATTTTTATACCATCGCCAGAAGGCGCTGTTAAAACAGAAGGCGTGCTAGCGAAACCACTATTTTTAATGCAACTTTGCTATATCAAACATTCGTTGGAAACATTAATTTTCGTTTTTATAAGCGATGTTTGAAAATATTTAATTTTGAAACAAATTGTTATTTTACTTGTGGAATGGAATGTTCAAAAAAACATGTGTGTTTCTTGCAAAGAAAAATCGTTTCAGATAGCTGTATTTGGTGGCAGGACAGGTAGATAATTTCGATGGTCACCATACAGTGGGTCCGTTAACCTAAAGAGCTGGCCTTTTAAACCTGTCGTGAGCAAGCCTGATAAAAATATTTATAAGACCCTATCCTACCAGCGGGCTGAGAAAATCATTACGGAGGGATCCTGACAGGCGATCCAGATAAACAACCTTTTTGGAGAACCATATTTGACTAAGGCCTGGTCTCTGGACATGATAAAAAATATTTGGAAATCCGAGGTGGAAATCAATATACATTTTCGTTACAATACAACAATCTTACTCGTACTTATCTTACATTACCTTAAGCTTGATGCTTTTTCGGACGAGGTGGTTATGCCTAATCCGCCAAGAACTGGTATTCCCCAAATAGAAAATGTACACAAAAAAGCCTGGCTTCAATCCTGTTGACCAACAATGGATTCCTGTTTGGGTTTGCGTTCTCATGATACTTTGCTAAACGAGGGCTTATTTGAATATAATGACTATGACTTACCGTGGATATATTTTATTTTAACATACTGATGACTTTCTATTTACGTTTTACATTTCCAAGTGAACGTATGCACTCAACGACTGTTTTTTGAGCTACTCTAATGATCTATTCAATTCAAGTGTACTGCTCTAGTGATTTAGCAAGTTAATTCAGTATTTATCCGGTTGTGGAATTCTGAAACAGTATTTCAAATTGTAACTATGATAGGCTTTTTCCCTTAAGCTAAATATAGGTGGTTGTGGTGTTTTGGTGGCAATAAGTATTAACTTTACGTAATATGAACGTGGAGTTACACTTCGCTTGTTTTTCGGATATTTTTAAAGCATGTCGCCAGTGTAAATTCCAAAAACTGAATTCCGAATTGCAAAGTGATAGTTGATTAGTCAACGCCAGTTAAATCAAACTCCAAATGTTGCCAAACGGAAATAAACTACGTTTTAAGGTAATCCCAAAATGTATCATACGCGAGATCATATAAATATATATATATATATATATATATATATATATATATATATATATATATATATATATATACACATATACATATACATATACATATACATATACATATACATATACATATACATATACATATACATATATATATATATATATATATATATATATATATATATATATATATATATATATATATATATATATATATATATATATATATATATGATATCCAGCTATATAATCCATTTTACATTCATTGCACACCTGCTTCTGTAAGACAAACTACAAAAGTTTGTACTAAGGTAACTACTACAGAAGTCAATTGTGAGTTTGGGAGTGAATACGAATGCTCTGTAAGTTCATTTCAGTAAAAATGATGAACTTTCAAAGTCTTTCAGGGATGAGATATTTCGGAATTTCATTATCATTATGCGAGGATGGCAAATTAAATTGTTATGGTATTCGTGATAAATTTATTTTTAAGCGAATGATTTTTTTTTCAAGAAAATTTTATTCAGGCGGCACGTAGAATCACGGGACTTGTTTTGTAAACAACAAATATCATAAGTGTAGACCTAAGCAAATCTAATTGATTGCAATTCTTCAAAAATTAGAAGGTCGATTTTACAGCTTGTAAAGAAGTCCGAGTTCGAACGCTTCTTAACTGTGGTATTTTTTCCAAGATCAGTGTGAAGTCTTATTTCGAATTCCCTTAACTCTAACAGTACATTCCGTTTTAAATAGTATCTTATCGCTATTCAGAAATTCGTTTTCGATATGGATTTACTTAGAACGATAGATGCAATTACTTGGATATGGAGTGCAGCTTTCAATAATACCCATGAAACATGTAAAACAAATGTGAATTAAATGTATTTTAATTGTCTGCTATTCAAAATCTATGTCAAAATTAAGAAACCACTTTGAACTATGGTTACGCGTTTTAATTTAACTCAACCTATCTAGTTTTTAAATTCTTTTATTTTAACTTTATACCGATGAATTCAAAACAAGAAGTTACAGGCCGTATTTAAAAAGTTTTTACTTAGTATATTTTATTTATTTTTAGAATTCTATTTACTATTTCACGCGCGCGCGTATTTAACCAAACTTCAGAAAACTTTGTCGAAATAAGCATTTAACACCCAGAAACTACCCATGGCTAAGTCATATTCTGAGAAAATAAATTATTCCTTCAAATTTAAATCCTAAATAATATACCTACAAATGTAAAATACTAGAACACATAAATATAAACAGAAATTAAGATCCGGTCATTGAATGAAATGCAGAATTCTGAAAACCAATACAAGCAAGCTTGTCAAATTTCGACTTCATAAATTTATTCAAAAATAGAGCAATTGGAAAAAAGACTTTCGAATAATATTGATAAAGACAATGATTTATTTACAAAAGAACACATACTTACAATAGTTCTTAAAAATAATAAAAAATTTTATTAATTAAAAAATAAAAAAAGTTAGTGTGACCGCAACATTACGCTGTCTTAAGGTGAATGTAAACACTATAAATCACGAAAATCGACCAGTATATCAATATATTTTTTAATTAAATTATTTTCCAATTTCTTAGCTTTCAAATGATGCCAGGATCTTGCAGATATTCGAAATAATATTTTAGTTGCAATGGTTTTCATTAGGTACTGTCACCATGAACAGACATGTTTCCAAAACTTTAAAGTCGATTTCTGAAGAACTGCGTTCTTTCAATAGGATGCTTTCTTCAAAACGTGATAATTCTACAATGAATTCACCTATTATAATTATTATTGCATCATTATGATCTATATAATACAGTGGATGTTTTGAGCTTCAGTCAGAGTATTTAGTCTTGAAACGGAATTTTAATTGATGTTGTTGTTTAATGTATGTAAAATTTCGGAAACAAAAAAGTTGATTTTTTTTAAGCTTCCTTTGTTAAAAAATAGTAAAAAATCCCATTTCTTCTAGCTACTTGATGGAGGTTCCAAACATGAAGAATAATATTAGGAATAATTTCCAATAGAAATCGTTTTACCGAAGAAATAGAAATTGAGACATCATGTTTAAAAAAAACATGCTAATTTGTTAATTATATCTTAATTAGATAGTAAATTATTGGCTAAATTTGATTTTTTTTTCTTGTTGAAATGATTTTAAAAATAAACCAATAATCTGCGGTAAAACAAATTTATTTTTAATAAAAAAAATGGAAAAAAAATATTCTAGTGTATGCGTACACTCAAATATACGAACGCAGAATTCTAAATCTAATTTATAAATTAAAACTTTGATTCTTGCCATTGCCAGGTACCGAGTAGCTAAATTACGCATTCTGATTAACTAGGTTAAAAACCCGTCATGCGACGGGTGTTGAAACATCTTTGCACCATGTGTCTGGGTTAAATGGCTGTACAACCAATCAAAACTTTAATAGCCATGGAAACGCCGGTATTAACATTTTATACAAGATTAGATTTTCCCTTGGGCTTTTCGTGTTCGAAAACAAGACGTATGTTACGTAAAATTAAAACTTTTTTTTATCTATCCTTACATCATTGATCAACTATTCATTAATTATTCGTATTACGGAAAGAAATAAAAAAAAATTTCAATCATACATGTTAGAAATTTATTTTAATTGTTTGCAAAAAAATTGTTTTTCGAGAAAAACTGGAGAGCAACTGTTTTCGAAACGTTTATTCGTCAATATTGCAAAACACGTTGAATTGCGTACCGGAATAATTTATACAGATGCTGTGTGCACACATTTTTTAGACAATGTATATTGTATTCACAAAACTATTACATAACCTCATTACATAAAATTCTTGTGTTTTAAATGTTCTATTTGATAGCCCTTATTCTGAACTATCTTTCGACACCGTAATTTCCAGGATAATAATGCCTTTTGAAGTGTAAGAAGAGGTATTCTATCCCATTCCTCCTGAACAGCTTTCCAGAGTCCTGTTTGGGTTGTGGGACGACGTTTCGATAATGCAGATTTTAAAAGTACCAAAGCACAAAAATCCATAGGTGATACATCGGGAGATTTAGTAGGGATATCAGTGAAAGGTATGGCCTTGATACCGGTTTTTTGTTCCATTTCTTTTAGGAAATTTACAGTGGATTTTGATGTGTGACTGCTAGCTTTGTCTTGATGGAGTTCCACAGATTGATGGCACTGTGGGTAAAGCGATGATATTTCATTCAGAAAAATTGGCGATAAAATATGTTCCTGATAGTACTTGGAGTTAATCTTGAAATGTTTTTCTACTCTCTTTATTTTTAACTTGCCATTATATGAAAAATCAGCAACAGTCATTCATGCCTTAGAAAAACTTTTTTTCGATTCTGTGAACCATGTACTTACATTTTTTTTCTCCCCTTTTATGATACTAAATGGCTCTTTTTGTGCTGCAATCATTTAAATACACTCATAATTCATCTATTGTGACAATTTTTTCCATTTTTCTTTGGATAAGTGTTCCTCATATAGAATTCGGCAGCGTGTCCTGCGTTCAGCGATATGCTTTGGAGAAAGACGATGCACATTGCGTTTTTTCGCTTTCTTAAGATTTAAATCAATGTTTATAATTTTGTTTACCGTGGACACCGATCTTTTTAATGATTTTGCAACAGTCCTTTGACTAGGAGGATTTTCTTTTAACGTTAAACAACGTACCTTTGCAATAGCCGAAGATGTCCGTTTCTTTCTTGGATACTTGTTTGGAATTTTTGTCCCACTAGAGGCTCCAATTTGACGTTTTTTTCCTTCCTTGTTGACGATATTATCTATCGACGCTTTAGATATCACAAAACCATGACTCTCACATCGTTTTTGGATAACGGAATATGAATATTTCTCTTCGAAAAGAGCATAAATATAGCCTTCGAACCACTGCTTCGTTAAAAACGCTATTTTGAATAAAAACAAACCTCTCAAGCCGCAGACGATAATTTTGACTTTTAAAAACATAGTACAACTGTAATTATTTATTTTGCAGAAAACGCTTTTTTATTACCGCTAACCTAAATCGTCTAAAAAATGTGCGAACAGCCTCTGTACTCAGTGTCATTCCTATGGGGATTTCTAATTATTTTTAGCCCCTCTGCACACCTAGGACAAAGAGAAGTTAGGGATTAAATGTTGTCTACTCGCCCCTTTCTCGCAGTGTTCTAAAGAATATATGTATGAACTTTTGGCCGGGGTTGGTCAATCGTTCTAGATTTGTGTAGAGAAAAGACGCAACTCTGCTTTATATACGAGACGTTCAGAACTAAAGTGAATCAAGTCCACTTTCTAATCAAGTTCTGATAATCAAAAACCTGAACTTTAAGTTGAATGTTTTTAGAACATCTTTGAATCAAGACCCTAGTTACTTTGGTTCCCGAAAAATGGCAGAAGGGAAAGTATACAGAAGAAGAAACTTCACCTCGATCCTTCTGAATATGTTATAAAATAAACTTGATTCACTCTAGTTCTGAACGCCCTCCTATGTACATAACATCCGTTAAATATAGCTGCTAATTGTTTTCGCTACCCGTTGATAACAAAACATAACATTAAAATTTCGAAAGGCGACACCGAATTTTGAAATGGACAAATTATTTGAAAGAAAAATAAAGAGCAATTAATATCTAATTTATCATGGGAGTTTGATATTAAAAAAAAACACGCCTTCTACAAAACGCAACACATACTCTTTAGTTACATCGTATCAAATGAAGATTAAAAATTTTAAATACAGAATTGCAATTAAAAACTAACGACTTTTATTTGCAATTATTTGGAAACATATAAATTAATATCATCATGCATTAAGCTGTTGCCGTAAATAGGTAGGTAGGTAGTGTATTTAATAAACATAGCAATGGAGATTAGAAACCCAACGGGCTATTATAGACGGACCCGAAGGAAAGGATCCTAGGATAACACCCTGTAATTTTGAACCACACATGAGATGGCAAACCATTCTTCAAATTTTCAAAGCACGTCAATATGAGATTTGAGGTCACGACAGATTTTAGATGTACTAGCCCCCTTTGTGCACGACGGTCTTTGAA
The DNA here is from genome assembly GCA_947359465.1 of Metellina segmentata. Taxonomy (NCBI): domain Eukaryota; kingdom Metazoa; phylum Arthropoda; class Arachnida; order Araneae; family Tetragnathidae; genus Metellina; species Metellina segmentata. Next base: position 2,281,606 of record OX375878.1, read on the forward strand.
GTTGCCACAGTTGAATCCGAAAAGAAGGATACGAGGACAACACCACGTAATTTTAAATCACGGTCAGATGAAGCGATCATACATGAGCTGGCATCCCATTCTCCAAACTTTCATACGACACCAACATGAAGATATTTAAGACCACGGTAGATTAAGGGTGCACCAGCCTCCTAGTGTTGATGCGACATCGACAGCAAAACATTGATGTTTTGAAACATCGATGTTCAAAATTAAAACATCGATGTTGATAATACATCGCCCCAAAAACATCGACATTTTTAAATATCGATGTTTTTAAAATTCAGTGTATTTAAACTTTTCCCCCCATTTCTTAAAATTGGTTTAACACCTAGTGATGCGATAACGACAGCAAAACATCGATGTTCAAAATTAAAACATCGATGTTGATTACACATTGCCCACAAACGATCGATGTTTTTAAAATTCAGTGTAATTAAACTTTTCCCCCGATTTCTTAAAACTGGTTTAGAAACTAGTGATGCGACATCGGCTCCAATACATCGATATTTTTTTATAAAACATCGACATCGATGTCGCATCCCTACTTTTCAGACCCTTCAGCCTTGGCCACTTTGGTCTAAAAGTATGTTCAATTTGCTGGTTATGAAAATTATGCTACATGGTTATTATTTAAATTTTTATAACGGTACGTTTTTCATTTAAAAATAAAATATCAGCAACGTAAGAACATCGACAAGTATAAAGATCGATGTTACAAAAACATCGACTCCAATACATCGATGTTAAAAACATCGATGTTTTTAAAAATGTTTTTAAGAAAACATCGATGTTTTGAAAACTTCGACATCGATGTCGCATCTCTACCTCATAGTAAAAATTGGTATTAAGTGTTACCGAAATTGAGTCAAACGTCAACGAAATTTATATTTGTGTTGATATGATAAAAAGGGAAGAATACAACAATAACGAACATATCTAATTCAAATGAATTATGTTTTTCAAAAAGCAGTTATCGCATTTACACTTTATAATTCACACCGGAGGCAAAAAACTACATTCTTTTACTTGAGGAAACATTCTTCAAACACACTCGAATTCATTATTCTTCAAGAAAAATTTCGTGTTTATTTTTTTTCAAAAAGACATAGCACTAATATTACCGAGTAATAATGTACTTTCATTGAGGATAAAACATTTTGCTCTCTCAAATAATTCTGAAGAGGAAATTTTAATTACGTTTCAGTCACTTGAAGGAGAAAAAACTGCAGTTTAAAGAGGAAATTAAATTAGTTTCTTGTCTCCATCTTTTGTTTTGATCCAGAATTGTTGAATTTAAAAGGCACTTAACAAGCTCTGTAGGTGGATAAATACAACCATCATCAAACTCTAAGACAGCAAATTCTTAAATATATGGTATTATTTTATATTTATACATTTTTGAAAGATACTTTATACAAAACTAATACACAATACGCTTTTAATAAGAATAGGAAAAATAAAATTTTCAAAATACGTTCATTACCCTTTCGTTATGGAAATAACAATAAAGTTTTTTAATATCCAGCTGTTGACAAACAACTGTCTTCTCGGCTTAAACCAGTTCATTCTCAGTCCGAATATCTAAACGACTCAGGAGTGACCTCGTCATCTGACCGTGATTCAAAATTACGTGGCGGTTTCCTCGGATGTTTCCCTTCGGGTTTGATCCCAAACCGTCGCAAACACTCCGTTGTTTTCCTCCAGTGCGACGTTAATTTGAAAAAAAAAAAAAAAAAGCTTAATCAATTAGCAATTGTGGGTTTTTCAGGTTCGATTCCCCACTAAGTGTATTTCTCTTATTTATCTATTTAAATAGATGAACTTGTTAAATAAGATTAATAAAAAAAAAAATTTTTCTTTCCTTTTAAACTATTTAGGGCTATGGAACTACTTTGTGGGACGACATAAATATCTACCACACTATTCCTCGTCAAAACATCACGTTGGGTTGGCGTGGAAGTTTGGAGAGTGGGGTGCCAGCTCAGGTGTTGCTTCGTCATCTGACCGTGGTTCAAAATTACGAGGTGTTGTCCTCGGATCTTTCCCTTAAGGGACTGATCCCGGACCGTCGTCAATAGCCCGTTGTGTTGCTCTAGTACGACGTTAACTAAAATTACCATTACCATTACCATCCTCGTCAAAACATGAGGAAAAGTCCGTTTTTCAGTTCGTCGTATAATTCCGGGTATGCGCACTTCCACCAGAAGGTACAAAGCGCACATTCGGATTTGTGGTAATGGTAATGGTAATTTTAGTTAACGTCGTACTACAGCAACACAACGGGCTATTGACGACGGTCCGGGATCAATATCTTAAGGGAAAGATTCGAGGACAACACCTCGTAATTTTGAACCACGATCAGATAACGAAGCAACACCTGAGCTGGCACCCCACATTCGGATTTGTATTTCGATCTCTTGTGCTTTTTCATCTCTATATACTGCCTGGTACCGGCAATCCCAGGGTCACCAGGGAGTTAGCCTGGTTGCAAGAGCAACTAACTAGCAACCGGCGGGTAATGTGTACGAATCCAACCAAAGACCTTCGTGTGCGAAGAGAAGCTGGTGCACGTTAAATCTGAAGTGGCCTCAATTTTCCAAACTTTGGGATTGTGTGGAAGTTTGTAGAGTGCGGTGCCTGCTCATGTGTGGCCTTGTCGTCTGTCTGTTTTCTTCAGATCTTTCTCTTTGGGTGTTTATCCCGGACAGTCACCAATAGCCCGTTTTTAGGTCCAGTGTGACGTTAATTAAAAATACCAATGCCAGTTTATAGTGAAGCGTTCTCAAAGTGTAGGAGGACATCTAAAGATCTCTGGAATGACCCTCCAGTACATGACTGGTACTCGAGAAGTCGTCCTGGGGGCGCCCTACTCTTTGAGGGCCATAGAAGTATTTCATGTTTTGCCAGTGGACACTTGAGGAGTGTCTCCTACGAACAGGGCCAGATGGTTTTCAGGACATGTGCCAAGTGCGGAACTGATCAGGATTCGTCAGCTCATATTTTAAAATGTATTGATTTTACAATGGACTATGGTTTTTCAGAACCTCTAATTTTCTTGTACTTATTGGGGGTTTATGGACTTGGTCTAATTTAAAAAGACCATGTCGAGGACTAGCAACAACAACAACCAATGCCAGTATCTAGGGACACCGAAAGGATAGTTTGGTGTTTCAAATGACCAGAAGTGGCATCGTAGTATTTTCGAAGTGAATATATCTTGAATATCCTCGCATGGGTGGAATGATCATCGATCGGTCGACTCTGAACTTTGCACATTGAATATTGCCGACCCATTTCCAGTTTTCTATTCGTTTTGGAGCCGTCTGATGCCAAATCTGCCTCATACGCGTATGGTGTCTGTCTGTTCATCTGTCTGTATGTAAGTGCCATATACACGTCCACACGGTTTAGTATCGAAAATTTGCATACAGTGAGTACTTATCTTTATTTAGTGAGTGAACGTGGTTGCGAAAGTCTGTCTGTCCGTCTTTCTATTCAATGTTCGATTTTGTGTTTGTACAGGCATCACATGAATTTAATTCCCGATATTTGATTGCAATGTGTGTTATTTTATACATTATCTATTACTTTAGTGAATGCAATATTAAAAATTTCTTTATTGTTATATTTAGATAAGTTTCATGCTAAAACATCTGAGTAAGTATACTTAAATCAACCATAAATTGTTAGTTTTGGAAAAATTGGAATGTATATCGATTAATGCGATTACTTTGATTGCTTTACCCAGTACTACTAAAAAACGAATTATTTTTCAACAAATTATTTTTTTATGGAATTTCAGGTCTGATACTTCATTTATTTCGAATATTATTTTTGTTCTTTGCGCAATGTAAACGATTTACGAATATTTGGGACAGACGATATTTTTCAATAAACGGGAATGAAACGAAAACTCGTGTAGGTTGATCACGTGTATTAATATTTTCTGTTTCCTTTGCTCTGAATTAATTTCGAATTTCTAAATATTGGGTACTTTTTAGTTGTAAATTGTGTCAACTGCGAGATCAAGAGATAAAAAGAAATCACAAATTATTTAATATCTTTCAACATCCAAATCTTTAATTTTGTTTTATTTCGCTGTTTTTTTTGTTTTTCTGTTTTAAATATCTATTGTTTTAATTTATTTTTATCAGACGCAACACCAACACAAAGTATTCGACGTAAAGTCGCAGGTAAGTTAGCATGAAGCAAATTTTAAGCGTAATGATGCCACTATTGAAAGAATAATGCCGTTATTTAAAGAATAATAACGCTTAAAGTATCCGAACTAGAACTTTTCAAACATTAAAAAATTATTTGTCATAATGACAGGAGAAGATTGCAAAATTCCACAGTGTCGTAAGCCGGAGGCAACAGTGCCACAAATAAAAATGTATTGTTTGGTTAACTATGAGTGAGAGAGCCGTAAATCGTTGTTTTTATTAATTGAGTTGAACATGAAAATAACTTAAGAAAGAGAATTCAAAATCTCTCTCACAATCGCCTTTTGTAGTAGCAACATTGGTGTCACTTTTCGTCATTTTGTAGCTTTGTCATATAGCAAGGGTGCGAATTATGTCAATTGTATTACATGAATGGATATGCATGTGTAGGATTTGTGTCCAAAGTAAGTTGTAGAAATTATAAAGATATGGCGAAAGGTGTTAAAATATTATTATATTCTACGGAAAATGTGAGTCATGATATATTTTGACCTGCTCTTCAATCTAGAGTAAATCAATTCAAACCGAGTAAGGTCGGTTAAATTGCTAGTAAAGTATATAAAGTACCGTGAGGACACAAATGGTAACGGGAATCGTCACTGAAGAGTATACGTCCTCAGTCAGCGCCGTTCCAAGTGTTTCGAGCTCGGCACAACTCCCTCTTAGTGCGTCGAGTTTTTTGTTGTAGAGTATTGTTAGTGTTGATTGGTTTTTGTTAACAAAACTGCTAATATTTACAGTTATTAACAACTGTTTTCATAAAACAGCAGTAAAAGTTTCCGCTGTTTTCTTTAAATAACAGTTTTGCAAATCAATATTGAATTGGATCAGACGCGGTAGGTGTACACTGTTCCACTAGTTCGGATTTCAGCTGTGTAGTCCACCTTAGGGAGGAGTTACACGGATGAAGGAAACTATATACCCACATCCCCTGTATATATGAAACAGTAAACAAAAATAAATGCATAAAGAATATAAGGCAAATGAAGGGCAAAACATGGACACGTAAATGTACCCCATGACTCTTAAAATGATCAGAAGTTTTATAACATTTAAACAGTTGCAGAAATAAAAAAAAAACTATTGGGGAATAAAAGACTACATCATTAGTGAACAACGATGCTAAATCAAACAAATGCACATTAAAAGGGATCAAAAACAAATTGTTTAAAAAGATTAAATATTATAAAAAAAGGGTTCAAAATTATTTACTTAGAAAAGGATATTTTTAAAAGCGTTTGACTTTTCAACACTCGCAGACATAATCAATGTTGGAGCCGAAAGACTGAATCATCTTGGGATGATAATTTCTCAGCTCCAACAATTCTTCTCTTCTGCAACAATACTCGTGTAATAAAGGGTGGATACTCGTTGATTCAAGAACTCATGTTTGCATGACCTTGCACAAGGAAGTATACGCATGATCTTAACACAGCTCTCACTATATCCCGAAATCGACAATCATCTATCGATTTCAGTCACTCTAAATTCTGGAGGGGAAGTACAGTAGAACTCCAGTCATTCGAATCAATTGGGACCGGATTCGGATAATTGGATTGTTTCCGAAAAAAGGGTCTAGTATGTATTTTAATTAATTACTGTATGTATGTTGAAAATGGGAAAAAAAACTATTTTTAAACAAAAAGAGCTTTTAATTAATTAAATGAAAAGGCAATACTTTTACATGTTAAGCGTACTTACAAGTGCTATACATAAGTACAGTATGTACGTACTGTACTGTAAATGAAAGTCATTGCTTGCTAAACATATCGGTCAAAGTAAGCTGTTTGACTGCCTTCATCCATTTTCGGACAACCAAGTCGCGCATCCGCTTGATAATTAGAAGTTGCATGTGGTCACTCTCGGGCTTTCGCTCCATCCACTTCAACGCAGTTTCTAAGCCGGCAACTGCTTCACTAGCAGATGGTCCCGTGTCTGCTTCAACTTCGACAATAAGGTCATATTCTTCAACGGCACTTAATTCTCTCAAACTTTCAATAAGTTCATCATCATTTAGAATTTGAAACCCAGAATCATTATTTTGCGAATCGCAATACGTTTCCGTCTTAATCTTTTTTCTGAAATTCTGAAAGCGATTCGGATAATCAGCGATTCGGATAGTCGGAGTTCGGATAATTGGAGTTCTTCTGTATTATGATGTACTTATAGCCACAACTACAAAATTTAACTTAAAATACAGTAATATGTATAGCTGTGTGACTCAACTACATTATGAAGTTCATCCAAGCTCTCTCCATTAAATTATTTTATAAAATTCCTCAAGTTCCAAAGCTTGTTCCTTCCATAATATCCCCCATACTATACACCTTTAACCAAATCTCGCAAGAGACCGGATCTCACGTAGGAAAAGACTTTTATGTTTCATCTTCATGACCAAAACGACGCTGTGGTGAATTCAGGGATTCCTCTTGGAATTTCAAGAATCCGCCACCTTAATTGTCTTTATTTTACTTATAGTTGTTTTAAACTTTTATTTTATAAATGAACTCCACAGACTCATGCGTTAGTTCCACCCTCTTCTTGGAAGTGATTGCCTTAACCCCCGCCCACTTTGGAACCTGGGTTGGATTCCGAATTGTATTAACATTAAATTATATCTCAATCATATTCCTCTTTCTACAAAGTGCATTTTCCGCTTTCTTTAAGAGAAACCCGTACGGAAAAACCCATAATTATTATTATACATTTACAAAACAAGTGTTTCTACAGTAAACTCGTCTATATTTTTGTAAGGCCAGTTTTGTCTCTGATGGCAATTACTGATTTGTGATAATTCATAGAAAAAATGTACATTTCTTGATTAATAAACTGAAAAAAAAATTTTATTGGATCAGTACTATTTTAAAATAAACCAGTACTATGTGTAACACCTTTTTTTCTACTTTTTTCTTCTGTAAACGAGCTTTTTTTTTATACTGATACGCATGCGTCGAAATTTAGCGCGAATTTTACAATGTGTTTTCTTAAATGGTATCACCACATGTTTTACATGATGACCTGGATTTTGCCCTTTAGATTTCGGCGATTGATGGAAAAAACCAGGAGTCTAATTCATAAGGGCATTTAAAATATTTGGGAAGACATCATATTGACGACGGTCCGAGGACAACACCTCTTAATTTTGAACCACTGTCAGACGACAAGGCAACACCTGAGCTGCACCCCACTCTCCAAATGTCCACACCAACCCAACGAGAGGACTTTCGGCCACGACAGATTTAAGTTGCACCAGCCACATCAACATCATACGCTTGCAAACATCAATGCACTGAGCCGGATTCGAACCTGGAACGTTCCGATCTAGAGGCTAACACCTTAAGCACCAGGCCGGTCGGTAAGATGAGATAAAGTAATTTTAATTGACGTCGTACTAGAGCTACACAACGGGCTATTGACGACGGTCCAGGATCAATCACCTAGAAGAAAGATTCGAGGACAACACCGTGTAATTTTGAACCACTGTCGGATAACGATGCAACACCTGAGCTGGCACTCCACTCTTCAAACTTCCACACCAATCCAACGTGAGGACTTTCGACCACGACAGCAATAAGATGCACCAGCCGCAACAAACATCCTTGCATTTTCCCGGATTCGAATAAAAAACCTTCCAATCTAGAGGCTAACAAAGAAAGTAAGTACGGAGAGAAGGCAATAGGGCATACTGGAGTAGTGACACCCCATGCTTACCAGAGACAGTAAGTCACATGTGAAAAGAGTAGATTATATTAGGTTACATCGGGATCGTGAAGCCCGTAGATGCCGGTGTACGGTGTTGACTCCTGGCACCAAGAAATTGCTATGGATACTACAGTGGTAGTTGGTAATGAATATTTTTGTGTCGTAATTTTTTCAAAACTCCTAGAAAGTTCCAGGTTTGAACCCGGAATAGTGTATAGATGTTTGTAAGCGTGTGGTGTAGAAGCGGCTGGTGCACCTTAAATCTCTCGTGGCCGAAATTCCTCACGTTAGGTTGGTGTGGTAGTATTGAGAGTGGGGTGCCAGCTCAGGTGTTGCCTCGTCATCTGACCGTATTTTAAATTGACATGGTGTTGTCCTTGGACCTTTCCCATAGGGGATTGATTCCGGACAGTCGTCAATAGCCCGTTGGGTTGCTCTAGTACGGCGTTAATTAAAACTGACCAAACTACCAATTGCCTCATAACTTATATTATAAGTAATAGCCCGTTGTTTTGCTCCAGTGCGACATTAATTTGAAAAAAAAAAAACCTATAATTGGGATTATAGTCCTTTGATTATATATCAAATAACAGAGATACGTTCCAATCGAAATAAGGTATTTCCAATGTCAAGACACTCAGAAATGGGATTGTCACGCACTTTACTGTGGATAGGTCAATTCCTGAATAAAAAAGTATTTTGTATAGTAGGTTGTATTTTGCCGAATTCGAGGGTTATTGAATTTTTGCTATCTTCTGTACCAGACGCCGAGAAATTGCATTCTTCCATGTACAAAGAATTGAAGTTCCATAGTTCTTTTCCGCAGTTACCAGCACAACAAGAATGCGTTCATGCCTTTTCTCATCTCGTCTATACTTCCATATCCTGTCCTTTCATCTTCTAGAACGGTTTCTAATATTATTATATGTTTGCTGCAAGTTATTTGAATTTCTCAATAGACGCTTCCCATTTTACAGAGTATTCCTTCGTCTCTACCGTTTTATGTTGGCATAAAATACTGAATTTCACAACGAGGCTGACGCGTTGCCTATTGTGCTTCCCCCAGGATTATCAGTCCACCATGGCGTGGAGTAAGATATTAGACTCACCATTCGGAAAGGGGGAAGGTGATACTTTAGATTAAATCAGGAACAGATTTGACGTGTTGCTATTTGCCTAGTTCTCGGTTGAGTTCCTGAGCAATTTACCATTTCGTATGCAGACAGACAGTGAATGTGAGACCCGTATTCCTCAGGAGACGCATTTCTGTCAAGTTAAATGTATGTGGCAATGTGCTTCTACGCTACACGTGTTTCCTGAACATATTCTGTACCGTCGGTTGATTATCTTTTAGAATACGATTTCAATACTTCTCCAGTGAAAATTGTAAAGAATAATGAATTTCGAATACATACATGACAGTTGATTGGACAAAGCATATAAATATAAGCGTAAATGCTAAATATTGTCAAAACGGGAATAAATTATATGAACAATACGTATGCTAGAGCATTTGGCCAGAATTAAAATCTTCGTAGACCATCTGGTATGTTTGCACTGAAAATTCCTGTCAGCGTAATTTTACTCGACTATCAAAATCCATAAGTGTGGTTTACAAAGCGACACAATGCACAATTCAAAGAAATTGGCCTAAACACGCATACATCGGTCCTGCCTGACTTTTAACCAGATTGGATTTTCTTGGCCAATATATTTTTTACGATTCTTTCAACTTTTATTAAATCATTATACACTAACGAGCTAAAACATTATGACCATCCCCACATTTTTCAATGAACTTGTCTGGATGACGTGGAGGGCACGTGATTAAGAGAGAATTGTATTTAACTGCTGCTGGAGAAGGTAAGTAATCATTCTTGCACTTTAGCGAGTGATGAGAATGACTGCTGATCTAAGTGAATTTGATAGAGGGCAGATCGTAATGGCCCGAAGACTCGGAACGAGTATCACCAAAACTGCACGACTGGTAGGTTGTTCACGATCTGCCGCTGTTAGTATTCATGCAAAGTGGATAAATGACGGTACCCCCAGCAGTAGACGCAAAGGTGTTGGTCGTCCACGCGTCATCAAAGAAAAAGGACGTCGGAGACTGTCCCGCGTGGTAAAGCAAAATCGGTGCGAGACAGTGGCTCAGCTGACAGTCAAATACAATGCAGGTCCAAGAGCAAGTGTTTAGGAACACACAGTTCATCGGACATTGTTGAATATGGGACTGTGCAGCAGACGTCCCACTTGAGTGCTTCTTTTGACAAAGCGTCATCGTCAACTACGCCTACAGTGGGCCCGGTAACATCGAGAGTGGACCATGGATGAGTTAAAGAGAGTTGCCTGGTCAGATGAATCCCGATTTCTCATTCTTCACGTCGATGGTCGTGTCAGGGTACGTCGTCTGCCATTAGAACAGTTACTCCCCTCTTGTACAGTAGATCATACACAGGCTGGTGGCGGAGGTATTATGCTTTGGTGGACGTTCTCATGGGCGTCTCTGGGACCCGTAGTTGTGGTAGAACACACCATGAACGCTGCGAACTAACTGAACATCATTACGGATCAGTTGCACCCTTGCATGGCGTCTGTCTTCTCAACTGGAAATGGAATCTTCCAGCAGGACAACGCCCCATGTCACAAGGCGTAGACTGGGTTGGAGTGGTTCGGGACTGATGAATTCCACTTAATGCCCTGGCCACCTAACTCGCCGAATAGAGCACATTTGGGGTGTCATGGAGCAGCAGCTCAGAGTTCAAACACCACCATGTCCGAATATCTCGACTTTGCGTGACCGCTGCTACGACATTTGGTACAACCTGTCTCCAGTCTTGTACCAAGAACTTGTGGCATCTATGCCGGGGCGAGTTGCAGCTGTTTTGCAGGTCAAAGGAGGCGCAACGCGTTATTGAGTAGGTGGTCATAAAGTTTTGGCTTTTCAGTGCATATGCCGCAATAACCGGTTTGAATGCAGTCAACTTTTACGTGTAAAATTTCTTTACCCTTCTAAATTCACTTCGCCTAACAACAACACTTAAGTGCTTGCCTCTAAAACACTCAGAATTGTTTAAACATCACGTGGGGGTGTGCTCTTAAATACCCGAAATAAAACAAAATATTCCTCGTCCTCCTCTTGTCATTGTATACGATATGGAAATTTTATTTACCTCAAAACCTTTACAGGGTCAGTATCCCATTACGGAGTTGGTTTGAGAAGAGTAGTTGTGCATTATGTCCATTGTGTGGAACGATAGATGGGTTCTTTGTTGCACTAAAGCAACGGAATCAAACGCGAAGAGAAATATCCGAGGACACCAGCACGTAATTTTGAACCACGGTCAGATGATGAGGTTGCTAACCTGAGTTTGTACTCGAATCTCCAAACTTACACACTACGCCAACGTGAGGACACGACAGCCCTCTTTGTACGCGACATTTCTTGGTTGGAGTGGGGAGAAAAGCAGTTCTACACTTCTGGAAACTCTCGGGTCGAAGCCGAGAAGATAAAAAAAAAAAAAAAAAAAAGACATCCTCAAATAAAAGTTTTAAAACAAGATTTTAATTATTTATCCTAATGTGTCGAGATATTTCATCAAGACACTGCAGAATTTTGCAAGACCAAAGTCTGGTTGTTTTCTCCCGATGACGAGATATATCGTCCATAAAGATCTGACCAATTTCCCGAATGACGAAATGCCTCGTGGAGACAACCATTAAAAGAATTAACGTAATTCGAAAGACAGTAAAACACCGATTATCCGAGTTTCCGCTTTAACCGAGCTATCGAATATTGATTTGTTTGGTCCTACATTTTCCATTTTTAAAACTACCGAAATCATTTCTGAACTTGATCTCACAAACACTCAATAAAACGAAATCCAACAACACTACCCACTTTACTTTTCATTGCACTAAAAGCTATCGAAAGTGCTATTGAATATATAGAACAACAAGAAGAAGCGACACCACCAATCCTCTTAACCTTAAAAAAATGTCAAAACTTTTTTTGCTGCAGAAAAACGCCAAAATAACGTAAAATCAACAACAATTAATGACTATTTTAAGTAAGAACTCTTTAATCATCGTAACAATATAAATTGCATTGGTTTCTCTGTAAGCTTTTGTATTTGTTAAAATATACATTTAAACCGACACGATTTATTTTATTTCCAATTTTCGCTTTAACCGAGTTTTTGGTTATCCGAGGTAGTCTTGATCCACATTAACTCGGATATTCGGGACTCTACTGTATCTTATCTTCACCGTTAGACCCATCCACACCCAATTGGGTACACTTCTACTTTAGAACACTGCGGAAAACAGAGGCTATTTCTTTCTGATCTTCAGACCAATCTGTAGCGATGAAAATTGGAACACAGGTAGTCCTAAAAGCGCCACTCGAAGCCCCAATTTTATAATCTAAAGTCTGTTTTCCTGCAATAAGTGGATAGGACAAGGAAGCACGTTCTACAGGGTTTGTGTATTTGAGTTAACACATGGATATGTAGCGGTCATAATTGAAACCCCAGCAACGCCGGATTATTCAGCTAAAGTAATTAACTAAAGTAAAGTAATTAACTAAAAAGTAATTAAAATAAGTAATTAAAGTAATTAACTAACGTATTCGCTGACTCTCGATTCAATTTTAAATGAGCGGAATTTTTTTTCAAACTTCATTAAATGGTGGGGTGGTAGTGACTCAGCGGGTATGCCCACTGCGCTAACAACCTGTGAGTCGTTGGCTGTGTAGGTTCAATTCACCCTGGGTATATATATATGTTTCTCTCTCTTGTGTCAGAAAAACCATTCTTTTGTGTGTGTCCACTACCTGTTCTTGTCTGTCTTGTGTTTGGCAAACCATGGCCAAATATGGCCCTCGTCAAAAAAAAAAAAAAAAAAAAAAAACATCACCCTCAACCAACCATAAAACTAAATAATGAACTCCCCTAGAAATCTGAGAGAAATTTTTTCTTCCATATTTTTTTCAGTCGTATCCGATTTAGACGAATCACATCAGAAAACAACGATTTCAAAATTTCTGATTTCATTCTAGAGTCGATTCAACCATAACCCAGAGTATAAATGCGAGTGACATTATATGTTCATGGTGCAAAAAACGGGATATATCTCCCGATAAAGCATCGCAGAAATCTATCGAGGAACATTTGGTCGGTTTCTCGCTTCATTTCCGATTCCTCGGGCAACTACTAAACGCCTGTATCGCAAGCATTATTGTCCATAAAATGCGGTATTTAATGATCCATGGGACGAGAAATAAAAGCAGTTTGAAACCGCTTAACTGCATTAGGATCTACGGCGGAAGCTCATTGTTTACGGCTGAATATGGTTATTTTATCGCTTTGGAAGCTTGCGCGGACAGTGAGCGACGCAATTTATATGCTAAAAATGTTTTTCTTCTTTCCTTTTTTCAACCTAAATTGTTGGCAGCGTCGCATGCTTCGAACGCTTTCAGAAACAATAAATATACGGAAACGGTTGTTTTTAGTAGTTTTGAAAACAATTGTTTCTTTCGAATTATTTTACCAAATTGTTGAGTCATAACATTATGCTGACTACCATTGGATGTGACATTCGCAAGACCTTCGAAAAACGTAGGTTGTCTTTTCAACAAAAAGAAAAAATTCGTGCAGTGAAAAAATTCTTTCAACGGATTGTATTTCTACCCACTTTATATCTTCTACTGGCTGAATAATGTTTTAATCTTCAACTAACTGGGTTTTAAATATTACATCTACATTTCCCTGTTAACTAAAATAAACAAACTCTGTAGAACGTGTTTCGTAGCGCGACAGCTAAAATATGACCGCGACATTTCCCTGTGTTAACTCATACACAATCCCTGTAGAACGCGTTTCTATATCCATGTCCATTTATTGCAGAAAAAAAACCTTTAGATTTCAAAATTGGAGCTTTGAAGGGCACTTTTACGACAACATGTGTGGAATTTTTCATGGATACAGATTTATCTGAAGACAGGACATAAATAGCCTATGTTTTCCGCAGTATTCTATAGTATCAGTGTACAAAATGTTTTCTCGATTTGTCAAACGGTGAAGATTGGTAGAGAATATACACACCCACATCCTTTTTTATATATAGATAGATAGATATATGAGAGTCTTTTGCTAATTTTGGGACAAATCACTTCAACCCAAATTAGCTTCTGGACCTGAAAGTAAGGGTATTACTTTTTTAATTTCTTACTTGATAGACGGCCCTCAGCACTGTCATGCTTCGATTCATCTTATGAACACACACAGAGAAGTATTGTTGGGTTTTATGGTGCATTAGCGGCCATATTTGACCGCAACAAGTCAGATACAGTTAGGTAAATGGATATACACGATTACAAGGAAATATTTGCTGATCCGGAAGAAGTACACCCAGGGTTAAGTCATAGAGTTTGAACCTGCGCCTGCTTCTCTTCAGTTGCTATCGCCGTGGGCCAACCGACTAAGTCACTGCTTTGACCAAGTGGGACTTTTGTTATTGTTGGTCTACTGATAGGGCAAATGATTTATTTTATATACTGCAGTAATGTTGTTTGATTAGGGTGGAAGAGCATGAAAGGTGCAAGAGCAGTATTTGGCTAAGTTGCACCGAACAATGTCTATAAAATGGACATACATACATGAAAAGCTTTGCTGACAGAAAAATACGCTAAGGAAATAATCGAACCAGCTCCGCCTACAAATCAAAAGTTACTAGTGCGTTGAGAAATTCCAATGAGCCACCCAGAAAGACATAAATCTCTTTTAAAGTCTTAGAAAATAAGTCTTAAGATCTTGGAGTGTCCTTTTGACTGACAGATCCATCGCTATTATTCCCTTGGAAGAAATACGCCATGCAGCCTTGGTACATAGTTGATTGACCAACTCTCTTTATATGCAATTACAGGTTGGTAAAGACTAAGGAGAGTTCTTTAGAGCCAATACCGCTAGCATTTCTGAAAAGTTCGTCTAAATTCATGGTACAACCTATTGAATGAACATTTCCTAAACTTGGATAATTTGCCAAGAATCGGCTAAAGAATCCACTAAAGATGGAATAGCATATAGGCATTTTAATTAACATCTCACTGGAGCAACACAGCCGGCTGCAAGCAACGGTCCGGGATCAAACCCGAATGGAAAGATCCGAGTACAATGCCACTTAATTTAAACCACAGTCAGATAACGAGCCCAAACCTGAGCTGGCACCCCACTCTCCAAACTACCACACCACGCCGACGTGAAGACATTTGAGGCTTCGATTCAACGTGCACCAGCTCCCTTGGTAAACGAGTCTTTTGTTGGATTCGAACTCGCAACCCTCTGTTTGCTAATCCGTTATCCTTCCAACAGGGTTATCATGCCCCTGGATTTAGAATGGTGTGTAGGTAGTTGAATTTGCACCATACTGGAGCAGCACAACCGACCATTAGCAACGGTAAGGGATCCATCCCGAAGGGAAAGATATTAAAACACCATCTCGTGACTGTCTTCCACATTCGCATGAGATGAGCACCATAGACTGCACCCCACTCACCACACTTCCAAAGAATCACGCCAACATCAGTACATTTGATGCCTCGATTTAAAGTGCTCCAGCCCCCACATACACAATGATCTTTGGTTGGAACAAGTTTCGATGTCGGTACTCTCAGATTTCTAATCCACTACTTTATCAACCAGGCTACCTCAGCCTTCCTTCTTTTACAAAAAAGTAAACCTTTTCATAGGCCCTCGATACAAAATCCAAACTCGTATTTCTCGGAAAACCTTGGAAGGGAAAAAAACGATCGTTAACGCACGCTTTCAAAGGTCCTGAGTATTTCATTTTATTTATTTTTGTTCAAGAATATTTTAAAGGAGTTTAGTATTTCATTTTATTTATTTTTGTTCAAGAATATTTTAAAGGAGTTTTGCGAGCTTAAAACCAAGCAAATATCGTTTTGAACAAAGGGGGCTGGTGCAGGGGAAATGTGTCGTGACCTCCAATGTCATCACGATAGTCTGGTGTGGAAGTTTGAAAAATAGGATACGAGATCAGGTGTTGCCTCGTCATCTGAACATGGTTCAAAATTACGTGGTGTTGTCCTTGAATCTATTCCTTTGGAATTAATCCCAGTCCAACGCTAATAACCCGTTGTGTTGCTCCAGACGACGCTAAATAATTACCATTACCTACCAATGGGAATAGCTAACACTCAGAAAAGTAAAAACAGTCTGCTACAAGGCCATTGTTTTGTTCAAATTTCAACTCATCATCCCTTAGAGGAACGACGCAAGTGTTAGTTGACTTACATGTTGACTCTTTGGTGCAACAGCGACACGACGATTGTATCGAACAATTATCTAAGCTGATTTTGAACTCGACTGAGTGAATATTGCGTCATTGTGAATTCAAACTTGGTCCGTTCCATGATGCAATGAACTGAATAAAAATAAGTCTACAGATCTGTAGCAAAAATTACATTTACAAATATAAAAAAAAATGTTTTACATTGTTAATGACTTCGAATACTTCGTACCGTGTTTTTTTATTGGAATAAAATAATCGACATAATTGGAAAACTGGAAGTAATTATTGAAAATTGACCTACATCATTGAAAAATTATATTAAGTATATTACTAACCAAGCTATAATTACATTAGTTACCCACGTGTTATAGTTCATATTAATCATGGACAGTATTCTTTGTTTTCATTTTCTCAAGAAAACCTTAAATTATTCTTGCGTTATTGTTCTTCTAGAGAAATGATATGCCTTTCTAAGAATTAATTTGGCAAGTATCAGATAGCACAGATATACGTAAACAGAACTTAACTATCATCCCTAAACGACCAATCGTAGGATGTGCTACCTTTCTCCAACTACGCAATCTCTCTATATATAATTCTTTTACGTGGCACACAAAAAATATGTTATTTGTTATTGCGTTTTGGCAACACTGTACGATTGTTTGTTTACTACGAAGCCTAGCGCCTCAATTGAATTCCTCTAGATTGGAAGGTTTCTGGTTAGAATCCGGGTCCGGGCATGGATGGTTGAAAGCGTATGGTGTAGAGGCGACTGGTGCACCTTAAATCTGCCATGGCCGAAAGTCCTCACGTTGGGTTGGTGTGGAAGTTTGGAGAGTGGGGTACCAGTTCAGGTGTTGCTTCGTCATCTGACCGTGGTTCAAAATTACGAGGTGTTGTCCTCGGATCTTTCCCTTAAGGGACTGATCCCGGACCGTCGTAAATATCCCGCTGTGTTGCTCTAGTACGACGTTAACTAAAATTACTATTACCATTAAAATTATCAATTGAATTCATAGCGTTATCGGATAAAATTTTATAAAAACAAATCAATATTAGTCTAGCTGCTGCAGCTTACAAACAACATGCTGGGTATTCGATTTCCAAAGCAGCGTTCACATTTCGAGTCAACATTTGCTTAAAATTTTCATTTGAATTCCAAATTGTTCGAGTTCTGATTCCAGAGGTACTGTACAACTTTTTTGTAGAACAACAAATTTATACTTGAAAATACTTTTTTTGGAATATCATATTTTGTAAACAATCGCTTCTGCTAGGATCCGTGTCTTCATTTATGCGTGTAAAGCAGACCAATGAGGATTGCAAAGCAATACTCCGGGGGTTAGCGCTAGTGTCAATAAAACATTCTTACAATACTAGAAAATTCGAACACGATTTCGGGTATGAGAGAAATTTTCAGTGAACAAACGAAACAGACTGTTATCAAAATGGTCTAACAAAATACATATCGCGCTTACCTTCAAACGTTGTTTATCGCCTTTTGGCAACATTTAGAGTTTGATTCAACTGGCGTTGACTAATGAACTATCATTATTAAATTCGGAATTCAATTTTTGAAATTTTCTGTGGGGACGTGCTGAAAAAGTATTCGAAAAACAAACTATGTGACTCCACGAACCCTAAATGCGTATCTCCGCAGAAACACTACAATCAAATGTTGTCGCGGAACGTGTTTTTTCTATTTGATATGGAAAATATAACAGACTAAAAGAATTACCCGGCATTGCTCAAGATAAATTCATTAAACGTTAGCTGAAAGTGACCAGAATACTCACTTTTCTCTATAATAGAAAATGGAAATATTATATAA
Organism: Metellina segmentata; assembly: GCA_947359465.1. Taxonomy (NCBI): domain Eukaryota; kingdom Metazoa; phylum Arthropoda; class Arachnida; order Araneae; family Tetragnathidae; genus Metellina; species Metellina segmentata. Next base: position 2,299,693 of record OX375878.1, read on the forward strand.
GGAAGCGGAAAATGATTTGTTAAACTCCATTTCCATATTTTTATAGCTTCTATTATTTGCTTTGGATGAACCCAATATGTGCTTGTATATTCATCCACATTATGCATTTCACACGCATCACATAAAAAGTAAGACACACCTACAAAATGTTATGTTAAGACGATTAATATAGAAGTCGAATGTGAGTTTTGAAGTGATTATGCATGCCCCTGAAGTGTTTATTTCGCATAAAAATGACGAACGTACAAGGGTTGGAAAATGTATAGAAACACCTAAAAACATGTACCCTTTCCTAATAGGGTGTAGGAAAACCGTTGGAATTCAAAAACGCTTGCTGTCTCTTCTCGGAATGGATAAATACAGTTCCTCTATGCTTTCCAAGGGAATCGTATGCCATTCTTCCTGTAAAACTGTGGCAAGTTCAGGTAACGATGATGGCGGTGGATAACGATCACGCACTTCCCTCTCCAATGTAGACCATAAAGATACAATAATATAGAGGTATGGTGACTGTGGTGGCCAGGGGAGATGTGAAAAATTATCATTGTGCTCATAAAATGAGTCCTGAACGATGTCAGCTGTGTGAACAGGGGCTTTGTCGTCTTGGAAGACTCCATCATCATTCTTGAACAAAGTTTGTACCATAGGATGGACTTGATCGGCCAAAATGTTCACATAATCCTTCGCCTTAATGTGATCTTGCAGAATAATCATGGAGCCCACAGAAAACCACGATATGGCTGCACAAACCATCACAAAACCCTAGCCATGTTTCACTCTTGGCAACAAGCAGTCTGTATTCTAGGCTTGGGATGGCGTTCTCCAGACGTAAACTAGGCCAGAGGTGGAAAACAGTGGGAAACAAGACTCATCCGACCCAATCACTGTCTGCCATTGCTCCATAGTCAAGGCTTTATGACTTAAACACCACTTTTTCCTGTTACAGGCATTAGCATCAATGAAGAATGGGTTTTGAATTGTAGCTCGGCCAGAAATACCCTGCTTATGTAGCTCCCTTTTTATTGTTTTGGTACTCACAGGGTTTGTGAGCACGACATTCATTGCAGCTGTGGTCTTCTTATTTTTAGTCACAATAATCCTTAATGATCGTCTGTCACAATCACTCTACACAAAATTTCGTGAGCGCTGTGATTTAGCGTATAATGTTTTTCCGCTTTTCAAATATGCGGAAAAAATCTCAAGATACAGTACCTCTTGAAACACTGAGCACTTCGGCAATCTTGCATATGGAAGCCCTCACCAGACGAGCTCCAACAATTTGTCCCCGTTCGAAGTCTGTTAGCTCTGGCATGATGCAATTACAACTTCACAGAACAGTGCCTCGACTACGACTGATCTGCGCAGCGTATTTACGACGTTGTATAGGTGGCGTCAGCAGGCGAAAACACCAGCGACACCTACACATTTCACTAGAATAAACGTTTCTTTTCAAGCATGCATTTCACGAGGTGCTTCCATATTTTTGTCCAACCCCTGTATAGTTGTAGAAACAACTGACGCCAACTTTGTTTTATAAATAGACATGGATTTTCTTCTAAACATATTTTACTAGACATTGACTTTGCAGTTAATTTATACCTCTTTTCATGGAAAAGGTTGTAATTTTCACCTTAGACGTCACTTGTCAACTCCCAAATTAAAGTATTTTAATTAAACCGGATGCATTTTTCCGAGCACAGACTTCAGCAGACAAAATATTTATCAACTGCGTCCAAATGCATAAACCTCTCTCTATGACACTTAATTACCTCTCTCCTGAATCTTTGTTATTACTTCGTTTCCCTAATGAAGTACCAAGATAAGAAGTGCGCTTCGTATTTTCTCGTGTCGTTGAAAACGAATAAAAATCTTAAGAATTAGGGTCAACGGCATATAATGGATTTATATCAAATTCAAACTTGCGTCCTTAAACGAAATTAACAGGACCACGCAACAACAACAAGAACGAAAAGGACTTTTTGAAGTAGCTTTATTTTAATGTCAGTTGAACATTCCAAAATAAAAGTGGATTTGAATGATGTGACGCTGCATCGTATGGAGGGACAAAACATACACACGAGAAATCATTGGTTTTGACTGTCATATTTTCTTATTAAATATTTATAATGAAATATATTACCACAGTTGTTTTCATACACTACGAACAATCCAACGCAGTATTATGTGCTAATATTTGTTTGAATATTGCTAAGATTATTAAAATGATTTATATGAATATTCATGATATAAGCAAATTATGTTTTAACCTTTACGGTGCGGGGCTTAGAGTTTTTCAATCGTCTCCAAGAACGGCTCTTTTGCCTGCATGTCCAACCCCTTTACCAAAATGGAGTGGCCTTTATGACTGATGCTTTCCTTTCATAGTATTGAATGGCGAGCGACCTTCTGCCTTTCCCCCAAAGCGTTCACACCTCACGGTCGACAGTGTAGGGTAACGAACAAAAGGATGAACACTCTAGAAGGTCAGTCGCCGACAGCTCGTAAATGGTAATCAATGCCAGCCGTAGCTTGAAAGGGGGAAAACATTCACCGTACATAGATCTATACCATGCCTCTTGTGTAATCGAAATTGTAGGGGTTCCAATTGTCTACCTGCCCCAGCGTAAAGGTTAAGCAGAATTACGAAATAAGCTTTTCTGATAAACATTAAACAATATTATTTACTAAAATGTTCGAAAATTCACAGACTGAATTATGAGTTATACAAATTATTGTTAAAAATTGAAGTTTTAATATTTTTCCTATGGTATAGATGCTTTTACCTTTCGTGGATAATTTTCCTTCCTTAAAATTTGCTGCAGTTAATATTTATCTGCAACCCTATCAATATATTAACAGTTTTTGAACAGTCTTATACAAATGTATTCATTCATCCTTTTTAGTTCCCCGTATTGATATAAACGTTATCAAGTTAGCACTTATGTCGAAGTTATCCAGTTATGTCAGGAATGTCGTAAAAGGAAGGTGAAAACGAGTAGTTCCTTATTAGAGAGGACCAGACAAACATTTATATAGGTCAATGAAATGAAAGTCCTGTTTACACAGAGAGAAAGCGTCTTAACAAGTATAATGTTTCTAACATATTATATAGATTGTTTCCACATACCTGATGTTGTCTAGATGAGCAATCTTGCCATAAGCAGAACTTAACATGTGTTGATGGACGCGTTATCTCGTACTTAGAAAAAAATGAGCAGAATCGGAATAAGTCATTCTTTTTAGGATGACTTATTAGGCCGTATCTTTATGCTGATGTAATGTCTCATCACTAGTAAATTTGGTCATATCTTGATGAACGAGATATCTCGTCGAAACGATTTGGAGGGTAAAGATCGTGTTCGGCATATGAGCGTGGAGACAACAGAACAGCATTCGGATATTGTATTTGTGTACTCTCTCTCTCTCTCTCTCTCTCTCTATATATATATATATATATATATATATATATATATATATATATATATATATATACTTTACCCTGTTCCGGTTCAAACAAGAAACTACAAATTATCATTTGTTAAACCTTTAAAAGAAAATTCAACAATTTTGCTACAAATATAGATACTTCAAAACGTCCAATTCTTTACTAGGAAGTTCACTCTATAAGAAAACAATCGGTTCGCCAAGAAGGAGTTGTTCCATTGCGATAAAATGGGTCGAAATGAAACACATAAATAGAAAAACAAACGATTAAAATTTCTGATCCTTTGAATGATTCATTTCAGAGTTGGACCGTTACAAAGGGAGGATGTCAATAAGGCGTCGGCAGACAGCTTCTATCCACCTCTGGCCTGGATAGGTGTTGTCACCCAGCGTAGCATAGACTGAATAAGTTCCCGGATGGTGTCCTGCGGAATTTCTTGCCGTCTCCAACTATCGGGCTAAATGGTCAACATTCCGGTATGGCTGAAATCTCTTTCCCATTACGTCCCAAATATGATCTATGGGAGAGAGATCAGGAGACCTAGCATGCCAAGGAGGTGTTGGGAAAGCTTGAGGACAATTCATAGCAACACGTGCCGTATGCGACCGGGTTGAAAGTAAGTCCAGGGTGTCGCAAAAGGAACAGTAACACAACAGGTCGTAGAATGTCGTTTACGTACCGCTGTGCTGTAAGTGTTCCAGGAACGAATACGAAAGATGGCCGGTTATCAATGGCGATGGCATCCCAGACCATTACGCCCTGTTATGTGCATGTCTTGCGTGCGATAGGAAGGGCAGGAACCTCACGCTACCCTGGACTTCTCTAGAAATGTCTGTGGTTGTCGTCAAGATACAGTTGGAAACGCAACTCGTCACAAAAGACTATACGTCCCCAGTTAGTGCCGTTCCAAGTGGTTCAAGCCCGACACAACGTCTGGACAACTCCTTCTTGGTGCGTCGATTGTTATGTTATAGATTATATTTCAATGATTTCAATTCAATAAGTTATCACCTTCAATTAATTGTTTTGGTTTACTTTTAATTAAACATAATTGTGGATCCCTTTTATGTCTTTTTTGGACGACATATATTTCGGTTCTCTGGAATTAGGTATCCTTTTCTGAAGAGAAACATTAATAAAATTAATTATAATAACTTTTCAGAGAGCGATTTTCAACAGAAAAAATCGGATTAACTTGATAACGCATCAATTCTTCGGTTTCCTGGAGGATGATTGGAAGAACTAGATACTGCCGTTTTACAGAATTATATTAGTCCTTCATCCTTTCAAGATTTCAACTATTTGATACTGATAATTCCAGATACTTAAAGAAGCTCAAATTTCGCAATACCATTTTGCTCAGAACAGCAATAGTTCTAGTTAATTTACTCCTTTGAACACACAGATAATTTAAATGAAAATTAGTTTTATGTATTTCCAGTTTTAATGTATCCATAAGGCTAAAGAATAATCCGATAAATATCTTCTGAAAGTTCAATTATCTTCCTAGAGTTTCGGAAAGTATTCTTCATCGGAGTTTTTCACTTCACCGAGTGGTTTACTCGGTATTGTAAACGAAGAGTTCAATTTCTCAAACAGGTGACGAACCGATATGGGAATGCAATCTCGGAGCCATGCATCCAGACTCTGATGCGGCCATTGAGATGTTGTAGACACAATCGAGATTCGTCTCAAAAGACAATGGCGACATTCCTTTATCAATATGAATCATTCCAAGCACCATTGTAGTCACAGGCTCTTGTTGTGTTGAGTCAAAGGTAGTCGCAGCAACACACGTCTTGAAAAAATTAATTCCCTGCAGCTGCGACGTCGAATGGTTCGTGCTGTCAGAAGCGAAAAAAACTAAAATTCTTGATCTAGGGTTCTTGATGTTACAGTACGATCCGTAATACCTATGGGCGAAAGATAAGTGTCTCTCCTCTGATTCGGCGGTGTTACGAGACTGCTGTAATCGTTCACGTTGGTCAGTTCGTCCCTCCTCCACATTACCGATTTCATATTTGCCTCACTGGGATTTGATTTCGTTCAACAAAAGCACCGATTTTTCAGAAGGTTAATCTACCGTTTTCGATAAGTCACAATTATTCCTCTGTCAAACTCAGTAACGTGCTAGTTTGACTTCCGAGTTTTTTTACGATTATGAGTTTCCTGTACAGAGGAACAGCGCGAAGACCCAATGCATATACTTAAAACCGGATCTCTATTCCCCTTGTTATACTGCTTACAAGAGGCGTTACTGGCTCATATGATTTTCATACTCGTTGCAATGTATTTGCATATCCTTCCATGATCTACGCATCGTGTCAATTTCAAGTCTATTGGATGATTCCTTCATGATGTGCCCTTTTCAATGGTCAGTAGTGTATTATCAAGGTTGCAGGGACAGTAATTTGTTGCTTGTATTATTATAATCCGTAATGTCGTGTTTCTGTTGTATTTTATCATCAAGCGTTGAAATTAGTATAGATTTGTCTTCTTAAATACCACGTAGACACGAAAGGACAGTTAATTGCAGAACCAATTTCATCACAACCGGAATCAGGTATTGATGTAATGTTAAATCCATGGTTATGTAGGAAGGTGTCATGTTGGTTTAAAACTGGGATAAACTATGGTGGCAACTTTTAATTCGGTTATTACATTTTTAAGAATTGGAAAACCGTCTTAATTTGCTTATCTGAGTCTTCTCTGCGTTTGCCATTCTTTAGAAATTTGTGTTTTGAGTGTGCTATTCTTTAAAAAAAATTTTCTTTGGGGGTTTAAAAGAAGTCTACCCTTCTCTTTAGCAGTCGAAAGATGTTTTTGAGAGCACGATGCGTTTTGTTTGACCAGTTAGTTCTAGTGATGTTAGCGTGTGATTTGAAACAGTTAATATTTATATGGATCGGCTGCTATGATTCTAAATTTCATGGCTTTTAACCTTGCTTCGCTTTTTGAAAGCAGCTTTTTATTTTTGGTTTTTATGCTGATGATTAGGCAAATTTTTTTGTTGCAGTAAAAAGGGAAAAGTTGCTTTTATCATTCCCTAAAGTTGCATTTATGGAAACAAATTTGCATTTATTTTTGATACACTAAATTTATAAAATAAATTATTCGTAAATAATGAAAAAATTCCAAATAAATTGGCAATTTTAGTCGTGTATAAGAGTGTTATAATACATACTGGAATACCGAAGAACGGTGAATAGCCGATCCTTGGCCAGTAATTTGTATAACATTGAAAAACTGCACCAGCCGCAATCATATAGTGTGCTGTATCGGATAACAGAAGCGTAAAATCCTTTTCTCTCAACATTCAGAGATTTTAAAACGTCATCTACCAGGCGAACAACATATTGATGATCGACACTCACCTCCGCAACTCTGCAGTCGATTACTAAGTTTCCTCTGGATTATCAAGAGTGCCAATCAATGTGTTAAAAGTACTTTTTGACATTTATTTCTTCTTCGTCTGTTAGGACGAACACCTTCTTTCCGTGAACTTCTTGTTTGATACTCCATACTTCGGCATTCGCAAGATCAGACACGGGATCAAAGGGTTGGTTCAGAAGGTAAAAAAGAAATAGTAATTTCATATTAATTTATTTTAAGCTAAATTTTAAAAAGTTGCAGGTGGTTGCATTTATGCAGAAAGTTGCATTTATATTGCGGCTATAACTCGCTTACAATACACCCCATGAAGGAGTAATTTTGCTTTTAGTACTTTACATGCAGCGTACAACGTGTGAAAAAAAAGTTGCATTTGTTGCAAAAAGTTACCCTACTGATAACACATTAAATGGATTCGTGTACTGCATGTAATTCGGCCTGAAACACCGAAGCATTCAAAAATGAATAACTATTGACGTATGGTATCACTGTCTTGAATGCACGGAAAGCACTACTGGTTCCATTGTCCGCTTAAGAACCACCACACTGGTATACATGTGAATAAGCGTTGGGGTAAGTTTTGGTTCAATGTAGTTTTACTCTGTACTGCAAAATCTAGTCTTCTGTATGTGCTTTCCTGGTAATTATAACTCAGATATCACTTTCGGCATATATTACAATCCTCTGTGCAATTATTTAAATGCTTTATTGACATTGCTTCCTTTTTAGTGTCACATAAATTGGCGTAAAATATGACAAACGCTCTATGAAAAACGCTGTCAAGAACGACCCAAAGGGATTTTAGTTGTCTTACAGCAGGAATCCTGGCATTGTGAACATTTACTATGGATAATCGAATGAGTATTTCTTACTGGGCATGCGGAGGGACTTTGTTTTTAGTGGATAACCATTTAAGCGTTTCTGTTTCGATCTAATTAAGGAAAGTATTTATTGTATATTGTTCGTTTTCAGTCAGGTTTTTCTGTATTTAATCCTGAAACGAGGAGAAAGACATCTTCCAAAAACGCTCAAAAATGTGCATGGGATACACAGCAATGGAGTGCTGTGTATTTTCGTAATATAGAGCTTAAGATGAAGTCATATGAACTGTCTCTGTTAAGCTCTCTTTGAAGTTTAGTAACTTCAAATTGATTAAAAATGTGTCTGTTCTGAAGAAAGCTACCAATAAGCTTGGTGAGATTCGACAGATTTCCTGGCTCGGGTGGTTCTACCAAACCGAATGCCATGAGAGAGAGAGAGTCAAGAGCAACTTCAATGGCAAATGGAATAACATTGTCACTTTATTTTATTGCTATTATGCGTATGGATTGAATGATGAACTGCAAGGCATTTTCTGGTGAACTTTTAATCCAGAAAATAAACTGATTTGAATGTTTAACATTGCATATGAAATTTTCGAGGTAGGGTCAGTTTCTAAAAAAACTTTTCTCAAGATTTGCTCGTTACTGCTTAGATACAGATGAGTTTAAGCGATCTCGGATTGTTTGGTTCTTTGTATAGTTTCAAGAATAGGGGAATACAGAACATTTTTTCGAGGATATCTATGTGATAATTTTTAATGTACTACTATTCCCAACACATACCGAAGTTCCACATTTTTGCTGGTGACCTAATGCGTATATATACGTATGTATCATGCATAAAACATTTCCCTTTTTTTCCGGGTAATTAACTTAGTATCACAGTAATATAGCTTTTCGTTTCGTCTTTCTCAAACTCTCTTTAAAGCTTCTCATTTGAATATTGATGTGGCATTTTTGTGGCAATACTTTCCCAGGCTCTCATCGTTAACTCTCTTCGTCATATCGTGAAAATGTGTTCTTTCTGTCCGTGACGATCATCAGGAAAGGATATCAAAGTCAAGCTACCTTCTGTAAAAGGGGCGTGAACCCACAATTCGACTCATGCATTTACACTAATGTCCTATGTCCTTTATAATACATGATCTAATACATAAACTCTTATTCAAAGGGAAATTTCGAATGAAAATTTTCCCAACTCAACAAAGATGACTGATGTGCTGGATGATACATGCGAACCATTTGTATAATAGCTGTTCTAGACTATTAATTATACCCAATAAATGTTCACCGCCTTGAAGAATCATGACACCACACTTAAATTAGCATTTAAGCCTCACCTAGTTGATGTCAACAAGGATCCTGAAGAATTGCAAAAGAAATTGATTGAGATCTTAGTATATGTTATTTGAAAGTCATTGATGGATACTAAGAAAGATACTGTTGAAATATGGACAATGCAGTAGAATGTACGCCTCCGGTTACATTCCCGAAAAATGCTTTATTGCTATTCAAACAATTATGGATGTGAATCTATGTTTTCCGAACTCACCCAAATCATGACGCCTGTAAGGTCACATATCAAGGTTACCCGTCGAGAGGACCAACTAAAACTACAGCCAAACAAAAACAAAAAAATGTAATCAAATAATTCAAATGCTTTACAACAAAAAGCAGACACGGTAGGTGTTTTAATTAACGTCGCACCGGAGCAACACAAAGCGCTATTGGCGACAGCTCAGAACGTAAACACTCGAGGATACCACATTATTTTGAGCCACGGTCAGATGACGAGGTTACACCTGAGCTGTCACCCAACTCTCCAAATTTGCACACCACGCCCACGTGATCGAACAAAAATCGGATACAAGGAAGTCATAAAATAGTTATTTAACTTTAAAATTAACTAATAAGTATTCTGGAAATAATTAACAATATGATAGTCTGATTTTTACAAAGTAATATTAATTTTTAAGTATATATAATTGAAGTTTCTTGAATGCGGCCCTGTTGGATTACAGCTAAATTAATGCAGTAATCCAACATAAAAATGTTCCCACCCATCGTTTGTATGTTAATAAAACTCCATCCTCAGGAGAGACAGTAGATACGTGTCGAGTAAATTACACTTGCCACAAACGGTCTAATATTTCCTCATACATAAATCACACCTGAGCTGGTCTCTGCAAACTTGCACACTACGCCAACGTTATGCAACAAAAATCAGACACAACTAAGTTATTAAAATATTAGTTCGCTTTAAAATGAACTAATAGGCATCATTCAAAAAATAATTAAGCAGATAATAGTTAGATTTTTACAAAGTAATGTTCATGTTTAAGTTCATAAAATTGAAGTTGCTTGAATGTGGCTTTGTAATATTACAGCCAAAATTAATGTGGTCTTCCGACATGAAAAGTTTCCCCACCTCTGGTTTGGATGTTACTAAAACTCCAAAAGCCATCAGGAATGACAGTAGGTGCGTGTTGAGTGAACTACACTTGCCACAAGCGGTTTAATATTTCCTAAACCATTCGACTCGCATCACAATCAACACGCTTCAAGACGCGAAACACAAGAATGCAGTGAGAGCGAAATGCCTCAAAGTCTTAACCGAATAGTTGAATAAACAACGCACTAGACTGTGTGATCCAAGAGTGAGGCATTAGGGAATTGGAAGTCTTCCAACGTTAAGGTTGCTGCCCGAGGCATTCGACGGGAGAGAAGGAAGACTTGCATTCATCCGAATCCAAAAGGGCTCTACTTGAGTTCTGATGGCCATAGCACAACTCCTAGTCACACTCTATCTCAGCGGCTACATGGAATAAAAACCAAAACTGAACCTTTGGTTTTGCGCTGTTTGGTAATAGCCATAAATGGAAGGAAGGGCGGGTCATTTTTTAGTTCATAATTGTTCAGCGATTTTCAATCGCAATAATGTCTGTGGTTTGCTTTATGGATAATGAAACGGCTTAAATTGCTTAAGATTTATTTCATTTCTACAAGAACTCCTAACAAGAGTGTTCACAAAAAAAGCGCATAAATAATTTGTAATTTTTTTATTGCAAAATATCAAATAAATTCTTTGAAAAATATATTTTATATATTTTTCAAACCAGTTTGACCCTTCCTCCCCCCCCATCCCCCCCCAAAAAAAACATATGAAGGCTATAATATTTTTTTTGTAAATTAATCAAACTGATATTATTAAGTATATCTTTGAACGACAAAAGTATATACTGAAGTTGACATAGTCAGAAGGCTTTTATTTTACCAACATCACAGCAGTTCACGATTCTCAGCGCAAGCTTGTTGGAAATGATGGCGCTGTTTAAGTCACCGTAATACTACGAAAATGACTGCCCAAGAGTATTGTCAAAGAAGGCGAGGGACAGAAGAAAGAAAAGCAACAAGCATTAGTGATAACTTTGCATCAATCACAAGCACATATCAAACTGCTACAGTGCTCGACCTTAAAGCTTGGTAGATAGGTAGGTATTTTGATTAACGTCATACTAGAGCGACACAACGTCCTATTGACGACGATCCGGGATCAATAGATCCGACCTTGCTGTTTGGAGAACTCATTTTGTTCTCCAGACGAAGACTACTGACTAAATCTCTCACCTTAAATTATATTAATAGGAACTGGTTGCGGTGACGTACCAAAACGGTAATTACCTAATCATAACTTGTGGTTGGCAGGTATTTTAATTAACGTCGTACTGGAGCAACACAAGGGGCTATTGGCGACTCTTCGGGATCAAATTGGTCACCATATTGGGGTGCGATCACACCACGCCAACGTGAGGACTTTTTGAGGACGAGAGATTTAACTTACATCAGCCCACTTTATACAAGACAGTTTTTCGTTTGATTAGAACTCGAAACCCTCTGGTTGCTAATCAGTTACTTTTCCAACCGGGCTACCGTGCGAATTGAGTCACATTGATAAGACGAGGTCAACACATAAGGTGACAACTCACTCAGAACTCAAAAGAATTGCGGAACTTTATTTTACCTTTTACAACTTTTTTAATATTTTTTTTTACACTTAAGCTCCAATAATTTGATCACCCACTGTAATACAGCATACAGGTTCGTGCAGCTGTTCGATTGTAGGTGTTAAATAAACGTCACACTGGAACAACACAACTTCGATTTTACTAAAGTGAAATTCTTTAGGCCCCGTTCACATGAGGCGCATAAAACGTGCGTTTGGCGAAGCTAGCGAAGTCCCGCTCTTCAAGGTCGCAAAGATAGAAACTTGAATTAGAGGAACAAATAAACATAACTTAATGTCGGGACCTCGCCAGTCTCTCCAAACGCGCGTTGAAACGCCTCATGTGAACGTGACCTTATGCACAATGTTCAGTTGCAGACCACATAGCGACCCCGAAGTAATATTTGTTTTATTCAAAGAAGAAAATCGTCTCACTTTTCTCCTCAGCCCTTTCGTAACAACTGTTCGTGAAAGCGGAAAGTATCAGAAGCCAAGACTGTTTGGATGACGAGGATTGATGTATCGGCAGAAAACGGTGTATCGAAAACTCGGTATCAGAGTTCAAGGCGGCGCTCTGACAACTGTTGATAATGTCAACGCTCGTGAGTTTCTTCCGATCCATTTAACAAATTTCAGTCCGGAATATTTCACGCGCTTCCATTCATGGAATTTGACACTAATGCATTGGGAGTGCAAGCGCTGACAAATCGTTAGGGCCAACGCAGTTTGAACGCAATCCGAATCGTAATGTGTGTATTGAAAATGATATTTGATGGTTAGAAACAGAGCAAGTGACAATCGGTATTTAAAACTGAATGAATATGAATCTTTAAACTTAGAGAGAGAACAGATTGAACATCATAGTACAAGCTCTTCGATAGTCCAATTGGTAGAGTCGCAGAGTGTTCCCGCTTCAAAACTAACTCGATTCAACCATAGATCGTCGCATGCGTAGAAATTGATACACGTTAAATCTGTCGTCAACTCATATGCAATACCTGTGGTAGGGCGTGGAAGATTGGAGAATTAGGTGTCGACCACGTCATCCTACCCTACATCAAAATTAAGAGGCGTTATACTAGAATCTTTCCGTTCAGCTTCCCACTAATAGATTGTTGTGTCGCTTCAGTCAAACTTAAACTCTACGTCTATCTACCTTTATAAGTTTAAAATTTGTTTGTGTTCATAGTAACTCTACTATTATAAAAAAAAGTGTTTCTCTGTGTCTCTGTAGGCAGTGTCCTGACGAATCTATGGCACTTACAATAATGAAAATTGGCATACAGGTAGTAGTATATTTTTTTCGATTTTTATGTCGCGCCCGAATTTTAAAATTTAATCTAGAACATTTTTAAATGATTTTTTTAGTTTTTTTCACCATTCATTATTCCCTTCCGGAATGTGATGTCAGAAAGAAGAAGCCAGCAAATTTTGCTACTTTCTACCTTTGACGTCACAAGCGTTTTCACCCGAATTGTCTTTGGAACCATGCCACCTTTTCCGATTCTAGCGTGTTTTCATTCTCGTTCAACAGCCAACTCGAGACCATCACGGCGTTTCGTTTGCGAAGCAAACCAAATGGGAATACGTAGCAATCACCGGGGGTTGGCGAGCGTCAACGAGCAGTGGTAACACCTGACCCCCATGAAAAGAACTGTCACGAGGAACGTCTTAATAGCCATGCAGTGGCTAGTTTAAAATAAAGCTATACAAGCGTACAATTGATGAGAAAAACAAACTTCCATACGTGCAACATGTAGTACTCGATTGGTTGGCTGGGGGTTTTACGCCGCAAGATCCATATTTAGCCATGCTGTGCCTGATACAAGATAGAGGATGGCAAGGAATGGACGTACACACACAGAAGGAAAGCTTTTCAGACACAGAAGTGAGGAATACATCCAAAGACAGAATCTGTAGAATTTGTGCTGCCTATAACTCGGAGGTCCCTAGCACAGTGGGCAAAACCATTGAGCCACCACAGCCCATTTAGTGATCGGAACATGCATGTCTAATTTAAAGTAGGACCTCATTTCTAAACTGTTATTTGAGTCCGTCCTCTGTACTGATACTTAGACGACTGTGAAAAGACGATAGTATGCGGACCTTTAGTTCCGAAGGTTTTCCTACCTCCTTACCGTCTGGAATACACATTCTGACGAAGACTGGTGAATGGACAATCATCACGAGGAGAAGCATGAAATGCTGGACAATCTACTAGAGCGTGGTCGCACATAAAGATCACGAGAAACGAAAATAAATGACACGAGATTTTTAAGTTTTTGGACGACATCTTAAGAACAGAGACGAGACGGGGAAATGAAAAACTTTTATATGATCCAGATGATCGGATCTAATTTGTTAATTAAAACATTCAGATGAGTCCGATTTCAATTTGTTACTGTGGTCGCCACAATACATGTACACTTCCTCCAAGCTGGTTCTAGGATTCGCATTATCTCAATTGGTTCAGAGTCCGTCAGGAAAACTGCTACTAGGACTGGAGACACGTGGGGAAGACTGATTTGACTGTCCAAAGCTCATTTGTTTTAAATATACTTGAGGATGTCTAATCCTTGATTCTGTGGGATTTCATTGATTTTCACACTGCGCTTGGCATCCTCAAGTTGTATGGAGAACCTTTGCCTTGTGCATGTCCATTAGTTGATGTTGTATGCCTTGGGTTTCGTACCTTTGGCTAAAACTTGGGTTTGCCTGTTGCCAATGGTTTCAGTTTGTTATTAAATGTATCAATGTTTTTCATGTTTTAAAATGACTCTTCACGAAATAAAATATACTCTATTACAAAAAAATCGACGCACCAAGAAGGTGCAGAAGCACAGTGGTGCCGGGCTCGATCGTCTTGTAACGGAACTGGCTGGGGACATATAGTCTTTAGTGACGAGTCCCGTTTCCAACTGTGTCCTGACAATAACCGCAGACGAGTTGGAGACGTCCAGGGCAGCGTGGGGATCCTGACCTTACTATCGCACTCCACCCATGCCCACAAATGGGCGTTAGGGTCTGGGGTGCCATCTCCTTTGGTAGTCGTTTCTGGCATACTTACAGCACAGCGGTACGTAAACGACATTTTACGACCGGTTGTGTTAGCGTTCTTTTTACGACACCCCGGACTTACTTTTCAACAAGATAATGCTCGGACGCACAATTCCCTTCAAGCTTTCCCAACACTTCCTATGTCTAATACCTCTCCCATAGAGCAAATTTGTGACTTTATGGGAAATCGATTGCAACCATCCCGGAATGTTGACCCTTTAGCCCGACAGTTGGAGACAATTTGGCAAGAAATTCCACAGGACACCATCCGGGAACGTTTTCAGTCAATGCCACGCCGGGTGACAGCTTGCATCCAGGCCAGATGTGGACCGTCGTCTTATTGACTTCCTCCCTTTGTAATGGGTCGACCAACCGGTATAGTGGTTAAGGTGTTTGCCTCTAGATCGGAAGGTTCCTGGTTCGAATCCGGTCCCGGGCATGGATGTTTGTAAACGTATGGTGTAGAGGCGGCTGGTGCACCTTCAATCTGTCGTGGCCGAAAGTCCTCACGTTGGGTTGGCGTGGAAGTTTGGAGAGTGGGGTGCCAGCTCAGGTGTTGCTTCGTCATCTGACCGTGGTTCAAAATGACGAGGTGTTGTCCTCGGATCTTTCCCTTAAGGGACTGATCCCGGACCGTCGTCAATAGCCCGTTGTGTTGCTTTAGTACGACGTTAACTAAGAAATTACCAATTACCCTTTGTAATGGTCAAAATCTGAAATAAATCACTTTATTGTTCTGAAATTTTAATTGTTTTCTATGTACCCAATTTTATCGCAATCGGACAACTCCTTCCTGGCGCTGAGTGTATAATTTAAAACAAGTATCGGTGTACAGTTAGTTGGTTGGATTTTAATGGCGCAATGTCTAGACATGACCGATTTAGATATGCCGTGATTCGGAAAATGAATGCTTTGAAATACGAAAGTACTGAATAAATTTTAAATGTGCAGTCAGTCAATTGATTTCCTAAGTAAAGCTGTATATTTAGAGAGTACTAATATTTACTGAATGAATATCCAGTTTAAAATTATAAACTAATTTCAAGCCCGTGTTTGAAGTATCATTAAGGCATTTTGCGCCCTCATTACAATGCAACTAAATGCTTTTTGAGGACTAACACCCATGTTTTTTTATTTGTTTGTCAGGCGGGAAAAAGAGAAAGAGAACAGGAACCCCTTAAATTGATCCCATATTAGAATATTATGAAGAGAGAATCATGGCCTTATTAGCTTTTTCATCTACTACGTTACCAGAAAATGACGTTTCTCCTTAACGTTGCATTACTGGTGATTTAGTAAACTATGGAAAAAATTATTACAGTAAACTTCGCACAGTAGTCAAAAGAGTGAAATGTGTTATATCTATTGCTGATGACATGTTTTAAATTACACCATTACGCGAATAACTAATGTTATCATCTAAGGTAATTTCCCACTTTACAAGTGAGCTGGGCCTTAATGTGTATTCTTTTATTACTTTCTGCACATAAACTTACTCCTTTTTCATTACCCATTAGACGACTTTTGTGTGAATCAGATTGTTGACTCACTAACTTCTTTTTTCACGGTAAACATAGAATAGATTTTCAGAACAAACAAATCAGACGGAACATGAAGATTCAACCAAATGCTCTCAAATTATATGTATCAGGTTACCTTAAAATGTAGTTTATCAGTATATGTTTTCGGCGACGTTTGGCATTTAAAAAGCAACTATAATATTTCAATTCGGAATTCATACTAGGAATGTTTTACTGACGATGTGCTGAAATCGAATTCGGGATGTAAACCAAGTGACACAACGTCCCCAATACGTAGAGGAAGCACAAAAAACCGCCATCTACGTTTAGCTAGTCTCATAACGGTAACACGTTCTACACATAGAATTTCAAGTGAAATTAATACCTTAACATTAATTTTGAAAAATAATTAATTTATCGCCCAAGCTTATGGGTTAACAACAACAAAAATATTGTAACTAGAATATAGTTTTTATAATTAAGTATCAAACAATGTATCATTACTCAATAAAAATAAAAAATTAAATTGAAGACAATTTAAAGGCTTAGGTATGTGGAAAAGATCAAAGGACAAAAAAGCAAAGCGTAACACACAGACTGTAAAGTGGAATGAAATAATAAAAAAACACTAAATAAAACTTATAAAAAGTTATAAATGTCGTTTAAAGTTTAATATTTGTTACATGATACTTCTTAAAAATACTACGACGCGCTACGACGACGAACAGTAGAAATTCGTATGAAAGAAATTGCCATGGAACAATTTCGTTTGTATCCAAATAATGGCGTTTTAAAACCTGACACTTCTTTTCTTTTCTTCACGTTGCAAAATAATATACCCCTTACTCTCAAAAGAGTTTTCTTTTATCTACAATTTTTCAGTCTATGCTTTTTCAGTATTCCGTTTTAAAAAACACTTTTCACTTTTTCTAAAGATAGTATACCGAATTCGTGTTCATCAACGAAAATATTTTTTTACAGCGTTTTTCAGGAGCAATCCCATTTTAATGTCATTCTTGGAAGCAGTAGATTTCCAAGCAATCAGTTATCTTGAAGTATTTTTTTCACGTTGCGAGATGTTTAAACAAACATGTTGACGTTTTCATGATTTAAAATTTCGGTAGATGTCGCTTCCTTCGTATTGCTTTTAGATTGGCTTGCCTCGGGAAAATCAACCATTTCATAAAACATCATTTACAATGTGTAACAGGAGGTAGGTATTTTAATTAACGTCACACTACAAGCAACACAAAGGGATATTGGTGACGTTCCAGGTATGGTATGGTATTTTAGTTAACGTCGTACTGCAGCAATACAACGGGCTATGGTGACGTCCCAGGATCAATCCCGAAGGAAGAGATTCTAGTACAATACCACGTAATTTTGAACCACGGTCAGATGAGGAGACTAATACCTGAGCTAGCACCCCACTCTCCAAACTTCCAACCCAACGTGAGGTCCTTTGAGGTCATGGTACACTACGGTCTTTGGCTGGATTCGAACTCGCAACCCCTTGTTTGCTAATCTTTACAACCAAGCTGCCACGGCCGACTATACTTAAAAACAGGTCCAGCATTTACGATTACAATCGAGACTATTTTCTTTCAAAATGGAGTACGACTGGCCAAATACTAACATTAATGTTGTTAACATAAGAAAAATTGGATTTTAAATCACTTAAATTAAATAATTAATCACTTAATTTCACTTAAATCTTTGTGTACAACCTTGTTCTTGTGATTGGCGAAAAATCATACTATTCAACCCTACTCTTTAACGTTTACTTTAAACTACACAGATCTAATTTTGCCCTCTTTTAGCAAAATGGATGTCATAGTGACAAACAAAAGTGAACTTCACATAAACGGAAATATCTATTTACATCGTATACAATCAAATACATGAATGCATTTTTCGGTAAAGAGCCTGCGATCTTCAGATGGAAGTAGTCTCAGTCCTGACAATACTCATTCAACAGAACTGATCAGGAAGGAATCACTTGAGAAATTTCGATGGCTGTTTACCGTAAATCCTTTTCCACTAAAAACTCGGGATACATTCTCAATTATTTTAACCCTTTATTTACTGACGAGACTTACAAGATTCCTCATATTAATTTAAACGCTTTGAGAACCATTGGGACTTTGAAGTCCACTTCTATGAAGTTCGTTCTTCATAAAGAAGGAAATCTGCATCTGTGCCCGAAGACATTCGTTTCCAGAACATTAGTGCCACTGGTCAAGATGTGTCCCATCACGAGGAAGATGTGAAATGTGTGCTTCTAGGAAATTTGAATCAAGACCGCATTCAAAGTATTCAGATTGTAACATATCCCAGTGTGTCAATGAGGGAAAAAAATGTTTTTTTTTTTTTTTTTTTTTTTTTGAATCTCTCTATATTAAAAAAATGTTACCGCCGCCGCCGCCGCCGACGCCGCCGCCGCAGAATTGAAAACTGTGTTGTTTAGCTCGATTCTTAGACGGTTTCCCGAGAAAGTACTGATCGGAAAAAAACAAAATTGACATGGTTTGTTCTTCATCGTATTCCCTGGACAATTATCAAGATTTTTTTCCGATGCGGCTATTAGTTTAGGGTTTATTAAGTGTTAAAATTGAAGAAGCGAAATTTCTTCCGCGAGTGAGCAAAACACATACAAATTTTCAGTCTTCAGCCGTGAGTTTTTTTTAATGAGTACCTCTCAACGTAAATTTTTGCAGCTCGTCGAGTTTTTTTTTTTATTTCAATTTGGTTCTTGATAATATTTTTTTGAAATTCGGGAAAAATCAGGACATTTTTGTTACTTTTTTTTAAAACTGCCGTATCTATATTTTATTACTATTATTTTTTAATTTTTAAAATATAGCAGCATACCTCAGAATGTACTCTTTCTTACGGTACTATTATTTTTGATATCGGTTAATAATTAAATTGGATGCGATCAAAAGTTGGTCATACAAAATTCGGAATCTTCGGATATTTTCGCTACTTTTTGTTACTACCGTTAACTAAAACTGTCATATCTATATCGTATTACTATTAGTTTTTTATTTTGAAAATAGCGCAGTATACCTCAGACTGTACTCTTTCTTACGGTACCATTATTTTTAAAATTGGTTCATAAATAAATTCGATGCAATCAAAAGTTGGTGACACAAATTTCGTATTTTTTATCTCGCGGAGCAAATTCGCGGAGCATTGTATTCGCGGAGTGTTGTATTTTTGACTATCGGGTTTGCCAGATATCAAATTTATCGTAGCAACAATTGCCATAAAAACGATTTCTTTTTATTTGGCGAGGAAAAAGGCTCGCTTTTTTCCTTCTGTTCTCAGACGTTTTACCGAGAAAGTACAAAGTACAGATCGTAAAGTTTGGAGATTAACAGGGTTTACTTAAAATTGTACAGGGAACAAGATGCAGAAGATTTTTTACTGATGCGGCTATTAGTTTAGGGTGCATTAAGTGTTAAAGCAAAAAAGAGTGAAATCACCTGCGTAAGAGGTATTGGTTTGCGAAGCAAACCAAACGGGATTGCGTAGGGGAGAAGCCCTTGCTGTGACGTGATGGACCGTAAAGGGAAATCAGGATAATACAAATTATTCAGATAGTTTCACTCTGCGAAAGGAATGTTGGTTTGCGAAGCAAACCAAATGGGATTGCGTAGCAATCCCCGGGGGTTGGCGAGCGTAAGCGAGCAGGGGGCGGAGCCCCCTAGTACCATAAGAAATAATAGTGATAGAAGGGATCTGCTTTCTGAATATAATATAATGTAATAAATAAATAAATATTGACAAGTTTTTCTCTATTTTATATTTTATATATTATGCACAGAATTATTTGATAAAATTATTGTTTAACTTTTTTGTATCTTTCAAATTACCATTAATATAATATTATTGTTACAAAAATAGTGCTTCCGTAAAGGCCTGTCCGGAGTTTGAAGTCCCAAATAAGTTTCCATGTAATTAAAGACCTTTGTGATGACTTGTAATGAAAATTGAGCTATAGGGTGTTTACTTCCACCTAAATTAAATTTTTAAAAAGATTAGCAAACATTTTTAAAAGTTTAAGAAATTTAGTAAATAAAGGGTTAAAGTCAGATATGTAGGACTGTCAAAGGGTTTGTAGGACAGACTTTAACTTCCTAGACATAGATATGTCCTTTGCCCCCACATCAAATCTATCGTTTCGGTCAAAAGAAATGATCTTACTAATCTTGTATCACGAAAATAGAAACACGATTTGGCACTTTCTTAGAAAACATATATATTTTTATGGAAGATGTCAAAGCATTTTCTGTTTGATACAAACGACTTACATTCTCAACAAAACAGCAGAGACCAATAGCTATGCGAAGTGTAACATTTTCGGATAAAATGTCCTCAGGCATTTTCCATATTTTATATACAGGTAGCACTATCGATCTTAAGCAGAATACGTCTTTTTTCTCTATACTCTGACAATATGCGAAAAAATTCCCTCTTCTAAAATCTTTAACTGTCAGAGGAATTTGTAGAAGAGTAATATTTTTGACATTGATCCTTTTTTACAAAGTTGCAGTGTTATATTCTTATAGTATTATAATATAGCCAGCACGGTGTTGTCCGTGCAGTTCTTTCGTGGAGTCAGGTGTGACCACTGCTCGCTGACGCAAGCCTACCCCCCGGAGATTGCTACGCATTCCCATTTGGTTTGCTTCGCAAGCGAACTCCGCGGGCAACGCCGTGAGGGGCTCGAAGTGGCTATTTTCAGCAACGTAAATCAAAACAAGCTACAATCGGAAAACTTGGTTCCAAAGGCATTCTAACTAAAAACAATTCTGACTTCAGTGGTCAAAAATCGGAAAACCGGCTCCCTTCTTCAGTCGAGATAGGGGTCAAGTCACATCCAGAAAAGAAGAAAGTAAGTTTTAAAAAAAAACTTATAAATTAATTTTTAAATGTTCTAAATTAAATTTTAAAATTCGGGTTGGACACAAAAATCGCAAAACATTAGGACTACCTGTGGGCCAAATTTCATTATTGTAAGTGCCAAAGATTCGTCAAGATAATGCGCTGAGTACACAGAGAAACATTTCCTTCTATACTAGTAGAGATAAGATATTTATTTCGCTGATTTTTTTAATAATAAATGACGTTATTGGTTTTTATAGCGATGATTTTACAATAGTGATATGGCATAAAATAGGGAGCATTTTCGACATATTATGATTCGTTATCTCCGAAAGAAGATACGTCGTGTACGATAATAGTGGCCGTTGACGATTCCACGTGCCGTGAGTGGTTCGGAAAGTTTCGTAACCTGGATTAGTTCTTTAGCCAGAACTTCAAAACTTTTATGAGCGTTGTATGATGCATCTAAACGGGGAAATGAAGTGAGGAATCGTGCCCGTTACTCGGAGATTAAATTCATCTCCCCCTAGTGGGGAGTATTGTTATCCTTCAAAAAGAACATTTAATTTTGCGAACCCAAGTTCGCACCCTTTCCTTGTAAGTACAAACATATCCTGTTTTACCGTGATTATGGTTAGTAAAGGGATTTCAAGACCATGTAGTTAATGTATTTTGCAACATATACTTTAAAGGAAATAAGATTTTGATAACTTCATCAAACAGAACGGCTTGTACATCAAGTTTTGTCAAAGAAACGTGACGAACTTTTGCTTTAATACCCCTCGGGAACGGATTAAATTTCAAAATTAAAAACGACCTGAAAAAGGAAGATAATTATTGAAAATTGCTTTGCAATCTTACAATTAAAAAATTATGTTTCTCTAATTTTCTTTTTTCCAGCAAAAAATAGTCGAGTCCAAAAGCTGTGTTGGCAAATATGTTTCGAAAAGAGTATTATAATCCGAAGATGGCGGTCTATTTGTACTTTTACCGTGTAGTAGACTTCATTGAATAATTAAAAAAAACTTAATCTAACAGGTGTTAAATGTGGCTGTTATTGTTAATCTGAAACAATAGACTCGAATAGATAAATTAGTTTTCATCAGCAAAACTGACATGCTGAAGTTATTCATTCAAACGTATGTTTTCTTGTTAAAAATAGCTGCATTGAATTGTGACAGCTAATGTTTTCTTTCCCTAATATTGTAGTTACCTTTTTAACTATATGAAGGAAAACATTTACAATAAGAAAAATATTAAAATTGGATAATATATATATCATTTTACATCTGAAAAATTAAATTAATTTTTGTTTGAGCCCCTTTATATAGGCGCAACTAAGAAACAAAATTCGATATATTTCCTTGCATGTAAAGGATCAAATATTCCAATATTTTCTCCGATGAATATTCCCTACAATATCTTACTTATAAAGCTTAGCAAATACCGCAAAAACTATTAAGGAATATCTAAAAACAAGAAAAGAAGGTTAACGTACTTGGAATTCTTACAACTCCTCCTCGGTCCCCAAGATAGCGCGTCGTCATGGTCACCGATAGGAATAGTAGGCTGTCATGCAATTTTTTAATAACTTGACGAATCTTTCATTTAAAAATTATGTATAGCATTTTCCGAACTGGAAGAGATTTTGTAATTCTCGTATAAAAAGACCGTATCACATAAGCTCGTATACACAGACCATGCAAAAAATGAGATATATGTTGCATACATTTTCGCAGTGTTTCGACTTTTTTTAAGTAAAAAAACCCCTATTTTTACAGTAAACAATAAGAAAATTCACCACACGATCCAATCAGATTGATCTTGTATACATAGATGAAACGAGTGATATTGTGTCCCAATGCACAAGTACGAACTAGATCCAATTAATTCTTAGATTGGAATTTTTTTTCTTTTCTGGTTCTTACATCCACACTAAAAAAATCCCTTCATGCATAGTACTTAAATCAAACGAGTTTTTAACCATAATTATTTTTTCGTATCCTATAATTGGTCTGCAATAAACGACACATCCATAAATCCAGAAATACAGGGGTTGCAGAATATGTCCGAACACGCAAACGAGGTTAAGGGGAAATTTTTGCCCAAGTTTTTATATATTATTTAAGTTTTTATATATATGACGAACAAATATTTTGGCTGGCGACGATATTTACGCCCCCTCCCCCCTTGTATTTTTTCTTTGCAGTGAAGCAAATAAATTTTCAAATGGTTTCATCTTCATATTTTACTGAAATCGGCAAAAGAAGCTTGCACGCGGAAAACGACAGTTTCTTCGTAGTCTATTGAATAACAGCCATCATGTCGTTGCCCGTGGTGTTGGTATGTTTCGCAAACCAAATGGAAATTTGTAGCCTGTTGGAATGAATTCCTTGCGAATTCCAATTTGGTTTGCTTGGCTTGAAAGAATCCTTGGACAGACATTTCCATGGTGGAAGATACCAATTCACGCGGTTTTCTTCAGCATGTCGTCACAAGGTGTATATGAAGTCAAAGGTGATTGACAACCTTCTCAAAGAGACAGGAAGGCTGCCATTTCTTGGTGACAACTAATGTAATCCATCAATGTAAAATTATTTTTTTATTGGAATAAACATTAGTTTTTTTAAATTTGCAAGTAATAGTTTTCAGAGAGAGTTAATAAACATAAAATTTGCACCCTAATAGTCGCTTAAACTGAAATGAAAATACAAGAACGTTTTCGGGGGAAATTCGGACAAAAAAAAATGATGTTCTTGGGAAATATTGGCCCCTGAAACATTTTCTACACCCCTGCAGAAATCATATTAGTTCTGATATGAAGTATAATTCTTTTCCGGTAGTTATACCAGCACTGAAAAAAGTGTTCAATGCATTTATCATACAAGAAATTAGCTTTCAATCGAAAGTATTTCCTTTCTTCATTAGAGTTTATAACTCACTGAAAATATCACAGATCAAGTAAATTCTTAACCTAAAGAATTTTTCGAAGTTAATTTCGAGTAAAAATGACGAACGTACAGCCTAGTATTGTACTCAGTATTCCTATTAACAGTTTTTGATTTGTTGCACCTTTGCACCATAAAAGGAGCACCGTATTCATGACTGATTTCTAGAATTAGAAAATTCAAGAAAATACATTTTTTGCTTGAAAATATTTCATCTTACACGTACAATACCATCTTATTTTAAAATTAACTGTTTTCAAACACGAAAACAAACGAAATAAAATTAACCCAAAACGATTTTTTGAAAACAAACAAACGGAAGGACAAATATGCAACGTTCTTTTTTAAATCAATGTTTTCAACGAATTTTTGAGTAACGTATTTGAGTTTATTACATTATATTAATTTTGTTTCGCGTTTGTTTGAGCTTTTTGTTGATATTACGCTGCAAGTTCGTCCTTTTTACAGGTAATAAACTCTTATAGGATATTCACAATCATTCTCAAACTTAAATTCAATGTATGAAATATTCACCGAATTATCTCCTTTTGTAGCTTTGTCTTACGTCATTGTGAGATGTATATGAAATGAATAATATAGATGAATAGAGTAAACATGCATATTTCGTAAGTAAACTGTAAAAGCACTAAAACATGTCAAAATCGATTTAAAGGAATGTTTTCCACTCACTCTTTTTTCTTTTAGTTTTGCATTTTCTATAATATTTGCATTTTTGAATGACAGAAAAGAGTGCCTTTTTCGGATCACTTTCAATAAACCTTTAACCAATTCAGCCCTATGAACGTCGGAACATTCTGCTAGTTTAATACATACGATTTGTAAGCAACTGTTACAGAATACAAAGAACTTTACGATGCAATCCATAGGAACTTTTAGGGTTTCAGTAACAATTGCAAATGCCATTGAGGTCGGCAGGCAATACTGACATGTGTCATTCATGTCGAATAATCTAGAAAAACTTTCGAACTAGCTCGATTTTCGTGCCGCTGTGATTGACAAGGATGCGTTACTGGTTGATTGTGAATGACAGGAATTATGGATGGCGTGATCATGATTATTTCTGTCAAAATGTGTCGCACATATCTGATAACCGAAGGCTTTAGGTAATCCAATGCGGTAGTCCAATCAGGCTTAATTATTTCTTTTCGCTGATACTTGAATTACGTTCTTTGTGTCTTTGTTTCTTGTTAATACAACGCAACAGAAAAAAATAATGTATAGGATTCTCTTATAAATCATTGCACTTTTAGAAAAGCCCTTTAGATGGTTAGTATTAAAAGTTATACAGACTAGAACTTTATCTACACTCGATTTTATGTTAAAGTAATTTAGTTGGTAACATAAAATGCTTTGCAGAATGCCATGTAAAATGCGTAGAATTCACTTCAAACATCTATAACTGAATAAAAGTAAATATTCAACGCCTTCTGAAGATTCTCTTAGCACATTATAAGGGTTTGAACATAGCTTCTAAAAACTTCTTAAACACAGTTTGAACACATTACATACTATAACTTGATTACATTACAGATTAGAGCGCATTGTGTTATATTTGGCTAATAATTTCAAAAGACGGAAAACGTCAAAATCTACCAGACTATCAATATTTTTTTTATTTATTCAAAATATTTTCCAAAAGTTGCCAAAATCTTGTAACTATTCGAAGTAGAATTTGGTTTACAAGAGTTTTCATTAGGTACTGTTACCATGAAGAGACATGTTTCCAAACTTTAAACTCGATTTGTGACGAACTGCGTTTTTGCAATAGGATGCTTTGTTCAAAACGTGATAGCTCCTCATCATTCATCTATCAGAATTATCATGAATTCATCTATTAGAATTATCATGAATTCATCTATCAGAATTATCATGAATTCATCTATAAGAATTATCATGAATTCATCTATCAGAATTATTTTTGCATCGTTATGATCTATGTAATACAGTGGAAGTTTTGAGCTTCAATTGGAGTTTTTCGTTGAGACATGGGTTTTTAATGTTAAAATTCCTGAAAAAATGATGATTTTTTACGCTCCTCCCCTCAAAAATGGTAAAAAAAAAACGATATATTCTAGAAACTTAACGGAGGTTCAAAACGGTGAATAATATGAGAAATAATTTCCAGAAGGAATCGCATTTCTGGACAAATTAGAATTTGAGAAATCTTGTTTCCAAAACAAATGCTAATTTATTAATTATATCTTAACTAGATAATTAATTAGTTATACAATGTGATTTTTTTCTCCCGGAAAGGATTTGAAGAATACACCCATTATCTATGGTAAAAAAGGAGAGTTTTGAATTTAAAATGAAATCTTCTCGTGTATACGTATACCTTGTATGACACAGAAAAAATACACCCTTGACCTACAACTCACAGGTTAGCGCAGTGTGCAAACCCTCTGAGTCACAATGGCCCAGAGAACTCTGATGAATATGGATGGAATAATTTCTGTTTTATTCTTAAATAAATATTTGCTCTGAAATTTACTTATTTTAATCAGTGAAACTATTTCAATTCAGATAAAACTAATTATTTGGACTTTGCTTTTCTCCTTTCCTCAAAGAAACAAATGGTAAAATTCGGTATGTCTAGCATGTATGTTTTAGCAATTGGTAAGATCTGGATACGTATTCCAAGCTTTCCGTTTGTTCTTTAAAAATAAACATATCCAAGTAACATCTTAAAATATAAAAGTACGTTACCCTTAGGGAATGCCAATTTATATCAGCTTGATTTAAATCACGATTTTAATCAGGACTTAAATCAAATGGTTTCTATTTAAAAAGTCATCGATTTCAATCAAAATTACAGATTTCAGTTTTCTTTCTGCATTCCGTTTAATAATATTGAAAATTAAATGTCTAAAAGCAAGATGCACGTTATTTTATTCAAATAAGTTAAGAACTTTGTTATTCAGTTAATCGGAAGAATTAAACGGAAAATCCTCGTCTTTTTGTATAAGTATGAGACAAATATGTCTTTCCCTTTTGGGACAATGACCAACAAGTCAGTCATAAGCCTTTTCATCAGCGTTGGGTTACGTTTTAAACATTCCATGTGACTACAAATCGCTCATGAGGAATTTGGAACCCTCCTTCTCCATGTGGAAGGGTGAAGATAACCAAATAATATACACACTAATTCTTAAAATTGTGCTAATTTGCATTCTTTCTCAAGATCTTATTGTTATTTATTTAGAATTGTGGTCAGTCAAAAATTAAAACACAGTCACAACAAAAAAAGTTCTGTACATTATCACAACATATCGCACCCCGGCAAGAAAAGTGACATAGCTCAAATTGGCAGAATTTGAGAAACATCAACTTAAAGGATACTATAAAACTTATAGTGAAATAGTATAAGCTTCTTTTAAATTTTAGGTAAGTATTTATGGTGGTACCTTCTATTATATTCTATAGAACAATAATATAAAACACTGGGGCACCTCATGCATATTTTTCAATGACAACATCAAACTTTTTATTTTTTGACTTGTGTTACTTTTCTTACCAGGGTGCGGTATAATTGACAATTTTAATGCTTTAATTTTGCTTTGTGTAATAGGTTGGTTTGTTTTTAAATTTTATTGGAAAATTCTACGCATTGATCCCTTTGATTTCCTTACACTGCTTGCATAAATATTATGTTCCAGTGGAATTGAAATTTGGAAAGTACGTGTTAATTCATTCATCTGATGATTGAGTATGTTGATAACATAAATTATCGATTGAAGAGGAAAGATGTGTTAATGATTATGATAATGGTAATAATGAATTTTTATCGCAAGCTCAAATTTCCATTGAATTAGCACGTTCTGGGGAATGCTATTGTAGACTATGCTGTTCAAAGAGAAAGGCTTAATTTTCTTCTGTTATAAAAAACCCCTTTTTCTCAGATAATTTAAAAATAGGCATATTTGATTTCACCGTATGTATTTTCATGTCTTTACTCAATTTTTACTGTTTACTTACAAATAACTATTCATATTATGAATAAATAAATACATTAATGAGATATAAGAATTGTTTCATGACATAAGTACCTTTTTTTACATTCATATAGGGTGATGGAAGTAAGGTAAGAAGATGTTCAAGCAGATTTTGGGCCTACCTGACTACAAATTTCCTGCACTTTATTGTCGGTGTTTGGAGTATATGGAGTAAAGATTAACAGAATTAATCAACTTAGAAATCCTCTGTGTAGTAAATTTTCAATCGCAAAAACATAGAATGACACGATTTCAAAAAAATCAATCAAAGACAGGAACTGTTCTACACAATTACTAATTAAAAGGTTTAATTTCAAGATCAGTAGGTTACAGATTTTTGACATTGCTATCCTGTAGGTTATATATTTTGGACATTGCTTTACTGTAGGTTACATATTTTGGACATTGCTGGTCTGTATGTTACACAACTTTGGCATTTTTCAAGTCTAATGACTTTCGGACATTGTGTTATTGAATTTTGAATCATTTATGTAAAGAGACTAAGAATAAGATAAATTAATATTATAGTGCGGATTGTATACAGGTAATATTTTATCATTTATATGTATACAGTACAAAGTCCAAAATTCGGAATCCTCCGGTCCTCGGCCATTCCAAATTTCGGATTATTTGCATTTTTTGTCAAAAAAAATTAATCTACCCTTTTCTCACGCACGAATTTTGCGTTTGTAATAGCAAAATAGCAGATACATGAAAGAGAAAAATAAAAAACAGGGGCATTCAACCAGAAAACGGAAGTTAAAACTAACCACGCAAGTGCGCTGAAAGCTGCAGACATTTTCAATAAATTCCTTTTGGTTTTTATTTTTAGAATCTCCTCTTGTTTTAGATCTAAAAATGATCTTTAGATAAAAATATGACATCTGTCACTAGTTATAAATTGTCAATGCTTTAAAATTGGAGGACACATTTGAATATTTAAAAATCATAATTTTGTTTTTCCAAAACAGATATTGTATCTGCTAAATTCACTTTAGTTTTCGATAAAAATCTATTAATCTGATGAAAAGAGAATGTAATTAATGTTGTTTTTTAATGTTTTGGCACATAGGCACCTTTGTAACATAAATTAAAACGGCAAAAAAATCGGCAATTCAATCGTTACGAGATTTTGAAATCGCATTTTTTAAAATAAGAAAAGTATGTTTACGGCAAATAAAATGCGCAAAAACACATAAAATGCTTAAAAACGTTAAAAGGTTAGTTAAAAGTCAAATAAATACAGATTAAAGTACTTACCAATACATATTTTGGCTTTAGGTATAGAGCTATATCGATCGTTACTTTTGACATCTCGAAACATTATGGTAGTGTGATGGCTTTAGTATTGTTTCTTTGTTAATTCTTTAAAATTTTAAACTAATGATGCCATCTATTGATCAAAATAAGTAAACAAACTATCGTTATACTCTATTCATTTATTATTTTTTTCTGCAATTCTGGAAAACACATTAGAATTTATTTTCTGGGTGATGTACTCTATCAGTTAACATTATAGGTGTCAAAATTCCGATATTTTTAACTAAAAAATGTAATTTTAATGATATCTACAAAAAAAGGTTGTAATAAATCATATTAATACATGTCTCTGAACAGAACTAAAACCCAATTGAGAAGAAAAATAATTAATTTTAAGAATTAAATTTACTTGCTGTCAAAGTTTAAAGTTATACAAGTGTCTTGTTTCCACCTTTTGAGAATTACCTAATTACGATATGAAACTCGAACGCGTTATACCGATACCAGGATTCCCTAATATTTCCTTCATGAAATATTAGGGAAAATCAATAATTATGTATTCCCAGCGCTGCTGTATTTGTGTCATTATTTGCAACACCGTCGATTTAAACTGGAAAATTTAGGCAAGGTTTATCTCTCCTAGCCAGGTTTGAAGTTGACTGTTAAGTCCACTGTCCCGGCACCAAAGAGCAATGTCAGTGATCCATTTTTAATATACTCGAAAGACGCTTTAGTGTCCGAAAATTCTCCAATACTTTCGACACAGAACGGTGACTGTGCTTTGTAGCGACGGAATATTTGTGAATGGGTTGATCAAAAGTGATCGCTTTATCTCCTTCCGTATAATCTTTGCTTAAAGCTTTACTGGAAAGAAATTATCTTCAATTTTCAAAATGTGGAATTTTTCTCTGAAGGTATTGGATGTTTGTTAGGTATTATATTATACGAGAGTGGTTAATAATTATATATTTGTGATTCACGTGGCAGCATTGTCACTTTCGTTGGACGATGTTTCTGCCACTGAAGTCTAGGTTTGAATTTCCTAAACCAGTTCCATTTTCGCTGCTGTGACATTAAACACGGCTGCTTTGTTTTTCGTTTGCATCAAATAACAGAGCTCAGTGATCCTGTTTCTTTTTTTACTGTCTGAAGTTTTATCAAGGTTCAAAATCCATCGAAGACTTTTATTACATTACGGGAGCAGTATTTTTCCGCAACGAAGTGACCACGAATGAATTTAAAAGTACAAAAATGATCTCCCACAGATGCGGCACGAAGTCCTACTACCCTTTAGATATCACAATTGACAACAGCGATGTAGTGTGAATGTAACATTGTTCTTGTGACACAGACCAGTGAAGATTGTTGATGAAATGGCAAATTAGTCGCTCACCACAAATCAAGAACTGACAGAAGCGGTCCCTGTACGGCTCTTTGCTTTGCCGAAACCCATTTTTGAGAAAAAGGCTTGTGCAACGATGGAACAAATGCGTTAAAATCAAGTGGACAGATGAAATACGATGTTCTTTCAAGTTGTTTATTTTTTAAGTAAAGTTTATAGCCGCAGTTCGGACACTTACTGACTCCCCTTCGTGCTAACGACAAGTTATAGCAGGTGGCTGTATAATAAATCCAACCCCGTGAAACACATTACTTGTCAAATCCAGCTAGAAAATCCACTGTGTTGTTTCACAACACATTTATATCTTGGCTACCAAATAAAGAAGTTAAATTAATAAAATAAATTCAGTTGTATCTAATACGCAACTCCCATCTGGTAACGATCCTTCCATCGTCACCAAAACACAGGCGTTAAAAAAAGAAATATTCGCAAACCTTACGTAACCAAACCTCCAACGAAATGAAAATACCGTGCGTATCTCTCTATATTAAAAAAATGTTACCGCCGCCGCAGGATTGAAAACTGTGTTGTTTAGCTCGATTCTTAGACGGTTTCCCGAGAAAGTACTGATCGGAAAAAAAAATTAACATGGTTTGTTCTTCATCGCATTCCCTGGACAAGTATTAAGATTTTTTTCCGATGCGGCTATTAGTTTAGGGTTTATTAAGTGTCAAAATTGAAGAAGCGAAATTTCTTCCGCGAGTGAGCAAAACACATTCAAATTTTCAGTCTTCAGCTGTGAGTTTTTTTTAAGAGTACCTCTCAACGTAAATTTTT
The DNA here is from genome assembly GCA_947359465.1 of Metellina segmentata. Classification (NCBI taxonomy): domain Eukaryota; kingdom Metazoa; phylum Arthropoda; class Arachnida; order Araneae; family Tetragnathidae; genus Metellina; species Metellina segmentata. The sequence goes on from OX375878.1 coordinate 2,331,219, forward strand.
GCAGCTCGTCGAGATTTTTTTAAATTTCAATTTGGTTCTTGATAATATTTTTTTGAAATTCGGGAAAAATCGGGACATTTTTGTTACTTTTTTTTTAAACTGCCGTATCTATATCTTATTACCATTAGTTTTTAATTTTTAAAATATCGCAGTATACCTCAGAATGTACTCTTTCTTATGGTACTATTATTTTTGAAATCGGTTAATAATTAAATTGGATACGATCAAAAGTTGGTTATACAAAATTCGGAATATTTGGATATTTTCGCTACTTCTTGTTAAAATCGTTATATCTACAGCAAAAACCATTATTTTTTAAACTTGAGAACATCACTGAATACATTACATTACACTCTTTCTTATGGTACAATTATTTTTCAAATTGGTTAATAAATAAAATCGATGCAATTAAAAGTGGGTCATACAATTTTCGGAACTTTCAGATCATAATTTCCGATACAAAACTAAAACTGTCATATCTATATCGTATTACTCTATTAGTTTTTAATTTTGAAAATATCGCAGTATACCTCAGTATGTTCTCTTTCTTACGGTACAGTTATTTTAAAAAATAGTTCGTAAATAAATTCGATGCAATCAAAAGTGGGTCACACAAATTTTGTATATTTTATTTCGTGGAGCAGGTTTCGTGAATCAGGCACGCATATGAGGTTTGTATGTTTCACTATCGGGTTTGCCAGATATCGAATTTATCGTAGCAACTATTGCCATAAAAACGATTTCTTTTTATTTGGCGAGGAAAAAGGCACGCTCTTTTCCCTCTGTTCTCAGACGGTTTACCAAGAAAGTACAAAGTACAGATCGTAAAGTTTGGAGATTAAAACCGTTTACTTAAAATTGTACAGGGAACAAGATGCAGAAGATTTTTTACTCATGCGGCTATTAGTTTAGGGTGCATTAAGTGTTAAATAAAAAAAAGTGCAATCACTTGCGAAAGAAGTATTGGTTTGCGAAGCAAACCAAACGGTATTGCGTAGCTATCCCCGGGAGTCGGCGAGCGTAAGCGAGCAGGTGGCGAAGTCCTCGATGTGACGTCATGGACTGGAAAGGGAAATCCGGATAATACGAATTATTCAGATAGTTTCACTCTGCAAAAGGAATGTTGGTTTGCGAAGCAAACCAAATGGCATATGTGAAAGGAGTATTGGTTTGCGAAGCAAACCAAATGGGATTGCGTAGCAATCCCCGGGGGTTGGCGAGCGTAAGCGAGTAGGGGGCGGAGCCCCCTAGTTATTTATAATAGACCAAGCGGCTCAGGCTAACAACAATGTGCTTAAGACCTGTCAAGGGGTGACTGTGAAACATTTATTAAGAAATAAAAACAATATCACACATCCTACAGCAACTAAAATGGAGAACCAATTTTAAGAACCATATTTAAATAGAGCCAATAAAACCTTATTTGGATCAAATCAATTTTCCCTGTCCGTCGTGAGGAAGGCCATCCGTACACATGAACGTATTCACCAAAGGGTTTGGGCCGACCAATCGGTCGGGTGGTTAAGGTGTTAGCCTCTAGATCGGTAGGTTCCTGGTTCGAATCCGGGTCAGTGTATGTATATTTAATTGCGTATGGTGTAGTAGCGGCTGGTGCACCTTAAATCTGACGTGACCGGATGTCCTCACGTTGGGTTGGTGTGGAAGTTTGGAGAATGGGGTGCCACTCAGGTGTTGCCTCGTCATCTGACCGTGGTTCAAGATATTGTGGTGTTGTCCTCGGATTTTACCCTTATATGACTGATCCTGGACCGTCGTCAAAAGCCCGTGGTGTTGCTCTAGTACGACGTTGATTAAGAAATTACCAATTATCAATTTAATTCTTCCTAACTCGCTGCTTGGCACAGTTTGGTGAAATATGGCCCTTGCGTCATACGTCTCGAAAACAATGAACCAATCCCGAAGGTAAGGAATTGGAGACAATATTTCGTACTTATGGGAAAACGGTCAGATGTCCGCCAACACCTCAGCTGACATCCCACTTTCCTCACCACGCAACCTGAGAGCTTTTTATGACTCGTGCACCAACTTCTTCATACACGAGGGTCTTTGATGAGATCGAGTTTCAAACTCGCAACCCTCCGGTTACTAACACTTTACTCTTCCAACAGGGCCATAGTCTCCGCCCCCCCCCCCATTTTTCTGGAAGAATCGACGTGGTGTTGTCCGTCTTCGGTTCTTCCCCTTAGTGGATTGATAACGGACCGTCATCAATAGCCCGTTGTGTTGCTCTAATATGACGTTAATTAAAGATTACCATTACCAAAGGGTTTGGGTTGTTTTGGGGTTTTATGACCCAAATACCCTATTTGATCAAGCTGAGCCAAACACAGTACAGACAACTTCAATTAAAAAGTGTGAAAGGGGGAAAAGAGGGATTGTTGTCGTGTCTATTTCTCAGTCAGATGTCACCTTGTACATTTAGCATCTTTGGTGGTGTCTATTATTTTCACCTGTAAAGCTGTTTGATGTTCAGTAGAGTAATCGATGGTTTGAAGAGCAGATACTATTGCAGGACAGGTGAATATATGACGAGGTGTGAGTTCAATGCTCAGATAGTTTAAGGGACTGTGGAATAGAATATTGGGAATTCACCAAAGGGACTGTTTACTATTGATAACATTAATCATCCATTGTGATTATCAGTGGATGGCTTAGCCAAATAGACTTCCTTAGAGAACAAGCAGCCAACACCTAGGGATGAGGGTCATACACTGTACCGCATGGACACAGATAACTCTTATTTTTGAATTAATGTAGATATGATAAAAATGGATCGGTTCTGATCAAAAAGAAAATTAATAGTTTACCTTTTTAAAAAGAGTAAGGGCTAAGGACTGTGAAATTTTATAAGGATTTCTATCCTGCTACCTGTTAATAGCCCTTTACGTGGCTTCTGTTCGACGTAAACTTAATTAGAAAACCACCTGCTGACAGTTGTGGCAGAATTCCAGTAGATTACTCATTCATCAGTTGATTGCATTTTAATTGTTTGTGGTATCAGAGACAGTTGGTAGAGAGAAAGAAACCATAATTTTACTATTGGAGTTAACAGTTTTCGTGGCTTTCTTATCCACAAGCTCGTTAGCATAGTAGTCCAAGTGGGCTCTGGTGCAGTTCTCAACAAGTATCGATCGTACCGTCCATTAAATTTGGTTTCAACAAGCCTCCAGCAAAAATTTCAAAGAATTAATTACGAATTGATGTCGTGTGTACGAAGACTGGTTTACGTTGAACCTGTCTTGGTCTCAAATGTCTTCAATTAGACGTGGTGATAAAGTTTGGAGAGTGGTGAGCCAGCTCAGGTGTTGCCTCGTCATCTGACCTTGGTTCAAAATAACGTTCTGCTTGGATCTGTTCCTTTGGGATTGATCCCGGACCGACGCGAATAGCCCGATCTGTTGTTCCATTGCGAGGTTAATTAAAATACCTGGCAACCCATATACACTTATAGTTGTGCCAGTAGTGAGCTGTTGATTCTGGTGATGCTTTAATAAACTTTAGCCGACCAGCAGGCATAGTGGTTAAGGTGCTAGCCTCTAGATCGGAATGTTCCTGGCTTAAATCCGGGTCCGGGCATGTATGTTTGTAAGCGTATGGTGTAGAGGCGGCTGGTGCACCTTAAATCTGTCATGGCCAAAAGTCCTCACGTTGGGTTGGTGTGGAAGTTTGGAGAGTGGGGTACCAGCTCAGGTGTTGCTTCGTCATCTGACCGTGGTTTAAAATTACGAGGTGTTGTCCTCGGATTTTTCCCTTAAGGGACTGATCCCGGACCGTCGTCAATAGCCCGTTGTGTTGGTCTAGTACGACGTTAACTAAAATTACCATTACAATTGCCATTAATAAACTTTAAACTGTTCCTCGTTGTCCCTAAAAACGAGCTTGGAGAGTGGGGTACCCGCTCAGGTGTTGCATCGTCATCCGATCGTCATTCAAAATTACGTGGTGTTGTCTTCGTATCTTTTCCCTTAGCGGATTGATCAGAGGCCGTCGTCAATATCCCGTTGTGTTGCTCTAGTACGACGTTAATTAAAAAATTACCAAAAACAATTAACATAAAAACGAGCGCCACGGTAGACCGCATGAAAGGTAGGTAGATATTTTATTTAAAGTCATATAAGAGCATCACACGGTCTATTGGCGACGGTCCGGAATCAATCACCCAAGGGAAAAATCCGATGACAACACCCCGTAATTCTGAACCGCGAGTCCGGTTGAAATAAAAACGGATTAGCAAATGGAGGGTTGCGAGTTCGAATCGAAACAAATACCACTGTGTACAAAAGAGACTGGCATGGCGTGGAAGTTTGCAGAGTATAGTGCCAGCACAGGTGTTGTTTCGTCATCTGATCGTGGCTCAAATTTACGAGCTGATTTCTTTGGATAAAGATAGTGACCGTTACCAATAGCCCATTGTCTTGCTCCAGTGTTACGTTAATAAAATGCCTACCTACCGCTCTGTCACCACCGAAACCGACATAAAAAAACATATCCAGCTATTCTACAAGCTTCCTCATTCTTGAGACTGAGAGCTCCTACTACGCCAACACCCGGCTTTTTTTCATAAAAATATCCCCTAACATATCCTCATAAACCTCAATGATATGAAGATACTGCGGCATCCTTGTAAAGTCCTGTCGGTATATGAACCTCTCGAAAGGAAATCTTTTTCTGTCTTAAGACGACAGACATCCGACGGAGCACCACTGAAGAAATACGAGCGTCTCGTTTCTCGTGTGCATGTTGTGGAGAGGGTACTGAACTCATTCTCCTCTCTTTCGCTATCTGTCTGTGAGATGATTGGGCCGCTCAGAGAGAAAAGATTGAGACAACTCGCTCCATTCGTCAAACTGTGGTGTCAAGTCGTGAAAGTTTCTCGGAGAACGGTGTTTATGGAATTGATGGACTGTGCAGTAACATGCGACGGTTGAGTGGACACATTATACGGAATGAGTGGATTGGGAAAGAAGTGGTTGCTGTTTTTATGCTGCTGGAACACCTATTTTTGGGCGCTGAGAATTGGTGGTTCGTTTCATTTACGTACGTGTCTCAGAAATTGGCGTTGTTTGTGTATTGTGGTGGCGTTGTTTGTTATTGAAATACGAATAAAGAGAGACAAATAATGCGATCTATGAAATCATGCGCTACAAGATAAATTTATAAATTCTGATTTGCAAATCTTTTCCAGATTTTTGAACCAGACGCTGCCGTGCAAAAGAACTGCTCGGAAGAACACACGCCGTTCTAATGAAATTCTTCAGAAATCTGATTACGTGAGGCAATAAGAATATTATCGACCTTGTTGCAAACTCTGGGAAATTGAAAAACTAAATTTTTTCCCAGCAATTATGTACACCGACTTGTCAACTAGGGATGCGACATCGATGTCAATGTTTTCAAAACATCGATGTATTGGGGTCGATATTTTTGTAACATCGATGTTTATATTTGTCGATGTTTTATTTTTAAATGAAAAAAGTACCGTTATAAAAATTTTAAAAATAAACAAAGTAGCATAATTTTCATAATCAGCAAATTGAACATACTTTTAGATCAAAGTGACCAAGGGTGAAAAATGGGGTTCCGACATCGATGTCGATGTTTTCAAAACATTGATGTTTTATAAAAAAACATCGATGTATTGAAGCCGATGTCGCATCACTAAGTTGCTAAACCAGTTTTAAGAAATGGGGAAAAAAAGTTTAAATACACTGAATTTTGAAAACATCGATGGTTTGGAGGCGATTTATTATCAACATCGATGTTTTAACTCTGAACATCGATGTTTTACTGTCGATGTCGCATTCATAGTTGCTAAACCAGTTTGACGATTAAACGATTGAAATTGACGATTGAACGATTAAAATTGACAAATTAATGATTGAAATTGACGATTGAACGATTAAAATTGACGATTTAACGATTGAAATTGACGATTCAACGGTTGGCATTGACGATTTAACGATTGAAATTGACGATTCAACAATTGATATCGACGATTGAACGATTGAAATTGACGATTAAACGATTAAAATTGACAAATTAACGAATAAAATCGACGATTCAACGATTGAAATCGACGATTAAACGATTGAAATTGACGATTAAACGATTGAAATTCACAATTTAACGATTGAAATTGACGATTTAAGATTGAAATTGACGATTTAACGATTGAAATTGACGATTAAAGAATTGAAATCGACGATTGAACAATTGAAAGTGACGATTGAAATCGACGATTTGAAAGTGACGATTGAAATCGACGATTGAACGATTGAAATTGACGACTGAACTTGACGAATGAAACGATTGAACTAGAAGTTGTGTGTTGAAATTGACAGGAACAATGACTTGTTGGACCATTGTCAATATCTGCCCGGGTCACTGTAAGAATAAAAACGTCAAAAAACATTTTATTAAAATGTTTCCTATGCTTAGTGACTCGCGAGTTCAATATTTCACTGCAAATATTAGATCAATGACGCATATTTACAATAAACCTGCATGAGTGGAAACATTTAAAACATAGCCGCCTCCCCCCTCCTCCTATTACTAACGCAACTTTCACAACCATCAAGGTTTCGCACATGTTTTAAATAACATTAAATCACGAACTGTATTGTTAGTTTTCATTTTCAGAATAGTTTAATTAGTTACTTTTGCGTTATTGTTCTGCAGTGGCAGCTATGCGGTGCACTAGAATATTTTTGGAATTAACAGATTAAATGGACATATGTAACATCATAAAGTTGTTTTACCGAGAACCGACCAGGATTCCAGACAAGATTGTTTTTCAGTTTTTTTAATTTAATGGATTTGAAAATAAATAAAACAAACAAGCTTTTATTGTGATGGTGAAATTCAAAGAAACTAATAATAGTACACACGCACTATTATTAGGAGCATTTATTGATTAACTCAACCCTAGTCATTTTAAATTAAAATAAAAACGTTTTTTAATTATATTTCGGACTACAATTTTTTTATTTCTTGTCGTGAGATTTAAATGCGGAGGTTATTTTACAATAAATTTGTATGGGCTCACATCAGAATGGATATAAAAAGGTATATAAAGTATTAAAGGCTTCAAAATATACAATGAAGGTAAAATAAAGTAGTAATGTACACATACAATAGTAACAGATGATCAAAGTTTTATGATTTTTTTAATTAAGTTTAAATTTATTGAGGCAAAATTGGTAACATTTATAGTAATTGTTAAATAGCATATATTTTTTAAATATTGGCAAAAAATAGCCTCCTTTTAATCCTTACTCTAATAGCAATATTTTAGTTGCTAAGATACAAAATAAATTGCCTAGAACAGAAAATGTGTTAATTAAGTACAAAGTGGCAAAAATTGTTTAAACCTTTTGTAAAAGAGTATTTATGAGGCTTGATGGCTCATATCACAACTTGTTTTCTAGTAATACAGTACCATAAAAGTATAATTCAATGGAAATATAATTTAATCAAGAATGTAATGCAGTAAAGTTTGTACAATTTTCTGTATTTTCTATCAGAAATTATTGCCAAATAATCAGAAAGAGGAAGCACAAATTGCTTAGGTTGACATTTGTCAGTATGTTACGTGATTGCTATCAAGTTGGTTGATTTCCTTTGTGTTCTTTTATTTAGTAGGCTTGTAAAACACAATAAAATTTAAAAAATGGCGAATATTGTTGACTGGTCACCCATAAAGCCATGTAAAATAGTACGTTAAAATGAACAAGGCTACAGTCAAGAAGAAATTAGAAGAAACATTGATGGAAACAACCAAAGGTGCCATTTCTAAATTTTTGAAGATGTATACGCAGTTTTAGTCACTACAAAACCAGATTGGTAAGGGCAGGAAAAGGCAAACAACGGCAAGTGATGATAGAAAAATGAAAAGACTGTGTCTAAGTGACAGAAGAAAATCAGCTGGGTGTATATAAAATGATATGACACAGTGCAAAGTGAAATTAAGTGCAAGCACTGTGCACACTTTCCTTTCATAGTTCCGTTTGACGTGAGAAGACACATCACTTGACGACTTTCTGCTTAACCCAAAGCGTTCACAACTCACGGTCGGCAGGGTTGGAGGCTAACGAACAAAATAAAGGATCCTATAGAAGGTCAGTCGTTGACAGCTCGTAAATGGTGATCAATGTCAGCGGTTACTTAAAAGAGGGATAACAGCCACCGCTACCATGCCGCTGGTGCAAGCGAAGTTTTAGTGGTAACAAATGTCAATCTGCCACATCGTTTAGGTTAATGCTAGAATTCCATTAAAAAAAATCAATTTTTATGTATCAAACAAAGGTTGAAAAGATTAAACTGGACTAAAATACATATTAACTGGACAGCGGGACAATGGGACAGTATTATTTGGAGTGATGAGACCAAAATATCCCTGTTTGATAGTGATGGCATAAATACGTAAGGAGGAGAATGGCAGGTTTTCATCCTGATTGTATTACACCTACCGTAAAATACCCAGTGTTATGATCTGGGGTGCATGACATCAAAAGGTGCGGGCGAAATTTACGTGATTAAATGGGAATTTAAATGCCACAAAATTCGTGACAGTGACGTGGAATCATCTATTAGTTAACATTAGAGGATGGGCATTTAATTTTCTTTCACCTTTCTGGTGGGTTCTTAAAAAAACTCGGCAAAATTTCTTAAAAGGTGCCACAATTCGGAAATTAGTAGTTTTTGCAACAATTTTTCTTGAAAAGATACCCTAGTCGCTTAGGTCAGCAATCAGTGGTAAAAAACACCATTTAGTAGCCTGTGCCAAAGCCCTGCATTAGATTCATGGGCAGTCTTTTTGTACCTCAAAAAATTTAAAAGTGCAGAACACAAAGAGTTGTGTTCCAAGAACAACCAAGAATACGAACCATTAATGTTTTATGAACGTCTTAGAAAGAGATTATATTTATGGAACTCGCTGTCTTGGCTTATTAAATTTGACCGCCTGGTTGCAAGACACGAAACATGATCGTCACCGATGGGATTTTATTCCCATAAAAATGATTTTTAAAGACAAATTGTTTAAACAGTTCTCTATTTTCAGCGATTTACTCTCTCAAAAAATAGCGGAATGAAAATACACGATCCAAAAGGCCTTTCCACTGCAGCAAGCCAAATCGATGTAATAAAATTCCACATATCACGTTACTAGAGTCGTAATTCAATTTTGAGGGCATCTTGCTGCGACCTGCCGCCTTGTCCGTCTTGGTGCATTATGAATAAAAAGGAACCACGCATAAGCATCCGTCTGCAGTAGGCGACTGCCACATAAACACTTTGTGTTAATGGCGTTGTCAAAGGCGATGCATTTTCAAATTTATCAGCCTCGCACTAAGGGACCGTATATTTACAAAGCAATGTAATGTTATGCTCTGTATTATGCTTACATTGTTCGCATAGACACGAGAGAAAAGAAATTGAATACATGCTTTGGGTGATACAGAGATATACCAACCTGCGAGGGAAGTTTTCAGTAGTACCAAAGGAACAATTAAGAATTTAACTAAGGTTTTAAGAATTTTTCAATATTTAAGTAAAAGTTTAAGAAATTAGCTTTAATAATACGCATATATTATTAATTCAAATGTATAATTTCAAATTTGAAAGGTAAATGCAACCTCATTATAGTATTTATAATTAGTAAGGTATAATGAAAACATACATGAAAACACGTTTATAGAAGCAATAATTGTGTATGAAAGAATTATATGTAAAAGACATGTAATAATTAAATTTAAGCACTCTTTTTCTTCTCTCATTTACCAAAAAAATATGATAATAATAAAAATACAGAAATAAGTAAACTAATTGATATGTCATGAAAAATAAATAAAATTGAATTTTTCCGTAGAAAAAATCATCTATTCCGTAATCCGTACTATCCGATTCACTTCCGTAGAAATTACGGAGAATCCATAGTAGTTGGCATATCTGTATAATGTACTCTATTGTACTTAATGTAAATTGTATCTTGTTTGTTTCTGTAAACTAAAATACATGATGTAGTGTACTTCCAGTTAGTAAACGCGTATTTTTTTTATCATTCGTTCATCTGCAATGGATGGGATGGGTTGTTGTTTAAGTTTCTTCTGTTATCCGTCAATTCGATGAACCGTCAGGGTCCCGGTCCAGACCCTGACGGTTAATAAAAGTTTCACTGCACTTGAGAAAAAAACTGTGTTATTTGGTTGTGTTTTTTATAATTTTTGTCAAGCATTTTCAAAATGACAGACAAAAAGAAGCATTTTCGATATAATGCTGTTTTATTTCCGAAAAGGTCGCACACGCAAAAGAATGTATGTGTAGTGTAAGGTTCGAGTGGCATCGATGATTCCACGTGCCCTATGTGGTACAGGAAGTTACGTCCCCTGGATCAGTTCTGGACCAAGAAAGATCGGAACTTCTGAGGAAATGCAGGAGAGACGAAGAAAGGTCATCGAAGAGAAAGCCATATCCTATAGTGATTAACTGAGATTTTTTGTAAATAAAATTATTTTTCTTGAAATTTTGTAGAAAAAACTAAACGAACTTTAGTTGCAACAATCCAATAAGTGTATAGTCTGTCGTTACTAACCGAAACTGTGTCCGTTTCATGATATAAATAACTGAATAAATAAAAATATCATTACAAATTTAAACAAAATAATTTTACACAAAATCGGGGATGGATATTCAAAATACACCTGCAACGAGTTGCACGTTTGATCTTCCATGGCATCAAATATCCTCACGTTGGTGTGGTGTGGATGTTTGGAGAGTGGGGTGTCGGTTCGGGAGTTGTTCTCGTCCTCTGACCGTGGTTCAAAGTTACGATGTGTTGTCCATAGACCTTTCCTTCGCATTGGTTCTGAACCGTCACCAATAGCCCGTTGTGTTGTTTCAGTGTAAAGTGAATTAATTGCCTACAGATGATTGGCTTACTTTGAAACGTTTCATCTAACAGTTATTAAACCAAAAATCTACATCTGTCAGGCGGATTCTGAGTAAAACGTCAGATTCTGCTCTCATCCTTTACTCCCATTGGTTGGTGTCATGGTAACCCGGTTGGCTGAGTAACGGATTAGCAACCGGAGAGTTTCTAGTTCAAATCCAACAAAGAAATTCGTGTACAAAGATGGTTGGTTCATGTTAAATCTGTCATGGCCTCAATTGTCCTCATGTTGGCGGGGTGTGGAAATTTGGAGAGTGGGGTGTCAGCTCGGGAGTTGCCTCGTCATCTGACCGTCGTTCAAACTTACGTGATGTTGTCCTCGGATCTTTCACTTAGAGTACTGATCACAGACCGTCATCGATAGACAGTACGACGTTAATTAAAATACATACCTACCTAAAAAATGTCGTTATGCAAATTAGCCTACTTTTTAGAGTAAGTATTTTGTATGCAGATAATTAACACAATTGTAAACATAAGTCTTAACAAAGTTTTCAATTCATAATTATAAATATTATTACTTTATAAAATGCATTACATGAATATTTTATATGGCCACACGCTTAGATTCTCAGAAGATACATAACTGAGAGTTGCATTCGAAAACTCCATTTTAGACACCTTGATGACAGACGATGTTTTCGCAATTATTTTACTCGTTAAAGTTTGTATTTTTGACAAAGACATTGTAGTGTTTTCAAGAAGCATCAGAAAACTCGCGATTCAAAAATTGTAACGCTGTTTATTATTATACATTAACTTCGATTTTTATCTATTTACCATTCAAATCCCCTTCTGCTATTGCTTTGATGTGTTCCTCTTTTCTTTAAACTAACTCAACATTTTCTTTCAAAGGTTTAATTATTTCTACGTGGCAATTTTTTCTTGAAGAAGGAATTTATTCTTTTGGCGCAATAGAAAAAGAATGCGCGATCATTATATAATACCGTATTGATACCTTGATATAATACTGTATTGATACCTTGATATAATACCGTATTGCTACCTTGATATAATGCCGTATTGATACCTTGAGGTAATACCGTAAATCAATTCATGAATCTAAGTCTTGTTTCAAAATGGAATACTTTATTACGTATACGGTAAACCATTAATAACAGAGTTCAGTAAGGCAAACGCTTTTACGGTCCCTGTCTAACATTACTTTTAGTAAAAGTGCTATCAAATGTGAGCAACTTTTAGCAATGTAGGAAATGTAATTTACGCCAGAATCCGTACAGAACATGTCCCAATATGTACCCCATACGGAGCTCTGTTTGAATTGACTGTAAATTTTAAAACATTCGACTCGGGTGATCAAACAGTAACCGATTTATTTCCATCATAGAAACTGCTTCTTATCTTCGACATTGAGTCATAAACAGATCTAAAGGATTTTCTAAAGCTAAACGAAATTAATTTAATAGTTGATAGCATAACAACGGAATCTTTTGAATTCATCCTGATTTGGAAGAATTTAGAAGAGGTGTAATTTGAAGGGAGTTATCTAATTTGTCACCTAAATAATCGCGGAAAAAACTAAGCAATCAAATTATTCCAATCATTGTACGTCTATTTCATAACTTTTACAGGTATGGATACAAAACTCTTTTTAACCATTTTCATGAAGAATCGCAAACCCCGTTTGATCATGGCCGTAATGTCTGTTGTCGCTGGTTAGTATTTATTCGCTCCAGGTGATCTCAAACAAAATTGAACGGTGTTTTTCTTCATCGCTTGATGGGCCAGAAAGTGATTTCAGAAAAGGGTGACTTGTCGAATCCAAACCGATTTTCAGCGAAAACAAGTGACCGAGTTTTTGCTATAAAAACATAAGACCACACACGTAACATCACTTTTCTGGTTAATTTAACGATAAAAATAAGTTTATTCGACGAGTAGTAAAAATTTCAAGTCGACCAATACAATAGTATTTTGAAGATATCACGCCGGTAAATCGCCCGAAAGTTGTTACGAGTAGTAAGGTGAATTTACGTCGCATTGAAGCAACACGACGGGCCATTGGAGACGGTCAGGGATTAATCCAGAAGGGAAATATACGAAAACACCTCGTCAATTTGAACCAAGGCAAGATGACGTGATGAACACCTGATTTGGCACCCCACTCTCTGAACTTCCACGCCAATTGAGGCCCAAACGCCGACCAACCGGTCTGGTGGTTAAGGTGTTAGCCCCTAGATCGGAATGTTCCTGGTTCGAATCCGGGTCAGTGCATGGATGTTTGTGAGAGTATGGTTTAGAGGCTGCTGATGCATCTTAAATCTGTCGTGGCAGAAAGTCCTCACGTTGGGTTGCTATAAAAGTTTGGTGAGTGAGGTGCCTCTTCATCTGACCTTGGTTCAAAATTACGTGGCGTTGTCCTCTAATTTTATCCTTTAGGGGATTGATCCCGTACCGTCGTCAATAGCCCGTTGTGTTGCTCTAGTAAGAAGTTAATTAAAAATTGCCAATTACCTATTGAGGCAACGGCAAATTGAACGTGCCAAACACCCTCACTATAACGATCTATGGCTGGACCTTGTTTCGGTTTCGCATCGCTATGGGTTTTAATCCGCGTCTCTGTCGTCTTGGTTACCCCACGTCCTTTCCACCCTCATATGTTAGAGCCATAAAACACCAAATCATATCCATTCAGCATTTACATTGACAGAAAAGGCCTCTCAGATTTCATACCATTTAACAAACTATATCGTAAGTTTCAAAATGTATTTTGAATTTACCAATTCTTTGCGATCGGTTATTATCGTTGCTCATTTGAGGAATCAACTAGTCAAACAACTCATTTTATTTCGAATTTTAATTAATTCCTACCACACTTAAAATGATCAATGTAGTCTGGAAAGAGAGCCAGCACGCCCAAAATTTCGGTCAGAAATACCTTTTCCTATCCATTTAAAAGGCATCTTCCTATATGTGCGGACTTAAAAGAAACAGTTTAAAGCGTGAGTTATACGAATGACTTGTGACTATTTTAATTACTCATTGAACCAAGCGTCGTTCGTCCTTATGACATTTTAAGAACTCTCGAGACAAACCAAACTTGACTCGTTACGCACTTTCGAAATCCCTGCTGAAAAGTAATTTTTCCGTCTCCACATGAAGCCTTAAACAGTAATTGAGATAGAATATACTCATGTATCAACTTCAACTAAAGATATTCATGTTATTGAGAACTATTTCTTTGAGGTTTCGATTCAGTTTTAGTTTTACTTCTTTTATATGCATTTTATTGGGCTATTGATTGTACTTTCTGTTTTATATTGACGTGTTATTTTTTATATGGAGCTTGGCGACGTTTGTATATTTGTAACTTGCGCCATAAAACACAACAATACAATCCAGCTAAAGAGCGGTTGAGTTTTAAGACACAAGAGCCATACATGATCCCGCAGCGCCAAACACAAAGGAAAAGCCAAGTAAAGGGAATACGCACACAAGGAACATTTTAATGACGCAGAGAGGAATACACTCAGGGTAAGTTACGAGAATCGAACGAGTTCCCATTTATAACTCAAAGACCAACCAAAGGATTGTTGGTAAAAGTGAAGAAATTCGGAATTTTCTAAATAATACTCCAATTCCATTTACATGAATACACATGTACCACGTTTTAGCTCTAGACATAATTTTGTAAGTGGGCGTTTCGGAGTGAGAAATTTAGGAAATAATGTATTAAAGTAAATTTTGAAAATATATTTTCAATGAAAGCACTTACTGAGAGAACCATTTTTAATGCATTTAAAAATAACATTTGATGCAAAAAAATTGCATTTCTTTCAGAAAACCTTACTTAAATAGAATTTATTTGAATGTGCAAAACAAATATAATTAATCCACCCTCTTTTCAGCAGTCTCAAGAGGAATGTATTCTAATCACGACTCGGAATACAACTCCGAGAAAGCAGTAAAACGACTTTTCAAGATTCGTTCAGAGACAATGAATCAAAGACATGAAAAGAGCCAACAGACAACGGAAAATGAGTGCAGCATATTGTCTTGAATTCAAAAAACAACGCATCCACTTTCAGACAATCGCAGAAGACAGCGTCAGTTTGGGGTCAATATTCGAGAGCGTGCCATTAACACCACGCGCTGCATTAATTAGGGCGCGAGGCAGACAACGTGGATGCCTCTGTTTGACAAATCGTGCTTTTAGGCCCCGCGCCAGCACAGTCTGCAAGAAAGGAGGTGAGGAAGCCTTTTGTGCTAATAGCGCTGCATTATCTGTATATTAATGACGTACCCAGAAGATCATTTGTTACTCATCTGAAGCGGCCTTTTTGCAAATACCGAAACGGGTTCGCTTATTAGGATTGTTTTCTCTGCTTTCGTGATTCCCTTGGCAGAATTCTCTTGAATGTAGGGTTGGCGCGGTGGGGAAGTTTGAAGAGTGGGGTTCTTAAGATAATTTTCTGCATACGTTTAAAAAAGCCAATTTTGACGAAAATTTGCAATTTTTTTTTATTTAACTAACATATTCCCTGTGCTTTTGTGCTCTCTAAAATAATTTCAACTTTCAATGTGCAACTAATAGAAGAAAAGTTAGGTCAATTTAAAATTTGAACGAAATTGTTAAGTTAAATCGGATGAAGTATATCGAAACCGGAACTAATAATAAGAATGTTCTATTTTTTTCATAATTACTACACTTTCTCTGTTATAGTAAGTTAAAATATATAATAATTATGTTGCTATAGATTGACCACTACAATTTTTTAATAAAATTCACTTATTTGTTAGAAGAATTTCACAATATTTGTGTGTGTGTACTCTCTTGGAATTTGCTTACAAGAATTTTTTTCAGAATTTCATTTTAGGCATAAACATTAAATTCCAGAAATGATAACAAAAAAAATATTGATATATATTCATAAAATTTTTTATGTACATTCGAAATAGTGTTTGCTAGTGCATGCACTAGAATCATATTGGTATATTTATTTTTTTTTCTTACTCTCTACTATTATAAAATGAAGTTTCTGTGTTTATGTGTGTGTGGTATATACGGGGTGCCCTGACGAATTTATGGCATTCACACTAATGAAATTAGGCACACATGTAGTACGAATTTTTTGCAATTTTATATACCAGCCCGATTTTTAAAATTTCATCTAGAAAATTTTATTAAAATTTTATTAATTATTAAATAATTAATACGATATTGAATTATTATTTGTTTTCCTCTGAATGGCAACACTCTTGAATCGGTCTTGCTTCTGATTCAAATTGTGACTGTTAAGTGTGCATCTATTCACACTGCTGACGCCAGTAAAACGGTAAACAATTTTATTAAATTTGTATTGCTTTTATTGCTTTTCTAAAAGCATAATTTTAATTTTTCTTTGTTTGTTATTGTTAATGTGTGTTTTATAGCTTTTTTCATAAAAGCAAAATAACATTTTTCCTTTGTTTCTTATTGTAATTTGAAATCGTAACTAATTTTTTATTAACGGTTTATTCTTATATATATATCTTTTTCCTTTGTTTCTTATTGTTTTTGTGTTTTTCTTCATATTTTTAAGGCATATCTTTGTTTGTTATTGTCATTTTGTAATCCTCACTATCGTTTTTAAAGTTATATATATCAACGGTTTCTAATTTTGGTTTGTTTCAGCGATTTTTTTAAACCATATTATTTGTTTGTTTCTTACTGTCATTTTGTATTCCTAACTATCGTTTTTAAAGTTATATATTAACGGTTTCTAATTTTGGTTTGTTTCAGCGATTTTTTAAAAGCATAATATTATTTGTTTGTTTCTTATTGTCAGTTTGTAATCGTAACTATCGTTGTTAAAGTTATCTTCGTTTGTTATTGTCATTTTGTAATCCTAACTATCGTTTTTAAAGTTATATATTAACGGTTTCTAATTTTGGTTTGTTTCAGCGATTTTTTAAAACCATAATATTATTTCTTACTGTAATTTTGTAATCCTAACTATCGTTTTTAAAGTTATATATTAACGGTTTCTAATTTTGGTTTGTTTCAGCGATTTTTTAAAACCATAATATTATTTGTTTGTTTCTTACTGTCATTTTGTAATCCTAACTATCGTTTTTAAAGTTATATATTAACGGTTTCTAATTTTGGTTTGTTTCAGCGAATTTTTTAAAGCATAATATTATTTGTTTGTTTCTTATTGTCAGTTTGTAATCCTAACTATCATTGTTAAAGTGAAATATTAACAGTTTAATCCTTTTTTAACTTATATATTAACGGTTTATTATTCTCATGTTGGAAGTCACAACAACTCCACTTTTCTGATAACCAATAAACAGAATTTAAAACACGAACCATAAAGTTTTTGTACAACCAAGTACCAAATTACTACACTTGGAACACCAGAAACAAGACATGGAACCGTCGAAAGCAAGGACAAGTTGTGCCTGAACAAGCGGGAATAAGGTTCAGCGACGCACTAGGCCGTGTTTACACCGTCCATCCAACCAACTCGGAATGCTTTCACCTTCGACTCTTGCTGCATGAAGTACGAGGGCCTGTGTCATTTGCAGATTTGAAAACATTTGAAGGAAGAATCTGTACAACCTACAAAGAGGCTTGCCAGCTCAGAGGACTTCTGGAAAACGACGACCACTGGAACAAAGCATTGGAAGAAGCAGCTGCAGCTCGATCACCAAAGACTTTACGCAATCTTTTTGCCGTTATGCTACAAACATGCGCAATGTCTTCTCCCCCATCACTTATGGATAAACCACAAGGAGAACCTTTCTGAAGACTTACTGCACCAAGCACGCATACAGCAACACAATATGGATTTGGACTACACTGATGACATATTCAACAAAGCTCTAATCTACATCGAGAATAAGGTCGCATTGTTGGGTGGATCTGACCTCAAAAGTTTTGGACTACCACAACCCAATCGAAACTGCGATTCAGTACTACCGAGTGAGGAACTCGCGGAAACAACCTATGATGCAAATGTAATAACAGCATACATAGAGGAGAATGAGCCAAAAATGGTACAAGATCAAAGGGAAGCATTTGACAACATTACAAAAGCAGTTTTTGATAGGCAGAGTGGCATATTCTTTTTGGATGCTCCTGGCGGTACGGGTAAGACCTTTCTCATCAATCTCCTCTTGGCTAAAGTACGACAGAGAAACGACATTGCCCTGGCTGTTGCTTCATCGGGCATTGCTGCAACACTATTGACGGGAGGCAGGACTGCTCACTCGGCTTTCAAGTTACCATTACATTTGGCAAGCGTAGAAAGTCCTACGTGTAACATTTCAAGAAATTCGACAAAGGCAAAGGTTTTACAGCATTGCAAGCTCATTGTCTGGGATGAATGTACTATGTCCCACAAAGCCGCATTCGAAGCACTTGATGTCACGTTGAAAGACCTCAGACATACCAATGAGATAATGGGAGGCGTCACTATGGTGTTAGCTGGCGACTTTCGCCAGACACTTCCGGTTATTCCCCGCGGAACCAGAGCGGATGAAATGCAAGCCTGCTTGAAATCATCTCACATTTGGAATGGCATCCACATACTTCGACTCTCGACAAACATGCGAGCTCATGTAACAGGTGATCCCTCTGCCCATATTTTTGCACATAATCTACTTAAAGTCGGAAATGGTGCCATTGTTTCTGATAAAACAGATGGAAGTATACCAATGCAAAGCATTGCAAATATTGTTAAAACACAACAAGAGCTCAAAGACGCAGTGTACCCAAATATCGCACTACACTTTACTAATCACACTTGGCTATGCCAAAGGGCAATTCTTTCCCCAAGAAACGAAGATGTAAATGTTATTAAAAAGCAACTGTTGCAACAATTGCCCGGTAGTGTTCAAATTTACAAATCTATCGACACTACGTGTAACACAGATGAGGCCGTAAACTACACTACGGAGTTTTTAAACTCACTAAAACCATCTGGAGTACCCTCTCACATATTGGAACTAAAGATTGAGGCACCGATCATGCTTCTAAGAAATCTCAATCCACCTTCACTCTGTAATGGCACAAGACTGTCTGTCAAGAAACTCATGCCAAATATTATTCAAGCCACCATCATGACTGGACATGCCACAGGCGAAGACGTTTTCATTCCGAGAATACCAATCATCCCTTCTGATATCCCATTTCAATTTAAAAGACTTCAGTTCCCGGTTCGTTTAAGTTTCGCTATGAGCATCAACAAGGCACAGGGACAATCGTTGAAAGTTGTAGGACTCGACCTCATTAAACCGTGTTTCTCACACGGTCAACTGTATGTGGGGTGTTCGAGAGTTGGAAAAGCCAGTAATCTTTACATCCTAGCTCCAAATGGAAGTACATTAAACATAGTGTATAATGAAGCTCTGTAATATATAAAATATCACTTCCAAACCACCATCAAAATTTTCCATCCAATGTTGTCCAAAGCCACAGGTGTCATCACAGGTTGTAAATGTATGTAATGTTAAAAAACGCCATCATACTGTTTCACACTTATTGGCACCACCAAATTAACCATCCATAGAACCACCATTAAATTTGTCAAAAGCCACACATGTTATGTCATGTCAAAGTCAGCCTCATTTTTTATATTTCTGTTTTTTTCTCAAACAGGTGCAATGTGGCAACTACAATAAAACCTCAATCCCATATCGGTCTAAATCCACTAACAACATTTTACATGCAATCGTACTGACAACGTCAAATATCTCCAAACCCACCAGTGTGATGTGTGATGGTAAATTTTGCTTTGCTTCAAACGCATCAATAATACTTCATTTCAGCAATATTTCTTTTGTATCCATTTTATCATTTATTTTTTATTGTTGTGTTCTATTAATGTTTTTCAAATTTCAGTTAATTTTTTGTTTGTAATGTTTTTTAAACCACTGTTATTTTAGTGTTTTAGTAATTTTTTTTTTCAGGATAATTTTTTTTTTCTTCTTTTATTTTAATTTCTAAAAAGCCACCTGTGTCATGTCTGGTGGTAAATTTAGGTTGTGTTGGATGTTACATTATTGTTCTGTTCAAATACAACAATAATGTTCAAGGCTTATTACCACCACCAATCTGTTCATCCATAAAGCAAAAGTAAAATCTGTGCAAAGCCACCATTCTCATGTTGGGTGGTCCATTTGCCATCACCAAAATAAAAAAGCAACACTGAATTCAATATGTGTTTGAAGTCACCATCAACATTTTACATAAAATGTTATTGCCTCTGTCAAATCTTTCAAAACCGCCCGTGTTATGTTGGGTTCTAAATACAATATCTGTTGCAAAACACCGTCAATATTTCCACCAAACTTTAATGCCTTCAAGGCTTATTGCTACCAACAAACTCCCCTTCCATAAATCCAACATCAAATGTGTTTCAGCCTGCCCGTGTGATGTAGGTTGCAGGTGGTTACATGCCCGTGTCATGTACTGTGAAAAAAGTACCTAATTTTTTACATTGAGGTTCTGTTTAAACACACAATTTATGTTGTTCTATGATTCTTCACACCACCAAACTTCAAGTCTGTGCAAAGCCACCAGTGAATGTTGGGTGGTAAATTTACCATCATTGAAAAAAAAAAAAAACCTAAATCCATTGTGTTTCAACCCACTATGAGCATTTTACATGCAATTTTATTGCAACTGTCAAATCTCTCCAAACCACCTGTGTCAAGTCGGGTTCTAAATCCAATATATCTTTCAAGCCACCATCAAGATTTTTAACAAACTTCAAAGACAACGCTTTCAAGGCTCATTGCCAACAACAAACTGCCCATCCGTAAAGATTCCATCAAATCTCTGCAAGGCTACCTCTGTAATGTTGTGTTAAGGATGTTACATGCCTGTATAATGTTGTTTGAAAACGGGTCCTTATTTTTTACATTTTGGTTCTGTTCAAACACAATCTATACTCAACAAACTTCAAAGCCAAAGCCTTCAACAATTATTGCCACCAGCAAACTGCCCATCCATAAAGCCACCATCAAATCTGTCCAAGGCTACCCGTGTCATGTCGGGTGCAGGTGGTGACATGCCCGTGTCATGTCGTTTGAAAATAGGGCCTCTTTTTTTACATTTAGGTTCTCTTAAAATACACAATACTGTTTCAGGCTTATTCACACCACCAAACTCCAAATCTATGCAAAACCACCAGTGTCTGTTAAGTGGTAAATTTGCCATCATCGAAACAAATAAACAACACAATCCAATGTGTTTAAACCCACTATCAGCATTTTACATGCAATGTTATTGCCACTGTCAAATCTCTCCAAACCACCCGTGTCAATTCGGGTTCTAAATCCAATATCTCTTTCAAGCAACCATCAAGATTTTTACCAAACTTCAAACACAATGCCTTCAATACTCATTGCGAACAACAAACTGTCCATCCGTAAAGACACCATCACATCTCTGCAAGGCTACCTGTGTAATGTTGTGTTAAAGGAGATTACATGGCTCTATAATGTTGTTTTAAAACGGGTCCTTATTTTTTACATCTATACTCACCAAACTTCGAAGCCAATGCCTTTATTCACACCACCGTACTTAAAATCTGTACAAAGCAACCAGTGTCATGTTGGGTGGTCAATTTGCCATCATTTAAAGTCACAGTCCAATATTTATTTTTTATCTACATAAATCTGTCCAAACACATGTGTCATATCTGTTGGTACATTTTGTTTCCGTTCAATAGCATCAACAATACTGTTCAAGGCTTATTTAGGTTTGTATTAATTATTTCACTAATATATCTTTTGTATCCATTATCTATTTTTCTTACTTTTTTTCTTATTGGTTGTGTTGTATTAATATTTTTTTAATTTCACTTATTCTTTTGTTGTTTATTTTGTGTTTTTTAAACCACTCTTATTATTTTGTTTTCTATTAATATTTTTTTTATTTTCAGGAATATTTCTATTTTATCTATTTAAATGTGTACAAACCCAACCATGTAATGTGTGGTCGTAAATTTTGGTTTTGTTTCAAACACACCATCCATATTCTTCAAAACTTATTGCCACCACCAAACTGAGTTTTATATTAATAGTAAATTTTTTTTTAAAATCTTTTAACAGTAATTATTTTTAAAACATTTTTATAATTTCAGGTTTTTTTGGTTTCTATTAATCATTTCTCAATTTCAGCAACATGTTTTTTTCTATCCATTTTATCTTTTTTTATTACTTTTTTTCTCATTTTTGTGTTCTATTACTAAATTTTTAATTTCAGTTCATCTTTTGCTGTTTTTTATGTGTTTTTTATACCATTCTTAATTTTATTTAGTTTTGTATTAATAATTTTTTAATTTCAGTAATATTTATTTCCTATCTATTTTAATATGTACAAAGCCACATCTGTCATGTCTGGTATAGGTTTGGTTGGGTGTTCAATTTTGCTTCTCTTTAAACACATCAACAATAATGTTTAAGGCTTATTGACACCACCAATCTGTGCAAAGCCACCACGGTCATGTTTAAAGGTAAATATGCCATCATCAAAATAAACAATACTAAATCCGGTATTTCTTTTAAGTCACCATCAACATTTTACATGCAATGTTACTGCCACTGTCAAATCTTTCCAAACCACCCGTTTTATGTCTGGTTCTAAATCCAATGGCTGTTGCAATAAACCATCAATATTTCCACCAAACTTCAAAGCCAACACCTTCGAGCCTTATTGCTACCAACAAACTGTGTCTTTTATAATTAGTATTTTTTTTTTATTAATCTTTTAGCAATAATTATTTTAAAACATTTTTATAATTTCAAGTTTTTTTTTGGTTTGTACTAATCATTTCTCAATTTCTTCAATATTTATATTATATCCATTGTATCATTCGTTATTATTTTTTTCTTATTTTTTAAATTAAATCAAGAACATTTTTTAATTTATTCAATTGTTTTATCCTCCATCGCTTTACCAAACGCGTACAACTTTTTCTACCCACGTTACGTTGCAGTCAGGGTTTGCAGACATGCCCATCCGCATAACGCCGATTATTTTGTGCAAATAAATTTCCAGTCACACCATAAATCTTTTAACTGGAGTCAGTTCTTTTTTCTATCTCCTACACCGTTAAAGATGGAGTAAAAATTTCAACGGATTTTAAATCTGCGGAAAATTTCAGTTTTAATTGTTACCTAAAAATATAATTTTCTTTTAATAAATATTTTTTTTTAATCAATATATCTTCAACGAATTTTAAATCATCGGAAAATGTTACATCCTATTAATACCTTACATCACGGCGTTGCCC
Source organism: Metellina segmentata (assembly GCA_947359465.1). NCBI lineage: Eukaryota > Metazoa > Arthropoda > Arachnida > Araneae > Tetragnathidae > Metellina > Metellina segmentata. Next base: position 2,354,436 of record OX375878.1, read on the forward strand.
GTGCAACACCATGGGCACGGGCAACGCCGGGCTAGCCACGCAGTGGCTAGTTATAAGCTTAAATTTGAATATCGATGCTGCGAAATGGTCAAAAATCATTTAACTATTTTTCGATGAGTCATAAAATCTTTATTTTTTTAAATAGATTTCTATTTCTAGTTCAAGCACAATATAACATCATGAAGTTTACTCTGATCATGTTTTTTTTCGTTGCTAATTTAAATTGCATGCCCTGTATCATTTTTCAAACTTTTGAAAAAAACTTCAAATTTACGCACAAAATTTCATTTTTTGTTAAATTTCTTTTTTTAATTTTAATTATTGATAGTGAAAAATTAATTTTGAACACAAATAATTGTAAAATTAATATTCAATTGCTTCTGTATAGCATTAAAAAAAAAGTGAAAACCGTATGCAGATACCTTAACTCAAGTGTGGCCTCGTAATCTGATCGTGGTTCCAAATTACGTGATGCTTGATCTAATCAGTATTTACAAATCAACTATCATAAATCAATTAGGAATTCATTCTATAGAATATCTTTGGCCGAACTTTCGCTAAAACAAGCTAGCTGGTCACGTATGTATAGAAAACAGCAAATCGCCTTAAAAACACTACTTTCATGTGTATTAATCTTGACCGAAAATGTCTCAAACATAAAAATGTGAGCTTATAAGTTTATATTTTAATAATTCTGTGACAAACCAGCAAAATTGATCTTAGCATAAAATTTATATACCGAAAATCCCAAAGTTAACATGAAGCAAAACGTGATAGACTTTCTTCCATGCGATCAAGAACACGTTCCAGAGCTTCTAAATACAGGATAACTCAAAAGGCACTAGACCATTTTAAAATAAAACTTTATTGTTATCAAATTTTTCCCTTTTTTTTCCAGGAAATTTATATTTTACCATTGGTAAATAGCTATGAAGAAATTCATGCCGGAGCAATCCAATAAAAATAATTCAATTCTATCTACAAAATCAGCGGTCAATCTTGCAAAAGCCAGAAATAGCTCACATTCTGACAACCACTACGATACACAATTACAACCTACAAAGCTAATTTAAATTATTTCTAATAAGTATATTTATTCTTTTAAAAGAATAAATGTGAATTTTTAATACACAAAAGAATTATTCGATTTTTAAATGGTTTAGTGGCTTTGGGCACACACACACTATGTTTTTTTGAAAAACACTTTTTCTTATTTTTGAAAATCGAATCATACTTCTTACGAACTTTTATTCAGATTGCATGCATAATTAAGCCGAAATATTGTTTGATAATTATGCTAAGTGTGAATGCGTATTTTATAATGCAGAGAGATGAAAACATCTCTGTAAAATCTTAATTCGTGCAATCTTATCGAAATAGACGGGATTACAAAAGGATCTATCTATTTTCGTCGTATAAATTAATTTCCAGGAACCTTGCTTGTAATAAATGACGTCTTTATTTCTGATGTGGAACAAAAAAGCTACTCATCAGTTAGTTATATGGAATTCTTACGGGGCGAATTTTCAAGGAAAACTGCTTTAATTGCTAATCAGGTCAGAAACGAATCTGTAAATCGCCTTTCTTATTTTACGCAGAATTCAAGTTTATTTGCCGAATTTTGTACTCTGAGTCAGTTTTAAGTGTACTTATTATTAGACGCTCCTCAATTAAATTATACTTATATACTTTATATTTGTTTATTTCTGTATCGTGGAAACATCTTGCCTTTAGTTGGAATCGGTCTATCAACCTCTATGAAAATTATTTTTAACTGTCACAATGTACATGCAAAATATAGCTACGTAAATACTCCGTAAATTTGTGAATCTTAACATTATATACACTGCTTTCCAAAAAATTAGCACACGATGCAAATTCTGAGGTTTGAAACGCGTACCTCAATTTCATTGAACGAAACTAACTGGTGGTTGTAGAAGGAATATATCAATATAATATATTATTAGCCTAATTAGAATTTACTCTCCAGAAATATGCGCACTAGTCATTGGTTAAACACGACGCCTTTCTGAAGCCTTTCAATCATGAGTTTAAATGTTGATAGAACATTTTTAAAGAGTATTTTGATTATTTGCGGGTTGAATAAGGTCAAGTAAGAGTCGAGCCTGTAACCCCTAGAGAGCGCGTCCCCAGGCGACGGATAGGGGAATGCCTACATTGGTTTACCATTCGGTGGTAGGAGTGAAATAAAATAGCTCCCGTGGACCAACAGGCAGAGGTCCAACCTCTCGAGGCAATGGCACCCATCATGACAAGTGCAATAAAATGTGATATAGTTAATGCTACCGCGTCCGGGGCAGCCGACGCGCCGTGCTCTGCAGTCCGGGGGCACGCTGACAAATATGCTACGAGGACAGCGAAAGGAGGCGAGGACCATCGAATCAGCCCCCCTGATTACAACATCTTCCGACGCCAATGCCGTTGCAAAACAAAAGCTCTGCGCTAACGCCCGAAGAAAATCATCCCTTCCCGACAGAGATGTAACAACAACAATTGCCAGACTGAGGACGATGCACCTCAGAGGTATGAAGATTTTGCCAGATGGATCAAGAACATACCCTGAATGCAGGCACTGTCCGGGCATTCAGCTTAATCCCAAGCACCTCTTTAACTGCCCTTCCATTATTGGAGCACTCTTCAAGATCGACTTGAACTGTTCCAGGGAGACCCTTTATACGGACAAAGCTGTAGATGTGGCCTACGTAGTGCTCCACGTTTTTGGACCCATTTAACTATGCTCTCCCCGCCTCTCTCCCATCCTTTTTCAATTATTGCACTGGTCACGACAACAACAACACAACAAGGGTCAAAGCAGACGACAATGATTCTCAACGCTTACGTGATGCGAGTGACTTGCCGCATGGGACAGTCTGTTAGAGACGTCTCTATTTTCTTTGGTGTTGACAACTCTGTGATTTCTCGTCAATGGAAACAATTTCAAACGAGTGGGCCAGTTGTCCGTAAACCCGTTCATGGTTGTCCAAGGGTTACCACACCCTCGGATGATAAGTATGTCTTTATTGGCTTGACGAAGTGCTTCCCAACCGATGTGCTGTGGCACACTGGATAGAAGTGGGCCACGAAAAATTAAAATGGACAAATATATAAAAAAGTTAGAAAATCCATCAAATTCGCGAGTCCAAGAAAATTAACCAAAAAAATTTAAGACGCAAAATAGTCAGACTGTATGAAATGGATTATCTGAAATATGGTTTCATGTGATAATTATTGTGCTCATCAATGTCTCATATGGCTGGAAAAGTTTTCAAATGAAACGATGGTGCCACGTAAGCTACATCGACACCTTTCTACCAAGTATCCTTCTTACATAGATAAGGATTTTAACTATTTTAAACGTCTGTGAACTCAAATTCAAATGCAAAGTTTTTCTTATGAGATCATCCACAACTGTATCTAATCGAGTTCTATAAGCAAGTTATAAAGTCACGAGATTGATAACTAAAGCCAAAAGGCCTCGCATAATTGCTGAATCACTAATTTTACCAGCTTGTGTGGAAATTGTCAAAACTATGCTTGAAATCAATGAAGTAAAAGAAATTGAAAAGTGCCACAAATAATATAAGCAGGCTCATCGAAGACATGTCAGTTAGCATAGAAGGAACACTAATCCCGAAAATTTGTGAAGTTAAGAAATGTTTCTTATAGTTTGATGAATTAACAAATGTTAGCAACTGTTTTCAACTAATTGCACTTCTTCGAATTCTTGATGAGAAAGGATTGAGATAGCATTATTTATTCTGCAGAGAACATCAGAAACAAACTACTAGGATGAAAATCTTTAAAGTTATCAATGATTACTTTGCTAGATACACAATTTCAAGAGTAAATTGCGTAGGTTTATGTATTGATTTTTCTGCTGCAATGACAGGAAAGGGTCAGAGGCTTTACCTCCGAAGTTAGGTCTGAAAAAATTGATGTTAAAATGATACACTCCTTTATTCATTGAGAAGCTCTCACGTCAAATACTCTACCTACAGAAATAAAGTCCCCACTTAATGACATAAAAATGGTGACCATCATCAAAAGTAGACCACTTGTCGTGTCTTTTTTCATGTGATGAAATAGGATCACTATTTGTTGTTCCCTACTGAAGTCCGTAGGCTGTCGAGAAGGACAGTTCTGTCCAGAGTTCATGAGTTAAAAGTATTAGTGCAGCTCTCAGTAAGTTGGAAGACCATTACCGGTTGGAAAAGATGGCCTACTTAGCTGACATATTGGAATACCTAAATGAACTTAATCGAAAAATGTAAGGAATGTTTGAGAATATATTAACTTGCACTGACAAAATTAATGGATTAAAAAACAAATTCCTACTTTGGAAAGATGTGGTGAAATTGGTTCCGTTAAAATGTTTAGTCATTGTAATTCGAATACTAAAAAAGAAGTACTAGAACTTGGAGATCAACGCCTAGGCGTGCTTAAGAGAAAGCTTCGTCACTACTTCGAAAGAACGGAGACAAAGAAATTCGATTAGGTTCGAACTCCATTTGCAACTTTATTAGAACACATGGCATTCGATTTATCTGTGAAATAAAAGGACACGTATGGTTTCACGTGATCGTACCCTTGATAGTGAGTTTAAGGATATTCCATTATCTTAATTCTGGGAAGCGCAGCAAAAAAGGAATTTCCATCCAACGACGAAAAGCTATAAACATTATTTTACCATTTTCTACAACATACATACATATGTGTGAACAAAGTTTCTTTAAGATGCTCACTGTCAAAATTTAAAGATATCATTAAAAATTCTTGATCAGGAATTGCGTGTAGCTCTTTCGACCGCAGCGATTCATAAAATAGCACCAAATATAAAACATTGTGTTCACAGAAACGAGCCAAATAATTTACTGAAATAAGAAGGTAATATTTGTATTAAATGTGTGTGTGGCAAAAGAATATTGTAGAAAAGAATATTGTGTTTATATTAATGCTTATAAAATATTTATTTTGTCGTAATATATTATTATTATTATTATTATTAGCATATTTATGCGTAGTCAGTAATTTTTTTTATGTATAGTTAATTTACTTTTGTATTTTCACATCATATATTCATAAAATAAGCGTTCTAAACGTTTAATCACCTTTGGATTAGAGGAACTCACGTGTGCTTATTTCTGGTAAGTGTATTTTTATCATTAAATACAACTTCGTATTTGTTAAATAAAAAATAATATGTCCATCAGTTTTACCTTCAGTGCTCTGTGTTGACTCATAAATATGTGTTTAATTTGTGAATTTACAGCAAAACTTGGAAAATTTTAGCCATTTTATTTTAATGTTAATACATAGTTTTATTATTCAGATGTATGAAATAATAATTTATCTGAATATAGTAGATGCGATATAAAAACTATGTTAAAGATCAATCCCTAAGAACGGTTGGATTGGGTACTTTCATTACATTTGTTTCGTTTATTTCGTGCTTATGACTACAGAAGAAAACTTATCTGACATCAATGTCTACCGAGAATATTTATATACTAGGGGGCTCGCCCCCTGCTCGCAAACGCTCGCCAACCCCCGGAGGATTTCTTCGCAATCCTCATTGGTTCGCTGCGCGAACCTATGCTCGCTTCGCTCGCATCAATGAAGACATGTGTCCTAGCAGAAGGGATTGTTTACAAAATATGATATTCCAAAAAAACATTTTTCAAATCTAAATTTTTTTTGCTATTTTTCAGAAAAGATATATACAGTACCGATAGAATCGGAATTCAAATGAAAATTTTGACTCGAAATGTGAGGGCGGATTTGGAAATTGAATACCCAGCATGTTGTTTGAGTGTATATTAGAGTGCAGTTGAGTGTATATTAGTAGAGAGTTTGAGTGTACTCGAGCCACCCACGCATTTTCATTGAGTTTGCTGTCGAAAGTTGTAGTGCAAGCGTCTTGTTGAACTATAATTGTTGGCCCTGAAAAGGACCTTTTTTAAATGGCCCTGAAAAGATCCTCCGCTTTCTTTGATTTCTATTATTAACTGTAACAGCTCGATGAAAATTCATTTTTTTTTCAATAAAATTTTATCCGATAACGCTATAAATTCAATTCAAGCGCGAGGCTTCGTGAAAAACAAATAATCGTACAATGTTGCCAAAACGCGATAGCTAATAACGTCTTTTTTGCGTGCCACGTAAGAGAATTATGTATATAGATGCAGAACTGTCCATCCTTCTCGGTCGATTAGGGTTAACGTTTCTTGTCTTTTCGATGCCACAACGCGAAAGGACTTAAACGCTCGTTAACACAAAACATCATTTATTAATAACGCTACAAATACAGTAAGCTACATCACTTCACTATCAACATCAATACTATCTTAGCATCATTCAACTATCTACATCAATACAACTATCAACATCAATAAACTGTCATCTTCAATACAATCTCAGAATATCACTCAACTATCAACATATATTCCCCATCTCCGCATAACCTTCAAACACTCTTCTTTTTGCCTTTTCTTCAAAAACAGAATATTTGCACGCGCTCGAAATCCGCGTGAAGCGTATAAAAACTAGCGCTGTCAGATTCGGTTAGCCAAGTGTGTTGCCAGATTCTAATGTACTCAATAATTAAAAACCTACACATATTATAATGTAAAAATATTTCAGAGAAAGATCTTGTTAATTGAATCCCTAGTATGAACTAGAAGAATTTAAACATGTCAATAGTAAAACGTTCCTTCATAGTGTGTCGCGAAATTATTTATGCTTGCGAGATGCGACGTGAAATTATTTGTGTTTGTGAGGTGTGTCGTGACGTGAAACACAATCGAAGAGCTACCGCGTCAACACGTTAAGTGTTACTACGACAAATGGAAGGTCTATTGAAACTCAAATACTGACCAGAGGGCGCTGCGTGCACTCTGACGTGTGATGGATGTTAAAGCTCTAGTTAGAACAGCATCTGTGAACGATGTGAAGCCATGATAACTATTCTGTGTTTCTTTGTTGTTGTGTTTCATAATGTATTCGTGATAAATAAAACAGATAAAAATAATTTAAGATTTAGATTACTTTTTTCCTGTCTGAAATTTAAGAGAACCTTTTGAAATTTATCTAAGAACTGTGCGAATAAATGCGAATTAGAAGTTGTTACAAGATCAAAATCTGCCACTACTGTACGGCGAAGGATTCATATGGAAGGACTGAATAACCGGGTGTCACGAGTTTGTGTTTTTTTAAGCGTCAAAGAAAGAAACCCACGATTGAAGTGCTGACTTGAGCCATGCGAATTTCAAAACAGATGAATGGTCGAACGTGGTGTTCACGGATGAGTCTAATTTTGCCTTGGATTCCGATAATAGGCGTGTAAAAATCTGCAGAGAAAAAACACGGAACAATCTCAGAAAATATCATTTAACACCACATCTTTGGAACTGCCAATTTAATGGGCTAAAATTTCTTTGATCTTTCGCAACAACCTGCACGTCTTCACCAGATGTACTAAAAAGGCTGAAAGGTATCGGGATAAGTCCTTTTTTTATACCAGACCTAAATATATGTTGATTACAATAATTTTTAGTCATAGTAGAGAGTAAACAAATTGCCAACATTCATGTTACATTTTAACTCAATGAATAACAGGTATGTCGAATTTACAATCTCGTGCTTAAGTTTTGGAAATCAGTATATATCGACGGTTGTGAGATATAGGTGACATGAAAATCTCACCTTCTAACAGGAAATAATTTTTTAAGCGTCCTATCGAACATGTGAAAGATAATTATGTAAATATGCAAATATATGTGCACTTATAACTTTATATTTTAGAGAGAGGATTATGAGGGATACAGACGATATGATACTTTCACCCTCTGGTAGAAAACGACTTTTAAAGTGTCATATGATACATATGAAATATAATTGTATAAATATTTCGCAAATAGTATCTGTGCATACGTATACTTTATATAGTATATATATAGACAATTCTGAGAGTTGTAGAGGACATATACGAGAGAGACTAGATGTCTTGATTTTAAATGGTTGATATTTGTTTCATATACACTTCCCTACAATAATGTATCGGACGCCAGCGGATTGGCATAAAATCCAACTACTTTTTTGGGAGTGTTTATAGTGGTATCGCCAGGGACCTTTGCATGTTTTTCCTGACCAATTGAACGCCGACTCTTACATAAACATATTGATAATCATGGTTTTCCTACGCTTTGGCAATTTTATGGAATGGACGAATGTTACTATCCGGACGCCAACGCTACATGTCATGTTGCAGCCTCTGTCAAGAAGTGGTATCAGGATTTTGATGTAAAACGTCTTCCCAGGTTTGCTCAGACACCCGACCTAATCCCCATAGACATTTGAGGAACACGTTAGAGTGAGGCTTACGGACCAGGGAACCACGTCTAAAATCTACAATCGAGCTGGCGACATTCTTGCAGCAGGAATGGACACAAACACCCATATCTGAATATCAAAACCTCGTTGAAAGTATGCCCAGAAGGGTTGCTAGTGTCATTGCAGAACGCGGGGGTCACCCCCTTTTAAAGCATGTATTCTTTCCCTTATACCGTCACATATTGCTGTCCGGTCCATTATTGTAGGGTAGTGCATTTGTAAATAGGAGTTTATCAATAAATTAATTTGAAAATGGCTCCTATATTTTATGACCGTTGGTCCCAATCACTGAAAGGGAACATGCTAAATTAGCTCCAAAATATATTTCTCGCTGCATGATGCAAAACGTGCCCACAACGTAATCTTCCAACTTTCCTCGGAACGCCACTTCGAAACTTGTGCACAATACCATTTCCAACCGATTAAGCCAAGACAACGCCAGTTTAACAAAACATTTGCACAACGACACTTCCGTTCAACTAAATGTTACATGCAAGCAATTTCAATTTGGACCAGGCACTATTCTTCACAGGACATGGCACATTGCCATCTTACCTAACGTGGCTTATAAAACTAATTCAGAAATTCCTCCTGTGGGGTAAAATCGGCACATATCTGTACTACACCACAGACTGCCCCCCTTACAGTATCATGACATATCAGGACGCCTGCCTACCACCTTAAAATCGCATGGCTCGGAAACATTTCTAACAACAAAGGCTCGAAAGTAAAAATTATTGGTATGGTGAAATTCATTGAAAATCAGCAAGACTTGATTATCCAAAGACACTAAAAACATTTCACATTTCTTGCATGTTGTAGATATACTGTGCCATTGTACAGGGTTATTCAAAAAGATGGACCCAATTAAATTAATTTGTATTTAATGAAGTATAAATTGGACATTAACAGTCTGCATATTAATGAAAAGAGGAACTTTCAAACTTTTTTAACACAGGTTATAAATGTTCAATGTGTCCCTCCTTTGTTGCCCGGCAAGCATCTAAGCGGTAGCCAAACTCGTCCCACACGTGAAAAAGCATGTCCTGTGTTACTGAGTGCACCGCAGCAGTGACACGGTTCCGCAGGTCGACCAGAGTTGTTGGTAGAGGTTGGACATAAACAGGCTCATTAACATAGCCCCACAAGAAAGATACACATGGCGTGAGATCAGACCTCGGTGGCCAAAAGGGTAGAGCCAGCTCTTTATTTCCCATGCGGTACCCTAGCGGCCGTTTACGTAACTATCACCGCCACATGCGGTGGAAAAAAATCTTTGGAACTTCCTCTTTCCTTCGGTATATTGGGTACATCTCTGTGAATAACCCTGTATTTTGATATAGATGTAATTACTGCATACGGGGGGGGGGGCAAAAAGAAACAGGACAGATGCTCTAGCGGGTGGGGCTTCTCTTCTTCTTCTTGACCCACCCTCTAGCGGGTGTGGCTTATATAGTACGGGTTTCTGCCACTTGGTGGACGTATTGGTCTATCTCAACTATCAGTCTGCCAAGCAGCGTCATCAAGTGTTGACCTTGAGCAAATGAGTGAATTTATTTCTAATTCAAGTTTTAGGCGTTCGTCGATGTAGATTCTGATGAAGGACACGCAAAAACAGCGCTCTGCAACTAGTTTTTTTTTTTTTTTGGGGGGGGGGAATCCGGTATTGAGACGGTTGAAATGATAAAGACAGCTCACAAAGATGATGCTATGAAGAGGACGTCTTTTCGAGTGGTTTGCCTATTTTTAAACAAGCGCAGTGTCTATTGAAGATCAAATTCGGTCAGGTCGTCCTTCAATCTCAAAAACGGATGAAAACATCCAGGAAATTCGCGAATTGGTGACGGAAAATTGGCGAACCATAGTCGTCCACTCAGAATTCCTTCCACCGGGGTCAGTTAACCAGGTTGTTTTACTCAGAAGTTTTAAAATATTTGCGAGATGCCATTCGTATAAAACGGCCCGAAATGTGGCAAAGTAGGGAATGGTGGTTCCACTATGGAAACGCACCTCTACGATCGTCAAGCAGTTTTAGACCAAAAATAGCATGACCCCACGCACCCTATTCACACGATATTATTCCGTGCGATATTTTTTTTTGTTCCAGAGGACGAAAAGGGATCTTAAAAGAAAACGTTTTGTGTACGTGGATGAGGTTAAATAAAAACGACACAAGCTTTGAGAAGCCTCTCTTCCAGAACTGCTTCCAGAAGTAGAAGAAATGTATTGACCATTTGTATTAACGCAAACGGAGAGTACTTTGAAAGTGACTCTATAGTATGAAATCGTAAAAATTAATTCTTGATTTTTTATAAATTCCGTCCGGTTTCTGTTGTGTCCCCTCATGTATATGAAATAGTGCATAGAAATAACGTGCTATAACATTCTGGATATACACGACACGTGGGTGGCACAAAAGAGTGTGTTGGTGGTTGGTTAGGCTAAACAAAAAAAAAATGGTTTGTTTCCTGTAACTCGACCTACCGTGAAATTACAATACAAAAATTCCGACGCTAAAATTTTTTCTGAACTTTTTTAAAAAGTAATTTAATTTAAAAAAAAACACGTTTGTTAAAACGAATAATTGATTACGATGTCACAGCGATCGATTAATAATTGTTTATTATACATTCAGTTCAGACATTCTATGTCATAAATAACCGCTTTAGGAGTGAATAAGCAGCTAATCCTGAAGAAAAATTATAAATACTCACTAAAATACCCAATTTGGGTAAATACCTGAGTATACCCAGGATATTGACCCGCAAAAATAAATATACCCAGATATTTTACGTCACTGATCACATCTATGATCAATTTTAAATCTAACATTAATACTCAGATATTTCTTTTTGCGTATTTGCTAAAAATATTTAGCAAAACATTTTCATACCTATGTACCCAAAAAAGGTTTTCTCATGTTACAGGAGACAAACTTTTTTTTGGGCCTTAGCAAGCAGGTTGAGTTTATTAAACTATAAACAAAATTTCTGTCGGGATTTAGCTTCTTACGGTACATAAGAAAAAACATTCGCGTTCCCATTAATGGAAAGACGTCAACTTTCCCCGTTTAGGTTTAAAAAAAAAAGAATTGATTGCAATTCAGATGGACGACGCGACGGCTCATGTAAAAGAACAGTATCGTACCTTCATTTCTTCCTAAATCCTATTTAAGACTGTATTTTTTATCCTTTCGCACTCATTTAGCAAAGGATAACAGATAAAAGCTTAGATTGATTCGAAAAAAAGGTGCAATTGGAGCAAACGCAGTAAGATACTGGTACATACGGATTACTTCGATTTGCACTCTTCGGAGTTCTAAGAATTTACGACTCGAGTAACACATCAAGCTCACTTAATTCACCATCAGTGGAATTAGCATACTGCACACGGGATTTAAGCAGTGGAGATAAGGAATAACTTTTTCTTGCAGAAACATCAACAGTCGTGAAGTTCGAAACGAAACGTGCAGAAAGCATAGGAATTGTGTTTGAAAAAAATTCCTTTAGAGGAGCCACACGCTGCTGTCTTATCGCATACGATAGTTAAATAGTTATTTCTAGATTGCCTCGTTATTCGCAGTATTATATAAATCTATTTCAAGAAGTGATCGGGAAAACATTTTTTCCAAAATTGATGTTTACCATCGGCTTTCTAATTATATAGACTGAGCATGTGTCCGGAGACGGCTGTCGTAAAACATCAGAAGTGTAGGTCACGTGGGTTTGGGAACCGGCACGGACCGATTAGTCATCGAAGCACAAACAAGTGGTTTTTATCGCTCCCCTCAATTCGTCCCACATTGTGATTCGTGCTTTCTTCCCAAACCACAATAGCTTCACCCGCAGATCTTCAAACCGAGTAATCGGGAGAAATAACATGAAGCTACTTGTAGATGCTCTGTATATTTCCTTTTGAAGATCGATGATATATTTGCACATTTAATTCAGGTATGAGTGTTTGACTCGCAATAAGCATGGCACGTAGGTAGTTAATTAATGTCGCACAGAAGCAACGCAACGGGCTATCGGTGAAGGATCAATACCACAAAGGAAATATTCGAGTTGGACGCCTCTTACTTTTGAACTACGGTCAAATACGAGAACACTTGAGTGTGCAACCCACTCTCCAAACTTCGACGTCACGCCAACTAGAGGACAATTGATACCACGACAGATTTAACGTACATCAGTTCTCGTATACACGAGTCTTAGGCTGAATCGTGTTTCGAACTCGCAATCCTCCGGTCGCTAATCCGTTGCTCTTTCAACGTGGGCACTCCGCAATGTTCATGGAAATTGTCTTTCGCATTGTGTGAGTACTTCTCTCATAGTGTGTGCGTGCATGAGTGTGTGTGTATTTCTTTATTTCTAATAATCTGTTTTTGAAAATTGAATCAGTGTTGATAAAATTATTTGTGTCAAAAATTCTGCAAAAACAGGATTTTGCATATTTTTTCTTTCAAGAAAGATATTAATAGAAATTCAAAGGAAAAATACATAAATTCCTGTCCAAATAACAGCATTTTCAAGGGGAACTGTAAGAAATTTTTTTTGTGTATTTTTCTTCTCGAATTCTTTTTCAATGATGAAAATAAGCACAAAAGCAAGTAGACATGATCCAAGCAAAGTTACGATTTACGAGAAATTCAGAGAGATAATCGCACGCGAAAATTCAATCTTAATTTATGTTGGGTTTTCGGTCAATAAGCCATTAAGAACTAAACGAGGAAATCGTGTAATATGATAACTAATTTCCGATCATCGTATTCGAAACTCAATCGGAAATTGGATATAACGTCACATTAATTCCTACTGAGAAGTATACCTTGATTCGGAAGGACATTTTCGTTTTTTCTTTCTTTTCCTCTTAGACTGCTATAACAAAACGAAATGCATTCGTGAAAAAAATCTAAACGATCTTGTATGGTAAAGAATCCCTGTTTATATATGGTTTCTTAACCTTTACACTGCGACAGATAGACAATTGATACTACTAAAATTTCGTTTACACCAGCGGCATGGTATAGATATGTGTACGGTGCATGTTATCCCCCTTTTAAGTGACCGCTGGCATGGATCACCACTTACGAGCTGTCAGCGACTGACCTTCTAGAGCAGTGCTCCCCAACCTTTTTATCGCCACGGACCGGATCAACGTTTGATAATTTTAACACGGCCCGCTGAGGGGGGGGGACGTTGATTGTTTATATTTTAGATTGTTAAGATTCAATAATTTTAATTTAATTGTATTTAAACATGCCTTCAAAATAAAATACAGTTACACCAAAAGATGAATATAAAGTGATTTAACATTTTAACTCACTAGAACGCTAAATCAATGAGAACCCTGAGTTTATTTCTTTGCTACGAAATGGTTTCATCTGGGGGGTAATAGGAGACAATGACACCCGAAGTGTGTTGCTTAGGTCCAGTTTATCCGTTGTTTTGTTTTGGTTGCTGTCACTGCAGAAAACCCCGCTTCACATAGACAGGTTGTCGGAAATGACAATAGTGCTGTGGTGTCAATCTCAAGGTATTCCGCCATGACTTTAATCCAGAACACCGGCAAAGTTGTTGTCTCGAACGTAGTTTTAATTCCGCCTTCATTTTCAATCTCCAGCAGTTGATCTTCTTCTTGCACAGACATGCTAGATTCGCCTGATTTATTGACAAATGGGTCGCGGATCCATTCCTTACTAGTTCGTGGGTCTTTTGTGGCTGGGAATTAGCTCTCGAACTCTTTTAAAGCAAAGACAGGTAATCGTGCACCAACTGGGAGAATGAACGTTTAGGCTCAGTCTCGCCTAAAATACCCACTAATGTCTGAAACATGTCCAAAATGCCTCTGTTCACGCGCCGTCCCCACAACTTCAGTTTGGCTTTAAATGCAGCTACTTTGTCTGCCAACTTGAAAACAGCTGTCACATTTGTCAAAATTGGAAAATAGAGACATACAGAATTCAGAAATCATAATTGAAGCTCTAGTAACAGAACAAATTTCAAGTTCTGATTTACTGCCTCCTAATTTGAGTGGTCATTTCATAGATAAGAACCGCACAAACCCGAGAGAAATACACCATAGTAAATAAAATGGAAATAATTTAATGTTCCTTCGGCGGCCCGGTACCATTTCATCCACGGACCGGTACCGGTCCGCGGCCCGGGGGTTGGGGGACCACTGTTCTAGAGGGTTTCTCCTTTTGTTCGGTACCCTACCTTGTCGACCGTGAGGTGTGAACGCTTTGGGAGAAAGGATGAAGTTCGCTCCAGTGATATTTCTCTCAAACCAAACGATACGCGACACAACACTATGAAAGGAAAGCATCAGTCGTAAATGGCACTCAAGGCTGTTAGTTAATTAGGTAAGGGGGGGGTCACGTTAGTTAATTAGGTAAGGGGGTCGGACATGTAGGCGAAAGAGCTGTTCTGTGAGACGATTGAAAAAAATCTAAGGTAAAGGTTAATTCATTTCGTCAGCAACCCAACAAATTAGAGCTAATAACAGAGGATATATTTTAATTTCATGGGGAGGATCATGTACTTATTTCGAAAAGTGTACATTGAAGGGGACGCAAAATTCAGTAACAAATTTTCCGTCAATGGCGGTAATACTGCTTCCTGTTTTATAGCTTTCTGTGTGGAAACAATTTTAAATTTCTGCTAAATTTTCACCTGACAACAAAATGTGCCGTACAATACATCTTGACCTTCATTTTATCTAGTTGCATATTTTGCAATCGATGCAGAAAGTGATACATTAAGCTGTGTAAATATCACTGCTTCGAAAGAACAATGACGCAAGTTCAAAATATGGTCATTTTTACTGAACAACGACTCGAATGAGTGTTAGAACTATCACGTAAGTTGTGTTCAATTCAACTACAGCTAAAACGTAACTGTATATTGTGTCAGTATTAACTTAAACAATTCGTCTGTTTCATGATATAAGTAACCGAATGAATGAAAATTTCAATAAATATGATGTAAAAATAAAAAAATATAGAATTGGTTAAAATATTTTAAAATATAATCGATTTTGTGTTGGGGATATTTCGCGTTCCAAATATTAGAAGATAAATGCAATTGGGAGATGACATTCAAAATGAACCTGCATCAGTGACATTATATGAAAAATAACATAAACATGCTGATAGTAATCGAAATTTCATTACCATCAAACCTTCTCAAATGCTATAATTAATATTAGTCACGAACGCTATTCGTATTTTCCGTTTTCTAAACAGATCAATCAATTACACTTACATCATTGTTCTTCCGGGATGTGCTGGTAGTTCCAATATAAATATTCTATGTATCTGAACAGAATTCTTTGGCTATACATGTACCTACTAGCACGGAATGATTAGTTATCCAAAATTTTATGCTTTCATCACGATGTTATAATTTTTATATTAGAGAATTCGAATAATCACTTATCTTACATAGAAAATGCAACCGTTTAAGTTGTACGGAAAATACTTCTTAACTTCGTTTTAACTTTTTCATAGCTTTTACAATTTACTTCGGATTCAAATATATATATATTTAATTTCTGAATAATATATTGCAATGTGCAAAAGAAAAAGACATACAAACAAAAACGAAATTCCGATGAAAAAAGGCAGAATCCTGAAAACGAAAGATGTGCAATGTCGAATTTCGACTTCCTAAGCTGATATAGAGCAATTCAAAAAAAAAAAAACATTAAAAAAATATTAATAAAGGCGATAATGATTTATGAAATTTAATAATGCTCAAATATGATCTCAACATTTCCCCGTTTTAACTCAAGTACACAAACCCTGTAGAACGTGTTTCCTTGTCAATATTCAATTATTGCGGAAAACAAACTTTAGATTTTTAAAATGGCACTTCGAAGGGCACTTTTAGGACTGTGTGCCATTATTCATGGTTGTAAGTGCTGTAGGCTGAAGACAGGAAAATAATAGAATATGTTTTCCGCAGTTTTCTAAAGTATATGTACCAAATTTGGTGCGGATTGGTAAAACGGTGTAGAGTGTATATAAATATACACACATACACAGACATGCACTACACATATACATACATTCACCCACATATAACCATACTTTTTTTATAAATAAAAAAGTATAAGTATATCAAATTTGGTGTGAAATTGGTCAAGCGGTGTAAATTTGTATAGAAAATACACACACATCCTTATAGATATGTGTAGCGTTGTCGTCCTGGAAGTAACATTCGTCCATTCCATAAAATTGCCAGAGTTTAGAAAAAACCTGATTGTACAAAATGTTCATGCAGGCGTCGGCGTTCAAATGACCAGAAACAACATGCAAAGGTCCCAGGCCATACCACGAAAAACACTCCCAAACAAGTATGCCAGTTTTATGCAAATCCGTCGGCGTCCGGTCCATTACTGTAAGGTAGTGTAATTTCATAGGAGAAAAAAAATTTAAGTACAAATTTTAATGGTGATATCTCAATGCTCTTTTACTTTCGATTTGTTTGTTTCTATCAGATATTTCAATAATGCGAAAGTTAATTTTTACTATCTAAACGTTTGCATGTAATATTAATAAATGAAAATTCTCAATGTATACTAAAGTAAGGTTTAAGATCAAAACACCAGTCAGGTAACGCGTTGCATCATAGGTTACTTCCTTTAATGCTATTTAAGGATAAATTGAATTAGCTAACGCGTTCTAAAATAAACCAGGCCTATGAAATGTTATTAAATTGTACATTTCTTTGACAACCATAAGCTGTTGCCCCATAATTTAAACAGCTTTGAAAATCACTCAGAACAATGTTCGACTAATAGTCTAATTTTCTTTCTTGTTCTAAATAATGCTGTCGTAATTCTAAATATGCACAGTTGCTGATTACATCACATCAAATATATTTTTCAAATATCGAACGGCTGCTGATTATGTACGATTAAAGTGTTTGACGAAAACAAGAAAACCTGTGTATACTCCGACAAGGTATGCATTTGATGCGGATTTTATGTGTATCCTTCTTGTTACCAATTATTACCACGGAAACATTAAACTATCAACACGTATCCAAAAATCCGCCATTTTGCCATGGTAATAGTTTTTACAACCCCAAAAGGGCCATTTATTCAATAGTAGATGCACACATGTCAATTTCTGAGCGAGACGTCTTTATCGAAAACGAAAATTTTCTCATTATCTCAATGCCATAAACTACACTAAAGGTAGTTACGTTGCTACTTTACTCACTCTTCAAGAATCGATCGCGTTGGATAATGAGAGGCATTAAGTTAATGCTATTGCCATGGTGTTAACCACTTCAAACTTCTACGAAACGTACACAGTACTTATCGCTGTTCCTGAAGAACAATGACGCAACAGCAAAATATGAGTATTTTGAGGTTTTGCGCTAAATGTCTTTGCATTGATTGACCCTTCCAATTTGACAAGAACTGAAACTGCTATGCTACAGACAATTGTGTCAGTTAAAATTTTGACATTTCCCCATCGTCCCTTAGAAGGGCGGTGCAAGTGTTTGTTATGACTTGGTAAACAGGTATTTTTATTAACGTCGCACTGGAGCAAGACAAAGGGCTATTGAAGACGGTCCGGGGTCAAACCCGAAAGGAAATTCGAGGACACCACCAAGTAATTTTTAACCGCGGTCAGGTGAAGAGGTCACACCTCAGCTGGCACCCCATTTGCACATTTTCACACCACGCCAACGTGAGGGCATTGTTGATTGCTTTAACGTGAACCAGGTCCCTTTGTACGCGACGGTCTTTGGTTGGATTCGAACTCGCAACCCTCCGGTTGCTAATAAGTTACTCTTTTAACCGGGCTACCGCTGCACTTAGTGTAACTCGGATTGACCTTTGCGGTTTAACGACACAAATGCAGCTTAGAACGATTCTAGAAGAAGTTGTGTGTTGGATTTTATTGGAACTACCCCTTAAGTGTTTGTCGTGCCATTGTCAATTTAAACTCTCCGTCGTTTCATTGAGTAAATAAGTGAACAAGTAAAAGTGTCAACAAATCATTGTAACGAAAATTATAAATAAAATAAAAACATTTTTTAGAGACAGTGTTGTATGTTTCATTAGAAATTTTAGAACGACGCAACTGCAAAATTTGAGTGATTATTCAAAATGTTCTGGAATTAGTGTTAGTATACTAAATATACTAATAAGACAAAACTTTCATTACCATCAGTTTTTTGCATGAGATTGATTTTAATCATGTATGTTATTGTTAGTTTTCGTTTTCTGAACGCCATCAATGAATTACACTTCCATTGTTATTCTTCCTGGATATCAATATCACCATTAAGTTATAGGTTCAAGCTTGTAAGTAGTTGAATCAACTTTGCACTAGAGGAACCATTGTCGACGGTCCAGGATCAGTCCGGAAGGGAAATATCCGATCCTATCTCATCATTTTCAACCACTGTCAGATGACGAGGTCAACATCTCATATGTCACCCTACTCTCCGAACTTGTACACCACGCTAACACGAGGACGTTTGAGGCCACGACTGTCCGGAAGGTAAAGATCCGACCCTACCTCATCATTTTCAACCACGGTCAGATGACGAGGTCAACACCTCATTTGACACCCTATTCTCCGAACTTCTACAACACGACAACGCGAGGACATTTGAGGCTACGATAGATTTAGCATGCACCAGCCATCAAATACACGATGGGCTTTAACTGGATCAAGTTTCGAACTCGCAGAAATGGTGTTTTGAGTGGCCATATTCTAAAAACTAGCTAAATGACGCCATGTTCGTAATAAGTATTGGAAGTATGTTCCGCGAAATAAACACTACCGTCACCTACATCTAGCGTGACAGAAAAAGATTAGTACTTTTCCTGAGAACAGAAATATAAATTTAATTTTCTATTTAAAAAAAACAGATGAAAAAGCCATACAAAAAAAAAACTCTTCGTCTAATAGGAATTAAATTCGGAACCTTCAACGACAAAAATTGCTCTGTTCTTTTAATCTATTACGAAATAAAGAGTTCGTGTCAGCAATAACCAGGCGCTTTCGAAAACGTTAAACAGTTCCAAAGTATGCTTTCCCAGAACAGCATTTAAAAAGATCTTTTTATATTAAGTAATTTAATTTATCAACTTAAATGCCTTCACTTTAAAGCTTACACTGTCGCCTATTCGTTTGAGACTGTAAAAGAAGCATCGTAAATAATTATCAACTAAATGCATCCGTTATCCGAATGTAAAACAAATTATATTCGGTATTCATAGAGTAAAAAATTTACTTTTTAATTCCTTTTATTAAAGTTTCATTTTATACTTCATTAACTGGAAGAAACTACTGAATTCACTGTCAATTGCATACTTTTAGGAAATCGTCATTGATATATTGTACTTTCAATTCACATCTGCACCGTGAAAGACATTTTTCGAATGTTTTCTCGCTAATCGTTTGAACACTGTGTAAATCTTTTTGTATTACTATGTTTAAATGTTGTTATTTTAGATATCTTTATTGTTGTAAACATAAAGTTTTATTATAATAGCTTTTAGAAATGGACATCATTTGAAAAGCAAAACTAATTAATGTACAATCGAGAGAAAAAACTAGCCATCCCCCTATATATCGAGCACAATGCATAGTACAGCAAATTCAAAGATATCATTCAATAGGGAATAGCGTCCTTCACAAATTGAAATGTAAAACTATCGCGTTAAAAGACATCTTCATATCAAATTTTGCGTAAACAAAACTTCCAATGAGAAACGTCAAGTTTTGATGACTTAATCAGATTCTGCATTTTAAATCAGTGCAACTGAAATTTTATGACTTTACTAGCTTTATATATCTAGAGATATTCAATGTTAAAGTTGCGTTCAATTTCAGGGATCATCTCCACATTGAAAATCGCCAGATCGATATTATATAATTTTATTTATATCTACAAGAATTTCAAATTTAAACACTATTTCAAATTGTTCTTATTGTTATTTGTCAGCGGGTGCAAACAAACCTAGAATTATCATATTTTTTGTGCAAATGAAAACGATTCGAGGGAGAATTAAACTATAATATTTGTTACGAGCAATTGCATATAATCCGAGAATTGACAGACGTTTTTAAAACTCCTGGTTGCCCTCTAAAATCGTCACAATGAGGAAAATTTAATGTAACGCAAAAACTTGCCATTGGAATGAGCTAAAATTTTGAATAGATTACCATCAAAATATAGTGCATTTTTAAATAGATTTTCAAACATTAATTTAAGTAATAATTATTAGTGCGCACTAAAAACTATTGTAAAATAAAATATTAGGTGGATTTTGTTTTGGTAGTTTAACAGTAACGTGGAACAAAATATCAGCGCTAGAGAAATATTATTTGGGAAGTCTCTTATTAATTGAAGGACTTATTATTTGAAATCACAACTACATTGGTGTTCAAAATTTAGAGAATTTTCACATTGGGGCGATTATATATATATCTCCTAATTTTTATTTTAAGTATCCGGTGAAGTTTAAAATAGCACTTTAAAATTAGATGGGTTAAGTTAAATTAAAACGGGTAATCATACGCTGGAGTTCAAATGTATTTCAAAATTTTGATTTTGTTTACATTGAAAATGATTAAAATCCAATAATTTTACATTAGTTTATCATGCATCATGGGTGTTATTGAAAGCTTTTCTCCATAGTCAAGTAACTAAATTTTTCAAACTTTACTACAACAACAACTACTTTATTTAGAAACCTAAAGACAGAATTTAAAGATTCGATTTTCGAAAGTTCGATTTCAGACTGAGTATTTGTTACAGTAAAGGGAATTTTAAACAAGATTTTTAAAACATTGAAGCTGTTCTTACGCAACTTAGATAAGTGTGAACGATTCGTTGAAAGCAGCGATATTCTTTCTTAAAAAGCACTGCAAAATGGTCCTTCTGTTTATTAAAAAATTATATTTGATTGAGTTTCATTTGTCTAGACCAGGGGTTGCCAAACCTTAACATACTATGCGTCAATTTTTTTCACATACGAGTTCAAATGCGCGATACAACACAAGCACCTTTTATACCTTACGTTCATGGTCCTGCAGTATCCTTAATAACTTTTTTAATAAAATAATGTTTATCGACATAATTAACATTTTTAAATGATTTAACTATATTGTATGTAAAACAATGTGTATTACAAAGAATTATTCAAATTTGAATCAGTCATTCGCGACCTCGTTTTCTTTTTAATAAATTTCACTGTTGAAAATGCTTTGTTCATATCAGTATGTCGTTCAAAAACGGCATATATAAGTTTTTTGCAAATTTTCTTAGTTCCGGAAAATGTTCACAGGGTTATGAACGCCAGAAATTAATCAAGTCAGAATCATTTTGATATGAATATAAAGCACATCAAATTTTAATTTCCTTAATGAATTTGTTTTTAAATCAATAAGTACCATTTGTATGTTACTAGGCATCTTCATTACGTTTTGTTTACTAAGTGAAAATGGGTTTATTAATGCTAGCATGCAGTTTTCTTCTTTAGCCAAATCAAGAAAACCACTTTCAAATCACCCTTGCAATAAGTAATTTTAATATAGTTGGTCAAATTGTTATTATCCGCAATACATCCACTCTGCTCTTTCAAGTGTGGAAAATGACTCAAATCGTGATTTTCTAACTGAGAGATGAACAGTTTTAATTTAATTTAATGAATTGATACTATTTACTAAGCTAGGAAATAATTTTTTCTTGCTTTGTAGCTTCGAATTTAGATAATTGAGATGGCTAGTAACATCAACTAAAAATGCCAAATCAAATAGGCAGTTGTTATCAAATAATAGGGTTCTTTCATCACGTAGTTCAATTTTCTGTTCTAAAAAATTATTAATAGCATTTTTCAATTTCCAAAATCTACTCAGAACCTGTCTATTAGAAAACCAGCGCACCTCGCAATGAAGTAAAGGTTCACCATATTCCAAATCTAATAATTCAATATTCTCTGAATTATCGTCAGTTTAACGCTCTTGCTTTAATTTTAATCACACATTTCAAAACCGGTAACAAAACATGCAGCATTTTTAAAGTTTTACCACACAGTGCCTCTTGTTGTATAATACATTGATATTTTAGTACAGGACGATTTTAAAAATTTGCGAAGCAAAGTCGTAGTGCCATTGACGGCGTACCGTCAGTACACATACTGATGAGTACAATAATCTAATTTATATCTTCTAGGCAGCCGATCAACCGGTCTAATGGTTAAGGTGTTGGCCTCTGGATCGGAAGGTTCCCGGTTTGAATATGGGGTCAGGGCATGGATGTTAAATTGTGTTGTTCTTTGTAGGGGGCAATGATGGTCCTCCCACTGGGGGCCCCTTCACAAGTGACCATCACTTCCGGCCTTGTAGTGGCCAAGGAAAAGTCCTTAGTGCCCGCCATTGGAAGTAGTCGACCATTACTTCCGGCTTTGTAGCGGGAAAGGACAGAGTCCAGTGCCCGCGAATGGAAAAAAAGGCATGATTTTACATTTTAAATATCCCTGATCCTCTTGTTTCATCATGTACTGACTCCAGATTGCCAAGTTCTTCAAAGACATTAAAATTAAAATCAATTCCTCTTACAAAAATGCCTATAACTGGACTACATAAAATATGTCCATTGATTCATCCAAAGCTAGAGAAAACAATGGACAATGTCTTCCAGTTGTTGAAATGCATCCAGAGAGAGAGAGAGAGAGTTCCTCTATACAGCTCATAACAGTCTGCCTTTCAGGCAGAACAGGTTTTTTTTCGCCAATGCTAAAGCAATTTCATAGGACGCTTCTGTTTTCGCCTCGTCTTCAAAACTTACTTCAGCAAAAATATTGTGTTTTCTGATTTCTTCCTTTACCTTAGTCACATATTCTTTACGTAAATACAACCTAAGAAAAAGCTTAATAATTCCTTCTATGTTACCCTGATGCTGTGTTTAGTAGTGTTTATTAAGACATGTCTACTGCTCATTAAATTCACACTTTCTCTCACTTTTTGCGCAACTTTTGCTCGTTTTCTTTTGCAGTGATACATAACAGGAATGTATAAAAAAACATTAAAAAGTGCAAAACATGTCGAAAAAGAACAAACAGAACACAAGTACGTACGTCGTATCACACAGAATATCAAATGTAAACTGTCAAAAAATTGCGACGAACTGATAAGTAAAAAGGTTGAATGAATTGAAGTAAGAGTACTCTGGTGTTGAAAATTTGAAGATGGATTCAGTTATGACGACTACTTTTCAAAAGAATAAGTAGGCGCAAGGATGCAATGCGCCACTTGTAATCATCCAAAGCGGCGCCAAGTTTGGCGCATGCACCACAGGTTGGTCACCCCTGGTCTGGACGGATGACATTTATTTCTCACACAAACTACGTTGCTCTAAGTACCGATGAATGCGTTGCTCTAAGTACCGATGAATGCAATTTTTCAAAAATGCATTTGCTTCAAACTAAATTTGTCACGAATCTTTTAAGAAAAATTTCTGAAATTAAAGGTTTAATTTACCGTGATCTCAAATTGATGATTGAATTCGAAAAATTCGCTTACCAGGTGGAAGGATTCGCCATATAAAAGATTCACAGGACAACTAAGTGCAAGACTATACGCCAAAAATTTGGTATTTTTACTGAAAATGAACATACAGGGATATTCATAATCCATCTAAAACTCAAAATTGACTGTAGTGCACCTTGGAAAAAAGTTATATTTTGTCTTTTGTCAGGTTAAATATATATATATATATATATATATATATATATATATATATATATCAAAGTTCAGGAGATAAAAACTAATTATAGTTTTTAAAAGCAATGTACTTTCGAAGTAAAAATAGGTCTCTGTGGTTAGAATCTTATGAAAGTTCATGTAGGCGTACGAAGTAAGTTGTAGAAGCGATTAAATTTTTTTTAAAGATATTAGTAGAATTATTTTTGTTATTCAAATGATGCGAGCATTCTTATATGAAACAGAAGTGATTAATTAATCACTTTTCAATCATCACTTAATTAATTAAACCCGAGCAACACCGGGTGAATCTGCAAGTCTAATGTAAAAATAACCCTGTTAAAATATTCAAGAAAATTGAAAACGATATCAAGTAATGCAATTTTAATCTTTGCAATGCTAAATTTATCGGTTTCATTTCCTTCAGTCGGAACCCGAAACCTAGCAAACAATCGCTTCTTTCACGTTGCTCCCCAAGCGTGACGTCATAGATTTTGATGTATGACCTGGGTCTTTTAAAGGGAAGGTAGTTGAATTAACATCGCACTGGATCAACACATCAGGCTATTGGCGACAGTCCTAGATCAATACCGAAGGGAAGATCAAAGGACAACATCCCGTAATTTTGAACAACGGTCAGGAAAACAATTGTGATCGGTTCCTTTCCTATCAGAGACTCTTTCTGTTAAGCTAAATGTAGTTGTTTTTATGCGTTGTGGTGACTTAATGGAATACGTACAATCCGGAATATATACAGGTGGTCCTTTCTTGTTTTGGTGACATCAAGTGTCTTTTTTTCAATTACAATATCGGAACGTCGCCGAAAGGCATCACGATAAATTCCGTTGACGTTGAAAAGGAAATTTCAGTAATGCCTTTATTTTTTTTAAAACTTGTACCCGTTTGGCAGCGGCTGATTACAAACATAAATGAATTGAGCAGATGCAAAATTTCGTGCAGCTTTTCTCACAAAAATTGAAGAAAAATTAATTCATTTACTAAAATTTACACTTAATCAGTATAATATGTGCAGTTCTCTGTTCAATGACCTTTCCCAACCTCTACTGTTTACAGATGCAGAATACCGCGCAATGAATAGACATTTTCAAAACATAACAGTTGTTAAGAACTGAATCTCCCAGGGTAGCGAATCAATCACGAGATTTCTTACACCATATAGTTTTCTTTTTTCTAGGTTAATGAAAAGTTAATTTACAAATTGTTTGGATTTTAAAGTTCAGGGACAGGATTTGGAAGGAGTACGACGGACGTTCGGAACAGAATGTTCCCGAATTTGAAGCAGTTTGGAACCAAATGTTCCTGAATTACACAGCAGTTTTGGAACAGGATGTTCCCAAAGTTCAATCAGTTTGGAACTGGATGTTTCTGAATGTCACAGCAATTTTGGAACAGGATGTTCCCAACGTTCAAGCAATTTGGAACAGGTTGCTTCCAATCCTCTTAATAGGATAGATATCCTCACGAACTATTTGAGTGAGCGCTCGCTCTTTTCAGGACTCCACAAGTACTCAAAAAACCTGGAACGGCTGTTCCGTCTCTGCACAACCGTCAGTACAACGTCCGAAAATCAAATCGTCTTTTATTTTCTCCTCCAAATTCAAGTTCTCGGGTCGGCGCCTCGTCCGAATTGGCTGAGAGCCTTCGTGACGTATCAGCAGTACGGTCATTCGCTGGACAGTTGGCGACGTTCCCTCTGTACCCCTTTCGAAAGGGGGGAACAGGTCTCCGTGTGCAAGCTTACGTAGGCGCCAGTTAGGCCTAAGTCCAGATAGCCAGGTGTCATGCTAACTGTTTTATTGGAAGAATCAATTGATTCTTCACACAGTCTCCAAGAGAGAGACTGAACTTCCAAAGTCTGGGGCGTCGCTAGTACGCCCTCGAAACAACGACCAAACTCTTCTCGAGTATGTCAGAGAGTCTTCTCATCCCTGACCCATTCCGCAACACTTACAAATATCCATAAACTGACCCAGATTCGAACAGGAACCTTCCGATCTAGAGGTTAACACATTAACCACCAGACCGGTTGGTCGGCGTAGCACCATTGAATTAATGTACTTTACCTAGCTTCTAGTGCTTTCTCCGGAGAGTCCCGGCCACCCTATGTCCGGCTTTAGGCCTTTATTAGTAGGCCTTGGATGGCCAGAGTCATTAAGAAAAGTTAAATCCTAACCAGTCAGAAGTGTACGAGAGTATTTGAAGTGTAAAAAATAAACCAGACGCGGAAGAAGAGGATTTTACTTTCCAAATGTTATCGGACATGTTGTATACTCTACAATACCGGATGCCGGAGGATTTTCATAAAATCCGACTACTTGTTTGGAGGTGTTTTTCATGGTATGGCGTGGGACCTCTGCATGTTATTCCTCGTCAATTAAACGCCGACGCCTACATGAACATTTTTGACAATCAGGTTCTTCATACGCTATGGCAATTTTATGGAATGGACAAATGTTACTCTTCCAGTACGACACCGCTCCACGTTATGTTGCACCTCTGTCAAGCAGTAGTATTAAGATATGGATGTAAAACGTCTTCCATGGCAAGCTCAGAGTCCCGACCTAAACCATAGAACATTTGTGGGACGCGTTAGAGCGACGCTTTCGGACCAGGGAACGACGTCCGAAATCTACAACTGAGCCGGCGGCATTCTTCAATTTGTATCAGAAAAGCTGTACGAACTTTTGCATCTGCTCGATTCATTTATGTTTGTAATCAACCGCTGCCAATCGGGTACAGGTTTTAAAAAAATGAAATGCATCACTCAAAACAGACCTATTTCAAAAAATTAAAAATTGTGATAAAAGACGAGGATAATCCTCAAATTTAATTACTATACATTTTAACATGCACATAAAAATTTGTTTTGAGGACATGGTGAAATGGGAATTATAAAATTAATGCTAAACATTTAAAACATTCAAACAAGAAATTTTGAAAAAAGACGAACACTAATGCAAAGACGAAATCATGGAAAGAAGAGTATCGAAACCAAATCAGCATACATTTAAATAAAAGGCATTGTCAAGAAGTTTATATAAATAAGATGTATCTTAATGAGATGAAAAAGTATCCTAATCGGATGAATATGTACAGATCTAAGAGACCTCCACCTTAGTGCGACCCTTATGCACTCTCGTGGTAGGTAGTTTATTAACAATACACTGGAGCAACGGGACGAGGTATTGACGACGGTTTGGGATCTATCCCTACGAGAAAAATCCAAGGACAACGCATTGTAATTTTGAACCACAGTCAGATGACGAAAACAATACACCCGAGCTCACAACCACTCTCCAAACTTCCACACTACGCCAACGAGAGGATATTTGAGACCTCGACAGATTTCATGTTAACCAGCTCCTGCCCGAGTTTCGGTAACACTCCTGAAACCACCTTGTTAGTGACATTATAAATTTGTCGGGTTTATATTCATGAAGCAAGCACTTGGAGGTACGACTTAAACAGGATTCCAAAACACTACGTGCACCCTTACATCGAGCAAGATTTAAAGCAAGAGCCCCTTGCACCGGCTAATTAGGATTCAACTACCCAATCATAGTAAATATTTTTACACCCATTTCGGGGAGCAAAATCCTTTAGGACAGGAATTTTCGATTGTCCAATACAATTGCTTAGAAATAACTATGCCCAATTATTTTTACCCATACCAATAAAAACATCCGATTCAATCACTGTCTCATTAAATGAGACTCAATGCGTGGTGGTAACAATTAAAATCCCATGTCTCTCTCTCTCTCCCCCCCCCCTCTCTACCTCTGAACAATAAGCTCGGGGTATTTGAATCTCTTTAAACCACCGACACAATTAAAACTTCCCAGTTTCTAAGTGGAGGGGCGATCTACAAATTTACTTGATAGCCATCGGTCTACTATTGATACCATTCACGGATAATTTTTAATTGTTGCATTCCAAGTGAGAATAAGCAAAGAAATATTTAAATTAGTAAATTTCGGGTTAATTTTATGTGTTAGAATTTGTCTTATTTTTTTCCCGAAGTAAAGGTGGCATGAAAAACTAATTTTCTTTTCCGCATTTTTCTTCGTTACCTGATATAACAGGTGTTTGTGAATTGTTTACAAAATATTGGAGGGGTGATAGTACCCATCACGTCGATCAATATTTACAATGGAACCTATGGTCGTAATCCACCCAAAGTGTCAGAAAAGCGGAAAGTAAAATATCCACGTTGAAGTTTCAGCAGTGAAAAAAAAAAGAATTAACTAAATAATAAGTTGCACAATCACGTGCAAATCAGCGAAAGACACAAATGAGATGCTAAAAAGTGACGTCCAATGGTTTTGTGTGTTGCACTTTTCACACCATCGAATTAAAGATTTGTACATCCTCTCGTAGATTCCTGGTGTCGTACTGATCTTGTATATTGCAACAAGGATTCTTGCGACGTGATCTTCCGCAGTGTACAATACTGATGCGACATCGACAGAAAAACATCGATGTTGATAATACATCACCCCAAAAACATCGATGTTTTGAAACATTAATGTTTTTAAAATTCAATGTATTTAAACTTTTTTTCCCCATTTCTTAAAACTGGTTTAGCAACTAGTAATGCAACAACGGCAGCCAAACATCGATTTTCAAAATTAAAACATCGATGTTGATAATACATCGCCCCCAAAACATCGATATTTTTAAAATTCAGTGCATTTAAACTTTTTCCCCATGTCTTAAAACTGGTTTAGCAACTAGTGATGCGACATTGGCTCCAATACATCGATGTTTTTTTTATAAAATATCAATGTTTTGAAAACATCGTTATCGATGTCGCATCCCTACTTTTCAGACCCTTCACCCTTGCCACTTAGGTCTAAAAGTATGTTCAATTTGCTGATTATGAAAATTACGCTTCTTGATTATTTTTATAACAGTACTTTTTTCATTTAAAAATAAAACATCGACAACGTAGAAACATAGACAAGTATAAACATCGATGTTACAAAAACATCGGCTCCAATACATCGATGTAAAATGCATCGATGTTTTTTATAAAACATCTAAGTTTTGAAATTATCGACATCGATGTCGCATCACTAGTGTACAGGTGTCTCGTACACCAATGATTTAATGTGGCCCCACAAAAAGAAATCCAGTAAATTTCGGTCCGGTCAGCGTGTTGTCCACGCCAAAGTTCCCCCACGACCTTTACGTAGTCGTTTCGGACCTTTTTTATAACCGCAATAATCTGTAGCATTCAGAGAGAATGTAATGCTTTTAAAGACTGACATTTGCTTCAGCTGGCTTCGACCTTGATCAGCCAAGCAGCTGCGAGTATCAATGCTGCGTCTTCGCAGTTGACATTTGCATACGGCTGCCTCACGGTGATGTTCTGGAGAAAAGTTATAGTCAGAAGTGAGGACTTGTGATTGTTGGACGCGTTTTAAGTTTCACTTTTCTGACACTCTGAGTGGATTGTGACCATAGGATTCATTTCAAATATTGGTCATTTTGTTGGGTACTATCACCCCTCCGATGTTAAATAAATAGTTCACGAACACTACATACAGTACAATGCACCAGTTTTATTCCCATTTTCTCTGTGGAATTTTATCAAAGCCCTCGGTTATCGATCAGCCACAATGGCTACATTATATAATGAATAACCAACCGTCAGTTTGGAGAATACATGAGTGTGTCATGATGTGTAATGTACTTACTACTAAGATACAGTTTGGGAGAAATGCATCTACCATATTTGAGTTCATTCCATTTTGTATTTGCGATTTAATGTCTTTTCTTTCCTGGAACTTCTCGTGGACTGGTTTGTCGAACTGGTACAGGCAATGCCTGTCTATAAGCCATGGTGGTCCATACAATTCACCCAATGGTGTTTTCTTTCTGTGTAAAAATTGTGCTTCTTTCTTTAAATGTATGCACGGTGTTGTTGTCATTTCTTTTTGATTCCTGCAAGAAGTACTCTCCTGTCTTTAAACTGTATTTTGGCATATGCTGCTGGTAAAACGCATACTCCTTCGATTTGTATTTCGAATAGATTTCTCATCCATCATGATCTGATCCATTTTGCTAACCGTCATCAAACTATCGCCAATTTTGTGAATGACGAGATAAAGGTCAGTTTTCTTTTGATGACAACATATCTTGTACATCAAGATCTGGTCAGCTTGGTTTTTTGGAAGTCGCGATAACCATAAGGAAGATCAATAAATGCATCCCGTCCACTCCTTGAACATCTTAAGCCCCATGTAGCAAGGCTGACCTGGGTAACTAAAACAGACCACTTTCTCTCCCATTTCTAGTGGATAGATAATATAAAAACAAACTAATTCTATTTTGACATAGACCAATCACTCTAGTAAATACAGAGCGGTTCCGAAATTCCCTGTTAACTTTAAAGGGATGTATGGTACATCAAATAAGCATATTTTTCAAACAAAAAAGTAGACCAATTGTATAGTTGGCAGCATAAAAGTGGAAACTTTTCTGGGGACCTTATTGAAATATATAAGGTCATTCGGCCCCTCTTGAAATAGAAAAAGGTTGACCACGCACAACAGTGTAATTAGAGAATTCGCAACATTTGGCTTAAGCTTCTCTTTTTCTCATATTTTAATTATAATCGATAATATTAAATCTTAACTGGTAGAATCTTCCCTCTCCGGTAGTTTGTTTATGTTTACACAGAAACACTTTCATAAAAGTGGATGGTTCGTGGTTTTTAGCTCATAGTGCAGCTGAGGTGAACGTAGACATCACTATAAAAATTTAATTTTGTTATATAGCAGTATGTATAGCACTGTAACGAATCAACACCATGAAGTACCTTTAAGCTAGACAAAGTTGCACGCGTCTTGATAACTTTCTGAGTAGTAGCCATGATAATGAACAAGTGCACTTACGAAAATAAGCATGAAGGCGTTTCTTAAGAATACCAGATGGCACTCGCAATAAACGGCACTCAGTTCGATGGATAATCCACGATGTCATTTGAATCTCCAGTGTATTACCAATTACTTCCAACAGCTGTTATAAAGCCTAGGATAGTAGACACTAATTCTACTTACACGATTTTACCGTTTGTTACCACTAAGCCTACGCACAAATGTCGCCTCACTCGTCTCGAAAGGCAACACATGATAATCCAGCTGCACGACCACGAATACGGAAATATACCCGTGATATTAATCCTCTAAGTGGTTTTGACGAGATATCTCGTTCATCAAGACCTGACCAATTTTGCTAATCATGAGATATTTCGTCATCAAGAATGCCGATTGTTCCGCACAAAGATAGTTCGAATTGGCGACATCTTGGCTACTTGTAAGCATGCCAAGAGAAAAACTAGGTCAGTGTTCTCTTCCCAACTGTGTGAAGAAGACGATTATCTTTGTCTCTGTAAAAAGGAGGTAAGCCTCAAAATCCTTCTTTCTGAAAATACAGAACATGTAAGCTGTGAATCGAAACTAGAACATGGGCCGAAATCCATGAACTTTAAACTTCCAGAAATGCCGCTTCCTCAATTCTGGGGAAAATACGAGGAATTTCAAAATTTCAAGGGCCAATTTATGTCCATGATTGGTAACAACGAAGACTTAAATGAAATTCAGAAATTGTTTTATTTTAAAGCAGCCCTAAGAGGCGAAGCAAAATTAATTGAAACGTGTGAGGATACTTTCGAATCTCTATTCTCCGCTTTGGAAATCAGATATGAGAATAAAAGAGCTGTTGTTGATGCTCATGTAAATAGTTTGTTAAATATCGAAAAAATTAATGAATCGCATTCTCAGTTAAGATATCTAATAGACAACGTAAAACGTAACTTACGATCATTAAAAGTGTTAAATTTCGATAGAAATAGCTTATCGGATATTTTAATAATGAATAATTTATTGCAAAAATTAGATAAAGAATCTCGGAAACAATTTGAATTAACAATCAAAACAGTTGAAGTGCCAAATTTGGATGATTTTCTTTACTTTTTAGAAGAACGAACTCGCATTCTTGAGGGTCTAGCGAAAAGTAATCTTTTACACAAAGTTACTTATGTCAAAACGCCAGTTCATACTAATAATTCGAATCGCTAAAAATCACTATTCATCAAATCGTACAAAGAACAAAGTTGACAATTATGTAATAATTCACACCCTCTATATACCATTGCCCTGAATTTAAACAAATGAAATTTTCGGACAGATTTGATTTTGTGAAGAAAAATAAGCTTTGCATAGATTGCTTAAATTTCTCTCATATGCTATCTCAATGCAGATCGAAAGCAGCTTGCTTTGTCTGCAAACAAAAATCTCATCATACTTTGTTGCATAAATATTCTCTCGAGACTGTAGAAAGCCAGTCTCGAATGGCATTGCCTTCGCAGGAAGAAGGAACCTTAGGTTGCCAGAATCGGCAAGACCAGACTCCTTGTTCAACTCTGCTAACGAACGGTAACAGCACATTTATTTTGATAAACACAGCTGTTGTTTATATCAGGGATGCGCAAAACATCAATCAAACACTTCGAGCAGTTCTGGATTCTGCTGCACAGTCAAATTTTATAACAGAAAGTGCTCATGCATTAGGCATTAGAAAAGAAAGAATTCTTGTTCTAATCAGTGGATTAAATTGTTGCACTCAGCTCGTTAAATCTCAAATACGGGCTCACGTGTCTAATGTGAATAACGATCTCGAATGGGATCTAGATTTGCTTATCGTTCCGAAAATCACTGACATAACACCTCCTAAGCGTCTGAATGTTTCTAAACTTCAAATCCCAGAAAATATACCACTTGCAGATCCAAAGTTTTATATACCTCATAAAATTGTTCTGTTGCTGGGAGCAGAACTCTTTTTTGAATTCCTGAAAGGAGACAAAATACGCTTAGAATATAATCGATTGTTATTACAAAATAGTTGTTTTGGATATTTAGTCTCTGGTAGCATTCCATTTTCCAGGTTTGAAATCAATAAATTATCAAATAGTTATCTCTTGTCGACAGATATGAACACTCTGAACAAAGCTATATCAGCCTTTTGGGAAACAGAAAGCGTTGAGAAACACGAGTCCATAATTAGTGAAGAATTAAAATACTGCGATGAGCATTTTAAGGCAACACATCAAAGAAAACCTAATGGAAGGTACGTTGTAGAAATGCCACTGAAATTGGATAGCGACAAGAAAATTAACTTGGGTAATTCTAAAGCAATTGCTTCCAAAAGATTGGATCAATTATGGCAACGCTTGGAAAGAAATCCTACCATGAAATCTTTATATTTAGATTTCTTGCGAGAATATAAAGATTTATGTCATATGGAAGAGGTTGAGTGTGCGGAAGTTTCTGATACCGATGTTGGTTACTACCTGCCACATCATGGAGTTTTGCGGCCTACCAGCGCAACTACTAAACTGCGAGTAGTGTTTAATGCGAGCGCTAAATCTACTAACGACGTTTCTTTGAACGATCTGTTGTACAAAGGAGGAATAATTCAGGACGATCTTTTCTCGATCATGATTAGATTTCGAAAACATATTTACGCATTTAATGCGGACATTGAAAAGATGTTTCGACAAATTGAGATAACGCCATCACAAACCTATCTTCAACAAATTTTGTGGAAAGAAAATCTTTACGACCCGGTTAAGGTATTCAAACTAAAAACTGTTACGTATGGGACTGCTTGTGCACCATATGTAGCAACCAGAACTCTACATCAACTTGCAATAGATGAAAAAAATAACCTTCCTCTGGCTTCTGAGGTCATGTTGCAGGACTTTTACATGGACGATTGTCTTTCAGGCTCATCAGACTTGAAAGTGTACATCAAACTCAAACGGGATTTAATTGAATTACTCCAACGAGGAGGAATGAGACTGCATAAGTTGTGCAGTAATACTGTCTCGCAAAATGCTGAATCCTGTATATACCCAATCGATCATAACAAGGAAGACCAGACAGTCAAAACCTTAGGTATGCTGTGGAATAGTTCCTGTGATACATTTACCTTCAAATTAACAATCCATCTAACATCTAGTATTACTAAGCGAGATGTACTGTCGCAAATCGCATGCATTTACGACACACTAGGTCTCCTTGGGCCAGTTGTTACCAAAGCAAAAATCTTTATGTAAAGATTATGGCTAATTAAATTAGATTGGCATGAGACACTCCCACCCCCAATCTCGAAGGAGTGGGAAACATTTACCAGAACTCTTCCATCTATCGAAAAACTCAATATTCCTAGATGTGTTACTTCTGCTAACACGAACTCGATTGTTCTTCACGGGTTTGCTGATGCTTCAGAAAAAGCATTTGGAGCGGTTATTTATGTGGTGACTGGGTCAGAGTCCAAACAGTGTTCCAGCCGACTTCTCTGTAGCAAATCTCGCGTGGCGCCATAGAAACCCATGACGATACCTCGACTGGAACTATCAGCTTGTCTTCTCTTAGTTCAGCTCCTGGACAAAGTTGTAAGAGCTCTGAAAGTAAAGGTGGATAGCGTGCAGTTATTCACAGATTCACGGATAGCTTTGGCCTGGATCGGCATCCCGCTTCACTAATTGAAAATATTTGTAGGCAACCGAGTGACACAAATACAGCGATTGTCCAAAGACTACCATTGGAGACATGTTCAATCGGAACAGAATCCTGCGGACATTCTTTCCAGAGGACTAGATGCTGATTCCTTTGCCGTCACCAATCGATGGTGGAATGGACCGGACCTTTTGAAGCAGCATCTCCAAGATGAGACTATTTCAGACCAGAACATTTCTATGAACTCTCTTTATCTTGATGAAATTAAAGTTCAAACTAAA
This sequence comes from Metellina segmentata, assembly GCA_947359465.1. NCBI lineage: Eukaryota > Metazoa > Arthropoda > Arachnida > Araneae > Tetragnathidae > Metellina > Metellina segmentata. Next base: position 2,389,412 of record OX375878.1, read on the forward strand.
TCTGCGTTAACTCTAGCAACTGATCAGACTTTTTTGGATAGCCTGCTTGCACTCACAAATAACTTCCAAAAGCTCATCAGAATTCTAAGTTTTATTTACAGATTCATCTATAATGCGAAATACCCTTTGCTTGGAAAACACGGATCTTTGACCTCAGAGGATTATTACCAAGCACGCGATAGTTTAGTGCATCTTATTCAGGTAAGGTATTTTGCAACTGAAATTTCTGCCTTGACAAAAGGATTGTTAGTTCCTGTCAAAAGTAAGTTAAGGTTCTTCAATCCATTTTTGGATAAAAGGGGTCTTATTAGAGTAGGTGGTCGATTATCTAACTCCAACTTAAGTTATGATCAGAAGCATCCAATAATATTACCATCAGGTAATAAATTAATTAAACTTATATTTGAGTATTATCATAAAAGAGACTTACATAACGGACCTCAATCTTTATTAAACACAGTTCGGCAAACATTTTGGCCTCTCAATGGGAGAAACATTGCTCGACAAGTAGTTCACGAATGCGTAACATGTTTTAAAACTAAACCAATTACTGTTGACCAAATCATGGGTGATCTGCCTCCTGAGAGAGTAAACCCGTGTTCACCATTTATCAACACCGGGCTCGATTTTTGTGGACCTTTCCCTATTAAATACAAGGACCAGAAAAAGGGTATACTTCAAAAAATGTACATAGCTATATTTGTATGTATGGTCACCAAAGCCGTACATTTGGAATTTGTTTCCGACTTGACTTCAAAATCGCTAATAGCAACCTTGAAGATATTTTTTGCTCGTAGAGGTAAAAGCTCAACCATTTTTAGTGACAATGCAACACATTTTGTTGGAGCAAATTCAGAACTCAAAAAATTACTTTATTCGATGCAGAAAGGCAATCAGGATTGCTCGAGTTTCTTAAATTCAGAGTGCGTAACTTATAAATTTATCCCCCCAAGATCTCCTAATTTCGGCGGTCTTTGGGTGACAGGAGTTAAATCGTTTAAATTTCATTTTAAAAGATCTGTAGGCAATACAACTTTAACTTTAGAATAATTTTTAACTGTTACAGTACAAATTGAGGGTATATTGAATTCTCGCCCCCTCACACCTTTGTCGTCAGATTTGGATGATTTCGAAGTTTTAACGCCAGTTCACTTTCTAATTGGCAAACCAATTAATGCTATTGCAGAACCAGATCTCGTAGAAAGGAAAGATAACTTACTCAGCAGATGGCAAAAAACACAAAAAATTGTGCAAACTGTGTGGAAGCATTGGAAAAATAGCTATCTAAGTCACTTGCAACAGAGAAATAAATGGCTATTTCAAAAACCAAACATCACTCCTGGTATGCTAGTTCTGATAAAGGACAATCAACTGCCAATATGTAAATGGTCTATCGGTCGCATAAGTAACATTTTCCCTGGAGTTGATAATAATGTTAGAGTAGTTACTGTTTCTACACCCAGAGGTGAATTTAAAAGATCTATTTCAAATTTATGTATTTTGCCTATTTTAGATAACTTGGAAAAATTATATGCACAAAATTCATAATTTATGTATGTTACTAGATATACAGTTCTTGTGGTATTGATTGAGTACTAATTAATGTGATTGTTTATATGTATCATTTTCTTATAATTGTCTAAGTTTTGATCTGAGTATTTACCTAAACTGTAAAGATATTTTGAAATATACTTGTACTATTTCAACGTCGGGCGGTATGTTCCTTACTGAGATAGTTCGAATTGTCGACATCTTCGCTACTTGTTAGCATGCCAAGAGAAAAACTAGGTCAGTGTTCTCTTCCCAGATGTGTGAGGAAGACGCTCATCTTTGTCTCTGTAAAAATATTTGCTCATGGGAGCAGTATATACAATGTCAACTCACTTCGTTTGAATCGTTACAATAAATACATATTTCACCAGCATACAATCCACTTCTATTTCTTACGGCGGATCACCGATTGAATTCCGTACTATGGAAACATTGCCGGTTTTTGACGATTACGAAATCACGATCCGGTCATTTTTGCTAATGATAATTCGCCTCGTCCAGACAGCTGCCAAGAGGGTTAATACAGTTGTCACGGTCCCTCGCAAATGTAATTCTATCAATGTGTGGTAGAATCAAGCGCATTCAACTAAACCAGTCGGCTAGCGCTCGGCGGTGTGTAATAGTGCTTTTTTTAAACTTTTTTACACACCGTAATTAAACATGTTTTGATTTGTATATTTTATTTATTTTTATGAAACAATTCTTCAAATCATTGCGTATTCAATCAAATATTTAAGGAAAGTGGGTCGAAATATAGATATACCGCTACAGAATTACCCATGTCTAGTGATATTTTGCAGGAAATAGACATATCATAAAAATCTAACTCCTAAATAATATTTCTGCAATAGGTAATCCGGAACATTTAATGCAAACAAAAATAAAATTACAATCCTTGAAAAAATGCAAAATTCTGAAAAAAAACAACCACGTACGTATCTATTCAAACGTGTTGAATTTCGACTTCCTGAATATATTGTGAAATAGAATAATGCGACAAAAGACTTTTCAACGATATTGACAAAGACAATAATGATTTATTAACAAAAAGAACACATATTTATAATACTTGGAAATCTTCAAATATGTACGCAACATCTCGCAGTCAACTCAAATATCCAAACACGAAATCTTAAATCAATTTTAAAAAGTAAACAATAATTCTGACGTGGCCAGATACCGGGTAGCAAAATTACGTTTAAATTACTTTTACATCAAAGGAAGAAATAAAAAGTCAGTTCAAGCATAAATATTACAATTTAATTCCTGATTTTGCATAGAAATTGACCTCGGCTATTTGAAAACAGCAAGAATTCAAAATATCTGGGTAATTTTATTGACGTTGATTGTTGCCATCAGACGATACACAAATAACGTCGATTCCGGGTCCACGTACGTTAGTGTTTATATATATATATATATATATATATATATATATATATATATATATATATATATATATATATATATATATATATATATTAGAGAGAGAGAGAGAGAGAGAGATTCCCTAGAAGTATTGTGGTGAAAACCACTACCACAAAAATTAATTCGCATTTGAGTAGAACGTATACACTAGATGGAAAAAAGTATTTCGACTCGGTAAAAGATCGGTTGAGGATCCATCTTAGTGTGAGAGGGTTTTTTCTGGTTAGGACTCTGCATTATGTACCTGGTACCATGAACAAGGACGTGTACTTCAACGTTCTGGATCATTCGACCTTGCCTACACTATTGCAATACTACTGCAATGTTGGCTGTTTCTTACAACAGGATCGAGCTACATATACTGCAAAATGTGTGCTCGACTGGTTTCCTGTAAATGAGTTGAATTCGCTTTACTGTCCTGCTCGGTGCCCCGATCTCAATCCAATCGAGCACGTGTGGAACTAACTGAAGCGATGCGTACGACATCGCCACGTGCTCCCATCATCACAACAATCTCTTCTCACAACATTGCAAGGAGCATGGCGAGCTATTGCTGCCCATACTTACAGGGAACGAGAGGAAAGTATGCTTCAACGTGTTGCAGCTGTAATACAAGCAAATGAGGGCACATACCCTGTTACTAAATAGAATAATAAAGCCCTTTTTCTGAAAAACAAATACTGTGTCCAAATACTTTTGTCCATATAGTATTTATATTAGTGTAACCTATCCCCTCTATAGAGTACTTTTTGGCATACAAAGTTGCACTACATTTTCACACGTCTCGCTAATAAGTCTTCTGAATTTTGGCCTCGTTCCCCAAGCACGCAGATGGTCTCCTTTCCAATGCGTCGGAAGCATCCCGGTAAATGTTGTAATTATCCGCAAGTTTGGGATCATGTTCAGCTAATTCTTGTAATTGTGGGTGATCTAAACACACTAGGCAATCTCGCCTCGGAATTAAAGTTGCATTCCCGCTACAGTTCGCCATGGTGCTTGGGAATTCAACGTTTTCGTCGAAGCAATCAACCGGTTTTTATGACACATTCCAATCCATTTCTTCTTACTTCTCTGAAATAACCAATCTCGACAAAAGGGCGGTTTTCAGATGGCCTGTTGAAACCCAGAGAAAATATTGAGATGCTCATGTCTGAATTCTTTATGGTTTTAACGGATTGGATTGAATTGGATATGGTTTTGTGGCATTGAGTCCTCTTGGGACATATTATGGCAAACTCAAGATAAAAAATCATATATATATATATAATATAATAACAAATAATAATATAATAACAAATTGAAATGAGTCATGTCATAATAAAATGAATACTATATAAAATTATATGTGATGATAAACCCAGTGTCTTGTAAAAAGCTAAAAATATTTGGATGAGGATTCTCACCAACAATGTCTTCTAAAGCCAAGTTATGGTTTTAACGTAAACATAGGGACATCAGCATCAAATAAATCAAACATTTCAATCGATCAAATAGATATAATTCCCGTTTATTTTATAAACAACCGCTTTAATTTCGACACATACCCTTATATGTACCAAATTTAGTACACAATGCTGCTCTAGGGAGAACGCAGATAACGTTGGAGGAGTGAAGGCTCACCTGTAGAAATTAAAACCGACTTAGCTTGAGTCTCGCGAGACACTACTACGAGTGTGCTGGTGTTGGGTTCTACATGTACAGGCCTGTACACCACTGTACCAGTTTAGTGTAAAAGGATGCACTTCCTTACGCAAAATCACGTTTAGCGATTGCCTTAAGTAGTTACTTGTTTGGCCATCTCGTAATCACTCCTATTGTTTCCGGCACCGAACAATAAACTAGAAACCAGAATCCTCCCTAAATACACCATTTCTGGTAACACACTATTTACGTTACGTCTATCTCTAATTGAAAGAATAGACTAGTTTAAAGCTATATGACTTCTATAAAATCACGCTAAATTTGAAATGTAAGAAGTTACTAAAAACTGCAAGTTTTTGAAGACAACATTTTATAGTTGCAATTTTCAACATTCCTTGCTTCATCAGAAATATCAGAAAAGAGAGGGACACGAAGACCCTCATACTTGAACATTCGCATTGTTTAAATTTGAGTTCCAACCCTCTATAATCTACAGAAATGCTCTTACTGCCCAATAGCACCAGTGATATCTTCAACTATTGAATTCCGCAGGTAGTGAGTCGGTTTGTTAATATGGCATAAGGTCAATACCCCTGTCAAGTAATAGGTATAGTGATTAAGGTGTTAGCCTCTAGGTCGGAAGGTTCCTGGTTCGAATCCGGGTACCGGCATGGATGTTTGTAAACGTATGGTGTAGAGGTGGCTGGTGCACCTTAAATCTGTTGTGGCCGAAAGTCCTCACGTTGGTTTGGCATGGAAGTTTGGAGAGTGGGGTGCCAGCTCAGGTGTTGCTTCGTCATCTGACCGTAGTTCAAAATTACGAGGTGTTGTCCTCGGATCTTTCATTCAAGGGATTGATTCCGGAGAGTCGTCAATAGCCCGTTGTGTTGCTCTAGTACGACGTTAACTAAAATTACCATTACCATTACTGTCAAATAATAAATGTATACATACAAAGAAAATATTACTGACGAAGAAAAAATACACCCTGGTAAGTTACAGGAATCGAGCAGTGTCACCTACATCTAGTAGATAATAATAATTTTTAATTAACGGCATACTAGAGTAACACAACGGGCTATTGACGACAGTCCGGGATCAATCCCCTTGGGGAAATATCTGAGGGCAACACCACTTAAATTTGAACTACAGACAAATGACGATGCAACACCTGTGTCTGGCACCCCACTCTCCAAACTTCCACAACAACCAACTCATCTAGTAGGTTGTCAGCGCCATGAGCAATACCATTTAGCCAAAGCAGCCATTTATTGCTACAGAATTCAAGACCAAACCTCTTCCACCCTTAAAGAGGTTATACGTCCGACGCTATTATCCGCTACCATCTTTGTCCTAGTTTTAAGTCTTACTGTACTTTGAGTTATAACTAATCTGTTGCATTCATTTGTTTGTATTCAAGAATTCAACGAAATATATGGAAAGCATAGTTTCTGAAAGACTTAATTGGTACTTTTCAGGTTAACAGCCAGCTGAATTCACAGATAGGTTAACTAATGTTTTTGGAAGTTTTTCAACAATTGTTATTTACGCACCTGAAAAAACCTACAGTCTAAATTAGGGGATTTGTACTACGCAATTGGTTGTACCAAACTATAGAACTGAAATTAGAGGAGATATAAAGCAAAAGCATTGGTTTAGGAAATTTTCGTTGAAGATGATTGGATAAAGAATGTTTAATCAGAAATTAAATAAAGTAAGCAAAAATATACATCGTTGTACATGTGTTCAAAATATCTAAATATTACGTTCCAAACATTGTTATGTTTTATGTTTGAAACACTATCGTGCTATGTTCAAGATGTCATGTGCTATGACCAAAATACATATATGTAATGTGTTCAAACTGTGTTTAAGAAGTTTTTAGAAGCTATGTTCAAACCCTTATAATGTGCTAAGAGAATCTTCAGAAGGCGTTGAATATTTACTTTTATTCAGTTATAGATGTTTGAAGTGAATTCTACGCATTTTACATGGCATTCTGCAAAGCATTTTATGTTACCAACTAAATTACTTTAACATAAAATCGAGTGTAGATAAAGTTCTAGTCTGTATAACTTTTAATACTAACCATCTAAAGGGCTTTTCTAAAAGTGCAATGATTTATAAGAGAATCCTATACATTATTTTTTTCTGTTGCGTTGTATTAACAAGAAACAAAGACACAAAGAACGTAATTCAAGTATCAGCGAAAAGAAATAATTAAGCCTGATTGGACTACCGCATTGGATTACCTAAAGCCTTCGGTTATCAGATATGTGCGACACATCTTGACAGAAATAATCATGATCACGCCATCCATAATTCCTGTCATTCACAATCAACCAGTAACGCATCCTTGTCAATCACAGCGGCACGAAAATCGAGCTAGTTCGAAAGTTTTTCTAGATTATTCGACATGAATGACATGTCAGTATTGCCTGCCGACCTCAATGGCATTTGCAATTGTTACTGAAACCCTAAAAGTTCCTATGGATTGCATCGTAAAGTTCTTTGTATTCTGTAACAGTTGCTTACAAATCGTATGTATTAAACTAGCAGAATGTTCCGACGTTCATAGGGCTGAATTGGTTAAAGGTTTATTGAAAGTGATCCGAAAAAGGCACTCTTTTCTGTCATTCAAAAATGCAAATATTATAGAAAATGCAAAACTAAAAGAAAAAAGAGTGAGTGGAAAACATTCCTTTAAATCGATTTTGACATGTTTTAGTGCTTTTACAGTTTACTTACGAAATATGCATGTTTACTCTATTCATCTATATTATTCATTTCATATACATCTCACAATGACGTAAGACAAAGCTACAAAAGGAGATAATTCGGTGAATATTTCATACATTGAATTTAAGTTTGAGAATGATTGTGAATATCCTATAAGAGTTTATTACCTGTAAAAAGGACGAACTTGCAGCGTAATATCAACAAAAAGCTCAAACAAACGCGAAACAAAATTAATATAATGTAATAAACTCAAATACGTTACTCAAAAATTCGTTGAAAACATTGATTTAAAAAAGAACGTTGCATATTTGTCCTTCCGTTTGTTTGTTTTCAAAAAATCGTTTTGGGTTAATTTTATTTCGTTTGTTTTCGTGTTTGAAAACAGTTAATTTTAAAATAAGATGGTATTGTACGTGTAAGATGAAATATTTTCAAGCAAAAAATGTATTTTCTTGAATTTTCTAATTCTAGAAATCAGTCATGAATACGGTGCTCCTTTTATGGTGCAAAGGTGCAACAAATCAAAAACTGTTAATAGGAATACTGAGTACAATACTAGGCTGTACGTTCGTCATTTTTACTCGAAATTAACTTCGAAAAATTCTTTAGGTTAAGAATTTACTTGATCTGTGATATTTTCAGTGAGTTATAAACTCTAATGAAGAAAGGAAATACTTTCGATTGAAAGCTAATTTCTTGTATGATAAATGCATTGAACACTTTTTTCAGTGCTGGTATAACTACCGGAAAAGAATTATACTTCATATCAGAACTAATATGATTTCTGCAGGGGTGTAGAAAATGTTTCAGGGGCCAATATTTCCCAAGAACATCATTTTTTTTGTCCGAATTTCCCCCGAAAACGTTCTTGTATTTTCATTTCAGTTTAAGCGACTATTAGGGTGCAAATTTTATGTTTATTAACTCTCTCTGAAAACTATTACTTGCAAATTTAAAAAAAAAAAAAAAACTAATGTTTATTCCAATAAAAAAATAATTTTACATTGATGGATTACATTAGTTGTCACCAAGAAATGGCAGCCTTCCTGTCTCTTTGAGAAGGTTGTCAATCACCTTTGACTTCATATACACCTTGTGACGACATGCTGAAGAAAACCGCGTGAATTGGTATCTTCCACCATGGAAATGTCTGTCCAAGGATTCTTTCAAGCCAAGCAAACCAAATTGGAATTCGCAAGGAATTCATTCCAATAGGCTACAAATTTCCATTTGGTTTGCGAAACATACCAACACCACGGGCAACGACATGATGGCTGTTATTCAATAGACTACGAAGAAACTGTCGTTTTCCGCGTGCAAGCTTCTTTTGCCGATTTCAGTAAAATATGAAGATGAAACCATTTGAAAATTTATTTGCTTCACTGCAAAGAAAAAATACAAGGGGGGAGGGGGCGTAAATATCGTCGCCAGCCAAAATATTTGTTCGTCATATATATAAAAACTTAAATAATATATAAAAACTTGGGCAAAAATTTCCCCTTAACCTCGTTCGCGTGTTCGGACATATTCTGCAACCCCTGTATTTCTGGATTTATGGATGTGTCGTTTATTGCAGACCAATTATAGGATACGAAAAAATAGTTATGGTTAAAAACTCGTTTGATTTAAGTACTATGCATGAAGGGATTTTTTTAGTGTGGATGTAAGAACCAGAAAAGAAAAACAATTCCAATCTAAGAATTAATTGGATCTAATTCGTACTTGTGCATTGGGACACAATATCACTCGTTTCATCTATGTATACAAGATCAATCTGATTGGATCGTGTGGTGAATTTTCTTATTGTTTACTGTAAAAATAGGGTTTTTTTTACTTAAAAAAAGTCGAAACACTGCGAAAATGTATGCAACATATATCTCCTTTTTTGCATGGTCTGTGTATACGAGCTTATGTGATACGGTCTTTTTATACGAGAATTACAAAATCTCTTCCAGTTCGGAAAATGCTATACATAATTTTTAAATGAAAGATTCGTCAAGTTATTAAAAAATTGCATGACAGCCTACTATTCCTATCCGTGACCATGACGACGCGCTATCTTGGGGACCGAGGAGGAGTTGTAAGAATTCCAAGTACGTTAACCTTCTTTTCTTGTTTTTAGATATTCCTTAATAGTTTTTGCGGTATTTGCTAAGCTTTATAAGTAAGATATTGTAGGGAATATTCATCGGAGAAAATATTGGAATATTTGATCCTTTACATGCAAGGAAATATATCGAATTTTGTTTCTTAGTTGCGCCTATATAAAGGGGCTCAAACAAAAATAAATTTAATTTTTCAGATGTAAAATGATATATATACTAACCAATTTTAATATTTTTCTTATTGTAAATGTTTTCCTTCATATAGTTAAAAAGGTAACTATAATATTAGGAAAAGAAAACATTAGCTGTCACAATTAAGCTATTTTTAACAAGAAAACATACGTTTGAATGAATAACTTCAGCATGTCAGTTTTGTTGATGAAAAGTTAATTTATCTATTCGAGTCTATTGTTTCAGATTAACAATAACAGCCACATTTAACACCTGTTAGATTAAGTTTTTTTTAATTATTCAATGAAGTCTACTACACGGTAAAAGTACAAATAGACCGCCATCTTCGGATTATAATACTCTTTTCGAAACATATTTGCCAACACAGCTTTTGGACTCGACTATTTTTTGCTGGAAAAAAGAAAATTAGAGAAACATAATTTTTTAATTGTAAGATTGCAAAGCAATTTTCAATAATTATCTTCCTTTTTCAGGTCGTTTTTAATTTTGAAATTTAATCCGTTCCCGAGGGGTATTAAAGCAAAAGTTCGTCACGTTTCTTTGACAAAACTTGATGTACAAGCCGTTCTGTTTGATGAAGTTATCAAAATCTTATTTCCTTTAAAGTATATGTTGCAAAATACATTAACTACATGGTCTTGAAATCCCTTTACTAACCATAATCACGGTAAAACAGGATATGTTTGTACTTACAAGGAAAGGGTGCGAACTTGGGTTCGCAAAATTAAATGTTCTTTTTGAAGGATAACAATACTCCCCACTAGGGGGAGATGAATTTAATCTCCGAGTAACGGGCACGATTCCTCACTTCATTTCCCCGTTTAGATGCATCATACAACGCTCATAAAAGTTTTGAAGTTCTGGCTAAAGAACTAATCCAGGTTACGAAACTTTCCGAACCACTCACGGCACGTGGAATCGTCAACGGCCACTATTATCGTACACGACGTATCTTCTTTCGGAGATAACGAATCATAATATGTCGAAAATGCTCCCTATTTTATGCCATTTTATAAAGTAAGTAAGGAAGGAGTACTTTTGGTAAGCATTTATGCTTACCAAAAGAATTTTATAAACACACCCCAATCACACAATTTTTTATCAAGTACTCGCTGTCAATTGCTTCTTTCAAACAACATCAAAACTTTACGCGTGTGAAGTAGTTTTGCGATACAATGCCATCTGGTTTGAAAAACGGGACGAACTTTAACATAATAGTTTGAAACAAAACCAATAGAACGTCTCTTTATAGAATTGTCGTAATTGTAAGATACAGCAAGATCAATCCAGCCTGTTCCCCAATACTTAAGTACATGTTTGTCCCCTTATATAAACCCTAGTTTGTGACATTGGTATTGTCTTCGAGCTTGAAAAACGGGACGAACTTTAACATAATAGTTTGAAACAAAACCAATAGAACGTCTCTTTATAGAATTGTCGTAATTGTAAGATACAGCAAGATCAATCCAGCCTGTTCCCCAATACTTAAGTACATGTTTGTCCCCTTATATAAACCCTAGTTTGTGACAGTGGTATCGTCTTCGAGGTGAACTTCGATTATCTCAAGCCAAGCTTAAGGAATACACTACCCTGCAATAATGGACCGGACAGAACGATGTGATGGTATAAGGGAAATAATACATACTTTAATAGAGGGATGGTCCCCACGTGCTGCAATGACACTAGCAACCCTTCTGGGCATACTTTCAACAAGGTTTTGATACACAGCTATGGGGATTTGTGTCTATTCCTGCTACAAGAATGTCGCCAGCTCAGTTGTAGATTTCGGACGTCGTTTCCTGGTCCGTAAGCGTCGCTCCAACGTGTCCCACTCATATTCTATGGGGTTTGGGTCGAGACACTGAGCAGGCCAAGAAAGACGTTTTACATCCATATCTCGATACCACTGATTGACAGAAGCTACAACGTGACACGGAGCGTTGTGGTCCTGGGAGTAAAATTCGTCCATTCCATAGAATTGTCATAGCGTATTAAGAACCTGATTGTCCAAAATGTTCATGTAGGCGTCAGCGTTTAATTGACCAGAAACAACATGCAAAGGTCCCAGGCCATACCACGAAAAACACCCCCAAACAAATAGTCGGATTTTAAGCAAATCCGGTACGTCCGGTCCATTATTGTAGGGTAGTGTATGTGGCAATCAAGATAAGTTTTTATTTCACCAAAAAGAGTGAATCGGCACTACAACGAAAACTTCTAACCTGACATCAAAATCAGACCAGTACTGCACTGGTACTCACATTTTTATCTTTTTACCTGACCCATCTAATATTTTTATTTAATATACTATTATAATTTAAATTGTAATACAATCAAATATCTCCAGTGCTTTATTTTTCATCTTCTTTATCTCTCTGACGTAAGGTTTGGAGTAATCCGTAAAGTTTATTCTTTGTTTGAAAATGTTGTACTCCCCTCGATCCACAGAATAGAACCAGAGTTACGCCAAGTACGAGATATATTTTCACAAACCAGACGGTCCATGAAGATTTTATTTCTGCTGCCCAAATACATGACAGATCGCGTATCAATAAAATGTAGTTTATCACCGTTTTGGCGACATTTGCCATTCAATTTAATTGGTATTGATCAACCAACTGTCACATATATCAATTCGGAATTTTCGTTGATCAAGTACTGAAATTGTATTCGTGTACCAAGCCAATCGACGTCAAGTTCGGAAGTACACGAATCCCCTTTTGCCGCAGATACTTAACCGCAGTATACATTCAACTTGACAGCAAATGCCTCTCTCATATCGTTCAATTTTCTCCATAAATACAAGTCAATCTATTTCATTCTCGTCACGTGACTAACGAGATCTGGAGGTACTGTGTAGGCACCTAAGAAAGCTGTCCACCCTCCAAACGAATGGGACCTCTCCATCATATACCTCCCTCATTATCTGCAACAAAAGACGACGGAGTCGATGAGGCCAGAAAAATCTAAAATTTATACCCTTCATATATAAAGCGGCGATAAAAATAACTTACATAACCTCAGATACGTTGTATCTGGGAAACAGTATTTCTAGTACCATCACTCGTTTCCTCAGAACTTTATTATGCTTTGCGACGTGGTTTCGGATTTCAGCACGGCGTATTCTTACAGGATTTTAAAAACTCTTAGTGGGTTGAAATTGGGCTTTTTTTATATATATTTTATATTCTGACTTCCCTGGTGTATTCACTCATGTTATCAGTACCTTTTACTGCATCCCGATCATGAACATTTCTCCGAATTCATCCCGATCATGTACATCTGTCTGAAGTCATACCGATCAGCTATTTCTGTCACAAATACGTAGGAGAGACGAATGTCCAAGAGAGGATTTTTCGATGATAGGCGTTTTGGCAAAGTAAATGTAGATGGCGTTAGTGTTTCTACGGCGTAACGTATTCCGAACGTGATTTCATTCGGGTTGTTTTTCGAACTTCGCCAGTGAAGGTTTCAAAGAAATTCGAATATGACAAATGCGAGTTGAATGGCCAACGTTAATTGGATTAAACTCCAAGCAATGCTAAAAAAGCGATTAACTACCCTTCAATTAACCCTATCTGTATCATGCGATAGCATTTGATCTAAAGAAGTAAAAACCTTTGTACCGTCTGGCTTGTTGGTTTTCGCTGAAAATCTACCTCATAAAGCTAGATGCAGAGGGCACTAGTGTTTTAGTAACCTCTCCCAACATGGGGCGCACACTCTTCTCTTCCTCTAATAGTTTTATGGAGTATTTAGGGGTTCTATTAAGAATATTAAAACAGGGTCAATAAAAGCCAAATAAACTACACCAGGTGCAGCACTTCCTAGTGGCTGCTCAGGTTTTATGAATGGATCCCGGAATCACCAAACAATGAGGGATGGATCTTACAAATATATAGGTTATTCGAGTGTAATTGAATCTGCTTAGGTCTACAACATCTCGATTAGTCAGCCATCTATCAAGAGAAGGAATGCTAAGTCCTGTGGGTCGGATGCCAAAATTTTTTTATGATTGGGTCTCACACCTTCTTCTAACAAGAGGAATAAATAAAACCGGTACCGATAACATATGTGATGATCTACATAAGCAAAATGAAGAGTTCCAAAAACATATTTTGGGAGGGTTCTGACGGCAGTTAACTAGGGTCAATCCATGGTACTTTTCCGTTTATAGTCCAACAAGAGCATAGCGTGATCATTAGGCAGGTAAAGTTCACTAAGACACTTTTTCTTCGAATGAAAGTTCTTGAATTTTGATTGATGAATGATTTTTTCTTGAGAATCATTCTTTAATGAGAAGAGAGAATTAATATCCTTCGTTTTCTCCGAACTATGTTTTTTACTTAGTGTGTTTCACTTTTGTAATCCCCAATTATACATATATCAGCTAGCCAATGCGTGGCTAGCCCGTGGTTTTAGATATTAATCTGGAGTAAAATTTTCAGCAGATTTCAAATCCGTTGAAGATATATTCAATTTAAAAATTATTTATTTAAAGAAAATCATATTTTTTAGGTATCAATCTAAACTGAAATTTTCTGCAGATTTTTCTCTTTCTATATTTACTCTATATTTAACGGTCTAGGAGATAGGAAAAACAACTGTGACTATAGTTAAAAGATTTATCGTCTGGCTGGAAAAACATTCCTCCGCGCAAAATCAAAGTGGAAACGAAAAAACTAATTTTCTCCGCGTGCAAAATGAAAGCGGAAACGTAAAAAATTATTTTCTGAGCGTTCTCCGGGGCGATGAAAAAAACTTGGCATGATTCCATGGCTGACTGCAAGGTTACGTGGGTAGAAAAGTCAAGATTGGGGTTATTCTTCTTTCGTCCGGACGAACGCGTTAGAAGAACCAGGTAGAGAATAAAACTATTAAATTCCTTTAAAAATCTTCTAGCTTAAATTTTAAAATTTCGCCGCAACCCAAAATTGCAAAAAATTTGGACTACCTGTGTGCCAAATCTCATTGCTGTAAGTGCCATAGAATCGTCAGGTTGCGAATGCGAAAAATACAAACAAACACTTTCTGGCGATAATTTGGCACATTTTTACGTATTTCTTGGCGCTATTGGTTTTTATGGCAGCTTTTTGTTTTTGGCGCCATTTTAGCTTTTCGCTAGGACAGGGATGGCGAACCTATGACCCGCGGGTCAGACACTGACCCCAGCAGACTTTTTAAATGACCCAAACCTTGATTTTTATAAACTTATCATCATATACATAAATAATTTAAATTATTTTTCCAACCCCTCTTTTAAAATATATGAAAAAATACAAAAATACATACTTAAAAATGAAAAAATTATGCATCAAGTATTTTTGTAAAATGTTTTAGATTTATTGATTACTAGCAAAATACCCGACCTTACTCGGTTTGAATTGGTTTACTGTAGATTGAAGATATAATCAAAATATATAATGACTTACGTTTTTTGTAAAATAAAAATTTATTTCAACACCTTTCGCCATCTTTATATTTTCTACAACTTACTTTGGACACAAATTCTACACATGCATATCCATTCATGTAATACATTTCACATACATCGCACAATTGCTGTATGACAAAGCTACAAAATGACGATAGGTGATACTAAGGTTACTACTATAAAAGACGATTTATAGGAAGATTTGGAATACCCTTTCTTAAGTTCTTTTCATGTTCAACTCAATTAATTAAAATTACGATTTACGGCGAGTGCTCTCGCATTCATAGTCAACAAAACAATATTTTTTTACTTGTGGCACTCTTGCCTCCGGTATGCGACATTGTGAAATTTTGCAATCTTCTCCTGTCATTATTACAACGAATTTTTTAATGTTGGAAAAAGTTCCAGTTTGGATTAATAAACATTATTATTCTTTCAATAACGGCATTATTATCTAAATAACGGCATTATTCTTTAAATAACGGCATTATTCTTTAAATAACGGCATTATTCTTTAAATAACGGCATTATTCTTTCAATAATGGCATAACTACACTTAAAATTTACTGAAAATTTATACTGACTTACCCAACATTTTTTAAGGGCACTGGGAAGTCACAATTCTTCAAAAAATCGAATTTCTGATTTCAACTGCATTTAATAGAGGGCACAAATACGAATTGATTGATGTATCACTTATTATGTAAAATGCATTTTAAGTTACTAAAATTAAATTTTGAAATTATCCTTTTTGGTTTCGGCTTTAGGCTTGAAGTTTCGGTATTGCCGACGATGGATAATATTTTTTATAATATTTTTTATTTTTAGTATATTTTTGTATAAATATACATTTTAATCGATTGGAAACAGGTTTAACTGTGAATGTTATTATATTTAACCGATAATTTTGTTTACTTGTGCTTTGAAAAGTTCTTATCGAAAAGGTAAGGAGATGCTTTTTTGTCGTTTTCTCAAAATGATAAATATTTGTCTTCAGGTGCGCTCTGTGAAAAAACTATTAAAGCTATCAGTCTGAAATTTTGCATACACATGTATTTCTATTTGGTAATTATGTTAAAATATAAATTATTGAGGAAATATGAACAAAAAAAATTTTAATGGGTAATTAGTAGGTATAAAATCAAAACTTTTTCATAAATTGACTTAAATTGTGTCTAAAAATTTTTGTTCTGGTTATTTTTAACAAATAAAACTTTAATGATTTCAAGAAACATTTCTAATGACAGGGGAAAATGTTGCTACTCAATATATATTAAAGTTTTTTTATAGAGCGCACCCAAAGTGAACTCACTGTATTGAATTTTTTTTCCACCGAGTTCTGTATAAATGCTCTCTACAAAATATCTTGTCTTTTAAAATTTTTATTTTTAGCTTGAATTACTATTAAAATGCATAACAAACATGTGTGCAAAAATTTCTATTGATACTTATAATAGCTTAAATTTTATATGCATTCGAATATTGGTCACATTTTCATGATTTCTGGCCTTTGATGACTTCCCGGTGCCCTTAAGTCTAATACTTTGTGGTGCTGTTGCGTGTGATGAGAAGGAAAACACATTTATTAAAATAATAAGAATTTAAAACAGGAAACAGCGAAATAAAACAAAATAAAAGATGTCGCAAAAAATTGTTCTAAAGATATTAATTTGTGATTCAATTTTATCTCTTGATCTCGCACAGTTGCCACAACTTACAACTAAAAGTGTACAAAATTTAGAAATGTGAAATTAATTCAGAGCGAAAGAACCAGAAAATATCACTGCTCGCGCGATCTTGTTCATTCTCGTTTCGTTGAAAAATATCGTCTGTCCCAAATATTCGGAAATCGTTTTCATTGCGCAAAGAATAAAAATAAGACTCGAAATAAATAAAGTATCAGAGATGAAATTCCATAAAAAAAAATAATAATTTTTTGAAGAATAATTACTTTTTCAGCAGTACTGGTAAAGCAATCGAAGTAATCGTAATATTCAATAGACATTCCAATTTTTCCAAAACTACCAAATTATGGTTAATTTAAGTATACTTACTCAGGTGTTTTAGCATGAAACTCAACTAAATATAACAATAAAGAAATGTTTAATATTGCATTCACTAAACTAATAGATAATGTATACAATAAAATACACTGCAATCAAATATCTGGAATAAAATTTATATGATGTCTACACAAACACACAAACACAAAATCGAGCATAGAACAGAAAGACGGACAGATAGACTTTCGCAACCAATGCCACTCTCTAAATGAAGATAAGTACTCACTGCATGCAAATTTCCATGAAAATATCTTAAACCGTGTGGACGTGTATAGGGCACAACATACAGACAGACAGACAGACAGACGGACAGACAGACAGACAGACAGACGGACAGACAGACAGACAGACACCAAACGAGAAAAAGGCGGATTCGGCATCAGAAGGGTCCAAAACGGATAGAAAACTTGAAATGGGTCGAAAATATTGAATGTACAAACAAACACTCCATTCTTATTTATATAGATACATAATGCTATTTTGTGATTTATATGATAATATTAGGATATTTATTACGAAACTTAACTAGAGATTTGGAAATGAAAATCATGAAATATTTTTCTCAGTTACAAAGACATTTTCAAAACACAATGACAGTAGAAAATACGCTAGAAGTTCTAGAAAATTCAATAAAAAAAATATTTAATGATTATACAGGAAATAAAACAAGCCTTTGAGATGAGATTTAATCAATTTAAAAGTTTGGAAAACCCATTTCACTTTATTTCTTATCCATACAAAACGAAATTCGATACAATGGAGTTGAACGAATTTAAGTGGTTAGGTATCCATGATTTAGAAATGGAATTAGTTAAATATTTAAAACAGCATAGATTGTAAAAATAAATTTGATAACTTGATTTCCGAAGTAGAAGGGAAAATGTCTGAAAATAGTGCAAATTATAATGATCCCACACTAAAAATTTACCAAACAATTTTATCTCAATGAAGAAACTTGCTAATGCTCTTTTAGCGCTGTTTGGATCCACATATTCACGTGAAAAATTGTTTTCATAGATGAATTTTGTAAAGGTCTACCAATAGAAATAAACTCCGAGATGAATCGACTACAAGATACCCGTTAAACAAATGAATGAGTTTCAAACCTTTTAGTAATAACAACTAACAGCACAAGCTTATACTAGGCACACAAATTACCATTCATTACGTACCTTAGAGAAACAGTCCTTAAATTGGAGGAATACCTTTGAGAAATCTAGTGTGGCGTTTTAAAATATTACCATTATTCCATTTAACACGTTATAAAATGTAGCTGCCAATATTCTTGTTAAATAAAAGCATTTTTATCGTCATCCCGTACTTTAATAATGAAGTTCTGCAAAGGGTTTCTTTACTTCGTTTATCGGTTTGGGTCACAAAACTTTTGTATTGGAGATTGTATAGAGAAACACTATTAATTCCCTTTCAATGCCATTACACAACAATCACGTCATCCTTTACCGCTATTGCAAAGACTTGTTTATGTTTCTTCTACTTGGCTCACATGACTACATATGTATTCGGTAAAACCAAGAACTTTTCTTAAATTGTTGCAGTATGAAACAAAACCATTTTAAACAAGGTCATTTGTAAAAACAAGATTTTTTGGTTTCAATGAAAACATTTCTTCCTTAACCCTCTAAGTGGGTGTTTGGATGAGGTATCTGGTCATTAGCAAAACTGACCAGATCTCGATGGAAGAGATATCTTGTCAACAAACAAATCTGAGCAAATCTTGATCTCGTCTCATCAAAAAATATTTTCTGCTTTAATCCTCTTCGTGGGTGTCTCTATGAGATATCTGGTCATTAGCAAAACTGATCAGATCTCGATGGACGATATATCTTGTCAGCAAAGAAAAACCACACCAGATCTTGACCTTGCTATCATCAAACATTGTCAGAATCTTGATGCCAAGATATCTCGTCATTAGCAAAATTTATCCGATCTTTATAGACGAGATATCTCGTCTAAACCACTTGGATGGTTCAGAGAAAACAAATCTACCCAACCCTCGTGGTGGTTTTCGTGACGAGGTCTTTCGTCTCTAGCAAAACTGACCAGATGTTGATGGACGAGATATCTCGTCATTAGACAAAATCTGATCATATCCTGATCTCGCCGTCATCAAAAACTGGCAATATCTTGATGACGAGATATTTCGTTAGTAACAAAATGTATCAGATCTTAATGGATGAGATATCTCGTCACAGTTACAAAACAGTCTAGCAAGGTAAGTACCCAACCGTTTGAAAAATAGCGAGCTAAAAATAGTTGAGTTGATCTAGAAAATTTTGTTAGAATAAACTGTGTGACATAGTTCGACATTCAAGAAGTTTTGCAGCTTCGAATTACAAAATTTCCGCTTATGCCGACTTTATACTGTGTATCAACTTTTCCTTTGAGAAGAAACTGGGTACTTTCTACGAAAATTTATTTCTACGTAATTTTTAATCACTTTTGATACGCCACACATTCATAATGGGTCTACTCCTCATCCAATCTGGGAAACTCAAACACTATTATTTTCCCTTTGAAGTTCAACGACATACCAGAAAAACTGGGACTTAAAACCAATATTTTCTCTTAAAAAAATCCAAAATTTAAAGCATATATCAAAGAGTGTAATCCTCTTCTATTTCAAAACGACTTTTCTAAAATCTTCATCAATTTACCCTAAAAATAGAAAAGTACCTGTAATGTTCCATAAATTTGTAATACTTTTCTTTTTAACTTCCACGAAATGTTTTTTAACTATATTGTATTTGGCATGCATATAAATATCGAAGACATTTCGACTGGATGTAAAAACATTTCTTTAAAATATATATTGGAGTATACATTAAAACACTAACTATGCCAATAGTAATTTTGTATAAGTTCAAAGCGAACATAAATTTTTGGAAATTTCGTCTCAAAACGGGTAATTATTTATTTGTATAAATACGCATCAACAAAGGACATAATATGTACCTACTTTCAAAGAAATAAATGACTCAATAAAAAGTTAGCAAAATCTTATTTTCTTTAAAGAATATGTAGGAAAATCCATTTACTACATTGTCTTGAAACCCTTTTGCTAACCACAATCACGGTAAAACAGGATATTTTTGTCCTTACAAGGAAAGGGTAAAAACTTGGGTCCACAAAATTAAATTTTCTTTACGTAAGATGACAATACTCTCCACTAAGGGGAGATTTAATCTCCGAGTAACCCAGATCTATCAAGCATTTATTTCTTATAGGAATGCCTCATATGCATCACCCTGTCGTAGTTGCAAGTGTCCCCGAAATCTCGGAATTTTTTTAATGTGTACGTATATCTTAGCGTTAAAATTGCAAGTAGAGCGTTCCTGTTGATTGTCACAAATTAGAGCAGCTACAGTGAAACTGTACAATGTCAAATTGTAAAGTTAGGACTGGTAAAAATGCCAAACTGTAAAGTTAGGACTAGTAAAAATGTATTTTACATAATTGATGTTTTTCATTTCCATACCAAAGTAAACTATCTAACAGATAATATCCTTCTTTTTAATCCTCTTTTAAAAGACAATCCTTTTCGGCACCACCCTCCTTCTGGAAATGTATCTAAATTAACGCTAAATTACTACAGCGCTTCATACATTTTCCAAATAAAATTCATAATTTTTGAGTTTTTCCAAAATCTATATAATTTTTTTACATGCCACACAAAAAAAGACGTTATTTTTTATCTCGTTTTGGCAACGCCGTACGATTGTTTGTTCAACACGAATCAATCTATATATATAAAACACTAACGTACGTGGACCAGAAATAGACGTTATTTATGTATCGTTGAATGGCAACAATCAACGTAAATAAAACAACCCAGATATTTTGAATTATTGCTGTTTTCAAATAGCCGAGGTCAAAATAGCCGAGGTTTTATGCAAAATAAGGAATTAAATTGTAGTATTTATGTTTGAACTGACTTTTTATTTCTTCCTTTGATGTGAAAGTAATTTAAACGTAATTTTGCTACCTGGTATCTGGCCACGTCAGAATTAATGTTTACTTTTTTAATTTGATTTAGAATTCCGTGTTTGGGTATTTGAGTTGACTGCGAGATGTTGCGGATATATTTGAGGATTCCCAAGTATTATAAATATGTGTTATTTTTGTTAATAAATCATTATTGTCTTTGTCAATATCGTTGAAAAGTTTTTTGTCCCATTATTCTATTTCACAATATATTCAGGAAGTCGAAATTCAACACGTTTGAATAGATACGTACGTGTTTTATTTTCAGTATTTTGTATTTTTTCAGGGATTGGAATTTTATTTTTGTTTGTATTATGTGTTCCGGTATATTACCTATTGCAGAAATATTATTTAGGAGTTAGATTTTAATGGTATGTCTATTTCCTGCTAAATATTACTAGACATGGGTAATTTTGTAGCGGTATATGTATATTTCGACCAACTTTCCTTAAATATTTGATTGAATACGCAATGATATGAAGATTTGTTTCATAAAAATAAATAAAATATACAAATCAAAACATGTTTAATTACGGTGTGTAAAAAAGTTTAAAAAAAAAGAACTATTACACACCGCCGAGCGATAGCCGGCGCAGCCCGGCTAGTTAAATTTATAGCGTTATCGGATGAAATTTTATTGAATAGTCGAGCTGTTGCTACTTACAAACATGCTGGGTATTCGATTTCCAAAGCAGCGCTCCCATTTAGAATTAAAATTTGCTCAAAGTTTTCATTTGAATTTTAAGTTGTTGGAGTTCTGATTCCAGAGGTACTGTATAACTTTTCTGTAGCACAAAAATTTATAGTTGAAAAATATTTTTTTGTAACATTATATTTTGTAATCAATCCCTTCTGTTAGGACACATGTCTTCATTGATGCGAGCAAAACCAGTGAGTAAGGTTCGCTCACCAAACCAGAGAGGACTACAAAGCAATCCTCCGGCGGTTGGCAAGCAGGGGGCGTCCCCCCTACTATTTATAAAACGCTGTGTGTTATTTTGAAATTTCAAAAAATTAGCTGGAAAATAAAAGAATTTCGGACTGAAATTATAAAGCAATTAAATTTTCTTAAGTGAAGTAATGAACACCGAACTCTTTCTATTGTAAGAGACTTTTCAAGTTGTAATTAAAAACCTTGTTAATGCATCTAGCTGAGTTTGGCTCCAGTGCCAGAAACGCCACAGTACCTATCAAGAAGTCAAATAAATCCAAAATTTCCAATCTTTGAAGTTCCTTTTGAATTCTGATTTCGTTAGATTTAAAAGCGAGAAACAAGGCATTCCGTCTTTCCAGGGAATTCCCGTTAGACGCGCAGAGACAGCTACAGCTGAAAGGAAACAAGAATTCCGAACTCAAACACAATCGATCAAAATCTCAATCCAACCCATCGAGAATAAAAGTAACGGATACGATCGATTTTGTTTTGAAAGTGTAGGACGTTACAAGGATTTGGGACGAGAGGAAAAGCTTTACTGGAGTAGGTCTTATTTCGAGAAAATATTCTCCAAGTAGTCTTTATCCAATGGATGGTAATGGTAATGGTAATTTTAGTTAACGTCGTACTAGAGTAACACAACGGGCTATTGACGACGGTCCGGAATCAGTCCCTTAAGGGAAAGATTCGAGGACAACACCTCGTTATTTTGAACCACGGTCAGATGACGAAGCAACACCTGAGCTGGCACCGCACTCTCCAAACTTCCACGCCAACCCAACGTGAGGACTTTCGGCCACGACAGATTTAAGGTGCACCAGCCGCCTCTACACCATACGTTTACAAACATCCATGCCCGGACCCGGATTCGAACCAGGAACCTTCGGATCTAGAGGCTAACACCTTAACCACTATACCGGTTGGTCGGCATCCAATGGATGAGTAATTGGTAATTATTAGTTAACGTCGAACGAGAGCAACACAACGGGCTATTGACGACGGTCCGGGATCAGTCCCTTAAGTGAAAGAACCGAGGGTAACACCTCTTAATTTTGAACCACGGTCAGATGACGAGGCAACACCCGAGCTGGCACCCTACTCTCCAAACTTCCACACCAACCCAACGTGAGGACTTTCGGCCACGACAGATTTGAGGTGCACCAGCCGCTTACAAACATCCATGTCCGGACCCGAAACCTTCCGATATAGAAGCTAACATCTCAAACACTATACCGGTTGGTCGGCCCAATGGCTGGGGTAGATTGCGACACTTTAAATGTTTTAAAAATTAATGATCATCGCATGGGAGGATGATAAACACACTTCCTTATCGTGACGACGAGTACAATAAATCAATTTTTTGCTAGGCATCTGAAATTATATTTTTTAAGAATTCATTGGAAATAGTTACCAAATATGTAATATCAAATGACCAGGCCAGTAAATAAAAATAAAAACATTTTAGACTTAACTAATGTTATCGGTCATTGCATGCCAGAATCCTTTTACGAAATAGAGGAACTTGACAGCGTCCCGACACTTTTTACCACACACACAAGGATATTTTATTGTCGATTAGACACAGCGTGGCTAGACCGGGGTTGCCCGTGATGTAAGTTATATATATGGTGTAAAATTTTCCGCAGATTTCAAATCTGTTGAAGTTTTCAATCTAACTTTAGCAATTCCGATTTTACGAAAAAAAAAATTAACAATCCCAGTCAAAATAGGACAGGGAATGTAATCTGTTTCTTTTATCGTCTGGCTGGAAAATCATTCCTCCGCGAAAAATCAAAGCGGAAACGAAAAAAATACATTTAGAATCTACCGCGATGCAAAAAACTTCGCATGATTCGAAAGCCTGATGGCAAGGTCAAGTGGGTTGAAAAGTCTAGTTTCCGGTATTTCTACGGTAGAAACGCGTTAAAGAACCTGTTGGAGAATAAAACTATTCAATTCATTTTAAAATGTTTTAGATTGAATTTTAAGATTCGCCCAAAAATTGCAAAAAATTCGGACTACCTTTCATTGCTGTAAGTGACATAGATCGTCAGGATTTTGCGGCCGCGAAACGTACAAACACTTTCTGTTATAATAGTAGAGATTCAAAAAAAAATGTAAAAAGTACCTGAGGATAACTTTGCACTGGAAGCAACACAACTGGCTATTCGCGACGGTCCGGGATGATCCAGCTTTAATGTGCCCTAGCCCCTTTGTATACGAAAGTCATTGGCTGAACTCCAACTCAACCCACCGGTTTCTAAACCGATACTCTTCCAAGCAGGCTACCACGGTCCCTCGGGCACCCATGGTCGTTGCACCCCGGTTGGAAAAACATCGGATTAGCAACTGGAGGGTTACGAGTTCAAATCCAGCCAAAGTCTATCGCGAACAAAGGGGCGCTGGTGCACGTTAAATCCGTCATGGCATCAAATGTCCTCACGTTGGCGACGGGTGCAAATTTGGAGAGTGGGGTGCCAGCTCAGGGTTTCCTCGTCATCTGACCTTGGTTCAAAATGACTTGGTGTTGTCTTCGGATCTTTCCCTTAAGGGGTTTTGATCCCGGATCGTCATGTATAGCCTGTTGCGTTGCTCCAGTAGGACGTTAATTAAAATGTATCAAGATGTATCATGTACCCTTGGGTACTCTAGTCTCCAAACTTCCAACTACACATCCTTCGAAATGTAGACATGCCATCCAAAAATGAACACTGTAGCAATGATGCATGCTCACACGGCTAGCTAACACTTAAATTGAATTTATTTACATACAGCATAAACTACAGAAAGTACAAGACTTTCAAGCACACAAAATATACTTAGAAGGTAAAGGGCGTGTTTACTATCATAGACTACAGCCTAGCTGCTGCTTACTCCAGGGTTGGAGTTACACAGCGAAAGTTTTTTTCAGTCCGCTAGGGGCCGTTGTTTGTTCCGTTACAACACGTCAATTTTATTACAAATTAATTTTTGCCATCCTGTAAATTACATGTTTTATTTTTCTGTCCCAAACATTACAAATTTATTTATATTTTGAAATGAAAAAATAATTAAAGTATTAAAATCGTATTCCGTAAAAATGATTTTTTGAAAAAAAATAGTTTTTTTTTCAGCAAGTAAATTGGTAAAACAATCCACAAGCAATCTCACAAAACTTTCCACCTTCACCAAATATACCAAATTATGGTTGATTTAAGTATAGTTAAGCTGCGCATAATAAATTCAAATAATGTATTCACTAAACTAAAATGTATTTTATAAGATATATATAACATCTGTTTAAAATATATTGAATAAAATTTATGCGCTATCTACTCAAGCACAAAAGAAATAAAACGGGAAGGATGGACGGACAGACTGAAGTTAAGTCACCAAATGACAATGAGTACTCGCAGTATGCAAAGCTGCATGAAAGCATGTTGAGCTGTTTGGACACAGTGCGGACTCGCAACATACAGACATCAAACGCAGAAACCAGCGATTTTTCATGAGAATGATCCAAAATGGATAAATAACTAAATGATATGCGAATATTCAATTTACCTTTTTATTGATATGGATGGCATTATTTAAAATGAGCAGAAATCGATGACCAGTAAATTCAATACAAATGTAAGGTTAAAAGAAAAACGGCATTTTCTAAGATTATATAATGAAAGGGGAGTATCTAGTATGTATCTAGACATGAACTCTCCTTTATAACAATGGAAATCAATATACAAACAAGGTTGCCATACGTTTAAAGCTTGTCCTAATCAAGCCGTATTACTTTTACGCTCTACTAACCACAAAACTTTTCGAGCGATTTTATTTTTGACACTATTTCTACCACTAACACTTTCTTATCCGTTCTCACGTCTATAACATCTATCGATAGAGTGAGATTCAATTTGTTTGCTTGTGGCTAGTGATGTGTCTCTAGTTGCATCTGCATTAAATCATGCATCGCCGAGCAAGCATTTAACTATTTGCATCCATTGCAAAAATGATATTGCATCTAAGAAAGCGAACTCGACGGATTATCTGATTACAATTAGGTAACATTTTTGAGATATCTTCAGCATTTATTAAACACTGGATATTAGTACTATTGGTACCCAATAGTAACAGGATTGCCGCCGGCGACTAAAACGCGAAATTGTGCTATTTTTCCATCTTGGCGAAAGAGTATAATTTTTAGCCAAATCGTCTCAGAAGCTCCAATTTCAAAATTTAGTCGAACTTTTTTGAAAATTCAAATGTCAATAAAACATGTGTCCCCTGCTTAACAATAACGGACAGGAAAATATTTTTCGGGTTTTCTTTAACCACAATTTTTTCAAATGACGCCAATTTCAAAGTTTTGGCTTCAAGCCGTGACAACCAAGAACAAAGACGTAAAAAACTGGTTGCTAGATTATTATAAACGTTTTAAATCATTTAATTTTAATCTTTAAATATCTTGGCGAGATCTTTATATTTGAGCAACCAAAATTGCTACTAAAATAAGATTTAAAAGCACACTTTTTTGCTATTTCTAAAAATGTATGGTACTTAATGCTATACTATTTCATACGTGCTTTGACATTTGGCACAGCGCGCAGTAAATTAATTAGTTCTGTATGAGTAATTTGGTAATTTTTTATTAACGTCGTAACTAGTGCAACGCAACGGGCTATTTACGACGGTCCGGGATCAATCCCTTAAAAGAAAGATCCGAGGACAACCACTCGTAATTTCGAACCACGGTCAGATGAAGCAACACCTGAGCTGGCACCCCACTCACCAAACTTCCACACCAACCCAACGTGAGGACTTTCAACCACGACAGATTTAAGGTGTACCCACCGCCTCTACTCCATACGTTTACAAGCCGACCAACCGGTATAATGGGTAAGGTGTTAGCCTCTAGATCGAAAGGTTCATGGTTCGAATCCGGGTCCGGGCATGGATGTTTGTAATCGTATAGTGTATAGGCGGCTGGTGCACCTTAAATCTGTCGTGGCCGAAAGTCCTCCCGTTGGATTGGTGTGGAAGTTTGGAGAGTGGGGTGTCAGCTCAGGTGTTGCTTCGTCATCTGACCGTGGTTCAAAAATACGAGGTGTTGTCCTCGGATCTTTACCTTAAGGGACTTATCCCGGACCGTCGTCAATAGCCCGTTGTGTTGCTCTAGTACGACGTTAACTCAAATTACCAATTACATATCTTTCCCTTAAGGGATTAATCCCGGACCGTCGTCAATAGCCCGTTGTGTTGCTCTCGTTCATAGCTAATTAAAAATTACCGTTACCATACGTTTACAAATATCCATGCACTGACATCTTGTAATTACATCCTTACTCAATTTGTATCCGGTTTTAGTTATGAATGGTTATTTCAAGATCTTAATTCATCCTAGAAAAACCTAACTGCCGATAAAATAAAACCTTCTGCACGGAATTCACTGAAAGTAGATTAAAATTATCGTTTTGTAGATAGATTCTTTAAAAATGATTATTGAAATGATGTTCCTCCATCGCAGCCAATGTATCTCTGCCAACGAAAGTCACTTGGGTTCAACCTTACAAGACCGAAATGAAAATTTCCAGAATAGTCGGAAATCCTAGAAGGCTCGTATATGTTACTTCTCAATTCAACTCACCAGAATCAATCTGTTTCAGTTGACTACCGGTAATAGCAGATTCTGATCGAACGTAAAAGTTTTTCAAATTCTTTTTTTCTCACGTACTGTCTTTGATGAAAGGTTTTTTTTTCTGGAAAGGAATTGTAAGCGTAAATCCCCGAGATAAACATATCGAATCCTTCAAACAAGTGAACACACTTAACAGACTTCATCTCACACTTCTTTCAAGACAAGTATTTAGTTACAGTTCGGGTTCAGTCAATAGAAACAGGAAAAGTTTGAAAATAAGGAATAAAAAAACACAAAGGAATGAGAATTTCTATTTCCTTGTACTAGTTCGGCTTTTTGCGGCCATTTTTTTTTTAACTGACTTGCAATTAGACTTTAGAAAGTACATGTTTTCATGCGATTTTTGTGTTAGGACAGGATTTATTTTTCAAGCTAAATTCTGGTAGTGGAACGTGTGTCCTGTATGTATTCCGAACATTAGTCACTTGTTTTTCCTTTTTGATTTAAGTACATCAAAAAAAAAATCCGAAAAAGGATTTTTTAAGTGATATACGATGGTTGACTGGTCAATATACCAATTAGATAAAACGTCCACAATTGGTGATAATCTTCACTTAAAGTTACCTCGCTTTATCATACGAGAACGTTTGCCTAATGGGAATATCTCTTTCAGTAAGCTTTGTTTTACACTTACGTACATAATTAATATTTTTTCAATTAACCTCGTACTAGAGCAACACAACAGGCTATTGACGACGGTCCGGGATCAATCCACTTAACCTCCGGTTTCCTAAAAAAGTGGAGCCGTTATCTAACAGCAGTGATACGACGTGATGCCGCTGCGCGTGCGAAACTTGGCGGCAGTTTAAACAGAGTCTAGAGGTGTCAACTTAGACGGACAGAATACGTTGGAGAATGGGCAACACAGACGGCTGTCGTGGTTTATTTTTTTCGAGAAACAAAACAAAGTGGCTTTTTTATTCTCTTGTCCAAAGTTTCTAACTTCGGAATCGTCGAAGATAAAAGAGAAAATTTCAACGGATTTCAAATCAGCGTAAAATTCTACGCCAGATCCGATACCAAAAACAGTTTTACTATTCAATTATTTACCATTGGATTATTTAATTATTTATTTTTTTTAAAGAAAATCACTTTGAAAGTATGGTTCTGGTGTAAAATTTTCCGTAGATTTCAAATCCGTTGAAATTTTTATTCTATGTTTAACGATCCCTATTTTACAAAAACGAACTAAACAATGCCAGTGAAAAATAGTTGTTTGTTTTGCTTCCATCCGCTCGAATCATTTGGCGCAGGAAATGAAATGTCGCCGCTACAAAAGAAGAAACGTTCCCCATCCGTTTGAAACCGATCTGACGATCGTCTAACGAATTGCGGCTCCTCTTATTTTGGTTATGCTCACAAGCAATGCTCTCTAGGAAATCAACGCCATCTGTTTGTAGAAAAAACTTTTTAGTGACGTCACCCGCAGCTACACCACGGCTTCTAGATAGTGGCTTCGCTTTCTTAGGAAACTGAAGCTTAATGGAAAGATTCGAGGATAACACCAAGTCATTTAGAACCACGGTCAGATGGCGAGGCAACACCTGAGCTGGTACCCCACACTCCAAACATCCCACTCCAACCCCAAGTGACATGGTTTAAGGTGCACCATGACTTGTTTAAAGTCAGGACGGACCAGGAACCTTCTGATCTAGAGGCTAACACCTTAACCTCTCGTGTGGGAGGTCGGCTAAATGAAAGGCACCAACGCAATAGAGTAGCATGATCCTAATTATTCACAAAATAATTTGCAATAAAATATACAGATGATGAAAAACTAAAGTTTAGCAAAAATGTACTAATTATTGTACTACTTTTATTGATTTTATGGGATATTTATCAAAATATAATGTTGAGGAATGGCATAGTATCATGCCAGTACACTTAATTGCCACATGTTTTTCATCCGACTCAGCAGGCACGCCACTCTCCAAACATCCATACCAGTCCAACGTGTGGACATTTGAGGGCACGCCGGATTTAACATGCCCTTTTGTGCACTTTGCTTGCATTCGAACTCGCAACCCTCCGTTTGGTAGTCCGCTGCACATCCAACCGAGCTACCACGGTCCGCTTTTAAAAATGGAGAACCAGGCTCCAGAAACTAGCTAAGCCCTCTAGACAGACTAGTATCGGCGTTTCAAAAGTAGTAACATCCTATCGCCGATGGTTACTAGCGTAGTAGCCACATCCAAGGCGTCATTGCCACCAACTTGTCTGGTGGTTCAGGTGTTAGCCTCTAGATCGGAAGGTTCCTGGTTCGAATACAGGTCAGTGCATGGATATTTGGGAGCGTACGGTGTAGAGGCAGCTGGTACACTTTGAAATAAGTCGTAGCCGAAAGTCCTAAAGTTGGGTTGATGTTGAAGTTTGGAGATTGGGTACCTCGGTGTGTACCCCCCCGGTGTGTACCTCGGTGTACACCCCCTCACAGGTGTTGTCTCATAATCTGACCGCGGTTCAAAATGACGTGGTGTTGTCCTCATATAATTTTCCCTTGAGGGATTGATCCCGGACCGTCCTCAATAGCCAGTTGTATTGCTATAATATGACGTTAATTAAAATTACCAAACCAACGCGCTATTGAGACTCGGTTGGTAAACGATAATTTTTAATTAACGTCGTACTAGAGCAACACAACGCAGGCCCGGATGCAAGAGCATCGGATTAGCAACCGGAGGGTTGCGTGTTCGAATCCTGCCCACGACCGTCGTGTACATCGGAGGAGGATGCACGTTAAATCCGTCATTACCTCAAATGTTCTCATGTTGGTGTGGTGTGGAAGTTTAGAGGGTAGGGTACCAGCTCGGGTGTTGTCTCGTCATCTGAATAGTGGTTCAAAATTACGTGATGTTGTCCTCGGATCTTTCCCTTAAGGGATTTATCCCGGACCGTCGTCAATAGCCCTTTATGTTGCTCTAGTACGAGGTTAATTAAAAATTACCAAATTACCAACTAGAAGCAAATATTTTCTAAAGATATTTACAAAACGGCAATAAACTACATTTTCAGTTAATCCCGATTGGGATCGGGCGATAGTATTTGGACGACAGAAGTAATATCTCCACAGAACGTCTGATTTGTTTGCTTGCACTGAAAGTCAATCTCTCCCATAAGCACCTATAGACTGCCATTTTTCCTTATTTTGATCGTGGTAACAACACTTCTAACTGTAAACGAAAACACTGCCCGTGGATTAAGGAAATGTACTTCAGATGAATAAGGAGTTAAACTGTATTTTAGGTACTATATATTTGGTAGGGATTAATGCAAATTTGCCATACATGTGATCCACCTTGAGAGATTGAATTTTTGAAATAAACATTCAGAGAAATACAGGGTGTTTTTTTAAGTAAGGGCACCAGTTTAGTTTGAAATAATTTTTAAATACACTCATTGCCATAAAAATTTGTGCACCAAGAACTAACTGTGGGATCGTAACAAAACTTGGCATGAAGGTACATGTCGACCAGATATGCAAATGATTATAAATGCAGCATGATTGCGCATTGCGTAATGCCACTAGAGGGTGTTGAACTTCGTTCTCCTTGGAGTATAAAACAGGTAAGCAGAGATTGTTTGAGTGTACTTAATCTTTTGCAAAGGAAACGCTGAGGTAGACATGCTGTTACGCCGCCATCGAAGACAGTATGAGCAGCTGTCAGAGTTCGAGAGGGGAAGAATCATCAGGATATCAGGATGATGGAAACTGGGTAGTCAGTTCGGCGAGTAACTCGCCAAGTTGGCCGTTCTGATTTTACTGTGAGGAGGTGTTGGAACAAGTGGACAGAAGAGACGTCATTTACACGACGACCAGGCTCAGGACGCCCTCGACAGACCAGTCGTCTAGAAGACGGTCACATCATACGAAACGCAAGCGTAGAGCCAACTTCCTCATTGGCCGCTATCCAGACACAGGCAGCACCTTCACTACGGGCCCCTGTGTCTTCCAGAACCATCGCAAGGCGCCTGGCTGAAGGACATCTGGTATCGCGGCACCCATTACATGTGCTGCCACTGATACCCACCCACCGACGCCTCCGTTTGGAGAGGTGTTGCGCATGACGGGATTGGACTGCAACGGAATGGAACCAGGTCGTCTTCAGCTACGAATCTAGATTCAATTTGAACAGTGATGACAATCGTGTACGTGTGTGGAGGCCCCGTGGTGAATGCCTCAATCCTGATTTCGCTTTACAGCGACACACCGCTCTAACAGCTGGTGTGATGGTATGGGGTGCCATTGCTTACGATACACTGTCACCCCTAATATTGATCCATGGCACAATGACAGGCCAGCGGTACGTCCATGACATCCTCCTTCAGCCCCATGTGATGCCACTCATGGCAGGGCTCCCAGGAGCCATTTTAAACAAGACAATGCTCGGCCACACACAGCAAGGATGTCACAAGACTGCCTACGCCACATTACCACCTTTCCATGGCCTGCTCGATCCCCAGATTTGTCACCAATCGAGCAAATCTGGGATCATTTGGGAAGGCAAGTTGGACACCCTACGAGTTTGGTCGAACTAGAGGGGCGTTTACAGCAACTGTGGAACGCGATGTCTCAGGACATCATACGGGACTTGTATGCCTCAATGCCCGCTCGTATCGCATCGTGCATTCACGCTAGAGGGGGTCCAACAGAGTACTAAAACTTCCATTCATTTGTACTTTTTTCTGCAATAAATGATCCTTTTTCTTTGATTTTCTAATCAATTACTTATATCAAAGTAGTACTTACATGTGTAAAATTTCGTTTCATTTTGACGACTTTTTCTTGGTGCGCAAATTTTTATGGCAATGAGTGTATTTTATTTATTTATTTAAAAATACAAAATTTTTCCGCAGCCGAATTTGTCTACAACCTAGTTGATTGCCTCTCGTTCTGAACTTCTTAAGGGCACTTCTAACACTAGAAGTCTACGGCTCAATAGCTTGAGCAAAACTATCGCGAATACATTGAACAATTCACCCGCAAATGTGCTCAAACGTAATGGAAATTTGATCGATACTTGCCGGGTGATCCAGCAGGATTATTTGGTTAATGTCCAATTCCATTAAATTTTGTCGGGTTAAAAAATATTTAATTAATGAAGATCAAACTCAGTAGATAAAAACTGAGCAGATCCTGAAGGACGACATATCTCGTCATTAACACAGTTGGTCAGGTCTTGAAGGAGAAAATATCTCGTCGAAACCACTTGGAGGGTGAACAGTGTGTTTGACTGAAAAATATATTCCAAAACTAAGTGGTGTACAAACGTTACACCATTGTTAATCCGCCATTTATTTCAGACACAGAAAACTAACCATAAAACATTTGTTCCCCCATATCCCAACTGGATTGAAGTTATATGGAAGAGACAAGTCTATTTTCAATTCGTTCGATTACGCTGCAAGAATAGATATAAGTCTGCAAATAAAATAAATTCCGAATACACTGAACTGCGTGAGAATTGGATTTCGCTGCTAAGGCATAATCCCATGAGTTTGATGGAAACATACATACATCTCTACTGTTCTCTGACAGTTTTAGCCAGAAACAATACTTGATAGTAAATTGTAATAGCTGTTACTTCTATAAATTCTGTACAACAAAGGGATAAAATAAAGTACATGCGCTGCCTAGAGAGCATTTTATCAGAATGAAAATGTATCTATCGTCGTGGGTGTAAAAATACATTGACCGAAAAAGAAAATATTTACTGAACAGTTGTTTTTTTTGAATATTAACTTTTAGTCAAAATATAAAACAGTTTAGAATTTTGAAGGTTCTATATATTTTTCAAACCGTTTGCCATGGCAATGTAGGTCTTATCAATACAATGAGCTATTAGTGTCTCCAAAAAAAATTGTCATTAAGGGGACCAGTGCACAAAAATGTTTCAAAGTTTTGATTAATTTTTTATAAATTTAAATGAATGTTAATAGTCATAACGACAGTTACGTTTTTTAACACTAAGCTTAATTATTTACCGATTTTGATACGGTTTGTTTTAAAATATTCTAAACAGTCTAAATATAATGTTTTAAAAATGAATTTGTAAAATCGATTTTTGAAGGTTGAACGGTACTAACTCACCTTATTTAGCTTTATTTTAGAGACATTTGCCACGCATGAACACTTAAGCGTTAACATTGTCGGTATCTCAGAAATAAAATTACGTATTATCCCCTTTATTGTAAACTCTTCAAAAAAATTGAATATAAATAAATATTCATCCAATTTTTAGTTGCTATTTATATAAAGCAGTAAATTAAGGCAACTAGGTATAGTACTCCATTCGTTATATCTTTTCTATAAATCGAGATAAATAGCCCATTTTGTGATCGTAAGCAATATCTTCGTCAAATGCGGCTAAATTCGTATTGCAAAAATATAAAAGTTACAATACAAAAAAAAAGTTATTAATTTAAAGAAAATCACATTCAAGGTATCGATCTAGTGTAAAATGCTCCTCAGATTTCAAATCTGTTGATTTTTTTTACTCTATCTTTAACGATCGCGTAGATGGAAAATTGTACAAGCGAATAAAAAAGCCCTTTTGTTTTGTTTCTCGAATAAAAAAAAAACCACGACAGACAAAACAAGTCGCCGGAGACTGAACATCCTCGGCGACTTTTTTTTCGTCTCTCATACTGGACACTAGGCACGGGAGTATGTGTTGGTGAAAGTCTCTCATACCGGTCCTCTGCGAGTCTTCTCGTGTGAAATGCTCTTATAGTTTCTCTGTAAGTTCCGTCGCCTTCATACCGGTATGAGAGATCGATATCCTTCGTGTGCAGGCGCCCTAAGAGTTTTTTGTTTTGAGTATGGAACCGAGATTGACAAGAGTTTTTTGGTTTGAGTATGGAATTGGGATCAGTAAGCGTTTTTTCTTTTAAGTATGGAACTGGGTTTGGTAAGTTTTATTTTGTTTTGACTATGGAACTGGGATTGTTAAAATTTTTCTTTTGGTTTAAGCCTGCAACTGGGACTGTAAAGTGTTTAGATTTGATGCAAAATGCTTTTGAGCAATAGAAATACCATATTAAAAATCTTACCGAACCCTTTTTAATGAGGAAACGTAAATGTCATAAAAATGTTTTTATTACTTTAGGACTAATTAAATATAAATTCTTCAAGTAACGAGAAGTCTTGTATGAAACCCTTGCAAGCTGTTCGATATCAGAAACTGTCTTTTTTGTACCCACTATTTTGATAGCTATAACATGAAACATTTTAAAGTTTGATAACTTATCTGAAGTTTAGTTAATTTTACTGTGATATGGCGTTTTAATAAAAAAAAGAATTACTTCTATCTATTTCTGACAATCTTTAAATATCCGGTATACTGTTTATCGTGACTCTACTCGTTAAAATGGTACATGTTACAAAAATATCAAACCAGATTCCTGAGGTAAAAAACAAAAAGAGAAAGTAAATGAAAAAATTAGGTAAGGGAAACTCAATTTCGAAAAAATGTGTTCGGGGTTTTTTTTCTTATGCTTTATATTATTTTTAAAATAAATAATGAAATGTAGTCATTAAACTAGTGTTTAATAATATTCTTACTCAAAAAAATATGTTGTGCAGTAAAACGATTTTTCACAAAGTTTTGTACTTTCTATAAAATGTAAATTTCCATTTTTTTTAATCATACGATATACACCAAGAAGTGTCCATTCAAACACAATGAACACAAAATTTGTATCATTATTTTTTGACAAAAAATATTCAAGTAAAACTAATTTAACTTAATTTTTGCTTTTCATCTAACTCATACTTTTGGATAGAAGCATTGAAAAACATTGCATTTCTTTCTTTCTATTATAAAAAAAATTTCAATCTTTTTCAGGTTTATTCGCTTTGTGACTGGTAGATAGAGAGTCACGTGATATTGAGTCTTGTGGTTGTTGTTGTTGTGGCTAATCCTTCAGGATCTAGCAGCAGCTAGATCAAATCCATGAGACCATGAACTCTAGCAAAGTCAAGCACCAGGAGTGGGCAATGAAGGATATCCGTTAAAGTGAGCCCCAAGCAATCGAGGATATGTTCGGGGGAAGCCGGTAACAGTTGGCAATTGGTACACGTTGGGAAGACCCTGCGGCCAGAATCGGTCCACTGATAAGTCTCGAGACAGCCGTTTGATCCTGTCTGTCTTCGCCGAAATCCGATACGCCTCCTGGTCTTTTTCTACCGTACCAGGGATGGGCAGGGGGGGGGGTGAGCCAAATCTGCCGGTCACTATTTTTCGCCATGGAGAAAATCTCTTGAAAAGTAAGATCGGTACAGCTACACTCTACGTTTATGAGTGATGGCAACGGCTTGGCGATTTTTTTTGGCGCGCTTCTAGTAGCGAGTTACGATAAATTAAGGCAACCCGTTTTTCGTTTCGGTTGTTATGGTTTTCATGGCAACCTCGACAAACGGAAACTTTCAATTTTCATTTTGAATATTCTAGAAAGTTCTTCCAAAATCCGTTCAAGTCGTTTGATTTCATTGATTCGTTTGAAATTTTTTCTTTCCTCCCATTGGTTATTTTGATTTTAAAATATCCTTTGATTGCATTGGCCGTTTAAATTTTTTTTTCTTTGATACCATTGGTTTATTTATTTGTATTTCTACAGTTGTGGAATTTTTATTTCATAATAATTTTTTTTCACGGCAGAGTTTTGACGTATTGTTTTTCGCATTTGTGGAATATTCTTGTTTCGTAATTTTTTTTCTCGGGACCGTTCTGATGTATCAGGTTGTATTATTTCTTCCTTTTTTTCTTTTAAAAATCTTTTTCTTTTTCAACTTGCCTACTGTATTTAGTGTAATTGATAAGTTTCATGGTATTTTTTACCCAACATTCGTAGCTTAGTTTCTCTGCTGGTTCACAAATGTGTTTTGATATGTGCTTAAGTTTACTACTTTTTGTGAAAGTTTTTTAAAATATTCTTTTCAAAACGTTCTGAAAATGTTTAAAAAGTGTGTTGTAAAAAGAAAAAAAGTTTTGACAGTAAAGAGTTAGGAATTAATTATTTCCTTGGCGACTTTAGAAGAGCGCCAAAAACAATCGCCAAGGCCGTTGCCACCGCTCATAAACGTAGACTGTAGCTGTACCGTAAGATCATAGTCTGTAGTTACCGTTGCAGAACAGCCATTTTTTGCCAAGAAGTCTTGTGGTTCAATGGGCTAATGAATTTGAAACACGCGCCGTCGATAAACACAGTTATATTTTTTAATTAACTAGGGGGCTCCGCCCCCTGCTCGCTTACGCTCGCCAACCCCCGGGAATTGCTGCGCAATCCCATTTGGTTTGCTTCGCAAACCAACACTCCTTTCACAGATGTCATTTGGTTTGCTTCGCAAACCAACATTCCTTTCACAGAGTGAAACTATCTGAATAATTCGTATTATGCTGATTTCACTTTCCGGTACATGACGTCACAGCGAGGGCTTCGCGCCCTGCTCGCTTACGCTCGCCGACCCCGGGGATTGCTACGCAATCCCGTTTGGTTTGCTTTCTCAAACCAATACTTCTTTCGCAATTGGTTTCACTTTTTTTTGCTTTAACACTTAATGCACCCTAAACTAATAGCCGCATCAGTAAAAAATCTTCTGTATCTTGTTCCCTGTACAATTTTAAGTAAACAGTGTTAATATCAAAACTTTACGATTGTACTTTGTCGGTAAACTGTCTTGAGAACAGAGGGAAAAAAGCGAGCCTTTTTCCTCGCCAAATAAAAAGAAATCGTTTTCATGGCAATTGTTGCTACGATAAATTTGATATCTGGCAAACCCGATAGTAGAAAATGCAACCCACTGCTGTTTGCGGAACCAGCTATGCGAACTGAAAAATACGAAATTTGTGTCACCAACTTTTGATTGCATCGAATTTATTTATGAACCAATTTAAAAAATAATTGTACCGTAAGAAAGAGTACATTGTGAGGTATACTGCAATATTTTTAAAATTAAAAACTAACAGTAATACTATATAGATATGACCATTTTAGTTTTGAATCGGAAGTTACGATCTGAAAGTTCCGAAAATTGTATGACCTACTTTTAATTGCATCGATTTTGTTTATTAACCAATTTGAAAAATAATTGTACCATAAGAAAGAGTGTAATGTAGTGTATTCAGTGATGTTCTCAAATTTAAAAAATAATGGTTTTTGCCGTAGACATAACGGTTTTAACAAAACGTAGCGAAAATATCCGAAGATTCCGAATTTTGTATCACGAACTTTTGATTGCATCCAATTTAATTATTAACCGATTTCAAAAATAATAGTACCGTAAGAAAGAGTATATTCTGAGGTATACTGCGATATTTTAAAAATTAAAAACTAATAGTAATTAGATATAGATACGGCAGTTTTAAAAAAAAGTAACAAAAATGTCCCGATTTTTCCCGAATTTCAAAAAAATATTATCAAGAACCACATTTAAATTTAAAAAAAAACTCGACGAGCTGCAAAAATATACGTTGAGAGGTACTCTTAAAAAAAAACTCACGACTAAAGACTGAAATTTTGAATGTGTTTTGCTCACTCGCGGAAGAAATTGCACTTCTTCAACTTTAACACTTAATAAAACCTAAACTAATAGCTGCATCGGAAAAAAATCTTAATAATTATCCAGGGAATACGATGAAGAACAAAGCATGTTAATTTCATATTTTTCCGATCAGTACTTTCTCGGGAAACCGTCTAAGAATGGAGCTAAACAACAAAAATTTCAATTCTGCGGCGGCGGTAACTTTTTTTTAATATAGAGAGATTCATAAAATTTGAGAGCACGCGCTAGAAAATTGGAAAAGTTTACTAGGATTATTTGTACCCCAAATACTATGTCTTATTTATGTAATTTGCTTTCTTCAGTTTTCACTGTTATCTAATTCAGAACAATAGAAGTAAAGCCAATAGAAGTTCGCTCTCGGCAGCCCAAACTTAATTCACTTTTGTAATAATAACAATTTACCCTCGAATCCTTTTAGCAAGTAAAAATCACGGAAGTAGTAACGATAATGGAAGTGCCTTTACTTTGAACTGTAGAAGCCAAAACCGCGGAGCCATCTTGGTGTGTTGAAAACATTGTGCTCATGCATGTTAATCAACGTGGTTATACTGTTTTTGAACTTCTATGGTTTTTGATTGACGATTTTAACCAAATAAATAGCACCATTTTCTTAGTTTTGATTTGGATATGACGTCTTGTGTCGCATACGGGTGGACAAATCGAAATACAAAGAAGATCCCTGGAATATCGTTTCATAGGTAAATTTAATTTGATGTATCTTAAGGCTGATAGATTTTTGAACTGTAACTTCTATATAGGTGTTCAAGCAGCATTATATTCAAAATTAGAAGTATTAATAAACATTTAAAAATTATTTTGAAAAGTTTATTGATTTATCTAAAGGGGGGGATTATTAATTTTATTTATTAGTTAACAGAATTGTACGATTTGGATTTTTTAACCTACCAGTTGTAATAAGAGTTAGAAACTGCGGTACAGTTACACTCTACGTTTATGAGTGATGGCGACGGCTTGGCGATTTTTTTTGGCGCACTTCTAGTAGCAAGTTACGATAAATTAAGGCAACCCATCTTTCGTTACGGTTGTAGTGATTTTCACAGCAACCTCAGCAAACGGAAACCTTCAATTTTCATTTTGAATATTCTAGAAAGTTCTTCCAAAATCCGTTAAAGTCGTTTGAATTTTTTTTCCTCCCATTGGTTAGTTTATTTTTAAACTATCCTTTGATTGTATTGGTCCTTTTTCTGTGATAACATTAGTCCATTTATTTGTATTTTGACAGTTGTGGAATTTTTATTTTATTATAATAGTTTCACGAAAGGATTAAGAGTTTTGTTTTTTTGACCATTTTCGTTTTCATTATTTTTTTACGAAAGTATTCTGACGTCATCAGGTTGTATTATTTCTTGCTTTTTTTCTTGTGTAAATCTTTTTCTTTTTCAACATGCCCACTGTATTTAGTGTAATTGATAAGTTTCAGGGTATTATTACCCAACATTCGTAGCTTAGTTTTTCTGCTGGTTCACAAATGTGTTTTGATATGTGCTTAAGCTTACTACTTTTTGTGAAAGTTTTAAAAATATATACGTTTTAAAACGTTCTGAAATGTGTTTAAAAAGTGTGCTATAAAACGAAAAATATTTGTGACAGAAAAAGAGTTAGGAAATATTTCTTTCCTTGACGACTTTAAAAGTGCTCCAAAACAATCACCAAGGCCGTTGCCATTGCTTATAAACGTAGAGTGTAGCTGTTCCAAAACTGCTTTTTAGGAAAGTTTAACTTTTATTTAATGATAAAGTATTACAGTCAAATAAAGAGTAGAGGTATATTTAGAACATGGGTGAAAATATCACCTCATGTTACATGCTTTAGAATGAAACAGCTTTAGCTAACAGTTATAAAATTCGAATTATAAACATTACTTTTGGTTTTCTAAAACGCATTTCTTTTAGCTAAGTTCTTTTGCGTTGATCAACTAAGTAACTGCTTGAATGCTATTGAAACCTTGGACTGTGAGCAACTTGTTAATGAGTGCTTTAGAAGACAAGGAAATACTTAAAAGATTGTAACTGTATGAAGTTTTTCAAAACACTTATCTCTTGAGCCAATGGTTAAGATTATGAGCTCATACAATTTATGCTTACAGTCCTAGGTTTTACTGTATTTGCATGTATTACAATTTTAGAAAGTATTCATAGTAAAAAAGACCTTTCTATGGATGGATTTGTGTGTACAGACATAACGTATTCAATAATCAGTCTTAAATTTATCAAGCATGTTTATTTTAGTTGTTTTTTAGATTGAATTAGTTTATGTTTATAAATTTTGTGTTTTAATAGTCTAAGATTAACAGTAAAACCTGTATTACTGTTGGGACTTGGAAAAAGTATGGTTAGACAAGTTTATCATTAGACAGGGACCTCTATACATAGGTTTCAATGTATCTATCAATTCATTGTATCTAACTAAAATAATTTTCATTTCAGGTTTCCCAAAGACCCAGAACGTAGAGATGCATGGATATGCAGTGCATAATCATAAAACAGTGCATAATGAGAAGTAAAATACCACAAGAAAATAAATATTTGGAATGGATGATTGGGCCAAAAGTGTGTATTTCAATCTATGCAGGAATGAATAAACTGGCGTTTTTTTGTTTTTCTCATTTTTTTTTACATCATTCTGATAATTTTTAAAGAAAAAGGAGTTAAACCTGGACCTAATTCATGAAACAACGCAAAATAACAGACATATTTGGAGTAAATACCACACAGAAAAATTAGAAGATTTGCAAGCAAAATTTGTTCGATTGTATTAAAAAATTCGCGGCAGAGAGGATTAAGTTTTTTTTTTTTTTTTTTTTGACAAAAAATGCAAATAATGGCCATTATCTGGAGGATTCCGGATTTTGTACTGTATAAAGGATAAAAATTACATGAATACATGAAAGGTTTTATCCTTAAATTATAGTAACAAAAATCCAATACACAATTGCGCCGTAAGTAAAAATTTTTCCCTTTTCATAAGAAAAAAAAAAAATACTGATGGAAGAATCTGGCGAAAATTTCCGGGAAATTTTTCCCTCTTCATAAGGGAAATTTCCCTTTTCTCTGCATCGACGCTGTTTCCGGAGTGTACCATACATTAGGCGGAGTTGCGGATTTTCGATGCTTTTGCGGAGAAACTCCGGAAGTTCCGGAGCACTTGGCAACTCTGGAAAGGTGAAGTACGTGTTTACAAACACATTATGATCAAAACGAATTCCATATTCGCTATAATATTTCTAAAGATAGGTTTCAAATGTCAACTGTACAACATTTCGTGTCCTAAAGTTGTGAACATACTCAGCCTATTTCACAAAATCACATTGAAAACGCGAAACATGTTTTTGTTACGTATACTTTTGCATGTAGAACAACTTTCTAGACCAGGGAGACACTGAATTAGATTGAATTCGTTTCGATTTTCTACGCATGTCTACCCTTTTCTCTCATAAAATCGTTTCTCATGCTATGTACACTTAATATCGTAATTTTAAACCACAATTTCCTTTTAAGACCACAAATTTTGAAACCTGGTTGCTGAGAACGTGGTAGAGGGTGCAGTTGCTGTGTAAGGGGATTAAGAAACAGTAATTCAACCGTTTTTGCTCCGTATCAATTCACTCTTCGTGCAGACGTTATCACTAGACATAAACATCAGATCCTAAATTCAGATTTTGAGCACTTTTAAATCGATCTTCGATCGGCATATGACCGTTTTTCAAAATTACGTGGTGTTGTCCTCGGATTCCTCTAGATAGGAATGTTTCTGGTTCGAATACATGTCAGTGCATGGATGTTTGTTGGCGTATGGTGTAGAGGCAGCTGGTGAACCTTAAATATGTCGTGGCCGAAATTCCTCACGTTGGGTTTGTGTGGAAGTTTGGAGAGTGGGGTGCCAGCTCAGGTGTTACCTCGTCATCTGACCGCATTTTAAAATGACGTGGTGTTGTCCTCGGATCTTTCCCTTAGTGGATTAATCCCGGACCGTCATCAATAGCCTGTTGTGTTGCTCTAGTACGACGCTCATTCAAAAAATTTTTAAAAATTCCATCGGTCATTAAATATTTTTTTTTATGATCGCATCTATAAAAACTAAATTTCGAACTTCTTCAGCCAGCATACAACCGCACGGAAACATAAATATTTGGGAATGGGTATAGGTGTTGAGGAAACGATTCAATTTTAGACCATCGATCACCACCCCAAGAAACATTGAATTTGCTTTCTTGTCTAAGAACTGCGTTACACTCTGGAGATGATTGATGATATGTTCGAGATCAACGTATATATAAAAAATGTAAACGCGAGAATATTGCAAATTTTTTTACAGTAGATTATAAAACAGATTATGATCGATATAGGACA
Source organism: Metellina segmentata (assembly GCA_947359465.1). NCBI lineage: Eukaryota > Metazoa > Arthropoda > Arachnida > Araneae > Tetragnathidae > Metellina > Metellina segmentata. The sequence continues at coordinate 2,432,103 of OX375878.1, forward strand.
ACTCAAGGTCTGAACGGGAAAATTGCAAAATTTTAACTATAGTTGATGGACATTTTAGACCAGACAATTATAGACCAGACAGTGATGGATCAATAATGATTGACCAGAGACGAGACTATTGATAACTAGACACTAAGACATTTGAGGCCACGATAGAGCCAACCCCCTTTGTACACGACGGTCATTGGTTGGATTCGAACTCGCAACTCTCCGGATGCTAATACGTAACTCTACCAACCAGACTACCGTGGACGTGTTGTGAAGTCAGAGGGGCGTGATTTTTAGAAATCCCTTAAGCTATAAAGATAATCGAATCTTAAACAACTGTTCAAATCCGTATAACGAATCCTTAATGGAAGAAATGCAAATATGACAAACCCTTTCTTCAGCTTCAATTAAACGATTATGGGTGAAATTATCCATAATCAAGCGACCCTAATTCGATAACCGCAAGAATTCAAATCAAGGATGTAAGATATAATGCTGAGTAATGAAAATAACCATAGATGTGAATTGGTTGGTCTACTCGATTGTTGAGGGTCACTAAATTAAAATTACCAATTATCTTGAGACATTTTATTATTGAAGTGCTGAATTGGTAATTGGTATTTTTGTTTAATTAACGTCGCACTAGAGCAACACAACGGCACTCGACGATGGTCCGCGATGAAACTCCTAAGGGAAAAGACCCGAGGACAACACCACGTAACTTTGAACCGCTGTCGGATGACGAGGCAACACCTGAGCTGGCACGCCATTCTCTAAACTTCCATACCAACTCAACGTGAACACTTTCGGCCACGATAGATTGAAGGTCCACCAGACGCCTCGACACCATACGCTTACAAATATCTGAATTGGTCCGATAACTCTTTAGTGGACTGTATTTGAATTATTCAATTTCGTTGCAACGAAAACAACCTTTATTTGCAACAAACTTAACAACGTCGTGGTTGGACCACTCTCATTTAGGCTAAGGAAGCCTAGTACAAATTAGGGCTAAGGAAGCCGCGTTTTCTTAAGCTCTAGGAGAGTACCTCTCTCCTCCGTGTCTGAAGCCTCAATGACACCACGCGCTCACACAGCGCCCTCTATAGTATGTGGGAGACAACACTCCCCGCGCTCACACAGCGCCCTTTACAATATATAGAGATTTAACAACATCCTTGTAATGATACGGTTTCGAATCAGGAACCTTCCGATATCTAGGTGCTAACCTCTTAACTACTAGACAAGTTGTTCGGCTCGAATTGCTGAAATCGTATTCGAGAAAGCAACAAAAATGACAGAATGTTCTGAATATGTAGAGGAAATGAGTACTGCCCTAGAAAACTACCCTCACCTTAATTCAGCTTGGCATAAAATGCCGCATCGAAAATGCGAGTAGGCGTAAAGATCATCTCCCACACACATTAGATCCTTTATCAGTGCCCTATGCTATCCAGTGGGACGTGATCTGTATTTTGCTAATGCATCATTTGCAGATATGTTCTCTCGCGCATGATCGTTTTTATCTCAGTAATGGTGTATTAATTATACGTGCGTGGGAAAATATTTGCTTTAGAAGAACTCATATCTGGTGTATGCTATTATGGATAGCAAATTATACGCCCCATCATCATCCAGCCATACTAAAAGCAGAACTACCATGAATGCAAGGAATTCAAAAATTTTGAAACTGGTAAGGTAAGGAACACATGGCGATATTACGAAGTAAGATGTTTCCGAAATTAATAGATACTTGAAAAAAAATAGTATGAACCAGCGTTTTCCAACCTTTTTCGGTTCACGATGCCCTTTGTTTTTAGTGATACCCTGTAGTGTTTCGGTCACGATGCCCTTTAATTGGGTTTTTTTAGGGGGTATATGGGACAAGGTTTGTGTTTGGCCAAGCTACGTCAAACATTAAGTAAATGGACATACATATACAAGTAAAACTTTCCTTGTGTGTTGATTCGTTGTTGTGTTTCTATCAATATGACTCAATGGTGCAGCCAAAGAGGGGTCTTTAACTCTATGGTGACCTAAAATTCCCCACGTTGGAATGGTGTGGAAATTTGAGTAGTGAGGTGTCCCGCTTAGGTGTTGACCACGTCATCCGGTCATGCTTCAAAATTACGAAATGTTACCCTATGTTTCTTTTCGGGATTGATCCCAGATCCTTTTGTTTGAACATTCCTTTGAGTTGCTCCCTTTTCACCCCTTGCAGAAGTATAAATTCAGCTGCTTACCTACCAACATCCTTTTTTTTTTCTTGATAATTTATGTTCCCCTTAAGCTTTGAACGAGAAGTTTTGAAGTGCCCTGTATAAATTATCTAATCCTCAAGAGTTTCATTCCTTGTGCTGCTGTCATTTTTTATATTTTGAAATTTTCTGCGCGGTGAAATGGTAAACAGCCATCGTCTTGAGTAACAGATCGGATAGATTCATTTATTAACACCAGACTACGTCATTTATGCAATGGTAAGTGATAATTTTTAATTAACGTCGTACAAGGGCAACACAACGGGCTATTTACGACGGTTCGGGATGAATCTACTAAGGGAGATATCTGAGGACAACACCACGTAACTTTAAACCACGGTCAGATGACGAGACTTATGCAATGGATCGTTCCTTCTGTATTATGGATTGTAACTTCCATAACAATATTTGCAGCACATAATCGTTAATTTACTATTGCAAAATGAGTCTGCAAATGCTCACAAAAATATCGATAATTTGATGAATAATTATTCTTCAAAGACTCCGTAGCAACTGCTAAATGCAATACAATAAACAGCCACCAGGAAGAAGCCTGAGGATACAGAAACAATTATCGCATACCAATTTTCCTATTATTCAAAAACGTCGTCACCTGACCGTGGTTCAGAATTACGTGGTATTGTCCTCGAATCTTTCCCTTAGGCGAATTGATCGCGGACCGTCGTCAATAGCCCATTGTGTTGTTCTTGCACGACGTTAATTAAAAACTACCAATTACCGTATTTAAAGATGAGCTTAGAAATATAAATGCGAGATTTATAAATTATAAGTTAGATTATGACTATCTTGTTACACCCCTTCCAGTAAATCGTATCTTTTCCTTCGAGATTGATCCCGAACCGTGGGCGGAAGCCCGTTTTGTTGCTCCCCCGTGTGCAGCGCTAATTCAACTCATTACCTACCAGTAAAAGCGTTACTTTGAAGTCAATCCGCCTTCTGCAAAGTATGGAATTTATTCCGAAAACTCCAATTCGTCCACCTCAAAAGCAGAATGTAACATGCGATCTTCAAGCTAGCACAGACAAATATTAAGAGACATAAATTCTCCTTAACTGAATGTTAGATCTGTGACGACTCGGATTTCGATGCGGGAGGTTAGCTGTTCTGAGCTAACAACCCGCATCAATTAAGTAGAATCTATTGTGATCTTTTTTCTCATCACATGCCGTTGAAATACAGGGTGTCCCAAAAAAATCAGTACAACTTCAAAAATTAAAAAAAAAAGAATAGGCCTACAGCAAAACCTTAGTAAAGTTCTGCATGAGATCCTTCCTACCACTAAGAATATCAAGACGATATTGCAATTCAATCCACGAATGTTTGAGCATGCTAAAAACAGTAATTACAGCTGTTCGTATCTTTTTTTTTTTGTTTCAATTCCACTATACTGTAACTTTTGTTCGGTACACAGCATCTTTTACATAACCCCAAAAGAAAAAGTTTAGTGGAGCAATGTCAGGAGACCGGGACGGACATGCTATGGGGCCATCCCTGCCAATCCAACGCTGCGGGAATGATCAGAAATACACTCTAGAAAAAAAACTTTTCGAGTTATTCTATCTATTGTTGTAACTAGTTTTGCTGTAGGCCTATTCTTTTTTTATATAAGTTTTTGAAATTGTACTACTCTTTTTGGGACACCCTGTAGAATAACAGTGCTTTTGAAGAATTTGCGGCAATTCGTATTACAATGCAGCGTATGAGTAACTCGACCAACCGGTCTGGTGGTTAAGGTATTAGCCTTTAAATAGGAAGGTTCCTGGTTCGAATCTGGGTCAGTGCATGGTTATTTGTAAGCGTATGGTGTAGAGGCGGCTGGTGCAACTTAAATCTGACGTGGCCTAAAGTCGTTGGGTTGGTGTGGAAGTTTGGAGAGTGGGGTGCCAGCTCAGGTGTTACTTCGTCATCTGACCGTGGTTCAAAATTACGAAGTGTTGTCCTCGAATCTTTCCCTTAAGGGACTGATCCCGGACCGTCGTCAATAGCCCGTTGTGTTGCTCTAGTACGACGTTAACTAAAATTACCAATTACCGAATTACATGATCTATTCTTTGTGGGACTGATCCCGGACCGTCGTCAATAGCCCTTTGTGTTGCTCTTTTACAACGTGAATTAAAATTACCTTACCTTACCCGGGCAGTGGTTCTTCTGGACACCATGGTTGTAATACAAGCAATAGCGAAGAACTTGCCTCTTGCCAAGTTGTAAAAGAGCGCATATATTAACACAGTGGATGTCAAAAGAAACTTTTTTCTGCAGTGTTTGTCATCAGATTGTGGAATCACCGCAAATGATGCACCCGGATGTCCTTGTTAAAAGAGGCACGGAGGTTATACAGTCTAGTACACCGAGACGACATATAAATCTGCTGTTTGTGTGTTCGTTTAAAGATAAAAAATTATTCCATATCCAACCTCATTAATTGAATAACAGACAAAGCATGGAGAGAGCGTCTCACCGATTTGTAGAATCGTTAGAGTGAAGAGACTGTTGTTGCTTTTCGTGTAACCATTGGACATGATTACCTTGAGGTCCATTTCTATCATTTTATAATCTTTGCTAGCCCATTCTCTCCTTCTGCGGAGACGCTGTCATGGACGATTCTCATCTGGCTCTATGCCATGCACTATTAAGTTGTGCACTTTACTCCCCTTACTGGGAGGATTAAGACCTTATGTAGACTTTAATAGCCCTATTTATTTTGCACTGGATTTTTTTATGCATTTATTTTTAAATTATTTGTATTTATTTTTTCTCTCTGCCGAAGGACGTTTGTCCATTGCCCTCAACTGCATTATGGATGACGAAAAAGCTCTTTCATACAACAACGCAATTGCTTTTTCGAACCATTGTGTGAGCAGTGCGTGAAATTTGTTCGACTGAACCAATACATGGGTGTATATTTTGTCATTGTTAATCTAAACTTTGTTTCATAGTGTAACTAATTGAAATACCTGATTGAATTAAAATGTCAACAACTATGTTGAGATATTCGTGTAGCCATTTTTTATAGTGCGGGGTGGGGCAGGTTCTAATTTATGGTCCTACCTTCATCTAAGAAGGCAATTAGGTACCTTAGGTTCAATATTTCATTTCGAATTTTGGGTAGGTATGTATTTTAATTAACGTCGTACTGGAGCAGGACAACGGGCTATTGACGACGGTCCCCCCAAGGGACAGATGCGAGGACAATACAAATTTTAACCACGGTCAGATGAGGTCCAAATTTTGGAAGAACTACGATGTGATTTTAAAATAGCGTGTGGATATACAAAGTACACATGCAAAAGTGGCATTATTTAAAATCAACATAAATTTTGATCTTGATAAGTTTCTTGTAACTTGCTGGAGAGGATATAGCTGAACTAAATGAAATATTAACTTTGTACATTCAAAGCATGAAATTGGATTGGAAAAACTATGCACAGGTATTTACAGAAATCGAAATGATAATCTCGGATTATTTGAAAAGTGCATCGTTCCTTTTCTCTCTCATGTCGAAGAGAGCGTTGTTTTGGGGGTTTAAAAAACATTCACGTTGCAGCCGAAGGTTACTAGAGGTTATGCTATGGATCTTCTGATTGGTGAAGTGGAGCGCGCGCGCGCGCGCGTTGCTGGGACTCCTCGTCCTTTGATTTAAATATGCTGTTACTAAGTCTACTTTATTACCCACCAAAGTTTCTCACAGGTTCCAATCAATATTGATTATGAAGCGTGTGTGATTCTTACTTTTTTATTGCTGAACAGATCGATGATTTACCACTTGTATCAATGGAAGCAAAATGTAGTTCACTTCAAAACAACTAACACTACTTAACATGCTTGAAAGACGGTAAGTATTTTAATTAGCGTCACACTGAAGCAACACAACGAGCTATTGGCGACGGTCCGGGACCAAATCCGAGGACAACACCTAATTTTTAACCACGGTCATATGACAAGGTTGACACTTGAGACGGCACTCCACTCTCCAAACTTCCACACCACGCCAACTTTCTTTGTACACGACGATCTTCGGTTGGATTAGAACTCGCAAAGCTTCGGTTGCAAATCTGTTACTCGTATGTCATTTGCAGACCAAAGAATAACATGAATCCTTACGCTTCTTCCATCGCAACTTAATCCGTGTGCTAGGTAAAATATAATAAAACCCATTCCAATATGAGATTGGATTCAGATCCAAGTCCCATGCCTTCAGGCATCGGAATACGAAGACTGGATTAAGTGATCGACAACAACCCGATTCCCCACATTATCCCGATCAAAGTTCTTTCACGAGAGCTACAATCCATACAAAAGACCTCAATCCCGAAAATGTGTCCTAACAATGCAAACCCTTTCGGCATTCAGGTATCCTCCCCGAAGGAATCCCCCTGATCCTAACACGAGAATAAAAGGCAGAGACACACGGATATTTATTGTTGCGTCATCAATCACGCTAGGTCAAAAAACAACACAAGGAGGCTCTGAAAGAAAAACACTTAAGAGTCCTCTTTTTTGAAGAAATCCTCCATTGCCGGCGGCGCCTTCGGGGAGAGATCTATCATTTCTGGCCACCAGATCTTGGCAAGGATTCAACAAATTAAAGATCAACCTCCCATCATTGTGTGGGTGGATTGGAAATGGGCGGGACATAACTAAATGTTACCTAGAGGACAGTTTGTTTCTTCAGGGGGAATTGTTTGCGTGGGAGTTGATTTATAACCGTTTTGGATAACTTAAGTCGTTAGAATGCTTGCTGAAGCGAAAATCTTAATTTTACCTCAGGGAGCTAAATCGAAGATTAAGACTGGGGTAGGCAAATTTGTTTCCAAGACGGTATATATTTTAATTAGTGGCGCACTGAAGCAACACAGTGAGCTATTCGTGACGGTACGGAATTGAATTTGAGGACAACACGTAATTTTGATACCACGGTCAGATGGCAAGGTCGACACCTAATTTGGCATTCCACTCTCCAAACTTCCACACCACGCCAACCCCCTTTGTACACGAGATCTTTGGTTGGATTCGAACTCACAACCCTCTGTTTGTTAATCCATTAACCTTCCAACCGGGCTATCGCGGCGGTTTCCATGACAAGAGAAGAGTTGAAACTGAGTTGAACTCTTTGTTGAAAAACAACGCACATTTAAAAAGTTATAAGCTTTGCATCGTTTTCACCTCGTATTTAGCTGCATGTAAATATGGTAATTGTTCGCTTTGCTTGTATTGATTTAAACATTTGTGTATTTTAGTAATTTTTAATTAACGTCGTTCTAGAGAAACGCAACAGCCTATTGACGCCGCAACAATACGTAATTTTGAACCACGATCAGATGACGAGGCAACACCTGAGCTGGTACCTCGCTGTCCAAACTTCCACATCAACCCAACGTAAACATTTGTGTGTGTGAAAGGGATAATCACTATTTCAAACAAACCGACACGGAATGAGAAGATCTGATACCCAAAGGTTCTCACGTGGTTACCACAAAATGTAGTTTACCACCATTTTGGTGCCTTCTGGCGTTAAACTCAACAAGTGGCCAACCAACTATCTCATGAAGTGTGTGTGTATGTGTGTGTGTGGACTGTCCTGACGAATCAAAGGCACTTATAATAATGAGACTTGGCACATGGGTAGCCCGAACTTTTTTCAATCATTGTGAGAAGCCCGAATTTTAAAATTTAATCTAGAACAGTTTGAAATGAATTTATGACACAATTAATTATTATTGTTTTCCTTGGAATGGCAACACCATAAAGAGATGACAGTTTCTAAATTTATTTTTTCCGTTTTCGTTTGATTTTGCGGAGGAACGATTTCAGACGACGAAAAAAATAAATAAAGTTTTACATTGGAGTTATGAAGCACTTTTTTCTATCTCGTACGTCGTTAAAGATAGCGTAAAATTTCAACGGATTTGAAATTTACGGAAAATTTGACATTAGATCGATACCTAAAAATATGATTTTCTTTAAATAAAAGATTTTTCAATTAAATATTTATATTTTCGCAAGCGATTGCGACATCACACCGATTGGATATCTTCGTAATTAGAATTCGCCCACATTTGACAATGACGAGGCCATCACGGCGTTGTTCGTGCTGATAAATTGGGGTTTGTTTCGCAAACCACGGGCAACACCGCGACAGCTGCTATCCAATAGGCTACGAATTCCCATTTGGTTTACGAAGCAAACCATCACCACGGGCAACGCCTTGACGGCTGCTATCCAACAGTCAACTAAGTCACACCTGATCCCATAAAAGAACTGTCAACACCACTTAATTTTGAACCACGTTCGTATGACGAGGTCACACTTGAGCGGGTTCCAATCTTCCACATCACGCCAATGAGAGGACATTATAGGTCACAAGAGATTTAACGTGCACCCGCCCTCGACGGTCTTTGGTTGGATTCAAAATTCCATCCTTTAGTTGCTAATCCACTGCTCATACGACCGAGCTACCGCGACTTTTTGGCTTGACAGAAAAATCATCTCATAAGCGTGTGGTACGAAACCAAATACGTCATGAAGGATTTTCAGTAGAAACAAGCAAAGCTCTGGGTAGGTAAATAACACCACACTGTAGCAACACAGCGGGCATATAAACCATTGGGAGATGACGATTTTATTTCTCAATAGGAATTACTTACGGGAACCACGTTCTGTCACGAAAAAAAAATCATCGCTATGTCTAAACAGAACATACATCATTGGTACGTGTGCAATAATGTGAAAATAATAATGAATGTAGTGATTCCTGTTTCCTATCCCAAATCGTGTGCTTCACGTTAACAATTACCAGATTGTCTTGGTTGTACTTTGGTTGGATTTATTTTCGCTTTTCACCAAACTAGGGACGAATTTTCATATCAAAGGCATTTTTTTTTTCAAAATGAAAATCCTTTATTACACTCGAAGGGGTCCTGCTCGCTTACACTCGCCAATCCCCAGTGATTGCAACGCAATCCCATTTGGTTTGCTTCTCAAACCAACACTCCTTTTGCAAGCGTCATTGTGAGGGTCTAGTGTGAATGTGTTTAGTAGCCCCATCGGAAAAAGTATTCTCCGTCTTGTTCCCTATACAATTTTGAGCAAACCATATTAATTTCGTAAATTTCTGAAGTGTACTTTCTTGGGAAACAGTCTGAGGATGAAGCGAAAAAAATCGAGTTTTCAATCCCCCTACGGCGAAACTTTCTTAATAATTCGTATATTCCTGATTGGACTTTCCGGGCCATGACATTACATTACGTATTCGCATTCTTACTGTACCGTCATTTTCTATCCGATTTGAAAACCATAAAAGTCACTATAGTCTCAAAATTCTACAGATTAGGAAACAAAGTAAGTTCCAGGAAGCATTTTCATTAAATAAACCAACATTTTTAAAGCAGTATGTTTTGTTATAAACAAGTATATAACCTTCCACAGCTCTTTAACCAATTTGATAAACTTGCTTTATACAGTATCTTCAATTTTCATCAACACAATTATGATTAATTTTTGTAGAGAAATGTTTATCGAGAACGCGATAATCCCATCATACACCTAGAAATGAATTTTTTTATCCGTATATCTGTTTAAAATTACGTTTACATATGTTAGAAACATCTGTACTAAGTGTGGTAACAAATCTAACGTTTGAGTTAAAACATTTATTTCATCGCAATGAGCTCTTTGGCATGTGTTCAGATATGTAAAACCTTTCCTCTACAGGATGAGTGCAAAAGATGTTCGCACTTATACGGCCAAGGCAACGCATGTAAATTTTATTCTGCTTCTTACAAAATCTGACACGATCTAGTTAGGAAGAAAGAAGGAAGATTGCAGCTTGAATGGAAGTCTTTCAGACACTATTAGTAGAGTGCAGAATAAATTCCAAGATATCTGTTCCGGAAGAACAAGGACGCCGGTGGAATTCATCGATTTGCTCAGAAAATGAAAGCAAAGAATATCGTTTATGTTAATATTAATTAAGTGTCAGAAATTTTGACGGTAAGGAACGTAGGGTTATCTATAGCATATTTATGATACTTTTAAATTATGCTAATTATAAGCACGTGTATTTTTATATTCACCCCTATTTTGTAGTTGTGTCGTTGTCGTAAAATTCTGAATGAAATATTCAACACAAATTCATGTATACATAATACGAGGGCTGTTCAATAAAGAATGATCATGAATTAATAATAAAAAAATTTCCTGTACTAATCCTCCAAATTTTAATGGTCTTTCTCAAAATACTCCCCATTACATGCAATGCACTTATCCCACCTCTCTTCCAGTCTTCAAACACCTGCTGGAAGCCATTTTTTGACAGGTCCTTCGAAATCCCGGACGCAACTTTTACCACTGCCTGTGATGATGAAAACCGCTTTTCCCGGAGGTGTTTCTTCAAATTCGGGAAAAGAAAAAACTCTCATGGGTACATCAGGACTATATGAAGGATGGAGAACACACATGACTCTCCCCATAATCTTCTTGTAGCATCACATAGACTTCAGTTGACGAATTTTTAAGGCGAAAACAAAATTTCAGTGCAGTGCATTGCATTTCGTGTTTCACATCCATTTTTGCCGTAGGCGAAAGTAAAACCTGTCGTTCTTGGCTGGCAGCCAAGGCCTCAGCAATGATGTAATGACCGTGAAACTTGCGCCCTATCTATTCTCCACTTATCCCGCTACACATTCCATATGAATTTTATGTTTCTTGGTTTTTTAATCACCTTTAAAAAATTGTGATCACTCTTTATTGAATTGCCCTCGTATTTTTATTTAAGGCGAAAACAAAATATTTAATTTTCTTCAAAATATTTAATAATAATTCGAAAATTTGTAATATTCTTACAACATATTGTTTGACATTTTTATATCGAATCACTTATTTACATTATGATACGGACAAAAAGTTTAAATTAACAACGACATTATTTTCGTCTTTATTCCAGTTGAATTTAACCCACAACATATACAATCGTTCTAAATAGCACTTGCACTGAAGAACCAATGACCCGCATCACGACTAATAATTACGTCGTCCTTAATTTCGAGGATGGGAAACAGTTGAAATTTTAATAATGGTACAATGCGGTTAAAAATGCCCTTGTTCTTTTATAAGGATGAATCATGTCAAAGACAAAAGCACATCAAACTTAAAATACCCATACTTCGAACTTGCATCACTGTTCTTCCAAAACAGCTATGCTTTCCCAAATTTTTAAGCGTAAGCACTTATTAAACAATCAGGAATTAATATTTTCTAGAGCATTTCAGTCTTTTTCATAGCGGGACATATTTCTGTCTTTTCACAATGTTGGCCGGAACTTTCCAATCAGATATTTTTTTATTTGACTTGCAGTTAAATATACGAAGAAATACGAGTCTATTATAAATTAATGCAAATAAATAAATGCTTGTCTTGCTTTTATAAGATGCAATGTAGAGAAAGAAAAGTAAACTAATAAACAATTCATATGTTTATCTTTTATAATTACATTGAAATTAAATTAAAATATGTTTTCACATCTTGTCATCAAGAGCCTTTTGCAAATGTTTAACAGTGAAAAGGTTGTTTTAACGTTAAAATATATTTATGAAAAAGGGCAATTGAACTATTTTAAAATGAATTAATATTTTATTTCATTCATCTTTGCACGAAACCAACAGATGAATGCATTAGTTGAAAATCAGAATTTGAGACATTTCAATGGCAATAAAATTTACCTTAATTTATTTTGCCGTAATTTTCTTAGCTACAGTTTCAATTAATTTCTAAACAGCCTAAACTTTTTGCAGACATTTAAAAACGTAATAAATCTATATCCTTTGAAAGAATTAAGAAATTGAAGTTAACTGGAGAAGCAATACTTCATTTTCAAATAAGCTACGTTAATGTGCTTTTAGTTATTATAAAAGCTGTTTGCGAAAGGATTTTTATGAGCTTTAAGATTTTAACAAAATAAAAAAATGCACAACCGTAAAGCGAGTTAAAATTTAATTTCAGTACAATAAAAAATTAATGATATTCTTCAAAGTCAAATTAGCGCATTTGAAGCCTTGCTATTATTTTATTATATCGTCAAATGATCTTATTATTTCATAAAGGTTTAGTCTTATGTGTGCTTAAGTAGTTTAGTATTAATGCTCTTATGATAAAAAAAACTATCTTTTAGTTAAACCGATTTTGCTAAATCTTTTGGCAGAGTGGATTTTGATCCGTTAATATTGAAACTAGTTCATGTTGGTTTGGGCCGGTGATTAAACAAATGGTTGAGACGTTATAGATCTGTTTATTCCGAGGGCTTTTACAGTACTTCTGGAGTACAAGTATCTGTTTTATGACCACTGCTTTTTATTTTTTACAAATTATCTCTACCGATGCCATTGATACTTGTTTACTTTTTTCTGACATTTGAAAATGCAAAGGTGTAGCATATCGAAGCACTAGGCCGTTGAATACGGACTGGACTGTTGGCGAGATGCACAGTCAACCACATCATAAACTACTTGAACCGTTTCTTGGCGCATTGCCAATTGTGTTATGGATGTGTGAAAACCTTCTTCTTTTTTCGGGAAGTTCTGAGGATTCATTCCGGGCGCGACTGCGCTGTGGTCCTTGTCTTATTACTAGAGCAACTTTTTGCAACAAATGCAACTTTTTTTCACACGTTCTACGCTGCATGTAAAGTACTAAAACAAAAATTCCACCTACATGGGATGCATTGTAAGTGAGTAATAACCGCAACGTAGATGCAACTTTCTGCATAAATGCAACCATTTGCAACTTTCTAAAAATTAGCTTAAAATTAACAAAAATAAAATCAATATTTAATTTTTTGCTATCATGTGTGTCTGATCTTGCGAACTCCGAAGTATTGCGGATCAAACACGTTCATGGTAAGAAGGTGTTCGTCCTAAGACGAAAGCGAAATAAATGGCAAGAAATACTATAACACATTGGTTGGCACTCTTGATAATCCAGAGGAAACTTGCGTAATCGACTGCAGAGTTTGCGAGGTGAGTGTCGATCATTAACATATTTGCCTTCTAGATGACGTTTTAAAATCTCTGAAAGTTGAGCAAAAGGATTTTGCGCTTCTACTATCCGATACAGCACATTGTATGACTACGGCTGGCGCAGGTTTTCGATGTTAGAGAAATTACTTTCCAAGGATCGGCCATACAACGCTCTTCTGTATTTCAGCATGTATTACTGTTGTATACTACTAAAATTGTCAATATATTTTTTTTTTCATTTTTTACGAATAATGTATTTTAGAATTTAGTGTATCAAAAATTAATGCAACTTTATTTCCATAAATGTAACTTTATGGAATGATAAATGCAACTTTTCCCACTTCTACTGCAACAAAAAAGTTGCCCTACTTATTACCTACTAAGAATTTTTTAGAATTTAAAAAACAAATTGTTAATTTAACGCTGATATGCTTGACTAAAGCGGATAGTAGATATGCTCCACTAAAAAACCACTCACCCACCTGTTTCACAGGTACATTTCAGCATATCATGATTGTGAATTGTTGGAATTGGTGAAACACGATTGGTGTGTACAAAAAATAAGCTTATCTTGACTTAACTTTTATTGGCAGACAAGGGAGCTGCGCCCCCTGCTCGCTATTGCTCGTCAACCCCCGATGATTTCTTCGCAATCATGTTTAGTTCGCTTTGAGAACTATACTTCAACAATGAGGGGTAAGGGATTATTTCACAATCTATCCCCATATGGATCACTGCTGGATTGATAACGGACCTCTAGTACGAAATTAATTGAATGTTCCCTTCCCATTGGATTAATTATCTCATGCGCCCGAGTAGGGAAAATTTTCCTATTTTGTTTGCGAGATAAGCAGATCCGTATATAAGCCGACCCCAGTACTTTAGCTTTAGAAAACGTTCCAAAAATTATCGGCTCATACACGGAAATATAGTGTAAATAAAAACAAAATGTTTTTTTTAAATGTCAAGAACAAAACATCTCTCTCTCTCTCTCTCATTTCCACATAAAAATTAAGTATTTTAGCACAACATATTGTTATTCAGAAGAAATCTCATCATAATTTTAAATGTTTTAGCTGATCCGTGTTTTTTGTTGGAATATTACTTAATATTTTCATATTCGACTGTTGTTATGAAAACGGCGTCCGAATTTGTTGGTTCTTCTGAAAACATTGCAAACTCTCTAGCGCGTGCTCTCAAATTTTATGAATGAATTAATTAACAAATATAACTATTTATCGTCTGCGCGTGCTCCAAATTTATTAGCCCGTTGAACCACATGACTCGCTTTTACCAATCACAAAGCGAATAAACCTGAAAAAGAGAGCAAATTTGTTTCATAATAGAAAGAAAGAAAGATATACAGGGTGGTCCCGAATTCATGGTACAAACTTTAATGGTAGGTACAGGACATTGTAACAATGATTTATTGTATAGGAATGTATAGTCGCAAGTGACGCGGTGAGGCGTAAACAGGGGAAATAAAAGGAAAGAGAAATGGAGTGATCGGTTGGTATCATTGCCGGTAGAGGGCAGTAGATGTCTAGCCGCTGTTGAACATGATGCATCGCAGTAGGGAAAAGCGCCATTCACAATTGTGCTGCCGTAGACGATGGGTGACTTTACGTATGCAGAAAAAGCAGACATGCATTACATGTACGGCCGTGCAAATGGTAACGGCAGAGCTGCGTTACGAATGTATCGCGCGGAGTATCCTGATCGACGAATGCCGGATCATAGAATTTTTCAACGGTTACATCGTCAACTTTGTGAAACAGGTGCGTTCGACGTCAACAGACATGGCGCTGGTCGAGTAAGAGCTGTACGCACTCCAAGGCTGGAAGAAAGCATCTTGAACATTGTGGCTGATAGACCCGAGTCAAGCACAAGAACTGTTGCGCGTGACGTAGGTGTGAGTCATCAGACTGTATGCAGAGTGTTAAACGAAAATCGCTTACACCCCTTCCATTTTCAGAAAGTACAAGCATTGAATCCGGCAGATTATCCTCGCCGCGTGAACTTCTGCCTGTGGGTGATGCAGCAATGTGCGTTGCAGCCGGATTTCGTAGATTATGTGCTATTTACAGATGAAGCGACATTTTCACGCGAGGGTGTCTTTAATGCGCACAATTCCCATGTGTGGGCAACCGATAATCCACATGCAACGCGTCGACATGCGTTTCAACAACGTTTCAGTATTAATGTGTGGGCTGGTATTGTGAACGACTTTTTGATTGGCCCATACTTACTACCCACGCGGCTCACTGGCGGAAGCTATCTTATTTTTCTGAAAGAAGTGTTACCACAACTGCTGCATGATGTTCCGATCGCCATTCGTAACCGCATGTGGTTTCAGCACGATGGGGCGCCAGCACACTTCAGCATTGATGTACGGAATTACCTGAATGCCACGTTTGGTACTCGATGGATTGGGCGTGGTGGACCAGTCCCTTGGCCACCCCGATCTCCCGATTTATCGAGCCTCGATTACTTTTATGGGGACATCTAAAGCATCTTGTTTATGAGACTCCAGTTGACTCAGATGAGGATCTCGTCGCTCGCTTATCTGTAGCTGCTGCAGGTGTGCGTGAAATACCAGGCATCTTTGAACGTGTACGCCAATCGCTCCACCGACGCTGTCAAGCATGTATCGATACTGGTGGACGCAATTTTGAACAATTACTGTAAACATGACACTTGTCAACAACGCTTTCAATAAAATCTTTGTTTTTCCTTTCGGCCGTTATTTCCCCTGTTTTCGCCTCACCGCGTCACTTGCGACTATACATTCCTATACAATAAATCATTGTTACAATGTCCTGTACCTACCATTAAAGTTTGTACCATGAATTCGGGACCACCCTGTATAACTACTCTGTAATTACGTTTAACATAAAATTGAGTCCTGTCATAGCATTAGTGGGGAATTTCTCAAGGGGACAAAATATTCTTATTTAGGAATTAGTAGGTCCGAATACACGTGATCTCCGGAGTGCTGTATCCATTCGAAAAACGACGTTTTCTGGTTTGTTTAGGTTTTTACCATTCACATAACATGATACCATTTACATAGTGATACCATTTACACGGTATGATGCTATTTACACGGTATGATACCATTTACATGGTATAATCATATCATTTACATGGTATAATGATTCCATTTCCATGGTGTGATTACTGTGAGGTCGATTTTGACGACCGTGTATTGTGCATTAACCTTCTTCAGCGATGAGAAGATACGCAGTAAATTAGACAGCTGTAATAGCTATTTCATTTCATACAGCACACCCGAATGATTAGATGCTCTGCATCATACTTATAATTATCCATACAATGTTCTAAGAGAAAGTATTTAACAACTGGATTAATTTTAAGTTAGTAAGTAGAAGAATTTTCATTCGTAAGCTGATTAAATAAAGATGGGTTTAATGATGTTACGTGCAAAATAAATTCTACTGGAGTGCACTTTGAAAAGTAAGACACTTTTTCTCAACGTTACTACATCCATAAAAAATCCATCTATTGTTTTTGCCTTTCCATTGAACGATTCTATATAAATACATTAAACTAATAGCTTCCGCGCTTTTCAGTATTTCTTAAAAATTTAAATCTCATTTCTTCAGACTTTCGTTTAAAAAGGAGAAAACGAAGAAAAAAACTGACATTATACTATTTATTACACAAAGGATTCACTTAAACAAAAAATAGCTATTACATTTTTGCATTCACCCTTGTCATTAAATTTGAAAAAAAAAAGGCACGCTCTATCAGGAATTTAATTTGAAAAAAAATCCGATTAAATACACATTAAGGTTCCATTTTTTCTCCCCAAACAAAAATTTCGAGTTTACGCACATGTTTTTCGAGATTTTCTTTCGCAAATGTGCCGAATTTAAAAGCGCGATAAAACTTTTTAAAGCTTGTGAGAGAGAAGCCAAATTTAAATTCGACAGAACTTTACAAACTCATTTACTTTATCGAACTAGAATACTAATTATGCCTTAAAAGTTTAATAACTAATAAAGTTAAGAATTAAAGAAATTTGTGTTACATTTCCAGTGGTGTAGTCGTAAACTAAACATTGTCTGAACGCTCTGACCAGGATAGTAATGTTTGGAGGGAGTTCGGGACAGATTGAAGCAGTATTTCACAATTTTTTTCTATTTACTTTTCGTAAAAAAGTAAGCAGTGTCGGGGAACGGCGTTTCGGCTCCTCTAAAACACCCCTGTACATTAAGGTGGACCGAAAAAAAAATCGAATTTTTTTTTCAAGTCGTAATACCGCGAAAAGGTTGCGAGTCTGTGAGACTAAAAAAGGGTTAAAAAATAAATAAAATTGTTTATATCTCCCGGTCGCGCATGTGCTCTAAAGTTTACAGAAATTTGAAAAAATTCATACTTTTACGATAATTTTTAAATTTTTAAATTAGCCTCTTCCCGAATGTCATTGCTCAAATTTTTAGGTATTAGAACCACAGTAAATTAAGTTTAAATATCATTTAAATCCATCAACATCTTCCGGTCGCGCATTGCATTCAAAATTGATGAAATTTTGAAAAGAAAATGCAAAAATAAAAGTAGATCACAGATCATAGAAAAAAATACATGTTACTTTTTTGGTTTTCTTTATTGAATACAAGTTTAAATGTTTAAAATCGAATTATTTTAGACCATAAGAAATATTTATAAACAATTTTTTTTAGTGAAAAAACTAAGTTTTTGTGTAAAGAGTCGTAAGTCCAAGAAAATCAAGTTGGACAGTTGAACATCTCCGTTTTCATTCATTCTTATTTGAAGGTACTTTGAAATCTGATTTATGGGTGAAGTTAGGCATGGTTGACATTGACAGTAGAGTCGTTCAGATAAAACCATCCGCCCCCCATAGACTCAGCTCCGCATATTTTTTCCTAAGACTTCATTCACGAGTTTCACACATTGTTCAACTTACCTGTGTGTGAACACTGGGAATATCTTTAATGTTATATCCCAATTAGGGACTGAGTCACTTTGAATATATGTGCTTTAATCTCATCATCATACTCTGATATCTTTTAATAATGGGGGAGAAGATAAATCACAGTCCATCCAGTTAATTATTTCCGATTAGTCTTTAGCCTTGAAATTGAGTTCTGGTGGAATTAATGTTCTTATAGTCGTTCTAAAAAGGAAATGCTCTAGATTTGCGAAAAAGCCATTTCGTTCTATCACAGGGTCGATACTATTACTTAAATCTTCAGGCAGGTACCTTGAAGATTTTACTGATTGGTACACTTGTTTTGGTCCCTCTGCGTGACAACCACCTCGAGTGGACAAGGGACCAGGATCTCGGATAGCTATATCATCTTTACAAAGCCTTGACTTTATTGTCATGGAACTATCGAGAAGATATTGCTGATCCTTACTTAGTATACTTCTGTCTATTGTGGGGATCTGGCAGCCATTACTCTTAAAGCCAATCACTAGACGGTTTTCGCAGCCACTTAGATTTTCACCGATTGGCCCTCTGAAAGATTTCGGACCCGTTGATTTACCTTCCTAGGTGCCTGATAAACAGATGCCTGAATGGCAGTTCCTTCAAATGGAGAAGGCAAACTGACCATTGTAACGGTTTCCCCAAATGTATTGGCTGCCAGATCCCCACAATAGACAGACGTATACTAAGTAAGGAAATATCTACTCGATATTTCCATGGCAATAAAGACGGGAAACTGGAAAGATTATTTGGCTGTACGATATCCTGGTCCCGTGTCACACTCGAGGTGGTTGACAACAGCAAATTGAACTCTAAGATTGTACTTAAGTGAAGAAAGAGCCACACCTGAACTTCAAGAAATAGTTGTATTTATTTTGAAGTCAAACATGTCAATGTGCTTTAGTATTAAAAAAAGTAAATACTTTACAGAGGGACCAAAATTTGTGTACCAAATCTTCAAGGTACCTGCCTGAAGATTTAAGTAATAGTGTCGACCCTGTGATCAAACGAAATATCTTTTTCGCTCATCCAGACATTTAATGTTAGAACTATCTGAACATTCATACCACCAAAACTCAATTTCAAGGCATAAGATTACTCGTAAATATTTAACTGTATGGACTGTGATTTATTTTCTCCCCCATTATTTAAAGATATCAGTGTGTGACGATGAGATTAAATCCCATATGTTCAAAGTGACTCGGCCCTAATATTGGGATATAACATTCCAGACATTTCCAGTGTTCAGACACAGGGAGTTGAACGATGTGTGCAACTCGTGATTGAAGTCTCAGGAAAAGTTTGCGGAGTTGAGTCTATGGAAGGGATGATTTTATCAGAACGAATCTGCTGTCAATGTCAACCATGCCTAACTTCGCCCATAAATCAGATTTCAAAGTACCTTCAGTTAAGAATGAATGAAAATGGAGATGTTTAACTGTCCAACATGATTTTCTTGAACTTTTTACACAAAAACTTAGTTTTTTCAATAAAACAAAGTGTTTATAAATATTACTAATGGCCTAAAATAATTCGGTTTTAAACCTTTAAACCTGTATTCAACAAAGAAAACTAAAAGAAACATGTAGGTATATTTTTCCTTAAACTGTGATCTACCTTTATTTGTAAATTATTTTTTTCAAAATTTCATTAACTTTGAAGGGCAATGCGCGACCGGAAGATGTTGATGGATTTAAATAATATTTAAACATTATTTTCTGTGGATTTAATACCTAGGAATTTGAGCTATTATACTTGGAAAGAGGCTATTTTAAAAATGTTAAAAATTATCATAAAAATGTGCATTTTTTCTAATTTTGGCAAAATTTAGAGCACATGCGCGACCGGAAGATATAAACTGATTTTATTTCTATTTTTACCCCTTTTTAGTCTCCCAGATTCGCAACTTTTCAACGGTATTACGACTTGAAAAAAAAATTCAAATTTTTTTTTTCTTTTGGCCCACCCTACTGTACATGTGAGAGAAATGCTTAGGTCATAATGTTCGGTTACATGTGATTACATGTTTTCTCTAGTGTCGGAAAACCTATTATTTTGAAGTTACGCTTCGATATTTAGCTAGACAGTTTGAGACATTTTTCCCGTTCCCGTGTGGAAAGAAACATAATAACAAAGAACACGTTGATACAAATAGTGGCAAAATGCAACGTGCGAAATATTCAAACAGTTAGAAAAGGGCTAGTCTTGTATTTGTTATCTTAAGAATCGAATATTAAATTTTAAACTTCTGAACATCGTTTTATATCCTATTTAACTTCACCCTAACGTCTTTTGTACTTTTATATGGTAAGAAGTATGTCGAAATTTAAAGATTAAGCCGAAAGGCAAGCATTCGGGGCGCAATACATAATGCGCACTAGGCAAACTAGACTCCACGATGTTCACGAATATGCAAACACAATTAACGTTCGGCACATTTTTACGATATAACGCGATTTCAGATGGGAGCTATATTTGTCACAGGTGGTCGTC
Organism: Metellina segmentata; assembly: GCA_947359465.1. Taxonomy (NCBI): domain Eukaryota; kingdom Metazoa; phylum Arthropoda; class Arachnida; order Araneae; family Tetragnathidae; genus Metellina; species Metellina segmentata. The sequence goes on from OX375878.1 coordinate 2,452,847, forward strand.
TATATTATCCCCATACTACCAGAGGATTTAGACGTACGTCAAAAAAAACTTTGACTGTCTTGACGTAGACTTGACTTTCGAGATGCTGAAGTACGTATTTGAGGATTATGTAAAGAATACTTTACTTTCTTGACGTAGATTTGACTTTCGTTTAAAGCAGGGTATCAAGATTTAAATCACTTGATTTAAATAAACGATTAAAATATGATTTTAATCAAATCAGATTTTTTTTAATAACCGATTTAAATCACAACTAATCACACATTTTTATAACTAAGTAAATACACCACAGAATAATCACAGAAGTGGTCAAATGCTTTAATTTTTCTGCACTCATGGTGATTTCAGCACTATTGACTGCACCCAGCACTAATGGCTGCACATCCATTTTTTATTTGACAAATTTATACATAATTTTGTAAAAACAATGTATAGGGCCTACTGAAATTAAAATTTAAAAACATCTTATTTAAATAAAAAAAAACGATTAATTTATTTTTTTTAATCATGATTTTTTTACACCCTGTTATGCAGACGTACGTATTAGAGGATATAGACAAACGGCAGGAAACTTGACGTAGACTTGACTTTCGTGATTCTGAAGTACGTATTAGAGTATTTAGAAGTACGTACAGAAAACTTGACTTTCTTGACGTAGGCTTGACTTTCGTGATGCAGACGTATGTATAACGTAAAAGATTAGGAATGAATAAATCAAACTATATTTATTCCCCAATGTAAAGAAAAGGAAATATGTACTATAACTAGGCAAAAAATGTACAAGTAGTTGATAACTATTACTGTAAATGCCCTCTGGTACCTATCTCAATATTTTTTCTTCTCAAGACAGGGTCAACATCACATTAAGGTGGACTTTCTTTGCTATTCCTTCATGGCAAAGTAACTATTGATCTCGAAATGCGAAAAAGAACCCTAATGCTAACCCAGCCCTATTAACACTCTCGGACACCTTACTGAAACTAATTACAAATATTGTTAAATCAATGCCAGGCAATTTGAAACTCCATTATGAGGGTAAACGAAAGATTTTTTTTCCTCTCTTGAATTATACATCGAATAAAGAATTCGACGAAACGGGTCTCGCGAGAGAAGAAGAGAATCCTCATTATTGGTCAAATTTATGCCCTCCATCTAATGACATTTTTATATTTTCCACAGAATAATCGCCTCGGATATCGATTGGATACCCGAAATTGGACGAATTCCCACTCTATGAGAGGCTTACATTGACAAGCTAAATGTAGGATTGGATTGGATTTTCGGGTTCCATGGCGCAAGATCCAATAGCGAACAAGCTGCGTCAAACGCAAGATAGAATATGATCAACACACAATAAAACTATAAAATATTTAAAAATTAAGAGTCTGAGATAAAGTCTCTTAAAAACTTATAAAATCAGGAATTTTCAGAGGAAAGGAAAACAAACCACCAGAGAAAATAAAGAACTTCCTGATAATATATTATTCAATGTATCGTCGTTTTGGTGCATATGGTAATTAGTTCATTCTCCGAACTTTACTTGTCTGACTGGACAAGGATATCCCTTACGGTAGGTTGGTAGGTATTTAATTAACGTCTCACTGGAGAAACACAACGGGCTATTAACGACGATACGGGATCAACCCCCGAAGGGAAATGTAGCAAATTCAAATGTAGCTCGGCCAATTAGAGCCCAGCTAGGTGGCGCTACCACTATACGACGCTCTCCTGGACTGGCGGGAATTTCACTTGGTTGTAGGCGTTTTTTGACGAAGATCTTTGTGTCGTTGTAAAACCTCACATCTTTGTATATATTTGTAAATAATATGCCTAATCTTGAAAAAATAGCGAGTAGAATAATTATTACTCGACGTGTAAATTAATGCAAAGAAGGTGAATGGAATTAGGTAATCAAAGTGATGACATCATAAGAGCCACCGAAGACAAAACGAAACGGTGTCGTCAAAATGGTGCAATCGGCAGTGGAACCTATTGATTTGATATTGGCCTTCTTAAGTAACAGTTTGGATTACACGTTAGATAATTGAAGAAAGCATCAGAAAAGTGATAAGTGGAAAAATGTGTTTCCTTGAATTTGAAAATATTTTACCACAGTGAGTAATACAGAGGAAGATCTAAATTTGAACAAAATCGAAAGAATTATTCGCACTCCAGACTCTAAACTTATTAAAAAAATTGATGATGAACTTAATAAGGACATTAATGGTCACCCAGATCTAATAATAGATTCTCTATCGGTTCTTTTGGAACACAAATCAACATAACTAACTAATATGGATGATTTAGAGGCTGAGATGGAAAGTTCATTATAATATAATGAATCGATTGTGCTATGTAGAACGCGAGTAAGTAGATATTTGGGAAACTTAAATAAAAATCCGAATCAATTGAGTTTCAAAAATTTTGGGATCTTGAAGCTTTAGGAATCGGAGATAAACCAATAGATAAACAATTGTGCGACAAACAAATTTTGGAACAATTTGAGGAATCTATTAAATTTAAGAATAATAGATACGAAGTTAAAACTTCCTATGAAATTTGATAATGTTGAAATTCCAAACAATCATGATGTTGCACAAAAGAGACTTGAATTCTTAATTAAGAAATTTCAGAAAAATCCTACGTTGTTTGATGATTACAAAGCTGTAATAGAAGAATATTTATCATTGGGAATAAAGAGAAGGTTTAACCTCAGGAAATAGATTCAGATAATGGGGCTTTGACACATTATTTACCCCACTATATCCGGTAATTCGAAAGGATAAATTAACTACTAAACTTCGCATTGTTTTTGACGCATCTGCTCATGCTCCTTCTAAATCATCGTTAAATGATGTACTATTACCAGGTCCTAACTTAAATTCAGACTTATTTTTATTTAATATTGCAATTTCGAATTAATAATATCGCAGTAGTGGCAGACATAGAAAAGGCATTTCTATAACTAAGCCTTACTGAAAGTGATAGGGATCTAACGCGATTTTTCTGGATTGATAAAATTTGCCAGGATCTGCATTCTTCCATAAAACCTGTAATTGTGAGAATGACTCATGTCTTATTTGGTGTAAATTTTTGTCCATTTTTTGGAGCCGTTATTAAATATCATGTTAAAAAATTTGAAACTCAATATCCCGAAACATGCGCTATGATAAATAAATAAATGTATATGGATGATTTGTTGATAGGCGGATTCACAATAGAAGCTTTAAAATTATCAAATTTCTCTTCAGAAATCTTTCTAAGAGCTAACATGTGCCTACGCAAATGGAAGAGTAATTACGAAGGAGTAATTACAGGAAGTAATTAAAGTAACTAAAGGAAGAAAGCAATCAAAGGAACATTTACGAGATTTAAATTTCGACACATGCTTTGAAACAATCAAAACGCAATGCCTTATAAAATTTTGGGATTAATATGGAATATTGATAAGGATGCCGCTTAGATTAGATAATAACCTTTCTTAATTTGTAAAATGTCAGGAGAAAACCAAGAGAACTGTTATTAAAGTGGCAGGAAGAATTTTTGATCCGATTGGATTTTTATCTCCATTTACAATCATTGTAAAAATTATTTTCCAAGCATTGTTGGAACAGGGAATTGATTGGGACGAAAATTTACCAGAACAGTTAGAGAAAAAATGGGATAGTAGATGTGAACAACTACAATATCTCAATAAAATAAAGGTCCCCAGATGTTACTTCCGTGATTTTCAGGGCACTTACAATCAAGTAGAGATTCACTGTTTTTGTGATGCCAGAGTGAAAGAGCGTTTGGTGTAGTTATTTATTTGAGATACATCAAGGATGAGAAAGTGAAGACAACTTTTGTTACGTCTAAAAGTATATTGGCTGTCATAAAACTTTTAACATTACCCAGATTAGAGTTTATGGGCGCCGTGATGGGAGCTAGATAAATTAACCGTGTGACGGCATTTCTAAAACTGGATTCTAAGAAATATCTATGAACAGATTCTAATATTGCGCTTCATTGGGTTAAACGTTCCTTTCGAACATGCAAACCCTTCGTGTGCAACAGGATAGCAGAAATACAGTCCTTGACCAATCCCAAAGACTGGAACATTGTCCTGGACGGGACTATCCTGCTGATCGATTTACAAGGAGACTTTCACTTATAGATCTCGAAAGAGATAACTTATGGTGGTCAGGACCCTTCTGGTGGACCGAACATATTGATTCGTGGCCTAAAGGAACCAAAGAGGCTGAGAATACCTTAAAAGATGAATATTCGAAAGGAAACAGTTTCTTAGAATTTCTGTGCTTTAGATTCAAAGGAGGCACTCATAGAGATAGACCGATTCAGTTCTTTATTAAAGGTAATTCGAATAATATCCTGGATAAGGAGATTTGTTTTCAATACAAGAAACTCAATCAAACGTAGTGGTAATTTAACGACAGAAGAATTAAAAGAATCTGAAAAATCCTTGAACAATCAAGAAATTACAAAGAAGAGAGTGAATCTGAAAGGAAAAGGGCATGTGAAGAAAACTTCGAAGATAAACAGTTTATGTCCCTATTTAGATGACTCTAATTTATTACGCATAGGAAGTAGACTGAGCCAAGATGATTTTAGCCTAAATGAGATTAATCCAATCCTACCACACAAAAAAGAGTTTACATAGCTGTTAATTATGCGAGAACACCAAAAATTGATGCATGGTGGAATTTCTTTGACCCTCTTACAGCTCTGGAAACATTTCTAGATTCCTCAAGGACGACAACAAGTCAAAAAAGTCATTGGTAACTGTCTAGTTTGCAATAAATATCATGCAAAACCAGTTGGCCAATTAACAGGTCAACTTCCAAGGGACAGAATCTCACAATCATCCCCATTTTGCGTAATCGGTTTAGGTTTTGCTGGTCCAATCATACCTAAAATTGACATGAACAACACAGCAAAATCATATATTGTGTTATTTAAGTGTGCAACAACCAAGCTGTACATTTGGAGTTAGCAATGGACATGACAACGAAATCTTTCCTTTTTGCTCTACGTCGATTTCTATCAAGACGCGGTGCTTGTAAAGTAATTTACTCCGACAGTGTAAAAAGTTTCAAGGCTGCTAAAAGGGAATTGCAGCATTTTGTGAAAATGATAAGAGAGCAAAAATTGCAAGATTTTATCTCAAATGAAGGTGTCACATGGAAATTTATTGTGGAACGTGCCCCATGGTGGGGAGGGTTCTATGAACGCCTGGTGAAATGTGTTACGGATCCTCTGAGAAAGATCCTAGGTCAAGCTCTCCTCACATTTGAGGAGTTAGTTATCAACCATCCTCACTGAAATTGAAGCTGTTGTCAACATGAGACCTCTGACTTCCGTAACTAGTGATTTAGGAGATCCAGAACCGTTGACACCTGTTCACTTCCTTCAATTCGGAAGAACAGAATATAGTTTTCCTTTACATTTTGCTGAAATAGAAAACAAACTTTCTACTAAAGAGACTCTCACCAGAAGAAAACTTTACCAAACCAAGTTAGTGAAACAATTGTGAACTAAATGGAAATAACAGTACCTGTTCAACTTAAACTCTGCTCTCTCATCATTTTAAAACTCCTGAAAAATACAAGAACTTAAAGGTTGGAGGTATTGTATTGGTTGAAGGAACTCATAAATCGAAGCTTCTGTGGGACTTGGGAATTATTAAGGAAGTAATTCAAGGCAGAGACAATCTCACTCTTGACGTTTTGGTAAAAACTGCAAAAGGACTTTTCAGAAAACCTGTGCAATTACTGTATTCCTTTGAATTAGAAATTTTTTAAATTATATTACGTAATTTAATATGTTGAAGTTAAAAATATAATAATCTTTTCTTTTAATATTATTTTCAGGATAATTTTTACATTTTTTTCAGTGTACAAATACTAAATAGTAACCTTGTGTATAATGTAGAGCATGAATATTTGTTTGTAACTGATATTAGAATTTGTTTTATTACTTATATTTACTAATGTGAATTTAGTGTGCATATCCTTGTTTTCTACAATTATTGAAATACAACTATTAAAAATCTTATTTAAAATTTTTCAATATTAATAATAACTTTTATTTGGAAGTTTGAATAATTACATTTTAACATTGCTGTATAGAGTTAATTGATTTATATTACTTGTTAGTGTTCATTTTTGATTGTAATAGTGTGTACTCTTAAAAGAGTCCAGGTGGGGAGGATGTGGAAAATTCATATGTAGCTCGGCCAATTAGAGCCCACCTCGGTGACGCTGCCTCTTTACGACGCCCTCCTGGTCTGGCGGGAATGTCACTTGGTTGTGGATGTTTTTGACTAAGATCTTCTTTGTGCCGTTGTAAAACCTCATATCTCTGAATATTTGTAAATAATATGCTTAATCTTCAATAAATAGTGAGTAGAATAATTGTTACTCTACGTGTAAATAAATGCAAAGAAGGTGAATGGAATTAGGTAATCAAAGGAATAACATCTTAAGAACCACCGAAGACAAAACGAAACGGTGTCGTCAGGAAATATCCGAGGACAACAGTACGTAATTTTGAACTACGGTCAGATGACGAGGCAACAGAGCTGGCACCCCATTCTCCCAACTTCCACAACAAGTCAACGTGAGGACATTTGAGATCACGACATATTTAACGTGCACCAACTCCCTTTGTACACGACGGTCTTTGGTTCGGTACGAACTTTTCCATTATCTAATCTACCTTATACTAGCCACTGCGCGGCTAGCCCGGCGTTGCCCGTGCCCGTGGTGTTGGTTTGAAAAGCAACGAAGTCCAAGTGTTACCGATTGCAACGCCGTGATGTAAGATATTAATCTGCTGTAAAATTTTACGAAGATTTCAAATCCGTTGAAGATATATTCAATTTAAAAACTATTTATTTAAAGAAAATCATATTTTTAGGTAACAATCTAAAATGAAATTTTCCGCAGATTTCAAATCCGTTCAAATTTTAAATCTATCTTTAGCGATTCCGATTGTACGAAAAAAAATTCAACAATACCAGTCAATATGTTTTTTATTTCTTGCTCTCAGTCGCAGAATGGGACAGGATATGTAATCTGTTTCTTTTTTTTTTTTAACGCAAAAGACAGAAGATGCAATCTGGTTGTTTTTTTTGGAAAAAGAAAGTTCACATGACGTCACAATCTCTTGTGAAAATAGAAAAGAAGTTCAGGTGGGTGTCCATTTTAGGGTGTTTCTTTTTTCGTCCGGAAGAAACGCGTTTGAAGAACCAGGTAGAGAATAAAACTATTAAATTCATTTAAAAATCTTCTAGATTGAATTTTAAAATTTCGCCGCGACCCAAAAATTGCAAAACATTTGGACATGTGTGCCAAATCTCACTGCTGTAAGTGCCATAGATCGTCAGGATTTTACGGCAGCGAGACAAACAGACAGACAAACACTTCCTTTTATAATATTGAGATATATCTATCTGTCACTAACTTACGGATAAATCGTAAAATCGTACGGAAAATATAATAAAAGGAGGAAAATTCAGAAAATTAGTGAAGAAATTTAGATTTAAGGAGTAAACGAGGGAACGAAAGGGTCCATGCACTTTTTCTTCTGTTACTTCTCTCATTTGTTGTAATATTTGGCTCCGTTATGACCCGCCGTTGCAAACTTTAACAAGTAAAAAAATTGTAATCATAAGCTTAAAACTGCAAAAATTATCGACTTTCGCCAAATCGAGCAATTTTTACGAACCGCTGGTAGGCCTTGGTAAAGGCACCCATAGGGTAAATAAGAGTTTCGGGTTAGGAGGATTCGAATGGTGTTAAATTTCCAATTAACTCGCCTGTTTTCGAGAACTGCGTCGAAGCAGCTGTGAGAACAAATCGCGCCAGAGGCGTCCGATACTTCTTACCTTATTTCTCTTTCTTTCCTCCACCCCTCGCTAAGTTCTGATCGGAATGAAGAAACATCTCATCTTGCCCTGGTCTCGGGTGGCGAGCTACGCTAGAAATCAATCAAGTCTCTTTCATCAATACTGGTTCTTTGGTTGGGGCATATTTAGGGAACTTTGTCATAGATGTTGCTTCTGGAGGAGTTTACTTGTCAGATATGTAATATACGGGTCAATTTATTACGGCCCTTTCTTCGACTGGTTGGGGCCGTGTTTGCCCGGATGGAAGAGTTACCGATTAGCAATCAGAGGATTGCTAAGTCGAATCCAACATAAGGCGCGTTCCCACAAATCAAGTTTAATTGATCGGTTATAGTCGATCAACAAAAGTTGAATAAAAACAATAGTGAGAACCTTTGTTTCAATGAAGTTGATCCACTTTTTGGTGGATCAAGAAAGGTTTGAACTATTAAAACTTTATCGTTTAAGTGATGAGTAGGGCATCTTTTTGCAACAAATGCAACTTTTTTTCACACGTTCTACGCTGAATGTAAAGTACTAAAACCAAAATTCCTCCTTCATGGGGTGTATTGCAAGTGAGTTATAACCGCAACATAAATGCAACTTTCTGCATAAATGCAACTTTTTGCATAAATGCAACCACCTGCAACTTTTTAAAATGTTGCTTAAAATTAATTAATATGAAATTACAATTTTACTTTTTGCCCTCCAACCCTTCGATAGAGTGTGTCTGATCTTGCGAACGCCGAAGCATTGCGGATCAAACAAGAAGTTCGTGGAAAAAAGGTGTTCGTCCTAACAGACGAAAGTAAAATAAATGCAAGAAGTAACTTTTAACACATTGGTTGGCACCCTTGATAATCCAGAGGAAACTTGCATGATCGACTGCAAAATTTGCGAGGTGAGTGTCGTTTGAGATGACGTTTTAAAATCTCTGAATGTTGAGCGAAAGGATTTTGCGCTTCTGCTATCCGATACAGCACATTGTGCGGCTGGCGCAGTGTTTCAATGTTAAAGAAATTACTGGCCAAGAATCGCCTATTCAATGTTCTTCTGTATTTAAGAATGTATTACAATGCTGTTGTACACGACTAAAATTTCAATATATTTAGAATTTTTTCAATTTTTACGAATAATTTATTTTAGAATTTAGTGTATCAAAAATAAATGCAACTTTATTTCCATAAATGGCAACTTTAGGAAATGATAAATGCAACTTTTCCCATTTTTACTGCAACAAAAAAGTTGCCCTAGTGATGAGTCATCCTCCATCTGCTCTCGTTGAGACGTGTGAACAGGTGAATGTCAAGCGCGTTTGTGTTTTGTTTTGGTTCTAAATGATTTTTAAAAAATGAGCCGAAAGTGGTCAGAAAGTGTGTTGCTAAAATTTTTATAACTTTCTCAGAAGCATGATTGTCTTCGGAACCACCGACTGGATAAATATAAAAATAAAGAGGAAAGATAAAATGCTTTGGGTTCTATGCTGTCAAAGAATGATCGGAAGAACAAAATTAAGTTACGATTTTTCTCATATGCTAGATAGCATTGTATTTAGTTCATTTAACAACTCAGCTACTATCTGTACAATTTCACACACAACTGCTATCGACGCCATAAGAAAAATGAAAATGTTGATCAGTTTCTATTGAAATGTGTGAACAAAAACTGGTTCAATTCACATTCAACTTTTGTTGATCAACTACAATGGGTCCATTAAACTTGATTTTTGAGAACGCGCCTATACCTTTAAGTTTCGAATAGAAATTTAAATTTAAGTAATTAATTTTTAAAATTAAATTTAACCAATTAATTTTTAAAATTAAATTAATATTTTAAATAATGACAAAACAATTTAACTCACTCGCCTAATTTTGTTCCAATGCTATCGCTAAGGAATTGAACTTGGCATCTCTTCTTGCAATATACATTGCACTCAGTAGAAATAGAAAAGTGATCAGTTGCGTTAAAGCATCGTAAAAAACAAAGATTAAAGGTAAAAAAAGTCAGGAGAGTAAAAGGAGTGGTCCATGAGAGAATGTGATCCGTGGAACAAAAAATGCGCTCGTTTTCTAATATTCAAAACGTAAAAACAGATTAGGTTAATATCCAGTGAAAAAAAGGCCAGTAATGTGTGGGGGGGAGGGGGGGGATACAACAAGTCTGACAAATCTGGCGGTGGGATATGAATAATGCAGATAAAAATATCTAAGATTTGTTCACGAAGTTAAATATGGTTTATGGGGAGTCTCTTGGCAATGCTGACAAGATGGAGGTTTCATCGACCAATAAATGTCTGTGTTACTTGACAACGACCAATGTTAAGACAAACATCAAACCATCGAGATGGAAATAACTGTAGGAGGGAGATGGTTCGATGAATGTTATGTAAAGGACGAGGGTTTAGAGAGTATAATATAAATAATGGGGAAAGTTCTGTTTGGTTAGGTCTCCATAAATAACCTCTAGGATCGACAGAACATTTAATAAAGGATTTTATAATCCACAGGAAAAAGGGATTTTACAATCCAGTGAGAAAAGAGATTTTATAATCCCGTGGGACAAAAGTGATTTTTAAAAATTATTTTATAATCCAGTACAAAAAAATGATTTTAAAACTGTAGCAATGATGTATGCTCACACGGCTAGCTAACATTTAAATTGAATTTATTTACATACAACATAAACTACAGAAATTACAACACTTTCACGAACACAAAATATAAGGGACAGGGACATGTTTACTATCACATGCTACAACCTAGCTGCTGCTTGCTCCAGGGTTGGAGTTAAACTGTAAAAGTTTTTGTCAGTCCGCTAGGGGGCGTTGTTGTTTCCGTTACAAAACTTATTTAATCCTGTGAGGAAAAATGGTTTATGAAAATTATTTCATAATTCAATGCAAAAAAAAATTATTTTATAATGAAGTGGGGGTAGGAATGATGTTTGAAAATTCTTTTGTTATCTAATGGGGGAAAAAATAATTTTTGAAAATAATTTTGTAATCCAGTGAAAATAAATATTTTTTCTGAAAATTTTAAACTTGTGCACAAAAATTGTTTAATATAATCAATCTAGTGGAAAAAGAGAGAGAAAAAAAAAGTATTTTTTTAAAATTATTTTATAATCGAATGGAAAAAAAATATTTTATAATCCAGTGAAGTGAGAATGAATTTTATAAATAATTGTATAATCCAGTGAGAAAAAAAAATATTTTTTGAAAATTATTTTATAATCCCATATTGGGGTGGCGCTCAATAGAGATTATGCGTTGCTGCACCGCGTTGCTTAGAGGTGGATGATTTGAGGAAGGAGCTGGAGGCTTTGAAGGTGAGGGCTGCAGAGGGAGTGGAAAAGGGTGTCCAATGTGTAGACTTGGGGCATGTTGATCAGGGGGAAAAGTAACTAGAGGGGTAGTGGTTGGTGATTCAATGGTTAGGGTTTCGGGAGAAATGGTAGGGCGTAAAAAGCGCAATTTTGCAAGGTGTTGCTTGCCAGGTGCCAGGGTAAAACATGTAGTTGAGGCAGTTAAGGCAGGTGTTGTTAAAGGGGAGGAAAAGGCAGTAGTGTGGGTGGGAACAAATGATGTAGAGAGGAATACTAATGTTGAGTTTAAGAGGGAAGCAGAAACACTTTTAAGAGGCATTAAGTCTCATAGGGCAGAGGTAACAGTATTAGGATTACTACCTAGGTATGGGTTAGGTAATGGGTGGTTAAATCAAAGGGCCAACAAGATGAACGGGTTGTTAAGGGATTTGTGTGAGAGGGAGGAGGTTAGATTTTTAGATGTTTGGAAGGAGTGTAGGAGGGATTGGATAAGCAGGGACAATTTGCATTTAAGCCTGATAGGTAATAGGGAGGTTGGCAAGCGGGTTTTGAATATTCTGGAGTCAAAAAACTAGAATACAAGCAGGGATGGGAAGGACATAGAGGGTTGACAGTACACTGTAATTGCTTAGGAAAACTAACAGGGTCTAAATTGCAGGAGACAAACAATACAAAGGGAAAGTGCAATGTAAGGGAGAAAAACAATACCAAGACAAATAATACAAGGGGAAAGTGCAATATAAGGGTGAAAAATAAGCTAAAAGTATTTTATTGTAATGCTCGCAGTGTGAGAAATAAAATGGATGAGCTCAAGGGAATTGCAGAAGCAGAGGATATAGATATCATTGGGATTACTGAAAGTTGGGCAAACAGTGAAGATGCATAAATTTTAGAATTAAGTGGATTCACAATGTTTAGGGAGGACAGAGTGAATAGGAAAGGGGGTGGGGTTTTGATTTATGTGATAGAATTCTTAAACTGTACGGAAATAAAGTTAAATAGTAAAACTGAGGGTATAGAATCAGTCTGGGTGAAACTGAATACAGACAAAGGCAAAGGACTAATTCTGGGCAATATATATAGACCTCCTGTTTGTAGTGAAGAGCAGGAAAAGGGCATGTGCAATCTGATAAACGAAGAGTGTCAAAAAGGAGAATTAATTTTAATGGGGGACTATAACTATCCAAATATTGACTGGACAAACAATCTAGCTACAAATGGGAAAGGGGCAGAATTTTTGGAAGTGATACAGGATTGTTTTTTGTACCAGATGGTGTATGAGGATACTAGGGACAATGCAATATTGGATTTGATTTTCAGCAATGATGAGGATAGGGTGCAGGATTTGGTTATAGGTGAGCCACTGGGAGAAAGTGATCATAGAAGTATCAGATTAAGTATAAATGTTCAGTCAGCATACACAATCAATAGTAGAATAATTTCAAATTTCAGAAAGGTAAATTTTCATAAGATAAGGGAAGAGTTAAAGGAAACATTCAAAGGGGGATTATTAGCACCGCATCATTCTGAACAATGGGAGGAATTCAAGAATAAGTTAGACAGGGTGTTAAAAAAACATGTAACGTTCAGGAAAAAAGGAAAATCTAGAAAATTGCTCCCTATGTGGTTTTTAGGGGAAACACACAAAGCTTTAAAATTAAAACAAAGAACATACAGTTTATATAAAAGCACTGGTAACGACAGGGACAAGGAGGGATATCAGAAACCCAGAAAGGAGTTTAAAACTATTAGTCGGAAGGAAAAGGTGTCCTTGGAGGAAAAATTAGCAAGGGAAATAAATATAAACCCAAAAGAACTTTTTGCATATGCAAGTGGTAAAAATAAATTTAGTACTACACTGGGCCCGTTGGAGGGGGAGGGAGGTGAATTAATTCAAGACGAGGTGGGAATGGCAAACGTGTTAAATGACTTTTATCTGGGGGTTTTCAATGGTAACTATAATTTAAAAAAGGATCCCAAGGATGGAGCCTTTGCAGGGGGTATAATTAAAGAATGCAAATTCAACAGGGAAGAAATAGTACATCAGTTGAAAAGAATTAAGCCATCTAAAGCGCCAGGACCAGACGATATTTATCCGAGAGTACTAGTGGAATGCGCGGAAGAACTGGGGGAAGTAATTCACACGATATTTAATTCAACATATAGCACAGGTTGGGTACCAATGGATTGGAAGTTGTCCAACAAAACTCCAATTTTCAAAAAGGGAATACAAAGTGATCCGGGCAACTATAGACCAGTAAGTCTAACATCAGTAATTTGCAAAATATTTGAATCTCTGTTAAAAAAGCATATAATGTTATACTTGGAGGAGGGGGGACTGTTATCAGAGAATCAGTATGGGTTTAGGAATGGCAGATCCTGCTCTACAAATCTTTTGAAGTTCTACGAAAAAATTACTGAGGAGCTGGATAATAAGAGCAGTGTGGATATCATGTACATAGATTTTCAAAAGGCTTTTGATAAAGTACCTCATGAGGCATTACTTTTTAAATTGGAAAGGCTGGGGATTCAGGGAAAAACATTAATATGGATAAAGAATTGGTTATTGCGTAGAAAGCAGAGAGTGCAGGTAAAAGGAAATTATTCACAGTGGACAGAAGTTATAAGTGGGGTGCCTCAGGGATCAGTTTTGGGACCAATTTTATTTATAATTTTCATAGATGATATAGGTCAGGGGATAAAGAATAGAATCAGTATATTTGCAGATGACTTAAAAATATGGGGGACAGTGGATACCAAGTTACAGATAGAAAATTTACAAGGGGATTTTGATAAGATATCCGAATGGGCTGTAAAATGGGGTATGTCATTTAATGTAGGGAAATGTCAAGTTCTGCATATGGGTTACAGGAACAGTGGAGCCGAGTACTGTCTGCGGGGAGTAAAGGTAAAGGAGGGAGAAACAGTCAAGGATCTTGGGGTGATAATTCACAGGGTTTTTAAAATGGGTCACCAATGTTCAGCTGCGGTTAAAAAGGCTAATAGGTTATTGGGGTATATTAAAAAGACTGTAACTTCGAGGGATAAGAATATAATCTTGCCGTTATATAAGGGTTTAGTAAGACCACATCTAGAATAAGCTGTACAATTCTGGGCTCCATTATGAGAAAGGACATAGAATGAATTGAAAGGGTTCGGCACAGAGCTACAAAAATAATAAAGGGGCTAGCAAATTTCAACTATAATGAACGTTTAAGTAAGATAAACATGTATACACTGGAAAGAAGAAGGAGGAGGGGGGATTTGATTCAGCTTTTCAAGTTTGTAAAACAAGGGGACACAGAGGGCTTAAATTTCAATAGGGATAACAGAACAAGGGGTCATGGGTATAAATTGAATAAGACACATTTTAATCGGGATTTAAGGAAAAACTACTACTTTAATAGGGTAATAGACAGTTGGAACGCGTTGTCAGAAAATATAGTTAATTCAAAGGGAGTGTACGAATTTAAGACACAATTGGATAGTCAGTGGGAATTGGGGAATTCATAAACAAAGGACCAGCCTTGTTGGGCTTGAGCCTGTAGCTGGTCGTCAATATTTGTATTTGTATTTGTATAATACCAAGCACGAAGTTTTGAAGATTTTCATCTCTGGAGGATCTCCACTAACTTTATCATTTTCGTTTCCCTGAGTCTCCAAAAATCAATCCAGTCGAAAATTTAAAGGGAATTAAGGCGATGTAGGTATTTGTAATTAACGTCGTATTATAGCAACACAACGGGCTATTGACGACTGTCCAGGACCAATCCCTCAAAGGAAAGACCATGTAATTCTGAACCACTTTCAAACGACGAGTTAACACATGAACTAGCACCCCACTCTCCAAAGTTCCACACCACGCCAAAGTGAGAACATTTGAGGCCACGACAGATTTAACCAGCACCAGCCCCCTTTGTACACGACGGTTTTCGTTTGGATTCGAACTCGCAACCCTGGGATTGCTAACCCATTACCTGCTACCCCGGTCCTATGTTCCGGTGTCAACGAACATCAATTCTCTGAAGTTTTACCACAAAACCGAAATTTAAAACTATTACACAACGTTTGATTGGTAATTTGGTAATTTTTAGTTAACGTCGTACTAGAGCAACACAACGGGCTATTGACGACTGTCCGGGATCAGTCCCTTAAGGGAAAGATCCGAGGACAACACCTCGTAATTTTGAACCACGTTCAGATGACGATGCAACACCTGAGCTGGCACCCCACTCTCCAAACGTCCACGCCAACCCAACGTGAGGACTTTCGGACACGACAGATTTAAGGTGCACCAGCCGCCTCTACACCATACGCTTACAAACATCCATGCCCGGACCCGGATTCGAACCAGGAACCTTCCGATCTAGAGGCTAACACCTTAACCACTATACCGGTTGGTCGGCTACACAACGTTTGAAATTCGTATTTTTGAACCAACTGCTTGAGGTACGAAACATAATGCCGAAATTCTATTACGTGTTTCTCGGAAGTTATATTAAGGATTGCGTCATGGAATTGAAAGTATAAAAGTTGGGAAGTTTTCAATGCGAAACGAAAATAAATTCACATGAAAAATTGTTTCCGTCTCAGAAATAGGTGTTCCAGCTTTTTCCTTGTGTTCGAAGAATTTTTACTGAATACACCAAATAGGAAAGACGAATGCTGAATTAAAGAGAATATGGAAGAGGTGAAATTTAATAGTTTAGCATAGTTTAAAGCTTTAGATTAAATTCAGAAGCGGGGGATATGATCTAAAATGCAATACTGAAACCTTCCAATTTCTGCAGCCGACCAACCGGTCTGGAGGTTAAGGTGTTAGTCTCCAGATCGAAAGGTTCCTGAATCGAATCCAGATCAGTAGATTGATGTTTCTAAGAGACGATATATGGTATAGAGACGGCTGGGGCACCTTAAATATGTCGTGGCCGAAAGTCCTCGTGTTGGATTGGTGTGGAAGTTTGGAGTGTGGGGTGCCAGCTCAGGTGTTGCCTCGTCATCTGACCGTGATTCGAAATTACGCGATGTTGTCCTGGGATCTTTTCTCATGAGATTGATCCGGACTTTCGTCAGTAGTCTGTTGTGTTGCTCTTTTAAGGAAATAATTAAAAATGTACTATTATCCAAATTCTGCACTATCACGTTGACCTTTTGAGAGTTTCAATTAGGGATGCAACATCGATGTCGATGTTTTCAAAACACGATGTTTTTTTAAACATCGATGTATTGGAGTCGATGTTTTTGTAACATCGATGTTTATACTTGTCGATGTTTTATTTTTAAATGAAAAAAGTACCGTTTCAAAAATTTAAAAAATAACCAAGTAGCATAATTTTCATAATCAGCAAATCGAACATACTTTTAGACCCAAGTGGCCAAGGGTGAAGGGTCTGAAAGTAGGGATGCGACATCGATGGCGATATTGGAACTGATGTCGCATTACTAGTTGCTAAACCAGTTTTAAAAATGGGAAAAAAGTTTAAATACACTGAATTTTAAGACCATCGATGGTTTGGGGGCGATGTATTATCAACATCGATGTTTTAATTTTGAACATCGATGTTTTGCTGTAGATGTCGCATCCATAGTTTCAATGCATCACCAATACAACGTAGATAGTTAATTAACGTTGTATTGGTGCATCGCAACGGGTTAAGGTGACGGTCCGGAATCAAACCCGAAGGGAAATATCCGAGGACAATACCACGGTCAGATGAGGCAACACCTGAGCTAGCACCCCACTCTCTTAACTTTCACACCACCCAAAGATGACATTTGAGGCCACGACAGAGTTAAAGTGCATTAGCCGACCCTTGTACACGACGGTCTTTGGATGGATTCGAACTCGTAACCCTGCGGTTGCTAATCCGTTACACATCCGACCAGGCTACCGCGACTCCCCTGAGCCTCACAAGATTTCATTGCAGTATAGTGTTGCTTTTATCCCATAACACACATTATGATTATATAATAGCATCTATTGGTTGATACATTCTGTAACACTCTAAAGGCGGCTTCTCTGATCAAGCCGACATATTCAAGAATTCCTTGGAGATCATAAAACTTCTTTCAAGTGATCAACTGTCCATAACTAACCCTAGAAGTACTATTACAGCACTCCATTTCGCATTACATCGGTCATAAAGTTCTGCGCACTTGACATAAACGATCTTCATCTGACATTACGATCTCCAAAATCTCAATCCCCTTGAGAACACTCAAGATTCCATCGACAGATGTTTTTCAGCTGAAAGACGAAAGAAAGACGTTGAAAATTGCCAGAGACCATTGAGACCTGAGAGAGCGAGGACCCGCTCCCTAACCTCTGCCGAACCCTTCTTGTCCTAAAATATATATATGTTGGCTATACGTATCTGTAAAGCTGTAGGATGATAGAATAAATGTTGTGGTGAAACCTAAAGGTCTTGTTCTTTTACGCTACCATTTCTTCTCCATTCCATCCGGTACAATTTGTGTGAAAGATTATATTCGTCATACAAGGCCAAAACGAGTAAGAAGTCATACAAGCAATACTTATAGTTGACCTGATACACGCTTGTGAAAGCTCAGAGAATGAAATTTCATACGCAGTCACTTTTGAAGCACAACAAAAAATTATAACTTCTAGTTGTATAAAATGCATTGATTCTCTTTTTGCACGGTTCAAGAAAAAGGTACGTGTTACTTTTTACACTGATTGTTTGCGTTAACACGGTGTTAAAAAATTAAAAGGAAAAAAATACGCATTTATTAAAAAAATGCGTTGCACTGTCACCTATATTACACGCAAGAGTTCCCCGGATGCCGTCCAACCACCGCATCGCTTTCGATACGAAAGACGTGCCATGTGCGTCATCATCGCTTTTTCAAATTGTGATCTTGATATGATACCCTATGGCCCCGTTCACATGTCTAACGCGCATTTCACGAGGCTTTCAAGGCCACGTTCACGTGAGGTGCTTCAACGCGCGTTTTGTGAGGCTAGCGAGGTCCCGCCATGAAATTATGTTTTTTTTTATTCCTCTAATTCAAGTTTCTATCTTTGCGACCTTGAAGAGCGGGACCCTGAAAGCCTCGCCAAACGCGCGTGACGTGTCTCATGTGAACGGGGCCTCAGGGTCCCGCTCTTCAACGATCGCAAAGATAGAAACTTAAATTAGAGGAATAAAAAAACATAATTTAAATCTTACGAAAAGCGGAACCTTGCTAGCCTCACCAAACGCGCGTTGAGACACCTCAGGTGAACGTGGCCTAAAATGTCAGTTAATATAGCTAAGAAGGAGAATAAAAGGAGAGCTATTTCTTTAAAGATCAAGATTAGGATCGTTTTGAAAAGGGAGAAAGCGCTTGGGTAGAGATAGTGGAGATGGGTGGGAAACTTCTTTGGGTGGAGCTTTTGGACTGAACGAAGCTACGATAAGAACGATAAAAAGGAGAGCTGCTGCTATATATATTAAAAGATCTGTAGCATCAGGAACCAAATGACTTCCCAAATCGTCGTCATACACAAGAGATTTTATTCAAGAACAAATAAAGGCTAATACGATTCATGAACAAGAGTCTTCAAGGGTGTTGCTTTCATCTGGGCCTTAAAAGGAGGATGAGTTTGCAGAAAGTACGGGATGACTTACAGAACTCCTGGAAAGACTCGCAATACATAATGACATCCTACTAGTTACCACCGTCCTAGCCTAAGCCATTCGGTGCATCGCCACATAATTTTGAACGACGGTCAGATGACGAGGCAACATCTGAGTAGGCACCCCACTCTCTAAACTTCCACACCAACCCAACGCACTACATAATATAAAATGAGAAGAGAAATTTCTTCTGCAGATAAGACTGGTTCCGAAGAATTTCTTCCAAAACTGACGAAAATAATTACGGACGGCAATTACACCCAAAACCAAGTTTTCAACGCAAATGAAAATGGTCTTTTTTGAAGAGAATGCCCCAAGCAGAACTTATCTCTCTATATTAAATAAAAGTTTCCGCCGACGCATCATTGAAAACTGTGTTGTTTAGCTCCATTCTTAGACGGTTTCCCCAGAAAGTACAAGTCAGAAAAAAACGAAATTAATATGGTTTGTTCTTCATCTTATTCCCTGGACAACTGTTAAGATTTTTTCCGATGCGTCTATTAGTTTAGGGTTTATTAAGTGTCAAAATTGAAAAAGCGAAATTTCTTCCGCGAGTGAGCAAAACACATACAAATTTTTAGTCTTTCGCCGTGAGTTTATTTAAAGGGTTCCTATCAACGTTAATTTTTGCAGCTCGTCGAGTTTTTTTTTTTTTTAATTTCAATTTGGTTCTAGACATTATTTTTTTGAAATTCGGGAAAAATCGGGACATATTCGTCATTTTTTTTAAACAGTAGTATCTATAACTCATTACTATTAGTTTTTAATTTTTAAAATATCGCAGTATATTTCAGAATGTACTCTTTCTTACGGTACAATTATTTTTAAAATTGGTTCATAAATAAATTCGATGCAATCCAAAGTTGCTCGCACAAATTTCGTATTTTTTACTTCGGGGAGCAGGTTCCGCACGCAGTTGTGGGCTGTAGTTTAGACTATCGGGTTTGCCAGATATCAAATTTATCGTAGCAACAATGAACTTAAAACGATTTCTTTTTATTTGGCGAGGAAAAAGGCTAGCTTTTTTCTCTCAGTTCTCAGACGGTTCAAGGAAAAAGTACGAAGTACCGATCGTAAAGTTAGGAGATTAACAAGTGTTACTTAAAATTGTACAGGGAACAAGATGCAGAAGGTTTTTTACTGATACGGCTATTAGTTTAGGGTGCATTAAGTGTTAAAGAAAAAAAAGTGAAATCACTTGCGAAAGTATTGGTTTGCTTCGCAAACCAAACGGGATTACGAAGCAATACCCGGTGGTCGGCGAGCGTAAGCGAGCAGGGGGCGAAGCCCCTCGCTGTGACGTCATGGACCGGAAAGTCAAATCAGGATTATACGTATTATTCAGATAGTTTCGCTGTCCAGGAGATGCACTCTGCGAAAGTAATGTTGGTTTGCGAGGTAAACCAAATGGGATCTGTGAAAGGAGTGTTGGTTGGCAAGCGTAAGCGAGCAGAGGGCGGAGCCCCCTAGTATAGCAAAATCATAAAATGTACCATTGGCTTTAAGGTAGGAAAAGATCGTGTAACCTTTTTACTGTGCAAGGCAACGTTTCAAGAGATCGTTTGTTAAAACCGTTATTTATCAATCGATCATTTCTTCCGTGTGCAATGAAAGGCGTACACAAATAAATTACCAGTTCATTTGAGAGCCAATAAAAAGTCATGGATGACAGCAAGAATGTTTCCTGATTGGTTTAACAACCTTTTCGTTCCGGAAGTAAAAATATAAATGGAAGATAAATGTTCTCCGTTATAGGGTCTTTTACTCATAGATAATGAACCCAGTCATCCAGATTTTGAGCACCCCAATGTGTTGTTCTTGCCACCTAATACAACATACCTGATTCAACCACTAGATCAGGGTATAATTTCAACATTCAAATCTCATTACATCAGGGAAACAGTTGAATATATTATAGATGAACTAGAATAGATGATACTTGCAATAATTAATGCGTGGAAACAATTTACGATCATAAACTGTGTTAAATACGCTTCCGTGACTTTATCCGAATTAAAGCCATCCACCCTAAATTCATGTTCGAGATGACTTTTGCCAGAATGCGTAAAGCTTAAAAAAGTTGTATCCATAAATACGACCTGATTACATTCTGATATCAGTTTGGCACACACAATTGCCACAGAAGGCTTTTAAGAATTAACAATTGAAGATGTTACAGAATTGACAACTGTCGAAGTTCTTAGCGAAGAACAAATTCTAGAGATTGTTTCAGAGAATGTAAATTGAGCCATGATGGTCCATAGTAGAGATGAAGGATTTGTTCCACTAACTGCAAATTTTCAATTCTAGAAGGCCTTCAACTAGCCACCTTCAATTAACTTGGCAATTATTCTTTAACGAATGATGATAATGCCGAACGCGGTGTACAATTTAAAAATGATTATGGCACGTTATAAATAATCTTGCAAGGAACTGACAAAAATTACATCACAGCGAATGATAACCGACTGTGTATTCAAATCCAGTGAAACAAAACCAACAGAAGATGTTGAAACACAACATTTTCAGCGAAGAGAGGGATTTGTCCTTGATTAAAAACCAGTAAGCGGGCACTGAATAATTTAAGATATCTTTTTCTGTATGTTAAATTTAAATTGAATCGAAACCCATAACTTAACGATAAATAAAAAGTTGATTCGTTTCATTTTTGTTTGCTTTTCTATTTTTAATTGGTTTGGAGTAAAAGTGTAACCTATCTACCCTATTTATGCGTAGCCCTTCTTTTTTTTTGGCACGGTAGTCTTTGTAATGTATTTCCTGTACAAAAAGAGAATCATGAGTACCGTTTACGGTATAAAACTCAAAATTCACATGAGGCGTTTCGAACGCGCGTTTTCCCAAAGATCAGCTTTATACATTAAATTATGGTTTTATGCCCCAAATTCAAGTTTCTATCTATGCGATCGTTGAAGGTAGAGTGACAATTTCAACGGATTTCAAATCAACATAAAATTTTTCACCTCATCGATACATTAAGTGTGATTTTCTTTAAATAAATAATTAATTATTTAATAAATAATCGAATGCTAAATAATTAAATTATAAATCTGTTTTTGATATCGATCTGGCGTAGAATTTTACGCTGATTTAAAATTTCACTCCGTCTTCAACGATCATAAAGATATAAACTTGAATGAGGGGAATAAAAACATAACTTCATGTATAAGAAAAGCTGGCCTTGGAACACACGCGTTTGAAAACGCCTCATGTGAATAGGGCCTAACAAACTGTAAAAGAAACAACGTCGTTTTTTTCAATCTTGTTTATATTTAAACTTGAACTTGACTGCTGTTTATATTACTACTATACTCTTGATGAGCAGGGCTGCCACATAAGTCTCAAAGTTGATTTTTTACCACATTTTTTAACCTTGGCGACAAGTGATATCTTTTTATTCAATATCGTCTCAATTTTCATAATTTTGGCGGCTTTTTTCAAAATTCGACAGGGTTAACGAAAATGTTCTCTTTTAAACAAATAGCAGGGGTCAAAATTTTAATCTGGTTTTTTAAGGCCCACAATTCTCTAGGATGCCGATTCCATACCTTTTGCACCAAGCCGTGACATCTTCGAAAGACAAACATTGGCAAGATAATTTTGATTAACGTCGTACTACAGCAACACAACGGTCTGTTGGCGATGGTCCGGGATCAGTCCCCTAAGGGAAAGGTCTGAGGACAACACCACGTAATTTTGAACCACGTTCATATGACGAGGCAACCCCCTGAGCTTGGAACTCCCTACTGACAAATATTGAAATCTGGTTACTAGGTTGTCCTGTGAAAACCTTATTACAAAAATGTGTAGCTTTTCAATTTTGAACCTTAAATTTCTTTCCTTCTTCAATGTCTGTTTCACATTTAATTAACACATTTTGTGTTTGAATTCATTCATTCATTTCCTATCGGAGTAGGGCCACGGATGCAAGAGGAACGGACTATCAATCGGAAGATTGCGAGTTCGAAACTAGATACAGCAAAATACCATCGTGTCTGTGGGTGTTGGTGCATGGTAAATCTATAGTGGTTCAACTGTTGACCTCGTAATTTGACCGTGGTTCTAAAACTGCATAGTGTTGCTCTCAGATCTTTCCCTTTGGGATTGTCCCCGGTGCGTCACCATTACCCCGTTGTGTGTTGCTACAGTTCACCGTTAGGGGCCACGGTAGCCTGGTTGGAAGAGTAACGAATTAGCGACATGGGGGTTACGAGTTCGAATCCAACCAAACACTGTCTTGTATAAGAGAGGCTGGGGCACGTTAAATCTGTCGTAGCCTCAAATGTTATCATCTTAGTGTGGTGTGGTATTTTATAGAGTCGGGTGCCAGCTCAGGTGTGACCTTGTCTTCTAACCGTGGTTCAAATTCACGTGGTATTGTCTTCGGATGATCTTCGGGATTGACCCAGGACCGTCGCCAATAGTCTGTTGTGTTACTTCAGTGCGACGTTAACTAAAATACATATTATTGTAGTTTTAGTTGTTTATGGAGGTAGATCGTAATTAATAGCGCACTAAAGCAACTCAGTGGGCAAATATCGACGATCCGGGACCCACTCCAAATTTCCACACTACCCGAACCTGAGTACATTTGAATGCACCACAGCCCCCTCTGTACACGACGGTCTGGTTGGATTCGAACTCGCAACCCTCCAGTTGCTAGACCGTTACTCTTCCAACAGGATTACCACGGCCCTAGAAAAATAGGATTTAAGAGACTTTTTTACTATTTTAAAAACCATGCTAGTATTCAACAACTGCTTTGGCTGTGACATGTCCTGTAACAGGTATCGCATGTAACTAAGCATCATAGCAAAACTAACTTTGAAACAAGTGTAGGTAAAACATCTCGACATGAGATTTCATCGAATTTTTATATCGAAACTATTTTTCTCGAGCCTTGAAACACAAATTTGTTTGAAACTTAACTTAACCCTTCTTTGCATAATGGTGGAAATTTCCATCATAACATTGAATGCCCAAAAATTATATAAAAGAACAAGTTCACTTTAAGTTGATCGTGTCTGGATACCTTTTTAATGTCCATTGCATAAAAAAAACATAGCTGTCAAAAAAAAGCAAGTGTCACTATCAGTCAAACGAGCTTGAAGTTGTCATTCCGCTGTTTGTTGTAGTTGCAATAAACGTATGATTTCGTTTTTAATTTTGTTTTATTATAGTTGAGTTTCTATTGCTAAAAAAGTGAAAATGAGTGGAAGAAAGGTTTGTAACATGTGTTTCTGTTATTTTTAGAGCAATTTCTGAAAAAGTTTGCGTTTAATTTAAAAAATACCACATGATACCATCCTAATGTTTTTTGCTAAATTTATACTATAAATATATACTAAGAGTTTTTTAACCATTTTTCCTTTAATTTTGAACATGAATTATATCACCTTGATTTATTTCACCAATAAAGAAAAAATCATGCAAAGAAGGGTTAATTATGCCGGAAACGTTTAGGGAAAATTTAAGTATTCGTTGATCTACGATGTGAGAAGACATTGTATTGAAGGAATTTCATTTCTCTTCGAACCTTAAGGGGTCCGTAGACGGTCAATATTATTGTCAATGGTGCTCACTGAAGCAACCAATGGATCGTGGAGGAGGTGATTGACGCCATTATCAATCGATGGAAGGACAATGATAAAAATTTGGATAGAAAGACATTGACGGAGGTGTCATTCTATGCTGAAAGGGTAAAACTTTAAAAAATAAAATAATAGTAATAGATATATTTTACATAATTTTGGGTTTAAAAAAAATCCCAAGTTCTTTGGAAGATACTAATATTTTTTTAGAATTTAGTTAGAGATTTTTTTTAGATTAGTTAGAATTTAGAATTAGAAAAAAAAAGAAGTGTTACGTTAGTTACTTCAAATTTTTTTTTATTAAATTTAATTGATGAATGACAGTTTTAAAATTGCATGACTACAACTATGAAAGGATCTAGAAAGGAATGTATGTACTTTTCAAACTATATCATGTTGAACAGAACCGAATTTTATTCAAATGTTCATGAACCTTTTCTGTTATACCACTTTACAGTAACATAATTTACTACATTAAATTTAATTCTGTGAACTTAAAAATATCAGTACATTAATAACATTCCCATCAACGTTTAGGTTTTTATTAGTTTGTTGAACAATTCAAGTGAATATTTAGTTTTCCGTTATTCTTTGCCAGTATACTTTAACGCTTCAATATCAGTATTTTTGTCCAAATGTAACGTAAGTTACCGTGGAATTGCCCGGAGTCAAATGATCGTGTAGAATACTCAATTGTCAATCGTTCCGCAGTTTCGCTCAAGACAAAAAAACATGACAGATGCATCGAGCCCCACGGAAAGCGATTCTGTCGTGGAACGGGATTCGTGACGCTATTAATTACTTTGTATCAAAATGATCCTAAGTTACGGAAAGTTAAGTCAAATGAATATTTAAATATGAAAATATGGCCGAATTAGCTGATTGGCTATTTCACGGGCTGGTTGTTCAAGTGTTGAAAGAAATTAATTTTACTAAAATGCTGTTACTTAGAAAATACGCGTTAATTTTGTGTCCCTCACCTTCCCTTCAAATATATGTAAGTTTTGAAACAACCTGAGATCAACGAAAGAAAAGTAGGTTTTCCTTTTGATTAAAAAATTCGCTACAATGTTCTGCTACAAATGTATTGCCATGATCCTTTAATTAAGCACGTGGAAAGTGTATAAATCATCTATGGGCCGTTTACCACGAGAGAGGTTCAACCCAAGAAAGTAGTTTGATCATCGCATGTGTCGGGTCGTTCTGTTGGAAGCCTGTGAACGGTTGCAAAATTACGAATTCATACCTCTTATAATTTCATATTAGTTTGACTACTTTGGTCATCAGAGCAAACACAGACAGGTGTTATAGCCTTACGTAAACCTACGTGTGAACAGTGCGAGTGTCAGGTCTGTCGTTATTGCATCCACGTCCATGGGGTCATGCTGCTTGCGATGTTCAGTGCAAAAAAATCGATGATTGCGACTCCTTGTCAACGTAAGTCGATTGTACAGTCACTCGCACCTATTTCTCCTGTGCACACTGCTCGCGCTTTCGCTCCACAGGAGTGTATTGGCTGGTTCCTCCTTTCGAATCCCAGAGCCCTCATTCCTAAGAGCAGCTCATCGATCGCGACAGTATCTAACATCATGTTTCTTGGACATTTTAAGTAATTAATTACTTAATTCCGACCATTCAATACGCGCCCGATAAAGCGGCTCTCTTGCTATAATAATATTCAATAATATGGCAAGTGGTTGAAAAGTGGTTAGATCTCAAGGGACGAGTGGCAACTTAATAGCGAGCCAAATGTGTGACATTTTCACTATGTAGCTATTTTCCTCAAGCTTATTCGGCAATAGCAGCTCATATCTCATTTGATAAGCTGTTGCTTCACTACTTTGTCTCTTCATTTGTGAGTAGTAGTGTTGATAACGGGTTATATTGTTTCATGACGTTCAAATCCTTCATAGTTCTACCTTCAAATGCGAAAACTGTCTTCTCTCAAACTAAAATAACTGCACGTTGAACTCTTTAAGAGTACTCGGGTGCCATAAAACTCTGAACATCCACAAGGTGTAGGCCCACAAGTCACGCGCGACATGACCGACTGCAATGGGAGATAATACATCCTTGTATCTCTGACGGCCAGCAGTGGGCCAACTCTTCCGTGGCCCTCCAAGCTGCAACAATAAACGACAAGGAATCCATCAAAGTCATTGACGCTCTCCTGAACAGGGCATTTAATTGCCAGACGTCTCTGAGCCCCCACTTGCTTCCGTGAACACCGATGGAAGCTTGCCAAACAGAACAGAAAGCACGGCGAGAATTTAAATTGGAGATTACATTCGGAAGGAATCGTTTCGTCGGGCTGTTTTGTTAACAAAGGTCGCCATTTTTATTTTCCTTTGCGTGACTTTGCTTCCGATGGGATTCAACACTTAAGTGTGCCATATGTCTGAGTGTGAAGCTTTTTATTGGGATCAATGTCTTGTTTGATTTGGAAGATCGTTAAGTTTGGAGTCATGAATTGACTCAGTCATTGCGGAGGCACGAATACTCTAAATCATTTCGAATTCAAAATAATTTTTAAGTGTGGAAATAAGGATAACTTAAATCATTCAGATATAAAGTGTTTCGTATTAAAATATTGAAAGTTCATTAAGTATTTTTTACAGGAATATTAAGAAAGTTTTTTCAAATTTTAGAAAATGGTAAATTTTTTGGTGCGTAAACTTGAAGTGTGATCTATACGTACTTATAAAGTAACGCATATAAAATTGTAATTGTGACTCATTTGAAATATACCTAATCTTTGGAATGGTTAACAACATATGATTATGAGAAAATCCACAGTTGTTTCTCCAGTAGAAAATTAGAAAAAATGATGAAAACCTTAATCAAATTAGTAGTAAAAATTAAAATACTTTGAAAGGATCATCAATGACCATTTTGGTAGAACGAGATGTTCACTATCATGAGAACAGATGTCACAAGAAAATAAACTCGCTAATTATATTTATCTCTAGTTTTTAATTCGTTTAAATCCTATCTTAAGGAGCAACTGTTTTACGTTTCCGACAGAAATTGTTTGATATAGCAAGAAAATAATCTGAGTACAATGAGGATTATTGAAAGTTCAAAAATTAAATACTTTACTCGTGAGAGAAATAGAATATAGAATGAAATACATAATAGTAAATAAGTAATAGAGAAATGCATTATCATACTCTGGAAAAACTAAAAGCAATATACTTTAACAATCAGAGAAATTTTACTTTATCTGAGATTGAAATCCTACAGAAACTGTTTAAGCTTGTACAATAAGTTAACTTTCATGATTCACTGCTCAATTGTAAAGGAGGATAATAGACAAAAAAAGCTCTTAAAAGGTTTGTTACTACTGAATCTGTAGCCGATCCAGTGTCAACAATCTGATTATTTATCCTTTCTCTTAGCTCTCTCTCTCACTATCTCAACCTCTTTTCCTACAGTTAGTCCCTTTCCAAATATTTTCCCTAAGCAAATATTATTAAACCCGTTTGCATCGCCATTTACGAAAATTCTGAAATTCTTATCGTACAGTTGAAGAATTAAATAAAATCAGAATTCCTAAGAGCATTTCCAAAACTCGGAGAAAAGGGGAACGAAACTTCTATTCGTATAGTTTGAAGATTTGTATAAAATTGATTAAATTTTCATTTTAAGCAGTAAATGTTTGGGTAATTCAAAAATAAATATTCGAGAAGCAGAATTTGGGTTTTCTTTTACTAGTGGATGAACCATTATAATCTGGAATCTTTCAAAATTTGTAAATTGCTGAACACAAAAATTTGCCTAGTGTTACGTTACCGAATTATTACTTCTTATGTTAACGAAGCCCTTCAAATCCTAACAAGCCTATTGAAATAAAAACTACAAAAATGCATTACATATTAAGAAATTAATTTTAGAAGTACCTACGAATTAGTACATTTATACCTTAACAAAATAACTAAACTTATGTTATCAATCTCCTTGTGTTTTGTTTTATGAAATTCTAACACAAAACTTCTACCGATATGAAACGAATAACAAAATCCTTACAAAAGCCTACTGAAATGAAAACTCCAAAAAATGTATTATATTTTAACGAAAGCTCTCTATGGAATAATTACGAATTAATAAATTTATATCTCAATAAAATAGCCAGACTACCGTTATCGACCCGGTTTATCTCCTGGAATTTGTTTTTATGAAATCCCCTACTAAATTGAACTGAATAACTAAACCATTACAGAAGCCTACTGAAATGAAAAAAATTTTGAAAATGTATTTTATAACGAAAGGTCTTTTAGGAATACTTAAGAATTAATAAATTTACATCTCAATAAATAGCCAAACTTCCGTTATCAACCAGGTTTATCAATCCTCTTGTCATTTGTTTTATGAAATTCTAACACAAACTCTTATTTAAATTAAATGAATAACTAAACCCGTACCAAAGCCTACTGAAATGAAAACTACAAAAATACATTATATATTAATGAAAGCTCTTTTAGGAATACTTACGAATTAATAAATTTACGTCTCAATAAATAGCCAAACCGACATCCAATTTCCAAACGTCGACGAGTTTCTCGTAAGCCTTCACTTCGAAAATCTAATTCTTATTCCTCGTCGTCATTCAAACCGCGCAGATTTCGCGTATGTTGTCGATTTCGTTTACTTACTGTCTCCAGTAAAATTTTCAATCACTCAACAAGCTTCGTTTTGTTCCAATCTGAATTTTGGCACTGGTTGGTACCGTGGATAGAAGGATAAATTAACTCTTCTTTGCATAATGGTGGAAATTTCCATCATAACATTGAATGCCCAAAAATTATATAAAAGAACAAGTTCACTTTAAGTTGATCGTGTCTGGATACCTTTTTAATGTCTATTGCATAAAAAAAACATAGCTGTCAAAAATAAGCAAGTGTCACTATCAGTAAAACGAGCTTGAAGTTGTCATTCCGCTGTTTGTTGTAGTTGCAATAAACGTATGATTTCGTTTTTAATTTTATTTTATTATATTTGAGTTTCTATTGTGTTAAAAAAGTGAAAATGAGTGGAAAAAAGGTATGTAACATATGTTTCTGATATTTTTAGAGCAATTTCTGAAAAAGTTTGCGTTTAATTTAAAAAATACCACACGATACCATCCTATTGTTTTTTGCTAAATTTATACTATAAATATATACTAAGATTTTTTTAACCATTTTTGAACATGAATTATATCACCTTGATTTATTTCACCAATAAAGAAAAAATCATGCAAAGAAGGGTTAAATGTTTTAGCTGATCCGTGTTCTAAGATTTTCATATACGACTGTTGCTATGGAAACGGCGACCGAATTTGACGGTTCTTCTGAAAACATTGCAAACATTCTAGCGCGTACTTTTCAATTTTATGAATGAACTAGCAAAATACCCGACCTTACTCGGTTTGAATTGGTTTACTCTTGATTGAAGAGATAATCAAAATATATAATGACTTAAGTTTTTTGTAGAATAAAAATTTATTTTAACATCTTTCACCATCTTTATAATTTCTACAACTTACTTTGGACACAAATCCTACACATGCATATCCATTCATGTAATACATTTCAAATACATCGCACAATTGCTGTATGACAAAGCTACAAAATGACGAAAGGTGATACTAAGGTTACTACTATAAAAGACGATTTATAGGAAGATTTGGAATTCCCTTTCTTAAGTTCTTTTCATGTTCAACTCAATTCATTGAAATTACGATTTACGGCGAGTGCTCTCGCACTCATAGTCAACAAAACAATATTTTTTTACTTGTGGCACTCTTGCCTCCGGTATGCGACATTGTGAAATTTTGCAATCTTCTCCTGTCATTATTACAACGAATTTTTTAATGTTGGAAAAAGTTATAGTTTGGATTAATAAACATTATTATTCTTTCAATAACGGCATTATTCTTTAAATAACGGCATTATTCTTTAAATAACGGCATTATTCTCTAAATAACGGCATTATTCTTTAAATAACGGCATTATTCTTTAAATAACGGCATTATTCTTTCAATAATGGCATAACTACACTTAAAATTTATTGAAAATTTATACTGACTTACCTAACATTTTTAAGTCTAATACTTTGTGGTGCTGTTGCGTGTGATGAGAAGGAAAACACATTAATTAAAATAATAAATATTTAAAACAGGAAACAGCGAAGTAAAACAAAATAAAAGATGCCGCAAAAAATTGTTCTAAAGATATTAATTTGAGATTCAATTTTATCTCTTGATCTCGCACAGTTGCCACAACTTACAACTAAAAGTGTACAAAATTTAGAATTGTAAAATTAATTCAGAGCGAAAGAACCAGAAAAAATATCACTGCTCGCGCGATCTTGTTCATTCTCGTTTCATTGAAAAATATCGTCTGTCCCAAATATTCGGAAATCGTTTTCATTGCGCAAATAATAAAAATAAGACTCGAAATAAATGAAGTATCTGAGATGAAATTCCATAAAAAAAAAAAAATTCTGAAGAATAATTACTTTTTCAGCAGTATTGGTAAAGCAATCGAAGTAATCGTAATATTCAATAGACATTCCAATTTTTCCAAAACTACCAAATTATGGTTGATTTAAGTATACTTACTCAGGTGTTTTAGCATGAAACTCAACTAAATATAACAATAAAGAAATGTTTAATATTGCATTCACTAAAGTAATAGATAATGTATAAAATAAAGTACAATGCAATCAAATATCTGGAATACAATTCATGTGATGTCTACACAAACACACAAACACAAAATCGAGCATAGAACAGAAAGACGGACAGACAGACTTTCGCAACCAATGCCACTCACTAAATCAAGATAAGTACTCACTGTATGCAAATTTTCATGAAAATATCTTAAACCGCGTGGACGTGTATAGGGCACAACATACAGACACACAGACAGACAGACAGACGGACAGACAGACAGACAGACAGACACCAAACGAGAAAAAGGCGGATTCGGCATTAGAAGGGTCCAAAACGGATAGAAAACTTGAAATGGGTCGAAAATATTGAATGTACAAACAAACACTCCATTCTTATTTATATAGATATAATTTTATGAAAAATATAACTGTGTTTATCGTATGCGCGTGCTTCAAATTCATTAGCTCGTTGAACCGCAAGACTCGCTACCCCATAAACTCGCTATCTACCAGTCACAAAGCAAATAAAACTGAAAAAGATTGTCAATTTTTTTTATTTTTTATTATAGAAAGACATATGCGGAAATGAATTGCAATTTTTCAATAACAGCGTTATGGACTATTTCTAATTCACCATAATAGGTATTAACCATTTTGGTATATATCAGTGGCAAAAACTCTTAATAACTAAATTGAACGGTTAGTTTTCCGTTAAAGTGACATTAACAGTTTAAATTCATCATTAAGTAGTTTGTAAAAAGACTAATTATATGCATTTTTAATTTTTATCAAAACAAATTTGCTTTAAATTACTTCACCGATATCTATATAGCATTTAAATGGTAACTATTACTTTTCAATAACCTTGGTATTTAATGCTTGCATTCATCACAGTATTAGACAATACCAAATTTAATAGTGAAATATAGGGAAAATGAAGTACTACTGAGAAGACTTTGCATTGCCCATGTCCATTCTACACATGACATTACATTTACGGCCGTATTCACAAGTCCGAATTATCCCTCGGATCAACGATTATACCCGGGTTATCGAAAAAACCGTATTCACAATGCCTGATCTGTGGTTTAAATAGTCGTTTCGGTGTTATATTTTGATCCTCCGAAATCGGTGAACTAACTCTCGGATGAGAGTTACGCATGCGCAGTACTATATTTTTGAGAAGGAAGCGAGATACACAGTAAACAAACAAAATGGACGACGCTCTTCATTCTGTGCTTCATTACATAATTCTTGCAACGACGCGCATTCAACTGATCTTGTATGAATCGTTACAAGAACGTGATTACATTTTCTATAAAACAGATATGCCCAGATGGGTTCTGGTTCGAACTATATTCTGGCTCGCCAGAGTAGGACACAATGAAAGACCGAATAGTAGAATATGACCAAGTCATATGCAAATTCATCGGAATAAAAAAAAAAAATTTTTATTTGTTACGAAAATGAAAAAAATTGACAATGTAAGTTTTTCTTCATTTTACACCAACACACACCCATACTGACAAGTACAGATAATCGGAATACATTGATTTGTCAATGCATTGTGTGCAATTATTTCTTGTATCATTTAGGTTTCCATAAAAAAACAATTTGAAATTAAATACTTTTGCATTTCTTTTTCCAAACCCAAATTAAAATTACGTATGCGTTCTCTTAAATCACAATTTGGAAACAATTCTTTCGGCGAATTACATGTTTGACTAGTATGAATGTAGATTCGGGTGTCGTAACAAATGCAAATACTATGACGTGATCGTGAGGAAATGGTAGTAGCCAATCACAGCGAGCGCATCATTTTAATCCTTGGATCTCTTAACCCGCCGTTTGAGAAAATACGGTTATTAATGATCCGCTATTTAACCCTGACCCGCGGATCAAATAATCCTTGAGTTGAATCGAGACTTGTGAATACGGCCGCTACTGAAACTTTAATCTTGTTACATTAGGCTGTTGTGCAATTATTACAGTACAAAGTCACAAATCCGGAATTGTCTCTAATCCGGACGTTTTGCTAACCGTTTTTTTTTTTTTTTGTTTTCATCACTTTTTTATATTTTTCCGACATTTAAAAAAAAAATTATTAAACCTGGTTCTAATTGATGAAATAACGCAAAATAATGGACATATTCAAAGTAAATACCACACATAAATATTAGATTTGCAAGTAAAATTTGTTGTGTTGTACTAAAAAGATTTTTCCATTAAAAAAAAATTATTCCTATTTATGTACCTTCTATTTTACTATTTCAAACGCAAAATTCGTTCGGGGAAAGAGGGTGGGTAGATTAAGGTTTTTTGGACAAAAAATGCAAATAATCCGTTGATAAAAAAAAAGTTTAAGATCCGGAATGGCCGAAGTCCGGAGGATTCTTTTGTACTGTACTTTGTACTGTACAAATCTAATCTAGCCCACTTTCACATTCCACGAATCTAATTTTCGCATTTTACAGAAACTTATTGATCGAAGAACCTGCAGCGTTATATGTTCCACTTGCGTTCGTATTTTTTATTGTTCGACACATTTAGACTGAATGTTGAGCTTTTAAGAACAATAGGCAAATCCGATTTGGAGTTTGAAATATAGCCCCTCGGGAGCAGAAAGTGCTTCAAACTGAGACTTACGTCGCAGAACAAAGTCTTTGCAGAAACATTTTCTTTCAATTTATCAAAATTTTGGCCGGGTTTTTTTTTGCAATCATTAAGTTACCATGTTCTGCAGTGCAAAGCGCGTTCCTTGTCACACCTTTTTTTCTTTTTTAGCTACGGAACAACCTCCCTACACCGTCCGAAATTACCACAAACACTTTATAAATAACACATCTTCTATGTCAATGACAAAATATTTAGCTTCGACAGTTTAATTTATAAACATAATTGCAGATTCTGAAAGTATGTCTTAGTTTCAAAGAAAGTAAGTTAAAAAATTTTGATGTTTTATTATAAATATGTAATGTATATTGAGCCGATACTTGTGTTTGCCGTCTGTTTTTGGTTTGACTACAGTTTTAAAAATTCGGACAAAATGCCTGCAGAACAATTGAAATTGCTTGGAGTTGTGTTGCAGAACATTGAATATAATTATGTAAATGGAAAGAACACTAAAATACTTTTTGGGAAATCCTTTCAGTTAAAATTTGTTTTTATTTCATCTCTGACATCGGTTTTGTGAATTTTATTTAGATTTTATACATCGGGCTCTAGTTTCAGTTTGAAATTGTAAATAGATAAATTTTGTATCAAACTTTACTTTGCCTACAGTTTTTTGTATTGTGTCTGGCGCAGCTTGGCCTTGTGTGGCCCTTGCGACAATAAAACACAATCAACCAACCGATCCACTCTTTTGATTTTGTGCAATCACAAAAGTCCCTTTTCCAGGTATGGTCGTAGTTTTTGAACATTGCCCTTTGAAAATACAGTAGACGGTTGCACTTGATACAAAGCTTTGAGCTTGGCTTTAATTTGGCGATTGCATGGGTGATACTCTCATAATACTGGTATCCAGACAGGAATATGGTATGATTTGAAGCCCCACTCCTCTCCCCACTTAATAGACTGGTTAACGGAATGAAGATTGCCGACCACCTCTTCACGTCTTGGCGAAAAAAACGCCAAGGTCAAAGCCGTGCCATCTCCACTATAAAAAAAATAGTTTTTAAAAAGACTATTATTAATTATTATAAAAAGACTATTAATAACTATTATAAAAAGACTATTAACTATTATAAAAAGACTATTATTACTATTATAAAAAACTATTAACTATTATAAAAAGATTATTATTAACTATTATAAAAAGCCTAGCTATTATAAAAAGACTATTATAAAAAGACTATTATAAAAAGACTATTATAAAAAGACTATTGTAAAAAGACTATTATAAAAAGACTATTATAAAAAGACTAGCCACTGCGTGTAAGACTGCCTGGCGTTGCCAGTGCCCATGGTGTAAGGTATTAATCTGGTGTAACATTTTCCGCAGATTTCAAATCAATTGAAATTTTTACTCTATCTTTAACGGTCTGGGAGATAGAAAAAAGAACTGACAACTAAAGTTAATCTTTCTTTTTATCCTCTGCTGGACAATCATTCCTCGGCGCAAAATGAAAGCGGAAACTGACAAAATAAATTTTCCTCGGTGCAAAATGAAAGCGGAAATAGAAAAAATAAATTTAGAATCTTGTCCGCGTTCTCCGTGATAAAAAAAATTGTCATGGTTCTAAAGGGTAACGGTAAGGTCACGTGGGTAGAAAAGTCAAGATTGGGGAGGGTCTTCTTCGGAAGAAACGCGTTAAAGAACACGTTGGAGAATGAAATTTTTAAATTCATTTTAAAATCTTCTAGATTGAATTTTAAAATTCCCAAATATTGCAAAAACTGTGGACTACCTGTGTGCCAAATCTCATTGCTGTAAGTGCCATAGAATCGTCATGATTTTGCGGCAAGAAACAAATACTTCCTTTTATAATAGTAGAGAAGTGTTTGTCTGTGTCTCTCTTTCTCTGTGATCAGTGTCCTGACGAATCTATGGCACACTAATGAAATTTGACACACAGGGAGCCCACATTTTTTGCGATTTTTGTATCGCGCCCGATTTTAAAATTTAATCTAGAACATTTTAAAATTAATTTATTAATTTTTCTCACCATTCTTTCTTTTTCCCGGTACGTGACGTCACCCGTACCTCGAATGAAAAAGGAACTCATTTTGCGATTTCGACAGCTCAAGTCAGTCGTTGGAACCATGCCAAATTTTCCGATTCTAATTTTGATTTACGTTGTTGATAATAGCCACTTCGAGGAGGTCATTACGGCGTTACATGACGAGTTCGTTTGCGAAGGAAACCAAATGGGAATATGTAGCTATCACCAGGGGTTGCATAGCAGTGGTCACACCTGACCCCACGATAAGAACTGTCGCTAGCAACGCCTACTGGCTACGCTGTGGCTAGTCAACTATATTTTAATCCAGCACTCAATTCAGTTCCCCATTCTACTAATATAGGTATTTTTAATCATTTCTAGATAATATATCGTTTGTACTTGTAATCTGAATCGGTATGAACCTCTCTACCTTTTTAGACTTGGGTTCCTACAGTAGCTCAGTGAACTTTCCCACTGAGCTTGCAATTTGTGAGTGGTTGGAGGCGCAGGTTTGGTTCCAGTTACGGTTAGACTTAAGAACAGTTCCACATCACCATTTGATGAATATTTCGGACATGCTAAGCCGTCGTGGGATTTGCATATAACCGTTGGCAACGAAAATGAGTCACTAATTTCGCGATGGGTCGGTAACGAGTCCTTCAGTATGACCCTTTACCCTGGATCTATTTTTGTCTTCTGTGTCAGCAAAAACCTTCATTGTGTGTGTACATAGGTGTGTTCATGGGTCTTCTGTCTTGTGCTTGGTGCAGCTTGGCCATATATGGCCCTAAAACCAAACCAACCCTATTTAGACTTATCATTATGTGTTTCCTCAAACATATAATGACTGAACGTTTGACTAAATTCACCGATACTAGTCCTACTTAACTAGATTTTCTCTTCAACTGATCAAAGTCAGTTTGTAGCCTCATTATACATCAATCGTTATGTAAACGGATATTTCAAAATTAAAAATGGGACACATTAAAATATACAACATCAAAAAACAAAAACTCCGCATAAAGAACTAAGAAATTGAAACGAGAGAAATGGCTAGAAAGCAAAGTGTTACTACAGTGTGTTTTTCTAGTAAAATTCAGCTACTCTTCGGAGCATTGCGTCATTGTTCAGATTTTATTTGTTTCTCAAACATTAGAACTTCTATTTCGATTTGTAAACAAAAGTAGTCATTTTCGCTTTACCATACTCTACCAATATCCTATTTATACTGCAAAGGGAGCTGTTATATCATGCAGAGGGAACCCACACCTG
Source organism: Metellina segmentata (assembly GCA_947359465.1). Taxonomy (NCBI): domain Eukaryota; kingdom Metazoa; phylum Arthropoda; class Arachnida; order Araneae; family Tetragnathidae; genus Metellina; species Metellina segmentata. The sequence goes on from OX375878.1 coordinate 2,489,898, forward strand.
TTCCCATTAGTTTTATTTATAACATTTCCTTGCCATTCTACTACTTATATATAATCTGCACTTTGTGTGGAAAAAAACTGAGCAGCCAGGCAATGTGTTAAAAAAATACCCACCATGAAGTGTAAAAAAATGAAATCAGCTGCGATAGCTGAAAGAAAAAGAGGCAGGGAATGAAAAAGCTGCTTTGTTTACGAAAAACTGTAGAATCAAGCCTCAACTGTAGAATAAAAAGTCAACACATCTGTGTTTCGATACAAAATAGCCATCCACTCAGCAATTTGAGATACTTAGTTTGAAACAAATGTTGCTAGTTCTGTTTTGCAGAGTTTTTTACGTAAAAAGGCAAATATATTAGAACTATTTCTAGACAAATGAGACGGGCACAAGTCTCTAAGCTCATTCTTTGCTCCAAAAACAACTCGAAGAATGAGGTGAATGAAAAAACCAGATTGGATAGGATCTCGGATATTTTTCCCCGACATGTTTGATTATACGATGTCCTTTTTGTGTTTGGCTTCTATTAGAGCTAGTTACAGAACAACTTCCCATCACAAAAAAAGACTACTCTTCGAGGTATAAAAAGAATGACAAGATAAATATTTGTTATACAAGTACACATACACCAAAAGAGTATTTGACCTGCCCTCTTTGTTATACGATACGCCTTTCACATGAAACCTAAAGCAGTAATAAAAATGGCATAAAAACTATTCAAGTATGTTCTATTTACATTAAAAAAACAATCAGTTAGGTTCTGTACGGGCAATGTAATTGGTACAATTAAAATTTATTTATTTATAACAAATCCATTCAGGGGCCGTTTTTCTTTTTTTTGCCTCCGTGCATTCAAACAAATTATATGGGCTAAAATGCAGAAATCAACTTAAAACTTGTAGAAATATTCTCAAAAAAATCTCAAGGAATCTAAAAGGTATACAAATATTTTAAAGTGTTCCCAAAAATTGCGTTTAAATAATAAAACAAAACCAGTTAAAATTCGAACTGTTAATTATCCGTGAGTCAAGATATCAATGCGTTCGCAAACGATAATTACATGGCATGTGCCTACAAACTGGAACGATTTCATTATTTAAATCAGTGGTTTTCAACTTTTCATGATTCCTGTACCTCATGAAAATGTATATAAACTGACGTAACCCCCAGAGAAAATTTTACTGTTATACTTCTAGTATAGCCCCCAATGTTATATACAACCATCAACTATGTGTACAGATTGAATTTCGTGTTCAGGTATGAATCGCAAAAGTAAGCATATTGAAGTGCAGTTTAACAAAGAGATTGGTTGATTTATTGGGAACCGGTACAAAGATCCAAGGAATTGACCACGACGCATTTTTAAAATCTAAAGTTTGTTTTCCTGCAGTAAACGGACATGGACAAGGAAACAAGTTTTACAGGGTTTGTATAGATCAGTTAACACAGGGAAATTGTCACGGTCATATTTTATCAGCCGCTGAAGGAAACACGGTCTACAGGGTTTGTGTATTTGAGTTAATAAAGAGAAATGTCGCTGATCAAATGCATGAAATACAACTGACGAGGACGTTTAGAAACGAATTGTGGTAACACACTGAGGTGCCTATGTTTTGATAAGCACTGCCTTGGAAAGAAGATACATGGAACAAGAGTAGGTTATGTATCAAGATTTGCATGTTTGACATTTGATTCCATTTGGAGGTATAGTGCTTATAGAGGTTTATTATATATAGGCATGAGTAAAACGACACTGGCAATAATAAAAATAAGAAATACAAAAACTTTACTGCAGATGCCATTCGCGTTTCATATTATGAACAGCAACGTCACTCATTATTATACTTCAGTATGCATTTCCAGAAAGCTAGCCTGTTCAAAAATGGTAGCGGTAAGTTGTAAACAAACATCTTCCCAAAACATCCTATTCAAGCCAACAATTTCTTCAGATTCCTTTTCAAACGCAGCTCGAAAGGATCCGCGAGATTCAAAAAACCGTATCATTTGACAGTTGACTGAATTTCCCTGGAATAAAAACGCCCCGGCTTCAAAAGTTGAAATGCCCTCGAAATATATTCACCCCGTCACATTACATTGTTAAGCTTGGAGACTATCTTGGAGAAAGGGTTTCTGATGTAGCATGGCAGCGGTAGATTCCACAGTTGGTGAATTCCGAAATTTGTTTATGTTGACAAGGCATTTTGTGAGTTTTACGGTTCACGGATGGACAGATATGTTCTTGAAGCGGAAGAAAAAGGAGGACTGAGAAAAAATTTAAATTCGGTTTATGAAATAAAATATCTATATAAGTGTCACACATTTAAATTTCTGTCTCCTCTTTTATCGTTCAGTCGACTATTCTCGAAGCTGTTTTAAACTATTTCTTTCTGTCTGCTGAATATGTGGCATGTTTCGTCTACTGAGCTATACCAAAATCTCGATTGAACGTATTTCTGGGAATATTTCCTGTCAAGACTCCAGATTTTGACTTTTATTTTCTGATGTTAAATTTCAATTTGAAAACAAATAATTTTCCTTTCAGATACACGAGGTACTCACAATACGACGAGTTTTTTCGACTAAAACCAACCACAAATAGATTCCGTTTTTCAATTGGATTATATAGGCATATTCGTATCGAAAGTCATTTGGTGACATTGAAATTTCAACGCTAAACATCAAACAAACATCTTTTGGACATCTCCAGTATATGAGAGTGTTGATTTCATTTATTTATAACATAATGGACAACACAGGATTTAAAAGGTCATGCTGCGCCAGTACAACTGGTTAATAAAGATACATATCAAAATTAAAATGAACTAACTAAAGCAAGAATCTGAATACAAATTTCTCAAGGTTAAAAAGGGTATCCCGGTTGGAAGAGTAAAGGATTTAGAACTGGGGATTAGCGAGTTCGAATAAAAACAAAGGCCGTAGCGTACAGAGTTGACTAGTGCACGTTGAATCTGCCGGAGCCTCAAATGTCCTCATGTTAGCGTGGTATGGTATTTTGGAGAGAAGAGTGTAAGCTTAGAGAGAGTTGTGACCTCGTCATTTGAGTGTGGTTCAAAATTATGTGGTGTTGTCCTTGGATCTTCCCCTTAGGGATTGACCCAGGACCATCGGTAATAGTTCGCTGTGTTTCTCCCAGTGAGGCTTTAATTAAAAACCTATTTAACCTGTTGTACAAGTAGCGTATTCACAACCGCTGTATAAAGTACGAATCTTGATCCATCCAATCAGATACGGGCTGGAGCACATTGATTCTGTAGTGGCCTCAAATGTTCTCCCATTGGTGTGGAAGTTTGGAGAATAGCGTACCAGCTCATTTTCTGACTGTAGTTCAAAATTACGCGGTGTTGTCCTCAGATATCTCCCTATGTGTTTGATCCCGGGTCGTCGCCAGTAGCCCGTTGTGTTTCTCCAGTGAGATGTTAATGATCACCATTTAACTTTTTCAATTATTTTACTCCAAAACACTGCAAATATGTATTACATGGCTGAAAGAGCGATACAAAAGAATCAACGTCAAATTAAAATGTGTAAGGCTCTTAGAAGACGTTTCTGCTACGAAATAGGATTCAGAGTAAAAGATAGAGAAATAACAAAACTACACTCATCTCTTGCGTCTAAGCCGCGGTAATCCTACGTTATTTTTGACAGTGATGTGGAAACTAGACAATGTTTGGTTTTTGTGGGAATCTTGGTATCTTCAACAGATGTATTTTTCCCCGCTAAGCTCGTTAAACTACTCCATTTTCAGTTCTTTGTTGTTGACCTGGAGCTAGATTATTGATTGTGATAGTTATATGAAGCATATCACTCACATGAACGAAAAAGTTAAAAGCTTTGCACTTCATAAAACGCCATTTTTAATCAATAGACATCTTTTATAAATTCTCGTCACTCGTGATACATATGGCATATTGAATTGATTTGCACCAAAGAAACAAATGACCATTTAGTCAAAGAATGGTATATTCATACTCCTTTGACTTCCTTGTTCACTTACCTCGTCGCTATCTTGATGAGAGAGTTCACTCCATGTAGCAATCCTCTTCTACTGCCTTAATCCTTCATCATATTTTAATGTTAGTCTTTTTAGTCATCATTGCCTTTTTCAAACACAATATTTTAAATTTACATGATTTGATTTGGGGAATCTTATTAAAATCTATTTGCCTTTTTACATCCCAATTGATTTTTTAAATGTCACCTAAATTGTGTATAATAGTTTTCAAATTTAAAAACATTTGCAAAACCAAAATGTCTTATCATTTTAAACAAGAATTTTCACATCTGATCCAGTTTTCTATTTAAGCTTAACACTGCCTTTAATAGTTTAATCCGACCAACCTGTATGGTGGATAAGATGTTAGCCTCTAGATCGGAAGGTTCCTGGTTCGAATACGGGTCAGTGCATCGATGTTTGCAAGCGTATAGTGTAGATATGGCTGATGCATCTTCAATCTGTCGTGACCAAAGGTTCTTACGTTGGGTTGGTGTGGAAGTTTGGAGAGTGAGGTGCCAGATCAGGTGGGACCTCATCATCTGTGGTTCGAAATGACGTGTTGTTGTCCTCGTATCTTTCCCAAAGGGGATCGATCCCGAACCGTCGTTAATAGCCCGTCGACTGTTATGAAGGTCAATGTATGTAGGACCACCGTAGCCTTATTGGAAGAGTTGGGGATTCGCAACCGCGGTGTGCCCCCCTCCAAGACCGTCGGTTGGAGTGAGGTGCACATTGAATCTGCCGTTGCTTCAAATGTCCTTATATTGGTGTGGTGTGGAAGTTTGGAGTTTGGGATGCCTTATCAGGTGTTGCATCATCATCTGATCGTCGTTAAATATGACTATTTATTGTCCTCGGATCTTTCCCTAAGAGAATTCCGGACCGTCACCAATAGCCCATCGAGTTACTCCAGTTCTACGTAGATGAAACTACCTATCCTGGAGAGTGCGTGCTTTATATTAGCATCGTACCAGGTAGGGAGTTTTAGCGATACATAGAACTACTGTTGACGGTTCAGGATCAATCCCGACTCTGCAATTATGAACTACTGTCAAATGAAGTGGTCAAGACCTGAGCCTGGTACCTCTCCAAATTTCCACATCAATCCAACATGAGAAAATTTTATGTCACGTCAGATTTAATGTGTACCAGCCCCTACGTACCCGAAGGTCTTTGGTTGGATCTAGTTTCGAATTCGTAACCCTCCAATTGGTAATCTTCGATTGTACCAACTGGGCTACACCTATTCTCTTTACATTATATAATTAGCTAGTAGCTTTACAGCTATTTTTTACGAGATACCACGTCTAACTCCACAAATTGTACGGGGTGATTTCCGGTCAACCACCTGTGACAGAAATCTATCCGATTGAAATCATTTTTCTTTAAAAATACGTCATGTACATCATACGTAAACATGAAGGAGCTCGATTCGCATACTGCGCAGTATTTTGTGCGTGCAACACTATCCTTCATCCTTGTAGACGTAAGAAATTATGTAATATGTCTGGATGTGCCGCCTGAAGACTCAGTAGATCTTGACAACTGTGAGCGCAGTATCGTTCTAAATCTCTTGTCAAGATCCGTTTAGTTATAAGATCTTTTCGAAGTGTTTGAACTGAACATTTTGAGATGTCGTTGGCCTACGCTTCAGACTGCTTTTACACCACATAACGTGCCCACAGCACACATAATGACTAAATAACTACATCGATTCGATGAAAGAATCCTCGCAAATATTCTACTGGATAAGCTCCAAACTGGTTGGTTTGGTTTATGGCGTGGAAACCATATTTGGCCAAGATGCATCAAACGTGACAGCCTACGTCAAGTATATAGACATACCCAGAAGTTATGGAGCGTCAAGCAATGTACAAAGTAACGCAAGTATTCAAGCGTCAAATTTGTCAACAAGAACCATCAAATAACGGACAAAGTAACGTAAGTATTAAAATGTAAAGTTTATCAACAAGGACTATGAAGTAATGGACAAAGTGATGCAGGTGTTTAAACGTCAACCATCAACTAACGGACAAAGTAACGGAAGGATTTAAACGCCAAGTTTTTCAACAAGGACCATCAAGTAATGGACTTAGTAACTCGAATATTGAAATGTCAAGTTTATCAACAAGGACCATCAAGTAATGGACTTAGTAACTCGAGTATTGAAATGTCAAATTTATCAACAAGGACCGTGAAGTAATGGACAAAGTAACCCACGTATTGAAGCGTCGAGTTTTTCAACATGGACCATCAACCAATGGACATATCCACAGTGACAAAGAAAGAAATACACCCAGAATAAGTTAACAGGAATCGGAAACTCTGCACTGCTTACACCTCATATGTTGCTAGGTTTGGGGGTACATTCAATGAGCCATGGTGTCCCCAAAACTGGCTGGAAGTCATACATAGGAGACTGAAGAAGGGGCTGAAGGATGTGAACCCCTCAGGAGGTTAAATTGGATGCCGAACCACTACGAATGTCCACATCCAGACCAAGATTCGAACCCTGGGCTTCCACCGGGTAGCCGAAGGGTTAGTTCTCTGTCCCTTGGTTCAACAAGTTTCGGATTGCAATCCTTTGTCGATGCATGAATATTCATAGAAGTTCGAAATCCACTTTAAGACGTTTGTCCTTGTCTTATTCTACAAGTCTACCAGATACTCCATTGAAAAATACACTACGAAAGAAGTGAACACTCTTTCACAATTAGTGTCAAAACAATTCAATCGTACAGTACGAACCTTACAGAGAAATGGCAAATTTAGAAAATTTATGGCTAATAAAATATAATATAATATAAAATTCTCGCAAATTTAGTACTGGAGTACTAAATTAGTACTAAGTTAGTATTATTAATTTAGTACCTGGTACTAAATTAGGCTGGATCCGACCGGATTGGAATTTTGTTAATAATTCTATCTAACCAGTATGTATTTTTCCAAAATCGGCTGAGTGAAAGAAGGTAAAAAGGAATTATTCCAAATTGACGAACAAAACGTTTATTTTAGCATTAGAGAAGCAACTTTATTATTAACTATCCATAGGTAGGAAATCAGTCACCAACAATTAATTATAGTAACTATTAGTACTGCTAGTAGTAAGCATATAAACGATTGATTATTATCAGTCTTACTAGTTTCCACCCCAAAAAAACATCAGCTTGTTTTATACGTAGTACTTTTCTATTTATCTAAAATTAAGTAGTCTCTAATTCTAATGTCGTTGAGTAAATGACATATAAATTGTACCTAACCTTGCCTCATACTAACACAAAAATCTAATCTTTGGCAGTATTTGGTCAACATAACAAACAAGGGAACTCTTAATTCTTCTTACTTGCTTAAATCGAAGTTATATAGTAATGAAAATCACTATTGAGTTTGAAAGAACCATCTAAGGAAACAAATCGTATTAATTGTGTGATCCCCAAACCTATTTCTCAATGAACTAATAAACCAGGTCTCGAAATAGATTTTTTAATACAGGTGCACCTTGTGCACCTAATTTTTTAAATTAGGTGCACATTTAAAAAATAACGTAATATAAGAGCATTACTGTAATATAAACTACTTCATTATTTGGGTATGTTTAAATAGGTTAGTAGTAGATGGTAAATAAAAATATTTAAACAGCTAAATTCTCCCTTCTCTCCGGCGCATGGCTGTCGCGACATTCGCTTCAACAGAGCCATCTGGAAAATATTTCGATCATCGGAAACTTCTGGTGGCAGTGACACAATTGAACCTTCCTCCTGTATAAACCCGTTATCGCTCAGCGATTTTGTTTTCGCATAGTGTGTATTTAGGAATTTTAATTACGTTTCTTTAGAGCAAGAGAGGTCGATATTAATATTTTGTTAAAACATCAAAATAACATAAAACACGTTTACACCCTATTTTTAACGTTAGGTGCATCTAGCGGGAAAACATTAGGTGCACAATTTTATTTTCATGTGCACAGTGCACCTGTGCACCCGGGTATTTCGAGCCCTGTAATAAACTAATAACTAATAACGCAAATATAACCAGCGATCGAGAAGAATGCTCTCTCAGCTTCAAAACTAGTTGGTTTAACCGAGTCATTAAGTAGTCGTACATTAAAGACAAATATTTTCCTTTGACTCCGTTTCATATATATGAAGGCATTTCTTTCTTCATTATTTTCTCAAAATCTGTTTCTTTTCTAAAGTTTGTCATTTTGCAATAGTATTCATTTTCTTGCAAAATTGTTTTCCTAATTCCTCTTTATTAAAAAAATATTCTTCATAGTTTAATTTATTTTTTCTAGAATTCTCCAAACTGATGATTGAAAAATATAAAATCGATTCATTCACAATCGATTGCTTAATAACCGATTTCGCGACTTTAAAGTTAAGTTTGAAGTATCGATTATTTAATTTAAAAAAATAAATTCGGGTTTATCGGATCCGGACCGGATCTAGTAGGTAGATAAATGATACCGGATACGCCGGATCGGATTGCAATCCCCAATTGTATCATAACAAGGGATAATAATATTTTACTAACTTGAAGAAACTGGAAAAGAAAAACTGACCGATTTATAATCTGCCTTATGAAAAATCCAAATCGAAGTGATTGTAACGAAACGAAAGTGATATGCAGATTGCTTATTATGCTGTAATAGAAAGTTCTTTCATTTGAATGAGACTTTTTAAGCATACCAATCGATATTATCAAAACGAAATCCCAGAAGCACTTATTTCATTAATGGTAAGAAAGTATTCTTGATTGGTTTGTTTTTCGAGCCGAATGCATTTAGAAATAAGGATAATCGTGTGTTTTCCCAACTGCAATCGATTTTTTAAATTTACTTTTGACGTAATTGGAATTAAAAATTAAGGTTTGAAAATGTTCCGCAGAATTATAAGAAACCATTTTATCGGCGTTTGTGCTTTTGTGGAAAATAGATTGTGGAAATGGAAATAAAGGCAACTTTTATAGCATATGAGTGGGTATGGGTAAAGTGATAAAGTTTGGTAATAGATCCTTCATTTTAAATATGTGCGCCACGGTAAAAGAAACAAGCACCGTCAATATTCAGAGCACTTGTTTTTCTTCAAAAATAAATCTCCAGCCTTAACTGAAGTGTGTAAAAAAGCTTGGTATGCCGATCGCGGTAGACGTTTCCGTGCTCACAGTAGATTTTGATGCACCTAGTTCAAATAATAGCTTTTGTTACAACGGACTGTAAAAACGACGCTTGTAGATTAAAAAAAAAATATTTTACACTTTTGGTTTGAATTTCAATTTGTCGTACAAAATAAAAATGCCATGAATTAATACAAAAACCTGCATATTGATTTTAAAAAATTGCGCTTTTGTAGTTTCAGTTAAAAGTTATTTAACAAAATTGTAGCACCACTATTCTGTGACAACCTGTGAATTAACTATTATTTTCGACAACACACAAAAGGTTTCTGAGGTTTTTACTTATATCGATCAAAATGTCTGGTAAACCGCAAGAGCATCATACAGCATCACGAACATAAATGTGTGCTCAGTGGAAAATTCAGTTTATCAGAAAGCTTGTTATAACAGAACGGATTTCAAGCAATCCTTGAGTAAGTTGAAGATTGAAATTTTTGATTTTTGTAAACGTATAGGCAAGGCTTAAATATTGAAAATTTAACACGATACTAAAGGTATAACCACGCAACTTATAGTTCTTTCCGAATAAAAGGTTTTACATTACTGAATTTCAGACTGGATTTTCAGTTTTCAATGTATACTGACTTAGGTGATCTGAATAAATCGTTCATGTTAAGTGGTTTATTTTGAGGGGGGGGGGGTTAGACACATTACCCCGTGCAATCTGCATTCTTCTCTCTTGAGTTTTAACCAGACTAACTTAAAAATAGAATCTCTTTAGAGGATTCCAAGAAAAGTTCCAATATAATCTCTCAAAAGAATTCTGTTCCAACGTAAGAAATATAATTGAAACTTTAGAAAAAATGTATTCCAAGCAAACAAAAATATATATTTTTATTCTAAAGAACCAAAGTTAAAGAAGAGAAGTTGAGAAGGAACACATAGATTTCTTAAACCCATAGATGCGGTCATTTAGTTATGTTGTGTTAGGGAATGGCAATACTAGTTTACTTATGTTGTGTTAAAGGCAATACTAGTTTACTTATGTTGTGTTAAAGGCAATACTAGTTTAGTTATGTTGTGTTATGGAAGCAATTCTACAAAAACTCATAGACGTGCTCATTTAATTATGTTGTGTTGCAAGCGATACTAGTTTAGTCATGTTGGGTTTGAAGCAATGGAAGAAAGCAAAACTGTAGGAACTTGAACAATGTGTCTCAAAAATCTCGTTAGGTTCAAAGGATTGCTGGATAGTTGAATGAACTCTTGGCAACGGTCAGGGATGAAACCTGAAAGGAAAGTTCCGATGAGGAGACCATGTAATTTTGAACCACGGTTAGATGACGAGGTCACACCTGAGTTGGCACTCCACTCTCCAAACTTCCACATCATGCCAACTTGAGGACATGGCAGATTTAACGTACTCCAAGTGGTATCAATCACGAATACACTCTGAGGGTTAAAGTAGACATCACGCGATCTAAGATCTATCGAACTTTTTCGAAAATATTGATACAAATGGAAATGAAGTCCATTTGAAATGAAGTCATGAACTTTTTCAATCTAGTCAGTAAAGATGCCTTTACTTTTTAATAAAAGATGAACAAATTCTTTCAATCTTCGAAAAGTGAAATGTGCTTCGAAATTTTATATAAGTCTTGGGGCTTCCAAAAATTTTCTATGAGTTGTGTCGCATTTCGAAGTCTAGTAACCAGTCTCGCATTAGCTGTGCACGAAGCAGATAAACTGAGAATAAGAAATAAACTTTACATTTGATGTTCACAAAAATAAAACATGGGAAACTAGTTTGATTTCATTGGTTTGGAGCCGTATTCAATGTTTTTCACGATAACGCATTATTTTTTTTCATGGAATTCACAATTCGTTCGATTTATTTCAAGACTAGACTAACAGTATCGCACTTCGTTAAGTGTATAAACTGTATACCTACTTTTACAACAACCATCAATTTGACACATATTTAAAAAAAAGGTTTTATTCATTTTTAGTTTCTTCAATATTTGAGAAATAAATATACAAAATAGCTTTCAGTTAACTATTTTTAATATATTTCCCACTTATGTTTTCATTCTTAAAAGAAAACTATTCAGGACATTAATAGCAAATAAATGCACTTCGCATGAACAATTTCCACAAAAGTATTTTCTTTTCATGAAAACAAATACTTTTCGCTCTATTTTTGTTCAAATAATCGATTAGGTAGCATCCTCGTTTATTGGAAGTTTGGTTTGAGGTATTCGATGGCGGTGTTTATACAATCTTTGCAGTCGACCAATTCTTACAGTTGGGATGAAGACAGCTTCTTTTTTTTTTTGCATCTCTATATTCCTTATCACATGAGCTTGCTTTATATAGTGAATGGACAACAACAATCGGTTTTTATAACTTATCAAAATACCAAACTGTTCTACGATAAAATATAAAATTATTTTAATGTTGGAATCCTTTGAATAAAGTTTCAAAATTAGAGTAAATGGTAGGGATTTTAATTGACTACCCACCTGGAGTATTACAGCGGGCTATTGGTGACGGTCCGGTATCAATAACCAAGAGAAAAATCCGAGGACAGCACCACGTAATTTTTAACCACGGTCATATGACAAGAACAGCATCTGAGCGGCACCCCATTCTCCAAAATTCCACGCCTCACCACCGTGAGTACATTTGAGGCCACGACAGTTTTAAAGTACACCAGCACCCGTGTACATGATGTTTTATGTTTGGATTTGAGCACGGAACCCTCAGGTTGCTAATCCGCTGTTCTTCCAGGTGGGCTACAGCAATCTAGTGTAGTTGATGGAAAACAAAATATTATCTAGAGTCTTCGCGTGGTCCGAGTTTGAAGAGTGGGGTGACAGAAAAAGGGTTGACCTTGTCATCCAACCGTGATTCAAAGCAACCTTATTTTGACATCGGATCCTTTTCTTTGGGATCGATGTCAATACCGTGATCAACTGTTTCTTCTGTTGCTCCAATTCAATGTAGTGGTTCGAAATTTTGTGATATTGTCCTAGAATCTTTCCGTTACGGGATTGATCCCGGACACTCTTCAATAGAACGTTGTATTGCTCTAGTACGACGTAAATTAAAATTACCTTTCCTTACCAATTCAATGTAAGCCGACCAAAACGTCTGGCGGTAAATACGTAAGCCTCTAAATCCGAAGGTTCCTGGTTCCAATCCGGGTAAATATTAGTTTTTAAGGTAATGGTAATGGTAATTTTTAGTTAACGTCGTACTAGAGCAACACAACGGGCTATTGAAGACGAGGAAGTTTGTAAGGTGCTGTGTAGATGCGGCAGGAGCACCTTAAATCTGTCGTGGCCGAAAGTCCTCACGTTGGGTTGGTGCGGAAGTTTGGAGAGTGGGGTGCCGGCTCAGGTGTTGCCTCGTCATCTGACCATACTACAAAATTAATGGTGTTGTCCTCGGATCTTTCCCTTAGGGGATCGTTCAAAGACCGTCTTCAATAGCCCATTGTGTTTCTCTAGTAAGATGCGAAATAAAAATTACCAATTCAATGTAAATTTAACTATCTACTTATCATTTGCAACGAAACACCGTAGGTTGTGTGCTAAAAAGTATCTTTTTGGCCATGACGAAAGGAAACTGCCTTCAAATCGAAGCTAGCTTTGTTATTATTTTGCTACCACTGATAAGGAGTGACCTTGATTGAAACAGATGTTTCAATTCGGTCTTTCCTGCTTACACTGCATAATTATAGCATGTGTCGTGGTATACTGTTTGTTTCAGTGCAGTGCTAAGAATGGGGAACCAGAAAGTTCATTTTCGTCATATCATAGTCTTTAATTTTAAGAAAGGAAAAAAATGCTAGTCAGACTACTCGTAAAATGTGTGTTGTATATGGACATAGTGAGCTATCACACAGTCTAAATATTCCAAACAGTACTGTTCATGATCATCTGAAGAAGATTGGATATGTAAGCCGCTACGATGAATGGTAGTACCCCATAAATAAACACAACAGAATATTCTAGCACGAATTTCGGCATTTGATTCGTTGCATAAACGAAATGCAGAATCTCCTTTCTTGAAACGGCTCATTGCTGAAGATGGGAAATGGATACTATAAAACAATGCTACAAGGAAAAGATCATGGGGTAAGTAAAATGAATCTCCCCCATATAACATCGAGAGGGAGACTGCATCCCAAGAAAGTAATGTTTTCTCTATGATGGAACTACAAAGGAATTGTTTATTATGAATTGTAGCCTCAAAATCAGACAATAAATTCGGAAAAGTACTGTTCTTAAATGGCAGTATTAAAAGCGGAAATCAAAGCAGAGAGGCCATAACTTACCCATCGTCGAGGTGTTGTCTTCCAGCATGACAATGCTCGGCCCCTCATTTCGCTGAATGTCAGACAAAGATTATGGAGTATAGCTGAGATGTTTTGTGTCAGTACTCCATATTCACCAGACATTGCCTCTCTGATTTTCACCTCTTCAGGTCACTTCAAAATTCTTAGAACGGCCTGGAGTTCAATTCTTTGGAGACTGTCAAACAACACCTCGATCATTTCTTTACAAATAAGCCTAATGATTTTGTTTATAAAAGAATTTTCCAGCTACCAGAAAAATGGCAAAAAGTCATCAAACAAATAGGGCTTATGTGATTCAATAAAATTGTCTATGATTTTGTACTGCTTTATCTGAAAAAAGCGCAGAACTTTCCGGATGACCCAATAATTAGATAATTAGCATGTGTTTTTAAACACGATTTCTCAAATTCCAATTTATTCGAAAAGACGATTCCAGTAGGAAATTATTCCAAATATTATTACCTATGTTTTGAACCTTCATGGTTTGTTTTTACAATTTTTTGATCAAGGAAGCGTAAAAAAAACTCAACATTTTCCCAGAAATTTTAACATTGAAAAATCCACTTAAGACTAAATACTCCGATTGAGGTTCGAAACATCCACTGTATTATGTGTCATAATGATGCTAAAATAGTTACAATAGGTTAATTCAATGTAGAGTTATCACACATGTTTTGAACAAAGCATCCTATTGCAAAAACACAGTTCTATATAAATCGCGTTTAAAGTTTAGGAAACATTTCTGGTTCCTGGTGTCTGTACCAAACGAAAATCCTTGTAACTAGAAAACTATTAAGAATATTTGTAAGACCTTGGCACATAAAGCTACAAAAAATTGGAAAATATGTTGAATTAATAAAAAATATATTGATATTCTCTGGTCGATTTTAATGATTTCGTGTGCATACATTATAAAAACATCGGTAAGTCATGCAGGCAAGTTAGGCCAAAATAAAATGATTGGTCAGATGCTGTAGAGTTTGTTGTGACTTCCATTGCTCCAGTTATTCTTCCATTCATTCCACACGATATCTCGGACAGATTGTCAGAAATCATCGTATGGGACATTTATATTTAAATGTGTCGCAGTATTTTTGGCACCAGTCTCTGCAATTCATTACCAGTAATTCCGACGTTTCCCGGTTTCCGACAAAAGGCGTTACAGAAAAAATGGCAGATGAGCTCACTGTGGATGGATCCTGATAACATCACAGAAAAAGATATGTTTACGACAGTCCGAATTGAAGGATTCCGATACACTTTTGTGGAATCCGTGTGCATAGTAAAATTGCCGACGTCTGGGCTAGAAGTATATTTCACTGGCCTAATATGGCCAAAAACTGCAGTAAAAATTGAAACAATAGACCGAAGTAAATAACAAAAGAAATAGAGGGCCACAAACAAAGGCGAAGCTAGCATAATTTATTGTCTTCGATCCGACAGTGTTGGCAAAACAACTGATTAGCAACCGGAGGGTTGCGAGTTCGAATCCAACCAAAAACCGTAGTGTACAAAGGGGTTGGTGCACGTTAAATCTGTCTTTGCCACAAATGTCATCAAGTTGCTGTGGTTTTGGAGGTGTGGAAAGTGAGGTGCCAGCTCAGGTGCCTCGTCATCTGACTTTGGTTCAAGATTACGAGGTGTTGTCCTCTATCTTTCCCTTTATGATTGGTTCCGGACCGTCGCCAAGAGCCCATTGTGTTGCTCCAGTGCGATGTTAATTAAAAATACCTGCATCGATCTCGATTTAAGTCTTTATAAAATCCCCCTGTTGGAAGGAAGATAAGTATTTTAATTAATCTCACACAGGAGCAACATAAAAGGCTATTGCTCACGTTTGAAAGAGCATCGGATTAGCAACCAGAGGGTTTCGAGTTCGAATCTAGTCAAAAGTAGTCGTGTACAAAAAGGGTTAGTACACGTTAAATCTGTCGCGATACCTAAATGTCCTCACATTGGCATGGTGTGGAAGTTTGGAGGGTTCAATCATTCCTTTATCTCGACTAAACAACACAAATATTGCAACAAAAGATCCTTAATAAAAGATAACATTTTAAATAAGATATCTGAAATCTGTCATTTTGAAGGGTTCGTTTGTGTAAATCAGAACATTTTCCAGCTTTGGGTCTGTTGAGAAATTGCAAAATCCGATTGAAGGTCACATCAAATTGGCAAAAAAAAAAGATGTTCCATTAATTTTCCATTCGTGCATGGTAGACATTACATGGAATTCAGAAGTGACAATCTATTGGGAATAAAATTTATAAAAGCTGTGCAAATATTTCTCAAAGTTGGTTTAGACTTTATAACGCCAGATCAAAAGAGATCAAAAGACTAAATATCAAAGCAGCTAAGTCTAAACTAAATATGAAAGCTGCTCAGAATACTAAATATGATTTGAAAGACTAAATATGAACCATAACGAATAATTCAATCGTTTCAAATGGGGAGTACAATCCGTCAATTAAAATAAACTAATAACCGATTGGAGGTACTCATCATTAAAAACTGCAAATTAATCGTTCACAAGAAAGTATTAAAATGTAATTTTCGAGATCAAAACACTTTGCTCGATAGTAGAAACAGTAAATTAATACCATTATAAAAATAATAAACAATTAGAGTTAAAGATTGTTTATTCCTTGCGATGTGTTTAACAATGTGCTGTCCATCAATTTGATGCTTTAAATTAAATGCATAATGATGTAGGGAATAAGTGAAAGTAAAAACAGTACGCGTAATTTAAAAAGCCAATTTGGCGAGTAAATATTCAAATACGTATATTGGAATAAGGTTTTCCCTGTATCAAATCCTCTATTTCCCTCTATCAAATCCAGCTGTGTTAATAGGTAGGTCGATTGGTATGGGGTTTTATGGCGCAAAATCCATATATGGACTAGCTGTGCCAGACACAAAGCGAAAAACTCTAGACAAAGTAGAATTATATATAATTTACCTACTTACAATTTTAAACTAAAAGTAGCCTCCGATGTGTGAAATCTAAAAAAATTCACAAGACCTATGTCAGAAAAGAATAAAAACACATATTCAATGCAAGAGATTCCCAGGAGGCTTTTTGTAGTTGGGTTTTGAACTCCAAGTCGGATTTGTGTATAATTATTAAAAGCTCTACATTGTCAAAATGTGTCAAACAGTAGAAATGCCATGGAAAGTTGAAAGTAACAGAGCAGGTTCCCCGATCATTATCTCTGCAAAATGGACTTTGGTTTGATGTGTAAGTTTGGAGAGTGGGGTGCCAGCTCAGGTGTTGTGTTGTCATGTGACCGTGGTTCAAAATGACGTGGGTTTGTCCTGGGATATTTCCCATAGGGGATTGATCCCGGATCGTCGTCAATAGCCCGTTGTGTTGCTCTAGTACAGGGATGGCGAACCTATAACCCTCGGGTCAGACACTGACCCACGCAGGATTTTTAAATGACCCACGCGTTAATTTTTATAAATTTATCATCATATTTCATCATATACAATAATTTTAATTATTTTTCGAACTCCTCTTTTAAAAAATATGAAGAAAATACAAGTGTTAATAAAAACTTTAAAACAAAAAAAAATGCATAAATGATTTTTGTAAAATGTTTTATATTTATTGGTTATACCTAATGCTATTCTAAGATTTATATGAGTAGATTAGGGTATTTATGACGAAACCTGACATCTTTACTTGGGATTCGGAAATAAAAATCATGAAATGTTTTCCTCAGTTATAAAAACATTTTCAAAACACAATAACTATGAAAAATACGCTTGACGTTCAAGAAAATGCAATCAAAAAATATTTAATGATTATACAGGAAATAAAACAAGCCTTTGAGTAGAGATTTAATACTTTAAAAGTATAGAAAATACATTTCACTTTATTTTATATCCATACAAAACGAAATTCGAAACAATGGAGTTAAACGAATTTAAGTGGCTAGGTATCCATGATTTATAAATGGAAGAAGTTCAATTTCAAAGCAGCAAAGTTTGGAAAAATAAATTTGATAACTTAATCTCGGAAATAGATGGAAAAAAGTCTGATATTAGTGGAAATTATGATATCAAACACTAAATATTGAAAATATTACATTAAACGCATGTTCTTTACCAAATAATTTTATATCAATGAAAATGCTTGCTAATGCCCTTTTAACGATGTTTAGATCAACACATTCATTTCAAAAATTGTTTTCTTCGATGAATTTTGTAAAACCTACCAATAGAAATAAACTCTGAAATGAATTGACTGCAAAATGCCTTAAAATAATCAATACTGAATATGGACCAACGATAATTATCTGACAAAAAACAACAACCAGATTCCTCATTAAATATACTTTAACTTTATTGTACACTAGGGGGCTCTGCCCCCTGCTCGCTTACGCTCCCCAACCCCCGGGGATTGCTGCGCAATCCCATTTGGTTTGCTTCGCAAACCAATACTCCTTTCACAGAGGCCATTTGGTTTGCTTCGCAAACCAACATTCCTTTCACAGAGTGAAAAACTATCTGAATAATTCGTATTATCCTGATTTCACTTTCCGGTACATGACGTCACAGCGAGGGCTTCGCCCCCTGTTCGCTTACGCTCGCCGACCCCGGGGATTGCCACGCAATCCCGTTTGGTTTGCTTCGCAAACCAATACTTCTTTCGCAAGTGATTTCACTTTTTTTTGCTTTAACACTTGATGCACCCTAAGTTAATAGCCGCATCTTGTTCCCTGTACAATTTTTAAGTAAACAGTGTTAATATCCAAGCTTTACGATCTGTACTTTGTACTTTGTCGGTAAACTGTCTGAGAACAGAGCGAAAAAGGCGAGCCTTTTTCCTCGCCAAATAAAAAGAAATCGTTTTTATGGCAATTGTTGCTACAGTAAATTTGATATCTGGCAAACCCGATAGTCAAAAATACAACCGAGTACTGCTTGCGGAACCTGCTATGCGAACTGAAAAATACGAAATTTGTGTCACCAACTTTTGATTGCATCGAATTTATTTATGAACCAATTTTAAAAATAATTGTACTATAAGAAAGAGTGTAATGTAATGTATTCAGTGATGTTCTCAAATTTAAAAAATAATAGGTTTTGCCGTAGATATAACGGTTTTAAAAAAAAGTAGCGAAAATATCCAAAGATTCCGAATTTTGTATGACCAACTTTTGATTGCATCCAATTTAATTATTAACCTATTTAAAAAACATAGTACCATAAGAAAGAGTACATTCTGAGGTATACTGCGATATTTTAAAAATTAAAAACTAATAGTAATAAGATATAAATTCGGCAGTTTAAAAAAATAACAAAAATGTCCCGATTTTTCCCGAATTTCAAAAAAATATTATCAAGAACCAAATTTAAATTTAAAAAAAACTCGACGAGCTGCAAAAATTTACGTTGAGAGGTACTCTTTATAAAAAAACTCACGGCTGAAGACTGCAAATGTGTATGTGTTTTGCTCACTCGCGGAAGAAATTTCGCTTCTTCAATTTTGACACTTAATAAACCCTAAACTAATAGCCGCATCGGAAAAAAAAATCTTAATAATCGTCCAGGGAGTACGATGAAGAACAAACCATGTTAATTTCGTTTTCTTCCGATCAGTACTTTCTCGGGAAGCTGTCTAAGAATCGATCTAAACAACACAGTTTTCAATCCTGCGGCGTCGGCAGTAACTTTTTTTTTAATATAGAGAGATACACATACCTGTAACTATTATCTATTATGCAAGGGGGCTGGATATGCTATCTCCCCTTTTCTATCGATTTTTTCTCTTCACTTGCAAAAGTAAAAGTTGTAAAACAAAAAGGAATTGTTAACTTTTTAAAGGATTAAAAATTTGAGAACCAAAAAAAAGTAGTTTTTTAC
This sequence comes from Metellina segmentata, assembly GCA_947359465.1. NCBI lineage: Eukaryota > Metazoa > Arthropoda > Arachnida > Araneae > Tetragnathidae > Metellina > Metellina segmentata. The sequence goes on from OX375878.1 coordinate 2,509,253, forward strand.
CATGATCCTTTCCCATTTTCCAAGTGACCCACGAGCTAGTACTAAAAAAATAATGAACAAAATTTGACCAACTTTTTAAAAAGGTTCGCCAACACTGCTCTAGTATGACGTTAATTAAAAATTACCGTGTAAAATGCGTATATGTCCAATGCGAAGTCATGTGAGTCGTTCTTTATTTTTTCTATTCAAATATGCATCGCCGAATCATGTGTGATGGCTACTTGAATAAAAGATTGTTTATTTCGTAATTCTTTATCCCAAGAATACCTCCAGTTGGATTTTATTTTTGTCTTCAGAAACATGTCAACTTCTATAGGGATTGGTAAGCAATTTTGCATCATTGAGATCTTTGCTGCAAAGTTCGAAATCTCGTTTGAGGGAATACCTATATGCCCATACATTCAACAAAGCGTGATTTTGAAATTTTACGTTTAGACATTAATTGCTCCGAGTATTCGAGTAAAGAACTGGTAGGTAGGTTACAGAGGAGCACAACATCAGGCGACAATCCGGGTCATTGCCAACCAACCGGTATGGTGGTTAAGGTGTTAGCCTCTAGATCGGAAGGTTCCTAGTTCGAATACGGGTCAGGGCATGCATGTTTATAAGCGCATGGTGTAGAGGTGGCTAGTGCATCTTAAACCTGCCGTGGCTAAAAATCCTCACGTTGGGGTGTTGTGGAAGTTTGGAGAGTGGGGTGCCAGCTCAGGTTTTAACACGGTATCTGATCGTGGTTCAAAATTACGTGCTGTTGTCCTCGGATCTTTACCTTAGGGGATTGATCCCGGAACGTTGTCAATAGCCAATTGTGTTGTTCTAGTACGACGTTAATTAAAATTAAATTAACAATTACCAAAATTAAATTAAATTAAAAATTGTTAAAAATTAACAATTATAGGGATCAATCCCAAAGGGAAATGTCCGAGAAAAACGCCTCAAAATTTTGAACCACGGTCAGATGAGGTCACATCTGAGCTGGCATCCCACTCTCCTAACCTTCATACCAGGCCAGCGTGAGGACATTTGAAGACACGGCAGATTTAACGTGCACCAGCCCCTCCCCCTACGGTCAGTTGGTTGGTTTCGAATTCGCAACCATCCGGTTGCTAATCCGTTACTCATCTAACCGGGCAAATACGATCCGATTAAAGACAAGAACTTCGATTAAAATATGATGCTAGGTATTTTAATTATATCGTACTGGAGCACCATAGTGGGCTATTGACGACGCTCCCGGATTAATCTCCCATGGGAAAACTTCGAAGACAACCACGGTCAAGTCACGTAAAATGTGATGAATTGTAAAAGCAATACAACAAGCGCCGCACAGAGCACTCAAAGAAAAGATGGACTGCGGTTAAAAATCACGCGTGCTCGCCGAGACCATAAAGACGGTTGAAAAGAAATATTAGGTTTGTTGCCTTGGGGTTTATTATTAATTTCGGAACACCAGTCATGCTGCCATTCATTCCATATTATATCACGAACTATTCCTCGGAGATCATCATATAAAAAGCCTATTTCTAGGAGGTTCTGCATTTTTTTGCACCATGCTCGGAACGAGGATTCCGACGTGAGCCGGTATCGAGCATAAAATGATACCTAGACTACACCGAGTGAGTTTACGGTTTAATATTTAAAAGAGAGGACACCCAAAAACATTTTGAGGCATCGGATTCCAAGAACTGAGACACTTTTGGAGTTCGTATAAACAGTAAAATTTCCAATTTTGTCTAGTGGTATGTTTTAATGCTTTATATAATGCAAAGAATTCGGTTGTAAAAATTGAAATAAAAGGTGCCAATCAAAGATTAAGTTACTGAGGCAAAAAAAACAAATGAGGTGCAGCCCTCAGTCGAATTCGATCTGTTAGGAAAATAGTTTTTTTTTTCTTTTGCGTAAGGTAATAGGTAAAGGTAATTTTAGTTAACGTCGTACTAGAGCAACACAACGGGCTATCGACGACGGTCCGGGATCAGTCCTTTAAGGGAAAGATCCGAGGACAACACCTCGTAATTTTGAACCACGGTCAGATGACGAAGCAACACCTGAGCTCGCACCCCACTTTCCAAACTTCCACAAGAACCCAACGTGAGGACTTTCAGCCACGACGGATTTAAGTTGCACCAGCCGCCTCTACACCATACGCTAACAAACATCCATGCCCGGACCAGGACCCTTCCGATCTAGAGGCTAACACCTTAACCACTATACCGGTTGGTCGGCATGCGTAAGGTAATAATTGGCAACTCTGTAATTAGCTTCGTACTAGAGCAACACAACTGGCTATTGACGACGGTCCGGGATCAGTCCCCTAAGGTAAAGATTCAAGGACAACACAACGTTGTTTTGAACCATGGTCAGATGACGAAGCAACACTTGAGCTGGCACCTCAATATCCAAACTTCCACACGAATCCAACGTAGACATTTGTGAAAGGGATTATCAGTATTTCTCCTCATATCTTTCTCTTGGGGATTGATCCTGGACAGTCTCCAATATCCCGTTGTGTTGCTCCAGTACGACGTTAATTAAAATACATACCGCCAAAAGTTTAAAGTGAAGAAAATGGCATCTTTTCGGAAAGAATGAAACTGAATTCGAGGGGGTTGCGGTAGCCCGGTTGGAAGAGTAACGGAATAGAAACTAAAGGGTTGCGAGTTCGAATCCTACTGAAAGACCGCTGTTTACAAAGGTAACTGTGCACGCTAAATCTGACGTGGCCTTAAATGTCATCACGTTGGCGAAGTATGGAAGTTTGGAGAGAAGGGTGCCAGCTCAGGTGTTGTTTTCGTCATCGGACCATGAGATTCAAAATTGCAAGTTGTTGACTAAGCATCTTTCCCTTCGGGATAGATCCGGGTACCGTCGCCAATAGTCCGCTGTGTTTCTCTAGTGTGACGTTAATTAACTACCTAAGGAAGGGGAAAACAGTACATCTTACTACATGGTCAACAAACACTAGTTTCCATTTCGTTTCCCTTCAGTGGTTGATCCCGGACCGACACCAACAGCCCGCTGAGTTGCACAAATGTGACGTTAACAAAAACCTCCAATACCATTTCATTTCTCTTCGTTGAAAAAGTATTGTCTGTCGCAATTTTACGGAAATCTTTTTTGTTTCGCAAAAAAAAATTAGGTTTGGGTAATTCTCAAAAGATGTGAACATTTCATAACTTTAAGCTTTGAAAACAAGTAAATTTAATTCTTAATTTTTTTTTTCACAATGGGTTTTCAGTTCTGTTAAGAGACAATACTTATTATGATTTATTACAACAGTTTCGTGTAAAATTAAAAATCCTTAAAATTAAATTCTTTAGTTAAAAATGTCGGATTTTTGACATCTATAAATGTTAACTGATACAGTACATCACCCAGAAATTAAATTATAATGTGTTTTCCAGACTTGCAGAAAAAATAATAACTGAATAGAGAGTATAACGATAGTTTGTTTTCTATTTCGATCAATAGATGGCATCATTAGTTTAAAATTTTGAAGAATTAACAAAGAAACAATACTAAAGCCATCTAGCATATTTCGCGATGTCAAAAATTAACGATCGATATAGCTCTATACCTGAAGCTAAATATGTATTGTAAGTACTTTAAACTGCATTTATTTGCCTTTAAAATGCCTTTTAAACGTTTTTAAGCAATTTTATGTGTGTTTGTGTATTTCCTCTGCCGTAAACATATTTTTTTAGTGTTTAAAATGCGATGTCACAATCAAGTAACGATCGATATGTCGTTTTCTTGGCCTATTTAATTTATATTACGAAGGTGTCGATGTCCCAAAACATAAAAAAAAAAAAAAAACATTAAATATAATCTCTTTTCATCAGTTTAATAGTTTTTTTTATCGAAAAATAGAGTGCATACATATAACAGATACAATATTAATACCATTACTAGGCACATGTTCCAGAACGTGTAACGATCGATATCAAATGACCACTCCGTCGATGGTTACTTAAGTATGGACGTGATGCAGCAGCAATCTCAATAAAGTAAAGAATTTCGGGTTTTTTTTAAATAATATATATATATATATATATATATATATATATATATATATTTATTTATTTATTTTTTTTTTTAATTTTTTTTTTTTTGCTTTATGGCTGTAATGATCCTTTGAATAAATGTTTTGAGATGAAAAAAAGATTCTTAGAATTTTTTTTTTTGCTTAATTCTATACGAATTATAGCTTTTCCAGGAGTTTTCAAGGATAAAGTTATTTTTATTTTACGATCATGTTTTCCTTTTTGTATATTGTGTAAATATATATTGTTTAAAAAATCTCAAAAATCAACCAAACCCAAAATTTTTGGAAATATTAATAAAACTTTACAGAATTAAACAAATCCATGATTTGAAAATCTGGAAAAACAACTTTGATTTCATTTTTGATTTATGACACAATTTAATGTAACAACAATAATAATAATGTCACAAAAATGTAATAACACAATGTCCGAAAGTCATTAGACTGGTAAATGCCAAAGTTGTGTAACATGCAGGCCAGCAGTGTCCAAAATCTGTAACCTACAGGAAAGCAATTTCAAAAATCTGTAACCTACGAATCTTGAAATTAAATCTATTTTTTAGTAATTTTGAAGGACAGTTCCGGTCTTTGAATGATTGCATATTGTATTTTAGGCCTATAAACAATACATTAAAAAAGTATTGATGTTAAATTTGAAAATTTTAAAAATTACTCATAGTTAACATTTAGTAATCTCACATTTTGAGAATCTCCCATTTAATACAAAAACTCAGAGCGCTACAATTCCGAATAAATATTTTTTGAAAAAATAATTACTTTCTCCTTAGCATTAGTAAAGCTATTCATGTAATTGTAATGCTCAATGCACACACATTCCAGCTTCCCCAAAACTACCATATTATGTTTTATATAAGTATAAGAACTCATATGTTTTAGATTGTAACCATTCTCATTCATTTGTCCTTACAAACCAAATACTTAGGAATCATTCTAGACTCTTAAAATAACTGGAAGTCACACATACAGTATTTACAAGATAAATTTCTCACTTATATGGCTCAGCATTATCAATCGACAACAAAAACTAATTTATTTATACTTACTAAGACCAGTCATACTTATATGCTTGCCAAATTTGCAGATTTTGCGAAATTTATACTAATGAAACAAATATTTTTTTAAAAATCGACCAATTTAAGAATCTTTTTATCAAGCAAATCACGAAATCCAGATCGTTCTACCACAATAGAGGTATTTTAAAATACCTTCCATCCAACACTTTATGAAACAAAATGTAACAAAATGTTTTCAAACAAATTCAAAACAATAACAAAGCAGCTCTTCAAGAAAATATATGATCCAAGCCTCCCTTCCAAATAAAGAGACCACGAAGAACCCTTCTTCTGGCCACTAAAAACCCACTATTTTTTTCAAATTCTTCTTATTAGCTTTTCATTGTCTTTCTGCAATATGTTGCTGCAATCAACAAGACTCCAAGAATTAGACTCCAATGACCAATTACTTCAACATATTTTCCAATTATTCATCAGAGCAAAACCAAAATGTCATGTTTCATGTTCAATTCCGGAGATAAAGGGCCCTTGGGGCCATGTGCTCCATAAACCATCAACACATGCATGTAACCTGTCTAGTTGTGTGAGAACAAAGGAAATCCATATAATATAATTCACTAAACTAATATTTGATTTATGAAATATAGAACGAAGTATTAAAATGCGTTGTAAACAGTTTAAATGATACTTGAACGAGCAGGTACAAAGCAAATATAAAACGAAAAGACTGACAAAGCAACCACGTTCAGTCACCAAATGAATATGAGTATTCACATAATACAAAGTTTCATGAAAATACACTCAGCCGTTTGGATGTAGTACAACTATCGACCATCTAATGAAATAGATGGAGCACGTCGGCGGAGTCGCTGTAGTAAGGACTTTTGCTTAACGAATCTTTAGCTAACGAATCGACTAAGCCAATTGGTTATCGAATCTCACACTAGTGTTTTTGATCATGGTGAATAATCGCCTTAACCAATCAAAGATTTTGAACTCGTGCTTTTCCGACAACCACGTGCCTGATCTTCAAACTGAGCTATCTGAAAACTAACATAAAACTACGTGCACATGTTCCGCCTATTTCATTAGATGGTTAATGAGGAACACACATACCATACGCCGAAATACTGATTTTTTATTAGAATGGCCCAAAACAGGTAAATAACTTCAAATGACTTTTGGTGCAACAGTGCTACAACTAAACAAATATTGACTTGATAACTGATGCGAGACAACGCTGTAAATTTGTCATTTGTACAGGGAATGCATTTTACAAAACTCAAAATCGACTTGTGTAGTAGTAACTTATTACCACCTTTTGCGTTGTTGTAGTGCGATGTATGTGAAATGGATTATGTGGATGGATAAGGCAAGCATCGTCCAAAGTAAATTGTAGAATGTTTATAAATGTCCAAATTGAAGTTTCAAAAAATTAACACTTACCTATTTTTTCAAAAAGGGAATTTTTATGATAGAGAATATTTAAATGTAGAGAATATATTTTCTGTAACTTAATTTTCTATATAGAGAGTATACATTTTTGTTTTAATATTTTATACAAAGAATATATTTTATGTTCGAAATTTTTAAAGGTAATATATTTTCTCTTTGAACTTTCTGTATGGAGAATATATTTTCTATAGTTAGGGGGGGGGGGGGGCATTTCCTATGATATTTACAGGATGAGAAAAGTGATTATTCGGATCACTTTCAATGAATGTTGAACGAATTCAATCCGAGGAGCAATGCCAGGTAATTCTGCTAGTAGCATATAGTAAATCGGCATTTAATTAAAATACCGAAATGGTAAAAAAAAAATAAACATTTAATTAAAATACCGAAGTGTACAAAAAAGTAAACATTTAATTAAAATACAGAAGTGTACAAAAAATTAGCATTTAAGGGGGTCCGTGACACAAAAATCGTCACATTTTCGAAAAAAATTTTATTATTTTAAGAAATTCTCTGTGTTTTTCTGCTTAAAATGACATCTAAATCATGTTTCTATCTTAATTAGAACTAGAGATATAATAATTTTTGTGGTGCGTTGTTTTGAAAATCTAACACTATTGACAGTTGTTGTCATGGCAACAACATCTGTCTTTAAAACTTTAAATGCGTTTTTCTCCATGATACATTTTTTCAAGATTTCCTGTATTCAAATTGCTATAAGTCGAAAACCGATAAAGTTTAAGGGTTGAAATTTGGAATATATCTTTTTCAAACATAATACTTTAATTTTGATTCAGCAAATTTAAAACAAATATTTACTTTTAAAAATATGACTTTTTTAAAAAAAAGTACTTTAAAACTTTCAAAAATTTTCATTCAAATATTTTTTATTTTTTATTAAATCAATATATTTTAAATTGCTGCATCAAAATTAAAGTTTATAAATTTGTGAATAATTTACTGCAAGAATTTTGAAAATTGATCAAGAATATTTTGAGCTTTAACAATTTAAAATGACACCTCTTTTTTTCAAAAATTTTTAATTTAAACTTTTTTAAAAGACTTTTAGAAAAGTTCTGTGTTGTGATTTCGCTTATTAGTTAGATGGGTAATCAGAACAAAAAATTCAAAATTCTAAATTAATTAATAAAAAAAATTTTCAATGTGTCCCGGACCCCCTTAATTAAAATACCGAAATTTAATTAAATACCGAAAATAAACATTAAAATCCGCCTAAGTGTATATTAAGATCAGCAAATTAGAAAATAATTCCACGCAAGCAAAGTGACTTGCGCCTTGAAAAAGAACGCTGTTGAGGAAAATATAAAATAATCAAAATTTTACAATCGGACCTCTTATGTACATGAACTGCAATGTTGATCATCAGTAGATCACCCTGTGTTACCTTTATTCCATACCTCTATTCAATTCCATTCGAAATTGACAAAGATTGTATTCCAATGTGATCTCGGTTGTCGAAAACGTCGAGAAAAGTTCGGGCGTGAAAAAGTTTCCCTTTTAGTTTTCAGCCAAAAACTCAAAATTTTAAAAGTTTCGTTAAATTTGAAAATTTTTTAATTGGAGGCCATTTTATTCAATTCCAACAACAACAAAAAAACGCCACCTGCAAAAACAAAAGCGCGATTTTAATTGGCATGCAAAAAAGATCACTCACCATCGTATAAATTCCACACGCAAAGCTCCCATCCCTCACCGACTTCCAACAGCAACAGGTCTTCAAGATTGCCATGTCCGGACGTAAACACCCTCTACTCGTTCCTCGCACGACAAGCGGAACCCCGGGAGTGTCTTCCGCGCGCGTGTTCCATCCGAGGCGCTGGTTTGGGAAATGCACACGTGCGATCGGCAACCCTTCTGCCGATATCAACCTCCCCGCGCGCATGCGCACACCCCGCCCCGGCAGCTGCGATTGGAAGGCGGTCAGTATTTGGACAAACAAAAGGACGCGTGAGAAGTGTCCCTTTCGAAATGTTTCGTTTTTTCAGAGGCTTGTTGACGGCAATCTCTTTGTACTCGAGTTTCGAAATCGCTCTCTGAGATTTCGAAAAATCACATTTCCACACCTGCGTCAGAAAAAACATTTCCGAAGAGATGGGAAAAATTCATCTGTTAAAACGTTTATGAAGGGTCGGTAGGTATTTGAATTAACGTCGCACTGGAGCAACACATCGGGCTATTGGCGACGGTCCGGGGTCAAACTGGGTTCCTGGTAGTCCGGTTGGAAGGGTAACGGATTTTCGATCGGAGTGTTTCGAGTTCGAATCCAACCAGAGACCGACGTGTACAAGAAGGGCTGGTGCATGTTAAATCTATCTTCCAACCCGGGTGAATAGTAAACTGGGTGGAGTATAATATTGGTATTTTGAATACAAGACAACGAGCTCATTTTTCATTGCATACATCACATTCTCTCATAGACCTATTATTTCTCTCCTGACTTCTGTTTTTTTTTTCCTTTTCATCTTTGTTTGTCCTGATGCCGACCAACCGGTATAGTGGTTAAGGTGTTAGCCTCAATAAAGGAAGGTTCCTGGTTCGAATCCGAGTCCGGGCATGGATGTTTGTAAACGTATGGTGTAGAGGCGGCTGGTGCACCTTAAATCTGTCGTGGCCGAAAGTCGTTGGGTTGGCGTGGAAGTTGGGAGAGTGGGGTGCCAGTTCAGGTGTTGCTTCGTCATCTGACCGTGGTTCAAAATTACGAGGTGTTGTCCTCGGATCTTTCCGTTAAGGGATTGATCCCGGACCGTCGCCAATAGCCCGTTGTGTTGCTCTAGTACGACGTTAACTAAAATTACCATTTACCATTTGTTTGTCCTGATGCTTACGACTGATAACTTTCTTATTCCTACTGAGTACAATTGGTGGAGCAATAAGAGACGCCAAGTTCAATAAAGTTAGCGATATCATTGGGTAATTCGTAACTTTTAATTAACGTCGTACTTAAGCAACACAACGGGTTATTGACGACGGTCTGGGATCAATTCCTTAACGGAAAGATCCGAGGACAACACCTCGTCATTTTGAACCACGTTTAGATGACGAAGCAACATCTGAGCTGGCACCCCACTCTCCAAACTTCCACTCCATCCCAACTTGAGGGCTGTCGGCTACGACAGGTTTGAGGTTCACCAGCCGCCTCTACACCATACGCTTACAAACATTCATGCACTGACCCGGATTCGAACCAGGAACCTTCCGATCTATAGGCTAACACCTGAACTACCAGACCGGTTGGTCGGCTCTGAAGAGATGAGAAAAATTTATCTGTTAAAACGTTTAGGAAGGGTAGGTAAGTATTTGAATTGACATCGAAGTTTTTGACCGAATGCTTTTGAGGAGATTAATCTAACACATTCAAAAAAACATCACATTCCATTCAAATCATTTTTTTTTGCTCTTTCTAGACTGGACAGCACTAAAAATTATTTATGAAAACATTAATTTTCCTCATAATTATCAGTAACTGTTCTCATTGCTCTAAATGAATGGTCGCCAAAGTGGTCGATAGAAAAATATAAGACATCATTGTACGGGTAATAATTAATTTTGTTAGCTTGGAATACCTTCAAGACACCACAATAAAGATTGAATCATTGAAAGAGTGATACGAATAGGACTGTAGGATGGAGCAAGGTCATGAAAATCCTATTATAATATAGTAGTACTATATTATACTCGTTTCGCTAGCTCATCCGACACTAATATATTTTAGTCTAGCTTCATCGCCATCACAGAGAGAAAAACACCATTAAGTGACGGGAGTTTCCGCCAGATTCGGTAAACGTTCGGTAACTACTTTACAATCGTGATGGCATTTCGCATACTTATTGCTGGATTTTAATTCATTATCTTCAATAAAGTGCTTGACAAAATTTTCATACTTCAGTCATCATTCCTCAATTGTGCTCGGAAACGTTCGTTTCGACTTGGTAATTCACCCTATTAGACATTTGTTGCTCGCCTCAGCCTATCGGCAGTATTGCAGGTCGATCTTCGTTGAAATGTTTCATCAAGGGATTCCCTAGCACTTTGTTCTCTTCTACGCAAATTGTATTCAACGGATTAAAAAAAAAACTCATTTTTAATTCATAACTTCAAAAAAAAAGTAACGTATGTTCCAACAATGCGTAAGCGAGTAAATCAACAGCATACCGAAATACTCGACGCCAGGGTTGAGATTCTTCAACAAACGGATCGTTGCCAACGGGGAGATAGAAATAAAGACCCTTTTTCAGCCACGCATAAGCGTTATATACAGAGGCTGTTCACACATTTTTTAGACGATTTTGATTAGCGGTAATAAAAAATCGTTTGCTGCAAAAGAAATAATTGCAGTTGTACTATGGTTTTAAAAGTCAAAATTATCGTCTGCGGCTTGAGAGGTTTGTTTTTATTCAAAATGGCGTTTTTCCGAAGCAGTGGTTCGAAGGCTATATTTATGCTCTTTCCGAAGAGAAATATTCATATTCCGTTATCCAAAAACGATGTGAGAGTCATGGTTTTGTGATATCTAAAGCGTCGATAGGCAATACCGTCAACAAGAAAGGAAACAAGAAAGGAAAAAAACGTCAAATTGGAACCTCAAGTGGGACAAAAATTCCGAACAAGTATCCAAGGAAGAAACGGACTTCTTCGACTATTGCAAAGGTACGTTGTTTAATGTTGAAATAAAATCCCCCTAGTCAAAGGACAGATGCAAAATCATTAAAATGCTCGGTGTCCACTGTAAACAAAATGATAAATGTTGATTTCAATCTTAAGAAAGCGAAAAACCGCATTGTGCATAGTCTTTCTCCAAAACATATCGCTGAACGCAGGACACGCTGCCGAATTCTATATGAGAAACACTTACTTATCCAAAGAAAAATGGGGAAAAATAGTCACAATAGATGAATCATGGGTGTATTTAAATGGTTGCAGCAAAAAAGAGCCATTTATTATCATAAAAGGGGAGAAAAAAAATTTAAGTACATGGTTCACAGAATCGAATGAAAGTTTTTTTAAGGGATTCATGATTATTGCTGGTTTTTTTCATATAATGGCAAGTTAAAAATAAAGAGAGTGAAAAAAATGTCAAGATTAACTCCAAATACTATCAGGAACATATTTTATATGTCAATTTTTCTGAATGAAATACCATCGCTTTACCCACAGTGCGATCAATCTGTGGAACTCCATCAAGACAAACCTAGACAAATCCACTGTAAATTTCCTAAAAGAAATGGAACAAGAAACCGGTATCAAGGCCATACCCTTCACTGATATCACTACTGAATCTCCCGATGTATCACCGATGGATTTTTGTGCTTTCGGACTTTTAAAATCTGCATTACCCAAACGTCGTCCCACGATCCTTACAGGACTCTGGAAAGCTGTTCAGGAGGAATGGGATAGAATACATCTTCTGACACTAAAGGCATTATTAAAAGATAGTTCAGAGTAAGGGCTATCAAATAGAACATTTAAAACACAAGAATTTTATGTAATTTAGTTTTGTGAATACAATATACATTGTCTAAAAAATGTGTGAAGAGCCTCTGTATGAAGGCCATCCATTGATCCTCCCAATGCAAAGTCTAAACACCCGACGGAGTTCGACTTAAAAAAAAATTCAACAAAAGTCTTAAAAAATGATAAAAAATGAAGAAGTGTTGGTGGATCAGGGCGTCATCAGGGAGGAGCCTGACCCAAACAACATAAAATGGTGTTTTCTACATATGAGCAGCATTAGGCTAAAAAAATTGCTAATACACTCCTCCAAACACCACCAAAAAGCAAGTAAAACAATAACAAAACAGAGCAGGAACAAAACGAAATCTAACCCGAAGCCGCAGCCGGGAGATCACCAACAACAAGCCTAAAAATTACCACCAAATGCCATCAATTACACAATCCAACTATATGCTAAAACCATACTTCCGATGCAACGAGTCCATAAAAAGCAGAAAAATAAAAATATAAATAATATTAAAATCCCCAGCCCCTATTCAAAAAGATAGTCATAAATCTATATAAATAAGAATGGAGTGTTTGTTTGTACATTCAATATTTTCGACCCATTTCAAGTTTTCTATCTGTTTTGGACCCTTCTGATACCGAATCTGCCTTTTTCTCGTTTGGTGTCTGTCTGTCTGTCTGTCTGTCTGCATGTTGTGCCCTGTACACGTCCACACGGTTTAAGATATTTTCATGGAAATTTGCATACAGTGAGCATTTATCTTCATTTAGTGAGTGGAATTGGTTGCGAAAGTCTGTCTGTCCCTTTTTTTGTTCTATAATCGATTTTGTGTTTGTGTACGCATCACATGAATTGTATTCCAGATATTTGATTGCAATGCATTTTATTTTATACATTATCTATTAATTTAGTGAATGAAATAATAAACATTTCTTTATTGTTATATTTAGATGAGTTCCATGCTAAAACACACGAGTAAGTATACTTAAATCAACCATAATTTGGTAGTTTTGGAAAAATTGGAATATCTATTGAATATTACGACTACTTCCATTGCTTTACCAGTACTGCTGAAAAAGTAATTATTTTTCAAAAAATTATATTTTTAATGGAATTTCAGCTCTGATACTTCATTTATTTCGAGTCTTATTTTTATTCTTTGCGCAATGAAAACGATTTCGGAATATTTGAGACAGACGATATTTTTCAACGAAACGAGAATGAACAAGATCGCGTGAGCAGTGATATTTTCTGTTTCTTTCGCTCTGAATTAATTTCACATTTCTAAATTTTGTGCACTTTTAGTTGTAAATTGTGGCAACTGTCCGAGATCAAGAGATAAAAATGAATCACAAATTAATATCTTTAGAACAATTTTTTCAGACATCTTTTATTTTGTTCTATTTCACTGTTTTCTGTTTTAAATATTTATTATATTAATAAATGTGTTTTCCTTCTCATCACACGCAACCACAAAGTATTAGACTTAAAAATGTTAGGTAAGTCAGTATAAATTTTCAGTAAATTTGAAGTGTAGTTATGCCATTATTGAAAGAATAATGCCGTTATTGAAAAAATAATAATGTTTAAAAATCCGAACTAGAACTTTTTCCAACATTAATAAATTCGTTGCGACAGGAGAAGATTGCAAAATTTCACAATGTCGCATACCGGAGGCAAGAGTGCCACAAGTAAAAAAATATATTGTTTTGTTGACTATGAGTGCGAGAGCACTCGCCGTAAATCGTAATTTTAATTAATTGAGTTGAACATGAAAATAACTTAAGAAAGGGAATTCCAAATCTCCCTCAAAATCGTCTTTTATAGTAGTAACCTTAGTATCACCTTTCGTCATTTTGTAGCTTTGTCATACAGCAATTGTGCGATGTATGTGAAATGTATTACAGGAATGGATATGCATGTGTAGGATTTGTGTCCAAAGTAAGTTGTAGAATATATAAAGATGGCGAAAGGTGTTAAAATAAATTTTTATTCTACAAAAAACGTAAGTCATTATATATTTTGATTATCTCTTCAATCTAGAGTAAACCAATTCAAACCGAGTAAGGTCGGGTATTTTGCTAGTAGTAAAATAAAATTGAAAAGCAACCCCCGTGGCTCTGAGGAAATTACGAAAAATAATTATTCATGGGTTGTGTAGCTGTTGATATTAATAAATCTTTCAAAAATATTATTAAAGAATGAATAAGGGTATTTGTTATTGAGAAGTGTCTTTTTTAGATATTTACACTGTCATAAAAAGTTTGAATCAGAATTACATTTTTTTTTAAACGTACCAATTGACCAACAATCGTGTTGCATTATATTCTTTTAGAGATGTTGGAGTCCCAAAATATTAATTTAATGACTGTAAATTTAAAATCTACCTGATCTACCTACATTTCATCATTTTTTAAGACTTTTGTTGAATTTTTTTGGAAATTCTTGTGTTCTTGAAATTATAAATATATATGTGAGGGTAGGAAAATTCATTTTAACTTAAAAGTAGTAAGGAGCTCATCTCTATTTCAAAGATGAGGCTGTGAGATATTTTATTCCTAACGCGTGATAAGGAAGATGCCAGGCGTCTTCGTTGGAATGTTTACTACAAAGTTTTTTCATTTGTCAGGTGTCACAAGTGCTTCCCTCGAAGGGTGTCTGGTATCTGTAAAAGTAACGTGTAAGATTCCGATTGGTTTAGCAGTGTTACATGACCCTAATCCCTTTCAGGGTTTGGGGCTAGTAACAGAAGAAAGACACACTTGTAATTCTATAGTCTTGTTGGCATAATGTATGATTCTGTTTCTGTCGATTCGGGCGTTTTCTCGATCTTCATTGTTCATATTCAAGAATAAATTAATTTGTTAAAGAGAATTTAAATATTATTGGAAAGGAAATATATATATATATCAACAAACACTTTAACTAAAAAATAAACAAACGAACAACTGATATAATCGTTTTTATTGCTTCTATTATGCGTAACATTAAAATAGAGGGGGTCGATAAAATGTCAAGAAATTCTTGAAGGGATAGACGGAATAAGAAGTTTGACGACCCTTGCTCTAGATATTTCCGCGGCTTGTGATTCTATTGGCAAAGTGGTTTTTTTATAAGTGTTTATAAGTAATTTTAAAGTAGATATCTGGAAGGGCAGTTGTGTGGCTTTCACCTTTTGTTATCAGCAGCAGACAAAACAGTTGAATGGAGGAATAGAATTTCAGCTCCAACAAATTTTAACAACAAACCAAAGGAATTCCTCAGGGAAGTGTCCTCTCACCTTTTATTTTCACAATATATAGAATGGATTTGTTTGAAGCCATTTATCCGTGAGTTAAATGGTTTTGACTGACAAATGGCACATTTATATGTGCTTTTTGCAAAGTTTTAGGAGAATAAGAAAACTGCTGCAACCTTACAAGTGTTCTTGGAATGGGGAAAACACCTCAAGAAATAATACCTTATAAATGTCCATCGATCAATTTTTCAAGGAAGCCTTCATCTCCTGATTTGGTCATCACCTTAGATTCACAAACTACCCTATGGGAACATCTCTCAAAATTTTAGGCGTTTAATTTTCGTCCAATTGGACCTTTAAGCACCATGTTCAATACATACATACTTTTTTTAAATTTCGGAAACTTAATGCTCTTAAAGTTTTATAGCTTCGTATAAGGTTGGCTATTCGCACAATTTTGCAGTTTATACAATTTGAACACGCTGGTTTACCTTGTTCAAAATGTCAACTCAGTAATCAGAAGTTAGATTATGGAAGTGTTTTAACAAATTCTTGTAATTCTACCAGGATGTTACTGGAAACAATACTAAACGAAAAATTAATTCCATCCTCTAGAAAAAGCACTTAACATAAGGAAGACTGGGTGTTAAGGGAACTTGTGAGCTCTTCGGCGCCTGGAATATTCTTGGACCCCTTACCCTAATTTACCTATCGAAAAAATAAACAATTTCTTACCTCATATCGCGTCACATGACCATTTTTGAAAATTACATGGTGTTGGCCGAGGATCTTTCCCTTTGTGTCTGATCCCTAACCGTCGCCAATAGCCCGTTGTGTTGCTCAAGTGCGACGTTTATTAAATACATATCTGCCTACCCAAGATCTTCCTTTACAGAAAGCAACATTCAACCAGAAATTCCCCAAGGCTTTGTATTAAGAATTCAGTTTTGCATCAGACAAGAATGAACCATTTAGCCTTAGACGCCTGAAAGAATGATAAACCCTTACATCCTATAGCAGATATTAAGAACGAAAACCCTTTCATAAAATGGACTTCTAACGACGTAAACAGCATATATTTCCCAGCAGTAGCGGGCACTCTTCATAAAGCCATAAAGAATTCTATTGAAGTACTAAATTCTTACATGTTTATTACAGACAGTAATTCTGAGCTTAGTGCTATTGCAAACATCGCCATTAAATCTTCTGCTGGAGCTCTTAAATCTATAAAGCTATCGAAAAAGAAAGCCTAACAGCAAGAGAGATTTCATTTGTATGGACTCCAAGCCATATAGGTATTTAAGAGAATGAGATAGCTTATCATTTGCGATATTTCTGACAAAAATATTTCACATTATGAATGGGTATCACGGAGACACTTGATCAAACATAATCAATATCAACTCCTCTCCTCAAAAACAAATACATAGAACTAATTTCAAATATTTCTCCGCGTTTAATCATCATACGAATAAAATAAAATTTCCTTGGTCACCTAACAGAAAATCGGACGCGTTGATATATATATATATATATATATATATATATATATATATATATATATATATATATATATATATATATATATATATATATATATATATACAAGTCTACACCGTTTGACCCATCCACACCAAATTTAATACACTTATACTTTAGAACAGTGCGAAAAACATAGGCTATTTCTTTCCTGTCTTCAGACCAATCTGTAGCCATGAAAATTGGCACACAGGTAGTCCTAAAACTGCCCTCGAACCCCCAAATTTAAAATCTAAAGTTTTTTTTCTTGCAAAATTCGGACATGGACAAGGAAACACGTTCAACATGATTTTTGTGTTTGAAGGGAAATGTCGCGGTCATATTTTAGCTGTCGGAGTAGGAAACACGTTCTACCGGGTTTGTGTATTTGAATTAACAGGAAAATGTTGCGGTCACATTTTAGCTGTCGCTGTCATATTTGAGATCCGAGTAACGTTGGGTTATTCAGCTAGCATTCAATAAATTAGGTCTTGCTAAATCTGCTTTTTGTTCTTCTTGTAGTATAGCGGACACTCTCTGGAACACATTTCCTGATGAATTTTAAAAGATATTCCACTTTAAGAGAACAGTTCTACAGCAAAACACGTATCAATATCGATTAAATTCAGTTTTCAGAACTGGTGGACTTGTCTTTCGATGGAAAAACAAAAATTAGAGCTTTTGGAAAATTCGAATTGTTTTCAGACAGATTTTAATTTTTTTTCTCATGTCAGCATGAGTTTTATTTTTGATTGGGTAGTTTATAGTTCATCTGTGCTAAAATATTTGTGATGTTTCTGCTTAACTTTTTAAAGACAATAACTTTTTTAACGATTGCTAATGGAAATTTGTTTTAATTTATAAGATGTTCACTCTCATAATTTTATTTTCGCATTCTGTTTATACTTTGTCATTGTAGCCATTGTAAATTCTGGAACAACAGTACCAACAGCTCTAGCATAACCTCAAAATACACAGTCTCGGGGTAAAAAACGGACCTCTTCCCTTTATTTCGAACATTATTAGTGGTAAAGCAAATTCAAATATATTTTTCAATGGGAAATAACGTTCTGTTTTCTTTTAAAAGCGATAAAATGCATAAGAGGCCATACAAATTTTGCATAAACAACAAACTTTCAGTGGCAACACCATGTTTTGAAGTCTCAGTCGGATTATACATCGTCATGTTTGTAAATGAAATTTCATGACTGTATCCTCGTTACATCCGGTGATATTAAATGTTAAAGCATTTGTCCATTTCAGGGATTATCCCACCATCTAAAGCCGCTATTCATAAATCGAAATTATTTGTTGTTTCTGAGGAACTGTTTATTTGATGTTTGACTAAAAGAAGCCTACAGAGAACCACAAAAAAAAGTTCATTATTTTCATAATAATGGTTTCCTTATCCAGAGATTTGCTGTTATTCAAACAGCAGTTTCAACTTAACTGAAAGTAACTGTTATAAAATATTTTAACAGCTATCGATGTTATAAAAGTTTAGCAAATTAATTGAAGAAGTTAATAACAGTTTAAATCAATTCAATGTCAATTTTTAAATCCATAACATCTGTAATTTTTAGTTGCTAACTGCTTGTGACATTTGCTGATAAAGGCTATCAGCAAATGGTAGGGTTGTAGGGTTAACAAATCTTGTTGACCCTAATCGTAGAAATAATATTAAGCTAGGTTTAAGGCTTGGATTTTTGGTGCATAAGGACATATTTTGCCATGCTACACCGAACGAAAGAAATACAACACCATACTGTACATTACATACACATGCAACATTTTACTGACACAGATACGAGAAACCAAGGGTAAGTTATAGGAATCAAATCTTCGCTGTATACAACTAGCAGGTTGCAAGCGTAGTGAGTAAACCGACTGTGCCACGGCGGTCCCCTGAGGTTGAAGGAAAATAATTCAAGCAATCGGCTGCAACACTGATAGACAGTTTTGTTTAACTATCAGTAAATTTTGAAGGTCAAAATCACCGAAAAGGGTGCAAGAGAGAAAGGAATGGTGACCTTCGCAAGTGAAGTGTAGTGGAAACATACTTGGAGAACCCAGAGCATCACTTGGGAAAAATTCTTGGGTAAGAAAAGGGGAAAAACTAATGAACTATGATGTTGAAGACATTTACGCATTCAAAGAACCTTGTAAAATGAAAGAAGTAAAGTCTGGAGTCGCAATTCCGAAGAGAATTGAAAGAAAAGAAGACTTAGAATAAACGACCACAAAGTCTGTTCGAGAGTTTTGTTGCAACATCAGGAAATACTGAAGTAGAATCAGTAAAACGATGGCAAAAAGAAAATGAAAGGTATCTTCGCAATTGAAGAAATTGTAGTGAAGACGTATTTCTTTTGAAACTCCTGGCCCAATTTGAGACGAACTTTCAGAAATGTATAGAAAAGGAAAGGTCTTTAAGACTCATGGATTTATTTCTAGTTCTTAAAGAAACGCTTAGAAGGAAATCTGAAGGCATTGGGAAAATTTCGTTTGGGAAAACCCCTCCACACTAACAGATGTACGTGATCAGAAATCAATGTCACCAATAGAAGTGAGTTTTCAAAACACACAAAATGTTCTACTACTTGAGGAAAAAATTTAAAGCTGAGAAATATGTGTTCCATCTTTACTTAAAAATCCTTTAAGATTCCCATTACAGGAGATACTAGTCATCTGACAGTGAGCTAATGAATGATAATTATTGCTAATGGTTTTTAAAGACAAAAAAGAGCATCAACATTTATCCATTGTATTGATGTATCCACAAGTTTTAAACAAAACGAATAACATAGAATTAACATCAAAAATGCAACAGTATTAATACAATGGATAACTTTACTTGAAATGTACTGTTTAAGACTTGGGGATATGAACTTTCGTTTAGATTTTATATAAATTGAAGATGTTTTGTTAAATATTTTTAGGATCTTCCATAACTGACTAGCAGAATCATTCGGCGTTACTTGGATTGAATTGGTAAACTGCAGGTAGAGAAAAAATAGTTAGAATAATCACTAAAATCTTTCTTAGAAAAAAAGGTAATTATCATTTCAGAGTCCGGAAGATTTATTTTTAATGCCGTACGACATTTTTATAATTAATACCATTTATTTTGGGTGCATATCATAAATGTCCATATCCATCCATATAATCAATTTTATATGTATTACATCTCTGATATGCGTCAAAGCTACAAGAGGGGATACAATAGTAGGGTGATAACTAAAAAAAGTCGATTTTGAGTTTGGTAGTGGTTGTGTATGCTCATTTAATTCCTTTATTGTAAAACTGCCGTTACTGAAATTGCAAATGTAACTAATCTACGGCGAAAAATCTTGCACTCAGTTTTCCTACCAATATTTTTGACTTGTAACACTTTTTTACTAGTCATACTGCATTTTCGAAATTGATCGTCATTGAGGATAGAATGACAGATTATTTTGATTATTTTCATAGCTTATTTTTTTAAATGCAAACGTCTGTTTTCTTGAACAGTTAACATTTAGTAGGAAATAACTTGGTTTTTTTTTAATTGAATAACTTTGAACAAAGCATTGGCTACCGATTAACTTTTCTTTAAAAATGGTAGGTCGATTTGATAACGTTTTTTTTTTTTTTTTTTGTAAGGAAAATAGCTGTTTTCAACAAACTTTTGGCAGGTGTAATAAGTCTCTTAAGATTAGTTTCTACTCGTAACGTATTAAACCTCGACCACTAGTGTCACTACGTCAAAGAATTATTAATATTTTAAGTCCTAGTTCGGATATTTTATAAGATTAAGATTTTACAAGATCAGAAAAGTTCCATTTAATTTTTTAAATCAAATCTTTATGGCACTTTTATTCAGAAATTGAGATGGGGAAGGAAGCCACGTACCCTCAGTCTGCATGAGGATTATGTTACCTGCCAGAATAGCTTTAAATAAAAGTGAGTAAGAAACATGGAAAAAAAATGTAAGTTCTTATGAGTTTTGGTCAAAGTATGAAACTGAATGCTCCTTGAGAGAAACACGTCATCGAAATAGACGTACCATGTGCGATCAGCTTTCTCTTCTTCCGGTCGCTTGGTTTGAAGGTCATGAAGGTTGTGCGGAATAGCACGAATTCTAAATTATTGATCAGTTGAAGTGATCATCCACCGGTGTTAAAAAATAGTCTGCACATCGATAGCCAATCGGCTATGTCGATTCGTTAGTTCACGTGATTTACACTTCAGAGATTTTAAGGCAGTGACTCTACCCACATTCTCTGTCTATTTTATTATAAGGTCGACTAGGATAAATGGCCCGTCATACAGCGGGTGCATAAAATTTATTTATTTTGGTCAAACTTCATTTATATATATTTTTTAAATCCTGACTGGTCTCTCATTGGCTATGTATGAAACTTTTTTCACCACAATCTGTCAACTTTTTTGATTACTGGCTAGGTATAAACCTTTTCCATCAGTATCTGCCAACTTGCTTTGCTTTCGAATGGTATTGTTTTTTTAGCAATATTGGTAAAACAATATTATTGCTTAACTGAAAACCTAATTTTTGATCAACACTGGTAAAACAATGAGCTTCATAGAGCAATAGTTTTATACAGAAGCGGCTCAATCCCATGATAGTACTTTACGCAAGTCCAACTTGATTGGCTAGTTTCACAGGCTTGGCTTCACTTGGATATCTCGCCAATCTGATTGTTGCAGTAACCTCTGCAATCTGATTGTTGCAGTAACCATTTGATTTTGAATATGCGCGTTGTTTCGTAGACTTACAAATACAATACATACACTAGCGCCTCAGCGTACAGCGTAAGTGTCCGACAAGTTGACTCTGATTGGCTCCTCGTATATATGTTGTATGGTTGTTGTTAGTAGTATTTCTCCCCAACTTATACTAAGGGTACTTATACTTTTAAAGAGCTTTTCTTCCGTGAAGTGACGATGGCCTAATGGCTAAAGTCACCTACCTTCAGATTGGCGTCGGCAGCGGAGGATGACTTTACTAGTTCGAATCCAGCAAGCGGAAAAAAACTTTAGATCCTCTAAATTATTTTTAAAAAATTCCAATTTAATTCCTTTTGAGTCTAAATTACTTTTCCTAATTTTTAATACCCTTTTTATATTTTTCCAAGCTTCCGTTGATTTTACATAAATAATCTAAGAACCACTCCTGAACTCACTACCAGCTGATATTTTTCCGACCCTCTGCCGTCCCCTTTGCTTTAGGATGATGGTGTCGTATCCACCCCTGGCTTAGGACCATTCTGATGTAACAAAAAGCATACATAAAACACTATATATAATTATTAACTTATATAATAAAAGGATACAATTTTCGGCTCCCACCTCTACCCACCCATAGCCATGGATCTGAAAAGAAAAGAAGAAAGCAGAAAGGAAGAGATAAATTGTGCTAACAGAAAAGTTCTCATGACATACGTATCTAGGTCATGTGATCCGATTAGCCAATCAAGTAGGACTTGCGTAAAGTATTATCATGGGATTGAGGCGCCTGTGTTTTATACTCAATGTTATTTCCATGGCGATTTCGAATTTCAAGATTTTAGATATTTCGTACCTCGTTTCGCTCGTAACATCACACAACCAATCAAAACAATTCCAAACTCCGCCTACTCGTGACGTCACACAACCAATCAAACCTTTACTAGCCACGGAAACACAGGAGAACCTCGCGTATTATGCAACACAACTAGGATAAATGGCTCTTCACACGATGGGTGCATAACAAAATGTATTTATTTTGGTCAAACTTCATTCGTATAATTTTTTTAAGACGGTACTAGCTGTGTATAAACATTTTTCCTACCACCATATGTCAACTTGCCTTGCTTTCGCATGGTGTTGTTTTTTTAGCAATACTCTGGTAAAACAATATTACTGGAAAACTTAAAATGTTTGATCAACACTGGTAAAATAATATGTGTTGTGTACCGCAATCGTTTTATACTGAACGTTATTTCTATGGCATTTTCGAATTTAATGATTTCTATTACTTCGTACCTCGTTTACTCGTGGTATCACACAACAAACCAAAACAATTAGAAACTCTGCCTATTCGTGATGTCACACAACCCATCAAAACTTTACTAGCCACGGAAACACAGTAGAACCTAGCGTTTTATATAACAGAACTACGATAAATAGTCATGTTGTCACTCGTGCCGAAACGAGTGAGATGGTAACTATTTTGGCTTGCTACAATGCAGAAGGGCAGTTCCTGCCACCTTTCTGCATTTTTAAAGGAGTCTACGCTAAAACTCAATACGCCAGAGATGCACCACCAGGAACTTTAATTAAGATGAGAATTGAGAGTGCATATAATCCAGAAAAAGTGGGATCCAAAAAAAATTGAAGGAAACAAAACGAAGAGCAATGAGGATGAGTGCATTGAATGTCTGGAACTGTATCAGGAAACAACTTTGACCAGCGACTGGATTCAATGTGTTACTTGTGGCAGATGGTTGCAAGAAAGCTGCACAATTTACAACAATAAATGCATCGATTGTGGACGACAACTTCGGTCAGCAAACAAGACAACATGTAAACTGGAAATGAAAATGGACTCATTTTAAGTTAAACGTGCTATAAAGTAACTTAGTGTAATTTTGTAATCTTATCTGGGCTTCCTTTTTTGTTTCTTTAATTCTTTTCTTCAATTAAAATGTCTTCTTTCTTAAAATTCGTTCATTTTTATGATCCTTTAATCAATAGTTTGAATTATTCACTCCTAATACAATAATGTTTGTTTACAAAAACCTCACAATAATGTCATTTAAGTGTAATTATTATTGTTAACAATTTAATTGTAGTTTTTATTAATAACAATTTCTCCTATCCATGTGCGAAATCTCTCCGACTCTATAAGGACAGAGGTCGCAAAATAGCTTTCCTGGTTTTATTACAACTGTTGTATTCGATTAAAGCATAGCAACAAAATAGCGATGAAAATGCATAAAAAACAAATGAAGTCACATTTCTTCATGAATATTGTAGCAGAAAATTGATAATTACACTGTTTTTTACTATTCTGTTCAATTGTGCGCAGACTCTCCTAGCTTTACCTTATGGTAATCGTTTTAAACTGAATGCTATTTCTATGGCTTTTTTGGGTTGTAATAATTTCTGATATTTCGTACCTCGTTTACTCGTGACATCACACATCCAATCGAAACAATTAGAAACTCCGCCTATTCGTGACGTCACACAGTTTGTACTTTAATAGCCACGAAAGACACTGGAGAACCTAGCGTTGTATATAATTAGGGGGCCCGCCTCCAGCTCGCTGACGCTCGCCAACCCCAGGAGGATTGCTCTGAAATCCTCATTACTTCGCTGCGCGAACTTTTCTCGCTTCGCTCGCATCAATAAGAACATGTGTCCCAGCAGATGGGATTGTTTTCAAAATATAATCTTCACAAAAATTATTTTTCAAACATGAATTTGTCGTGTTTTAAAAAGGTTATACAAAACCTCTGGAATCAGAACTCGAACAATTTGGAATTCAAATGAAAACTTTGAGCAAATGTTGGCTCGAAATGTGAGCGCTGTTTGGAAATCAAATACCCTGCATGTTGTTTAGAAGCTGCAACAGCTCAACTAATATTCTTTTTTTTTTCATCCGATAGTGCAACAAATTCAATTGAGGCCCGAGGCTTCGTCGTAAACAAACAATTGTACAGTGTTGCAAAACTCAATAAAAAATAACGTCTTTTTTGTGTGCCACGTAAGAGAATTATATATAGATGTAGATACGAAGATTCACTTGATCTAACGCCATGTAATCCGCAGATCGACAAATATTTTGATGTGTTTTGAACTGTTTCAGAAAAATGTTATCTTTTATTCAAATGGTGATGTAAACTTATACAGGGTGGTCCCGAATTCATGGTACAAACTTTAATGGTAGGTACAGGACATTGTAACAATTATTTATTGTATAGGAATGTATAGTCGCAAGTGACGCGGTGAGGCGTAAACAGGGGAAATAAAAGGAAAGAGAAATGGAGTGATCGGTTGGTATCATTGCCGGTAGAGGGCAGTAGATGTCTAGCCGCTGTTGAACATGATGCATCGCAGTAGGGAAAAGCGCCATTCACAATTGTGCTGCCGTAGACGATGGGTGACTTTACGTATGCAGAAAAAGCAGACATGCATTACATGTACGGCCGTGCAAATGGTAACGGCAGAGCTGCGTTACGAATGTATCGCGCGGAGTATCCTGATCGACGAATGCCGGATCATAGAATTTTTCAACGGTTACATCGTCAACTTTGTGAAACAGGTGCGTTCGACGTCAACAGACATGGCGCTGGTCGAGTAAGAGCTGTACGCACTCCAAGGCTGGAAGAAAGCATCTTGAACATTGTGGCTGATAGACCCGAGTCAAGCACAAGAACTGTTGCGCGTGACGTAGGTGTGAGTCATCAGACTGTATGCAGAGTGTTAAACGAAAATCGCTTACACCCCTTCCATTTTCAGAAAGTACAAGCATTGAATCCGGCAGATTATCCTCGCCGGGTGAACTTCTGCCTGTGGGTGATGCAGCAATGTGCGTTGCAGCCGGATTTCGTAGATTATGTGCTATTTACAGATGAAGCGACATTTTCACGCGAGGGTGTCTTTAATGCGCACAATTCCCATGTGTGGGCAACCGATAATCCACATGCAACGCGTCGACATGCGTTTCAACAACGTTTCAGTATTAATGTGTGGGCTGGTATTGTGAACGACTTTTTGATTGGCCCATACTTACTACCCACGCGGCTCACTGGCGGAAGCTATCTTATTTTTCTGAAAGAAGTGTTACCACAACTGCTGCATGATGTTCCGATCGCCATTCGTAACCGCATGTGGTTTCAGCACGATGGGGCGCCAGCACACTTCAGCATTGATGTACGGAATTACCTGAATGCCACGTTTGGTACTCGATGGATTGGGCGTGGTGGACCAGTCCCTTGGCCACCCCGATCTCCCGATTTATCGAGCCTCGATTACTTTTTATGGGGACATCTAAAGCATCTTGTTTATGAGACTCCAGTTGACTCAGATGAGGATCTCGTCGCTCGCTTATCTGTAGCTGCTGCAGGTGTGCGTGAAATACCAGGCATCTTTGAACGTGTACGCCAATCGCTCCACCGACGCTGTCAAGCATGTATCGATACTGGTGGACGCAATTTTGAACAATTACTGTAAACATGACACTTGTCAACAACGCTTTCAATAAAATCTTTGTTTTTCCTTTCGGCCGTTATTTCCCCTGTTTTCGCCTCACCGCGTCACTTGCGACTATACATTCCTATACAATAAATCATTGTTACAATGTCCTGTACCTATCATTAAAGTTTGTACCATGAATTCGGGACCACCCTGTATGTGAGTGTTTTTCGTTTCACGAACGAATCCCAAAAGCGCAACCTTCGTGTTATAAGGTTTAACGAAAAGACTTTATGGAAAGGAAACTAGTTGTATCCGAGGGAAATTATCAGAACCGCAATAGACGGTTCTGTGAGTTACAAGGAAATTATGTAAATTGACGCTGCGAAGACAAGTTTAAACCTGATACCAATTGCGTCTCCAAGGATTTTATGAAAAATGAGAAACTTAGAAGTACATCTTTTACTCGCATTTCGCAGAGAGGCAAGAATTATGTTAATCTATTGCTTTTCACGAAATTTGCTACGTCATATGCTTGGTTTCAGAAGACATCCTGCTATCAAGAAGCCAGGTAGAAAATAAACAAGAATTACACGTAGTTCTGTTTCCAAAGTTATATTACGACTTACTCGCATTAGCAGATGCAGGTATATACTTTAATTAACGTCTCACTAGAGCGACACAAAGGGGTATTAGTGACGGTCCAGGATCAACCACGAAGGGAAAGTTCCGAAGACAAAACGTAATTTTGAACCTTGGTCAGATGACGTGGCAACACCCTGTCTGGCATCCCAGTTCCGCGAACACCACCCCAAAGTGAAGACATTTAAAACCTGGACGGATTTAACGTGAACCAGCCTCCTTTGTCCACGACGGTCTTTGGATGGATTCGAAATCGCAACCCTCCGCTCACGTTAGCATAATGGATAACTCACTTTCCTGTGATGAATCTTTTATGAACTCACACCGCTGAAATAAGATATGTTATCCCAAAAATAAAAATTTCACTTCTTGACTTACTAAATTTCATTTTCTATCTACGTTAAATCTTCACTTAAAAAATCAAAATTTAAGTGTTAAAATTAATTAAATATTCATATACAAATCAAGGCATTTCAAAATAAAACAACAATGTCTTACTTTAAAAACATGGCATACAACGCTGAAATAAAGTCATTTTGAAACAAGAAAATTAACGTTAAAGTAAGGTGTGTAACCATACATGTAATTCAAAGATTTTTTTTTTAATTTTGCGTATGTTTACAAGAAAATTACAATTTCTTTAACCTATATTTGTTTATAAAGTTTCAAATTCTGTGTTTGGATTGTATTGATAGTTGTAATCGATAGTCAAACAACAACGTTTATCGTTCGAAATAGGTACGTAGTTTACGTTTAGGTTCCGGATCGCTAATTTGGCGAAACAAAAGTTCTGAAAACATTTTATTTAAAACTGCATGCCAGTTGGAGCAGTAAAGTGACTTTTAAATAAAATTTTACAGATCTTTGAATATCACTGTGATAAAATATTATAACTTGGACTTTAGAAAATTTTAAAATATTGGTCTTAAGTGAGGGGGGGGGACAGAAGATCGAGGTTTTTATTTTACTAGCTGAAACTATTATGTAATTTTGCTATCTAATACATTCGTTGAAAACATTTTCTTTTTAGAAACGCTGTGTAAATTCGACATTCCGTTTTTTTGAAAAACTGTAATCGATTAACTTGTTTTGTTCATAATGAAGACATTTAATTTTAAAACAGGCTGTTATTTCGCATGCAGAATGAGGACTTCAAGAAAAAAATGTATTTGTATTAAAATAATTTTATCTTTGATATCGAATCAATATGATTTGTCAGCCTTTCAAAATAATGGTGGAATTCGGAAGTATCGCATTCCTTGTGCAAGAGTGCTAAAAGTCGAAAATGTTGACAGGAAAACTGACTCCCATAACACGCTGTACGTTTGTCATTTCTACAGGATATGCACTTAGAGGGCCTTCAAACAATTATTCCAAAAGTTAAAATGGATTTCTGTTATTGTCAACTCACTATCGCCTTTTTTAATTTTGTTTTACACTTTAGTGCAATGTATGTGAAATGCATTATATGGATAGATAAAGCAGGCCTACGTGTTTCTTCCAAAGTAAATTGTTGAAACTATATTATTTTCAAAAGGGAGTGTTCCTCTCTCTCTATTTTTTCTCTATGCTTGCATTTTTCTATGATAGAGAAAAGTATTTTTTCGAATTACTTTCAATGAACGGTTAACTAGTTCTACCCGGGCAACGTCTGGTAAATCTGTTAGTCTCTACTATTATAAAAGGAACTGTTTCTCTGTGTCCCGCGAGCAGTGTCCATACGAATCTATGGCACTTACAATAATGAATTTTGGCACATACTCTACCCTACAATATCGGACCGGACGCCAGCGGATTTGAATAAAATCGGACTACTTTTCTGGGAATGTTTTTTGTGACTTGGCCTGGGACCTTTGCCTGTCGTTCCTGGTCAATTGAACGACGACGACTACATGAACATTTAAGGCAATCAAATTCTTCCTACGTTCTGGCAAATTTATGGAAAGGACGAATGTTGCTTTCAGGACGATAACGCTCCATGTCATGTTGCAGCCTCTGTCAAGCAGTGGTATCGAGATATGAATATAATACGTCTCCCCTGGTCTGCTCAAAGTCTTGACCTAAACCCCATAGAACATTTCTAGGACGCTTTAGAGCGGTCCTTATGGACCAGTAAACCACGTCCGAAATGTACAGCTGTGCTGGAGACATTCTTGCAGCGGGAATGAACACAAATACCTATAGCTGTGTATCAACACCTTGTTGAAAGCATGCCCAGAAGGGTTGCTAGTGTCATTGTAGCACGTGGGGGACCCCCTAATAAAACATGAATTCTTTACCTTGTATCATCACATCTTGCTATCCCGCCTATTATTATATAGTAGTGTAAGTTGTCCAAAGTTTTTGCTATTTTGGTGTCCAGCCTGAATTTTAAAATTTAAACTAGACCGTTTTAAAAATAAATTATTAGTGTTTTTCACCATTCTTTCTTCTCTTCGGGAATGTGACGTCACCCGAACCTCGAATGAAGAATGAACGCATTTTGTGGTTTTCGACAATCGACTTCAGCTTTTGGAATCATACCACATTTTCCGAATCTATCGTATTTTGATTTACGTTGTTGATAATAGCCACTTGATAATAACCATCACGGCGTTGCATGTGGTGTTCGTTTGAGAAGCAAACCAAATGGGAATACGTAGCAATTACCGGGGGTTGGCAAGCAGTGGTCACACCTGACCCTACGAAAAGATATATCACGGGCAACGCAGTGGCTAGTATTTTATGAAATACGCAAAAACCGAAATATCCAGCTTATTCTATAACGAGCTATAAATGATAATTTTCGGACAGTAAGTTCATTCAAATCCAGGCAAGGCAGTGCACATCTGCATCTTCGATCCTAATTATGTTTTGCAAACAGGTGCATTTGGGAATCAACATATTTTTTGTAAACGTAAAATAAATATTCTTCGAGATGCAGGTCTGTCTTAAATATCGTCACAAATTAAAATTAATTTTTCTTGACTAATATCACCATCATCAAAGCTTCAAAACTCTGTCGAGACAAGGACGTGTCGTGTACTCGGGTACTGGTGCACGTTTAATCTGTCGTGGCCTCACATGTCCTCTCGCTAGCATGGTGTGGTAAATTTAGAGAGCGTTTTAGATGTGCTCAGGTGTGGATCTCGTCATTTCACCGTGGTTCGAAATTACGTGGTGTCCTCGGATCTTTTCCTTCAGTATCGATCTTGGGCCGTCACCAATAACCCGTTATTTTGATCCGGTACGACGTTAATTAACTACCTACATCAAAATAGCATAACTCATAAAAATTTTAAGATGATATGATTTTTTTTCCAGAAAAATTATAAATCTTTAGAGCATGTATTGATGATTATTGCTATAAAAGTTCGTGAATGGTTTTCAAGACATGAATTTCCAGTTAAACTTAAATGTTTTACTTTGCGTATCGACCATGATCGTAAAATCAAATACGTACAGAGAATAATGAAATAATCAAAATACCCTTCCGTAGAATATTTTATTCTTCCTAAACGCATGTAAAATTCCATGCAGAAGGTCAAATCGGGATTCCTTTCAACCAGTGGGAAATATGCTTTTCTGTGTTTGTTTAAAAACACTTTTTTTTAATTCAAAAGTAACCGAATAATATGAATAATAATTACTTAATTTGAATAAATTGTCCCTCATCAAATTATATATTAAACATATATACATAGAATTCCACAAACACATTAGAATTATGTTTCTGCTCGTCTCACTACAAAACTAAAAATTAAAGCCCCCTGTAATTCTATTGATAAAAAGAGGAAGAGTAATAAACTACATATTTAAAATACTATACCAATATTAATAAGTTGCTATGACAATATTCGGACAGTATTGAAACTAGTAGAATCAATCGTAGTACCTATAAATCATCATAAAACATTTCTTTATAGATGAGAAGAATGCAAAAGCTTGGTATTTTTTAATATAGCGAATAAAATAATTTTACAAACTTTCATTTATCTAAAACTATAAGCAATAGTTGCAGATTCAAAAAGGATTTTAGCAATGTATTTTTTTATCTTATCCAAACTTCTGCAAGTTCCATGACGAATTGTTTAAAAAAAACTATATTACAATAGAACTCCAATTGTCCGAATCAATTGGGACCGGACCCCATTCGGATAATCAAAAATTCGGATAGTTGGATTGTTTCCGAAAAAAGGGTCTTGTATGTATTTTGATTAATTACTGTATGTATTTTGATTAATTACTGTATGTATGTTGAAAATGGGAGAAAAAACTATTTTTAAACAAAAAGAGCTTTTGATTAATTAAATGAAAAGGCAATACTTTTACATGTTAAGCGTACTTACAAGTGCTATACATAAGTACAGTATGTACGTACTG
Organism: Metellina segmentata; assembly: GCA_947359465.1. NCBI lineage: Eukaryota > Metazoa > Arthropoda > Arachnida > Araneae > Tetragnathidae > Metellina > Metellina segmentata. Next base: position 2,540,200 of record OX375878.1, read on the forward strand.
TACTGTAAATGAAAGTCATTGCTTGAAAAACATCTCGGTCAAAGTAAGCTGTTTGACAGTCCCATCCGTCCCAAACAACATATGCCACTCGATAAAATTGTTTCAATTTCAACAGATGGGGCAAAAAGCATGACTGGAGTGAGAAGAGGTTTTATTTCTAGTTTGAAGGAAAAAATTAACCTCGAGTTACTTGTTTACCATAGCATCATTCATCAGAAACACTTTGTGCGCAGACATTTCCGGAAGAAATTTGCAGTGTTATGGAATTGGTGATCAAGATTGTCAACATAATTGTAGCTAAGGCTCTTTATCATCTCCAATTTAAAGAATTTTTATTTGAAATGAAGAGTGAGTACGCAGATCTTCTGCTGCACAATAAGGTACGTTGGCTTTTACTAAGAAACGTTTTAAAACATCTCGCTTCCTTATTACCTAAAATTAAAGCATTTCTTTTTGAGAAGGGTGTTGACTATCCTGAACTAATGGACGATCAGTGGATTCAAAAATTTTATTTCATGGTAGACGTTATGTCTTATTTAAAGTCTTAATCGTAAACTGCAGAGGAAAGAAAACCCAATTCTTTCGATGTTGGAAGAAGTCATTTCATTCGATAACAAATAATTCTTTCTTGCTTAAGATTTTGAAAGAGAGACATTAAATCATTTTCCAAGCCTGCTGAAACATCGCCAAGGAAATAACTCTGTAATTGACATTTACTATTTCAAAACTATTTTAAATAGGAGGGTAGCTTTTCTACGGAGGTTTCAGGAATTCAGATATAGCGTATCGACGTTAACCTTTGTTAAAAAAACCTCTCGGGGCATAATTGAATTTTGTTCCCTTTAATATTGACATTGGCACTTTTGAAATGCAATTTCTGGAGTTAAAAAAAAAGAATTACGGGGCTCCAAGTTTGAACTCCTTAATGTTGATATGGAAAAATCGGAGAAAAATAAACGTGTTCTTAATTCAACGAAAAAGTGGTCCGCTTTGAATGACCTGGAGAAAGACATATGGGAAATAATTTTCAACGCATGGAATAGTATTCCTTACTCATATGATAAGTTTTTAAAAAACTAGCATTTGCTGTTCCTTAACTATTTGGTTCTACATATTCATGCGAACAATCTTTTTCAAGCATGAACCTTATCAAAAGTAAATTGAGAAATCGTCTTATTGATTAGAACCTGGAAACTTGCTTGAAATCCAAAACAACGACATACCCCCAACCCTGACTTATACAAACTTTTCAAGGAAATGCAAGGTCTTTGCTCACGTTAAATGCGTGTTTTATCATGTTTTTATTTTAACATAAAAATATTTTTTGTTACTAAATATTTGATTATTCTTATATACACAGTCCAGTCACATTACTGTGACCACCACCTACTTTCGACGTCAACGTGAAATAACCAATCACAAAAGGCAGGTGGCAACACATTGCAGTTAAGTATATATAAAGGATGTCCTAGGGTATCGGAAAGCATTTATCATTGGCGTAATGCAGAAACGTAGCGATCTATCCGACTTCCAAAAGGGCATGATTATTGGCTTTCGGGCCAAGGGTGGAAGAATTTCGGAAACGACTAATTTTGTGAACTGTTCGCGTGCCGCCGTGGTAAAAGTATACCGTGCATGGCAAAATGGCACTATCCAAAATCAGCGGCGTGGCACATGTGGTGCACCACGGGCTATAGATGACAGAGGAGAACGAAGGCTTCGGAGATGCGTTCGGGCGAATAGACGTGCAACTGTTGAGCAACTGACCGTCCAGATGAACCAAGGGGCTACGAAGAGTGTATCCTCAACAACGGTTCAGCGAACGTTGCTGCGCATGGGCCTCCGCACCAGACGCCTGGTTAATTCACCTATGCTGACTGCTGTTCATCGGTGACGAAGGCTGGAATTTGCACGCCAGTACCGCAACTGGACGTCCACAGAGTGGCGACAGGTGGCTTTTTCCGATGAATCACGTTTTATGCTCCATCGGGCAGATGGACGTTGGCGTATACGGCGTGAAACGTCTGAAAGCAAACACCCTGCAACAATTGCCGGAAGGATCCAGGCTGGAGGAGGGAGCATTATAGTTCGGGGAATGTTTTCCTGGCATTCACTGGGTGCACTCATCATTGTGGAAGGCACGAAAGATCAGCACATGTACGCACCTGTCCTTGCGGACCATGTCCACCCCTACATGCGAATTATTTTTCCTCAGAATGATGGCATCTACCAGCTGGGCAATGCGAGGTGGCATACAGCTCGCAGTGTATGTGCGTGGTTCGAAGAGCACCAGGATGAGTTTACCGTACTCCCCTGGCCAGCAAACTCACCGGATTTAAACCCAATCGAGAATCTGTGGGACCACCTCGATCGGGTTGTTCGCGCCATGGATCCTCAACCATGTAATCTAGCGCAGCTGGCCATACCACTGGAGTCGACATGGCTCAACATCCCAGTGAACACCTTCAGAAACCTAATTGACTCTCTTCCTGTACGTCTCGTAGCCGTCCGCTCTGCCAAAGGTGGTTATTGTGGCTTTTGACGAGTGGCCACATTAATGTGACTGGATTGTGTATCTCTGGTTTTATTTAATGTTAGTAGCTAGTTTAAACTGAGACTCCTAAAAACGTGGTTGTTGAAAAGAAATTTGGCTCTCAATAGAATTCTTAATCGTTGTACTGCTGATCTTTGCCTCTTTTGACTAATAAGATTGCCAACCACTGGCATAGTTCAGCATACAGTATTGACCAGCACAATTGAATTTTAAAAAATTGATAAGGTGAACACAGTTTTTCTTTTGCCTGAATTTGAATGGATTCAACCCTTGCTCTGCCAATAGTAGAACATAGTAAAATATTAGAATGGTGTCAAATCACAGTCAAAATTTCTCACAACTATCGGGAAATAATTATTTTTCTGCTGTTGTGCTAAACAATGTCAAATTTAAGTTGACTCTTTTTTTTTAATTTTTATACACCAAAACGGCCTAAATAAAGCATGAATACGTATTCGGCGAATGAAAATATATTTGAAAAACTATTTGTTTATTTTATCAATATAGGTATATATTATATACATACCTACAGTAATAGACCGGACGCCAGCGGATTTTCATTAAATCCAACTACTTGCTTGGGGGTGTTTTTCGTGATATGGCCTGGGACTTTAGCTTGTTTATTGAAAAATTCAACGCCGACGAATACATAAACATTTGGACAATCAGGTTCTTCCTGCGCTCTGGCAATTTTCTGGAATGGACGAATGTTACTTCCAGGACGACAACTTTGTATGATAGCATAATTACTGTCGAAAACAAACTAGTGATTCCAGTACTAGTCTATGAGAACGTCTCCGAGAACAACTACGAAACTGTGAATGGCAACGCAGTTGCGTTGTTGGAAAAAGATTCTAAAGATATAATTATAATGACTTTTTGATGCGAGCGTTGGATTCCCTTCTTTTTCTGTTATTTTGTCATTCTAAAAATTGTATATACATTAATACTTTTAACTATATTCCAATTTAACTTTTAATGGCTGTTCCTGTCTTCTTTACGTTTTTCTAATATCTCGAACTGGAGTATCTTCACGTGTAGTGGAGAAAGACCGGACCAATTCACCACTCAACCGGGATTTCAAATGAGGTAGGACATTTCGATTAATTTTACTACCAAACACTTATCGTTGTAAGTGACAATTACATTTAAAATTTGCTTTATTCTAATTTACCTGCCACTTTAAATCGAATACTTTGTGGTGGTGTTGCGTGTGATGACAAAGAAACACAATTTAGTAAATATTTAAAACAGGAAAGAAAAATAAAGAAAACAGAGAAATAAAACAAAATATAAGATGTCGGGAAAATTTTGTTCTAAAGACATTAATTTGTGATTCTTTTTCATCTCTTGCTCTCTTGCCAGAACGTATCACTAAAAAGTGCCTAAAATTTAGAAATGCGAAATTAATTCAGAGCAAAAGAAACACAAAATATTACTGCACGTGATGAACCAACACGAGATTCCGATTCATTCCCGTTCGTTGAAAAATATCGTCTATCCCATATACTCGAAATTGTTTACATTACGCAAAGAACAAAATAAGACTCGATATAAATGAAGTATCAGAGCTGAAATTCCATTAAAAAAGAATATTTTTGAAAAATAATTGCATTTTCAACAGTACTAGTAACGCAATCAAAATAATTGCAATACTCAATATACATTCCATTTTTCCAAAACTACCAAATCCTGGTTGATTTAAGTATACTAACTCAGGTGTTTTAGCATGAAACTCATCTAAATATAACAATAAAGAAATGTTTAATATTACCTTCCCTAAACTAATCGATTATGTATAAAATATTACACTATTCAATCAAATATCTGGAATAAAATGCACGTGATGTCTGCACAAACACACAAACACAAAATTGAATATAGAACAGAAAAACGGACAGACAAACTTTCGCAACCAAGTTCACTCACTAAATGAAGCTAATTACTCATTGTATGCAAATTTCTATGGAAATATATGAAACAGTGTGGACGTGTTTGGGGCACGAACATACAGACAGACCCCAAACGCTTAAGAGGCTGATTTGGTATCAGAAGGGTTCAAAACGGATAGAAAACTTGCAATTGGTCGAAAATATTCAATGTACAGACAAACACTCCATTCTTATTTATATATAATAGATTAATATAAGTTCTAATACACAAAATAATTTCAGTTAAAAGATCGGACGATAAACAAATATCAAATGAAGGTTAAACGTTTATAATTATCCTCAAATTATGATAATTTTTTCAGGTTTTAAGCAAAACAGATAGAATGTACTTCCTGTAACGCCCACATGCTCACCTGTGATCCTTTCGGGATTGCCCTACAATATTGGTTATAGCTTTTTTAGCTACGTTTGACTTATTCTAATTTACATTGACCACACAAATACCACGCGTCAATTAGAAATTCCTTCTTTGGAATTTTTAATGGCGAAGCGCTGAAATCGGATTCGAAAAACAAGTCAAGTAACACATTATGTCCGGAATATAAACAGGAAGCACGTTCCGCTGGCAAAAATACTACCTCCACCTTGTACCGTCATGTAAGAATTTGACGGACAGCTGGTTTAAAATTAAACTATTTATTTACATAAAGTAAATATTTACAAGAAAATTTAAAAAGATAATTATGGGCACAGCCATCGACAACCGAAACCTACCTGAAGCCAAAGTAAAAATTGGCAAACAGAGACGTCTGTCTCTCGTTGAATCTCGAGTCCGAATCTTTCTAAAATCCACGTTCGCTTCGCAGAACCGCCGCTGACAACGAGAGGGGGGTGAATTCCGAGCCCTCTAGAGATGTTTATGTCCTCTCCAGAAAAGAAACACCCCCACACAGATGCGAAAACCGTCTGTCATGCCGACTTGAGTCCCCCACCGCAAAACTTGATCCCAGACATGGGATTAGGGAACCGACGGAAACTCCAGCTGTGTATGGATCAAATGGACCGGCGGGCCACCGATGAGCCGCACGTGCAAAGTCTGAAGTTGTTTTCGCATTCCGAAACATTCCAGCGTCCACGTGTTAGGGAAAAGGGTCGGCTAGTACCATATGGTACAACCGCCCCCACTACTGAAAAAACTTTTCCCAAAGGTGAAAAGTTTTCAACGTACGCATCCACAGACGCACGGATAATCACCCACTGGCAATTCAGAATAACAGATCACTTACCACCACCATATCCTGAAACCGTGACTCAAGAATATGTGTAAGGCAAGTTAAATCCAATCAATTTAAAATTCATATACCGGAGTAACTTTCTACTCCCTTACAGTATGGTCACTCAAGGCTCAAATACCAAATTAAAATAAAAACAAAATAAACACTAAACTTTAAGACTTATACCAAATTCATTAAAACTAAAACCAAATCACATTAACCACATCACATATAAGAATTTCGTTAAGCGAAACCCAAAATTTCAATACACAATACGAACTATACAAATTCCATTAACCAGACAAAAATACAACAAAGCATATTTCTAAATTCAATATTTTCGCTAAGCGAACCCAGAATAAACAAACCATACGAACTATAATAATATTTTCACTAAAAAACATCAAAACATATATAAAATATCAATCTTGTTAAGCGAAAACCAAATTCCTAAGTTTCACTCAACACACGTCATGAGTTGCAATTTTAAGACTACAAATCTTCGACAGTGGTTTAGAATGACAGAGTGAAAACATCCTAAACACAAAATTAATTTCCACTCTACACAAAACATAATTTAAATTTGCACGTAGTTTTCAGCGAAAAGTACTCGAGTGAAGAACATAGATACAAGAAATCAATTCCACCATACGCAAAACATAGTTTACAACTTTTAACATTTAAAATCCTCAGCAAAATATACTGAAATCATTGAATGAATATTTCATAATTACAGGGCTACCAATTTCACTCCGAGCAAACATGATTCACAATTTTAGCACTTAAAATCTCCAGCAAGAATAAAGAAACATTTAAGTGAAATGCCCATAACTACAAAAATCTCCATTTCACTCAACTCAAAACATGATTCGCAATAATATTACACTATACAACACAACTCTTCCTCAATTACATTTTATTTAGCTCTTTGAATTTTCGTAAAAAGCGCGACTCAGACTGTCGGCATTAAATTTTTTTTTCTTTCCCAAATCGGTGTTCGATCGCGGAATTTCCAATTGTTTTGGTCGATGCATTGCCAAACTCATCAATACCCTACCGATTTCACATTCCTGCCAATCTCATGACAATTTTGTCTGGGGTCCTAACCATTTCTCATACCGCAAGGTGTCTGGGGTTTTTATACTCTTCCCGTGCACCAATTCTGCCGGGGCGCAAACGCTGCTCACGTGTACCGTGGAAAACACTAACGGTGTAAGTAGTGGGTCCCAATCTGATCCGGCTCCGGAACCTAACGCTAAAGGTCTTGGCTTCACCCCTTCACTCACTAGCAACTCTTTTCTTTTCCCCTTTTTGCCCACGTGACCTATTTCAAAAGTTTCCTCCTGAACGGAAACGGACACCTCTAATTCTTCTTCTAACCCTGGGCCACCTTCCGTTATCTTTCACTTACTGCTATTCGGTATTTCCAGGAAAATCATTCCCGTCGCTTCACTTGCTACCCCCATTGGAAGAACCAACGGTTCTTTCGATCGCACCTTTGCGATCGCGGTCTGGATTACCACCCTCGGAGAGCATAACTTGGCTACTTAGGGACTTACTTTCTCCCCTCCAGAAACATCGTCGTCTCTGCCCCTTTAGTTCTTTTTTCTGGTCGTTAGCCTCTGTCATAGGAAGACTAATAGGCTTGCACGATCTCAACTCCGCGTCGGTCTTATTTATCGCCAACGGGTCCGCAACATTTTCTCCACACTTCTGCAAGCGGGTTTCAACTGTATGACTTTGCTCAGATCTCTTTTGTAGATACGGCATCAGTAATGCATGTTCGGCCTCCCCTCCGAGTCGTCGATTTATCGGTTCTACAAACACAATTTTCTCCAACCTCGGACAATTTGGCCTTAGGTGGTCGCTCGCGTTGCACTCAAAACACCGCGGCGTGCGTCACCGGTCAAAAGTGTCGAATTTCCTTCCCTGGGAACTAGGCGGAAAAAATCGTTCCTCCCTCGAGTGGGGGCCGGTGGGTAATTCTCCCTTACCTTCGCTGGGAAAAATGTTCTTCCCTGGGCTTTTGGTCGGGATGCCTCAATCCGTAGTTTTTCAAGCTCAAAGTTATACCGTCTTTCTTGTTCCTTATACCTTCTCTCTTGTTCCTTATACCTTCTCTCTTGTTCCTTATACCTTCTCTCTTGTTCCTTATACCTTCTCTCTTGTTCCTTATACCTTCTCTCTTGTTCCTTATACCTTCTCTCTTGTTCCTTATACCTTCTCTCTCGTTCTTTTTTCTCCCTCTCCCGTCTTTCCTGTATAATCCTTTCTAACGCCACTTTTGCGTATTCCTTATCGTAGGAATCGTGCGAGAGAATTAACTCCTTAAGTTGGGATGCCCTTAATCCCGGAGTAACCGTTCTTCCCAAAAATTCCGCTACTTCCTCTAGATCTTGTTTCCTACCTTTGGCCAAGTACGCCATTTCAAAAGTTCAAAATTGCCAAAAAACCAAAAAAAAAAATCAATTCTTTTGCACAACACCCAATTCAATAATTTTTACGACATACAGTATACAACGTACCATACAACATACAATAATTTAGCAATTCTAAGATACACAATACAGATTCAAGATACTTAAGCTAAATCAATTTCCTTTAGAGTGACCACACTAATTGATATTAACAAAATTTTAGCTATTACACAATTCTTGAAACTTAGTCACAGTGACAAAATAGGGAAATGGCACTAACCTGTATCTGCTGACTTGGATCACTTGGCACCACTGTCCACAGGCTGGACCACGGGTGGAAACACTGCACTGCACTGCACTATCTTCGGCTAAAAAGCCCACAAACACACTCTTCGGCTGAAAGCCCACTGGTGTAGGTCGTCTCGACCTCTTCCACAACGCGCACAAATAGCACTGCGCCACTGACGAAAAAACGGTTCGCGATGAACCTATATTAAACGGTCAAGATGACCTCTGGACGAACCGATGGGACTTTTTCCCAATAATAACCGATCAAGATGATCTCTGGACGAACCGGTGGGGAATCTATTCCCCTGATGAACAGGACTTGTCGAACTTTCCGTCGATTCCGCTCACGCTCCGTTGAAAAGGACCGGCAACTCGAAACCAAAACCAGAACTTCTTGCGACGAGTTTCCGTTTCGGTGATGGATGGGGTTGGTGACTCCGATACCTCCTTCTCGCTTTCTCTAAGACAAGGGAAACGGTCTCCAGCGAAAATCCGAACTTCTGGTTTCGAAGTTCTATCAGGTTTCAGCGAAAATGACAATCCGACAGCGGAAATGACAATGTGAACTTCTGGTTACGAAGTTCTATCGGCCTTATCTTTCAGGCAAAACAGCAGGTTCGATTTACTTGTCGAGGCTGTTTTAATCTATCAACCCCACTGCCACCATATTAATAAGCTGTACCGTCATGTAAGAATTTGACGGACAGCTGGTTTAAAATTAAACTATTTATTTACATAAATTAAATATTTACAAGAAAATTTAAAAAGATAATTATGGGCACAGCCATCGACAACCGAAACCTGCCTGAAGCCAAAGTAAAAATTGGCAAACAGAGACGTCTGTCTCTCGTTGAATCTCGAGTCCGAATCTTTCTAAAATCCACGTTCGCTTCCCAGAACCGCCGCTGACAACGAGAGGGGGGTGAATTCCGAGCCCTCTAGAGATGTTTATGTCCTCTCCAGAAAAGAAGCACCACCACACAGATGCGAAAACCGTCTGCCATGCCGACTTGAGTCCCCCACCGCAAAACTTGATCCCAGACATGGGATTAGGGAACCGACGGAAACTCCAGCTGTGTATGGATCAAATGGACCGGCGGGCCACCGATGAGCCGCACGTGCAAAGTCTGAAGTTGTTTTCGCATTCCGAAACATTCCAGCGTCCACGTGTTAGGGAAAAGGGTCGGCTAGTACCATATGGTACAACCTACATGTAGTGTGTAGAGAATAAGCCTCTCACAATTCATTTCACTTAACTAGTCATTCGCAAGTCATTATGTATTTTAATAAACAAACGAAATGAAAAATTTAAAACACTTTTTGAAAACCCTGATGAAAAGAATGAATTTTTTGATGAATACCATTCCAAGTTCAATTTCATTTCAAAGAGAGACTATAAAGCGCTTGAGGTAGATGATGCTGTTTGTGGTAGATTATGATACTGTACCGTATTCCATAATAGATAGCAGTAAATATAACCCTACTATTATTATGGTTTGTGTACACTGAAAATACTCCTCATATTTTAAAGTAAAAATTTTAAGTTCTTAAAATATTTTCGACTATTATTAATATTCTGCACTTACTACTTTGCAGTGAGTTAAAAATCAACTTCAACATAATTCCTTTGACAGAGAAATGATATTCAGAAGCTTTCGGCTACACTCATAAAGATATATTTTAGTATAATTTCTTTCTTTTTTAACCCTTCACACACACACACACACACACACACACACACACACACACACACACACACACACACACACAAATGGTTTCAACTAGATATCTCGTCCATGAAGAGTAGTGAAGGAGTTACGAACAACCAATCATCTACGTGGACAAGCTTTCCAATATATTGGTGGAGTTGGGAATTTGAAAGAATGGAAATTTAAAATCCTTTACTTAGAAGCAGTCGGTAAACCATTGGAAGTACATTTAAAAGGGCTACTGAACATTAATTTCATACCTCAAGTTATGAATGCTTCATGGGAGGCTAACATTATTTTCTTTTATTTTTGACAAGTGATGGATAAAACAGTAAAAGGCTTTAGACAAATTACAGATGATTCAAAATCATTAGGCAACTTCAAAAGTTTTTCTGTTTCTTATAAAGATGTACTAAAAGTTATTTAAAATTCAGTTGTGTAAAGATGCGCCTCCATTTTAATATACAATCAAATTAATCTAATAATTATTCATTGCAATGTTTTCTATACGTACTTAAACTATACCACAACGCATGAAATCAGGTGCACAAAATGTAATTGGGATTATTAGCACCGCATCATTCTGAACAATGGGAGGAAATTAAGAATAAGTTAGACAGGGTGTTGAAAAAACATGTAACGTTCCGGAAAAAAGGAAAATCTAGAAACTTGCTCCCTAAGTGGTTTTCAGAGAAAACACACAAAGCTTTAAAATTAAAACAAAGAACATACAGGGTATATAAAAGCACTGGTAACGACAGGGACAAGGAAGCATATCTGAAAGCCAGAAAGTAGTTTAAAACTATTAGTCGGAAGCAAAAGGTGTCCTTGGATGAAAAACTAACAAGAGAAATAAATATAAACCCAAACGAATTTTTTGCATATGCAAGTGGTAAAAACAAACTTAGTACTACACTGGGCCCGTTGGAGGGGAGAGGAGGTGAATTAATTCAAGACGAGGTGGGAATGGCAAACTTGTTAAATGACTTTTTTCTGGGGGTTTTCGATGGTAACTATCAATTAAAAAAGGTTCCCAAGGCAGGGGGTATAATTAAAGAATGCAAATTTAACAGGGAATAAATAGTACATCAGTTGAAAATAATTAAGCCATCTAAAGCACCAGGGAATCTCGAATAAACACTCTCGAATATTCATTTCAACTTTATTTTTTGTCGCAATTTTAAAATTCTTCTAAGGCCCAATTCTCTTACGTGTTTTCGATCATCAGCTAACATTGCCAAAATAACATTTTCTGGATGGGCATAATAAGCATTTCTTTTCAAAGTTAGATCTATTTCAATTTTTAATTCCTCTTGAAAAAATCTCGATTTATTTATAATATTGTAAAAATGAAGACTCCCGTACCGACATGATGACTGACTTTTAATTTTAAACCACACATATGAGTATACCTTCACAACATACTCTGTTAATATTTTCCAGCTATGGGTTGGATCTTTTTTTGAAATATATAACCTTAAAATTCTATTTGCCGTCGTCAACCATCTGGAATGATTCAATTTTTCTGGATCTTTTTGTGATAAGCTTAATGGAATATATTTATTTGATATCCCTGTGCACATTTCATAAAGGTATCGTTGATCAGTGCTAAGATCCTCTAGGACCATATCTGGCAAAGTTGCTTCTATCTTTTCAAAGTTTGTTAAAGGCAATTTTTCACAATATTCTAGCATTTTTCCAATTTCTCCGCTGTATCCTTTGGGCCCAGTGATTTTCCCGTCTAAATGTTGCAACAAATGACGTAAATGTAGATCATTTGTATGTAATAAACAAATAAACCAATTCACAGGACGTCCTAAAAAAGCTCGATTTGTCGAATGACTCCATTTTTCAAACCTGTATTTACCACTGTACCATCACAACCGACAACTTGCATCTTAGAAAAATCGATGTTTTACTCCAAAAAAGTTAAAATACTTGTTTTAATATTTTGAGAAGAGACAGTTGTAGGAGTGACATGTCCCATATATTTTGATCCTGGTTCTGATATTAAAACGATATGTTCTTCTGTTACAGTCTTTCTAGCAATCATTTCTCTTTCTTTAATCATAACTAAAGTTTTATCCTTTCGCCCAACAAAGTATATTCCATGTTCTGATAAAGAGGCTGTTTCCTCATTTTTTCTTTTCAGATAGCTGCTGGTCTTTGTCCTTTCTCTTCTAATTTTACTACCATCAACTATATTTGAAGAATCATACTTGGAAATTAATCCCATATCCTTCAAAGCAGCATTTATTATAATTGCTGCCGATCTATCGGAAACAAAAGTTCTATCACAAGCCTGAGCTACATTTGGAAGTTTAGTTCTCATTTGTGAAGTTGAAGAAGAATTATTTTCAATGATTGTGTCTATCGTGTCATTAGAATTCTTAAGCAAATTAGAATTCAAATTAGCCCCCGTAATAGAGGGAGAGAGTATTTTGAAATGTTTTCCTGTACAATCTTTCACTTAAACGTTTTGGCTCTCTGCTTCTCTTTCTTTGCGCTGCAATCTTTTTTCAAGCTTTCTGCTGGTTTTAATGTCAACATTTCCAATGACCATTTTTCGAAATGTCCTTTGATCTGTTAAAAAAGCTCTTTCAGCAATAGGTACTTTCCTTTTGCAAGTACAACTGAGAAAGTCCTTACATTAACATATGCTAATATCAAATAGATTTTTTCTGTTGATTCCCTGAAGGACCCAACAGTTTTCGAGAAATCTAGTTTGCCAGTATTTTTTAACAGTTTCTTAATATTTCTATATGTTTTATGGTATTTTTTCAGCATATATCTTATTTGTTAGTTTGTTACAGTTGGAATCGAACTTTTTTTTCCCATAATATACTAAGCTCTTTAATTAAAATTGAACATACATCAGCCATACTAACATCCCTTCTATAATCTTTCTGTATGTAAAAATAATACTTCATAACATCTGCATATGTTGGAAGCATATTAGGCTTCATTATTTCAGCCATTCCAAACACGGGACTTACATCTACTGATCGTGTCCGAGGCATTTCGACTTATTCATAGAACCGTATCTCCTTAACAAACAAAACAAACAAAACTGAACTTAAAGATTAAAATTCTAAATACAAAAATCTAAAATAAGTAAAAATAAACAGTAAAATACGCACCAACAAACGAAAGCGAATCAATTTGAACAAAGGACTTAGTTTTCTCCGATAGACTAGATAGATATGGCATTTATAGGAACATGCATCTACTAGATATTTATGAAAAAAAAGTGAGCGGGTATTTAAAGAAACCCAGACACCTCCACTCCATGTGTTGAAATATGAGTGTTTACCCCCGTATAAACAAGCGAAGAAAGGGAAGCGCCCGTGCACCTGCACCCGAAGTAACGAGGAACGCAATAATGAGTCTATTGAGATAAGTGGAGACGCGCGTGATAGCGCTCTAAAAAAAGGATACATTTTTAAATTTCCGGGATAATGTTAGTTGCAAAACTGTTTTTTTACAAGCAGGGAAGTTCATTTCACCCACCCATAGCTTTGCATAGGTTGTATTAAATTTTTTAAATGCGTTATTATCATTTTTTTTAATTTGGCAAAATTTCGTAATTTTAAAATGATTTTGGCACTTGAAGATACTAATTGATTTAGCTTATATTTTGTATTATTAATAAGCATGGTGGTCTTCAACTATTCCCACCATAAGCGTTTTCAATTTCCGAAATTTGTGTTTTTCGCTCCACCCTAGTGCAGGTACAAGGAAATTATTCAATGTGGACAGAAGTTATAAGTGGGGTGTCTCAGGGATCAGTTTTGGGACCAATTTTATTTATAATTTTCATAGATGATATAGGTCAGGGGATTAAGAATAGAATCAGTATATTTGCAGATGACTTAAAAACATGGGGGACAGTAGATACCAAGTTACAGATAGAGAATTTACAAGGGGATTTTGATATGATATCCGAATGGGCTGTAAAATGGGGTACGTCATTTAATGTAGGGAAATGTCAAGTTCTGCATATGGGTTACAGCAGTGGTCCCCAACCCCCGGGCCGCGGACCGGTACCGGTCCGTGGATCAAATGGTACCGGGCCGCCCAAGGAACATTAAATTATTTCCATTTTATTTACTGTGGTGTATTTCTCTCGGGTTTGTGCGGTTCTGATCTATGAAATATCCACTCAAATTAGGAGGCGGTAAATCAGAACTTGAAATTTGTTCTGTTACTAGAGCTTTAATTATGATTTCTGAATTCTGTATGTCTCTATTTTCCAATTTTGACAAATGTGACAACTGTTTTCAAGTTGGCAGACAAAGTAGCTGCATTTAAAGCCAAACTGAAGTTGTGGTGACGGCGCGTGCACAGCTGCATTTTGGACATGTTTCAGACATTAGTAGGGATTTCAGACGAGACTGAGCCTAAACATTCATTCTCCCAGTTGGTGCACGATCACCTGTCTTTGCTTTTAAAAGAGTTCGAGTGCTACTTCCCAACCACAAAAGACCCGCGAACTAGTAAGAAATGGATCAGCGACCCATTTGTCAACAAATCAGGCGAACCTAGCATGTCTGTGCAAGAAGAAGATCAACTGCTGGAGATTGCAAATGAAGGCAACCTTAAAACTACGTTCGAGACAATAACTCTGCCGGTGTTCTGGATTAAAGTCATTGCGGAATACCCTGAGATTACCAACACAGCACATAAATCCCTATTGCCATTTCCAACAACCTATCTGTGTGAAGCGATGTTTTCTGCAGTGACAGCAACTAAAACAAAACAACGGAATAAACTGGACATAAGCAACACACTTCGGGTGTCATTGTCTCCCAGATGAACCATTTCGTTGCAAAGAAACAATCTCAGGGTTCTCATTGATTTAGCGTTCTAGTGAGTTAAAATGTTAAATCACTTTATATTCATTTTTTGGTGTTACGGTATTTTATTTTGAAGGCATGTTTAAATACAATTAAATTAAAATTATTAAATCAAAACAATCTAAAATATAAGCAATCGCCATCCCCCCTCAGCATGCCGCGTTAAAATTATCAAACGTTGATCCGGTCCGCGGCGATAAAAAGTTTGCGGAGCACTGGGTAACAGAAACAGTGGAGCCGAGTACTGTCTGCAGGGAATGAAGGTAAAGGAGGGAGAAACAGTCAAGGATCTTGGGGTGATAATTCACAGGGATTTTAAAATGGGTCACCATTTTTCAGCTGCGGGTAAAAAGGATAATAGGTTATTGAGGTCTATTAAAAAGACTGTAACTTCAAGGGATAAGAATATAATCTTGCCGTTATATAAGGATTTAGTAAGACCACATATAGAATATGCTGTACAATTCTGGGCTCCATAAACGAGAAAGGATATAGAATTAATTGAAAGGGTTCAGCACAGAGCTACAAAAATAATAAAGGGGATAGCAAATGTCGACTAAAATGAACGTTTAAGTAAGCTAAACATGTATACACTGGAAAGAAGAAGAAGGAGGAGGGATTTGATTCAGCTTTTCAAGTTGGTAAAACAAGGGGACACAGAAGGCTTAAATTTCAATAGGGATAACAGAACACGGGACCATGGGTATAAATTGAATAAGACACATTTTAATCGGGATTTAAGGAAAAACTACTACTTTAATAGGGTCATAGACAATTGGAACGCGTAGCCAGAAAATATAGTTAATTCAAAGGGAGTGTACGAATTTTAGATACAATTGGATAGTCAGTGGGAATTTTGGAATTCATAAACAAAGGACCATCCTTGTTGGGCTTGAGCCTGTAGCTTGTCGTCAATATTTGTATTTGTATTCGTATTTGTATAATTTAAATGGCAAAATTACCGTTATAGTAATATTGTGATGATACAGAAGTCGAAAATCTTGTGCTATTTATGATGGATTTGTGGTACGTTAGTGGTGAATTTGCTTAAGTGAATTACTATTAAATACCAAACTACAATGCGGCCGAATGGTTTTGTGATCTGGTGTATATAGAGAGATATGAAATATGACATCAAGTCTGAATAGAATTTTACAGGTTTCAAGACTGCCACAACCGTTCCTCTACTGGAGCATCAGATGTCCGTCACTGGAATCTACAGTTGTGTCCGCTTTACAGCATTCAAAATTCTATTTAGAATTTCGACACTTAAAACTGGAAATATCTTTTTTAGTCTTGCCACACTTCAGCCGGAGTACATCGTGTTGAAATAAATATAACGATTGAGGTTGAAAACACGGATGCTAAAATATACAGTCATGAATAGAACTAGTTCAGTTTTCACAAATGAGTATTTTGCTTCTGCTTTCATTTGTTCATAAGGTAAACAGCCATTGGCGCACCCTAACGAAATAAAGTGATATCTTTCTGTAACTTCATCAATTGAAATTTAGGAGATTTTGCAGAGAATTGCTACGTTTGTTTCTAATGAATAGTTGGATACAACCTACACTGTCATAGGTAGAAAGAAAACACGAAGCTGCGCACATCTGCTCTATTTCGTTAGAATGTAAATGATTTCAGGCGAGTGCCATCACTACCGAAACAGGCGTTGTGGAAAGTTACAACGCGATTTGTGATATTCAACAACTGGGAGTAATCTAGAGATGTTTTCATGTCGAAAGTGGCTTACGCCGCTTTTCTTTCAAACACGTTCACCTTGCATATTAATTTAATTTTCTTTCATATATTAGACGTAAATCTTATTTTAACAGCCCTGGGAGTAATATGTAAATGGATCTCTACTCATATCTTTTCGACGCTTGACTTAGTATATTAATAACTGAAGGAGCCGGAAAATTTTAATTTGAAATTCGTGTTACACACACCTTTACCTGTTTTTTATAGTTGGGAGAGAGAAACCTTCAATTCGGAAAGTTCTTGTACTTGTTGAACCGAAAACCTGTATAGCGAAGATATTAAAATATGAGAGACAGCAAAAGATGAAAAGAAAAATCACGTTTGAAACTATACATTCTGTAAATTAGTTAAATTTAATAAATACTGTGCACAAAATAGTGGTATAAAATATGCAGATATATATTTATATCTTCTATAGCTGTAAATGCGGTATTTTTTAATGTTTCCCTTATTGATCCAAAGAAATCAACACTATTTATTTTAACGAACTTAAAATGTTGATTCGGTTGAGTGGAGTGTCTTAATCCAAACTAATTTTCCTTGACTTTTAAGATATAAATTTTTGTCAAGAGATGAAATAACTTTTTTATTTTCGTCTCTATTATAGCACTGCGATTATTTAAAACTTTGTTTTCTGACTCTGGATCTATACTCTGGACGTCTCTGGACGTTATTCGCTGTTCTAGATTCAGAAGGAATAAAAGCTTTAAAACATCTGACGATACAATTTTTCAACACTTGCTTTAGATTATTACCGTTGAAATTAAAGTTTGATTTTCAAAAGTACGAAAATTCGTATAGCGACAAATTCAGTCGTCCAGTTCATTTTCTTTATTGTTACGTTTGTTTTATTCGGTCAGATCTGAATTAATGCATTTGTTACGAATTCAAAAGAACTCCTATTATCCGACCTCCAGTTATCCGTATCGCCAATTGTCCTGATAACTTTGAAAAAAAAAATGAAATCACCAAAATCCGCAAATTAAAAGGGTTTTTTTTATCGGTGAATGACTAAAACGAAGAGGACGAAGTGTCAGTTGAAAACATAGCAAACATCACAGTGAAAGTTCCTGGATGTTCCGAGTGGAGTGCAGAAGACGTAGGCGAGTGGCTGGTGTGTGATTCTTTGGACCATGTATTCGAAATTCTCAGTTTCGATGAATTCATTCAGAAAGAGAGAAGAACTCATTCAGAGTGTGATAGAAGAACTCATTCAAAGTGTAAGAGAAGAAATGATGACAGGGAAGATGACAACGGCAGTGCTACTTAACCAGACGCGGTACCTTCAGCCAGTAAGGCATTTGATGGATCGTCAGCCTTAGTGCGATCATCTACCACTACTCTCGCCTCAAGCGCATGTGAGATTTGGTTGCACCAAAAAGAGTAAAAACAGCGAAATAACTTATTTTGACCGATATATTCAAACTATTATACATTTTAATACAGTATGTGATTACAAACGTATTGAGGGTGGTGGTGAGATTGTTCCTCAGTGGATTCCTAGTCCCTGTGGGATAAAGGGTAAGATTGGTCGGTGGATTCCTAGTCACTGTGCGATAAAGGGTAACGAGGAAAGCTGACAGATTCATCAGCCCTCTCCCTGCCCCAACCTTCTTCACCTCTCCCTTACGGAATTACAGGACTTACATAAAATCTCAGTTCAAGAAACAAAGAAAACTGCAGTATCAGAGGGATATACAGGGAAGGAGTTGGGATTGCCTATTGAATAATAAGGGAATAATCCCTACTGATCTACCAAGAGGGATGGGAGTGGCCTGCTTCCGCTTGTTAACCGGACACGACTATCTCCAACAGCAACTACATAGGATTGGTGTAGCTACCTACCCGATCTGTCCGCTTTGTTACGATGGTCTTTTGAACAGACAACACCTTGCGGAGTGCTTTAATTTACAGGACATTGACATCAGGGACACTTCTCCTCAAGGACTTTATTCGCTATATTGGACTGCAAGACAGCGTGTGACCGAAAGGCCTTGAGCTGGGGGTAGGATAAAAAATAGAGTACAAAACGTAAACAAAATTGTTTTCATAGTCATTAAATTACATTACATACCAAAGCAAAATTTATTTTTTTAAATAATTAATAACCTTTTCATCGTGAATAATCCTATTATCCGCATATTCGATGAATCGGATGGTAGTCTGGTCCCATTTGATCCGGATAATTGGAGTTCTACTGTATTTTCGTCTTAAACACAACAATCATTCTATACAAATTTATGACTTGCGTAACTTCGATTCTCTAGGGGGGGTTTACGAACCTCATTTTCCATGCTTTTCAATTGGTTTTACACACATACTCTCAATTTAAAAGTTTGCAGGCTTTTTTTTTCTTCGTGTGTTTTCGGAAAAGTTTAGATTCCGTATATAAAGGAATGCTAAGGGGAAAATTATGAGAAAACAGCTTACTTTTAAATCGAACGAGCATTTAACTTGAGGGTTATGTCTAACCGAAATTGCAGAAGCCCGTTAACACTCTCTACAAGTACACAACTACTCCTGTGAATTATACTTTAAAATGAATTATAGTTCTGAATATTCTGGATGTTTATTAATGAAACAATCGTAAGGAACTCAACGCTCTGTAAACTGATATCCAGGTCTTATTCAAATTAGCTCTAGTGTAGTAAAAAATGATGAATAGGCCACAAAATTAAATCAAATTAATAGGGGATGACCCAGTTAATCCCGGACCACCTACCAGTATTTGTATTCTATTGATAAAAATAAAAAGACTATTGGCTTTCAATTCACTGGGATCTCTGAAAGTGCTGTAGAATGAAAGACTTGTTCTGAAGAGTGATGTCTCAGTCTTAATTCATCTCAAATCTATTTCTTATTTTGTGAACTAAAATTTGGCATAACTATAAATAAATATCTCTAATTTTCATATTCGTAGTAATTTTTTATTTACACATTAGTTTTATGTCATAAACAGGGTGGTCAATCTTTGGGGTCACCAACATTAGTGGTTCCTACTCTGGCAATAGGAAGGACCCCAACTTTAAAGATGGCTAGCAGCGATCGATTATTCTCTGTTATTTCAACATGCCATCAAAAGAATGCCCAGAAACAGGAAAACACAATTTATTCAAATCTAATTTTAACACTGATAAATAATGAAATCCAAAAGGTCTGGCATTCAGACACTCGAGAAAAGATAACTAGAACAGAAATTAAAATTTCGAGTGGGTAATAGAAATGATAGCACGCGCACGTGCGACTTTATACTTCGTTTCGCGCAGAGCTATCAGATGACAACAGCTTTTGAACGTGCTTGAAATTTGCCTAGTGATTGCTGCCATAAATCCACTGGTAGACCAAAACTGCAGGTGACGTGGATTAAATTTGAAGTTATATTTTTCATGCTAATTAAGGCCCGGTGCACACATCCGATTTTTCAAAGTGCGGCGCCGCTGCCGCAGCGCAAGTGCGGTCAGAGATACATTAGATCCAATGGAGTAGGGCACACATGCCTCCTGCGCCGCACGTCGAACTTGGTGCCATTTGTACCGCAGTTCAGCTCGCTGCACACTCTTCTCCGGTCTGAAGTACCTTTTTTTCATAAATAAATGGAATATAAATAATAATTAATAAATGGTTGTATCCAGTAACGTCTATTTTGTTTCTAAATATACTTTTTTCACACCAAGTAAGCGAAATAAACACGTTTTCTTCGATAGAATATTTATCGCAAATGGCGCGAAATGACCGGGCCTAAGATCCAGTGCAAACATCCGGTTTTTCACCGAAGCCCAACTATGTACACATAACCATGAAATGACGCAAGTACTCATTTCGCGCCATTTGCAATAAATATTCTATCGAAGAAAACGTGATTATTTCGTTTACTTGGTGTGAAAAAAGTATATTTAGAAACAAAATAGACGTTACTGGATACAACCATTTATTAATTATTATTTATATTCCATTTATTTATGAAAAAAAGGTACTTAAGTCCGGAGAAAAGTGTGTAGCGAGCTGCGGCGCCGTGGGGAACTGCGGTACAAATTATGCGCAAATTGGACGTGCGGCGCCGCAGCGTCACCGGAGGTATGTGTGCACTACTCCATAGGATCTAATGTATCTCTGACCGCACTTGCGTTGCGGCAGTGGCGCCGCACGTTGAAAAACCGGATGTATGCACCTGGTCTAAGTGTTCTTTATTATAGTTTAGGGTAAATTAACTACAAACAAAGTGACTGGTAGGCTGCTCACCTCTTTCACTATTTTACCAGGTGGTCAATAGTTGGAAGAGGGGATCAAGTACCTATAATATATGTAAAGCAATGAAATTTTTAGTGAGGAAACAGTGTGAGTAGTATCCTAATTTACACCGAACCTCCTGCTAATCCCGCATTCCAATTCTAAATAATATGATACTCTCCCTATTGAATCCTATTTCAAGAGAAAGTTTCAAAATGGAAAAGAAAGATTGCTCTATGCAGATGCATCTAAAAGATTGTTACATTGTGAAAGACAGTACAAAATATTAGAAAAAGGTTAAAATAAATAGGTATGTTACCAAAAACCAAAGGATGATAATGAAAAAGAAGAAATATTTCAGGACAGGGGCAAATAGGTCGATTTATATTGATGACGCCTGAAACTCTCCGCTGCCGAATGAAAGACAGTTTCAGCCGTGGAAAGGCAGCGTATTAGCAACCGATAGTTCTCCAACCAAAGACCGTCGTATACAAATATGATTTAATTGAGCTAACAAACAGCGTTTGAGATCACTCGGTGCCATGCGTAGCAAAGTAGAATGGCACTTTGAGACTTAGACTTCTTAATAGTTTTACAGTACCAAAAGCCTGTCCAATGAAAATAAGTAAGAAATATGATTCATGAAGTAGGGAACGCACATTCCATTGCGGTATTAGATCTGACCAAAGGCTACTGGCAGCCAGACGACTATCTGATGTAATTCTACAATAATAGAGTCCTGTAGATTTGATCACATTTGTTTTTTTCTTCAGGTATGTCCGCATGCAGTTTTATTCTGGCCTTTTCCCCCTGGCTTCGGGGTGTTTTTTTGGCAGACAATGTATATTCAATATAAATATGACTTACAACAATTCTTAAATCTTCTTAGAGAGCCCGGAATCGCCTTTCGAACAATTTTCCCCTTCAGTGGAATTCTCGATTTAAATCCAGAACATCATATACCGAGGAATATTTGCAGAACCGCTTCCCGTTCCGTTATATATCGACAAAGGCACTAAAAGCTCGTCATCTCACTTTTCGCAAAAACCATTTCCGTAAGTCATTCTAAAGCTAAAGTAGACCAGTTTTACTTCCTTCACAACTCTTTCGCTCCTTATCAAATAACCTTTCCTCGGGTTCAGCGTCCACCCTATAAAAATTCCTCGTCTCAACAGAGCTTAAATCCTTTCAACAGATTTACTACAACATCAAAAACATCACAATACCCCATGCTACCGAAATCACGTTCCTGTACCTTTTACGATGTCCTAATCTGAGAAAACCCTTTCTTCATCGATAGTCTTCGGGTGGAAGACATCGAGATTGGCGGATTCTTCCCCGGGGCATTCTTTCGTAGGGTAAAAAGCTTTTCCGCACGTAATGGGAAAAGGGCACTCGACCCACCCTCTTCCTGTTTTCTCGATTTGCACTTCTGATGGGAGGATTTTCTTTTCGTGGCTCGATTGAGACAAATGATTCCTCATCAAGAATGGAAGAGGCGGAAATCATCCATAAATGGACGGCCATTTTTCTTCTCTGCTGCGCTGAAGAACAGACGGAGATCAGAAGATTTATCGGAGATGATGTCTGCTTCTTATTAGTTTCAGTTTCGGAATTAATCCCGAGTGTTTGCTTGAGGTGAGGTTATTTCCTCGTCTCTGAAGATCTATTGTGTGGTTAGTACCAACTTTCAATCCGATTTCCTTCCATTCATCCTCCTGGTGGCTGCCTCGACGAGATATCTCGTCTTTGCCAATACTGACTAGATCTTTATAGACGAAATATCTCGTCATCATGAAAACTGTCCTGATCTTGATCTCATCATGACAAAATTGGCAATGTCTTGATGACGAGACATCTCTTCGAATCTACTTGTAGAGTGCAGACCTTGCACTATGCAGTTAATATTTCACTGTTTATTCTTCTTTTGTATTTTTAACAGGTGTGTGGTGGCAACTGCTAGGGATTTGCTCGAGGCCCTGCGTGAATACCATCAGGCCTGAAGGTTTGATTTGTGACGTCACAGTTACTGACTGACCTCTCCGTAGTTAAGATGCTGATGCAACCTACGGCAGATGTTCATTACTGAGAGAGGTTTTAAGGTTGAAAAAGAGTTAGCAACTAAAATATTGTGCGAAAAAGTAACCCATGTAGCACATTGAAAACAAACATGCATAACAACCTTTACCTCATAAATTTTATACCAATCTTTTTGTAAATAAATTGAGACTAAGCATGCGTTTTGATTATGGCAATGGACTTAGTCAGTGTTTGGTTATTTCAGCAGTTACAAGGAGAAGAAATTGTTTCAAAAACATTTATGTGAAAATAAATAACTTCTTTTTCTATTGAGGTAAAAGGAAAACTGAATTTGAATTTAATTTCTATCACCATTATGAATTGTAA
Organism: Metellina segmentata; assembly: GCA_947359465.1. NCBI lineage: Eukaryota > Metazoa > Arthropoda > Arachnida > Araneae > Tetragnathidae > Metellina > Metellina segmentata. The sequence goes on from OX375878.1 coordinate 2,563,584, forward strand.
TATATTTCACATGACTCTAGGGGTACTGTTTCAGGATGCTCTGCCCCTTTCTGAAAATTTTGAAGGTGGGTTCCCCAATGGGCATATTTTCTTCAACTACTGAATGTCAATGCTGTTAATTTCCGTTTCAAACGCTTAGCTTTGAATTGGTCATTTTTAACTTTTGTGAAAGTGTTTAAAAATAAGTTCGCTGAAAGAGAAATACATTGCTTAACAATTGCGACCATACTATTTCCACAGACACATGAGATATCTGGAATGGAAAAGATCAATTCCCTTTTATCACGCACCAGATATTCTAAGAGCTGCTTCTCATTCTTTGCTAAAAAATTTGTCTTCAAATTCTTTTTGAATCAATTTTCTAAATATTTGGAAAATTTTTATAAGTATTTCCAAAGCATATTCAGTGGGCCATTTTAAGCCTCCTCAGTCTAGAAGTGACGCATAGTTGCAAATAGTTTCAGTTTCAAATTCGAAATTTTTTGTAGTGAAAACTTTCGATTCACAAATATTACAACCTATTATTTTGCTAACTTGTTTGCCAACATATCCTGACATAGTTTTTCATCAATTTCAAAATCCTCTGAAGTTTCTGCAATTGCTGCAAAGACTTTTAAAGATTTTATTTGAAATGCTCCTTTTTTTCTGATTAAAAATTGATACAATTTAAGATTTTTACCTTGTTTTTCGATTCAAATATTTCTAAGCATGAAACATAATAATATCCCCAGACATTTATCAATATTGCCCTTATCTAGCCCCCAGACTATCTGTTTGGAATTTTCCTAATACTGTTTATTCTGGTGTATGCACTTTGAAAACATGGGTTACCATTTCTATTAAAGATTTTGTTGTGAACTGAAGGGCAAAATGTTTTCCTTTGACAATTTACCACCTTTTCCTTGTAATCATAGTTCTTTCCTTTCATTTAAGGGTATTTAATTAATGTTCCTGGAAGAAAGCCAATCATAGAATTTTTTCAGGAATGTCATACTCATCTGATCTTTACTCCTAATTGTATCACAAAAAAAAAAGATATTTAAGTCTCTTACCTTTCCCAGAATTTTGAACATTAACAATGTTCCACCATTGCAAATAATGATCAATGAATTCCTTAGAGTTCCCATGTTATCTTTAAATTTCTCTTCAGTTCCAAGAGCTATAGCAGCAGTGTTAGTTTCATGAAATACATTATTTCAAGATCAGTAACATATTTTGTCTTTCAAAAGTTGTGGAGTATAAAATGTTCGAGATAACTTTTTTGCTATCTTTACAAAATTAGATTTTTTTCAGATTCCTAAATATCTTTGAGATCTTAGAGTTTAGCAGCAGATATTTGAAAACGGTTATCAGTTGGGTTAATAAACAAAACTGATAATAAAAGGGCTGTAAAACGACGGTGACTGGAAAGTTGTTTCGGCTCTTTGCTCAGGAGGACAGTGGAACTGCTGGGGACTGGAGCGGGGAGGTTGTCTCTGCTTGTCACTGGATTGTCGATTGTATGGATCTCTTCAAAAGTCCTAATCAAGTCCTTGAATCAAAAGCAGCATTATTTTATGTTTGGAGGGGAATTTTTGTGAATTTACGAAGAAAGCTTTTCCGTTACCGTTTCAAATACTGATGTCATCGATGTTGAAATGATGTTATCAACATCGATCAATTGATGACAAAATACGATATACAAAGTGTGTTCGAGTATCGTGGTCGCAAGCAAAAGTAGAAATAATCTCGGACGTGGATGTTACATTTTATTGCGATAGGACACAACGTATGACAACCTTGCAGATTAAAAGAAATTAATATTGGAAAAACCTTTTTGAATTTCACACGTCATTATTATTGCATAACATATCCTTCTCTCGAATTATTTAATAATTATGTATAGTTATTTTTAAGTACAGTGCATATTGTGTGATGTATACAGTGTGCCACGAAATCTCCTCAACAAGGGTGGTGGGTGTAATGTTAATTGTTAATATTGTTGATGATAGATATTTGTAGTAATATTGCAACTGTGCCCGTTATTGTCAGAGGTTGATTCCTGATTTCCTAAATATAGGAAGAGGATTTCTGGAGCAATAACTCGAGGTCTCAAATTATCAAAAAGGTTATATCTTATGAAAAGCTGTGAATAAAATGTTAAATATACAACCTGCGAATTCAAGAAGGTACAGATGATATTGTCCTTTTTAAATGGTTGAGAGAATATTGATTTCCTCTGGGAATGTTCCTATGCTAGACTCGAACCAGAAGAGCGAAAGATGCTGGCGTTCATAAAATTGGATGTGATGTGGGGACAGTAAAATCGACGGCCACTTAGCAAACATTTTTTTTCGGTGAAGAATGTACTCCTTAACTGGAGGATTCAAAATTGACGATAACACGTGGATTGCTGGAAACTTTTAGATTTGAGTAAGTAGAAAGAGTGCCCAAATTTCTAAGGATTTTGTAATCAGGTGATCTACAAAGGCGAGCCAAGAAATTTATCACGAAAATAGACTGTAGATGAAAGAAACACATGAGATTACACTAAAGAAAACATGAACCTTTATTTTCAGGGTTGAAGGGGCAGAAGTACATCGTTGTTCCTCTCCATGTCATAGAAAAGGTACCACAGCACCGACGATGTATAATGTTATTGAAGATACAACAACTCTAGGATATCTATACAGGTTATTTTACAAGTTGACCCATTTGCATTTCAATTGACCTGGAACTATCCGCGTACTGACATCGTGTCAAGTCCAGTATATCGTCATCGGTTGATCTCATTGAGATCCAAAAAAAATATTTTACGAAAGGATGAGGAGGATATTCTATTTGATCGTCGTTCTCGAGATTCTGAGCGATACCTTATTGGGTGCACTCGTTGACTGCAGGTAAAAGATATCGAAATGCGGGTCTTCGACAACATACACGGAAATCAGCAACCGCTCCGGAACGGCATTATCAAAGATCCGCACTCCTCGAAAATGAAAAAACAGGGGGGTTACTGTGCGATCCAAAAACTCGAAGAAACATGGATTATCTCTTTTGAGATTGAACGATCTTTTGAAGTACCGTTTCGGTGGGGAATAATCCGCAAGTACAGCGGAACCTCAATAACTTCAATCCCCTGCCGATGGAAAGTTCTTACGTAAAAATTCGCAGTCACCCCTAAGAGAAACCGGACAGACTTTCTCCCTCAGTCCTCCCAAGCGAAAATCAGTGAAAGAATGACTTTTTTGACTGGACGTTTCATTACGAAGCACCTGCTGCAAAAGCAGCTCATCTTCATATCAGAAAAGGGCTTAAAAGGAAAAATTTAAAACAGAAATATTGAATTTATAAAAATAAAAATGAATTAATGGTTGCTGGTTAAAATTATCAACCGCTACTGGAAAGCATAGAGGGCGGCAACTCCGACCGCTAGGTCATTTCCTCAGTTGGTCACCCTCTCAAGTAGTGACCGCGTCCGAAGGTGCTTAGCTTTCCGTGATCATACAGACGGGTGCGAACACCACTGCGCTGTTATTTGTTGTCAATCTACTGGGAATAGAGAAGGACAATGATTAAAATATTGTAAAAAGAAGTTTAAAAGAGAAATTAATCTTAGCTATTAAAATCTTATGAAACAATTAGGTGTCCAGTCGAGTCGCAAGAAGAGAGCTCGAAGCTACGAGTGTGAACGAACGCGATCCATTAATTGGGATATTGCAAGTTTAATTTGCATGGGTGGTCGAATTAATTGAAATGATGCCATGTGCATCAGGTCCCAATTGAAGCATCCCGCGTTGACGTTTGGGTCTCGGCGGGAAGGTCTGGAGATGTTTTTCCAGAAAGGCACGGGGTCTTTTTTGAGAGCTTTTGACTGATGGGTTATATGCTGGAATTGCTCTCTAAGCTTCATTTGGAACCTGAGGCAAATTTTGGAAGAATGTTGCATAAATTCTGCAATGGGTTTAATGTTTAGGTCTGAATGAATGACATCATTTCGGACAAAATAAGGAGCTCCAGTAATATATCGCAATGTGCGGTTCTGGAAGATCTGCAGCTTTTTTAAATTTTGAGCGTTAGTGAGTGACTTTTTTCACGCCAAATCTTGGTTTTGTATAGCGGGCATGATTTCAGATTTCCTCGCCAATTGGCCGCCAAAATTCCATATTTGTTGGTTCCTCTCCATCTGAAACCTTGCCAAAATCCGCCAACTAGTAACCCCACACCGCGTCCTCTTTTGGTTCAAGTGATTGCTTTTGCAGTAATTAGGAAATAAAATCTTCCATGCATCACACCGATTCGGAACAACCATCAAAATCCTTAATGTATAATCTGATAGAAGTCCCAAAGCTGTGCGATGAAAAATGATGAAGATAATTCTCTTTTTTATAATTGAACCGTTGAAGAAATTTTGGCAAGGGGTGGACCCCCCTAATTCGCCTGGGTTTTACTTGGAAAAGGTCTCCCTCTTCATCGCTTCAGCTTCAGCCTGTGTTATTTTAATTTCTAGCTGGGACGGAAAAGCATCTTCTGAAAGCGTTCGTTTCTGTTAGTTTTGGGGGTCAAACTATTAAAAATTGTGTTGTCTGGGTAATTTTGAGGTCTCGTGTAGGTGCGGTGATTATTATAAATTTAACGTTAACGTAAGGTAGGAAATATTTATTGCTTTACAGAATTGTGATGCCTGTGATTAAAACTTAGTGATATCTTTACTTCGTCCTGGTCCACAAGGATCTCGTCGCTTCTCGAGATTTCCGGTTCTTCTTCATCCTCATACGGTCTACCGTATGCATCGAGGTCGGGGATTCCACATGCCGTCCGATGGCATGGACGACTAGGCGATGCAGCCGGATGCCTTTTGCGGCGGATACCACATAGCTCGCATTCCAGAGGCCATTCCTGCAAAAGATCACTTTATGATACTGCTGTGCTGATATAATATGTGCTGATTGGTGTATGTAAAATGTTAATCCAGTGCTCTCACTCTCTAAGCTACGCAATGGACAATTTAAGGCACTAATGCTCGAACCGGGTTGTGAGTAGGGATGCGACATCGATAGCAAAACATCGATGTTTTAAAACATCGACCTAAAAACATCGATGTTTTTAAAATTCAGTGTATTTAAACTTGTTTCCCCATTTCTTAAAACTGGTTTACCAACTAGTGATGCGACATCGGCTCCAATACATGGATGTTTTTTTCTAAAACATCAATGTTTAGAAAACATCGACATCGATGTCGCATCCCTACTTTTCAGACCCTTCATCCTTGGTCACTTTGGTCTAAAAGTATGTTCAATTTGCTGATTATAAAAATTATACTACTTGGTTATTTTTATAACGGTACTTTTTTCATTTAAAAATAAAACATCGACAACGTAAAAACATCGACAAGTATAAACATCGATGTTACCAAAACATCGACCCCAATACATCGATGTTAAATACATCGATGTCGCATCCCTAGTTGCGAGCACTTCACTCTACGCTCTGGAAGAGGCATGAGGATTTGTAATTGGATTGTAATTGAATAATAGTTTCAAGCCTTTGGATTCAAGCAGTTGGATCAGAATTCGTGCGTATCCACTCTGAATCAAATTTTACGACGAAATTGAACCACGACCAACTTGGTGCTAGTAAGGAATTGAAACCCTGAATTTTTGTTTCCATTTTGGACTGTTCTTAATGCAATGTGTTGATAATTAATAGAAAAAATCTTGTTGATGATTATAAATTGAAGAAGTCAATTTTGAAGTAAGTGAAAAATCGATGATATTGACTGCTAGATCAATGTTAGTGACAGTTAACGAAATAACAGCTTGAGCAGGAAAGGCGTTATTCGAACAGTACAGTGACTTGTATGTGATCTTATATTTGGCCGAATATCGAGTGCTCAAAGCTGTAGTTTTGTACTTGTGAGTTACTGCATTTGAAAAATTGAACTTTGTGAAAACTGTTTGTAAATTTGAAGCCATGTTGTGACAAAAAGTATAATGCGTATTTCATTTTTCAACTTTATTATTAACACATCACCTGTGTTCAATGCATAATTTGAATTAGAATAAATTGATTTAGTGTTTTAGCTATATTGGAGGAAGAACAGTGAAGTCTCAAACTTTGTCACTTTTTCGTTTTTGTCCTCTGCGTATCAAGAAGGCTCAACAAAACGGTATTTGTGCATGAACTAGGCTGTATGGAGCTGAAACTTTGTAGAAGTTTATACAGGTGCCTAGGAACATTGTGATTGCATTGTGGTTTATTCACATAGCAACATAGTGATTTAAACTCTCCATAGTGTATTTCTTTCAGATATCGTGTTGGAAAATCAAAGGTGATTGAATGTAGTTTTAACCTCTACCTGGCGCACAGGAATTTCATATCCACTCGGCCCATCTTCCACATTTTCTATATATATATATATATATATATATATATATATATATATATATATATATATATATATATATATATATATATATATATATAAGCGAAAAACACGGATATCGGAAATTGAAAATGCCTATGGTAGGAATAGTTGTGGACTGCCATGCTTATTAATAATACAGAATATGAGTTAAATCAATTAATATCTTCAGGTGCCAAAATCAATTTCAAACTTTGAAATTTCGAAATTTTGCCAATCACAAAAACAATAGTAACGCATTTAAAAAAATTGAAGACATCTTATTTAAAGCCATGAGTGGGTGAAATGAACTTCCCTCTTTGTAAAAAAAAGTTTAACACCTAAAATTATCGCGGAAATAAAAAAAAATCCTCCTTTTTTTTAGAGGGCTATCGCGCGTCTCCACTCCTCTCAATAGACTCATCATTGCGACCACGCGTTTACACGAGCGCATCCCTTTTCAGCTCTTTGCTTGTTTTCACTATGAAAACAACCCAGAACTCACCATGAGGAGGTGGATGCATATCGGGTTCCACCCCCCACCCCCCTTAAAATTAAATTGAAGTTACTATCTTACCCTAAAAAATTAAAGTGCAGTTACTATCATAGAAGTGGTTTAGCTTAAAAGTGGTTGATATTGGCTTTTGGTTTCAAATCTGGGTAAATCAAGTCTAGAAGCAATTCTTGACCGAATAAATCCATCTCGTGCCTTTGTAACACACATTGCACTTAATGCTTCAGTTACTAATTTAACGCACCGTTCTATTGCTTGTGAATAGCACGGAAAGTTAAATATGTTGCTATTGGTTGGAATGTCTAGAATCATAGACTTGAGTTGATCATCAGAAAGAGATACTGTAAGTGGTGGCTCTGTAACGGAATCTGATTGCCATTCAATTAGATTTATGTGATCGTCTGCTTCGAAGTTTAACTTGGGAATTTTAAACTCTCAAATATTCATTTCAACTTCATTTTTTGTCGTAATTTTAAAATTCTTCTAAGGCCCAATTCTCAAACGTGTTTTCGATCATCAGCTAACATTGCCAAAATAATATTTTCTGGATGGGCATAGTAAGCATTTCTTTGCAAAGTTAGATCTATTACAATTTTTAATTCCTCAGGCAAAAATCTCGATTTATTTATAATATTGTAAAAATGAAGACTCCCGTACCGACACGATGACTGACTTTTAATTTTAAACCACACATATGAGTATACCTTCACAACATACTCTGTTAATATTTTCAAGTTATGGGTTGGATCTTCTGTTGAAACATATAACCTTAAAATTCTATTTGTCGTTGTCAACCATCTGGAATGATTAAATTTCCTGGATCTTTTTGTGATAAGCTTAATGGAATATATTTATTTGATATCCCTGTGACATTTCGTAAAGGTATCGTTGATCAGTGCTAAGATCCTCTAGGACCATATCTGGCACAGGACGTCCTAAAAAAGCTCGATTTGTCGAATGACTCCATTTTTCAAACCTGTATTTACCACTGTACCATCACAACCGACAGTTTGCATCTTAGAGATCGATGTTTTTCTCCAAAAAAGTTAAAATACTTGTTTTAATATTTTGAGAAGAGCCAGTTGTATGAGTGACATGTCCCATATACTTTGTTCCTGGTTCTAATATTAGAACGATATGTTCTTCTGTTACAGTCTTTCTAGCAGTCCTTTCTCTTTCTTTAATCATAACTAAAGTTTTATCCTTTCGCCCAACAAAGTATATTCCATGTTCTGATAAAGAGGCTGTTTCCTCATTTTTTCTTTTCAGATAGCTGCGGGTCTTTGTCCTTTCTCTTCTAATTTTACTACGATCAACTATACAGCTACATTGAAGCCTGAGCTACATTTGAAGTTTAGTTATCATTTGTGAAGTTGATGGAGAATTATTATCAATGATTGTATCTATCGTGTCATTAGAATTCTTAAGCAAATTAGAACTCAAATTAGCCCCCGTAATAGAGGGAGAGAGTATTTTGAATTGTTTTTCTGTACAATCTTTCACCTGAATGTTTTGACTCTCTGCTTCTCTTTCTTTGCGCTGAAATCTTTTTTCAAGCTTTCTGCTGGTTTTAATGTCAACATTTCTAATGACTATTTTCCGAATTGTCCTTTGATCGGTTAAAAAAGCTCTTTCAGCAATAGGTACTTTCCTTTTGCAAGTGCAACTTAGAAAGTCCTTACATTTTTATATGCTAATATCAAAGAGATATTTTTCTGCTGATTCCCTCGAAGAACACAACCCTTTTCGAGAAATCTAGCTTGCCAGTATTTTTTGATAGTTTCTTAATATTTCTATATACTTTATGGTGTTTTTTCAGCATATATCTTATTTGTTGGTTTGTTACAGTAGGAATCGACCTTTTTTTTCCATAATCCTTTAAGCTCTTTAATTAAAATTGAACATACATCAGCCATACTAACATCTATTCTATAATCTTTCTGTATGTAAAGATAATACTTCATAACATCTGCATATGTTGGAAGCATATTAAGCTTCATTATTTCAGCCGTTCCACACACGGAACATACATCTACTGATCGTGTTCGAGTCATTTCGACTTATTTATAGAACCGTCTCTCCTTAACAAGCAAAACAAACCCCAAACAAAACTGAACTTAAAGATTAAAATACTAAATTAAAAAAATCTAAAATAAGTAAAAATAAACAGTAAAATGCGCACCAACAAACGAAAGCGAATGAATTTGAACAAAGGACTTAGTTTTCCCCGATAAACTAGATCGATATGGCATTTGCAGGAACATGCATCTATTAGATATTTATGAAGAAAAAGTGGGCGGGTATTTAAAGAAACCCAGACACCTTCACTCCATGTGGTGAAATATGAGTGTTTACCCCCGTATAAACAAGCGAAGAAAGGGAAGTACCCGTGCACCTGCACCCGAAGTAACGAGGAACGCAATGATGAGTCTATTGAGAGAAGTTGAGACGCGCGTGATGGCGCTCTAAAAAAAGGGGACATTTTTAAATTTCCGGGATAATGTTAGTTGCAAAACTTTTTTTTACAAGCAGGGAAGTTCATTTCACCCACCCATGGCTTTAAATAGTTTGTATTAAATTTTTTAAATGCGTTATTATCATTTTTGTGTAAAAATTGGCAAAATTTCGTAATTTCAAAGTGATTTTGGCACCTGAAGATATTAATTGATTTAGCTCATATTTTGTATTATTAATAAGCATCGTTGTCCCCAACTATTCGCACCATAGGCGTTTTCAATTTCCGAAAATCGTGTTTTTCGCTCCACCCTATAATATATATATATATATATATATATATATATATATATATATATATATATATATATATATATATATATATATATATATATATATATATATATATATATATATATATATACGCGCGCTTAGTTTCAATTAATATAAATTAAGTGCTTTTAACCATAGCAACAGGAAAATTTGCGAGCCAGTCAACTTGTACTTGATCTTTAGGCCTCAAGTCTCACAGGCTTTGTGAGATTCATTTATGACAAGTGCGATAAGTAAAAGGAAATTATGAGAATTCAGGGTGTTGCATGTTTAAAATTCTAATTGGGCGTGCTAAAAATTCAATACGATGCTGGATGAGCACTTAACATTCCATCTGGGATTAGAATCTTGAAAATTGAATGTGACTGAACTCCATGGATTAACTTTTATATTCGCGCAGGTCGCCCTGAATTCATCTCGCATTTGGCACCATGTTTTATGAAATTAAACCCCAACCGAATTGCAGCTTGTTCTGAATTGAATCTTTTAGTTTCCCATTTTCTCTATTTCTAATAAAAATTAATTGAGCTGAAAACTTTTATTTTCAGATATTTTAATTTTGAAGTTGGCCAAAAATACGCGATGTCGTCATGTAGGTTTTAAGATAAGTGGCGATTAACATAAAAAAAATACTTTTTAATAAAAAGCGTTTTTTTAGTAGTTTTTATGTTATGTATGATCTTATATATGGTCAAAAATCTTTTCTTGAAATTCTTTTATTTAGTACATGTGAGTAGTTAAATTTTCAACCTGGTTGAAAATTATTTACAAAGTTATGTTCATTTTTTGAGAAAACTGTTGTGTGTTTTTCAAATTATTACCTCATAACTTTTCTGTGCAAATAGGTAAATGCGAATGGATCAATTTGGTGTTCTAGATTATAATTTGGATAAGAAACAAAGGTACCTAAAAATTCATGTTTTTTTTTCTTTGCGAATAACAAAATGTTGATGTTTGCTGCACGAGGTTGTGTAGAGCGGAAATTTTTTTTTCTTCCAGAAGTTTATAAAGTTGCTTTAATATAACTGAGCGAAAGTTTTCCCAAAATGTAATGTGATTGAGCGTGAACTATCGTCGAAAGTGAACCATGTGATTTGAAATGATCCATATAGCCAACTAATGATTAAAACTCTGCACTGTGTGTTTCTTAATGGTATCTGAATCGAAATTCAAAGGTAAAGTAGTTTTTACCTCGTCCTGGATCTCTAAAATTTCATATTTGACTTCTGGTTCTTCAGTTCCATTTGACCTATCAAATATTTCTTTGACAGATGGTCCTGGAATTTTTGAATTTCTTTGATCCTCCAAATAACGTTTTTGGATGTCCTGGCCAGTTTCCCGTCTGCTTATATCCAAGTCGCGTTCTATGAGGGACTGATAAATAAGATTTGATATAAGATGCTGGAACGGGAAGACTTATACTCGAAAAAACTTAATTGACTTGGTGGTGATCATTAGAGCTCGGATTTTGTATATTTTGTATATCTTTTATAAGCCCTTAATGTTAATAGAAATCCGTATTGAGTGTTTTTTAGCAATTTGTATGTTTTTACATATTTGGTTATTTTTTGCATGTTTTGTGCAGATTTGGTTAATATTTCTCTATTTTTAAACATTTTTACAAAGAAAAATATTTTAAGAACTTTCCTCGGTGCGTTTCAGAAGGAAAACGCGTTCGGTTTGGTAGTCCTGACCTTTACCAAGCCAACCAAAAATCTCCTCGACAACACCTGTTATCACCACCACACATTAACTTCACTATTCCAAAGTTTTTTATTTCAATTTTTTTTTAGATAGCAAAGACTTAATTTCAAAGGTAAATAGATTAATTTGCAGTAATTTCATAAGATAAAATACCAAATTAATTCTAAGATTTCATTTACAAATGATCGAACCGCAGAATGACATTTCCACTTGACAATCTAAAAGCTAACCGAGTTCAGTTTCGTTACTCAGCACAAAGTATCAAAGACACTTGGAAGACAGAAAACTTACTGTACACGAGCCTGTTTTCTTAAACACTCGGGCGCTACATATATACCATGATGTTACATCCCTTCTTAACTCACATCAAACTCATGGAACACATATTCTGCATTAGCTGCTCAGCGAAAGAAGTGTTGGTTTGCGAAGCAAACCAAATGGGATTGCGTAGCTATTACCGGGAGTTGGCGAGCAGGGGGCGGAGTTCCTAGTTCTATTCATTTTTTATCATGCGTAAATATATCTCTCTATATTAAAAAAAGTGCTACTGCAGACGCCGCCGCAGCAGGATTGAAAACTCGCGTATTTCGCTCGATTCTTAGACGGTTTCCCTAGAAAGTACGGATCCGAAAATTACAAAATTAACATTGTTTGTTCAAAATCGTACAGGGAACAAGGCGAATAAAAAAAAAATTCCGATGCGGCTGTTAGTTTGGGATTTATTAAGTGTCAAAGTTGAACGAGCGAAATTTCAAATGCAAGTGAGCAAAAAGCGTACAAATTTTCAGTCTTCAGCCGTAATTTTTTTAGCGTACCTCAAAATATTAATTTTTGCTGGACGCCGAGTTTTTTTTTTTTTTAATTTCAATTAAAATTACCGCAGTGAACTAGTCAGGCAGTTTCCCAATAATTCAGCAAAGAGTTAACGCACTGTCTGAAACAATTAGACACAAATTTCGCATCCTTTAGTAATACCATGGAATTCTGATTCAACAAACCCAAGCCTTCTTTGGGCAACACATGACAAAAATTTGACAAAATCCTTTTTTCCAAAATCGCAGGGTGCAGATGCCTTCTTTCCTAATGAGCACAAACTATATTTGCAACAGCCTCTGTTGTTAAGGGATAGTAGTCCACTTGAATTTTGGGTTCAAAGAAATACATATTTTCCGGCATTAGTATTGCTAGCTTTTAAGTATTTGACAGTTGGAAGTTCAGTGCCATCTGAAATGTTAGTATCTGCTCTGAATTCTGTGGTTTCGGACCACAGAAGTCGATTAACTAACCAGCATATAACTGAGCGAGTATTTAAGAGCAGAGTAAATAAAAAGTATTGGGTAAATATTAAAAATATTAACAAGGTAACTAATGTCTTAATTATTTTATTAGTTTGTATAAGTTCATTTTGAAACAATTGAGTTTTGGTTTATTTTAGAATTAATATGAATTTTTATAACAGTTGTGATGTGATAAATAAAAACAGTCAACGACATTTAGCATTTTTTACATACAACTGAATAGAAACACCTTTAAGTTTTTAAAAATCGGTTAGTTTAAAAACAGTTTTTTTTTAACGAAAAAAAAAACGGTTATTTCTGAGAGTTGACATCCCTACTGCCGACTCTGTTACGTGTTTGTCTTGCAATAAATGTGTACCTTTTATCTTTGAGTTGATTGTTCCTTGATCCAGTCTGTTCGACGAAGCTCGATTTAATTCAATATTTATGGTTTCTTTTCCGTTTGTTTTTTATACATTTGTTGTGTTTGTTTTGCTTGTTTGTTTTCGTTTTGTTGTTTTGTGTTTGAATGAAAGTAAATCCGTGAAAAGCTTATAGAGTAATAAGAGTTTGCTTCACATTACATTATTTAGCATAAATTTAATGATTTTTAATAAAAATAAGTCATTTATCTAACACTCTTTGTTTCACCATACAATGCTTTTTGTCGAATAATAAGAATACCGAAATGAGGATGGTCGAGTGTGTGTTTAGTATATTTGATGGAATTCAAGTCTATAAAATCCAAATTCATGTATACCGTATTTGTAAAAATTAAGCTAAATTTAAATTTTGCATCCAATCAAGTATTCGCTCATTTCTTGTCTTTCTTTCTATAAAAAAATTTTGACGGTCTTTTTCAGGTTTATTCGATATGTGATTGGTAGATAACGAGTCACGTGATAGCGAGTCTTGCGGTTCAACGGGCTAATGAATTTGGAGCACGCGCAGACTATAAACATAGTTATTTTTTTACTATCTATTTAGACATAGTTATATTTATATATTTAGAAGAACCGGCAAATTCGGACGCCATTTCCATAGCAACAGTCGAATATGAAAATCTTAAAAGTACTGTTATTACAACAAACAACACTGATCAACTAAAACATATCTATGATTTGATATTTCTATGCGGTAGAGGGAGAAAACGTTTTATTTTCCTTAGCATAGATTTTAGTGTCCTTTTTATCTCCTTAATGCTGTATATTTAATATTTATTCCTTTAAAGGTTTATCTGTAACAGTTTTTATTTTTTTTCTCCTTAGGATAGATTTTAGTGTCCTTTTTTTTCTTCTTTGTGTAAAAAACTTTACTAGGATCCTTTGTACTCAAACTACTATGTCCTATTTACGTAATTTTTTTTCAGTTTTCACTGTAATCTAATTCAGAAGAATAGAAGTAAAGCCGTCAACTTTGCTGCAGCACAAACTTAATTCTATTTTGTAATAATAATAATTTAACCTTGAATTATTTTTGCAACTGAAAAGGGATCGTCCAGTGTTGTCACACTATGAAAAAAAGGTTTGTTCGCAAAGCGGACTAAATGTGATTACGTAGCAATCATCGGGGGTTGGCGAGTGATAGCGAACAGGAGGCGGAGCCCCCTAGTCTTTTGTAAAAAAAAAATGTGCTGTCTTTTTCAGTTTTATTCGCTTTGTGATTGGTAGATATCGAGTCACGTGGTAACGAGTCACGTGGTAGCAAGTCTTGTGGTTCAATGGGCTAATGAATTTGGAGCACGCGCACACGATAAACGCAGTTATATTTTTTATTAAATTCATTCATAAAATTTGAGAGCCCGCGCTAGAAAGTTTGCAATGTTTACAGAAGAACCGCAAATTCGGTCGCCGTTTCCATAGCAACAGTCAAATATGAAAATCTTAAAAAATACTAAACAACACGAATCAATCACGCTAAAACATTTTAAAATACGAGATTTCCTCTGTATTTTAACTATATGTAATGCTAAAATATTTCACTTTTTATGTGGAAATGAGGTGTTTAGTTCTTGACCTTTTTTAAAGCATTTTGTTTTCATTTACACTATATTTCCTTGTAAAAGCCGAGAATTTTTGGAACGTTTTCTAAAGCAAAGTACTGGGGTTGGCTTATATACGGAACCGCTAATCTTGCAATAAAAGTAGGCACTTTTCCGTTAATTGGGCGTTGCGATAAATATCGCAATGGGTTCGGGATCAATCCAGCAATGATCCACATGGAGATTGATTGTGAAGCAATCCCCTTCCCCTCACTGTTGAAAACTATAGTTCGCTCAGCAAACTAATTATGAATGTGTAGCAATCATCGGGGATTGACGACCGATAGCGAGCAGGGGGTGCAACCAATACCTCCTATAAATAAGAAAGCCTCACGACGGGAGAAATGACGTCACGACAGTTAGGCTTCAGCCAGTGTGAACGTATCCTACGATTCTGGCTACTTTTGGAATGGATAAACTATAGTTGATTAAACTAAATCTTTATGTTTTCCATAAGGTTAATCAATCAGGTGCATTCTATTTCGTGTGTTTTTACGGACTCGGTAAATTTTAAGTGATTATATTTGTTGCAAAAAGCTAGATTATTTACCATCGAAATGTAAATATTTGAAGCATTTATAATCGTTTGATTGATAACATAACCAAATTTAAAATTTGCCTCGTTTATATTAATTAAGCGAAAAACACTGCAGTTAGAGAAAAAGGAAATGAGAATGACTAAAATATAATTATTAAGGGCGTTAATACTAAATATATATCATCACAAACAAGGTGGATAAAAATCAAATCTATCTGGTTCTTTTTAATCAATTAATTCTCTACAAACTTTGAATATTTTATTTATTAATACAAAACTATCAAATTACTGTTTGTATAAATATAAGAACAACTAATAATTTAAATTACATTTGTTTATTTGATGGCACGAGTAAAATATCAACAAAATAGAATCCTCTTCCACTAAAATGTTTTCTAATCAAAAAATGACAATGAAAAATTAAATTTCAGATTTAAAAGTTGTTAAATTGATTAATTATTAGATTCTTCTGGTGTAATAAGACACACTTATAAATTGGTACTGACTTTGTCCGTTTTAGGGTAAATGTTAACTTGCAAATACAAAATTACATAAACTGATTAATATAAATTACAAATTTATATTAAATGAATTTCCAAAAAAAATGCATCCTCTTGTTAGGAAAAATTACCTAAAAACTTAAAGTGTGAAAAAGTATTCTTGATTTAATCATTTTTATTAAGGTGATATAAGTCGACCAACCCTGCAAAGAAATCATAACAGAAAATAAAAATACGCGTAACAGATTTCAGTGGTACGTAAGATATGAATGCTTACAAGAAATATTTGAATGATTATGATTAACACCAAAGCTTTGATATATTTTAAAGCTAATTTAAAAGTATGTTCAGAGATATTTCAAAATGAAACTACTACGATATTGGTTATACAATACAAATAAAAATAAAACTATATACATAAAATGTTAAAAGATGTGATTTTAACTGACTTTGAAAATTATGAAACATTTTAGCACTTTTAATTTCCAGATATGCATAAAAAACTCATTTAACGAGAGCCAAGCTCATTATTCATTACTCTCATTTTAATAATAGAAATAAATCAAGCAACACCAGTACCGGAATAAAATATTTACATAAAAGGTCATTTTAATTTTCAATATCATAAATAAATATAATTGTACATAAGCAAACTAATAATGCAATGAAAAGATAGAGGTATGGTTACATTACATGACTAATTTTATTAATTCTCTATACTTTAAATAATATTAATTTCAAAGGCAATATCAATCATATAAATTTGACATTTATTATGTCAAACCAATTAACAATAATGTTTATGTAATCTGCAGTATCGACAGTATTTCAAGTGTTAGTATTGAGGCTAACGAGTTTTAAACTTTCACACACACTTAAATTACAAACATTTTAAAAGCCACACAAAGATTTTGCCATTCAAGACTAGTGGGACATATTGATTTAGTACTAAGAGTGTGAGCATACTTAACTATCCCATCTTTTTCCAAATCATACAATTTTAAAGTTTATCTGTTCGCTTAAAAAATCCATCACATTGTTATTATTTTCAGGGACAATTTGTTTACGTTCACGAAAAGCACTTATTAAGGATTTTAAATTATTTAATTTATTGGATTCAAAGCTATTATAATTATCCAATTGCTGTATGTGAGACAAAAGTTCATTTATATTATTTACATGCAATGGAAATTTAAAACTATTGTAATTATTCAGGTATATTACAGTAAAATACACTTACCTTTAAATCAACATAAATTAAAATTGAAAACGACAATTCAGGTACTGGTGAAGTGGAAATTTAAAAAAAACATTATTGTGCATTCTATAACAAAGATATCGACGCACCAAGAAGTTGTCAAGTTGTAACGAAATTTCGTACGCTAAGACATTTTGAACGAACATGCAAATTATTAATATTTGGTCTCCAATGAAGGAATGATGGGAGGTCCAGCGCATCTGAATTGCGCATTCAACAGGATTATATAAGGAGAAATTCTCAATCTATGGTCCAAATTTCTGTTGCATTTCGGCTGCGGATATTTTACGTCGAATGTAACAATGCCTCGTTAAAGCATTCATGCTCATTACGAGCATATGTCAGAGTTTGAAAGACGTCGTGCTTTCGGATTGAAGGAGGCTGATTGAATGAATCGAAGAGTCACTCGACACGTGGGTCGAAGCGATGGGGCGATTAGACGATGCTGGCAAGAGTGGGTCGAGAATAGCAGATGTCAGCGTCAGGACGGCAGCGGTCGACCTAGGGTCACAACAGAACAGGAAGACAGAGCAGCTGTCACAGCACCGGATTTGCGTAGATAACTTGCCGTTAGCAAATATCCAACGAGCTACCGCACACGTGTGTCTAACCTGACCCTCTGCAGACAACTGGGGACGTATAGTCTTATGTGACTGTTTCCAACTGTGTCCTGACGACAACCGCAGACTTGTATGGAGATGTCCAAAACAGCGTGGGGGTTTCAAACCTATAATGAAAAGTTTTTAATGATTAATGAACACCAGAACAAAAGTAGTTTTATAAAAATATTTTTGAATTATTTTCAGGCAACAGTGACAATAATTAAAATATACTAAAAGATCAGCAACAAAAACTTCTACAACAATCAAGGTTTTATAATTTGGGCTAAAAATATCCTAATAAAATTAAAAACCCTCTATTTAAACACCATTTCAAATTTTCTAACATATTTCATTATTTAATTTAAATCCCTTTTTGTGCATCCATTTAATATTATTAGTGATGTACACAGAAATAAATTTTGAGTACATTTTGACCAAGAAATTAATTTTGAGAGAGCATATAGCTTGCAAGTTCAAAATTACCACAAAACACAAGTTGTTCAGACATAATTTAAGAAAGAAAATATAATTTTGGGGTTGCAGAATAAGTCCCTTTGCACACCACTTCTTGGTACACTCTTGAATAATTAATCACAGCGACAATGGATTAAAATTAAGTGACATTTTTACTATCTCAAAACAACGATTCGTTAAAAGAACGTACTTCCAAAAAACAATTATAATTTGAAGCTTACAGACAATTTAAAAAATGGATAGGAAAATAAATTTAAAATGCACATTTTATGTTCTCAAAAAAGAAACTTGCCTTGAAATTCTTTGTACGGCCAATTTTTGAATTCATCTTCCTTTGGTAAACTGAAGACGGTAATTGGGATAATCACAGTAATTCCTTTTACTAAACGGTACCGAACACTTAAACAAGTTAATCCCCAAATAATTGAAGCGATTATTTTCTTTAAATATGATTCTACAGAACGCCCTGCGTGAGCAACGGCTATCACAACCACTGAAAACTTCAAAATAAACAAATACATCGCCAAACTTTTTCCACTATACTCGGCAACAGGTTTTGTTGGCAGTGGAGAAATAGGCTGAACGCAGGTGAAACAAATAGTTTCCATCGTCTTGTCCGTTATTTGAGTGTAATGAAGCACTGCAATTTAGAAATAT
Source organism: Metellina segmentata (assembly GCA_947359465.1). NCBI lineage: Eukaryota > Metazoa > Arthropoda > Arachnida > Araneae > Tetragnathidae > Metellina > Metellina segmentata. The sequence continues at coordinate 2,582,315 of OX375878.1, forward strand.
GATTAATTTGTTAACCCCACACATATATAACGATTTTTTGTCGTACTTAGCCTGAAATATTGAATATTTTGCCTTTTACTTTTGAAGCTATTACGTGCGGCGTAGAAATTTCATTTAGAATCGCAGAGGCAAATTCATCACCAAGAACATGTTTTTGGCTCTTGGTTTGATAAAGGCTAAACGAAGGGGTAAAAAGTAAACCAGGCGATATTCGATGGCCTAACTACGTCTACGTCATCAGCTTTTTAGAGGTCCGGGATCAATCCAGCAGCAATCCATATGGGGATGGATTGTGAAGCAATCCCCTCCCTCTCATCGTTGAAAAGTGTAGTTCGCGGAGCGAGCTAAATATGATTGCGTAGCAATCATCGGGGGTTGACGAGCGATAGCGAGCAGGGGGCGGTTTCCACTGGTCTATCAAAAATTAGAAAATTGAATTATTATTAAAAAAACTCTCGTCAAGATTAATACAGCATCCCATAGAATGGCCGCATTTTTCAGAACATACAAATGACGAATAAAATGAAATTTCCATCTTCGTCTGAAAAACCCGCCGTGTCCAAACGCCATTTCAGTCGGTGCAGATATCAAAAAAGATCGCAAAACTTCTTTTTAAGAGAAGGTATAAAGCAGATAATATTCGCACAAATTTCACAATCGTCAAATTCAAGTAGTTTTAATAACTTTGTGAAGAGTTCAATATTAGCAATGATTCGAATTCGCTTTGTAACAGTGTGTTTCCATATTTTAATGAACAATTAAAAGTAGGTATTGTTGCGTTGAAATGCCATTGTTCAGAACATAAACAATGTTACCACTTCGTATTTCCTGATAAAACAATTAGAGTAAAGACATTGTTTTGTGAGAAACTAGGTCGAGCAAAGACCGTCGTCTTCCCCGGGAGCTGGTGTACGTCAAATCCGTCGTGGCCAGGGAAATTTTGTTTCGACGTGGTACTTCAACTTTTGCAAAAATAACCAGATCTTAAATGGACGAGAAATCCCATTGAGACACTTGGTGGGTTAATAAATAATCGGAAAAGATTTCTCCATAAATTCACCAAAATACCCCTCCATACATAATATAGTGCTTCTTTTGATTCAAGATTTTAAAAGTTCAGCACACATTTATACTAAGCAATACAACGTTTGGAAATTCTCTCTTAAGACTCAGGATTTTGAAGAGAACCATAGAATCATGAATCCAGTACCGAGCAGAGACAATCTTCCCGCTCCAGTCCACAGTAGGGATGCGACATCAATGTCGATGTTTTCAAAACAACCATGTTTTTTTTTAAACATCGATATATTTAACATCGATGTTTTATTTTTAAATAAAAAAAGTACCGTTACAAAAATTTAAAAAATAACCAAATAGCATAATTTTCATAATCAGCAAATTGAACATACTTTTAGATCAAAGTGACCAAGAATGAAGGGTCTGAAAAGTAGAGATGCGACATCGATCGAAAATAACATCGATGTATTGGAGTTGCTGTCGCATCACTAGTTGCTAAACCAGTTCTAAGAAATGGGGAAACAAGTTTAAATACACTGAATTTTAAAAACATCGATGTTTTTGGGTCGATGTATTATCAACATCGATGTTTAAATTTGAACATCGATGTTTCAAAACATCGATCGAACGGAGGAGTCGGTGTTTTGCTATCGATGTCGCATCCCTATTCCACAGCAGATCCACTATCCTGAGCAAAGAGCCCAGCCGAAACAACTTTCCAGCCACCGGGAGCTACTTCGTTCTACACGTATCCTGAACCCTGTGGTTCGATTTAATTTCTTAGAACTTTAAAATTTTTACTTTATATACTGCTGTTTATAAAAAATGCAACACCATGAAGTAGTCATCATAATTAAATTAAATTTAATACACAAACGGCTTGTAATAGTACAAATAAATGAATAAATTTTCAGAGCAAAAAACAATATTAAGTGTCCGAAATCAGTATTTGGTGTAGCCACCTGCTATACGACGTGGCTTGGAGTGAAACAGATGTTGAATGTCTGCTTGTGGAAGAGAATTCCCTATTGTTTGTATGCGCACCCAAAGTTCGTCTTTTGAAGCTGTAGGACGCGGATCACGAGCGAGACGCTGATCAACCAAATCGCACACGTGCTCAATAGACGACATATCCGGCGAATAAGCAGGCCAAGGAAGAATTTGCATGTGTTGGGCTGAAAAGAAGTCTTGAACATTCCTTGCAACATGTGGGCGTGTATTATCCTGTTGAAAGATAGCTCCAGGGACGACTTGAAGGAAGGGAACGACTTCGGGATCTATTCAGATTACCCTCAATTCGTAGTAGCTGAGATCGTCCATGATACGAAATCGCATCCCAGACCATAACTCCGGGTGTTCGGCCATTAAGACGTTCGATAACGCACTCTGGAAGGCAGTGTTCACCGGCATAGCGTCTAACACGAATGCGGCCATCATGGTTCCACAAATTGAAGCGGGATTCGTCAAAAAAGACAGCATGTTGCCAATCAGTTCAGAGGGCGCTGCTCACCCCACGCATGCGTTGTGGCTCTGATACTTTACTTCTTTGCGTAACATCCTATAATTGACATTTGCTGCAAATTTCATTTCAATCGGATGATTACTTCGTGGTGTTGCATTTTTTACAAACAGCAGTGTATTTAAACCTCTGAGGTTAAGTCTCTCAAACATACGCAAATACATCCTATCTGGTCTGCAGTCTACCCTGCATGACTTTCAACCAGTTTTTATTTTCTTGACCAATATACCTTTTTCCTGGGATCTTTGAATCTTTACTTTCAGCACTGATCAGCAACCATGTGCCAGTTTCTCGATGTGTTGCTTCAGTGCTTCGCAAATTTAACTACCTAGGTCTCTTTCAATTAATAAATGTGGTTAATCATTCATGTGTGTTGGGGGGAAAACAATACTACATTTCTAAAAAATTATGTGGTTCTCATAGGGTTTAAATTTTAAAAGCATGCTGAATGGCACCGTTTTGTAAATAGCGGTTTGTTTATCTTCCACTAGTCAGTAATTGGCCAAGGTAATCGCTACCTTGGTGTTGACGCCATCATCTAAAGACCAGATCCTAGTTTTCAAAAAATATCAAGAAATTCGGATACACCAGATTACCTATATATATTTTATGTACCGACTTTCAATCTGTAGCAAATACTTGCGGCAGATTATGACAAATATGCCTAACCATCTGAAGATTCAACTATTGTGATGGAGACAGCAGAAAGTATGCATAAATGATATATTAAAACGGAATTGATACAAATAAGTTAATGGTTTGACAAAGTTTAATTTCTTAATATAGATATTGCAAAGTTTAATTATACAGTGTGTTACATAGTTTATTAATATAAGACATTACATTTTATTTAACAGTAAGCAAAAAAGGTTTCTGAGCATCATTCACACAATTTTTTAGCTTGAACTTGAAAGAATATGAATATTTTAAGTGTTCCTCACAAACTATTCTCTACCTTTTGTCAGCTTTACGAATTCATACAGCATTTAAAAGGAATGAACAAAAACTAACTTTTGCTTAGTGTAAACCAAAATGATAAGGAAAAGTTTTACAATAGTTCATCGTCATAAATAATGTGAAAGGCAGACGTTTTCAAACACTTCTAAAAGATTGCTGAATTGTAACATATCAAGTTACTCCTTTGCTCTCTTCCATTATCTGGAATTTAGATTTTGAAAAGATGCACTCCTGCCACTTGCAGAAGGTACAACACCTATCCGAAGTAGGGATGCGACATCGATGTCGATGTTTTCAAAACATCGATGTTTTGTAAAAAAACATCGATGTATTGGAGCCGATGTTTTTTAACACCTATTTTATAACTGTCGATATTTTACACTGTAGATGTTTTATTTTTAAATGAAAAAAGTACCATTATAAAATTACAAAAAATAACCAAGTAGCATAATTTCCATAATCAGTAAATTGAACATACTTAGACCAAATTGGCCAATGGTGACGGGTCTGAAAAGTAGGGATGCGACATCGATGTCGATGTTTTCAAAACATTGATGTTTAGTAAAAACATTGTTGTATTTACCATTGATTTACTGGAGCCGATGTTTGTTTAACATCGATGTTTTAACAGTGTCGATGTTTTATTTTTGAATATAAAAAGCACAATATTAAAAATTAAGAAAAATAACCGTGCAACTAATTATTTGTCAGTGATGGCGACATCTGTCCCATCAGAGGTTTTTTTTCCCTGACTGGTGGGGTAGTTACTGAAAAAGGAAGTCGGCTTGAGGTGGAGAAAGTTAACAAACTTATTTTTCTACAAAATGTAAGTAACAAATATTGAAGCATATAATAATTATAGGCTCCAATATTTTTTATTTGCAGTAAATAAAAAATAATTTGGTTGTGTTTCCACCCCCCCCATAGGTTAATAAATAACTAATAATAACTAACAATAATTAGTGTTATAAAAGCATATATGGTTTTTGGGCGATGTATTATCAACATCGATGTTTTAATTTTGATGTTTTGCCATCGATGTCGCATCTCTAATCCGAAGCCGATCCCTTTCATTCCCTACATGGCATTACGATCTATCCTTCGGGTAGAGTTCGTAAGCTGGATTGTTGATGTTACACGAAATAATCCACAATATCTGCCCACTGTTTTATTCTCGGATGAAGCCAGCTTTACGCGAGAAGGCGTGGTCAACACGCACAATGTATACATGTGGGCGTCTAAAAATCCCCTCGCCACTGTTCAGTTGAAATTTCAACACAAGTTCCGTGTTGTCAACTGGCCAGTGATCCTCGGAGATAATGTGTTGGGACCGTACCTTCTCCCCGCAATGGCGCAACGTACCTGGTTTTCCTGCAGCACGTCCTCCCGCATTTGCTGCAGAGTGTGCCGGATGCATATTACCAACCTTTACTTAAATATAAGGCATGGGGAAATGTTAATAGATCCCAAGTAATAATGAAAAATCCCCTGTTTCCGCTGTCTTTTCTGTTTAAGGAACCAAGTTTCCTTTAAAGTTCGAAAATGGACTATTTTTAAATTGTGCATGTAGAAGCTACACTGGAATTAAAACTGCATAACTAAGCACAGAACATTTACGATCACAATTACGAGTACATGGCAAAAAAACATTGAACTGTCGCTAGGTAATCATCTAAACGCTATCGCTTTCTTTTTTATTAGTATTCTACTTTCGGTCGAAACAGTTTCGACTTTTTTTCGCAAACATTGCAAGTAAATATTGACACTTCTCACGCAGTGCGCACTATAAGTGATGGACGTCATAGATCACGGGGTGAGAAATCAACGAATCAGCGGGCTTAAAATTTCCACATATCTTCTATTGAAGTGAAGGTTGGTAATATGCGTACCGGCTACAGTGCAACAGAACATGTGGTTTATGCATGATGGTGCACCAGCACATTTTCCCATTGTTGTACGTAACCACCTCCATGCTACATATCGTGGGAGGTGTCCGACAATTGTTAGGGCGCCTTCACACGAAGGAGATCGATCTCTTATACCGGTATGAGAGACCGATATTTCATACATTGATCATCGCCTGAGATTGTCGACGGTTTACATTTCCTTCGCACAAACGATTCGAGCGAAGGGAAGCAAAAGAAATAAAACTTTTTGACTGACATTGTTTAGTTCGATTTTGTAAAATCGGGATCCTTAACGATAGACTGAAAATTTCTAATTATTTGAAATCTGCGGAAAATTTTACACCAGCATTACACTTGCATTTTATTTTTTATAATAAATAATTTTCAAAAATAACTTTTTTATTTTTACAATAAAAAAAATGGACGCATTAGCAATAGACAATCACTTCGCGACTTTTACGTTTTTTGGAAACGTATTCGCGATAGTTTTTGGTAGGTATTTAATTTACGTCGTACCGGACCAACATAATAGGCTATTCGATCGTTTTTTGAATTGCGAAGGTAATTGGTAATTATTAGTTAATTTATTAAAAGAAAAATATTAATGGTTAATTTTTTTCAACCAGAGCAACACAACGGGCTATTGACAACAGTCCGGGATCAATCCCTTAAGGAAAAGATCCGAGGACAACACCTCGTAATTTTGTAACACGGTCAGATGACGAAGCAACACCCACTATCCAAACTTCCACACCAACCCAAGAATTGCGAAGGAATCACCGTGGGTTGGCGAGCGTTATAGTTTTTCTTTTTTATGATAATGAAATTTGGCATACAGGTAGTCCTAAATTTTTTGAACTTTGTGTCCAGGTCTAATTTTCAAATTTAATCTAGAACAATTTATATAGAATTTATTATATTTCGTTTCTCATTTGAACCAATGTTTTCGATTATTTTGGAATTGGGCAAAGTCTGAGGACAGTGTTCTCTGTGGCCAACTTGACCTTTACGACTGTTAAAAAGATCACATTCATTTTGATTTCTTGGCGACATTCCCGTGTCATGTCGGATGGTGGTGGGCCTCATTCTTTAAAATAATGGTTTTTTCTCTTACACAGATAGGGCTGTGGTGGAAGAAATGAGACAACATCTCCGTGTCATAATTTTTTGCAAATGAAATGTGTCCAGCCAGATTTTTAAATTTTATTCCAAAAGTTTTTTTAGTTAATTTATTGGCATTTATTTATTACTATCCATTTTAAGGTCATCACGTCGTTGCCTGTGGTGTTGGTTTGTGAAGCAAACCAAATGGGAATGCGTAGCAGTCACTGGGTTTTGGCTAGCGTTAGCGAGCAATGGTTACCCCTAACCCCACGAAAAGAATTGTCACCTGGCCACGGCAGTGGCTATTTTAAAATATTATCAAGTTATCGTTTTGTCACTTACTTTTTACTTCCTCATATTCTTACAATTAGTTTGTCAACATAAATTGATGCTAAATTATTGTAACAAGAAAAAATAAAGAACTTTCCAATCATATTTTTCTTTTGTTTATCACATTCTAGCATTTCTTCACCATAAATAAACACCATCACCTCTCTCGGTGCATTTTTTTTTTATTTTGTCCATTGAGATTTGTCCCACAATGCAGGCTGTATTTGCACAGCAGTAATTAACTTATCATTATCTAAACTTTCAAACACCAGAAAAATATATAAGACGAAGATACAATGAATATACATTCAAAACGGTAACTGATATCGCTAGGAATCAAAAATATCCAGAAGGTAGTCTCTCTCGTGTGAATAAAGCAACACCTCGTAACATAAAATCAGTCTCAATCATACAAAAAAAGTCATCGGTAACTGAACTTCCTCGGCGACTATTTTTTTTCTTCTATCTCTCATACCGGTCTCCTGCGAGTCTTCTCGTGTGAAATCCTTCTATATTTTCTATGTCAATTCCGTCGCCTTAATATCGGTATGAGAGATCCATCTCCTTCGTGTGAAAGCGCCCTAAGACCCAATCACTCAAGTATAATTTATTCGTTTCCGCTATGAACATGTAAAAATTGTGTTCGGATATACACAGGGTTCCGGATACGTGTCAGGTGAAGGAAAATGCAAAACTTATCCAGGTGTTTTTTCAGAAAACCAATTATTTCTCACTGATTTAATCAAGCGTATTGTATCAAATAAAATGAATAATTTGTTTTCAGGTTCTACTGGATTTGGAATATAATTAATTAGGTATCCTTGGCACATATTAGTAAACATATTTTGATTAATTCTATTATTGTCCGAAATCAAACATAAAACATTATAATTACAGTCATTCAATAGTTTCAAAACTTTTATGATATAGCAATAAAAGTCATCATCTGTTTGTTTTCTCATGGGATAAAAACAGTGAGTAGTGATCATGGAGAACGCCTGAATTGTATTGGCTTTCAGGATTATATTTTCTGCTTTTCCTAGCCGTTTCCCTACTTTATATGCAAATTAATTTTCCATGAGAGGATAACATCTCAGTCTTTTTTTGAAGATACATAATATGATTATTATTTGAGACATTACTATTGCATTTCAAAGCATTTGATAATTGTTTTATGTATATTCAATGGGGCAAAAGTAAAATTTTAGAATTCCGAATAAAACTAAGCTCGCAGGATAAAAAAATAAAATTTAGCTGCCAGAAAATAAAATTTTGTAGCATATACAGGCTTTGAAGACAACGTTAAAGGTAATTGTTCAATCACTATATTTAAGTGCAAAACCTCATTGCTATTTTTTTTTTGCAGTGAGCACGATTATTTAATGAAATTTATGGCTTTTTCTACCTTCTTCTTATTTTAAACATCCTTTGATCTTAACCCAGCTAAAACCAACTGAACAAACAATCAAATATTGTCCAGAGATCACATTTATTTTATTTTCCCAATGCAAACTGGAAAGATTTGGTCTTCAGCAACACCAACTCATGCCAAATTTTAACAGCTAAATCCTTATAATTTTTAATGAAACATTTATACTAGTACACTGGTTAACGTCTAGCCTGTAACATAAGACATAATTTTCTGTTATAATGTTTTGCCATTCATTAACAAGTTTCTTAGCATATGTATCCAGATAATTTTCAAATGAAGCAATAATATCATTCGAACAGCATTGCTCAAACTTTCTTTCTTCACGCTCTTTTATGGCATTCAGCCGTTCAGTTAAAGTTATTCTACTGCTAGATGGCTCAAGGGAAAGTTAAGAGGGTTGGTTTTGAAATATTGGTGGATATGCATCCTTTTTTAGCTATCGAATTTTTCTAAGAACCACCAACTCGCTACCATCAGCTCTAACTACACGGTCTTAAATGACAGTAAATTTTGAACGGAAATGCTTTATTCACACAACAGCAGTTGCACTAGAAACAAAGTCTTCTCTTTTGATACATTTGAGCCACTACCTTATTTCTGGCTTTATCCTTTGGGAAAGTGAACGACGAGATATATGTATCTGCTTTTTTTTTATTAGAAGTGCAACCAGGTACGCAAAACTTCGGTCTTTTCCCCATTGTGACAAAGCGCGCGTCTCACCCTCTTTCTCCCAAGCGATGGAGTCGTCCGGCAGTCCAGACACCATGGTGCTATACCAGTTCTCATAAGGTGAATGATGACGAATGCTCTTTCATCTGTGCTGAAGTTGCCGGGTGTCAGAAGGATGTCAGGAACAAGTCGTCTCGGCGGTGCCAGAACATTCTGGAATTCTTTTGGAAAGCCCGCCAAGGAGAACTTTGGCCAGTTTGAGACGAGAGGATGTCCCCCACCCCTTTGACCGACCCGAGTTCGTAGAGAACGAAGGGGCAGACTACGCTTAGATTTCAACGGTGCTGTTGATTTAGCGAGACTCAGAGATCCCTGGAAGGTTTATCCCGATTAAGTCCCGGAACGGGCAATTTATGATTTGAACAATTCACCAATGTGCATATTTTTTATAATGAAACACTAAAAATACTCCAGAAAGCAATACTGACTTGGTACTTTTTGAATAGCAAATTCCCACCACACAGCTGTGAAGGCACCATCTTAAATGTATCAATATCAAGTTAAAGCTTATAAAAAACTTTCAATCAGATATATGCTTCCTTACACAATCTTTAGGGCCGGGTGGCCTGGTCGGTAAGGCAACGAGCTCGTGACTGACTGAACATGATTTCGAGCCCAGCTGACCGAAAAACTCTCGTGTACGCTAAAGGTGACTGGTGCACGAAAAATCTGTCGTGGTCACAAAATCCTCCATGTTCTCATAATAAATCAATACCTCTGGGGTTGCCGAACCAGGGATAAGTTGGTCTCTGGTTTGGATCAAAATTACAACTGTGTGCCAGAGTATGATTGAGTGTCGTGAAAATGTGACCTCTTAGATAAAACGAGACGTGTCTATGTGCTGCCATCTGTTGGCTAAAAATTCGAGCTAAGTCGGACTTCCTCCCAATGGGGCTTACTTGCATGAAAGCCGCACCCCCCTCGCCTCTTGCGACTTCGACGGGCCTGGCACTCCTTTGGTCTGTCAGTGTAGGTATAAGAAACAACAACAACACAATCTTTACTACACTTGACACAATCAACTACTAAACACAATCACATGTGGATACTTAATAAAATTAGATGTACGCTACAGAAAGTACCCATAAGCGATGTAATTTTTCAAGTCCTAAAACCCATTTATGTATAAATGATTGCCTCCAAAAACACAGACACCAGATCAAGTTGTCAACCTGTTAACATAAAACGTGAATTAAGTCAGAGCTTCATTCAACTGCCAACAGATGGCAATAGGAGTTCTGTATTTTTTCTTTAAGTGACACACCACTGTAACTTTAACCCGTCCATGTTACCGTCGCTTACATTTATTTAGCTTGACAGAAAATGCCTCTCCTAGATAATTTCAAATTTCGGTAGGTAAGAATTTGAACAAACATTAACACGAGGTTAACATCTGATCTGGCACCTCACTCTCCAAACTTCCCCATCACGTCAACGTGAGGACATTTGAGACTAAGACAGATTTAACTTGCACCAACCCCCTCGACGGTATTTGATTCGATTCAGTTTCGAACTCCCTTCCCTCCGGTTGCTAATCTGTGACTACCAATTTTGCCACCTCGTTTCCTTCAAATTCCGTGTAAGGTAGTTTGTTAGTTGAACTTCCGTCGCATAGAAGCAATTCAACGGACTACTGGAGACGGTTCGGGACCAATTCCGAAGGGAGAGACCCTAGAACAAAACCTTTAAATTATAGATTTCCATCTTCCTTTTGCAAAACATGTTGGAAAATTTTATGGAACAGATAGTATTCACGGTATTTGGTTGATAGATATCCAAAGATTTGCCGCATAATAAATCCTGAAACCGAATTACGTCGATTTGATGCGTCTAAAACCTCTGCATGTTGTTCAAAGCTCGTTGAACATGCTTTTCATGTTTGAATGTTTTTGAATTCAGTACACAGATGAATATAAAAGCGAAGTAAATATTTCGTGCTTCTGTGCTGCATTAATGTTCACTCATTTGTACTTGAAAGACGAAGAAAACGTGAAAATATAAATACTCCTTTGATGCTCGCAATGGTTAAATGCATTCTATTTTCTCTCTGCATGAACCACTTTTATGGAAAGACTTACTGTGAAAAAGCTTTACACAGATGAGACTAAGCTCTGTATATTTAGTTATTTGTTTATTTAGTGATATTCTTACAAACGTTTCCTCATCTTAAATGTGTAAAGACATATGTGACTGAGTCTTAAAACATTATTTGGTTTGTTGCTGTACGATTTGCGTTTACTAATTACCCCTGGATCTAATGCTAGAGAGGACTTAACTTTCAAAACCAACTTTTTTAGTTATTATCCGTTTGTTGCAGACTTTATTTTCTACTAAAAAGCCAATATGCTGAGCAAAAATATTTAGTTGTAAAATGGTAATTTGGTCATTTTTTAAATAACGTCGTACTAGAGCAACACAACAGACTATTGACGACGGTCCGGGAAGGTAATTTTAATTAACGTCGTACTAGAGTAACACGACTGGCTATTGACGAAGGTCCGGGTCAATAACACGTAACTTTGAACTACGGCCAGATGATGTGGAAACACCTGAGTTGGCACCCCACTCTCTAAACTTAGTTGTGCGGAAGTTATTGAATGATAAGTGGTTAACAATTTTGGTATGTTACCATAAATTGATAGATCCCATGTGCATTAATCTTCAATATTTAAATTCACATTTGAGACCACGACTAGTTAATGTGTATCGTCCCCCTTTGTACGCGTCGGTCTTTGGTTTGATTCGACCTCGTAATCCTCTGGTTTCTAACCCGTTACTCTTCCAACTGTGCTACCGCGGTATCATTTAAGATCAGCTGTGCATTCTGTAGATGGCGCAGATAGTTTTACTAGATAACAGATATGCACGTCTTTGGTTGTTTACTTCCGTTTCTCGTATCTCGATTAACTCTCGGAAACCGACAATACCTGAAACGCCAAAAGGATAGTTTGGTGTTTTTAGTACTGTAATGTTTCCGGTTTCTATTTGGACGTAATATTACAATGAAATATTTATTTGAAAGCAATTTGGAGGTAGAATATTTACAGTTCAGTTTGCAAGGTTAAAATTCATAATTTTTTGAAGTACGATGGCACATTATAACTTGAATCTAGCGAATCTGCCTAGGAGGCAGGAGGCTCACTCAAATCTGAGAGGCTGCAGTATGCGTCTGCCGAAATACACAATACAATAGACTAAGTTCCTTCAAGTTTAAAGTTACCAAAGAAAGGTGTAGTTTTCTACTTCCATATAGCATAGTCACTCAAGGAACTACAAGTGCCAATTAGAAAGAAATATAAGTACAGTAAAACCCAGATTATTCGGGCCTCTGTTATCCGTGTTTCCGCATTAACAAAGTTATCAAATATTTCTAGGATTTTTTTTTTGGTCCAATATTTTCCCTTTTTAAAACTGCCGAAAAACTGCGGAACTCGATCTCATAAACACTCAGAAAAACAAAATCCAACAACTCTACCCCTTTACTTTTCATTGTATCACGCACTAAAAGCTATAGAAGGTGCTATTGAAAATATAGAACAACAAGAAGTGACACCAGCAATCCTGTTAACGTTAAAGAAATGTCGAAACATTTTTTTTTGCTGCAGAAAAACGATATAAAGTATCGTAAAACAAAAAACAATTAAGGACTTTTTTAAGTAAAAACTCTTTAGTTATCGTAACAATATAAATTGCATGTGGTTTATTAAAAAAATTTTGTATTTGTTAAAAGATACATTTAAACTTACACGATTTATTTTACTTACAATTTTCGCTTTAACCGAGTTAGTCTTGGTCTACATTAATTCGGATGATCGGGACCCTACTGTATAACCCTCCAACTGGGCTACTTATCTATTTACATCAAGAAACACACAGCTTGGATTAACAATGAAATATTCTACACTTATGTCGTTGTTCCAGTCTAATTTAGCTCAGAAGTTCTTATACAATCAACTAACCAGCACTTCTGTCGTTGTTGCACCGAAGAGCTTTCTTCTGCACGCAATGCTAGGTAGTGGAGCTGTTTACTGTTAAAGTTCTATCCCTGTACCCACGTTTTCGTGGTGTGGTGGATTTAAAGTTTTTTTTACCCCATTTCGTAAAACTTGTTTAGCAACCTCAAACATTAATGTTCGCGGGGAGATTTAATTTGTCATTTGCCGTGTTTATTAATTTATGACTAAGACTTTTTTTAACTGTCAAAACAGAGTCAAAATAGTTGATACGAACAATTAACAAATCTTTTATTTTCAAATTGAGTAAGAGAATAATATTTACAACAATTTGACATTGGTACTACTAACTATAAGTATAATTAGGTAGATACGTAACAATAATTATTTTTAGTTATTATTATTAATTATTTATCAATTTATGGGAAGGGGGAACACAGTAAACTTTCAGTGACAAATACTTAGTTGCTCTGCTATTTCTCTTAATTTTTACTATGGTTCTTTTTTTATTCAAAAATAAAACATCATCAACGTAAAAACATCGATGTTAAACAAACATCGGCTCCAATAAATCGATGATAAATACATCAATGCTTTTATAAAACATCGATGTCGATGTAGCATCCCTACTTTTCAGACCCTTCATCCATGGCCACATTGGTCTAAAAGTATGTTAAATTTTCTTGTAAAAATTATGTTTCTTGGTTATTTTTTTAATTTTTATAATGGTACCTTTTTTATTTAAAAATAAAACATCGACAACGTAAAAACATCGACAAGTATAAACATTGATGTTAAAAAAATCGGCTCCAATGCATTGATGTTTTTTATAAAACATCAATGTTTTGAAAACAGACATCTATGTCGCTCCTTAGCACAAAGCCCCTTCATCTGACCGTGGTACTCAATTACATTGTGTTGCCCATCGACTCTTTCCCATTGGGATTGATCCCGGACCTTCGCCACTAGTCGGTTGTGTGGCTTCAGTGCGACGTTAATTAAAATACCTACCTATCCTCGTCGCGTTGGAACGGTGAATTACGCAAAAACAAACCATGCATTAAACTCAAAATACCCATATTTGATACTTGCGACTTTGTATTTCTGGAAAAGCGACATAACCTTGGAGAAACTAAATCAAAATTAAGGATCTGATTATCAAATAACTCAAAGCATTCACAAATATGTAAAAAATTTGTTGACGACGACTGTTAGATCTCATGCAACGTATAAATTAAAACCTTTTTGCGGAAGGAAATAAGAAAACAAGAAAAAAGACTTTTTAATAAAGAAACTATCTTTTTGAATTGCAAGTGCTTATTTTTTACTATTTCTTATCGTCTAAGTTGTTTTACCATTTTCCTTCGTTAATTATGGATTTTTTTTTAGTTCCATATAAAAATTGGAGAAAAACCGTGTTTCTGGTTTAATTAAATATGTTTATAGATAGTTCTTTTATGCATTTAATGAGTTTTAGGATTAATGATACTCTTAGCTGAACCAAAAAAAATATGGTGGCACAACAAATATAGAATCATTTGTTCTAAAATTAGTAGCTATTGCATAAAAACCAAACGTTATTTCTTCGTTCTGTATCTTAGGACAACTAATGGGCTGTAATGATTAAAATTTAAGTAAACTAATAAAGAAATAAAACGTGTTCTACTTTTTTGTGTTTCAGTAAAGATAGGAGGGAAAAAGAAATTCGATTATCCTGGAAAATATGCAACAAATAAACACGTGTTTAGGAACTATGTTAAACTTTAATCTCGTTTAAGAGGCTTAAAAACTAAAATTGATATGATTTGTTTTGGTATGGTGTTGGTTGATTGGTATTGGTTTCAGATGATAGGGTATCTCATCAAGAAGATATTGCTAATTTTTATAAGATCAAGATCGGGTCTGTTTTTTTTTCTAATGACGAGACAGTATTGTAAATAACCATGTTTAAAATAAAAACTGGCAGCCACATTCTCTTAACAAAATTTCAAAAATTAAAAAATAATGTATATTTTGAAATTAAAGAAAGTTTTTCGCATATAAATGTTTTGTAGATATGAAAACTCCAAATATCGTGGCGTGCCAGTGTAAGTTAGGAGAGTGGTGTGCTAGCTTAGGTGTGTCCCCGTCATCTAACAGTGGTTCAAACTTACGTGGTGCAGTCCCTTTAACTAAGTGCTTTTTTTATTAACTACCTACCAAATATCTTGATTTATATTCTTAAGGTGTCCTCCGCGGTTCAGTAGTTTTGCGCACTGTGCTAGCAGACTGTGAGTTGGTAGCGATGCAGGTTTGATTCCCCCGAGTACTCTAGGTGTATTTCTTATGTGTATAAATAAACCTTCACTGCGTATGTCCATTTACAAGAGAGATTATCGGAGTTAACCCAACCAGTCTTCTAACTGGAACTTTACAAACATATCGCGATCTGAATACTTCATAGGTTAAAGTTATTTCAATTTTACAAAAATGTTAAATTAACAGAAATTAATACACAGAATAATTTCTTTCAATAATTAAGTAAATTTTAAGTCATCCTACCCGGCACTCCAAGGACAGGAAAGTATTCGTATATATTCACGATTTGTGGAGAGGTGATTAACTCAGAGAGACACATAGGAACAACTTTAACCCTCTGAAGGGTTCATATGCCTAATTACACCTTCTGCAGTTTACCCTACAAGCCTTTTAACTACTTTTGACCTTCTCGACCAAAAGAATCTTTCCAATTGATTCAATTCTAAAGAAATGACTAATATAATATTTCCATAGAATCCTATTTTAATGAAAGGAGCAATCGAATCATTTCATAGGATTTAATTGTAAGGAAAGTACCAACAGAATCACTCAAAAGGATTCTATTCTGAAGAAATTAACAATACAATATTTCCAAATAATCCTATTCTAAGGAACTAATTAATATAATGTTTTCAAATCCTCATATTCTAAGGAAATGAGCAATAGAATCTTTTCATAGGATTTAATTCTAAGGAACAGACCAACAGAATCGCGCTCGAAAGGATTCTATTCTAAAGAAATGAGCAATACAATGTTTCCAAATAATCCTATTCTAAGGAAAGGAGAAATAGAATCTCTTCATAGGATTTAATTCTAAGGAAAGGACCAACAGAATCACTCAAAGGGATTCTATTCTGAAGAAATTAGCAATACAATATTTCCAAATAATCCTATTCTAAGGAACTAATCAATATAATGTTTTCAAATACTCATTTTCTTAGGAAATGAGCAATAGAATCTTTTCATAGGATTTAATTCTAAGGAAAAGACCAACAGAATCGCGCTCGAAAGGATTCTATTCTAAAGAAATGAGCAATTCAATGTTTCCAAATCACCCTATTCTTAGGAAAGGAGAAATAGAATCTCTTCATGGGATTTAATTCTAAGAAAGTGACCAAAAAAAATGTTTAAAAAATTATATTCTAAAGAAATGAGTAGTATAATTATTTCCAAATAATCCTTTTCTAAGGAAATGAGCTGTATAACATTTCCAAATCATATTTTTCTTCGGAAATGAGCGATAGAGTCTTTTCGTAGTAGTCTATTATAAGGAAAGGTCTAACAGAATCGATCCAAGGAATTCTATTGCAACGAAAGTACCCATATAATCGTTACAAAAAAAAATTATATTCTAAGGTAAAAGCCATCGAAATATTTTTAAAAGTTTAAATAATTAAAGAATTCTTTCAACCAATGCATGTGTTTATTTAGTCATTTAGCGTGTTGTGTGGGCAAAGTAAAACTACACTACAAGGACATCAAACGACGCTCAGAGTTAAAAGCTTAAATTTTGACTTCTCCTCGAAAATTTTTATTTATGTGCTCCAATCGACTACAATTTGTGGAACTCATTCAATTGTTTGAAAAGCCACTGTTCAAACTTCCACTAACCATAATTTGAAACTTGAGTATCACCCCTTTGCTGAAATTAGATGGTATACGCTTGCTTGAAACGAGTCGTTGATGTTAAGATTCCATACTTACTACCAAGACACTTTATCTTCGTTCCAGTTCCTACCTCTATTTTACGGAATAAGTTTTGAAGTTATACAATTCTTTGGATGAGAAGGTGTATGTATAAGCAGTTACATTCCCTAGTGTCAGCTTACGATTTGTATAGTCTGTATAAGTTTAATTAAAATTCATAAAATTGTCTGCAACAACGATGGATGTCAAATTTAAAAAAAAAAAAACATTTCATTTTTAAACTTCTCTCAAAGGTTTCTAATTGGCTCAATTTACTGTTTGTGACTACACTAGGGTCAATACGATACAGTACAAAATATTTTTATTCAACTTCATTTTTACAGCGTGTTTACTGACACATTTGAAAATCCCTCTCGGATGAGATAAAACAATAATTTGAAATTTAAGTTTTGCTTCGAAGAAATAAACCAGGTATCATGTTATGTGATTTCTTTAAATTTTCTCAAGAAATACGTATGCTTGTGATCTTTTTTTCCGGACGTCCTGATTGAATTTTCTCAAAATCCACATGGAATATACTCGGTGCTTCACTGAATTTCACATCGTGTGTAATGTTTACTTAAAATCCAAGCAGTGAAAAACATTTTCTCTTCGTTGATTGAGAACAGCGTAGACAATAGCACCTGCTTTGAGCAATGGTCACAGAGGAGGACATCACAGCGACGTATAATTTGTGGATCCATTCATGACTGTCATGAATGATAACAAGATGACTTCAAAGGCTCATAGAAGTGGTTTATTATCAAGCTTCTTAGTAGGAGTGCATTGATTGTTGACAATTAAATCGTGTTAAAGGCAGTATTATAGTCCGGCTTTGGAGAGTTTGTAATCACGTGATGCATGATTGAATCACTGTCATATGATGAATGCAAATAAGGTATTTTCACTTAAAAAAAGTTTTTAATTTATCTTTAAAATGTATCGCCTTTTTTTTTATTTTTAAATTATCCTATAACACTCCAGGTTCTGACGCGTATCACTAACAAATAGCCAATTTACTTCGGTGAAATATAAATATATATAAAGGATATTTATAAAAAAATTGGCAGATATGGGTAGAGAGAGACGTAAAAATCAATTAATTACATTAATATTTAACACGTCAGGCTTAAATATCTGAGAAATATGATAGTATGTAGCAAAGAAAAATTGAATAGTAAAAATCAGCTGTCTACAGATTAAAAATGACATGAAATTTTAGTTTTACATTTTGTGTTCAGTTATCGTAATAATACTATCTCTGGAAAACACATTAGTAGGTGTTCCAACTATCTCCCCTGTACTTAATATCGCCTACTCCTGTTTGGAAGTTACTATGCGCGACATATATGAGTTTACGTAGTTACATTGACAGTCTAGGTCTTCAATCCGTTCAGGGAATATCCAGGTAGGTATTTCCAAATCGTAATTTCGTTTATATGACTTTAAAGTACATTCAATACTAAAGGTAGGTAGGTATGCTCTACTAGCAACTCGCTCTTAATAGTAGCTCTTAACTTCGCCTGGTGGATGGTAATAGGAATAGGGGTAGGCGATATTAGGAACCCACTCTTGAAAATTCTCTTGGGAAACTTTTTCAAGTTTGACTAGTTAACTTAAACTAACATGGGTAAAGAAGGTATATGATTACTGGAAACCAAAGTAGAATAGTTCCTAGTGATGTTCATTAAGTTTCCAGCTTGCTTTCCCAAACCAGGAGGTTGAGAGATACAGAGAAATAGTTAGAGTAGACCACATGATCCCTGCAACATAAAAAGGTAGCCATTGCTCACTTTATTTTTATATTTCCTCTATGAGTTCAACCCGGTTCGTTCGACTGAGCTCGGTTCGTCGAATTTGCTTACAAAGGATTCTTATGGCAAGTAACCCATTACAAACGATCAGCTCGGTTTGGCTCAGCTAGCTCGGTGTCGGCCTTGCATATCATTCTTCAGGTCTTATCTGTTCACCTCTAATGGATTAACAACAGGATCCGGGATAACTCGAATCAAAACACTCTTATGTCTCTCGCATAGACAACATGAAAGAAGTTGCAACTGATAGTTTTTTGCTTCGAAAACGACTGACACGAAAACGCAACTGTGAAAAATGCGCTCATGAAAATAATCGAAGAGGCTGGGTGTCAAAATGCAAGTTAAACGTTCGTTTCTTGAACGTCTGATTAATAGAATTTTTTTATGGCACAAGGGGGCCAGGTTTGGCCCAGCTGCGCCAAACTATCGTTAACTTCAAATAGAATTTATCATTAATCATCCATAAATTTAATACTAATAATCTAAGTTTGACAAAGATAAATTTAAATAAAAACATTTCAATTCAATTTTTAAATTAAATTATAAAAACTTTATGTGTAATAACAGATAAAACAGGTTTGGATGAGGAGGATTACAATTAATCATTATAATATTTGGGTTAGTAGCATCAAAGTGGTTTAGTCTAATAATATTAAAGTCAGGACATTCACTTAAATTCTATCTAATGGACAGATTGAATCAGACGTCTAACATTTCAGTGCTGATTCTGAGTGTAGTAAATACCTGTGAGTTTAATATGTACGATCTATACGCACTCTTGTCAGTTGTACCGTCGAGTCTTCTATTAAAGTTATTAGGTTTAAAGGTCTTTATACATGGTTGAATGGAAAATAAATTTATTATAAATTTGTGTACCTCATTTATTCTGCTATGAATTTTTGATGGACATTTTGGTGATATGATCCATGTCTTGGAATGGGAAGGATGGGGAGGTCTTATCATGGTATCAGCCTTTAGAACATCTAGGTTTTTAAAAACGCGGCATTATTTTCAAAGTTGGAATTCACAGAAGTTAAAACTCGTTTTGTAGGAAGTAATTCTCTTGTGTTCTGAAAATTATTAACTATTAAATGATAACCTTAACACAACATTTTTAAATGAAACTAATATGCGTAATATAAAAAGCTATTTTAACCAAATTATTTAAATGGTGTGAAAAACTACCACTTCTACTTACCTTATTCATTTATTAAAAAAACATAAACAATAATTATGAATTTGGAATTAGGCCTCAAAGTATAGTGATACTTCGATTACAGACTTGATGCATTTCTATTTTATTAACAGTTTCTCACTATTTTAAATTTGCTTTTCCATTTCATTTTCTATTAGAAGAAGTCAGCAAATATATTTTACTAAAAAAATGTCCAACAACGTTTTAAAAATTTGACAAAGCTGGTCATTACAGAACCTAAGAGGAAATCAGAGATGGCATAAACAATGAATGACATAATGCAGGATTCAAGTCGCAACATGAAAATTCATTGTGGAAAAATAGTTTAACCCCGTCACCGTCATTAATTTAACCACCGCACAAAATACCCTAGCAATATAATGCCTCCAGCATTATCCTCGCAAACTGAACTAACTAACGCCAAAAACTCATGCGCTTAAGCAAATCGACAGTACCTTTTACACGAAACAACAAAATCATCACAAGGATATACCGAAAATAAGCTACGAAAATAATCAACCTAAAAGAATAACTGAAGAATGATGTTACGACAGAAGTAAAAACGGAAAGTGTTACAAGATTTCTCCTACTTGATATACCAACTGATATCTGATCTCAGCTGACGAAACTGTAAAACTAACAACAGCAAATGACTTAAAAGTCCTATATCATAAATATAAAAGTCCTATCTAAACCCAGAAATTTCAAAATGTAATAAAATAATAACCTAATTTCCTACCCTCAAAACGAAAATGGCTCACGAAATTTAAAATAACAATTTTTATCGATAAACCAGGAATGTCAGAAATGCCTTTAAATTCGATCATACAACAAAACTGTGGAAACGAAGCAAAATGCGAAGCAAATGCGATCAAATCCATTAAATATCAGCTGCCCCAGTACAAGATGAAATTGCCAATTAGAGCATGTAACAGAGTACCCTAGTTGCCTGAAACTCTAAGACGGCAAATTTCTTGAGAGAAAATACAAAGTCCCTATAACCACGTATTCACAGAAGCAAAAATCTGTAACCCAACCTCCAAATCAACAGTATCACAAATTATACAAATTATTCAGAAAAGCAAACCAACTGACAGAATACAAAAATATAATCCCAGAAAGTAGCAAACTAATTTCAAAACAATATAAGAGAGTGAGATTCTAATTAGACCTAACTGAAGCTTTGAAAGAACAAGCACAAGATGAAACCTTGAACGAATTAGGCAAATCAATAAAAATATTCAAGGAAACAGACATCCATATAAAGATCATTCTCAAGCATTCAAAAATGTTACAAATTCAGAAAGAAGTGGAACCAATAAAAACTAAATCCAAAATCGTCACAGTCATAGAAAAAGTGATCA
Source organism: Metellina segmentata (assembly GCA_947359465.1). Taxonomy (NCBI): domain Eukaryota; kingdom Metazoa; phylum Arthropoda; class Arachnida; order Araneae; family Tetragnathidae; genus Metellina; species Metellina segmentata. The sequence goes on from OX375878.1 coordinate 2,603,620, forward strand.
ACATAAAGACAGAATTCAAGATGACTTGCACGATATAATGACGCGAAAAAACAGAAAAAAACAACAAATTCATAGAAATAATCTTAGAAATCCGTAGCTATGGGCTAATTTTTTTCGGGTTAGACCTCTAATTTATCATTACTTCATTTTCGATCTGAAAATTGTTCAGTGGAACGTAAGAAGAGTTTGTAATATACGATATAGGGCTACAAAACTTTATTCTATTGATATTTATGGGTGTATTTGAAGAAATTTATCTTGAACCAGGTAAAAAGTTTCATCTTAAAAATAAAATTGTTTTCTGAAAAGACGGACCAGACAGCAAAGGAGGACTTCTCTTCGCGTTAGAAAAATCTGTCAATGAATCTTTTAAATTTCCAGCTCTTGTCCCCAATCTTAGAATCTTATAATAATTACAACCCCGTCTCAAACAATCAATACTTAATCACCAATATCTATTGCACAAAAAAAAATTTCTACATAAGAGCTAAACTCATTTTGTACCAACACTTTGAATCCCACCCTCATTCTAGACTATTTTAACGCCCCCTTCCCACAACATTTAGAAAGCTCAGTTCGATACAAGAGGAGAAAGTCTAGCTAATTGGATACACACATAAATGATCTTTTCCTTATCAATAATCATCTTTTCACTTACATCTCCATCGGATCTAGATCTATTCTATAGAATGTAGTACAAGTTACCACCATAAATACTTACCTAAAATTCGAAGAAGATTATACTGTTTCAGTATAAGTTTAGTATCCTTTAAGTTGATGTTTGTCAAATTCTGTAATTTTGAGTTTTGTCACTTTTCTTGTTGGGATGCGATATGCTGAACTTAAAATGGAAATGAAAAACGCATCAACAGTTTTGAAATCAAAACCTTGCTGAAACTGTGAGGAACAAAATATTGAAAACCATCCGTCCAGCCCTTTTCTTGTAGAATTAATTGGACATGTGTGATTTTGCCCCGGGACGCTTCACTGGAAATCCCACCTTAGCCTTCCCTATCAATGTGTGTACGATTCCACGCTTTTATGCTATCAATTTGTACACGATGCCCATGCATTTTGAAATTTGAATGCCCGGCCAATCACAGTACGCCAGCGAGATGACGAGGCGTTTTTGAAAAGGCTAGGATATAGCTTACCTCCCATTTCTCGTGCCGATTGAAGTGACCGTTTAGTTTGTTTGTTTTTTGCGAAGTCAGGGGAGAAGAACTAGAACAACTCAACCTCCAAAATAAAAGCCTATAAGAGAGGCGGGAAGAGCAAACACCTCCTATTCGCTTGCAGTTTTTGTATCACGAGCTCGGGTTTGGAGGGATTCTTTGCGGTGACACCAGTCGCAGTTTTAGAAAAAACGAATTGGTCGTTGGAGTTTTAGTTGGAAGGAGCGCTTCCTAAGAGCTCGGAGACGCCGGTCTCACGATGTAGAGCAGTGGTCCCCAACCCCCTGGTCGCCCAAGGAACATTAAATTATTTCCATTTTATTTACTGTGGTGTATTTCTCTCGGGTTTGTGCGGTTCTGATCTATGAAATATCCACTCAAATTAGGAGGCGGTAAATCAGAACTTGAAATTTGTTCTGTTACTAGAGCTTTAATTATGATTTCTGAATTCTGTATGTCTCTATTTTCCAATCTTGACAAATGTGACAACTGTTTTCAAGTTGGCAGACAAAGTAGCTGCATTTAAAGCCAAGCTGAAGTTGTGGAGACGGCGCGCGCACAGATGCATTTTGGACATGTTTCAGACATTAGTAGGGATTTTAGACGAAACTGAGCCTAAACATTCATTCTCCCAGTTGGTGCACGATCACCTGTCTTTGCTTTTAAAAGAGTTCGAGCGCTACTTCCCAACCACAAAAGACCCACGAACTAGTAAGAAATGGATCCGCGACCCATTTGTCAACAAATCAGGCGAACCTAGCATGTCTGTGCAAGAAGAAGATCAACTGCTGGAGATTGCAAATGAAGGCGGCCTTAAAACTACGTTCGAGGCAATTACTCTGCCGGTGTTCTGGATTAAAGTCATTGCGGAATACCCTGAGATTACCAACACAGCACATAAATCCCTATTGCCATTTCCAACAACCTATCTGTGTGAAGCGATGTTTTCTGCAGTGACAGCAACTAAAACAAAACAATGGAATAAACTGGACATAAGCAACACACTTCGGGTGTCATTGTCTCCCAGATGAAACCATCTCGTTGCAAAGAAACAATCTCAGGGTTCTCATTTATTTAGAGTTCTAGTGAGTTTATATTCATTTTTTGATGTAACTGTATTTTATTTTGAAGGCATGTTTAAATACAATTAAATTAAAATTATTAAATCAAAACAATCTAAAATATAAGCAATCGACGTCCCCCCTCAGCATGCCGCGTTAAAATTATCAAACGTTGATCCGGTCCGCGGCGATAAAAAGGTTGGGGAACACTGATATAGAGCCTTGGTATTTTTTCTTGCTTCTATTCCGGTAGATATAATTGATGGGAACAATTATGGAATTTCGACCGTCCGCTAACATCTTCCCTGTAACCATCCGTTGCTGAATTGAAGAGGTCTGCCCCCAGCATCCCTATTCAAGTTAACCATCGTGTCTGACGTGACTGCCTTTGGGTGGCTATAGAAGTGGAATGTCAACGCCAGTGAAACAGAGACCAAAAAATGAAGGAAGGCTGAATCTTGGATCCTAGATGCCGACGTCTCTGAACCCGATCTGGATACATCGCCCAGAAAACAACGATAGGCAAATATTGTGTGTGTTTTCGTTTTTCTTTTACTTAAGTTCTTGCTCCTGAAACAAGTGTTTTGATATTTTTATATTTTCTCCTTTTTGACCCGTGAAGCGTCCCCCGGGTAAAAAAAATTTATAGTATGTCTCCATGTATTTAATCGACAAGAGTTTTTACAAAAAGGAATCTTGAGTAGGGTAACCTTTTAAACGGGTTGAATGAAAAATATTAAATGAAATATGTTAAATGAAATGATTTTTTGACCAAAGGGACATGTTATTCAAGAGATGTTTGTAGTATTTTTTGTGTTTTAGTTTTAATAAATGTTTAGATCTTTAAAGATTTGTGTTCTTTCCCCCTTAATGAGTGAAACTTAATTTCACTGTTTTTACATTACACAACTCCATCAACAATTACAGTCCGTAGAACCTTTTACACAGGGTATTGCTCACAATGCAATGTAATTTAAAGTATCATCTGAACCCAAAGATCAAATTGAAATTAAATTTAAAATAACGCCACAATAAAACTAAAAAGATTCATAATATTTAAGAACATCTCAAATAGATGTTGAGCGAAATAAACCTCACAAAATTTACCAAATATCAACGAAATTATTATTCAAGCAAATGAACTAAGTGAAACATCTAAAATGTTTAGCCTTGCGACCGATCACGAACTAATTCCAACTTGAATATAACCCCTCTGAAACATATCTTGAGGTACTTACGGGCTGCATGAACTCAAAGTACCCTAGTGATTTATTCTTTTCCCGTGGGGTTTAATAGTTATGGTAAACATCACACATAATCGCGACACCAGATTGTCCTAGCGATATTTCTATTTTTTCTTTCCATTCCTTCCTTTCATAATTACTTGACATTATATGTCTTGTGCTTGGCGCAACTATGTCAAATATGGCCATTCACATCATAAAATTCAAACCCAACCTACCAACTCTTAATTACGGAGGACAAGGAACTACAAATACGAATGTCGAATTCTCTCTCGACGAACTATAAAAATCGATCATAAGAACAACGATTTCCATTCCAGGAGAAAACAAAATTTCTGGAATTCTTTTTAAAACATCTGACTGAACCATCTTTCCAAATTATTAAATAGTTATAATCATATTGGTCAAACCAACGATTTCCCAAACCGCTGGAAAACAACTATTCACAAACCATATAAACAAATCAAAAGAAATTAAATCATACGATCAATTGCTCTAACTTTGGTCCCCACAAAAATCTTCGAAAATATGATAATACGTCGACTTATAGGAAACACAATCCTTAAAGAACCGTTTGAAAATTCCAATCTCTGATTTTTACTCTTTAGAGACAGTAACTATTTGATAAAAAAGAATTTATTAAAAATTCAAGCAGCATATAATTCTATTAATATAGGTTAACGCATGGGAAAATGTATAAAAAATAGCGTCAAAGATGGAACTGCTCAAGGGATCTAGTCCAATGGATCCAATTGATCCATTTCTTATATAAAGGAATATCAAATTGAAAAAAATCTATTTCCAAAGCTCACTCCTCTCGACAAGGCTTAGTGCAAGGTGGCGTTCTATTAGCATTTTTATTTACGATGTATACGAAAGATTTGTATGAAACCAATCTTCACAGACTGAAAGGTATATATGCAGACGACATTTTTACTATTTTTCTCTACTGGAACCATTCTTATAAATATTGACCTCTAACTCAAAAACACACTTGACAAAATTCTATAGGTACAATTATTGGAAACTGGAAATCCGTCCTGACAAATGCAATTCTATCAATATTTCCTACAAGCGAGAGAGATCCAAACTATTCTTTATGAGAACCCCTTGAACGACCCAACTAAAATTTCTTTATGTTATATTCACCAACAAGAGCATTCTAACCACATTTTAACTACATTTGTACTATGGTGTCGTAGCTCCAAAACGATAGCGTGAAAACAGTACGAATCGTACACAAAGAGAAGACATCCAACAACTAAGATATTTAAGTTCTTATCATTCCAAGACATACACACAATATTTACATCATAACATTTGCATCATTACACAAATACATAAAAATATACATTCTTCCAGTCCATCACGGTGAACAAGCCTCATCCGCTACTTCTGGCTCTTTTTAACCGTCTCTAACGTCTTCTCCAGCGTGCTCTGCCGCAGTCTAAAAATAACTCAACGGTAAAAATCAAAAACCAATCCGAGATCATCTGGACGAACACCACCTGCAGAGAACGCTCTATTTCACCTTCCGATAACACAATGGAGTAGGCACATACCCTGCAAGTGATTATTCCTAAAGGTCAAGCACAACAGAGTTTCTTACGATATCACACTACCAAAGCTTCCAAATGAATTAACTTATTAAAAACGCTTTACAACAATAGTAATGGGATAAAATCCAGATACCTAACATCAATTGGCTCCCTCCTGCATCCAAACTCCTTTTGAACGACGGCAACCACTTTTTAAGCGAGCAAATTCTAGAAAAAGAAAGTTTAGAAGTGGCTTGTAATTCAGTTTTAGGAAACATTCTTGTCTTACCAAGAGAGAGAGAGAGAGAGAGGAGAAAGATGGCCCCTATAACTTACTCTCAGAAAAGAAATAAACAAATCAAATCTATCAAAAAGAATCACCCAAGATTGCATCTCAACTTCGGAATCCATAATATTTTAATTGCTTAAAATTTCTCCTTTAATATCAACATTACAAAATTCAAAAGCAAACCAAAAGATCAAAATTATCCCAATTTTCAACATATAGCAAAAGCATTTAAAAATCTTGTCATTAATCTGTAATAATTCAGTGGAATTTATCTTTCCACCTAATTTAAAATTTCTCAATATCAAGAAATTTGAAGATAAAAATAAAATTCCAGAAATCATTTACCCGCTGTTCCAAGAATTCGAAAACAGCATTTAATGATTTATATACAAGACATGCTACAAAATCGATTACTTTCACGTAAATAGCTTGTTGGTCGAAAAAAGTTATTTTATTGTTGGAAAGAATAACATCAAAACCATTTCCATTGCAGAAGCCTTGGCAATTTACCAAACAACAGACGACATAAGTATGACGTATGTATTTTAATCGCACTTCACGCACTAGAGCAAGACAATAGGCTATTAGACGACTTAAGAGTTCCAAAAAAAAAAAAACTACTCTAGTTAAAAAAACTATGCTAATATTTGAAATCGATAAGGAACTGAAGAATGGGTGCATACAAATACATCTCGACTTTAGGAAACAGCACTGTTTGCAATATATCTGTATACTAGAGGGCCCGCCCACCCCGGAGGATTGCTTGGCAATCCTCATTGGTTCGCTGTGCGAACCTATGGGAGCGAGAAGCGAGCATAAATGAATACATGTGTTCTAGCAGAAGGAATTGTTCACAAAATATGGTATTCCAAAACAAAAAATATTTTTCGAACATAAATTTGTTTATGTTGGAAAATGTTTATGAAACATATTTTTTAAATGTTTGTACAGAAAGATATAGAGTACCTGGAATCAGAATTCAAATGAAAACTTCGAGCAAATTTTCACTCGAAATGTGAGAGCTGCTTTGGAAATTGAATAACCAGCATGTTGTTTGTGTGTACATTTCCCCAGCCCTCGAGCCATTTCCACGTTTTCATTGAGTTTGTTGTTGGCACTGAAAAGTGCAGTTTTTTTAATGGCCCTGCGAAGACCCTCCCCCTTCTTTGATCTGTATTATAAACTGCACCAGCTCGACTGAAATTCATTTTTTTGCAACAAAATTTCATCCAATAACGCTAAAAATTCGATTGAGGGGTGAGGATTCTTGGTATACGAACAATCGTACAGTGTTGCCAAAACGCGATAACAAATAACTTTTTTTTGTGTGACACGTAAGAGAATTATATATAGAGATAGTCAGGCTAGAAAATATTTTATCAACCGAATGCAGAATTATGTAACTTTTTTTACCATAACCTCATTGTTCCAATTAAATCTTGAAGACCCATCGGTAATTTGGTAATTTTTCAATTAACGTCGTAACAGAGTAACACAACGGGCTATTGACTACGGTCCGGGATCAATCCCCTAAGGGAAAGATCCGAGGACAACACCACGTAATTTTTGAGCCACGGTCAGATGACGAGGGAAGGCTCATCGGAATATCACACGTGTAAAGATTCTTTATATCATATTTACTTATTTTCGGGAAATACAGGAATGAACGAATACCTATTCCAAGCCTAAAAAATTCAAGCACAAAGAATTGGTAATTTCTGCAATCAGATGACTAAATTATTTGAATATGAAACTAAAAGAGGTTGGTAGCTGGGGTATGTATCTTAACTAATATCGCATTGGAGCAACACATCATAGTATCGGCGACAGTTCGGGATCAATCCTGAAGGGAAAATCCGACGACAACACCTTGTAATTCTGTAATTCTTTTGTTGCTGCTTCAACGGGCCTTTATTGGGAGGGAGTTATTAAATATCCTCCCATGTTGTTAGCTAGAACCTATTGAAAATATTTTTATGCTAACTTTAAGCTTTATGGAAATCTGTACAGTGAACAAAAACTCAAATGAGTTTGCGTTTATGGGTATTCAAATGGGAATTCAAATTTAATAGACTGTGTTTGGTATAACAGCTATAGAATCTGGCTTACGTCACGGTTTCGATTAAGAATTGAACAACAACATAGCTTCAAAAAGTGTGAACATTCCTTCAAAGAGTGTGATCAACATGTCGACTAGTAGTAAAGTGGCAGTTCTGTGAAAATTGATTAAATTTTGGCATCTTATCGTATTTTTGCCGATGTAAAATATTATGACAGAGCAGTTGCGTGACCATTTCTATAGGATGACACCAAAAATTGTGACATCGTAAAATCAACTTGGATCAGTCTGATCCGCTCAACATATAATCAATGTGTGGTCTCCAATACCGTGAGTCAATGAGATAACGAATGTTTGTTTCTACCTAGCATACACGACAGTTGTTTAAAGCCGCGTTTACACGAGGCGCAAAAGAAGCAAACCTGTTTTCCTATCAGGCCAGAAGGTTCGGGGGTTGTGGGATACTTGACGTCATAGCCTACCGATTCCGTTAGAAGTTCGATTGTCAGGCCTACTTTTAGAGCAGTGTTTATTGTCACATCCATGTGGATTTCTATTCATGAATAGTGCGTTGTTCTTTTTTTTCGGAATTAAGTTGTGTCGAAGTATATCTGGATTATTAGTCTAAGAAAGTAAGGTTTTGTTTTTCTCTTCATTTCTATTTATTGTGAACATTCCTTAGTGGTTCAGCTGATTACATTGTAACACGTGTTGATGTTCTTTCTGTAGTGAAAAACATTTCTTTTCAAAGTTTTAATTTTAATAGATTTTAACAGTTTAATTTTAATGAACATTGATATCATAATTACATTTTTGGAGGTAATTATTTATGCATTACTGGGCTTTAGAACTTAAAAAATTGCATCTTATGGATACTATTTGTAGCATTCATCTAATTGTATTAGTATCCACAAGTGATTGTTTAGTAGTTGATTCTGCCAAGTGTAGTTGTAAGGATTGTGTAAAGTAGCATACATCTGATTGAAAGTCAGTTCAAAATTTACTGTCACTGAAGACCGTGCAGTTAGAGCTGATGGTAGCGAGTTGGTGGTTCTAAGAAAAATTCCGAAGTTAACAAAGGATGCATATCCATCAATATTTCAAAAACAAACCTCTTACTTTTCCTATGAGCCATATAGCAGTAAAATAACTCCAACTAAACGGTTGAATGCCATAAAAGAGCGAGAAGAAAGAAAGTTTGCGCAATTTTGATATTATTGCTTCATTTGAAAATTCTCTAGATACATATGTTAAGAAACTTGGTAATGAATGGCAAAACATTATCACCGAAAATGTTGTCTTATGTTACAGGCTAGCCGTTAACCAGTGTCCTAGTATAAATGTTTCAATGAAAATTTATAAGGATTTAAGAGTTGAAATTTGGCATGCGTCGGTGTTGCTGAAGATCAAATATTTCCAGTTTATAATGGGAAAAGAAAATAAATGTGATCTTTGGACAAAATTTGATTGTTTGTTGAATTGGTTATAGCTGGGTTAAGCCCAAATTATGTTTCAAATAAGGAGAATGTAGAAAAAGCCATGAATTTCATTAAAGAATCGTGTTCACCGCAAAAGAAGATAGCAATGAGGTTTTGCACTTAAATATAATAATTGAACAATTAGTTTTAACGTTGTCTTCAAAGCCTGTATATACAACAAAGTTTCTTTTTCTGGCAGCTAAATTTTATTTTTGTTATCCTGCAACTTACAGTTTCATCAGGAAATCTAAAATTTTACTTTTGTCTCATCCTGTGTACATAAAACAATTATCAAATGTTTTGTAGGGCATTAGTAGTGTCTCATATGATAATCGTATTGTGTGTCTTCAAAAAACAAGTGAATTGTTATCCCCTCATGAAAAACTAATTTGCCTTCTTTTAGACGAAATTTGTGTCAATCCTAGTTTGACATATAATGGATGGAAACTGCTAGAAAAAGCAAAAAATACAAGCCAAAAAGCCAATACGATTCAGGTGTTCATGGTCACCTTACTGTTTTCCAAATATGAGGATACAGTAGCCTTAGTTCCCATGAGAAACCAAACAGCTGATGACCTTTATTCCCATACCATAAAAGTTTTGAAACTGCTGAATGACTGTAAGTACGAGGTTTTATGTTTCATTTCGGACAACAATAGAATTAATCGAAATATGTTTACTAAGATGTGCCAAGGAAACCTAATTAATGGTATTCCAAATCCAGTACAACCTGAAAACAAATTATTCTTTTTATTTGGTACTGTACACATAATTAAATCAGTGAGAAATAATTGGTTTATTGAAAAATTGCTTGAAGAAATTTTGCATTTTCTTTCATCTGATAACCATTTTAAAATATATGCTGCTAAACTCTAAGATCTCAAAGATATTTATGAATCTGAAAAATCAAATATTGTTCAAATCAAAAATTGTACCAAAATGATCTCAGAAAGTTTATTGTCACACAACATTTGAAAGACAAAAGGTGTTACTCGCCTTGAATATATTTCATGAAACTAATAGTGCTGCTCTAGCTCTTGAAGCTGAAGAGAAAGTTAAAGATAACATGGGAAGTAAGGAATTCATTGATTATTGTTAATTTTAAAAATTTTGGGAAAGGTAAGAAACTTAGAAATTATTTTTGTGATCTAATTAGGAGTAAAATTCAGATAAGTATGAAATTTTTGAAAAAATTCTAGATTTGGCTTGTTTCTTGGAACAACATTAATTTATTAGCTTTAATTGAAAGGAAAGAACTAGGATTACAAGGAAAAGGTGGTAAATTGTCAAAGGAAAACATTTTGCCCTTCAGTTCACAACAAAATCATTAATAGAAATGGTAATTCATGTTTTCAATGTGCGTACACCAGAATACATATTATTAGGAAAATTCCAAACAGATAGTATTAGGGCAATATCGTCAAATATCTAGGGGAAATTGTAATGTTTCATGCTTACAAATATATTTGAATCGGAAAACAAGTTAAAAACTTTTATTTGATCAATTTTTTTAGAGAAAAAAGAGGCATTTCAAATGTAATCTTTAGAAGTCTTTGAAGCAATTGCAGAAACTTCAGATTATTTTGAAATTGATGAAAAATTATATGAAGTTTATGACACTCATACTGTTGTAGAAATATCGTCAGAGGAAATTCCAGCATTTATATATGTGTCAGGATAAGTTGGCAATCAAGTTAGCAAAACACTAGGTTGTTATATTTGTAAATCAAAAGTTATCACTACAAAAAAATTTAGAAATTGAAACTGAAACTGCTTGCAAATATGTATCACTTCTAAACCGGAAATTCTTGTAGAAACTTTCAAAATTTTTAAAAAATTGATTCGAAAAGAATTTGAAGACTAATTTTTAAAATCAAAGAATCAAAACCAGAACTTAGAATACCTTATGCTTGATAAAAAGGGAATCGACATGTTCTATTCCAGATATCTCATGTGTCTGTGGAAATAGTATGGGCGCAGTTGTTAAGCAATGTATTTCTGTTTCAGCGGACGTATTTTTAAACAATTACACAAAAGTTTAAAATGACCAACTTAAATCTAAAAGTTTGAAATGAAAATTAACAACATTAACCGATTAATCATTTAGCAGTTGAAGAAAATATGCCTATTGAGGAACCCGCCTTCGAAATTTTTAAAAGGGGTAGAGCATCCAGAAGCAGTACCTCTAGGGTGATGTGTAAAGTTGTTTTAAGTATTAAAGTTTTTATAATAAAATATAACTGTATTGGAGTTTTTTTATATATTTCTATCAGCATATAAATTTCTATCAGCATTTATCCTTTTCCCTCGAAGGAAAGGGGAGTTCTTTATTTTGTATTAAATGTTTCTAAAGCAATTTTTTCTCGTTATGACTGCTGAAATTACCAAATACTAGCAGAGTCCATTGCCAAAATCAAAACACATGCTTTGACTCAATTTAAATAAAAAAAGATTGGTCTAAAGTTTATGAGATATAAGTTGTTATGCATGTTTGTGTTATGCATGGGTTATTTTTTCACACAATGCTTTTGTTACTAGCTCTTTTTCAACTTTAAAAACTCACTCAGTGATGAGCATCTGCCGTAAGTCGTATCAGCATCTTAACTAAGGAGAGGCTGTCGATTGTGACGTCACAAATCGAACCTTCAGGCCTGATGGTATATTTCGCGCACGGTCTCGGTTTACACCGGAGTTGCAAACGCGTCCCCCTCATAACATCGAATGTATTCCAAGAAACGGCACTAAATATATCATCAATATCTTGTGTCGGGGCGGTAATTTTGTGAGTTTGCAACCCCAAATTTTTTTTCCACAGGGAGTCGGTAAAGATCAAAGGACTGCGACTTTTGGAAGTACGTTTCTCCGAGACAAAATTTGGGATGAAAATGCTACCCTATTTCGTCCCCTTTCGATATTGCTGACAATCTTCTCTCTCTTCTGCCTTTCGGCATCCCGCGGTCGCTCACTCCGTCTTTTGTTCGCTCTTTGTGATAGTTTGCCCTCATCACTAGCCTCTCGCTTTTAACGATGGTCTCACCCTGTACCTACTGGATGCCCGTTGTTTCGAAAAATTTACGCTGACTGCTGCTGCAAGCACAGCATCCTCCCACTCTACATCTTGATGAATGGTGATCACTCTTCTCTACATAGGGGTGAGAAGAGTGCTCACCCCTTTGCGTTGTCGGTAAAAGTCGACAAAACGTTTACACCGAAGTGTGTCGAAAAGTGGACGTAAATCGTCTTCGTCACAAAAAGAAAGAGAAAAATATTTGCAACTCCAGTGTAAACGCGGCTTGAGGGACACGTTGCAACTAGTTTTGGTCATGATCAGGTGCACAGAAAAAGGTTACCTTTTTTCACTCTACTTTATATTTCCTCTATGTGGCTTTAACTAGGACTCAATATCATCAAAACTTAATTCAATTGAACAAGAATCGATTATCCATTAGGTTAATCTATAATAATAATAATGTTCAATTTTTAAGCCAACGGAAAGCTTAAGCCTAAACTCCATCACTCAATTTGAGTTGCTCCAGTGGGACATTAATTAACTACCTGCCTACCATCCCTCCATATTTCAAAATTTTCTTGTCTCGGGCACCTTGTCCGAACAGAAATCAATGAGATGGGGAAAAATGGGGTCATCGAAAAATAATACAAAGTATTCGCCATCCTGTTCTTTTCCTGCTGGAAAACGGAAACAATGTTCTAGTTCGTCCCATGTCGAGGAAGAGATAATTTAGCTTGATTAGTTACTTGAGAGTTGAGTATCAGGACCAATTACACCCACCTTCAGTAATGAATTTTCTGACACAGTTCCGTCAGCTTAAGCACTGATTAAAGAGCGGTGAACTATTGGTAAACATTTTAAGGCAACGAGACTGGTTAGTATGAGGGAGATTTTCGGTGCAAACACCCACACACAAACCAGATGGAAAGTGAAGATTTTACTTTCACTGTTCAAATGCTCTCATGATACATATCACGGTAATCTTAAAATGTTATTTATCGCCCTTTTGCAACATTTGGCGTTTAATATAATCGGTGTTAGCCTATCAACTGTTCCTTTCCCCCAATTCAGATTTTATTCCTGTGAATTTCTGTTTTAGGTACTTGAGTTAGACGACTAGAGCAGCGCGACTGGCTACTGGCGGTGGTCCGGGGTCAATCCCTGAGGCTATTCAGGTAGGTAGGTAGGTATTTTAATTAACGTCGTACTGGAGCAACACAACGGGCCATTGAATTTTGTGGTGACAGACACTGCCACCACAAAATCCTTGAAGTGATGGAATTTCTCAGCTCCAACATTGATTTGTGCTGAGAAGTCTAAGCCGAAAGTTCTCATCGAAACTTTTATAGGTTATTTTGGCTGTCTGACTTCTGTATTTAACATTATTATTTTCTTTTTTTTTTAAATGATTTTATGTTTTTTTTGTTTGGATTTTTTTTTTGTTTATGTTTATGTTTTTTTTTTCTGTTTTTGTTTTTTCATTTTGTTCTGTGTCAATTTTTCAAACTTTGTCATCCTCTTCTTTTGTCATTTTGTATTTTTGTGCTTTCAAGTTTTGCCCTTCACTTGCCTTTCCCCTTCTGCGTACTTAAATGTTTGTTGCATGTATTGTGGATTGCTCAGCTCTCACTTATTCCATAATCTTCTCCGTAAGGCTGACTATACAGCTGAAAGACGCACAGGTGAAACAGTGTCCGCCTACGGCGTCCAATCCAATTGACGAGGGTCCGGGATCAATCCCTGAGGCTAGTCAGGCAGATAGGTAGGTATTTTAATTAACGTCGTACTGGAGCAACACAACGGGCCATTGACGAGGGTCCGGGATCAATCCCCAAGGAAAAGATATGATAAGGTGAACCACGAAAGCATTATGACTAAATTTTGTGCGTTCGAGTTGGCGATTGTTGCTTGCTGAGTATATAAGTGCCTGATACTCAGTGAACGCTGGATAACAGTATGGTCATTCAAATAATTGTTGATTGGGTGTCTGCTTTGTTGCGTTGTGTAGTATCAGATACTTTGTACACGGCATTTTGGCAATCGTTAATCCTAAAGACCAATTACTTAGATACTACCATTGTAACCATCATGGTAGTCTAAAGCGAATAAAACATGCTTCCGCTGCAGTTTCCCAAAACAATTGTTTCATAAATGGTTACTACAGATAGTAAATCTAAAATTTTGTGACTAGAATGTAAAGAAATGTACGCTTCTAATAATAATATTCATTACCTACAATAACGGACCGGACACCAGCGAATTTTCATAAAATCCGACTACTTGTTTGGGAGTGTTTTTCTTGGTATGGCCTGGGACTATGCATGTTGTTCCTGGTCAATTGAACGCCGACGCCTTCATGAACATTTTGGACAATCAGGTTCTCCCTACGCTCTGGCAATTTTATGGAATGGACGAATGTTACTGCCAGGATGACAACGCTCCATGTCCTATTTCAGCCTCTGTCAAGCAGTGGTATCAAGATATGGATGTAAACCGTATTCCCTGGCATACTCATATTCCCAACTTAAAGCCCGTAGAACATTTGTGGAACGCAATAGAGCGACGCTTACGGACCGGGGAACCACGTACGAAATCTACAGCTGAGCTGGAGACATTCTTGCATCAGGAATGGACACTAATACCCATAGCTGTGTATCATAACCTTGTTGAAAGTATGCCCAGAAGGGTTGCTAGTGTAATTGCGGCACATGAGGGACCATCCCCCTATTAAATCATGTATTATTTCCCTTATACCATCACATCTTGCTGTCTGGTCTGTTATTGTAGAATAATATATGTTCATTATCGGGAGGGGTGGGGGAAACGAGCCACCTTCTTCATTTAATTTTAACATTAGAGAAAATGAAAACAAAGATGCCATTCCACAGGAAATAACGTCTCCGTATATGTGTATGCATAAATTTGCATAGGGGGTGCTGATTTCATATTAAATTTGGCACCAACTTTATAATGTCAAAAAGCAAACCCTTAATTAAACACAACATTTCGAATTTGTATCCAAATTTAACTTTATCTCCGAAGTTTCATGTCATTTGATCCAGCCGTTTCGTAATTATCAGTATAGAGATGTTGAAGCTCCTATTATTAAATCAGTTTCCAAGACTTTCATTGATATCGTCCAAAACAATATTTATTTAGGGCTGAACTTTTGCACATGTTACTATTGAGGTTCCCAACTAAAAACTACTTCATGCCTTATTCTATAAATAGTTTTAATTTCCAATACTAATTATTAAATTAATATTTTCGAAAACATTCCGAATAGCGACCTTGATATGTTTTGATAGAAATCGATTAAGAAAGACTATCTACAAGACCATACCAAATTTCAAACCTTTCCTACATATAGTTTTTCCACTCAACTTAAATTTTCCCGTGATTTTAGGGGCGATGATCCATGAAATGGACAATAGCTTTAACATTGAATACAACGAAAGCAAACTCATTAAATTTCATATTTATACCAATTTGATTGATACTTCCAAACGGTGGTGTTGGAAATTTGTTGTTTACACAAAATTGGATTTGAAGACGGACTCTTGTGCAATTATTCTGCACTTGAATTTGAAAAAAAAAAAAAAACCTTTTTTCTGTAAAACTTTCATTGTGTGTATGTCTATTACTTGGTATTGTATGCCTTGCGTCGTAGCATGGCCAAATATGGCCCTTGCGCCATAACCCTCCCCCCCCCCTCCCAAAAAAAAACTATCTTGTTCCCAATCAATATTTTTCAATTTACTCTAGCATGAATAGTGCCCGAAATAAGGCTGTGTGATTCGGGTTTTTTTGTTTTGTTCACATGGAATATAAAAGACTAGCACGGAAAAGAGAATTAAGTTAAATATTCATACAAATCTTTTTCCCTCGCTAACAAAATTAGAATAACATTATTTGCATAATGATTTCTCTTCTCAGCTAAACAGGGTAGTTATAATTATTTTTTTTCGCTTTTTTAATTAAACCGTCTAATTACTATTTAACTCACTTCTCCCACAGAACTCGATTGCGAGGACTTCACGCGATAGCTGTAAAAAGCTTTTATTTGTAATAGCGTGACTTCCGTGAGATGTCCAAATATCAGTGCTTAGTTTTTTTCCACTAAATTCAATATTAAATTAAGTTTCATTTCTGCTACACTGCAATGTAATCGAACGGATTCGAGTGCTCGTCATCCCTTAATAATTTCTAAAAACTAGGGGGCTACCGCTCCATGCTCGCTGCCGCTCGACAACCCCCGGAACTGCTTATGCAGTTCTTTCGGATCGCTTCGCTCGCCACATCGGACACTAAAATATTTAAGTCTAACTTTATCACTATCACAGAAAAAATAGCATCATTAAGTGAATTCATTCGTTAACTAGAAAGTGCTCTAGTAAGATGTTAAATAAAAATTACCTTTGGTTGTAATTTTCCCGTGATTTTAGGGGCGATGATCCATGAAATGGACAATAGCTTTAACATTGAATACAACGAAAGCAAACTCATTAAATTTCATATTTATACCAATTTGAT
Source organism: Metellina segmentata (assembly GCA_947359465.1). Lineage (NCBI taxonomy): Eukaryota > Metazoa > Arthropoda > Arachnida > Araneae > Tetragnathidae > Metellina > Metellina segmentata. The sequence continues at coordinate 2,620,007 of OX375878.1, forward strand.
TGATACTTCCAAACGGTGGTGTTGGAAATTTGTTGTTTACACAAAATTGGATTTGAAGACGGACTCTTGTGCAATTATTCTGCACTTGAATTTGAAAAAAAAAAAAAAACTTTTTCCTGTAAAACTTTCATTGTGTGTATGTCTATTACTTGGTATTGTATGCCTTGCGTCGTAGCATGGCCAAATATGGCCCTTGCGCCATAACCCTCCCCCCCCCCTCCCAAAAAAAAAACTATCTTGTTCCCAATGAATATTTTTCAATTTACTCTAGCATGAATAGTGCCCGAAATAAGGCTGTGTGATTCGGGTTTTTTTTGTTTTGTTCACATGGAATATAAAAGACTAGCACGGAAAAGAGAATTAAGTTAAATATTCATACAAATCTTTTTCCCTCGCTAACAAAATTAGAATAACATTATTTGCATAATGATTTCTCTTCTCAGCTAAACAGGGTAGTTATAATTATTTTTTTTCGCTTTTTTAATTAAACCGTCTAATTACTATTTAACTCACTTCTCCCACAGAACTCGATTGCGAGGACTTCACGCGATAGCTGTAAAAAGCTTTTATTTGTAATAGCGTGACTTCCGTGAGATGTCCAAATATCAGTGCTTAGTTTTTTTCCACTAAATTCAATATTAAATTAAGTTTCATTTCTGCTACACTGCAACGTAATCGAACGGATTCGAGTGCTCGTCATCCCTTAATAATTTCTAAAAACTAGGGGGCTACCGCTCCATGCTCGCTGCCGCTCGACAACCCCCGGAACTGCTTATGCAGTTCTTTCGGATCGCTTCGCTCGCCACATCGGACACTAAAATATTTAAGTCTAACTTTATCACTATCACAGAAAAAATAGCATCATTAAGTGAATTCATTCGTTAACTAGAAAGTGCTCTAGTAAGATGTTAAATAAAAATTACCTTTGGTTGTAATTTCTGGCACACTTACAGAACAGCATTTGTGTGACCGTTCTGTGACGACTTCACAGCTGTGTGGTGGGAAATTGCTGAACAAAAAGTACGAAGTCAGTACTGCTTTCTGGAGTTTTTTTTTACTGATTCCTTTGTACATTATTTACATACGTTGATGAAGAGTTCAGATAAAAAATTGCCCGTACTGGGACTTAGTCGGTTCCCTTCCTGGGACCTCTTAGTCTTGCTAAATCAACCGCACCGTTGAAATCTCAGCGTAGTCTGCCCTCTTGTTCTCTCCCAACTCGGGTAGGCCAAAAGTGGTGGGGAACGTCCTCTTTTCTTTTTGGACAAAGTTCTCCTTGACGGGCTTTCCAAAAGATTCCAGAATGTTCTAGCACCGCCGAGACGAGTTATCTGAAATCCCTCCGACCCCCGGAGACGTCGGCATAGATGAAAAAGCCTCGACTCTCTTGAGAACAGGCACAGCACCCTGGTGTCTGGACTGCCTGAACGCCTCCAAAAAGAAAGGGAGAAAGAGTGTGGACGCGTTGTCACAGTTCCTTTTGCGACATCCCGGACTTACTTTTCAACAAGATAATGCCCGGCCGCACACGGCACATGTTGCTATGAATTGCCTTCAAGCTTTCCCAACACTTCCTTGTCCAACTAGGTCTCCCGATCTCTCTCCCATGAGCAAAATTGGGAAGTTATGGGAACGCGAATACAACCATCCCGGAATTCCACAGGAGACCATCCGGGAACTTTTTTAGTCTGTGCCACGGAGGTTGACCGGCGCCTTATTGTCCCTTTGTAACGGCCAAACTCTGGACTAAATCATTCAATTGTTCATTTTTAATCGTTTGTTTTTGTATGTATGTTCTCCACATCCACCCATTTTTATCACAATCGGACAGCTCATTCTTGGTGCGTCGATGAGACAGAGTGTACCTACCGAACCTACCTGAACAACAAAAACAATTAACCAAATTGTATCAAAGAGCTGAAAATACGAATGCTTGCTTTGAGCTCAATATTCATTCTCAAATTCATTTTAGACAAAATATTTTACGCATAAATCAAGCAGAAGCCTTGCTTGCTTTTTACGTTCTGAGAGTTCACACTCAAATTTACTGCAGGATTCAAAATTGTTTGTATCCTGCAGTGAATTTCTTTACTAGTTCGGAACAAGGAAATATTATAATATAAATTTCCATATGGTCGTATAGAGTATGTGATATCTGGCCGCTGTTGGCGATTAATTTAGGAGAGTTCTTGGCGACAAACCTCCCTGCATGGAAGGGTTGTCATAGAGAAAATTGCATTCGGATATTTGCCTCGGCTGAGAGAGGCTCTTTTGTTTTTGAGGTGCGATGTACTGCACCGGATGAAATATTTGTCTTTGAGTGTGTGCTCTTTTTATCGTCCAATTAAATTGTTAATTTTACAATCTCGTGTTTGATTATTGAAGGAGGAGAACATCACAGAGGATATTTATTTATTTCTATATTTTGTTAAGTCTATGGTTAGTTATCATGCAGGAAAATATGTATTTTGAACTGGACCCGTTTTATCTTAGTCTAATCCACAGGTGGCCACCCTTTTACATACCGTACGACAATTTTTTTTCACATACGAGTTCAGATGCGCCATAAAACTCAAGCACCTATTCTACCTTCTTACGTTCAGCCCTAAAGGCCTTACAGAGTCACTGCTTTTCCCAAAAACAATGTGAGAATGTCACAATGGACTCGTGGATCTGGCTGAAAGAAACAAAGTGTCTCTTATCAGCGTTCCAGGCAATTGTGGCATTGAAGGTAATGAAATGGTAGACCCATTACAAAACATGGATCTGAAACGTCATTTATTGGACCAGAGTCTGTTTTAGGTCTACCTTACGATTTGGTTAGAGGGACTATCAAAGGTTTACTTCTCGCCGAGTTTTACCATACATGGCTTCAATCTAATGATGAAAGACAAGCAAAAGAGCTCAATCAACAATAGATCGAGGGAACTGCTGAAATTGAGCAGGAAAGAATTGAGGCTATCTATGTGTCTTATGACTGGCCACTGCACACTGAATAGACACCTCAACCTTATGGGTGTTGTAGATGACCCATAATGTAGAGGTTGTCAGATGGTAGAAGAGAGTCCTAAACATGTATTGTATGACTGTGATTTTTATTCTGCACAACGATTTGAATGTCTGGGATACCATTGTATCGAACCCTGTTAACTGTCAAACACTCCAATAAGTATTTACTGAAATTTATTTAAGCAATCGGTCTTAAGTGGATCAGCAGATCTCAGTACAATAAACTATCAGTCGCGGTGCTGGCATTCTTCGGATTCACCCCAAAATAAATCATAAGTCACCTTATTACGTCCATGATTGGTGTTGAAAATAGAGATAGGGGTAGGATCTGCTTCACTTAGGGGAAACTACACTGATGTCCAAAATTAAGGTCACAAACACGTTTTTCAAAGTAAATCAAAATTGCTAAAAGAAAATTTAATAAAATTTGTATTTTATACATTTTGAAGAACGGGTAGCAAAACCTTAGCCTCCAGTTTGGAAAAAATAATGTTTGGCGTTAGTTTTGTAGAACAACGTGAAATTTGACTGTTTAAGCATCTGGGATTTTCTCTTTTAGTGTTGTGAATATTGCGTTAAAACCCACAAGTTTGACTGTTTGTAATGATAATGAGTTCTCATCATCGTTTAGTTATTTAATGAGACGGAGAACCATTGGCAGGCTTGAAGCTGGGCGGTCTCAAGCAGAGGTGGCTCGATGATTACAAGTGGCACCAAGAGTGGTATCCAGGTTGTGGAATCAATTGAAAACAAGTGTAACTATCACCAGGAAGCCCGGCCAAGGCCGCCCAAGAGCGACGACACCTGCACAAGGTCGCTACTTGGCATTAAGTGCACGACGGCTTATGCAGACAACGGCTACAGAGCTTTCTTTTGACCTTGCTGCTGCGTCTGGAAAAAGAATTTCCAGGCAAACAGTTTACAGACGTCTAGCAGATAGAGCCCTTTACGCCCGGAGTTCAGTGGTGTGTCTCCCTTTGAGCGCATTACACAGGAGAGACCAACTGTCGCGGAACCTAACACGCCATTCTTGGACACACAAGGACAAGAATGGAGGCGTGTTGTTTACTCTGATGAGTCGAGATTCAGCACACAGAGTGCTTCTCGGCGACATCTGCAGAGAACATGGAGCTCGTTATCATCCCTCCAACGTAAGGGAAATCGACCCATTTGGCAGAGGAATCCTTGTCTAGGGGGGGGGGGGCATCATGTTGGGCAGTCGTACACCACTGCACGCTTTGATAAGGGTAGTGTTACCTGCACAGCGCTATAGGGATGAGGTCCTTGAACCCTATGTGAGGTTGTTCCAGGGTACTGCAGCACTCACTTTCTTTTTATGGGCGATAATGCGCTGCCACACACATTGTGGATGATTTTCTTGAAGAAAAGGATATTCGCCGTATGAACAGGCCCGCGAAGTCTCCGGATCTCAATCCTATAAAAAATGTTTGAGATTGTCTAGGAAGTTGCACGACGTTACCCCCACCCAGGACTCTCCAGGCGTTAAAAGCCGGGCTTTTGGAAGAATGGATTTATTGCCCCAGGCATTTCTCGACACACTCATTAACAGTACGAGAGCTCATTGTGAGGCTTATATAGCAGTGCAAGGTGGCCACACTCCATATTAGACGGACCTATCCCGAGATAAATGCATCGTGACTTGATCTCTTTTGATATAACCTGTATCTTAACTAACAATTCAACTCTTCTTCATATTGTTATTTTCTTACATAATAATATATCTCTGTGCCAAATTTCGTTGCAATAAATTGAATATTTTTCCAGTTCTCATAGATTTTATGTTTGTGACCTTAATTTTGGACATCAGTGTAAATTAATTAATGTACGCCAGTTCAAGACACACGTTTATTGGAGCACCAACATACAATAGTGAGGGATGATCTCTTGGTCGAGAGGGTTATCGCAGTCTCGTGGAGGCCGCTGAGGGTGGGTGCTACAGCTACAGTCTCGTTTGGTGAAGCTAACTCTGGTCCACAGTTCTCGGAGGCGATGAAAGAGAGAGAGAACTCTGAGCAAGATGGAACTCCGAGAGCGTGGTCAGGTTGGAGTCGTCTCTTCTCTCCGCTCGCTAGGAGACTTGGTTTATCCAAAAAAAAAAACTTTTTTAATATGAGTAGGTTTGTAGACATAATAAACATTTTCAAATGATTTAATTATCTATAGACATAATTCTCTTACATTGCACACAAAAAAGGCCTTGTTTGTTATCGCGTTTTGGCAACACTGTACGATTATTTGTTTACCACGAAGCCTCGCGCCTAGCATTATCTGCCATTTTCAGGGCCAGCAATTATAGTTTAACAAGATGTTTGCCCTACAACTTTCGACAACAAACTCAATTAAAACGTGTATGGTTGGCTCGAGTGCTGAGAAAATGTACAAACATCATACTGGGTATTCGATTTCCGACGCAGCGCTCACATTTTCGAGTCAAAATTTGCTCAAAATTTTTATTTGAATTCCAAATTGTTCGAGTTCTGATTCCAGCGGTGCTGTATAACTTTTCTGTAACACAACAAATTTATAGTTGAAAAATAATTTTTTTTTGGATTAACGTAATTTTTGTAAACAATCTTTTCTCTACTAGGACGCATGTCTTCATTCATGTGAGCGCAGCGAACCAATGAGAATTGCAAAGCAACCCCCTAGTAGTACATATTACAGCACATAAACGTTACCATTAATAAGACTTTCCAGCCTGTTTCGATTTAGCTAATGTTTATGTTAGCTTAAATGTTTAATGTTAAATTTGATATTGAGAACAGCAGATAATTCTTCAAATATGAATAAGGTCCTTCGCGAATACGTTTTGCTTTTAATAAATTTCACGAATGAAAATGTTTGTTCATATCTGTATGTCGTTCCGAAACGACATATATAATTATTTTGCAAATTTTCTTAGTTCTGGTAAATGTTCACAGGGTAACGAACGCTAGAAATTAATCAGGTTAAAAGCATTTAGATCTGAAAAAGGGGGGCTAATCCAATTTAATTTTCAATAATAAATTTGCTTTTAAAACATTTTTGACGAACTGATGAGTAAGTCTGTATGAATTGAACTAAGAGCATTCTGGTTGTTGAAAATATGAAGTTGGGTTCAGTTACGGCGCCTACTTCAAAAGAATAAGTAGGCGAAAGGACGCAATGTGCCACTTGTAATCATCCAATGCTCCACATGTTGGACACCACTGGTCTAATCCAACTAAATCCATACATAAGAAGATGTTTCATCTAACAGTTTTGTAGACAATTTTATCAAAATGTACAGTTAAGTTTCGCAAATATTTGCATAGGCATAATAAACTACAAATATTCATGGGATGTATTTTAAGTATTTGCAAATCATCTATTACATATGATGATAAATTTAAGTAAAGATATTCTGAGCAATATTCTCGATAGAATTTACGATGACTCCTCAATCAGAGAACTAAAATGAAAGAGCCTTCAACAAGAAAGTTACACAAATTTGCTTCACATGGTTTGGGACAACAATCAAATAAATTTAAAGATCAGCTCGAGATCTTGAGGCACAGATAATTTTACTTGAGATTCAAAATAAAGTGGTAAAGAATTCTTTATAACCACTGAACTACACTGCTCAAAAAAATTAGGGGAGCAAGCAAAAAAGTGAAGAAACCATGCGAGGCAGCCATGCATGGGCATAAAATGGTAAGTCCGTATGTATTAAAACGTGGTACCGAAAACGAGAGACCAAATTATCATGTTTGGGAAATTTTAATTCTATGAAATGATGTCAAGAACATGAAAAGACGCCCCAAGGCACTAATTTGGATACCTATAAATGGCAAAAAAAGTGTTGTTTGAAAGTGGTAAAGGATTTTTAATATCGTGCATGGTTCCCTCGAAGTGCTAAGACTGCTGTACACCTGTTCTTCATCGATGCGATAAGATTATTGGTAAATTCTGTTCCACTCTTCAAGAAGTGCAATCTCTATGTCCCGGACAGTCAACGGATGCATTGGTATCGCTGCATTACGTCGTAAGAGTGTGACCCAGTGATACTCGATCGGATTTAAGTCATGAGAGCATGCTGGCCACTCTATAAGCAATATTGCTTCTGTTTCAAGCATGTTCTCCATAAGTTGAGTTTAAAAGAAAGGAATCGCTAATGGTTGCAGCGTAAAGAACGATGTGAGGTCTCGCTATCTCATCTGCATACCTTTGGCCTGTCAAAGTGCCATTCCGAAAAAGATGCAGGTCCGTACGTCCACCTATGCTGATTCCGTCCCATACCATCGTTCCACCTCGCCTGTACTGATGTCTTTCCTGTACTAACATGCGGTTATTTCACGTTCCCCCTCTATACCAGAACACGTCGGGAGTCACACTCCAGACAGAATCGGGACTCGCACCTGACTCCAATCACGTTGCGTCTAATCTCGATGTTCCCCAGCCTAACTTTTTCCGACCGCAAGGTGTCTTGAGGTCAAAAGAATACATACCGTTGGCCTATGTGCATAGAGGACACCTCGATGAAGCCTTATTATGGACACCCTCCGTCCTGTTGAGAAAAGAAACTGTCTTTGCAGCTGAGTAGCATTGCGTCTTCTGCCTCGACGAGCTGTTAACATTAGATATCGGTCATCAGTTGCTGTGTTCGCACGTGTGTGACCTTGCCCAGGCCAACGTCTAACATTCCCTGTTTCTTGGAATCGATTCCACAGCCTTGAAAAGACACCCCTTTGCCACTTCAACAGATTTCGTACACTCCTTTGTCTTTGTCGGGATTCCAGACTCCTGTTAACACTACTCTGCATGAAAATCAGCCCTGACACCATTCCTACTGATTCTTATGTAAAAGGACCTCCTGAATCCGAATAAACCCCCATTTTTCCCCATCACTAAATCACGAACCGTTTTCTGGGGACGCACCCCCTATGTTTATCACTTTTCGATACGGTTTTATGGGCATAAATGTGATTGGGAGTGGTGAAAAGGTTTATTTTAACTATTAAATTTCTTCTGAGGGGCTGGAGAGGTGAAAAGCTCTAAAACATGAACATTTGTAGCAAGGAGGGAGATTTGAGGGGATTTGTTCTCATAAATTGTAAAAAAAATCATTAAAAATGATCGTTTTTTCGTAATTTTTTCATTTATTGTCTGCATATTCCAGCTTTTAGACCCTCTCCTTAACTTCCCCTAACACACCCAACTAATACAAATATATAGCAACAATTTTGGCTAAAAGCTGGTGAGGAGGGATAGGTCTCGAATACCTCGCAAGAAAGTTTGGAAGATTCAATGTACGACGGTGGCGCTCTCAATAACTCGCGCTCTTCGTGGTCTGGGCAGGAATTTTCATGCTTTGACAAGTTTAAACTTGCATTGTTTTTATCATTATAGTTGTGTACTGTAATCGTTATCTTCCCTCATTACATCTTTCGAGATCGTAGAGTCAACTTTTCGGTATTCTAGGCCGGGATTCTGTGTTTCCAAGTTGTTTAGATTGTGTAAAACTGTCCAAAATTTTTGGCTCCGGCATTTTTAAAGTGAATTACAGTTTGTGAGTCTACGTTGTGATTAATACCGAGCGTTGATTTACTTTTTAATTATGCCACGCGAGTGTAAAAATCTTCCAGGTAGCTTCTGGTATGTTTGCGGTGAATTGACTTCAAAAACGCAACCCCGAAACACCTTTTCTCCGCTTCTTAAAACTGCTTATCAATTTTACTTTGATTGCCAAGTTGGCGATCAGGACAAGGATTGGGTTCCATAGTTTTGCTGTACTACTTGTTACAGTAACTTAACCAAATGGTTCAAAGATACTCATAAATGAATGATCATTTGCTGCGCCCATGGTTTGGTGCGAACCTTGCTGTCATCTCAGAGATTGTTACTTTTGTATGACTTCCACCGTTTGGAGCCAAATCCTGGTCCTGATCGCCAACTTGGCAATCAAAGTAAAATTGATAAGCAGCTTTAAGAAGCGGAGAAAGGGGTTTTCGTGGTTCCGCTTTTAAAGTCAATTCACCGCAAACATACCAGAAGCTATCGGGATGATTTTTACACTCGCGTGGCATAATTAAACAGTAAACCAATGCTCGGTATTAATCACAACTTAGACTCACAAACTAAAATTCACTTTGAAAAAGCCGGAGCCAAAAATTTTGGACCGTTTTACACAAGCTAAACAACTTGGAAACACAGAATCCCGGCCTAGAATACCGAAAAGTTGACTCAACGATCGCGAAATATGTAATGATGAAAGATAACGATTACAGTTCGCAACTATAGTGATAAAAAAACAATGCAAATTTAAACTTCTCAACGCATGAAAATTCCTGTCCAGACCACGAAGAGCGCGAGTTATTGAGAACGCCACCCGTCGTACTTTGAATCTTCCAAACTTTCTTACGAGGGATTCGGGACCTCCCCTACCCCTCACCCGCTTTTATCCAAAATTGTTGCGATAAGTTTTTATTAGTTGGTGGCGTTTGGGGGAGGAAAAGTGGGTCTAGAAGCTGAAATATGTAGAAAATAAGTGAAAAATAGCGGGAAAACGATCATTTTTAATGATTTTTTTTTTACAATTTACAGGGACAAATCCCTCTATTTCTCCCTCCTTGCTACAAATCTTCATGTTTCAGAGCTTTTCACCTCTCTAGTCCCTAAGAAGTAATTTAATGGTTAAAATAATCCTTTTCCCCACTCCCTCAAATCAAAGTGTCTAATTCTAGCTAATTTCTAATTCCTGCTAACATTTGCTACACTTAGATTTAGAGTCAGTAGACTGCTGTTGTGTTCTTCGTTAGTTAAAAGTAGAATTGTTTGCATAATTTTGTTAAAGCCATTGGCTCCCCTAATTTATTTTTAGCAGTGTAGAAGTAAAATATAGACTTGAAAATGTTGTGAGAAAAACGGTTGAGTACATTTGAACTCATCATACGAATCGAAATAGTTTTAAAACAATTGATGTTAATGTATAAAATAAGAGATCAGAAATCAAAATTAAATTATACTGTCCTAGGATAAATTACATTTTATATGCCGACAGTTTTGGAACACTGAGGAGTTTAATAACGTAATTAAATTGGTAAATAATTTAAAATAAATTGAATGATTTTGATGTTAGAATAATAAATAAATAAATAAATATATATATATATATATTAAAAATTTGTTCGTGCGATAGTCAGTAATCTGTCCCAAAGTAACTCAAAAGTGATGATTTATTTCAGGAATGTTTTTTAAACCTCGCTATCGAAAAATGCATCACTTTCTTAGATAGTTTTAAAATATGTGTTTTCTTTTGTAATAACATATGTATCAGAACCAACATCGGAAAGTTGCAATTTCCATTTTGTTGATTGAATTATTCTTTATTTTCAAAAGATAAATATACACATTCGTGATGCGAAGAAATTTATACGTGTGTTGCTGTTTCGTAAATTGTTTCTTAAAACACATCAGTCATCAAACGGATTCACTGCTTAGAGATATAATAGGCATATGACAACTCTTTTTAGTTTCTTCTCTTCTTTCTCGTGTTATGTCATTATCAATTACATTATTGATATTCTGAGTTCCAAGTTCGTGTTAAGTGCTGTAATTAGTTTTAAAAAGCATGTTCCACTTACAGGAGACCCGGAATTTACCGAAAGTAATTGTTACAAATGACACTCAGAGTTATAGGACGTTGACATTGTCATAAATATTATCAAATGGCAAAAGTTCAAATTTTTTCCACTCTTGAAAAATTAGATTCTTCTTTGTCCTTAAGCTGACACGGCGTCAGAGAAAAGCTAAAACGATTTATTATTTTCCATTTTCTCCAACAATGTTTATTCCAGCTCTGAAAAATGGGTTCTTTATAAGAACAGGAACCACACTCCTCAACGCTACTTCTCTCCATTGGCTTTGTTCCAAACTCTAACGGCAAATCGTTTGCGTTGCAAAGGGAAGGAGATCTTGATTAAAGTTATTTTGGAAATAAAAATGGTGAACTGCTTTTCCGTTTTGGGTTCAAAAGGAAGTCATATTTTTGAACTTTCTGTAACGCAAGCAATATTCTTACCCGTCGAGACTAAATAGTTATTCTTGATGTATTCGAACAAATAAAAATAGAACATTGAAAGAATTGTAGCAGAAAAGTTTGGAAAGTTTCACGCTCTAAAAATTTAACGAGAATGGACAAGTTCGGGAGAATGGTTTTTTTTTTTTGGTGATGTATAGAGTTACAAAAAAGTAGGAAAAAGAATTCTGGGTGCTCCATAATTTGTTCATTCAATTTCTGCCAATTATTTTTCCACGAATGTACGCTTTGGTTAGTTAAATGAAATTCCGAGAAAAATCGATTAAAAAGAACAGTAAATACAGCTGTAGACTGAATTCTTTATAAGTGCTCCGTATTTAAGCTCCGTTTCGCACGAAAACTATGGTTAAATGTAATTAAAATATTCCTTGCTCAAACGGCATAGTCAAGGAGTTAATAGAAACTCTTGATTTGAGATAATATATCAGAATCGACAATGAGTAACAAATCATATCCATATCATTTCTGTCGCATTAATTAATAAGTCAGCTTTTAAAGAGACAATAAATGCTTCAATTATAAAAACATTGCTCTGCAATATGTTGATAAAAATATTTTCACTTTGGGTTTTCACAATGGAATAAAAATATTCCAACGTGGTGGCTCTGCCGAGAGAGAGATTATCTCAAAGTAATTATTTTTTCACAAATTAACATCGTCTAATATCCAATTAACTCAAGTAACCTACAATATACACAGATATTACAGATATTATTCATTCCATGTAATAAATGAGGAAACTGATCTCAAACTGCTTTTACGTTCGAATTGAAATCTTATTTTTCCTTAGTGTATTTTGTAATATTTTTCTTGACTTTTGTAGATACTTATAACAACGTGTATATCGTGTTTCGTTGCTTTTCTTTGTATGAGTATCGTTCGCGTTTCCAATTTAATATACGGAGCATGCTTCAAAAAAAATAATTGTGAATATTACACTACAATAAAAAAAAATATCAGACGTATTATACGAGTTATATGAATAATCTATTTCATTACAAAGAAGATTAAATTTACAGAATATTTAACTTTTTGAAGTCCTTAACGGATTAGAATACTGTTGACTAGATACTAATGAGCTATAACTACTCATAGACAGACAATATTACATTTCAATGCATATTTTTATAAGTTATCACCTGCCATTGATAAAAATAATGAGTGTTGTTGATATTTTATTTATGGATTCAGGGAATTTAACAGCGAAAAAAGAAACCATGTGTTTTACGTAAACGCGACGCTCGATTCTAGGAATTCGTGTTAAGCAAGCTATAAAGGATGCATCTTTTTTCACTCGAGCGTATTTTTAAAGTGAATCGTATATATTTTACCAAGATAAATGGAAGTGCGTCATTTGTGAAGTCAAACTATCGAACATGCACCTGGAACTTCTAAACAAGCCAACTTTTGAACCAAAAATGTTCACATTTCACACACAAACGCTATGAAATACGCAATACCTAAATGTCTGTCATAATTTAAGTTTCAAATCGTGGTCGACAAATTTAGCAACTCAAACCACAAAAAAGAAAACGAATAAAAAGAATTAAAAATTTAAGGATTGTTTGAGCTATGAGTTGACAGTAAAGGAACTATGACAACGAATACTGTCAACAATGAATGCTATTTTGAGAATACCTTTGACTGTTAAAGTGACATAAACTAAAGAAACGTATGCAAAAGGATTGTCTGTTATCTTATAAATATTCTAGCAATTTTGCTATGGATTGAGCCAAATTTGGAGTTACTACCCAAGAAACAGCTAATTTAGTTGTTTCGTTGTATCCGTGGTATAGACCATAAAATTATATACACCCTGTCAAAACTGTACATAAAATCCATATACACTATTAATCCCAAAAACGCAACACTATGAAGGACGATAGATATCAAAGAGTCATTTATCATATTTAATGTACAAATAATATAAGACACGGGTGAGAAGATCTAATTTACAGCTTCATTCGGTCTTGCGAAACGCGAAAAAATCAGTATTTTGTGTAGACGTCATGCGCAGCAATAGTGCTGATTCACGTCTCGACATTGAAAGAGAGGTTTCAGATGTATGTTTGGATTTGGTTAGTTCAGCTGCTTCCACACGTTGTCAAAGTACACTTGGCATAGCCGCGGTGGCCAGTAGTGTGCCAGTCGTTGGGCCATCATCGATCAGACGTGTTCTATGAGCGACACATCCCGTGAATGAACTGTCCAGGCATGAAAGATGTGAAGCCAGTTGGACATCGAGGCAAAGCAAGACAGTTGATTTGATGGAGCTCATGGCCTCGAAGGGGCCTTAATCTCTGGTACTGATGATGAGTGGCATGATTATTGGTGCTTTCAGGTTATATTAAAAATCAGAACAGACAGTAAGATTGAGTGGCCGATGAGGCTTTGGAGAACACGTGAGTTAGATTGGGTTAGGAGTTCTTTCCGAAGTTGTGCGGCCTTGGTGGAATCATTCACTCAAGTGCCGCTCAATTCTTGTAGGATGTGCCTAGCACGGAGGGCAACACCTCCTATAGATTGTACCATATGGTACTAGCCGACCCTTTTCCCTAACACGTGGACGCTTCGAAATGCAAAAACAACTTCAGACTTTGCACGTGCGGGTTTTCACAAAATACCGAAAGAGAGTATTTTCTCATCGGCGGCCCGGCGTTCCGTTTGATCCATAGACACAGCTGGAGTTTCCGTCGGTTCCCTAATCCCATGTCTGGGATGAAGATTTGCTGTGGGGAACTCAAGTCGGCATCACAGACGGTTTTCGCATCTGTGTGGGGATGTTTCTGTTCTGAAGAGGACATAAACATCTCTAGAGGGCTCGGAATTCACCCCCCTCTCGTTGGCAGCTGCGGTTCTGTGGAACCAAGCGAACGTGGATTTTGAGGAATTCGGATTCGAGATTCGACGAGAGACAGACGTCTCTGTTTGCCATTTTTTACTTTGGCTTCAGGCAGGATTCGGTTGTCGATGGCTGTGCCCTTAATTATCTTTTTAAATTTTCTTGTAAATATTTAATTTATGTAAATAAATAGTTTAATTTTAAACCAGCTGTCCGTCTAAGATAGTAGGAATGCGACATCGATGTCGATGTTTTCAAAATATCGATTTATTTAAAAACGATGTATTGGATCCGATGTTTTTGTAACATCGATGTTTATACTTGTCGATGTTGAAACTTGTCGATGTTTCATTTTTAAATGAAAAAGTACCATTTTAAAAATAACCAAGTAGCATAATTTTCATAATCAGTAAATTGAACATACTTTTAAACCAAAGTAGCCAAGGGTGAAGGGTCTGAAAAGTAGGAATGCGACATCCATTTCGATGTTTTCAATGCATCGATGTTTTATAAAAACATTGTTGTATTTGCCATCGATTTATTGGAGCTGATGTTTGTTTAACATCGATGTTTTTACGTTGTCAATGCTTTATTTTTGAATGAAAATAGAGTACCATTGTAAAAATTAAAAAAAATATCCGTACAGTTAAGAATTTATCAGGGATGGTGGCATCTGTCCCATTAGAAAGCGTTTTCTTCCTAACTGGTGGGATAGTCATTGAAAAAAGAAGTCGGCTTAAGGTGGAGAAAGTTGACAAACTTCTTTTCTTGCAAAATGTAAATATCAAATATTGGGACATATAATATTTAGAGGCCCCAATATTTTTTATTTACAGTAAATAAAAAATAAGTTTGTTATGTTAACCCCCATAAGTTTATAAATAATTACTAATAACTAATAATAATTGTTGTTATGTACCTACGTAATTATACTTATAGTTAATAGTACCTACGAGTATGTCAAATTGTTGTAAATATTATTTTCTTTTATGTTATTCAAATTGAAAATGAAAGATTTGTCAATTGTTCTTATTAATTTTTTTTTACTTTGTTTTGGCAGTTAAAAAAAGTCTTACTTATAAATTAATGAACACGGCAAATGACAAATTAAATCTCTCCCTCCCCGGTGAACATTAATGTTCGAGGTTGCTAAACCAGTTTTAAGAAATGAGGAAAAAAAGTTTTAAAACATCGATGGTTTTTGGGCGATGTACTATCAACATCGATGCCTTAATTTTGAACATTGATGTTTTGTTGTCGATGTCTCATCTCTAATATATATTGGAGGTGTTGCCTAAACCTTCGGTAGGACTGTTGGTGGTGGAGTGACGTTATTCAAAAATGGAGTGCTCAGAATTAATTTAAAGTAAGGAAAATATAAGTTGAGTTGTTTGGAATTTTAAAAAAGTAGCAAAGAAGTTGTATTTAAAGTATAAACAATAGTATTGATTCAGTAAAAGAAATTGCCGATCGCGGGAGCTAGGTTAGTTACCCTCCCAAGTATTGACCGCTACCGGATATGTTTAAAAATTATCGTAAGGGGAGTCTATTTATGGCTCTTGGTAAGTTTTTGCCCTACTGCCAATGAGAAAGCAGTGATCCGTTAGTCCGATCACTGTAAGTTTTAAGATGTTAAGAATTAGGTTGGGGGGGATTTGGAAGAGATTAAAGAAGAATGGATGATTCGGGATGGCAATTAATTGCTGAGTAGCATGTATGCTCTGGGTCTAGTTTTATTCTCAGTTTAGAGTGGGATCGTTGGTCTCAATATCTTGAATTGTTAAATTGTGACTGTCTATAATATTTTGGTAGAATTTTCTTGCTAAGGAGCCAATAAATTTATTTAAAGATGGGATTTTTTTGTCAATTTGGATGTCTGAGTTTCGGTAGAACCATCTGGCCTGGACAATAGTTCGGTGAGTGGTATTCTGGAGAGTAGCTAATTTGTTTATATTTGTCTTGGCAGCGGAACTCCAAATGGGAGCAGCATTGGTTAGGATAAGGGTGGACATCGAGACTTGAGGCGTAGTGTATTACATACTACGTGCGGTTGCACATTGTCCTGCTGAAAATTGGCCACAGGCAAGCCCTGACGATGAGGGAGGACAGCAGGAACATCAGTGACGTAACGTTGGCTGTTGAGTGTTCCGGCAATGCGTACTAGCCGGTTGCCGGAGGAGAATACCAATGGCATCTCATACAATAAATCCATGTAACACTTGTACAAAGATATATAGTGGAATACTCAGGCAATCTGTTACCGCTGTGGTGAGTGTGGTGCTTCAGGTGAATCACATCGTCCTTCCTGAACCCACCTATTTAATACTAGCCACTGCGTGGCTAGCACGGCGTTGCCCGTGCCCATGGTGCTGGTTTGCGGCGAACCAACAGCACGTGCAATGCCGTGAAGTAAGGTATTAATCTCGTGTAATATTTACTGCAGATTTCAAATCCGTTGAAATTTCAATCTATCTTTAACGATTCCTACTATACAAAAAAAACTAAACAATTCCTATTATACAAAACATATCATATAATACGAATACAACGATTCCTATTATGCGAAAAAAAAAAAAAAGTAAACATCAATTCGCGTTAAAAAAACCAATCTGTGTATTTTTGGAAAGCGAAGTTAACGTGACGTCACAATCTCATGCGAAAATATAAAAGATCTATTCAATTTTAAATTATTTATTTAAAGAAAATCATATTTTTGGTATCGATCTAATCTGAAATTTTCCGCAGATTTCAAATCCGTTGAAATTTTTACTCTGTCTTTACCGGTCTAGGAAATAGAAAAAAGAACTAAGTAACTGCATTTAAAAGATTATTTGTTTTTTATCGTCTGTTGGAAAAACATTCCTCCAAGCTAAATCAAAACGGAAACAAAAAAAATAAATTTAGAATATGTGATTTTTTCTATGCAGTTGTATTTAATAGTGATTAAATTTCATTCAGTTCATTTAAAAATGTTCTAGATTGAATTTTAAAATTCGTCGCAACCCTAAAATTGCAAAACATTTGGACTACCTGTGTGCCAAATCCCATTACGGTAAGTGCCATAAATTCGTCAGGGCTTTGCGTGCAAGAAACAAACAAACACTTCCTTTTATAATATTAGAGATTTGCATCACTGACTTGATTTGGTCCGATTTCTCGGAAGGACAATCATCAGTGTCTCTTTCGATAGTCACAATTACTCTTCTGTTCAATTCAGAAACGTGCTCGTATAGATAACTTATTTTTCAACGAAACAAAATTAAACCTACTCGGCAACTGCGAAAAAGCACAGTTTCAATACTTAAAACAGGCTCTTGGTTCTTCCTTTTTATACTGTTTACAAGGGGCGTTACAAGGGCACATGTTTTGAAAAGACGCTACACTGCTAATCATTTGCATAGCCTTCCATAATTAACGCGCACATTTCAAGTCTAGTGGATGCTTCATGTGGCCGTATCGACAAGTGAGTATTCACAAACCGCGGATCAACAATAATCCTCCTATCATCGATGAAATAATATTCACAATGCCTAATCAGAGGTTTAAATCTCCGAGGTCTCCGTGCTCTATTTTGATCCTCCAAAATCAGCGATTTAACACTTGGTTGTGGGTTAACACATACGCAGTACTAACTTTTTACGAATTCTATGCCAAACTACAGTATTCTAGGCATTCTCAAAGATTAGATACGGTATTTGAAATCGAGACCGAATTTATAAAATGTATTCGAGTGACAAAACTTTGAGGATGTGTCTCACTTTCGGAATCACCAAGAATAGTTCGGAATATAGTTCGTATACATGAAAACAGTGTTAACCACGGCAGATTCGTCGCCAAATCAAAATGCTTTTGTTAATTTATTACGTATAAAATGAAAAAAATAATTGTAAGTTACTTCACTTTGCATCAACACATCAATACTAATGAGCATGGAAGTAATCGGATTACAATTGAATTGTTAAGGGAATGATCTCATTAAGAAAATAATTCTATACTCGAGTATAATATCTTCCACCTACTCGCCTCTAGGTCGGAAGGTTCCTGGTTCGAATCCGGGTCCGGGCATCGATGTTTGTAAGCGTATGGTGTAGAGGCGGCTGGTGCACCTTAAATCTGTCGTGGCCGAAAGTCCTCACGTTGGGTTGGTGTGGAAGTTTGGAGAGTGGGGTGCCAGCTCAGGTGTTGCTTCGTCATCTGACCGTGGTTCAAAATTACAAGGTGTTGTCCTCGGATCTTTCCCTTAAGGGACTGATCCCAGACCGTCGTCAATAGAACGTTGTGTTGCTCTAGTACGACGTTAACTAAAATTACCATTACCATTACCATCCATAAAAATCCAATTTAAAATTAAACACCTTTACGTAACAATACAAGAAATGTAAACAACATTACATGATCAAGACAGGAGACGAGTAGTGAAGCATTACTTAAATCGGTGGATTAATTGAGGCAGGCATTCGGGCATTTTATTGAAATCAAAATTTGGAACCAATTCGTTGGCGTTGTGTAGAAGTTTGGAGGGCGGGGTGCCCCCTCAGGTGACCTCGTCATCGCCAATAGCCCGTTGTGTTTCTCCAGTGCTACGTTAATTAAGACACCTACCTACCTTAGCACCAATTCTATGGACGAAGTATTTGGCTTGTATGGAATGTTTTAGATTCGGGCGTAGTAAGAAATGTTAAGAACATCACAAGATCAAGACAGGTAATTGGTAATTTCTTAGTTAACGTCGTACTAGAGCAATACAACTGGCTATTGACGACGGTCCGGGATCAGTCCCTTAAGGGAAAGATCCGAATAGAACACCTCGTATCACGGTCAGAAGACGAAGCAACACCTGAGCTGGCACCCCACTCTCAAAACTTCCACGCCAACCCAACATGAAGATCAAGACAGGAGACGAGTAGTCAATTATCGCTTTAATCGGTGGCTCACTTAATTTTGTGGTTGGTGAATACGGTTCTTGGATAACTCCAGTTTTTTCTCTGGCCAATGGATTAGCCGAAAGTATTCCAATTTCCGATGGTCAACAGTGTATATAGAAAATAAATTCTATAGTATGTGCCGCTTTCTCTATTGGTACACTCTCAGATATCTTCTCTGAGCAACAGGTGTTGAATGGCACAAGAGGCGTTGCTCGACTGAGAGAAGTTTAGTACATACACATTGTTTCTATTAGTCTGTTAATCAAGCATATTGCATAGATTTTAGTTATGATAGTGCAAAACGAATTTTCGTTTTGTTTTTATACCATGCAATCAAAGAAAAGTGATATAGTTAGAATGTGGCCGTTTTTATAAGAGAACTTTAAAGTAAAATAATCTGGTTTAATATTTTTAATGTACAGTCGTAAAAAAAACGACTCATCCCGATTGGAATTGCCCAAGTTACATCTCAGAACAAAACGGGAGGTAGAAATTGATAGGGATGAATGTTTTCTACAAATAATTAATATTTAATATTTGTATAAGGGGCCGTCTTAATTTTTTTACGGCTGTTAACTTTGTTCTCGTGCCAAAAGTACTCCATTATTTATTTTACAACAAGCATTGTTCTGAGTTATGTAAAGTTTGGTAACTCTAAACACGATGCTGTTTTGAAGTAGGATATGTCTATCCTTTCATTGCATTACTGGGTCCCCAGGGTGAATCCATTGAAATTCAGGCAATAAAAAAATAAAACTATGCTTTCCCCCTCTTTGATTTATGACCTCAATATTTAATGACCAATGGCGCATGTTGAACTATGCCGCATTTCATTTTTTGCAAAATACTTATTTTTATGGAAATATATATACGACCCTTTGAATAGCGATAAAAATATCCAATTTTGTTTGTCAAGAATGTCACGTAACGCTTAAAATTTTGCTGCGCCCAGCCTTTTAGAGATAAATTTGTTTTGTTTTATATGTGTGTTCGTGATACATAAACATACGGTTCGCAATAATAAGCAAACATATTTTAGCAATAGATAAAAGTAGATTAATTTCTTAGCAATGGAACTTGCAGAAGTTTGGTCAAGATTTTTTTCAAAAAAGCTATCCTTAAAATTTTTTAAACTTTTTATAGAATTTCATTAAAATGTTGTTTCAATTTCATCCTCTGCACAGCTAATGCAGTTTCTAAAATTTTCATTTTTAACAGACTTCAACGTACAATGTTCCTGAAATTTCAATCTGACGAGCTCGAAGCCCCCCGTCCAGCATCTCTAGCACTTATTTCGATGCAACATTTTAACCCTATTCATTATTTCTGTAACTATATAAATGTGTGTGATATCTGAGATTTTCGGTAATTTTATAGTTACAGTAGTTTTTAAATATATCACTGGTCAAAATCTATTTCCAAATATCGATTCAGGGAAAACATTTGTAATGCCTATTACATCGGGGCTGTGCTGGCATTAATCTACACATTTGATCATTAATAAAACACCTGCTGCATGAAATTATAAAATAAAATATTAAGATATTATACGGCAAAGGGTTGTTGATTATTTTTATGCATCAAACAGCTGAGAATTTACCGAGCTGCTTACGAGGAGGAAAATTATTTAGATAGCAAAAGGTGTAACTTTAATGTGTCAATCAATACCTTTTATATTAAAATTCATTCCTATAAATCATTTAGTCATACTAGTTTAATCGTATTTCATTCTTGTATCTGGTTTTAGCTCATGACGCATAATTCTTGAATATAGTTGTAATACATTCTGCGATTTTGATATAGTGAAATTGATACGTGAAAATGTTCCTGCAACATTAAAAATAGTTTATAAGTTCCTAACTACCAGCACATGTCAATATTGAGGGTAATGAATGTACGGATTCTTTGGCCAAAGAAGCTAGAGAACTTGATCAGAGGTGCACCACCATCACTCTTGCTGATGCTAACGCAGTGGCCAGATGTAGAATTATGACTCACACATATAAGAAACCCCTTTTAACAGAATTCGACTGTCCCAGAAATATCACATCCACTATTGCCAGGCTTAGAACTGAGTATTATAAGGGCATGAAGATCCATCCGGACAAAACAAGAACCTATGCCCATTGTAAAAACTGCCCCGAAGTCCAACTCACGCCCAACCACATCTGGGAATGCCCAACTGTTGCGGTGAATCTTTTGAAGACTGGAATAGTTCCACTCAGGGACTCATTACGGGAGATCCTCTACAGCTGGGATGCACCAACATTGGCAGAGGCTGTGACCAATGCTTTTGATGGAATCTAGACCGCTACCCCACTACAATATTACTTGTCCATGGACACGCAAACAACAACATAAGTTTTTAACAACTTCACTCCTGTTGGAAGCTATACAATTAGACGGTTTAAAGTTACAGTGGTGTAAGTCACTTTTTCGAAAAAAGTAAGACAGAAATTCCACTGCCATCAGTTGGCCGTTGAATAAAGAACTGACTTATTTCACGTTTTCAGCTTACAGATTGACTTATCTAGATCTGGATTCTGTGTCTAACTAATTATCTTTTGTTAAATTTGGTTATATTATATCTGGTTTCGGTCTCTAAGTCTTTTTTTCTTTTGAAAAAGTGACTTACACCACTGTAACTTTAGGCCGACCAATTGTAGATTGTAAATTTAGATGCGTTCACATCACACCCCGGCAAGAACAGTGACACAATCAAAAAATAAAAAATTTGAGGTTATGTTATCTCTAATATTACAAAAGGAAGTGTTTGTCTGTTTGTTTCTTGCTCGCAAAGTCCTGACGAATCTATGGCACTTACCGTAATGGGATTTGGCACACAGTTAGTCCACATTTTTTGCAATTATAGGGTCGCAGCGAATTTTAAAATTCAATCTAGAACATTTTTAAATGAATTGAATGAAATTTAATCATTATTGAATGCATCAGAATAGAAGAGATCACATATTCTAAATTTATTGTTTTCGTTTCCGTTTGGATTTTGCTCGGAGGAACTTAGTTCTTTTCTATCTTCTAGACCAGGAATGGCGAACCTGTGACCCACGGGTAACAGTGACACGCAAAGCAATTTTAGACGACACGCGAGACAATCACATCATTGTTTTAACATCAATTTAATTTAACTTTTCAAATTTTGATTTTCATTCGCCGGACAGAGAGGTCCATAACCTAATTTATACTAGAAATAATTTTAAAAAAATAATTATATAGTTTGAAATTTATTTTTTCCTTTGCCAAATTTTAATTCCTTTGCGTCCGACGTCTCTGATCGATAGATATTTATCGCGTGGTTTTGATGTGGGTGGTGATATGTCGAAGACTGCAACGAAAGTATGGAAGCGCAGCGAGTGGAAATGAAAGATCGTATCAC
Source organism: Metellina segmentata (assembly GCA_947359465.1). NCBI lineage: Eukaryota > Metazoa > Arthropoda > Arachnida > Araneae > Tetragnathidae > Metellina > Metellina segmentata. The sequence continues at coordinate 2,642,254 of OX375878.1, forward strand.
GAGGAGTGGTTTACAAATTCGGGGTCATAGAAAAAGATGAAAAAGTGTTATGCGTTAATTGTAACGAAACTGTTGTTTCACGTAGCTTCAACGTAAAGCGCCATTTTGAAACCAATCATAAAAATTTGTCATCGCTATCTGAAGAAGAAAATATTGAAATTTTTAATAGGAAATTAATTGAAGCGATACCAGGTACAGACTTCTATTTTCAAATCTACATTTTGTCCTAAAAATAATATTACAGCGATGAGTTTTCATTTTCCATACTGTATTGCAAAACATGGGAGACCACTGTCAATTCACGAGTTTTTGAAAGAATCTTTCTAAGTGTGCGCGGACATCCTATTTGACGATTTGCAAATCAGGACTCGGTAATTAAACGTATCCAAGAATTGCTATTAAGTAAGAATACGGTAAAAGATAGAATTCTGTCACTGAACAAAGAAGTTTCCGATCCGATTTAAAAAATGCAGAAATGTATTCTATATTTTTGGACGAGAGCACAGATGTCACCGGACTTGCCCGACTTGGAGTTATTGTCAGATACACTTCTGGAAATATGTTGATGGAGGAATTGATTAAATTGATGACATTAAGAGGAAGACATACTGGTATTGATATTATGAATGAATTTAAGAAAGAGTTCACTGAATTGAATGTTGACCTAAAGTAGATCGTATCCGTAACGTCTGATGGAGTTCCAAGCACGATAGGAAAGTATGTTGGTTTCGTTAAGCTTCTAGCAAAAGAAATAGAACACTCTTTGGTGAAATTTCACTTCATTGTGCACCAAGAGGCCCTTTGGGCAAAATACATTTTAAACTGTTTTGAAAATGTGCTTTCCGTTGTAACGAATGCGTTAATTTTATTGCAGCACATGCTCTTACTAAACTGCAATTTTCAAATTTATTGGAGGAAGTGGATGCTCAGTATTCGGGTTTGTTATGTACAATAACGTTCGATGGCTAAGTAGAGGTCAAGGTTTTGAACGTTCCGTTAGTTTGTTAAACGAAATTATGTTATTTTTAGAGGAAAAGGGTAAAGGTTTTCCAGAACTCACAAATTTGAATTGGTTAAATCATCTTATGTTCGTTTGTGTCTTCTCAGGGCACTTTAATGAGCTAAACACGAAACTTCAAGGCCGTGGACAAATCGCCTTAACACACAATGTTCGAAATTCTCAAATCATTTGTAACAAAGCTAGACATATATTCAAATAACCTGGTTCCCGAAAAAGTGAAGTATTTTCCATCATTAAAAGAACATTTTCTAACATCATCCTATTTTGCCAGCAATGTCGAAAACAAAACAGAAGTCTTAAAACACTATTCTTCAGTATTAACGAATGCAAAAGAAATATTTGACGAAGGATTGATTCGTGAAACGGAGAAAACTTTACAGTTTGTCATTTTACCATACTAACTTAAATTTGAACATCTTAAATTATCTTCTTTCGATTGACTTCAAATTGATAACTTAGAAATGGAAATGGTTGAATTTCAAAACAGTGTTGTATGGACGAATGAAATTGCAGAACAAAACGTAAAAAAATTACAAGATCTGTAAAATTGTGACGAATATATTTCAACAAGCACTGGAAATATTATTTTAACTGAATGGAACTCGTTGCCTAATTCGCTAATGTCTATGAAAAAGTTAGCAAGAGCTCTTATGACATTTTTGGATCAACCTACGTTTGCGAACAGTTGTTTTCGATAGTGAATTTTATTAAAAGTAAGAATAAAAATCGCATCGGCATCGACTGGTTCGTTGCGTGCGTACGATTAAAAGTTTTAAATATCGAACCACTTGTAAATAAATTATCGTCCGAAAGACAAGTGTCACATTAAATTCGATAATTCTGTAATTTTTTTCTTCCTTATATTGATAGTTTTAAACAAACCATAATGAAAATTAAAAATTGTTTTTGTTTTAAATATGTATCGTATAATTTTTTGAATAACCTAAGGTCTTCCAAGTGCCGAAAAAAAAATTTTTAAGTGACACACGTTGTTAATTTCTACGGTTTCAAGACATTTTTTGACGCGCATTACAAAAATGCTCGCCATCCCTGTCCTAGACCATTAAAGATAGAGCAAAATACCTAAAAATAAGATTTTCTTTAAATAAATAATTTTTAAATTGAATATATCTTTTATACACTGCTGGCCACCGTAAATGCAACACCCTGAAGGAAGCATGCAAATAATATGAAATTTACAACAGGCATTAGCGGAGGTGAGATATGCAAATGATTAGAATTTCAGCGCAGACGCACATCACGCGCGCCTGTGGCGCCACTTCAAAGCGCTATTAAAGGCTTGGAGATTTCGGCGATTTCAAGTACGGCAATTGTTTTTTTCTTGTGGTTTTCTCAAAAAAAAAAAAACGATCAATTATGCCTTGTAGAAAACAGCGATCATCTTTTGATCAAGTATCCGAGTTCGACAGAGGAAGGATAGTGGCCGACCGAGATTGTGGATTATCTTTCAGGGAAATCGGTAGTCGTGTTGGACGAAACCAAACAACTGTAATGCGGATATGTGATCGTTGGATGCAGGAGGGTACGAAGGACCGACGCATCCACCTCAGTGCACAACTTCACGTGATAACAGGCATATTGTGCGTATGGCAGTGACGGATCGCTCAGCCACATCACGAACCATAGCACAGCACATTCAGTCTGTAACGCATCATCCAGTGTCTGCGCGTACCATTCGACGCCGTTTACAGCAGAGTGGTCTGTCCGCAAGACGTCCATTGCTTCGTCTACCCTTGACACAGAACCACAGACGTCTCCGCCGCCAATGGTGCTATAAAAGTAGGATATGGACGGCAGAATGGAATGAAATTGTCTTTACTGACGAGTCACGCTTCTGTCTGCAACACCACGATGGTCGGATTCGAGTCTGGAGACACCGTGGAGAGAGGATGCTGAACAGCTGCGTTATGCACCGCCACACTGGTCCTGCACCGGGTATTATGGTATGGGGCGGTATTAGATATCCCTCTCGCACTCCTCTAGTACACATTGCTGGTATTTTAAACAGCCAGCGCTACATCTCCGAGGTGTTGGAGCCAGTTGTCCTTCCTTACCTTCAGGGCTTGCCAACAGCCATATTTCAACAGGATAATACGCGACCACACGTGGCACGCATTGTCCAAGGGTTCTTCGTCAATCGCCAGATTGAATTCCTTCCCTGGCCACCTCGCTCTCCGGATCTTTCGCCGATAGAAAACATGTGGTTCATGGTTGCTCAACGATTGACCCAGATTACTTCTCCAGCTGCCACACCAGATCAACTTTGGCAACGTGTGGAAGCTGCTTGGTCTGCTGTACCCCAAGAACACATCCAAAGTCTCTTTTAATCAATGCCGAGGCGTGTGGCAGCGATGATCTCCAACAATGGCGGCTACTCTGGCTACTGATTTTGGCAGGAACCACACTTCACAGAAGTCTATAAATTTAATCATTTGATACTTGGTCAACATGTTATCTACAAAATAAATTTTGTTGTGATATCTCTTGTCTTTCTTGGTGTTGCAATTTGGGTGGACAGCAGTGTATTTTCCGCACGAGATTGTGAAGTCACGTGAACTTCGCTTTCCGAAAATAAACAGATTGCATCTTCTGCTCTTCGCGTTAAAAAAAAAAGAAACAGATTACATTTCATGCCTTATTCCATTTCGGCGAATGGGAACAAAAAAAAATAAAAATATATTTTGACTGGTATTGTTAAGTTCTTTTTCGTAAAATCTGAATCGTTAAAGATGGATTGAAAATTTCAACGTATTTGAAATCTGCGGATAATTTTGCACCAAATTAATACCTTACACCACAGGCACGGACAACGTCGGGCTAGCCCATTAGCCACGCAGTGGCTAGTTGAAAAATAAGTATGAGGTGCCCCAGAGTGTTATATTACTATTCTATAGGATACAATAGAATTAACCGCCATAAATACTAACCAGAAATTTAAAAGAAGCTTATACTATTTCAGAATACGTTTTATAGTATCCTTCAAGTTGATTTTTCTCAATACTGCAACTTTAACTATGTCACTTTACTTGCTGGAGTGCGATATGACAACGTCGCCCTCTGACTATAAATAAAAATCCGAAATTGTGGCATAAGAGTGCAACATTTTAGGATTCGAAAGGACATGAAAGTAATTTATTGATGGCATTTGCAAAGTTAGAACTTGAAATGGTCATTTATTGAAGCATGTGTTGAATACTATCTTAAAATTCAATGTGGAGAAAGGATGGATTAAACACTTTGAAAATAACAAATTATTCCACTAATTTCATCAGAGTAACTAATATTCGAAATTACAACTTTTGCTTATAGTTTTAATATCATTATTGTATCTGCTATGTTAAAACATTGATTTTATATTTATCTTTCCTTTGCAGTTTTCAAACTGTTTTTAAGGAATCATAAATACATTTTGTGCTATTAGTACGTTTTGTATATCTCCTATCCAAATATATATTAATAATTACATTAATTTATTAATACTGGTATAGTATTTTAAATATGTATATTATTACTACGTCTCCCATTGTGTCAAAACAATTAGTGTATTTTTTTTGTTTTTTGTCTTTTGAAACGAGAAGAGCAACAGAATTGATTTATTTGTGAAATTCTGTGTGCATGGTTAATATATAATTTTGTGCTTGACAATTTACAATTTATTTATATTCAGTAAATACTGGAAATTATTACTCATAATATTCGGTTAGTGGGGAGTAAAAAACATATTTAAACACAGAGGGAAATCATATTTCCCATTGGATATTGAAAGAAAATCTATAAAATTTAGGTATTTCAAGAACATTTTAAATGGAAATTGACATACACTTGGGGATTTTTCCTACATCAAAAGGAATTTTGACAAAATATGCACATATTTCATATAATTATATATGTAGGAACGGAATTCTTTCGCCTCCCCACCTACTACCGAAAGGAGAAAGGGACTATTTCATCCAGGAGACGGATCACCACGAACGCTAAGGAAAAAAGGCTTGATCCCTTGCCCGCGGCGGAGGGTCTTCAGTTTTTTGTGTGATCGGAGAGAGTCGAGACCTGTGTGGCCACTCTTCCGTATTTTTTTATGCGAATCTATTGAGACCTCTGTGGCTCATATGTGTACCATCTTCAATTAATTTAATAAATGTTGTGTTTTACAACACGTGGACTCATTCCAAAATACCATATCAAGTAATAGCTACAGTGCCATTCCAGTGTTGACATCACAAAATGGGGGCTGGTGCCGGGATTGCCCCATGCAAATTGAACGTGGACTAGAACCCTAGAGAGCCATCATCATCGCAAACTGTGAGTACATTTTGCTCATTTTTAATATAAAGATGTCATATTTTGGTAAAGCAAGGAAGGACGATATTTACCGTCTTGTAACGGAATTAGATATAGAAATACCCTCAAATGCGACAATTTCGAAATTAAAAAAGTTAGTGACGAAACAACTCGATTACGATGAGGAGTATACAAAAACACTTCTGGATACAATAATAGTTGAAAGAATCGAAAAAGAGCAGCTGGAGAAAGACAAACAGCAGTTAGAGAGGGAAAAAGATAAAGAATTACGTCAATTAGAAAAAGATAAGGAATTGCGTCAATTACAAAGAGAAAAAGAATTACGCGAATTTGAATTGGAAAAACTGAAACTGCAAAATGCGACACAAACAGTTAGGGAAAATCACATGACAGAATCGAACACTGCATGGGATAGAGGAAAGGAATTATCAAAGATAATTAAAAGTTTTGATTCGAATGAATCCAATGATATAAGTACGTATTTAGCGCTGTTCGAGAGACAAGCGACGAAAATCAAAATCGAAAGAGAAGATTTTGTAACGCATTTACTAGGTTTATTACCCTTAGAGATAGCACAGATTATAACTCGCGAACCGGAGGAAAGATCTAATGACTATGAACACATAAAAGAAATCTTACTCAAAAGATTTAAACTTACGTCTGAACAATTCAAACAAAAATTCCTGAATCATAAAAAGGAAAGTACAGCCACTTGGCGAGATTTTGCGTTTGAAATAAGTCATTATTTTGACGAATGGTTAAGAGGACTCAAAATAACAAATTTTGACGAGCTCAGGGAACTAATGGTATCCGAGCAGATAAAACGTAGAGCGCCGTTTTAAATCAAAACACACTTCATAGATGACTGGCATCAATTAAAATGCGCAGAAGTTATAGTGAAAAAGTTAGAGGAATATGAGAGTGCGAGGTTGCAATTAGGAAAAATGGAGATACGGAATGTAAATAAATACAGAAAAAATGTTTCGCAAGATGAAACTCGATATAAAGGTGAATCGTCGAACTTTCGTGCTAACCAGAATAGTAGAAATGTTGATAATTGTTATAAAACTGTTGGTTATAGTACAAATGTCAATAAGTATGTTAATAAGGTTGATTATGATGTACCAAATAGAGATCCATATAAAAGTAATAGAATTAAGTGTTATGCATGTGGAAATTATGGGCATAAGAGTAATACTTGTACATATAATTTTAAAGGTGAAAATGCAAATGTGAATAAAACTGTAAATCAAATATATGTAGCAACTCCTAAGAAAATTGAAAAGAGTGTTTATATTGAAAAGTGTTATATTAATGCAGTAATAGACACTGGATCTGAAATAACTCTAATTAATGAGGAATGTTATCATAAAATAGGATCTCCTATATTGAATGGTAGTAAGATATATTTAAATGGAATAAGTCAACACAAAATAAGTACCGAAGGGTTTTTCCGATCAGAAATTGTTATTGATAATATTTCTTTGTGTTCTGATGTGCATGTCGTTAAGAATTTGCAATTTGAAGCAATAATTGGTATGAACGTATTATCAAGGGTAAAGTTTGCATTTTCTGGGGGAACATTAAACGTTACCGATAGAGACATAAATGAAATAAGGAGGTCAGAAGTAAGGGGCGAAAATGGGAGCGAAATAAAAAACAAAGCATCAACAACTTCAGGCGTTGTCATAAATCACGGGGAAGAAGAGCGCGTGAGTTTCCTTCAACATCCCCTCGTAGACTTTCAAGTATCGAAGGCGCATGAAAATGACTCATCAGCAGGTGCTTTTGTTTACACTTTAGGAGCCGTAGCGTTGGATATGTCTAGCGAAGAGACAGATCTCTCCCATATAATGAATCCCTGTTTACGAGAAAGAATCTGTCAAATTGTAGGAAATTATGTGCCTCAGCAAGTAACAAACACGGATGTTAAGATGAGAATTCTTCTGACGGACGAAGTTCCAGTTAGTCAGCGTGCTCGGCGGTTGCCGATTACTGAACAACTTATAGTTGAAAACCAAATCCAAGAGTGGTTAGAAAAAGGGATAATTAAAAACAGCTGTTCGGAATATTCTGCCCCTATAGTGCTTTGTAAGAAAAAAGATGGGAATCACAGACTTTGTGTCGATTTCCGAAAGCTCAACAAAAAAATAATTAAGGACCGTTTCCCGTTACATCTAATCGAAGACGTGTTGGACAAATTGGAGGACTCGCAAGTCTTCACAACGTTAGATTTGAAAAACGGCTTTTTTCACGTCGACATAGAAAAGGAGAGTACAAAGTACACCTCTTTTGTTACCCTCGAGGGACAGTATGAGTTTTTAAAGACACCTTTTGGATTGTCAACCAGTCCAAGTGTATTTGAAAGATATATTTTTCATGTTTTTAAGGATTTGTTAAAAGATAAAACTGTTATTATTTATGTAGATGATATTATCATACCAGCCATGAATGAGGTAGAGGGTTTAGAAAAATTAGAACGTGTTTTAAATACGGCGTCAATGTACGGATGAGAACTAAACTTCAAAAAGTGTCAGTTTCTAAAACGAAAGATAGAATTCTTGGGTTACGTAGTAGAAAAAGGAACTATAAAGCCTTCACCATTAAAAACTGCAGCCGTACGGAACTTCCCACAACCCAAAAATGCCAAACAAATACAGAGTTTTCTGGGATTGACCGGTTATTTTCGAAAGTTTGTTCGAGATTATGCCAAGATAGCGAAGCCCCTCAGTGATTTACTTCGTGATAATAGGGAATTCCATTTTGGGTCGAAGGAGAAAACTGCATTTCAAGAATTAAAGCAGGCCTTGACTGGCGAGCCGGTGCTACAAATTTTCAGACAAGGACCGCCACTGGAACTGCATTGTGATGCAAGCTCACACGGATTCGGAGCAGTACTATTGAAACAGGCAGATGACGGAAAGATGTATCCAATTCAATACATGAGTAAGAAGACAACAACACAACAAGAAAAATACGGCAGCTATGAATTAGAAATTCTAGCAGTGATCGAAGCTTTGAAAAAATTCCGGAATTATCTACTCGGAACCAAATTTAAAATAATGACGGATTGCTCAGCCTTCCAGCAAACCATGAGCAAGAAGGACTTAACCCCTAAGATAGCGAGATGGGCGTTAATCATGGAGGAATTCAAATACGAAATAATTCATCGACCAAGTGCTCAAATGAGACATGCAGATGCTTTGAGTAGAAATGTCGCTGTGATAGTACCGCAACCAACGGGTGAAGAAATAACGTGCAAGTTAGCAGCAGCCCAACGACAAGATGAGTATATTCAAGTTATTAAAGAATTATTGATGAGAGGATAGAAGAACGACTACTTGATCAAAAACGATGTATTATATCGATATGAAAACGGAAGTGAACTGCCTGTCGTCCCCGAGAGGATGCAATCAGATATTATAAAGGAATTCCATCAAAAAGGACATTTTGCCGTGGCGAAGACCGAGGAGTTAGTGAAAAGAGATTTTTCCATTCCAGGACTCAGGAAAAAAGTGGAGAACGTCATAATGAACTGCGTTAAGTGCATCTTGACGAATAAGAAAAGGGGCAAGCAAGAGGGTCAATTAAATCCAATACCCAAAGGGAGTGTACCGCTTAGTACATACCATATTTATTTTCTGGGACCTCTGGCGACAACAAATAAACACTATCAACACATCTTCGCTGTGATAGATGCCTTCACTAAATTTACTTGGCTCTATCCTGTAAAATCAACTTCTACACGTGATGCGTTGGAGAAGCTAGAATCGCAGTCACATATTTTCGGAAATCCGTCAAGAATAATTTCAGATCGAGGCACCGCATTCACATCCAAAGAATTCGAAGGTTACTGCGACGAAAGAAGCATTGAACACTTCAAAATCACCACAGGAGTACCTCGAGGAAATGGTCAAATCGAACGAATATTTGAAACTGTGATACCGGTACTGACGAAATTAGCGATCAACGAACCAGAAAAGTGGTTTAAATATGTCAACTCAATTCAAAGAATTTTGAACAGCACCTCTAGTAAAAGTACAAAAATCACACCATTTGAATTGCTAACAGGAGTATCAATGAAGAATAGAGAAGATCTGAAGGTCAGAGAAATGTTGGAACAAGAATATGAAGAATGGTTCATAAGAAACCGAGAAGGACTTAGGGAAGAAGCTAAGGAACAAATCCTAAGGATGCAAGAAGAAAACCGAAAACAGTATAATCGGAAGCGGAAACCTGCAAGAAAGTATGCAGAAGGAGACCTGGTAGCGATACAGAGGACCCAATTTGGAGCAGGACTCAAATTACGACCAAAATATCTGGGCCCATACGAAATTATCAACAGGAAACCACACGACCGTTACGAGGTGAGGAAAGTGGGCAGTCACGAAGGACCTATCAACACGTCCACTGCTGCCGAACACATGAAACCATGGACTAATTAACTTTAAAGAACTCTGGGAAAGAGAAACTAATGTGGAGAGAAAAATTATGTTTATTTTCAGCAATTCTCTCAAAAGTGAAATAGATACTTTTTTTTTGTTTTTTTTTTATTTTTTTCAGGTCCCATTGTACGTGCCTAAATGAGTGAAGTGATGTTCGGGGCGAACACCGTCAGGTTGCCCCAGTGTAGGAACGGAATTCTTTCGCCTCCCCACCTACTACCGAAAGGAGAAAGGGACTATTTCATCCAGGAGACGGATCACCACGAACGCTAAGGAAAAAAGGCTTGATCCCTTGCCCGCGGCGGAGGGTCTTCAGTTTTTTGTGTGATCGGAGAGAGTCGAGACCTGTGTGGCCACTCTTCCGTATTTTTTTATGCGAATCTATTGAGACCTCTGTGGCTCATATGTGTACCATCTTCAATTAATTTAATAAATGTTGTGTTTTACAACACGTGGACTCATTCCAAAATACCATATCAAGTAATAGCTACAGTGCCATTCCAGTGTTGACATCACATATAAAACATGATAGTATTTATATTCATTTCAGAGAGAGAGAGATAAAATTGTAACTAGAAAGACTTGACACACCAGAAAACAAAGAATCATACATTATGTCATTACCTATGCACAAAACTACTAGAAAAGGTGTAGTGTGCAAAAAAAAAGAATATATACCATTAAATTTTCAGAAAAAAAAAATATTAAATGCTTGTTTGTTCATTATTAAACATCATTTTTAAATTTTTTGTCTTGCAACAAATTTTACGTGATTGTTATGTGGATTTTTTACATTATTAATACAAAAGCAAAATGCATGAACAAGGAAGAATTTCTGAACCGACAAATGAAATGCTTAAAAAACACACATAAACAAGCTAAATGTTTTGTATTCTTTTTCAAACTCATAACATTTCGTTTCTTGCCTTTGTTTCAAAAACTTAATGTGACGTTTGAAATCTTTTCTCTAATTAAAACTAATAAGCAGATCTTGTACCGTCAGAATATGCTCATAACAAACTCAACAGATTGTTTCTGACACAAAAAAAAACTCTTTATCAACAGTTGCACTTGCATAAATTTCTGTTAATTTATTCTAGAATAAAAACCAAACTAATTTTTAAAGGAGAAAGTACAAATGCACATTTGCAATTTAGCTGAATTCTTTCGTTGTTTTTTTTTTGTTTCCTTTACCTCACTTCTGGTTGCTAGTTTTCAAATAAAATGTTTTGAAGTTGATGTAAGGTAAGGTAATTTTAATTAATGTCGTACAAAGGAACACAACGGGCTATTGGCGACTGTCCGGGATCAATCCCCAAAGAGCCACGACAGATTTAAAGTGCACCAGCTACCGTGTACACGAAAGGCTTTGACTGGACCTAGTTTCGAACTTGGAACCCTCCGGTTACTTTTCCAATCGACAATTAAAATACACGTTTTTGGGGGAAAAAAGTGAAAAAACTCCGATAAAAAAATTATACAAATAATTAATAACTTTTATAAGCTAAAATTTTACTGTTGGGGTTTCATTTGGTACCGAGTTCCCTTAAAATAGATCGTCTACAATAGTTGTGTTGCTCCAGTATGACGTTATACCTACCCTTAAGGTTACCTGTGTGCCAAGTTTCATTATTATAAGTGCCATAGATTGTAGGACACTGATTACAGAGAAACAGACAGAATACAGAGAAACACTTCCTTTTATTATAGTAGAGATGAATATTTTTCAAGTTTGCTCAAGTTTGAAAGTTGACTCAAGTTTAATTAGTAACTGAGACGATTTTGATTGAAGTGACAAACACCAAGGTTGAAGATCAGTGGCAAAAAGTCGACTGCGGCAGTTCTGCGATCAGTTTCACTTGTTATTCAAACTTCAATTTTTTTATGAACAAGTCAAATGTGTAGTGGAGCATTGAGTGACTGAACGAAAGACGTTTTACTAGTTAGGGTAGGTGTTCCAAATATCGCCTACCCTATTTCTCTATATATCAGCTTCCTGGGTTGGGGAATCGAGCTGAAAACTAAATGAATAGCACTAGGAACTATTCCTCCTTTGATTTCCAAAGATCCTATTGTCACAGTTTTATAGCGTTCTCTATTCCTTAAGGATATCATGGTCTCCTAATGGTTTAAATTAGTTTATTCAAATCTACTTATAGTGATAGTACATCGCGGCACAGGAGATACAAATACAGAGATTAAATGAAGTAAGTATATGGCAAAGGCAGCTTACCCATAGTAGGACCTTCTTGCTGTAGTGGTGGCTGATGGAAGAATGTAGGATATCTTTCAAACTCCCCTTCTTTTGCTCCTGGCGCCCTGTGGTTTTATAAGGCCCGAAAAGAATGTTCTAGAAAGTACTAACTCGTGATCCCTAATCTGATTTTGAGGTATTGTGATGCTTAATTAACAGTCACGCTCTGATAGAACCTTTCGAAGGTCCAAGGGTAAGAACTCATGACCACATGTACAAGCTGGAATAAACAATTAAAAGGTTAATCTAATGTATGGGCGATATGCTTGCCTTTCTTAGTGTGGTCACGTACTCAAAGGGTGAATGTACTTTGTAAAGATTTAGGTTTAAGATTTAACGATTCAAACTGTGACGATAGCAGCGCCACAGTGATACTTATATCAGTTTAAGTTAACTAGTAAAACTTCAAAAAGTTTTCTAAGAGAATTTTCAAGAGTTAGTTATACTATCATCCCTGTTCCTATTACCACCCACCAGGTGAAACTAGAAGCTACTATTCAAAACGAGTTGCTAGTAAAGTATACATACCTACCTTTAGTATTGAATGTACTTTCAAACGGTACAAACGAAATTATGATTTGGAAACACTTATCTGATATTTCCTGAATAGATTAGAGACAAAATAATACGTTGATCACAGTATCAAATACTTCGGATGCAATAGTATTGTTTATATAACTCTGATAAAAAAAACTTGCCAGTGGCGCTTTGTGTGGCAAAACCCTTGACCGTCATAAACTCTATAAACTCATAGATGTCGCGCATAGCAGCTTGCAAACACGAGTAGGCGATATTAAACACAGGGGCGATACTTGGAACTCTTACCCTATTGAAATCTTGGTGATAATTTGTAAGCTAATTCAGCAGATTTCACTTATTTCCTTACGCAAAATAAAACGATGTGACATTAAATATTGTCCACCATTTAAAATTTTTAGTTTGCATATCGTCGGCAAAAGTGTGAAATCACGTAAGTCGAAGAAATTTGATTTCGGATTGTTTCGTTGTGGTGTTTTGGGGCACCACACTTATACACATGGAGTGGGATTAAGCAGTTTCCGTTTTAAGCAATTTATTACACAAAGGATTTCCATACAATAGGACCACTATTTGCAACTGTATTTACACAACCGATCTCTGCACGATTGTTCATTGAGAAACAGTAAATTTCTCTTCTCACAGTTGTATTTTCCCCCCGTGGTTTGACTTCCCCGTATAACTGTCCAGAGAGCTACCTCGTTCACCACCTTCCTCAGTGGCTTCTTTCGCTCGAGTCCCTTTTCCTTCCTTTTCGGGGCCATCTACCGTTTTCTGGCCTTCGTCGCTTCTTTTTCAAAATGACAAATACCACACTCAAGGGGTGTCAGATCCTCACAGGTGCGAAAAGATCGTGAAACCGTTAGCCGGCGGTATTTCACAAACACCAGGTGTCAGGTGGAAATCGGGGTGCACAAGAAACGGACGCCGACACTGAGCTATTTCCACACGTGTGGCTGTCGGCACCCTTCTCATGGAAACGTTTCTTTTTTCTGCCGCTACGATCTCACAACACCTCCCCCTAAAAATAAAGGTTCGGGGTAAAGGAGGAATTTGATTCTAGGTTTGAAATGAGCCCACCTAAAGTGAGGTGTGAGAGGCATTACCTTCTTTCTTAACCTCACCCAAAACCATAACTAACTCTATCATTAAAACAAAAAAAATCCGTTTAAGAACGGATCGGCTCAGTTTTCAAGTAAAGAAAAATAACATAGGTTCGAAATTTAAAAAAACGTAACACAAAAGTAATAATAATCTTACTCTTCTAATTTTCTAACATTAAACACGTTTTTTCTCTAACCACTAAACTAACAAAAAGTAGCATAAAAAATAAGGTTTCTGCTGTACACCAAAATTCAGCCTCAGATATTCATCCCGTTTCCTTAACCTCTCTGCATTGCCGTTCCGTTTAAAAGCACGATACACGATCTTAAATCAAAATTTTCAGCGACCATCTAGTGAGACGCGCATTAGTACCGACCCTTTTCTTCAGGAATGTCAGGGGGTTATTATAGGTCTCAATCATGAATTTTGGCCCATCTAACAAGTGGCTCAATTTTAAGACCATATGCAATAAGACCATATGCAATAAGACCATATGCAATAAGACCATATGCAATAAGACCATATGCAATAAACTCACAGGCATTTCCCGTTTCTGCACATAGTACCTTCAAAACCCGTTTTACTGAAGAAAAGAACCTTTCCACAGTCATGTCACTTCTATGCCAAACCTGAAGAAAAAAAACACCGTGGTCAAAACTCTCGTGAAAGAACTGAGTAAAACTTTTTGTATCTCCCTCGGGAAACCAGTTCGCAAAAAGACCATGAACACAGCAGCTTCCAAAAATAATAGCGCAAAACCCTCTCTTTGGTTTTTGTTGTATCTAACTGGCCCAAAATTTCATGACAAAACCCACAATCCCTTCTCTAAACTAAACGGGAACGCACGATTGGACTTTTTCCTCCGGGGGCGTGCTTTCGCACATTTCCCTCCATGGTAATGCTATACATTCTTCCACTATGGAGAAAATCATTTTACCCGTCGAGGAATCTTTTCCCCTCTCGTGTTTTTCTACTGGTTACCCCCGCTGGCTCGAAAACGTTTCCGGTCAAATTTGGTTTGGCTTGTCCCCGCGTTGTAACTGCAATGTCAGGGACTAGTATTTTCCTAGCCTCCTCATTTAATTGAGCCGTTTTATTTCCCAGCAAATAAAACCCTCGGTCCAGTTTGTCCGCTTTAATTGCAACTTTTGTAGTTACAGTGCCAAAATGTACCTACGACACAACTCTAGCTAAAAGTAAGCATTTAAATTCGGTGTCTAGAGGTTGTCTCACCCACTTGTCTTCACCCGTAAAATCTTCAACGTTTACATAGCTCCTGACACACATATCTATGCAACTACCCGTATCTCGCAAACAGTCTTTTTCCACTCCATTTACTTTTAATTTGCTCATAAAAGGATTCAAACTACCATTTAAACCCCTCTCCGTTTCTAAATTGTTTACACTTTCTCTTAAATTATTTTTAAAAGTTGGACAATCAGGTCTAATGTGCCCTGGTTGATTGCACTGGGAAGAAATTATTTGTTTTTCTTTCAATTCAAAACTCCTATTTACATCTTTTCTAGACATTTCTCTCTTTTCCGGTTTTCCTATCTAGTTTAGATTTCTCCCGTCTTTATATTATTTGTCAGAAGATTTCTTCTTCCCTTTCCAAATGCTCTCTTTTCCCATGGTGTGGCCTCAATTATCTTGAAGGTTTGTCTTACACTTTCGTAATCATCTAGCTTGCCTAAAATCTTCCCAATTGTCTAAGTAATGTTCTTTTACCTCAACCGGCACCCTTTTCTTAATTTGTTCTGTGAGCATTAATTCTTTAAGCGCATCGAAATCTCCAACCTCCACTGATTCGAACCAACTTTCCAAATAACCCCTGAGTTCATAACCCCGATCAGACCATAACGACTCTAATTTCCTAGAGTGATCTTTAAATTTTAAACGCAGAGCAACCGAACTCAGTCTAAATCTCTTCAACAAGATTTTTTAATGCAAGAGGTGTTCATATGAAAATGTACGAAACGTCGCAGCGAGGCGTGATCCGATTTCTGACAGAGGAAGGTGTTAAACCAGCTGTTATTAATCGCCGGATGGTGACCGTATACGGAGAAGACTGTGTGTCCGACAAATCAGTGAGAAAATAGTGTCCGTTTTCGTGCAGGCCGTGAGAGTTTGGTTGATGACCCGAGACCAGGCCAGGCAAACACAGTCATCACGGCCGATCTCATCAACAAGGTGGACGACCTAGTGATAAGTGATCCGCGTGTCACATTGCGAATGTTGGCGGTGAAGGTGGATGTCAGCGTTGGAACAGTGTGGACAATTGTTCACGACAGGTTGTGTTATCGGAAGGTGTGAGCGCAGTGGGTTCCGAAGCAAATCAACGATCAGCAAAAGAAACTGCGTATGGGGCTGGCACTTCAACATCTGTTTCGGTATCATGAAGACCCCGCTTTCCTGGAGCGGATCGTCACAGGTGATGAGAGCTGGTGCCATCACTACGAGCCAGTGACAGTGCGGGACAGCATGCAGTGGAAGCATGCGTCGTCACCTCCCTCTAAAAAGTTCAAAGCCGTGGCGTCAGCAGGGAAGGTGTTGCTCACAGTCTTTTTTTGACGTCCAAGGTCCGCTACTTGTTGAATTCCTCGAGCACAGAAGAACCATTAACTCCGATGTGTATTGTGAGACCCCCCCGAAGCCTACGCAGGTCCATCAAAACAAAACACCGGGGCTGCTCACGGAGGGCGTGGCTGTGCTCCATAATAACGCGCGTTCACACGTCTCCAGGGTCACAAACGCGGAACTGGCCAAGTTCAAGTGGAAGCAGCTTGACCATCCGCCCTACAGCCCGCATATGTCTCCCTGCGATTTCCATGTGTTTGGTCCAATGAAAAAACATCTGAAAGGAAAGCCCTTCAACTCGGACGACGAACTCAAGGACGCTGTGGTGGACTGGGTCTCGTCACGGCCAAAGGAATTCTGGGAACAAGAAATCCTTCGGCTCGTTAATCAATGGGATCGTCGTGCTCAGGCCTAAGGTGTATACTTTGAATAAAGTCTTCATTTATACCCACAGTGTCGTTTCGTACCTTTTCATTTGAACAACCCTTGTTTTATCATAATCGTCATTTTTTTTTTCAATTGGTTCTTTCACTATTAATTCCGCTACATCGGCTGGCAATAATGAAATAAGTTGCGTTACCCACCTATGTTCTTCAACCATTTCATTTTGGTCTTGTATTTCAAAAATAATTAAGAACAATGCTATATCTAAACTTTTAGGGTCAAATTTAGGAACCAAATCTTTCAAATTATTTCTTTTTGCGACTTCTTTTCTAGGCAGAGAACTAGTTGACTCAACACTAGCTACTTCTATTGCATGTCCTAGTCTTAATTTTTTTAAATTCAAACTCTCGTTCCTCCCTAGCTATTTTATCAGCCCGTTCTTTATCAGCTATCCTATCAGCCCGTTCTTCTAAAGTTCCTTCGAAAAACGCTTTTACTGTCTCCTCATCTTATTCTGGCGCTCTCTCGGTTGCCTTAATAATATATTTTACTAATTCCGCGTCCTCTACGACCACTTCAAATTCGGCTGCTAAAAGCCTTAGAATATTTTTCCTTTGTTTTTTAAGGAAATTAGTCATAATACTACTTAATTATTCTACAAGGTAATAATTCAAAATCCAAAAATCACTTAATGGATTCCAAAACTGAGTACTCCTAATCAAAACACGATAAAACTTTACACATGAATTGCATTACTTAAATCCATGTAATCATACTAAATACACTCATACCCTCCAAAATAAACAAAATTTTTCTTTACCCTAAAACCAACTTACGAAATCTTAAGAGAAAAAGACAAATACAAAATCAGTTGGTCAGCTCCAAATTAGAATGTTTCTCTCAAAATAAAACTCTGTTTGGCAACCCGACATTAAAATGTTTCTTCAAAACAAAACTGTTTGTCAACAAAAAATTAGAAGTTTTTCTCAAAACAAAACTTTGTCAACAAAACATTAAAAATTTTCCTTAAAATCCCACTTTCTATTGCCTCTAAGAAATAACTATAAGGTAGGACTTATCCTTTTTGCTGACTCTTTCATTTCCTGGAACTCCACGCACTTGAAACACAGGCACAGGGTTTCTCTGACGTCGAAAGGCGCAGGGCTTTCCGGAGAACTTTCCACTGGTCCGCTAGGCTTCCGCCGGCACAGACTTTCTCACTTCCTCATGCTCCTCAGAACTTTGGTCAAGGGTCCAGGGCTTTTCGGCTTCCCAACAAGGTACCGGCGCTAGGCTTTTCTGAGTCTGTCGTCCTCCTGCTCCCCATAGCTGGTTCCTCAGAACGTTAGGGCCCTCTTGGCACAAGTCTACTCCTTCAGTCGATCAGTATGTGCCTTTTGGACAGTCACTGGATTCCGAATATAAATCACTGGATTCCGATTTCAGTTGACTTGAACTCTAGATCTCACCACTTGCCACCAGTATATAGCTGTGGTGTTTTGCGGCACCACACAAATACAAATGGAGTGGAACTAAGCAGTTTCCATTTTAAACAATTTATTACACTTAAAAGGATTTCCATACAATAGGACCACTATTTACAACTGTATTTTCACAACCGATCACTGCACGATTGTTCATTGAGAAACAGTAAGTTTCATTTCTCATCGTTTGTATTTTTCCCCGTGGTTTGACTTTCCCGTATAACTGTCCAGAGAGCTTACTCTGTGGCTTCTTTCGCTCGAGTCTCTTTTCCTTCCCTTTTCAGGGCATCTACCTTTTCCTGGCCCGAGTCGCTTCTTTTACAAAATGACACCTCCCATACTCAAGAGGTGTCGGATCCTCACACGAGCGAAACGATCATGAAACAGTTAGCCGGCGGTCCTTCACAAACACCAGGTGTCAGGTGGAAATCGGGGTGCACAAGAAACGGACGCCGACCCTGAGCTGTTGCCACACGTGTGGCTGTCGGCTCCCTTATCGTGGAAACGTTTCTTTTTCCTGCCGCTTCGATCTCACACCGTAAATATGCGCAGTAAAATCATCTGTACTAGGGGGCCCGCCCCCTGTTCGCTAACGCTCGCCAACCACCGGAGGATTGCTTCGCAATCCGCATTGGATCGCTGCGCGAACCTAAGCTCGCTTGGCTCGCATCAATGAAGACATGTGTCCTAGCAGAAGGAATTGTTTACAAAATATGATATTCCAAAAAAATATTTTTCAAATCTAAATTTTTTGCTGTTTTTCAGAAAAGGGTGGAGGGCGAGAAAAAAAAATCTAAACCAATCAGAGCACGTTTAATTTCACTTCAAAACACGGTTTGATTCCAATCAGATAACGTCTTTAATCCTAATCTTCTTAATAGTGTTTCCATAAAAACAGCCAAAGGCAAGGTTACCACTTTGGCGAGAAAAAAAGACTGTCCCGTTTTCTACCACTCCACCCAGAAAAGATATATACAATACCTCTGAAATCAGAATTCAAATGAAAACTTTGAGCAAATTTTGACTCGAAATATAAGCGCTGATTTGGAAATTGAATTCCCAGCATGTTGTTTGTATGTACATTTACCCCTGCACTTGAGCCACACACACTTTTTCATTGAGTTTGTAGTCGAAAGTTGTAGTGCAAGCGTCTTGTTGAACTATAAGTGTTGACCCTGAAAAGAACCTTTTTTTAAATGTCCCTGAAAAGATCCTCCGCTTTATTTGATTTCTATGTGGAGTGGTCGTTCACGGTAAGACGTTTGTCGCCAACTAATTTTTGTCGCCAAATCAAGATGGCGGCCGAATTCCGTAACAGCAGATAGGGTTGCCATAACAAAAACGGCAGATGTGAAAAAAATCCGTAATAGGTGAAGGTTACCATATTTGGCGACAAATCGCCTTTTTACCGTGAACGACCACTCCACCAATTCATATTATTAACTGCACAGCTCGACTAAAATTCATTTTTTTTTCAATAAAATTTCATCCGATAACGCTATAAATTCAATTGAAGCGCGAGGCTTCGTGGTAAGCAAACAATCGTACAATGTTGCCAAAACGCGATAACTAATAACGTCTTTTTTGCGTGCCACGTAAGAGATATAGATGGTCAATATATATAGATGGTCAATTTTTAGTTTCTTCAACTAGATAGTATATTTAATATTGTATCTAGTTGAGAAAACGAAAATTTGACTAGACAGATTCAGATAATTTTACTGCGCATGCTTACGGAACAATCCGAAATCAAATTTCTTCGAATTACGTGGCTTCACATTTTTTCCGACCTTATTTTGATGTCTTGTTACAGAAATTACTAATAATATTTTGCTGGGATCACCGAAAAGCAATTTTTTGCAAATAGCATGATTATATTAGCATTGTTACAACCAACGCACTTGTTGAAACTCTGTATATTAAAAAGAAGTTACGGAAACGTCAGAAGAAGTTGGTGAAAACTCGCTTTTTTCGCTCGATTCTTAGACGTCTTCCCGAGAAAGTGCAGATCTGAAAATTACGAAATTAACATGGTTTGTTCAAACTTGTACAGGGAACCAGCTGGAGAAGAATTTTTTCTGATGCGACTGTTAGTTTAGGGTGAGTAGTATACCCCATGGATAATAGGCGGAAGTGACGTCATAAAAAAGGGCATGGTCGCGTGACGTCTCAAAAGCTGAAGTGACGTTTTGAATGTTGAGTTGAGGTGTATGGGTCCTGCTGCTGAATAAAAACATTATGGTCGAGTTGAGTTCAGTTGTTAGTTTCGGTTTCAATTTTTTCGAGTTTATCTACTGTTGCATGGCAACAGGCGGTGTGCTTACGTTTGGGATTTTGATGTGAGGTCATGAAGAGTAAAGTTGAGATGTAGGATTCCTACTTATATTATTTTTTTTAATTTCTAGGAATGGAGTTTTGTTTTATTTCGAATTTTATTATATACATGGAGGTTTTGTTACGGATGAATGGCAACAGGTTAGTTTATTTAATAGACTCGTTTGTTTACATTTTTTAGACTTGGAAAATTTTCATGACGTTACAACGAGACGTCATACAGAGTAGAGTTTTAATGTATTAATCTTACTGCTGGAAGAAAACCTTTAATCAGGAGTTGAGTTGGTTTTTTAATTATTATTTTAATTAATTTATATTGCTTTACTACTTTGAGAATGGCATTAGAACATGTTGGTACGTAATCACATCGATTTTTTTATGGACGTAAACGCAGTGGAATTCAAGCCGAGAAGTAACGTTGTGAATGACGTTAAATTACATGTTAGAACGTGTTAGAACATGAATGCGAGAGAGTGGAAGGCTGATATAATCATACCGGTTATAAGTAGGGATGTTGCTATTGGCTGAAGACAACGTAGCATGGGATTTTTCTTGTTTGTGTAAAAATGTAGTTACCGTGTTATTGTTTTGATAAATTAGAGGCTTTTAAAAAGATAGTTGGAGCATGAACTTATGTTTCTTGGGTCTTTGAATTACTTTTCTTCTTTGGTATTTTTACCTTCTGCTGTTTAAAACAAATAATGAATTCTAATGACAGACCTGCGATGAAAATATGTGCAGACAAAGAACGATATATTCAGAAATATTTGAAAGATTCTTTATGCTATGAGAATGGTAAATTGTATACAGATCGTGATGGCTGGGCATATTTCCGTCGATTGGAAAACGAATTAAATTATTATAAGAAAAAGGAAACTACGATAGAAATTTATGGTAAAAAATATACTTGTATATACACCTTGTAGCATACGGAGACGAAGGAATAAGCTATACCTTTAGCGGATCTTGTATTGCAGCCAAGCCTTGGTCTCCTTAACTATTGGAAATAAAGAGAGAAGTGGAACGAATAATTGGTGCAAGATTTAATTTTGTGTTGGTGAACCGTTATAAAGATGGGAAGGACTGTGTAGGTGTTCATAAAGACAACGAGAAGGACTTGGATCTTAAAGCACCCGTAGCGTATGTTTCATTTGGACAAAAAAGACAATTTGTGTTTTCCAGAAAGAACTAGAACTCTTTAAAAATTGTTCTGGAAAATAGAAGCTTGCTTGTGATGAAGTATCCATCAAATCAATTTTGATTACACAGCTTGCCCGGAGGAAATGCATAATGCCTTAGAATTAACTTTACAAGTATTTTACGTTTCGTAAAATACTTGTATAAATTTTAGATTAACCCTATATGTGCCCCCTGAACTGGAACTCAGTGTTACTAGGGATGTATACTAAACAATATTTGGAAAACGTTACAATTAATCTTTGTGGCTTTGTGAATACTATTTTTATGCTTGCATCTTATTGTTATTTTAAATAAAATTTATGCTGGTTTTACCACATACACTGTATTGTGGATTTTTGTAAAAAATTAAATACCAGTTTTTTATAAATTGTCTTTTACAATTCAAGATCTGAAATGAAATTTTTTTGGCTATAACTATTATGTTTTTTAATTTATATGCTTTTACTTAAACACTCATTATATACATTAGATGCTATAGCACATATTTTACTGCAGAAATTATTTTTAAATACTGTACACTTAACTGAAAGTAAAATATTTTTTGGCTTTGTTTGAAAACTTTGCATTTTTTTTACAGTTAAACTTTTATTTGTTGTTATTACTTAACTATTTTTTTTTTCACAAGTTTACTTTTTACTGCGTAACTTTTTTACTGTTTAACTTTTCTTCTATTGTTTAATATTTTTGCTATTTAACTTTTTTCCATTATTAAAATAGGTGCATAAGATTATTATTATTAAGTTCTTTTACTTAGAAATCAAAATATATCTTTCCTAAGTTTTAAGTTATGAACCAAAGAAAATAATCATGGACACAAAGATATACATACAAATAATGTTTTTATTTAAAATCCCTATATTGAAATCCACGAATTCTTTTTGGCAAAAATTTTTTTTGTGTGTTACATTCTTTTTTACATGTATTTCAGGAACATGTTCCTTACCAGGTAACAAAAATTGATTGAACATATATTTACTAGGTAATTTCATTTGATAATGATTTCAGATATACAAGTTGTGTAAAATAGTGGATCATAAAAATACTTTTATAAATTTGTCTCTGACTGTCTTTTTTTTTTTTTTTTTTTACTTTTATAAAAAAAAAATAATCGCTTGTAAAATTAAATTTTCTGAAATAATTTTGTGTCTTTCTTTTAAAAATCATCTTAAATAAAATTTTCAAAAAAAGAAGAAGAAATACAAAATACTAAAAAAGCAAAGGTCAGAAAAATTTATTTATTCAGGTAAAAGGTACATTTTTTCTACAGCTTGAGCCAATAACTTGAAGATAGTTTTTTCTTTACAGTTCTTTTAGGTTTTGTATACATAGATTTCATATTAGATAAGTATTTTTCACATACACTTGAGGAAACTTGTTGATTGTCAATATTTCTTTAAACTGTTCAAAGGCCTTGGGTCTTCGAGTTCTATTTCTGAGTAGAAAATTCAACAGTTGTACTATATCTGAATCTTGAATTACTGTTTGATCCTGCATAAGTTCTCTGTTTGAATTTCAAGTGATGTCATGCTATCTGAAAAAGTTTATGTTGTTTCGTGCAGTACCTTTATGTTTTACAGGAACAGATTTCAGAATGCTATGTTCTCAGTCATAGTTGTTTTCAGGTTCTGGTTCTGGAGTGTTATGCTCCACAGGTTTAGCAACATTCACATTTGGGAAGGTAACGTATTTCTGTAAAATTTGATTATGCAGCTTCACTTTGTCATCGTCACTCAGTCTCTTCGGTTTATACACAAAATGTTTATCACCCGGGAAAATACCCGTACGTAACCGTAACCGTTCATTCGTCTGAGGTCTCAGGTCAATGAGCAAATAACTAAAGGATGTAGAGGTAGCATCGTCAAATATTTCTTGAAAAGTTTTGATTTTTCTGGGGAACATTTGTCTGGCTAAATACAATCAATATCTGGCTCGTATCTTTAGGATTTTTGTATAAAACAACATAATGTTAATTCAGATGAACGTTTCTCATTTCTTTGCCTTGATGAAAAAAGTTTTGAGTGAAAAGATAATTGAAAGATTTCGGTGATGGCTACCTTTAGTAAAAAGATTGCTTAACTGATTATCACTAACTAATTCTACCATCAAATCATCTATGATAATTGAAGCATCTCAAATAGAAATTATGCTAGACGGTATCCCTCTCAAAAATGACATTTTTCATTGATTTGAAAAAGGGTTGATAACTCCAGTAGCAGTAATCAATGTTAGTGGGCATAGGATCAACCATTTTATGATCGGATAGCTTTTTTACGAAACCGGTTTTTCCCGAGCATGTAGGACCACGAGAAGACATGTAGAAGGATGAACAAGCTTAGGGAGCTCCATATTCCAATATGTGTTTAGTTTAAAAAAAGCTTTTGCTTTTATACTTTACAGACAATGTCTGTGAAACCTTTAATTGTGCGTGCCACGAGCTCACACTCGCTGATTGAATCGACAGTATTTTGAGTAAATTCCAAGCAGTGATTTTCAAAGACATTTAAATAATTGTGACTACAATCGCATATTATTTTTCCACAAACTGAGTGAATGAAGAACATATTGGAAAATTCTTTGCATTTAATAAATCCCACTGAATCAATTTTTTGGTAAATTTTATACATTTCAAGCGTTGTTTTATTTTGTGCTAATATTCATGTTTTTACCAGTTAAGACAAGTCCAAATAATAAACACAGAAAATCCAGTGTAGAAAAGTATAAGCAATGCTGTTAAAAGATTTCGTATGGTTGTGTTGACCATTTTTTTTTTACGTCTTACTTCATCCTAAACGTTTTATAAACTGGTGCTTTCACTCGAATATGACACCCTTTTATAACTCTAAATAAAAAGAAGAAGAAATAACAACAACAACAGGTGACAATATTACTGAAAATCTAACTTTTATTACTTTTTTAAACCATGGTTATACCGTATTTTTTCTTGACAAACTGAAATATTCTAAAATCATACTTCTTTCCACTAAGTTGAGAGCTCATATTTTTTTCCCTGCGTTATGTTAAAAGTTCTTTTTACTATTAGCATAAAAATAATTGGTTTAAAGTTTGTTGATTTTGTATAATAAAATTCACGAATCGTCAGTACAGGAACTTTTAGGACACCCTGTAGTATGATAAAAATGGATATTTTAACTTTGGAATTAATAAATACAACCTGCGGACATTTCCCGTTCTATGAAAAGGTATACATTTGCAATCAGTATGTATCTCAAATATTGTCTGAAACACACACACACACAAAATAACGGGTGGAGTGTGTTTCTAATTGTAAATATTGAAATTCATACTGTCTTAAAATATTAAACATAGTTAACCGAAATGTAAAAACTTGTGCGAAATCGTTCTCTGTTTTGGCACAACTAAGTGCACTATATTCTTTCGTGTCTCACTATAAAAATGCTATGAATTTAGTAACATCAATTTAAGTACAGCACATGAATTATTTTTCTTTCTGAGAAAAATTGTTTTGTATCCACCCATCTGTGCAAACTGTAATTACATAAGAATAATTAAAACAAAAGATAATGTATGAAACTTTTAATTATATATTAAATGAAATCAATTTGTTAAAAATAGGATTAAAGCATTTTCTAAGCCGTATTATAATTGTGAATTTGTATTTATAATTTTTTAGAACTATAAGTAAAACTATTTATATTTACTTGTAATAAAAACTTGTAAAGATGTGCATCTGCTGAAAATTCATTTATTCAGTTCTTATGTATTTAAATTTTTATTTTGTTCCATTTATTAGTTTTCCCAAAAATGAAGAAAGAAGAAAATCGTTTTAATTAATTAATCGAAGAATTTTGTTTATGTCTTCTAGTTCACATTAAAATTTGATGAATGTGACAATAAATTTCATTCGTTTACTGTTTCTTATTTATCTTTTGTATTTATTAAATATTGATTTCACACACAATAAGTAATAAAAATTCAATACAAAAATCTTAACCAAACTTTTGTACATACTTAAAAGCATAAAAATTGTCAAGAGTTATTTACATCATCACTTTGATGAATTCAAAATTCATATATGGACACACAGTTGCAACTCAATTAGTTTTTGAACCAGAAATCTAAAATTGCAAAATAGCTAACATCAAGGGTATGGTTTAAAGTTGTTTCCTTCAATCTTAAAGTTTATATGTATAACTTTTTTTGTTAATATTTTTATGCGTAACTCCTTGAATAAATTTGTGTATATGGAAACGTAAGCAATTGAGAATCCATAATATCAAAGAAAGCTTTAGTGGTAACCCAAACGTCATTTGAACAGGGAATCTTCTAATCTGTTTTCAGTATTTTTATTTTATGCATCAGAGTATTTATTCATGCAGTCATTTCCAAACATGGGCTTTTTTTTAAAATTTATTTCAACTCATGCTAACCTTATTACATTAAAAGAAGTTTAAATTATTTTCTGAAATGAAATCTTTAAGATAATTTCTTCACACCTAATACAGTTTTTGAAGAAATCTATACAAAATATGGTATTAATTAAAGAATGTCGGGTTTAGAACAACTATCTTATACCAAATTTTAATCTGAACTCCTGACCTAAGCAATCTATTGACTACAATTTATTTATCTCAAGCGTACTGTTTTGTTTGTATATGTGCTGGTTAACCTTAAAGCGTCGATAAAAATACAAGCAGACGATAAAATTCAATAATTTAAAAAAAACGGACAATAATTTTTTTTTAAAGTTGGAGTACGGAAAGTTTTAGGACACCCTGTAGAAAGTATTGAAAAATACAAGTGTGAAAGAAACGTTTTTCGCTCACCTGTGAAATGTAGTGTTTCCACCTTTAATAAATTTGGAATTACATCCTTATACGCAGCACTGTAAACCTATTTTAACAAGAGTGCCTGTTTGTAACTTGAGTATTCAATGCATTTGCTACTTGTTAGGGAAGAAGGAAAGCGCAACCAATATGCGCGAAGGGAGGAGTCACGTGACTACTGATTTTGGTCACATGATCATGCGGACATAAAAAGGTTGCCATAGCTCACTCTACTATTATAATTAATCTATAGCAGGAAAATATTTACAGGGCCCTTTTTAAAATTTTATTTTACTTTCAGCTGTGATTGTGTTGCCGTCACTTTTTAAAATTTAACTTTAACATATAATTGCGTCTGTGACAAATCGAGGCATACGTCTCCGCTTCCAGAGCTATTGAATTTGACAGGGCTTCCAAAATATTGGCTAGGGGATAAAATTCAACTCACTGACCTCTCTCGATGACAATTTGAGTTGGAGGTAAAGATAATAATTCTAGCTCGAATTTTACACATCTATATATATAATTCTCTTACGTGGCACGCAAAAAAGACGTTATTTGTTATCGCGTTTTGGCAACATTGTACGATTGTTTGTTTACCACGAATTGAATTTATAGCGTTATCGGATGAAATTTTATTGGAAAAAAAAGACTTTTAGTCGAGCTGTTGCAGTTTATAATAGAAAATTAAAGAAAGCGGAGGATCTTTTCAGGGTCATTTAAAAAAACGGTCCTTTTCAGGGCCAACAATTATAGTTCAACAAGACGTTTGCACTACAACTTTCGGTAACAAACTCAATGAAAAAGAGTGTGAGTTACTCGAGAGTGCTGGAAATGTACACAAACAACATACTGGGTATTCAATTTCCAAAGCAGCGCTCACATTTCGACTCAAAATTTGCTCAAAGTTTTCATTTGAATTCTGATTCCAGGGTACTGTTTATATTTTCTGTAATACAGCAAATTTAGATTTGAAAAATATTTTATTGGAGTATCATATTTTGAAAACAACCTTTTCTGCTAGGACACATGTCTTCATTGATGCGAGCGAAGCGAGCATAGGTTCGCTCAGCGAACCAATGAGGATTGCAAAGCAATCGTCCGGGGGTTGGCGAGCTTTAGCGAGCAGGGGCAGGCCCCCTAGTTCTGGAGAATGTTTTAGTAGAAAAGCCATTGTATCATTTGTTAAAAATATCACGTCTTTGCACCTTCCTGACTTTAGATGAACTGACACGTTTCGAAGGTTTGCGCTTCCTTTTAAACTTTCCGTGACCAATCATTTCATCTGCTTTCTGAACTGCCTTTCTTGCAAATTTTTCCCAGTTTCTATAGCACGCGTTTTAACCATGGAAGTAGGACCAAAAAATCCTACTATTCTTACCCTTTCTGAAAAACAACTCCTTTGTAGTACGGCAGACCATTTCCGATTTGTCCTGCATAATAATCTTCAAACTTTTTTGTACAACACGTGTAAGGCACGAAGACGAACATTTTGTTACTTTTTTTCTTGAATGCAAAAATGAATCAATTCAGAAAGGAACACTCTTTTATACTAATGCGAAAATGTAGTTTTAATATCAACTTTCCACGTTCAAATCAGACGTAAAGACCAGTGTGCGTCCTTATAATGATTTCGATTGCGTCAGAATTTTTTCTGGAATCTGGTAACTAATGAGGTTTTTCAAATTGTTCCTGAAACATATCACCATCTCTTCCCTTCAGTGTCAGTCCGCAAAAAAGGAGCTAAGATTCCACCAACAATTTCAAGCTGAATGTTATCAATGTAAATGTACAGCAAATGCAATTCAAACTTAGGATCCGCGACAAAAGGAATCTCAGTGATTACTGTATCTGGACCTCCATTTCCTGGAATAAAATTTTCTCCAAACACTGTATTAGGTTCAAAACCCAAGCTTTCCGCTAATCAATTTGATAATCGCAGCGTTGCACCGTTAGTGAGCTGCACCACCACCTTTTCAGTGTTTTGTTATATTTCATTTGAATTTTTATGTGCTTTGGAAATGTATTTAAAATGTCATTCGGGGGAGGATCATAAAAACCACAAGCTACTTTACCATTAATTCTTACTCCGTTTCCTAAATCATATTCAAAAGAATTTTCACTATCAATGATGTTACTCCACATTCTGGGATAAATCATTTCAACTAATCCAACTTCCCATTCACCTGAGAGTTCTATACATGTGGAGAGTTTCGTGTAGAAGTGAGACATTGTATTGCCAGGAAAAAATTCGATAGAGCTGTCACTGGGAAGCGTGATGTAGAATGACATCGTACAGTGAAAATGAAAAGGTCCGTACAGTGACAGATCTATTTATATCATTCTGACATCCGCAACCCAAGCATTAAAATTTTCAGGATCGCCCTGAAATTTCACAAAGCATTCCATTATTCCATGACATTTTCTTTTCTTTAAAACCTTTTCGACTGGATAAAATCCGGAATCCGAAATCTTTTGCAATTCCTCTTTGAAAAACTTTCTTGTATCACTTCCCCCTCTAAATCTTTCAGTTTATACACAACAGGTATCCGAAGTATTATTCTATCAATAGTAAAAATTTCTATTGTTCAGTTTTGTTCGTATCCTTTTTCAAAGTGAATTTTCTCCCGACATTTTCGAACAGTATCGCCAACCTTTAACTCTGAACTGCTCTTTTTTACAATAGATTGCTGGCCGTATATTGTATCCCATATTTTTCATTCATTTTGTAATGTCACTGATGCAGGCTCTGTTTTAATACTTCGATGCCACATATTGTTATAACTATGCATTAATTGATCTATGACGTCAATATATCTCTTCCTATTTATTTCAGTGAAGTATTTCCACATTTTAGTTTTAAGGGTACGATTAAAGCGTTCAATAACTGAGGCTTTTGTTGAATTATGTGTGGTAAAGAAATGAACTTTTTTTTCTTTTTTATGAAATTTTGCACTAGTTTATTGGTAAACTCTTTCTCAGCATCTTGTCTGTAAAGATTGAGGAGTACGTTCCAAAAATATTTTTTCAAAAGCTCTAATTATAGTTGTAGATTTTTTTTTATCTAACAGAGGAATGGGGCCCATGCATATGTAGATAAAATATCAATACAAGTAAGTAAATACTTATATCCATCGTTATGAGGGGCGAAAGATTGCATTTCCACTAAATCAGATTGAATCTGTTCGTTTATTCCTCCTACTATTACACGGTTTCTCTGGAATTTGTGCTGCAAAGGCTTGTGTAAAGTATACGAATCTTTCGTTTGTAGCCAATTCTTTATCTGTTTTCTTTTCACGCGACCTTTTAAAGCACACTGTAAAGCATTTATACCACCAAAGCCGCCGGAGAGTTTGGGATTCCGATATGTCTAATTAAGAATTTCTTCCATTGCAGCAGAGGTTGTGGTCTAACCTAAAGCTGATATTCATAATGACTGTTAAATTATAAGACACACACTGTTTATATACTTCTCTAATCTTTCAGAAAAAATTATCCCTATTGAAATTAGAGAGGTAAAACTGAAGTCTATATTTTCAAAATGATATTTCATATTCAAAACACACAACCAGCAATAACAAATTAAATTTTAAAAAATAACGTTGGTAAACCATACGGTACCCAAAGAAACAAATTAGTAAAATAAAGAATAAAGAGCTAAAAATATTTAAAAATAAATGAAACGCACCCAAATGTATTAGGAATCAATAAAATTTTATTCATATGTAAGAAAAGTAAAAAATCTAAATAAATAAGACACATAAACGTTATAATAATAAGCATCAATATGTATTTATGAGTAGACAAAATGACGTACATTACATTATCCTGATGCAAAATATGAAGAGATCTTATCCGTATTCACATACAAACGTCGCATGGACTCTATGATTTCATCTACAATTAACAATTCTAAAAAATCACCAACCAAATAAATACTCAAAATTTAAAAGCATGCTATTTTTTTTTGTACAAAAGCCACAGCAAAATCACGCCAATGAATACTATAAAGAGTACAAGTAAAATGTACATCAAAATAATCTTCCTTACTCGTATTTAAGCAGGTATGTCCAGCATCGTTCAAAATGTAATTCCTGCAACCGAAACAATCCAAAATTTTATATATAAAGTTCGAAAATATAACCTCTAAGTGTATATCTCTCTAAACAAAGCTGTTTTCAATTCTGATACACCTTCTGGGTTATCGGCATCACCGCTGTAAATCTTTATAGAAGGCAATGTCTCACACTTTTCAAGTTCGTGGCTCAAATAATAATGCAGGGAATAAGTGAATAGCGAACGTTTTATAAGTTCAGCAACACTATTGGGTTTCTCACAAATCTTCAAAACTTGCACCCAACACAGCACAATACGTAGACACAAAATGAAAGGCCATGTCCTTTTTGCAAAATAGTCTTTGCAGATTGAGAAACGTTACATCTCCAATCACTTGCTTCGATATACATAAGTCTCTTTCAAGAATCTTTACAGATTCCAAAGCAGCAAAAGTGAAAAAATAACTCACTTTGCCTATGAACGAATCCATAATTTTGGAAAAAGTGATATTCCTTCCTTAGTAGGCTGTAAGATTTTGCTTCCATCCATGACGTATTTCCGAATGTGTACTCTGGTCATACCAGTAAACTTGTTCACAAGCAGAAACATGTTGTCTCCAATATGAAACATTGTTTCAGGCAGATTCCATCGTTAATTTCGGTTCTTCCCAAGGAGGAGGCACAGATTTTAATACTGGCTTTTCAACTGGAACAGGCCTTCCACTTCTTGCAGCCAAAACGCATTTTTTTCACAGGTTTTAACTGAATGGAACTTCGCTTCATAGTTTTCTATGCAAAAATATAGTCCTTAAATATGTGAACAGGAAACACTGACACTACTGTTTGAAATGATTGTAATAATAGTTTGTAGCCCATAGAAAGCATCAGCAGTGTAATACACCAGAGTAGTCAGAAGCCAAAGAGGCGTAACCCATCTTATCGCAAACCAATATCAAGACTCTATTGAGTTTGAAACAACTCAACACTGCTATTGCATCATGTTACACACCTGTCTGAACACTAAACGTGTCTAAATTTGTTCAAGGTTTTCGTATCAAGCATGTCCAAACAAGACAACAATCGTTAAAACATGCTCAAATATACTTACACATGCTCAGGCATGTTCAGACAAGTAATCTGACGTGACACAGTTATCATTTCCCAAAGAAAAGGTTTCCTCCACATACTTAAATCTCTGTAACTCTTACATACTTGCATTTTTTAATAGACACAAATTTCCGACAAGCCAATTTTTAAATGCCGCCACCTCAGCTTTGGGGCAAAGCAAATTATCTTTATGAAGACCACAGGATAGTTTTTGGATCTCTTTGCCATTAGTTAGAGCACATACTGAATCGAATTTCGGACACACATAGTGCTCCAAGTTGATGTTCGGAATACTCAATGAATCTAAGCGTTGCTTCTCCACACAACCACTTTTGTAAGCAACTATGTACTGGGTGGCACTCTTAGTCAGCTTGTACAATTCTAAAAGCTTAGAGTCTAGACTTTCAAAGTAAGATACACTTTCCCATGCCATGGGACAGAATGGAAGTCCACATACGTGATTTTCAACAAATCGTACAGTTTTGCAATCTTTGGCACTAAGTTTATGCTTATAATGTGATAAATTTTAAAACGAACACTTGAAGCTACTTGCGATTTTATAGAGATGTATCCGTATTCACGAACTAAGAAACCTTCTTGAGTCTGAAAGAAAATCGTAGAAAAATCGGAATAGAAGCGTACAACATCGAGACAGCGTATGAAGATATAATGCGTATCTTAAAAAACGATTAGGAAATAATAATGACCTGACGGTCATTGCTGCATTCCTGCCGTCAGTATTTGCTACTGCAACAATGTCAGGCAAGATCAGTCTCTGTTGAACGCAGTTTTTCAATGTTAAAGAGATTACTGGAAAGGATCGGCCATTCAACGACATAAACGTTCTTCTGTATTAAATGATGTATTATAATACTGTTGTGTGTACACGACAAAATTGTCAATACATTTAGAATTTTTCATTTTTTACGAAAAATTTATTTTAGATTTCAGTGTATCAAAAATAAATGCATTATTTCCATAAATGCAACTTTTCCCATTTTTACTTCAACAAAAAAGTTGCCCTACTTACTACTATTAGTTTTTAAATTTGAAAGCATCACTGGAAACTTTAGAATGTATTCTGTCTTACGGCATAATTATTTTTGAAATTGCTTAATAAATTTGATGCAATTTAAAGTTGGTCAGACAAATTTCGAATTTTGAGATCGTAATTTCCGATACAAAACTAAAACTGTCATATCTATAGGTTAATACTATTAGTTTTAAAATTTAGAGAAATACCACGTGAAAGCTTAGAATGCACACTTTTTTATAGTTTACTTATTTGTAAAATTGATTCATAAATAAATTCAATGCAATGAAAAGAATAATTTCGCGATAGTGTACAAAGTTTTCATCGCGGAGTGACGTCATGGCCCGGAAAGACGCTTGCGAAAGAAGTGTTGGTTTGCGAAGCAAACCTAATGGGATTGCGTAACAATCACCGGGGGTTGGGGGGCGTAAGCAAAGCCCCCTAGTAGCATAAAATTTAATAGTAGAAAGTCTTTCAAATCCTATAGAAGAAAGTTTAGTTGCTCAGAAACGAAATGAATAGGCTAAAGCCCTATAGACGCGATTCATGTGTTTATAAGTATGAAACAGATATTGAAAAAGTGGGAGAGGTTTCCATGACAATCAAGCAACCAGATTCCAATGTTTTTCTTTCATGGTTTTTTTTGGTAATGGTAATATTAGTTAACGTCGTACTAGAGCAACACAATGGGCTATTGACGACGGTCCGGGATCAGTCCCTCAATTAGAGAAATATCCGACGACAACACCACGTAATTTTGAACCACGGTCAGATGACGAAGCAACACCTGAGTTGGCACTCCACTCTCCAAACTTCCACGCGAACCCAACGTGAGGACTTTCAGCCACGACAGATTTAAGGTGCACCAGCCGCCTCTATACCATACGTTTACCAACATCCATGTACGGACCGGGATTCGAACCAGGAACCTTCCGATCTAGAGGTTAACACCTTAACCACTATACCGGTTGGTTGGCTGTCATGGCTTGGAGACAAAACTCCAAAGTCGATGTCCCTTTCTCCCTAAAAATTTAAAAAAAAAATTCTGTCTCCTTTTGGTTTAAAAAAAAAAAAAAAAGGGGGGGGGGGGAGGAGTTTGAAATTTTTTCACAAATTTTTCCAAAATCTTGAAACTAGGTTGATTGATTTGGGGGTTTTAT
Source organism: Metellina segmentata (assembly GCA_947359465.1). Taxonomy (NCBI): domain Eukaryota; kingdom Metazoa; phylum Arthropoda; class Arachnida; order Araneae; family Tetragnathidae; genus Metellina; species Metellina segmentata. The sequence continues at coordinate 2,676,077 of OX375878.1, forward strand.
GGCGCAAGGGGAGCCGCGGTAGCTCAGTGAGTAGAACGTCGGGCTCGCATAGGAAGGGTTGTGGGTTCTGTTCTCGGTGGAGCCTGCAATTCTGATGGATTCGAGATCGGCGCTTGGACCTGGCTAAAGACCGTCGTGTTCGCTAATGGTGGCTGGGGCATGTTAAATAGGTCGTGGTCACAAAATCCTCCATGTCCCCATACCAAATCAATACCTCAGGGGGTTATCGGCCTGATTGGGATCTAAATTACGATATGAGTGAGTGAATGGATGTGTGAAAGGGACCTTCCTGTAAAACGGATGTGTCATGCATGAAGAAGTCCAACCCTCCGGGGCAATGGCACCCCCAATTGGGCCATATATGGCCCGCACGACAACAACAACATGGTGCAAGGGCCATTTGGCTATGATGCGCCAGTAAAATCATAGATTTAATACTAAGTTTTATTTATATATGTTAAATATAAGTTAAAACTTTTTTTACTGGATAAGTCTAAAAACTACTTTTTAGGGGCATGTTCTTATAAATTGAGTTCTTGCAATAATTTATTTTCATACATTATTTGCCACTTTCATTTAATTTAATTTTCATAGCATTATTTGTCACTTTTATTTCATGTAATTATTTTGTATGTTCACTATAAAAACATAACATACCTGATTAGTTATAAACATATTTTACTATATTAAAATGATAACTTTATAGAACAATTATACATCATTCGCTTTCTTTGTAACAACAAAGCATATAAAATTATTACCAATCTAGTAAGAACACATGCACAAATCAACTCAAAAGAGTTGATTCCATGACAACACAGACAACTCCATGAAAACAACAGAAATTTAGAGTACGCACATTTAACTGAAGGTTACAAGCCAGCCATAAATGCTTTTAAAATTTAAACAATACATATACATTTCGACACAACAATTCTAAAATTCACTAATTCTTAATGTGTTTATAGGTTGTAATTAATGAATTGTTTGAGTTTGCCATCAAGGAAGAAATTAGAATTAATTAAAAGTGAAGGATAAAAAGTCTATGTAAAATTTATTTATAAAAAACTCAACACAATTTTACACTCAAAATGTTAATTGTATACCATTAACTTGTTTTAGGTGGCTTCAACAAGCTTACCAAAAAGTATGTTCTATTGGGTTAGCATTCCAAAAAGATATGAGCTAACTCAGCAGAACTTTACCATTTGGATATTCAACTGGAACAATCAGGGGAATTGGAAAATTGACACTCTTAAGGACATATAGAGAAATGCATGAAAAGAGTACAAATATCTGGCATCACAACAAAAGGTTTTTTTATTCTATTGGGTTAGTAGTATTTAAAAAAAGATATGCACTAACCAAGCAGAATTTTACCATTTAGACATTCATAACAACACATCATAAACATTTTTTTATATTGAAAGGACAACTCTTCATAAACATTCTTCATTTGATATAGGCTATTAAATAAAGTAATTTTTCATGTATAAATCAATTTTAGTTACACAGATCAAATCACTGGTGAAACCTGCAAGTTTTAGTAATAAACCATTTTTTTTTTTTGGGGGGGGGTTACATTTGAAGGTATATTAAAAAGACAAAAAACCTGCAATTTTTAACAATACAAATAAGTACTATGAAATGTTATTTATAAATTGCATGACTAAAACAACAATTATACATGTCATTTGTATTCTACTGGGTTTAAACTACATATTTCGTGAATGTACATTAAAATCAATAATAATTTAAAAAATATAAGCACTTACTTGGATTGCTGTTATGAAGGCATTCATTTGACGTTATTTCCTCGAGTGATCCCAACAACTTGCATTGAGCACACATACATATCAATAACATTGACATCTTAGTCAAACGCCATCTTCAGAACTGGACCAAACAGAGTACAATCTCTGTTAATTTCGAACAATTTATTTTTTGTTTCCAGTGGCTTATGAAACGACCAGTTATTCGCACTAGAAATAACTGAGAGACTAACAAACGACTCATTCGAATAACCACAGCACTGGTGAGATTCAATCGCTTTTACGAACACATACTAGATCTCCACCAGTTGCACTTACAGTTCTAGCTGTAGCTAGGAATGCAATACTTTAATTCATTGATACGGTTTCCTTGTCTTTAATGTCATTACGTTAATGGTCATTAAAGATATTAGTATTAAAGTCATCTATTCACATACAGCAATTAGTGCCCATTAGTCATGAAAAAAAAAACTCCAAATTAAATTACAATTCTGCTTTAAAGATGTTTTGAATAAATTTTTTTTTATGAAAGGTGATTAAAATTAGCAGTTGTACAATTTATCATCTTGTATTAACTTCTGACTTTTGTTTTAATTTGATCTATGAAAAGGTAAATTACTGAACATTAGTTTCCATTTGTTCTAGTTGTTTCATTGTTAGAATTTTATTTTAATTTGTGTTTATACTTAGACTAGCTATGTGAAATGATGTAATGACTGACTCTTACCCTTTGCTTTTATATTGCTATTTTAGTTGACCAAAAATATTTGATAGTGAGAGATAAATATTATTTTCTTTTGCATTATAAATATACCATTTTGTTATGTTATCATTGTGCTATCTCTTTAAATACATCAATTTTTTCACTGCATGTGTTACATTGTATGAATAAAATTTTACTAAAATAAAGAAATATCTGAACATCATTTGTATCTAGTTGTAATTTTCTTTAATATACTTTAGAGTAAATTATAATCAAAAATAGCTTTCCTTACCTATTAACTAAATGTATTTAAAACAGTACATTTCAGTGGAGTGTTTGTCAAATTGGGTCTATGTTTTGTACCCGATCCTCAGAAAATATTAGAAAAAAAAAATGAATAAAAACTAGTAAAAAATATGGTATATGTATACACATTTTTATGCTTACTTTTAGCTTTTTTTCTTACGTTTCCTTTTTTAACATCCACATTTTTTTATCAGACGTATTATTTATATAAGGATTGCAAAAAAATATTACAAAAAACACCAGTGGGCTGTCTGAAAAGTTTGGGAAATGCTGGTATGATTTCGTGAATTTTTCTGGATCATCTACTGAAATAGACATTTAGTGTGTATATTATGAATATTATTTTGAAATAACCTGAGTTTTGAAAAACAAAAATGCCACATATCGGGTATTATCCGCCCAACGACGATATGCAAATGATTCAACAAGCGAAGATCGTCAGAAGATCGACTAATTTGACTTTCTTTGTCGGCATTAGTTTCGGAGCTTGTCTTTAAAGACAGCCTTGCTTAAAAATGGCTAAAATCACGTTGGAAAACGCGAAAAATTACTGAAAAGCGGGAAAAACATGAAAAGAAACACAAAAAGCGGAAATCCGCGGAAGATTCTCATGCCTGGCAGCCTATTGATGATTAGTAGGGATAAAGCTGCAGCATAATTTGGTTTTTGTTTGTCACACAAAATTAAAACAAAACAATTTTACTTTACACAATACAAGTTTGAGAAATAGAGAAATACATTTAATTTGAGCGCACTTAAAAACAATTCAAGTATCAATCTGTAACTGCACTTAATTCAGCAACTAGAAATTGGTAAGGAGAAATATTCAAAAGCTTGTTATATGATTTATTTACATTCTTTGGCTTCTGCAATTTTAGCACCACTGTGTACCAATAAAAGAATTGGAGAGAAAGTTATATTTTTTTAACACAAACTTTTTGTAAGGTGTCTTAAAATTCAACCCTACCACACAACATTGAAATAAAAATATAACAACTTACATTTTTGCAAAATGAAATAAACACACGAAAGGAGTATTGGTTTGCGAAGCCAACCAAACGGGACTACGTAGCAATCCCCGAGGGTGGTCAAGCATAACCGAAGAGGGGGCGAAGCCCTCGCTGTGACGTCACGGACTGGAAAGTCAACTCGGGATTATACGAATTATTAATTATACGATTATTAATTATACATATTATTAATTATACAAATGATTAATTACAGGAATATACAAATTATTTCTTTTCCCTGCATCAAAGCGATTTCTGGAGTGAACCAATGATTACGCGGAGTTGCAGATTTTCGATTCTTTAGTGTAGAAAATCTAATCTGGATTAGATTTTCTGGAAGTTTCGGAGCACTTGGCAACTCTGCTAAAGTCTCGCAGTCTGAAGAAATGGTTCCAGTAAACATCAATATGCTTCATTCTAAATCCTTCTTCCTCAAATTCTCTTGAGTAATTTCCACTCATCCAGTAGTATGTTGGGACATCCCATAGCATTGCTCTTGCAAATTCTAATACTTGTCGAACACTCTCGCTACTGCGCATTTCGAAATTGAATTCATACGAACCCTGGTTTTTTTTTTAGAGGAAATGAATTTTTTTAATTGTGCACCAAAAATTTTCTTCTCTAAATAAGATTTAAGAACTTAAAACCCCTGAAAAGGTGACAAAATGTCAAAAAGGTGACAAAAATAAAAAGGTGACAAAAAGTGACGTGTTAGGAGCCCTGCTGTACTTTCAAGGGATAGATAAAGGATATACTTTATTTAATTGCTAAATTCTTCCTGTTTTAAGTTTTATGCTTGACCAAGCTGTGCTAAAGAATGTCAAGTAATTTACATACACACACATGGAAGGTTTCACAGACACAGAAGAGAGAAATACACCCAGGGAGGAATCAAACCTCATCAGCCTACATCTTCACAACTAAGATGAATTCGATAAATTCCTTTCCCATGCGGTTGATAAGCTTTAACAAGATGCATTGATACATCTGAACCTGTTTTGAGGACAATTTTTTACAGCTGGGCATTGGGCCATGAAATGACAACTTTTGTTTGAACAACAATGATAAAAAAGAAGCAGTTACTGTACTTTGTTTTGCATCTAAATAACCTTTATTGCTGCAAATTGCAATTCCATAAAAATTTCGGAGTTTGTCGATGAAATGACCAGCCAATTTACGTTTGCTATCTAGCCCCTTTTTAGCTTTCTTCAACTTTCGTAATCAAAATCCAACTCTCTTTAGGACATGGCCATTTTTGAACGGTGTTTTAAGCATATATAAATGTCTATCGCGGTTTTAAATCCTTTTGAATCACTATCTCCATAATATTCAGTGTAGTGAAGCTGTCATAGGTTTTCCGATCGTTCGAAAAATTAGGAGCTTAATTCGATAGGCTCCAACAGGTTTCATCACTACCAGAAGTCTATTCTACTGAAACGAAACCCTTTGCATCACGATGCATGCTGTGATCGATAGCTACATTTTAGTACTACAAACAGTCCAGTGGTCATTGACCCACTTAACCTCATTTTGTCAGTCGCTATCGTAATGAAATCGAGTACATCAGCTAAGTCAACGCGTAAAAAGAATGTGCAGTGATTGAATTTTCAACAACGAAAAAGTGAATACTAGTGACATTCATTATCATTTAATAGGGTGGCAACAAAATCCTCGAATAAAAGTACACTGATATTTCCACGATAGTGTCTCAAAAAATTTCCTGATTTTACAGTTCCTTTAAGACTTGTTGTGATTCCTAATAGGTATTGATATACGGTATCCAACCACAATATTTTTAAATATTTAGGGTCAGATGGGGTAAAAGGATCATTTTCCACAAATATTTTGTAGTTTTTTCTCTCCAAATATTTTACTTGTTATTGTATAGGTTAAAACCTTTAATGGAACTCTTACAATAGTAATTGAAAAAACTGGTGAAAAAATATTTTGATTCTGAACTTTTTACACCTGACCCAACATTATCCTACTATACATCATAATCAAATCAAATATACATTAAAAAAATGGTACAGCTTCAGTCTTGGACTTTTTTCTTTCATTTGGCACACTTCTAGTAGCGAGTTATGGCAGGTTAAGGCAACCCATCTGTATTATGGTTATTGCGGTTTTTATGTTAACCTCGGCAAGCGGAAAGTTGAAATTTTAAGTTTGAATATTCTAGAGTATTTTTAATCCGTTACACTGCTGTTTGATTTCATTGGTTCATTTGAAATAATTCTTTACTTGGCGACTTAAGAAGTGCGCCAAAAAAAGTCAAAAGGCTGTTACCACCGCTATAAAAGTAAACTGAATTTGTACCAAAAATTTTTACAAAAATGTAATTGCAAGCAAAAAATATTAATTTAATGCACAAAAAAGACATCATTAGTTACTCAAATTTCAAGTTGTACATCACAAATTGTATGGCCGACCTCACTGCGACAAGCCACTCAGGCCACGAAAACCACGGTGTTCGAAAATAACGACGCAAGTGTTTTTTATTCCAATTACAATTTCAGCGAATACGATTTATTCAATTCTCAAACATACTTGTAATCGCTCATATCTGAATGGGAAAAACGATAATAGTTGCCGTTTAAGGTACCAAAACTTTAAAAGTTCACTGATTTTTTTGTGAAATTTGGAAATTGTCACCCTGCGATTTTTACTTTTTCTGCATTTAAAGAGGGATTTTAAAGGTATTCATTTCACCACAGATGATCTACTGAAAGATGCAGTGAGGTCGTGGCTCAAGGAAAGATGACTGGCATTCTTCATTGATGGGATAAAGACAGTTGGTACTTTCTGAGATAACTGGAAATGTGTATCTGCAAATGATGACTGAGTGGAGAAATAAAAATAAATTTTTGTAGCAATTAAAATGTACTTTTATGCCACATTTGTTAATTTGATTATCCCTTTTCATTTGTGAGCTATGAGTGTCTGAGCTATGAGTGCCTCAGCTCTTGTATATAAATATGTATAGTGTACCGTCGTGTAACAATTAGACGAAAAGCTGTTTTAAAATCAAACTATTTATTTAAGCATATTAAATATTTACAAATATTTCGGGCACAGCTATCGACATCGAAACCTGCCTGGTAGGCCTGGACGATGTATCGATACATCGTGGAAAATCGGTTTGAGGTTGACATCGTCATACCGGTTTCGCGATTTTCCCGATGACGAAGTATCGTGATATATCGGTTTTTCCCGATGTCACACAGCCAATCCCAGAGCACTATCACGATTTCGATATTTTTAAAGCGCATGCGCGAAATCGCGTTTTTTTCCGATCTCACGCTGCTAATCCCAGGGCATCATCACGGTTTCAAACTGTTAAGTTCTGGTTTGAACTTTCTGATAAAATCATCAACAGGCAAAATAAAAACAAAGTTTTTATTCTAAAACAAGTCAGGAGAGCAGTTACAACGTTAGGTCAGCATAACTGGAGAAGAGTACTTCAGAAACAAAATAGCAACCTTATATATACAAAAATACAGTTATGAACACAGTTAATAAGATTTAATTATATGCAAAAATAGGATACTCCTCTCCCATTGGTCACAACTGATGACGTCACTGAAAAAAGGGGGCGGGGTTACGATTTCCCGCGAAGTTTGTTTTTAACTGGTGTGGCCACACCTCGCCATCTTGGCAAGACTGTTTACCAACAGGAAAAACGCCTCTTGAGCGGACATTTTCTAAACGGAGAAGGACGTGGGAATTCTAGTAAGTTCTGATAATATAACTTATTTAAATATACTTAACCAACAAGTGGCCTCCCTCCCGCGTTCTTCAATGCTCCTATATCTTTTAGGAATAATAAAAAATAATACATTCAATGCAAAACTTCAAAATATGTACTGGTTCCTTACTTAAGGATATCTTAAAAATTACAAATGCTAATATAAATAAAAGTAGTATTCATTCTACTTAAATATAATTATTCAATTTCTTTCAAATACCACATTACAAAAATTTTGTAAACCTTCCTTTGGTAGTGGTTTGGTGAAAACATCAGCTAAATTTTGTTTAGAAGCAACATGTTTTAAACTAAATATTTTCTTATAAATTAAATTTCTAATAAAATGGAACTTGACATCTATGTGCTTGGTCCTATTATTTTCTATTGGGGAGTTCGAAAAATCTATTGCAGCTCTATTGTCACATAACAGTTCGTTACTAAATGGGTTAACTTCCGGTAGCGAATGTTCTTTACATTCTTCCAGAATTCTGGAAACCCACAGCAACTCTTTGGCAGCATCAGTCAATGTTAGGAACTCGGCCTCCATTGTAGATAGTGTTACGCACTTGTGTTTAAATGCACGCCACAAAATTGGAACTTGATCGATGAACAACATAATTCCACCCATAGAAATGCGGTCGTCCCTGTTAGTCGCAAAATCCGAATCACTGTAGCATCTAATTTTGAGGTCTTTGATATTTGACATGTTGAGTCTTAGATCTTTAGTAGTTTCAACATACCTCAGGAGCTTCATCAAGCTGTTCCAGTGAGCTCTGCCTGGATTCTCTTGGAATTGCGATAGGATGTTGACGGCGTAGGCGATGTCAGGTCTGGTGCGGCTTGCAAGATATGACAAACAGCCGATGACACTTCGGTATGGCAGTTTGGTCATTTCTTTCCTTTCGTCTTCGGTGTTAGGACAGTCAAGTTTTGAAAGAATTATACCCTTTGGAATGGGAAGCGACGACATTGGGAATCTAAAATTTCTAAAGGTGTTGCACACTTTTTCGATGTAGGGTTTCTGGTGTAACATGAGATTACCATCGTGTTCTTCAAATTGTACACCTAACAGCTTCTGTGTCCTTCCTAAGGTCTTCAAATCGAATTTAGATCCTAGTATTCTTGTTATTTCTTTTGTAGTGTCCTCCGTTTTTCCGAAAACTACGATGTCATCCACGTAAAGTAGAAGCAAACCTTTTCCCTTATACGTATATACGCAGTTGCACCATTTAAATTTCTTGAACCCCAATGTTTCTAAAATGCTGTGTACTTCAAAGAACCATTCGCGTCCACTTTGGTGGAGTCCGAACAGGGCTTTCTCCAACTTGCAGACGTGACTCGGGAACTTTGTGTTTACGAATCCCTTGGGTTGGTCCATGTAGATCTCTTCGCTAAGATTTGCGTATAAATACGCGTTCTTTACGTCAAGTTGACAATGCGACCATCCTAGTAGGCAAACTAATACTGCAAAGAACAGGCGTATGATCGAGAAGTTCACAACAGGACTAAAAACTTCGTCGTAGGTCTCCCCTTTTCGCTGTTTGAAGCCTTGGGCTACCAGACGGGCTTTATACCTCACGATTTCGTTTTTCTCGTTAGTCTTCGTTGAATATACCCAGCGGTTTCCTAGGGTGGCCTTGCACCCGTTCGGTACAAGTGTCCATACTTCCCGTTGTTGCATCATCTTCATTTCTTCTTCCATCGCCTGTTGCCATTTGTCCTTGAGTGGAGATTTCATGGCTTCTTTAAAATTCCCTGGGATTGATATTTCGATGTGGCATGCTTCCGGCGAATTTCCATCATCATCCGAGGTCTGTTGTGGAACCTTTCCCGAGTACTGGTTTTAACCGCTAAAGTTGAAGAAACTGGGATTAAACGTGATATTACGGGATCTGCAGTACGTCTCAGCGTCCTTATTGGATCTTAAACGAGTACTTGTTCCTTGTACCCCGTAATATACATCTGTCCTTGATCCATCAGGTCTGGGGACCGCTTTACGGAACCAGTCGATATCTTCACAGGATATCTGTGCAGGTTGGCTTTCTTCTCGGCTTTGTTCAGGTTCTTCATCTGAATCTTCGTCTTTCGAATAATTCAGATGATGGCCCAGGACAGCTTCCACTTTCTTTTCCGGCAATTTTTCGTTGAATGATACATTGATCGTTTCTACGACTCGTTTTTCTTCGGGTATCCAGATTCTGTAGCCTTTCGTTCGTTCAGCATATCCCACCATTATCCCTTTCTTCGTTCTCATGTTGAGTTTGCTCCTCATTGTTTTGGGGATTCCGACGAAGGCTGTGCTACCAAAAATCTTCAAATGCTTCACTGAGGGTGTTCTTCCCCCGTAAAGTTCGAATGGAGTCTTCTGCGAGTTGCCATGACAAACTCGGTTCCAGGTGTATGTAAAGGTTAACAGGGCTTCTGCCCAAAATCGGTCAGGTAGTCCACTTTGCTTCAGAAGGGCCTTTACACCGTCCAGCGCTGTATAATTGGAGCGTTCACTCACGCCGTTCATTTCAGGACTGTATGTGTTCGTGCGCTCGCCTTTAATTCCTTGGGACTGTAGATACCCTTCAAATTCTTTATTGCAGAACTCCTTCCCTTGGTCAGTCCTTATATTGAGTATCTTCGAGTTCTGGAAGCGCTCTGCTCTTGTCTGGAACCTCTTGAATAAATCAAAAACTTCATCTTTTCGTTTCATGGGGAATACTGTGACCTTTCTGGAGTAGTCATCTGTAATTGTGAGGAAGTATCTGTTTCCCCCTAGTGAAAAGGTTGGCAGTGGTCCGCACACATCCATGTGTAGTAACTGTAAGGGTCTAGTAGACCGAATTTTGGATATCGACTTAAACGATTTTCTTCTAGTTTTGGCTAATTTGCAGTCTTCGCATTTAGAACTTGCTTCCTTGAATTTTGGTAAGCCTCTTACGCTCTCATTCTTGCTTGTCGATATGATATATTGATTGTTCACGTGTGAGAAGCGCCTGTGCCAAATTTCAAGCTCCTTGTCTGCAGCTGTCGATACATTCAGGGTTTCTTTTATTTCTGCATTTTTCTTAGGATATTCGGGCTTCAGAAAGTATAGTCCATCCTTCTTGAATGCCGAGTACATGAAAGTATTGTTCGTGTCAAATACATCAATTTTATCACCCTTGCCAATAAATTTGATTCCAGTCTTGGTACTTGCTGATCCGGATATTAGGTTTCTTCTCAGAGTTGGAGAATATAGGACGTTTTTAATTATGATGTGTTTCCGCGTCTTGCAAGTTCTGGTGATCATCTCGACGTTTCCTTTTCCTTCTACAGGGCCTGTTGCATTTCCGACTGCTAGTGTCATGCTGGTGTTGGTTACCGGTTCGTAGTCGGTGAATAACGCTCGGTTGTTGCAAAAATGGCTTGTTGCTCCAGTGTCGAAAACCCATGACAAATAATCGACATTTTGTTTTCCATGGTTCAGATGAGCTTCTATGATATTGTTTTTGGGGTTGTTCTTGTCCGTCCAGGTACACTCCGAAATTAAATGTCCCATCCTCTTGCACCTAAAGCAAGGACCCTTTTTCTTTACACTGGTTTTCCATCTTTGAGAACTTTTGAGTCGGGAAACTTCCGCCTTCAGTGCTATGCCACTCGTAGATTCTATATCCCCAATGCGTTGTTTTATCCGACTTTCTTCAAGAATAAGTTCTTTTAGTACTTGGTCAAATTTGAAGTCGGTATTTGGCCACCTGTAGATGGTCTGGACAATTCCTTGGTATTCAACTGGCAAGTATTGTATCAGTTGAAAAGCTTGATAAAGGTCATCTAAAGGGTGTCCGGCATCCTGTAGTTGACGCACTATCCCTTTCATTCGAGCGGCAAACAGTCCGATCTCTTCACCTTCGAACTTGCAGTTGAAGAATTCGTCCAGCAAAGACACTATTCTTGCACGGCTGTCTGGTCTAAAATGCTCCTTCAGGATTCTCCAGGCCTCCTTACCGTCTTCTATTCCGGTCAGCAACGTTCAGTACTCTGCTTCTATGTTCATGTAAATGGTGGAGAAGGCACGGTTTTTCCTAATTTCAAAGTCACGGAGGTCCTTTGAAGTGACGGTAGAGCCAGGTTCCGATTCCTTTCCAATGATGAACGACCACGAGCCTCTGTCCATCAATAAAACCTTCACATCTTCGGCCCATGTTGAATAGTTGCTTTGGTTCAACTTTGTAAACGTTGCTTCCATGACTTTCAGTCTCGGGGCCTCCCGTCGTTGCCGTCCTCAAAAAAAAAAATTTACTTCAGTGGGCTATGTCTAGCGGCCCATAACCGTGTTAAGTTCTGGTTTGAACTTTCTGATAAAATCATCAACAGGCAAAATAAAAACAAAGTTTTTATTCTAAAACAAGTCAGGAGAGCAGTTACAACGTTAGGTCAGCATAACTGGAGAAGAGTACTTCAGAAACAAAATAGCAACCTTATATATACAAAAATACAGTTATGAACACAGTTAATAAGATTTAATTATATGCAAAAATAGGATACTCCTCTCCCATTGGTCACAACTGATGACGTCACTGAAAAAAGGGGGCGGGGTTACGATTTCCCGCGAAGTTTGTTTATAACTGGTGTGGCCACACCTCGCCATCTTGGCAAGACTGTTTACCAACAGGAAAAACGCCTCTTGAGCGGACATTTTCTAAACGGAGAAGGACGTGGGAATTCTAGTAAGTTCTGATAATATAACTTATTTAAATATACTTAACCAACACAAACGATGCCATGCAGCCAATCCCAGAGCATCATCATGGTTTTCCGGTGTCACGATATTCGATGCATGGATGTTTTCAAAGCGCATGCGCGATTCATCACGATTCATCGTGAAAAACCGATGTTGACATCTCCACATCGGTTTCCACGTTGAGTTGCCAAACCAGTATTTCATGGTTTTCCGGTATCACGATTTTCGATGTATCGATGTTTTCATAGCGCATGCGCGATTCATCACGTTTCATCGTGAAAAACCGATGTGGACATCAGTTTCGCGTTGAGCGCGATTTTCACGTTGAGTTGCCTAATCAGTATCTTATGATTTTCCGGTATGAAATTTCGCGTTTATGATGGCGTGTTATTTTAGCATCTTTGGGGGAAATTTGGGTTTAGATCGACACGATTCCGATGTTTATTTATGTGCATGTGCGATTTTCCACCACGGTACTTAGATTTTCGATGCCGCGATAAAAGGCTAGCTAATGAGATGTTTTTAATAGTTAATTTTGCGATTTCTGCGCTGATTTTTTTTTGTAGGGAATAAGTCGGCACATAAAGATTGAATATTAAAAGTTTCAAACTGCAAGAGAGCGAATAATTCTACTCGTTTGCTGAATTTATCTAGGTAAACTTTATATTACGTTTTTTAATTAGTTAATGGTTTTTTTTTGCTTAAAAATACTTAAAAACAAAATAATTTTGCAAAATCTGCGAATTTTAAAGATGTTTCCATTTTTTTTTAAATTAATGAGGAATTTCTTAAAATCATTTGAGTCCAGATGATGACTATTGTTTCCAGAATTTTTTTTGTGTGAAATTGAAATTCAGTACAATTAAAAAATTTTAAAACAAAAATGATTTTGCACAGTTTAAGTTGAATTCCGAAAATCCTCTTGTTTCTTGATGTTGCAATCAATCCGCTTGCATCCCTTTTTGTTGTGAACTTCTGTGGAAGTATAGGTTATATATGCCGTCATCATTACAAACAGGAATCAAATGCCCCTTTATTTTTATTTATGTAGAAGTTTTTCTCTTTGTAAATAAGCTAATTTTTGAATCTACTTCATCATATATGGTGCGTGGAACACACACATATATGTAGGGTGCTGGGGTTTTATTAAGTGAATACTTCTAGTTGAATTCGATTTATTATAGATAATATGTACAGAGAGTTTAAAAATGGCACATCGCGATCACGTCCGTCAACATAACATCAATCGTCTCGTCTACCGTGATCCGATGCGCGAGCGATCAAAAAACTATTGCGCTTCTTTAAGTGAAAGTTGTACTTCTTTTCAGGTAAAAGTTGTAGTGCTTATCTTAGGATAGCCGTGGGGCTTAACCCTACATTCGGCCATCCTACCTGGTCATCTGCCCTCAGATGACAGCACTCACATAAACAAAAATTTTGAGAAATACAAATGTAAATACAATAAAAAGAAGCAATTAGATGAAATGAATAAGACACAATTATAAAGAAATCAAATATGCACAGTAAACAAAAACTATATCAATAATCCTGGTTCAAATTGTCCTTAGAAAAATAAGTTTAGGAAAGTTTATCAGTCCAGGGTTTCATATATTCAATGCAGGTGGTGGTTTTTATTGGTCCATCACAGAAACCACATTTTTCAACATCATATGTTTCATTGTTTTTAAGCTTAATTACCTTATAGGGTCCTAGGAATTTGCACTTGTTTCAGTCCAGGTCCAAATTGAGTGCGTTTGATTGCAACTAAATCATTAAGTTTGAATTTACGGGGTGGTCTACGTCGAAGATTGTAGGTCTTTCGGTTTTCTTCCTGTACTTTCAGTATTTGTCGCTTAGCTGCTCATCTGAGGTCTTCACGGGATTGCAGAAAATCGGACTGAATTTCAGTATTCAGTAGGTCTGTAATCTGCACGTCATTCCTGGACTTCATTTTTGTACCAAATAGTAGTTCGAAAGGACTTGTATTAATGCTTCTTTGAAATGTGGAGTTGATTGCTTGTTGGACATCAACCACATGGGTGTACCACTTTGTTGGGTCGTCGATGGATAATTTGGACAAAACAGCAATAATCATGGAATTCAAGCGTTCAACTTGTCCATTGGCTCTGGGAAAGCCGGTAGTTATTTGGAGATGGCGAATACCTTCTTCGGAGCAGTAGGTTTTAAAGTCGTTTGAGGAAAATGCAGGGCCTCTGTCAGAAATGATTTGTGTAGGGTTTCCAAATAGAGTTTTCTGAGTTTCTAATTTAGAGATGACCTCAGCACAGTCGGTGGATTTGGTTGGGTAGAGCCACACAAATTTTGTAAAAGCATCAATGACTGCAAATATGTGCTTATAATTTTTGTGTGTGCTGGCTAAAGGACCAAGATGAACAATATGGTACGTGTGGAGTGGAGTGTCATCCTTCTGTAAGGGGTGAAGCATACCTTCTTGTTTGCCACATTTGCGGTTAGTTAAGATGCATGGGACACAATTAGCAACACACTTGTCAATCTTTTCTTTGAGTTTCGGGATAAAAAATTGTTGCTTAAGAGTATCTTCAGTTTTTTTTGAAGCAAAATGACCTTTTTGATGAGCATTCCTTATGATTTCCGTTTGCATAGATTCTGGGACAACTAGTAGTTCATAGCCATCAACAAATTTATGGAGAATATCAGCTTTCAAGCAAAAGTCCTTATATGGCTTAGTTTGAAGTACTTCTTTGATAGCACTCACTTCATCATCTTGATTTTGAGCATGTTTGATTTGCAAAAGAAGAGAGTCCTGGATGTTCAGCACAGCTGGGGATCTGCTGAGGGCGTCAACATGCATCATTCGGGAACCAGGTCGATGTTCCATTTCGTAGTCGAAATCTTCTAATAGCAATGCCCACCGAGCAATTCTTGTACTCAACTGTTGCTTGCTCATCGTTAGTTTGAATGCGTTGCAATCAGTTACAAGTTTGAAGTGTTTGCCGAGTAAATAAACTCTAAATTTTTGCAATGCTTGCACTATCGCCAACACTTCAAGTTCATAGCTTGAGTATTTTCTTTCAGCTTCAGATGTATGTTTACTCATGTAGTACACAGGATGAAGGCAATTGTCTGAAATGGAGGTTTGCATCAAAATATCACCATAACCATGAATACTTGCATCAGTATGGAGTTCTGTATGGCTGTGGATTATAAATATCAAGCACAGGTTTATCACATAAACATTGCTTTAAGAGGGTAAAAGCGTGGTTTTCTTCATCACCAAAATTAAATTCTTGATTCTTTTTTAAAAGATCTGTTAAAGGGTAAGCAATAACAGAAAAGTTGGGTATAAACTTACAAAAGTACCCAGCAAGGCCAAGGAAACTCTGCAATTCCTTGTGACATGTTGGTTGAGGATAGTTCATAACAGCTGCAGTTTTCAGAGGTGATGGGAATAACTGTCCATTTTCTATCACGTGGCCAAGGAATTCAATTCTTCTAGTTAGGAAGTTGCACTTTTTAAAATTGATTATCAGTCCATGTTCAGAGGCGACTGAGAGGACTGACTTCAACATCTGTATTCCTTCTGTCTCACTCTTGGAAGGGATGATAAGGTCATCCATGTACAGTAAAACATGACCTTTTAGGATCAGATCCTTGAACACTGAATTGATGAATCGCTGAAACACAGATGGTGATGTACATAAACCAAAAGGTACACGTAAAAATTGGTACTGTCCATTGTGAGTTACGAATGAGGTGTAACGGCGGCTGTTCTTTTCAACAGGAACACGAAAGAAACCATTTTTTCGATCTAAGGTAGTGAATGTACGTGCATCCTGTAGTTTATCCAACAAGTCTTCAATGAGAGGTAACGGATATCTGTCCTTCACTATGTTCTTGTTTAACTTGCGGTAGTCCACACAAACTCTTGGACTGCCATCTTTCTTTTTCACAACAAGTACTTGGCTTGAGTACTCAGAAGAACACGGTTCCACAATTTTGTCATGTAGCCACACTTGAACTTGATTGTCAACAACATCTCTTTCAGCAAATGGTAAACGTCTAGGTCTGTGAAATATAGATGCATCACTTTTAACTTGAATCTTCATTTCGACATTGGTTGTTTTTGTTTTATTGGGCACATAGTTGGATACTAACTGCTTAATGACATCCTTCTCATCTTTCGCTGCATTGGGGCCTATATCCAACTCGGAACTGTCGTTAACTGAGATACTATGGATTAGCACATCTGCATCATTGTGAGCAAGTTCAGTTGCAGGTTTGCGTATGGAAATGTTATCTTTTGTAATGGAAACATCAGCTTGTTTGAGGATATCCATACCAATAATGGCGTCTGATGACATAGTTTGGTTCTTGACAACACAAACATTAGTAGTAAACAGTTCATGATCAATGAGAATTTCAGTTTCAAAACGACCAAGAGGTAAAACTTTAGAGTTACCAAATGACGTAAGAGAAGTAGGATAGTTCTGCAATTTTGGAGAGGCAATTTTTCTGTATACATTTTCATGGATAATGGTAACTTGGCTTCCTGTATCAATAAGAGCATTAATTGGAACACTATTGATTGTAACACTGTGAAACATTAAGTTTGGAAATGCGCAGCAGAAAGTTGTAACCTTGTTATTCTCCAATCTGCTAGTTCTGTTAACACAAGAGGAGGATTTATGTCCAAACATTCCACACAACATGCACTTTGGGCCACAATGTTGATCAGGGCAAAATTTTGAGATGTGTCCCACTTCATTGCAATTGTAGCAAATTTGTTGCTTGCGCTGTCTGGAAAAATTTGGGGTTTCCTGACTGCGTTTTTGGAAATGAGGCTTTGTTTCTGTCCCTCGGCGGTGGTTCACATCGTTGAAGGAGTGCGCATTGTCGTCTATTTGTTTGTATTTGGTGCGTTCCAGATAAATTTTCTCATAAATCAATTTTGTTTTGAATTGGGATATTGAAGTGGCACCATATAATATTTGCTTATTGCTCAGGGAGTCTGGTATACCCCTGATACAATAATCTATGATAGAAATTTCGTCGATGCAATTGGCACCTCTGCTTGCCAATTCCCGTATAGCCAAGAGATATTCCGATACAGTCTCAGTAGGCTTCATCCTACGATGCTCCAACTGCCTATGCAGGTCGATGCTGTTAATTTTTTGGCTGAACTCTTCCAACAGGGCAGTTTTTAATTTTTGCCATGTTGTTAATCCACGCTGAGACTGCAGAAAGGTTTTGGCTGGTCCAGTTAACAGATTTTTAGTAAATATAATTTTCTGAGCATCGCTCAATGCAGGAAACAGTTCAAGATTTTCATCCACATCACGAAAGAATGCGGAGATTGAGTATGAATCTCGGCCATTAAAGTGTCTGATAGTTTTCGCCAGGTCTTTTAGAATAAACCACCAGCTATCATTCTGCTGAATACTTGCAGCCGGGGAAATGGAGTTTCGAAGTGAGGCCTGCGGAACGGGAAAAGGAGATTCCTCTGAAGAGCTGGGTATATATGAAGGCACCAGATGTCTGATTGAATTGTTCGTCATCGTCGTCAGAAAAAGAAGCATCGATGGTACTTTGTAGTGCGGTGAGATCCGAAAGGGCATCGAAAATCAACACGCAAAGTTCTTCTTTCATACCAGCACTGTCAATATGAAGAATGGAACAAACTGAGATAACGTCGTGCAGCTTGAAAGTCTGTTGCACGGATTTCTTTCTCTTCTCCAGATCGAAGTTCTCGGGGAAGGATGAGAAGGCATGCAACTTCTGTCGGCTGTCTCGATCGTATTCGTCGTCGAAAACCACACTGTACAAGAGTCTGATCAATTTTGAAGAACCGGAATGAAGTAGTGCAGCTACCGTGGGAATGTCGCCAAGCGATTTCGCCATTTTGTGTACGGAGCCAAGCACAAGACGAAAGCAGTCACACAGCAAACACCAAAAAGATTCTTTTAACCACCAGCGACCCGAAATGTCCGTCGGAGAAGTTGTTTAAAACTCCAGTTTTCACAACAGCAGAGCCTTTATGCGTCAGTTGAAAGGCTAATAACTTTGAGAGCGTCCGTCAACATCTACTCACAGTAACAGCATCTTGAAAAGTCACTTCGTCAGGTTTGACCGAGCCCCCATAATGTAGGGTGCTGGGGTTTTATTAAGTGAATACTTCTAGTTGAATTCGATTTATTATAGATAATATGTACAGAGAGTTTAAAAATGGCGCATCGCGATCACGTCCGTCAACATAACATCAATCGTCTCGTCTACCGTGATCCGATGCGCGCGCGATCAAAAAACGATCGCGCTTCTTTAAGTGAAAGTTGTACTTCTTTTCAGGTAAAAGTTGTAGTGCTTATCTTAGGATAGCTGTGGGGCTTAACCCTACATTCATATATGCAAAATCTTGTTTTAAATCATGCGTGTTTCTTAAACGTACAACGCATATCTTTATTTGTTATTTTTTTCCTACCACAATTTTATATAGCAAAGAAAAGAATTTTAAAAAAATTTTATGCGCATATATTTATATATAAAAAATACTATGCATAAAATGCATGGTTAACATCACGATGTATCGTGATGTTAGAATGCCGATGTATCACGATGTCAAAATTTGAACATCGCCCAGGCCTACTGCCAAGCACAATGGCACTCCACAAAACAGACATCTGTCTATCTTTGAATTCTGAATCAGTCTGTCCGAAAGTTCTCAGATCCGCAGAACTGCAGCTGCGAACAGGAGGGGCAAAATACCCCTCAACAGAACTGAAAACACCCCCACACACAGATGCAAAAACTGTCTGTATATAATGCCGACTTGAGTTCACAAAAGTAAATCTCCATTCCAGACATGGGATAAGGGAACCGGCGGAACTTCAGCTGTGTCAATGGGAAAATCGTTCCTGAAAACCCACAAAACTTTTTATCGCATCTCTGAATCCAATTGCCAGACACAAGGGGGAGGAAAGGGGAGGACCGAAACAGAACGCCAGGCAGCTGATAAGAAAAACTTTCACTCGACCGCTTTCTTACGCATACAAAAAATGTGTTTTGCATCTCCCATCCAGGAATGGGATTGTGACGTCTGCCTAATACTGAACAAGGTGACAAACATCCTGCCACACTGAGTGTGGACCAAAAAAGAACCCTATTACAAGGCTAAGTGAAGAAACATATTTCATACACTACTTCTAATAATAGATTTCTCTCAGCACCGCTATGGGATAACGTAATGTAAAGTGGGACCCTTCAGCGAGGCTAGGAAAGAAATCTCATGACCATAGACAGGTGTCATCGAGTCTGGACGCAGCGTCGGGAAGACAAAAAGGATGGCAACTCTATTCTGATCTGGCATCTATGGAGTGGTTGGAAAGGCTGGAAGCTCTCGAAGGGAGATGATCATTTGAAAATTGATAAGAGAACAACGTTTTGTTCTGGCTCCCATCCTGGGAAACTATTTGCGGTAGAACTACAAGAATTCATATTATTGAACAATTTTCCCAGATAACCATCCCACCCTGGGATGAGATTTAATGTGCTTTGACCAACGTCATTGTAGCCGAAGTGTGATCAATTAAGCTTTGTACGTAAATGTAAATAAAAACTCATTAGTCTAAGAGTTTTGGTTGAATAATTTAGTGCCAAACGCTACAGGATTAACGAAACCTTTGAAACTTGCTCCCTGGCATTTTCACAGTTGCAGGTGGTGTTTTCAGTCTTGACTCGACTCACATAGGGGAAAAGCAGACTGACTGAACGTCCACTTGTTAGAGAGAAAAGGGTCGGCTAGTACAATACTTTCTACAGTTTTCTTATATTTAGAACTAAAATCAAACCATTTTTAAGTGTGAAAGAGCCCTTAAAGTAAACATAATTGATCATTAACCATTCACTAATTGGTTTTCAATCAAAAGGATGTAAAGCACTTTATTTCTTTTAGGTTTACTGTTATATATTTCATCTGAAGGCTTCTTTTCAATATGCAAACATGAATTTTAGATTATGGAATAATAAAATCTCTAGATTGGAGTTCATAAATTATGGCACATACTTTTCAGAAAACATTAGTTGCCATGGAAGTCATCCACCTTTCAGATCTTCTTTGAATACCTGAGGAAAATGGAAAGATCAAAATAGAATTATCAAAAAATATGTATAACTAATTCAACATTTCAAGTCACACAGTATTAACAAAGCAAAGTTTTTCCAAATTTCCTGAATAGTAATTTATCTTGCTCCCTGAATTTATTGTGTGTATGAAAGGAGGAAAATATATCTATAGCTACTTTCAAAAATATTTTTATTGGATATTATTCACCTAACCTATTTCATACATGAGATATCTGTGTGAAAAATACATTCCTTTCCGATTTGAATACGCTTTAAGCATAAAAGATAATTAAAAATCTTTTGTAGAAAGAAGATAGGTTTGTTTTGTGAATAACACAAACTGAATCAAATTGTTGTGTCATGGGTGTCCATTTTCATTCAGGTGTCTGGCAGTAAAGCATAAATCCGGGATTTCTATAAAGTGTACAATCAGACACCCAAGGGATTTTGTTGTCAATGAATTTTTGGATATAATTCATCCCATTTTTATATAGAATAGCACCCACCTTATATATTTCACACGTAAAGTCATTCCGAGTGAAGAAGGCATTTCTTTCTGATGGGAATAAATTTTAAGCACATGTTCGGAATCACAATTAAAAAAATCTATGGTAAAAAGAGGATAAATTTGTTCAAAGCATAGCAAGAGCTGTATGAAAATTTTGAGTGGTGGGAATACTTCATGCAGATATTTGACTAGAAGACAGTGAAGTGTGATGCTACGTTTCATGTGTACTATCAGACACACAAGGGATTTAGTCGACAGCATCTATACAAACACTACACATGATATTGTACATGCAAATAAACAACATATTCTTAAAGACTCTCTCAAATTTTTTGATTCACAATTCCCTTAACAAAACATAAAACGTAACAGTTCCATTGTACATGCATTTGAATAAATTATATAATCATTATATATTTGAATTACAATTTAACCGATCAAAAGGAATTCAGTTTAAAAAATTTACATTTTAACTAACTTATATTTCATTATTTTTAAAGTCAACAGAAAGATCAGTGAATGGAAGACCGTTACTGTATTTCCCTCCAGAAACACTAATGCTTGGATTTAGTTGTTTTGGGTTTTATGGCACAGGGCCAAACTTGTCCAAGCGTTACCATACACATGACAACAAGGAAGTAAAAAAGCAAAAAGTAGAATGGTAAGCAAGGGTAAAACAGAAGGGAGGACAGATCACTTGGGTTGTGATGAGGGGTGAACCCATATAAGATATGCCCTTGGGGGCTGTGTGGTTTATGTAGGGATCTGGTCCTACTTATGTCCTCCTTGTTTAAAAAAGTACAGCAAACACTTTCCATTCTTAAAAAAACTTTATTGGACTTACAAAATACACAAAATTAGTCATACAACGAAGAAGCCTTCCTTGCCCCAACGCAGAGGTTCCCGCTTAAACTCTCCTCGTGGGCCAGCACTTACCGCACCACTACAGTTTGTAATACCATTGATTTGACACTAAAAACAGTTATTCTGCACAGTTGGAGCAAGTGTTATGAGTTCTACAGCATACATTTTGTCAACTCAGAAGAAATTCCAACATTATTAATTAACATTTCATGATTAAGTTTAGCTGTACTTAGCTTTATCCACAACACTGCCAGCATGGCGTATCTAGAGGCAATTCCAAAAAGATAAAAAACGTGCTCACACCTCGTGTTGAAAGAAAACTATGAGCTGGGACGGACACCTTTTGCTTTGGGCGGGGGCTGTGCAGGCTGTTGGGGCTGACCATGTCTCGGATAACCTGACGCACCTAGCACTCCTCCCACATGCCCGGGTCTTCTTTCTTTTTATCATTAGAGACCTTCCCTGCTAATCCACTGTGGGTTTTCGGTAACTCGGTACGGAGGGGATTGTTTCCATTCAGAAGAAGAAGCATGGCATTAAAAACCAATGACAAGCTTGGCCCGTCATTTTACCAGAAGGGGTTAAGGGCTGCACAATGACGAGCTACACTCATCACGCAACTAAAGTTACTGCAATAACGAGTACAGTCAGTTGTATCTTGGAAAGTTATTACAACCAAGCCAAGAACGAATCATATCAGTTATATTTCTAGTCGTAGTCTAAAGGTTAATTAAATCGTACCGGAAGGGGTTAAGAAATGCACTAAGTTTAAATGTCTTTTTTTCTTAATATAGTTACAAGGCTTTCCTAATAGTCCCCTTATGAATTTTCGGTAGTAAAAAATCATAGCCAAATTATGCTGTGCCAATAATGTAATGCTGATAAATGCAATGATGGAAACCATCTTATTCCATTTTTCCATTGCCCCTCATACAAGACATTTTGGACCACCTTGAACATAAGAAAGTATTCACTGGACTTGACTTAAGGAATGGCTTCTTTAATACTACATCTACAAGAGCAACATAATCATTCAATCTCAAAGCGAAGGATCAAATAAATGTAAAAAAGCGCTAACTAGCTTGAGATTACGGAATATAACTTAATTTTCAGAAGTGTCATCTTTTGAAAACGCAAGATTGAATTCCTACATGATAGAAAACGGAACGATTCGACCTTCCTTGAACAAAACCATAGCTGTCCAATAGTTTCCACAACCAAAAACGATGAAACTAAAAAGCTTTTTAGATCTTACATAATATTTTAGGAATTGCATTCCTGTTTTACACAATATATGAATAATATATAGTATTTTGATGCTTTTTATATGTTATTTTGTACTATGTTTTGATTATTTATTAAAGCTTATAATTATAGAATAAATGTTATTAAAGAAGGAGAAAAAGCTCAAAGAGAGTGGTAATGTAACTGAATGGAGGTGGGAAGCAGCTGAAAATGAGTGGTAAGCAAGTGAATGGAGGTGGGAAGCAGATATGGAAGACAATGAATGGAAGGGAATAGAACATGAGACTATAGGACCATATTATTGAGATTTCTAGAAAGGAGTATCTCATAGAAGACTGCAAATATTTACTCTTTATGAAACTATTTTTAATGTAAAATCTGAAGCACTTACCACTAACCAAATCATTATTGCCATGAAGTGTGCAGACAAAATTATGGTGGTGATGTGCAGTATTAACTACTAATGAAATTATAATTGTGATGTGCAGCATTTACTCTTTATTAAGTTCTTTCTGCTGGTGATGTGTAGTACTTAGTTTAATGGAAACTGATATTGGAATGTACAGTAAGGTGGGCCGAAAAGTTTTTTTTTTTGCTATCATATTCTAATAGTGCAGAAAAGTTGGCTCATACAGTAAAACTAATGTGTAAAAATAATCATCCCGATTTATTGATATCTTTTGTTTCCCCAAGAGCCATAAAGATTAAAATCTGGGCATTTTTATAAAAAATAAAAATGTTACCATTACATTCTAATAGTGTGCAAAAGTCAGTAAAAAAAAAATAGTTTAGATCAGTACATATATCAGCCTACCCAAAGGGAGTCAAATAGCAGAAAAAACTGATCACCAGTTTTTACCGTAATTGCATTAGTCGATATTTCGCAAAAATGTCATTTTTTCAGTTTCTTCTGCTATTTGGCCCCTGTTGGGAAGGCAGCAGATATATCTACTGATCCAAACAATTTTTTTTATAGTTTGTATTGAATGGATTACCTTACTTTTGCACACTATTTGAACCTAATTATATAAACATTTAAATTTTTTATAAAAATATCCCTGAATTTTTATCTTTTTGGAGGGTTTGAACCCATTGAGAAGGCAAAAGATATCAACAAATAGGGATGAAATTTTTTACACATTAGTTTTACTGAATGAACTAACTTTTCCACACTATTAGAATGTGACAGCAAAAAACCTTTTTTCGGCCCACCCTACTGTACAGTAGCTACTCTGACAAATAACCATTTATGGAATGTACTTTGTATAAGTACACATGAAGTGGTTATTGTGTACAACAGTAAGATTTTTTTTAAAGGAGATAATTTAGTGCTGATTGGTCGTAGAGAGATAGAGACATGTTTTCTAACTGGAGACACAAACAATCACCTACACTCTTATTTAGCTTGTTGGAAACATCTGGGATTAGATGGGCACTAGTGTAATAGCTAAGATTTGGTTTCGGTTTTTAATTGTGAGACATTGGTGGGATGTCCTTGAACAGTTGAGGAAGTGAAAGGAGAACAATGGGGTGATAAAAGAGACTCAAGGTTTGGACACTGACCTTGAAGGATGTAGTGAAGGTCTTTCAGAGTCATGTTCCAAAAGACTTGAAACACTTTAAATATAAAATACATAAATAGCCTGTATTATACATGGAAATACAAATAAATGTTTGAAAAATACCCTGAAGTATCATTCAAAGTTTTTTTTTATGCAGAGGAAAGAAGTGATGACATTGCTGAAAAATCCTACATTTGTGTATATAAATAGCAAATAAAATCTTAAATTTTTTCTGAAGAAAAAATATGCATACCAGACCAGCAGACCTTTTACGTTTGTTAAAACCAGCATCAACAGAGGCTGGCTTTATTATAAATTTTCATTCCATTATTTTCTTCCATACCCATGCTTGTGCTCCATTCTTTTCTTTCACACATGCAACAAGTTTGTTACAGTTTTCAATTTTCCGTTCTTTACACTTGCCAAAATTGTCTCCAAGGGACAGCAGAGTGCTTTGCTGAGAACTGAAACAAGTGTTCCATACCATTTTTAATAAATGTGCCATTAAAAAAGTCAAAACATCTTTACAAATTTGAAATTTGAGTACAATTTATATCACTTGTACACAATTTATACCAGAATTTTTTTTTTATTTAATAATTTTACTCTTGTTAAAAGTACATACACTACTCAAGCAACAAAAAAAACATGTTGCTGACATAATTTGCATTTTTTATAATGGAATGATGTATTCTTTAAATTAATTAGTTAGAATTGTTAATTTGCATTGTCAGAAATGTCATGCTGTCACATGATGTAGACAACCATAACCAAATTTGGTAAAAGAGCTCAAACAATTACGCTTTTGAATTGTTTTGATTTTGCTTTAGTAAAGCTGCTCATAAAATTCACACGTGTAACAATGCACGTGAAAAATTAAGCCTTTTTAGATGAACAAGCTTAAATTTTAAAAAAGCATGGAACTAATTGCATAAGTCAGGCTTCAGTTTTTTCTTTAAAGATTTTTCTTCATCATTAATACAGTTCTTTTTTTTTTATCTCCCATGATGCAAAGTTTATTGGAAAAAAAAGACAAATTTTAATAACACTTGTTATTATTAAAGTCTCAATTAATGCTCAGAATGAGAGAATTTAAATTACTTAAAAATAAAACCCTATCAGCTACTATTTTATTGTTAAATTTTGAAAAAGCAGTTTAATAATATATACACAGCTGCCAACATCAATTTCATCATTCAACTATAAAATCATCATTGAACATGAAAAATATGAGAATAAAAACATAGAATTTACTTATTGGATCCAAAACCTTCATCCAAAGTCACTAGGTATGCACCAGGAAACCTATTCACAAGTTCAAAACTATTGTTTATTTACCAAAAACAAAACGATTTTATGCTCAGTTCAATCTGCAGTACCTTATTTATTCTTAAATAAGAAATGGCTTTACATAAATGGGTCTAGCACAACTTTTACTATTACATACAACTACATTTTTTTAATGTGACTCCACTTTCTTTAGTAATAAATAGAAATATAATCACTATTATATATCACACTATTTGTTATAAAAGCTTTTATTTTAAGAACAATTTTTTAAATTGTTTTTCAATATCAAGATACCAGAGCAATTTCTAATTTGTTGAAAATTTCTATTTTTGTTAATCTCAGATTCAGGAGTGACTGAAGTTAAATTATGTTCTGACATTTCCTAAACCTTTATCTGAAGAATAAGACATAAACAATTTATTTGTATCAATAAATAACAAAATGCACATCTTTGAAACCAAACATTTTGAAGTTGCTCATTACTATACATGGCCTATTTCAAATCTGATGTTCATTAAAATCAGTGATATGTGAACCACAGCTGATTTGCTCTTTGGCATGGAATGATCCTGATGTGATATCTATAGTATTACATGCAAGATGTAACACAGCATTTCCTGTGACAGTATTCTTGTCATGTCCTTACTGAGACTAAAAACATTTAAAAGAAATAAACAATAATTTTAAGAATAAGTCCCACCTCTACCCGACATGACACGGGCAGGTCACATCATTCCTTGCACCTCACTGATCTACAAAGTTGCAGAACTTAAACAAATTCAAAAGTAAGCTATGCTTTTAAAAAGTGTTAAATATAAAATCTCGCTGATTCTGACAAACGTAAATGAATGACAACGTCAGCAAAATCGAAAGCAAATTAAACAGTAATCAACAAAATTGCATAAAAATTCAAAAGTTTGATTAAAACCTCACTGACTTTGACAAAGTAAATGAATGACAATGTCAGAGAAATCAAAGCCAAATGTAATAAGCTTTTATGAAAAATAATTTGGTTAAAAAAAGTAATAAGCTTTTTCGGAAAGTAATTACTTTTAATGGAATGGATTGAGACTGCAACCTCTACACAGAAGTTCATTGGAGTGGCGATTAGACCAATTTCCGAGTGCACAGTTTAGAATCATATTCTCCAGTAGCAGTCTCATTTAGAACTGTTACTGTGAAATCACTATTTGTAACATCCCTATTTCAAACTTGGCAGGTTTTCAATTAAAATTAACCCACTGCTTCCCTTAACATTGGACCAGTGATGTCATTGGATAACCATCATGCAATGCAGCAGAGTGGAATGCTGGAAAAAAGAACCATGTGGGGAAAATGCTAATAAATTAATTAAAAAATCTGCTATATATTAAATCTTCAAATTTGTGCTTCAAGGTGTATTCAGTTATATTCAGGACAACCTGTGTGTCAAATTTCATGGCTGAAAGTGTAATTGAGATTCGTATTGATACATTACACAAAAACTTCCTTTTATAAAAGTATAGCAAATCTAGTACATTCAAATGCTTACTTTTTAATCCTTAGGGCATATTCCAACAGGTTTAGGATCAGATGATTTCATTGGAAGTGATATTTCTTTTAGCCTGAAACTTCTCGACAGAATAATAAAAGCATCAAGCTTCAGCACCTTTATTCAAGAAAGAACAGATTATTACACTTTATATTTGGAGAGCATGCAGCAATCCCCAGTTTCTCTAGCAAAAATGTTTCAAAACCACTTAACATCAAAACATCAGGAGCTACTAAACCAAAAGACGCTTCAATTGTATTTCAAATTCAGGTTCTAAAGTTAGATGCAGCTTTCCATTACAGCAGCAACATTTTACTTCTGCTTTACAGAGTTTTCTGAGATTAAATTCATTGTTAGATAGTGATAGTCTGCAGTAGCATTGATATTCTTAAGACAAATAGTGTTACTTTCAGTCTGAGATAGCATTACCTGTTGATGGAAATTTTGCATTTGGATTATAATAAATATGATTGTGCATATATATATTTTGCTTTGGGGCAGTTTCATTTGAATTATCATTATCATTGGGGTGGATTGGAGTCCATTCTCGTCATTTTCAGTAAGTGAGTCTTCGTACACACGTGCTCACAAGTGAACTGATTTTGGGGTCTGAGGTTTGGACTGTAACCACTTGTGTAGCAAATTTGTTTTCAAGCTCTTCTTCAAATTCATTTATGGCCTTTATGGATAAGCTCCACATCACATCATGTAACTCTTTAAAAGCTGGAGTAGTGATAAATTCTTATCACTACTCCAGCTTTGAGAATTCTCAATGCTATCAACCAACAATAATCTAATATCCTTGACACTAGTTTCTGCTATGTCGCAAAAAACATAATCTGGCATTTTTTTAATTTTTGTTCCTCTTTTCTGACACTGTTGTTTTGCTGCAATGAAAAAATAAGGTAAATATAAGTGATTAAATCCATAATAAGAATATAATAAAATTCTATATGCCAAACATTTTGCTTTAAAAACTAGTTTATCTAAAAAATCTAGATGTGAAAAAAAAATTCAAAATGAGTTATTTAGATCAGAGTTTTCAAAATTTAAATTGGATTTTTTTTATTTAAATTCATGTGATTACAACATAAGTTTATGCAAATCACAGTACAGCTTCTGTATAGTTTTGTTTTCTTTTGAATATTAATATACAAGGGTTTTAGAAATATACTCGTAACAGCACATTTATGAAAAATTGAAACAATTAAAAAACATTTGTTTTACCTTGTTGCATTTCTACCAACCACTGACAAAAAGTTACGATTTTTTTACAGCATACAAATGTTGTTGCAAATTTATTGATAAAAAAAAGTTTTTTCCAAGCACTTCAGAATTAAAAGATTTTCTAAAGTTTCGCGAACCGATATTCGGAATTTTGTTTTATTTTTCTTATGAATGACAAAATTTATTCAACACTCAGTTTTTCTTCCAGAAAATTCCAAACAAAACCGAAGCAATTCTTGCAAATTTCAATTGCTCACAAGAACCAGAGATGGTAATGGGGGTGAACTTGAAATCGACTGAATATTCCACAAGAAATTGAAAAAGTGACAAAAACAACCAAAGAGTGGCACCGATTTTGTTTGAAGAATAATAACTCCTCGGTCGAGAGTCCGAACAGCTTCTCATGCGCCTTTTGATAAGAAATAAACAAAAACTTGAAGCTTTCTGGTAGAGGTTTGTGGAAA
Organism: Metellina segmentata; assembly: GCA_947359465.1. Lineage (NCBI taxonomy): Eukaryota > Metazoa > Arthropoda > Arachnida > Araneae > Tetragnathidae > Metellina > Metellina segmentata. The sequence goes on from OX375878.1 coordinate 2,705,115, forward strand.
CAACATCATTGTGAACTTCGCCTCTATTGTTCAGCTACAAATTGCAAGTTAAAACGGGGATCATACCAAATTGGTACGGAAAAGATATTCCATTTGCAGTGTTGAAACTTGTTTTTGAGGAAATTCTCAAGCAAATTTCACCACGGAGATTATTTACCAAATCGTATTCTAAAACCTAAAACAGAGCCGGAAGCCAATCAACGCAAGAATAAAGCGGCACACTATAACTGTACCCGTTATCCTACATCAGAAAAAAAGAAGTTCTACTTCAACTTCGTCATGCAAGGTTTTTATTCGTCGCATCTTACTATCAACAAGTGCACGTTGTGTTCGTTGATTTCATTGGATATTTGATCTGTCTTTGCCCAATTGAGTTGTTCATTCTGATTCTCGCGCTAGATTTCAGGTGGCGAGTGAAGATGCGACAGCGGAATTAGAACTCAGTGTGTTGTCGTTATTTGTAACGTTGTGTTTGTTTATGTTTACTGTGAATAGAAGTTCGATTGTCATATGAAGATATTTTCTTTCCAAAAAGTATCAGCTTGTGGATTTGTAGATAGTGCTCATAAGATTATGACCGCGGAAGAGAAGGTTAGTTATTTTCTTTAAAATACTAGTTATAATATTTTATATACTGATTGCAATTTCTAATCGAAATTGAAAAAGAGATTTGTCCATAGCAACACTGCTGAAAGATGCGATTTTTATTTCAACTGAATTTCATTTACAGTTGTTTATCGAATGAAATTTTTAGGTTTGTTTTTACGTCAAATTTTCTATGTTGGTTGGCTGCGATTTTATAGTGCAAGAGTCATATTTGGCCACGATGCGCCAAACACAATGCAGACAATGTCCAGATAAAGACACTTGGTATTTTTTCTGGCTCAAGAGACATCGAGAGAGGAATCGAACCTGCGTAGACTACAACTCGCAGGTTGCTAGCGCAGTAGGCATACCCATTGAAACACAACGGTTTCCTTCCGATTAAAATAGTAATTTTTATTTTCTGTATGATTTCTTTTGAAAAATAACTTTTATTCTGTTTTCTCAAACACTAAATATTGTAATATTTATAGCATTGACAAATTTTGACTCAGTCTCCATTCTTCCTCAGTAAAGCATTTTCAGCTATTTAAATTTAAAAACAAACATCTTTCGAGTGTCCTTAAATTTTATGCTATTTTAAATATGCTTAATTTTGACCAATGTTTGATTTTGAGTTTTTTAGACATGAATTCACAAACTCGAAAATCTCAAGGCCGGAAATTAACGATATGACAAATAAATTAAAAAAAAATATGTAACATTAAATTTTTTCGGTTGTTTGTTCTTTTTTATATTGAAAATACCCTTTGTTTCTTTCTGCCTGTATTTCGAACGTTTGAGAGGGATTTTCAGTGGATTCGAACATGATGGTCTCAGCAAAGGTTTAACTTTTATCCAAACTAAAAAATTTTAAAGTCGTTTGGCGTTTTTTTCTGATTGAATGATTTTTTTTATGACCAATCAACTGGCCATATCAATTTGGAATTTATTTAGAGTGTTTTGGCGAAATCCTGAAAACGAGTCCGCCACGTTTAGAAAACGCGTACATCGCCACCCTTTTTCTAGCTTGGTCTAAGATGCCTCTTCGTACTTAAAATATATTTACTAAGTTCCTTTATTAAGTAGTACTTTTTAGAATCATTACTCCATTGGTGTGACCGCCTCTCTTCGCAAGTGCTTGGAATTCAATTTCCACTATTAACGTATCAGCTCAGCATTCTTATCCTGACAAAAGGCTGAAATATATTTTAATTGGATATGCAATCTACAGTGGATATGCAATCTATCTTTTTTCGGGAGGAAATATTTCTCGGTATTGAATCAACTTTTTATCGATATTCAAAATAACTTATTTGCCCAGATATCTACTACATGATTTCCACAAGCCTAAAAAAGTCCTGATTTTTTCGTTTTGGATTTTTTGGGATATTGTAAAACCTTATTTTACTGAAATTCCTTAAATTTTTGTTTTTTAACTTTAGTTTTACAAGAACACTGCATAGTTAATTCCCCTGCATTAAAAAATACAGGTCAATGATACTTGTCCAAGGTCAAGGTCCAACATCGATGGTATATTATAGGTTAGCCAAAAGTGGATTTTTACAATTGGATCAGTGAGACCCATAACCTAACACTCGTGAAAGTTTCTTCGCCTTTGCCCTCAAGGATAATGGGTCGAAAATATGCACTGTACAAACAGTCCATTTTTATTTATATAGATTAATAAAAAAATAAACGATTTAGTTTCGTAAAGATTCGTTATTTATTAATCACCAGATACTGATTTAAATTATCAATGAATTGTGTAAAAGCGCTTGTGTAATCATTCCGATAAATAAAAATTATAAAACTTTTTATTCAGAAAATTGTAAAAACTGTTGGTTAAAAAGGAAAACACCTTTTGTGCGCATTGGAAACACTTCTATTAGTGCATATAGGCAATGCGTGTTTTTGCAACAAATGATAAAGTTTTTGAGGTAACTCCTCACCAAAATGAGTTTATTGAGAAAGTGGTTTTTACACTCAAGAAGTAATTGCAGACAGTAATGATTCTATCTCATTAAGGGGTGGCCTAGTAGGTATGGACAGGCAAACCGCGGCTCTTTGGCCAATTGAAAGAGGCTCTGCCAAGAAAGCGATTTCGACAAAATGCTGTCCCGTCGGTGACGCAAGGAAGAAAACAGTTGAAAAACTTCAGAAAACCAAAATTTTGGTTTTTCTCTGTAGCTATGCATTATATTTTGAAATTATAATACCTGTTCTATGTTTTCAAAACTTTGCAATTTTATTTATAAAAATTAAAAAATGTCAAAATTTTGACATTGGACAAAATTGATATATCGCAAAATATTTTATAACAAATTACTTCATTTTTACATTAACTAACTTCTAAGAGTTTATACTATAAATTGTCTTCGTAATTTTTGGTTAAAACAATTAGAAAAAATTAAAAAAAAATATTTTGTTCAAAAACTTTATAAAAAACACGGTATACAAAGTTCGGAAAATTATAGCAAAAAAACTAATTTATATATATATAAATACACACACACAGTTGCTGTACACAAATTAAAGAAATATATTTGAAAAGTAATTGTTGGAAAATTTTGTTCATTTATGACACGTAGTTTTTAAGTTATATCGATTTTTACTAGTGGAAATCCCATTGTACACAAAAGGAGAAAAAGAGTGTTTAAAAATATGAAGGCTCGTTGGATTTGCAGCTGTCATGTTTATAAAAAGTTAAATATTTCCGGTTCTACGTATCGTAGAAACAAAATTGAGGTGTCATTTTATTCAGAAAGATCTATATTATATTTTATGAGAAAAAAAATGACTTTTTTTTTCATATTTTGATCTCAGACCCCCTTAATATTGCAAGCTTTATTGTTTGTCGGGACATTGCTAAGAGAGGCAAAACAGACGGTGAACACATTAAAAGTGTTATAAATGCATCCGAAGAGCTATTCTTCCGGGATTTTAAGAATAAGGCAGAAATTCTTTAAAATAAAATTTTGCTTAAACAGTAAAAGACAGAGCAGTCAAAATGTCTTCGAATATAACCAATCAGCAAATCGAAGATCTTAAATTAGTTTCAGCTTGATAAATAGTTGTTGACTAATCTTGTGACATAAATGACACAGCGCACGTTTCAGTTTGTGTTCGATTTTTTTCGTCTTTGGGTCCTAAAGAAGAACTTTTAGGATTATTGCCAATGAAAGGCCAAACACGTGACGAGTATATTGCAAATACCCCCATTGAATGCATGGAGAAACGTCGTATTCCACTCGATAAAATAGTTTCAATTTCAACTAATGGGGCAAAAATTTGCTTTGTTAAGGAATTAGTGATCGTGATCGTGATCGTCAATACAATTGTAGCTAAGGCCACGTTCACATGAGGCGCTTCAACGCATGAGGCCGTTCACATGAGGCGTCCGCCATTAAATTATTTTTATTTATTCCTCTAATTCAAGTGACTATCTTTGCGACCTTGAAGAGCGGGACCCTGATAGTCTTGCCAAACACGCGTTTTACGTGCCTCATGTGAACAGGGCCTAAGCTCTTTATCATCGCCAATTTAAAGAATATTTAGTTGAAATGCAGAGTGAATACTCAAATCTTCTGCTGCATAATAAGGTACGTTGACTTTCAAGAGGAAACGTTTTGAAACGTTTCGCTTCCTTATTTGAAATTAAAACATTTCACCTTGAGAAGGGTGTTGACTATCTTAAACTAACGAACAATCAGAGGAGCCAAAAATTTTATTTCATAGTAGCCGTTAGGTCTCATCTAAATAATCTTAATCGTAAACTACGGGAGAAAGGAAACACATTTTTTTCGTTATTGGAAGAGATCATTTTATTCGAAAACAAATGATCCCTTTTTGCTCAAGATTTTGAAAGAAAAACATTGATTTATTTTCCAAGTCTGCTGAAACATAGCCAAGAAAATAACTCTGTAATTGACATTTACTATTTCAAAACTATTTTAAATATGAGGGAGGCTTTTCTACGGAGGTTTCAGGAATTCAGAAATAGCATAGCCGATGGTAGCCTTTGTTAAAAAACTTCAGTGCTGACGAATTGACTCAGTTGAATTTGTTTTCAATTTAATATTGACTGAATACCCCGGCGTTTTTCGGGTTTAAAATACGATCGCGGCATTTCCCTGTGTCATCTCATACACAAACCCTGTAGAACGTGTTTCCTTGTCCATGTCCATTTATTGCAAAAAAACAAACTTTATATTTTAAAATTGGGGCTACCTGAGTGCTAATTTTCATGACTATACATTTGTCCGAAGACAGGAAAGAAATAGACTATTTTTCCGGCAGTGTTCTGAAGTACAAGTGCACCAGATTTGGTATGGATTGGTCAAACGGTGTAGACTTGTATAGAGAATATACACACTTTCTTTTATCTTCTCTAATATTATAAAATGAAGTGTTTGTCTGTTTCTTTCACGCTAAGTCCTGACGAATCTATGGCATACAGGTAGCCCAATTTTAAAATTCAATCTAGAACATTTTTAAATGAATTTAAGGAAGTTAAATCATTATTGAATGCAACAGCATAGAAAAGATCAGATTCTAAATTTATTTTTTCCGTTTTAATTTTGCGCGGAGGAATGCTTATCCAGCAGACGATAAAAAACAAATAATCTTTTAACTGGAGTTACTTAGTTCTTTTTTCTATCTCCTAGACCGGTAAAAATTTCAACGTATTTGAAATCTGCGGAAAATTTCAGATTAGATCCATACCTAAAAATATGATTTCCGTAAGGAAGAACCCAAAATTCTTATTATTCATTTTACGTAACCAATTTTTTTAGTGTTATAATTAATTAGATATTTTAAATCAATAATCAATAAAAAAATTAGTTTTTATTTGCAAATATATTTTATGTTACGATTTTGATGGGTTTTTTTAGCCGAAAAACACACTTTTTGTAAACCCTACTCCTCTGCCAATTTTTAATATTTTTGTATGAAATAAATTTCTGCAATATCGTTATATCATATGCAAAAGACCTAGGGAGAGATTTTCTACAATTTATTTACGAGTTTTCATAATATAAAAAAAATCTACTCATTATACGTTAAATTTCTATAAATATTTCAATTTTTTAGGTTTATTAATTTTTATAAATTTTTCTGAACTATATGTATAAATAAAAGCTCTCCATGTGTCTGTTAAATAGTTATTTAAGACCTAAAAAATGTAAACAGTTTAACTTTAGTGTATATATCAAAAAGCCTTAGTGCTTTGAACTTTGACAAAATTGCAAAAAACTGATTTTGAGATAATCGCATTTTAAGTACAAATTACAACAGAAGGTAACAAAAACAACTTACTTTTACTATTTTTTTTAGTAATTTCTATTACATTGAGACTCTTATCAAAACAACAGTTTTTACCGTAGACTCGTATATATTTTTTAAAAGCCAGTTTTATCTCAGATGACAAGTGAGTGATTTGTGATAATTCACTGAAAAATTATGCATTTCTTGTTTAATGAACTGAAAAAAAATATTTTATTGGATCAGTACTATTTTAAAATAAACCACCACGCATTCTTTTTGCTACAGGTTTTTTTTTCTTTCTGTAAACGAGCCTTTTTGTAGTAAAACGCATACGACGAAATTTAGCGCTATTTTTTCAATGTGTTTCCTTCAATGGCGTCACCACATGTTTTACATTAGGACCTGGATTTTGTCATTTAGTTTTCGCCGATTAATAGAAAAACCTGGAGTCTACACCTTAATTGTATTTAAAATGTTTGTAATAATCATCGGTAGATATACTATGATATAATGTTGCATAAATGGAAGTTTTCATGGGAAACGAAGCCAATGGTTGGCAGTCGATTATGTAGTTACAAGGTCAAATAAAGTTAAAAAGCAGTTGGTAGCAATTTTTTTCACTCTGAAATTTTGTCCATTTGTTCTTGAATATCCGATGCATCGTTTTATCCAGTAAACCAAAAAACACTTATTGAAATTATTTTTTTTCGAAATTTGGGGTTTGGGTCTCCCTTAAATAAATAATTTTTAAATTGAATATATTTTTTATATTTTCGCAAGAAATTGTGACGTCACGGTCAGCTTTCGCTTACCAAAAATAAACAGATTATATTTCTTGCCTTTCGCGTTTCGCGTTAAAAGTCATTACATTTCCTGCCCTCTTCGATTTCAACGGAGAGCAAAAAAAAAACTAAAAAACATTTGACTGTCATTGTTTAGTTCTTTTCCGTAATATCGAAAACGTTAAAGATGGATTAAAAATTTCAACGGATTTGAAATCTGTGGAAAATTTTACAGATTACTACCTTACATCACGGCGTTGCCAGTGATGTTGATTTGCGAAGCAAACGCCACTGTCACGGGCAACGCCGGGAGTATATATATAGATGATTGAATTAATCTTTGGTCTCTTCCAGTGAGGCCATGCCTGAAAACTGGAGCTTGTCGTACGCCGATTCCGGCGTCGGCGTTCGTCGGCCTTTCTCCATCCTCCAGCGCTTCTTCTTCTGGAAAAACCGAAAGCGGCCCCCGGAGAAACCGGTCCGGGTGGTGCTCAACAACGCCAGCCTGCCGGACAACGTGCCCACCAAACACCACCCGCACCGGGGGTACGCCTCCAACCGCATCCGGACCACCAAGTACACCATCCTGTCCTTCGTGCCCAAGAACCTCTTCGAGCAGTTCCACCGCATCGCCAACCTCTACTTCATCGGCATCGTGCTGCTGAACTGGGTGCCCAAGATCAACGCCTTCGGGAAGGAGATCGCCATCATCCCCGTGGTGTTCGTGCTCGGGGTGACTGCCATCAAGGATTGGTTCGAGGACTTTCGGCGCTACAAGTCCGACAAGAGGATTAACAACTTGACCTGCCGTGTCTACAATCGGTGAGTTCTTTTTTTTTCATCAACCAGACCCCCCACAACACGTTGCATAATGTGCTCACTCTCGTTTCATACCTCATTTAAATCCCAGGGCCGCGGTAGCCCGGTTGGTAGAGCAACGGATTAACAACAGGAGTGAAACGAGTTCCAATCCAACCGAAGACCATAGAGGACTGTTGCACGTCAAGTCTGCCGTGACCTCAAATGTCCTCACGTTGGTGAGGAGGATAGTGGGGTGCCACCTCATGTGTGACCTCGTCAACGAATCGTGATTCAGCCGACCCACGGGTATGGTGGTTATGGTGTTAGTCTCTAGATCGGAGGGCTCGTGGTTCGAATCCGGGTCAGTGCATGGATCTTTGTAAGCGTATGGTGTAGAGGCAACTGGTGCTCCTTGAATCTGTCATGGCCGAAAGTCCTCTCGTTGAGCTGGTGTGGAAGTTTAAAAAGTGGGGTGCCAGCCCAGGTGTTGCCTCGTCATCTGATCGTGGTTCAAAAGGACGTGGTGTTGTCCTAGTATCTTTCTCTTAGGGCAGGGGTTCCCAACCTTTTAATAACTGCGTACCACTTGAAATTTTTGGCGTACCACCCCAGTCTTACATTTTTTAGAAACATATATCTAATGTCAGAAAAGTGCCAATGGCTTGTTTTATTAAAATTAAGATACTAAGAAAGCTTCATATTTTATGATGAATGCACTTGTATTTCGTATTAATGATGTTTTAATAAAGGAAAAAAAATAAAACGATTATTGAAAATTAGTTTTATTTTTATTAAGTTTTTTTTTGACAAAAAATGCAAAAAATCCGAGGTATAGAGGATTCCCGATTTTGGACTTTGTACTGTACTAGATGTAAAACTTTGCTTTTCTTATTTAGTTCAAAAGTTTCTTATTTAGCACCTTTAAGGATCTAACCATTATGTGACTTTCGGTGGAAATCTTACCACATGGATTATGTTCCGATACTTCCTCCATACATCTGTTATGGTAGTTATGGATTTCGTATTGGATATTTTGGTAAATATTTGATTTAACATCACTGATATTGGATCAATATAACGTGCTGTTGTCGATAGTCCGGGATCATCCACAAAGGGAAATTTCCGAGGACAACACCTCGTAATTTTGAACCATGGTCAGGCAACAAGATCAACACCAGAGCTGGCACCCAACTCTCCAAACTTCCCCATCACGCCAACGTGAGAAGATTTGAGACCATGATCGTTCAAATGTATCGTTCACCAGCCCCCATATACACTGCGGTCTTTGGTTGAATTGAATTTCGAACTCGCAAACCTCCGATTGCTAATCTGCTCCTCTTCTAATGTTGCCCAATTTCGTATTAGGAAATTGGTGTCGATGTCAGTACGTCATTTGAAGAAATGAATTTGACTATCATAAAAATGTCTGCCGTCCGCGATATTTTTCAGTTGTTTTAGTTCAGACTTGTATGGTTTTGAAAAGTGACTCAGTGTGTAGCCAGCATGATTTTATCGCTAGCAGCTTCCGTTGATAGGCTGAACAACAGTGTTGCGATAAGGTAGATAAGCGGTAAAAACTGCGAAAAACTGTCTCCTGAAGACAGATCTTGCTAGGGGTGCTAATATCATTACTTCTTATCTTGCACGGGTGTTGTTTTTCTCTGCACGAAAGGTATTTAATCAATACACTTGGGTAGCCCAGAAGTACCGAGGTATTTCTTTGTGGAAGTGAAACCATTTTGGGTACTTTTCCGTCAAAGCCATATCAATAAACTTTGGTGCCAAATCGGCCCATTTTTGTTTATTTCTTACCGCTATTTTGTCTCCGTACCATCTTTTTGGTTTTTGAAACCATTTTAGCTTATTCCTTGGTGTAACGGTCACGATTTGGGATTTGCTAAGAGATGAACAAGCGGCAATGTTATCTTTTCAAGAAAGAAATATTCTTCACTAAGATTGTGTTCGAATAACCTCCTAATAGAATAAAAATTCGTACATTAAACTAATATAGGTGCTAATTATGGCAGAATCATTAGGAATATTAGTATATTTATGTGTAACGTGTGGTTGGTTGACATGTGTAAAATTACGTGAAATCATGTAGCGTATTTCAATTTCCTCATGCCAATATCATTGAATTAATTTGCGCTGGTTTTTATTGATATTCATTCACTGTGTGCGACGTGTGTGTAGTACCTTTTAGTGCTCACCACATTTTGATTGTATGTCCTGTTTATAACTCTCGTCGCAATAGATTTTTTAATTGTTCAATTTTGATCATGGATGATTTGGTGTGTGAAAATCCTCATTCAAATCTTTTTCCGTCTTTCAATGCCATTAGCTTTATACATACGATAAAATATTTTGCCATCCTAACCCTTTTGAATACATAACTCATACTGTTTATTATTTTACAACATATTTTCATTGATTTATCTTCCAAAACTGTTCATCAACATATTTTAACTAGGGATTGCAAGCAATCGGATCATTTGGTTACCTACCGGATCCGATTTACCCGAAATTTTTTTAAATTATAGAATCGAACTAGCAGAATTACCCGGCTTTGCTCGGGTTAAATTAATAATATGTTGATTGAAAAGTCTTCAATTATTTTTCATAAAAGAATGTTAGCATCATTTAAGTGTACGGGGAAAAACATTTATTAACAATTTAACTTCTCCGTCGCTTCTACAGTTTACTTCGGACGCAAATATGCATATATGTTGTATCCAACCATATAATCCATTTCATATTCTTCACACTTCTGCTGAAATTGATTTTAAGTTTTCGAGTTCCCGTGCATTCAATTTCAGTAAAAATGACGAATTTTCGGTGGATTGTCTTGCACTTAATTCTTACTATGAATATGTTTTCATTGCGCCATTCTTTCATCTAGTAAGCGATATTTTCGAATTTCATCATCAATATGAGAAGATAGTAAATTAAATTTTTACAGCATTCGTTACTATTTTAACTTGAAGGAAATGCACTTTTCCAGAAAATTCCATTCAGTGACATGTGTAATAATAGAGATCTTGTTTGAAATACATGTCACCAGAGTAGACAAATTAAATCCAATCGATAGCAATTTTTTAATTAAAAAAAAGGTTGATTTTACAGCGCTTTTACAAAAAGAAAATCACTTTCAACGAACGATTCACTTGCATCTAAGTTGTGTAAAAACAGCTTCAATAAATAGAGCAATCAACCTCGACTTTCTGTCTCTTAAGACATAAAATTTCAATTTTTCAAAATTACTTAGTGTGATATTATTCCAAGATCAACTAAGTCTTGTTAAAAATTCCCGTTTCTCCAACACACATACAGTTTTAAATTGAACCCTTATGGTACTTTTTAAGATCAGAAATTTGGTTCATAAATGGAAAGCACGTATCTATTTAGAATGATAGATGTAGTTACTTGACTATGGCGTAAGCTTTCAATAACGCCCATGAAACACGAAAAACAAATGAAATTTAGTTTATTTAATCGTCTTTCAATGAAAAGCTAAACCAAAATTTTTAAATATATTTTGAACTACAAAGTATGACAAACAGTTTTAAATTAACGTAACCCATCTTATTTTAAAGTTATTTTTGAAATTTTTTATGTCATTTTAAAATAATAAATTCACACTTAAAAATATTTTGATTTGTAAATTTTTTTTTTTTTACCTACACACACTTCTACGTATTCAACCAAAGATTTAAAGAAAGTTGGTGGAAAAAAACATATACCACCATGAAATTACTCATGTCTAGTGATATTTTGCAGGAAATAAATAAATAAAATCCAACTCTTAAATAATATTTCTGGAATAGGTAATATCCGGAACACATAAGCAAACAGAAACAAAATTCCAATACTTAAAAAAGGCAGAATTCTGTAAAAAACAAATCTGTTCTAGTATGTTGAAGTCTGATTTCCTGAATATATTCTAAAGTAAAACAATTCGACAAAAAACTTATTATTTATGATAAAGACAATGATTACAATATTGATAAAGACAATGATTTATAAGCAAAAAGAACACATATTTATAATACTTGGGAATCCCCAAATGTGACCGCAACCATCTCGTTTTCAACTCAAATACCCAATAAAGCAACTATAAATGAAATTAAAAAATTAAACATTAATTCTGAGGTTGCCAGATACCGAGTAGCAAAATTACGCTTTTATGATCAATGAGTTGATAGGTTTGGGCTTTTCGTGCTCCATAATAAAATTTAAGAAAATATAAAATTAAATGTTCTAAATATTATTTCTTCATCCATCAAATATTTATAAATATTATTTTCATCAGGGAAAGATGTTAAAATTCAGTTCAAATATGAATATTATAATTTAATTTATTTTAAGGAAATTGTTTTTCGATCAACACTGGTAAAGCAATCTGAGATGCGTATAGCAATCGTTTTATACTCAATGTTATTTCTATGGCGATTTCAAATTGCTTTTGGCTTAGGCCTTAGGTCAATTTTAGGCCTCTTAGGATTCGAATTTTTCTAAATCCTTTCTTACGGTATAAGAAGAATCACCCTGCAAAATTTCAGCTTCCTAGGACTTGTAGCTCTTGAGATACAGTGATGAATCAGTGAGTGAGTGGTATTTGAATTTTATATATATAGATAAATTATGTAGTCGCAAAATCGTTTATTAAGCAATCGATTGTGAATGAATCGATTTTATATTTTTCAATCAGTTTGGAGAATTCTATCAAAAATAATGAATTGAATGAGCAAAAATATTTATTCAATAATATCAATAGTATTTCAAAAAGAGGAATCAGAAAAGCAAATTCTACAAGAAAATGAAGACTATTGCAAAAAGACAAACTTTAGAAAAGAAACAGATTTTGAGAAATACTGAAGAAAGAAATGACTTCATATGAAATGGAGTCAAAGGAAAATATTTGTCTCTTATGTACGACTACTTAATCGGTTAAACCAACTAGTGTCGAAGCTGAGAGGGCCGCTGGTTATTTTGCAGTTCATTGAGACATAGGTTGGGGGACGACACAATTAATACGATTTATTTCCTTAGATCGTTCTTAGAAACTCAAAAGTGATTTTCGTTTCTATATAACTTCGATTTAAGCAATTAAGAAGAATTAAGAGTACCCTTGTTTGTTATGCTGACCAAAAACTTCCAAAGATTATATTTTTATGCTAGCATGAGACAAGGTTTGGTACAATTTATATGTCATTTTCTCAACGCCATTAAGAGATAGAGACTACTTAATTTTAGATAAATAGAAATGTACTACGTATAAAACAAACTGATGTTTTTGGGTGTGGAAACTCGTAAGACTGATCATCATCAATTCGTTTAATACTTACTACTAATAGTACTAGTAGTTGCTTTAATTAATTGTTGGTGATTGATTTCCGACCTATGGATAATTATTAATAAATTTGATTCTCTAATGCTAAAATAAACGTTTTGTTCGTCAATTTGGAATAATATCCTTTTTAACTACTTTCACTCAACCAATTTTGGTAAAATACATACTGGTTAGATAGACTTATAAACAAAGTACCGATCCGGCCGGATTGCAATCCCTAATTTTAACTACATTTAAACCTCATATTATTGACTTTTTTCACAATATTTTATCGTAAAAAAATAAAACTTTGGGCTGCAATCTCTTTTCCACTGATTTGTAACATTTTTTCATGTAGTACAGTGATTTTATTACCTTATCCGGCGTTTGGAGCATCTTGTCCATTTCTGGACCTTACGCCATAAAACCTAAATCAAACAACCAGTATTACCGAATGACAAAAAGTAGTTTTGACGAATTGTTGGGTAAAAGGTAAGATAATTTTAATTAGCAACATAACGGATTAACGACGGTCAGGGGTCAATCCCCTAAGGAAAAGATCTGAGGATAACGTAATTTTGGACCACGACGAATTGTTGGGAATAATTGGTCCATAAACAAGTATTTGCAATGTTTTGAACAGAGACCAGGACAAGTCAGCTTCAGAACTGCGACTCAACTATCGCGAGTGGGTGCATGTCCATGCATGTCTGTGTGATTCATTGGGCTACAGCGACAGTCGCTTCGCTCGAAAATAGAACCGTTTGCTACTTTTTAATCGCTGCGATTGATGAGTCGCACGTTTGTGCACTTGTATTAAAAGCAATGAGTTTTATTTTTGCGGCTGAAAAATCGCGCGACTAGAAATCGCAAGTGGATGCCTATCCCTAAGCAGTCATGTTTGAGGCAATCGAGTATCTAGTGCAGATTAATTTATTTCTATCTCCAATTTTACACTTGTTTTAAATCTTATTTAACAATTGTTTTGAGTTTGTTCTTTAGAACAGTGCTGACTAATTTTTAAAAAGTTCTTGACAGATTATCAAATTCTATAAGGAAACATAATTATATAATTTACATTATGTTTAAAAAAATATTCTAAACTGCCTATCAAATTAGATGGATTTTGACTGAATAGATGTTTCAGACCTCATAGAAGATAACTAAATACGTGCACACAACGTAATCCTGCTCTCATTTCTAAGATATCCACTCGAAGGGATTTCTATTTTTAGAAATCTACATTAATATCAATTTTCTTATCTAATCAAACGGAGTTTAAACAAGTCTTTTTCTTTGGCATGTGACTATCACACACTATCTTTTCTCATTAAAAATTCTTCGGTACAAGTTGATTGTGTGATCTCTCATTCTTGATCGTTGAATTTTTCTTGTGGTTTTGCTTGACGTTTTACAGAAAATGTTTCATGTTAGATTCATAGTTAAGGCTTGTCCGAAATTCTCTTTTTATGAAGTACTAGCCACTGAGTGGCTAGCCCGGCGTTGCCCGTGCCCGACAGGCAACGCCGTGATGTAAGGTATTATAATCTGGTGTAAAATTTTCCGCAGATATAAAAACCCGGTGAAGATATATTCAATTTAAAAATTAAGTCATATTTTTAGGTATCAATTTAAAGTGAAATATTCCGCCGATTTCAAATCCGTTGAAATTTTCAATCCATCTTTAGCGATTCCGATTTTGCGAAAAAAAATTCAACAATACCAGTCAATATGTTTTTTATTTCTTGCTCTCAGTCGCAGAATGGGACAGGAAATGTAATCTGGTTTTTTTTTTTTTTTTTTTTTTTTACGCGAACGGCACGAAATGCAATTTGTTTATTTTTGGAAAAGGAAAATTACCGTGACGTCACAATCTCGTGCGAAAATATAAAAGATTCAATTTAAAAGTTATTTATGAAAAAAAAATCAAATTTTTAGGTATGGATCTGATGTGAAACTTTCGGCAGAATTCAAATCCTCTGAAATTTTGACTCTATCTTTAACGGTCTAGGAGATAGAAAAAGAACTAATTGACTCCAGTTAAGAGATTGTTTGTTTTTATCGTCTGGCTGAAACATTATTCCTCCGATCAAAATCAAAACGGAAATGAAAGCAATAAATTAAGAATAAGTGATCTCTTCTATGCTGTAGCATTCAATAATGATTAAATTTCATTAAATTCATTTAAAAATCTTCTAGATTAAATTTTAGAATTCGCCGCGACCCAAAATTTGCAAAAAAATTGGACTACCTGTGTGCCAAACCTCATTGCTGTAAGTGCCATAGAATCGTCTTGGTTTTGCGACAAACAGACAAACACTTCCTTTTATAATAGTAGAGTTTAGCATTCAAATATGCCCTACATGACACCAGAACTGTTACTGGCTCGAATATGTTTTCAAATGATGTTTCCAAAATTTGACACAGTATGTATTGTCGAAAAAGCGTTTCCCGCGGTGTTTAAGACAAATAATATTCCATTTTTCTTCTGTCGGGACCCAATCTAACCCCCAAGGTGTGATGTAAAGCCTAATTTCAATCACTTGAAAAATGTACCTCCGTCAACGATGACATTAAAGCTTTTAACGAGAAATTTGAATAATAAAATTGGTCCTATTTGGATAGCAATTTATATCGGCCCTTATAATATTATTACCCTTGTGTACACTTCGCTTATGCACAGTTTCAAAATCGTAAGCATGTACGTTTTTTTGACTGGTGAGTGTCAGGCGAAGAAGGTTCGAATCCGCAGCGCTGCTTTTGTGAATGAGTATCGATCGGAATTGGGCGTGAATTCTTGCTTTCCCTCATGGAACTGTGCGGCCCCGACGAGAAGGTAGTCGACCTTGAGTCAGTCAATTATTCAAAAGGTGTGAAGCCGTATTAGGAGAAGGCAACCTTCCGTAAGGGCACCAATGGCAATCGCCGTGGCTGGTTTTCCCCGACAACGCTTTATCACTGCTATCGCTCTCGCCACCGCACGATAAACTAAAATACAATCCACTCGAAAGACGCCCATCGTGAACGTGATCTGTTTGCATTATCACTAGTCCCTTACTTTAATTAATAGACTAATTCTGTGCTTAGATGGCAAAATGTTATAAGTAGAGCTCGGATCGATATGCAAAAATGTGACCTAAAATATGCATTATTACAAAATCCCAAAATTTGCACTAAAAACCCAAAATATGTGAAATTGCAAACAACATTTTTTTTCATTCGTATAAAAAGATTATTGAAGAGGATAAAATGAAAATGAACCACAATTACATTCAATTAATACACAATTTTATTTATTAATCGCTTCACCCACTGTCCTAGGTTCATAGAGAGATTTGTTTTTTTTCCAACTTTTTTCATAAATTACGTATCGCCAGCAGGGTTCAATCGTTTCATCGACATCCAGATGGGGGAATCGTCTATCTCATTTTATAATCTTTGTATCACCTTCTCGTACACTGGCGTAATGTAGTTCTTTCTGAGTGTCGATTCATGAGGAATTTGTTTACCCGTGTACTCTTTCAAGAAGGCTCTAAAAAATTGTTTCATTCTCCAACTTAACAACTCGTTCTTATCCGAAGATTGGGACACTGACTCAAACTTTTGACGCAATGAAAGGCTGTTGAATATTCTTATCATTTTTCCACCTTTCCCACTTTTTGTTTGTGAGTCGTATTTGATTTGAATTTGATTGCTTCTGAAAACCTTCCTTCCAAACGTGCTGAGCAAAGTTCTTGTGTAAATGTTGTAAAAAGTTTTGTAAAAATGTTTACAAATAGAGAAGATCTGTCCAAATATGCACAAAACATGCAAAATGGTCCCATATATAAAAAAACATACAAAATAAATTCGGGTTTTTTTTGTTGCAAATTGCTCAAAAAACACTCTATGTATTTCTATCAACATTAGGGACTAAAAAAAATCTATGCAAAATCCAAACTCTTGTTATTAGTCACTTTTCCAAAAAAATTGAGTAAGTCCCATCCTGGAGTCTGGTAAGTCTGTAGTAAGTCTTTTTCTTTCAGTTTATGAGATGACAAAGGTGGTAAAATTGAAATAAATCAAAAACCACTGAACAGAACCACATGTTGAATCTTGAATCATAAAATTGCTGTCACGAAAAATTAAAAAAGTGACTTATAACATTTTGCCATCCTAGCACAGAATTTTAGTAACTAAGTATACCAGGTGTCTCCCTGGAGCAGTTTGTCCACGAATTCGTTCTACGCCCTGTATTCTATTTGTTCAAGAAATATTCTACAGGATGATTAAGTTCTTGATACGACTTGTCGATTGTTCATGTTGCGTAACTTTCCTGCAAAAGTTCTCCGCAATGGGAATCCCGCGTTCGCTTGTCCTGCGTGTTTACACTGAATCCGGAGATTATTCACTTTTTTATCTCCAGAACGTAAGTTAACGCTGCAAAATAAAAGTTTGATAGATAAAGAGCACTTTTTGTGCCTCTTCCACTAAAGCCCCAGCTGCTGATACTTCACGCGTCTTCTCGTCTCGGGGATATCAAATGTGCCGACGAGCAAACATGTATCGACTGAACTTTCATCCCCCATGTATCAACTTTGCATGGAAAAATATTTGCATTTCTACTCTGAAAGATATGGATTTTGTTGGCATATTGGTCATTCTGCTTTGAATTTAACGTACAGGTTGTGCAGTAGAATAGCCATGCCTTTTGCAATCTTACCTGAGAGAATTAAATAGGATATCAAAAGAAATCATAGTTGTTTGTTTTTGTCGAATGGCAACCACATACATAAACAATGTAAAATGTGCTTTTTGCCATACATTGTATCTCTACTATTATAAAAGGAAGTGTTTGTTTGTATGTTTATGTGTACGCAGTGTCCTGACAAATCTATGGCACTTACAATAGTGGGATTTGGCATACAGGCAGTCCGAATTTTTTGCAATTTTTGTACGAAATTTTTTTTTTGAAATTCAATCTGGAACATTTTTAAAGGAATTTAATTATTATTGTTTTTCTTTGAATAGCAACACCATAAAGGTATGACAGATTCTAACTTCATTTTTTCCGTGTTTCCGTTTTCGAGCAACGCTTACAGCCGAAGAACCAAACAAATAAAAAGTTTTAATTGGAGTTATGAATTTTTTTTCTATCTCATAGATCGTAAAAGATAGAGTAAAAATTTCAACGGATTTGATATCTGCGAAAATTTTCACACTACAACGAGATACCTAAAATATGATTTTCTTCAAATAAATAATTTTTAAATTGTGACTTTTATTTTTTCCCATACGAATTTGACCTCGATCGTGTTCGAGAAATCAGATTCCATTTCCTGTGCTCAAACGAAAGTTTCAACTGGCATTGTTTAGTTCTTTTTTGTAAAATCGGCATCGTCAAAGATAGATTAAAAATCTCAAGGGATTTGAAATCTGCGGAAAATTTTACACCAGATAGATACCTTTTCGTTTGATTGTCTTTGAATAAATAATTTTGCCATTAAATATTTTATATTTTCGCAAGAGATTGTGACGTCACGCCAATTGGATCTCTTCGTAATTCGAATTTGGCCGCATTCGACAATGACGTGGCCATCGCGGGTATTAGAAATAAGAATTAACACTAATAAAAGTTTTCGAAATGATGTTATGGTTTGAGGTACTTTCATTTTATTTAGAGGAATTGATTCCATTTATATGTGAATATGGGTGCTGTACATATTCATTATAAATGCATTGAAAAATAAATAACAAATAAAAACACCGTTTATACATTGAAAAACAACCTGGACTAGACGACAGTCAAGATACCTCGAGATTACTCTAAATTAAGAAACTTGCAGCACAATTAAAAAAAAGATATTAACTTTTTTCAAATTTAATTTTTAAAACTGGCAGTTCATCCTCTCGCCGCAGGAAAATTTGTTTTCCAATTTTTAGAAACCCGAGGGTTTCGAGTTTGAAATCAATCCAGCCAAGGACCGTCATGTACGGGAGGACTGGCTGGTACACGCTAACTCTGTTCTGGCTTCAGATTTCCTCATGTTGGTGTGGATATTTGGAGATTGGCGTGTCATCTCACGTGTTGATCTCGTCATCTGACGTGTCATCTCAAGTGTTGACTTCGTCATCTGGCGTGGCTCAAAATGACGAGGTGTTATTTGCGAAGCTTTTCCTTCGGGATTAATCCGAACCGTCGCCAATAACCCGTTTGCTGCTCCAGTGCGATATTTATTCAACAACCTACCTAATTTTATTACCTATTTTGTGGGTGTTTTGTAAGAAACATGTCAAAAACTATTCATTTTCTCATTATTTACTTGCAAATGCGATACGTAAATCAAATGTACAGTATGCAGTGCAAGCCTTCGACAGCTTAATGAACTTATTTAAATTTACAACTGATGCTGAGCTTTTATTGATACCTGATTTAGTTCGATTGTTACAAAATAATACTTTTAATTAGAAAAGCGGTTCATACCAATGCATAGATCTTGGACGCATCATTTATTTTATGGCGTGCTTAAGATTTGAAAATCTTCCCCTTCCCTTCACTCTTGTCCTTTCGAATTAAATCGATTTTTTTTCGATCTTAACTGTCATGCACTGTGTTATGATCTCACTTAAAAAATTCTACTAATTTCATTTGAGTTTCGATGTCGTAAATTCGATTACTGACATTCATTTACCATTGATCAAAACGATAACTTTTTAAAAACCCTTTCGTATTAACTTGATAATCCTTTTGGAAGTACGTTATCATCTGTATAGCAATGCTAATTTTAATCTGCGATGTCGGAATAATTTAATGAACGTGTCTTATTTTGTACTGCTTTGAATTGAAACGATTGAACTTCGATTTGCTCTGCTGAAAATTTTTGCTCACAACTGCATCTTGTGTTGTTTTTTTTTATTTGAATATCGCTTAAAAATTGTTTTTCTAAATTTCCGAAGAAGCAATAAATGCATTTTTATAAATATTTCCATCGACCCTCTTATGAAATAGGCAGCATGTAGGCGTAGGCGCTATTGTAAGATCTCTGCAATGGTCACCGAAGCCAAATAGGTTTATTTATTTATTTACAAAATTAAACAAGATACTCCAATGAGCTGATACAATTAGCTCATTGGAGTTGTACTCTTATGTCCTGTTTAGAAGTAAAACGAAAATGCGTTATGGACCATACCATAAACGGGATACAACTAAGAAGTTCGCTGTGGCGTGTGAACAAGGAAGTACTCAGTTCAATAACTAATGCGTTTTGCACGCCCTAGTCTCTTGGCGAACTCAAAAAGTGGCCAAAGTTCCAAATGTCGCCACTTCGCTTCTAGTTCACAGCATTCCGCGCCCCCGACGTTGAAATGTTCTTATTTTCCAAATACAAAAATACAGCAATTGATCAAAATACGAACAAAAGATAAAAAATGCAAAGAAATACATAAAGAAATGCAACATTGATTGTGTACAAAATGCACAAAATAAACATAATAATTTTATTTAATTCACGCGAATTAGTAATAAATATATTTTGTAAATGGGCCTTTCAAAATCACCTTTTGGGGTTTTCAATGCTACCACTCGAACTTTTCCATCAGAACCTAGTATTATGTCCTGATTTCTGCAAATAAACCACTTTAAAGTGGTAAATTATAGTCCTTTATTGGTGCCAAAGCGGAGTAATATTCTCTTTTTAAACTGTCACTTGACTTTCTGCTGAGGATAATTTAAATAGCTAGTACTCCACTTTGTCCATACCAGTTGGACAATTTTTGTTGTCTTTTACCAACGCGATAATACGCTTTCGTTAAAATCTACGAGTTCAGGAATTTGATTTAATGGGCGTACAATTAAGAAATGTCCGTGTGTTAAAACATCAAAATCACCAGGGTCTGATGGTAAGGGTAAGAGGTCTAGAAAATTTAGGATACCTTCAATTTGATTTGTGATAGTCAAAAATCATTTTAGGGGAATATTAAAATCTCCGATAGTTCTTTTCAGATAAAATGTGTTGGATTTTACACCAGCTTCCCAGAGCCCACCACACAGTTTGGGGATCTCGGAGGGATAAATTTTCAACTAGTATTTTCATGACATAATTTTCTAGACTTTCGTCGTTTTTTATCAAACCTACGAATTTTAGACCAAGCATCAACGAAATGAGTTGCATCAGAAAATATAACTTTGCACTTACCACGACGTCGTGCAAAACATCTCTTAAGAGGTACTTCTGATGTTATCAAAGTTATGTCACATACAAATTCAAAATCAACTGCCATACGAATGAAAATAGCAAAGTAATGAAAATCATATTTTTAGGTATCGATCTTAAGTGAAATTTTTATTCCATCTTTAACTGTCTACAGACATCTTTAACTGAGACATCTCTACAGATGACTACAGATCTTTCGACAGATAGACTACAGACATCTTTAACTGAGACAGAAAAAAGAACTACATAACTAAAGTTAAAACTTTTTTTTATTCTCTGCTGGAAAATCATTCCCCTGCGCAAAATAATAACGGAAACGGGAAAAATAAATTTAGAATCTTTCGTATCTTTATGCGGTCGCCATTCCAAAGAAAGCAATAATAATTAAATTTCATTAAATCCATTTTTTTTCAAATTTTAAATTCATTTCATTCAAATTTTAATATGTTCTAGATTGAATTTTAAAATTCGCCGCGACCCAAAAATTGCAAAAAACTTCGGACTGCCTGTGTGCCAAATCACATTGCTGTAAGTGCCATAGATTCGTCAGAATTTTGCGGCAAGAAACAGACAAACACTTCCTTTTATAATATTAGATATATATATCTATAGAGATATATATTAGGAACTATCCTGTAAGTAATCTCTTCCAAATAAATTGTGTCAGAATTTAACAAATCAAAAAACGGTTCCGCTCCTATCAACAAATGTATCGTATAGTTTTAAAATTGGTGATTTTGACATGATTCTTACTTTGATATAAGTCCTTCATGAGTCTAAACAAAAAAATTCTCTGTTAAAGGATGCTTCGTTGATGGATAGTTTCAGTTGAAACATATTTTGACGATTTTAAGGAATTGAATTAAGAATCCTTCTGAAAAGATCCTTCATAAAAGAAAACAAATGTATTTATTTAAAAGGGCTAGGAAGAGTGAAAACCCCTGACCCAATTGATGAGGCAACATCACATCCAAAATCCCTTGCCCACCGCATCCACAAAACTGATCATGACTATAGTCACAGCTATAAGTCAATGACCTAATATGGAACCGCAAACCCCTCCAAGTTCCCACGAGTCGTTGCGGTACCTGTTACTGCCGGTAGCTTGTTTCCTGAACCGCGGGAAGTTTTTAAGATTTCGTAAGAAGGCCAAAGTTTTCTATTGTGGAGAAATAGCTCAAAGTCGAACCAAAACTTTTCGGGACCTGTTGCTATAAGGTTGATGCCCGTCCTCGGTCCAAAACCAAATTTTCATTTTTGAAATGATGCTAAAGTATATTATTTTAATATTTAGGAAAATGTCAGTATCACATTTATTTGTGGATGAATTATTGTTCACAATACTAATTTTTATCGATTATAATAAAACTAACAAACTGCCGAGCTTTATTACTTTGCTAATGCATACCAAGGACGTAATTAACCTGTTGACTACGGCTATAGATTAAACAAGCGCGATTCTTACAATGTTCAAGGTACAACTGCTGTAACAGCCGTAGTCTAAATTCTTTCTTAGCGTGTTTCCTATAACTTTAAAGGTACAACTGATGTTCTGACCGTAGTCTGAAGGTTAAGAGAAGGAGTTTTCTGTCTTACTTAATGCTCTCTAGACGTTTGTGAAAAGAAAATATTATTGCTTTGTCTCTCCTGAATACTTAAACGATTGCAGATGACTAAATGAAAGGAAGAATTGACTTCTAAACGCTGCATTCTAAAGATGGAGTGATTGAAAGCATTCAAATTGTGCTTAAAATTATGACACAAAATCTTTTTTTTATCCAAGAAAAATAGCAAACCTTTTAATAAATATATTTTTAAAGGCCGCCCTTTGGATATTGGAGCTCTTGGCAACACTCCCTGTCGATTCCCATCTACACGACCTATGACGTCACACAATTTCGCCATCATTACAAATGATTTCTCACAAACGTCGTCGAAATAAACCAAATCTGTACTAACCTATTACAGGTTTCTTTTTCCGACGCAAAAAAAAAATATATCTTGTATTTTCCACATAATTTTATTCTTTAGGATCTCAGGTGGGGATTATGCCCATTGCGCTAGCACCATGCTAGTTGTTGCCTGCGATTTCTTTCGGGTTGTGTCAGTAAAACTTTCATTTTCCTGATGTTTTGTGTTGTGTATCTCCACTTTCACGTTTTCAATACAAGTTTTGGATCAAATTCGATTCTGACATTCGCTTTAATTACTGTAATTTAAAAAAAAATTTTAAAGTTATGAACTTCAAAAACATTAATTACTCACTGTAAAAGGTGAAGCCACAAAAGGTTATTGTTGAAATATTTTTGCTACGTCTGTGTGGCAACACAGAAATTAGATATGTACTTCTTGGAATTATGTTGACAGATGATATTCTTCATGTAAATACATTGTATATATATATATATATACAGGGTGGTCCCGAATTCATGGTACAAACTTTAATGGTAGGTACAGGACATTGTAACAATGATTTATTGTATAGGAATGTATAGTCGCAAGTGACGCGGTGAGGCGTAAACAGGGGAAATAAAAGGAAAGAGAAATGGAGTGATCGGTTGGTATCATTGCCGGTAGAGGGCAGTAGATGTCTAGCCGCTGTTGAACATGATGCATCGCAGTAGGGAAAAGCGCCATTCACAATTGTGCTGCCGTAGACGATGGGTGACTTTACGTATGCAGAAAAAGCAGACATGCATTACATGTACGGCCGTGCAAATGGTAACGGCAGAGCTGCGTTACGAATGTATCGCGCGGAGTATCCTGATCGACGAATGCCGGATCATAGAATTTTTCAACGGTTACATCGTCAACTTTGTGAAACAGGTGCGTTCGACGTCAACAGACATGGCGCTGGTCGAGTAAGAGCTGTACGCACTCCAAGGCTGGAAGAAAGCATCTTGAACATTGTGGCTGATAGACCCGAGTCAAGCACAAGAACTGTTGCGCGTGACGTAGGTGTGAGTCATCAGACTGTATGCAGAGTGTTAAACGAAAATCGCTTACACCCCTTCCATTTTCAGAAAGTACAAGCATTGAATCCGGCAGATTATCCTCGCCGCTTGAACTTCTGCCTGTGGGTGATGCAGCAATGTGCGTTGCAGCCGGATTTCGTAGATTATGTGCTATTTACAGATGAAGCGACATTTTCACGCGAGGGTGTCTTTAATGCGCACAATTCCCATGTGTGGGCAACCGATAATCCACATGCAACGCGTCGACATGCGTTTCAACAACGTTTCAGTATTAATGTGTGGGCTGGTATTGTGAACGACTTTTTGATTGGCCCATACTTACTACCCACGCGGCTCACTGGCGGAAGCTATCTTATTTTTCTGAAAGAAGTGTTACCACAACTGCTGCATGATGTTCCGATCGCCATTCGTAACCGCATGTGGTTTCAGCACGATGGGGCGCCAGCACACTTCAGCATTGATGTACGGAATTACCTGAATGCCACGTTTGGTACTCGATGGATTGGGCGTGGTGGACCAGTCCCTTGGCCACCCCGATCTCCCGATTTATCGAGCCTCGATTACTTTTTATGGGGACATCTAAAGCATCTTGTTTATGAGACTCCAGTTGACTCAGATGAGGATCTCGTCGCTCGCTTATCTGTAGCTGCTGCAGGTGTGCGTGAAATACCAGGCATCTTTGAACGTGTACGCCAATCGCTCCACCGACGCTGTCAAGCATGTATCGATACTGGTGGACGCAATTTTGAACAATTACTGTAAACATGACACTTGTCAACAACGCTTTCAATAAAATCTTTGTTTTTCCTTTCGGCCGTTATTTCCCCTGTTTTCGCCTCACCGCGTCACTTGCGACTATACATTCCTATACAATAAATCATTGTTACAATGTCCTGTACCTACCATTAAAGTTCAACAAGACGCTTGCACTACAACTTTCGACAACAAAGTCAATGAAAAAGTGTGGGTGGCTCGAGTGGTGGGGAAATGTACACACAAACAACATGCTGTACAACAATTGCAGGTATTCAATTTCCAAATCAGCGCTCTCATTTTGAGTCCAAATTTGCTCAAAGTTTTCATTTGAATTCTGATTCCAGAGGTACTGTATGTACCTTTTCTGTAATGCAGCACATTTAGATTTGAAAAATATTATTTTGGAATATCATATGTTGTAAACAATCTCTTCTGTTAGGACACATGTCTTCATTGATGCGAGCGAAGCGAGCATTGGTTCGCGCAGCAAATCAATGCTCAATTGCCCGTGCTCGTGATGTAAGGTGTTAATCTGGTGTAAAATTTTCCTCAGATTTCAAATCCGTTAAAATTTTTAATCTATCTTTAACAATACCGATTTTACGAAAAAAGAACTTGGCAATCCCAGTCAAAATGTTTTTTATTTTTTGCTCTCTTTTGCTGAAATGGAATAGTGGCAGGAAATGTTAACTGTTTGCATTTTTGTTGTAGTCCGAAGGACAGAAAATGCAATCTGTTTATTTTTGGAAAGCGAAAGTTCACGTGACGTCACAATCTCTTGCAAAAATACAAAAGGAAAAAAAAAATCAAACGTAAAATTTTCTGCAGATTTCAAATCCGTTAAAATTTTTATTCTACCTTTAACGATCGCTGAGATAGAAAAAAAAGCACTGAAGAACGCCAGCAATAACTTTAGTAATATATTTTGCTTGACTGGAATCCGTATCGCAGGAAATCGAAATGAATGAATCTCGAAACAAACGAAGGTCATTCGAATGTGTTCCCTCCCATTCTAGAGACGGGAGATGAAAAATAACTTGGTTCCAAAAGCTGACGGCAAGGTGACGTGAGGGCGAAAAGTTTAAATTTTGATGTTCCTTCATTTCGCGAAAAAAGGAAGAATGGTGAAACAAATTTTAAATTAATTAATAAATGTTCTAGATTGAATTTTAAAATTCGCCTCGACCCTAAATTTGCAAAAAATTCGGATTACCTGTGTGCCAAATCTCATTGCTGTAAGTGCCATAGATTTGTTAGGACTTTGAGTTCAAGAAAACAAATACTTCCTTTTATAATCTTCTATATAAATAAGAATGGAGTGTTTGTTTGTACATTCAATATTTTCGACCCATTTCAAGTTTTCTATCCGTTTTGAACCCTTCTGATGCCGAATCCGACTTTTTCTCGTTTGGTGTCTGTCTGTCTGTCTGTCTGTATGTTGTGCCCTATACACGTCCACACGGTTTAAGATATTTTCATGGAAATTTGCATACAGTGAGTACTTATCTTCATTTAGTGAGTGGAATTGGTTGCGAAAGTCTGTCTGTCCGTCTTTCTGTTCTATGCTCGATTTTGTGTTTGTGTGTTTGTGTAGGCATCACATGAATTATATTCTAGATATTTTATTGCAGTGTATTTTATTTTATACACTATTTATTAGTGTAGTGAATGCAATATTAAACATTTCTTTATTGTTATATTTAGATGAGTTTCATGCTAAAACACCTGAGTAAGTATACTTAAATCAACCATAATTTGGTAGTTTCGGAAAAATTGGAATGTCTATTGAATATTACGATTACTTCGATTGCTTTACCAGTACTAGCTGAAAAAGTAATTATTCTTCAAAAAATTATATTTTTTAATGGGATTTCAGCTCTGATACTTCATTTATTTCGAGTCTTATTTTTGTTCTTTGCGCAATGAAAACGATTTCGGAATATTTGAGACAGACGATATTTTTCAACGAAACGAGAATGAACAAGATCGCGTGAGCAGTGATATTTTCTGTTTCTTTCGCTCTGAATTAATTTCACATTTCTAAATTTTGTGCACTTTTAGTTGTAAGTTGTGGCAACTGTGCGAGATCAAGAGATAAAAATGAATCACAAATAAATATCTTCAGAACAATTATTTCCGACACCTTTTATTTTGTTTTATTTCGCGGTTTTCAGTTTTAAATATTTATTATTTTAATATATATGTTTTCCTTCTCATCACACGCAACAGCACCACAAAGTATTAGACTTAAAAATGTTAGGTAAGTCAGTATAAAATTTCAGTAAATTTTAAGTGTAATTATGCCATTATTGAAAGAATAATGCCTTTATTTAAAGAATAATGCCGTTATTTAAAGAATAATGCCATTATTGAAAGATTAATGCCGTTATTGAAAGAATAATAATGTTTAAAAATCCGAACTAGAACTTTTTCCAACATTAAAAAATTCGTTGTAATAATGACAGGAGAAGATAGCAAAATTTCACAATGTCGCATACCGGAGGCAAGAGTGCCACAAGTAAAAAAAATATTGTTTTGTTGACTATGAGTGCGAGAGCACTCGCCGTAAATCGTAATTTTAATTAATTGAGTTGAACATGAAAAGAACTTAGGAAAGGGAATTCCAAATCTCCCTCAAAATCGTCTTTTATAGTAGTAACCTTAGTATCACCTTTCGTCATTTTGTAGCTTTGCCATACAGCAATTGTGCGATGTATGTGAAATGTATTACATGAATGGATATGCATGTGTAGGATTTGTGTCCAAAGTAAGTTGTAGAAAATATAAAGATGGCGAAAGGTGTTAAAATAAATTTTTACTCTACAAAAAACGAAGTCATTATATATTTTTATTATCTCTTCAATCTAGAGTAAACCAATTCAAACCGAGTAAGGTCGGGTATTTTGCTAGTATTAGATAAATTTGAGGATTGAAGAAATATTTACTTCTGTGACGTGATGTACAAATAAAACATAACGTCTCATGAATGCATCTCAGTCTTTCATTATAACTAACATTCCTCATTAGCCGATGGGTAGAGCTCATGTGGTCAATATAATGAAACCTAGTTTTTCTTATTAATTCTGTATGTGTTCAGCTTTACTAATTTAAATATAACTCAAAATACACCATTTTTCGAGTTTGTTAGCTACTGTATCAAGTGTCGAGATAATAAAATGGAAGAGACATTGAATTAATAGAATTCAAAATAAATTATAAGGAAAATGGAATTGCAAGCAACTGACAGGCTTTCTTTGTAAACTATATTGGGAGAACTGTACCTCTACATATGCACTAAAATGTTAAAAATTGCTGTTCTGCCATGCTTCTGTTGTGTTTGCAGATAATTTCTGAAAGATTAGGTTTTTTATTGCATTCTCATAGTTCGAGTACTTCTACTCGTCTATCTTCAGCAGTTAGTTGCACCTGCCGTTAAAATCATTGCTCTTGAACTTTTCCTGGGGACAGCTGCATGCTGAAATACTTCAGAGACTTGCATTTACAGTAAAATGTTCTACCATACTAATTCAATTGAATTTACTATGTTACAAAGCGAATACAAGAACAGTTCTTTTTTCAAGGTTTCTTCAATCTTTGGAATTCCTTGTTTTCCACTTGGAATTTAAAATAAAATCGGATGTTAAAAAATATGGGCTTGGAGCGGAAACTCAATATGACTATCTCGTCACTATGAAAATAAACATTTAGAAACTGAATTTGTGCTCTTTAAGCCGATGACATGATCATTCAAAATTTAATAGTCTGAAATGAATTAAGTTGAGAATGGGATTGTACCACGTGGACGTTGTTGAGGGTGGAGCTTCTTGCTGTCACTCTCGGCGAGACCATGTGATCGTTCGAAAAGGAATGTGATTACAAATAATTTCTTAGATTTCCTGAATGGCACGGCTTCGGGGAGTGAGATTTCTTGATGAGGTACCTCTTTGTTCTAGAATCTCGGAACTTGCGTATTTCAGTCTAATATTACTATTTGTTGTGTTGTTGTACCGTTTGTACTGTTTGATGTCCCAAAATAAATCACAAAGAGCAATCTTGGACTCGATGATTGTTTTCAAATTACTATTAGAGAATGATTTCTTGGAAATGGTTGGATTAATTTAATTTGTTTTTTGAGTCCTAGGAAACAAAACGTTTAGTTTTCCAACAAGGCGAGCCCCCTAGTATCATAAAAATCCCAGCCACTACCACAGCTACTGAGCGAAATTTCAGCACTTGCGGTCTAATCCACTCTGCTAAAAGGAACGTTGAAAGAAGTGTCAAATTGACTACTGTACATAATATGAAGCTTGAAAGAAAGGAAACGTGAGAAACCTAATCAGAATTTTGCAAGAGAGGTAGATGACTAAATGTTTCAAATTCAGAAAGTGTTTATTAGATTAAAGTACTGCTGAAAATAAAAGTACAGAAATAAGTGAAATGGTTAAGACTTTAATTTTAATGTTAGACTTAACAAAATGCTATTACATTTTTTAATTTTTTTTCTCATCTCGTCTATTTATTCTTTGATTAAAAAAACATATGTGCCACACATAATTTTATTTTTTTATGCGTTTTGAAAAGAAAATTCTCTATTATCCACCCGTGCAGAATATTCTCGAAAAGATTATTACCAAGAATTTTACATTTCTATTTGAATTAAATGAGTTTCTGTTCTAAGCCAACCCTATTTAGTGTTCTCAAGATATTACAAAAGAGGCTTTTTTGTTCAGTGAGGATACAACACACTGATCTGAGTGTTATCGGATATAATAGAACTTCAAAGAAAGAACTTCGAGAAATAATTGGCTTGAGGAAGGAATGTTAGTTTACTGGGATAAACTTTTTTAACGTTAGTTCACTGGGATCTGGACTTGGGAACCGTGACCATATTGGTATTGCTTGAGATTACATTTGTACAAAATTATGTGTTCATGTAGGATCCAAATTTGCACTGTCTTAGCTTTAACAAGCCTGTTTCAAATTGTTTTGTTGGTTTTTCTGTGTCACAAAGAATATCCTCATATTCTTAACATGAAGAAAAGGCATTTATGTTTCTTATAGGATGTATGACAAAGCTATTTGCTGAGCCTGAGAGACGAATAAAAACGCGCGTTGATCTTTTGTTCCTCTCGGAGATTTCTGACTTTCTGTTTTTCCAGCTGCGAATGCCGCAACAGATCATTTCGTTTTTTGATGATGTCATCATCCACCTTCAGCGTATATACTGACAAGATCAATTTGTCCTACTGTCGCATTCCATCTTTATGTTCTTTCTTTTTTGTTTTTATTTTGAACACTGCTATAACACTTTCATAGAGATATCCTGAGAGATATTCTGCTTGAAAAATGAGCGTTTCTTAATCATTCGCATGCAGAAAAATGTTCTTGTGATTTTGTTTTTCTCACGCTGCTAACAACCAACTTACAATTTTTTTAAAAAATAATCAGGTTTTTTTTTATAATTTAAAATTATTTTTATAATTGATATTAAATTCAAGGATCACCGTGACTCAAGTGGGTATGCCCTGTGCGCTTTTAATCTCCAAGTTGGCGGCGTAGATTCGATTCCTTTGTAAAGATCTCCCGACTTACGAACACAGATAGGTTATAAGAACAGTTGTTCTTGTGTTCAGGTTGCTACTGTTCTAGTAGACGAATATCGATGCATGACTGTGCCTGTTTTCTGATACGATCAAGAATACGAAATGTTGGGTTCTATTCTGAAGAACACGAATAAGTCAGATTCGCTGTATACTCCAGAGGAGTGGAGACGTGGATCCGGACGATGCGGCGTGTATATCTGAAAAATTTTGTATTATATTGTAAAATAAATGTGCGTGTGCAATTTATGTATGCAGTGTCCCTCTGTTCTTGGCCACTACTGCACACATTGTCTATTAAATTAAGACAGTCGCTCGGTCACTCTGACATCCTTCTTGACTTCATTTCCTAGGCAAATCAAACCTTGCCATTATAAGGGTCATAGCGTTTGTCTGCCACCCAGTGGGTACCAGGTTCGAATCCCTGTTTGATAGCGTATGGATGTTGGTGACTGTCCCTGTTAAAAGTAACTTCTGTGTTACTCCACAGGTAATCGTCAGTTCGCCTCTTGTAGTTCGGACGGTTGAAGAGGTCAGTGCTCGGGCATTAAGAAATTTTTTTTTAAATGAAAGAATAACATCACATTTTTGCGGAAATTTAGGGGTATTTGTGGCTTGAGAGAAAATTCTCAAAACTGCAACGATATTTAAAGTTTTTCAGTCAGTTAGTTTTTCTAAAAGCTTTAGTTAGCCATTCCCACTCATGATTAGTTAGCCATAAACTGGAAATTATAAAGGAATGTGAGTAATTAGAATTTCAAAAGTGAATATAATTGAGCTCATTTAAAAATATATTTATTTATTCTGCTAAGATATTTTTGTTTTCTTCATACGATTTAAACTTTTAAGATAGCTACTATGTTTGTTAAAAAATATTCAGTTTCGATTATACGAGTATATTTTCTAATTACAATTTTTGAGGCATGGAAATAGTGATTGTAAATTGCAGTAAATTTCCTTGATTTTGAATTCTCTACTGTCAGAGAAATTTCAAAATGCACTTAAATCTATCAGATATTTTTACTCTTATCAAACTTTATGCTTTTGCAATTTTTATAATAAAAACTTTTTCATTAAGGAGAAAAGTTGATATTTTCAACAAAATGTTTCTTTAACAATAAGTACCCCAATTTATTTCGCCTTCCCTTACTGTCGATTTTTTAAATTCTATTCGGTGTTGACAGTGAAGAGGTGACTGTATGTCTTACGCCGCGTTTACACCAAAGTTGCAAATATTTTTCGACCCCTTTTTGTGGCGGGGACGTTTTACTTTCCCCTTTGATAACCCTTTTTTCGACACACTCAGGTGCAAACGCTTTATCGGCAGCACCAAGGGGTGAGTACTCTTCTCACCCCTTTGTAGTCAAGAGTGATCACCGTCCATCACGCCATTTTAGTCGAATAGGTTACTCACTGACAGTTTGGCGGGAGATGTGGTCAAGGCAAGCGGACAAAAGGAGCGACCACGGGTTCCTGAGGAATAAAGGAGAGCGAAATAGGGGATCTTTTTCATCTCAAATTTCGTGTATGACAAATGTTCCCCAAAAGTTGCAATCCTTAGATCTTTACCGACTTCTTGCGGAAAACTAAATTGGAGTTGCAAACTCGCCACCCCGACACGAGATCTTGACGGTAAAAAGAGTGCCATTTTTCGGAATAGCTTCGATCTTTCGAGGAGGAGAAGTTATCAACTCCTGTGTAAACGCGGCTTTACGCGCAAACAAAAACACTTGAACAGCAGCTCTTATGAAATTCTCTCAAAACGTGTCTGCCTTCCTCGCCGGAGGGCCTTCAAACGTTCGTTCTCGCTGGTCGCTACGAAACCTCGTTAACAAATAAAGACTTTGAATTGTCTCCGATGTAATTAAGTAGCTTATGGAACCAACGTGTAATGTTGTTTTTCGCCATTTCTATGCAACAGTTCAAAAACCTTTTCTTTATTAGTCGTTTTCTTCTGGCACACGTGCCACCCTTTAAAGATAATCTTCCGCGAAATCGTTAGTGGCAATTATGCATTAAACGTTTTTATTTTTTTGTCCAATAACCGCGCAGTTGAAGTAAAAATCTATGCCTACTACACACTGGAGCATGCCATACAACATACGATAAACGCATGCGTACTCCGTTTACGTGCAGATTCAGTATCAGTATGCATGCGTATTGAGCCAATTTAGTGTGACGGGACTAATATTGGATCAATGTGTGACTTGCCTATGAGAGGCATTTTCTGTCAAGCTAAATGCAGGTTCTGCGGTACGTATTAGGATGGGCCGAAAAAAAGGTTTTTTTTTTTTTTTCCTGCTATCACATTCTAATAGTGCGGAAAACTTGGCTCATGCAGTAAAACTAATGTGCAAAAAATTTCAACCCGATTTAATGATATTTTTTGCCTCCTCAAGTGGTTCAAACCCTCCAAAAAGATCGAAATTCGGGCATTTTTTATAAAAAAAAATGTTAACGATTGCGTTCTAATATTACGCAAAAGTAAGCTAATACATTCAGTATCAACGGTAAAAAAAATTGTTTAGATATACATATCTTCTGCCTCCCCAACGGGTGCCAAATAGCAGAAAAAATACTGAAAAAATGACATTTTTGCTAAATATCAACTTTTGCAATTACGGTAAAAACTGGTGATCAGTTTTTTCTGCTATTTGGCCCCCGTTGGTGAGGCAGAAGATATGTACTGATCCAAACAATTTTTTTACCGTTGATATTGAACGTATTAGCTTACTTTTGCGCACTATTAGAACGTAATTGTAAACATTTTTATTTTTTATAAAAATGCCCGAATTTTGATCTTTTTAAAGAGTTTGAACTCCTTGGGAATGCAAAAGATGTTAATAAACCGGAATGATGTTTTTTATACATTAGTTTTACTGCATGAGCTAAATTTTCCGCACTATTGGAATGTGATAGCAAAAAAAAATACATTTTTCGGCCCACCCTAGTACGTATTCCGAACGTGACGTCAGGTAACTTGTTTTTCGGGTTACGATTTCAGCACTTCTTTTCGGAAAATTCCAAATAATGAACTCCGAATTTACTTATTATAATCAAATTAAACTGTATGTGAAACGTAGCCACAGCGTCGATATGTATCATGCCAGATCATTTGGACTGCAGAAGTGGCCTTCACAAACCGTCTGGTTTGTTTGCACTGAAAATCCTCATCCAGGCATCCTTAGAAGAATAACAAATTCAACGTTTCAGTTAAGTAGGGAATAACGTCTGTTATGAATTTATGTGCATGAAATTTACATGAGGAGTCGTTTACGTATCCAATTGCGCATGAGCTTAACCTTTAGATTACGGCCGGTACAACAGTTGTACCATGATCGCGCCAAGAAAGAATCGTGCTTGTTATATCTACAGCCGGAGTCAAAAGGTTAATTCGAGTCTTCTCTCTCACAGTTATATCATTGAATTGAATATGTTTTATTTTAGTGGAAGCTCATTGGGAAAAAATGCTATCTTGATTGTGAAATGAGAAAACTCAAAATATACCTTTTGATTCGTTTGAAGATGTTTCTTTCTTTTTTTTTTTGTTACAATACGTTTCAATAAATATCCATTAAAAAGAAACTGCTAGTTAAAATTGGCTGATACTGTTATAATGAGACACTTGAACGATTTTTCTTTGTGTAAACCAAAATGAAGATACATCCCTGAAAATCTTCATTTAAGTGCTTCGTCGACAGAGTAGAAACTCATTAACTGGCGTTCATTCGGTGATACCAGAGCGTCCATTTCGATCAAGTACTCATTAACTGACAAAAAAAATGTATTTTACTGCTGTTTAAAGACAAATATTTAGTCAACAATTAAAATTATAGGCATTTGATAGTGTTATATATTTTTAATAGGTTACATACGACAATGTATTTCTCATCTTGAAAACGAGCATTTTGTAAGATTACAACAAAATCCATTGATATTCTTTCAGAGACACTAAATTCTTTTGGATCTCGCGCCAGAAAACCCAAATCAACCAACCCTCCAGAGGCACTAAATACTTACTTTCCTGATAATGATAAATACTTAATTATAATATCTTTTAAAAAATAAATAACATCAAAATACGTGCAATTTTTATTCTTAGATCTAAAAACGTTTAGTTTTTAAACAGTAGAATTTCTTTTGATCAGTTACTGAATTTCTGCTTTTAAGTCGACTATTTGGTGTCACCGAAAAAATGTAAGTTAAGGAGTTTCTGCTCTAAGCCAGGCTTCGATATAGATTTTTTAATACAGTTACACAAGGTGCACCAACGTTTTTAAATTAGATGCACATGTTATATTTTAGGTGCACATTTAAAAAAACGTAATATAAGAGCATTGATATAATGTAAACTACTTCATTAGTTGGGTATGTTTATAGGTTAGTAATAGATAGTAAATAAAAATATTTAAACATCTACATTCCTTCTCCGGCGCACGGCTGTCTCGGCAGTCGCTTCAACAGAACTAGCTAGAAAATGTTTCGATCATCGGAAAGTTCTGGTGGCATGGCTCAAGTAAACCTTCATCATGTTTTAACCCGTTACGGTCCAGCTATTTTGTTTCCGGATAGTGTGTATTTAGGAATTTTAATTTCGTTTTAGTTACGTAGAGCGAGAGAGATCGATACTAACAGTTTGTTAAAGCATCAAAATACCATGAAACGTTCCCTCCACTTTTTAACGTTAGATGCAAGGCATGCACCAAGCTGGAAAAAATTAGGCGCACAATTTTATTTTCATGTGCATAGTGCACCTGTGCACCCGGGTATTTCAAGCCCTGCTCTAAGCTAAATGTAAAAAAAAAATTCGTTTGGATTTTACTTGAATCTGTAATGAAATTTGAGATTTTTTTTAAATATACATATTTTTTTATTATTTATTGCTTGCGAAAGATGGAAATGATTTGCTCGTAAAGACAGCCCTGATGTTCACTGCTAGTGCACAGCTTTTCTTTAGTTCTGGATATAAGAGGTTTCATAAGAATTCGATGAAAATTTTGGCCTTTAAATTAGTCGGAAATCGGATAGAGTTTACCATCAGGAATTTTCACTTGAAATAATAAAAATCCGCAATAAATATTCCTTATCAATAAACATTTTTTGGGGAAAAAGCATTATCTATAAAAACAACTAAAATACCGAGACCTAGATTGGGATTAAAATTGAGGGACTTTGGGCAAAACATAGTGATAAACCACAGAATGAAAATTTCGTAAAGAGAAGTAGTAAAAACAAGATGTTCAACAGAATAGAAAATAATTTCTGTTTGTTTTAACGAGTGCTTAATGCTTGAAAGTTTAATATAACGTGGCCTTTTGAAAAGTGAATAAACTATTTAAATGTTGGAATTAAATGAATAAAAATTGCTAAATTAAAAAAAAAATGGAAAGTGGCATCTCGTAATTTTGCCCCAGAAGCGCCCTTCATTTTAACAAACATATCCGATCATTTCAACAAATATTTCCAAAATGAAAATCTTATATAAACGTATATTTGGTACGAATTCCTTATATTAAGTTAATTTGTTGTGATATTTATTGCATTGGGCAATCAGGTTTTGAGTTTTACTTGATTATTTCGTTTATTAAATATCTAGACTATGTTCTCTAACTACGATAGGTCGCTACTCCAATATGGGAATCAAAATGCTTTGGAATTTATTTTACATCTTGTCATTTCACATCTGCCGGAGCTTATTTCACTGTCTAGAAAATGCTAAACCATGTTCGTAAGATCTAATCACCTAAGAAGGAGAGAAGCGACCTTTTTTTTTATCTTCAAACAATAAATCCTAAGGTTCCGATGCAGTCAATGACTTACGAGGGATTTGCAAGCGAGACAGCACTGGATCAAGATGGAAAAACTTTGTATCTGCGCTCCAAAAACATAACCTTGGCTGTTCCCACTTCTGAATCTTGCCAAAGCAGTTTGCAGTGATCTTGGACCACTAAATTGAATGGAAAACTTTGGATACCAATGGTAAGTATTGAGTATAAGGGCTTTTCCAGTTTCACGAAAGACGGAACCTCTGATGCAGTGAGCACTACGTCCGAGAGAGAACTGTTCTTGTGTACTTCTGTGCCCTCTTTGGAAATCGAGTCAGTGATTCCTTTTCCAAACACGCCAACATGGGAAAGAATCCATTGCAATGTTATTGATTTCTCATCTTAATATGCTTATTACGTATGTGGTTGTGTTGAAAGGGAAACGATTGATTGGACATTGTAGCTAAGTTCGACAGAAGTTCTCCCCCAATAACACATTTGTTACCTCTCGGCCACTTTCCTGTTCCGCTTCCTCGAGTTACCCCACTCATCTCTTCTCTGTCCCGAGTTTTCTGAGAGAACTGAACTGGCACAAATATGACAAGTGTGTTTTCGATAACAAACAATTGCACACGTTTTCCTCTTTCAGTTTCGTTGGTGGCGGATTGTTCCAGAATTATAAATTTAGATGTTACGCTTTAAATATATTTTTAATAAAAGGGTATTGCGCATATAGCTACCAACTTTTCCGGAAGTCTTCCGGAAAAACACTCAGTTTTCCGGTGTTTCGGATGGAAAGAATATCTTCTAGACTATTCTTTAGAGAGAAAATGTGCAAGTGGCACCAATTTATCGAAGTTTTGGCATCAAGCCGCGGTATAATGAAAGGAAAGCATTGGAATCTGGTTGTTAGGAAAACTTCCTTTGGTGAACCTACTGTATTTTAAACACTTAAAAAAAGTTTTATTGCTCGCTTTTGCATATATTGAACTTTATTTTGTGCGAAGTATTTTAGCCATGAAAATAGCCGTGTCTTTTATTGTTCTTTATAAATTAAAAATATTGTTATGAACGAAAACAAAATCAATCTTCTCTTCATATAACGGATCCAAATTCTTGGGTACATCTAATTTTTCTGAAAAAAAGTACATTATTTTCTCTACAGTTCATTTTTCTGTTTCAAACCTTCACGTGTGGTCCATATCCGGGACTATGCAGTACATTGGCAGGTATGTCAGATGTCTCCGCTTGATATTAGTTACCTTTTTCGTTCAGAAAAAATATTTAAGATGTACTCAAAAATTTGAGAAGATTATTTAAAGGGAAAGATAGTTTGTTCAAAGAAATTTGCGATCAATATACAGAATAATATTAAAGATATTGCCATTTTCAATATTAAAAGCTGTGGGATGCTCTTTCAACCTACTGAATTTTTCAAATGAACATCTTAATCTGCACTTTTAATTTCTCTATTTCAATTCATGTCTGAAGTTCGTAGATTTCAACTACGTTGATAGATATTTATTTTGTGTATCCAAATATGAAAGAAGAGCATCAAACGAAACCTGATAGATTTTCGTTTACAATTCATTTTCGAGAAATGAACGATTTCAGAGAACTTTGTTCGTAATAGCAATCTTGGATCACTCGATGCATTTTGATCGGCTGATTTCTATTTGGAGCTGTACTGCTTAGAGAAATTTTGTCACCAGTCTGATACAGAAGCCGTAACTTCAGTACAGTTCTTGATCCAATCTAAGCGATCACTTTTGAAATCGAGACGTTTGCAATGTCGATAGAAACGCTGAGCGCATTATCTCTACTATTATAAAAGGAAGTGTTTGTATGTATCTATGCAGTGTTCTGACGAATCTATGGCACTTACAATAATGAAATTTGGCACACATGTAGTCCTGATTTTATGACCAGTCTTAATTTTAAAATTTAAACTAAAACATTTGATAATTAATTTATTAGTTTTCTCCTGCGTTCATTCTTTCTCGGAGTTGACGTCACAGAGACTCACTGAGATATCTAACCTTAATGCAGAGATAAAATGAATTGAAACCACAATTTTAAGATGACCACTTTCAATATCCAATGGTGTCAGTACACAACCGATGTATGCCCTTCTTATTACTACACCATTTATTTTATCGGTCATAGCTACCTCGAATAATTTGTCTGGTAGCCGAGTAGTTAGCACTTTGTCACTCGGTTCAACAGACTCTGCATTCGAATCCTGGTCTTGGCATGAATGTTTGTAGTGTTTCGGAATTCACTTTAAGCTGAACGTCTCCGTTTAATTAGCCCTCGAGAAGCAAGAAATGACCGGAGCGACAAATCAAACGAAGCCTGGGATGTTTTATTTTCTTAGACAACGCAAAACAAACAGGACATGACGCTACATTACTATTGGAGACATTTTCTGTCAAGCTTAATGTAGGCGGCGGTAGTGTTTCATCTGAACGTGTTGCCTGTACGTAATTCTAACGTGACGTCACTGCTTCTTTTTCGAACACGATTTCAGCATTTCGTCAACAAACTTCCAAGCAAAAAATTCCCCCTTCTTCGGCCTTAAACCCTTGTTGGTAGAGGCCTGTGTCATGAAAAAAAATGTAAGAATTCCGAATTTATGTGATAAGTTGATTGATCAAG
The DNA here is from genome assembly GCA_947359465.1 of Metellina segmentata. Lineage (NCBI taxonomy): Eukaryota > Metazoa > Arthropoda > Arachnida > Araneae > Tetragnathidae > Metellina > Metellina segmentata. The sequence continues at coordinate 2,743,823 of OX375878.1, forward strand.
CCATTTCATTTGGACAGCAGAAGAAAAATCCTCGCATTCCGTCAGGTTTGTTTCCACTGAAAATTCCTCTAGCATATCGCGACAAATCAATGAAATTGGTGGTGTTGTATTCGATCCAGGAGCGTCGTCAATAGCCCGTTGTGTTGCTCTAGTACGTCGTTAGTTAAAATTACCAAATTAACATCGAAATTGGACGAGAATATCTCTAACCCAATAGGATGAAGCACACTTTTTTTAAGAGTAAGCAGAAGGAAATGGAATGAAATAGAAATCGACGATCTTGCAAGCACGTGGAATATGATACGTGTTTATATGTATTAATAATGTCCCGTTATTACATTCTCTTTGTTTTTAATGAGTTGGGTATGCGGAAAGAAGACGGCCACGGCAGTCAATGAAAGCAATTTGAGACAGAATCCATAAATGGGCCGAAATGAGAAAACGAATTTATCGAATTCTACACGGATGCAATTATACCCCGAGGGCTGTTTTCTTTTCAACTTTTAAAATTCCTAATAACTGACCCATTTTTTTTTTCACTTTGACGGATTGGATTTCCGACCTTTGCAGACCGCCCAGGTAATCGCATTCTTTATATTCCGGTCATTTTTTGAGGTGTGTCGAATCTATTTTCTCTCTATTCAGATGCAAGTTATTATAGATCTTGTTATGAGCGAAATTCCAGGTATATATTTCACTGAACGATGTTTATTCAAAAATAAGACTTCTGATTTATATTTTACAAGACGATGATTAAGGTCCGATGCACACATCCGGTTTTTCAACGTACGGCGCCTCTGCGGCAACGCAAGTGCGGTCCGAGATACATTAAATCCAATGGAGTATTACACACATGCTTCCGGCGACGCACGTCCAACTTGCGTGCAATTTATACCGCAGTTCTCCACGGCGCCGCAGCTCGCCGCACACGCGTCTCCGGTCTGAAGTACCTTGTTTTCATACATAAATGGAATATAAATAATAATTAATAAAGGGTTTATCCAATAACGTCTATTTTGTTTCAAAATATACTTTTTTTACATCAAGTAAGCGAAATAAAGACGTTTTCTTCGATAGAATAATTTCGCAAATGGCGCGAAATGAGTAATTGCGTCATTTCACGGTTATGTCTGCATAGCTGGGCTTCGGTGCTGCAGCGGCGCCGCACGTTAAAAAACCGGATGTGTGCACCGGGACTAAGGGTACAAATCTTACAAATGTTTTTCAAACGATTCTTTTTTTATTTTCTTGGTTTCAGAATTTAATGTATGCATATATTTTTTTTATTGATATTCGTTTGCTACATGGCAAAAAGAAAGATTCAATTCAAAAATACGTTCGTTTCGAAAATATTCTTAAAATTTGTAAATTCGATATTAATAATAAGTTTGTGTGTGTATACTGAACACTTCGACCCATTTCAAGTTATTTATCCGTTTTGGTTCCTTCTAATGCAAAATCAGTGGTTTCTGCGTTTGGTGTCTGCATACGACTTGTCTCGTACTATATTTGAGATGTAGGTAACAGTTGCAAAACACCCACCTCAACTTGTTGAACAGGGAAATACTAGAATTTGTGCAAAAAGCATGAAGCTTATTACATGTAGAAATTGTGGGATTCCATCCAAACTCTTAGACGAATAATAAAAACGACGTGGAAGAAATATCAGGAAAGAAAGGAAAGGAAAAAGGAACTTAAAAAAAGGTTCTTATTTTAGTTTTTTAAGGAGAATTGCTGAAAGAATAGAATAATTTCGAGTAAAACTATAAATTCTGATAGTTTTAGAAATTTATCTATAAGTATTTTTTAAATTGAATATTTTTTGGTATTGAATATGTGATTACTTTTTTTTAATCTCATTTGATCCATAAAAGCTAGAACAAGTTTGAGTTCATACACCTTTTAAATCTGCAAGAATAAACATGATTTGAAATACGGATCTTCTCTGGACAACCCCAAACAGGCAAGGTATGGGAAAGGCTGATTGTTCAAGGAGAAGTAACAACAAAACTTATTGTGATTTATACTCTGGAATTTCTTCAGAACTCCCTGGAAAATTTGGTAACTCGAGAAAATAATTTTTACAGTAAAATGTGTTTTCTAAAATCTGAATTAGGGGGAAATGTGATACTTTTAAAGTGTGCGTGAACATAACTAATTTTCGTATCGTGCTATATAATTTAATCAATCTTAATTCAACACCTATTCCACGAAACCTTTTCAATCTTTATTGTATTGTCATTTCCATCATGATGATCATTGAGAATTGAAGCATAAATTATATTATCTTTGGCATGTAATTATTCTGAGGCTAAAGACTCCAGGGAATAATGGCGGAAGTATTCTTGATGTTATGATCTTATCGTGTCAAGTCCACAAGCAGTTGATGATTGAAAGGTATCAAATTGGGTTTTGACTGATCAAATTCATTCTATATGTATCACGATCTATTGAAATTTATTACAAAACAAAAGCTGGATGCGATTCTGCTTGTTTCCCATAAAACCTGGAATCCCAGATACTTTCACTTTACCTTACTTCCAACCGTGAATACGATTGCCTAGAAAACGGGGCAAAGGTCCTTAACTAGGGGTTCATAACTCCTCGTTCTCCCCTCCGTTTGAAAGTGATCTTGATCCGAGAAGTTTGTGGTCGTAACATTCTGGAGACGAACTGACAGAACTTTTGAATCTTGCACTATAAAACTCAACTAACCAAACGATTGTTATTAAACTTGTCGATTGCATTTCGAATTAGATTAGGTTTTTGATCACACAAGAGACAGTTCTTGCAGCAATGTTTGATATTTACGAAGCCGCAATATTAATTAATTTCCTGTTGCTTGAAACATGAATTCACCAACTTGTTTATAATCGTGTACTGTTGTAACTCATGCTAGCAGACCCGCGCATAGGGTTTGCGCAAAACCTTCTTAGTCCCATTTTCTATTGGTGGCAAAGTGTCGTTTTTTACTCACATAATAGTTGACCTATTTATATGGATATAGCTTCGCACTTATATTTCATTCCTCCAAATGAAATTTTCCAAAAAATATAGAACAGCGTTTCTGTGCTCTTAAAACCTGGTGTTCAGCCAAAGGTGTTTACACCCCTTAGAATTGTAACCCCAATCAGTTTCTGATTGTCCACTCATCATCCCAGTTCAAAGGCAATACGACATTTTTTGACGCTAAGTCTGTAGCTGTGCTCACTCGCATTTTATTTTCTGTGCCACGTGCGTTAGTGGAAAACATACATGGATGTCTAGCATTTTTATGAGTGATAAAATGCTTGAACTGAGCCTAAAATCGCCCTTTTAGATGGACTTACGGACAACTCTTGGAAAGCCAATCCTTTCGTTATCCGACTATCCAAGAAAGTGACATAATTCAGACTTTCCATACACCATGATTGCCTTGATTCCTTTCTTCATATGCTTGGTGTTTCTCCCTGGGTATATTTCTCTCTTCTGTGTCAGTAAAACTTTCATTACGTGTCTATTACTTGATATTGTATGACGCAGCAGGGCCAAATATGGCCCTTGCGCAATGAAACCCCAACCAACAATAAGCTTGGTATTGTTAATAGCCCCTTGTGCCCTCTTTGTACTGCACTTAAGGATGCAGCACAGTTACTAACCCAACCGAAACAACTCTCAGTGGACGTTACTGGCAGGCGAGGGACCTTCTGACTACCTAGTAGTTTTTCCATGTGTTTTATGTTCTGATTTTATTTTGTGTGTAATTGGGGCTGAAAGATTTGTGTCTAATGGGGGCTGCTGCGTTGGAAATAGACTATAAACTCAAGTTAAGTTTCTATAGACTTAAAAAATATATCTATCAGAGATAAATTCCGTTAACAATAATGCATGAGGCTTATTGGAGGTATTAGGTCAATTTTATTTATGGCGAATATTCATCTCGCAAATATTGTCATTTTCGTTGCAGAAACTTCATGACTGCGGCCCTTCCATGTGCTCTTTAGTTTTTGTTAAATTTCGGCCCCATTTAAAAAGGGAAAATACCCACCGTCGCCTTAGTGACAATGAGCGATGTGTCGAGTGGACATTAAAGCAGAGGATTAGTCAAAATTCATGTCCAAGTACGAGCTTGTTTTGCTCTGGGGATCACTTTGTTGTTATAGTAACGAAAAATGAATGGGCTTTCACGATAGCATCGATTGTGAAATTTGATCATTTATAGAAGAAAAATGATCTCCAATAAAATGTCGTTTCAGAGCTTCAAGGTACAACAGAACAGATCAGCGGCCTTCCACGTCACGTCCTACACTGGACATGTCATTGTTCGAGATTCTAGAATAAACGGAGAAATGTGTAGGATTATGGGTGCTTGTGTCTTCTCTAAGATACGTGGCACGTGGATTCTCTAAGATGGCGAATGGAAGTAAATAGGAATAAGATAAATTTGAAGGACAACCAGGCGATAGAGTAATCTTTCACAAAGATGAAAGTTTTTAAAAAAATTTTATCACGCTTTTTAATTTTTTGAGGGGTTAACACGCATATATCCATTTTAGCAACCTGCAGTTTACCTGCATGATTTCAGACCAGTTTTAAGCTTCTTGACCGATAAAATCTCTCCTAGGATTTAAAAAATTTTAATATGCGATTATTTAATCGTTGTGGGTTGCATTACTGCTCTACTCGAAAATCTCTTGACGCTCGGATTACTTATGAAATTATGAATTGAAGGGATCCGTGTAACATTGATAAGTCAATTAAAATTCTCCAGGCTATTAATTTTTAAGCTTTAAAAAAAATTCCCAAATTCTGACGGTTTAAGAGCAGAGGATTAAACTTGCGACTTGTTTGCTTTTCATTGTAACAGTCAAATTCTTTTGATCACTTAGGATATTTTGTTTTTAAATTTTTTTACTAGGGAATTTTCATTCTGTGGCATATTTTACTACGTTGCTCTAACCCCTCCACTTACTCTTAGTCACGAAATAAGCCCTCTTCTCAAAAATTTCTATTTAAGGTTCTAAGTGAGTCAGAAAAAAAAATTGTTTTATTTTTTTTTGAAAAAAAGTCCCCGTGTCCGACTGTTTTGCAACTCTCGACCTATTTGAAAGAAGATTCTTGGTTCGAATCCGGGTCAGGGCATGGATGTTTGTAAGTGTATGGTGTAGAGGCGGCTGGTGTACCTTAAATATGTCGTGGCCGCAAGTCCTCACGTTGGGTTGGTGTGGAGAATGTGGTGCCAGCTCAGATGTTGCCTCGTCATCTGACTGTGGTTCAAAATTACGTGGCGATACACCGAATGATTTAGGCTGGAACGGTGGTAACTTTTCGAATATTTGAAAACTCACGTGATGCTACCAAGCAACCCGATTGGATTTGTCGTCGACAACCTGATTGGACTAAGCCACAAGAGCGCCCCGCCTCCAAGAACATTCAGTACGAACTCAAACAGCTACTCTTCATTACAGCTACACCGGAGATCGAGAGCATCCGCTCAGGAACTCCCGCATACAAGCAAAACCCGCCAGCATTTGAAAACTTAAATCTCAACAGCGTCTCATCGCTTCCCTTTCAATCCGAACATGAATTAATCCATTGATCTTAAAATGAAACAGACGGAGCTTGTGCCCACAGCTTCGTGTTATTTCTTCAAGTAGCTGGCACCCCACTCTTCAAACTTTCACACCAATCCAACGTGAGAGCATTCGGCCACGACAGATTTAAGGTGCACCAGCCGCCTCTACTCCATACGTTTGCAAACATCCATGCACTGAACCGGATTCGAACCTTCCTATCTAGAAGCTATGACCTTAACCACCATACCGGTTGGTCGGCACACGTAGTTGTGGGTGAATCCTAAATGGACGATTGGTTCAAGTGATTGTTCACCGTGATCGATAACACTAGTCTGCGCTTGGACAGCCACCGGGCGAAGACGATTTATAAGTTGACGTGATCTACCCTTCCGAGATCTTACGACAGCGAGTCCGCCCACGGGGTCCGTCTATTTCAGTTGATGAATTAATAATCCCCATTGCGTCAAAATACCACACCATTGTTCGCAGATTTTCGCTAAATATAGCCGACCACGACTCAGAAAAATAAATATCTTATTTTAGATCGTGTTTAAGTTGACATCGTCTAACCTGCGGTCGAGGGCAATAGAAGACCCGAGTTCTCTGGGAGTGTGCTGGAGTTCAGGGTTAAAGCGAGTCGTAAACAAACGGAGCGATTGAACCAGCTGTTGGAAGGCGTACGTAAGCAGGGATGCTCGAGTGAATCAATAGGTCAGGGAGGTAGTGGAGCAGGGCAGAGATGAGGGAATCTCCAGGTGCGGCAGGTGGCGGAAGACCTTCAAAAAGACGCGGATATCACGTGACTTTGGAGAGACTGACACTGAGAGGAAGGATGGAGTCGTGGAGATGTCGCTGCGCGCGACACTTGGGAGAACTGTGACTGTCTTTGCGTTGGAGATTGCGGTACATCGTGGTATAATCGTTTCATTTAAAACGGGAACATTTCAGGGTGGGTTTTTTTTTGTGTGTCAGGGAAGTATTAAGATTTACCTTAAAAGTCTAAATTAGATTCACTTCTGAAACACGTGATACGGCTCATTGCTTGTTAAATCACTGTTTAAAATTGCTTCGATTAGTTTGTCGTTTTGCGGTGATGGATTTTCAGCTACAAAAAGTCCAAAGCATCTCAAGACTTTAAGACTCCATTTAAAGGGAAGGTGAAAACTCGGCGAAAGGGACATTGAAACATACCAAATCAAAATTCTCAAGTTATGAGCCGTTATTTTTTAAAGTGGTCATTTTTTTAAAGTGGTAAAGTCCATTTTTTTCATACATCGAGATATTTAAGGGTTTGCGTTTCAATTCATTTTCAAATATTGCCAAACGTTACTCAATTCGGATGATGTTTTAACACTATAAACCTGTTAAATTTTACTATGCAATAAAAATTATTAGAATTGTTAAAGAAAGTAAACTTATACCACTTTTAAAAAATACGGCTCATATGATTATTTTTTTTAAACTTTTCTAGACCAGAATGTGGTCATCTATAGACCATACTTGCAACTTTTACGGATTTTCATTTAATTTTACTGATTTATGGATAGGTCTTCCTTTTTTTACACATTTTTAATATTTCGATCGAGAGCAATCGAAATATTTTATTCTCTGCAACCATCTGCTAAAATTTTCTATCGGACTTTATAAGTGCAAAGAGCTGGAAAAGGAGTTTAGTTGTCTTCATCTAGACGATTTATGTGTGATTAATAAAAGAAGGACATGACCGTATTGATGTGCTGTGGGTTGAAGTAGATAAAATAAGAGGGGCTGATGGACTTCTAAAATTTTCTAGATTGGAGTGCAGAATTGTTAACAATTATATATTTTTGGTATTTAACAATTCTCTACTGAATCCAATAACTATTGGATTCAGTGCAGAAATGTTAAAGACCAAAAAAGCTACTACAACTTCATTGAATTTTTCTACAACCCCTTCATCTGGATAAAACACTAAATAAAACAACTTTGTAAATAGAACACTGATTTTTTCTTTTCTTTCATCTACTTGTAAATTAGCTATATGAACACCAAGGATCTGTAATCCTGAAACAAGTGTAAATAGTATGTAACATAGTTTCGGATGCAATGTGTAGGTACTCATAAAGTGAATGTTTTTTTTACAGTGGATGTGTTCAGTTTGTTAGTAAAACACTACTGCTTTGCAAGGCGTGTTGATAAAAATGTGAATTTTTACTTATGCATTTTTAAATACAAATAAAACTAGTTATTGTGACATATACGGATATTTTGTAGTACACATTGATGGATGTATTTATGTGTGTTTTATGGCAAGGGGTATTCGGCGCACAGTCCCCTGAGTTATTTTTTCTTTGCATGCAGGTTGCATTTTTTCTAGAGATGCACACTTAGTGAGTGGAATTCTTTTATCCTTCGTTTTTCAGATCTATGTTTTTATGTAGGCCGGCGATGTATAATGCACGAATTATATATCTTTAATGAGAAATTCACTATTTTTTATTTTTAAAGGGGTCCAAGACACAAAAATCGTCAAATTTTCGAAATTTTTTTTATTATTTTAAGAAATTATCTGTATTTTTCTACTTAAAAAGACGTCTAAATCATGTTTCTATCTTAATTAGAACTAGAGATGTACAAATTTTTGTGGTGCTTTGTGTTGAAAATCTAACACTCTTGACAGTTGTTGTCATGGCAACAACATCTGTCTTTAAAACTTTAAATGCGTTTTTCTCCATGATACTTTCTTTCAAGATTTCCTGCTTTCAAATTGCTATAAGTCGAAAACCGATAAAGTTTAAGGGTTGAAATTTGGAATATATATTTTTCAAACATTATACTTTAATTTTGATTCAGCAAATTTGAAACAAATGTTTACTTTTAAAAATATGACTTTTTTTTTAAAAAGTACCCTTAAGTTTTCAAAAATTTTATTCAAATATTTTTTATTCTTTATTAAATTAATATTTTTTATTCTTTATTAAATTAATATTTTTTAAATTGCTGAATCAGAATTAAAGTTTATAAATTTGTGAATAATTTACTGCAAGAATTTTGAAAATTAATTAAGAATATTTTGAGATTTAGCAATTTAAAAGGACCCCTCTTTTTTTCAAAAAATTTTTATTTAAAATTTTCAAAAAACTTTTGGAAAAAATTTTTGTTGTGATTTTGCTTAATAGTTAAATGGATAATCAGTACAAAAAATTCTAAATTCTAAATTAAAAAATAAAAAAAAAAATTCAATGTGTCCCGGACCCCCTTAATAAATTTACTAAGTATTTTGAAGCGTAATTTAGGTAAAATGTTTTTCAATTGAGGCAAGAAATGAAGTGTTCAGAGGCAGAGTTATGGAAGAAAGAGGCTGACTCTTACTCTTTAACCCATTAAGCTTACATTGGTCTCGGGTAGGTCTTTTCCTTTTCAGTCTACTGTAACGTCATCTCAATACACTACTTACCAATCATTGACTTGGTGTTATTCATTTTAAAGACGTCTGGCATCCCATATCCTTGACACGTAAGGATACGCGTATAAATATTCCAGGTATATTAGGGCCTGCTAAGGTATATAGTCTTTCACGTTTACCAGGATTGCTCTAGAATTGGGTGATGATATATCTGGGTAGTCAGACGTTAAAAAAACTGACTTTTTACGTGCAAATTATATTCTTATGCGATGATAGGTCTTTACCCATGACGCGCTTTTTAACACACATTTTTATGGCTTAGTCCCTGTATATTCTGGTTTTAAAAGTCACCCCTTCTTTTTATTGTTTTTTTTTAATTATCTACAGATTTTGTGTATATGAACAAGGAAAAAGCATTATCCGAATTTACCAATCGCGCTGTCAATTCTTTGTTATTCTCGTTTTGTAATTTCAAGGTCGATCATTGTGGTATACCTACAGTGCTGTCTAATAAAGTAGAAATAAGCATTAGTCTTTAAAATACGAAGTCGCACTTTGTCCGTCGTTCTTTAGAATGTAGTTATGACCTTATATCTTTTTTGTGGAGAGCATATGAAATATATACTGTCATTTTTGTTCTATTCTAAGCTACTTTTTTTACGTTAACTTTACATTCTCCCGGGAGTGCCCATTGAGTTTTCAAGTCCGTTTGATAATGGCACCCCTTGTACCATGTTATGTCTTTGTGTATCATTCATCTGCTGATTGAATGTATTTGCAATTCATTGATTGTTTTTTCTTCACTTTATTGTGTGACTTGAATATTTTCTAACATGCGTGGCAACTTAGAAAATCGATATGCGAACACATGTAGAATTCTAATTTGTCTCGGACAACAAGAAATTGATTTTGCCTTTGTCGCCTCAGTGGACTTATTTCAGTTTATCCAGAGGCTTTAAAAATGCATGAATTTTTTTTAGTTTTGGTTTTCGAGGTCTCTTGAAAAACCTTAATATTATTTCAAAGTCCTTAAAATTTTTAAATCATCTGCTTTTACAAGAACGCTGTACATTTTACTTCCCCATCTGCATTCAAAAACCAAGATTAATATTGTTTGTCCAAGGTCACGTCATCAAACATCGAGGGCTCAATATATGTTTGTTTACTAGAAATTTATATTCTTAAAAGTGGCTTTGAGACCTTTGCACTCACGAAAGTTTCTTCACCTATGTACTCAAGAGTTAATTTATTGCGATCTATATTAAATGTAGTTTTTGACAATTAAAAATAGCCTTAAACAGTCTCCTATCTTTTCTTTGAAGAGTGGGAACCCTGTATTTCATGAATCTCTCTTTTGACTTGAAACCGTTTTGAAAGACGTGGTTTTTATTTGAACAGATCTACTTTCCTTGGGTGACACTCCTCGACTGGTCTGTAAATGGTGAAACGGGGATTGCTTCAAAACCGTCCATTCATTTAAATGCACAGTATTGAACAAATCAGTTTTATCTTTCCTAAAATGTTTTTTAATTTTGCAACAAAGTAGTCTTGTTCCATGTCTTGAGTGACTGCAGCGTTTCTTCAGATTCTCTTTGTCTTTTTCACTCGTGATTCCGTACACGGTTTCGCAACATATGGAATAGTTGAAAAAGAATCAACCGAAGCGAGAGAATGATATCGACTGCTCACTGTAGAACTAAAATTTCTCAAGGGGCTTCGATGAAACAATGTGAAAGAAATGGCAAATGAAAAATTGCTAAAACAATTTTTTTTAAATTTATTGCATTACTAGTTTTGTTATTTCCAATTGGCGGGCTTCGGGCAAGATTTTGATATTCCGTGTCAGATGTTTCAGGATAGCAATTTTCAAGTTTTCAAAAATTCCAATTCGATGGTTCACCCACTATTCAAACGATCGTGTTTCTAACATTCAGAAATAAGTTCAAACCTCTTCGATAATGTGTTTAAATTCTTTTTCTGGATAGATTCCTGTGGCTTACCACTTTCTTGTCCCTTCTGTGGCTTATCCATTCAATTTGCAACACTTCCCTTCCAGTGTTTTGAATATAGTGAGGGAAACGAACAATGTACCGGCAACTCACGAGTAAACAAAGGAAACCGTCACACACCCCGTTCGAATTCTCAATTTCCAATCTTCCCACAGTCGCTTTTTGATTGCTTCTCTGATCAACGACGTTGCAATCATGCGCTGCCGTATGACAACTGGATTTTTTTTCTCGTTCACTTGGCATCGAGACGATGCGTTCGGGGGTGTCATTGTGAAAACGATTGCGTAAGCGTGTTTCAAACTCTTGCGATTTCTGATCCCATACCGGAAACAAGATACCGAACGTGAGTCACAGTAAAGAGCTTTGATTCCGAAAGGAGTCGAGGGCGCGGTTACGGAGGTCCTTGTGACACTTCAAGAGCCCGAAACTGCCCACGCCTGTTCTGTTCTCTTCAAAATGCACCCCGCCAATTGTCTTAAATCGCTCATTAAATCCGGCGCCTGCGTTGACTAAAACTCTGGGTTTAGCATACTCCTGAAATGCTTAATAAATGAGTTGAACGACGTTTTGTTTTTTATTGCGCGTTAGTCTTAGTTTGCTCCAAGGACCTCGGTCTGATAAATTGACGATCGCGCTATTAGATAGTTGTGTCTCAAGTAAAGAAGGGGGAGGTTTTTTTTTCTTTTTTAGTTTTAAAAAATCTGCATCAATCATGGTATTTGTTCAAGAAGGTCAAGTGCATTTGTCTGCAGTGTGCTGTTTCTGTATAAGGGCAAGTGTATATCCAGGCCTGTTGACGTGTCCGCAACGTTCGGTAATCGCCGTCATCCCATTGTCGGAAATAAGACGTTGTTGCTACCTCATAAGTCGAGGTTTGTTTGGTGTTCCCTTTGTGAACTTCTAAATCGTAAAATCACATTAGGAATTAGCTGACCAAGGGGCCAAATAATTTTGCGCTGTGGCTCTTGGGTCAACATCTAGTTGGTGGTTCGGAATCCACTCTGAGCCATGAATCCCAGTTCAATTAGTCCTCACGTAGTATAACAACACCTTGCAACATACCATAACACCTTATGACAACATTGTACCTAACCTATAAAAGGATCGACCAGTTTAGTCCAGGGCACGACAAATCTCGGGCACCAAGTCTCCATGGCGTTTAAGAAATTTGGTCTGGCGCCTAGTTTTTCTGTCTGTAAAAAACGTTTATTTTTCATGAAAAAAAAAAGTGATTTTTTTTAGGCCATAAAAGGTCAAAACTAGAGCAAAACGTCTGATATAGAAAATAAAAATATTATTTTTTATTGTCCAAGTTACACTATAAATAGCATATTATTTACTGTGCGTGTGTGTTCAATGAGTTCTGCGATATACTCAGCGCTCGAAGTATGATTTGTATTGCAAGGGTTCTGGCTCCTAAAAAATTAGGCTGGCTCTAAATTTTTTTTATTTTTGTCATTCCTTTAGTTTAGATTAGCGTGATTTAATTTTTTTTATATAGAAATTAGGTAAATATGAGGAGAAAAGCGCACTGTTACAAGTAGATCTTAAGAGGTGAACTGTTGTATCACATTCGTTATCTGCCTGCGATATTCTTGGGAAGTCCTGATTAATGTGCCGCTTCAATCTCATGATCATGGCTGTGTATGATCAATAGTTCCCCTGTACGTTGTAACGCAACACTTGTGTTTGTAGATGTCTCCTCCACTCTAGGTCCATATGACGCTAAAGGGTGTCTGATGTGGTGAGATTCGTGTGGAAAGAAAAACCAACCCATTAGGATTAGATGATGGTATATGATATAGTTGACTTCTAAGCCCTCCTTGTGGACAGAGTGGTTTGAACACTCGTCTGGAGAATGGTAAGCTGATGAGTATTGTTATGAGTTAGATCTGTCTTCGTCGGGCTGGCTACTTACGGAGTTTTTTGGTTTCCTGAAGTCGGACGCGTCAAGAAAGGCAGCTGGACCCTCTGTTTCAGAAACGATAAACCCAGTTTGTATAGATGTGTACCGATCTAACTAACTTGGGACATTATTCGGATTAAATTAATTCCCGATTGGGAATTATTTTTTCGTGGGTAAGAAGTTGAGCGCGTTCCAGCCACGACTATTGAAACTAGAAAGACTAGAAGAAAATTACAGTAATGAACAGCTACTCTGTCATGTGCTGGTGTTAATGGATTTCCAAATGTTGTGAAAAGCATTCGTGCCTCCCTGGGTGCACGATTTCACTCCTTAGTTTTGAAATGACTTGAAAAGCGGTATCTCTGCGATACAATATCTAGCAAACACATTTTTTGTGATAGTCCTTTGCGCATGAACTTGACACTTAAAACATTTCTTAGCAAAATATAGAAATCAAAAACGTAAAATAATGAATATATAATTAATTGATGGTGACGTGACACATGGTGACTCCAGTTCCGTTCTCTTTTGCTCTTACCTTAAACGACTACATTAAGTCGTAAGAAATTGTGAAAACTCCCATCTGTTCAGTGTAAGCCAGACAAAAAGCAACGTTTTCTCAATAATCATTGATTTAGCAAAATTGTGTTTTCCACATGTGTCGCAACTTAGCATGACGCAAGCATATTGAACCAAGGCGCGGCACTACCATCTGATATGCTCATAGATATGAAAATATGTGATGTTACATTGACGCATGTTAGCATATCATGTGTTGCTTGCGTAAGTCGGCTCACTTTGAGAGCTTAATTAGTCCTTTTACGCCAATTGTTTGAAAAGTTTATTGCTGTTATTCATAGTAGCGCTTTGTTCTGATGTTCTTGTTCGATATTTCTCTTGACTACCTAGCCCCGTTGAAAGTTGACGAAAGATTGCATCAGAAAATATGGATATAAGGAACTGTTCCGCACTCGTGACCTTCACATGTTGTTTCTACCGCTTTACAGTTCAGGCAGGCGAAATAACAATATTGATTAAATGAATATGGATAATTTGTTCTGAATGAATTTTATAATAACATAAGGAATTGGAATGGATAATTTTCATGTGTTCTTTTACTTTTTTTTGCAGAATTATGTTCTGATTCCTTCTGTCGAAAATTCACGAATCTTAAAAATCTTCTTCATGCTATTCTTTCATTCCAATTCATCTCTGTAATTCTTACTTGTTCAGCCGTTCCTCTTGTTCGGAATTCGACTTCTTATGACTGCCTAAAATAGCAGCATATAAGTGGTAGTGAAGTGGAATTTTTTGATGGACATCATTATCTCAAGTGTTTAACGTCACTTAAGAAGCAATCCCCGTATCACTGATAATAAATGGCGTTCGCATGCGTATTTAGTGCTTTATCGGATCATTATTGGCTTTTAAAGGTTTTTCTTTTTACGTCTGTAAGGAATGCAGTGTTTTTGAGACCTCCATGAAGTGTCTCCAGAAAACGCACATTTGATTATCATTCTTACACAACATGTTAGATCGCTTTATACAATTTGGCATTTCGATAAAGTTGAATTTGTAGAAAATCTTTCATGCAAGGTTTGCAACTGATTGTTATAATTTCTTGCATTCTTTTTTGTAACGTCATTTATTTTACACACATGTTTACCGTCATGTTTTATGCCGCCGACGTACTGTGCATGTGCACATAAGAACGTTCGCATCATTTCCCGTTCAGTTCCCGGTCTGCTTAAGCGAATTAGTAAAATTTTAAAAATCTTTGCACAACTTCGTCATGTCTTTTTATAGACATGAGGAAAATATAGAATTTGAGAACACACTCCACCTGCAATGAACAAGACTTCCTGAAAGTATAGTTTTAAGAAAGGAAAATTAACGCATTGTTCGGATAATTTTGTGTCTAAATTTTACGTGAAATTGTTTTGCGAATACGCAATTTTCCCGCGAACTTTACTTTTGCTGAATTTTTAATGACAATTTTCCTCTTGCTTCCTGGTGACAAGAAATATTTTGCTGACTTGGAAGGCCATGGTGTAGTTGACAACCTTGAGGTGACATAACGCGAACCTCGTACCAGATAATCCTGCTTAATTCGGATAACGGCTGTTCGTTTTTTCCATGAAAAATCCAGAGTTCCTTTACCCTAACTGTTCCTTGTTTACTATCCGAGAAAACACCAGACGATTACCCGCTCTATTACTACATCGAGTTATACGTGGCAGCAAATACGGATATTAGCATCATATTCAATTTCAAAGTACGAAATTTTTTTAACCGCCTTTAAAACTGAATGGAGATTATTTTTTACTCTACCATTTGAAATTAAAGAAATGCACTGCAATTAAAAAGCCAACCTGTTATCGAAATCTTGATTCTCGGATATTCTGTTTATGCTGTAAGGTTTTGTAGATAGTGAGAGAAAACAGAACGAGGCTCTTTTCAAAAATGAGGTCTTGTATGTTTGATTTGTGTCAAAAGCAGAGACAAAAGACTTCGAAATTTTAGCAGTTACTAATAGCCACAATCTGAATTTCGTTGCTATGGAAAAGAAATGTTTTAAAATAAAATTTAAATGTTAAATATTACCTACATATTTGATTTCTATTTTATTAGCAAAATATTTTCTTTTTTGAGAAATAATCAACAATTGTATTTGTTGTTCATGGAATGTTTTTTTGACACTACTTATCGGCATTAAAAATTGCATTCTTATAAATAAATAAAGCTGATAGAGGAGTCGCATCCTTTGTCTTTGTTAACCCAGACCAATAACAGCTTGTAGGACAAGGGGTCGGGAACATTATGCTTTGTAGTGAGAAAACCAAAACTTGGGTGTAAGATTGTTTGACTGAGAAATAGTTCCATTAAAACCACGCTCAAAGTTCCATTAAAATGTGCTAAAAATTCGAAAAATGCCGTTTAAACTCTACGTTTAGAATCGGGAGATTGCTAGCGAAATTTCAAAGAAAACTTCATTCAAAGTTCACTGTTCTACAGACAATGTCTACGAAGTGCTAAAGGGGATGACATGTCAGTAAAATTCAGACCCTGGTGAACGTTTAAATCTACTCATGTTGTCCACATAGTGTTGAAGTTGGCTACACTAAATGGACAGTATAGAATCTGAAACGATTTTATTGATCCATACCTTGAAATAGACTCTATAACCAAAATCGACGCACCAAGTTGTGCCAGGTTTGATCCACTTGGAACGGCGCTGACTGTGGACGTAGTCTTTAGTGACGAGTCCCGTTTCCAACTGTGTCTTGACCACAACCGCAGACGAGTCTGGAGACGTCCAGGGTAACGTGGGGATCCTATCCTTACAATCGCATGCCACACATGCCCACAGCAGGGCGGTATGATCTGGGGTGGTAGTCCTTTCTGGCGCACGTACAGCACAGCGGTACGTAAGACGACATTCTACGACCGGTTGTGTAACCGTTCCTTTTGCGACACCCCGGACTTACTTTTCAACAAGATAATGCCCGGCCGGCGCGTGTTGCTATGAATTGTCTTGAAGCTTTCCCAACACTTCCTTGGCTAGCTAGGTCTCCTGATCTCTCTCGCATAGAGCACATTTTTGACGTTATGGGAAGGCGATTGCAACCATCCCGGAATGTTGATCATTTAACCCGACAGTTGAAGACAATTTGGCAAGAAATTCTGCAGGACACCATCCGGGAACTTTTTCAATCCATGCCACGCCGGGTGACGCATCCAGGGCCGAGGTGGACCCACGCCTTATTGACTTCCTCCCTTTGTAACGGTCAAACCCTGATATAAATCATTCAATTGTTCTGAAATTTAAATCGTTTGTTTTTCTATGTATGTTCTTTACCATCCACCCATTTTTATCGCAATCGGAGAACTCCTTCTTGGTGTGCTGAGTTTTTTGTTATAGAGTGCACATATAGAATAATTTAGAACTATTCTATCGGAAAAATTTCAATGGTTCTTACCTTAGAATGGAATCATTTGGAGCAATTATATTGGTCTTTACCTCAGAAGAGAATCATTTGTAAGCATTCTATTGGTAATTTTGTAGAATATTGGTCAAGACAGTCACAACTGGTGAAAAGTCATTGAGGGAAGAGTGGAGGTTCGAAGGTGGAGTTATGCGTGGGATCCCCTCAAAAAGGGTTAAACGTCCTCGATGGGATTGTTCAACTGCGACATTCTCCCTTGCAAGTGGTATAACAGTTATAAGCGTTATGGACACAATAGAGCGTTCCGGTGCATAAAGGAACGCAGTTCATTGAGGTCGGCGTTGTGTTGTAATTTCAGACTGCCTGCTTTGTGAACGTTTGGGCACGGGTCAATTGCCACAATCGGACTTTCATTCATCAGCATTGCGGCCGCACGTGTCCTGTGATCCCGTTTGGATGGAAGCTTTGTTCGTTCTGAAATGGAAAGTGATATTCCACATACTTCCTGTACATTCCCTTTTTGACTGGCAGCTTTCGAACTCTTTTCTTTTTTGCATTAGAGTAGGATGAATGTCCCTTTCTCTTCAACGGTCATTCGACGTTTATTTGGACTCGACTGAAGATAATTCGTTTGAGCTGTGCCTGATAGGTTGGGTTTAATGGCTGAAGGTCCGAAAACGGACCACCTCTGTGCCTCTGAGATTTCTAGAAAAAAAGAATGTGTTTTCAATTTAAAAAGTGCAGAAGTTATTATATAGCTTTTCCGCTATATTTAGCATAATTGTTCGTTTTGCTCTTTTCGTATGATCAAAAATGATCAAATTGTACTTTATTTTTAAAAGTTAATATAGTTTTTTTGCAGTTTGGTTTACCAAATAGTGTAATTTTAAATTAATATCAGCTGCGAAATGGTATTGAGATGTTTTCAAACGTGTTGGGTTTTCAAAAGAACTAATTTTTTTATTCTATTCTCAAAATAGGAATACAAATTTAGTATCAGAAATTATTATTTTTTATGTATTTCACTCGCGTTATAACTTTTCTTTTGGTTTATAAGGGAATCTCATTTTTTATTGCTTCGTTTGATTTAATTTGCGTTACATCTTGTGTAACCCTTCTAACGTTTAGTGGGTATATTTATTATTAATTTTGGAATTTAAATCGAAAAAATGAATTTATATATCTAACAACTTTAAAGTGTGAGAAACAATTAATGTTGCATATAAAGAAACATCTGAGACCATTGCTTCCTTGACAGTAAAGTAATACAACTCAAAAATTACCATGTGTCTCAACATCAACTAAAATGAAAGCAACAATATATTTCTAACATTAAAAAATCCAGCGAGCGAATATGTTTTTAAAACCTGTTTCTAGAGACATACCAATATCTATCTATCATTCATTCATTCTGTGAGGATGTACATTACAGCTATTAGGAAGAAGGGTCTGCATGAAAATTGATTATTTTTAGTTGTATCACTGCTCTCAGCGGAACAATGGTACATGATGGTCACCCACACAAACATCGATTTAAAAATCGTTACTCATATTATGAAAGTAATCCTGTGAAACCTTAACGGCCTTTTCGCACGTTTTACTTTGCGAATCATCAGCGTTTCTTTCTGTGAATCTTCATTTTCTTTCATCGCATTTGATTTGATCTCGTTGGCTGATTCCTTTGCCATGTATTTTTTTACTGCAGGCGATGGGAAAGTCTATCAAGATCCGTGAAAGTGGGTGCCTTCGTTAGCTCTTTCATTTCCTCGTTTCGGCCAATGCCCGTATGTTTTCTCTTTTTATCAAGAGCCGCTTCCAAATAATTCTCTGGAATTGTTTTAATTATGTTCCTCAGATTCGTGGTTTGTTTTCCCTCTGTTTTAGGAGGAAGCATCTTTGAGTTTTCAAACAAAACAAAGGTCAATCGCAACGATTTATTTTCAACTGATGTGCCGCAAGAATAACATTTTTGTGCCTTACGGATGGTAAAATGGTTGAAAAATAAAAGTTTTTTTTTTTTCGTTTCAGTTGTGAACTTTTGAGAAGTGTGTTCTCAAACAATTTCAGTTCTCGTGTAAACAATGTTGAGTATCAACAAAGTATCATACATAAATTGTCTCGAAAAGAATTTTAAATCCATTTTGCTACACAAATGGTTGGTAATTACTGTTGCTTTTTGTAAATAAATCAAAGTTATATATTTTTGTTAGAGAGAGGTGTCGCACAAGTTTGGTAATTACTGTTGGTAACTTATGTGTGCCGTTGGATGATAAAGGTTAAAAATCGCTGCTTTATCGGAATGTTTTTTTGCGATGCGAACATAAATTTTTCAAGTTTGCCTCGCTTTCTCAAGATATCGCCATGCGCAGTGAAATAATGTTCCAAACATCGAGATTCAGCTGTATGTATTATTTATCAATTAAGATAAAAAAAGTATCGATTGCCACAAGTTGTTTGAAATTTTTCTTAAATTATATATCTTTAATTAGATAATAAAACATCCATAATTTTTTGTCACATTCATTAAAATGAATTCGATTAAATCAATGTTAAGATGAGAACATTTTTTTTTGTTTATCCTTTTGAAAGCTTTACAGTGAACATAAACCAACCTCCGGAAGCCAAAATACTTCTAAATAAGACCGAATGATTTATTACCATTTTGGCGATGTTTGTTAAAATTTCCTACAACACTAAATTATTTGTGTGGTGCAAGCGAACTTTATGGTTCCTCTGCAGTCACCTTTTTAGCTATATAAGGGCAAACTAGAGCGGAACCCTAAGGATTAAACTGAATTCCGAACCACTACGAACATCCATGTTTTTCCCGGGATTCGAATCAACAACTCGTTGAACCGAAGGTGAGAGTGTTAGCCAATCGATTCCCGCCGACTACATGGAACACATACATCGGACATGATAGTTGGGAAATTTTAAAAACTATTAAATTTTTGATAAATTCTGGAAGCGACATTTGAGAAACATTCCAAGTACCCTCCACAAAACTGGCATAAATCCGCGTTTGTGTCATAGCCTGGCTTAAATTTCGCACAACGGAATACTCTTCACAACAGAAATGTGTCAAGCGGGCCTTTCCCAGGAAAGAAAACGAAACGAGCATCATTAAAAAATATCCTCCTCATCGCCCAAAATACCGCTCTTACGAATGAAACGAGTTACGAACTAATACTTTTCCTTTTCCGTCACATCTATTCTCCGCTCTGTGTTAAGGAGCAACATCTTTCAACCTGTTTATCACTTCCGGGAAACACAAATAACAGCACCAACAACGCAAAAGCCCAGTCTTTAATCGCCACAGTGTGTTCGCAAGCGTTGAAACTTAAGAATGAATGGTCTCCATCTGCGAAGCCATCTGACCTTGTCCAGCTGAATGGATATTTTTTTTTTCCTCCCTCGCGTGTATTTTCCCCCTTTCTTTGACCTACTGTGGATATTCCCAAGAAGATGTCAACAAAACACGATCGTGATTAGAGTAGGAAACCTGGAGATATGGTAACAAGATGGGGATCAGTGGTCTGTTTCGTTCAAAGAAATTGCATGGTGCAGAAGGCCTTGAAAACGGCAGTTTAATTTATGCTTTCGGATGTTCGCACTTGTGGACAAATACGCACTGGGGAGGTGCTCTTTAGTTTCTCTTGAAAAGAATCGTGGTCCCAAAAGACGCTTTCTGTTAACGTCTCGATGCGGTGGATTGCATTAAGACCACGCTGCTGAATATTTCCCTTTCAAGATTATTGCTGATGGATTTTGAAAGTTCGCTTTTTATTTTTTGAAAGGATCGTTTCTAATGTTCGCAGCTCGTCTAACGCGTGATAGGTCCTTCGTTGCTCTTCTCTCTGCTCATCAACGCCGACTAACCGGTATAGTAGTTAAGATGTTAACCTCTAGATCGGAAGGTTTCTGGTTCGAA
The DNA here is from genome assembly GCA_947359465.1 of Metellina segmentata. Classification (NCBI taxonomy): domain Eukaryota; kingdom Metazoa; phylum Arthropoda; class Arachnida; order Araneae; family Tetragnathidae; genus Metellina; species Metellina segmentata. The sequence continues at coordinate 2,764,556 of OX375878.1, forward strand.
TCCGGGTCCGGGCATGGATGTTTATAAGCGTATGGAGTAGAGGCGGCTGGTGCACCTTAAATCTGTCGTGTCCGAAAGTCATCACGTTGGGTTGGTGTGAAAGTTTGGAGAGTGGAGTGCCAGCTCAGGTGTTGCCTCGTCATCTGACCGTGGTTCAAAATTTCGAGGTTTTGTCCTCTGATCTTTCCCTTAAGGGATTGATCCCGGACCATAGTCAATAGCCCGTTGGGTTGCACAAGAACGACGTTAACTAAAAAATTATCATTACCTCTGCTCATCTACTGTGCTAGTTTCAAAGGTATTACCTTCGAGTTTGAACTCTTTGAGTTGATTCGTGTGTATGATGCTAATAAAAGTATCTGATACTTAACAATCACGTTGGCGTGGCATGGAAGTCTGGACAGTGGGGTGCCAGCTCAGGTATGATCTCTTCATCTGACCGTGGTTCAAAATTTCTTGATATTGTCCTGGAATCTTTCCCTTCGGGGGTTGATCCCGGACCGTCACCGATAGCCCATTGCGTTGCTCCAGTACGACACGTTAATTAAATACCTACCTACTTGATACTTCTCAACATAATAGTGTGATTTCTCCCGCTCAACTATTGATTGTTGTGTGTTCTGTTTTCTATATTTGTGACACCATATCATTTATGGACAGCATTTTAGCAATCGGTAACCCTAGGAACCAAATTTTTTGTTTAATGTTATACGCGTTGACCAATCAACTATCAAAAACTATTAGAAATTCATTATTTTGAATTTTTTTGGTGAAGTGCTGAAATTATATTAAAAACTAGCAAAATACCCGACCTTACTCGGTTTGAATTCGTTTACTCTAGATTGAAGAGATAATCAAAATATATAATGACTTACGTTTTTTGTAGAACAAAAATTTATTTTAACACCTTTCGCCATCTTTATATTTTCTACAACTTACTTTGGACACAAATCCTACACATGCATATCCATTCATGTAATACATTTCACATACATCGCACAATTGCTGTATGACAAAGCTACAAAAAGACGAAAGGTGATACTAAGGTTACTACTATAAAAGACGATTTATAGGAAGATTTGGAATTCCCTTTCTTAAGTTCTTTTCATGTGCAACTCAATTAATTAAAATTACGATTTACGGCGAGTGCTCTCGCACTCATAGTCAACAAAACAATATTTTTTTACTTGTGGCACTCTTGCCTCCGGTATGCGACATTGTAAAATTTTGCAATCTTCTCCTGTCATTACTACAACGAATTTTTTAATGTAGGAAAAAGTTATAGTTTGGATTTTTAAACATTATTATTCTTTCAATAACGACATTATTCTTTAAATAACGGCATTATTGTTTAAATAACGGCATTATTCTTTAAATAACGGCATTATTCTTTAAATAACGGTATTATTCTTTAAACAACGGCATTATTCTTTCAATAACGGTATTATTCTTTCAATAATGGCATAACTACACTTAAAATTTACTGAAAATTTATACTGACTTACCTAACATTTTTAAGTCTAATACTTTGTGGTGCTGTTGCGTGTGATGAGAAGGAAAACACATTTATTAAAATAATAAATATTTAAAACAGGAAACAGCAAAGTAAAACAAAATAAAAGATGTCGCAAAAAATTGTTCTTAAGATATTAATTTGTGATTCAATTTTATCTCTTGATCTCGCACAGTTGCCACAACTTACAACTAAAAATGTATAAAATTTAGATATGTGAAATTAATTCAGAGCGAAAGAACCAGAAAAAATATCACTGCTCGCGCGATCTTGTTCATTCTCGTTTCATTGAAAAATATCGTCTGTCCCAAATATTCGGAAATCGTTTTCATTGCGCAAAGAATAAAAATAAGACTCGAAATAAATGAAGTATCAGAGATGAAATTCCATAAAAAAAATAATAATTTTTTGAAGAATAATTACTTTTTCAGCAGTACTGGTAAAGCAATCGAAGTAATCGTAATATTCAATAGACATTCCAATTTTTCCAAAACTACCAAACTATGGTTGATTTAAGTATACTTACTCAGGTGTTTTAGCATGAAACTCAACTAAATATAACAATAAAGAAATGTTTAATATTGCATTCACTAAACTAATAGATAATGTATAAAATAAAATACAATGCAATCAAATATCTGGAATACAATTCATGTTATGTCTACACAAACACACAAACACAAAATCGAGCATAGAACAGAAAGACGGACAGACAGACTTTCGCAACCAATGCCACTCACTAAATGAAGATAAGTACTCACTGTATGCAAATTTTCATGAAAATATCTCAAACCGCGTGGATGTGTATAGGGCACAACATACAGACAGACACCAAACGAGAAAAAGGCGGATTCGGCATCAGAAGGGTCCAAAACGGATAGAAAACTTGAAATGGGTCGAAAATATTGAATGTACAAACAAACACTCCATTCTTATTTATATAGATAGTCGTTCGAAATACATGAAATACGTTTCGCCGCAAAAACTATAACGCCACCTACATGTAGCTAGACAGAAAAGGCTTCCCTCCTGTCTCATACCTTTTTCATTATCATCAATGTCTTCAATATTACATCTGATAGTCCTAAATATTCATACATTTATACCTGAGAGCTTGGTGATATAGTATGCTACCGCTTTAAGTGGATAATACATATTGCTGTCTAAAAGCGAGAAAATGAAAAAACTACAATTGTTTTCACTATGAACTCAAATATTTCTTTAAAAATATTTAAGGTGATCATGTGTAAGTAAGGTGAACACTGTGTAAAAAAGTTGAATAAAAGAATAGATCTTCAGTTTTGTTTTTGTTTTTGATAAATGGGAAAAGTTTGATTAATGCCTCCGACACCGTTGTGCGCAGGGGTAGTTTGCAGCGGATGGTTCGCAAAGAGAATACCTTTGTTCATTACCACAACCAAAGGATGATTGACGATGGTAGTGTTGTTTCTTAGATTCTTTAAAAACCTGGGCGTTAACAGATGCATCATATACATTTGTATCAAGTTTTAATTTAGTCAACTTAAAATTTTGATACCCTTTCGTCGTCAACTTGTTATTTCCATGGCGTCTTTTCAATTGAAGATGCAAAATCGTTTAAAGCTTGATATCAGATTACGTACTTAGAAGCATTAAGCTGCTGTACTTAAAAGTTCGTCTTTTTATTTAATAGTTCAGTGGAATTGTTTTGAAAACGTTTTCTTTCGAGGATGATGTAATTAGCCTAAATTTCGCAATAAGAGTCACGGGGCGTGCGTATGTGTCGAAAAACGCGCAACGCCCTACCATTTGCGCATGGGAATATGCTGAAATTCCACTTTCGCGGAACTTCCTTTTCTAAGTCGGAAAACACGCAATAATCATGTCCTTTTAGTCATGAGTCTCACCGAACATGCTTAACTCTGTCCTTACTTGCAAGCCAATTCAGTACTGGGGCTATTATCTTCAAATGAATGAAGAAGCTTCAGCAAATTTCTTCCGACTCGCGTGTTGAAGTGCAAATCCCGACGAGTTGAGCAGTGAAATCGATAACCTTGACATACAATTGATTAAAAATAAGATTTCGTCGAAATGCAGATCCCACGCATTAAAAGTCAAGGATGCTCTGTGCGGAACGCGGTTATTATCTGTCTCATCTGATACAAAGAAAGATGTTAAGTTTGAAAACAAAGTAATTCTCACTCGAGATGTATCCATAAACCCACATTTAATTATTAGGGGTTGTAAATGTCGACTTGGATTTATATTCGAGCTGTCGAGGGCATTTGTCTTAGTTCTGAGAAGATATGCAGAGGTCTTAATATCGCCACACACACACACACACATCACACACTAACTAAAAACAGAAAGTCCAAATAAAAACAGTTCTGAGAAAAGAAGAAAACAAATTCTAGTCACCAGCTAAGCTTACTACGTGGGTTACTGAAGTTATTCAACCGTCACGCACAAAGAAACGACTTCCGTCAACTTCACCAGTTGTGGTCTATCGTCGCATTCTGGTCTAGAAAAACTAAAAAACTCATACCTCTAAAATTTTAAATTGGTGTTACCATTTGTAAGCCGACGATTTAATCTTGTCACTGTTCAGTTTGGGCTCTTAAGTCTAGTAACTAGGTATTGGTGAATACAAATTGTAGCTTAAGATATCAACAGTTTTGAAGAATATAAAGGTTTCGAAATTTTTTTTATTTTTTTTGGATCTGGTTGGGGGTTGTAAGGGAAACTTTCCGTTTTTGTTTATATACTTTCAAATCAGTGTTAACACGCTCTATTGTAAGTACTAATTCATCAAAAGGTTCAATGGCTGGTTTGTGATTGTGGTTTTTTGGTACAAGATCCCCTTGAAGAAAGGACAATCTATTCCAGATCACCAAACGTTTGAAAAAATAAAGTTGAGTTTCGTAGTGGAAGAGCAGAAATTGTCTGGAAAACTTGAAAGTAAGTTTTTAATTAACGTCGTACTAGAGCAACACAGCGGGCTATTGACAACGGTCGTGGATCAATCCCCTAAGGCAGGGATTCCCAACCGGTGATACGCGGCAACGTTTCAGGTGGTACACAAGGATGATATGAGCCACCCAAATGTTCTACGAAGTTAGTTCAATTTTTTAGCAGGTACAACCACGTTATAGGAAAAATGGGATTATATGAAATCAATTTGGGATTAACGTTTTTATTACATTGTAATAAATAACGCCAACGGTAACAAATTATTTAAAGAGAAACTTTGTTGCTGATTATCCATTTCTATTCAATGGCTATCTCGGCGAAATTAAGTTGATACCTGTCCCTGTATTATCCCATTTGTTACTAGTTACTTGTGTAAGAGTGTTTTTTTTTTAACTTTTGTATATAAAAAATAAATATAGAAACAGTAAGTGTTAAAGAGGACTTAAGAGTGAAGTTAAGCTCCATTGCTCATGATATTGATATTTTAATAAAGAACAAACAACAAGTTTCGCACTAAAAATTTATTTTTGATTATGTTAATCTTTGTTTGCTTAGTTTGTACTAATTATTTAAAATTATTTGTTTTTAGACCTGTGAGTAAAAATTAAAACTGTAATTTTCAATAATCGTTTTATTTTTTCTTTTATTAGAACATCATTAATACGAAATACAAGTGCATTAATCATAAAATATGAAGCTTTCTTAGTATTTTAATTAAAATAGAACAAGCCATTGGGCACTTTTCTGACATTAGATGTATGTTCCTAAAAAAATATGGAACTGGTGGTACGCAAAAAAATTCTAAAAATTTCAAGTAGTACGCAGTTACTAAAAGGTTGGAAACCCGTGCCCTGAGAGAAATATCGAGGACAACACCTCGTAATTTGAACCACGATCAGGTGACGAGGCAACACCTGAACTGACACCCCAGTCTCCAAACTTCCACACCAACCCAACCACTCTAGGCCACGACAGATTTAAGGTGCACCATACGCTTACAAACATCCATGCACTGACCCGGATTCAAACTAGGAACAATCCGATCTAGAGGTCAACACCTCAACCACCAGACCGGGGTTGATCGGCAGGAAAAATTGAAAGTTTGGTGTATTGGCTCAAGTAATAATAGAAAACACAGTGAAGGTCTCGATCTGTTTGTCTGCTCGATGCCCCTAAGGGCTTACGCCCTTGGGCGGAGGTCCGACTTATCTGGCCCTGGATTGCACGAAAAATGAAACATGTAATTTATTTTACACCAAGGACAACTTATTCGCGATTCGTTCTCTTAATCTTACTCTCCACAATGCTAAAAGTACATCGAATTGAATGGTTCCACGACTCATGTCTATTGAGATTTATCTTGTTGGACTTCCAAATGGAATTTATTCTGAATGGGAGCTATAAATGTAATAAACTGCGTCTTTTGTCTTGCCGAACAATGGCCACACAGGAACTGAGCTGGATAGTCATTGAAAGGGTGCAAACGCGCGTTTGTTCGTCTCGCATTAGTATCATTTCCGATTGTCGTAGTTTCTAAAAGTGTAGAGCACTTGTGCGTACGACCCGAAAAGAAATGAAGGTTGTGTATTTCAGCCGATGAATATATTTGCATGGTGACAGATGTTTCAAATTCTGCTACTTGTAATGTATCGTCTTTTTTGCACGAGAGCAGTGTCGTTTCTGTCTTTATTTTCAAAAGAGGTCTACCCATAGAAATTGAACAGTCTGGGGCAGGATCGTGAACCTGGCGGTCAAAAAGTGTTCTCTCGTAGATTTAGATTTTTTATATACTCACGTGCTACTCGCTTTGAAAAGAAAGAAGTTATTTCCAGCAATGGTTAACAGTGACAACAAACCTTAGAATTTTTACATTTCTTCAAAATATTGTTGATTAATCCGATTAATGGCAATGGATGTGAATTCATTTCATTTTTCCAAAGAGTTAATATTAAATAACAAAAGGTCAGTACAGAACTTTTTCAGATAAGTTCAACTACTTGAAAAATTTATTTTCTTTTTTCCAACTTGTTTGTGTATTGTTACGTATATATGCAAAGTAAAAATGTAGAAATTTTAGTATAGATTCAATTAAAACCATTGAATCGAAATGAAACTAAAAGGCAAATTTAGGTAATAAATGATTGTATTACTTATTTAAAATGAAATCAAAATAAGTCTTACTGCAGTCGCAGTAACCTACTTCTTTTAAATTTGATCAAACCATGAAATCCAAATAGGCTACGAGATTCTTTTTCCGTCTAGCTAAATCATACAGGAAATATAAATGTAAGATGAGTAGTGGTAACCTTTTTATGTGCCCAGGATCACGTGATCAAAGCCAGTAGTAACGTGACCCTTTACACTACTTTTGTGAGCTGGGTGTAACCGAACATTCGTCATCTGATTAGTTCGTGGGACGGGAGTAGACATCCATTCATTGATTCATCACCTGATTAGTCCACGTGACATGTTAGACTGGCGAATTCGTCAATTTTGTTGCCACGCTTGACATGTGCATTCAAGCACCTAAACCGTCCTTCGATATTAAATCGCCGCTTGTAGCGATAAAATGCCAAATCAGCCAACCGTCAATTTTTCACCGAGCATTCATGTGACTACTAGTCAACATGTTGGTTACACTTTTTGAAGCTCCTCTCAATAGCGTACTTCCTGTACATATTTCGGACGTTTCCAATGAATACTCCAAAGAATTGATACCTAATTTTTTAATTGTTGATTGATAAACGCCAAACTTTTCCAAAATGGCGTTAACTACATTATAAAGTAACCAGAAATAAATCGTGCGAGAGCCCACTTAGGTACTAGAAAGTAAAATCTCTGTTTTCTGTCTGTGGTCTGTCTTCTCTGAAAATCCCTCTTCGAATAGAAACTTAATCAAGATATGAAGTGGAAATTTCCGATTGAGAAGTGAAAAATGTCTCAGACTTGCATTTGTGTTTCTGAAAAATACACTTTTTGAGCTATGTCACCTTTCTTGGTTTGTCGTTTTAATGTCATTTTTTGCTAAAGTTAGCCCAATTATAGATCGTTATTTTTTCTTGTGAACGTGAGATGGGTTTGAAGGTACATTTCTAACCACTATCATCGAATCCTGTTGGAAAGTCTTACGTATCTGACACGAGGTCTTGATTCACAAAATAAGGTAAGACTGATGTTGGCAAACTATGATATTTCGCCAGCTTTGACGTCATATTGTTTTTTATAGAATTCGGTCTAGCATTCCATGTGAATGAAAATATAATACGGAGAGAGAAATGTAACACGCGATTACTGAATTATGTGCAGTTGAAATTTGGAATTTCAGTTTTTATATCGACGCAAAATGCGACGAACTTCGTGTGTTTGGGTGAAAAGACACTTTGTTATTGAAATTTTTTATGTGGTTTCACTTTCAACTCTCCTGTCATTTCCGTTCCATAAACTACAGTGTTGAAACTTGAGAAATGTTGGAATTCCCGTAGGTATTAACGATTTATGAGAGAATAGTTCAAAAACAACAGTTTTCTTTTTTATCGGTAAGGAAATTGTTTTTAAAACAAGCCTTTGAAATTTTGGTGTGTACCTATGCGTGAAATAATAAATATTTTAAAATAAATACCAGCCAAGCGGATCTTACGAGCTATACTATACATCAGTCTATGGGGGTTCATATCATCCATTTATCACTAGATAATTATACCGATAAATATTTTCCTTAAACATAAATTACAGTGCTGTGTGGATATTGTGAAGGATCTTTTTGTTTGAAAGTATAGGCAATGCTGAAAAGGTAGGTCCTGGTCTAATTAGACCTTGCGTGCTAATAAATGATATAAGAAAATGAACCACAAACCAATCTTGATTAATGTACAAAAGTATAATTCATTTATAATAAATTCATTAATAATATAGTTCTTTAATTTTTTTTCAAGCGTCGATAAAAGTTAGACTAATTTTAGAGTTCTAAAGATACTCCGATTTTACAACTTCCCCTTAACTCAACAGATTCTGGGTTCGAATCGTGGTTTTCGCATGATTTGTTGATGTTCAGAATTCACTTTAAGCCGTTGGTCATGGATGAATCGAGCCGTAGAGAACGTAGAGCGACAATTCAAACCTAGTGATTGGTTTATTTCGATTGTCCGTTTTGTCATAAACCCGAAATTTGTTTCTTAAAGCCTTAGTTAACTTGTTTCTATCCAGTTATTCGTTACAAAAGCTTGATTTATAATGAGAAAATACTAATATAAGTTATCTGGATTTCTTGTAATGACAGTTTGGTTTTTCTACGATTATTTTGTGCTTCCAAAGGCTATAATTAGACCGTGACGTACGGCTTAAACTTGTGATGCATTTCCAAGCCAACTAAATTCACAAAGCCATATGTGAATGTTTTGTTACCCAATGACCATAATGTAATCCCAATCCTTTGCTTATCACCTAGCCATTCCTTTATATAATGCTTGGAAGTTGCTACACTCAGGATTAGGCTTATTAATCATTGAATGTATAAAGCTCTTTAGTGGCTCTTGTATTGACGATTTTTCCATGAGAACTGAATCTATAATCGTGTTCCATTAGGCCGTTATGTAACAATTAAATCCCGCTTTCATAGTTCAAATCTAACCTACCCATTTTTACAGACACCTATTGATCGGAAAACATGCTCCCTTACGTTCAACGAACAGTAAATATACAATTTTGTATTTTTACTGTTCGACACATTTTGACTGAATGTAGAGCTTTTAGGACAGGTGCACACATCCGGTTTTCCAATTTGCGACGCCACTGCGGCACCGAAGCCCAACTATGCACACATAAACGTGAAATGACGCACGAACTCATTTCGCGCTATTTGCGATAAATATTCTATTGAAGAAAACGTGTTTATTTCGCATACTTGGTGTAAAAAAAGTATATTTTGATGCCAAATAGATGTTACTGGATGCAACCATTTATTGATTATTATTTATATTCCATTTGTTTATGAAAACAATGTACTTCAGAACGGAGACTCATGTGCGGCGACGGTGCGGCACCGTGGGGAACTGCGGTACAAATTGCACGCAACTTGGACGTGCGTCGTCCCAGCGGCGCTGGAAGCATGTGTGCTCTGCTTCATTGGATCTAATGTATCTCAGACCGCACTTGCGTTGCGGCAGCGGCGCCGCACGTTGTAAAACCGGATGTGTGCACCGGGCCTTAAATAACCATAGAGAAATCTGATTTCGGAGTTTCAAATCCAACCCTAAAAGACCTTTAAAGAAATTCTCACAATAAAAATTTGTTTTCGGTTTTGTGAATTTGATTTAGATTTTAAACATTGATTAGTTTCATTACAAAATTATGAATAAAAAAACCAGTCTTTATTTTGTCTGGAGTTTCCTTTTTGCGTCTGGCGCAGCTTGGTCATATGTGGCCCCTTGCGCCATTAAAACTCAACCAACCAGATCTAACTGCTTCTGCGCACGTCTCGCCTTATGCCCTCGCCTCTGTCCATCCCCTTAGAAGGCTTGAATACTTCCAATTAGATTTAATTAAACTTTATCAGTAATCTTCAGGATTGCGTTATCCAGAGCATGACGAACCGAAGCGCACAAATATGAGTAAGGAGCGTTTTTTTTTTTAACTGTTACATACTCTGATGCAATTCCTTGGCCTTTGTCTCGTCGCTATCTCTCCCGTTTTAATCTCTCTTAATCGGCTACCATCTAGTCAACAAGAAACCAGGACAAGAATCTGTTCCTCGATTGCGTTGAGTTACATAATGGCTCGTTCCGTTCTTTTTTTGCCTGAAAATCAACACTAATCTCCGGGAATTTTTTTGTTTTCCTGGAAAAGGTGGAGGCAGCATATTTTACTTTCATTTTGTTTGACCTTGCGGGTGCCGGAGTATACAAGGACGGATCGCTAGATTTTTAAGGACGGGACATGAACGCAAAATGAACGGACTTCCTGTGCCATTGACGTCGAGGTAGATTGTGTTTTTGATGGTGATGGAAGATTTACTTGGAAGCCAGCGTCACATGATGCGGCTTTTGTTTACCTGTGACGTCGAGTTGTTGCGGTAAATCGCGACCTCCCTCCTTGAGAGCGCAACAAAAGGTTTCGTATGGAATATTTCGCTGCCACAGGATGTGGTGTCTCAATAAATTGATTTTTATATGGCTTTGTTCGGCTATTTCAATCTGTGCAATACAAGCACGTGTGTGATTCGCTTTCCATTTCTTAAAAATTGAATGGGTTTGACTTTTTCCGTTTGTCTTTCTTGTCAACTTGCCCTTGTGAAAAAGCTTTTGTTGAAATTTTAAAACACTGGATGCTCTGATGTCCTGATTCCCCAGTGAATGGGCACGATAATCTAAGACACGATAGTTCAAAATGTTATTGCAAGTATTTTATTCTAGGCTTCAATATACAAAATTATATACACGCAATACGCTCCCTAACACAAGTTTTCAGTCGCTTATCAGTTTCGCAAATAATATCTCCATATGTATATCCCTAGAAAATTCAAGATCCCGACTGATGTAGTGTTAACCCTTAATGGGTTTGCCCCCTGCGGTATCAATCTGCGAGTTGTTGGTTGCGTAAGTTCGATTCCTGTAGCTTATCCTGGGTGTATTCTTCTATTCTGTGTCTGAAAGCTTTCTTTGAGTTCGTATGTCCGTTACTTGACTTCCTGTGTATTGCATTTAACATGGCTTAGCCAAATATGTCCTTTACGACTTACGAATCCAATCTTCGATTACAGAACGGACGTATCGATTCCGGAGTACCTGACTAAAAGAAACTATCCTCCACGTCGTAATTAATGAGAATTTTATAGATTGTAAATAAATTGTGAAGTAGAAAGTTAAAGGATGCCATAAAGCACAAAAAGTGGGTAATAATTTGCGGGGGAAAGATACAAAATATTTTAATTGATGTAGTTAGTCCAGAACAGATTAGCCCGACTATTGTGTCGACAAACGACTTTTTCCATCCCAGAATCTTCCAATTTATCGCCAAATTGTTTTCCAAAGCCATAAATAGAAACATCAGGTTAAAATCAACAAATTTACACGAAAAAGAATAAAATGCTTGTAGTTCTCAAACTTGAAAATTTTTTACGTACCCCCAATTTAAATTTTGAGAAAAATAGAATTTGATGTGTAAGTCTCTTGGAAGACTTTTTTCGCGATATCAAAAATCATACTAGAGCTTTAAAATTAAAGAATATTATGGGTGATTATTGTTTGTCCCGAGGTTGAATGAATGAAACATTTAGCAACACTGTTTACTTACAGGCTGCTGAATCTGTCCTGCTGATAGCGTGGGTGTTTTTTTAAGCCTCTTAGTGTCATTCTAGCAGCCATATGCAAGCTAGATATATAACTTAAAGATGCAATTCTTAACACAAGGCAAAGTATATGACCAGCGCGGTATGGGATCAACTTATGGAGAAATATGTCATCCCACCACCGAAACGGGGCCCCTCAGTTCGAAATCTGATCCAGCCATTTATCTTCGTGTACACGGCTGGTGCATGCTAAAGGTGTTGTGGCCTGAAATGCCCTCACGTTTGCGTGGTGTGGAAGTTAGGTGAGCGGAGTGCCAGCATAGATGTAGTTCTCGTCATGTGACTGGTTCAAAATTACGAGGTATTGTCCTCGGATCCTGCCCATCAGAATGGATTCCGGACCATCGCTAACAGCCCGTTGTGCTGCTTCAGTGCGACATTAACTACCCACCACCAATACTCCCAAAGTGAAGATTTAGGAAAAGAACCTTTATGATCTCTGAATACAGTAAACTCGATTATCCAGATAATCCGCAAAATGGCTAAAAAAAGGCACAAATCAACACGAAAATGTGTTTTGAAGAATTTTTTTACAGTGTGTGTAATGTGCATATCTATGCAATTAGGAATTAATAAACAGTAAATTTTTGTACTTAAAACTTTGTTTAGTTGCTTATTCACACAAAAAAAATTAGTTAATTTTTTTTTGTGTTAAAACATTTCTTTTATTTGAAATTGAAGTTTGTTCGACAACATTTTCTCACAAAGTGACCGCAGATAAGCCGCAAAACGTATAATCCTCCCTCGAATAATCGGGAGTTTACTGTACCTACATTACAACCGGCTAGCTAATATATATTTTAAACTCTACGATCACTGTCCGAACCCCGAATCAAAAGCAGGGTGATGAATTTATATTTATTTTCCTAATTTATTTAAGTTGAGTTGAAAAATGCAGTTCAGCTAAGAAGTTTGATACTTAATTACCTTTTTAAGGGGAGCTCTGAGTTTTGCGTGCTAGTAAGAGTTGGCGTGCTTCGTTTGGCAAGCATGCAAAGAACTTCTCAACCCTGCTGCACTCAAAATGACCAGCTATTGAGCTATACTTGATCGATGAACGGTGGTTCCGGTCTTCAATTTCGGATTTGTCATTTCTCTCTCCAGCATATTCCGCTTATTTCTTTTCTCTCTGCGGATTTACGTGCTCTACTTCTGGCAGGGCCTGACCGTAGTGGAATCGACCCTATTGTCAACTTCGTCCTTGACATGAGGCTTATCCTCCAGCATTGTTTTCGATCATTTCGTATGTAGACGATCAAAAAGGAAAGCTTGTTTCCGACATGTGTTTCTGTCAATTCTTTGTATCTTAGTTTTGTTATTGTGCCTTTCCCACTTTCACGTCGTTAATGGCATGATGCATTACATACACGTACGTGACGGCTTTGTGAGACACATTTCAGGTTGCGTTACGGAAAAAGGCTTCGAAGTGCAAATACCTTTAAGTAGATGCGGAAGTATGTGAATTTTTAAGGTATGAGAAAACATGCCATACATGACAGTTTTTTTAGTTTTTTATCGGAAATTACGATCTGAAAGTTCCGAAAATTGCATGATGATCAACTTTTAATTGCATCGATTTTTTATGTATTAACCAATTTAAAAAATAATTGTACCATAAGGAAGAGTGTAATGTAATGTATTCAGTGATGTTCTCAAAGTTAAAAAATAATGGCATTTGCTGTAGATATAACGGTTTTAACAAAAAGTAGCGAAAATATCCAAAGATTCCGAATTTTGTATGACCAACTTTTGATTGCATCCAATTTAATTATTAACCGATTTCAAAAATAATAGTACCGTAAGAAAAAATATATTCTGAGGTATACTGCGATATTTTAAAAATTAAAATCTTATAGTAATAAGATATAGTTACGGTAGTTTTAAAAAAAAATAACAAAAATGTCCCGAATTTCAAAAAAATATCATCAAGAACCAAATTGAACTTTAAAAAAAAAACTCGACGAGCTGCAAAAATTTACGTTGAGAGGTACTCTTTAAAAAAAACTCACGGCTGAAGACTGAAAATTTGTATGTGTTTTGCTCACTCGCGGAAGAAATTTCGCTTTTTCAGATTTTACACTTAATAAACCCTAAACTAATAGCCGCATCGGAAAAACATCTTAATAATTGTCCAGGGAATACGATGAAGAACAAAGCATGTTAATTTCGTTTTTTTCCGATCAGTACTTTCTGGGGAAACCGCAAGAATCGAGCTAAACAACACAGTTTTCAATCCTTTGGCGGCGATGGTAACTTTTTTTTGAGATAGAGAGATAACCATTTGTGTTTGAGAAGTTTAACTTTTATAAGTGGCAACATAGTTGGTTGCTCAGTTAAAACCGCGAGTTCTATTTTAGTTTTTATTTGTATGATCTTCTGGTCTTATTTCCCTTGTGACATTTTCCCTTTCATCCTGTTATAATAAATGTGTTGTGTTTCATCGGCCTCTTTCTTAATTTATTCTAAACAATTGTAAAATAAAAAAACGATTAATCCTTTGCAGAAGCGAAATACTGAATCACGGTCGCGTCAAACCCAATTGCAATCAGATCCAACATAATCTAGAAGGTCATTCGTTTAATGACTCGACGTGTGCTAATTAACATTAAAAGCTTCTCAACAGGAATTCAAAACAAACACTGAATAATGTTGCGAAGAGAAACATAATGCTCTGAGCAAACAAGTAAATAAAAGGTACGCAACCCAAAATTCGGTATTTTAGGGCGAACTACAATAACTACGTTTCTTTACATCAGCAAAGGAACTTAAAGATGACATCACCCTCCAAATAGTTACAAAAGAAACTTATTTACTCTTCCACCTCAACCGACTTGACTCGTTTGTGTGGTTCTCCTGTTACAATATATTTATTAGTTTCCAACTCTTTCAAATTTCTTATGCTCCGGGTTATAAAAACCGTTGCCTAACAACTCCAAACTAGACCTTTCGTCCACGCGATGCCAGTCTCTGTGTTAAGGGGTCAAGGAAAACGAGATCCTTGGAAAACGTTCTGGGAGAGAAATCTTCGTTCATCTCCCCCGCCGGTTTCGCCATTGTGTTGCAAACTCTCGTTTTCCAAACAGACCGACCGTTTACATTACGGATACCGTTTGTTGCGGGCTGATCTGGTAACCTTTCCTTCTTTCTCCTCTCGGAACGGAAGGGGAAACCTTATCTCGCGTTTCATTTTCAGATTGAAAGCGATACCTGTGTTTTACTCGCTCTGCCGAATCGGTGTCGGGAAGATGCGATTACAGGCTTGTTTCTTTATGGAGAAGGATAGGTGTAAGCTGCTTCGTATCTGTTGTTTTCGTCGTTTCCAAGTGTGAGTGGCGACAATGGAGCTAGCTTGGGGAATTGATTGAGAGCTGAAGAGGTCCGAGTTATTTTTTTTTCTTGGGGATTTTTGCACTGAGTGTTTGTGTTCGACATCCCCAGGAAACAGGAGAATATTAATAGACAGACTGGTGCACTTGAAATGTTGTTGTTGTTGTCGTGCGGGCCATATATGGCCCAATTGGGGGTGCCATTGGCCCGGAGGGTTGGAGAGTTCTTCATGCATGACACGTCCGTTTTACAGGAAGGTCCATTTCACACATCCATTCACTCACACATATCGTAATTTAGATCCCCATCAGAGGCCGATAACCCCCTGATCAGGTATACCCAGAGGTATTGATTTGGTATGGGAACATGGGGGACTTTGTGACCACAACCTATTTAACGTGCCCCACCACCATTAGCGAACACGACGGTCTTTAGCCAGGTCCAAACGCCGATCTCGGAACCATCAGAATTGCAGGCTCCGCCGAGGACAGAACCCACGACCCTTCCGATGCGAGCCCGACGCTCTACTGACTGAGCTACCGCGGCTCTATAACTAGAAATGCATTTCTTGATTAATTATTGGACCTTGAAGTTTTTGAATGCCCGGCTACTGACCTCTTTGTCATCACAACAGGGGAACTAGCGTTAGGAAGGCGTTGATACTCCTAACATGAGTGTGTGCGCAGTTGGGCCAGATCTGGCCCTTGCGCAGTAAAAAACCACCAAACCTAACAGGCGTGTGACACTCTAAAGGCGGCTTCTTTGACTAAGACGACGTGAAGCAGTCATATTCAAGAATTTCCTAATTGGGGATCATTAAACTCTTTTTTTTTATCCAGTGATCAACTGTCCATAATTAACCCTAGTAGTACTATTACAGCACTCCATTTGACATTACTTCGGTCATAAAGTTCTTGGCACTTGACACAAACCCTCTTTATCCGACGTTACACTGACATTGCGATCGCCTCAATCTCAAGCCTCTTGAGAACACTCAAAATTTCATCGACAGGTGGTTTTCAGCTAAAAAGCAGTCTGGAAAAGCCAGAGACGATTTAGATTTGAGAGAGCGAGAAACCTTTCTTGTCCCAAAATATCTGCAAAGCTGTAGGATGTTAGAATAAATGTTGTGGTGAAACCGAAAGATCTCCGTTCTTTTACGCTACTCTTTCTTACTGCCATCACTATATTGTGCAGGGGCTATCATCAACATTCATGCACCTACAAACCAAAATTCAAACACTGGGTGGCAGACAAACTCTTACCGAAACACCGGAAGGCCGACAAGGACCAAAGAACTGTATGGCAGACCAGACGCTATGGTATGGTTGTAGTATCGTGGCTGTGGGGTATGGTGATATTATCGTGGCTGTGGCCTCTATGTCAATAGGCCAACCGGGACAATCACCAACATCCATGCCCTTACAATCCCGGATTCGAATACGTGGCTACTGTGTGTGAGGCAAACGATATCAAAGTGGGATTTTTGAAGAGTTAAATATTCGACTTTCTTTTTTCGTACGGGTATACACAACACCAGATAGATATAAACATGTCTAAATTCCAAAACTAGTTTCGAAAGAAAAGGATAAAATATATTTTTTTTTACATTCAAATTTGACTAATTTGTATTTTAATGGAATCGGCTGTCGCGGTATCTTTGTGACTGTTGGAATCTTAGTTTCGCAACAGGATGTGACGCAAATTTACGACTGCCAACACTCAAATCAAGTGTGAAATCTTCGGTCTGTCGCGTATATAATCAATCACCATAAGTCATTGCTGGCTGAGAGAATTTTCTCCCATGAAGGACTGTCATTTTTACCGTCCGTGTGTTTTTTAAATTTTAAATATATTTTTAGAGGTAAAAAATTTTTGTGTATTTATTTAATAATTGAATGACTTATAACTATAATATATATATATATATATATATATATATATATATCAAAGCGAGAGAACGACCTACTTAATATAATAATTTCCCATGTTTTATTCAGTTAGTCTCATTATTTCAGTCATTCAGTTTAACCTTGACAATGCAACTTCAGCAATCAGTTTGCGAAACCATTATCTCACCATCGATCTTCTTACGAAATAGACGGAGGATGTGAGCGCATCTTCCAGTTGCTCGGAAGTGATTGTGGGGAAATGCATGAATCCTAATGTGTGACAAATTATTAGTTTACCATCCCTGCAACTCTGTTGTTCAAGCTCTGAACCTTATGGATGAGTTGGGAATGCGTGGGTGGGAAATTATTATTGGGTTGAAGTGATTATCCAGCGTGATTAAAAACACTAGTCTGGGGCTTCGATAGCCAATCGGCCCCAGTCCATTCGTAAGCCCATGTGACTTTTGAGGTCTTGAGCCTGCGACTCAGCCCAACATGCTCTGTCTGTTTCATTAGAAGTTCGATGTTTCTCACCTTCTGGGTATAAAGCTAATATTTGCTTCCAATGTGTGCTGGACTCGAGCCTCAATTTATGTGTAATTGCCTGAGAGGGTTTTTTTTTTATTTATTATGCTGCGCCAGATACAACTGTGGGAAAATAGTCCCGTCGGTTCCCATCACACGCGCGGATGTATACATTATCGGTGACACGCCGCATCACATTGTAACTAATCAGATATTGAATGTAAGCCGCGGAAGCAAGAGCTTCGCGATTTAACTAACTGAGCTATGACGAACTCTAATGAATGGTTTATTGACGTTGATGTTTCTTCCTTTTTGTTTTAACTGTTTTATTTTGTCCCATGTCACTTTTAAATAACAAAGTATCCTTATCTTAACTTGCAGTTATCTATTTGATCCCATACAGCATATACAATGTCATGTATTAGACGTACACGATGAAAGTTTTACTGACGGGAGTGAGATACCTACACACCTCCTACACCTTCGCAGGTTGCTAACGCAGTGGACATACCCACTGAGCCACGACGACCCTCCTCAATTTTAGGAAATGATTCAAATCCGTCTTAGGCCCCATGCGCAAATCCGGTTTTTCAACTTACGGCGCCACTGTGGCAACACAAGTGCGGTCTGGGATAGATTAGATCCAATAGAGAAATGCACACATACCTCCGGCGACGCACGTCCAACTTACGTGCAATTTGTACCGCGGTTCCCCACACAGCCGCACACGTTTCTCCGGTCTTAAGTACCTTGTTTTCATAAATAAATGTTGTTCATAAATAATGTTAAATACCTTGTTTTCAAAAATATTAAAAAAGGAAGTGTCTGTTTGTCTGTTTCGCGGCCGCAAAATCCAGACGATCTATGGCACTTACAGCAATGAGATTTTGCACACAAGTAGTCCGAATTTTTTGCAATTTTTGGGTCTCGACGAATTTTAAAATTCAATCTGGAATATTTTTAAATGAATTTTATCGTTTTATTCTATATCGGTTTTTCAAACGCGGAGAACTTTTTCTACTTCTGCGAGCTTGCAGTCAAGGTTTGGAATCATGCCAAGTTTTTTTCATCCACAAAACGCGGATAAAATATTTTGTTCGTTTCCGCTTTGTTTTTGCGCGATTGATTTCCCAGCCAGACGATAAATCTTTAAACTGAAGTCAAAGTTCTTTTTTCTATCTCCTAGACCAGTGGTTCCCAACCTTTTAGTAATTTTGTACCACTTGAAATTTTTGGCGTACCACCAGTTCTATATTTTTTAGGAACATCTATCTAATGTCAGAAAAGTGACCAATGGCTTGTTCTATTTTAATTCAAATAATAAGAAAGCTTCATATTTTATGATAATGCACTTGGATTTCGTATTAATAGTGTTTTAATAAAGGAAAAAATAAAACGATTATTGAAAATTACAGTTTTAATTTTTACTCACAGATCAAAACACAAATAATTTTAAATAATAAGTACAAACTAAGCATACAAAGATTAACATAATCAAAAATCGATTTTTAGTGCGAAACTTCTTGTTGTTTGTCCTTTATTAAAATATTAATATCAGGATCAATGGAGCTTAACTTCACTCTTAAGTCCTCTTCAACACTTACTCTGTTCCTATATTTATATTTTTTATACACAAAAGTTCAGAAAAACCACTCTTACACAAGTAGCTAGTAACAAATGGCATAAGACAAGGAGAGATATAGACTTAATTTCGCCGAGATAGCCATTAAATAGAAATACATAATCAGTAACAAAGTTTCTCTTTAAATAATGTGCTACTGTAAACGTTATTTATTACAATGTAATAAAAACGTCAATCCCAAAGTGTTTTCATGTAATACCATTTTTCCTATAACGTGGTAGTACATACTAAAAAGTCGAACAAACTTCGTAGAATATTTGGGTCGCTCGTATCATCATTGCGTACCACCTGAAACGTGACCGCGTACCGCCGGTTGTTAATCCCTGTCCCAGACCGTTAAAAATATAGTAAACCTTTCAACGGATTTGAAATTGTGGAAAAATTTACACCAGCTTAACACCACGGGCACGTGCAACGCCGGGCTAGCCACGTAGTGTCTAGTAATTAATAAATTGATGTATCCAGTAACACGCGTCTATTTTGTTTCAAAATGTGTTTTGTGCACCAAGTAAGCAAAATAAACACGTTTTCTTCGATAGACATCCATCGGAAATGAGCTCTTTCGTCATTTCACTGTTATGTGTGTATAGTTGGGTTTATCGCGGCACGTTGAAAGATCGGATATGTGCACCGGGGCTTAACGTACTGATCCGAGTGGTGTGCTAAAAGGTAAAGTACAACAAAAAAATATTATCTATTTGGCTCAAGAATTTATACTTTTTGCATTTGAATTTTGCTCTTGAAAGAGAGATCTGGGTCTCCTTCAGGTGTGGGTGCTATAAAAAAAGGAAATAATATGTTCTACTCAAAACGACAGGTGATCGCGCGCAAAAGATACCTCGCCTCAGATCTAGAATTCCGAAGTCTTATCTCGCTACTGACCATTAGTCATAGATGCCAAGCACTCCTTTAAACTATCTGGACTGATAGGATGTATAGATACATCGAGATTTACGTCTTTTGGTCAGTGGAAAAATTACCGGTGTTGATTCCTGACCCCAGTTGTCGCTATGGACATTGCACTGTCTATATTTTCCTTACCCTCATTGTGTAACAAAACGGTGTGAAGCTATTGCCAGAATACGCGTTTATGAGATGATGTCATAGCATTCACATCACACGTTCTTTGTTTGATTGGAACAAAGAGAGCTTGATTATCCCGTCGCATGGTGGGGCTATACACATGTGAATGAAGTGCACGAATATACCATATGTGCGTGCGTGTCTATCATTGTCAAATGTAAAATATATAGTATATTCTAATTTCCATACTCTAAATCTCAAAATGGCCGACGGTGTTCAAGTGTCGAGTTTTTGTTCTATGTCGTGCTGATGGCTTTATTCCCCCTTTTATGTTCTAGTATTCAAATCGCCTTTCCAAACTTTCGCTACGTTCTTATGTCTGCACTTCGACGCTCCATTCATATACTACTGCCGAGGTGTGATACTTTTGCCAGATTCGTTTCTTTAAAAATTCGATTGAGCTGAGAGAAATTTAACTTTTTGGGTGATTACGGTTCTGCGTGCAACTCAACACTACTAAATTAATATCTATCCAATTATTTTATTTTAACATCCTGTCACCCCTCTCTTGTCAAAACCATCTGGTATCAAAACCACATAGGCACACATTTTCTCCATAATACTACTTAACCCTGTATTAGCATGATCTAAGGCTGCGATGGTCTGATTGCCTATTGTAGCAAAGTGATGCATTGAGTTTGAAATAGTCTACTAGAATAAATCAAGACAAACTGGAAACTGAGTTTTGTTGTATGTGTTCAATAAAACGGTTTTCTTCAGCTGTTTTGATTCACAGTATAAAAATTTAAAGAATCGGAGAAGTTGCGCTGGTAATCAAGCATATTTGGTTGAAATAATTTCGGATAGGGGACTGATTTCCAGCAGCTATTATATCGAATTACCTTAATGTTAAACAATTATAGCCTTTGATGACATCCTATAGACATGTCTTAACTAAACCTCGATTGACTAATTCAAACTAGCTTGAGATTGCTTTTTGACGCTCAAATTACTTCGGAGGAGGGCTTGAACCTCTACGACTCTGAGCGTCCTAGCTAATAACAAGAGAAAACCCATAGAATTACAGGATTAAAGTTAAGTAATGTAAAACAGAATATATAATGGACGCTTTGACCACAAAACAGATTTGAACATCAATTTCCAACATGTATGCCAAGGCTAGTAATTATTTACTAACATCTTGCCCAAAAGCCGTATTCCATTTTATATCTGACGAAGTGTGTATTGATCTTATTGAAATTCAACGAGGTGCGATAATCATTACCTGTATTGTACGTGCTACGGTTATGCCACCGTTGACCTTGGCCTGACTTTGAAAGAAAAACTGACGTGGTTGGCGTTGTCGTTGCTAATTGACGGTTCATCAATCAGGTGGTTCTCTTGAAGAAAAATTGATCTTACGTCAGTTTATCATGGAAGTATTTAGAAAAGCTGCTTGTGTAATGTATGGCAAGTTCACGACCGCGTGAGTTTTTTTGCGTGCTAAAAACGGAACGCGATATCCGAGCACTTTGGTCCTCCCCAGATCCGGCAAGAGTGTCGTAAACTCTTTCGCGTTATCTTTACTGGCTTAATAGAGTAAACTTTTCTTTTCGTTGTTTGCCGAAGGGCTTGAGGCCGTATACTCTCCCGGCGCTCTTGCACAATGTTGGTTACCTTGCGATTACGCGTTTTCCTTCAGCCGCGGTTTCATTTTGCGAAAGGTGGAGATAAAGAGGGGAAATGAAGGTGTGTGTGACCTGCGCGTTTCCACAGCTTGCAGCCAATTGCGTTTTCCTCTTTTGTATTTCCTCCGAAAAGGCGTGTTGTACGGTGGATTAAGTGAATTCTTTCTTTCGTGTGGCCGAGACTTCACGGTGGAAGGTCACGTGTCGGCTTTAGTACTGATTTTTCACCCCATTGTTACTAATTAATATTGCTTCCTTGTCATTGTATTTATGATGATTGTTTCTTTTACTCTCTAAAAGATGATGCTTCATGGTGTGCATTGAACTATTTGCTCTTCCAAGTAACAGTTTTCATACACAGGCACGTTTCTTATATCATTGCTACCATCATTGGCATAGACCTGACACGAAGAACTTTCTCTCTCTTTGATAAACATACACTACCCTACAATACTGGACCGGACAGCAAGATGTGAAGCTATAAGGGAAATAATACATGCTTTGATAGGGGGGGGGGGGTCCCCCACGTGCTGCAATGGCACTAGCAACCCTTCTGGGCATACTTTTAACAAGGTTTCGATACGCAGCTATGGGTATTTGTGTCCATTCCTGCTGCAAGAATGTCACTAACTCAGCTGTAGATTTCGGACGGGGTTCCCTAGTCCGTAAGCGTCGCTCTAACGCGTCGCACAAATGTTCCATGGGGTTTAGGTCGGGACTCTGAGCAGGCCAGGGAAGACGTTTTACATCGATATCTTGATACCGTTGCTTGACAGAGGCTGCATCATGACAGAGCGTTGTCGTCCTGGAAGTAACATTCGTCCATTCCATAAAGCTGCCAGAGCATAGGAAGAACCTAATAGTCCAAAATGTTCATACAGGCCTCAGCGTTCAATTGACCAGGAACAACTTGCAAAGGTCCCAGGCCATACCACGAAAACCACCCCCAAACAAATATTCGGATTTTATGCAAATTCGCTGGCGTCCGGTCCATTATTGTAGGGTACTAGTGTACCTCGAGTCCTGTTTTGCCCTGAAAATAATCTTCGTTCCTTCAAAAGACCTCAAGTCCTCTTTTGCCCTGAAATTCTAGGTACCGAAACGTATGTACACCATCACAGCAAATTTTGTAGCATTGCTGAAAAAAGAAGGCAAACGTATTTCCCCTAGATGAACTGTACACAGAAATCCGTGCAAGATTTGAGGATCTCTTAAAACCTCTTGACATCTCCAAGGATGTCATTACGTCGCATAGACTGCTCAGCTTTAGATGGAGTATGAAATACTATTCTCTAATTCTACAATTAGGAAAATTTCCCTTTCAAGAAAATTCCGTGTTTCATTTTTTTTCTAAATTAATAAACTGAGACAATTTTTCGTCATATTGAATTCCATGAACTAATAAATGGTTCGATTTCAATTGTTTTACAACGCAAACATTTCAGAAGCAAAGGTAATGTTTGAAAAACCAAATCAGCAAAACGTTCTTATCTCTTTAATTTAATACATGTCTGAGCGTATTCACATTAGGGATGCGACATCGACAGCAAACATCGATGTTCAAAATTAAAACATCGATGTTGATAATACATCGACCCAAAAACATCGATGTTTTTAAAATTCAGTGTATTTAAACTCCCCCCCCCCCATTTCTTAAAACTGGTTTAGCAACTACTGATGCTACATCGACAGCAAAACATCGATGTTTTTAAAATTCAGTGTATTTAAACTTTTCCCCTCCATGTCTTAAAACTGGTTTAGCAACTAGTGATGCGACATCGACAGCATAACATCGATGTTTTGAAACATATATGTTCAAAATTAAAACATCGATGCTGATAATGCATCGCCCCCTAACCATCGATTTTTTTTTAATTCAGTGTATTTCAATTTTTCCCCATTTCATAAAACTGGTTTAGCAACTAGTGATGCGACATCGGCTCCAATGCATCGATGTTTTTATAAGACATCAATGTTTTGAAAACATCGACATCGATGTCGCATCTCTACTTTTCAGCTGCTGACTTTATTTGCTGATTATAAAAATTATGCTACTTTGTTAATTTTAACATTTTTATAACGATATTTTTTCATTTAAAAAAAACATCGACACGTATAAACATCGATGTTACAAAAACATCGATGTTTTTAAAAAAACATCGATGTTTTGAAAATATCGACATTGCATCCCGAATTCACATGCGTTCCCTAGCTTCGGCTAATCCGCTGTGGGTTATAAATACCTCGGTACGGAGGGGTCTGCTTCCCTTTCGAAGAAGAAGAAGCCTATTCACATTTCATGGAAAATATTGCCAGATAATGTACATGAAATTGATGAATAACAATGTATGAGTCAGGCAACCGAGAAAGGGGGCGACTGCTATTTCTTTCCCTATTTGAATTGAGATTTTATACGATTCGATTCTTCATCTATTGATCACTGAATCAATATTCATCGTTCATTCACTATTCATCAAGTATTAGAATAATGTCCTTGAGCATTGATTTGAAAGTGTCAGGCAACTTTCCAATTTAATACCCGGTCACTGAAAAAGTTACGTTCTTTCTAAATCGATGGAAATCGTATCTGAATTTCATAACCGGTTAGGAGTTTCTTGTTTCATTCTCATCCACACGCTCCAATTATGTTTGAATCGAAGCGAAATTTCTAACGCCCGTGCACGAACCCCAAATGGGCCACCGTTCTAGGGATGCGACATCGATGTCGATGTTTTTTAAAAAACCTCGATGTATTGGGATCGATGTTTTTGTAACAGCGATGTTTATACGTGTCGATGTTTTATTTTTAAATGAAAAAAGTACCGTTATAAAAATTTTAAAAATAACCAAGTAGCATAATTTTCATAATCAGCAAATTGAACATACTTTTAGACCCAAGTGACCAAAGGTGAAGGGTCTGAAAAGTAGGGATACGACATCGATGTTTTCAAAACATTGATGTTTTATAAAAAAACATCGATATATTGGAGCTGATGTCACATCACTAGGTGCTAAACCAGTTTTAAGAAATGGGAGGAAAAGTTTGAATTCACTGAATTTTAAAAACATCGATAGTTTGGGGGCGATGTATTATCCTTAGTTGCTAAACCAGTTTTAAGAAATAGGGGAAAAAAGTTCAAATACACTGAATTTTAAAAACATCGATGTTTTTGGAACGATGTTTTATCAACATCGATGTTTTAATTTTGAACATCGAGGTTTTGCTGTCGCAATTTAAGTGGGGGTGACCGTTACCTTGCGTAATTCGCGTTCCTAATTAGCTGCGACTGATGCAGGTTGGATATCCTTTTGCGTCCAAAAAGTCTTATATTGGTAGGTGGATTATCGTCGAAATGTTTAAAAGTGTTTAGGATTATTCCAAATCAGTTTGATTCTTTTGGAAATGTAATTATCTTAGCACGAATGCCAGATGTTGCCTAGATCAGAATGCGGTTTCTCGAGAACTCACGGCGCTCTTTCAGCTGTCGTTATTATTTAAAAGTTGGGTTTTTTTTAATTTCTTTTTTTTTTTTTTACGAAATACAAGATTGTAAAGTAGTTTGTCAAATGTTACCCTTTGGTTAAAACATTAGTGGCACCTAAGGTAATAAAAGCGTTTTTTTTTTTTTTTTGTTCTAAACACTCCTAAGGATTTTTCCAGTTCCATTTTCATAACAATTGGGAAAATCATATATCATGTTTCATGACTTAGGGTGAGCAAGCCTTTTGAGATTTTTCACACAACTTCCTTTTTACACCAGAACGGTTTGGTTAATGTGTTTGCTAATATTTTGGTAAACTCTTGAATTGGTGCTTACATTATTTTGGGGGCATGTCACTCGTTTCATGGTATTGATTTTGTTATAAATTAACGCCAAACATGGGCAAAGCGGCGATAAAAATAAACCTAATTCGAAACCAGGAGCATTTTTTTCTCCGATGTTTTATATTTATACTGAAATCCTTCTCATATTGTAACTCAATTCAATCTCTTGCAAATGCTTTATTTTAAAAAATTTTAAAAAAATTTTAAAATTATGTTTCATAAAAATCACATTTTAATTGGTTTTAGTCTGGTGTATTTAAAAATGTTTAAATCCTACACATTTTTAGTTCGTGCGATATACATACACTACCCTACAATAATGGACCGGACGCCAGCGGATTTGCATAAAATCCGACTACTTTTTTGGAGGGTATTTTTCGTGGTATGGCCTGAGATCTTTGAATGTTGTTCCTGGTGAATTGAACGCCGACGCCTACATGAACATTTTGGACAATCGAGTACTTCCTTCGCTCTGGTAATTTTATGGGATGGGCGAATGTTACTTCCAGAACGACATCACTCCATGACACGTTACAGCCTTTGTCAAGCAGTGGTATCAAGGTACGGATGTAAAACGTCTTCCCAGGCCTGCTCAGAGTCCCGACCTAAACCCCATCGAACATTTGTGGGACGCGTTAGAGCGTCGCTTACGGACCAGGGAACCTCGTCCGAAATCTACAGCTGAGCTGGCGACATTCTTGCAGCAGGAATGGACACCAATACCCATAGCTGTGTATCCAAACCTTGTTGAAAGTATGCCCAGTAGTGTTGCTAGTGTAATTGCAGAACGTGGCATGTGTATTCGTTCCCTTATTCCTTTTATACCATCACATCTTGCTGTCCGGTCCATTATTGTAGGGTAGTGTAGTTCTGTGAAAATTATAAGCTTTTACTGAAAATTCAGTTACATTTTACCGTTATTGTGTAGGCGGTCTTTTCTCTGTACAACAACAGCAGATTTCAAACATTGGTCGATCAACAGAACTAAATGTTACACGAATTTTAAATGCAACTAAGCTTTCAGACAATAATTCTCCAATAAATGTAGAATGGCCAAATATGGTCCTTGCGCCGTATAAAACACTAAAACCAGCCAATAAATGTAGTTTTTGACGTATAAATACCGTATTACTGCTCTCTTAAATACGGCAAATTATGATTCGAGTAATCAAACGTCTAAAAGTATTTAGATGACAAAAAAAACTATGGCAGAAATTTAATTTGTATCGCTTATATTGCTGTTGAAACGAAGTACTCTTTTGTGCTACAAATAGCTAACATTTTGAAACACTCAATCCAGATGTGAAAAAGCATTAAATTATCCGCTGACCGTTCAGTCGAGAAGAATGAAGTTTTCCTAAGAACCGTACAAATAAACACCATTCACGTATATACTCACCTGATGTCTGTTTCGATGAAACCGTCGACTAACGCAATTAAGACTAGCAAAATTCCTCATTTTAGTCACGAATTGCTTTTAAACATAGCGGAGTAGATAGTTAAAGAGAATTGCTCAATCCTCATGAAATTTAAAGACATTTCGTGAGACTACATGGTAATGTTTAACCGGATCAAAAACAGGATGAGACGGTCTACAAAGCATGGACAGTTTATCATAGATTAAAGGCTATTGAGTTGGTCTTATTGTTCGTAATTAAAATTACAAACAATAAGATAAAAGTGAAGTAAAAAAAAATGTATACTTAAAACTAAATCATATTATTGTGCATGCCGTCTTTCCAATTTAGAATTCAAATTTATAGATCTGTATTTTATCAAAAATCAGTCTTATCAGCATTTTGGGACCCTCTTGAAATTTAAATAAGATATTCGAAGCACTCATTGTCTAAATTGCACAACATTTTTCTCATCTACACGCCTTAAGCAACTTTTTTTAAGTATGTAGGTATTTTAAATAATGTCTCACTGGGGAACACACAACGGGGTATTGGCGACGGTCCGAGATCCAACCGAAGGGATAGATTCAAGGACAACACGTAATTTTGAACCATGGTCAGATGACCCGCAGAACAATTGCATTTGATTGGAGTTGTGTTGCAGAACACTGAATATGACTCTGCACCTGGGCAGTGCAGTATGTTTATTTTACGTTCAGGGCTAACGCATGCCTTAGAAAGCCTTAATATTTGCTGAAAGTCCTTAAAGACTGAATTTCAACAAAAACACTGCATATATTTTATTTCACCTCCATTCATAACCCCGCCGACCAACCGGCATAGTGGTTAAGGTGTTAGCCTCTAGATCGGAAGGTTCCTGGTTCGAATCCAGGTCCGGGCATGGGTGTTTGTAAGCGTATGGTGTAGAGGCGGCTGGTGCACCTTAAATCTGTCGTGGCCAAAAGTCCTCACGTTGGGTTGGCGTGGAAGTTTAGAGAGTGGGGTGCCAGCTCAGGTGTTGCTTCGTCATCTGACCATGGTTCAAAATTACGAGGTGTTGTCCTCGGATCTTTCCCTTAAGGGACTGATCCCGGACCGTCCTCAATAGCCCGTTTGTGTTGCTCTAGTATGACGTTAATTACAAATTACCATTCATAACCCCGGTCAACAATACTCGTGAACTGTTAAAAGTCGTCAGAAATCGATGGCATAGTATTTATAGGGGTTAGAGAAAGGTTGATGTTTCTAAAACTAGATTCTTCACATGTGCACTCTTGCGATCTGTGTGAAAGGGGTAGCCTTAAAACTGATTAATAGCCTTATAAGGTCCTTATAACCCTTAGGCCCTGTTCACATGGGGTTTTTCTAACGCGCGTTTACCAAGGTCAGCTTTTATTTATGCATTAAATTATATGTTTTCTTATTCCTCTAATTCAAGTTTCTATCTTTGCGATCGTTGAAGATACAGTAAATTTGTCTGTAAATACAGTAACGGATTTGAAATCTGCAGAAATTTTTACGCCAGATCGATACCTTAGATGTCATTTTCTTTTTTCAAATAATATTATTTAATAAAAAAAAAAATTAATTAAATAACAAATCTGTTTTTGGTATCGATCTGCCGTATAATTTTACGCATATTTGAAATCCGTTGAAATTTTCACTCGATCTTCAACGATCGCAAAGATAGAAACCTGAATAAAGAGAATAAAAAAACCTAATTGAATTTATTTGAAAAGCTGACCTTGGAAAACGCGTGTTAGAAAATGCATCATGTTTGAAGACAGGAACCCCTATGTTCATGCTCAGTACTATGCAGCCACCGTATGTGAGGTCTAGATGTTTAGTCCCATCTAGCTACACCTCCAATATCGTGAAATAAAAGTGTCGCTTATCCTCACACATTTGAAAACAAATAATGTTTTGTAGAGATGAAAGGACGAACAATACAAAATAAATGTCTGCCGCTACCTTATTGATTTCGTAGCGACTAATCGAAAGCCAACAATAAAGCACCTCGAATAAATTCAGTTAAGTTGCATGCTACTGCAACACGTTGCAGTAGCATGCACTGGTGTCTAAAATTTAGTTAACTGATCAATATGTTGTAAATATTTCATGATGGAATCGAACACAACTCGACAAGCTGATAACGTATTTTTTATGCAATAAAAGAAAAGCAGGTCACAGAAATATGGCATCTGTTATTAAAATTTAAGTAGTTGAGAAACTGTATTTTCATTCGAATCCATGTGACAGGAAAATACGTGCATTTTGATTAATAATGGGCGTAGTTCTACTCTGCGAGAACATGAGCCTTATCGATTGATGCTGCTTATGAGTTTGGGCAAGAACGTATCAAACCCCACGTTTGTATGAGAGGATTTTCTGCCCCCCCCCTCCCAAGATATAAATGTTGAGGGCGATATTGTTTCTTCTACGAAAGTTTCTTGGAGTAAGGTGCCAGCTTGGGTGTTGACCTCGTCATTTGACGGTGTTTCAAAATTCCGAATTGTTCTCGAATCTTTCCCTTCTGGATTAATCCCGGACCGTTGACAATAGCCCGTTGTTTTTCTCAAGTGCAACGTTACTTCAACAACCTACCTACCTCTACTTTTTCTGAACATGACGCAATTGGCCAACTCGGGTGTTGCCTCGTCATTCTGACCGTGGTTCAAAATGACGTGGTGTTGTCATCTAATCTTTGGTCGTCAATAGCTCGTTATGTTGCTCTAGTACGATGTTAATTAAACATTACCTAAATTACCTCTCTTTCACTCTGGGATTGATCCCGGACCGTCGTCAATAACCCGTTGTGTTGCTCTAGTACGACGATAATAAAAAAAAACACCAATACCGACGCAATTGGCGTATTTTTTTTTTGTACGAATTAGAGCACTTCGACTACAAAAATCCAAAGAATGAATTCCAAGTTGTTCAACGCTAAAACGACGAGAAATTCTATCGACCCTATTGGTGTGTATCACAACATTTGTGTAGCGGAAATAAAATCTTTACATTCCATCTGCACTGGTTTCCAAAATAATCTTTACATGCATAGAATCACGGATTTCCCAAAAACTGTTACTATGATTTTCTGGAATGAGACATAACATAACACATAAATACAAAGAAAATAATTTAAGAACACTGCATTTTTTATATAAAACTAGCATGAAACAAAAAAAAGGCAATAATACACGACAAGGAGAGTTCAAAGAGAAAAGAATAACTCAAAAAAATAATTTAGGCCTTTGAATTAAATACGGAATGTGATCGCCCCTGACTTGTACACACATATTACTACGGGATTTCATTCTGGCAATAATGTTGCCAACCACAGTTTGGGGAATTAAGTTCCACTCCTCCAGCAATGAGGTCTTCAGGGCATTTATATTTCTAGGAGGCGGATGTCTCCGTGTAACTGCTTTTCCAAGATAGTCCCATAAGTTCTCTGTCGGGTTCAGATCAGGAGATTTTGCTGGCCACGGTATTCGCTTAATGACTTCATTTTCAAGGAATTCGTCAACGAGGCTTGCTCGATGGGGACTAGCAATTATCGTGCATAAATTAAAAATCAGATCCATTTGCACCTACATAACGTTTTTAGACCCCAACCCAATATATCTGGTCGGACACAGATCCTCTGTTGAAAACTTGAAGGAACATACGTCCATCAATCATTATTCCTCCCCACACCTGCATTACCAAAACGGTCACTTTCCATAATGTTCGAAGGTAGATTTCGCGTTCGTGACTCCCTCCACATGTAAAAACGTTTAGAATCGCATGTTAAACTAAACTTCGACTCATCAGTAAAGAGAACACGAGTCCATTGGTGATAACTCCAGTTCTGATGTTCTTCGCACCAATTGAAGCGATCTCTTTTGTGACAACAGTGAAACTCATACCCTTGGCTTTCTGGCATAAAGGCATTTTTCATTAAGCCTTCTGTATACAGTTTGCCGTGATACAACAGTTCTCGTGGTGACTGAAAACTCTTAATTTAACTGCTGAGCAGTAGACTTCCTGTTACGACGGGCAGTTATTGCCATTTATCGATCTTGAGAAGCAGCTGTTATACGCTTATGATATTGCCCAGGCCTCCTTACAACAGTTCCAAAGTTCTGCGATTGTTTCCATAGCGCAGACTGTCTGTCTTGAAATATTCACTCAACTCGCTGTTTCTATAATTGTCTGCCCTGCTTCTAAGCGGCCGATATTGCGCCACTGCATATTCTTCCAACTGATACTTCGGAGCCATAACAAACCGTTTTGAGTACTTACACACTGAAATCAAACGCTGTATTGCAGAAATTCACTTATATATTCACTTTGCGAAAAGGGTTTGTTTCACCGTCGGATGACGTAACACTTTGATTTGCTTATCAGAAACCTTTTGATTCCTTTTTATTGGATAATGCTAATTAGGCTTGTCGATCACTCATTCCCTGCAAAAAGGAATTACATCGATTGGGTATTTCATGGAATAAAGTTATTTTTGGATGTGTAAAGATAATTTTAAACATGAGTGTAATTTGTTTGCACTAAAAATCCTCCTCCTAAGTGCTGTTAGTTTGTAATGTAAAAACGTATGGGGAAAGGCTAATCACTGCATGCTGTAATAGATTCATATCTAAGGAATTCGTTGTCTAACTCAAAGCTGTTTATTTTGGAAAACGTTATTGACTAACAAAACTTTGTGAGGGTGCACATTATCACCTATGAGTCCAGTGCACATGAAAAGATTTAGCATGAGTTTTACATGAAAGTTTAACATACTAATGTGATAAAAAAGGAACCGGAATGCTGTCGTAAAAGCAATCAATTTAAAAGTAATCAAATATCGTAATGGTAATCAATTTATTGATTACAATCTCTTTCAAAGTAATCTCCTCCGACTTCAATGCACTTCTGCCAACGTTTTTTTTTCCAATCCTCGAAACTTGCCTTAAAGTCGTTTTTGTGAAACCCCTTTTCAGAAGATAAATCCCTGATTGTTTGCCACTTATTTATAAGTCGTAAAAATATTTGATAAAAGTTTGCAGACTGTATCTACTATATCTGTATTTTTAAAGGAAGCACTCTGGATACTTTTTGATCACAGTAGTAGAGTATTTATTTTCTGTTAGAATGAGCATTAACGGAATATGATACCGTATGAGTGTACCGTTGATAAAAGCTGTGTGCGTCTATCTTACCTGATGACTACCATGACATCAACAAAAACAACGCCCTCCTCCTTAATGTTATAGGGAACGGGTTTCCAGAATGCAGCGAATCAATCTGTTAACTGAATCCAAACTCATCCGTCGTGAACACTTCATAATTGATCAGTCATGAAACGACATCTTCCATCTGAAGTAGGAAGACGTCGCCTTTTGACGTCGTGCCGTTGAGGCTAGATACCAATCCAGTTATTGCTAGATGTGGATCGTGACTCATGTCAACAGACGACTCAACCTTTGAACCTTTTTAAATCCTCGTAGATGATATTTGTTACAAATTCAGAGTTCAAGCTCTGGATTGATTAGTCTTCCGATTATTCTTCCTTCGTATTAAGCCGGTTTGATTAGTACTCGTGCAGCAAAAAAAAACTTAACGTTGAGTGACCTACCAAACCCCAAAGCTATATTTAAGGTACTGATCAAAAACACAAAATATTTTCAAGATGCATTTAATTCTGTTTTTGCACGAACTTTTTTTCACACGAATTTGATTTAACGCGAATTCAAAATAAATATTTCATTCTCTTTTCACGCGAATCATTTTGATTTAACACGATCGGGCCAAGCCAATTTTAAGAATTTTTTTCTGAATTCAAAGAAAAAATTTTATTTGTGGCATAATAGTATCATTTCTATATTATACGCACTGATGAGGAACGCGCTGGAATGTTTCAACCTGAACTGAAGTTGACAACCTCTTACAGAGAATTATATAATGCCCTTACCAAAACACGAACATAACGGTTAGTAATTCGTTCGTAAAACCGGTGAAACATCAGTATCAGAGGAGAGACTCGTGCTGATTTTGCTCAAGAGGTCACGTAAAGAAATTGATTAATAGCGGAAGACGATGTCCACAAAACATTTCTAGTGATCTTTCAGCTGTACGCAAACGTATGTGTCACAAGATGAAAATGAATAAGATCTTGTTATGTGTAAAATAAATCTTTTTTTGTTTAAATCAGATTATTTTTATTGAAACAAATCACGATTTAAATCGAGCTTTAAATGTTTTCTATATTATTAATTCAAGTTTAATATTCATAAACATGTGACAGAATGCATGTTATTTTATACAAAGAAAAGTTTTTTTCTTAGTAACACCCGAAGAATGGTACTTTTTTAAAACTTAAATAGCCGACCTCCTTACTTTTAGCACTCTAGAAATAATAGTATTGGTTAGTGGATACAGTGAAACGCGCATTTGGAGAAATTGATTGGAGGCCTACATCGAACAGTAATTGCTTCATATATGTGTTTCAGAACTCTTCGTTTCGTTAGCCTAAACTTGACGTGATTCCTTGAACTTGACACCCCTTATAATAAATTGACCTAGAGATAGAATAACTACTTATTTGCTTAGTCTTATTTGTGCATTTGTTAGGGCATCCCGGACCCAATAGTATAACAATTTTTAAAGGTGTTTTAAACAACTTTTTTAGTTTCCTATTAGAAATATTTTCCTCTCGTTTGGGGGCACAAGTGGTTTAGGACCCTAGGTAACGTCTCCCCTGTTGGAATGACAACTGACCTACAACTATTTATCTTTTTACCCTCTAAAAACAAGTGTACTATCTACAAAAATCATCACATGTTTTCCAAAAAAAAAACATGATGTCATTAGAGCAGGTCGTTGTTTTAAGGCAAGGTCAAAATGTGCACTGTGGTGAAAACTGACTGCTATCAACGACGATAATGGCAGATGGGGAAACATCCTATCTCATCTTTAATGATTTAGCTGAATCAAATTTTATCCGTATTATTAAAAATGCATCATTATAAATTTATGTTTGTGGCGCAAATAAATTTTCATGACAAAGCATTATACTACTGCTTTTATGTAAAAGAAATTTTTCTCATAAAACTGGATGATACTGGTCTTTTGGGGATAGTAGAATTGATTTGTGTATTCAGACATTGAGGGGAGGACGCTATTGAAGCTGCGAAGGATACTGATGGACAATTGATATGGAAAATCAGAATCTATATATTTATAAAAAAGGATGTGTGTATATGTTTTCTATACAAATCTACACCTAATTTGGTGACCCAAACCAAATTTAGTACTTTTAGAACACTGCGAAAAACATAGGCTATTTCTTTCCTATCTTCAGGACCAATCTGTAGCCATGAAAATTGGCACACAGGTAGTCTTAAAAGTGTCTATCGAAGCCCCAATTTTACAATCTAAAATTTGTTTTCCTGTACTGGGGGGGGGTTCCTTTTTTAAATTTAACATGTACAAGGAAACACGTTTTACAGGGTTTGTGTATTTGAGGTAACACAGGGAAATGTCGCGGTCATATTTTATTCCCGATGAACGTCGGGTTATTCAGCTTGTATAAAATAAGTGTGCTGGGAACGCACCCACAGTTTGTTGGAATAGGGTTCGATGTTATCTTGTTCGCTATCTGTCCCACAGGAAAGTAATGAGCCACGGTGACTGCAGACATCAATTGAATTTCGCGATTTTTTTTATTTTACGTATCATAAAGCTATTTGAAGTTAAATTTAGTAAACCATTCAATCTAAATCAAAAGTGAATTTGAAAAAAATAAAAGAGTAATGATGGTACAAAAATATGCAAATTATTTAAACTAATTCGATCAATTATTCTCTATTTAACTTCGTAATAATTCATCTATTATAAACTGTTTTGTTTCGCTAAACGGTGCCTTGTTAGCCATGAACCTCTCCGACCATGATTAATAAATTTCCGACGACGTGATCATCGGAGTCATGTGGGTTTTCCCATGGACGCTGCTCGTGATTATGACGGCGAGCAATCTGAGAAACGAAAATATTTCAAGGGTTTGTGACTCAAAGACTTGGAACCTCGTAATCACAAGCCGGAGGTATTTGCATTAATTACACGGCTATGTAAAACATTGTGAGAGTTGTAATTTTGAAATTCCGAAACGAAGAGACAAAATACAACTAACCACATTCCATAAAAAGACAATGTAACGGGTTTTTATTTTTATGTGCTCAAAGGAAATATAATCACGTTTTAAGAACTTTTACTATGTTACAATTCTGTACTTAGGTAGAACAGAATAGGAGGGGGCAGAGTCCATTTGGCGAGTTTTGGGAACTACTGATTTAGTCATTTTTATTTCTTAAATTTTTAACACAACGAACAGGAAAGATTTTTCCAATGCTTTGATTTTTTGAGAATACATTAACTTGAGGACATTGGCTTCTTTATCCGTAATTACCTTGAAATAATTGATGGACATATCTCAAAATCAGCGAATTTGAACATTGATCTTTTTCTACAAGGGTACAGGATCAATGGGCAGTAAAATTTTTGGTCCTTTTTGTCCACTATGTTTGCAGTATGTTATTGCATAATCCATTGCAAGTTCTTTACCAGTTTACGTATGAAATACCCGCAATCATAACTGGGTGTGTCATCGATTTTTCCCGATGCGCCACAGGAGTGGCTCTAGTGTCTTACGAATGGAGAAACGGTTTAAATTGTATTTATTTTATTTCAACATTTAGGTTTAAGGTTTTAACTAATGTGTTCATAAATATTTTCAAGTTTTACCCGTGTAAATAATCCGAGTATTATATACACGGGTAAAAGTATCATAAGTAAATTTTTCAAAAGGGTTTAAACTACTTTGGATCAAAAGGAGTAGATAATAAAAACTTATTGTTTTGCAAAAAAATCAAAAAAATTTCCTACTTTGTCATCGACAACAAAAAAAAAGTGTTTTTTTTTTTTTGTGTGGGGGGGGGGGCAGAATTTGTCTGATTTGTTTACATATGTCTAGAGTAAAAATATGTCAAACTCTTTACTGTACGAATTTTAAATAAAATAATCCAACTTTTATGCTGCCATGTCTTAGAAAGTGATTAAGACTATCTCAGAAGAAACGTAACAATGTTCATGATTATTCTTTGTATCACATGAAAGTTGGTCTAATTTACAGCAATTCTTAATAATTTAATCGTATTGACTAGTCACGCGGTGCACATTATCTGTTTTAGACACCGTACAAAAATATTGAATTGAAAGTTGCACGGTGTGAACATTGAAATCAATGTATATTCTTCCAAACAAGTATAATTCAGATGCAATTGACGCTTCGAACATTTTTACCGACGCTAATCGTCAAAATCTTGGATATCTTTGAAAAATATTTAGGTGTCGAAACAAAAACCAATTGAACATTCACAATGCGTTAACATTATTCAGATATTCGACACTTTATAAAAAAATTATATTTCCTTGAAAAAAAAACATTGGGATGGTTAAAACGGGAGGAAGGTAATGTAATTCTATCATCATAAAAAGTAAGGTGATAAAACAAGTTTCATTACATACAAATTGAGCTAACCATTATTCTTCAGTGACAGAACCCACAAAAAAATTTGCGTAGACGGATTTCACCCCAGTCAAACCGTGAATATTTCTCCTGTGAAATCATTTCCAGCTGCAAATGTCGGTCTTTCAACGTCTTATCATTAAATTTCTCACTCAATGACACCATTTTGTCTCACAGCCTTCATTGTCTCAGCACTTAATTTACGATTGTAGGCTAAGAAAGATAATTTATGATTCACCAATATTTAGTATATTGTGTTTGGACAAGACAAAGTTGACATTATTATTTAAACGACGGGACAGCTGGAAATTGGGGGGGAGGAAGGGAATCGTACCCTGCAAAACGGTACGTCAGTCTACTGGAATGGAAAATCCTCTGGTGTGTTTTGGTCCCGAAACACTACTTTAACCTTTTGACTACAGCTATAGCTATAACTGAGGCGATTCTTCTAACTTTCCAGGTGCAACTGCTATTCCAGCCATAGTCTAATTTCTTTCGCGGCGTGATTCTTCTAACTTTCAGGGTACGACTGCTGTACTGACCGTAGTGTACATTTCGTCTTGGCTTGATGAAGGTACAACTGCTCGTAGTGTAACGGTTGAGTAAAGCCGCGTTCACACCGGAACTTCTCTCCCTTCAAACATCGAAGCTATTCCGAGAAACGGCATTGATGTTATCGTCAAAATCTCGAGTCGGGGTGGCGATTTGGAGAGTTTGCAAAGCCAAATTTGTTTTCCACCATGAGTCGCTAAAGATCAAAGGGTTGCGACTTTTTGGGGAGAGTTCTTCGAGACGATTGCTTGAGAATAACCACTGCCCTTCGCCCCCCCCCCCCCCCCCGTGATCGCTCACGTCGTCTTTTGTTCGCTCTCTGTGATATTTTGCTCTCATCGCTTGCCCTGACCCCATCTCCCGCCAAACTGCCAGTGAGTGAACTATTCGATTCAAATGGCGTGGACGAAAGAGCTGGTAATAACATTAATAGAACTATTTTGAGAGAGGTCTGTCCTCTGTGACCAAACTATACCCGAGTACAAAGACAGAAAGAACAATGCCTGGAGTGAAATGGGTGAGGAACTCGACATCTTGATAAATAGTGATCACTCTTCTCTACAAAGGGGTGAGAAGAGTGCGCTCGGATGGTTGACGATTAAGTCCACAAAGCGTTTACACCGAAATCGGTCGAAAAAGGGGTCAGCAGAGGGGAACGTAAAACGTCGTCGACACGAAAAGGGAGAGAAATGTACTGCCAAACTCCCAATAATCTAACAATTAAAAGTGTTTTTTACCGCAAAATGTACATCTTTAGGCCGCAGCCCAATCAGACCATTTGGAAACTCAGCTTTAGAAACACATTTGCACCGCACTGAACAGAATGACAACTATGTTGCGTTGCGACACACGTTAATTCCAGTTTAAAACAGCAAGAAAGATGTCTTAGAGAAACGTTGCATCGCATGGATTCTGAACGTTAAACGGTCATTGACTAGCCTCGCGCGCGATGAAAAACGGATGACGTGGATGTTTGGGCAAGAGAAAAGCGGGTCGATCGACCGTAATCAGAAACCCACGACCTCCTTCGCCTTTTTCAGGGTCGCGATAAAAAAATATCTCCGAAGCGAGGGCTTTCCCAAAACTCCAATCAAGCGTTTCGAAGGGAAACGCGTATCGGTAAAGTTCGACGGAACGACAGGGCCACGTGAGAAGAGCCTTGTGGGACGAGGACAAACAATCGGGGGTTCGTTAACTTTAACATGTGGGAGGACACATCCTTTTATCTTTATTCATATTTCAACTACGTGGCCTTGTTCCCGAAATCGGAGCAGTTTAATATCCTTTGCTGGTTTCCCATACAACACCAATCCTTTCATTTGATTCAAATTTATCTCGAAAGTTTGTCGAATTATTATTCATTCAGTACTTAGAAAATGTATTTTCCATAAACGTTTTACTTACTGGCAACTATACTGTTCGTAAGTAAATTGTTCCGTCATTTTCCCTTGATAAACAGTCCTGATTTTGTCAATCTCTGTCAATACACAGAGATGGAACAAATGGAAAAGTGAAAAAGTGAAACAAAAAAAAGGTTGTGGGTCATACTCGGTTAACCATTTAAACGGTTACATATCATGAACGCACTCATTGCAAAATATATATATATATATATTGAAACTCTTAGAAACTTCAATGATATTGTTACAGTTGGAGAAGGCTACTCTATGCTGTATAATAGCTTCTCCGAAACTAAACCATTGAGAGATACGCTGTGGCCAATTTAACACGGTATCACTTATTTTCTCGGTTTGTTTTATAGTAACGCTGTCTAAGTCAATTCATGTATTTTAATACATGACACTCGACTTAATAATAAGTTAAGAATAAACGGGACAACGAAACGACTTTATTGTATACATACTTTGCAATTTACGTAATTATAGTCATAAACGAAAGGATAAATGGCACATCAAAAACTTTTCCTTTAGATTCGGATTGACAGCACAACACGTAAACTCCATCTCTCTGCAATCAGAAAAGCATTAGTCACGCAAAATATATCATTGCATAGAAAAAGAAACCTTCGCACAGTGTTTACTTTTTGTACCGGACAACCAGTTGCGGTTAAGTGACCATGACGGTCGAAATGGACAATTGTCGGAAATTGGTCAGTGGGATAATAAACGTCATCATCAAATCAATAAGCTGTGAGAAACATTTCAAGTTCACGCGCAAGACTTTTTTTCCCCGGAAATCTATTTCATGAAAACAACCAATTGAAGATTCAGTATTTGAAACAAACTTCATGTTATAACGATGTTTGGAAAGAAGATTTGATACAAACACCTCACTGTGCACTTAATCTAAAAATAACATTTTAAGTCAAAAACTCTTTTCATTTTGTGTACGTTCGTTGTTAGATTCTACTTAACTGTTAATAAAATTTAAAATATTGTGTTCTGCTAGATAAGGATACAAACGAGCTCTTTATTGCGAAGTAAGATCACTTAGAAACACGATATCCTGTATATAAACTACTCCACTGTTTATAAGTAAAGAGTGAATTTACTAAACATATAAAGCAGAGGGTTTCGCCATTAAAACCAGGGTGTGAAACAAATTATGATTTTTTAAACGAATTTATTTTATTTTAAATCCTAGATTTCTTTATTCAAATCAAATTTTTAAATTTTAATTTCGTTGTCACTATGTTTAACTTTTTGGGTATGATACATAAAAATCAGTATAGTTTCTAAATATAATTTATTTTCGTTAAATGTTTTTAGATGAAATTTTATGTTGGAAATATAGAGCAGGACAAATTTTAGAAATAAATTATTCTTGGTGTTGCTTTTATTACTTAGTTTGAATTTTTTTTCGTGTTACAAAACCATACTACTTTTAATTCTAAACTGAAAACAAAACATTTAATAAGAAGAGATAAAATTTAACTTAAAATGTACCCATAAATAAATTGTAATTTTCCGACTTTTCGTTAAATAACTTTTTGTGCAAAAACTTTGAGTTACATAAGTGTTTGTTGAAAATATTCTTTCTGCAAATACAGAAGTAGCTGTAGTGTTAAGATGGTTTCATAAATAGCTTTTTTGTATTCTATACAAACAGTAAAATCTAAATGATTTCCCCCATTACTGGAATACAGTGCTTGTCCTGGGATACAGTGTTTTCACAAAGATGAAATCAAACACATCTGTTTTCACTTGAATTTTCACAATTACGAACATGATTCAACAGGCTCTGGGTTCGAATAATGGTCAAGGCATGGATTTTTGTAGTGGTCCAGAACGCCCTTTTGGTCAGGTACCGATTTCATTATCCTCAGTGTTGCAAAAAATTAGCGTAGAGCGACAAACATAATCAAATATGTATACTTTACGAGATTGAATTTTTTTTTTTTTTTGATGTTCGGATATTCCTTTCCGCATGATTAATAATGATCACGCATGATTAATAATGATGATTCCTTTGCGTAGGCGAGAGTGATTGTTGCCGGTACTTCTAGAGTGAGAAAGCGCTCGAAAGACTTCGAGTTATCAACGTTTTGCCGTCCGTGTTGAACTGGTCATCGAGCATGTAGCGTCGTGTGTTTCGCTAATTATATGTATTATTCGTGATGTATTGTTAGTGTGTGCTTTTATGTGATATTTAATAAATGAGTCGTGTCAAGGAAATAGTCATTCGTTTTTACGAACCAACAAGCAATTTCACAGTTTTATTTTTCTCAAACTAGGCTTTGAAAAATCCCAGTTATATCCTTGAAATTTACTCAGACCTGACAAAGTTTGACTGCCAACAAAAACTTATGATTTTTTTTATGAACTTATGATGAAACATTTTGGGAGCAATATGGGAATTTTTTTTAATGTTATCTAATTTCAGATCTAAATGCAACCCCCGGTCCCACGTCACCCAATGTGTCGACGTCTTTCGTTCACTGCATTGAACATCCGGGAGATTTATTTACCACGACTCTTTCTGTATGAATATTCTCTTCTGTTACCACTCTCGCCTGTCATGTCTCAATCGGAGCAGTGGAAGAATGGCGGACATCCGCCTCTCGCACTAAAATTTAAAGTGGAAAAGAAACGTAGAATCGCCCTGTTTTATGAAACTGCTTTGTTTTGTGACTGAGGCGGAAGTCAGGAAAGGCCGCACAAATGGCATTTCGTAGGCGGCACTGGCGACCAAGGAAGGGTGTTGCGAATGAACGGTGGCTTTGGGTTGTTTTTATCGCACTGTTGTGTCTCTGAAAATAGCGTTGTTGATGTATACACGTCCTATATTCGAGTTGCTGAGAAAAAATAAGTAAAAGCCTGTTGCTTTTTTTTTTTTTTTTTTGTAAATTTCACTTCTTTCGAGAACTTATGAGAGAAACGTAATCAACTGCATTTTGTTTTCGGCTCGAAGGTAAAATAATCTTTGCCGAGAAGTTCTAACGATTCCATCCTGCAGCACTTTTGCATACACCGAGGATCCAAGCGTGGAGGATAATAAAAATTCCATAAAGTTTTTAAGATTTGCAATCAAACATGGAAGATTCCAAAGGTTGCGTGAGGTCGACGGGCCTCGGTGGATTGGTCCACTGGCACTCGATTCCACCCTGCGTATTTCTCTCTTCTGTATTAGTAAAACTTTTGTGTGTGTACGTCCATTTGATGTTTGGGCGCCATTTCGCCAGATATGGTCCATGCGCAGTTAAACCCAACCCGTTTATAGGTTCTGAAATAGACTAAAAAATAATTCAAAATTTCATGCACATAAATTGTAAAGTGAGAAACACAAAAGTAAGCAGTCCTACAAGGATATACTACATGCACAAAAACCAAAAGGAGATCTCGGAATGGCAGATGGAATTGGAATGTAGCGATCTGGAACCAGTAGGCCCCTGGGAACGAGTAAGTTACTAAACTGCATTTTCATTAGCACAAAATTTTTTGTTAGACTAGTTGTGCAGTTGGGGGGGGGGGTTCATAGAGGATATACTACAGGCACAGGTACATCACAGTTGCGTCCACCAACCGTAATGCACGCCTGACAGCGTCGACGCTTGAACTCCGAGATTTGTTTATGTATTTGGCTAAATATTCCTTTTTCACGTTGTGGAAATTATTTGAATCTTAGATGGCGCTAGCGTCGTTGACGTCATGCGCCTTTCCTACTCTCCCACACCTGCAGCTTTTGTCAGTTGATTTGTTGAAGTTCGACCCTTGATTCGATTTCGAAAGAACCTAAGTGTTCTTAATTTGATTATGATTCGATTTGCATTAATATGTAATCTTTTCTATATTTGTAAATAGTGTGCAAATAATAATTAAACTATAATTTAACTGAAAGAATCTCTAATGGTTGGTTGGTTGGTGTCGTGTCATGGATAGAAAATAAATTTAAATAGGACCAAAGGTCCCATATACAGCATCTGCGATTTGAAAGCAATTTTCTTCATATAAGTCCTCCCGCGGATTGTCCCTTATTTGTTGCAATTGCGCCAAAATAGCGGGACAGGT
The DNA here is from genome assembly GCA_947359465.1 of Metellina segmentata. Lineage (NCBI taxonomy): Eukaryota > Metazoa > Arthropoda > Arachnida > Araneae > Tetragnathidae > Metellina > Metellina segmentata. The sequence continues at coordinate 2,807,265 of OX375878.1, forward strand.
GAAAAGATGTTTGGGGGTTAGTTCTATGTCTGGGCAGTTTTTGCAAGGCAGTAAGTCCTTGTCCCGTCTTTATTAATCTTCATCCCCCTAAAGCAGGGGTAACCAACCTTTTACATACCATGCGCCAATTTTTTTTCACATACGAGTTCCGATGCGCCATATAACTCAAGCACCTTTTCTACCTTACGTTCATGGTCCTGCCATATCCTTAATAACTTTTTTAATAAAAGTATGTTTATAGACATAATTAACATTTTTAAATGCTTTAACTATTGTACGTAAAACAATGTCTATTACAGCACATAAACATAACTTACCATCAATAAGACTTTTGAGCCTGTTTGGATTTCGCTAGTCTTTCAATGTTTGGTGTAAAGTTGTTACTGAGAGCAACAGATAATTTTTCAAATTTGAATCATTCATTCGCTACCTCGTTTTCTTTTTAATGAATTTCATGGATGAAAATGCTTGTTCACTTGTAATCAAAGAATATGTAGGCGCAAGAATGCAATGCGCCACTTGTAATCATCCAATGCGCCAAGTTTGGCGCATGCGTCACAGGTTGGCCACCCCTGCCCTAAAGTGTCCCGTCCGGAGTCTTGTTAGTGTGCTGGCGAGCATTCTACTGGTACTGATTTCGGGGATTTGGTGTTTGATACATCTAATTTGGTGTTTGGTACATCTAATCGTCATTTTGTATAGATATAAAAATACCACTGAACCAATTCGATATTAGAAATCCTGCCATTATGCGCCACACGTAATGTAATGCCTTGTCTGCGTCTTCGAACTCGGGGTGTGTAGACTTCTTGAAAGTATTTTTTTGTTGTTGTTGTTGTTTTGTTTTCAAAATTAAGAGCTGGTGATTAAAAGTGTTTAATTTGTGTCAAATTTAAACTGAGACTCGGATTTAGATAGCAAATCCCTGGTACATTTCTTGTTCCGCTTTTTTTAGGTCTTCCATCTCGAAAAAAAGATATTTATTGAACTTTTCTGCCGGAAAAAAAATTATCCAATAGGTTGTGCAAAGTATGAACTTCAGCCAAGCATCAGGCTTAATTTACTTTTTCTGTTGTGATTTTTTTTTTCTTGTCTATATACAATACATAAAAAACCACAACAATGGACCGAACAGCAAGATGTGATGTTATAAGGGAAAGAATACATACTTTAACAGGGGATGGTCCCCCACGTGCTGCAATTACACCATCAACCCTTCTGGGCATAATTTCAACAAGGTTTTGATACACAGCTATGGGTATTTGTGTCCATTCCTGCTGCGAGAATGTCGCCAGCTCAACTGTAGATTTCGAACTCCTTGGTCCGTAAGCGTCGCCCTATCTCATCCCACACGTTTTCTATGGAGTTTAGGTCTGGACTCTGAGCAGACCAGGGAAAACGTTTTACATTTCTATCGTGATACCACTGCTTGACAGAGGCTGCAACATGACATGAAGCGTTGTCGTCCTGGAAGTAACATTCGTCCATTCCATAAAATTGCCATAGCGTAGGAAGAACTTGATTGTCAAAAATGTTCAATTAACCATGAACAACATGCAAAGGTCCCAGGCCATAGCACGAAAAACACTCCCTAACAAGTAGTCGGATTTTATGCAAATCCGCTGGCGTCCGGTCCATTATTGTAGGGTAGTGTATATTTGAAAATCCACTTTTAAAATTGCACTTCTTAGTTTTGAGGACATCAATTCACTTTTTTTACCCCATTTAAGACAGACACCAGACATAATATGAATTCGGGTTTTGCATCGCCCTGAACGGTTTTAAAAGTGTTTACTACCCATAGAAAAGACTACAAAACCTTAAACTTCCGCCTTTTCCTTGTTCCTTCAGTGGCCGCGGTAGCCCGGTCGAAAGAGTAACGGAATAACCACCGAAGGGTTGCGAGTTCAAATCCAACCACAGACCGTCGCGTGCAAAAGGGGCTGGTGCTCTTTAAATCTGTCGTGGACTCAAATGTCCTCACGTTGGCGTGGTTTGGAGAGTGGGGTGTCCTCGTCATCTGGCCGTGGTTCAAAATTAAGTGGGTGTTGTCCTCGGATATTTCCTTTCGGTTTTCATCCCTGGCCGTTGCCAATAACCCGTTGTATGTTGCTCCAGTGCGACTTAAATAACATACCTACCTACTTCTTACCTTGGATATCTTTACGCTTAACGTTTAGAGCATTTAGCTCCTCTGATATTTTTAAAAACCACCTTTTCCAAATTAATATCATTTACTCTATTTTAGAGTCTTAGCAAGCCGGATAGAAACAGCTGGGTCAAAACATTTGTAGTTCTCAAAACACGCAGGATATGAACTAGAGGCAGACTCTATTATATTTTTACGATTCATTAATAAATCGTTCAATTTTATGAAAAGAAATGGATGTTTCCATAATTAAGGTGATCCATTTTCTGTAACAACGAGATTTTCTTAGAATTTTCGATCGTCGATAGGTAGTTGAGGGAAATATAAGCATCTGATCATATTCTCTCTATTAAAAACAATGATCGTGCAATGTATTGATAGTACGGGCTTATGCTTTTTTTTTGAGGAAAGAAGCAAATTTGTTTTTCTTTCTTTGTAACAAACACTTCTCCTAAATCCAGAGAGCTAAAGTGTGTTAATTACTTCTAGACCGTATATATTCTGGTTGAGATATTTAGCATTTATGACAAATTATTCTTTAGCATCTAAAAAGAAGGTAATAAATTTTACAATAATCTGCTGTGGTCAAGTTGCAACTACATAACCATTCTCTTCCAACTTTGTTCCCTATTAAAACTTAAATGTCGTGGATTCTGTTTGAAAATTGATCATTTGACCTTAATTCATTAAATATTGAATCACTGCATAAAACGTGACTTGCATCACACTGCATTGTTATGGAATGGGAGTACTGCTGAATTAGTTAGGTTAGGTAGTTAATTAACGTCTCACTGGAGCAACACAACGGTCTATTGCTGATGGTCCAGCATCAATCTCTGTCCGCTGTAGCCCGGTTGTAAGACTAACTGATTAGCAACCGTAGTTCCAATACAATCAAAGTCAGTCGTGTACACAAGGCGTCAGACAAGGGGGCTGGTGCACGTTAAATCTATCGTGGCCTCAAATGTCCTCACACTGTCGTGGTGTGAAAGTTTGGAGAGTGAGGTGCCAGCTCAAGTGTGACCATGAAAAGATTTCGAGCTCCCGTAGAGAACGAGGGATTTTGGCCCTGGTCCTCTATTCCATAGACCAGGGGTCGGTAATCTTTTGAGATAGAAGAGCCAAATCTGTCCCTCATAACAATTTATTAATTATTCGAGAACCTTGAATATATTTTTTAGAAATCAGTAAAGTTTAAAGTAATAGCATAACAAGTTACAATATTAATTATATCGATATTAAATTAAGAAAAAAACTTACAAATCAATGCCCTCACTATTTTTAATCATCGTGAGCAAAGAGCTTGCATTTCCTTAGAACCCGTTTCTGTATGCCTGGTTAGTAACTAGTTTTAAGGAACGATTCCAAGTTGGCATCAGTAATTTGGCTCTTTGATTTACATTTAATGAAATTCATGTCAGAAAACAATTGCTCACATGTGAATGAAATCCTTTAAAAATTTTGTAAATCAAATTGATAATTTTATTCTTCTTTTCAATTCAGAGCCATATGTACGTAACGCAAGACCCACATTTTTTCAACCCCTGCCTTAGGCCGTAAATAAAGTTCTAATAATAAAACTGTAGTTTATATAGCGTAAAATTCCAATGTAAATGGTATAAAATTATTTCTATACTAAACAAGTCCCCTTACTGTATTTTGACCGTATTTGATAACTACTCCGCCTAGTACGTTACAACTTCCGCAAAATGTAGTAAGGTGGTACAAATAAAAATTCTACCGTAGTGTCATTAAATTGAAAAACTCCCTTGTTAGCTTTTAAAATAATGATGTTGGGGGATCACACTTTGAAGGCTGTCGAATCATTAAGGACATGTTAACATCGTAAACTTCTCTAAATGGTTTTATGCAAATGATAGAATTAAACTAAAAGATAATGCATAGAAATTAGCTAAATCTATGCTGGTTTGAAAATTCTGAATCCGTGATAGAAGTACCGTTTATATGAGCCAAATACCCGGGGAAAGGAGAGTTAAACCGTTTTTTTTTTCCTACTCAGCTTCCCCTACGTGGGGAAAAAGCGAGGAAATTCTCAGTTTGATTTCAACCCTAGTCAAGTCCCGTGTTTTTGAGGTTACCCTCCTGTCCCATGATGCCTTTCGTATTCCCCAATCCCTTAATCTTTGTTTATATCCGCTCAAAACAATGGAGAGCGTTAGCGCAATAGAAAAAAAATTAAGATTTATTAAGAGAACCAATGCCGAGGTAGTTGCGCTGATAAATCTTTTGGAAACGTATGTAATCCAACAAAAATTTGATAGCACCGTGAGAGACGGTAATATTTATAAAATAATTGTCCAAGAGCTGAGTAGCACTGGCTTTCAGAGGAGTGCTGCTTGCATGGAAACGGGTTCTTATTTAGCGACGCTGGTAATCTTGGAAAATCCCTTTCACCCTCGAATTACCCGGGTCGATTGGTTTGATCATGTAAACGATACTAGAGAGGTATCCTGAAAATTAATCCTCGATTTACTCTTCCGTCATTACAACGTAGATAGTTGCCGATCTTGGTTAACCTCGTTCACTCAATTCATTTTAACCAGACAATAACGCCTTTTGTTTTCAATCGCCTTCATGATTGCGGTTTACTTTCCCTTGGAGCTATTTGTTACGCGTTTGATAACCTAGATGAGAGATAACCATCGACCTTCTAATGAAAAAGACAGAGCACGTGGGTGGAGTCGTTGTCATGAGAACAGAAGTATTGGTCACATGGGATTGGGAATCACATTGAACCGATTGGCTATCGAAGTGCAGACTCGTGTTTTTTAATCGCGCTCGATATAATCGCAACAAGCAGTCTATAAATAGTCCTACATTAAGATCCGTGCTTTCTCTTAATACCACGTGACATATCCTCGAACCGAGCGATCGGGGAAAATCACATGAAGTTGGGTGCACATGCTCAATCTATTTCACAGAAAGATCGATGAAGATAGCATTCGAACGTGCTTTCTTTGTATAATGGACCACTGTAGCCCGGTTGGAAGAGTCACAGATTAGCAACCGGAGGGTTGCGAGTTCGAATCCAACCAAGAAAGAGGGCTACCTCTCGTTAAATCTGTCGTGGCCTCAAATATCTCCACGTTGGCGTGGTGTGGAAGTTTGGAGAGTGGTGTGCCTGTTCTGGTATGACCTCGTTATCTGACCTTGGTTTTATAGATATATTGTGTTACAGTCTATTCTGGTATGCTTGTTCATAGTGGCTCAAAACCCATTTCAATGCGCAGGTCCTAGTCTTATTAAACCTCACGTTGCAAATAATAATTGTTGACCCATAAAAAAAACAAGCGACCGCATCCTAGAATATAAACACAATACTGGTTCCTGAATATTATCCAAGACTACTAATACCGAACATAATTATAGTTTTGTTTTAGTAGTCTCCCTCGGTCATTTCGAAAACTTAATGATTTTAACGTATTTGTAAATTATAATATTTCTTTCATTCAAGTATTTAAAATTAGTTCGTACAAGGGATTTCAGTTTAAAAACAAACCAGACGGTCTCTTGATTTTAGTTCTTCTATTCAACTAAACGAACTCACATAATACACATCTGGGTAACCTTAAAATGTAGTTGATCGCCGTTTTGGCAACGTTCGACATTTAATCTTATTGGAGTTGACTATTAAACTTTCGTATATCAATTCGAAATGTATCCTTTTTTTTTTTTTGAAGAGCTGATATCATTCTGGCAATACATGACAGTTGACGTCACTTTCAGAATACATAAACGAACACGTATCGTCCCAGAAACACTGCCCCCGGTTATATTTTGCTTGAGAGAAAAATGCCTCTCATAGATTTCATAGATCATACCATTTTTAATGAGGTCAAAATTTTTATTTGTAACAATGTATGAGTAAAATTTTCCACATTTCACATTAAATCCATGCAACTTTATAGTACTTGATTTTAGCAATGTTGGGATATTTTTAATATTCTACCCCTACCATTCTCCGTGTTTTTTAAAATGATAAGATAAATTGATGCTCTCAAATTTGCCTTTACGATGGTTCTTCGACTTTGGAAGACGAAAGATAAAAAAAAAGTACTTCAAACACTTTGTGACAATCGCACAATGGCTGACTCTTCCTTGTATTTGATATAAAATCTTTCTCATTCGTTAGAAGCTGCCATCGAAACTGTTTTTATCAGGATTTCAACTTCATTGTACCCTATTTAATTCCCAAATTTCGGCCGCCACAGTCAACTAAAAGGCGACTGCTATTTTTTAACCTTGTCGACTAGGAATATCTTTTTAAGCAAACTCGTCTCAAAAGATCCTATTTTGTAAGTTTAAGCGACTTTTCAGAAATTTTGCCGACCTTTGTTTGAAAATTCGCTATAGAAAAACGAAACTTAAGTCTCACTCCATTTTTGACCGAGAAGTTCTTGTTTTAGTCGTCGTCTGACCATGGTTCAAAATTACGTGGTGTTGTCCTCGGACCATCGCCAATTGCCTGTTGTGTTGTTCCAGTCCGACGTTAATTAAATACCGACCAACCTTGTTTTGGTCGCGAATTCAAGGCTTTTGCTTTATCCGTGAGGAAAATGTTTGACATAAACCTAGTACACTCCCGAATGGTATCCAAAAACATTTGGAAAATATGAACATCCTGATCGCTTTCATGAAGCATCTGTGTAACAGAATAGGGTGGTAACATAACCGGGAAGTCTCAAGGAAATTTTTAATTCTGGAAAAACCAGGGAAAATTTCCAAATTTCACAAAAAATCAGGGAAAGTTTGATAATTTAAACGGCAACTATTATCATTTATCCTATTTAGAGATGCGCGACAACGAGTACTTTTGCGAATCGAATAAATCGTATACGCCGAAATTGTATTTCGAATAAAGAACACTGGTGTCGTAATTTTTGAACACCGCGAAAACCGTCGCCGCCATTTTCCGCGTCTCATCGCCGTGAGGCCGGCAATACAACGTGTGGTATACAGTTTGAAATTTCTGTAACTAGTGATGTGTTTTTTTTTTGTGCATTAAATTAATATTTTTTGCTTGCAATAACATTTTTTGTAGAATTTTTTATGTATATTTGCATTTGATTTCAATGCATAGTATGATAATGTCGTAGATGTAATAAGTTCGCTATTAAAATATTTTTTTATTTTTTTATCTACAGTTTTTTCAGTTGCAATTGTTAGAGTTCCATTAAGGGTTCCAACCCTTACAATAACAATTAAAATATCAGAAGAGAAAAAATACAAAACATTTGTGGACAATGATTCTTTTACCCCATCTGACCTTAAATATTTAGAAATATTGTCATGTGGATACTGGATATCGATGCCAATTACGGATCACGACATTTCTCAAGTTCATAAATTCAGGGGAATTTTTGTGACACTATCAGTTAACCTTTTTTCGAGGATTTTGTTGCCGCTCTGCATAGTATAAAGATGTTTTTTTTTTTTTTTTTAATTGTGGACTGTCAACTAAGCGCCTAGCTTCTCCACACGTTGTTTTTTTTTTTATTGTGCGCCAAACAAAAACGAATGTATCTGGTAATTAAAAATGCTACTAAAATAAGCTTTGAGGAAACTAATTTTGCTATTTTCAAGAATCTTTGCTAAGGCTGCTATGCTGTTTCACAAGTGCTTTGGCTGTGGCCGTCCTGATCTTGAAAATGAATGCGGTTTTAGGTGTTGGGCAATATTGTGAAGACTTTCACACCTATCAGAATGTCGAATATATTCTGACTGGTTATTATTTCGCGTCAGCCGCTTTACAACAATTTGAGTGAGTAGAACAGAACAGGTGGTGTTCGTCCAGATGATCTCTGATTGGAACTCTACTTTTATCGATGGGTTCTTTTGGACTGCGGACGAATGACGGTTAGAGACGACAGAGTGAGCCGGAGACAGAAGATGACACTGATGACCACACTGGACTTTGAGAACAAATACTGATATGTATTTGTGTGATAATTTTAATGCGATGATATAAATACTGTACACATTCATACATTCTTCGAATAATAGAACTTAAAGATCTCAGCTGTCGGTTGTCTTGTGTAGGATCCGTACTGTTTACACGCTACCGTTTGGGGTGACGACACTACAATATACAGATGCCCAACACCGTAGTGCAGTACAATATACAGTTGCCAACTTTGAATGACCATCAGTAAAAAAGACAAATTTTCAGTAATGATACCTATGACTTCAGTTATAATTGCGTGGTCTGGGGGGTTTTATTGTTATTTTACTCTCTCCCTGTTTGTTGGATATTTCCTTTTTTGAGCTTGAATTTCTTAAAAATCCTTGTTAGCATTACGGTGTTCACTCTTTTTGTCGACAAGCCACTGCGAAATGATGGGCCAAAAAGAACGTTACATAGTAATGCTAATAAAATATTTTTCAACTGCTTTAAGTTAACCGCCTTAGCTCGGTTGGAAGAGTAACTTGTTAGCAGCCAGAGGGTTGAATATACACGTTAAATCTGTCGTGGCTTCAAATATCCTCACGTTGGCTTGGTGTGGAAACTTGAAGAGGGAGGTGTGACCTCTCGTCATCTAAACGTGGTTCAAAATTACTTGATGTTGTCCTCCAATCTTTCCCTTCGGGTTTAATCATGAATCGTTGTCAATAGACCGTTGTTTTGCTTCAGTTAGATGTTAAGTAAAATACCTACCCAAAAAGTCTAGCTTCGCCTCTGGTTGTATCTCCAAAAATATCAAAACTGATAAAAAAATGGAATATTTAAGTGCTTTCCTGCATCCCTGTTGACATAAATTAGCATTTCATCGTATCCGTGTAAACTGTTTTCTGTTCGAATATGTCTAATTTTATCGAAACTAAGCTTTTGGAATGTGAGCAGGTGTAATAAGATTTGTATGATGATTTTTTTGTGTAGATCATTCCTTCGTGTTTGCTAAGTGTTTTTTTCTTTTTGTCTTGTAGAGAGGATGGACGTTACGTGAAAACTCTGTGGAAGCACTTGTGCGTGGGTGACATTGTCCATTTGTCGTGCAACGAAGTCATTCCTGCAGACATCCTCCTTCTGAAGTGCAGTGATGAACAGGGCCTGTGCTACATCGAGACTGCAAGCTTGGACGGCGAAAGCAACCTGAAGCAGAGACAGATAGCCCGAGGCCTAATGCCTGCGGTAAATAAATTTCATGCTTTCGCAAGTACACGAAATTCGCAAGAACTTGTCAGGTCTTTTGAAATTAACTGTTTATGGGAGAAACAGGCTGTCCCACCCCAGTAGGGCCCTGGTACCTGGTATGTTTGGACCCCAGTACTAGGTCGTGCCTCTGATGAAATACAGAACGTTTCCCAATCGGTTTAATTGCGAAAAATGTATTTCGCACACTTATTTCACAGCTTTGTCAATTAGATGCTACACAACTTTATTGTGCATGTCCGGACCTATTAGCTCCGATTTCCCGTTGTTTATAATACGATTTAAAAACTTTCATAGTCATATTGGTATGAATGTTGGTATAATTGGTTGGAATGTTGGTTTATGAATGTGTCAGCTGGTTCGTATGGCGCTATTTCAACTGACGAGGTATGTAAAAGCAGTGACTTTAATAAAACATTATATACAGGATAGTCGATCGGTCTACCAGCATAACGCTCCTTAATAACGAAGGAGTGAAGTCTCACATTTTGATCAGCACATTCTGACAATCGTTTGATCGGCTCCTTTTTATTGCTGAAAGCAAATGAAATGAACGATCATTTCAATTTAGTCCGTTGCCAGTGCCACGCAATTTATTTTCATGCGTGGACTGATGCCACCAGTCATATCAAATGAAAACTAGGAAAGACTGGGCGGACGACAAACTTGTCAAAATAGTTCTATCCTGTACGGAAAAAATGATATGTTCCGATGCCTCTTCGATCAAACCAGCAAGTATCTTTCCAAAGATGAAACCTATACAGATTCACTTCAGTAGTTCCCGATTCATAAATTGACGCCTGTTGATATCCATTTTCACTTTTCGTAATATCTGGGAGAGGTGAAGTTGTATACTATGACGCCAACTACTAGGACTAGTGATGCGACATCAACAGCAAAACATCGATGTTGATAACACATTGTTTTATACATGTTCGCCGGGGGGGGGGTTGATTTAATTTGTCATTTGCCGTGTTTATTAATTTATAACTAAGACTTTTTTTAACTGTCAAAACAAAGTCTAAAAAATTAATAAGAATAATTAACAAGTCTTATTTTTAAATTGAATAATATAAAAGAACGTAATATTTGCAACAATTTGACATAGGTACTACTTACTATAAGTATAATTAGGTAGGTACATAACAATGATTATTGTTAGCTTTTATTAACTTATGGGTGGTGGTGGAAAACCCAACAAACTTATTTTTTAATTACTGTAAATAAAAAATATTGTGGCCTAAAATTATTATATGCTCCAATATTTGTTATTTACAGTTTGTAAAAAAAGTAGTTTGTTAACTTTCTCTACTTTAAGCCGACTTCTTTTTCACTAACTGTCCTGATAATTCACTAACTATTCTGATAAATTTTTCTGATGCGATAGATGTCGCCATCATTGACAAATACTTATTCGCACGGTTATTTTTCTTAATTTTTACTGCGGTCCAGATAAATCCAAAGTATATCTTATTAATCTCAATCCAATTTCTCCAAGTCTCGAATCACTAGTTGAACATCGTCCCCCACTTCTTTCTGCTCACAGTATACTGTTAATTAAGTCGCAGTTATGTAAGTTTAAAACCCCATTGACAGTTTATGTAAATGGGCAAATTACTTAAGGTATCTGCATACGTTAAAAAAGGTAATTTTGAAGAAAATTTGCATTTTTTTTTTTATTATTATTATTATTCTACTAACAACTTCCCTGTACTTTTGTGCTTCTAAAACAGTTTAAACTTTCAATGTGCGACTAAAAGAAAAAAAGTTAGGTCAATTTAAAATTTCAATTAACTCGTTAATTATATCGGAAGTAGCATAACGAAACTGGAACTAATAATAAGAATATTCTATTTTAACAATAATTTCTACCTTTTATCTGTTATAGTAAGTTAAAACAAATAATAATTATGTTTCTATAAACTGACCACTACAATTTTTTAATAAAATTCACTTATTTGTTAGAAGAATTTTGCATTATCTTTTTTTTTTTTTTTTTTTTTACTCTCTTGGATTTTCTTTACAAGCATTTTTCTGAGAATTACATTTTGGGCATAAACATTAAATTCCATAAATGATAATTAAAAAAGTTATTGATGTATATTTATAAATTTTTTTATGCACATTCGAAATAGTGTTTGCTAGTTCATTCACTAGAATCAAATTGATATCTTTATTTATTTATTTTTTATTTATAAGCTTGCTTTTGAATATCAATGTTGCAAAATGGTCAAAAATCCGTTAACAATTTTTCAATGAGTCATAAAACCTTTATTTATTTATTTATTTTTTTTAATATCTTTCTACTTCTAGTGGAAGCACTAGATAACATAATAAAGTTTACTCTGATCATGTTTTTTTTTTTTGTTGCGAATTTAAATTGTATGCCCTGTATCATTTTTCAAAATTTCGAACACAAATATTTATTAAAAGTAATATTAAATTGTTCTGCATAGCATTTTTAAAAAAAATGCTCCGAACGTATACAGATACCTTAAGTTTTCTAAATTTTAGAATATGAGAGAGGTAATGATTGTAATTTTGAGAATTCTTGATGTTTGTTTCTACAAATTATAGCTATATAAAGACTCATTTTCAAAATCTGTTAAACCTTTTGTTTATAGCAAAAATACTAATGACAGTACCATATCATCAAAGCTATCATTGTGCTTTTTGCTGACTGTCAGCAGTAATGAATTGGTGGTGTGGTATGATTAATTGTTATTTTGCAATGTGATAGTGATGTTATTAATGAATCTCAAAATTTGCATTCATTTTAAAAGGTATGTTTCACAAAAATATCTAAATGAATCCTTTGTAAGTGTATAAATGATAGGGGTTGATGCAAATTATTTATTATATTAAAATATAATTCAAACCAACTTTCTAAACCAAATTTTTAAATTTTTGAAAAGCTTTACATATTTTTTTTCAAAATAGCACGTTGTTAGTTTCTTTGCCTGGCAGTTTAAATAGAAAAGTCCAAAAGAGAAATAACTTTTTCCCGTTAAGTTTAAATAAAAAAATTACCCTTTCTTAATTTTATTTTGATACTTGTTACATAAAAGAAAATTATGCTTGATACATTGTTCTACAAATGTTAATCACTGGTGTTCTAGGTTTACTGTGTTTTAGGGTTTTTACTGCATTTTAGGTCATGACTGAATGTCCTCCCTTAATTGTTTAAAAACTATTCTACAAACTTAAGTTTTTGTTTCCTGTGCTTTGATAAAATGTGAGTGTATTTTGAAGTTTCGAACCCTATATCATGTGCTTATGTTTATCTAGAATGAAGTCTTTCAACCTTCTACATTTAATGGAAGAATAGAATGTGATCCTCCCAATCACAAAATTTATAATTTTAATGGTTGTATGTGAGTATTATCTGACTTTATTAGACATTGTTTACAAATCTCATTAACTGTCTTTTAATATTACTTCTCAGCTTTCGACATTTCATGTTACTTGAGTTGTCTAGCTTCAAAATATACTTAAAAAACAAAATCCATAGTTTTAAAACACAATTAATGTTATTTATATTTTAAAAATAGATCTGGTATTTTTACTGTTTTATGAAATGTACTCATTTTTCTAAATTCTTACACAGGTCATATATTTTGAATTGGTAATTGAAAATGCATGACTTGTGTAAGAATTGTGTTTCAATTGATAATTGAAAATGGTATTTGTGTAACCCTCTCACCATTATATTTTTATGGTTACATAAAAATATAATGGTTACTTTATGAAATAAGATGTAAATCTTATTTCATAAGTTCAAATATCTTGAACTTTATGCAATCTCTGCATTATCAACAAGTATTATGGTTTTTTCTAAGCACTCTTGTGACAAAATGCTTTTTTGATGTAATTTTTAATAAAGAATTTCTTTACTAAAGATTTTTAATAAATTCGTTTAAATTATTATTCGTTAAAGATTTTTAATAAATTCGTTCGTAATAGACATAATAAAAGAGATTAGAATTTGTTAGAATAAAGTCAAGCAAAGTATGAATCAAAATTATACTGTAAAGAAGTGTTACATTTTTCTCGTTTTTTGTCTATTATGTAAGTTTGAAAACAAGATTTTAACAGAAAACCAAATGTTCTTTTTTTATTATTTCATATAACCTGCAGATTGCGATGACAGTAAGATATGGAATTGAAAGGCCTTATCTCTTTACTGTGGATTATACATTGTTATTTGTTAAACATTGAGATTCGACTGGAATTTATAAGTACTGACTTTATAAGAATGTGCATTGAGATTTAACTAGCGCTAATTTAGTTTCCAGCTAGTGAAAGTTCCGAGGTAGAAAGGATATTGTGACTACACTATTTTATGATAATATCATAACATAGTTACTACCAGCCAAAGGCACGAATTTGCATTTTTGGCTATTTTCACCGAACTGGATTTTTGAGACACCATTTCCTATTCTATGACAAGGCCACGAACATCGATTATCAGTGGAAATGCCGATTTTCATAAGAAAACAACTTTGAGTCTTAACTCGATATTCCCCGAAGCATCGAAACCTTGAACACGTTTTTATCGACACTTCACTTTTGCAGATTCGTGCCTTTAGCGTGATGGTAAAGATACATTTTATCTTGCATTTTCTTATTTGTTCTGTCCTGAAGGTGGTCTCTGAGGGGCACATTTCCTTTAAGGTGTGTACGGGATTCAATCCGAGGTTTTCTAATTATCTTTAATTTTTCCTTGCGGGTTACTGTCTTTAATGAACATGGGGTTTGAGCTCCCGGAATATCCAAGATCCTTCCCGAATTTTTTCCTGCTTTCATCCGTAGGATGCCCAAGTGATGTTTTCCCTACTTTCCCCTCAGGACGCGGGAGCCCGGTTGGAAGAGACTGACAAGCAAACGGAGGATTGCGAATTAGAGTCCAACCAAAGACCGTCGTGTGCAAAGGGGACAAATACAAATACAAATATTGACGACCAGCTACAGGCTCAAGCCCAACAAGGCTGGTCCTTTGTTTATGAATTCTCCAATTCCCACTGACTATCCAATTGTGTCTTAAATTCGTACACTCCCTTTGAATTAACTATATTTTCTGGCAACGCGTTCCAACTGTCTATTACCCTATTAAAGTAGTAGTTTTTCCTTAAATCCCGATTAAAATGTGTCTTATTCAATTTATACCCATGACCCCTTGTTCTGTTATCCCTATTGAAATTCAAGCCCTCTGTGTCCCCTTGTTTTACAAACTTGAAAAGCTGAATCAAATCCCCCCTCCTTCTTCTTCTTTCCAGTGTATACATGTTTAGCTTACTTAAACGTTCATTAATGTCCTTTCTCATATATGGAGCCCAGAATTGTACAGCATATTCTAGATGTGGTCTTACTAAACCCTTATATAACGGCAAGATTATATTCTTATCCCTTGAAGTTACAGTCTTTTTAATATACCCCAGTAACCTATTAGCCTTTTTAACCGCAGCTGAACATTGATGACACATTTTAAAATCCCTGTGAATTATCACCCCAAGATCCTTGACTGTTTCTCCCTCCTTTACCTTTACTCCCTGCAGCCTGTACTCGGCTCCACTGTTCCTGTAACCCATATGCAGAACTTGACATTTCCCTACATTAAATGACATACCCCATTTTACAGCCCATTCGGATATCTTATCAAAATCCCCTTGTAAATTTTCTATCTGTAACTTGGTATCCACTGTCCCCCATATTTTTAAGTCATCTGCAAATATACTGATTATATTCTTGATCCCCTGACCTATATCATCTATGAAAATTATAAATAAAATTGGTCCCAAAACTGATCCCTGAGGCACCCCACTTATAACTTCTGTCCACTGTGAATAATTTCCTTTTACCTGCACTCTCTGCTTTCTACCCAATAACCAATTCTTTATCCATATTAATGTTTTTCCCTGAATCCCCAGCCTTTCCAATTTAAACAGTAATGCCTCATGAGGTACTTTATCAAAAGCCTTTTGAAAATCTATGTACATGATATCCACACTGCTCTTATTATCCAGCTCCTCAGTAATTTTTTCGTAGAACTTCAAAAGGTTTGTAGAGCAGGATCTGCCATTCCTAAACCCATACTGATTCTCTGATAGCAGTCCCCCCTCCTCCAAGTATAACATTATATGCTTTTTTAACAGAGATTCAAATATTTTGCAAATTACTGATGTCAGACTTACTGGTCTATAGTTGCCCGGATCATTTTGTATTCCCTTTTTGAAAATTGGAGTTATGTTGGCCAACTTCCAATCCATTGGTACCCAACCTGTGCTATATGTTGAATTAAATATCGTGTGAATTACTTCCCCCAGTTCTTCCGCGCATTCCACTAGTACTCTCGGATAAATATCGTCTGGCCCTGGTGCTTTAGATGGCTTAATTCTTTTCAACTGATGTACTATTTCTTCCCTGTTGAATTTGCATTCTTTAATTCTGAACTGGTACACGTTAAATCTGCCTGGGCCTTAAATATCCTTACTTAGGCGTTGTGTGGAATGTTTGTAGAGTGGGGTTTCAACAGCTGTTGCCTGACCGTGTTTCAAATTTACGTGGTGTTGTCTTCGAATCTTTCCCACCGGATCTCCAGTGCGACGTTAATTAAAAATACCAATACCTCTACATCCTTTCTTTTCACAATTACCTTACATTATCTGTCTTGTGTTTGACACAGCTTGCCGAAGTATGACCCTTGCGTCATGAAACCTAAAACCAATCAGCTGTCTTGATATGGACGGTTTCTTCTATTGAACTTTGTAATCGTTGTTGGTCAGGATTTGAAGGTTTTAAATTTTTACTACTTTATCACTATTTACTGCGTGATCAATTCCAATCTAATTATACCTAAAATTTATCTCTAATATTTATATTTTCCCTCGTAGAACAATGCCATCTGGTGTTAAAGTGCCTATAAGCAAAGAAAATTTGTTGCTAAAGGATTGTCTTTTGAAAAATGCTGATTTCATAGAGGGCATTGTAGTTTATGCTGGTAAGAATTAAGCTTTTAATTTTAGAGTAAATTAGTTGATAGAAATTATAATGTATAGAAATTATGATAACATACATTTTATAATTTCTTTCGTAAATTATCTGTATTCTCTCATTACAGGTCATGAAACTAAAGCAATGCTTAATAACGATGGTCCTCGGTACAAAAGAAGCAAACTAGAAAAACTCATGAACCGAGATGTAATATTTTGTATAGTCATGCTTATTTTACTTTGCCTACTTGGAGCATTAGGTACTTCACGATTTCTTATTAAATGTCGAATTTTTTTCCAACAAGAAACTTGTTAAGGAATCGGATTCAACATTGTTTGCACTTTTTACTAAACTGTTGTCCTCATATTAAACTTTTTTACCGTTGAATTTGCAATACCTTTCTCCAATTCTATCGGACTTCTTGGGTCATACCACGAATTCATTACTTTTAATATTCATCATTCATAATTTTTGCCATATCTGTAACTAACAGGCCAGCACGGCGTTGCCCGTGGCAGTTCTTTTACTGTTCTTAATGTTACTGAAAACATTAAAAAGAAAAAATATAATATTAAGAATGAATCCCACCTACACCCGACATGACACGGGCATGTGGCCTCATTCCTTCCACCTCACTAATCCTTGAGTAATGAATCTCCAATGTGTTAAAAAACTGTTGTAAAGTTAACAGCCTCGGTTGAATTTTAAAATTCAGGCTTCGCTGAAAATTCGCATAAAATTCGGACTTCCTGAGGAATCGATCTGGTGTAAGATTATCCGCAGATTTCAAATCCGTTGAAAGTTTCACTCTATCTTTAACGATAGCGTAGGAAACCTCAATAGTCCTTTTTGTGTTAGTTGTGAATATCTTCGTCCAATTCGTATAGCGAAAATATAAAAGTTACTATTGAAAAATTATTTATTTAAATAAAATCACATTTGAGGTATTCATCTAGTGTGAAATTTTCCGCATGTTTCATAACCTGTTAAAATTTTCGGTCTATCTTTAACGATCGCGAAGATAGAAACTTGAATTAAAAAATAAAACACCAGTCAAAAAATTTGATTTGATTTGCTTCGATTCGTTGGAATTGTTTGTGCCCAGAAAATGAAAGGAAAATATAAATTTAGAATCTGATCTCTTCACACTGTTGCCATCCTAAGAAAATCAAATAATAAATAAATGTAAATAAATTAAAAAATGTTCTAGATTTAAATTTTAAAATTTGCATAAAATTAGGACTACCTGTGTGCCAAATTTCATTACTGTAAGTCCTATAGATTCGTCTGAACACCGAATACACAGACACTTCCTTTTACAATTATATAGATTGATCAGCTTTTATATTTGATTTTTATGAAGTTGCATCATCTATCATAGGTATACCCCATCATAGCTCTCATTTTATTTTAATAAGGATTTTCTCGTGAGTAAAATTTTAACCATCACATTTAATTTTTAGATAATTCTTTTTTTTCCCAGCTTCTCTTTTAATGTAGGCCTGGTTACTACTTATGTCCTTTAAACCTACTCTTTTTTATTCCATTGTCTTATGTTTGGATCGTATGCCATAAAACCCAAGTCAACCAAACAAAATCGTAGTTGACTTATAAAGTTAATAAAATAATTTTCATACAATTTAAGCAATTTGCAAATTTAAAAGATGATTGCATTGGAATTTCATTGATCTTAATGTATTCTTTTCAGTAAATTTACCATGTTATTTAACAGGTATGATGTTTATAGAATTTATATGCAATGTCTTCAATTATTTGAATGGGAAATTTTCTAATCAGTAAATTTGTGCATAACTAACACTCCCTTACTCTTCTGAGGTGAATCAACATTTCGTAATTGAACACACTATTTATACGTTTCGTAAAAATAGAAACTCAGTATTTATTTATTTTATAAATTAAAGGTAATACTTTTTGTTGGTATAAAAGTTTTTTTTTAATCCAATCACTTTTTTACTATTTTGCAACCTTGGCGACTGGGGTGTCTGAAAGAAAAATCGTCATAATTGCGACTAAATTCAAAATTTTGGCGAGTTTTCGAAAATTTTGGCTATTTTTTTTTTTTTTAATTCACTAGGTTAACGAAAATTTAGTTTTTTTTTTTGTAAGCTATCCGCTGACGAATGGAAATATATTTTTTTCTAATTTCTCAAGAAAATTTTGAAAGAGGTGCCAATTTTGACGTTTTGTCGCCAAAAGTTGTAGCAAATCTAATTTTAAAAAAACCTCATTTTTTTTTTTTTTGCTAGATTTTCAATCTATTAATAACTATTATAACTTGAAATATACATCTAAAATTCATTAAAAAAAAAAAGAGCTGAGTAAAAAAATTATTTTGTTTTTAATACCATTTTTTTTTGTCTGAAAAATACATCAACATTTGATGTTTTATTTAAAATTGAGAACATAATAATAAATAGTTCTTGAATTTTGTTTTGCTTTTTTGTCTAGGTAATGGCTTATGGTTAAGTTCCTTTGAAAACAGAAGTGTAGTACCTTTCCTTCCTGGTTTGTACAAAAACGAGCGTTCAGAAGTATTCAATGAAGCTTTTTTAATATTTTGGACTTTTGTAATTGTATTACAAGTGAGTTTCGCCCATTTCTATGTCTCATTTATTTAATATATTTATCTAAATAGCATAGTGTTGGACAAGTGTAACCAAATATTTCATTTAGATATTCTTCATTTAAACTTAATGAGTGTATAAAGTATTCATACTAAAGTGATCTGATGAATGTTATTCCAGAGTCCCTTTTTTGTTTTTTAAATTCCTTCGTGACATTTTTCTCTCCACATTCCTTCTGATATCAGACTTAGCTTTTAATTTAAAAAAAAAAACAATTTCAAGCATTTTTATGAATATTCTTTCTCTTAGATGCAGACTTATGTTTAATGTTCTGCAACACAACTCCAAGCAATTGCAATTGTTCTGCAGGCATTTCGTCCCAATTTCGTAAAACTGCAGTAAAATCAAAAACAGATGCAAAACACAATTATCGGCTTAAATATGTATTACATATTTAGCCAGTAATTGTGATAATTTTTTATTACATATTTTTTATAAAACATCAAAATTAATTAACTTTATTTAATACCAAGGCATACTTTCAGGATTTGCAATTCTGTCGATAACTTTTTATGTTAAATATTTTGTCATTGACATAATAGATGTGTTATTTATAAAGTGTTTGTGGTAATTTGGGCAGTGTAATGAGGTTGTTCCGTACGTTGAGAAGAAACAACGATGTGGCAAGTAGCGCACTTTGCACTGCAAAACATCGTAACTTACAACTGAAAACAAATCGGCCAAAATTTTGATAAAATTAAAGAAAAATTGTTCTTTGTAGACTTTGTTCTGCGACGTACATCCTAGCTTTGAGCACTTTCTGCTCTTGGGTTCTTACTAAACAATTATCAACAGTATCATAGTGTAACATAGATAACTGTGAATGTGCTGAGATTGGATCAAAGCAAAAAAAATCTTATGCTTAACTTTAGACAACTATAAGTCAACTATCCATACTTGATTTCTTTTCTGCAAGTTAAATGTAACAAAAGGCCAATCTTTGCAACTCTATATGGATGATTCAAATGCTATCTCAAAGCTTGAGACAGTATTTTGCATGTATGGGAAAATGAAGAGAATAACAGACTGCATAAGGATCTACTGGTCATATCATTTCAATTGATATCTCAATCAATATAAAAAGGTCTGCTGAAAATAATCTCAATGCATGATAAACACCATTGATCAATCAATCATCTGGGATTCGTGGTGAAAATCAAAAATATTAAAAATGTAGAAATTGATGTATTATTAAATTTTGTTTAAAATAAACATAATTTTTACTTCAGGTTTTGTCAATTTTATGGGTAATTTATTTATGTGTCTGAGCTTTAATTCTAAAAAGTCGAGCATCTTAGGCGAACATCCTGCTACTGTTTTACAAACATAATTCGTTATATATTGAGTGTAAACCCAAGTTTGAGAAATGTTTTTATCCCTTGCTTTAGGTGATCTTTTTCTGTACTTGGAAGTTATACTGAATGTTTATATCGAAATATATGTATGAGGATTGCAAAAATATTTATTTCATGAATGTATTTTTCCTTGCTTTCAGGTTATGATTCCACTGTCTTTGTATGTAACTATTGAGATAATCAAGCTTGGCCAAGTATATTTTATTCACGCAGACAAAAATTTCTATGACAGTTCTTCAGATAGAAAGTTAGAATGTCGTGCCCTCAACATAACGGAGGAGCTTGGCCAGATTGAATATGTGTTTTCCGACAAGACGGGTACTTTGACTGAAAATAACATGGTGTTCAGAAGGTGCACCATTGGGGGTGTGGATTACAATCATGAAAGAACTTCTTTTCATGAGAATTGCGATGGTATGAAAATCTATTTGGGAATATTCTGTTTCTTTACTTTGTAAAAACAACTGACAGTTAGTATACATAAAAATCCAGGATTCTCCCATTTTCGTTTATTTTCTAATGTATACTACTCAAATTCATCAACAATGCATAGTTTATTCATGCAAAATGCTTAATTTATATAATACTTTATTGGAGGTGCAAGCATGATGAGTTTAAAGTATCAAAGAAGTAATGTATTTTAGGGAATTACCAGACAGATTCAAAACATAGAGCTGTAGGAAATGGAAACAAATGTGGATTACTCAAACTATTTCAAATATCGATGGGGTTTTGACATAGTCTACATCTGCAAATTTTACAGGAAAGGCCAAATTAATTTTTACCTATTTGAATTTGTTAGATACATTTAATTATCTGTTTTTATATTCCCTCCTGTTGTATCAATTTTATTTATAGGTATCTTAATCTTCAAAGTATATATACTACTAAAATAAATATATACAATTTTGTAAAAGCACAAAAGTAGTGCACATTAGTGGCACTTATGGCCTTTTCTCAGAACACCATAAATATGAATGGATTTATGTTTAAGAAGACCATTTTTAGCTGATGTATTTTAGTAAATCACTTCATTTCAAAACACTAGAGTGTAAGCCGAACTAACACTTTTGACAGGCTACTTGTCAGAAGGTTTGCTACAACATAATATGTATGACCATTATCATAATATAAATGTTATGTATCCACCATTAACTATCTAACTGTATATTATATTATGTTACTCTAGATGGCAACACAATATTCACTGCAGCTCTAGGTTTACTTGTAACATGGTCATGTGCCTACATGCCTTATAATAAATTGTTATTTTACTGTTGTGAGTATCTTTAGCACAAACGCATCCTTGTGGACACTTGTTAACAAAGAACTTTTCAAGTAGCAAAATTTTGATGTTTACAAAGAACATAATGTGTGCAAGTTGCACAGCCAAGATCTTGGTCTCATTTATATTTTCTTCTGCAACCAAAAATAAGTTTAATAAATAAAGAACTTCAACTAAAAATTGAAGACAAAAACATCAATATATTGTTAAACGGACCAATTTTTAGGCTTCACTTATTTACATAATAAAGTATTTTTACCCATCACAACAGACAAATAGATTCATGAGTAATTTAAAATTTTGTGCAATGATTTAAATTATATCATTATATTTTTTCGATCATGGCCTTTAAGTTCCAAATTTCCTTATTTGAAAGAACACATGGTTTAAATCAAATGTTTAGAAATGAAGTCTGTAATATATTTGTTCTCATAAAGAATTTTGTTTGCAGGGGATCAGCTCAAGTATGACCCTGTGAAATCAAATGATTCAAATGCCAAAGTGAGTATTTTTGACTTGCAAGAAAATGTATTAGGTTACAAATATAATAAATGCACAAATCTATTGTCCTAAATTTTGGTTGTATTTTGAATTTGAGTATACTCTCGTCTTGCAAATATAAGGTGGAATTTGTGTGAAAATAATTTTATATGTGTGATAAAAAAATATTACTGAAAACCTAATGTTTTTGGTTATTTTAAAGGCTGTAGATTTTATTTCAACCCTCCCCATTCAATGAAAAATTTCAAAAATTTATTTCTTACACTGAATTTTTTTATTTTTAGGGAGATCTCATCTTAAATTCTAGTCTTCAAGAAGAGTTATCTAAAATAGAAATTCAGTTTCATGTCGATTCTTCTGCTGTTGATGTTACTCATCTTTCATCCCATCGCCAAAGAATACAAGACTTTTTCTTACTTTTAGCTGTTTGCAATACTGTTGTTGTTGCAAAACACCCACACAAAGATCATGTAAGCATAATTTGATTCCCAGCAATGATTTATGGAATGCTATTATACATGAGAAAAGTCTGTCTCTATTAAATTGCAAGTGAAATTCTCCATTCCATCCAGAAGCTTCAGGTCCACTGTATTTCTGATGTAGATGAATAATTTTTTTTTAATGCGTCTAAAGCTCTACAAACACACAATGAACGGTTCCTTCAAATTCCCAGATATTCTCTTTTTGCTGAGATTAGAATTTCAATATATAATTTTGTTCCATTTTCTCTGTTCCATACGCATTCCTCTAATCACTAATGTTACATTCACTATATTGTCAACTCATGAGTGCAACACAGTAAGTTAAAAGCATTGTTCTGAGAAAGTGAAACAGAAAAAATCTGTTCACCATTTTAACTCATAGTGTTTTTTAATGAACTCAAACCTTCATGCCAAGAAAAATGACTTCAACAATCTAAAGTGTATCAATGGCTCAGTGGGTTGATGCCCACTGCACTTATCAACCTTAGAGATCTTGATGACACACAGCTTCATTTCCTGTCAGGTGCATTCCTTCCTGGCTGTATTTCTCTATGATGCAAGTAAAAAACTTCCGTTGTGTGTATGTTTTGCTTAGCATGACCAAATTGGGTTTTGTAACGTAACACCCCCACCCCCCCTCCTCTTCCCACTACTGAAAAAAAAACATGAGTCCCCAGTTAAGATCACCACATTCTGTACTAGGAAAATTAACAAAAATTTTACTTGTTAGGCAAAAATATATAATTTTGTTCTTAATTTAAATTACTCTTTTAAGTTTTATGTATTAAAATTATCTCTAAAATAAACTATACGTGTGGATATATTTATTCAGTTTTAACAAGCATATTACACTGATACACTAATAATCTGCACATAGTTTATTTGTTTTAAGTGGGGTAGTTTGTGATATGCTCCATTATAAAGTTCATAAAAGTAGTTAAAAGTTTTGCATGGATTGAAATATTTCTTTTTTTTACACTATGGACTATCAAATCCAATAAAGTATCTTTTTGCTTTATTATCTGCACAAGAATTACTATTTTAAGATTACCTTTTACCCTTGAACTAACTTCTTATCTCACTTCATTTGTGTTAAACAAATCTGTTGCATGCAAATAAATGTCCATTCAAGTTTGTTTCTCTCATAGATGAATTCAAGCGGCTTATTTTTGAATTCGTTGACGCCGACTTCTCTCCGCACCAGCCGAGCCTCTGGAAATGGCTGGGAGAGTCCACACGAGAAATACTCGCACCTGTTGAGCGAGGTCAGCACGCCGGCCAGTTCGACTGCCTCAACACCTATCAAGAGGCCTCGGAATCTGACGCTACCTCTTCACGCTGCATTGTTCCAGACTCCTACTCCATCCCCATTAGAGTTTCGGCCCATATATGAGGCCGAGAGCCCTGATGAAATTGCTTTGGTGGAGACGGCATTTAGTTATAACTGTAGGCTTCTTCGGCGCACTCCTGATTCCATTGTTCTGTCACTGCCTGGTAATTGTGTTTGCTCACGCTAGTTAATTTACTTTTTACTTGACACTTTTCCTTGAATGTCACAGTTCAGTGATAGCCCAGTTGGAAGAGTAACGGATTAGCAACCGGAGGGTTGCGAGTTTGAATCCAATCAAGGACTGCTGTGCACAAAGGGGGCTGGTGCATGATAAATCTGCTGTGGACTCAAACGTTCTTGCATTGGCATGCTGTGGAAGTTTGGAGAGTGGGATGTCAGCTTAGATGTTGCCTTGAATTCTGACTGGCTAAAAATTACAAAGCGCTGTCTTTGGTTCATTCCCGTCGCAATTGATCGTGGACCGTCATCTATAGCCCCTTGTGTTGCTGCAGTACAACGTTAATTGAAGTACCTACCTACTTTGAAGGTCATATTTCTAAGTAGGTTGCTACCCAAGACAAAATGTCAAGCATTTGTTATTTTCGCAATGCCAAATGAACATATTAAAATATACTTTAAAAGCCTATATAATGTCATGCCTGAAAACCTTTCCCTGTTATTCAGCTTAAAGGGAGACAGTTGAGTTCTTTGAAGTTTCAGTGAAAGGAAGTTAAAATTTAAAAGTTCTGTACAAAATTTATTTTTTGGTGGATTATTTCCTAGTTTAGTACTAGGTATGGAAGAAGGAAATCACTTCAAAACTTTTATCTTTATAAAAAGTATACAAGCACCAATTTTGGCTAATTGTTTCAAGATCCACATGACAACTCAAAAACTGATGTCTCTGCACTAGTGAAACTTTTCACGTGTATTAAAGAATAAATTACCTGCAGAATGAACTATAATTATACGGAAAAGTTCTCAACAATTTATAGATTTTGAAATGTTAAAATCTTACGTCATTGATGTACACATCAGAATATTGTAAAAAAAAATTTAAAAAAAAAAACAGAAAATTTTGAGGTAAAGATTTAATAATTGTTCATTTTATAAACAATAAGTCCTTTTACAAGCGTGCAAAGTTTCCCTATTGTAGTGTAATTAGTTTATGAATTATCGTTTGAACTTCAAAGAAACACATGGCCAAAATTGGTTCTTATATTTCATTCAAAATTCAACTTTTATTACAACTTTATTCTAACAGGAAATTCTTATGTTGTTTCACATGATCAGTAAAAGAACTGTTCATCTGAATCTAAATCTCTGTCCATTGAAGTATTGTCATTCATTATTTACACTAACTTATACTGTGATCAGTATGAACAAGATATGGATTTTTGGATTATTCCTGTTCCCAACCATGTGTGAATTCGTGATCAATTTTAAGCATGTAATTTTCATTCTGCCTCCATGAAGGATGAAACGTGTGTATATATATATATACATACATACATACACACTACACTACAATAATGAACCAGGCACCATTGGATTTGCATAAAATCCAATTATTTGTTTTGGGGTGGTTTTCGTGGTATGGCCTGGGATCTTTGCATGTTGTTCCTGGTCAATTGAACGCCGATGCCTACATGAACATTTTCAGGTTCTTCCTACGCTCTGGCAATTTTATGAAACGAACTAATGTTACTTCCAGGATGACAATGCTCCGTGTCATGTTGCAGCCTCTGTCAAGCAGTGTTATTCAAGATATGGATGTAAAACATTTTCTCTGGCCTGCTCAGAGTTCCGACCTAAACCCTATAGAACATGTGTGGGACGCATTAGAGCAAAGTTTACAGACCAGGGAACCCCGTCCGAAATCTACAGCTGAGCTGGCGACATTCTTGCAGCAAGAATGGAAACAAATACCCATAGCTGTGTATCAAAACCTTGTTGAAAGTATGACCAGAAGGGTTGCTAGTGTAATTGCGGCATGTGGGGAACCATCCCCTATTAAATCATGTATTCTTTCCCTTATACCATCACATCTTGCTGTCCAGTCCATCATTGTAGGGTAGTGTATATATACAAAACATAAGAGTGTTTAGTTAAACAAAATAACCTTAAAACAAAAACAATAAGTGGGACAAAAAATAATATTCAAAGATTTTTTTCCATAGCTTGCAGTTTTATTCAATTTTTTCTGTGCATATAAATTTTAAGAAACACATTTACACTATCTCCACTTTTTATTTCTCCTTGACATGCTTTAATAGATTGAAATATTGCTTATAAAATTTTCATGAATAGAGTATCTATTTATTTCTATTCTGTATAACACAATTTGATACTTTTTGTCTGAATTAACTATAGTGAATCAGAAATATATATGGTCAAGGTTCCCACAGTCCTTGACTAGTCCTTGAATTTTTTTTTTCCTAGCTATAAACCCTTGAAAGTCTTTGAAAATTACAAAACTTGGTTAAAATTCCTTGAAAGTACTTGATTTTTTCTTTTGACTACTACATAATTGTGTAATTTTCTCTTGCGTTGTTTTGTCCAAACTAGTTTCCTTCACGGCAGGTGCGGAATTTGAGTGTCATTCTGACGTGTTATGTGCTTTGACACCACGAGATATATATATACAGGGCTTCTAACACGTCACCTTTTTATTTTTTGTCACCTTTTTGACATTTTGTCACCTTTTCAGGGGTTTTAAGTTCTTAAATTGTATTTGGAGAAGAAAATTTTTTGGTGCGCAGTTAAAAAAATTCTTTTTTTCTAAAAAAAACAGGGTTTGCACAGATTCAATTTCGAAATTCGTGCTACATTCCACCGCAAGAATAAATTCAAAAACGTACCGTTTCAATTGTAAAAGGATAATTCACGTTGCCCGCGGTGTATTAGCAGCAAGTTCTGGAAATTTTCTTATGGGAAAAGGATATTAGTAAAACCAAGCGGCGAAGTTCAAGGGAAGCATGGCCATCTGCATGTCCGACCCCTCTTACCTAATTACAGGGCTCCTCACATGTAACCTTTTTGTAACTTTTTGTCACCTTTTCAGGGGTTTTAAGTTCTTAAATTCTATTTGGAGAAAAAAAATTTGGGGTGCGCAGTTGAAAAAAAATTCCTATTTCCTCTGAAAAAACAGAGTTTGCAGGTTCCTTAAGAACTCCTTAAAATGGATTTTCGATTTTAAGCACTCTTAAAACTCCTTATTTTTATGTGCGCAACGTTCCACCGCAAGAGTGGATTCAAAAACGTACCATTTCAATTGTAAAAGGATACTTCACATTGCCCTCAGTGTATTAGCAGAAAGTTCTGGAAATTTTTAGAAAAGGACAAAATTAATTTCAGACATTTCAACAACAAAAATGAGACATAATCTTTCAAAGAAAAGGAAGAAATTCAAGCTGTGTCAAATATAAACTAATTAAAAAATCATAAATTACGATTTTTTTCATGTTAATATTTTTAAAATGATGTACTTTTTAAATGAAGAAAATAAAAATATCCTGCCAAAGAAAGAAAAAGAACAGATAGGGGTGGCTGGGGAGGATCGTTTTATTTTCTATCTTTATACTTGAATATATTTAGCAGTATTGTTATTTGTCACTTTTTAACCCTTTTTTTGCTCGATTAGTCACCTTTTGTCAGCTTTTTTTACTTGATTAGTCACTTTTGTCACCTTTTTAGACCTTGAAACCTGTTAGGAGCCCTGTATATATGAACAATCACAGTTGGTGATATATACATGAACCACGTGATGTACATGAACCACATGATATACATGAACCACATGATATATACATGAACACACACGAGGTCATAAACCATGTTTCATTGACGCATCGTTCCATTGCTTTTTTGCATAAACTATACAAACATGAAAGAGATACGCCTCTGAACATTTTTAAAGTTGTCTTGGGGATTGATGCAGAAATACGTATAAAATATTAAAGTTTTTTGAAGGGGTTCACAGTACTTTTTCACTTTAACATTATCATTAAAAATTTGTAAAATTGATGTCGTACGTACAAGTACAAAAACTTAACGGTTTCGGATTACTGAATTATCCATTTTCGTAAAACGGGGAAGTTTCTTCAAGCATGTGCCTCAGCGCAGTGAAATTCTATCTTTAGACTAGAAATGGGAAGGATATTTTATATCATATTAGCAGGCCAGCATGGCATTGCACGTGACAAAATTCAGGCTTTGCATAAAATTCAGACTACCTGATGTATCAATCTGGTGTAAAATTTTCCGCAGATTTGAAATCCTTTAAAATGTTTACTCTGTCTTTAACGATCGTGAAAATAGAAAATCTCTAATGGACCTTTCTTGTGTTTGTAACGAATATCTTCGTCAAATGTGACCGAATTTCTGTTGTAAAAATATAAAAGTTACAATTGAAAAATTATTTATTTACAGAAAAGCACATTTAAAGTATCCTTCTGTTGTAAAATTTTCTGCAGGTTTCAAATCGGTTGAAATTTTTACTATCTTTAATTATCGCGAATATAAAAATTGGGCTAGCGAATAAAAAAGCTGTAACACCTGTCAAAACTTTGGATTTGTTTTGTTTCTCAAACAAAATAAACCACGAGAGCAAAACGAAGATTGCGTCTAGTGTAGATCAAACCATGTGCAAGATACCATACTCTTCTTCGTGCCACCTAAGAATTTATATTTTATTGCACAACCGCAGTCGATGTTTGTGCAAGTAGCCTGATACAAGAAACACTGAGACGAGAAGCCCACTTTTTAAAAAAATCACATGTTCTGTGATAAAAGAAAATTTAAATTATAACCAAAATTAATGATAACCTTTCTTCTCTTTTTTGACTGTCAGTAGTTTTAAAAAGTGGAGTAAAAAAAAATTTGTGGCATTTTCTTTATATTTTTAAAAATTTTCTTTTTAATTGACAAATTTTGCACATGCCT
Source organism: Metellina segmentata (assembly GCA_947359465.1). Taxonomy (NCBI): domain Eukaryota; kingdom Metazoa; phylum Arthropoda; class Arachnida; order Araneae; family Tetragnathidae; genus Metellina; species Metellina segmentata. Next base: position 2,836,117 of record OX375878.1, read on the forward strand.
TGTTTTAGGTTGCTATAAAAAAAATTTTTGGTTGTCCTTGAATTTTTTTGGGACAAAAGTGTGGGAACCGTTTGTGTGTTTCTTGTGAATTTTTTTCTCCAAAAAGTAAATTATTACATTCTAGGTTCATTCTTTTATTGATCTTGATGCTTTTCTTTTTTAACAGGAGAAGGTTTGATTGAATTCCAAGTTTTACATGTGTTACCTTTTGATGCCACACGCAAAAGGATGTCTGTTATTTTGCAACATCCTATTACAGATGAAAAAATATTGTTTTGCAAAGGTGCTGATTCATCTATTTTCCCTCATTTATCTCCCAATCTAGCCAAAGGTAAATATATATAATTCATAAACCTTATGTATCTACCATATATGTATTGTTAAAATTATTTCCATTTTAGCTTTATTTATAAATGTATAATTCTATTTGTTTATGTTATTGTAAAATTATTATTTTGTATAGTGTTAGGCATGTTTATTTAAAGTATAATGTATGCCTTAATTTATAGAACATTAGGCATCACATTTTAAAGTAAATGTTTCTTTTGTTAATTTGACACAGTTTATATATATAATGTATAAATTTATTTATATGCTTATAATTTTGCTATTTATATCCTTTCAATCTTTTCAGTCAATAAAAATATGATATTGAAGACACAGCAGCACTTAAATGGCTATTCAAGGAAAGGTCTGCGTGTGTTATGTATGGCTAAAAAAGTAAGTGTGAATATCGAAATATCTTTTTCAATTTTCAATCTTGCTGTTTTCATACTAATTTTAAAAATCGGCTTTAAGACTTACTGTTATTACTACATTACTACTTACTTATATTACAACATTTCAAAAAATTTTATTGAAAAGTAAATATGCAAAGCTCTTGCCAAAGTAGAATTTTCTATCTACTCATATTAGTCCTATATCTACATGAGATGATATTTGAAGAATTACAAAATGAATTGTTCTAAAATTCAGATCACTGTTATAAACTAAGTTGTGTTGCTTTTTCTAAATTGATGTTGCATTTACAAAAAATACCTTTGACTTTCCCTTACCATTTGTGCTCATTTTTTTTTTAATATTTGTTACTTTTATGGGAGGGACACTTAGCACCCCACTGCCCCAAAAAGGGTAAAGGTGGGATGCCATAGCTATACATGCCATAGGATACTATAGTGCTCTTCAAAAGGTTAAAATTTTGTTGTTGTTGCTTATCTCCAGAGTCTGAAGGAGTCAGACGAGATCCAACAGTCCGTTGACACCAAGAAAGTCGAGAACCAGAAGGGGACTGGAGTAAATGTTCTCCCTGGAGAGGACTAAATAATCCAGGATATGTTGAGCAGTGACTTGATGGGTTAGACACCTGGTGCAGTCAGGAAAGACCTTCCTTCCTACACAAAAGGAGAAACATCTAGTGTGCAAGTCTAGATAAAGCAGTCTGAGAAGCTCTGTCACACTCCAATTCAAAAGTAGAGCCCAGTACTCTACCCATGTACCAATTATAGACAGGAGGAACCAGCCATTTGCGCATAATTTGAGATTTTTTTCATGGAGTGGATTTCTGAGTAAGTTAGGCAAGAAGAGGTAGGGACTGCTCAACTGCTGCCCTCCTTGTAAAATTTTGAAAAAATAATGTTTTTATAGTTAATCTGGCATCCTACCTTTTTGAAATGGTTAAGGCTAATATAAATTTTCTCTTGTGCATTAAGGTTTTTAAGACATAAATACTCTCATTTCATGTTGTAATGGCTAGGCAGGCAGTGACACATAAGACAGTCAACCAACCCTTAAAAAATATTAAATTCTTGCTATGCACAGTAAAATGAATATAAATAATTGGTCATGTAGTTTAAAAAAAAAAAAAAAAAACTTTTTTTACTGTAATGCTTTTCAAAAGGTTAAAATTCTGTAAAAATATTATTATTTTTTTTTAATATAGAATACTCATGAATTAAATTTAAATTGCTATAGATTCTGCATAAGCTCCAAGTATTAGAATTGGTTGAGTATCATCCCACCATAAGACAAGCAGAAAGTAGTTTGTTTAAAAAGTTTCCACATATATACAACACTTTGCAAATAACACCCTCCAATGGCAAGACAGAATTAATTTCAGTTCTCAGCCTTTTTTTATACGAAGCTGAAGAAATAGAAATAATGGTTGGTATTTGGAGGGTAATTCTTTTTTCAAATACAACTGATTTAATCCAGTCATGAAGGGCAAAGCAAATTGGAGTTGATTTTTTAATGTTTTGTGTTAGAGCTTAAAACTTAAGATTTGAATTATGCTCGTGAACTTGTACATTTTATACTACCATTGTTTTACAGCATTAAAAAATATTTTACGGTTGAAAAATGAGGAGAGAATGATAGATCATGCACAAAGACTTGCTGAATATTATGTAGACTAAATGCTAGCATCTATAAGAAAGATAAGGGCTTGTGATTAAGAAACACTTTTGACCAAGTATCGTAAGAAACCATTAAAAACTTAAATGATTGACCGGTCATGGACATTCCCTGGTTGCTTCCAGCAGTGGAAATCAAAGAAGTCCCACTCAAATTTACTTTAAAAATTCTCAGTTTTTTTTTTCAGATTATCTCAATTTAATCTTAATAAATTATGGTGTTTTTACTAGGGAATGTGCCAGGCTTCTGGACTTACATGGCCATTATGTCATTGTTTGTTTGTATGTATACCTAATTCTGTTTTTGCCCAAATGTTTTTTACACGAATTTGATTTCACATAATTTGGCAATTTGATTTCAAAATAAATATTTAATTATCTTTTTATGCAAATCATTTTGAGTTAACTCAAGCAGGCAAATTTCTAAAAATTTTCTTTGCCTGAATTGTAAGAAAAATAATTTATTTGTGGCATAAATCATTTCTATATTACTTGCACGGATAGATTGCATAACAGCTTGTGTATGCATTTTAAAACACTTGCTTTTGTTTACCAATATGTACATCTAGGTATCTATCTATGTCGACGTTTTTATTGAATTTGTACCTAATGTGACCGAATTTCCCCAAATCATTACAATGGCGTACACTATTATTGGATAAGGATTTGATGATCTATCATTTGAAAATATTGATGAATTGTTAGTCCACAAAGCTCTAGGCAAAGATGAAATATTAAAGGTTATCCTTGAGACTCCTTATCCCACAGGAAGGTAGTGATAATGAAAATAATTATATTTTCTAAATGCTGTTTTAGTAAAAGAAGGTCTGGAAGTGGCCAGAAAATTGGGCAATCATTTTTTCAAACATGATCCAAATGAGGAACGTACTGAGAAATTTCAATGTGAACTGAAGTTGTTGATTGCCTCTTACAGAGAATTATAATAACAACCGAACATGAACACAACGATTAATAACTGAATTTGTTCGTTAAACCGGTGAAACATCAGCATCAAAGGAGACTCATGCTTATTTTGCTCAAGAGATCACAGGAAAAAAATCATTTATTGAGGAAGAAGATGATGTCACAACAGTTCTAGTGATAGCAGTGATATTCTAGTCGCACGCAAACATATGAGTTGTTTATGGTCAGAAAGAGAAATGAATAAAATCATATAAATGTAATATGTTTAATAGGTTTTTTTGTTCAGTCATAATTTTTTTTTTCAAATGCAAGTTTACTTTAATACATTTTTATTACATATTATCACATGTGTATTTTGTTGAAATAAAGTAATAAACTTAAAAAGAAGTTCCATATGGTTTTTTTTAATTATTTTCACTGATTTTTTAGATCTGGAACCAATTTTCTTTTCTTCCTTAGATATGACTTTCTTTTTTTACGTGCATTACACATGAACGTATTCATCATGTAAACACAGAATTAGGTGTATTTAATAAACAAGATTTGACCCATTTTCATTTGATGGCCTCCTTCGCTGAGACTCATGTCTGGTTATTGCATTGTTTAAAAGTGTGTTTTTGTTTTGCTATGTAGGTTATTTCTGATGACGAGTATGAAAGATGGCTTCCCAGTCAAATAGCTGCGGAGGTTTCCATGGAAGAAAAGGATAAGAAACTTTTCCAGGCTGCATGTTTCATAGAGAGAGACATGGAGCTGTTAGGTGCCACAGGTATTGAAGACAAACTGCAAGATGGAGTTCCAGAAACAATTAGTGCCCTCAGAGCTGCGGGAATCATTGTATGGGTTCTGACTGGGGACAAACAGGTACGAGAATTGTAAAATTTGATATTTGAGTAATATCTAAATTTAATTTCTTAAAATGTAACTTTTCTTATTTAAAGTTAAATTAGAACATGGGTTGTTCTACTGCATCAGCATCACTACTCTGATTTCAGAACTTGGCTCAGCTTGTTTAGATAAGGCTGAGTAATTTCTATAATGCCCAAATTAACACCTTTTTAGATGGCATTTAAAAGACTTAGATTAAGTCAAAATTATTGTCTAGAACATTTGGATGAAAGGATCAGATTTTAAGTTTGTCTCATCAAAACACAATTTTAAAATTGAATTTCAAATTTACCAAATGCAATACAATTATACATGTATGAAACAATACTAAAATTAGCCCCCTAAAATACAATTTTCACCATAGATAAGTTCCTTAGTGTTCTAAAACAACTTCTCTCTGTCTCTCTCTTTCCATCTACTAGTCTGACTCATTGGTCTTCAATAAATCTCAACACCCCTTTATATATAGCTGGTCTTCAATAAATTTCAACACTCACTCAAGATGTTTGTTTCATTTCCGCTTTCATATTACCTACGCATTCCACTGCAATGTTTAAGAGGCAACTTCATAAAAAGACTGCCTTTTGTGCCACAAAAACTTTCTTCATAAGTTCCCCATATCCAATAATTTTCTTCCAAATCCTTTACTCCATAGTGTTAATAATTTGTAACTATTCATCCTTTTATAAACCCTTTAAAATTAAAACCGCAGGGCTGTTCAAAACTTCCAAACACACTACATAGAACCTCTCTCCACACTGATGTTATCACTTGTCAACTTTATAGAAGAAATTAATCAATTATTTTCCTGGAATGAATTTTCTGCATCTCCACTTGTGAACTCGCAACACCACGCTCCCTCCCTAGAAACCACTTGTTCCTTGGAGCAGAGTGTTGTGTTACTCAGCCTATATTACTCCTATCACAAGTGGGACTTTGATTTCTGCTATGACAATTATACAATACTGGAAATTTAAAAAAAAATACCCCACAATAGTCAAAAACATACTGTAGTAGCTCAGGTATAATAAGTTTGGCATCTTTTCTGTTATTTTGTTCTTGATTAGCTCTAAAATGGTAAAATCTATTGAATTTATAAAGTATGTTTTCCTGAATTGCTTCCAAAGTATACAGAAATTAATTTCGCGTTGGGGGCTCTCAATGCATTCACCACAAGGACACCGATATGTTTTGCTGTGAAATCTAGCTTGATATGTTCCATGTGACATGATAATTTGATTAACATTACAATTCGTTAAACAGGTCTTTATATTAATTATATTTGGTGAAGTGGCAGGATCAGTCCCATTGCTTAATCTATTGTTTTAAGTAATGGGAATCATTTTGAAGACACATTTTAAAAATTTCCTATAGGGCACTAAAGGCATTTGTTCATGATAGGTTCTCAAAAGCATGTTTTCTATCTATAAAACTCAAATTGTTTTTTAACTGAACTCTTATCACCGCTCACAAAGCTGTAATACTACAAAATTCTGAGAAATTTAGCATTTTAATTTTTCTCATTCCCCTATTTCTGTTACCTGTGACTAATGTTCAATTTTAATACCTGGGTTTTTTTTTATGTCTAGGAAACTGCTGTAAATATTGCTTATTCCTGTAAGCTCTTCTCTACAGACATGGAAGTTATTACTTTGAATGCTAGGTCAAAAGTAAGTACGTGTTTGATTAGCTTGATCTAAAAGTTAGTATTTTATGCGAATGTTTGAAAAGTAAATAAATATTTTAGAAGTATAAAAATTATCAACTTAGGTACTTATCAGCTCTTAGATAAATCTATAGTACCATCAGTTGGCCTCCTGTTATAAAAACTACCGAATTACTGATATATCCCCAGTAAAATTATACACAAAAAGAAATGAATATTGCTAACACTTGCACTAATGAAATTGCAATGAACACCAGATTGAAAAGTGGTTCTTAAGAAATAAACTGGAAGGAAGTAAATCATGTGAACAATAAATGCTTTCTCTAAATGGGTTTGTAACAATTGTCAATGTATATGGTCAATTGAGTTTTGATAGACATGGAATACAACAGTAAAATAGAAATTAAAATCACTTTAAAATATTTCCCTGTAACTATCTATTTTTTAGAAAATACTTATTCAAAATTGTATATAATTTTAAAAAAAAATTTATTAGTCAAATACATTTTTATCTGTAAAATTGCTCTTGCATTGACTTACAGTAAAAATGTTTATTTGAATCTTTGAGATTTTTAAATTTTAACCCAAGGAGTTCCTTTAATCCTTGTCTGTGCATCTAAATTTCTATCATACAAAGGCAGTTTTTCCTGCATGTCTTCGAAGCAGTTTTAGACAACTTGGTTAATAGAAAATTTCCTAGGATAATTTCAGACAATAGATTGTGGTAAACATTGGCGATTTTGTCAATATGTGTATTGTTGGGGAAAAGCATTACTGAGCTAATCAGAAATCTTGTGGTGCTCAAATGATTTTAAAAATTGCAACCATATTTAATAAATCATTTCATAAGTAATTGATATATGCATATATGTTCTAGAATAGTTTTATGTTGGCCTTTACAAAAGATGTAAAGAATTCTAATGAACACCGTTTCTCAACCAACTTATTTACAACTATTTGTTTTCAGGGAGCTGCTGAAGACACAATGAAGTTTTATTTGGACCAAATTGAAAAAGACATTGTGACAGACACTTCCAGTGTACCATCATCTTTTTCCATTTCATCTGCGAGATCATTCCGAAACCTTTTCTTCGGTTTCAATCAGAGATTTTCCATAAGCGACGGGCCCGTCAATAGGCCACGTGCTCTAGTCATAGACGGGCGGACATTGGCCTATGTCCTTGACAAACCTCTAGCTCAATTGTTTCTAAATTTAGCTCAGCATTGCACATCTGTCCTTTGCTGCAGAGCTACCCCTCTGCAAAAGGTATCATATCTTTGAGTTGTTTTGAGCTTCATTTCTTTAAAATGGTTTGAGCTTCATTTCTTTTTAAGCTGAGAATTTTCACTTTTTTTAATTAAAAAATAAGTTTATTTTGTAAAATTAGCTTTCATTTTTCTACTTCTATAATTGTAGTGATTACTTAACTCCCGTGAATTAGCATTTCTCTGCTACCTTGTCTAAGGGCTTGGTTAAAAAATTCAAGTATCTGAATCATCAATTTTTTTAACTAGTTTTTTTTTTCCTTCAGAAAACTGCTTAATTTCAAAATTATGTTTATTTGTTCATAAAATCATCCTGTTTATTTTGTATTTTATAAGTGCAGAATCAATTACAGCTTATGAAATATTTTTATATGTATTACAATTAAATTTGTTTTAGGCGTATATTGTCACTTTAGTGAAGGAATCATTAGGTGTTCTATCCCTTGCAATAGGTAAATTGTTTAAAGATTTTTATTGCATTACATTGTATAAAATATGTTTCAATACTTTGTCCCTTTTTAAGCTATCACTTTGTTTGGCATAAAATTAGTTGTAAACTGTTCTTGAGATGAGGTATATATGTATGTAATATTTAAAGTACCCCAGGAAGGTTTTGAAAATAATATATATTCATATTTTTCTGTGTATTTTTTATATATATTTTATCAATGAAAGAGTTTAATGATATATTCCACTGTCAAATTCGTAGAGTGGTCAATGTAATGGCTTTTAGATTGATTGGTTTTTGGTTCGAATCCCGAGTATAGGCATGTTTGTCCGCCTAGAATTAGCCTGGCTGTTTATGGGCTGTGCCTGGAATGTGAAGATGTAATGTGAACCCATCTCCATGATGCACCAGGGTAACACTGAATGGTTTACAAATCCATCCTTGCAGTTCCATAATTACCAAGTTCAGTTCACCTGGAATAAGCAAAAAAAATTATTTTACCAGCTAATATTGTTACACAATAGAAGTCAAGCCTTAATTACAAAGATATAAAATTAACGAATGCATTTTAATCACTCGCCTCTAAGGTCTTTTTGCTGGGAATAGTTATTGATTACAATTGACATAATTCAAATATATTTTTACCTTTGGGTTTTGAGGTATAAGAAGTGTACCTAGCTCAAAGTTATTTTAAAAGTTTTGCCTTCTAAAGATTGTCAGCCTATAGTGTTTTCTGTTTGACCAACAAATTTCTCCTTCCTGACATATTGAAATGTTCCTATTATAAATCTACTTTTTTAGCAAAAATATTAGTATTTTAAAAAACTACTAATGCCCAGAGGCTTATAGTTGTTTAAAAAAGCTTATTTTGATTGGTTTTGTAAGATTTGTGTTCATTACTGGAGCAATGATTCAGTTAAGATTTGTAGTTCTTGTATTTCACTAGGTGATGGAGCCAATGACGTCAGCATGATACAAACTGCTGATGTTGGAGTTGGTATCAGTGGCAAAGAAGGAATGCAGGCTGTTATGGCAAGTGATTTCACACTGACTCGGTTCAAACACTTGGAGAGATTGTTGCTCGTTCACGGACACTGGTGCTATGACCGTCTAGCAAGGACCATTTTATATTTCTTTTACAAAAATGCTGTAAGTTTCCGCTGTATACATCTTCTAAAAGTGTGTTTGGCACTGATTTAAAAGTTGTCTCTGAGAAGTTTTCAATAAACTGAAAGGAAACATTAAAAACAGTTTCTTTGATTCAGACATTTGGTCTCCTGATTAGCCATTTTATTAATGATGTAAAATGATTAATTAACATCAAATTACTTTTAAGTGTGTGTTAGTTGTAGTCATCATATTACTGTCCATGTAGTTATTATTCTACATAAGCTAACTTTTATTTATGTAAGTAGGGCGCTCCCTCCCCTGATCACTTGCGTTCGCCAACCCCCGCTGCAAAAATTTACGTTGAGAGGCACTCTTTAAAAAAACTCACAGCTTAAGACTGAAAATTTGTATGTGTTTTGCTCACTCGCGGAAGAAATTTCGCTTTTCAAACTTTGACACTTAATAAACCCTAAACTAATAACCGCATCGGAAAAAGATCTTTACAGTTATCCAGGGAACACGATGAAGAACGAACAATGTTAATTTCATATTTTTCTGACCCGAACTTTCTAGGGAAACCGTCTAAGAATCGAGCTAAACAGCACAGTTTCCAATCCTGCGCTGGCGGTAACTTTTTTTTAGTATAGAGAGATAATTCTAAACAATAAGAATACAGTATATAAATATGTTCAATGCACTTTCAATTAAAATTGTTGTTAAAAAATATACATGATTTTGTATGAATTTTATAAAGAAATGTATAGTTTTAGAAAACTAGAAGTAGTCAATATTTCTTAGAGAAAGAATATTTCTTAGAGTTATCAGAACGAGTTTTCTCTTAATTTCACCTTTTCATGAATATCTGAAACATTGTCTGTATTATCATCTGTGCCTATGCATAAATAACTTGATATTTGACTGTTTCAAAAGGAATATGAGACATTTTTTTCCTAAGAGATACATAATATCTAGAATTCATGTAAAGCCAGGTGCATCTTACTCTTTTGTAGCAATAAATGACATGAGTTTCAAAACAAACTCCAACTTTCATGCCATGAGTTATAATCTTTATCATTAAACTTTCCAATGTTAAAAAGTATATTAATATACCTTATGTGTGTGTACTGTAAGAGTACTTAGCATGCATTGTTGTGATGAGTAATAAATGTTTTTCTAAGTTTGTATTATGAATAATGTAAGAATGTGTAAAAGGAAGAATATTAGTATCATTTGATGATAATTGTGTGTGTTGTTCAAACAATTCTAAGTTGATTATCTCTGATGTATAATATTTAAATGATGGTGTGATCTACTTAACTTATGATACTAGCAGAATAATATATACTTCCTATGGGTGTAGTAATATAACAAACATTTTTAAAGAATGAATTTATTTGATTTAATTAAATTGTATGTATATAAAGATAATGTTATCTTCGACTAAAATATCTCCTAATTCTCCTGTTGTGCATCCATCTGGAGCTTTCTTTTCATATGCATTATCTGGATTTACTCAGAGGTACATTCAACCCCAGAGATGCTAAAAGGATAATTTAGTGTTTTTATCACTGAAATTTTAAATGACCAGAAGTGGCATCCTCAAACGTTCCTTCCAAGCATCTCTGGAATGTCATGTCCAATCAAAAACATGAGTCCCACTAGCCCGTTTAGAAGCATAGCAGATTAGCGATTGGAGGGATGCAAGTTCAAATCCAACCAAAGATCGCCGTGAACAAAAGGGGCTAACCTCGTCATCTGGCCGTGGTTTAAAATGTCATGTTATTGTCCTCAGTTCGGGAATTGATCTCGGACCCTCGACGATAGCCCAATGTGTTGTTCTAGTGTGATGTTAATTAATACCGATCAAAAACCCAGATAACACTTTTTTGGTTTGGTTTAATCCTTGATGTAATTATTGTGCTCTCTTAACACCTTGATTATGACATTTCTATGATTATGTAATGCCCTAATGCTGATGTTTTTTCTAATGTGCAGGCATTCATCTTCATAATCTGCTGGTACCAGTGGTATTGTGGATTCAGTGCCACTGTGATGATTGACCAAATTTATCTTATGCTCTACAATTTCCTGTTTACCTCCCTTCCACCCATTGCCTTGGGCATCCTTGACAAAGATTGTCCTGATCACTTGCTTCTGAAGCATCCTAGTCTCTATGGTCAAGGACGTCGAGCTGAAGTATGTATAATGGGTGGTTTTTGTTGAATAATATTTTGTGTACGTTATTGCGAGGATTGAACATAGGTCAACGCAACCATTCTAACATAGCTTTGGAAACAGAAACTTACTATTATGTAAAATGTTCAGTCAGGGTCCCATGGTCAAAAAAGACTATAGTTTTCATTTTGGTTTATTACTTTTAACAAGCCTAATTTACTGAATGTCTAAATTTCTTTTCAAAGGCCAAAACATTTACAAAAACAATACACATTTTAATTCATTTTCATTTCTGAACCAATGATTCTTGTCAAGTGTCATCAAAAGTCAAGAACATACTATTTATATGTTCGTTAAAAATTGACTTTTTTTAAACTCTGGGTACACAAACCAAAACCTAGCACTCATAAAACTTTCTTCACCTCTGTACTCTCAAAGTAATAAATTGTCATCTAAGTGAAATGTTGCCTTAAGAAATAAAAAATACCCTTAAAGAGGCTCTAATTTGTTTTGCTTGAAGAGTGGGAACCCTGGAAACTTATTTTAATTTAAACTCATTTTACTCTTTAAAAAAATTTTAATTTACTTTAAATTGTATTGATTTATTGCTGTTTGCAAACAAAACTTTTATAACATAAAAGCATTGTTTTTAAAACTGATACCAACTGTTATGTGAAATGTTCAGTTCCTACATGGCCATGAATTACTTTTTTTCTAAATTCTATTCTTATAAAAGATTGAATGCAGGATTTATTTAAATTTCCTTTTGTAAATAGCTTTTTAGTTGGAATGTTCCTTTAAAAAAGGGTTTTCAGCTTTTCTCCATTTACCTTTACGGTATAGCATATGTGTAGAAATTGAAAACTGATTGTTGTGGCTGTTGAATCTGATAAATTTCAATGACAATTTGTTATTTTATAGGTGCATACAAAATTTTCCTTTTGGATCAACATGTTAGATGCTATTTATCAAAGTACTGTCACATTCTTTGTACCATTCATGGTATGTTTACTTTTTATAATTTCAGTTCAAATTTTTATTTAATTAGAAAATTTCATTGTTGCATTACTAGTATTTATATACCCTTAACAAATAAATTTGTATTAAATTTGCAATGTAATTCAAGATGTATGCAAATGTCTCTCAAAGAAACAAAATGTTACAACCTTATCCAACAATTTCTGCATTACTTCTGCCTGAGATGTTTAGCTTAATCTACTTTGTAATAAAAGAGAAGACTGAAGTTTTTTGGCATTTATGTTTATGTAACTTATAACACTACATTAATTATTTGAATGAATTAATTGAAGAAATAATTTATTTTAAGAAAATACATTATAACAAAAAAATTGACACACCAAGAAGGAGTATCGCCGGGTTCGATCCACTTGGAAGTGTATTGAGTGGTGACATATAGTCTTTAGTGACGAGTCCCTTTTCCAACTGTGTTCTGACGACAACCGCAGGTGTTTCTGGAGACCTCCTTGGCTGCCTTGGGATCCTTCCCTTACTATCGCAAGCCACACATTTCCACAACATTGCGTTAGGGTCTGGGGTGCCATCTCCTTTGATATCCCTCTGCTAGTCATTTCTGGCACACTTACTGCACAGCGGTACATAGACCACATTCTGTGACTGGTTGTGTTCCTTTTGCGACACCTCAGACTTACTTTTCAACAAGATAATGCACACGGCACATGTTGCTTTGACTGTCTTCAATCCCTAATTTTTATCGCAGTTGGACAAATCTTTCTTGGTGCGTCGATTTTTTTTGTTATAGGGTGTATCATTTAAAAATACTCAGCATTTTTACTATAATTTTGTGCTTAGATGGTAAAATGTTATAAATCACTTTTTTAATTTTTCGTGACAGCAATTTTAAGATTCAAGATTTAACATGTGGTTTTTGATTTATTACAATTTTTCCACCTTTGTTAACTCATAAACTAAAAGAAAAAGACATTTTGCCACCTTCTAAACCTTAACAAAAAAGACTCCAGGATGGGACTTAGTCAATTAAAAGTGACTTATAACATTTTGCCATCTGAGCACAGAATTTTATTCTTAGTACATTTAAGTAAAATACTAAAAATACTTTTGTGTTAATTGACAAAGTCACTCTGTTATGTCAAAATTATAGATTAAAATTATTTTACATTAGGCATACTATGACTCAGATGTCGGCATATGGGAGTTCGGAACGACAATTTGCACGGCTTGTGTTCTAGGACAATTGCTCCACCTGGCAATTGAAACTAGATCATGGGTATGTATTACAAAAAAATTATTTACCTTTTGTATTGCTTTAAAATATGTTAAGCATTTTCTGACAAATAGGCATAATGTGTAATTTTGCAACAAAATCAGGTTGTTCTTTGAATCAAAACATGTCTTATGAGGTTTTTAAGTCTCTAATGGAAAGAAAAAGACGCGAAAAAAGTGATCTACATTCTGCCCTTACTTGTAATTAAGCAAACAAAAAACTTTTTAACAAAATGGAAATTAGTATGTTTTACTATTCAATAAATCAAATTGTTATTTCCCCTTCAGTCATTTACAATAGATCCTATGCACAAATTTCTTATATATTCGATGAATAGTTGTCTTGAGGGATCCTTGTTATAGATAAGGTAACATTTTCTTGACTCACCCAACATTATAACTCGAAGACAAATGCAAAACGTCTACAGTGAAGAGTATTGCTTGCTCTATTGTAAACAGTGCTAAGCACTTATCTTTCTTCTATAAGTTTGTTTAATATTGAGTTGAAAAAGCAAAAGATATCTCAATCACTTACATTTGTTTTGTCATCATTTTGTTTTCAGCGTGTAAGTAAAATTCCATTAAAGCCATTTGTGATTATTAATTACTTTTTAAATTCTGAAACAATTCATAATTTGTGAACAAAATACAATCATTAAACTACTGATTAAATACATTTAGATCCACAGTTATAAATCGTATGAGAAATGATAGACCATGTCCCTAGCCAAAATAGTAGGTAGAATGAGTATTTAGGAAACACATTTTAATCGTACACAGACAGTTTATTACAGCCCGTGTTTTAATCACATCCATTTAAAATGTGTTCCAGCATGCTTTTTTTCCACCGTATTTCTTAATGTGGACAAATATGGTCCTTGCATCATAAAACAAACCACATTTTCTACTGACATAAAGTTAATCACAAGTACAAAGTAGTCTTTTATGTATTTTCAATCATAAGTTAATTCATGTTTCCTATGAAGTACAACAAAATGTAGACTGATATGGTTTTCAATGTCATGAAATTAAGCGCATTTTTCATTCCATTTTAAAAGTATATCTAGCCTTTCTTCCATATGATGACTGAAGAGTTTTTTTAGAATGCTTGGCTCAATGCATTGATAACATTTTCTTGTTCTATAATACAAACTGAACCACGTTAAATTAAATTGGCAAAACTGTGTTTTTATTTATTCACAAATGTTTTTTTGCTGTGCCCATTATACATACAATGTTTTTGTGCCATGTGCAATAGTGTACTTAGATAGAAAAGAGTCCATGTCCAAATTCGATGTTTTTATGCCCACAAATAAATCACTTTAAGTTTTAATATAAAAATAGTAAAAAGCTTCTATCATTATGAAAGAACCAAAATATTAAAAAGTAATTTTGTGCTGTGAGCAATTAAAAATGCAAATTATTAAATCGGATGTTACCAAAAATGGACATTGGCAAATATTTTGTGCGGGTACTGATGTAGGTTTGTAAATCTAAATATTTACCGTTTTATTGCACACTGCATATTATAATGCTAATTTTTTATAACTCTAATATTACAATTCGATTTAATTCATTTAATCAAATTTTTATTTGATATCCTGCTTCATTTTCACATTCGTATTTCCTGCAAAGGGTTACCTATAAAAAAAAATTTTCCTTGCAGACGTATCTTCATTTGATCTCTTTGCTGGTTAGTTTTTTCTTGTACTTTGGATTTGCTTTACTCTACAACACGTGGCCATTTATGAGTGTTGGGAAAGAGGGATTTCAGAATCCATATTGGGTCATAATCCACTGTATGCAGTCTGCCGTATTTTGGATGTGCATCGTCATAGCACCCATGCTATCCTGCTTGCCCAGGTGAGTGTGTTTGAAGTGCTTTAAAGTCATGAAATCTGTTTTATTCAAAAGTTATTTCCACAATGAACAATTTTTTTTAAATACCATTTACAAGTGTGCTACAATTGTATTCTGGTTTAGAATGAGTACTGTTTGCCGTTATAAGAACTGCTTCAGACAAAATATGGAGCAGTCTATTTATCCTAGAAGCGAGAAAACCCAATTTTTAAAGTGGATTCTTGAAGCATTTGAGTTTGCTTTGCTGTAACTATTTTTCAACCTTGATGACCAGGGGTATCTTTTTTAAATGCAAAATTGTCTAAAAAGCTCCTATTTTCAATATTTTGGCGACTTTTTTTTTAATTTACCAAAGGTTAATGAAAATTTGTTACCTTCTTTAAACTACTAATGGTTGCACAGAAATATTTTTTATGATTTATCTACGGAGAGTGAATTGTCCAAGTGGCGCTAATTTCGAAGTTTTGGTGCCAATCTTAGGCAGCCATAAAAGAAAAATATCGCAATCAGTGGTTGGGCTAAAATGTCAGGAAAGCCTTTGATAATATTTACTTTTTTCATTTTAACTCAAGAGACTGATGCTAGTATGTAATCCGGTCCCAATGGATCTCCTCAGAAGCATCTTTACGGCCAACTACAGAATTATAAACGGATATGACTATCTCCAAGGACATCTCCACCAGATTAGTGTGAAAGACATTCCTGACTGCCCTCTGTGTTCCACTGGAGAGACTATGAATTTTAGCCACTTGACAGTTTGTGCTACTTTGTCCAACTCAAATTTTAATGTTCTACCTCTTGACAACTTCATTTCAATGATACTTTAAATTGGGCTACATGAAGAAAATGGTCAATACAACCCATTCCTCAACGTAATTTTTTTTTTTTTTTTTAAAGTTTTTTCATTAAAAATTTTTTTTGGTGAGATCTTTATTGCCCGTTTCATGCTTCATCAGCACATTTTGTGTTTTAAATGTTTTATGTTACTATTTCACAAGTGCTTTGGATGTGGCAGCCCTGAAGAACTTTCCATGAATGAACTTCCCCATGGTCATATGCCTAATAAATGAAGCTACACCATAATGGAATCAGACAAATGCTGTTAAATTTTGTCTTTTAAAAATAATTGTATTCCTTTATCTTCTGTCCACCAAAAGTCAGTAATAGGATATCAAAGGTCAGTTGAGTTACGGAATAATTCTGAGTTTGGAAACTGACTAAACTAAATTTGTCATCACTAATGTGATAACGTCACCTCCAGAAGACTATGGATGCAAGTGGTTTTCTTTATGCTATGACAGAATACGAAGCAAAATTAACAACTTTTATTCTAAACAAAATGGAAATATATAGTACATAGTTTTTCCTGTTTTGGAATTTACTGTGGGGTCATCTCTGCATTTTTCTTAACGTATTCCTCTTTATTCAGGTTTGTGATGCGTTCTATTCAAGGTAGCATGTTTCCTTCTGATGTTAATAAAACTGTGCGCACACATAAGAAATGCGAAACTTCATCTGAAGCTTCTACAGTATCTGTTACTTGGTCTAGGGACTCGAGCAATGAGTCTTCTGTGGATTTGGGCATCAACGCACAGGGAAGACAAAGCCAGTCTGCTGCAGAAAAAAGGTGCTCTGTTGACAGCAATCATTTAGATGATGATATCTACCACAATGGTGCCATAAACTCATAACACGAGCTTTGTGAGTCTAGTTGTTAAAATGAAAGTCACTGTATATAATAAAGTACAAGATTTCTCCAAGTTTCAACTTCATATATTGTTTTCTAAGTGAGAAATAGATATTGAAGAATTGTTTTACTTATAAATTTTCAGCTTCATGATAGTGGTATCATGTTATCGAAACATACTCATCTGTATGATATGAAATTTCCCTTTTCTAAACATGATTGTTTTACTGTCTTCATATTACTCAGAGACATTATTTTTATTATACTTTAAGGAAAAAGTAAACAAGTTTGTAATCTGTTCATTGGTTAATATAAACCTTACTTTTAAACTATTCATTTGTTCAAAATGAGAAGAAAAGGTAAATTACCTTTTGTAACAGAACGAATCAATAGTCTGTTTTTCCTTAACTTAAGACAATTATATAGTTTTCACATCAATAAGGTTGTGTAGTTTAATGGATTTGATTATCTGAAGCTGCTTTCAATGTATATGATTGTTACTTCCTAGTCATTTGTTATAGATAGAATTTCGTTTGTCAGAGATAATTTTATGTGTATATCTTGATTCTAATTTATGTCTTGTCTTTTGTTATTGCTTGATATTACTGTACTTAATTATATTATTTTTAAAGCATGTTAATTTTGAGGAAGTTTATAGCATTTAAAAACTATGTGAACCATTTTGTATGTAGAGCAGCTATTGTCAGAATTTTGTTGCTCTGTTCTAAATGTTACTCTTTTCTATTCATTGTCTCTTAAACATTGTGTTCGCAGACTGAATTGTTTCAGTTGTGATAAACTTGATTTTTTGTAGCTCCCTAACTTCAAATAAATATCAATAATTGATGACAAAACAATGAAATTTTAAGGCAGTAAAATCTTTCTCTATATTTGTTGGGTTTGTTTGGTCTTTCAAGTTAATAGTTTGGTATGAATGAAAGAAAGAGGGAAGCCTACTTGACGTTGTTTTATATTCTGGGGCAGAAGTCTCAAGATTAACTTTTTTGCATTAGCACAAAATATTAAAACTCAGTAGTTTTTCAACCAGTCATACATGTGTGATGTTGGATATTTAGAGATACACAATTCCATTTTTTTTTTGCATAAAATCATAGTTTTGTGAATGCTTTAATGTCTCTACTTAGTTTCGTAATACCAGACAAATAATTTTCTGAACTTTCCATTCACTTAGTTTCTAGGACAAAAAGTCTAGTCATGGCCTTGAATCACCTTTTCTGATAATTTTGTTTGGATCAAAAAGGGAGGATTGGTTTTCAAAACCTGCTATATCCATCTTTCCAATAATAAAGGCAGAAGCACTGTTTGAAAAATTAGTTTTTAGTTTCTTTTTAAGTTTAACGAAATTTTTTTTAGCAACTTGTATTTTGCTGACTTTATATGAGGGTATCAGAGAAAAAGTGGCCTAACCCACCAACAAACTCAATGAAGAAAAATGCTCCCATTTTTTATATACTTTTATTTATCAACAATGTGATTTGGGATATCTGAAAATTTATTTCTCAGGGATCAATAATCAGTTATTTTGTAATTTTAGAAGATTTTCACCAGCAAGCTTTTAAAAAAAGTCAAAGGTAACAAAAAAATTTTGAGGGCTATGCCACTCTCGCTCTGACAGCTTTCTATATAGTTACTTGTTTAGGAGAAGCAATTTTTGAAATCAACCCCCTTGAAATCTATCACAACAAACATAACTATGATTAAATGTGTTCACAGAAATAGTTCTATAAAATTACATTTGTTCTGAGATCCTTAAAGTTTAGGTATGATAATCCTAAATTTAATTAAGGTATGATAATCCTTAAATTTTAGGTACTTAATTATAGAGAAATGAAATGGTTCTTTATGCCTAAAGTTTGTAAACTACAGAATTCATTAAATTTAACTAAATCTTTTTTCTAAACGAGTCATTGAAAATATGTTAGTTATATTTGTTTTGTTCATCAAATATTCTATTTCGTTTTTGTGACTGAGCTTTCTTGCCATTCCATGAACATAGGACAACATTGGTAAATATTGAGATACAGAGTTCTCTATTCTTTAGTATAAATGTGTGCATTGTATTTAAACTCTTTTCATTCACTGTGATGCTTGCTGTCAAAATGTTTTGTTTTGATGCCTGATTTGTAGTAATCAGTCTTAAATTTGATTGTATGTATTTAATTGTTGACCTGTTTATTGGCAGGAGCATGTGCATTTCTGCATTGGAAATGTTTTATTTTATATTTAAACTTGCCAGTATGTGTGCACTATTATATTTTATACACAACTGAATCTTTGCCGCTTTCTGACTCCACATATGATGCTGTTAGATTTATTATTTATATTAGATGCATAATTGCAGAGTGTTTGATTGACTAATTTGACTTTGTTTCATAAAATCTCTTGAAACCAGCTGAGTTTTTCAGGTAAGGGTCCTGATAATTTGTTATTTGAGGGTTAAACAATTGATATATGTATATATAAAAGTGAAAATTAATTTTTACATGTTTTAACACGTGACATGTTTTAACACGTGAAATATTGATACCGATAATTAATAGTTTTCATTTAATAAATTTATTACCAGGATATAAACATCCTTTCATAAAACAATTTCAATATATTTTTACAAGTTTCACTCATAATGTGCTTTTTTTTTTTTTTTTTCGGTTTGCAAAATACTCAAGTGTCACTTTAAAAAACTTGATAATAAGCATTCCAAACGATATCATTTGAAAGGTATAACAGCCAATGTTTTTGCAACATTTTGTATATTAATGGGAAAATTGGTTTTTACTGGTGAAAATTTTAGTGGTCATTTTTGTGATTGTTTCTGAGACAAATATCACAGCTGTGATATTTTCCTCAAATATATGAGGTAAAAAATATATTTATGCATTTTTATCCTACTTTTGAAGAAAAAAATATTTAAAAATTAATTTTTTGTTTCATGTTAATTACTTTTAATTTAAGAAATACTAAATATTTTTAGCCATTATTTCATACTTTGCTATTGTTAACTTAAATATTTAATGCATGATAAGAGTTTCCGCAGGTCTGAAAAAAAGCTTTTGATTTTTCATCCTAGCATTAAGTGCTCTTAAAGAAACTAAATATTTGCTGAAAGTTCCTAACATTTTGTTTAATGAAACCCGAAGTTTTTCCACGGACATTGCATATTTTATTTCATCTATTTTCAGATACCAAGATCAATGTAATTGTTCAATGATACTTGTCAAAGGTCATCTTCAAAAATTGATAGCATGATATAGTCTATAGTTTGCTAAAAATTCATATTTTTTAAACTGGGTCCCTGAGACGCAAACTTGGATAATTTTAGATAACTTAGAAAATAAATTTCTTTGTTTCTGCACTCAGGTTATTCTATGTGAAATGTAGACTGAAATAGCCTTAGAAAGGCCTTAATTTTTATTTTGCTTAAAGAGTTTAAAAAGCAACCGTTATGAATTTTTTAATCATTTTTGAGTGGCATCTCATTCAATCATTTCATTGTGTTAGACAATAAAGCATTTTGTTGAGTCATTTTTGTTTGTTGTGTAAGTGCATGCTATTTCAGTTATTCCTTAGTCATTTTTGAGTTGTAGTTTTTCTAAGTTCTGACATTCTATTAATTGCTTTCCGAAGTGTCTGCTGCTATTTATTTGTTTCATGTATGACTGAACTGTAATTTTTGCACTTCCGTGCATTCATGTCCATGTAGCACAAATGCCTGTTTGCATTGAATTCATCTGCATGTTTCACATACTTGAAATTGCCTTGAATATGAAAATTGTGAATCAATATGTGATAAACATTGAATAAAAGTTTATAATTTTTTCATTGCTTCTCTCTTTTCTCAAAACAGCTTCAATCTCTAGCTCGTTACAAAATATGCATTGTGTTTCAAAAGTAAATGTGTTTGAACTAGAGAGATCTACTCTAAGCCGAAATGCTCCCTATAGTACTAGTTGATCACGCGACTAGGTAGTCATCAACATTGTAAGTGTCTAAAAAATATGTACCACCATGTGTTTATGTTAAATTACAATTTATATGATTATGAATCAATTATTCACAATTTATGTGACTAACTTTTTTTTTTACTCTTCTAAAAATATCAAATGAATTTGCTTGAAGTGCATTTCTCTTAAACAGTATAACTTTGTGCATACAGAAACAGGGTTCCCATGGTCCTTGAAAAGTCCTTGAATTTTTTTTTCCGAACTAGTGACCATTGAAAGTCTCTGAATATTACGGAACTTGGTGAAAAATCCTTGATTTTTTTTAACCAATACATAATTGCATAATTTTGTCTTGCGTTGGAACGTGTCCAGACTTTTTCTCCACAGCAGGTGCGTTGTTCTGAATGAAACCGGAGTTTCGTGCTTTGACGCCACGTGATATACTAATAATGCTACGTCTATATCGTCCATTCTCCACTGTATTCTGTCCGTCTAAGTTGGCACCTCTGGTCTCCGTTAAGACAGCCGCCTTGTTTTATACCCGCCCCATCATGTTATATGGCCGCTAGATAACAGCACGCTTCCTTAGGAAACCGTAGCTTTAGCAGTCAGGAGGTCATTGGAAACCTGGCGCGCGTATAAAGAAATGAAGCCAAATTCTTATTGAAAAATATAAGCTACAAAAAAAAAAAATATTTTTTTTTTAAGAAAATCACATTTAAGATATTCTTTAAGTGTAAAATGTTCTCCAGATTTCAATTCCGTTGAAATTTTCACTCCATCTTTAATGACCGCAAAGATAGAAACTTAGACTAAAGAATAAAAACCCTAAAACCAGTCAAAACTTTTGATTTGTTTTGTTTCTCAAACAAAATAAACCACGACTGCCGTCTGTTGCAGTGGCAGAGGACGACAGCAAAATGGAGATTGTGTGCATTGCTCCCTTACTCTACTTACTGCCACCAAAAGAATTTATCGTACAATATTTTATCGCACGACCGAAATCGATGTGTGCAAGTAGTCTGAAGTTAGCATTGAAACGAGAAGCCTACTTTGCAAAAAACAATCGCAGGTTCTGTCAGAAAAGAAAATTTACATATTAAAAAAATTGATGATAACCTTTCTTTTTTTTGACTCAGTAGTTTAAAAATAGAGTAAAAAAGTTGTCTTTTTTTTTATATTTTTCACATTTTTATTTTAATTGACAATTTGTGTGTGTGCCTTGTTTTAGGTCGTTGTAAAAAATTTTAGGTCATTGAATAATATTGTTTTGGTCTTGAAGAGTCCTTGAATTTTTTTTTTTTTTTTTTGAATAAAGGAATGGGAAATCACGAGAAAGAGCATCAAAGTGTTAAAACTTTTCATAGCGATTTATATTATCATATCCGATTCTCAACGATTATTTGGAACAGGTTTATGCGATAATTTTTTTTTGCTCTGTAATCTCATAAATTGTTATTTTGTTAAAGTTTTTTTTTCTTTAAGATACATGAAACGTTCTAAAATCTGGTTTACAATACTCTATTTCAAATCTTGTTATCTACAAATATTTTTAGAACTCATCTGAATTCGCTACCCTTTTTCTCAATTTTTTTTTGTCCTATCAGACTCCGTGGTAATAAAGGGTTCCCACTGGTTTTAGAAAGTGCTTATTTTCATTTGAAAATAAAACTCAGTTTCAAGGTCAGCTTGAAAATAAAATTCAGTTTTCAAATGAACTTTTTTCACTACCAAGAGGCTTTACTTTTTCCACTCCATGCTCGCCAACCTCCAGTGATTGCTACGCAATCCCATTTGGTTTGCTTCGCAAAACAACATTCCTTTTGCAAGCGTCTTTCTGGGCCATGACGTCACAGCGAGTTTCACAAGGTCAGCTAGAACAATCCAACGTTTCATCTCCGCGATGAAAAATTTCTACACCTATCGCGAATTTATACTTTTTATCGCATCGAATTTATTTATCAACCAATTCAAAAAATAATTATACCATAAGAAAGAGTGCATTCTAAGTTTTCTCGTGGTATTTTAAAACTAATAGTTTTAAGCTATAGATATGACAGTTGTTGTTTTGTATCGGAAATTACGATCTAAAAATTCCGAAATTTGTATGACCAATTTTAATAGCATCGAATTTATTTATTAACCAATTTCAAAAAAAAGTGTACATTCTAAGGTTTCCTGTGATGCTTTCAAATTTTAAAACTAGTTGTAAAAAGCTATAGATATTACAGTTTTAACAAAATCGTTACGAAAATTTTCCGAATTTCATACAAATATTACCAGAAACCAAATTGAAATTTCTAAAATTACAGTTTTAACAAAATCGTTACGAAAATTTTCCGAATTTCATACAAATATTACCAGAAACCAAATTGAAATTTCTAAAAATACTCGGCGATGTGCAAAAATTCACTTTTAGAGGCAATCTAAAAAAACTCATGGCTGAAAGCGTAAGTGTTTTGATCACTCTCGTTAGAAATTTCGCTTTTTTCGAATTTGACACTTAACGCACCCTAAACTAATAGCCGCATCCAAAAAAATCTCCATCTTGTTCCCTGTACAACTTTGAACAAACCATGTTAATTTCTCAATTTTTTTTATCCGTACTTTCTCGTGAAACCGTCTGAGAATCGATTGAAAAAAAACGAGTTTTCAATCTTGTGGCGGCGGCAGTAATTTCTTTTTAATATAGAGTAATATTTCGGACCTCTTTTTAGAACCCGATCAGTGATAAAACTGCTTACCAAAAGAAGAATGTGATGCCCTTATGCTTCAATTTAAAGAGATTCCTTAGAAAGAAAGTATTTATTTTTAGTTAGAAAAAAGGAGTGGGAACTCCGTAATTTATAGGACTTTTATCCTATCTCTTCTACAAAACACCTGTCTGTATTTTGATTCTGCTTCACCTTATTATAGTCTATACAGGAATTTAATTGTATAACTTATTTTACTAAACAATTATGGAGTATCAATTTAATGTTCAGTTTTTATTTCCAGTGCAGTCTTATTACTGAATTATGCAATTTTTATGATTTCGAAATTTAAGGACAATTTCTAATTTACATCATATTGTATCGGTTTCCAAGTTAACAAAAAAGTAATTTGTTATAGCTGTTTCTGGATTGTTAGCTTGTTTTTAGGTTAGATACTACGTGTTTAATTAATTTTAGTAGCAAAATAATTTTAGAAAAATGAATTATGATATTAATATTTGATAAAAGTATGAATAGGAATCAATATATTTTGATGGAAATCTATAGAAATAAACATGACTCGTATAATTTCAGCTCTTCCCTCCCGACAGAGAAACTAATTTATTTTTGAAAAAAGAGTAAGGATATAAAAATTAATGTATTGAAAAGTTGATATTTTCTTAAAATGAGCTTACCGAAATCTTTGCTAATTTAAAATGTTATTTATTTGTGATTTATGTTAATTCAGGTAGGCTTATTAGTATATTTCACAAAATAAATTTATCTTTGAAGTGAAAACGTTTGCCGCGTAGAAATAAAATGTTCAAAATATGTTGGTCACAAATCTGGGAGAATTATCTGTTCCAAGAACCTCAAAACGATTTAATCTGTCATTACTTGAAAAAACTCAGGAAATTGAGCCCGGTGAAGTCGTTTTCTATGGAATTAACTGAAATAAGACACCAATAAAAATAATTTTTACCCTTTGTGTGGCACTATAGCTATTTCCAAAAAACTAAGTTTTTAAGAGAGG
The DNA here is from genome assembly GCA_947359465.1 of Metellina segmentata. NCBI lineage: Eukaryota > Metazoa > Arthropoda > Arachnida > Araneae > Tetragnathidae > Metellina > Metellina segmentata. The sequence goes on from OX375878.1 coordinate 2,860,499, forward strand.
AAATGTGAAACTTGATGTCCTATAATTTGTGATTGAATTTTAAGATCAATTAGAGTAACCACGCAGTGAATTAAAATAAACTTTCACTTATTAGGCTGATATGAACTTAAATTACTATAAGTACAAATAACGAAGTCTTTAAAAATCCAAACTAGAATTTATTCAAAAGATAATAATTAAATTTAAGTTTAAGATAAAAATATTACATTCGACACAGTTACATTAAAAGTAAATCTAATAACTTGATCGAAGAGATCAAGTAAGCGGGTACGTGATCAAACAAGAATGGGAATTAAAGCGGGAATACTGATGCAACAGATTGCAACCGCTTTTATATGATAGTATGGAAGATCACGTGACAATATTTGCATAATCGTGATAAGATTTGCATAAAGTACGAATAAAATATGTTGGCTAAGTAAAATTAAAAAGAAAAGGAAGGTTTTTCCTAACAATGGCCCGCCTTTTGCTAGCCAATAACATTTAAAAAAAAATACCAGAATTCAAAGTTCTGAATATCAATCGTACTAACCTTTTAACAAAATAATTTAACAAAGATTAATAATATTTAAGACTTGGAGTCAATTCTTATAATCAGAAACACACAACAATATCTTATGTTGTAAAAATTCAAAAAGTAATAACAGAGTAAAAACAGTTCTCTGTAAAAATACATGAAAAATTTTCATTATAGCATGACGGGCTGGCATGCAAATTTGTTATGCAAAAATGGAGGACACATTTTTACGGACTAACAAAAATAAAAATAGACCAAATAGGCCTCCTAAAAGATGGGTTCAATAACGACCACCGCCCTGGCTGCATACAGCATCCTCGTACCATGGCAGATTACAATTGTATTCCTTCCGAGAAGGTATTAGGAGCCTTTCGTACGCCTCAGCTGTATCCATCCAAAGTAGTGGACGATATCTCGCCAGTAGCCAGTCAGACATGAAAAAGAAATAAGTACATTCAAAAAATATTACAAATATGTTAAAATACAAATATCTTATCAACTAGTGATTTCAATCCTACTTTCGGTAATGGTTTGGTAAACAAATCAGCCAAGTTAGATTTTGTATTTACATATTTTAAAGTAAATAAGTTTTCAAGAATCAAGTTTCTAATAAAATGAAATTTGATATCAATGTGTTTAGTGCGATGGTTCTCTATAGATGATTTTGAAAAATTTATAGCTGCTTGATTATCACACAATAGGTGGCTTTCAAAGTTTACTTTCAAAAAGTTTAAGTTTTTCAGTTCATTTAGAATACGAATAATCTATACGAGTTCTTTGGATGCCTCCGTTAAAGAAACGTATTCCGCTTCTAAAGTTGATAAACTCACGCATTTTTGCTTGAAAGTACGCCACATAATTGGCGATTCATCAATAAATAGAATTAAACCACCCATAGAGATACGATCATCTCGATTGGCTGCAAAATCAGCATCACTGAAACATTTTAAATTTATATCATTTATATTAGAAATATTTAACTTATAGTTACTGGTTTGATGTACATAACCCAACAATTTTAATAAGGTATTTCAGTGTATAATACCTGGGTTAGATTGGAATTGGGACAATATGTTTATAGCATAGCTTATATCAGGACGAGTCCTCATAGCTAAAAATGCTAAACAACCCAACAAGTTACGGTATGGTAATTTTGACATCAATGAAATTTCTTCATTTGATTTCGGGCACTGTTGTTTAGATAAAATGGTTCCAACAGCAATTGGTAAAGATACAAGAGGATAGTTGTACTTTTTATATGTTAAACAAATTTTATTTATATATTCACCCTGATGAATCAGTAGGGTTTTACCATCTTCTTCAAACTCGACACCTAAAAGTTTTCGCGTCTTTCCTAAAATTTTTATATCAAATTGTTGATTTATTTTTTTTGAACAATATTAGATATTAAAGATTCATTTATAGCAAAGATAATTATGTCATCAACATACATTAAAAGTACCACACTGTCGTCAAAAATATAAATACAGTTTGCCCATTCAATTTTATGAAATTTAAGATTTTCTAATACATTGTGTATTTCCTGAAACCAATTTCTTCCTGATTGATGAAGTCCATAAATACTTTTATTTAATTTACAAACATAATCAGGTTTGTTAGGATCTTCAAAACCTTGAGGTTGGGACACGAGAATGTTCTCATCAAGTGATGCATATAAATAGGCACATTTAACGTCAATTTGACAGTGTGACCATTGAAATTTACATACAAAAATTGAGAAACACAATCTTATAATTTCAAAATTCACAACCGGGCTGAAGACCTCGTCATAATGAACACCTTTAGTTTGTCTGGAGCCTTGTGCAACCAATCGCGCTTTATATCTAACAATATTGCCCTTGTCATCACTTTTGACTGTAAAAATCCAACGGCAACCTATTACTTTATTGTTAGGAGGTTTTTGTACCAGGTTCCAGACTTTTCGGTTATTCATGACTGAAATCTCATCTAACATAGCTTTACGCCACTCGTTAGTTTGAGGTGATCTCAAAGTATCATTATAACAATTTGGGATTGTAATATCTAGTCATGCTTCAGAAATATTAGTTTGAGAAAGTTTGATCTCTTCAGGTTCTAATTTAATCTTTTCAGTATGAGCATTTCTACCTTGGAAATCAAATCTTTCCATATTATACGGTAGATTATTTGCTTCACAGAATTTCCTGACATCGTTTTGTGAACGCAATCTCGTTTTACTCCCAGAAATATAATAGTAGACATCGATTCTCGAACCCTTCTTTCGAGGTACGACTTTCCTTATAAGTAAAAATTTTACGGGGGAAACTGGTTGTGTTACTTCACTTTTACTAGTTCCCGGTTTAGGTTCCAATTTAAATTCCGATTCACTACTCGAATCTTTAGAATTAGAATCACTTTTATTAGGTTCCTGATCCGTATCGGAGTCAGATGTTGGATAGTCACATTTTAAAGAAAAAGTTTTAGGAGTGTCCAGTACTGCTCCACTGCTATCACCAACATCCTCGGCGAAACTTACGTTAATAGTTTCTATTATTTTTCTTTCAGTAGGAAGCCAGATTCTATATCCTCTGGTTCTTTGGGCATAGCCAACCATAATTCCCTTCTTAGCTCTCATATCAAGCTTACGTCTGTGCTGTCTGGGAAAACCCAAAAATGCAGTCGTTCCGAAAATTTTAAAGTGTTTAACTGACGGTTTATTACCACTAAAAAGTTCGAAAAGAGTCAGTTTTTGTTGGCCATGGCAAATTCGGTTCCATACATAAGTGAAACAAAATAATGCCTCCACCCAAAAGTGATTTCCCAGACCGCTATCATTCAACATGGTTTTAACACCATCCATTGCTGTGTAATTATAACGCTCTGAAACACCATTTTGTTCAGGGGTATAAGTATTAGTGCGTTCGGCTCTAATACCTTGTTCCTCAAATAAAGCTTCAAACTCAGAGTTACAAAATTCCAATCCGTTATCTGTTCGAACACATACAATTTTAGAATTCAGATAACGTTCAACTCGATTTTGATAACTACGAAAACATTTCGAAACATCCCTCTTTTCTTTTACTGGGTAAGTTGTAACTTTTCTTGAAAAGTCATCAGTGATCGAAAGAAAATAGCGGTATCCGCCAATTGCAGTATTTTGCATTGGGCCACAAAGATCCATGTGAATTAATTCTAATGGTTTGTTTGACCTTATTTTCCCGATCGGTTTAAATGATTTACGGCGTGATTTGGCGATCTTGCATGGCTCACATTTAATATTATCATTCTTAAATTTGGGTAAACCTTTTACACTTTCACTATTACTAGTATTTACAATGTACTTAGTATTAATGTGACAATATCTTTTATGCCAAATATTTAAATCATTTAATGAAGAGGTTGAAAGGTTAACTTTAGGTTTTAAATCCTTTTTAGGTATATTTGATACTATACTTTTAGGATAGTTAGGCTTTACATAGTATAAACCACCTTGCCTTCTGGCATAAAACAATTTGCGACCATCTTTATGAAAAACAGTTAAAACATTTCGATCACAGACAAAATTATGACCAGCTTTATCTATTACACTACCAGAAATCAAGTTTTGTTTAAGTTTGGGAGAATATAAAACATTAGTTAATTTTATAATTTCAATCTCACCATTCACGTAGAATTCCAGTTTCACCTCGCCTGTTCCTTCCACGGGGCAAGTCACACCTCCGATTGCTACAGCTACCTCTGTGCCTTTGATAAACTTGTAGTTGAGCATCAGATTTCTTTCACAACAGAAGTGTGAAGTCGCCGCTGTGTCAAATACCCAGGTCCCAGGTGTAATTCTTGAAGTTCCACTTGCATTAGCTTCGATGACTAAACTTGTCGTTAGATGCCTTTGGGAAGTTGAGTGGGGTCTTCTCTGGTTCTTTCTTTGTCTTCCTCTGCTTGTCTGTTCTTTTTGATCTTGTTTTTCAATTGGGGGTTTTCTTAAGTTGACCTTAGGTTGGTTGGAATAACAGCTTCTTATCTGGCATGTAACCATCTCCTGGTCTTTGTTACTTTGCTTCAACCTAGCTTCTTCAGCCAGTAGTTCACTCAGGACCTTGTCAGCTTTAAAGTCATCATCCCTCCATCTGTATATTGCTTGGACTATACCCGCATACACTGGTGGTAGGTATCTGACGAGTTGGAACGCCTGATACCAGTCCTGGATGGGTTTCCCGCAGTCGGCTAGCTGGGCTGAAATCTGCTTTAATCGTGCTGCGTATAATCCAATGTCCTCGTCCGGACATACATGGCATGAGAAGAATTCGTCAGTAAGGCCGATCGCTCTAGCTCTTGAATCAGGTCTAAAGTGTTCCTCCAGGATCTTCCATGCAGCTACAGGGTCTTCATTTCCCGCTATCAATAAGCGATATTCTTTCTCTGAAGATAAATAAATGGCACTGTAGGCTCTATCTTTCCGGAGATTATAATCCTTCATCAGCTTTTGATATAAACGATCATCGGTGCTGTCACCAGCTGATGCCTTGGTAGGGATCTTCTCCTCGTCAGTTACAATCCTCCAACTTCCTTTTTCCATCAGCAAGACCTTGATGTCTTCTTTCCATGTGCTGTAGTTGGTGGCATTCAGTTTCTCAACAAACGCCTCCATGTTGAAAAAGGGGAAGGGATTTTTCGTTAATTCTACACTTGTTGACCAATAGGCCCGCCGTCTCAAGTTATTTTTAAATTAGCCGGCGATTGATTATTTCGTGAGTTACTCTGGGCCCATAACCTTTGATTGAATTTTAAGATCAATTAGAGTAACCACGCAGTGAATTAAAATAAACTTTCACTTATTAGGCTGATATGAACTTAAATTACTATAAGTACAAATAACGAAGTCTTTAAAAATCCAAACTAGAATTTATTCAAAAGATAATAATTAAATTTAAGTTTAAGATAAAAATATTACATTCGACACAGTTACATTAAAAGTAAATCTAATAACTTGATCGAAGAGATCAAGTAAGCGGGTACGTGATCAAACAAGAATGGGAATTAAAGCGGGAATACTGGTGCAACAGATTGCAACCGCTTTTATATGATAGTATGGAAGATCACGTGACAATATTTGCATAATCGTGATAAGATTTGCATAAAGTACGAATAAAATATGTTGGCTAAGTAAAATTAAAAAGAAAAGGAAGGTTTTTCCTAACAATTTGACTAACAAAAATTGTTTGTTAAGGGGTATCCTTTTACGTCGCAGCCCATTTTTAACATACAACATTAGAATATAAAAATGAGAAAATATTTATAAGCCCTAGCAGCCTTAATATACCTAGATCTAGCCTTAGCCATCTCAAGGGACACCACACCGCCCCTATAGCAATTTTTAAAACTCAAATTTTTTTATTTGGCGTGTCTTCTTAATAAAAATTGTACATAAAAGACCCAAATACAGTTACCTCTGGGTATATCGCTTTTCTTGAGGAGTGCTTTTGAACTAAGTGAGTGGAAAACATGAGAACCAAGAAAGAAGACGTCTTTTTGTTTGGGCAATATGTTTTTGCTAAGAAATGTTTCGGTGTATCGTGGTGCGTACCCCTGTCCCTCAACGGAAGATCCATTCTAGTTTGCAAGCATCGTTTTACTTCGTATCCTACTTATACATGGGCATCCCAGTTGACGGATTAGCAGACGGAGCAAGTTCGAACCAATCCAAAGACCGTCAAAGGACAATGGGGATCGGTAAATCCGGAAAAAGCAATTTTTAGAACATTCAGCAGCTACAAATCTTGTCTTATTTTTTTATGCATAGATAAAAGTGAAATATTTTTTTTTAAGTATAGTTCTCACATTTTTTTCTTCTGTCCTTTTTCTCAATTGTTAATTTTGAAAAAATCCTAACCTCAGGGCGGAAGAAAATTCTTTTTTAACAGGACAATTAGCCACACAATATAAATCTCGTCTCTTTTATATACTAGGGGACTCCGCCCCCTGCTCGCTATAGCTCGTCAAACCCCGTGTAAACTATACTTTTTAACAATGAGGGGGAAGGGATTTCTTCACAATCCATCCCCATTTGGGTCGCTGCTGGATTGTTTCCGGACCTCTAGTACGACTTTAATTGATGGTTCACTTCCCTTACCATTGCGATATCTATCGCATGCGCGTGAGTAACGGAAAATTGCCTACTTTTTTTGCGAGATTAGCGGATCCGTATATAAGCCGACTCCCGTACTTTAGCTTTAGAAAACGTTCCATAAATTCTCGGCTTATACACGGAAATATACGGTAAATAAAAACAAATGTTTTTTTAAATGTCAAGAACAAAACATCTCATTTCCACATTAAAAAGGAAATTGTTAAATAAATAACATATTGTTAAAATTCAGAGGAAATCTCATCATAATTTTAAATGTTTTATCTGATCCGTGTTGTAAAATTTTTGCTTTTTATTTCCGATGGCAAGGCTGGGTACAGATTGCAATTACAATACAGAAATACAATACGTGTTGTAATAGTACTTTTTAAGATTTTCATATTCAACTCTTGCTATGGAAAATACGACCGAATTGGCCGGTTCTTCTGATAACATTGCAAACTTTCTAGCGCGTGCTCTCAAATTTTATGAATAAATTAATCAAAAATATAACTGTTTATCGTCTGCGCGTGCTCCAAATTCATTATCCCGTTGAACCACAAGACTCGCTACCTACCAATCACAAAGCGAATAAAACTGTAAAAGAATGTAAACTTTTTTTATAACAGAAAGAAAGATACACCGTTTGAGAGACCAATCCACACGCAATTTGGTACGCTTATACTTTGGAACACTGGAAAACAGGCTATGTCTTTCCTGTCTTCAGAACAATCTGTAGCCGCGAAAATTGGCACACAGGTAGTCCTACAAGTGCCCCTCGAAGCAACAATTTTTAAATCTAAAGTTTGTTTTTCTGCTGTTTGTCTGTTTGTTAATTGGACAAGAAACCAAGTTCTACAGGGTTTGTGTATTCAGTTAAAACAGGGAAATGTCGCGGTCATATTTCAAACCCGAGCAACGCCGGATTATTCGGCTAGTTGTAATAGTAAAAACGGAACATTTTAAAAGTAAAAATACTTTCCCCTTTCTTTTTTATGTAGAACTATTCAATTTCTTTAAAAAAAAATCCTAGCCGACCAACCAGTATAGTGGTTAAGGTGTTAGCCTCTAGATCGGAAGGTTCCTGGTTCGAACCGGTACGGGCATGGATGGTTGTAAGCGTATGGTGTAGAGGCGGCTGGTGCACCTTAAATCTGTCGTGGTCGAAAGTCCTCACGTTGTGTTGGCGTGGAAGTTTGGAGAGTGGGGTGCCAGCTCAGGTGTTGCTTCGTCATCTGACCGTGGTTCAAAATTACGAGGTGTTGTCCTCGGATCTTTCCCTCAATGGACTGATCCCGGACCGTCGTCAATAGCCCGTTGTGTTGCTCTAGAAGACGTTAACTAAAATTACCATTACCATTAAAAAAATCCTAAGCTCAAGATGGTACTTTTTTTTAACTACCGTCACACACAAGTGGAACACACAGCGGGCTATTGAGGACGATCGGGGATCAAACCCCGAAGGGAAAGTTTTCTAGGAGAACCCCACGTTATTTTGAACCAAGGTCAGATGACGAGGTTACACCTGAGCTGACACCCATCTCCAATCTACCACACCACGCCAAAGTGGGGATATTTGGGGCCAAGGCAGTTTTAACGTGCACCAGTCCCTATCTTCACGATGGTCTTTGGCTGAATTCGAACTTGCAACCCTCCGATTGCCTAGTTTGATGCTCTTCCAACCGGCCTTTACCCTTTTGCGTGATGGAAAAAGTTCGATGGTGATAATGGTTGGTCGATTCGAACTCGGAAGTATATTGGTAGAATATTTACGATTTTCTACCTACCTTTTGGGGTCTACAAGAATACCAACTCCCAAATCTGATGATGTCGGTAGATATTCCTACAAGAAATTCTACATCGTGATAACAGGTCCTTCGCAAAGACTGAGGCAAACTGATTGAAACACACAGGTGAACCGAGAAACTTTAAACTCCCTATACAAACTAAAAGGATTGAGAACGGAAAATCGAGAATTCACTAGGGCATCAGAAAAAGAACCGACTGTACAATATATCGTCGCACCGGATAACGAGCAGTGCTGTAGTCGTAAATAAATCAGAGTGTATACTATGGGGGCCCCTGCACTAGTATAGGCAGGAGCCCCATGGTATACCCTCTGATGATACACTCTTTGTAGGGTACTCTGATACCCGCAGAATTGTTTCCATGGGGAGGCGAAACATGTACTTACCACTTACACTTTCCATGGAGGGGGGAAACGTACACACTAATGCATGCGTATGGTGTAGAGGCGGCTGGTGCACCTTAAATCTGTCGTGGCGAAAAGTCCTCACGTTGTGTTGGTGTGGAAGTTTGGAGAGTGGGGTGCCAGCTCAGGTGTTGTTTCGTCATCTGACCGTGGTTCAAAATTACGAGGTGTTGTCCTCGGTTCTTTTCCTTAAGGGATTGATACCGGACCGTCGTCAATAGCCCGTTGTGTTGCTCTAGTACGACGTTAAACTAAAATTACCATTACCATTACAATCTGCTTTTCACGAGAGTGATCCTTCGTGTAACGCGTTTTATACCTGACAATTCCTCACATTTTAATTGAATCGTCATGTTTAAGAAGAGAATGAAGACCAGATATATAACCTTGAATTGAGCGTAAGGTTTAAAGAGGTTAACGTGTTAGCCTCTAGATCGGAAGGTTCCTGGTTCGAATCCGGGTCCGTGCATGGATTTTTGCAAGCGTATGGTGTAGAGGCGGCTGATGCATTTTAACCTTTAACTGTTGTCATGGGTCTCACAGACTCCGAGTCATTTTTGACAGGTCGTTTCCACCCCTTAAAGTGAATTTTGGTCCCTGTCCTATTCAGTACCTTCCTACTACGTCCAACAGAATCCACATTCCAAGACTGGTTTAGTTGCCCCAACTATTTCGTGTTTTACACTATTTGCATTTCCCGCGTGGTCTCTTAGACCGCTTCACAGCATTCGCGTTGCCGTTCTTGTTGAATGAAGTCGTCTAAGTTGGAGTAAGGAATTTCGGCTGAGAGCTTAAATGGCAAACTTTACTAAAAATCGACCTGTTTATCTTGAACAAAAAGAAATTCAGGATATCGTTGACAATAGGTCGGAAAAAGAGTACTGGAGACAGTGAAATTTCGGATAATATTATTGAAAGCGAACACGAAACGGATTCGGAAATTTAGGCAGATGAATATGAAAATATTTTAAGTGCGTCTTCACAAGAATAATATTTCTACGGAAAAAATAACTTCAAACGGGATGCCCGTGGGGGGGAGGGTTTCTAATCGTGCCGTTAGAACACCAAAACATAACAATTTTACAGTTTCCAGGGTTGAAACGTCCTGCAAAATTAGGCCCGAAAGCTGAGCCTGAAGAGACATGGATTCTACTTAACTTATATAGTAATATAAAATGTATTTCGTGTTAAGAATTGAATTATCTAAATTTAAAATGTATAAATAATAATTAACGAAAGAATCTTTCATTAATATATTATATTAATCAACTTTAAACGCCCTTTAGTGAGCGAGGTCTGAGAGACCCCTCCACACTAGTTACGAGACGGTTTGTGACACAGCAGTTAAGGGTTAAATCTGTCGCGGCCGAAAGTCCTCACGTTGGGGTTGTGTGGAAGTTTGGAGAGTGGGGTGCCAGCTCAGATGTTGCTTCGTCATCTGACCGTGGTTCAAAATGACGTGGTGTTGTTCTCGTATCTCTACCTTAGGGGATTAATCCCGCTGTGTTTATTTAATACGACGTTAATTAAAAATTCCATTACCATTAGCAGTGTGACGTTCATTAAAATACCTACCTAATGAAAAAATGAAACTGAGTTTGGTAAAAATGAAACCGAATTGGATCGCCGTTACTCGTCGATTAATCTTTCTTTTCTTGGTCACAAAAGCGGTGTTTCCAAATGACACGCGCCGGCGATTCCGTGGAACGAGAGAGCGGCGCCAGTGATGGCGCTGGCTGCCCTCAAGTTTCGATCGAAGAGGACTGACGAAACTGTCTTCCCCACATCAGAGCATTGACAGTCACTCTCTCAGCTGAAGCAGAAACGACACACTTTGCGACATGGCTTGCGACAAGAAATGGCTCCCCTTGGAATCGAACCCAGATGTAAGTAACCCCTTCTCATACAGGCGATTACCGTCCTTTTCACTTTAAATTGCTCTCCAATGGAATTCGATTGATTTTTAAAGGAGACACAAAGTGCGTTGTGAAGGACACTTATTGCGTTTACATATTGTAACGGCTTTGTTAGTTTTTTAACATTTTCGGTCGGTTTCTGTCAGTCTAGAGGAAGGAATTTCAAAGGGCAGAAACATCTCAAGTTTGCCGAACATGGAATCAGCGGGAGACACTGCATTGCTGATTTCGAATTTCGATTGGAATGAGAACCTGTTGCTTTTACTGATGTGGGTAGACACAGACAAAGAACGCATTGCGCACGAGAAACTTTTGACTCAGTTTGAGAGCGAATTGACTTTGATTCTATTGCAAAACGGATAAATCAAATATTTATTTAGCATTTTTAACGCTACATTCTGAGATTAGATAGCTTAGTTTTACCATAATTAATTATTGTTATTTGTAAAATTTGAGGATCTTTCCTATTGCTTTCATTCAATTTAACAAATATTATATACATTTTGTCTTGTTTTTAACTTATTTTAAAAGTTGATCTCAATTTTCGTTCATGAATTTTCTTTCCAATGAAGTCGTCACTGATAATACTGATGTGATTTTATGTTAATTCTATAAAATTTTATAAGACGCTAGACCATCTAAAACATCGTTCAGGATTCCACCTATCCATAGACAACGGGTCTAGCTGGAACAACACAATGGGTTATAGGCAATTCTGCAGGATCAATCGCCGAAAGGAAAAATCCGTGGACAAAACCACGTAATTTTGAATCATGGTCAGATGTCGAGACAACATCTAAGCAGGCAACACACTTTACAAGCTACCACTTCATGCCGTGAAATTACCCGGTACTTCAACGTTTTTACTATCATATACAGCGTGACATACTGTCTGTCTATCACAAGAACTACTCCCAACACTAAATCTGGACTAACTAACTAACCCCAACACACACTCCCATTCCTAGTATAGTGAAATACTGTCCCAGTTTAAATAAGTGTGGTTCGATGAGTAGAGCATGCCACCCAGGTAACATGTCTTCCCAGAATGTGTTAGAGCACATTATATATATATACATCATTACATCTGTACAGTAATTATATTAAAACATTACACTAGGTTACATTATATATATATATAAAAGCTCGTTTATCTTTGTCTCTTAGGATAATCAAGTCCTGATGATTCTCAATGAATCTCACCATGTTAATAGTTTTAACCCTCGAGCCCTTGTTATATCCAATGTTCCTGAGCCATGCGATTTTAAAATGATTGGCAGGTGTTCTCATATGCCATGAGTCTGTAAGGGGGCAAACTGTGATGTAATGTAGAAGCGTGCCAATTTCACCACAGGAGCAGTTTTCAAACTTGATTTTCTTAAACCTCGTTAGCTAGGATATGAATGGGCCATGCCTTGTGAAGAAGAGCGTCTCTTACCTGGTCCCACTTGTAGACTAAATCTAGACGTTGGAGGTCGTAATAGGAACAGAGGACGAAAATTTTAAATTACTTTGGGGGATGGGGATGTAGTGTATTGCTGCGAGGACTCATCGGCAACAAGTTAAAAAGATACTAAATCTACCATCTAGTTGTAGGCGGTGCAGGTTCGATTTCCCCCTGGGTGTATATCTCTCTTCTGTGACAGTAAAATGTGTATTGTGTGTGTCTATTATATGATATTGTATGTCTTGTATATGGCGCAGCATGGCCAAACACGGCCCTTGCCGCCATTCAACCGCAACAAACCAACCAACCCTATTGAATCTATTTTCAGTTTCAATGCAACATGCGAGAAGCTTTGAGAAATTGCTTCAAGCTTCCCAATGGAAAATGGGACACGGTCCGTCTCTACGGCAGTCGACAGGGGCGGACTTTGTGGCAGGATCAGTTCAGACAGACGGTAGATCCTTGTGCACCATTCAATCAATTTATGATATTGTGGCACTTTTATCCGTTTCCATCACCTTAGATCCTCCACAGAACGAAGGGACCCACAGAGAAATTTTTTGAGAGGGGGACAGTTAGAATGAGCACCGCACTAGACTAGTTTAGCCAAAGCTTCTGGGTGGCAGGTAGGGCTTTTGATAAAAAAATAGTGAAGCATTAGGCAGAGAATTTATTTCTTGCACGAATTTAAGTACAGTTTGCTTTAAAACTTCCCGTACTGACGATTCGTGAATTTATTATGCGAAAACAACAAACTTTAAAACAACTATTTTTATGCCAATAGTGAAAAGCACTTTTAACCTAACGTAGGAAAAAAATTTCAAATTACATTTATAATAAATGTTCACAATTTCCGCCCTTTTCTTGGAGACAAAGCTGAAATCGTTTGTGCATATTTTTAGAAACGCGTTTCAAGATGAAGGAAGTGATTTCTTGTATCCTTTGAGGAATGGCAATTTTCAGATCCCCTATTGTTTGGTGATTATCTTCATAAATCTTGATCTTTAAATATCACCACAGAAAAACTGTCAGCGATGCGCAGATCAGGGAACGAGGTGGCCAAAAGTTTCTTGAGATGAGTCGATCGCCAAAAAAAATCTTGAAGCATGCCCATGGTTTCATAACTTGTATGGCAGGTTGCAACGTCTTGTTGAAACCAAGAGTCTCGTTCATTCACATCTAATAATGCAACAAATCGTTAAATAAGTTAATATAGCGTATCTTTATTCGGTACTGCATCATTTGGATATATATGTCGCAAAAATTCTTTACATTTTTCATATGATTTTCATTCAAAATAAGCCTTAAACAGCGCAATTCTCTGAGTGCGTGATAAATTCATCTTGCAATGAAGAACAAAATGACGTGGAACTTTATTATCGCACAACTTGAGTGCGAAACAAATCAAACGATAAAACTTAAAGAGTCGATAAAACTACAAGCAGACTATATATAAAATTTAATAATTACATAAAACACGAGCAATAATTTTTTTAAAGTTGGATTACCGGAACTTTTAGGACACCCTGTAGTTTCCAATTAGGAAGACAGTAGACAGAATAATGAAATCTGTTCTGTTTATCATAATAACGACAAGAGCATTAATTTCTGTTGCTGGATCCGATCGTGGTTGATCAAGCGATGCTATTAGTCTAGAGGCCCTGTTAGATAAGTCGCCAATAGCCCGTTGTTTAGTTCCAGTTGGACGTTAATTTAAAACCCACCTACCGGGAAAGGATAAATGTGATAAGAATTCCATGCCGATAAATAGTATCGTAGATGTAGTTCAAAGCTACAGGGAGCGACGGTTTCTTAGAAATAATTTTAATTTCATAAATTTATCTAATAGTTAAATCTAAGTTGTATCAAAGGTCCGCGGTAGCCCCGTTAGAAGAGTCACATATTAGCAACCAGAGGGTTGCGAACTCGAATCCAATCAAAGTCCGCCGAGTGCAAAGTGGTGCATGTTAAATCTGTTGTTGTCTCAAATGTGCTCACGTTAATATGAATGCCGGAATCTTGAATGTCACAAGATCATACAAGACAAACACCACTATAATCAAAAGATTTGTGTGAAAAAAAATTATAATTACGATTTAAAAATAATCCTACACAAACTACGAAACTTTAAAAAAAAATGATTTTGCACATATGGAATCAATCTATTCCACGAGGCACGTCTTTTTTAGCAAGGTTGGCGAGCTTGTGTCACCATTAGAAAACGCACCTTTTATGTTTTCTAGCATGGTGTAACGTCGTGATAAAAGTGTACGTTACAATGGTATTGAATTTTTGCTGCTAAAATCACCGCCTAATTTACAAGGCACCATAGTGTTTTCAACTTAATATTTTACTTTTGACGATTTGTAAGTTTTCCCACTTGAGGGAGGGGAGGAAATCCGGGCTCATTGGGTATGTCTACTGCGCTAGCAACCTCCGAGTTGTAGGCGGCGCATGTTCTATACCTTGTCACGTGCATTTCTTGCTTTTGAGTCAGTCAAATTTTCGTTGTGTGAGCGCTATTATTTGATATTGTACGCCTTGTATTTGGCGCAGCATTGCCAAATATGGCCCTTGCACAATAATAAAAAATAAAAAACGGGAAAAATTCCACTTGAGGTTGATGGCTACATTTTCTGGGACCCAACATCCAAACCAATCCGCAACCAGATCCTGAAATATAGAAGTCCAATATGTCACTTATACGTACTTTTGTACACGTACAACACGCAAGTTTGAACCACGGTCAGATGACGAGGTCAACACATGAGCTGGCTCCCCACTCTCCAATCTTCCACACCACTCCAACTTATTACTAACTGGGTGGGGATATTTTGTAGAGTGGCCACTATTCCACATAAGTCAAATGGCAGAACTAATCCTAAAACATTTTATTGATTGTTATTCAAATCAACCCATTTAAATAACAATCTTTTCTTAACATCGTTCTCTCATCTCTTAACATAACAGGCTTCGGTGGAAATCGTTAACAGATTATTCATAAATTTCGAGCTTAGGTTGTCCATCTCGTATCGTTTTTACACGGATCGTTTACTTCGGGTTTAAAGAGTGACATCATTTAGCTTCAACAAATCATCGTCACGGGGATGAACACATCAAGAAAATGTTCTATAAGCAAATTGAATGGAATTTCTATTGTTTTTCAAAAACACTTTTTTGCTGTCATCGTCTTAGATTTAGTAGCAGTCGCATGACTGAGCGCAGTTGTTTGTTAATTATTTCTGTCTAAAAGGAAGTCAAAAATTCTTGAAATGCTTTATAGGTGCGTTGTTTTACAGATATTTATAGGTTGCATTCAGTCATTTTCTATTCTGAGTTATTTATATAGTTGTATCCAGCACTGGGCCAATACAACTTCAGTTTTGCCCTCTCCATAATTTTATTTTAATATGCTGTTTGCCTTTGAGTTTTTTTATTGGACAAAAGCAAACTTCCCATACTCCACAGAAGTACAACACGGGGCATTGCCTTTGATTTCCTTGATATTTTCATGGACAATCATAACATTTTCATGAAATTGAGATATAAATAAATTTATACGGCTGTAAAAATAAATTTGTTGTTACATTTGATTTTATTGCAACCCAATAAACCGTCAATGTAAAAGAAAGTAACTTGGAAAAGTCTGAGAAAAATAAAGTGGTGTCACTTAATTTTTTGAGATTTTTTAGATTTAAGAGAAAGTAAAGTGGCTGAACATGGATTATTTTACCATGTACATAAATGAACTTTGAATCATGCATTTCAAAATTAACGAATGGAACAAAAATACATCATTTGAATTGTATAATATGACAATTTATACCATGGCTTGAAATGTATCATGGTATAGTTCCCTACTGTACTTGTAATTTGGAAGTCTAAAGATACTTTATTAACATCAACAAAGAGATTACGATTTGTCTTACAGGAGGTCCAGAAGACAAAAAAAAATATCTTCTCAACGCATGATTCGAACTATGAAAGGATATTGAAATTACTTTTGTTTTGCCTTTAAATATGGAACGACATCAAAAATGCTTTGGGCCATACTTTTAATTTGATTTGTGGATAAAAAGATATTTCATTGTTTAATAAAATCCCAGTATTGTAGTTAAAAAAGGTGTTGCCACGTTCATCATTCAAAAATTATGCTTTATAATATATTTTACATGATCAAAAATTTAGAATTTGAGAAATCACTGTAAAAATATTGTAATCAAAACCAAAGAAATGAATACACCTGGGAAAATGTGGTTTTGTTCCAAAGGTCAAGATAGAACAATATATATATATATATATATATATATATATATATATATATATATATATATATATATATATATATATATATATATATATATATATATATATATATATTCAGATAGTTAAATCGTCGGGCCAAGCTAATCATTAGTTTGTGGATGATAATTTTAAAATTTATTTCAAGTATAGAACAGTTATCCGAGTGTGTGACTATATTCTAGTTTTTGATTTTGTGACTTCTCCAAGAAGTATTAAGCTATACCAAAGGCTAAGAGGAATGGGAGATTCCTCAGCTATCTCTACTAGTTTCAGATTATCTGACCAACCAATGCTTATGTGGGTTAGTGGAACTCCAATGCACTGCCTTAGAATGTCACCTCGCAAGCTCCTTCACATTCATTGGTCACTCCTGATGCCCATCCTAGGATGGCTGAACATAGCAAACATAGGTAAAGCAGAGAGAATGTATGTAAAATTATCGCAATATATCTTGGACAGTCGGGACTTCATAGCAACAGCATAAACACAGCTCCCAAACAACCATCAAAAGTGCAACAATAAAAAGCAGCGGTGTTACTGTACGGGTGCAAAAAACTGATCAACTCCCAAGAGAGACCCATAACCGATAAAACGTAGGAGGATAGCCACGAAGTTATCTCCTGGTGGAATGTACACTATCCTACAATAATAGACCGGACAGCAAGATGTGATGGTATAAGGGAAATAATACATACTTTTATAGGGAGATGGTCTCCCACGTACTGCAATTACAATAGCAACCCTACTGGGCATGCTTTCGACAATGTTTTGATACACAGCTAGGGGTATTTGTGTCCAGCTCAGCTGTAGATTTCGGACGCGGTTCCCTGGTCCAAAGCGTCGCTCTAGCTCGTTCTACGGGGTTTAGGTCGGAACTCTGAGCAGGCCAGGGAATACGTTTTACATCCATATCTCGATACCACTGCTTGAGAGAGGCTCCTGGAAGTAACATTCGTCCATTTCATAAAATTGCTAGAGCGTACGAAGAACCTGATTATCCAAAATGTTCATGTAGACTTTGGTGTTCAATTGACCAGGAACAACATGCAAAGGTCCCAGGCATTACCACGAAAAGCACCCCCAAATAAGTATGCAAGTTTTATGCCAATGGGCTGGCGTCCGGTCCATTATTGTAGGGTAGTGTATATGAGATGAAAAGTATGTAGTTTTTATGTTGAGTATGAGAAAGTGACAAAATGTCAAAACATCTTTATGCACGGTTTTTAGAGAACCCGTCAATTCATAAAATAAGAATAATTTTGCTTTTTTATGACCTGGGTGGGGCTTAAATCCCCGTTGCCCCTTCGGTTTGTTCGGCCCTGACCATTTTTACCCTGCTCTGAAAACCTGCACTTTTCTAATAGTCGAGTAGATGTGTTCTTAATGTTGATGTACGATATGTTGTAAATGTGTTGCGTTATTTATTCATGGATGTTTTCTTTTTCAGGTAATGAACAAGGTAAGTGGACCCAGATGGACTGACCGCTGGGAAGTATTGATTCTCCCTTGTTGCCTCAACCGCTAAGACGCTACGCCGGAAATTTGCTTTCCTTAATGGACTATTTGGGAAGAGATTGTAGCTATATCGGAAACTCCCGCATTCATTTAATCTATTATAACTGTGTGCTCATAACTTCATATTATATCGCTGTCCCGGAAAAACAAATGGCGCAAGCGTAATTGATCGATTTGTTTAGAAAAGAAAACCTAGAGTACCGTTAATATCGATTACAACACGTGAGAAACTGATGATGGGATTAATAATAGCATATTTAGCGATTAATTTTGAATAAATCCACTATGTAGGTGTATTTTTAATATCCACCTCCAACGAAGCAGTTACGTCGCTGTTTTATTAAAATTTGGAATGAAATATTCAACACTAAGTCATTATTCCAAGCATTTTTATTAACTCATTTATAATATTATTTTGGCTTTTGGTATTTACATCATAAAACGAAGCGATAGTCTAAATCAGGGTTGGCGAACCTATGACCCGCGGGTCAGACACTGACCCACGCAGGCTTTTTAAATGACCCACACGTTGATTTTTATAAACTTATCATAGTTCTTCATATACATAAAGAGTTTTAATTATCTTTCGAACCCCTCTTTAAAAAAATATGAAGAAAATACAAGTGTTAATAAAGAACTTAAAAATGAAAAAAAAAATGCATAAATGATTTTTGTTAAAATGTTTTAAATTTATTGATTATACATAATGCTGTTTTAAGATTTATATGAGAATATTAGGATATTTATGACGAAACTTGACATCTTTACTAGGGATTTGAAAATGAAATATACTTTCCTCAGTTACAAAAACATTTTTAACACAATAACAATGGAAAATACGCTTGACGTTCAAGAAAATGCAAAAAAAAAAAAAATATTTTATGACTTTCAGGAAGTAAAATAGCCTTTGAGGTGAGATTTAATCAATTTAAAAGTATGGAAAATACATTGCACTTTATTTTATATCCGTACAAAACGAAATTCGAAACAATGGAGTTAAACGAATTTAAGTGGCTAGTTATCCATGATTTAGAAATGGAATTAGTTGAATTTCAAATCAGCATAGTTTGGAAAAATAAATTTGATAACTTGATTTCTCCCCTTTTATATCTATTTACTGCTCTTCACTTGCAAAAGTAAAACAAAAAGAAATCGTTAGATTTTAGAAGGATTAAAAAATTGAGAACAAAAAAAGTAGTTTTTTACCATGCTCCTTCCCTTTTTCCAAGTGACCCACGAGCTAGTACTAAAAAAATAATGAACAAAATATGACCAACTTCTTAAAAAAAGATTCGCCGTGCCTGGTTTATATAAACGACAGCACAATATACACTTACGTCGTTGGTCCCGTGAATTCAACACCCACATTTCGAGTACATAATCGTTCCAAACAGCACTTGCGTCGTTGTTGCATCGAATATCTAACTTGGACTGGACTGGAATATCACTTTCGGAGCCCCCGCTTCGTAGCAGCTCATCTCCACATCATAAAAACAATTAAATTAAAATAAAGACTGATAACATGAGGGTGGGTGAATTTAAATAAAAAATATCGATCTAGGGTGCAGAAATAAAACTTAAATGCTGAAATAACCATAAGCACACAGGCCACAATACGAGAAGGGAGGTCACCCTCCCAATACCACCTCACCGCAACCATGAGTTTCAGGTCCAATGGTTGTGTGAAATTCAGGAACGAATCCCGTTAGCTGCTATTCGCTTGCACAGAAGAGCGGTAGCATGGTTTAAGATAGGATAGTAATTTAACTTTAGGAGAGAAATTACAGTTTTAATACGAGAAATTTAACTTTAGGAAAAAAATTACAATTTAAGTAAGAGAAATTTAACTTTAGAAGTGATAAATTAGTGATGAAGATCTAACTTCCCGCTTTAAAATCTGAGTCACAACTAGCACTTGCGTCGTCCTACTAAAGGACGAGTTGAAATTTGAACCCTAATGAAATTCTCTCTAGCAGAGCTGGTTTCTGAAGTTTTGGACTTGACCCATTGGTAGGATGAACCAATGCAAAGATCAACAACGCATTCAGCTCAAAATATACATATTTTTCATCTGCGTCATTGTTCATCCGAAACAGCGATAAAAGTGAGTTGATTTTTTTCATTGCTGTCTTCACGAATCTATGTGGTAATCTTTTGTAATATAGAGTAGGCAATTAGTCAATAATTCGAGTTCAAACAGTTCAAATGACGTTTAATTTTATACTTTGGGTACGCACTTGGGATTTTTATTAACTGAAGAAAAATAACATCTAATAATCAATACACACTGGCCAATGAATTATAATCCTGGGATCAATATTTCATTAGAACTCCTTTTTCTCGGATAACAACATGTATGCGGTTAGGAATAGATTCTACGAAGTTCTAAAGTGCATTTAAGTCCAGAGGATACCATGAATTGGATACACAGACCTTGAGATCCTGTAAAGTAGATGTCAGAGGAGATAGTTGTTGGATACACCTTTCCAACATGTCCCAAACGTTCTCTACAGGTTTAAGATCCGGGCTTTGCTGCTACCAGGATGATGTTGGAAATCAGATTGGTGTTCCACGAACCACTCTCGAACGTTGTACGAGCGATGTAGGTGTGATGTAATAAATATTACATCGAGTCCAAAGTTCGCACATCAGAAAGTTGCATGTTCAAATTAAATTTAAATCCAATTAAAGTTCTACTTTAGCATCTATTTATTGACAATCACAGGACACTAACACAATGACAAGTAAACAAAGAGAATCGATAGGATGCGCGTTTCGAATTCCTTTCATAGGAATTATCACAAGATCTGTGGCTAAGTTGCCACAGTAGGGTTGTATTATCGTTCATTTAAGATCCCTCCCATTCCATTCAAATATCCTCGTACTGAATTGTTATAATTCATGTTACCTTATTTCCTTTGATTTGTGTGTTATTTTAATTATATTGAGTAGAACTTCGTGGGCCAGGGAGTCCGGTACTTCATGATCCATTACCATGAAAATTATTCTTTAATTACATTTTTAAAATGACTAATGACAACATAGAAAACTGGCATTTACGATTCGGTAATGGTGATACCAACCTTCAAGACTTTTTAACCGTTATTAAAAAATCGATTTTCATGCTCAACTTGCGACTAACGATTTCGGAAATAAAGGAAAACGATCCGAGGTACCCAGTTCCGACAGCCCCATATAAAAATAAGTACGTAATCTTATTACGATGAGTACTTAAATAAACGAGATGTTTCAAAACTTGTGAAAACTTATGAGGATTTAGGAAAACAAAATTCGATCGTATTCACACAAGGATTTCCGTTCAGCCGCCCCATCCGGATGTGATAGAGTACAGAAATGAAAGCGGAGCAAGTATATGAACAACTTTGTCCCTAATGTTACAGTTTGCCAGAAATTGTATAGTTAGAGTTTCACAGTAAGTGCTCAAAATGTGTCCATCAGTAAAATACACCTGACAGCGTCGATCCATGGGTTGCTGCAAAACACTGGCTAGTTACTGAATCCTGTAGCAGATCCGTGACCTCCTGCTCTATGACCCCGGTACAGAAACGTAAAATATAAGTAGATTGAGCATTGCTATTTGGAGAAGATTTGAAAGGTGTGACCAACATGTCGACTAGCAATCACGTGCCATCAAAAATTGACTGTCTTGGCCAATTTGACATAGCCTCGTTCAGTGATTTAACATCTCATGACAGGGTAGATGCTTGAATACACTTTTCTATAGAGTGGGAGGAAATGGCGAAATCACCAAAATCTACGACTGTCACGCGGACCAATCAGATCATGAATGAATGGATAGGTTTCTTCTTTCGTTCAGTGGACCAATCGGAAGATGAATGTTCGTTTCCACCCGGCAGGAGAAAATAGTCTAAGGGTCCCGTTACCACTAGTTTGGTTCACATAAGACTGGGCACATAAAAAAGTTTATATGCTTTTATATTTCCACTATGCCCCGGTATAGTACGGTTCTGGTGAGTAGGCATGTGACATTAAGGAAGTCAATTTCAAGAAGGGTAGTAAACTCGCCAGGGGTTACCATACATATATTGTTTCGACAACTGATACTAACCTCTTTCGCTTCCAGCACTGTACAATGAATTTGAACCAGTATCCGTGCCACACAATCAATTATGGGAAGGCACTGTCTTAGTTTAATCTGTCCAATGATTTAACGAATAAACTCGTCCAAAACCAGACACCAAGGTCGCAAGAGCTGCACTATATAATGGTATCAACGACGACCCTTATGTGAGCGGGGAGGGGCAGGTGGCAGATCCTTATTCAGAAAATAATTTCACAGGAGGCGCAATCTTCTCTGCCAGATTTTTATTTCAATCAACAGGACATAAAATGAATGGAACTCACATTGATTTTACTACTGCTTCACAGACATTTAAATCTTACAAGAGAAACACACTATCAAAAAACAATTATGAGAAGACAGTAGGCATTTGATTAACGTCACACTAGGAGCAACACAGGGGGCTATTGGTGACAATCTGGGATCGAACCCGAAGGGAAAGATACGAGGACAACACCACGTAATTTTGAACACCTGTCAGTTAACTAGGCCACACCTGAGTTGGCTCCCACACTCCTTACGTCCACACCACGATGAAATTTAAGGTCACGATAGTTTTAACTAGCACCAGCCCCCTTTTGCACTCGACGGTCTTTAAATGGATTCGAACTCGCAACCCTCAAGTTGCTAATTCATTACTCCTCCAACCGGGCTACCGCGGCTATGCAAATAACACGGGGTCTCTTCTGCATCATATGTGGAATGGTTTGCAATGTTACGTGCGGTTCCTGAGGTTAATTTTAGAAGGATCCGGGGGAAAGTCATTGTAAAGAACAATTTAAATACAGACCATCAAAACCACCTGCGAGAATTTGCAACTCGGGAGACACAACAGGAGTCCTTTACGGAAAGTGGAAGGGTAGATGCATCCGAACCATTGTCCCCCTTAACAATTACGCCTCCACGATTAGTGAAGCGTTTAGTGCATCCAGACACACAGTCTGCGCTCCGTGAAGTTCTCTCCGAATTTCTTTATTTTCTCTTCATGCGTCTGTCACGGGCAGACGGTTACCAAGGCCCCCCACGCATCGCTACTAGGACGTATCGATCTGACTTCGAGTGACGAGTGCCACCGAATTCAGTTCGCTTCTATTGTTTTCATTTGGCATTTTCCCTCCACTCCCCCCCCCTCTGATACCAAACAGTGTTTCCAGGTAAATCAATACAGAGCCCGTCTGGCCTCGTTTATACTTTTTTTTTCTCCGTTGATATTGGAATTATTGAATAAAGTAGGTCTGGAGGCCTTGACTATTTATGAGGGGATTGGGTATTTATGAGGGCTACTTTGAGTCTTGAAGCTGCAAATATAGATCTGGAATATGCTGTGAGGAATTTACAAACGCATTTAAGAGTATGGACTTTTAACCAAAATCTAAGGCGGTATGAATACGAATGTTTTATTCGTAGATTTTTATTCTGCATAAATAATTTTATATCGTTTTGTCTCTAAATTAACTTCTGAACAGAAATCGATTTGAAAATTCCGGGATATTGAACTGCGCTGTTGGATTTCCCTGGTTTTATAAGTCATTAGGTGGAACCACATTTAGATTGCAAATTATCACTTCCGAACACTAACAGTCAATTATTAGAAATATACATTTTTCTGGTGTAAAGTAACTTTTATGAGAAGTTGATCAATTTAGTAACTCCAGTTAAAAGCAACTCAAAGGTTTTTTATTCATTTATTTGTTTTCTGTAGAAAATATAGAGAACAAAAAATATACGGTTCAAAAAAATTGCAAGATAGAAGCCAAACCCGAATACAGTCAGAAAACAGATAAAACAAAACATTTCATTGAAGCAGATTTATTATTGAATTGAAATCACTAAAGAATATAGCACCCTACGAGGAAGAATTTTGCAGTATAAATGTATATTTGTTGCAAAATTGGTATACAGGTTCTTTTTTAAAAGTTCAAAAATAATTTAATAGCTGGTAATATATATATATATCTGAGTATGTTTAGTAAAAACCAATAGGTGCGTAAACAGGCTGAATCAGCGTGAATTATGAAAGTATCAACTTAGTAAAGTTTATAAACCCACACAAATATTTCATAACAAATTCAAAAACACCATTTCCATGAAGGGAAATAGAAAACCTATGTCTCATTTATCCATTTGCGATTCCAAAACAAAATGAAACGATAATTAGGGATTCAATGGTTACCGGTAATTTATTTTTTGTATAGCTTTAGCTTTTATAGGAAAATACTCATGTTAAAAGATCATTAGCGAATATGGTGTTAGAATGCTTCACTGTCACACTAAGTGGAGAATTCTTAGCGAACTGATCTATTTCTAACTTTTGATGACAGTTTGTAGAAATAGTAGCATTCGTGGCTTGTCATGATACCGTGTCTTTGAGGTAACCTCACAAGGGAAGAGTCACTTTTGACTGCAATTCAGGCAATTTTTTTTTACCTAATCCTATACTGTGATCCGATCAGATTTATACGGTTCTTGAATACGTTAGTTCATATGCTAAACAATTTATTTAGGTTCTCAACTCGAAAAAAATGGAACTCTGTAAGTAGTAGAATATAGCTTAATTTCATACTTCGTGAACAAGGTTAAACAAGCGTCGATTAAACATCGCTGATGGTTATGCCCATACATTAAAAAATTGCAATAAAAAATTTAGATTTCTGTTGTAAATTTGGTCTTGTTCTGTTGAGTTTTTTTTTTTTGTAATTTATCCCACCATTTGATTTTCCTAGAAACATGTATTTTTTGGTGAACGCTGATAGGTACCTGCAATTCAAACAGATGAATAAAAGTATTATTGACAGTTTGAAAATTATAAAAATTTTAATAAGAAAAAAGTATTAGATTTAAAATTTGATTTTGTAGAAAAAACGAGGGAGATCCTTTTTCAACGTATGGTTTGATCAAAATATTTTAGTAAAATGGCATGCATCTGATTAGCGTGCAAAAATTATAATTTCTAGGTAGAACTAAATAACACGCCGAAAAGTGCATTAGCCACAGTGCTGGGGAAATCACAATAATCAGAGTATTATTTTTTTAACAGCCTTACACCGCATTTCTCTAACTGTTACTATCGATTAATTGTTTTTGTGTATATATATATATATATATATATATATATATATATATATATATATATATATATATATATATATATATATATATATATATATATATATATATATATATATTTGAATACTTTCTCGATACTTGAAAGCAATGCTAGACTTGAAAGTAATCGAATACAAAGTATTCGACTCTCAAAAGTACTCGATTTATACGTAGCAGTTTTCGATTTTTGGTGGTCCGAAAGTCGTATACATTTCTTTTCGTTTACAGTTCCTGACGAACGTGGGAGTTCCGGAAGACTTCACGATGGTCGACGTCATTGATCTGGACGACGAACATTTGGAAAACCTACCCAAGAAAGTGAAGGCCGTGTTGCTATTATTTCCAACAGGAGAGCAGGTGGCTATACTTGTTTATCATCTAACTCCGTATCATTAAGAGCAAGACAAATGTTGAATCTTTCGTGCGAGGCTAGAAAACAATACCTCCAGGTTTGGCCCTTGCGAGTTGACTGTTGCATACGGCGGTAAAACTCAAGAACATGATAATCACCTCTCGACAAATTAGCAACTAAAATTTTCATCGCCAAACTGCTATTTGGATTGGACGCCAAAATGGACGATTTCCACTTGCAATCAAGTGGAAGCGTTACATATAGTAAACCTACGACATGTTTCCATATTCCAAAATTATTGCTTATTGGTGATGGAACCGTGTTCTTGAGTCTAACCAATGCTCTGCTAACTAGTACCTGACGTTTGACTAACTACACTGTTCTCCAAAAGTTAAGCACTGACCAATAGATTCAGCATGACTGAAAAAGTTATTCATTGATTGAGTCAAAATTTCACTTGAGTGTAGACAATTCGGTTATAGATTCACGACTAAAAAATCGTTAACAAAATATATTTAGGTATAATTTTAATGATTTATATATGTACAACACATTTCGTACGCTCAAAAAAATTATGTAAGCTGTACAAACAAACTGAACATATTTTAATATAGAATGTGACCTCCCCTGACATACATATAAACTCCATAGCCACATTCCATATCTTCAATTATGTGGTCAAGCGTACCAGAGGGCAATAACTGTCTTTCTTCTAATAGAGCAGTTTCCGGTTCTTTGTGAGTAATTAGAAGGGGGTGACGGGCAGAGAAAGCATCTCAGAGATATTCGATGGGATTGAGGTCGGGTGAATAGGGTGGCCACTCCACGCAAATAATGCTTGCACTCTCAAGTTACTCATCCACCAAGTTTGGAGGAGAAGAAGTGTTAGACCAACTGCGGCAGCGTACAATCTCACAATAGGATCAAGGACTTGATCGCGATACGTTTCAGCCTTCATAGTACCCCTAGCGAAGACGTGCAGGTCGGTGCGATGACTCGAAAAAAGAAAATCCAGCCCACGCCATTGTTTTTTTTCCCTTCCAGGTTATTCGAGTTTGATTAAAAACTGATCTCTTGCTTATGAAGCAAAATTTTTCTTCTGTGGTTATAAGGGACGGAGTATTGAACTGAAAATAGTTGCGTCGATCTGAAATTCCAGACAGGATATGTTGTGCGAACTTAATGATAAAAGAGCTCAGAGTTGAAGAGCTTTTACTGCTCAACAACTTGATATGATAAATGATTGGAATTTATTCTCGCTAATCTTACCAAAATAACTCTTCAACATTAACTCTTAACGTCGCTAACTGCACGTGGCGATAATTTTTTTTCAAGAAATTTATTCACTGCTCTCGTTAAAGGGTGACCGATAAAAAAGTTAACGAAAATATCTCCTCTATAGAATCCTGGATTCAACCCTATAGAATAGTTTCAATTATTGTGATTGCAAGTTTATTTTACTCTAAATTACGTTTTATCTTTTGTTTGTAAATAAGTAGTTCTAAGAATTATTTTTAAAACACCTTACGTTTCCTCTTAATACTAATAAAACCCTTTGTAGCATTGAAATGAGGAATTTGCATTGGTTTTTTTTATATTTTTATTTGGTAGAAGAGAAAAAAACAGGATTAATGGTATATTTTTTTCTTAATTTTTGAATGTGGATAATTAATTAAAAATTGTTTAAGTTTGCAGTTGGGCATTTGGCGCGAAAACGCTACTTTTGCAATGGCTGCTCTTGTGACGTCACTGTGCATGTAAACAAACAGCGCAATACGTTGTTTGTTAGATTCTGTGATTACCATTTGATTTTCTGTGGAAATTCTTTATCTATCTTTTTTTTTTTTGTAATGAGTGAGAATTAAAAACCACCTTACAAGTACTGGATTGTACCTTGTTGCGTAAACACAACTTCAAATTCAGTTGATAAGCTGTTTTTTAGCGTTCCAAAGGATCCAGTTAAAAGAAAAGCGTGGACTTACGCAAAGAAACGGGGTGATGAACTAGTGAACAATGAACTAGTACAAGTCAGTTATAGGCCTACAGGCAGAATAGTATTATAGTGTTTAAATGTGCAATAAAAATTAAATTTTTAAGTATTAATGGAGAACTTCCTTAATTTCAATTAGTTTTGTCAATTTATGAATGTTACTAAAGATCATACATACCTCATAGCTTTAACTCCTCGTATTTCTGCTCCAAAAAATCCGGATTTTTTCCCAAGAAAGAAAACATGGAAATCGTATCTATCTTGAGAAGGTTATCATATTGGCTTTTGACAAATCCCGGTAAAATCGACATCGTAATCGAAATATACAATAAAATAAACGAAAGATGATTATAAAAGTTAAACACAGGTATAAAATTTAGTTAAAAACGATAAAAGGATTAAAGTGGAAAAAAGACGAGCGAAAACAGCATCAGTTTCAACATGTAAATATTGATACTTCATGCACAGTGACGTCAGAGCCAATCACGTAGCGTTGTGCGATTACGTCATTTTTCGCTTTTTTAAAACTAAATTTGTGACTTATTTAACTTCTTTCCGACATTTAAAGCGGCATATTCGAAAAAAGTGAAGCTGAAATTACCAGGAAATTATAAATTTGAGCAATTTCCTCAGATCCGCAACTTCTCCATTTTGTCATTGACTGTAGAAGTCTGAATACGTATTGCTCTTTGGTAAGAAAGTGGCTCAAGTAAAATATTAATAATTTTGAGACTAAAAACAAGTACAGGCGATAGAATTGCTTCAACTTGATTGAATGTTGGATGAAATTTAATATGAAGAGTAAACTTGAATTCGATCTTTAAGTTGATACACCAATATTTTAAAAAGTATTTAACTGAAAACTTTTTTGAAATGAATTGCTTTTGTTTTGAAAATTGCACCTTGTAATAACCCCGAAAATGCCTTTCTTTAATATCGAGGGATACTTCACAGGTTTTGAGTATTTTCTCTTCTAAACCTGTCTTTGCCCAGTTTCTTTCTGATGTATTTCAAAGGCTTCGCACTGCAAAGGCTACACACCGAAAAGGTTTCTGTCTGCCTGATCTTTATCCTTCGGTACCTTTGTTCCACCCTTTTCTGGTGCTTATGGCAAAAACCGTATTCAAGTATTTAATTGAAGTAGAAAACGCATATTAATATTTCTAATAAACTTGCTTTTTGAAATAAATTTGCCTTTAATGATTACTTACCGAATAAAAAAGTTTTAATTACAAGTAAATATTCTTAGTATGTACCAAATTAATAATTCCTAAACCGTTTGACAAAAGTTTGTAAAATTTGTAAACATTAATTTTTTGCAAATATCTAATAGTTGAGCAATAAAGAATTTTTAGAAGAAATGAGGTCATGCTTGTATAATTTATGTTATTAAAACTTGACAGTTTTAATTACAAATTAGTAATGTTGTCTATTTTCTATTCTATGTTTGATTAATTTCACTCTAAAAAGCTTAGTTTTGCATAAAACATATATTGCTCTCAAAAAGTTCTACACGAAAGTCTTACCTCGAACGAATTTTTTTAATCGAAAAGTGATTTCATTTGCGCAAACTATTCAAATTAAGGTCGCCAAAAACGATGACAGGTTTTCAAAGAAAATTCAGGTTCGAAAAATAGGAATATTCATTTAAAGCACAATGCCTAGATTACGTATGACTGATTCATAACGATAATATGCTGTTTGAGATCTAGAAGCAAGCTTGATAAACTAGGAGGGATTTTTGAATGCCATTCCATGTATGCTCCATTCTCGTCCAATCTGTCAAATTAAATATTAATTTGAATATAATGGATGGGATTGTTGTTAGTTTATTCACCAATTTGGGATGCCATTCAAATAGCTGCTGTCCCTTTGCTGTCACCACAAACAAATAAGATACGACGATATAACGAGCGATATAAGAATGAAAATTATTGTCTTCTGCTGTCCTGGTTTACTGGGGGATGAGCAGTCAAAAGGATAGAGGATATCACCAATCTGCGCATCATTTTGTCGAAGCAGAAAGAAACCGTCCATTCTCTAGATGCGTCACAGGAATCGTCAGTACCAATTCAAAGCGGTACTGACGCTTTCTCTGTCTTGAATCTAATGAATGGTGCTAACGGTTCGTTTGTACTTGTTGCAAAATGGTATGTCCAGTTCAAAATGGTACTGACGATTCTTCTATCATGAATCTAATGAATGGTGCGGACGGTTCGCTTGTGCTTGGTACAAAGTGTAATGATCAATTCAAAATGGTATTGACTTCCACTCTGTAATGAATCTACAGAATGTTGACATTTCTTTTATGAACTGTGCTAACGATTTCTTTGTTCTTCGACAGAACGATGCTTCGATGAATGTATAGAAGGTATTACCATTTCTCAATACATCATTCTGTATAAACCCTCTAAAATATTGTTTTCGCATGAAATTTTTAAATCTATAAAGCATAAAATTAATTTTCTAGGAAATTTAGATTTATACCTTCATGATCTATAGGTCCGGTTCATTGTCCTTTCATTAACTATTGGAGAGCAAAACACTGCCTGTCTACCAAGACAATTTTCTACCGACCTAGAGTCTATGTAATCTCAATCGCTATAGAAAAATTGGCATCATTTATTTTGAGTAGAATTGACTCGGAATGACTTAGTTTTATTTTGTTTTCTATGAATGCTGGCGACCGAAAGATGCTGTTAACTGGTATAGATCTTCGCGACGAAAAGTAAAACTATGGACAAATATGTTTCTCATGTGTCATCAAACGCGCCGATGTGACAAACTTTAAAACATTTCTTCGAGCTTCTCCCGTAAAAAACAGGGTAAGATCTGCTTCTACGGCAACAGACTAGTGCAGACTTTATGTCTGGTGCAGTTATAGTGGTAGACAGTTAGCACTGTAGCATTTGACAGTTTCAGAAAGTACGAGTAGCTTTCTGTTTTCACAGCTTGTAATAAACAGTCTTGCAATTGAGTTTGTAACGCGAAAAACAGGCTTAGATCTGCTTCTACGTCAACAGACTAGGGCAGACTTTATGTCTGGTGCGGTTTTAGTGGTAGGCAGGCAGCACTGTAGCATTTGACAGTTTCAGAAAGTACGAGTTGCTTTTCAGTTTTTAGAGCTTGTAATAAATTAAGCCTTGCAATTGAGTTTGTGAAGTGAAAACAAGGTAAGATCTGCTTCCACAGCAATAGACTAGGGAAGACTTTATGTCTGGTGCAGCTCTAGTGGTAGACTGGCAGCACTATAGCGTTTGCCAGGTTCAGGAAGTACGAGTAGCTTTTCTGTTTTTACAGCTTCTAATAATCTAAGCCTTGCAATCGAGTTTGTGAAATGCATTACATTTTGTGAAGTAATCCACTTTTTCTGGTCACTTAGCACGACGAGCACTGCCAAAGCGAACAGGACAGCATAGACGCGGAGGGTCAAGTGGTCAGCGACCGGGTGTACTTCTTGAAGGCGGACGCCAACAACGCCAGCGGGACAGCCTCCATCATTCATGCCGTTGCGAACGCCGACGACGAGCTCGAACTGAGTACGTATGTTTCCTTTCTACGTTACGCTAAGACAGCGATGTAAACAAACCAGACGGAAAACAGATTTTGCTTGTTACTCAAATGCCTTTGTTTGATACATATTGGGGTTACCTTCAAATGTAATCTATCGCCGCTTTGGCGAGGTTGACGCTTAGACTAATTGACGTTGACATCAATACGAAATTCATCATATGGAATTTTTACTGTCAACGTGCTGAAATCTTATTCGAAAAATAAGCTAACTCACATTACGATTGTTATATATACAGGAAACGCGTTCCGCCGCACAAACACTGCCGCCACCTGCATTTAACTTGACCTAAAAAGAGTCTAATTCGTTTAAGCTTTACAGTTTAACTACTTCAGTGGACCCAAAGCCTTGTCAGTTCTAAGATATGATACTGACATATATTTAAGAACCAAGAATAGCAAAACATACGGATCTAATAATTTTTTTACTCCGTGGAAACGGGCAGTCACTAACGTCAAATTAAAATACACACACATACAAATACAAATATACAAATATTGACGACCAGCTACAGACTCAAGCCCAACAAGGCTGATCCTTTGTTTATGAATTCCCAATTCCCACTGACAATCCAATTGTATCTTAAATTCGTACACTCCCTTTGAACTAACTATATTTTCTGGCAACGCGTTCCAACTGTCCATTACCCTATTAAAGTAGTAGTTTTTCCTTTAATCCCGATTAAAATGTGTCTTATTCAATTTATGCCCATGGCCCCTTGTTCTGTGTGTGTGTGTGTGTGTGTGTGTGTGTGTGTGTGTGTTATCCCTATCAGACAAAATCGGTAAAACAACTCAAGTTAGATACACATATTTCAATAATTCTATTACGGAAAACCTAGGAGTAATAAGAATCTATATATATAAAAAAAAGGTAATGGTAATGGTAATTTTAGTTAACGTCGTACTAGAGCAACACAACGGGCTATTGACGACGGTCCGGAATCAGTCCCTTAAGGGAAAGATTCGAGGACAACACCTCGTCCTTTTGAACCACGGTCAGATGACGAAGCAACACCTGAGCTGGCATCCCACTCTCCAAACTTCCACGCCATCCCAACGTGAGGACTTTCGGCCACGACAGATTTAAGGTGCACCAGCCGCCTCTACACCATACGTTTACAAACATCCATGCCCGGACCCGGATTCGAACCAGGAACCTTCCGATCCAGAGGCTAACACCTTAACCACTATACCGGTTGGTCGGCATAAAAAAAAAAAAAAAAAAAAAGGATGTGTGTATGTATTCCTTTTACAAATCCACACCTTTTGACCCATCCACGCCAAATTTGGTGCACCTATACTTTAGAACACGGCGGAAAACATAGACTGTTTCTTTCCTGTCTTTCAGACCCATCTGCAGCCATGACAATTGGCACACAGGTAGTTCTAAAAGTGCCCTTAAAGCCCCAATTTTAAAATCTAAAGTTTGTTTTCCTGCAATCAATGAACATGGACAAAGAAACACGTTCTACAGGGTTTGTATATTTGAGCTAACACAAGGAAATGTCGCAGTCCTATTTGAAACCCGAGCAACGCCAGGTTGTTCAGCTATTTTTTTGAATGAAGCGGTGTTGTTGGGCATCATCATAGAGGAGCCGGACCCAGGCAACACAAACTGGTGTTTTCTACGTGTGGACAGCAGTACGTCAAAAGTAGCACACACATACCCCTCTTAAAAAAGGAAGAAAAAAAAACATGTTGAACAAACGTAAAAGATCAGAAGCCCATCAATTTCAAAATTTAAAAAAAAAAAAAAAAAAAAAAAGCCCAGAAGCTGTCAAATTGAAGTTTCAGTATTTCCATTTGGAAGTATTACAAAATCATGTGGACGAAAAGAGCTATATTTCGTACAGCAAGGAAAATGAAACGAACCAGTAAACGTTTGCATAGGGTTTCGAGCAAGAGGCGAAAGGGAAATTGTTCTTTAATCGTTTCGTTTGTCCATTCCATCACCTTTTCGATACGCTATTTTTAGTAAACGATTTGTCAATGAACAAAATTGATCGATCGGTACCTCATTGTTTCCTTTTTTATTCGTTTGCTTCAGTGACCAAAAGTAGGTCAAAACATTCCTCTATTGAATTTGTATTTGTTTTTATGAATTTTTTTGTGAATACCGTTGTACATACTTTGACTAGTGCAAATAATTGTTGAGGTTCGTACGGTACGAATATTTTTATTGAAATGTTTATTTAAAACATTTAAACTAATCAAAATCAACCTATTAAGTATTGATCCAGTGAGATTGTTGACAAAAATATTCACAATTAAAATAGTTATTCGGTTTCTGCACAGGGAATTTTTAAAACTCCAATCACGCTTTAAATTGTTGTCTTTAAATGTCCAATACACTTCTCCTTGCTTATATACAATGTTCATTTACCTACTGGATGCTATAGTTTTGGTGAGGTACATTATAGTGATTTTCTACAAAGATATTTCAGGTTAATCACTGATCTACAAACTTGGCATATGATATGCGTATACCACAAAAGGTAAGGTAAGGTAATTTTAATTAACGTCCTACTAGAGTAACACAACAGTTTATTGATGACGGTCCGTGATCAATCCCCTAACGGAAAGATCCGAGGACAACACCACGTCATCTTGAACCACGGTCAGATAACGAGGCAACATCTGAGCTGCCACCGCACTCTCCAAACTTCCACATAAACTAAACGTAGAGACTTTCGGCCACGACAGATTTAAGGAACACCATCGCCTCTACACCATACGCTTACAAATATCCATGCACTGATCCGGATTCGAACCAGGAACCTTCCGATCGAGAGGCTAACACCTTAACCACCAGACCGGTTGGTCGGCATACCACCGAAGAGAAAACGTACTATTCAACTCAAATCTTTTTGATAAACGGGGCCGCATTAGGGGGGACTAGTTGGAAAATCATCGGATAATCAACCAGAGGGTTGCGAGTTCGAATCCAGTCAAAGACCGCGTACAGAGGTGGCTGGTGCACGTTAAATACGTCGTGGCCTCAAATCTCCACACGTTGGCGTGGTGTGGAAGTTTGGAGATTGAGGTGCCAGCTCAGGTGTTGCCTCGTCATTCAATATTACGTGGTGTTGTCCACGAATCTTTCCCTTCGGGATTGATCTCGGACCGTCGCCAACAGCCCGTTGATGCTCAAGTGTTTCTCCAGTTGATTAATGGTAATGGTAATGGTAATTTTAGTTAACGTCATACTAGAGCAACACAACGCCCGGACGTTGATTAAATATACCAATACCTTTTCGATAAACGTTTTTTAGTGCCTGTATTTCATGTTGGGAAATATGCGATACCTCGGGGATGGCCTAATGCGTGCATGACTCTTAACCCTCAACCTCGGTGGTTATCTCAAAGAAGTGTCAAGAACAAACAAAACTGACCCGATCTTGATGGATGTGACATCTCGTCATTAGAAGTAAACTGACCAGATCTCATCATCATACAAAAATCGGGAGTATATCCACATGATGAGCATATCGCGTCCAAATCAAAACTGGTCAGATGTTGATGGACTAGATAACTCGTCGAAAACAATGGAGGTTTAAAAGTCACTGGTAGTTGAGTTTACCTCGCAGTGGAGCGACGATTCGGGATCCCGAAGGAAAAGATCCGAGGATATCTCGTAATTTTGGACCACTGTGTGTCAAATGACGAGGTCAGCGGCTGAAGCTGGCACTCCACTGACGCTTCCACACCAGCAAGATTCTCAAACGGCCTATGCACACATTATTGTTCCGTGTAAACTTTCAGTTTTCCCAGGATTGCTTCCAACACGTTTTAGGCTTCTTAGCCAATAGAATCTTTCCTTGGGATTTTTTCAACCAATAGGTAGATAGGCATTTTAATTGCCGTCACACTGGAGAAACACAACTGACTATTGACGAAGGTAGGCGATCAAACATGTGACGAGGCCACCCATGAGCTGGAATCCCACTCTCTAAACTTCCTCACCATGCCCACATGAGGACATTTGAGGTCACGACAGATTTCAGGTGCACCAGCCTCCTTGTGCATGACGGTCTTTGGTTGGATTCCAACTCACAACCTTACGGTTGTTAATCCGTTACTCTTCCAACCGGGCTACCTCCCGCCGATCCGTCGGTCTGGTGGTTAAGGTGTTAGCCTCTAGATCGAAAGGTTCCTGGTTCGAATTAAGGTCAGTGCATGTAAGTTTCTAAGCGTATGGTATAGAGGAGGCTGGTGCACCTTAGATCTGTCGTGGTCGAAAGTCCTTACGTTGGGTTTTTGCGGAAGTTTGGAGAGTGGGGGTGCCAGCTCAGGTGTTGCTTCGTCATCTGACCGTGGTTTAAAATTACGTGGTGTTGTCGTCGCATTAGGGGGTTGTCCCTTTGGGGATTGATCCCGGACCATCGTCAATAGCCCGTTGTGTTGCTCTAGCCTGAAGCTAATTAAAAATAACCATTACCGGCTACCACCCTCTCAGGAAGAGATTGCTGGCTTACACGCACGTCGATAGGCTGACCATTGAAAGCGAGCCGACGAAAAATGTTTTGATATGCTAAAAGTGATCGATTACTCCCAGCCCCATCGGAGAAGTTATACGCATGCTGAAAATCAGTCCTGCAAGTTGGTCGTGTAATCAATGACGCGAGACGGCGAAGGACGATTTGGCGATCGATGATCAATTTCGCGCCATCATTGCCTGCCAAGGACGACCGGAATGTAATACACTTTGAGAGATCTGATGTCCGAACCATTAATACTGCTTCGGGGACATTCGTGTCAGAGGAAAGGGATGTTGGATGATGTGGAAATTCCTGTGGGAGGGGGCGAATGCCATCGAGGCCATTGCGTGACAAACGAATCTTTCGCCAGCTGGTTCGCAACTTTAAGCAAACCCGCCAAAGTTTTGCTTTGCAAGTTTCCATGACAAACCTTGTTGGGAACAATGTGTCATTGTTTGGAGGACTGTTTCCGTCGATGAAGCTTTTATGGGGAAGCTTTTAGTCTATTTATAAGTGGATGGGGGACATCCTCTCCACACCTTGTCTACTGAAATTAAGTGCGTGGCGCTCTCCTTGTTTCGATCTTTCCAATACGCGTTCACGTGTATTTGTGCTCAATCTATATCTCTCGATATTAAAAAAAAGTTACCGCCGCCGCAGGATTGAAAACTGTGCTGTTTAGCTCAATTCTTAGACGGTTTCCCTAGAAAGTTCGGATCAGAAAAATATGAAATTAACATTGTTTGTTCTTCATCGTGTTCCCTGGAGAACTGTAAAGATCTTTTTTCGATGCGGTTATTAGTTTAGGGTTTATTAAGTGTCAAAGTTTGAAAAGCGAAATTTCTTCCGCGAGTGAGCAAAACACATACAAATTTTCAGTCTTAAGCCGTGAGTTTTTTTTAAAGAGTACATCTCAACGTAAAGTTTTGCAGCTCGTCGAGTTTTTTTAGAAATTTCAATTTGGTTCTTGATAATATTTTTTTGAAATTCGGGAAAAATCGGAACATTTACGTTATTTTTTTTAAAAACTGTCATATCTATATCTTGTGAGCGTGTGCGTGTGTGTATGTGTGTGTGTGAAAACGTCCACTTAGGCAATTTATTTTGATTTTGTAGAGGACATTATTTTCTGTTGAATTATACCTTTGAATTCGTTCTAGTACGATAGTATAAATAGTGCTAGAAATAAAGGTGGTTCGGTTTTTTTTTCCCCCGCAACTGTACATTTTTTTTTTCAGATACATTCCTTGTTAGTTACATTCCTGTTTCGAATCCGGGTCAGTGCACGGATGTTTGTAAGCTTATGGTGCAGAGGCGGCTGGTGCACCTTATACCTGTCGTGACCAAAAGTCCTCATGTTGGGTTGGTGTGGAAGTTTGGAGCGTGGGGAGTCAGCTGAGATGTTGCCTCGACATCTGGCCGTGGTTCAAAATTACGAGATGTTGTCCTCGCCTCTTTCCCTTAAGGGAAACCTCTCGGACCGTCATCAATAGCTCGTTGTGGTGCCCTAGTACGACGTTAATTAAAAGTTACCAAAAATTACCTCGTTAGTTAAATTTTATGAGTCTTGGATTTTGAGAATTGGCTCATATTCAGAGCGGCAAAGGTTGTGCGACGCATTAGAATTTTCAAATCTGCTACATTTATTTGGTCTTTAGGTTGCTCAAACAACGCTGTTTTGTATATTAATCGAGAATGCGCTCCTCGTTAGTGACGAATTCAATAGTCTTGTGAGAATTTTATATCAGAGATCGGCATACTTATATTTGTGCGATGCGTTAGAAAGCCTATTGAAGCATATGACAAATGCATTTTCTTTGGAGATTCTGGAAAGCGATTCTAGTGACATTTGCACTTTCATAACAAATATTTATGTCTTAAGATCGTTGAGTTATACACATTGAGCAGTTATTGAAAATTAATTGTTTTTCACAATTCTCTTAGTTTATAAAAGAATATTAGAATTCGAACACAAAATTCATCGAAAGAAGTTGAATTCGGACCTACGAGCGTATTGAAACTTGTTCGAGCTTCATTGGTCAATCGACTAACTCCGTCCAGATGATTCACTGGCAGGTCTATTGTTAAATACATGTGATTTTATACTCATCCTAAGGTTATGAACTTGAACAGAAAATAATTTCAATTTACTGCCTATTACTTCTTGCATTGAGTCATCTGTTGTACTAAACTTCAGACGCAATTTTTAAATTAGTTTTTTTTATTGTTTAAATTATTTTATTTTTCTCGTTCTCACATTATATGTTTTAGATCATAAAATGTATACATATTACTTCATATATTGTGTCGCATATATAGATGCAATTAAATCAGCTTTATCTCTCTGCATTTTAAAATATTTTCCGAAGCTGTAACCTACTCGACGTATTTAGAAATAAATCACAACTTTCATGAGACAAAATGCACTTATGAGTTCCGCAGTTTTTCTAAGTTTATCCTAATAATGAAACTATTATAGAACCTTGGTTATCCAAAATAATGAAAACCGAGGACATTTGGATAACATGGACTTATAATACAAAAGAGCTAATGCAAAATAAGGAAAATATTTGCTGTGCTACATGTTACTACTGCTGCTGAAAGATACTTAAACCTACGATTAAGAACAATCTAGCATTCGATTGTATTACAGTATGTATTTATTGCTGTAATTTTTTTTATAAATGCTTAAAATTAAAGCTTAAAAATTTACTCGGGTATCAATTTAGCTTGGATAAAACGGACACTGTTTATCGGAGCTCTATTATTTAAGGTTCTACAGTATTTACATGACAAAACTTTCAATGAAGATTAGATACCGATGAGTATGCAGGCCTATTTAAAGTTTAAAAAACTAACTCGAGTAACAAATTTGGCTTGGATAACACCGACACTGTTTATCGGAGCTTTATTAATCAAGGTTCTACTGTACTTTGCATGACAAAATTTTCAACGAGCATAAGATACCGAGATGGTGGTATCGAACATAATGTTATTAACATGGTTTGTTCAAAATTGTACGGGGAACAAGATAGAGAAGATTTTTTTTCCGATGCGGCTATACGTTTAGGATGCATCAAGTGTCCAAGTGGAAAAAAGCGAAATTTCTAACGCGACTGAGCAAAACGCGCACTAATTTTCAGTCTTCAGCCGTGAGTTTTTTTCCAAAGAACCGCTAAACGTAAATTTTTGCACCTCGGAGAGTTTTTTTTTAGAAATTTCAATTTGGTACCTGGTAACCTGGAATATTTTTTTTGAAATTCGTGAAAAATCGGAACATTATTTTTGAAATTGTCATATCTATAGCTTATTACTATAATATTTTAAATTTGTAAACATCACGGGAAACCTTAGAATGTACTCTTTGTACTCTGTAATGTACTCTACTAATATTAAAATTGGTTCATAAATAAATTCGATGTAATAAAAAGTATATTTCACAATAGTGTACAAATTTTTCATTGCGGAGATGAAACGTTAGATCCTTCCAGCTGACCTTGGGTTAAAACTAGCTGTGATGTCATGTCCTGGAAAGACGCTTGCAAAAGGAGTGTTGGTTTGCGAAGCAAACCAAATGGAATTGCGTAGCAATCACCGGGGATTGGCGATCGTAAGCAAGCAGGGGCGGAGCCCCCTAGTCTTTAAAAAAATGTTGTAGTGACTGACTGCTAGACCTTTTTTTTTCGCGGGACTTGAGATAAAAAAATCAATAGAAATCAATTTTTCTTTTGATATGAATACTTGTTGATAGCCTGGCTCGTGGTAGCCCGGATGGAATAGTAACGGTGGGTTGCGAGTTCGAAAACAACCAAAGACCGTCGTGCACGATTATACATGCACAAGGGGATTGGTGCATATTCAATCTGTCGTGACCTCAAATGTCCACACGTTGGCATGGTGTGGAAGTCAAGACAATGAGTGGGGTGATGGCTCAGGTGTGACCTCCGG
Source organism: Metellina segmentata (assembly GCA_947359465.1). Taxonomy (NCBI): domain Eukaryota; kingdom Metazoa; phylum Arthropoda; class Arachnida; order Araneae; family Tetragnathidae; genus Metellina; species Metellina segmentata. The sequence continues at coordinate 2,900,062 of OX375878.1, forward strand.
TTGAACGTGGTGCAAAACTACATTGTGTACTCCTCGGTTCTATCCCTTCAGGTTTGATCCCAGGCCGTCGTCAATAGCCCGTTGTGTTGCTCCAGTGCGATGTTAATTAAAAATCCCTACCGACTTGATAGCTGGCGTTGCTTTTCTACGTAACTTCCTGTTTTATTGTTTGAAATGATGATTCGATATGATTGAGTGTTTTGCGTTCCTACAGGTGGCGACTCGACCCTGAAAGAGTTTTTGGATCGCACAGCGGATATGACACCCGAGGAGAGGGGACAAGAGCTTGAAATGGACGAGGTGAGACTGACGAAAATAATTCCTCTTCAATCTTTTACTATACATAGAAAAGAAACAGAAATTATTCATTTGCATTTGAAGAGTTATGGTAATGGTTTTTAACTCTGAAATTGTCTTGTGTATACTGAAGGTAAAAATGAATGGAGATTACAAATAAATTACTTTTCATTTTAAGTTGAATTCTCAAATTGAAAGATTTTTCAAGTTAATAACTGAAACAAATGGGAACTGTACTTAAATAATTGAATGATTATCACTAGAACACATTGCATAGGTTAAATTATGCTAAGCGGAAAGATTATTGCTAGTCTCATTAGTAATTAAAATCTATTAAGATTTTTCTCGTTTTCAATGTTTTTTCATGGATCTCAACACTATTTTTCCTTTTGTAGAACTTGTGCTGCATGCATGAATCCCTTGCAAAAGAAGGTCAAACAGAGGTACGTAACACATTTTTGTGAGTCTCTTAATGAATCGAAGTTGATATATTTTTCATGTCAGGCTAAAAGGGGTTATGTCTCACTTTTGATGAATTCAAAGGAGTCGAGTGCATCATCTTTACTGTTATAAAAGGAAGTGTGTATCTGTATATTTTCTGCGCTCAAAGTCCTGACAAATCTACGGCACTTACATTAATGGGATTTGGCACACATGGAGTCCGAATTTTTTGCAATTTTTGGGTGGCGCCGAATTTTAAAATTCAATCCAAAACATTTTTTAATGAAAATTAATTATTATTGTTTTCTTTGGAATGGCAACAGCATAAAGAGATGGCAGATTCATAATTTATTTTTTCCGCTTCTGTTTCATTTTTCGGAGTAAGGATTTAAGCCGAAAAAAAAAAAAGTTTTAACTATAGTTATGTAGTTTTTTTTACTATCTCCTAGATTGTTAAAAGATAGAGTAAAAATTTCAACGGATTTGAAATCTGCGGAAAATTTCACATTAGATTAATACTTAAAAATATGATTTTCTTAAATTTTTTATATTTTTTTATTGAATATATGTTTTATAGTTTTTACAAGAGATTGTGACGGCACGCCAACCTTCGGGTTCCAGAAATCCATTTCCTGAGCTCATACAATTCCATCCAAGGAAAGCAAAACAAATTTAAAAATTTTTATACTGGCATTTTTTAGTTTCTTTTTGTAAAATCGGGTTCGTTAAAGATAAATTGAAAATTTCAACGCATTTGAAATCTACGGAAAATTTTACACCAGATAGATACCTTATACATTTTATTTTATTTTAATAAATAATTTTTCAGTAAAATATATATATTTTCGTAAGATTGTGGCGTCACGCCGATTGGATCTCTTCGCACTCTAATTTGGCCACATTTGACTACGAGCGTTGCCGGTGGTGTTATTTTGTGAAATACGGCCATCGCCTAGATGGCTGTTATTCACAGGCTAAGAATTCCCATTTGGTTTGTGAAGCAAACCAACACCACGGGCAACGCCGTTATGGCTGTTATCCAATAGGCTATGAATTCCCATTTGGTTTACTTCGCAAACCAAATAGTAGAATCACCAGGGTTATCTATCAGAATTCGTAGCAATCACCAGGGGTTAGCGAGCAGTGGTCACACCTGACCCCACGAAAAGAACTGTCACGGGCAACGCCGTGCTGGCTTCGCATTGGCTAGTTATATAATAATTTTTAAAATAATGTATTCCTAAAATCGAAACTAAATCTACGTATCTGGATTACAATTATTTGTTTCATGGCGTGTTTCTTTTACTTCAAAATATGTGAGAAAGAAAAGTACTCAAATTAAGATTTTGAGAAGACAATTCGACTTAAGCCCTTTAGTCCTAAATCGGAAGATATTTTATAAAACTTCATTTTTTTTTAAATGCAATGGACGGAATTCTTTTGACATTCATTGATATGTAATGAGCATTCTCTGTCTTGAAAAATGCTTTTCTTTATTTCATAGGCACCTGAAGCTGATGAAGAAATCAAACTCCACTTTATTACATTTGTAACTGTTGATGAACAACTATATGAATTAGGTAAGAAGAATAGTTACAGTCAAATTATACCAGATCAGTGATTGGATCTACTATAGTTTCCACTTTATTTTAATTGATTCATGTTTTCAAAGAGATTACCTCAATGATACATAACAATGACGTAAAATCAAAAGTACAGAACATGCAACTGACAAATAAAAAACAGTACAACTATCCAACATAAACTATGTAAAAAAATTAATTAATTATCTAGTACAAAGCTGACTTTTAGCGAAAATGCCAAGATCTTAATATCACAACTAAGAAAAAGATCAAAAACTGAGTTTTTAAACGTTAAAATAAAATTACGAAAATGCACTAAACCGTCGAAGAAAATATTAAAGAAAAAAGGAATTTTACGGTGTGCTTTTTGAAGTAAAAGTTTTATCGATTGTGTTTAGACATTTATTTAAAATTGTATTTAAAACACAAATCATTTATCATAATAAAACCGGATCTAGATGCAAATTCTTTTAAACGATAATAATAGATGGCAGCACTGACTAGTTTCGAAATATAGTTGTGTTACTATATTCACACTAGATGGCAGCACAAGTATTTTTTGAAACTTGGAAACTTCTGAAATTAAAACTTTTCTGAACTGAAAGCTCAGACTATTTTCTGGAAACTGCCTTATTGCGATGCTGAAGGAAGTGTAATTTTGTGGAAGGCAGTTTTCTGTTGCGCGCTCCAAGCCACTAACTAAACAAAACTAAAAATATAATGTCGATTTTTACGAATTGTCCCTTCAGGGTCTCTCCTGGCTTCACGAGGACAAATTACATCGTCAATGAAGTTGAAGTGTTGTATAATTGTAAATAAATTGAAGACTGGAAATGGAAAACGCAATAAGTGTCAAATTGCAAATTTGACAGGAGAGCGAGTTTCAGCTCCTCGTAGTACTTATGTCACCAACGTGTTTTTCAATTACTTAAAGTGTGTAGGACACTTACATCGGTTCTCAGATTGAAACCCTTAGCATTTACTACGTTTCGAAGCGGGAAAATTATTATTATTTTTTTGTGTCTTACTACGTTTTCCATTTTCAGTCCTCAATTGTAAAACACTTTTTTATGTGATATTTTTTGTCAGATATTCAGAACACAAACTCAATTTTCAAACATGGCAAAAAGTTGGGGAAAAAAAAACAGTTTTTTTAAAGCAAATATCAATTTCTTTCATTTTTGATAATCAATAGCATATTGAAATGTATTACTGTGTTTTTAAATTCTTCTCTCTTGAATAAGAATAAATTTTTTAATTTCCTCTACACCTTTTTAATGTAAGTTTTAACTTCTTAATGAGAATCGTATACATGAATAATAAAACACGTGCTACAAATAATATAGGCCCACTAAAGATATAAGTTGTGTACCAGATGGCCCTGAAAATTGATACCGATTCGATGATTCGAAATGTTTAATGTTTTGTGTAAGTAAATGAGCGAGGTATTAAAACAGTTGAGTTAATTTCATGAATTAACTATTACGTGTGCAATTCAATAATTCGACACGCGTTTTATTATTTAATTCAGTTTTTCTGATGTGTGTTATTTTTTCAAAAATTATGTTTTATTGCAGATGCACGAAAAAATTATCCGATAAATCATGGTTCAACAAGCCTGGATACTCTACTAAAGGTCAGTTCTTTTTAACATTTAAAAAAAAGCGGAGTATATTTCAACACAATGATTCCCTAGTTAAGAATATTTTATAGATATTTTTTCATTTTTTTTTTCATGAGTGTATGTCTTTCCTAGAAATTGATTTAGTTCACTGAATAACTTTTCGTATCACAATACAAACATCTACTTTTCTGAAACTCGGAAAGTCTTTGTTGCCAAATTGGAAACTCAATTAAAAATAACTTAAATTCCTTAAAATTACATTTTTTTGGCATTTTTTATATATTTCTAATTTGAAGAAAAAAATGTTGTGTTAAATCACTTTAAATATTCCAAAGCTCCTTACCTATTTTTATTGCTTATATGTTGAAATTTTGGAATATTCTGGAAATTTTTAGATATTTTTTTTATGCTCCTAACAAAAATGAGTGTAATGAATATGTCTTTCCCAGAAATTGATTTAATTCACCGATTAACTTTTCGTATCATAACACAAACCTCCACCTGTTTTAACTCGGAAAGTCTTGATTGCCAAATTCGAAACTAATGATTGAAAAATATTTAAATTCTTTAAAATTACATTTTTTTTTTTTTGCGTTTTCATATTTTTCTAATTTGAAATAAAAATGTAAAGTGTTAAATCACTCCAAAAAATTCCAAAGCTTCTTACCTATTTTTATTGATTATGTTGAAATTCGGGAATTTCTGGAATTTTGGGTGAAGTAAATTATTATATACACCTGAGAGGAAACGTTCCCTTATATGTTGACGCCTCAGGTAGACTTCGTAGAGTGGTCTAATCAGAACAATTGTCCGTCTATGGATTTCTGTCTTGGGTGTAAGCCATTGGGCTATGTAGTACTTTCATTGACGATTATTGTTTACTTTAAAAAGAAAAGTGGCTACATTTTAATTAATCAACTCAATGAAACATAAAATCCTATGCAGGTTTGGATAGTTGGAGGTTAAATAAAACTGAATGAGTGTTTGGAATTCTTTTCTTAGGAATGAATGTTTAAGAACGACTTGTAAAAATGTTTAAGAACGTAACGAGGAAAACAGGTTCTACAGAGTTTCACAGATACTATCTATGCTATAACGATGATAATTTAATTTATTTTATAATTTGTCTTTGTACTTCCTTGTAGGCTTTGCACACCAAGCGTTGAAATTAGTACCACTTTGGTGTTTTTAAATGCCATTTAGAAGTAAGGGGACATTAACTACATAGTGGAAGCTATAGCTATAGCATCATGTTTCAACAACGTTGTTTCAATGCACTTGAACTTTTATTTTGCCTTGTAAAAGTGATAGCTACTCTATGACCTCGTTCAATAGGCACAATAGCTTAAAATTTGCTAACACTTGGTTATAAGTCTAGGACAGCGATTTTAAACTTTTTCATTTCATGGCACACTGAAGCTAATTAAGAACATTATGTGGTACACTGAAAAAAAAAATTTTTTTGCTGATCCTAACAAAAAATAGTTAACATTTTAATTGATTTACCAAAAATAATTTTAGTAATTATTTAGCTCCTTGCTCTTTTTTACGCAAAATTGCCTTTAAAAAATTTTAAACTATTACAAAAAGTAATACTCAAAATTATTTATGCGGGCATGAGTATAATACGAATATTACTCTAAATTATTTGTTGACGCACTTGTATCAAAAGTTCACAACTAAACCATTGAAATGAAAAAATCTTACACAATTTAAACCGTTTTACCACTGACAAGTGTCATTCTTGTGGCACACCTGTTGAATACTGTCGATCTCTGGTGTCTGAAGGTCTGCCCGTTGTAATAGAAAAATTTAGGTACAGCAATGACTGTTTATTAATTATGCAAGGTAGATAAATCATTTTCGGACTTTAGAAAACCGCAAACAATTTTAAATGTGTTTCCATATTTGACATACAACGATATCTAACAATTTATCTAACATACATAATTCTGTATATTGAGAGAGAGAGAGAGAGAGAGAGAGAGAGAGAGAGAGAGAGATTCTACAAATATCATATATTTTACAAATTCTACGAATATTCACAAGATTATCCCCATCAACAACCATTTGCGTCAAGTTTAAAATTTTGATATCTTCAGTGGGTCTGCCATTTTGGGACAGGGATTACACAACCCTGAACCCGATACAGATTTAAATTTTTGCATTAAATTCTAATCATCACTCGACGTTGACTAAAACCTATAATTCAGACGCAGAAATGATGTCCTAGAAAACAGTTCACATTCTGTCCGCCTGTTGTTGCACATCCCCCTGGTGTAGGAAAGCCTACATCAGGTCCAGAAGGCCCCGTCGTGCCAGATCCCCATATACTTGCAAAAAGTCCTGATCAACCAACAGCTGATTATACAAAGCGCCAAGACAGAGAAGAAGGTGATCAGGACTGGCAGGTAGGGAACAGGAACAAGGAGGGAAAATTCTCTCCTCGTTCTGAAATTTTATACTTTTAGGATGACCACTTCGAAATCTGGCCATGGCCGATTGGAAAGGCCGAGGGCCACAGCATGAGATTGATAGTCCAGGGTACCAATGGTGGGATGGCGTACGGCGCCACACGGAAAGTAAACGCTGTTTTCCCAGGGAGTGGATCTCAGTGGGAGTGAGACGATTCTAACAGTCCATAGGGAGATCACAGCCATTCTTGGCGAGTGCATCGGCTGTCTCGTTGCCATACACCCCGATATGCGATGGAATCCATTGGAGGCTTATTGGTGTCTTCAGGCCAATCTCGCAGAGAAGCTTCAGAATATTCTGGTCAGGGATATCAAATATTTTTGGCCAATTTTTGAAATACTGTATAGCACTCCTACTATCAGTCAAAATCCAAATACAATTTTTATCAGTGGACTGTGCATAATTAAGGGCTGCACCAATTGCTATGATTTCCGATCTAAAGACTGAACAATGGTCAGGGTTTCGGATGCTGCATTTGACCTTGTCCTCAGCGCTGTTGATGGAAACACCACTCCCGGTTCTACCGTCTTCAAGTTTGCTACCGTCCGTATAGATGACCAAGGCATCAGAAGGGATGCTATTGACAACCTCCAGGGCCAACTGTTACAAAAGGTCTGGGTGATCCGTCTGTTTATTGGCATGAGTCTTCAGTTCATCATTAAAACTGACATTCTCAAGGGACACCGTGGGAGGCAAGCAGTTAAAAGTGGTCGAAGGAATAACCTCAAAATCAATAAAACCCTCCTTCCTCACAAATTCCATCGGGGTGTCTCTCTTTAAACGCTGATTACAATCTGTCCGCCTAGTTTATTTAAAGTCTCATACATCCTCTCAAAACACACTATGCAGGACCTTACTGTAGGTACATTAGAGTAGGAAGAAAACGTGAACTGAGTCTCGAATGAGTGACATCTTCCTGCACAACGCGTAAGTTTTACTATTTCTGGGAAAGCTATTGCGTATCTCCTGTGATTGATCTATACGAATTTAAAGTCACGTACATCCTCTTTCAATAGGCCACACTATATATAGGACCTTAAAGTAGGTACCTTAACGTAGAAAAACATGAACTGCGTCTCAAATGATGACGTCTTCAAGCACAACACGTAATTTACACCATTTCTGGTAAAAGCAAATAGGTATTGCGTATCTCCTGTGATGAATCTGTACTAATTTAAAGTCACATACATCCTTTTACAAAAGGTCAGGATCAACTATTATCACGGTTTTGAGGGACAGCTGTCCTTCTCAAATTGTTCTTTTTGAGACTGACTTGCAGTCTCTCCAGACTAGAAACAAGCTGGTTTTGTAAAGTACTATAGTAAACTCTCTAGTTATGACCTCTGCAATAAAACCTAGATGTATCTTAACACCTGGATAAATCACCAATGATTAAAGAAAAACAGCCCTTTCAGTCAAGTCGCCTCCCAACTAGGGTAAGACATCGATGTCGATGTTTTATATAAAAAAAACATCGTTGTATTGGAGCCGATGTTTTTGGAACATCGATGTTTATACTTATCGATGTTTTTTTTACGTTGTCGATGTTTTATTTTTAAATGAAAAAAGTACCGTTACAAAAATTTAAAAAATAACCAAGTAGCATAATTTTTATAATCCGCAAATTGAACATACTTTTAGACCCCAAGGGTGAAGGGTCTGAAAAGTAGGGATGCGACATCGATGTCGATGTTTTATAAAAAACATCGATGTATTGGAACCGATGTCGTATCACTAGTTGCTAAACCAGTTTTAAGAAATAGGGAAAAAAGTTTAAATACACTGAATTTTAAAAACATTGATGGTTTGAGGGCGATGTATTATCAACATCGATGTTTTGTGTTGTCGATGTCGCATCAATAGTTGCTAAACCAGTTTTAAGAAATGGGGGGGGGAGAGAGTTTAAATACACTGAATTTTAAAAACATCGATGTTTAAATGCACTGATGTTTTTGGGGCGATGTATTATCAACATCGATGTTTTAATTTTGAACATCGATGTTTTGCCGTCGATGTCACATCACTACTCCCGACACCTACCTAACTGCGATGTTGAGACTCAATCAATGCAATGTTGCTTGAATCCTGCGGAGGGACTCTCTAAGGTCCACTTATACTTAAATTCTCAAGTCAACACGAAAGACTTTGTCTCTGAACACCTCAGGCAACTGACCTTAGAAAACGTAGATCACATACCTAATAATGCCATTAAGATCTATATTGGCGGCAGTAAAATAGACGACCTTGCAGGTAGGCAGTGGCATTTTTACTGAGACTCCTCGAAGCAATTTGACTCTTCGTCGTCGTAATCCAAATTCCTGTTCGGTCTTCAGAAGCGAATGGATTGCAATGGACCTGGGACTCGAGGCTATTCTCTCCGAGAAGGATTATGGAGACTTATGGATTTTATCTTATAGCCGTAGCTCTCTCCGCCATCTTAATAACTGGATGCTTGTATTCGACAAGACCAGTATCTCTATCCTGCTTAAGCTAAAACTGATCTCCATAAATCATGATATCCATTTACAGTGGATCCCTTCTCATATAGACATTCAAGGTAATGAATTAGAGGAAAAACTTGCAAAGGAGGGTTGCATTCACTCCATCCCCTCCTTTACCGCCTTGACTTTTCGGGAATTATTTTCCTGGGAAAAATCAAAAAAATTTGGTAGAGTGGAGAGAGCCCCTCCATCCATCATTGGTATATGAGTAAAGAGCCGGGATTGACCCTAGACCAGCCGCTCTTTCTAGACTTGCTAGACTCTAGACTAGGCATCAAGTGTCTCTCATTCATCGAGGCAGGTAGGTCTTCGCCACCTGCTCCAAGTGCTTCAACCATCAGAGATTTGTGCAGAGCATCTAATGGATTGCCCTCTCCAAGGAGGACATCTATTGCGATCCACTTCTTGCGAGTCAACGAGGATTCGTACAGATTAGGTCTCCTATATCTTGTCTGACTTCGTCAGACACTGGAGGATAAGCAGCAACAACAACAAAAGGCCGCACTATATGTAGGACCTTAATGTAAAGAAGAAGACATGAGCTGTGTCGCGAATGAATGACGTCTTCATGCACAACCGTGATTTCTTCCATTACTGTAAATAGCTATTGAGTATTTCCTTTGATGGATCTGTTCGAATTTCAAGTCACATGCATCCTCTCACAAAAGGCCACATTATATGCCTGGTCTTAATGTAGGTACCTTAATGTAAGGAAGAAAACATGAGCTCCGTCTCGAATGAATGACGTCTTCATGCACAACGCGTAATTTCCACCATTTCTGGGAAAGGCAAATAGGTATTGCGTATCTCCTGTGATGGATCTGTACGAATCCTCGTTCAATTCGTGGCTCACACAGCGAGCATTCGAGTCTCCTTCATATGCACTTTGTAATTGAGAGTGACAGCCGTGAATGACTTCAAAGAATGGAAACCCGAGGGAACAAAGAGAAAGTTTTCCCTCACCCGCTGGCAACGAAAAGAAAACAATAATTCCCTTAAAACTTTCACCTCGAACAATGGGCCGCCGTTTTACGGAGTTTAATCGAGCACGTGTTTTTTTCTTTTTCTATTTCTTTTTACTTTGTTTTGTTTTACGTCCTTTTTTGGCCTTCCTCGTGATGCGGGCTGGTTAGGCTTAGTATCAGGGGTGAACCGGCTTACCATATCTTAGATCCATACTCTTTAACGAATAACCCCTCTTTTGAGAGGTCGGTAAAGGATAACGTTTCTCGAGTCAGACCAACGACAGGCAGAATGTACATGAAGTCCGTTTTGTCGATAATTTTCGTGTAGAATAGACTCAAAATCTTCTGTTTTTGTATTGGGCTATGCCAGAAAATGTTGTGCAGCTGTTTTGAATATGAAGGAGCTATTGGTTGGCTATTATTACCGATGGTTTAAAAATCAGGCTATGCGTATCCTGACTTTTACGGGGAGAGGAAATGATGAAATCGAATACAATACGAAAATTGCAAAACAACAAATAATTGCAATGGTTGCTATACAAAATATTGAACCAGTTTTCTGCGAAATGCAAATGAACTCGTAGCATAAAAGGAATGGGTCGGTGTTGGATCGCACGCAGTTGACTTTGCGCTTTGGCCGATATCTCTCTTTATCAGCGTTTCTCAACCTTTCATTATTCGCGGCCCAGTCTTCAATCACAATTTTCATCGCCCCCCCCCGCATACAATAAAATGTATACAACAATAATATATATTGAGTATTTTGATTTCTGTTTTTCAATTATTTTTAACTAACTGCCAAAACATGAGTAAAAGCGAGCCAACGTTGGCGAGAAACCACATCTGGCATTTTGTCAAGCGGACGGTAAACAGATGAAGCGAATGGAAGCGGGGAAAATTTAAATATTATATTTGAAATGATGAAAGCCAAACAGGCAGATAACGTTAAAAGAATATGAAAGTACAAAAATTCGTTAATGAAAGTTAACCTAGACGGGGTGAGCTAAATTTAGAAACTGGGAATACTTTTTTTTAATAATAAAAGAAATAAAACAGAAGCATGACTAAAGAAAAGTGAAAAAATAAGGAATATGGTTTGTAGAAGCCGTCTCGAGCACGCGCAGAGCAAATGTTTTCTCATAGGAAGAAGGTAATTGGTAATTGGTAATTTTAGTTAACGTCGTACTAGAGCAACACAACGGGCTAATGACGACGGTCCGGGATCAGTCCCTTAAGGGAAAGATTCGAGGACAACACCTCGTAATTTTGAACCCCGGTCAGATGACGAAGCAACACCTGAGCTGGCACCCCACTCACCAAACTTCCACGCCAACCCAACGTGAGGACTTTCGGCCACGACAGATTTAAGGTGCACCAGCCGCCTCTACACCATACGATAACAAACATCCATGCCCGGACCCGGATTCAAACCAGGAACCTTCCGATCTAGAGGCTAACACCTTAACCACTATACCCATAGGAAGAAGGAAAATGTTCGATAACGCAAGTTTCAATTGTCATTCGAGTCGATCGCTATGAAATCTATCGTATGGTATATATGTTTTCGTGTTAATTGCAATCACCATATTAAAAATTCACGGCAGCAGATTTATATAGACCCATGGATAATTTTTTAAGCGGGCGTAAACAAGCATTAGACGATAGTCAAGCATCAACACAAGCATAGTACACAGACAAACGTGGTTCCGAAAATAAAATCAAGAAAATATTCTCAAGAATACTTAAATTTGGGGTTTACCAGTACTGAAGTAAATAAAGATGAAAGGCCCCTGTGTATCATTTGCTCAAAAATGTTGGCCGCAGACAGCATGAAACCTAATAAACTTAAACGACATTTGGAAACGCTTCATAGTGAGTACGTCAACAAACCCAGATAATTCTTCGAATTAAAATTAAAATAATATAAAAAGCAAAAATCATTTTTTAAAGAAACTTTGTCTGTGAATAAAAAAGCTTCAATTGCATCCTACAAAGTTTCATATTAAATAGCTAGATGTAAAAAACCTCACACCGTTGGTGAAGAGCTTATTTTGCCAGCAGCAATTGAGATAGTAGAAACTATGTTTGGAGATAATTTTTCAAAACAATTGCTTTTCATACCTCTTTCAAATGATACTGTTGCTCGTCGAATTGGTGATATAGCTGAAGATGTACAGTGTCAGCTTTTCTCGAAGTTGCGTGACAAATTATTTTCAATACAGCTTGATGAAGCAACAGATAGTAATAAAGATGCTCATTTCATTGCCTATGTTCGATTTTGTGATAATATGTCAGTAGTAGAAGAAGTACTTTCCTGCAAACCGATAGAACTCAAAGCAACAGCGCTCGCATTATTTGCTATTTTAAATGATTTTATGAACGAGGCAAACATAGAATGGAAAAATTGCGTCGGAATATGCACCGATGGTGCTCGTTCAATGTCCGAAAGATTCCAAAGTATACAAGCACTTGTAAAACAAAAATCGCCTCAGTGCGTCTGGACACATTGCATGATCCACAGAGAAGCTTTGGCTTCCAAAGAAATGAGTCCTGGTCTGAATATTGTGTTAACTACAGTTGTAACCGTAGTAAATTATATCAAAATGAGACCCCTGAAATCAAGAATCTTTTCCGCACTTTGCAAAGACATGGGTCAATCAATTTTTTTAAATAATATTTTCTTTTGGATATTCTTGCCCCCCCCCCAAACCTCTAATGTGCGCTCGCCCCACAGGTTGAGAATCACTGCTCTATATTAAAAAAAAGGTGCCGTCGCCGCCGTAAGATTGAAAACTGTGTAGTTTAGCTCGATTCTTAGACGGTTTCCCGAGAAGGTCAAAACCAATCGTCCCATATTGGACACAAAATGGGACGAAATACATACAAATCGAGCAATTAAAATTTTTGTCGTGTTCATTGTCGGTGTTTTCTTGAAAAGCGTCAAAGAAAGTTTTTACGACAGTAGAGCAACCACTGATTTTCAAGTTGAAACGGCTTGGAAAATTTTTAATTTTGTTATTTTTAATTAACGTTGTACAAGAGCAACACAACGGACTATTAACGACGATCCAAGATCAATCACCTAAGAGAAAAATCCGAGAACAACACCACGTAATTTTGAACCACGGTCAGATGACAAGGCAACACCTGAACTGGCACCCCACTCTCCAAACTTTCACACCAACCCAACGTGAGGACTTTCGGCCACGACGGATTTAAAGTGCACCAGGCGGCTGTACACCATACGTTAAAAATCCAGATTCGAACCAGGAACCTTCTGATCTAGAGGCTAACACCTTAACCACCAGACCGTTTGGTCGCCGAAACGACTTGGCACCAAAACTTCAAAATTGTCTTTTTGGTCTTCAAATTCGAAAATTTTCCCCTAAAGATAAATTCGGAAGTATATTTTTAGTCGGAAGCATATGGACGGAAGCATACATTTGGCATAAAAAACAACATCAAGGCCGAAAATCTACATAAAAAAGTTTCAAACAACCACCAATACTTCCAAAGTAATTTTTCAAAACAGTTTCCCCTTTTTGAAAAACAGCCGTTTGTAAAAATTAATTCTCGTCTAAAAAAAAAAATGCTGTAAATAATTTTTTAAATAAAAATTAACGAGCCATATTATAAATACTTCCCCAAAATGAGCCTATGAAAGCAATTCAAAACATTAAAAGTGAACCTGATCCCTGCCGCTATTCTTAGAGGTAGTTCGAACTTAACATAATCGATTGGACAGTAAGTACTTTAGTAGTAGATAACACCCAAATTATACTCATAAGGGCAACTCAATTTATTCCTGGTTGTTTTTGTGATGGGATCTTCTTGCATATTAGTGCCTCCCCACAACATTTTTGACAGCAATCTATTAAACACTAATTGCGAAGTTTTATTTTCGTGGTTGCCAAGGTGTGACGTCAACTCCAAAATTAAGGTCACCTAAATTTTTATTACAAAAGAAAAAAATTTTTTTTTTCGTTTGGAAGTCCACAAATCAAAATATTTTTCCTGAAAACATCTGGAAATACGCATCCACTGTACTGATAGTATATTCGAATTGAAGGGTATTCGTCACATGTCACCGTCGAATCGCCTGAAATAATACTCCTTTAGTATGTAAATAAAAGAGGTTATGAAAATTAAAATTTTTTGGTTGGTGTGTGTGAAATTTACGCTTTTAATTTACCAAAATAATGTAATTTAAATAACAAATTTTATCACCAATTTATTAAAATAGTATATATTCATTTTTCCCATGAATCCAAACTCACGTTAAGGATTGGTAAAGAATTTTTAAGCAAATCCACCAAACACCAAATTATATGATACAATTCTAAATATTATGTATTGTTTTGGGGGTGAATAAGCCAATCAGCCCCCTTCTAGAAGCACCACGAATCCATTGACTAAAAGTACAGTATGGTTCTGAACAGATGTTATAACTGAAATGTTGTTCTCAAAGTCCAACGACACCCTCTGCATCTGTCTCTCTCTCTGTCGTTTCTCTCGTGCTCTCTAACCGTCGTTCAACCGCAGTTCAAAAAGTATCCAGCGGTAAATGTCGAGATCCAATCGGAGACCTTCTGGACAAGCACCGCCTGCTCGCTCTTCTCTAGTCGTTTTAAAGCGCGTGACGAAAGAACAGAAATAATCACCAGTCAGAATATATTCGACATTCCGACAGGTGTGAGAAGGTGTGAGTCTTTACACTAAGCTCCTACACGCTCTTACAGAAGAGTGTTAGCATTAAATAGATGAAGGAAAGACAATTCAACGAGAATTTACGAATTAAAAGTTGAATTGAGTGATACAATACAATTAGTGGTCTAATCGAGTTCTATAAGCCCTTATTGCTGGTGTTCAGAAGTCAAATAGGATAGGAATTAGTGGGGGAGAGAACTATCGGGGTTAAAATCATAGACTTCGGGGTCCAAAGGGAACATTGGTGTTTGACCTTTGTGAGAAGGTGTTCAACGTCACCTGTTAGAGGAGTCGCAAAATTCAACTTGGCAAATTTCCGTTCAGAATGTAGTGTTTAGTTTTCGTATTTGATTCTACTTTTGTTTTTATTCCTTATTTAATTTAGTTTTTACATATATTATTTTTCTGGATCGGCCGCGGAGCTTCTGGGAAGGGCCCCGTAGCACTGGTTGTGAACCCTTGGAAAAGAGTATAGGGAGATCCATTAACGAGCAAACCTTTGGGCAAGGGGTAAAAATCGGAATGTCTGTACTGATACAAGAAGTACGTCCGTACTGATACAAGAAGGGTAGGTAGGAAGTTATTTTAATTAACGTCGTTACTGAAGCAGCACAACGGGCTACTGACGACGGTCCAGGATCAATCCCTGAAGGGAAAGATCCGAGGACAACACCACGTATGTTTGAACCACGGTCAGATGATAAGGCAGCGCCTAAACTGGCACCCCACTCTCTAAACTTCCACATCAACCCAACGTGGGGGTATTTGAGGCCACAATGGATTAAACGTGCACCAGCCCCCTATCGTTGCTAATCCGATGCTCTTTCAACCGGGCTACCGCGACCCTGACACTAGAAGGAAAAATATAAATAGGGCCTGACTCTCTAATCGAGGCACATTCTTGGTGCGTTTGGACCAGTTTGTAATCACTAGTAACAGTGTGTCTACGGTGGTGACTGATATGTAGTAGAACGGCCTCCTTGAAATTTTTCACATTCCTTGAGTAATTAAGGTATACATCGGATTTCAGATAATTCCATAAAAAGTAGTGACATTGCCTGTGTCTTCCAAATCTTGTTACGATCTTCATCGCTGCAGAGGGAATAGCAGCGGCAATGCATAAACCTATATCTCGTCATCAGACAACGGTTCAGAACCAAGAGATGATGTTCTTAGTTATTTCCCTTTGGGATTGATCTCGGACCGGGGCCGTTTGGAAGAGTAGCAATAAGAGGGTTGCGAGTTCGAATCCAATCCAAGACCGTCGTGTATAAAGGGTCTGGTAAACGTTAAACCTGTCGTGTCCTCAAAGGTCATCAAGTTGGCGTGGTGACGAAGTTTGGAGAATGGGGTGCCCAGCTTAGGTGTTGGCCTCGCCATCGGACCGTCGTTTAAAATTAAGTGGTGTTGACCTTAGAACTTCACCTTGGGGAATTATTCCTCTTCTACAAACCTTAGATTGTTCCCGTACCGTCTGCAACAGAAGGTTATGTTGTTGCTGTGTGACGTTAATTAAAAACATATATGTTAGCTGTGATCATGGTGATGTAGCGTTTGGCACTAAATAATTAAAAGAAAACTCTTGGCTGATGAGTTTTTATTTGCAGTTATATACAAAGCTTAATTGATCACACTTCGGTTATACAATGACGTTGGTCAAAGCACAAATTTCATCCCAGGGTGGGATATCCGAGAAAATTGATCAGTATCGAACTCTGGTAGACGTTCTACCGCAAAGTTTTTCCCAGGATGGAAACCAGAACAAAACGTTGTTTTCTCCAAGTTTTCAAACTATCATTTCCCTCAGCTTCCAGCTTTTACAACCACTCCATAGATGCCATATCAGAACAGAGTCGCCATCCTTTTCGTCTCCCCGACGCTGCGTCCAGACTCGATGACACCTGTCTATGGTCATGAGATGTCTTTCCTAGCCTCGTTGAAGGGTCCCACTTTACATTATGTTATCCCATAGCGGTGCTGAGAGAAATCTATTTTTAGAAGTAGTGTATGAAATGTTTCTTCACTTAGCCTCGTAATAGGGTTCCAGTTTTGTCCACACTCAACGTGGCAGAATGTTTGTCACCTTGTTCAGTATTAGGCAGACGTCACAGTGATGACAACTTTCTCAGCCCTTCCAAAGATTAAGACCAAGTATCTAAATCGTGTAGCTAATTGTAATGCGTCTTTTTTCGTTCCAGGACTCTGTAGCCGTATGCAAGAAATTCATGGAACGGGATCCTGAGAACGTGAACTTTTCCCTCATGGCCCTCGTATGCGGGGCATCCGCCGACACAGAAGAGGAAGTGGTCGAAGAATAGGCAAGAGCTTAGCAAGCTCTTTTCACGCTGAAACACACTGCACTGCGAAGTAAGTGTATATACACTGCCCTTCGTTAGAACGCACTTTTTTTAATTTGTCCTCCGATGGATTTTTTATTTCAGTACTGCATAGTAAATGTATTAAACCTTCATTACATCGCGCATACAGCTATACCGTTCTTGTCCTTCGATGGATTTTCGGTTTAAGTACAGCAGAGAAAATTTACTATGCCTTCGTTTGCACATACAACTATATCACTCGTCTTCCCATGGATTTTCTGTTTGAGGACAGCAGAGAAAATCTATTACGCTTTCGTTATATCGTGCATACAGCTACATCGTTCTTGTCCTCCGATCGGTTTGAGTATAGTAGAGAAAATGTGTTAAACCTTCGATACATCGCGCATACAGCTATACCGTTCTTGTCCTCCGATAGATTTTTGGTTTAAGTATAGCAGAAAAAATTTACTATGCCTTCGTTCGCATATACAGCTATATCGCTCGTCTTCCCATGGGTTTCCGATTGGAGGGCAGCAGAGAAAATCTACTATGCCTTCGCTATATCGTGCATACAGCTATACCACTTTTGTCTTCCTATGGATTTTTGGTTTGAGGACAGCAGAGATAAAAAATTTTAATCTGTGATTGTAGAATCATATTATTAGTATTATTTTTTTTTTTGGGGGGGGGGGTTTATAGCGCAAGGACCCTATTTTGTCAAGCTGCGTCAAATAAAAATAAGTAAATGGACATACACACAAAAAATTTAACTGACACAGTTTTTTTTTTAAGTTTAACTAATAGATGAGTAAGAAATATACGCAGAGGGATGAATTGTACTTGCGCCGCCTACAACTCGCGGGTGGCTTGCACAGTGGACGAACCCACTGCTCCACGAGAAGTGAGAGTAAGTAAAAGTTCAAAGTTCCTTGTTCCCACCAAATTTCGCAAAGTGAATTGGCATAAAACATTTACTCGAGATCGAAGTTAGTAATATTTACAAAGGTTTTGAAACCAATTTTATAGAATTAGAACTCGCACATTTCTTATTGCAAACAATTTTGCTAAACTTATAACTTAATAGGTATAAAATATTTTGTTAGCTGAAAGCGTGAATGAGATAAAATTTTTGTTTCCCCCAGATACAGTCGAGAGATTGTTTAATCTAGAATTATTTAATCTAATTAATTATAATCTGTAATTTATAAGAATTGGTTGTTTTAGGGGTTTTATGACGCATATTTATGCATGTTGCGCCAAAACGACCCCGGGGATCAATTCGGAAGGGAAATATCCGAATCCAACGAATCTTCAGACACAAGAAGCTGAATTTATTTTCCTGTTCATTTGCGAAAATGGATCGGATTTGAGAACGGTGCATTCCAGAAAGTTATTTGCGACATGAACTCTGGCTCATAACAGTGATATTAACCCGATGAATTTTTGTTGATTGCTTAAAATATTTTAGCCGGAAGCAATACCTCTTTAGATGACGTCGTTAGATAAATAGGTTTTGTATTCAGTTGCTTAAAACAAGCACTTTCACAAGTGTCATGTATAAATTTATGTTTGCATGTTAAAAAATTAACACAATTTATTCGTTCATTTAATCAAATTTAAAAATCATCCGTTTAATGAAAAAGCAATAACTTATTATGTCAATAATAAAGATAAGGGGAATTAAAAATAAATGAATGAAAAAAGGCATTTCAAAATTTGCCAGTACTGTTGTATTTTTTTTTCTTAGTGCTTTTAGCGTGTCTTGTGTAATTTTACTGTTTTTTCTGTCACGTAGCTGAAGTGATCTGTTCGACAGTATGAATAAATAAATAAAATAAAATATTTCCTGGCTAGCTTTCAAGGGGAACAAGTTTCTACGGCGTTTAGTGTAAGAAATACGTGTGAATTAATTATTACTTTATATAGTAAAGGATGTGATTTCACCGACATAAATATGCGAATATGCGTAAAAAATTTACAATGAATTTTTGTTTAGGAGGAAGTGTTTTTTTGAGTGCTACAGGGGTATATAGAGATTACTCAACCATTCATTTTTTTTGGACTGGTTAAATTTTCTTTCTCCTCGCTTGATGACCTAACATTGTTCTGCCAACTCTTTCAAGTGCACTTTCGTCACAGCAGTTGTGAGTTTCAGCTGTGGCTTCGGAATTCAGAGAATACCCGACACCGACAGTTAAATCAAAGCAAATACAATGACTAGGCCTTCAACTTGTTTTCTTGGGACCAGTCAAAGACCACCAGACAAGACACAACGCTTGTTGTACACACAAAAAAGTTCAACGACAGACAAGGGGAGGAAAATCTCATTCCCAGAACGTGTTGAAAGATGTTCTTCCCCTTGTGGGAGTTGTCACTGAATGCATGCAGTTAGCACGGAGAAAAAGCTTGACGACAACATGATCAATTGTTGTCAATCATCTCCCCTGAGATTGGCCATACTTCCTCTTAGGGATACACCAAGGTCCAACCTCTTCCCCAGCACCTTTGACTTGTAAATCAGAAAAATAAGGCACATATGGATTCGGGAACCTCAACCTTCACATGATATATTTTTGGATGAGAAAAAAATAAACCCTTTAAGGCGATCGGGTTTCCCTATATATTGGGTCAAGGAACTTTGAGGAACCTGCATTGTAAACTAGCCCCTCCTAACGGATACTTTTTTTGTTCATTGTTGGATTGACGGATGGGGGATATGTATCATGTAGAGGAAGGGGAAAAATTGATATTTTCTTTCGAGATTATTTTGTATCTTCTCTACCACAATGGCCACCGTGAGCGATGTTGTTCCATTCGAAATGGACAACTGTTAAACTTGTTTTCTTTGGAAATTGGCCATCTTTTGAGGGGAGAGGGAGCAAATATTGAACCCCCGGGGTTCCCAAGGGGCTAATGTACGCGGAACTCTTTTGATGGTAAATATCAGATCTTATTGCTTGAAAGATTGCTGGTAAAATTAGCCGTAAGTCTGTATCTGGAGGAAATGTCACATCGCTGCAATAAATCAAGTAAAAGCTGGTCGAATGTTTTTCTCTGTGGCAGTATAGAGAGTAAAGGTGGTAGCTAAAATATAGCTCTATTGGTTTTTGTAAAACTATTCACATACTGTTAAAGTATTACTCTGCTCTTGGCAATATTATTTGCACATTTATAAATATATAGGTTTATATTTATACTGATCATTTTATATGTGTGTGTGTGTGTGTGTGTGTGTGTGTGTGTGTGCAACTTCAAGCTAAGCTGTGGTAATACATAAATGCTCTTGACAATAATATAATAAAAGTGATTTTTCAAGTAGTTAGCTAACTTGTCAGCCTTTTATTTTTTCTCCGATTTATTTTTATCACCAGTTCACAATTCGTAAGCCGAACCGAAATAGACAGAGCATGTGCTCACAGCTTAATGCTATTTCTTTCGGTTATTCGGTTTAAAGATCTATCAAGTGGTTATGAAAAACCTTGAAACGTAGCGTTGGACAAATTATTGTTCGGATAAAGTGATTATTATTGTAATTCAAAACACAAGTCTGCTTCAATAGTGAATCGGCTCGAGTCGAAAGCCCACGTGACTCTTTTTTCTTACGACAGCGACTCCGCCAACGTGCCTGTCTATTTCAGGTCAATGCACTCACCGTGCTTCAAATGTCTCCATCTCTTTCTGCAAGTGTTGGATCTAGAAGAACACATCCCCTCTACATTTACTAGTTGCATGCACTCCCTGTTGCTACACTGCCTACCATGTCTTCTGCTGCTCAAGATTTTGATATCCTGTCTAGCCTTGGCAATAAGCACAACTGTCTTGACGTTTCACCAACTCAGTTTCCATATTCATTAATTTAATATTCGCTTCATGTATAACCTATTATTATCTTTTTTAACCATTATTATCTTTCTCACTCCACGATAGAGCTCCAATATTATATTCAGTGTGGTAGAGAGCACTTGGTGGCGATTGGAAATATCTTGCTCTGACAATGATAATCAACGTTAGAGGCATTTCTCCTGAAGGATTTCGGAAAATATTTATTCAGCAAATGGAATATACTTCCATTACGCATGGTCTTGCTTTCGCTTTCATGTCATTCTGTGCATGACTCTTCAGATCTGATAGATTTTGATTGGTTTGTCGCACAAGGGTACTGTTCTAATATCCCAAATTGTTCTATTGTCGAGCAATTAAGCAATTAATGGCGATTGGAAAAATCAGTTCTGCCGATAAGAATTGTTGTCTAATTGATAGATGCAGGTGCTGTTGTAGAATTGTAGTCTAATTAATAGATGAATATTTACATTCATAAATGAAACATATACGTTGCTTTGCTTCCCTCCATGTCTTTCGACAACTGACTTCAAGGTTGCATATTTAGTTTGATTCGTCACTAGGAACGGCCATTCACGAGACTTGCATCTAGTCAGAAAACTTGCATGCAGTCAGGAAAGTTCGAGAATTCCACAGACTTGCACGGTAGTCATAAAATATAGGGTCGACCTAAGGATAACCGCGGTATCTCTATCGTTAAATGAAAATGTCCGGTAATAAGTTTTCCGATATCTGCTAGTTGTCATGCTTCATATGTCTATCTCTAGGTTCGTTTCAAATGTGATAAAACGCATATTTTATTATTAATTTACTTAAGAATATTCAAAAGACGATCATCAATTAGCTTTATTTATGAAAATAAAGTGTTGCTGTCAATGGGTGTCTTGGACGGCTAATGTCTCAAGAATTATCCTAACTCGTGGACGGCTAATGTCTCAGAAATTATCCCAACTCGTGGACGGCTAATGTCTCAGAAATGATCCTAACTCTAGAGTTATTGTGCTGCACGAGAGAGTAATTAGAATTATGTCCATCCTGCATGGGCAAGCTAATGATTAAAATTGCATACATCTTGCCCTGGCAATAAGCAATCCTTCCAATGAACCAATATAACTTCTGAGGGATTCCCTAAAATATTTATTTTCCTCAAATGAAATCAAAACCTCCATTCCCCTCAATGTGTGTCTATTCCTGACTCCGGGGTGTTAGAGTCGTGTTGAGGAATCCTTTGGGTCCTATGGAACAAGTGGCCGTTCTAGGGTTACCAGCCGTCAAAGCGGGTTATCTGGTGTGGGAAAGGGGGAACTTCTCGATCCTCATGGAGTGGGCAATAACCTCTGACCCTGGACGGCAGACGACGACAGGCGGAAAATCCAATTTTACGCCCTGAGCATGCGACACTTCCTGCAACTCGATAAGGCTACTAGAAGCCATTGTGCTCGGTCCTTTTCTTCGACAGCTTCCCTCGCTTATACTCCAGAGGGAGAGAATGTGTTTGTACTTCACTGCTCAACAAAACACCACCGTTCTGGTTCGGTACCGTACATTTGAGTTGGTGCAATCAAAGAACGTAATAGGATTACACTTAATTTTAGTTGGTTGTTTTGGGTTTTATGGAGCAAGAGCCAGATTTAGCCAAACACAATTAAACAACGTCAACTAAGTGTAAGGTAGCTTATTAAAGTAGCACTGGAGCAATGCAAAGGACAACGCCTCGTAATTTTGAACCAGGTCAGAACAACACATCAGCTGGCAACATACTCTCCAAACTTCCTCGCCAACGTGAGAACATTTGAGAACACGACAGATTTAACGAGCACCAGCCCTCGTTAAAACGACGGTCCTTGGCTGGACCTAGTTTCGAACTCGCAACCCTCCGCTTGCTAGTACGTCGCTCTTCCAACAAGGCTGCCGTGGCCAGTCAAGTAATTGGACATACAGGTACACGAGTAAAGTTTTACTGATGCAGAAGAGAGAAATACGGGAACCAAACGGAATACAATTCAGAGTGCCAGCGCAGTGGGTTAGCCTACTGAGCCACTGTTTACTACTACTAAAGCCAATATTTATTTTTAGAGTTGTGAAGTTTTATAACAAAATCGCTGGCAGACAGGTACACATTCAGAAAATAACGGGGCTTGAGTAGTCCAATCTCTCTTCCAGTTACGAATGAATTTACATTAAGTTAAGCGAATAATAATTTTTAATGTAATTATTCCCTCTCAATTATCTCAAAGTTAATATTTTTTCGACCACTGTTGAGTACCATGGCATAGGAAGACATCTGCCGAAGGTATGGTCGTAGCTGAATGGGTATGGCCACTTCATTTGCAACCTTCGAGTTGTATTGCGGCGCTGGTGCCATTCGTGTAAAGTGCATTTCACCCTGGGTGTATTTTTATTTTCTGTGTCAGTCAAACTTTCACTGTGTGTTTGTCTATTACCTGATATTGTATGTCTTGTGTCTGCCACTGTATGGCCAAGTATGGCTCTAGCGACACAAAATTCCAACAAACCAACCATCTGCAGACATCCTTAAAATCGCACGGCTCAGAAACATTGCACAAACAAGGGCTCGAGGGTCAATATTATTGCCATGGTGAAATGACTTCAATATCGGGGATTCCGAAAACCACGTCATAATGCATGTAGGATTTTAATTCTAGAGAACATTAGAATCGGACAACACACTTGGTTTCCCAAATCTGGCAATACACTTTTGCAACCGGAATCTTGCAATATCTGTCGTCATCTGGTCGTGATTCGAAATTACGTGGTGTGGTTCTCGGTTCTTTCCCTTGGGGACTGAACCCGGACCATCGTCAATAGTCCATGCACGATGCACAAAGCTCAATAACTTGTCCTACTATTTTGGAACATACAACACATCAAACAAAGAACTCCAGTGCGACGTTACTGCAACTACCAACCTCTTTAAGTTTCATTTTTAAATGCTTGAGGTCATCAGATTGCATAAATTACGATAGCTTTGTGTGTTTGAATTTTAAAGACTTGGAGTAGGTCGTTCTTTATTGAATTTTGTTCGACGGTACTATTGTGCCAATACGACGTGAATTATATACCTACCTACCTTGCAATAACTGTGATGTTTTTTTAGTTTGAGCAAGGGTGTCTTTTTGAAAGAGGCAAGAAAAGAGGTTATGCTGAGATTGCAATAATGTCGATAGTTGATTGATATTGCCTGCTGTGTTTGTTACATAACTAATAAATGTTTTGTTGTGTTTCCGAGTGTTCCAGTTCTCGTTGTCTTATCGAAAATCTAAAACTCAACCCTAGACGACCGAGAGCAGGGTGGGCATTCCGTACAGTACAGCTGAGGAAGCCGAGTTCAATGGAATCATCCAAGTATTCGGGATCTATGCTCCAGTTTCCTAATCGAGCGTGATCGAGAACAGCTTCGACCTGCGGGGTCTCGGTTCTCGCGCTGGACCATGAAAGCCGATTGCAACACATGGACGCGGATTCGGTGTGAGATGTTTATGTGTTTTTCGGGTGTCGCGCACGGAAAACATGTTTTTTCACATGCCGTACATCGAGGGAGTTTTTTTGTGTGATGTGTTGTGTGTTCCAAGAGAGTAGGACAGGAATTTATTGAGCGCCGTGCATGGAACAAATGGACTTAGTTGTTAGTTCCATGTGCTACTCTTTGTGTTGTGGTACTTTAGCGTTAAAAACATGACGCTTAACTAATTTTAGAGCGCCATAAAACTACAATTCAGAGTAAAGTAGCACTGAATTTTGAAAGTCTCGTTAGGTAGGTATTTCAATTAACGTCGCCCTGGAGCATTACGACGGGCTATTGGTAACGGTTTAGGATCAATCCCAAAGGGAAAGATCCAAACACAACACCATTGCAAATCTCGGAAAAAAGTGAAATTCAATTTGAAGTTTGAGCTCTTCACTGTGAATTTTAAGTCATTGCTTTAACAACATTTTATGACAAATGGATTGGTTTAAGCTTTAGACAACGGCCGGACAAACTTTTAACAGCAGTTGTGCCATGATCGCGGCAAGAAATAATTTATACAATGGCCAGCACATCAATTGTACCTTGAAAGTTATAAGAATCGCGCCCAGAAAGAATTTAGACTACGGGTTTTACAGCAGTTGTATCTTGAAAGTTATAAGAATCGCACCAAGAAAGATGGTTAATGGTTATTTTAGTTAACGTCGTACTAGAGCAACACAACGGGCTATTGACGACGGTCCGGGATCAATCCCTTAAGGGAAAGATCCGAGGACAACACCTCGTAATTTTGAACCATGGTCAGATGACGCGCACCAAGAAGGAATCGCGCTTGTTTTATCTGTAGCCGTGTTTAAAAGGATAAAAACATAGATCATGTTATTCTGATATATTTCGTATAAAAATATACTTTTACTCTAATGAAAAAAATCTGGGCATATTCCTTTGCAGCGTTCCCGAGCATGCACTGCTACAACTTAGAAGTGATTTTTTTTTTCACGAAATTATCCCATAAGTGGGAAATTTTAATAATTGTTTACGCAACAGATTAATATTATACGAAGAATGCTTAAACATTTAAGAATTATTTAAACTTTCAAGCATCCGGCATTTCAAATAATCAGAAACTCTTTGAATTGTGATTGAACTTCTTGAATATTTTTTGTTTTAATTTTGGGACATTATTTCCCTTTATTTGAAGTTTGTATCGTTCGCTCTCCTGAAGTAAAGCAAAAATTTACAAACGCGAAGTCGATAGAAAACTTTAATTCACTCATCCTATTTTGAACAAAATATGCACATTCCTGGTGATGCAAATTTTATTTTGGTACCATTTTGGAACTATATTAGTTTTCTTCATCGTTTTTATGGTATCATTTGAAACGAGTTGAGCAATTCATGGTTGTTACGAATCCCCTTATATATAGTCATGGTGAAACCTAGACCTAGTCCAAAAGACCGTGTTTTTCAAGTCGCACACTTCGACCAACTCCTGTTCACGCAGAATTTGGAGTGTGGGGTCAGCCAGCTCACGTGTTCTCGTCAACTGTCCTTGGTTCTAAAGTACAAGGCGCTGTCCTGGGATATTTCCCTCAGGAATTGATCCCGGATTGTCGCCAATTGCCGGTTGCGTTGCTACAGTGCGACGTTAATTAACTACCCGCCTGTACATCCAGTTGCTGTCCCCCAGATACAAGGATGAAAATACAAAATATGGACATAAGCTTATTTGCGGAACAAGTACATGTTTGAAAGTTCGCAATTCCTCTAACTAAATCTTCTGAGTCCTGCCAGAACACTCTGACACAATCTTGATCCTTCGAAATGTAACGACAGTCCAGTGCTCTGGTAACAACTGTGAGATACGTCGTGACAACTGGTTGGCTAATCGCAGAATTACTCGACAACTACTGGGGCGTGTGGGACATCCAGAAAGGTCTCTTAAGACCCTTGGAATCATTCAACTTAACACTTCGAGAAGGCTGTTGGGGAGGTGGAAAGGGGGTCAGCAGAAGGGTCCTCGCGGATCGGAATCTTCTTCACGTTCGATTGCGGATCGTCTTCGAGCCCGAAATCCAATCAAACCGATCGTGCGGCTGACCCCGAAATCCGATCAAAGAGTGGGCCGCGTGACACCCTCGCGACACCGCACAATGGTGCAAAGGGGGGTCGCCAAATTCCAGTTGACAGCTCTGAGCAGAGAGGATTAGGTTTTTTCCTCTAATCCAACCCGGGCAGATGGGGCGGTGGTTTGACAGCTGATGCCGACACTCTTTGAGACACCGTCCAGTCGCCGATTGGGAAGGGAATTTCGAAGATTGAGTTTCAGTTTTGAGGCACTTTTTTTCAATCGTTTTCCTTTCGGGCTTCCTTTTAATTGAACATTGGAGTCATCGGAGGACATTAGAATTTTTTTTTTACAAGGCGACAGTTATGGACAGTTTGCACAGGCAGTTAGTTCTTAACCTCCTGATGTGGTACGCGGATTTCCGCTTTATTTCCGGCCGATTGAGTCTTCTGCGGATGAGCTATCTAGAATCTTATTAGATAGTACATCCCTTTCCCTCCTCATCATCTGTTCATCTAGCATTTTACTAGATAAACAGATGAGATGACCTCATCCAAACTGGTAGGCTTTTATACAATGCAAGACCCATTGAAAATTACTCATTATGGTTACTACAAGTGCGGATTTGTTACGGGATAACTTTCTTGCTAGCGATTAGTTACGGAAAAGGACTATTTGAGGTTTTCTATCTTCGCGATTGTTAAAGAACGAGTAAAAAGTTCAACGGATCTGATATCTGCGGAAAATTTTACACCATATCGATATATTTCCATCAGTAATATTTCAATTGTAACCCGTGTCAAGTCGGGTGGATGAAGAACTCATTCTTAATTTCTTTTTCTTTTCTAATGTTTTCAGTATCATTAAAGCCACTAAAATAACTGTCATGGACAACGACATAACTGATATAGATAAACAAAACCTAGGGTAAGTTAAGGTAAATTTAATTAATGTCGTAATCTGGACCAACACAACGAGCTATGGACGACGGTCCGGGATCAATCCCCTAAGGGAAAGATCGAGGACAACACCACGTAATATTGAATCACTGCCAGATGACGGGTCAAAGCCTGAGCTGGCACCCCACTCTCCAAACTTCTACACCAACCCGTCGTGAGGATTTTCGGACACGACAGATTTAAGTTGCACCAGCCACCTCTACACCATACGCTTACAAATATGCATGCACTGACCTGGATACGAACCAGGAACCTTCCGATCTAGACGCTAACACCTGACCGGTTGATCGGATACAAAAACCTATGGATCAATGGCCATCTCGATTCTTTCTATACAATACCCATTTTCCCAGTCTGTTAAAGATCTCACTCAAACTACCAACAGGTGGTGCTATATCACCAATCTTGTTCATGTGAAGGAGTTTATATTTCTAAACGGGCAGCCCAGAACAACGGATTAACCGGAGGTGTGTGAGTTCGAAACCCGATCCAACCAAAGACCGTCATGTGCATGGGGGATGGTGCACTTTAAATCTGTCGTGTCTTCAAATGTCCTCACGCTGCTCAGGTGTGAAAGTTTGGTGAAGTGGGGTGCCTGCTTAGGTGTTGCTCGTCATACTGCAGTGGTTCAAAATTACGTAGCGCTGTCATTCAACTACCTAACGGTATCTTTTCTCGAATAGAACACCAGAGAAGTTATATCCATTTTTTATTATATCGGACACACTATTGCATCACTTTGGGTTGGTGTGGAAGTTTGGAGAGTGGGGTGCCAGCTCAGGTGTTGCTTCGTCATCTGACCGTGGTTCAAAATTACGAGGTGTTGTCCTCGAATCTTTCCCTTAAGGGACTGATTCCGGACCGTCGTCAATAGCCCGTTGTGTTGCTCTAGTACGACGTTAACTAAAAATTACCAATTACCTGGATCGTCGTCAATTGCCCGTTGTGTTGCTCTAGTACGACGTTAATTTAAAAAAATTACAAAATTACCAACACACTATTGAGTTATGCGACTGCTTCCCCGCCTTTAAATGTGGTCTGGAAAGTCTTTTTTCAAAAGGCAGTTGTGGTAACAAAAGCAACTACATATTCTAGGTAGGTAGTTGAATTAACCTCCCACTGAAGTAGCAAAACAGGATAGTGGTGACGCTCCGGTATCTATCCCAAAGGGAAAATTCCAGGACAACGCCTCGTAATTTTGAACCACGGTCAGATAAAGAAGCAACACCTGAGCTGGCACCCCACTCTTCAAACTTCCATGCCAACCCAACGTGAGGACTTTCGGCCACGACAGATTTAAGGTGCACTAGCCGCCTCTACACCATACGCTTACAAACATCCATGCCCGGACCCGGATTCGAACCAGGAACCTTCCGATCTAGAGGCTAACACCTTAACCACTATACCGGTTCCTCGTAATTTGGAACCACGGACAGACAACGAGGTCAACGCCTGATCTGGCTTCCCAATCTTCAGACTTCCATACCACACCAACAGGAGAATATTTAAGGCCACAACAGATTTGACGTGCACCAGTT
Organism: Metellina segmentata; assembly: GCA_947359465.1. Classification (NCBI taxonomy): domain Eukaryota; kingdom Metazoa; phylum Arthropoda; class Arachnida; order Araneae; family Tetragnathidae; genus Metellina; species Metellina segmentata. The sequence goes on from OX375878.1 coordinate 2,928,865, forward strand.
GTACACTACAGTGTTTGGTTTGATCGAGTTCCGAACTCGCAACCCTCTGGTTGCTAATTCGTGACTACGAACTCGGCTACCACATATTCGAAGACAACGTAAACAAACTCACGATTCCCTCTCATGAGTTGTGGTTCAAAATAACGTATTGTCCTCGAATCGTTCCCTTCAGGATTAATCCCGTACCGTCGCCAATAGTGCGTTGTGATTCTCCAGTGCGATGTTAGTTAACTACCTACCCTCTCGTGAATTACTTCTGTCTTGGAGCCGACCAACCGGTATAGTGGTTAAGGTGTTAGCCTCTAGATCTGAAGGTTCCTGGTTCGAATCCGGGTCCGGGCATGGATGTTTGTAAACGTATGGTGTAGAGGCGGCTGGTGCACCTTAAATCTATCGTGGCCGAAAGTCCTTACGTTGGGTCGGTGTGGAAGTTTGGAGAGTGGGGTGTCAGCGCAGGTGTTGCTTCGTCATCTGACCGTGGTTCATAATTACGAGGTGTTGTCCTCGGATCTTTCAATCAAGGGATTGATCCCGGACCTTCGTCAATAGCCCGTTGTGTTGCTCTAGTATGACGTTAACTAAAAAAATACCAATTACTGTACTAGCTTAAATGTTAATTGGTAATTTTTAAATAACGTCGTACTAGAGTAACACAACGGGCTATTGACGACGGTACAGGATCAATCCCCTAAATGAAAGATCCGAGGACAACTCCACGTAATTTTGAACCACGGTCAGATGACGACTGTACTAGCTTAAAGCTAAAATGAAAAGAGCCTTATAAGTCCTCACAAATACAGCTTTCTCTAATATAAATGTGAATTTTTTTGTAAGATCAGAAGAGAAGACCCAACATGAATAATGCTGAGTTAAGTACGGTTATTTTACCTACAATTTTAATGAGGAAATCCTAAATTTTTGAGTAAGATTTTATACTACAGAGTAAGGGCAAAACAAATGAAGTATAGGTTACCCTGACAAAACCGGTAAACAGTAAAAACTCGCTTGCACAAATAGGAAGTTTAGGAGAGTAAACAGGGCGTAGCCAAGGGGAGCGGGGAAGACAGGGTCATCAACTCCTGGTGTCCCGGACTGCATCAACACCATCCTCAAAACGTTTAACTTCCCCCTGATAGCAAAAATAGGTTTGTTGATTTCTTCACTTGGGTATTAGGATTCTCCTTTAGTTCAACCCAAAAGAGAGCTATCAATGCCCCAAATTTAACTATGGGAATGGAATCAACGCAGATTATTAAATGTGTTATCCAATACCTTTCATTTTTTCCCACAGTCTCGCTGAACCTCAGGCCAGTTTCTAAGCTCAACGATTGGGAAACATCGTGCTATGCAATGACCCCTTGTGTATTATGTATATATATGAGTATATTTTTGATGTTTGGAATGAAAATGTGTATGAGGTTTATGCTCTCGAAATTGTTATTCGGTGCAAGTGGCGAGAGGTCATTGGGTTTTTGAAAAGTAGACAAGTATTCCTTCTTACTTATGAGCTACTGACCTGCGCCTCAGAATGCGAAGTGTGGATTGGAAACATTTACATAACGTGAGAAACAAGTGTGGTGCGCTTTAACTTAAAAAGGATCGGTTAATTAACTTCAATTACCGATCCATCAAACCAAAGACAGTAAAAAAATGGTTTTTAGTGAGGACATATGAATTGCAGAGAGAAAGCTGTCATTAACACGATAACCTTACTGTTTTGTTCCCAGTGTTAACTTTTAGCTGTATAAACAAACTGAGGTAAATTGGCGTTCTTTAAGGTTAAGGCCTGCTTAAGAATATAAAGTAACTGAATTTGTATTTGTCGAACAGTGTTCACAGGTTGTGTTAATGCTACATTATTTTTCGAACGCTGTTCTTTTACTGAATAACTTCGAAACTGTTGTTCTCTTAAAGAATCTGACTCATTTACATTTTCAATCTGCGAAAACCTTTTTAGTTTCAGTGCTCAGTTAGACCTTTTAATCTGTAAATTACTTTTAAATAGTTATCACTATTTGTTTCGGTATTCAGACTGTTTCTGCGTGTTTTTAAATATGTTTTAGATTATTTGATGCCGATATGACGGCTTTATTCAATATGGCTATTTACAATTTTACAGAAAGTTGTGAATAAAAAGCAGTTTTTTACAAATTAGTTGACTTATAGAGCAGAAACTCGTGAACTGACAAATGTTTTTTTGTGTGTATGTGTGTACAGCTGTTTAAAAAACTATTAGTTCTAAGGTAAACAAAAATGGTAAGTATTATGATAGTGTTAAACCTTTTAAATGAATTACAATGTGATGTTAGTAGTATAGGAGAATGTATTTCTCATCATATTGTAATCCTTTATACATTATGAAATTATACATTTAGTGTCCACGAAACAATGGCAGTGAGTTTCTGCTCAAGCCAAAGATATTTTCCAAATGTAAAATACCAGTTCCTGCTTTTAGTCTAGTGATCAAATCTATGGTACATACTTGGAGATGTACTGTACTACAATTGTAACGTCATTTCTGAACTCAGATCAATTGTGATGTATCACTATTTGCATAAAGTTATTCCCTGCTTCAAAATACAGGTTAGTGACCAAATCTAAGGTACAGACACTAATGGCAGAGCTTTTATCGCTTCGGCATTAGATAAAAGTACAACTTTGACATTCACCTCTAATTCACTTTTGATTTACTATTTAAGATAACTAATGCTTTTCATCCGTTATCTATTCATTTAATTGTAATGTCTTTTTGCATAACATGCAAATAAAACCTGTAGCTATCAATATTGGCCTTCCATTGCCTTGTGAACCAAAATATCCATAGATTTAGAGACACTTTAAAATGCAACTAATTCCATGTCTTCATTTGGCATCAAAATTATATTTCTGACTTTTCCCCCTTCTTGGAACCAAATCATAGCTACGCAACCGAGCATTGCAAAAATCTTCGCGACCTTCTAATCATTCAATAATGATTTAACAATTTTTTGTTCTACATTTCAGGCAAGCTTAGAATCTCCAAGTTGCACAACTGAGTGGAAAAAAAAGAAAAAGTGCTAGAGACTGCTAGATATATAGAAATTTTCCTGCCATTGCTGTGCCTCAAGATCATGAATGATGAAAGTTAATACCACCACGAATAGTAAAAAAAAAACTCATTCAAAACATTAATATAGAATATTTCAGTATAAACAAATATTGCTCTCACCACAGCATTGTATTTTCAAGGAAGTAACGTTTGTACATCAAGACAAAACTTTGCGTGTTTCACGTGTGCTTATTAAATAAAGATCTCATTACATTTGTGACTTGGTTAATGTTACGTCTGTGTATCACGCGAGAACTGCTCCAGACACAAAGTCGGTCTCTGTCGTAGTAGAAACAAACCTTACCCTGTTTTGCGCAGGGGATGCTTGAAGAATTGTTTTCCAATATGTCACATTGGAGTACTTTTTGACAAATTGGAAATATATTTGTGAACATTTTTGGTCTACAAGACGATATATACTGGTCATACCTCTTTCCACCGCCAACCATTAGTGCAAAACAAAATTAAATCGTCCAAGAGTCACCTCTACTCATAATGAGCAAGCCTTGTTTCTATGACGATCGCTACCACCCAGATTTTGCATCTGCAGCAGTTCTCATGGTAGACAAACAGTATCTTTCAGCACAGTCCTTAAGAAAATGGTTAACATCCTGATTGTTATATACAGGGATCCTTAAATATAACACCAATATGCCTAATAATTTTTATTCCGAAATTTATTTGCTTTTTTATTTAAAATTGATCGTTGAATCCATACATCTGACCTGAATCTGAATGGCTGACTAAAAGATAGAGGGATAAACTGTTAACTTCTTTTATTCAATTTTAGTTAAATAGCAACTCTACACTTTCTTTAAAAATTATACACATCACTACCAACACATTAAAATTACGTTTAAGTGATTTTTAATTTACAGTCTTTGTTATGTCAATTTAAATTACTGCAACAATCTCTCATCTCACCTTTGAGCACCACGATAATATTTTTTTCTTTCTAAAACCCCGTGCATCATACGTCATAAAAAAAGCCCCGGATTCTTAAGTTATTAGTTTTAGTTACGTATTTAGTTTTAAGCTCTATTTTTCAAATAAATCTGTTGTTATATTTTTGGGATTTCAGATACCTGAATAAAATATGCAAATTTTATAGTACCTAAAATTCTCTATAATGGGGGATTAGACCTAAAAAATCTAAAGCGTCCTTTTCAAGTTATTTCCTCTTCAAATGCATTTTTAATATGTTTTCATTCAAAATAAAGTTTTGTGCTGAGTCATTTACGGTAATCTTAGTGTGATACTTTCTTGCTGCAAAAAATGTAACAAAAATAAAGTCGATTGCAGCAAAAACAAGATCCCTCACAGCTAATCATAACTCACAATCTATTTTGTGGTTCTACATATAGCATGCTACTATATTTATTGCGTCGTTAAATATTTGTCTTGCTCAACAATGTGAATTTTGTACCTATTTCGAAGATAACTATAATTTTAGAGATGGTAAAAGTTCAGAATTCTAAAAGCACATTGCTAAAAAGCTGTATTCAATGCTATAAGAATTTTACTACGGATGGCATAGTTATTTTTACCAAATATGTGATAACCGTGTAAACGTACATTGTATACTTAAAAATATACAATTATTGGTTATATCTTCCTTTGAATTGTTGAAGGGCAGTCGGAAAGCTTAGAATATCTGATAAAACCAATTATAAAGAATTGATGCTAGACATTACGAAATTTACCATTTTTTCTGTGGAAAGAAGTAGAAACTATCCAACTAAAGAGTTTTATTTTAATTGAATTATTTAGAATGGTATCTTATTAAAAATAGTAAATTTCAGGGCAATAATTAGTTAATCTAAGAGTAAAATACAAGCGATTCCATGTATATTCGTCAGAAATATAAAAAAAAATTATTTCTTACGAATCTGACAGAAAGCTGTACGAAAGTTCTTTCTTAAAAATAAAAAATAAAACATATTAGCTTAAAAATCTGACCTTCCAAGAGTATTTTGTAACGATTCTTACAGATGTGTACCTCGTTTTCGCAAAATAACTATATTTTTTATTACTTCAATCAGTACGATATCTTAAAAACAAAACTTAACAACGACATTATTAACCAAAAGTAATGTGGCATCCACTAAAGGCAATTTAAGAAATCTGATGCTTCGTTCAACAAATGGCAAGAAACCGAAAGTAAAGAAAACGGAAATTGGTCCAATTAATAACGGATTCGGAAAGAACACAAGGAAGTATTGTATTTCGCTTTAGATTTCAAGCAGTTTTGATTACTAAGACCTAAGCCGTCGGAATGGTCCTAAAACAAACTCCCCAACATAAAATCCATTCAATTCTAAAAACAAATAAAATGTAATAGAATTGGGTTAAATAAAATTATAAATATATTTGCCAAAAAAGTGGCCATGCTTAAAAGCATATTGTTATGATGGTTCAGCTGTGTTGTGGTTTTAATGTTCTCCTTCTTCGAAAAGACTAGATATACTAAGCTAATGTTTAAAAGAAAAACACTAAACTGTATACAAGTAACAGTCCTTACTATATTATAAAAGGAAGTGTTTATTTGTGTCCCTGTACGCAGTGTCCTGAATAATCTAAGTCAGTGGTCCCCAACCCCCGGTCCGCGGACTGGTACCGGTCCGTGGATCAAATGGTACCGGGCCGCCCAAGGAATATTAAATTATTTCCATTTTATTTACTTTGGTGTATTTATCTCGGGTTTGTGCGGTTCTTATCTATGAAATGTCCACACAAATTAGGAGGCGGTAAATCATAACTTGAAATGTGTTCTGTTACTAGAGCTTCAATTATGATTTCTGAATTATGTTTGTCTCTATTTTCCAATTTTGACAAATGTGACAGCTGTTTTCAAGTTGGCAGACAAAGTAGCTGCATTTAAAGCCAAACTGAAGTTGTGGGGACGGCGCGTGAACAGAGGCATTTTGGACATGTTTCAGACATTAGTGGGGATTTTACGCGAGACTGAGCCTAAACATTCATTCTCTTTCTAGTTGGTGCACGATCACCTGTCTGCTTTTAAAAGTGTTCGAGCGCTTCGTGGATATTTTGTGGTTGGGAAAGCACAAAATACCCACGAACTAGTAAGGAATGGATCCGCAACCCATTTGTCAACAAATCAGGCGAATCTAGCAATTCTGTGCAAGAAGAAGATCAACTGCTGGAGATTGCAAATGAAGGCGGCCTTAAAACTACGTTCGAGACAACAACTCTGCCGGTGTTCTGCATTAAAGTCATGGCGGAATACCCTGAGACTGCCACCACAGCACTTAAATCCCTATTGCCATATCCGACAACCTATCTGTGTTAAGCGGGATTTTCTGCAGTGACAGCAACCAAATCAAAACGACGGAATAAACTGGACATACGCAACACTCTTCGGGTGTTATTGTCTCCTATTACCCACAGATGAAACCGTCTCGTTGCAAAGAAACAAGCTCAGGGTTCTCATTGATTTAGCGTTCTAGCGAGTTAAAAAGTCACATTATATTCATTTTTTGGTGTAAACGTATTTTATTTTGAAGGCATGTTTAAATACAATTAGATTAAAATTATTAAATCAAAACAATCTAAAATATAAACAATCAACGTCTCCCCCCTTCCCCCCTCAGCGGGCCGCGTTAAAATTATCAAACGTTGATCCGGTCCGCGGCGATAAAAAGGTTGGGGAGCACTGATCTAAGTAACTTACAATAATGAAATTTAGCACATAGGTTGTCCTAATTTTTTGCGAATTTTGTGTAGAGCCCTAATTTTAAAATTAAATCTAGAACATTTTAAAATTAATTTATTAGTTTTATTCACCTTTCGTTCTTCTCTCCGAAAAATGACGGCGTTGAAGAAGAAAAGGATTTTGCGATTTTCGACAGCTGGCGTCACAAGCGTTTTCGTCCTTGCTGTCTTTGGAGCCATGTCAAGTTTTCTGATTCTAGTGCATTTTGATTAACGTTGTTGATAATAGCCACTTCGAGGCCATCACGTTTGCGAAGCAAACCAAATGGGAACACGCAGCAATCACCAAGGGTTGGCGAGTGTCAGCGAGCAGTAATCACACATGACCCCACGAAAAGAACTGTCTTGGACAACGCCATGCTGGCCACCCAGTGGGTAGTTTTTAATATAAAAATAAGTTCCATTTCAATCTAGCCATTGAAATTGCTGAGTTGGAGAAACAAAAATTTGAACATGAACTAAATTTTCTTATGTGTGACACCCAAAGCTAAAGTTTACACATTTTTCTGTGAACAATTCAAATCAATGCAAAATCATTTTAATACCACCGTTTTTAAAACCAAGGGCATCGTTTATTTTTTTTTTTAAATCAGTGAAAATGAATTTAAACTTAGTACTGCAACTGAGCAAAAAGGATCAAGGTCAAAAGCGTATATAGGTCTTTTCTTGTGAATTGCTATGACAATTTTGGTTAGTGGGGAAGGTAGTTATTTTGCTGTCAGAACAATGGAATAGAGAAATGATACGCACGCTTCCGCTGCTTGTGACTCTTAGTGCAGCCCATCTATCTCTACTATTATTAAAGGAAATGTTTGTCAGCGTGTACGCATTGTCCTGTCGAATCTATGGCACTTACAGTAATTAAATTTTGCACACTGGTAGAACGAATTTTTTGCAATTTTTGTGCGAGTTGCAAAACAAACCAAATGGGAATTCGTAGCAACCACCGAGGGTTAGAGAGCAGTGGTCACACCTGACCCCACCAAAAGAACTGTCATGGGCACGCAGTGGCTAGTACTATATAAAAAATTATCTGTGTGTATATTCTCTATAAAAATGTACGCCGTTTGACCAATCCACACCCAATTTGGTACACTTATACTTTAGAACACTGCAATAATCATAGGCAATTTCCTTACAGTCTTCAGAACAATCTGTAGCCATCAAAATTGGCACACAAGTAGCCCTAAAAGTGCCTCTCGAAGCCCCAATTTTAAAATCTAAAGTTTGTTTTCCTGCAATAAATGGACAGGTACAAAGAAACGCGTTTTACAGGGTTTATGTATTTGAGTTAACACAGGGAAATGTCGAGGTAGGAAACACGTTCTACAGTGTTTGTGTATTTGAGTTAAAGCAGGGGCATGTTGCGGTAATACTTAAACCCGAACAACGCAGGGTTATTCACCTAGTATGCTATAAGCTGGAGAATGTGTGCTGTAAGGTTTTTTTTTATCCGAAGATGCTTTATCGTCATCTGCCCGTGGTTCAAAACTACGTGGTGTTGTCCTCGGATTTCTTCCCTTGCGGGTTTGATCCTTAACCGTCGTCAATGACCAGTTGTGTTACTCCAGTGCGACGTTAATTAAAATACCTACCTACCGAAGATGCCGTATGGCACTTGCATAGCTCATGATCTTCCCCGCCTTATTGGGGAAACACGGTATCTTAGTTGAACCTGTTCTTTCTTTCACAATTAGCACTTATATATAAGTTCGTTTTATACTTTAAAAATCAATGACCAAAGACAGCAGAGTATAAAATTGGTTGAAAAATAAACTACTAGTCTTCCCCGTAGGACGATTCACTGTCATTAAGGCTCCAGGGCCGCAGTCCGTGTAAACATTTCCAACCTTTTCCTGATCTAGAGTTTCTATATGAGTTCAAACTTAAATTAACAGCTTCTTTAGTGAAAGCCAACTTTTTGGGTGCGTACATGTATTTTTAACTGAATAAAATAAGTCTGAAAGGATAACTTTTAAGGGTCATTCAATATCAACTCGAGGCCCTGCTTTTCTTTTATACTTGGCGATTTTGTTGCCTTATAAAAAGTATAAAAATTTGTTGCTTCCTACTTGCAGTAGGTTTTTATTTCTATTCATTTAAATTTGAAAAATTGTTTCAATACAGTAACAAAATTAAAAAGGCCTACAAGTGAAACACGAAACGTTAAAACCATAGTTCTGAGAAAGCAACGGGGAAATACGTATGTTTCTCAAGAAATCTGATCTTTACTAAAGAAAAAGTGACTTTAACAGTATACAGATCACCACATTCTGGTTCCCAAAACTGAAAAACTCATATCTCGACAATTTTGGCTTGATTTATGTTCACTTATAAATCGACGATATATGACAGGCAGACAGGAGAATGCTCGTGGAACACATGTCTGCGTGGTATACATATTTTATTTACAAATTGAATAATATAAAAGAAAATAATATTTACAACAATTTGACATAGATACTAATAATTATAAGTATAATTAGGTAAATACATAACAGTAATTATTGTTAGTTATTATTAATTATTTATGAACTTATTGGGGGTGGGGTAACACAACAAACGTATTTTTTTATTTGCTGTAAACAAAAAAATATTGGGGCCTATAATTATAATAGGCCCCAATATTTGTTATTAACGGCTTGTAAAAAAAAGTTTGTTAACTTTCTCCACCTTAGGCCGACTTTTTTTTTGTTAACTATGCCACTAGTTAGGGGAAAGAACTTTTTATGATGGGACAGATGTCGCCATCACTCACAAATACTTAGTTACACTTTTATTTTTCTTAATTTTTACTGTGGTACTTTTTTTAATTCAACAATAAAACATCGACAATGTTAAAACATCGATGTTAAACAAACATCAGCTCCAATAAATCTATGGTAAATACAACAATGTTTTCATAAAACCGATGTTTTGAAAACATCGATTTCGATGTCGCATTCCTACTTTTCAGATCCTTCATTCTTGGCTCTGTTCTTGGCCGACCAACCGGTCTAGTGGTTAATGTGTTGGCCTCTGGATCGGAAGGTTCCCGGTTCGAATCGGGGGTCAAGGCGTGGATATAAAATTGTGCTGTATATGTTAGGAGCAATGATGGCCGACCATTGGGTACTCCTTCACAAATGGCCATCGCTTCTGACCATTGCAGTGTACATAGATTGAATTCCAATACGGTCATATGTTAAAAAAAAAAGAATTCTTGGCCACTTTGGACTAAAAGTATGTGTTCATTTTAATAATTATTAAAATTATACAATTTTTTTTTAAATTTTTATAGTGGTACTTTTTCATTTAAAAATAAAACATCGACAACGTAAAAAAAACCAAGTATAAACATCGATGTTAAAAAACATCGGCTCCAATACATCGATGTTTTTATAAAGCATCGATGTTTTGAAAACATCGACATCGATGTCGCATCCCTACTTCCAACCTGTACAAAGAATGCAAATACTACTATACATATTGGAAATAGCAAAGAGTATTTCATAAAGTTGTATGAAATTACAGTCCACATTCTGGTCCCAAAAAACTAAACAATCTCATATCTCGAAATTTTTGACTTGATGTTTTTCACTTGTAAGTCGACGATATATGACAGACAAACAGGAGAATACTCGTGGAACACATGTCTGCATTATAGGTCCGTCCTTCCACCTTTGCATTCAGATGTCAGGGCTAGAACCCACGAACACGCCTTATGGAATCATATTACAAACTTCAAATGTCCAACGTTCCTTGAAATGGTTTTCCCAAACTCAAACCTTTACTCCTTTCTTTGCAGACAAACAGCAACGTCGTGTGTACAACTGCTCACGTCTTGCAAAAGTAAGACATCGTCCACACAGCAGACGCCACTGCCCTTCAACCCTTCCAACCCATAAATCCGCATCGAGGCAAAAGAAAAACGCACAAGACCAGTAATAACCTTTCCGGCAGTAATTCATCCGCGGACATCCAGCAAAATAATTTATAGCCTAGGGGGTGTCCGAAGGGAAAGGGGGTGCTTCTGAGACATCGGATAATGGTATCGATGGCAGATAAGTTTTATGTCCAGCTCCTGACCGCATAAATCAAGCGCTCCAACAAACGACACCGAAGAATAGCGTCTAACAAACATCTCGAAGCGCCCCCTTGTAAACACTGCTTTTAGGCGGAGGTCACTCCCATGCGTTTTAGTGGACGAGGGGTGAGAAGGCCGTTTGTTACCGGAGCAGCATAACGTTCCTTTTGAATCCATTGGGCGATGCGAGAGACGATACACGAACTCGTATTTATTATGACCCCTTTTAAAGGGCGATCAGACAAAGGAACGGACCTTTGCAGGTGAAGAGATGATTTCCTTACAATTCATTGCCCAGGAACTAAGCAAATTTTCAGTTTGATACCCCCCCCCCCTCCTGAGAGTCGTGCAGAAGGAAGGGCTCCAGCAACGGACCCTTTCCGCTTTGGGTCAACAGTGGAAATGTAAAATTTTATGAAATCTGCAATTTCCATAATATGTAGTAATATCTCTGTACAGGTTGGAAGACGGAACTCTAATGTAGACATGTATTCCAGGGGCATTGTCCTGTTTGCCTATAATATATCACTGGCTTACAAGTGAAACACTCCAAATCCAAATTTTCGAGATATGAGGTTTTTTTTTGTTTTGGGAACCAGAATGTGATGATCTGTAAACTCTAATTTCATAAATTTTTATGAAATACTCTTTGCGATTTCCAAAATATGTAGTAATTTTTGCATTCTTTGCATATATTACTTACAGGTTAGAAAACGGAACTGGAACTCTAATGAAGACATGTGTTCCATGAGTATATGAACATAATCCGGTCTGTAGTAATAATAAGTAGTAAGAAAATACAAGCACATGAATATCGTCGACTTACAAGAGAAACACGCGAAGTCAAATTTCCGAGATACGAGGTTTTTTTTTTGTTCTTAGGAACCATTATGGTGGTGATCTGTAGACTATTAAATACTCTTTGGGATTTTCAAAATATGTAGTAATATCCTTTCTTAAAATCCTGAAAATATGTATGGTATTTCTCTTTTATGTATAACAGTGCTCAACTTCTTTGCTGTTCATGTCAGTTGTGTTTCTGGTGTGCACTTGTAAATAGAAAGGAAAAAATAGGCAACCACCTCCAACTTTAAACATGGCCAGTAATAAAAATCGCGCTTGGTGCGAAAATACAAGTCGCGGGAGAGTCAAATAATAAAAACCTTGAAGTATCTTGATCCACCATCCTTGATCCACCAACATTTCTTCATTTTTTACCACTTACTTTTTGTAATTATTTATTTTTTTGTGATTTTGAAATTATATTTCTTACCATGCTATGCCTACAGCATCAGCGCGCTTGAATGGTTAGTTTCGATTTCTGGTTAATCGCACCCCGGCTGTTTGATTCTTTGATTTTAAAATATTTTGGGTGTATTATATATACTATTATATATATAGTAAACTCTCGATTACCCGTGGATAATCCGAAAAATGGCTAAAAAGGACAAGTACATATGAACACGAAAATGGTTTTGTATTATTTTTATGTACAGTAGTGTGCCTATTCATACAATTGTAAATAAATAAACAGTAGATTTCTGTACTTAGAAGTTTGTTTATTTACTTATTCACAAAGAAAGCAGTTAATTGTTTTTGTGTTATAACACCTCCTATTTATTTGAGAATAAAATTTTTTCAATAACATTTTGTCACAAAGTGACCGCGGATAAGCCGTAAAGCGGATAATCGGAAATTGATATATATATATATATATATATATATATATATATATATATATATATATATATATATATATATATATATATAATTATATATATATATATATATATATATATATATATATATATATATATATATATATACCATATATATATATATATATATATATATATATATATGGTAGGGTAAAAAAATAAAATCTGAAATCTAAAATAAATCTATTATCTAAATATAAATATTTTCACAACGCCGTATCCATCATTAAAAGGAGGAAGATATTATGCTCGTAGTATATTTATTTCAGCCCTTGTTCACTATGAATAATCGAAAGAAAAGTGCATCTCAAAATTGCATAACGCATTCTTAATAACGCAATTTAAATGCCAGGTTTAAATACATGACCAAAAACCTTTTTGGCAAAAACACTGAACACACCATCCCCCGAGGGTTCCCGCACCCCAGTTCGTGTGCCACTCAAAATGCATCTCCTTCCACTCTCAAACTCAACAATTACACCCGCATTGACACCAGAATGAGTTTTATTCAACACATTTCAACTCACCACTTTAAAATCACGCTGCGCACTCAAAGTCAGCCCAGTAATTGTTCTAAACCTTGCAGCAAATCATTATTCCAAGAATGTAGCTCAACCGTTTAGGTAATGACTCCACCGAAATACGCTCAGCCTTTTCTCACGCGTAAAGTTCTCTGTTTACCATGGACCTTCCTGAAGCGGCTGGAGGTCGGCACCTCAATTCCGCAAAAGGCATGTTCAACAGAAGTCGCATGCGTGAACGCAAAGCCCGCACGACTGGAGGTCGGCTCATCGGTACGGCACCAACTGACACTTAGGGACAATTAGCTGGCACGTCATGACGAAGAGGCGTAACACGGTAGTCATGTTACCACCGAGAGATAGGTTGGTAATTGCTCGGTGGAATGGTTGACTTTCGCACGATTTGAAAGCGATCGGGTTGTGGGAAACATCTGATCTGCGTATGTGGTGCCTTATTTGGATGCGGCTTCGCTCTTTTGGGGTTGGATACCCACTGGAACTACCTGATGTCGTGGATGATATGCATGGATAAGAGGTCATTGCGATGGAAGAAGGGGGTTGACGGATGGACTCTAGTTGAGACTGTGCTTGCTAAAATTATGGGAACTGAATATTAATAATAGATTCTCAGATTAAATCCGTGTGAATTTAACCTTTTTTGAAAGTTTTTGGATATCAAGGGAATTTTCGCGAACCTTTTTTTTATTTACTTACGCATTTATGAAGCAGGTAGGTAGGTGGTTAATCAATCTCACCATGAAGCAACACAACAGGCTATTCGCGAGGGTTCTAGATCAGTACTGAAGAGAAAAATGCAAGGGCAATGCCTTAGGAGATTGATCCCGGACCGACGTCAATAGCCCGATGTGTTGCTCTAGTACAACATTAATTTTTAAAAATTTACCAAAATTACAAAGGGCAATGCGTTGTAATTTTGAAGCACAACGTATATGAGGTAGTTATTTTAATTAACGTCGTACTGGAGAACACACACAATGGGATTGGCGACGGCCCGGGATCAACCCCTGAAGAGAAAGATTCCAGTACAACACCACCACCAATTTTGGATATCAAGGAAATTTCCACGAAACTCTTTTTATTTACTAACATATTTATGGAGATAGGTACGTAGTTAATCACCATCACCATGGGGCAACACAACGGGCTACTGTCGACGGTCCTAGATCAGTCCCGAAGAGAATAATCCTAGGGCAATGCCTCGTAATTTAGAAGCACAACATATTTATGAGGTAGGTATTTCAATTAACTTCGCACTGAAGAACACACACAAGGGGCTATTGGTGGTGGTCCGGGATCAACCCCCGAAGGGAAAGATTCGAGGACGACACCACGCAGTTTTGAACCCCGGTCAGATGACGAGGTCATACCTAGCTGACACCTCACTCTCCAAACGTCCACACCACATAACAACGTGAGGGCATTTGAGGCCACGACAGATAACATACACCAATCATCTTTGCACTCGACAGTCTTTGGTTGGATTCGAACTTGTAACCTTCCGGTTGACAGTCCATTACTCTTCCAACCGGGGTACCTCGGTCAAAACGTATTTAAGACAGGGACTTTGAGTGCAAACAATCAAAACAGACATGAAGCGAAGATTTTGCTCCCAACGCCTAAAAGCTCTCACATGAGACATATCGGAGTTAACTTAAAATGTAGTTGAACGTTGTTTTGGCATTTAGTCAAACTGGTGTTGAACAATCAATTATCAAGTATCATTTGTGAATTCGTTCTTTGGAATTTTTATTGACGAAGTGCTGAAAATCGTATAGGGAAAAAAAATCAAGCTAAAAGTCATGTACGTACAGGCATCGACCACTCAATGAAATAGACGGAGCATGTGACTGGAGTCGCTGTTGTAAGACCTCTGAAGGGTAAATCATGGAATGGACATGATCTAATGGACTTACGAATCTACTTGCTCACGATGTATAATCAGTTTAACCGATCAAATAATTTAGGATCCATTCTTTTACCCAGAACTACCTGACATATCTTCAAACCGAGCAATTAATAAAATGAAGCTTCGGGGCACATGCTCCGTCTATTTCATCAGAAGGTCGTTGTGCGCACCTTCCGTCGCATTTAAACACCATTTCCACCTAAATTTAGCCAAACGGAAAATGCCTATAATACGGGCAGGCCAAATAGATTTATCCTTTTTTTCATGACAGAGAGAAAGCATCAGAAGTATTGAAACATAATAACAATACAGCAAAATAAACTAAATTGTAAAAACAAAATGTGATAAAAATGTAGAACAAAATAAGAAAGAAAATTACGACCGGTATTTAAAAAGCACACAGAAAACAGTTAATTTCTCTGCTTTCAGATGTTAAAAAATTACTAAACATTACAAAATCACCAAACTTCAAGGATTGAAAAAGAAAACTTCAAGGATTGAGGATAAATTATTGAGTTTGGACAAAATGGGTAATAGGCTTTTTCATATAAATTATGCTGTACCAACAAAGTTTCCTGAAAAATAATTTTTACCAATATATTAGGGTCATCAATACTTATCTTTCTATCTATCTATATAATTAATAGTATTCTGTTTTGGTGTGATGTAAGTTTAATTTACTGTATAATTTACTGTGCTTTATTGTCTGTTACACGTTCTATACCAGTGGGTAGACACAAATGCACAAATGCGGCTCTTTATTGAGTTAAATTCGGTTCCCATTGAAAATTTGAACCCGTTTTTTTTTATTTATTTATTATTATTTCATAACATTTTTCACGAATCTTGTTAAATCGACTAAGTGAAGCGTTCAATTCATCCGTAGCCGCTTCGATAGTACACTACTTGACAAATGTTAAGGAACAAACATAATTTTTAGAATAATTAATAGTATTCATTGATTAAAGAAACGAAACTTAGTATATATTTAATGAAGATACTGTGCATTAGGTCTAATGCAAAATGTTACAGATTTCAGAAAATGAAAAAGCAAGAAAATAAAAAGAAAAATCTGAAAAAAGAAAAGAAAGAACTTTTTACAAGACTGGAAATTGCTCCAATTTCCAAAGCGTCGAAAAATGTTCTTTCTAGCCGTGTCATGACAGATATAGTCACTCAGTAAGAAGTGAGGCCTCCTTGCACACTAAAGCACATTTGGCATCTGCTATGCCTACTCTACACTGAACTGTTAAGTGTTTGGGGGATATTGTCGCATTCCTCTCTCTCAAATTGGGGTGGGTGATTCCTTTTTTGAAACATGTCTACTAAGAGCATTCCAAGAGCAGGCCATTACATGCGCTCAATATCTTCGCTTTCTAGTGTCTTCAGATACATCAACTATCCTATGTGGGCTTGCATTGACATCCATAAACAGAAAGTCTGGATCTACTGCACCCCGAAATAAACGAACATGACCCAGGAGATTCTCGGTGCAATACCGTTGTGATGAAACGGCACCTGCGTCAAAGATGTGTAGCTGTATTCTGCTATTACACATAATGCCTGCCCCCACTATGACCCCTCGGCCACAACGAACATTCTGTGGTATACAATGGGTTCCCCTCTCCCTCCACAGTAGTTGGTGTCCAGAATCACTCTTCACGGTGCATCTGGATTCGTCGGAGAACATGACTCTGGACCACTGTTGATGATTTCAACAAATATGTTCTTTACACCAGCGTATCTCTTGATGACGATGGCGTGCTTGCATCGAAACACACTTAACATGCTTCCGTGTATACAATCTAGCTTGATTCACTAGAAGAGAAATTGTTCTGGCAGATACACGAGTGCAGGTAGCGGTTGTAAGCTCTGAACCTATCTGACCCGGAGAAAGATGTCTGTTCCTTTTTGCTGTTAGGGATATATATGAATCCTCTTGGGGTATGGTTCTCTTTTAACGATCACCAGTATGCTTTCTCAAAGCATTTCCAAATCCCGCGGCTCTTTTTAACCGCGAAATAACGCTTTTTGACACACTCACTGCTGCGGCAACTTGGATGACACTTTGCCAAGCATTGAGTCCCCACGATCAAATTCACTCAAATGATGCCTCACGGCCATTCTCCACTTGACATTTGCCGCACAAGACGGAATATAACTGAATGACTTTCAAAAACCTGAATCGGGATTTTCTGTAGATACTTCACGGTTTGAAATTTTTATTGAATAAACAGTTCTGAGGGTGTGCAGCCTTTTATACAGATACTAGCCACTGAGTGGCTAGCCCGGCGTGGTCCGTACCAGTTGCTTTTGTGAGATTATAGAAATTCGTAGCCTATTGGATAACAGCCATAATGGCGTTGATCGTGACAGTTTTTTCATGGGGGGTCACATTGCCCGTGATGTTGGTTTGCTTCGCATACAAAATATAAATATTTAATTGATAAATTATTTATTAAAAGAAAATGAAACGTATAAGGTATCTATCTGGTGTAAAATTTTCTCTAGATTTCGAATCCGTTGAATCTCTAATCAAACGAAGGTCCTTGGAATCTGTTCGCTACCATTCGAGACGGAATGTGAAAAAAAATTGGCATGGCTCCAAAGACTAATGTCAATAGTGACGTGAGGGAGAAAAGTCTAAATTTTGGTGCTTTTTCATTTCCAAAAGAAGAAAGGACAGTGAAAAACCTATTAAATTCATTTTAAAATGTTCTAGATTGAATTTTAAAATTCGCTGCGACCCAGAAATTGTAAAAAAATTAGACTATATGTGTGCCAAGTCCCATTACTGTAAGTGCCATAGATTCGACAGGGCTTTGCGTGCAGAAAACAAACACTTTCTTCTATAATAGTAGAGAAGAGTCCTCTTGCTCTACAGCACATTTTGCACTTACATTTTCTACGATCGCGCGGTTGTCCGAATCGCAGTTTTGCATAAATCGGTTGTTCCTTAGCAATTGTCAAGCAGTGTAGGTTTTCTATCTAATCGGTTAGCAGCGTACAAGTCGTACGTAATCCCTTCGAAAGTGGGTATTCGGTTGCTTCGATAGGTCCATCTAGGAGTCTCGAAACATAGGTAATGGTAATGGTAATTTTAATTAACGTCGTACTAGAGCAACATAACGGGCTATTGACGACGGTCCGGAATCAGTCCCTTAAGGGAAAGATTCGAGGACAACACCTCGTAATTTTGAACCACGCTCGAAACATAGGATTGAAGAGTTTGAACTCTACATCTGTATATTTTGTGAACCCATTTATTTGTGGTATTATTAACCCCTTGACTGCTCAATTTGTAAACCAAAATCGCTTCAAAAATCGTGTTTTTTTTTTTTTTTTTTTTTTTGCATATTAAAAATCTATATGTATTGGAGAATTGAAATATGCATTTTTTTCTTTCTAGAAAAGACTTTTTATATAGATTTTTATCATGAGAAACTAAATTGTCAGAAGTTATTGTTAGCTATATGCACAGTAATTCCCGGATTTCCACGAAAAGGAACTGGAGGAGGAGGAGGAATATTCTTCATATCAATTTTGCACCTCTGCCTAACGCTTTGAAAGTTTATTGAATCATGATCAGATTCATCGCTATCTGAGGAGCAGTCCGAAAAATCTATATCACTATCAAAACTAAAATCACTTTCAGAATCTGATACATCAGGAATATATACTCTGTCAATCGCTGAACGTTTTCTAGCAGCCATTTCTGATTAGAAAAAGGCGCCAAACAAAGGCGCGAAGTTAGAGCGGTAAATACAAAGTACCTTCAAATGCCGCAATTTAGTGGACGACTAGCGACAACTGTAGACCAAAATCTAAATTTAACGTCTAACACTGTATGTAATTTATTTCATTGGTTAAACGGTGAAAAAGCGGATTGCGCTCCTCAATAAAGATAGAAAAACACCTGCCCGCGAAAATCGCGGGATGAGCAAATTTTGCTACATTTGAGTTGCCCGTGGAAATCGCGGGATAATCAGCCAGTGGGTTAAATATGGATTTCCAATTTCTGAAATAATACTTGTTGAAAAAACGGCTGAGAAATTGGCAGTTATTAGAGGTAAGAGGATCAGGCATTGTAAATCTACGTATTGTATATACATAATTGAATTTTGTACGTACGTTAAATATAATTGAATTTTGGAAACTCATTCCATATTCAAAATATCCACAAAAGAAAGCTGCTTGTCGTCTAATTGATATTTTTGGTACAACTGTGAATTTTTGCATTCCACAATTAAGTTCTTGAATTTGAAATACTGTTCACAGTTACCCAAACATCCACCAAATGTCAATGATTTGACCAACGGTCTTCGTTAAAGGTTAAATTTTTATTAATATGTATTATATTTTATTTTATTATTAAAATTTTGAAATAATTATTTTGTGTGTGTACTTTCTTTCTCTAAATTATTTTTCTTATATATGTACTGCACACTAAGACTTGTGTAGAATATGTAATAATATTAATTAAATTAAATTAAATTTCTTTATTTAATACTATGTAACTTTGGTGTGGCTCGCTATAATATATGAAAAATCGGAATGCGGTTCTCACTAAAAATTAAGAGGGGGGGGGGTTAAATTTTTTGTCGTTACTTGGTTTATTTTCGAATACGACCTTCAGCACTTCGCTAATAAAAATTCCCGAGAATTAATTAATTGTTTGGCCAACATCCATTGCATTAAACGCTGAACATCACTCAAAGTAGGTAGGCATTTTAATTGACGACGCACTGTTGAAACACAACGGGCTATTGGCCCGGATCAAACTCGAAAGGGAAGATCTACCTGTTGTTCTAAACAGGTAATTTTGAGCCACAGTCAGATGACGACTCAACGTCACCAAAACGGCTTTTAGGGTATTCCCGATATGATCATAAGAGCATTTGTATAGAGAAAATTTATCAAAATGAAAGAAAAATATAGATATGTGTAACAAATGTTAACGTTGATTGAATTTTGCTCTATATAATGAATTCTAAAGTTGCCAATTCCTACAAAAATCATTGGTTGAGTCTCACTTTCTTTGTAACTGTATTATGCGCATGCATATTTTGCAATGTTAAATCTGACCTACGGTAGTAGTAGACTAGTAGATTAGTAACCAGAGAGTTTCAAGTTTCAAACTCGATCCATCAACACCCGTCCCTTCTGCTGCCTCCGTACACTGGGGCAGATGCACGTTAAATCTGTCATGGCATAAAATATCTCCATGTTGGCATGGCGTAGAAGTTTGGATAGTGGCATGCTAGTTCAGGTATTGACCTCGTCATTCGACCGTAGTTCGAAATGACGGCGGCTGTCCTCGATTCATTCCCTTTGGGATTGATAACGGATTTTCGCCACTAGTCCGTTGTGGTGTTCCAGTTCAACGCTAATTAATATACCTAGTTGCAATATTAAGGCCTCAACATCTACATGCAATAGTAAAAGAAGCGATATGAAAGTTAAGAGCACTATTCAAGTTCACAGTTTAAAAATGCAACGGAAAGAACCTATTCAAGGGGTGGGTCAAAGGTTCCCTCACCTCAAACGTAGTTTTGACACTAAAACCCAATTATATATGCATGATTCCAGTTTAGTCAGTGTAAATTACAGACGCGTTTAAAAACTCATTAAACCCTTGATTTGACAATTGATTGGAATTGGGAGAATAAGCATTGACAGAAATCAATAAGACTGAGGCACTCCTGAAATTTTGTTTCTGAATACGTGCTTACCCAACGGCTTATAAAAATTATACAATATTTAAATTTTAGTCATGAACGAATAAAGTTGATTCAAAACTTGACAAACAATTGAAATGATGAGCAGTAAATAGTAGGTATGTAATTGAATTTACGTCGCACTAGACCAACACAGCGGGCAATTGAACAGTAAAAGGAAATTTGCAAAAGTTCTGTATGTAAAAACGTGTACTTCTGATAGACATGTCTACGTGCGGAACGCTTTGCTGCCAAAGATGAATCAATGCATTGATGTCTGCGTCAAGTACATATCGTACAAAAACTTATTAGTTATGCTAGTCGCTTTAAAAATAATTATGAGTCAATCATTCAAGACTGAAATTATCTTACACGCAAAAGAAAAGGGAAAGAAACTCTTCTTTATAATATAGTCGAAACTTCATGTGGGTGGTCAAGGGTTTTTGTTTCATCACCTGTGTGGGAGTAGTAGCAGGTAAGAGAAGACACTTCATTTATTAAGCTGCAAATCATTTTGACCAACTCTTTATATGCTAATTTTGTAAAAAACTTAATAGACTTTATATGAGCCATTTTTACTTTGTACTTTTCAAGAATTTAAACAGCGTTAAATTGTTTTCGTCTTGTTTTTGCTTCTACTTAAGAGTGTAATTTCTTTATAAAGAAATATTCATAATTGTATTTCAGTTCTTACAATGGATTAAAAGTATCATAATTATCATAAAAAGTATCATTTCGACTTCTTAAAAGAAAAAGACCAACCTGCGTCAGCATAACATTATATTTTTAGGAATCATTTTTCCATGTTCATCAAAAGATATCTTCCTCCAAAGATTTTTATAGGTACCTGGTGATCAAGCAAACTTTTAAAGTATGAATAAAATGACAATTATAAATAAATACCAGCTCTTGAAGGCATGAACGAAATTAACATTTTTTCGAAGGTTTATATGCCGTTAATATAGGTTTTATTGCTTGAAGTTCAGAATTATGCATAGTAGTGAACATTTGGGGATTATTTGATATAATACAGCTTTGTTTTAAAATATTCTGTATACTTCAATTTTGCTTTTAATTGCTTTGACATATTTTCTTTCGATTCGATTTTTGGTGAAAAAAGTTACCAGATCAGTTACATTACAGTATAGGACAAGCTACGTATTGTTCGGACTTGCAACAAGAACATCCAACCGGCGCATGCGCATTCCGTTTCAGAACAGAAAACATGCTCAAGCGCAAACGTGCGTACTGCAGCCTATTTTAAGTTGTGTTGTAGGACTGAAGTTTGACAGATGTACTGCTTGAATAGAAGTTGTTTTGTCTATGCACGTGTTCTGTCGACGTTATTGAAGTTCTTAGTTAAATAAAAGGCAAAAATTTGCAGCGAGTGTTAACAACCTTTTGAAATTCTTGATGAAATTGCTGTTATTACAAACCACTACCAAAAAATTGCTTTTAGAGTCTTGAACTGGTCACGTGTGTGATTAAATTGAAAATGTAACTAAGCTATATTTTACCCTTTAAGTGAACTTAGTACCCAATAGTCGGTCAAAATGTCTATTTTTTTTTGTCTCAAATTATATTTTATTAGCCACTGCGTGGCTAGCCCGACGTTGCCCGTACCAGTTACTTTTGTGGGGTTATTGGTTTGTTTCGAAAACCAAACGGGAATTCGTAGCCTATTAGATAACATAACGGCATTGTCCGTGGAGTTGGTTTGCTTCGCAAACGAAATGGGAATTCATGGTCTATGTGTCATTACACGTGAAATGAGCAAAACTCAGGAAAAACCTGTGGCCGTATGGCAATGGATTTTCATGAAATTTGGTACAGGGGCTTAGTTTACGCATAAATAACGATATCCAAAACATTTAGATTCAAAATAAAATATTTTCGAAGTCTGAGGCATTTTAAGGAGTTATAATTTTGAAGAGCAGTTGTGAGGTCGCTTAATATTGCATGTTTGAAATTCTGTTTCTTAAAAATTACTTAGCGTAGACAATCATGTTTTATAACATTGTCTATATATTTATCATATAATATATAATATCATATTTAATCTAAAAGTTAGTTGTAAAAATAGAAAATTGTCGTTTTTGACAGAATTACTAAAAACATTTCTATGGGCTTAAGAAATTTTAAGACATTGTTGAATTTCATGCCAGTTACAGTGCTAGGTATGATACTGATAGAGTTTGGAGGTTGCATTTTAATTCTTTCATCTTCAAAATAGCTAACGAAAATAACAAAATGACAATTTTCTATTTTGAATAGGCATAAGAAATCAAATGAAGGACAGTTCTGATAAAACCGACATTTCACAGGAATACAATTTAATATGATTATTACTTGTAAAACAATTTGGCGTAATTCGAGTTCAAAATCAACAATAATAAAATTAAAATCACAACATTTGCTTCCCAGTCTATGTATATTATGAGAACTTCAATGATAACAGAGAAATTAAACACCAATAATGAAACCCTAAATCAACAAAGAAATACCAAATCATTATAAACTTAAAAGCAAACTATAAAATCAGACAATATCAGTGTCAAAACATGCTTAAAATGAAATATTATGACTTTTAACTAATAACTTTTTAAATTCACTATGTAGTAAAACTTCCATATGTTAAATTTTGCATCTGCTATAATTTAAACGTGTTTTATGTGCTGCTGAATTCTTTTTAAACTCTTTACTTCTTTTGCTGGTAACTGTGCTAAATATGAAACACGAATTCGTGACCTGCAATTGGGAATAGGAATGTAGCAATGATAGTTACGCGTTTCTGTAATGGCTGCGGTAACTGATGGAACACTTCTGGATTAGCACCAGGACTTAAAGCAACTTTTTGCATAAATGCAACTACCTGCAACTTTTTAAAATTTAACTTAAAATTAATTTATTTGGTAATTGGTAATTATTAGTTAACGTCGTACTAGAGCAACAGAACGGGCTATTGACAACGGTCCTGGATCAATCCCTTATTTTCAATTAATATGAAATTACTATTTCACTTTTTGCTCTCTGAACTAACCCTTTAATCACGTGTGTCTGATCTTGCGAACGTCGAAGTATTGCGGATCAAACAAGAAGTTCATCGAAAGAAGGTGTTCGTCTTAACAGACGAAATTGAAATAAATGGCAAGAAGTAACTTTTAACACATTGGTTGGCACTCTTGATAATCCAGAGGAAACTTGCGTAATCGACTGCAGAGTTTGCGAGCCGAGAGTCGATTATCAATATGTTCGCCTTGTAGATGACGTTTTAAAATCTGAATGTTGAGCGAAAGGATTTTGCGCTTCTGCTATCCGATACAGAACATTATATGACTGCGGTTGGTGCAGTTTTCAATGTTAAAGAAATTACTCGCCAAGGATCGGCCATTCAACTTTCTTCTGTATTTAAGAATGTATTATAATACTGTTATACACGACTAAAATTGTCAATATATTTTGAAATTTTTCATTTTA
The DNA here is from genome assembly GCA_947359465.1 of Metellina segmentata. NCBI lineage: Eukaryota > Metazoa > Arthropoda > Arachnida > Araneae > Tetragnathidae > Metellina > Metellina segmentata. The sequence continues at coordinate 2,953,111 of OX375878.1, forward strand.
TACGAATAATTTATTTTAGAATTTAGTGTTTAAAAAATAAATGCAACTTTATTTCCATAAATGCAACTTTAGGGAATGATAAATGCAACTTTTCCCATTTTTACTGCAACAAAAAAGTTGCCCTAGTTATGTCAAGAACCGATAAAGTTTAAGGGTTGAAATTTGGAATACATCTTTTTCAAACATTATGCTTTAATTTTGATTCAGCAAATTTGAAACAAATATTATTTTTAAATATAACTTTAAAAAAAAAGAACTTTAAAATTTTTAGAAGAAAAATAAAAAATATTTGAATTAAAAATTCAAATATTTTTTATTTTTTACTGCATTAATATTTTTAAATTTGCTGAATCAGAATTAAGATGTATAAATTTGTGGATAATTTACTGCAAGAATTTTGAAAATTGACCAAGAATACTTTGAGTTTTAGCAAATTGAAATACTCCCTCTTTTTTCAAAAAATTTTAATTTTAAATTTAAAAAAAAATTATTCTTTTTGACGTTTCAAATATCATGCCGTGGTTAAAATACTAAGGCTATTTTACCAACGCTTCGAATCACTTTAAATTTCTTTGATGGTGAAATGTCTCTTTCTCTGAACAACTATCAGAGTTATAAAACTAAGAGTATAATCTAAGCAAATAAGAACGAAATACGTTGAATATTTTCGCACATTTCAAGTTATTTATCTGTTTTGGGTTATTCTAAAGCAAAACCAGTGATTTCCATTGGTGTCTGAATGTATGTGCCTTGTCTAAGTCCAAACGACAAGGTATATTTTAAATAAAACATGCAGCGAATACTTACATTCATTTAGTGACTGAGCTTCATTGAGTCAGTCAGTCTGTCTCCATTCTATGCCTATTTGGACAAGTATCCCAGGTAATTTGTTCACTTTAATATTATTAAATGTTTTAAATATTTTATACTCCCCGAAGGGAAAGATTCTAAAACAAGTTGCTCCAGTACGACGTTAATTAAGATACCAACCTATTAATCCTGGGATATTGATTCTCGACCATTGAGAATAACCTGTTCTATTGTTCCAGTGCGAATTTAATTAATTACCATTGCCGAGAATTATTTCCATAACGTTCCATTTGTCCAATAACATCATTTACCAACAAGCAATTAACATAAAAATGGCTCGCTACAACACTTCGAGAACAGTCGTGCGTTTGGCGTCTGTTATATAATTTGAAAAAAAAAAAAGTGTAAATCTCACGATCTATTAAAAAATTTCGAATGGTTATGAAAGAAGAATTGTATTCTCCTGTAAGGAATAAAAAAACATTTGAAAATGAATATCCCGGCAAAATAACAGGAAAGCTAAATTGAATTTGAAAACAAAAACTTATAAGGAAATTACAAGAATCCCAATCAGGTGCGCTTTAAAAAATTTAATTGGGACGCAAATTGTGCAGACAACGTTGTCGTGAGAAAAGGATATCTTATTTTTTTTTTCAATCTAGCCATCTTTCGCGAGTGCATGCCTGTAAAGAAATAACTCATGATCAATCATTATACACGGTTTGAAAAAATTATCCTTGAGAAAATAACAAACGATTTAAAAGCATTTATAATATAAAAAGAGAGCTGGCATCACAACTGGTTCTCTTTCGTGAGTGTCCGAAAAGGCACAGAAGAATATCAGAGTAGGCTTAATATGCAAATGACGTGTATCGCTCGAAATTCGACACGCAGAAAATGTAGACATCAGAAAAACACGTAGGTGAAAAAAGAGATGTTATTTAAAGAAAAGAGACTGGATAACATACCAAACAGTGGGTGTGGCGTACTGTGTTCCGAAAACAGTAGCTCATCAAGATGCTGGCTCATCATGAATCTTGTAACGACGCCATTTGCAATCAAGTCTGTCGTGACTTATTAGCAGGCGGGCTTAACATTTTTTTTTATCGGCTAACCGTAACGGCTGAGCTGGAGCGTGATCGTGAGACACGTTCTCGGAGGGGCGGGTAGAAATTTGTCCATCACGATGCGACATCGCGATGTGTTGTTTGATGATGAATGTGCAGTGGTGAGGTCAGTGTTTTTTGCTGCCTTCCCGAAATCTTTGATGAGCGACGACATTGCCTCGACTGTATTAACCTCAGGAATAATTGTGAGTACCCCGCTTAATGCGTTTCTTGAGAAGGAAACGTTTCCTGGTGAGGTATTTGGGGAACATTCGTCCCCTGACCTGTGTGGTAATGTCGTGGTCTTGCTTCAGCTGAATGTAAACGAACTGAACAGCTTTGGAATAGGCGAAATGCTTAAGAGTGGCGGAAAATATAACAAGCAAATTCGGTAGACCCTTGATTATCTGAGGGTAATGTAGTGGGTTCAATCGCTGCGCTAGCAACCTGCGAATTGCAGGCGGCGTATGTTGGATCCCAGGTGCAGAATTATATTCAGTGTTCTGCAACACGACTCCAATGTTCTACAGGCATTTTGTCCGAATTTTAAAAACTGTAGTCAAATCAAAAACAGACGCAAAATACAATTATCGGCTAAATATGTATTATATATTTATAATAAAAAGCATCAAAATTAATTCACTTACTTTAATTAAAACCAAGGCATACTTTCAGAATTTGAAATTCTATCTATAACTTTTGAAGTTAAATATTGTGTCATTGACATAGAAGGTGTGTTATTTATAAAGTGTTTGTGGCAATTTGAGGCGGTGTAGGGAGGTTGTTCCGGAGCTAGAGAAGAAAAAAAGATGTGGCCAGAAACGCGCTTTGCACTGAAGAACATCGAAACTAATGATTGGAAGAAAAAGAATCGGCCAAAATCTTGATGAAATTAAGGAAAAATTGTTCTGGTAGAGACTTTGCTCTCTGCGTCTTACGTCGCAGTTTTAAGCACTTACTGCTCCCAAGGATTGGATTCCCCCGTGGGTACATTTCTCTCCTTCAGTGTCAGTAAAACGTTCCTTGTGTGTGTATGTCATTTACTTGACGTTGTCTGTCTTGTGTTCGGCGCAACTTGGCTACATATGGCCCTCGTATCCGAAAACCAAAAAACAAACTGACCACAAACTCGCATAACACGCACGCAGTAAAATAAAACATCCCAGACGAAACACATAACAAAATTATCGTACACTACATATTGCTACAACTGATACTGGTATTCAGTACACAATTATCGTCTGCGTAGTTTATGTATTTCTACTTTTGTTGCTATTTTTTTTTGACTCAATTCGCTTTTGTAAAATTTAAAACTAAAAGATTGGTTTCAAAATCGGCTTGAATAACACGGACAATCAGTTAATCGAAGCTGGGATTATCAAGTCCTACTGTATGTCTAAGTTTCAAAAGTATAACTAAGAACTAATACAAAATAATTTCTGACAATTTCTTTTTGCATTTCCCGCGTGGTCCCTTAGATCCCTTCAGAGTATTTGCGTTCCCGTTCTTGTTGAATGAAATAGTCTACGTTTGAGTAGGGAATTTCGGCAGAGCCTAAAATGGCAAAAAACTTTACTAAGAAATGACCTGTGCATCTTACACAAAAAGAAATTCATGATAGTGTTGATAATGGGTCGGATATAGAGTACTGGGACAGTGAAATTTGGGATAATAGTATTGAAAGCGAACACGAAACGGATTCGGAAATTTATGAAGATGAAGATGAAAACATTTCAAGTGCGTCTTCACAAGAAGAATATTACTACGGAAAAAATAACTTCAATGCCCGGGGAGGAACCTAATCGTAACCGTTAGAACACCAAAACATGACATAGTTTTACAGTTTCCAGGGTTGAAACGTCCTGAAAATTAGATCCGAAAGCTGAACCTGAAGAGACATGGAATCTATTTAACTTTTTTATAATATAAAATGTATTTCATGTTACGAATTGAATTATCTAAATTTAAAATGTATAAATAATAATTGACTAAAGAATCTTTCATTACTATATTATACTAATCAACTTTCTATGCACTCTAGTGAGCGAGGTAGTTACGAGACGGTTTGCGACACAGCAGTTAAGGTTACGTTAAATGAGTATTGTTTTTAGGTACTTCAACTGTTTGCAAATTGCTGACGTGTTCAGGCGTATATTTTAGCTTTGTGATTTACGAAACTGCGATTTTGTCCGACTTAATTGGCTTCGGCATATGTTCAGCAAAATTTCGGAAAGGTTTCGACCTCGATAGGCTTTCCCTTCTTTAATGAGTTTTCTTAATATTAAAATGTAAAGGACAAAAATAATCATTCATCAGTATGTTTAATAACAACGGACAGAAAACTTACGAACGAACCAACAACGAACCAATAAGTATATAATTAATAACATCAGAAAAAATTAATTGCTGGAGTGTTTTTTTAAAGTTGATTGCTCGTGTTTTTTGGCTTATTATGTGAAAGTGCGGACTCAGTTTACCATTCAGGAACAACACTGACAGAAATGGATATATTTGGATGTAATATGTAACTTTTTTGCAGTACATTGTTCATAATTTAATACTTAGTGGTGAACAATTTTATAATTTTTAGCATAGTCTAAAATGTATCACTGAATCTGCAAATTAATTTTCATTTAAATTATCAAACACGCTTCTTGAAAGTCGAGAACAAGTTCGATTTTCATACCATATCATTTTTTATAAGATGACGGGAAGGTTTGTTGGGGTTTGCACGTGGGCGGTCAATATCTCAGGAACGACCCCAAAAGAACGCCCGTAGTTACCCATGAAAAAAGACATCTTCGAAGGGTTAAGCATCACCAGTGTTGTAAAATCGTCAAGCAATTTGTATCGCTAATGGCACACTTGCTAGACGTAAAATCAGCATGGGGAAACGAATAGCAAAAAAAAAACTTGTAAGACCAGAAAAAAAGAAAATCACTTGCCAAGAGATGACATCAACGACTCATTTAGCCAACAGAGAAAATGCGCTCGTAAAAACGTTTTTCTTCCAATCTATCACACCTCGGGTCGTTCGACCCCGAAATCGCTTGACCGGTGGTGATTTGTGGAGAGCAGTCGCTTTCGAATGCAAGGAATGTACCCTGGGACAATGCACAAGTACCTTGTCTCAGGTGACAAAAGGCTTCTTTCATGAAAGCAGTCGAGAACAAATGCAGGGGTCAAAGTTTAGAACCAATACGTTTGGAAGAAGCTCATAGAAATTCATCCGGCAGGTTTACATTCGTGTTATATTCTTTTTATAAATTTACTTACGTGTTTTTTCCTGGAGATGGTTCCTCTCTTTTAAAGCGCAATATATTTGAGTGTTCATCTACGTGAATTATAAACCGTGGAAGTGCAAAGTTTGGTGATAAATTCTACGTTCCCCGCGAATTAGTATTTTCGAACGGTTTCGAAGATGTTCGTTTCGTGGCATGTAACATTTATCTGAGAGGGGATTTATCTGTGTTATTACAAAGTAACACTTGTTTGTCATTTTTATTCCTCTATTACCTTCCTTAGCTTAGTTTATTAAGCGTTTCCCAGTGGAAAGACTGTGTTGCATCAAAATCATTTCGAAGTTCATTTAAAAATAAACGATTAACTGAAACCTCAAAGAATGCTTATTAATACAAAAATATTAAAGTCCTTTTTAATCTTCAGTTATGTTCCTTAGCGCAAGTCTTTAAGCCAGTAACTTCAGTGAGCCAGTTGTATTTCTTCGGAATTACTTAAATGTTTACTTTAACCCTCCAAGTAGTTATGTTGCCTTCAATATACTCGACCGATTTTTTACAATCAATATCTGGTCAGTTTTGCTCTTATGGCGAGATATCTCGTCCATCAAAATCTGGTCAGTATTGCTAATGACTAGATATCGAAGAGGATTGGATTGGATATGGTTTTCTGGTATTGAGTCCTATTGGGACATATTATGCCAAACTCAAGATAAAAAATCAAATATATAATATAATAATAAAGTGAAATGAGTCAAAACATAATGAATGAATACTACATAAAATTATATGTGATGGATAAAACCAATGTCATGTAAAAAGCTAAAAATATTTGGATGAGGATTCTCTCCAATCATGTCTTCTAAAGTCAAGTTATAAGAATTAAAATGTATAAGTCGTTGTCTATTAAAATGAGAACATTCAATTAAAATGTGTTTTACTGTTAGTGGGCAAATGCAGTAATTACAAATGGATGATCTTCTCCGACTAGATATCGAAGAGAAAATAACCAGGAGGGTTGAAACAAATCAAGATCTTATCAGTTTTGCTCAGATGACGAGATACCTCCTCCATCAAGATATGATCAGTTTTGATCTGATGACGAGGTATCTGGTCCATCAAGTTATGGTCAGTTTTGTTCTGATGACGAGATATATCGTCCATCAAGATCTGGTAAGTTTTGCTAATGAAGAGATATAGAAGAGAAAATCTCCAGGAGGGTTAAAACAGATCAAGATCTGGTCAGTTTTGATCTGATGACGACATATCTCATCCATCAAGATCTGGTCTGTATTGCTAATGACTAGATATCGAAGAGAAAATCCTCATAAGAGTTTAAACAGATCAAGATCTGGTCTATATTGCTAATGACAAGATATTTCGATGAAAAAATCATTAGGAGGGTTAAACAGTACAAAATCTGGTCAGTTTTGTTCTTATGACGCGATATCTCGTCCTCCAAGATCTGGTCAGGTTTGCAAATGACAAGATATCTCGACGAGAAAATCAACAGGAGTAATAACAGTACAAGATCTAGTCAGATTTGCTCTGATGACGAGATCCTTCTATTCCATTAAGTCGCCCTTTAAGATCTGGTGAATTTTTCTAATGACAAGATATCTCAGCGAGAAAAAACCACCAGGAGGATTAAAACAGTATGAAATCATAATGATTGTGCTGCAGCTGTGTTGTACAAAAATAACTTTCCAGTTCATATTAATATAAACGTAATTTAAATTTTTTTAAAGAATGTCGTTTTACTATTAAGGTAAAATTGTCATTATTTACACCACTGTTAAACTCCTAAATCATAGATTCTGACAGCATGGTTCCCAATCTCTAGGGCTGTGTTCCAGAATCCCTTCACGTTTTTTTTTAAGGGAATGAAGTTATAAAAACACTTTTGTTATTGCAAAGAAGCAATTGCTTTATTATTAGGACAACTTTTTGCAACAAATGCAATTTTTTTTTTCACACGCTCTACGCTGCATGTGAAGTACTAAAACCAAAATTACTCCTACATGGGGTGTATCATAAATGAGTTATAACCGCAACATAAATGCAACTTTTTGCACAAATGCAACGACCTGCAAATTTTTTAAATTTAGCTTAAAATGAATTAATATGAAATTACTATTTCATTTTTTTCCCTCTCAATCAACCCTTCCATCACGTGTGTCTGATCTTGCGAACGCCGAAGTATTGCGGATCAAACAAGAAGTTGATGGATAGAATGTGTTCGTCCTAACAGACGAATGTGAAATAAATCGCACCTTAACACATTGGTTGGCTGATAAAACTGAGGAAACTTGTGTAATCAACTGCAGATTTTGTGAGGCGAGTGTCGATCATCAATATGTTGTTCGCCTTGTAAATAACGTTTTAAAATCTCTGAATGTTGAGCGAAAGGATTTTGAGCTTCTGCTATCCGATACAGCACATTATATGACTGCAGCTGGCGCAGTTTTTCAAAGTTAAAGAAATTACTGGCCAAGGATCGGCCATTAAACGTTCTTCTGTATTTAATGATGTATTATAATACTGTTGTACACGACTAAAAATGTCAATATGTATTGAATTTTTTCATTTTTTACGAATAATTTACATTAGATTTTAATGTATCAAAAATAAATGCCACTTTATTTCCATAAGTGCAACTTTAGGGAATGATAAATGCAACTTTTCCCATTTTTACTGCAACAAAAAAGTTGCCCAATTTACTATATTTTACTCCTTTATTACACTCTCTAGTATATTTCATTAAGTTAGATTTTCTCAGATTTGATTTCATTTGATTTATCGTTCAATGATCTGTTTCCCAGAGTATTACCAAAGTACTTATCAGTTTGTATTGTGCATCAAAATCATTTCACAGTTCCTTGTAAAACAAAACGTTACCCAAATTTTTAAAGTATGTGTTACATGCTTTACACTACAAAGGTACAATTATCATTTGTACTTCATTGTTGTTCCATTTCCACAGATTCTTAAGCCAGTGTTCCCAGTCTTAAATCTTAGTGCTCCAGATGTGTTCCAAAATAAATTCCCACTTCATTTAAAAAGAAAGAAGGTATTAAAATGTGCGTTACTTGCGTAGTAGCAAAGAGACAGTTGCCCTTTTTATTCATGTAATATATTCCTTGGTTTAGTACACACGCCATAGTTTGTCAGATTTTATTTTATTTCATTTGTCGCTCTATGGCCCGTTACCCAGAGAATGACTTGAGAGTAGTTCCATTTGCATTCTGCATTATAATCATTCCACAGTTCATTTTCGTATTTTAAGTTATCACAAAATCAAAATAACTGTATTGCCTTTTACTTCAATGTTTATTTAACCCCTTTAACGTATACTAGCTCCTGAAACTTTTGTTACATCTGTCATGACTGTTTTCTAACTGTACAATATCCAGAGACTTCCATAGTTATTTTCGAAATAAATATATTGCCTAAATAAAATATTTTTCAAATGTTTTTTCTACTATACAACCCTTGCCAATTTGTTTGACATTTTTAATCATTTATTATGTTCCTCAGCATATTAATTCAAGCCAGTGTTTCCTAGATTGTGGAACCATACATATTTGTGATATTTGGTTCCCTAGATATGGATTGTACATCGTTACTTTCAATTTTAGTAAATATTTTATTTTATGAAAAGTTATCTGTTTACAGATTTGGATTTCTCGACTTGTATATTGATTCATTCGATACTCTATGATTATGTAATAAACAAATTCAATTACAATGTATTTGTAATATACTGCACCTTTTAAAAAATTCAATAAGTAATGGTGAAATTCTTGGTATTTAGAAGTAATAGTTTTACACAGTGGCATAGCTGAAGCCGAGAGGGCTGGTTTCTGATATTTTTTAAATGTTTCTTCGCATAAAATATTGTAAATCCTTAATATACTTTTCTCTTTCTGTGTACCCATCTATTATATAATAGTTAAAATACTTATTTTATTCTAAGACATTTTTATTTCATAACGACCTTTAAATCTATTCCGAAACATGAAATATATAATTTTGTTTGCTCGCTATCTCCCTTAACGTCCTCTCACCATATTCACATATCTACGTTTCACCCTGTAACAGTGATACGAAATCAACGAGGGAATTTCGAGAAATAATGTTTTTAATGTTTGCTTTATGATGTTTTATGCAATTTATTTTATAAGCATTTGCGGAACAGCCATTTACATAAGTTCGTGTACACTAATCAACCGAAATGTGTCACTTTTTATGCATGTTCAGTTTTCATTTTTAGTTTACAGTCTCGTAAAACCGAAAATATCGTCAAAAGACCTTTTACGATTACGTCATAGTTTTGCAAAAAGAAAAACAAATTCTTTTTTAACTATGATCCCCATCTATATAAATAAGAATGGAGTGTTTGTTTGTACATTCAATATTTTCGACCCATTTCAAGTTTTCTATCCGTTTTGGACCCTTCTGATGCCGAATCCGCCTTTTTCTCGTTTGGTGTCTGTCTGTCTGTCTGTATGTTGTGCCCTATACACGTCCACGCGGTTTAAGATATTTTCATGGAAATTTGCCTACAGTGAGTACTTATCTTCATTTAGTGAGTGGCATTGGTTGCGAAAGTCTGTCTGTCCGTTTTTCTGTTCTATGCTCGATTTTGTGTTTGTGTGTTTGTGTAGACATCACATGAATTGTATTCCAGATATTTAATTACAATGTGTTTTATTTTATACATTATTTATTAGTTTAGTGAATGCAATATCAAACATTTTTATATTGTTATATTTAGAAGAGTTTCATGCTAAAACACCTGAGTAAGTATACTTAAATCAGTCACAATTTGATAGTTTTCGAAAAATTGGAATGTAGTTTGAGTATTACGATTACTTTTATTTGCTTTACCAGTAATGCTGAAAACCAATTATTTTTCAAAAAAAAATTTTATGGTGAAATTTTAGCTCTGATACTTCATTTATTTCGAGTCTTATTTTTATTCTTTGCGCAATGAAAACGATTTCCGAATATTTAGGACAGACGATATTTTTCAACGAAACGAGAATGAACAAGATCGCGCGAGCAGTGATATTTTTTCTGGTTCTTTCGCTCTGAATTAATTTCACATTTCTAAATTTTGTACACTTTTAGTTGTAAGTTGTGGAAACTGTGCGAGATCAAGAGATAAAATTGAATCACAAATTAATATATTTAGAACAATTTTTTGCGACATCTTTTATTTTGTTTTATTTCGCTGTTTCCTGTTTTAAATATTTATTATTTTAATAAATGTGTTTTCCTTCTTATCACACGCAACAGCACCACAAAGTATTAGACTTAAAAATGTTAGGTAGGTCAGTATAAATTTTCTGTAAATTTTAAGTGTAGTTATGCCATTATTGAAAGAATAATGCCGTTATTTAAAGAATAATGCCGTTATTGAAAGAATAATAATGTTTCAAAATCCAAACTAGAACTTTTTCCAACATTAAAAAATTCGTTGTAATAATGACAGGAGAAGATTGCAAAATTTCACAATGTCGCATACCGGAGGCAAGAGTGCCTAAAGTAAAAAAATATTGTTTAGTTGACTATGAGTGCGAAAGCACTCGCCGTAAATAGTAATTTTAATTAATTGAGTTGAACATGAAAAGAACTTAAGAAAGAGAATTCCAAATCTTCCTATAAATCGTCTTTTTTGTAGTAACCTTAGTATCACCTTTCGTCATTTTGTAGCTTTGTCATACAGCAATTGTGCGATGTATGTGAAATGTATTACATAAATGGATATGCATATGTAGGATTTGTGTCCAAAGTAATTTGTAGAAAATATAAAAATGGCGAAAGGTGTTAAAATAAATTTTTATTCTACAAAAAACGTAAGTCATTATATATTTTGATTATCTCTTCAATCTAGAAATAACCAATTCAAAACGAGTAAGGTCGGGTATTTTGCTAGTCTTGAATAAAATCCTAATTTTGCATATACAAAATACTAAATGGTTGGGCAAACATGAACGGTTCACGCGAGAACAAAGTGTTTTGTAAAAGAAGGTTCTAAGGACTCTATTGGGAATATGTAAGCAACGAGGTCAACCCAGAACACTCTCAGACAGTGAAGGTCATAGGTCAAGAGAGGTTCCAGAAATCGCAAGGACATTAACTAACCTGTGCATAATATCCACCCATGCAGTTTCTTCAATAACTGAATAATGAATTAATAAGTTCCGCTTTCTGCTGAGAAGGGCCATTTCAAAGGATTCTTAATACATCAAGGCGTTTATTGTTTTTGTTTGCTTGAAATAATGTTTTTCATCCATTGCCCAGTCTTTTAGTTTGCAATTATATTCTATATATTTTCTTCCACTTATTCATGACTAAGGTTAGAATTTTTAAGAGAAAGTGCTACAAAATGCCACATAAAAATATTTGTGATTAAAAAAATAAAGAAAATACCATGTGAAACAAAAATATTCAATAAATTCATCCATTTTTAACATGTTTGCTAAGATTATTTCAAAAAGAGGGGAACCGAAGAAGAATAATCCAAAAGTTTTAATTTATTCTGTTGACTATTGTGTTCCATCGACTGATATTTTTTATTTTACTAATATAACTATGTTTATAAAGCAGGGTTGGTCATACTTTTGCTAACAGAATAATGCTTTTCGCCCAATGATGCGATTAAATAGGGGTTGTGGAGATTTCAATAACTACTGGTTTCTCATTACTAACTGTATGTTCATTTATTAGACCAATAACTCTTGTTTAGATACGACCTCAATCTTTAAATTCAATCCCACGTTCGCATACATATACCAACTACAAGAGAGAACCCCTGTTATTGACGGATATGATTTATTTCCTTACAACATTTTACTGTTTCCTATTCAAAAAAAATTATTGCATAAAGAATTATTTTAAAATTGATTTTTTTTAAAGCACAGAAGGCCCTATCCTCCGGTGAATTTCATGAAGGTGACTTATCCGTCGCTGTTTTCATTTTACGTGATGGTAATCATTTTCGTACAGTGGAACTTTGATTATATCCGAGATAAAGTGGACAGAAAACACTTCTAATAATAACCAGAAACTTCCATAATACGGACATTGTGTACAAGCCTAAACGAAATGCAGATAAAAAAATACTCCACTCACCTCACTTCTAAATGGCAACGAGTAAAACTAAATTCAACATTCAGTGTACATAAAGAAAACACAGAGCCAAATTATAAAAATCTTAAACTTAAAGTTACGATATACACTGCACTACAATAATGAACCGGACCTCAGAGGATTTGCATAAAATCCGACTACTTGTTTGGGGGTGTTTTTCGTGGTACGACCTGAGACATTGCATGTTGTTCCTGGTCAATTGAACGCCGACGTTACTTCCATGACGACAACGCTCCGTGTCATGTTGCAGCCTCTGTCAAGCAGTGGTATCGAGACATGGATGTAAAACTCTTCCCTGGCTTGCTCAGAGTCCCACCTAAACAGTTTGAGTCGAGTTAGAGCGACGCTTACGGACCAGGGAACCACGTCCGAAATCTACAGATGAGCTGGTGACATTCTTGCAGCGGGAATGGACACAAATACCGATAGCTGTGTATCAAACTCTTGTTAAAAGTATGCCCAGAAAGGTTTCTAGTGTCATTGCAGCACGTGGAGGACCATCCTCCTATTTAAGCATGTATTCTTTCCCTTATACCATCACATCTTGCTGCCAGGTCCATTATTGTAGAATGTAGGGTAGTGTAGATAATAACTGTAAAACCATGTAGAACATGTCTTCTTCATAATGTATCTAAGTTTTTTACATGGCATTCTTATACCTTCAATAGCCAAGGGCAACGCCGTGTTGTAAGGAAGTAATCTGGTGTAAAATTTTCTGCAGATTTCAAATCCGTTAAAATTTTTATTCTACTTTTAACGATCGCAGAGATTGTAAAAAGCACTAATGAACGCCAGTAATAACTTAAGTAATATCTTTTGCTTCAGAGGAATCCGTTTCGCAGGAAATCAAAATGAATGAATCTCGAAACAAACCAAGGTCATTCGAGTGTGATCTCTCCCATTCTAGAGACGGGAGATGAAATAATTCTGGCATGGTTCCAAAAGACGTCAGGGTGACGTGAGGGCGAAAAGTCTAAATTTTGATATTTCTTCATTCCTCGGAAGAAGGAAGAATGGAGAAAAATACTAAAAAATTGATTTAAAAATGTTCTAGATAGAATTTTAGAATTCGCCTCGACGTTAAAATTGCAAAAAATTCGGACTACCTGTGTGCCAAATCTGATTGCTGTAAGTGGCATAGATTCGTCAGGACTCTCTGAGTCCAAGAAAACAAACAAACAAACACTTCCTTTAATAATTTTTGAGATTCCTAGGGGAAATTACCAAATTTCGAGCGAACTATCCTAACCTGCATTTTAATTTGTACCTTTCTTTCAATGGATTAATTAAAATATGACAACTTTTCTTTTAAAAGCAAGCAATAATCGTCAGTCGAGTACTGCATAGCACAAAGGCTCTTATCGGACAAATAAAATTTTTTCCGTTTAGTCTTCACTGGGTAAGATAAGGTAATTATAATTAACGTCGTACTAGAGCAACACAACGGGCTATAGACGACATTCCGGGATGAATTCCCCAAGGGAAAGATCCGAGGACGACATCAAGTCTCTTTTGAACCACGGTCAGAGGACGAGGTAACATCTGAGCTGGCACCCCACTCTCCAAACTTCCACACCAATCCAACTTGAGAACTTTAAGGCCACGACATATTTAAGGTGTACCAGCCTCCTCTACACCATACGCTTACAAACATCTACGTATTGACCCGAACCAGAAACCTTCCGATCTTGAGGCTAACACCCCGACCAATAGACTGGCTGGTAGGCTGCACTGGGAAATGGCGACTACTACTGATACTGAAAAATTCATAAAACAAAGAAACTCGGTATCAAAGTGATAATACAGTTTAGGCATTTATTTTAGAGACGACCACGAAACAAGTCCTTCAGGCTGGAACACATTCACGGTCAAATGAAACATAAGAACGTTAACAACAAGTGATCGAGCTCTGTCGTAAGCAAATGCAATCTGGTTTTTGATTACGACACGCCGACAAATTGCTTTCTTCCTTCCTTGACGTAATAAAAACCTCGAGAAAAGCAACATTTATAAACAAAACCCCGGCGCGTTTTCGTGGATGACCATCTGTCACGTTCAGCATCCGATTTGTCCCGTTCTCGGGTGCTTCCACCTCCGTTTCGGTCGGCATCCAGTGACAGTCGCAGCGAAGTCCACGAGTGAACGACACCCAAAGAAAATACCCTTCCTCGAAGCCTCGTTCGGCTACAATATCTTCTCAGATGGCAAATCTCCTGACCCCTGAACTCGAGAGGAGGCGGCAGGAAATGAACGTTGTGTGTGTTGCCTGTCAGCTAGTTCTTCCTTCCAGTGACAGAAGAAGTTGGACGAAATAAACACCAGGAAGAAACACAGAATGCCCTTTTGTTTCTTATTTACATAATCGAATGCATTCCGCAGTTCGAAGGTCGTTATCAAGTGCGTTATGAGGGCACAAACTCGTTGCTCGCCATTTTCGACGCGCTAATTCGGATGGAATGTTTGCTTTGGATTTGTGATGACTATCTTTTATTGCTGTCTTTTTTCGCTGCCAAAGGACATTTGTGTTTTGAGTCGGATATGAAATTTCTTTCATTGGTTCTTGTTCGCCATTTAGCGAATCTTTTGCGACGAAAATAAGAACATCTCAGTCCCAGTTTGGGATGCGACATCGACAACAAAACATCAATGTTCAGTATTAAAACCTCGATGTTGATTATGCATCGCTCCAAAACCATCGATGTTCAATATTAAAACCTCGATGTTGATAATACATCGCCCCAAACCATCGATGTTTTTAAACATCAATGTATTTAAACTTTTTTTTCTCATTTTTTAAAACTGGTTTAGTAACAATAATGTTCGCCAGGGGGGGGATATTTAATTTGTCCATTGCCGTGTTTATTAATTTATAATTAGGATTTTTTTATGTAACCAAAGACAAAAAAAATTAATAAGAACAATTTGAAAATCTTTTATTTTCAAATTAAATAATACAAAAGAAAATAATATTTACAACAATTTGAAATAGGTACTACTATAAGTATAACAATATACTAACTACTATAAGTAGGAACATAACAATAATTATTGCTAGTTATTATTAATTATTTATAAACTTATGGGGAAAACATAACAAACCTATATTTTATTTACTGTAAATAAAAATATATTGAGGCCTATAGTTATTATATGCCCCTATATTTGTAATTTACAGTTTGTAAAAAAAAAAAAATTGTCTACTTTCTCCCCCTTAAGCCCCGACTTCTTTTTTCATTAACTATCTCACCAGTTAGGGAAAAAACTCTTTCTGATGGGACGGATGTCGCCATCAAATTTACTTAGTCACTATAACCACTGACAAATATTTAGTTGCACGGATATTTTTTTAAATTTTCACTATGATACTTTTTTCATTAAAAAAAATAATAAACATCGAAAATGTAAAAACATTGATGGAAAAGAAACATTGGCTCCAATAAATCGATGCTAAATAAATCGATAGTTTTACAAAACGTCGATGTCGCATACCAAGTCCCAGTGACGATCTGGCACTGATCAGGGAAAAGGTAGACATCTACTGGCCTTTGTAGGAGTAGACTGAAACTTTTAATTGAACGATTGGTGATTATAGCTACATTAATTCAAGGAAATGACTCTTATGCAATTGTCATCTTGTGAAAAAGGTATCATTTGTTTTCGCAAAATATATTCAATGCCACAGCAAAAACCGTTATAAAATTAATCCAACTAATATTATAAAACTAGATAAATTTGTGATAGGAGAATTATTTATTAGAAACAGATCGTTAATAGTACTTCCATACTAGAAAGTGTGGCGTATCTACATTTCTATACGAATATGATAGTGATTTCCTCTATAAGTGACATTTTTCCTGGATCGACGCCTTTAGACTTCCTACCGTCGTGTCACATCTCCAAGTGATCACAGCGCTTCCATACACGATCTTCCAATCACGATCACCAGCCTTGCTTTCAATTACAACAGAAAACTAATTCCAGAGTCGTTTGATGATATACGGTTTGCTTTTATTTTTTATCTATAGCAGTTTACAGATTTTCTAATTAAATTTTTTTTAATTGTTGCATACTATAACTTACATAATACTTGTCTTCCGCCATTCTTTTCTCTATTGAAAATTTCACCAGCTTCCCCAAAGCATCAGCCAAGTGTGAATTTCCCGGTAAGCCGCCTTAGGCTTCCTTCATTAAGACGGATCTATCTCAAAGTTGAAAATGCTTGTTACAAATATTTTACGGTTTTCCTTGCACCATAGGAATATTTTTTTCCTTTCCATTTTCAAACTTGAACAGCTCCATTATAAACCAAATAAAGATTTTTAAACTTTATAATTAGACATAGGTAGGTAAGTACTTAAATAAAGTCGCAAATGAGCAAAAGAACTGGCTATTGGCGACGGTCCGGGATCAGTCCCCAAGGGAAAGATTCCAGGGCAACACAACGTAATTTTTGAACCAAGTTCAGGTGACGAGGCAACACCTTAGATGGCACCCCACTTTCCAAACTTCCACATCAACCCAACTTGAGGACTTTCGGCCACGACCTATTTAAGGTGCACCAGCCGCTTCTACACCATACGCTTACAAACATCCATGCACTGATCCGGATTCGAACCAGGAACCTTCCGATCTGGAGGCTAACACTTTAAAACTTTTTTTAGGGGGATAACATTCACCGTACACAGATCTATACCATGCCGCTGGTGTAAACGAAATTGTAGTGGTAACAACTGTCTACCTGCCGCAGCGTAAAGGTTAACTAACGTCACTTTGTAGCAACGCAACCGAAAATTGGTGACGGTCCGGGTTCAACCCTCGAAGGGAAAGATCCGAGAATACCATGTAATCCTGAAGCACGGTCTAGTGACAAGACAGTACCTGATCCGGCACCCCACTCTACAAGCTTCTACACCATGCCAAGGTGAAGACATTTGCGGCCACGACAGATTTTAAGTCACCTCCCCCCCCCCCTGGTGACGTTCTTTGGTTGGATTTGAACTCGCAACTCTCCGGTTACAAGGCCCTTTACTCTTCCAATCGGGGTGCCACGGCCGATCACAGGCTTGTTTATCAGAGCACATATGCGCGAAGGAAGATGTCTTTACTGCCATGCAAACTTTCCCATCCAATTCCATGACGAAGACCTTGCAAAGACTTAGGACGAAAAGAGAGAAGGATTATTGGCCCACGTGATCTTCCCTTTTCGCAACACATATTTCACAGGAATCTCCTCAAGCTGTCATATTTCATTTTCGCATCCCTCTGTCTCTTACCATCCATCTCATAGTGACTCTGCCAGAGTCAGAGAGCGGACAAAGTACTGAAAGGATTTCCACTGACCCCATCCCAAATTGGATAGCTAGATTAATCTGACCCCTATCACACAGCGCGTGCGACGGGGTTCTTCATTAAGTCCAGGCAATAATTAAGATATTTCAACCCCCGCACGCGAGACCGGGCAACTTTTTGTTGCCACCAAGGAGCCGAGGCGTAACTTCACTGAGAGGGTCAGGGCTTTCCAATCAGGCAAATGAACTGACCCCCCTGACATCCAGGCAGAGGATATTAATGAGAAAAGAAACCCGCGCATCTCACATCACGGGGGTGATTAATTAGCACCATTATCATTATCGGCGCAATAAGGTGCTTAGACCATCATACCCCATCCATCACGTCAAGCTCCCTAACACATCTGCCAACAGTGGGTAGGATCGGGGTTAGGATGGGTACAAGTGGTAACAATCTTCCAACCGCAAAAACAAAGTCATGAATAGTACACGCCGCCTTATGAGGTGCCTCTAAATTTCCAATCGAATCAAATGCCATCAACAGCAGGACTATAAGAAGGGTTGAATCGTTAACCTTAATCTGCCTTGTAATGTGAAATTAGAATTGAATCGTGTTTTGGACGAAGAAGATCCGTAACTGTACAGGAAGAATTTTAAAATCGAAAATTCTCATGTTGTTTCATGAAGGACGACGTCTTTTTTCTCCAATGAATTACCTCCCTTTTTATTCTTAGCATTTTAAAATAAAATCTCATTCAACCGACGAGACAGGAATTATTATTTAAGAGCATGTTCGCGAAATATCTTTGATATTTGAACACTTTTAAACTTGTTAATTCAGAAGGAATTGCATATTTAGGTCGTGGTAGAGTGATGTGGTGAACACAGGCTTTCAGTTGGATATCATCATAGTTTTTCGTGGAATTGATCGTATTCACTCTTTGGTCTCACCTCGAACCATGTAATGTAAAGGTAGGGATTGATATTTACTTTTGAATTTCGATTATATAAATTAAGTTTTATAAGTCAGTTGTTCCTAACTCTTTGACTACGACAAATTTAAATCAAGAGTAAAATCATTTTTAAATTGTGTTTTACTCGAGTTTAATTTTTAAAATAAGAATCTTACCTTCCTCCGCTGACAACACCATATATCATATCATGTTCCAATGTCTGTATATCTTTATTAGATTATGTATTAGCGCTAATTAAAATTTCCATAAAGGAAGACCATAAAAGAGTTGAAAAGTAACATTTTCTCCATAAAAAGTACTTTCTTAAATACTTACTTTCATGATATGACCTAATTAGCCATCGTGTAGCAAAAATTGACATTAGAAAGGCAAACAAAACTAGAAAGTCAGTTCTAATTGTATCACATGAATAATGAAACACTAACTCCAGACATCACGAAAACAGCAATAAATTAGACTAGGTTTTAATTGGACATATTTTCTCTTCTTCCTGAAGTCTGTTCATACTCGGAGAAACTCTCACAATGACAAACAAAACCATGTGTGCATTTTAATTTAATAGAGAATTAGAAGAGGCGTCATAGCAATAGCATTTGCTGAAAATTTGCAGGAATTGCAATTTCATTTTAAGGTCGATGATTATAACTTGCTTATCATAAATGCCCGAGTACCCCAAACGAGCCCGTAGATCAAAATCCAACATCTGGTTGCAGCTAAAAAACTCGTACCTGGTAATCTGCAGACGGGCACTTCTGTCTTCTAATACGGTTACAACTGGTATTAAATTTTCGAGTTTATACAGTTCCCCTTGTAGAAGAGAACACATATTGAGAAATGTTTCTCGTTCAAAACGAGTTTCAACGAGACCCCCAAACAACAAACATCAAATAAAGATATCCATCCAAGAACCGTCCACTTTGTCCCTCTCTGACTGCGCATTACCAAGTCCGATCGAAACCATTCATCTTGCAGAAAAAAGCCACGGCAATTTTTCTCTCCGCGTCTTCTCTGATCGCTATCTCACAGAAACGTGAACCCACCAGCCGAGTAATGTATCTTTATTGATGAAACAATGGGAGAAAAGGAACAGGGAATCCTGTGTAAACTCGTTGAAATACTCGTCCGGCAGCAGCTTGTGACATCTTGTCCGCGAGTTCAAGCTCAAGTAGCCCCATCGATTAAAGCGCGATGTCAAAACACGGAGCCAGGACCACCCCTTTGGGGACTGACCTCTTGAGTAAATCGCGCGACAGAAATGCTGGGTTGGATTTCTTTCCATTACTGAAGTTTGCTGTGGATACTTTTTGACTCAAGGAGGTCTCTGAACCTTGCACCGAGATGTTTTGGCTTGGAAGACAATGCAAGTTTCGTCATTCTGCCGGATTACTTCCACGGCGACACATGATTGATGGAAGTGATTTCTATGGGATCAGTATGTTCGCTTACACCACTGACAATGGGCACGTTTCTTTACTTTTTCTCGGAATCATGTTTCAGATTTATTTATAGGTAGAAAGCACTCTTGTCCAACAGTAATTCGATTATTTTTTGGGGTTGGAGGGATACACTATTGCTTGTTACTTTTTGCTACAAGTTGTCTGGAGAATGGTTGTATGTCAAAGCTCATATTTGACCAAGCTGCTCCCAACATAAGACTGACAATTGAGGAAAGTTTTACTGACCATGAAGAGAGAAGCACATCCAAGGTAAGGTCATCCCAAGAATCAAACTTGTACCGTTTACAGCCTGCTAGTGCAGTGGGGAAATTCAATGATCCGCCATATTGCTGAGGAAGAACGGCAGAGTTCGAACTTTTTTGGATCAAAAACCAAGAATAGGAAAACCATGTGTTTAATCATAATAATTTGAAAAGTAATTCGGAAGCCTTCATCCCATCCTCTTCGCCTTTAGTAGTCTGTCGATTTTTCAGATGCTAAAATTTTGCTTGGAATGTACTGCAAATAATATTCTAGATAGAATGTTCTACATGGAATATTCTAGACTAGGGGGCTCGCCCCCTGCTCGCTAACGCTCGCCAACCCCCGGAGGATTGCTTCGCAATCCGCATTGGATCGCTGCGCGAACCTAAGCTCGCTTCGCTCGCATCAATGAAGACATGTGTCCTAGCAGATAAATTTTTTGTTTACAAAATATATTCCAAAAAAAATATTTTTCAAATCTAAATTTTTTGCTGTTTTTCAGAAAAGGGTGGAGGGCGAGAAAAAAAAATCTAAACCAATCAGAGCACGTTTAATTTCACTTCAAAACACGGTTTAATTCCAATCAGATAACGTCTTTAATCCTAATCTTCTTAATAGGGTTGCCATAAAAACAGCCAAAGGAAAGGTTACCACTTTGGCGAGAAAAAAAGACTGTCCCGTTTGCTACCACTCCACCCAGAAAAGATATATACAGTACCTCTGAAATCAGAATTCAAATGAAAACTTTGAGCCAATTTTGACTCGAAATGTGAGCGCTGATTTGGAAATTGAATACCCAACATGTTGTTTGTATGTACATTTACCCCTGCACTTGAGGCAACCACGCTTTTTCATTGAGTTTGTAATCGAAAGTTGTAGTGCAAGCGTCTTGTTGAACTATAATTGTTGACCCTGAAAAGGACCTTTTTTAAAAATGTCCCTGAAAAGATCCTCCGCTTTATTTGATTTCTATTATTAACTGCACAGCTCGACTAAAATTCTTTTTTTTTTTCAATAAAATTTCATCCGTTAACGCTATAAATTCAATTGAAGCGCGAGGCTTCGTGAAAAGCAAACAATCGTACAATGTTGCCAAAACGCAATAACTAATAACGTCTTTTTTGCGTGCCACGTAAGAGAATTATATATATAGATGGATCACACAGAAATATGTATAAACGAGTAACAGTAGCACACAAACTGTGTTCTTTTTTACACTCAGAACAAAGGTCAGGCAATTTCTTAGTTTTTTAGGCACCAACTTTGTTCTTTTTGGAGTGTGTCTGGGGATGTTCTGCGTGTGTGGGGAGACAGCAGCGTGCTCCGCAATCCATGAGGGATTTTGCCTTGGGGTTCAATATCCTTTTGTGTTACATTCTTCACAGGGAAGAATCGTACATTGGTGATTGAATTCACGATTCAACAAATTCATACAATCCACTATCACTGGTCGTGTGTATGTGAATTAACTTACTATCAAATGAGCTTCGTCGAGACTTTTACACCGTGTAAAAGATATACACTGAAGTGCCAAAACATTACGACCACCTACTCAATACGCGTTGCGCCTCCTTTGGCCTGCAAAACAAATGCAACTCGCCTGGGCATAGATGCCACAAGTTCTTGGTACATGACTGGACCCCAAATGTGCTCTATCGGATTAAGATCCAGCGAGTTAGGTGGCCAGGACATTAAGTAGAATTCATCAGTATGATCCTCGAACCACTCCAACACAATCCGAGCCTTGTGACATAGAGCGTTGTCCTGCTGGAAGATTTCATTTCCAGTTGGGAAGACAGACGCCATGTAAGGGTTCAACTGATCCGAAATGATGTTCAGATAGTTCTCAGCCTTAATGGTCTGTTCTACCACAGCTACAGGTCTCAGAGACGCCCATGATAACGTCCCCCAAAGCATAATACCGTCACCACCAACCTGTGTATGACCTGCTGTACAAGAGGGGAGCAACTGCTCGCCTGGCAGACGGCGTACCCTGTCACGACCATCGACGTGATGAAGGAGAAATCAGGATTCATCTGACCAGCATCTCTCTTGCACTCATCCATGGTCCAGTCTCGATGTTCCCGGGTTCACTGTAAGCGTAGTTGACAGTGATGCTTGGTCAACAGAGGCACACGAGTGGGAAGTCTGCTGCACAGTCCCCTATCCAACATTGTCCGCAGAACTATGTGTTCCGAAACACTTGCGCTTGGACCTGCATTGTATTGGGCTGTCAGCTGTGCCACTGTCTCGCGCCTATTTTGCTTTACCAAGCGGGACAGTCTCCGACGTCCTTTTTATTTGATGACGCGTGGACGACCAACACCGTGGCGTCTACTCCTGGTGTCACCGTCATTTATCCACTGTACATGAATACTAACAACGGCAGATCGTGAACAACCTACCAGTCGTGCAGTTTCGGTGATACTCGTTCCGAGTCTTCGGGCCATTACGATCTGCCCTCTATCAAATTCGCTTAGATCAGCCGCCTTTCCCATCACTCGCAAAAGTAAGTGCAAGAATGATTACTTACCTCCTCCAGCAGCAGTTAAATACCATTCTCACTTAAACACGTGCCCTCCACGTCATCCAGACGAGTTCATTGAAAAATGTGGGGATGGTCATAATGTTTTGGCTCGTCGGTGTATACAACTAAGCAATTAAACCATGGAAGTTACACAACATTTTGATCTTAACAACATTATTACCTTTATAATCCTAAATAAAGTAAGGTTTCTCTCATAAAGAGTCAACTTGGTCATTTTTATACCATGCACTTTGGATATTCTGTCAACTGTCGTAATACCACACACACTCTGATTTCCTAAGTACAAGTCAACACTTAATTAAATGTTTAGTTAAAGTATACAATGAGATAATTGTACGGTGTTTCAATATTTCCTGTACGAACTTTTAGGAAAGTAAGGGACACAAAATTAAAACGTATTCATGTGGGTGCATTTTCGCAAGTGTCACCCGTATGTGGTAGAGGGCGCTTTTCATCAATATGTCTGTTGGCCAGTTATGGCCATCGTCATTTTAGACGTACATGGCTTTCGCACAGAAAATCGAACTTTGAATCCAACCAAAACGTTGTAACATCTGTCGTGGACTCAAATTTCCTCACGTTGGCGTGGCGAGAAAATTTGGAGAGAGAGAGTGGTGTGCCAGCTCAGGTGGTGGGACCCCGTCATCTGACCGTGATTCAAAATTACGTGGTGTTGGAATCGAATATTTACCTTCGGGTTTGATCCCGAACCGCCGCTAATAGCCCGCTATGTTGCCCAAGTGCGACGTTAGTTAAATTACCTACCTATTGCCTCTCGCAGAAGTAAAATGGATCATTTATGGATGCCGAGATGGCTGACATACCCCTAGCGTATGGGACGGCAAACGGAAATGGATTGCCGCTGAGAAGTTATATCGGGGACAGTATCCTGACAGACAGTGATTTCTTCCTCTGGGGATATCTCAACGGAATCGTGTATGTGACCCCCCATTGATTCAGAAGCCGACCCTATCGTAAGAGTCACTCTCGGCTGCACGTGTCCACGAAAGATAAAATAATTTTGAACTTGTGACGGCAATCTCTGCGTGGATGCTGCCACGTTATCGTTGGTTGTCGAAACTTCAAACGCACTCTGGAAACCGTAAAACTGTAACGACTATCAAAGTGTAGAATCGGGGGCAGTGCAAAAGCTCACGCTTTTTGCCTATCATTTTTGCACCTTAGTGTACCTCAGAATTACAGTATATACAGGGTGTTTCAGAAAGGACTCCTAAACTTTGAAATGAAATAACTACGGAACAGAGTGATAGATAGAAAGATGCAACAAGTGGTACATTTAATGGGCAGGCCTGGAATTTGAAATAGACCGGTTTACGAAATTAGTTACAACTTTGGATAATAGATGGTGCTGCAATCTTGGTTTTTTCTCTCCTTTAAATAGTGTGCAAATTGTCATTTGTTAACAGGCGTCCCCAAGTCACATTACAATGGATTCAAAATGGCCAGCAATCACTGGACGCCAAGCGAAACGAGAAGTTTGAAGTCACCAGCCGCAATGTGTGCACTGAAATGAATACAACTGCTTCACAGATGAACTGTTCAAGCTGTTCTAGCGTTTGAGGATTCTTACCGTAAGCAATGTCCTTCAAATAGCCCCAGAGAAAGAAATCGCATGGATTGAGATCCGGGGAGTATGGAGGCCACTCTTTTTAGTTGTCAGTCACTTTGGAATAATTTAGAGCAATGACTCTCACTGAAGTATTCATCAAGGAAGGTGAACATTGCAGAAGTGCGGTGTGGTCGGGCATCATCTTGCATAAACCACGAAGTGTATGGTGCATCCTCGGTGTTCCAGTGAATACATGACTCGAAGTTCCTCCTCCAACAGGTTTCTACTAAACTTCCTTCCTCGTTTTGCCAGTGGAAGAGGCAGAAGTTTGAAAAATAACTACTTCTCAGCTGTATTTCATACTTACAAAGACTGCAGCAGCATCTATAAGCCAAAATTGTAACTCATTTTTAAACCAGTCTATTTCAAATTCCAGACCCTTTCCATTAAATGTACCACTTCTTTCATCTTTCTATCTATCACGGTTTCGTAGTTATATCATTTCAAAAATAGGGAGTCCTTTTTTAAACACCTGTATAACCCTTTGCGAAACCACGGTATATCATAAGTGTACTTATACTCTTTGAGTATACTCTAATTAATTATTATTATCTATATTAGTTCAATATAAAACTCTACAAAATAGGAGATGTATTTGTAAATATATTTGTTGGAATCGCGGGCAACCGGGCCAAGGTTCATAAAGTACACTAATGTAGGTAGGTTGGTGCGAATTTCAATTAAAGTCGCACTGGAGCAACACAACGATGGTCCTGAATCGATCCCAAAGGGAAAAATCCGAGGACAACACCAAGTAAGTTTGAACTACGGTCAGCTGACAAGGTCACACCTGAACTGGCACTCCCCTCTCCAGATATTGCAGATATTTTATTTAGGAATTAAATTTTAATGAATTATTTATTTTCTGCACAATATCACTAGACATGGGTAATTTTCTTGGCGGTGTATGTATATTTTAATCAACTTTTTTGGGTTGAATATATTTGTGTTTGGAGATTGCTGTTTCATAAAAATGGATAAAAGTATACAAATCAAAACATTTTTAAGTGAAGTGTATCATTTTTTATTTTAAAATAACCAGTAAAGTTTAAAAAACTCACTTTCAAATCAAATGGGTTACATTAAGTTAAAAATGGAAACCTCACACACACACACCACACACACATGCGTTGTAGTTCAAATACATTTAAAAATTTTGATACAGTTTTTCATTGCAAAACAATTAAAATCATTTTAATTTACATTTTTTTTTCGTGTTTCATTGGATGTTATTAAAAGCTCTACTCCATAGTCAAGTAATTACATCTATCACATTCTAAATAGGTACGTTGTTTTCATGTAGAAAACTAATATCTGAAGTAAAAAAAGTATTACAAGGATTCGATTTAAAAATGAATGTCTGCTGGAGTAGAGGGAATTTTAAATAAGACTTCGTTGATCTTAGAATAATATCACAGTTAGCAATTTTGAAAAATTGAGAAATTTATTTTTCTTTAGTGACAGAAGGGCGAGGTTGCTTTCTCTACAAATTGAAGCTATTCGTACGCTACCTAGATACATGTGAATCATTCGTTGAAAGCAGTGATTTTCTTTTTCAAATACGCTGTAAAACCGACCTTCTGTTGTTCTTCTTTTGGAAAAATTGTAATCGATTGAGTTTGATTTGTTAACACTGATGAGAGACATTTATTTCAAACTCAAGCTCCGTTATTCCACGTGCCGCTGAATGGAATTTTCAAGAAAAAAGTTTGTTTTCTTCCAAATTGCACGAATGCCGAAACAATTTAATTTACCATTCATTCATATTAATGATGAAATTTGAAAATATCGCATACTATGTGCAAGAAAGTAAATCATATTCATTAGAAAACTAAGTGTAAGAATTTCCGCTGAAAATTGGCCGTATTTACTCAAAATGAACGTACGGAGATATTCGTAATATCTCCAAAACTCAAAATCGACTTCTGTAGTAGTCACCTTAGAACAAAAACTTTTGTAGTTTGTCTTCCAGCAGAAGTGCGATGAAAAAGATGATATGAAATGGAGTATATGGATGGATGTATCATGTATACATATTTGCTTCCAAAGTAAATAGAAAGGATGAAAAAGTTAAAACGATATTAAAAACTATTTTCCGTACACTTAAATGATGCTAGCATAGTTTTACTAAAGAGAAGGGATTAATCATCACTTTTCAATCAATATTTAATGAATTCAACTCAAGCAATGTCGGGTAATTCTATTAGTTGTCAAATATAATTGTCTCGGGATATTGCTATTTGTGTTGTTCGGAGTATCACTTCATTTCCAAAGAAGTAAACTTTCGGAAAACTAAAAATAAACCTAGCTGTTACATTATTACAAGTCGTATTCTTACTTAAATTTTTTAATATATATGATCTAGGGGTAGAGAAGTTATTTAAGAGAATAAAATATTTTTTCTCAGTTTTACGCGCGCGTAAAAAAATGTAAAATGCCATAGGAGATGTGATGTTCCTCAAATGACTGACATAAGGTGCAGTTATTATGCATAAAATAATGGATAGAACTATTAGCTATAGGTAAAAAAAAGTTTTTATTTGAAACAATATTTGGTTAGAATACTATACACTATACATTGATTACATCACTACTGCATACGTTATTCCATCAATGTTCACTACACGTCTTCTTCATTTTCATCCTTATCGATAGTTCACGAGTCTTATATCTATACCCATCAACAATGTCGGCAGGAATATAGTCTTTGAGTTTTATGAGATCATTAATTATTTTTCATGTGCATTGGTACACAATTTTGTCGGTAAGCATATGGTTAAGGAAGTTCCGATGAGCAGGCATGTGATTTTTTCAAATCAAATTTGTGTTAATTTAAGTCCATTAGTGAAGATTTTAGCTTTGACTTCACCCACGTGTTTTTTAAAGTAAGTTAGCTCGACAAAACTTGAAATGTTGAAATTTTGTTTGTTTGCCTATTATGCCATTTTATTGCTATACTATGCAGATCCGTGCTATTGACGTGTTAGTAACGATACGTCCAATGAGTACGGTGAATCAAGTATCTCATGCACTCCATCTGAACATCTGACGGGTTCTCCATGGCTCAGTTTCACACCGGACCATTGGCTCTGACCGGTTCGCTCCGGCAAATCTCATTCGTCACTTCTCTCACATCTGAAGCACACACGAAAATCTGATCAGAGGCTTCGTAATTCGGTGCAGAGATTTTCCAATCGCTTTATCAACTGCTATCTCATTAAAACGTGATATTTATTATATGGTGCTATTACCTTTCCAACCAACAAGGTCCGACGCTGTGTTTTTTTCGCTCTCTCGGCTGTCTCAATGATTACTTAAAAAGGCTTTCGTGAGCCGATGAAATGATGAGCGGTAATCGAAACGCTGCCCACGTCCAGAGGCCGCACGAACAACAATTAAGAGCTCATATTCCCCTTGTCTCCGTTTTGGGCTCGTGTGGCTCATAATTGATAAAGTCGATAACTGGAGAGAGAGCTTCAGATTTCCGATAGCGTGATAAGCGATTAACTGATCGCTTGTGACAGTTCATCGGCAAGGCAACTGGGTGTCTTGAGGATGTTATCGAGTTGATGTGCTTCTGAATATGAAGTTAATTAAAGAAACTCATTTACTTTACATGGGAACGAAACTTCCTTCGGGACAAACTAATTTTGGGCCAGTGGTGTAGTCGGATTTCGTTTTTTTGCAATGCCACATGTACCAAGTGTCTCGCCCTGCCGGCCACCCACTGCTGAGTACATCTTGGACTGCATGGGCCTCTCTAGAGAGGATATCTACTCTGACCCCCTTAGGCCCGGTACACACATCCGGTTTTTCAACGTGCGGCGCCACTGCGGCACCGAAGCCCAACTATACACACATAACCGTGAAATGACGCACGAACTCATTTCGCACCATTTGCGATAAATATTCTATCGAAGAAAACGTGTTTATTTCGCTTACTTGGTGTAAAAAAAAGTATATTTTTAAACAAAATAGACGTTACTGGATAAAATTATTTATTAATTATTATTTATATTCCATTTGTTTATGAAAACAATGTACTTTAGAATGGAGACTCATGTGCGGCGCCGTGAGGAACTGCGGTACAAATTGCACGCAAGTTGGACGTGCGTCGCCGATAATCCCCATATGTGCCCCTGAACTGGAACTCAGTGTTGATAGGAATGTACGCTAAACAATATTTGGAAAACATTACAGTTAATATTTATGTCTTTGTGAATATTATTTTTATGCGAACATCTTATTGTTATTTTAAAGAAACTTTTTGTGTCTTACTACATACACTGTATTTTGGATTTTTTTTAAATTAAATACTAGTTTTATAAATTGTATTTTACCAATGTAAGATCTTAAATAAAATTGTTTTTGCTATAAATATTTATGTTGTTTTAATTTAGATGCTTTTACTTAAACACTAATTATATATCAGATGCTATAGCACATATTTTACTGTAGAAATAATTTTTAAATACTGTACACTTAAGTAAAAGTAAAAAGTATTTTTACTTTTATTTGAAAACTTTGCAAAACCCATACTGTGAACATGTTTTCTTGTACATTTTTTTTTAATTAGACAAAAGAAATCTCCCCCATATACCACAGAAGTACAACGCGGAACTTACATAACTAAGTTGATTAAACAAAGAAACAGTGGAACAAAATTAACAAAACCTGCAAGATTTGATGACCTTAACAAATGAGTAGAAACGCAGATGATTCCTTGTACATTTTTGAAGAAGTGGCAATAGTATTGAAATCTAAACCATTTGTTATTTTATAATAATTATTTTCTTCCCATATTATTTCTAATTTAAATAAATCTTCTTAAATTTTAGTGATTTAATTTTTTTAAACTTCCAAACTTTTTTAAATGAAATTTCTTTGATTTATACTGTAAAAAGTTAGATATTTTTACACAAAAATTAGATACTACGAGTATTACACATATTTTAATAATGGAGATGTAAAAAAATTAATACGTTTGAAACATATACATAAGATATTATTACAAACTTTTAAATGCAGATTTAAAAAATAATTTCTTTTCAATTTACAATTAAGACATAAGCAGTTTGATTCTTAAAGCGTGTTTTTATGCACAATAAAAAAAATTAAGAAACCTGTAAAAGTAAAATATTTTTTTACCTTTATTTGAAACTTTGAAAGACTCATACTATGAAGAAGTTTCCGTGTACCTTTGAAGTAGTGAAAAAGAAAACTTTTCTCCTTGAAGTCTCTAAATTAAATGTTCTTATTTTTAATGCTCTTGCAAACCATACATTTTACTAAACATATGAACTTCCTTTTATTTATTTGAAAACCTTGTGTGTATTATGCAGTTTAAATTGCAGAGCCAAATACCAATTCTGTACAAGTATTTTACAAGATACTTTGTATAGGTTTTTAATTTTAGATATACTACATTACTACGTTAAATGAATAGTAAGTGGGTTTTCTGATTTTGAAAATAATGTGTACACTTCTGTGCTGCTAAACAAAATAAATTTTTACCCTTTTTTGATAGTTAATACATAATCTAAATATTTACTAACACCACTGATAGTTTTACACATAACTAAATTAAATAATAACTGAAAATTTTAAATACTAATTTATTTTTAAATGAATAAATATTTTTGAAATAATGGTTAAATCTGAATTTTATATATTTTTCAAACAATCTGCAAAAACAAATTGTTCTAAAACATTTTCAAAGAAGTCATATTGAAACAAAGTAAATTGTAACACCTTTTAATAGAAAAACAACAAGGATTCATATATTTTACACAAAATAATACTGTAAAGAGGTGCTTGTGTGTGTGGGAGGGGGGGGGGAGGAGGGTATCGAGTCCAGGATGCCCAAGCGATCTTTATATACTTATCACTATAATTTCTTTTCACAATTATACTCTATACGGACAAAAGTGTTTGGACGCTGCGTGTTTTCATAAAAGATGCTTTATTATTCTATTTAGTAACGGGTAGCCCCTCTTTCAAGGCCGTGAGAAGAGATTATTGTGACGATGGGCGGCGTTGCTTTGTCGAACTCGTCACTCCAGTTCGTCCTACAGTTGCTCTATCGGATTGAGATCGGGGCTCCATACAGGCCAGTCAAGCAAATTCTCATCACTTTCTGGAAACCAGTTCAGCACACATTTTGCAGTATGTCATACTGCAAAGCTTGATTCTGTTGGAAGAAACAACCATCATCGCCGTAGATTTGGATCATTCGGCTAGGCCGAATGATCCAAAGCGTCGAGGTACACGTCAGCGTTCATGGTAACAGGTATATACACTACCCTACAACAAAGGACCGGACAGCAATATGTGGTGCTTGTATTAGGAAAAGAATACATGCTTTAGTAGAGGAGGGTCCCCCACGTGCTGAAATTACACTAGCAATCCTTCTGGGCATATTTTCAACAAGGTTTGGATACACAGCTATGCGTATTTGTGTCCATTCCTGCTGCAAGAATGTCGCCAGCTCAGCTGTAGATTTCGGACGTGGTTCCCTGGCCAGTAAGCGTCGCTCTAACTCGTCCTACATATGATCTATGGGGTTTAGGTCGGGCCTCTGAGCAGGCCAGGGAAGACATTTTACATCCATATCTCGAAACCATTGCTTGGCAGAGGCTGCAACATGACATGGAGCGGTGTCGTCCTGGAAGTAACATTCGTCCATTCCATAAAATTGCCAGAGCGTAGGAAGAACCAGATGGCCCAGAATGCTCATGTAATCGTCGGCGTTCAATTGACCAGGAACAACGTGCAAAGGTCCCAGGCCATACCACGAAAAACACTCCCTAACAAGTAGTCGGATTTTATGCAAATCCGCTGGCGTCCTGTCCAATATTGTAGGGTAGTGTAGATCAATTTACCGAGTCCAAACCAGGATAAACATACCCACACTAAGATGGATCCTCCTCCGAATGACTGCAGTGTCCAAATACTTTTGTCCATATAGTGTATAACATTGTCTGTCTTGTGTTTGGCTCAGCTGGGTCAAATATGGCCCTCGCGCAAAACACCCAAAAGCAACCGGAACGTGGTAGTCCGATTGGAAAGGTAAAACGGATTAGAAACCAGAACACTTGCGAATTTGAATTCAACCAAAAACCGTCGAGTACAAAGGAGGCTGGTACAGGTTTCAATATGAAGTGGTACCTCACATACCCACATATCCTCACTTTCGCGTGATGTGGAAAAATGGAGAGTGGGATACCAGCTCATGTGTTGCCTCGTCATCTGCATATGGTTCAAAATTACGTGGTGCTGTCCCGAGACCTTTCGCTTTTTGGATTGATCCCGGACAGTTGACACTAGCCCGTTGCATTACTCCAATGCGACGTTAAATACCAACCTTCCAAATCAACCATCAATACGAGCTTGAACTTACTGGCGTGAATGTAGCAGGGTTTTTTTTTTATGGAATATTTACTGTCTCTAAAATGGGCTTTGTGTCTTTTTGATACATGCGGCAATCAAAATATCCATTGGGGTCAAAATACCATAGATCATACGAGTTATCAAATGGAGTGAAGTGTTTCTGATTTTCCATAAAACGTTTCACAGTCCTGTCAAAGCGAGAGAAATGTCCGATTCGTATATTACACAAAAACATAAGAATGCATCCATTTTTTGAAAGATTTAAACACGCGCAAGAGAGAAAGAAATGAAAAATAAAGAACAGAGAAATAATGGAGGCCTCATTCTCGGATACATGAGAGATGAAGTCAGATCCTACCCGATAGAGTTGTCAAAAAAGGCAACAAATGACCTGACATGAGATGGTAGATAGTAAAGATGTGTAGTAATGGTACATGGAATTTTGAAACGGAGAATGGAATAAAAATAGACCCATCAGGCCGTTTTGGTAGAACTGTCTCAATTATTGATAGGGGGAACTGTTGCGAATCTTTAAAGAATTGCCTTGGAGACGCATCCATCGAATAAATATTCCAAATGCACACGTATTCGTCGTCTCATTTGTATTTTAACTGTAGGGCAACTCGTGCGAATTGTGAGAGATTGAACACAAGGAGTCATTCATTTTATCTGCCACTTCGGTAATATTTATCATCAGTGAAGTTGGAGATCATTCGTCTTGGGGAAAACATCCGGAAATTGTAAACGTAGATTAGCTTAAACTCTTTGACTAAGATTTTTCAATACTTCCGATTTCAGTTAGACTAAGGAGTGACTTTTGGGTCATCGTTTGGAGGACGAATTTGGTTTGATTCGTTTTGGGTTCCTTTATACCTGAACAGCAAGTCTAAATGGAGTTTATTGAAAAAAATACTAGCGTTTAAATTCAAAGTTGGTTTAGTATAGGGTTTTATACTGTGGTGCGTCAGGCATCGAATTGAATTGAATTACTTATTTCTAAAAAAAAAAAAAAGGCAGGCACGTTCATAATTTCTTTCAGTATTATTCGAACTTGCAGACACGCGCATATACTTTAAACATTCTTAATTGTTTACATCTATGTTGCCAGCAGTGCCGTTACTCTCTACTTATTTATCTTTTTTTTTTCACTTTTTATGATTGTAAACTTCAAATGCCCATTTCATACTTCCAATGAAATAAAATGATCCAAAAATATACAACAGCATTTCAGAAACTTCTTACAACATTCTTACTTTCAATAAAATTCAAGCCCAAAAGTGCTCACCTCAGTCATGTTACCCGTATCTACTTCAAAACGTTCTCAATTTTATTTCATTCGTTTGTTCAAAAGTGATTCGGCATTTTTAACGTCTAAACCTACTTTTGAACTCGCTCACATTTCCTTTTCGGCACTGATTTCTATCTTCCAGATTTCTGATTGCCTTTTATCATCTTACTGCTGATGGAACTGCATTCGAATGATGAGCTCTTTCGTGTGGCTAAAGGAATAGTATGCTGATCTAAGCACGCTTAAACCTTTTTGCAGCAAAATTGGCGAATTAAGCTCGTTGCGGTTATATCATTATCACGCCAAAGGCATTTTGGCGATTCTCACCATCTACATTTTTCAAAAACACCATCTCATGCTTCATACTATTGAGACAAAGCTACAAATCTCAATTCTTATTGGAAATGCCGATTTCCATGTGAAAACGACCTTTCAGTCGTAACTCGATTTTTCCCGAAGCATCAAAACTTTGAACGCGTTTTTGTAAAAACGTCAATTTTGCAGATGGGTGTCTTTCGCGTGGTCGTTACGATGTATCCAGTATAAAATTACGATTTAGGGCAAAAAGGAATTTGGGAAGATAAGTAGGACATATCCTTTGCATCAGGACAGAAATGAAATTATTCGAAGATTTGTCGAACGTGCGTACTGAAACATCTCTATGCAAAAAATTTAACACAAAAGTCTTCTCACTTTTGCTTTGCATTTTTACTCAATGTTTTTCTAATTTCAGTGGGAACTCTAATCCAATTTACATATTGGTTTCGCCATCACTTTTCACACCATGCCTTAAGATGATGGTGTTCCCTCCGAAAGATTATGTATAGAATTTTTATATTTATTTTTCTTTTAATTCAGTCTTTTCACCGGCTTTATCAAATCTGGCACACAAAAAACAGTCAATGAACAAAGAATAATAATAATAAAAAACCTCAGAATGACCCATTGGACATTTTAGAACCTACAATTTATAGTACTGGCAGGAACTTCCTTTTGCTCTTGAATGCTATCCGCAAAACATAAAGCTAACTATTTTCCAGGTGAACAGCTATTTTTATTTGTTGTGTAGAGTTCCTTCTTACCACTTCGATCTAATAATGCATACAACAGCACTCACCATAGCTGTCCCCACAGCGGCAATAAGTGATAGAAACTATTGAATAACTATTTTCCAGGTGAACAGCTATTTTTACTTGATGTTGAGTAGAATTCATTCTTACCACTTTGTTCTAATGCGACATAGAACAGCACGCACCATTATTCTGTCTTCACACAGCAGCAATACGTGATATAAAATTGAATTACTATTTCCCAGATGAACAGCTATTTTTACTTGACGTTGTGTAGAGTTCCTTCTTACCACTTCGTTCTAATAGTGCACAGAAGAGCACGCATCATTGTCTTGTCCCCACAGCAGCAATAAGCTCTAAATTATTGAATTACGAGGAACTTTCTGGCATTCAAACAACTGTCTTCATTTGTGTTACACACCAGCGTGTTTGTTATGGTTTTCTTGGTATATATCTTACCTTAGTAAATGTTATTTTCCTTGTATTTTTTCTTTCCTCCTAATTTATGAATTTGGTCAAAGAACTTGTGCAAGTACTTGCTGGCCCTTTGACGAACGAATCCAAACAATCAACTAATCTGGTTAATTAGCTTTTCCGTCATTGGATCTTCCGCCATGAAACTCAACCAACCCATAGCCATATGTTGATAGGTATTTTAATTTACGTCGCACTGGAGCAACATAACAGGCCATTGGCGACGGTCCGGGATCAATCCCCGAAGGAAAAGATCCCAAGACAATACCACGTAATTTTGAACAGAGGTCAGATGAGATTAGGCCACGCCTGAGCTGGCATCCCACTCTCCAAACTTCCACACCACACTAAAATGAGGAGATTTGAGGACCCGACAGATGGAACGTACACCAACCCCCCTTTGTACACGCAGACTTTGGTTGGATTCGAACTTGCGACCCTCCTGTTGCTAGTCCGTTACTCATCCAACAGGTTTACCGCGGCCCTTATAAAAATCATAAAACAATGTCATGAATACCCTTCTTAATTTGGAAAAATTAATCGTCTCGCTGTAGAGCAGGCCTCGAAACGGATTTTTTAATACAGGTGCACTTTGTGCACCTAAGTTTTTAAATTAGGTGCACAAGTTATATTTTAGGTGCATATTAAAAAAACGTAATATACGAGCATTCATTTAATGTAAACTACTTTATTAGTTGGGTATGTTTATAAAGGTCAGTAGTAGATAGTAAATAAAAATATTTAAGCATCTAAATTCTCCCTTCTCCGGCGCACGGCAGTCGCAACAACAGCGCCATCTGGAAAATGTTTCGATCGTCGGAAAGTTCGGGTGGCAGTGGCACAAGTAAACCTTCCTCCTGTATAAACCCGTTACGGACCAACGATTTTGTCTCGCATTGTGTGTATTTAGGAATTTTAATTACGTTCCTTT
This sequence comes from Metellina segmentata, assembly GCA_947359465.1. Lineage (NCBI taxonomy): Eukaryota > Metazoa > Arthropoda > Arachnida > Araneae > Tetragnathidae > Metellina > Metellina segmentata. The sequence goes on from OX375878.1 coordinate 2,988,716, forward strand.
AGAGGTCGATACTAATATTTTGTTTCCAACATAAAATAACATAAAACACGTTTCCCTCCTTTTTTTTTTAACGTTAGGTGCACTGCGTGCACCAAGCGGGAAAAAATTAGGTGCACAATTTTATTTTCATGTACACAGTGCACCTGGGTATTTCGAGGCCTGCTGTAGAGGTACAATTATCATTTCAACACAATTCCCTAATATTAAATTCCGAAATGCACTGAATGAAACACGCACTTATCTTCACATCCAAGTAGCAAACGCAATTTCCCGATCCTCAGTTCCCCAGAACCCTTCCATCCGACAGCTGTTCCAAGAGCACATTCACTTAAAATTTCAATTCGGTTTGGTCTTTTCTTTTCGAGAACACCGACTTCTGCTCCCACCCAGCTGTAAGTAGAAAACAGTAACAAGAAACACGGTATCTTCAACGCAACAACAAAAAAATCCATCAGCCCACAACTGGATTTCAATCTACCCGGGTAATCACTGGAGGCGAGGAGCGATATTCGAACCGTGCTTTGGGGAGTGCAAAGAGGGTCACCCCTTTCACGCATTCCGAAGCAATTTCACCCTTTTCGATCACGAGGCACGTGACTGCCCTCCTAAACGGCACATCAGCCGATCGCCTTCCGTCCGTCTCGACAGCCCTTTTAATGAGGTCCTGACCCTGTCGCTTCCACAGGTAGTTTTTACAGGCGTGCATAGGAGAGAGGCGCTTTCCATTCCGTCCATGACCCTTCAGAGCAGTAATTGTGCAGGAAACTCTCAGCAAAGAGGGTACAGAAATACTCAAATTTATGCAATTGCTGGTTGGGCAGTGGAAGAATAGAGTGGCCATTTGTTTGGATTAAACACCCACGGCTTGTCCATGATCCAAAATATTATTCACCTTCGGTCAGGTCCTTTACAGAGATAAAAAAAAAGACCAGACACTTCCAGCTTTGAGAAACCCGGAAAGTTAAAAAACTAAACTGCGAAAACTTTGCATGAGATATTTTGCATCTCGTTCGCGGGTCTTTAAAAATATCAGTTAATGAAGGGGGGAGTATGAGAAATGGTACCGAAATATGTAAATTTGTGCACCAGTGGCTTGGATAGTGAAGATGGTAAATGGTAATGGTAAGTTTAGTTAACGTCGTACTAGAGCAACACAACGGGCTATTGACGACGGTCCGGGATCAGTCCCTTTAAGGGAAAGATCCGAGGACAACACCTCGTAATTTTGAACCACGGTCAGATGACGAAGCAACACCTGAGCTGGCACCCCACTCTCCAAACTTCCACGCCAACCCAACGTGAGGTGGATAGTGAAGAATAAAATGGGGTTGGATTAAACACCCACTACTCGTCCATGATCGGAAATAATATCCGCCTTCGATCAGGGTATTTACAGAAATAAAAAAAGATACAAGCTACTTCCCTTACGGTTGAGGGATTGATCCCGGACGGTCGTCAATAGCCCATTGTGTTGATCCAGTACGACGTTAGTTAAAATACCTCCCTACATAAGCCACTTCCAGTTTTGAGAAAAGCAAGCACCCCGCAAAAAGTAAGAAAGAACACATGAGCTGACAGTAAATTAGGACTCATCTCTCATTGTTTGTAACTGATTATTCTAACTACTGAACGAAAACTTAAATTTCTAAGTTTTTTTTTAGAATGACAACAAATATTAGACCTTCATACAATAGTTCCCAGTCAAATTAGTCACGTTGGGTTGGTTTTAGAATGGGGTGCCAGATCAGATGTTGCCTCGTCATCTGACCATGGTTCAAACTTACGTGTTGTCTATGGATCTTTCCCTCGGAGATTAATCCCGGATCGCCGTCCAATAGCCAGTTGTGTTACTATTGTACGACGTTAATTAAAATTACTTTACCTTACCCAGTCAAATTAGCACCTTGTAGCAAAAGAAATGACCTACCAAGCCCCAACTTGATTATAACTTAACAATTATTCAGGTAATTTACATTACGATTTACTTATCCGTTAACATTTGGATTTATTTGTGTTACTCGTATCAGCATTTCCGCGGATTATCAAAAGTGACATTGGTGGGTACATGAATTTACTCGAAATTGGAGCAACAAAATGGACTATTGTCCAGGATCAATCTCGAATGGAATGTCCTAAAAACTTTTTCCAAAACAGGGTGTTCTAAAATTCGACTAACAAATTAAGAGGGGTGTTAGAAGGCCTCAAGAAGATGAAAACTTACCATAGAACATGGGATCGCAAACCACGTTGAGAGGGTTGAAATCACGAAAAACGCATGCAGGCTCTGAATCCAGAGGAGACGAAAGGTGGATGTCAGTTGATCACTGAATCCACGTACTGCAGATTGTTGGAGTGTCTGTCCCTGACTCCGTAGTTTTTGTTTGTCACTCTTAGAAGAGATATGCAAATGTGTATAACTTAACTGGTAATAAGTAACTGTTCCAACACGGACGACGTAAATTAGTGCTATTGAGGTAGTAAGTACGTGTGGCATTTAGTTGTCTGTTTCAAAGAGTATCGTAATGGGTGAGTACACGAACCAGGAATACGCTGATATGCATTTGATGTACGATCTAGCAGAAGGCAATGGGCGTTTAGCGCAGCGGTTGTACCAACAGCAATATCCGAGGAGGCGTTGTCCGCACATAGAAAGTACTTTTCTATTGAGATAATGCAAAAGTCCATCCCATTTTTTGACGAAGATTATTTTATTTACAGAAAATTACTTATCATCAAAAGAGCATGCGTCGTTCTGTTCGACGACCTTTCCCCATCTCCGGTAGCTGCATAATTCCGTGTTCTTAGTAGTTCCGAAGATTCTGGCTAAAGAACTAATCCAGGGTGACGAAACTTTCTGAACCACTTACGACACGTGGAATTGTCAACGCCACCCTCGCCAGGCATATCTTCTTTTGCGTCTGCGAAGCATTCTTGCCTTTTCGGAAATAAAAGTATCGAAAATGCTCCTTATTTTCTGCCAATTTTTTTAAATAACAAATTTTTGCAAACTTTTTAGCGCGTGCTCTTAAATTTCATGAATGAATTAATAAAAAATATAACTGTTTTTATCGTTTTCGCGTGCTCCAAATTCATTAGCTCGTTGAACCACAAGACTCGCTATCTACCAATCACAAAGTGAATAAACCAGAAAATTTTTCTTTTATAATAGACTAAGGGGCTCCGCCCCCTGCTCCCTATCGCTCTTCAACCCCCAATGATTGCTACGCAATCATATTTAGTTCGCTTTGCGAACTATACTTTGCAACAATGAAGGGTAGAGGATAGCGTCACAATCCATCCCCATATGGATCGCTGCTGGATTGATCCCCTACCTCTAGGACGACATTAATTGAAGGTATCCCATTGCGATATTTATCGCTTGAGCCCAAGTAACGAAAAATTTCTTACTTTTTTTGCGAGATAAGCGGATCCGTATACAAGTCGATTCCAGTACTTTAGCTTTGGAAAACGTTTCGAAAATTCTCGGCTCATACACAGGAATATGTGTAAATAAAAACAAAATATTTTTAAAAATGTCAAGAACAAAACATCTCATTTCCACATGAAAAAGGAAATATTTTAGCACAACATAGTGTTAAAATTCAGAGGAAATCTCATCACAATTTCAAATGTTTTAGCTTCTCCGTGTTGTTTGTTGTAATAGTACTTCTTAATATTTTCATATTCCTCTGTTGCTATGAAAACGGCTACCGAATTGCCCGGTTCTTCTGAAAACATTACGAACACTCTCTAGCGCGTGCTTTCAAATTTTATGAACGACTTAATTTAAAAAATATAACTGTGTTTATTGCGTCTGCGCATGCTCCAAATTCTACCAGCCCGTTGAACCACAAGACTCGCTATTACCAATCACAAAACGAATAAACCTGAAAAACATTTTTTTTTAATAATAGAAAGATTGTTTTCCCAATTAGTCACTGAAATTCCTTTTTCAAACAACAAAACTTTACACGTGTGAATTACAATCATGTCCAAAATTATTTTAACATTCCCAAAAATAATTATATTTTATGAAATCGATCTACAAATTGATTTAATCCATTTTTGCAGGGAATGTGTGAAAGACAAGCCTAATTAGCACTATCCAATCAAACGTTTTATAATATACAAATCAAGTGCTTTGTGCAAAGTGAATATATGAGTAAATTTCTACAATACAGCGTTTGATTTCAGTGTGTAAGGACTCGAAACGGTTTGTTAGCCAAGGGTATGTGTTTCATTGTCTTCACAACACAAGAAGAATCGCTATAATTGGTGGAAAAAAAGGTATCAGAACCGGAGTCAACACTAATGAACTCATGTTCTCTTTACTGATGAGTCGAAGTTTAATTTAACATGATTCTAAACATTTTTACATCTTGAGTAATTCAGGAACTCAAAATCTTCCTTCGAACATTACGGATTGTGACCGTTTTGGTAGTACAGGTGTGGGGTGGTATAATAGAGACGAATTAGTCAGATTAAGAGTCAATAAAAGATAAGTTATTTTCAAGTAATTTATTTGTTTATTGTGCATTACAAAACCGAAAGCAATGGAAATTGAAACAGAAATACAAAATATAAACACATAATATCACAATGATTTTTTTTGTACATCGATAAAGAGAAACTTTCGGTAAAATAAAATTTTATATTTACATAATTCATTGCGGTAGTGTTTTATAATAACGCAAAATTTCGAGTTTTAAAAGTAGCATAGGAAAATCTGTAGCACCAAGTTGGATTTCCCAAAATTCAAGCATATATGGGTAAAAAGGTTTCAAAATATATAAATCTTTTTATACAACGCCTTTTCAACTACTTACCTGTTACTAACAAATTGGCTTTACTTTTTGAAAATTACTAACTAGCAAAAAATATACAAACGGTTTATTTTAATTACAAGACACATCATTGATTTCTGTGTTAATTTTTGCAACATTCAGTGGCTTTCCATAACTATTATAAAGTGTGTAAAGGACCTTAAACAAATCAATCATTAACTTCCACTTCAAACCCTGAACATACTTTGATAATGTAACAAGTGCTGAACAAACTACATAAATATTTGTACAAAAATAATTTCTTGCTGTAATATATTCAAGCAGTCATGAATCATTCTAAATTTTGGCACTTTTTTGGCTCCTTTGTGATCTAGTTAGTATTTAAAGTAAATATGGCAAGATAATGAATATCGTCTGTTGTACGACATTACGATACATAATAAATTCTATATTATATAATGGCACAAAGGGTAAATAAATATTCACAAACAGGTGGACATTTCGTGACAGTTCAACATATTGGGAATCATTTCAAGCGAACCGTTTGCGTTATAGCAATGATCGTCAATTCAATGGAAAATTGAATCCGAGACATACTAAACTCAATACTCAATAACCCATTTTGCATATACAAGGGTTATATATATAATAAAACCTCTATTCAAAATATAAGTTTCAGTATGCATTTAATAAGCGCCATCCCAAAGTTTAAGAAAAAAAGTTAATCTTGTTAATAAAAAACTTAATATTAAGTTCTCCTCCAAAGGAGTCATTTACAAAACACAAAACAAGTGAATTTAAAAAATATATATATATACTCTTATTCATAAAAAAAATATATTATTTAATGCTTGAATAATCCTCCACTCTTCTAGCAAAATTATTCTAGATTTCGAAGAAACGTCTCTGTGATAAAATACTCTGCAATTTAATAGCAATGTAATACTATATAAAGGCACTATTCACATATTGTTGTATAAAATTGGCACATTTTAAAGTTTTTATATGATCTTCCAAAAGGTATGAATATTAACTAACGAAACTCACTAAGTATACTGAGAGTCATGTCTATTCAAGTTAATAATAACCGTTTTTTTGTTATTGAGTCATACACATTTATATGTAACTACTAAATTCCATTAGTAATACTAAGAGTTTATTGACGAATTATAATTATTGAATTCGAAAACTAATTTTGTAATGAGTTGAAGGACATTTTTCATAAACGTGTAGTTAGTTACCCAATGTAAAAAGGGCAGGTGTAGCATAGTTGGAAGAGTAACGGATTAGCAACAGGAGGGTTGTGAGCTCCAATCCTACCAAAGACCCCCGTGTACAAAGGGGTGTACGCTGAATCTCTCGTGGCCTCAAATGTCCTCACGTTAGTATGAATGCCGTGCTTGTTTGATCTTGAAAGTCACAAGATCAAACAAGTCAACCACTACTATAATAAAGAGATTTATGATTGGAAAAAAAATTAAAACTTAAATTTAAAAGTTGACATACACAAACTATGAAACTTAAAAGAAATGATTCTACACAGACACTATTCTCTGAAGCACGCAATCCCACACATAAGAATCAACAAAACCAGATTGAATTGAAAGAGCACGGAGAACGTTTATAATTAAAACACGAGGTAAAAAAAAATCATCTGATGACCGCACGATCTTAAAAGTGTTATCGCCAAACAGTTTGGCGATATTTTAAAAGTGCAAAAAAAATGATGATCCATGAGCATGACAAACAATTAAATGTGCTTGCATCTAATGAAAAGAGTACTGGATGAAGAAATGAAGTGCACGATTGAGGTTTTGCCCCTTATAAAACCATGAACCTTATAAAAATTTCATATTCACACCTCAACCTCCATCTACAAGACAGGAGTCGCTACAGAGTAATGGTGATAGGTCAAGGTGGGCACTGTGGTTTGCATTTGTCACCAATGTAACGATTGTCACCAATGTAACGGTTGTCACCAATGTAACGGTTGTCACCAATGTAACGGTTGTCACCAATGTAACGGTTGTCACCAATGTAACGGTTGTCACCAATGTAACGGTTGTCACCAGTGTAACTGTTGTCACCAATGTAAACGTGAAATCGCCGATTGGGTTAAACACAATGCGAGTTTCATGTGTTGTGCGTTCACTTGTTCTTGGGCACGTGCCTCTTCATATGCAGGGCCAAGTGGTCTGATCGGGCGAAGGAGCGGTCGCATACTTTGCACTTGAAGGGCTTGGCTCCCGTGTGCTTTCGAAAATGTCGCGTTAGTTCATCGGATCTGGCAAAGCACCAGTCGCAGCTGTCCCAGGTGCATCGGTACGGTTTCTCTCCTGAAAAATAGAACGAGAAATAAATTAAAATCCTTTCAGCGACAAACTTTACTTAGATGCTACACTAATGTATTTATTCAACTACGTTTAACCAAACTAGATTCGTTTGTACATGACGATGTTGCTTGCTTATACGATTCAAATTGAAACATTATTTTAGTTTCGTTTCTGGCAGGTGGTGGTTTAAGCTTACTTTATACTTGGTAATTATACTCTAATTCCAGCCTCTAGGAGCAAAGCTGAAATTTAAAATTTTTATTGCGATTTAGAGCTTAGTAGTCAGTTTAATATAATTATGTTTATTTTAATAGATTAGTTTTCTAAACACATAATTTAATAACTCTTTAAAATATTTTGTAAGCTGTAAACAAATTCAAACAATCGAAAATGGGAAGCGAGGTTACGGTTGTTAAAAAATTTGTCCTTTTGAGAAAGATGGAAAATTTACTTTCAGTTCAGTATATGGTACGCAAGTTATTTCATGGGATCATACAAAAAAATGTGTGATTGCTAGACAGTTACATTACACATTTGCTATGTGCTTGGCTTAGTTTGTCCTCAAGGATAATATTTCCATACACGAGGGTTAATTAGACCGAAACCAAAGACAAACTTTCGAAAGTTGCTTACATCAGTCAAATTTAGCACACATGAACTGGATTAACTATGGCGTGTTTTCACGATATTCAGTGAAATTTGAGGTTCACCGGTGATCGAAGGACTGAGTAATAATCCGGAAATAGTTCATGAAATCCTTACATACTGGTAGCATAAACAATTAAATGGATTGAATTTTTGACATCTCATGCAGGAAACTATAGGTCTACAAGAAATTGTAATAAAAAATAGATACAAGTCTTGTGTAACTTTACACAAAATTTATGATTTTTGAAATCAGATAATGAATACATAAAAGTATTCACGTAAAGAAATAAAGTAGAGATTATTAACCTTTAGACTACGACCGGCTAAGAAAGAATTTAAATGACAGCTGTACCATGAAAGTTAGAAGAATCGTACCAAGAAAGAATCGTGCTTGTTATATCTATAGTCGTAGTCAAAAGGTTTACTAAAACAGAATGATGGAATCCTATGCATGCTGATAAAAAACATGACGACCAATGTAAAAAAAGTATGTAAACAATGGATGATTTAGCTATCGTGATGGATAAAAGTACTGATATTTAAAAATCCAATGGCACTTAAAAAAGAGAAAAGAATTGGATGAGGGGTTTTGCCTAATAAGATCTTGCAAATTTAAGATTGATCTCTTAAAAAATTTGAAACGATGATGATTAATAATAGGAGTCAATTAAAATATGTTTGACAGCAAAATCTGATGACCACGCATGACAAAAAGTGTGGACTCTCGCCCAGTGAAAGATGACGATATGACAATCACGTGTGTCCAATGCGAAGGTGGTCAATTTTACAGTCCTCGGCATTGGAGACAGGGCCACTGATGAATGATGGATTCTTATGCAATGCAATTTGTTGGGGACTTGCAGGTTCCACAACTCTTACCACAAATAGTGTTCTTGAAAAGACCAAACTCGGAGATACTGCCTTTTTGACTAGTCACAGTACACTTGCGGTCTATGCGGAAGTGAAGTGACCGGTAATGCTTCAGTAAGACTTGTACAATGCCAAGTAAACAGTGAAAGGTCGAGGAAAAGTCTTTTCGATCTTCTAAAAGTAGCTCTCAGACCCTACCACCAGCGATCGCACTAGATCTGAACGACTTCCATTAATTAAGAAATGCGGGTACGACTTGCGTCATTTAGAAAAACGACCTTCAGAAAGTGAAAAAAAAACGATAGATCGGATCTACGTGACAAGTAGAAGCAAACCTTCCATTGTACACAGCTTAGTCACCAGAGGGCGGGCAAAACAAAAGACATGTGACCGTCTCATTTCTTTTTCACGAAGAAAAAACCTCTCCATAGGGGGAAAAATGGAAGTAAATAAACAAACACGAAACGAAGTGGAATCTGAAGCAACTTTACGACATGAGATATCGCGTGTCGCCTTTTCTCCACTGCGCGCGCTTTCTCGTTTTTTTTTTTTTTTTGCCTCTTCCGCATCTGCTAAATGTTGAGACTATTTAGTGCACGCGGGGAGTTCTTCCGACATCGGGTGGGGTAGGACCACTGCCCAGGATTTCGAACACTGTGCAGACGAGAACGATGGCTGAAATCTAAGGGACAACAAGATTATTTTTGCGCAGGAGAGATTCAAGCATTATTTTGTACTAGCCACTGCGTGGCCAGCACGGAGTTGCCCGTGACAGTTCTTTTCTTGGGGTCAGTCGTGATGACTACTGTTCGCTACTCCCCGTTGATTGCAACGAATTCCCATTTTTCCCGTGTTGCATTGAAATGAAGTTTCCGAGCTGTGTTCGGGTTCCGTTTATAGAGGCCGCTTAATGCTGTCCAAGCTAATTTAAGATTTGTTAACAAAAAATTTCATTGATAGGACTAGCAAATAATGAGAACTCGTTACATTTTAAAAATCACATCTTTAGAATGGGGCACTTTTATAAAAAATACTAGCTGAATAACCCGGCGTTGTTTAGGTTTAAAATATGACCGGGACATTTCCCTGTGTAAACTCAACTACACAAACACTGTAGAGCGCGTTTCCTACCACGAATTTCCCTGTGTTAACTCAAATATACAAACCCTGTAGAACGTGTTCCCCCTACCGCGACAGCTAAAATATGACCGCAACATTTCCCTGTGTTAACTCAAATACACAAACCCTGTAGAACCTGTTCCTACCGCGAATTTCCCTGTGTAACTCAAGTACACGAACCCTGTAGAACAAGTTTCCTAGAGCTAAATTCCCTGTGTTAACTCGAATATACGAACCCTGTAGAACGTGTTCCCCCTACCGCGACAGCTAAAATATGACCTCGACATTTCCCTGCGTTAACTCAAATACACAAACCCTGTAGAACGTGTTTCCTTGTACATGTCCAATTATTGCAGGAAAGCAAACTTTAGATTATATTGGGGCTTCAAGGGACCCCATTTAGAACAACCTACCTGTGTGCTAATTTTCATGGCTACAGATGGGTCTGAACACAGGAAAGAAATAGCCTGTTTTCCGAAGTTCTTAAGTATAATTGAACCGAATTGGGTGTGGATTGGTCAAACGGTGTAGATTTGTATAGAGAATACACACACTCATATTCTTTTTTGTGTAAGATAAAAGAAGATCCAAAGGGCAAGTGCGTAAATCCATGAATCCCTCCCCTCTATGATTAGCAGCCCTGTTGTATTAGCAACCGGAGGGCTGCGAATTCAAATCCAACCTAAGACCTTCGTGTACAAATGGGTCAGCTGCACGTTAAATAAATATCCTCACGATGGCGTGGAGTGGAAGTTTGGGGTGGAGTGCCACCTAAGCTGTGACCTCAACATCTGACCTTGGTTCAAAATTATGTGGCGTTGTAATTGTTTCGTTCACTTGGGGTTTGATCCTGAACAGTTGCCAATGTATGTTGCTCCAGTGTGGCGTTAATTAAAATACTGTATACTCTATATGCTTGCCTCCATCTGATCCCAAATAGCAAGCTGTTTATTTGTTTCTATTGAACTGCAAGACACCTATTGTGCGAAAAAGCAACTGTAGGCATAACGAAAAAAACCCACAAAACTAATGAAATATTCGTCATTTAAGGTTCTTCTATGCAGGTAATTGGCACAAGATCTAGCTATCCATAATTTATGGACATGCGTGTGTTAAAACTTCAAACGTAAATTTCCAATAGCCTAGCCAAACATCTGAAATACTTGTAATTAATTAGACACGAATATACAATATTTTCAACTTATATTCTTAAATTTGCTAAACGTTCCGTGAACAACCAAAGCCTGTTAGAGGATAATTTTAATGATAATTCATATCTATATATGTAAAATGGATGTGTGTGTATTCTCTATACAAAATCTACACCGTTTGACCAATCCCCGCCAAATTTGGCACACTTGTACTATCGAACATTGCGGAAAACATAGGCTATTTCTTTGCTGTCTTCAGACCCATGTGTAGCCATGAAAATAGGCACATAGGTAGACCTAAAAGTGCCCCTCGAAGACACAATTTTAAAATCTAAAGTTCTTTTTTCTGCAATAAATGGACATGGATAAGGAAACACGTTCTACAGGGTTTGTGTATGAGTTAACACAGGGAAATGTCGCGGTCATATTTGAGCTGTCGCGATCATATTTGAAACCCGAGTAACGCCGGCTTATTCAGCTAGTAATTATATAAATTATTCCACTGATCAAAACCATGGTAAGTTAATTAACAACTTGGGAAGTCCTGAAAACCAAAAGGTAAAAACTTCCGGTGATGGAAAAGAATTAACCACTTTTAGCGATTCAATATCCCAGCAACAATTTATCAGTGTCATCCAAAACAGTGTTTACTATCTTTCAATGGATTTCGCCATTTTTTTCTCGACTGTTGAATTAAAATTGAAGGATGACATTCCCCATCGGCATTCAACACAGTTCCATTTCCTAGTACTTATCTATCACTGTCAAAGAAGCAAGAGTTGCACTTGCAAGACATGATATACGATCTTTCCAATGCTTCTTGTGATATTCGCGTACGGAGAATTTGGAAAGCGATCCAGCGACGAAGCGTGAAAAACTGTGTGTAAATAAACGCAATTAATCTGATGACTTGGAATTTCGTCGCTTTTTTCACACTAAGGACAAAATGCTTGCTTCAAGCCATTCTTTGTTGCTAGCTTCGAATGAAAAATACCATTCGCAATCCGAGCATATTTGTGATTCAATTTCGGAAGTGTCAAGATGAAAAAAAAAATATGCCGCAAAGAAAAGAAATCCTTACTCTAAAACGGTTGTTGAGTTGAAGTGACTTCACGAAGATTGTTTTTTTATTAAGATTTCTCTGAAACGCAGTCACTTTAACGAAAGCCATGAGCATTAAAATTCTTGATTCATTTATTTTATTTGTCAGCTTAATTTTGTTAATAATTTTTTGAAAAGACAGAAACGTAAACTAGCCAAGTCAAATTTGATACTTCCCTATCAGTACGAGTATTTCAAAACTATGATCTCTAATATTATAAAATGAAGTGTTTGTGTGTGTGGACTGTCCTGACGAATTTATGGCACTTACAATAATAAGATTCGGCACATAGGTAGTCCGAATTTTTTGCAATTTTTCTATCACGCCCAATTTTCAAAATTTTATCTAGAACCTTTTCGAATTAATTTGGTGGAATTTGATATTATTATTGTTTTCTTTGGACTGGCAACACCATAAAGAAATGACATATTTAAAATTTATTTTTTACCGCTTCCGTTCGATTCGCCAAGGAACGATTTGTCATCAGACTAAAAACTTTTAACCGAGTTCTTTTTTCTATCTCATAGATCGTTAAAGATATGGTAAAAATTTCAGCGGATTTTAAATCTGCGGAAAATTTCCCATCATATCAATGCCTAAAAATATGATTTAAAAAAAATAAAAATAATTTTTAAATTGAAAATTTTATATTTTTCTAATATGAACCCCGCTGCGCAGTATTAACATTCGTTTGATTCGAGAAATCAGATTTCATTTCCTGCGCTTGGCAAAACAAATACGAAACATTTTGACTGGCATCGTTTAGTTCTTTTTTTGTGAAATCGGGATCGTTAAAGATGGATAGAAAATTTCAACGAATTTGAAATCTGTGGAAAGTTTTACACTAGATCGATACATTACATTTGATTTTCTTTTAATAAATAATTTTTCTTTTAATAATAATATTTAAGATATTGTGACGTCGCGCCGATTATATCTCTTCGCAATTGCAATTTGACCAAATCAGACAATGACTTGGTCATGACGGCGTTGCCTGTGCTGTTGGTTTCGAAGCAAACCAAATTGGAATTCCAAGGGAATTCATTCCAATAGGCTATGAATTTGTATTTGGTAGCTACGAATTCCCATTTGGTAGCTACGAATTCCCATTTGGTAGCTACGAATTCCCATTTGGTTGCTACGAATTCCCATTTGGTTGCTACGAATTCCCATTCGATAGTTACGAATTCACACTTGGTTTGCTTCCCAAACCAAATAACCACACAAAAAGAACTGTCACGGGTAACGCCGTGCTGGCTACGCAGTGGCTAGTGTATATTGAAATTACGCTTATTTATGAAACATACAAAGAGTCATCGTGTACCAAAAAGAAGCGCAGAGTGACGAACCAAACGAATTAATCGTATACTCACAACCTAAATGCAAAAGAATATCAGTAAACATAATAATTGTTCCCCTATGCTCACTGGAGCCCGTTGCGTTCCTTCAGTTGCGAGGCTAATTAAAATGCCTTCCTACTTATGCAAGTCTCAGACTTGCCCGCTTGACTGTCCTTCTGATTTCTGAACTGCCGGAAACGAGTTGAATCCGACCAAACCAAGTAAAAGTCTGAGCAACCCCGAAGGAAGCGAAGTATTCCAATTCTGAGTCATACCCCTTCATTCTTGTGGTCGCCAGCACACTCCCAGCGAAAGACGGAACGAAAACAACCGCAGGTGGTTATTCCTCACCCAAAAAACATTCCGTTTTCAAGATTGTCTGTTTGGACTCTTCTCCGCCGGGGAGGCACGTAACCGGAAGCGAGGCGCTCTTGAAAAATCGTCTGCCGAGGGTCTTAAAAGATTTGCGCTCCCTCCCCGCAGAAAACCGCACCCCAGAAAAGCGATGATCCTCCTCGGACGCGTGCCGCAGTCCCCATGGCAACCGGGCCAAATGGAACTCGGAAGAATAGGCGGCGGGAAGGTTTCGCTATCTATCAATTTTATACCAAACAGTCAGTGGAACGCTTCCGGCCCTCTTTTGGGTTCCCAAGCTCCGTTTTTTGTGTAATTTACCGCCGATATGCAAATTAAGGAACACTAAACCGTTAGGAGTTAACAGCTATTTTTATTCAATTGAACGAGACGCAATTTATCACCATCAATTCTTAATAAAAGGGGGCTCAGTCTAGCCGAAGCGTTTTGTCTTCTCGCGGCTTCCTGTTGCCGATGTGGGGGGTATAAGAAGTGTGTCCTATATCTCCGCGTACACTGGCCACTTTTTTCGTGGAAAATTGTAAAATTGGTTCATGGGAGGAGTGAGGCTTTTTTACACGACTAGACGCTTTTTTTCGCTGTCGGCCAGAATGTCACCTCTTTGTAAAAATTCAGACGCATTAATTTTATAGACACTCGGTTTGGGTGACTTCGCTTGCCTGGGAACTGTAATTTTTACCACTTGTGAGATTTTTTTTTTTTTTTTTTCAAATTTCTTTTTAAAAAAATATTTTTTATTAAGGTTTCCTGGAGAGATGTAACTTGGGAGTTTTTCGCAATCGTGGAAATCGGGGAAGACCGAAAGGAGGAAGTTTTTCCCACCTTAAGATACATTAAGGTTTATTTTTAAGACCTAAATACCTAAACTTCCTTATCCGATAATTGTTCGGAGCAAGAAAATCCTTTTACCTGTAATTCTTTTCCCTTTTTGGGAATTCCGTGTACACAGGTGTCGTACAAACATTTTAAACCAAACATTTAGTGTGAGTGAAAGCGTTCATATAACCAGAAACTATCAACAAAAAAAAAATATATATATATATATATATATATATATATATATATTATAAGCTATCATAAAGTTAGAGACACAGATGTTAATGGATCCTTTAAAACATACAATACTCATACAATTACAAAAAAAATTACGCTAGATTTCTAATTAATTTATTGTTTTGACAGATATTACTTGTACAATGGTTTCATACAACGATAATTAAATCAAGCATTTAGTGAAAGCGTTCATAATATAACCAAAAACTATCATAAACAGTGAAGCGGACACAAATGTTAGACCTTTTAACACATTACCTCATACCATTTCAGATACAAATTGCACGTTATATTTCATATTTATTTATTGTTTTGTCAGCTATTACTTATTTATTGAAACGAGCTTAGTGTGTGATTTATTTCATTCTTGTGTCGATTTCAAAGCTTCTATTTTTTGATGCAAGTAAAAGAAGCTTTGGAGGGCTAGAAATTAAATTTAGAAAAACTAATAGCGGGAGACGCAAAAAATCTGCAATTGTTTCCCACACAAATTAAAAAAGAATTATTAATTAAGATAAACAATTTTTTTGTAATTTATTTTTTCAGTCAGAATAAAATAATATTTTTTTCAGTAAATAAATCGTTTTGGTTGGAGAGGATAGCTGAGATCCAAATACCTGTATGGGGGTGGGATACTTGTAAATGAGTTCAAGACAACGGACTCTTTATAAAATATTGTGCAAAAAACATGAGTTGTGATGTATAAGGGTTATTAATTCACCGATTCATAAATAAACAAAATTAAATCTTCATCGGCGTTGTTCTATTTTTTTTTATCTATAGGCTAAAACTAGAAGTGTGGTAAAAATACCAATTACTATTTAAATACCCTGAATTTTGGATGAGGGTGTTTTTTTCAACTAATTTGAGGGTGACTGAAAAGTTAGGTGACCAACTAGCTGCATGTCCAAGAGGAAGGATATTAGCGCCCTTCCTCGAAGCTGTTAGATTCTGATTTTTGACACAACTTTTCGAATTTAATCAATTAAAATTTTTATTTTATTTCGACCGTGTATTCAAAAAGCTAATAATTGTTGTGAAATATAATGTTGTGTTTCATAATGAAGCACTTTTTATTAAATGTGATTGAACTGATAGAATCTTATTTTGCACGAACGTGTCAACTTAACGCTGTTCAAAGTCCACATTTCACGCAAATTACTCAACAAGGACACAAGCGTATAAAGTTTAATTATAGAAAAACATTCACATACTCTTTGTTGAGAGTCGTTTACTGTCATTTATAAATATTTGAGAAACACCCCTTTTACAAGTACGTAATAGCCATGCCATCAAATCAAGACACGAGCCCCGTTATACTTATATTTTCCCCTTAAAATTCACGGTCTGATGGCCAAACATAATGCATTAAGATGTGGTAAGTCTAGTAACTTTTTTAATGGGACCTGTATTTGGTATTTAAAATTGAAAGTTTATTGTTTTTTTTGTGTGTTTTATGACGCAAGGAGCCTATTTGGGCATGCTATACCAAACACAATTTGTTCACATCAAGTAACAGACACACACAAAGAAAATGTTTACGAACACAATAGAGGGAAATACACAATAGAGGAATAGGAAGAATCGGACGCGACAGGAATCGAACCTGCACGGCCTACAACTCGCAGGTGTAAAATTGAAGGAATTTCGCGCACTTTTAGCATAAGCTACTTTTTAAAAACTTCAGAGCAATTTTCAACAACAACAAAATCCAAATTTATAATGGTTTATCGACTGTTCAAGGTAGGCAGGCTGTCATTTAACGTCACGCTAGAGCAACACAACGGGCTACTATCGACTCTTCAAGAGGTCACATCATCTCAAAAGTTTCAAGTATTAAATACTCATTCTTTGGTTTGATACTCTCGAATACTTCGTAATTTTTTCATTGCGAAACATATAACAGCGACTTGTCACTGTTGCCCGGAACATTTAAATTACATTTACAAACGCGTGCCTCCTCCGAAATAAAGAGAAAAATTGTCTACTGAGACTTCTAAGTCGAACGCGATCGGCAATATCTCCCAAGAGTTCTGAACCACCCCTCACCGAAAAGAGAGAGAGAGAAAGAGAGGAGGCTCCCGAAAGGAAGGTGCACGCTACCAGAGGATACCTGTTGGCTGCGAACCAAATAGGATAGCGCGCTAAAGAGAGCGGAAGATAGAAAGGGAAAGAAAAGCCACCACAAAAGGGAGATGCATGGTCCTTCTTTGTGGCATGATGGACGACCTCATGATGATGCAAGACTGTCCTTGGTGGATAGCCCTTGAAAAGAATGCGTTTTCCAGCAAAAGGGGAACATGCGCGTACGCCCCTGGAGCCCCCCCCCCCCTTACAATAGGCACTTCCATCTAATGGCTCGAAAACGAAAGGGTTGTCTTCTCTCATACATCTTTACATTGTGTTCGTCGTCGTCTTCCGCTTGCCTTCCCTCCGACAAGACGCACCTGGGCCTTGCTGGGTAGAGAGGTGGTATTCAGTTGCGTGAAAAATACGGCCATCCATTTCGACTGTTTACCAAATCGACTGTATATTCTATGGCTGATGGGAGAAGAGAGTTGAATCTTGGCGAAAGTATTGCTGGCACCAGGAGTGGCCTTAGGAATTGCGGGGCCCGATTCGATCGTTGGAGTATAACTAAACTGTCTCATTTTATGTATACCTCAACGATTTCACACTTATTGAACGGAGAACCTGTCAACTTGCCATTGTATTTTTTACTGATACACATTTTAGCTGTCTTCATCAGTGCCCGCCATTACAAAAAAAAACATTTTGGCTGAATGTAGAGATTTTAATAACCATAGACATATCCGATTTGGATCAAATCGAACTCTAATAAACCTTTTGGGAAGTCCTTACAGTAAAAATTTGATTTATTCACCTGACATCGATCTTGTGAATTTTATTTAGATTTTGTATATTGGGCTAGTCTCAATTTCAAATAATCTATTCGAATAAATTTTTTCTTTATTTTGTCTAGGTTTGTTTTTGCCTCGCCTCTGGTGGTCCATGGAGCATATAAACCTAACCAGCCTAAACTGTCATAATAGAATGGCATAATTGTCTCTACATAATCTGCTTCGTTTACTGCTTTGGGAAACTTAATTTAAATGTTCCTTGTTAAATTATCTTCTCGGCTCTCATGTAACTAAGTACGGACTCCTACCTGTTACATTCTTATTGTATCTTAATAATTTTAACGGCTAATAGATGGCGCTAGGGTCATCGAAAGTATGTGCCAGATGATTGTCATTCGTATTGTATCATGAGAATGGATGTACGTAGTCTCTCGTGTGATTCGTTGTTTCATGATGTTCAGAAGTGTTAATAAATTGTTAGTTGTAAAAATCACTTCCTCCTTTCATCACTAACATTAGTTTTAATTCAAATATAATATTCCGATTCTCAAGATTTTGGAGGCAGCCCTTCCCTTCTTTCCAACTGTCAATTTTAAAATGACTTGAGCCTCATCAACACTCAGGATGAATTCACTCAACATTGGAATTCTCAAACAGTCAAAATACAATATAGCACTCTATACTCGAAACATTTCATCTTGCATAGTAGGATGTCTGCTACTTCTATCAAAAGCGTTCCATGTTGGCGTGGTGTGGATGACTCGAGAGGGGTGACAGCTCAGGTGTTCTCGTAATTTTGAACCACAGTCAGATGACAAGTCGTTGTCCTTGGATCTTTTGGGGATTCATCTCAGACCAATAGCCCGTTGTGTTGTTCCTGTGTAACGTTAATTCAACTACTTACTTTCTTTGAGAATGTCTTTTTTTAAATACGAGTTTTTGTCTTTCGTGTCATTTTATTATGCTTATAATCAACGTGTCGTACTTCAATTTATTGTTGATTTTATCATTTTGCTGATTCTTTATCTTTACGGCTTTCATTTTTTTTTATTTCCGATTGACGTAGCTTGTCCTATTTTGGTAAGTAGGTAGCTATGTAGCTTAAGTAACAGAGCAGTAAAGCAACACAATGGGCTATTGGTGACGGTCCAGGTTCAAACACGAATGTCCTATTTCAGGCGTGGTGCTAATAAACCTCACAACCAATTTAACTGGCAAATGCTAAGATCGCAACTACAACGAACTCGTCACTCAAAAGAAATTTTCTGGAGAAACAAAAAAACGAATCCATTTTTCACTGCGCTGAATTGTAAAGTATTGTAATGACGGTTACGATGCTTGGGAGTAAGAGACTATGGATAGCTATTCCTCTACACAGAATATAATTTCAAACATTCACTCTCATGTAAATTTAACTAAAATGGTATTTTGCTGTTTTATACTCGGTTTCTTAGTGCGCAACTAAGTTTGCGCAGTATATAGGCTGTGCAATGCATCATAGGCTTAGCAATATAGTCATTACAAAATGGAATAGATATTCCCAAACACCCCCTCATCTGACCATTGTTCAAAATTACGCGGTTGTCCTCGAATATTTCCCTGAACCCGGACTGTCGCCAATAGCCCGAAGTATTGCTCCAGTGGGGCCTCAATTAAATACCTTCCTACCTGAGTGGTGTGCTGGAAATTCCACTGAAGCCTATAACTTTAAGAAAAATTTTCACGAACAAATTTTCCAATATTTATGGTTTTTATATTTTATCCGTCTGTTATCGATTGGTTTTCTTTGGGATTGTGATAAAAGAGACGTATTGTTCACCATATTAAAATATACAAAAAGCACTTATGACAGATTTTTTTTTTTTTTTTTTTTTGAAAATCTGATATTTTTGTAAAAGTATAGTGCGGTTCTCAGGTGAGGACAATCGATTTATGAATAGGTATGGAAGCTCGTCAGGTAGGAATTTATTTTAATAAACGTCGCACTTGAGCAACACAACGGGCTAGTGGGAGAAGGCTACCATACACAAAAGCATGAATGGCAATTGCCGTGAATGTAAATAGCCCTCTGCTAAATAGTTATCAATGATACCGTTTTAAGAACCGAATGATACACCTGGATCGTTACGTGGCTATGGACGCCAATGGGAGCGCTGTGTTTATGTTACAGCCGCCTATCACCAAATTTGAAAAATACTCCTTTAAAATTCACTTAATTTAACTGATAACTCTAGGGAGTATAACTATTACAGCTTATTGAGGTTTGCACAGTGGGCGGCTAATCCCTCTAAAACGGTGCAGCATGAAACGACCGTAAAAATAAAAGTTCAAAACAAAATCTCATCACCTCCAGCTTACACATTGAGGCATGGTATCGTTATTTTTACTATTATAGCTTATAAAAAAAATTTCACAGTGGGCGGCTAATGCTTCAGGAACGGTTCAGCATACAGCGACCGTCAAAAAAAAGTTCAAAACACTAACACTGGCAAAATCTCATCATCTTCTGCTCACACATTGCGGCATGGTATCGTTACCTCTACAGTGATGTCGTTCAGAATATCACCCGGAAGCCCTTATCGATGGTCGTGCTCCACTTTCGCTCAACCATAAGTCTTTGGAAGAACTGTCGCGGGCATTTAGACTCCTTAGAAAAACACGTCTTTTGACAGTCAACTCTCTGGAATCTTACAATTTAAGCTTATAAAAGTTTGCACAGTGGGCGGCTAATGCTTCAGGAACGGTCCAGCATGCAGCGACCGTCAAAAAAAATTTCAAAACACTGCCACTGGCACAATCACATCACCTCCAGCTCACACATTGAGGCATGGTATCGTTACTTTTACACTCCACCATAAGCACTTACGGATGGTCGTGCTCCATTTTCGCAAACCATAAGTCAGAAGAACTGTCGTAGGCAGTTAGACTCCTTAAAAGAAACACGTTTTTTAACTGCCAACTCTCGGCAGTATAACTAATACAGCTTACTGACGTTTCCACAGTACGCGGCTAATGCCTTGGGAACGATTCAACATGCAGCGACCCTCAAAGAAAAATTCAAACCACTGTCACTGGAAATTTTTTTATCACCTCCTGCTCACAGATATAGGCAGGGAGTTATTACTTTTAGTAGTCCTTCTCAGAATACCACCCGTGTAGCTTTTATCGATGGTCGTGCTCCACTTTCACTCATCCATAAGTCTTTGGAAGAACTGTCACGGGCAGTTAGAACGGTGCAGGTACGACGCGAATGCGATCAGCAGGAGGCTATTACTGGCCCTTCCTGAGCTCAAAGGCCAGATGCCGCCACTTACTATGGAAACTTGAATGGCAACGCGTCCAGTGTTTGCCCACCTGTCGACTCCATTCATGCGGAACCCGGAGTCCGAAAAGTCGACCCAGTAATATAGTGAGACGAGGGTCCGATGGCCTTGCAGGTCAAGGTTGGTACTGAAAGGAGATGCTGCTCAAAAGGACGCTTTAAGACGAAAAGCGTACTGTTTGCGAGCTAGATGATAGTGTAATTTATTGTGGCACATTTTCCCTTACGTCCGGATCTACATCAAAGATCAGGCAGTAGAGCAACAAACCACTTCCAACGGACTACTTCCCAAATGTATTGTGGAGATATTTTTGAACCTGTACCTAAAAAAACTCACGTAACTATATCATTATTTTAATAGGTTAGTATTGCTATTTATGGAACTTTTAATGACTAATTTTTTTTAACTATACATACTAATTGAGATTACTAGAGCGTATTTAATTATTTTTTTAAATTTACAATTCACTTGCTCAAATTTACTGGATCGATAATAATTGTGCGAGCCTGTTTTCATGATTATCTTTATGCCGTAATTGTAAAAGTTTTTTTAAAATTATATTGAGGAATGGGTCGTATCGGCCATTTCCCTTCGTGCAGCCCAATATAAACTAGCCTTTGAAATAGAGTTGCCAAGAGGTAGAACATTTAAATTTGAGTTGGACATAGTAGCACAAACTGTCACGTGGCTAAAATTCAAAGTCTCTCCAGTGGAACACAGAGGGCAGTCCAGTCAGGAATGTCTTTCACACCAATCCGGTGGAGATGTCCTTGGAGATAGTCATGTCCGTTTAAAATTCTGAAGTTGGCCGTAAAGATTCGCCTGGGGAGATCCATTGGGACCAGATTACATAATAGGCTTTCCCAGATTTTACCCTTAGCATCAGTGTCTTGAGTTTTGCGTATGTATCTCCTCGCTGATCTTACAATGGTGGAAAATGCCTGGTTGTATGGTAAGGTACTTGATAGTGACAAGTGCTAGTTTCTTAAACTAATGTAGTTATTATTTATTTGTAGTGGAGTGTAGTCTGGATAGAAAAGACAGAAGAGGGCGTCGAACGGACGTATCTTTAGTGCTACAAAAGCATACATTTCGCAGATTTTGGGTTGCGATAGTTTCTAATGAATCAATTATTTGAAAAAATAATACACCGAGTCATATATACTCTGGCTCAAGTAGAATTTTTCACCAACTTCCACATTTTAAGTCCACTCTTGCTTCCTCAGTCCAGATCCATACGATAGAAAAGAAATTAGTCCATTTTCTCTTCTTTTTTCACAACATATACATAATACCACTGTTCCCGAATGGTCTTCAATTGCGAAATAACATACATAATAATTGTATATGAAATCGAATTTCCTTACCTGTATGTATTCTTTGATGAGCTTTTAGGTGAGAGCTTTTGGTGTAGACTTTAGTGCAACCTGGAAATAAAAATATCATTACAAAATCGTATTACTTGCCACAAGTTTAGATACATAACAATGTGAATTACTTTGTTTATAAACGTTGAAACGTTTGCTGTTAGAAAGTCCGGGCAATGAGCTTCGGCTAGATTATAAAGTCCCGTTATATCATATATTTTACTGCTGTATAAAGTTCGTTAACAAAAACCTTAACTGCGGAATAAATATATCAATACTTCTACCTTCTACACCGGCAAGGGCCGTAAAATAATTAATTGTTTCAAACAAAAAGACATGAATTATACATATTAAATTCCATGTTCTTAACTTAATCTATGTAAAACTATAAATCAATGTCAACGGAAAAATCTTTTCAACTCTAAATGTGATTTTTTTTGGCCGAAAATATATTCCTTCTTATCACTCTTTGAGACTAAATCTTTTTCAATAATTCAGTTTGGGATAACTGCCTGGAACACGTGATTTTTTTTGAGTTCCTCATTCTAAAGAAACAGGTGAAGATTTTTATTTGTTCGCACATCAATTATTCATTAGGGGACAAACAGAGATCGATCTATCGAGAGGTTATTATATATGTTATTCAACTATTGGTGATGGTCCGGGATCAACGCCCGCGTTAGCCTAGAAGTTAAGCAAGAATTCTCCTAGAAATTAACAAATCTTTCAAGGAGACATACTTACCAAGGAATGAGCACCGGTGCGTCCTCCTCTTTTCCAGCTCCGGGTTATTCCTCCTGTTGTACGTGGATTGCCGGACCGCCAGCTCCTCCCTAGAGTCCGGCAAAGATGGCAGCATGGTGGGCGACGTGCAGGCGTAGGGGGGCGGAGGCGTCGACCGGACGTAGCTGGAGTCCACGGAATCGCTTCCCGGTTCCGAGCTGGGAGGTGTCAGTGGCATGATCAGCCGGGACATGGCGAAGTGGCCCATGTACGTGTTGTGCTGTTGCTGCGGCTGCTGGACGGGAGCGGCTGGATACAACTTGCCGGATTCCCGTTTCACGATCACCTGTTCTGGCAGGCTGACGTCCAGGAGAGAGGCGAACTCGGGCGATCCGGGATACGAGTCCACCGCCGGACTCACCCGCTCGTTCTTGACGCACGCGGCGACCGGACTCTGGTAGGGCGGCGTGATGCTGTCGAAGAGTTCGTGCAAGTTCGGCGACTCGCCCATGTCCGGGAATCCGGCGAGAGACCCTGCGGCCATGGTGGTCGTTTTGGGGAAGAGTTCTGGCTGCTGCGGACGGATAGCTTCGGGTGATACGTTATCGCGGCAGGATTTCCTCCTATAGGAGCTGATGCCGAAAGATGAAGGGTTGAGGTGGTGTTGTGGAGGTGGCAGAGTCACCGTGGTAGCAGGGGCGTTTTGATTGTAGGGGGCGATGAGTTCTGCGTGTGGTTTCATTTCGTGGGTGGTGTTCATCGCGGAGTTCATGGGGACGCTGGTGCCGCACTCGAAGAATTCGTCCACTCTGGAGGCACTCTCGCGTCGGGGTTTTTGACAACTGTAAAAACCCCAGTCATAGTTAGTGCCGTATTTATCCAGGGCGCAATACGAGAGGTCCTGCAAAATAAAACAAATAGCATTGAAGAATTCCCAAAAACGACAGAACAATTAGATAGGGTACATGATGGATACTTACAGCACTGAAAAAACGAGTGGTGTTTTAAAATGTCAGAAGATCTTATAATCTAGGATAGGTTTGTGGCATACATGTTTTTTATTTTCCTATTGCACGAAAGGCAGCTCACAGAACATTATTTAATCCGAAAACAGAGTTCAATCAAATGAGACAAGCGTCTTAAATTGAAGTAGCATAGCGACCAATTCCTCTTTATCCGGGAGCTGTCCGATAGATACAAACGCAGTACAAAACATTGAAAGGTTCATAATCTGAGCCAAATTTTATTTTCCCATTTTGATTATTATTATTCAAGATTAATTCCCCCCCCCCACCTTGTGAGATAGGTCTGCTTGCAGATATTATTCTTTGGCAGTAATACTATCTTACCTTCATTTTTTGTAGTAGCGTTACTTTATTTTTTAAATATACTATCGAATACTTGTTTCTTTTGATTACAGCTATTCGAATTTCTGGTACTAACCTATTTATTGAGCAAATACTGTGCCAAGAACTCAAATACTTTAGTACTCAACGAATTGAAATCAAGATTATCTACATCAGAAAATGGCCTACTAGAATCTTTATATTGGATATGAAGACCTAAATATTCTTCACGTAACAATCGTTGGTCGGGGAGACGTTATTATTCTAGCCTTTTGCAAGATTCAAGTAAGAAAAGAGGGCCTCATTTTTCAATAGTTAGGTAGAGGATTCAGTTAACTAGACTGGCAACAGAAGATTTTGTTAATTTGTCATGGGAATATGCCAGTATAACATTTTCTAGCGCTATCCATAATGAATAGAATAAATTGCCAATGAATCACAAAATCTGGTATTCAATTACAAGTTTCGATCTGATAAAGCAAATTCTCACATGCGTCACAACTCAAAGCGGTTTATTGAGAAATGAGAGCAGTTTCATAGGATCATGGTCAAACTCCGTTGAAGGAGGAAAAATATCTTAAGAGAGCGGATGAGGCAGGAAGTTGTTTCTTCCGGACTCTCATATCTTAGCCTGCGGAAGGAGATGAGATTTCCGAAAACAAAATTTATTATCTTTTTGACAGCTGGAACATCAGTCACAAATTCGGAGAGAAGTAAAGGTCCTTGATGGAAGCAATTTATTCTTCGAATAATTGAAATTCTTGGCAGTGTCGTCTTCACTTGGGACAAGTCCCCCTACATGTACACACCTGGTGGCTCTAGTACCATTTGTATCGCGTTCACGTGCGAAATACCATAAGTGCACCCCGCTCTACTACTTGTATATTTTGAATAAAGATGACTGCAGGGGATGTTTTTTGTTTTTGGTGGTGGAAGGTCTTAGCAAAGTAAAAATGTAAGAAATCTTCAATTTTGCAATTCTTCAAGCATCCCGAATGGATAAAGCAATAAGGTTCGTTTCTATACCAACAGAACAACCTTCCCCATTTTTCTGGTAACCCTTGAGAGCGTTGAGTTTGAGTAATATTTTCTTCGTATTCATGAGATAAAGTTGTATAAGAAAATAGACAAATTTGTAATGAAGAAAAAGAGAAACATTTGGTCCGATTTTTTCAGATTGTTGATGTCAAAGAATGTTGTATTTTGCATATAATTTTTATTCGCTTACATAACTGCACGATTCTTTTACTTAGCTTTACTTATTTCGTGTTGTTACAAGTCCCCTTGGTTAAGGTGTTACCAAGACCACGTTTTCAAGTCATACGACGACAAACACTTGTTCACCCAGGAGCTGTACTACAGACACCGCTACAATACAAGCTAAAGGGAATGAATTGCTGAGGTTGTAGAGCATGGACTAGCGGGAAAGTTTATTACGCCTCTCACACAAGTTATAGATCTAGTGTGCCTGCTTCTAAGTCTTGATAGAGCTGTGTGATGCAGTCAAGGAACTTTGAAATGCAACTACAACACAGGGCGCTTTGTGGAATACCAAGAATGCGAGAAATAACAGACCATGCTTTGGCTAAATTTTAATTAACATCGTACTAGAGCAATACAAAGGGCTATTGACGACTGTCCGGGATCAATACCGTAAGGGTAAGATCCGAGGACAACACCACGTCATTTTGAACCACAGTCAGATGACGAGGCAACACCTGAGTTGGCACCCCGCTCGCCAAACTCCCACACTAACCCAACGAGTTTCGGCCACAACAGATTTAAGGTGCACCAGCCTCAACTACGCCATACGCTTACAAACATCCATGCACTGACCCGGATTCAAACCAAGAACCTTCCGATCAAGAGGCTAACACCTTAACCATCAGACCGATTGGTCGGCGCTTTGTGAGTTTTTAATTTGTACCAGGAGTGTTTATATTGGACTTGGGTTTAATTCATTTATTGCTTATTTGTATTACTTATATTTTTTAACGTCGCTTAGCTTGAAAACGTTTGTTAATTGACCACCTGTAATAGGATAAAAAAATAATTCTCACTCAGTTAACAGACCTTGTACTTTTGATTATGGAGAAGTATTTTCAGTAATTTATAAAAATTTAACAGTCCTTAGTTGATAGACCTCTTGTACTTTTAATCACGGGGAAGTATTTTACCGTAATTCATAAAAAATTAACAGTCCTTAGTTAATAGCCTTCTTGTACTCTTGATCATGGGGAAGTATTTTCCCGCAATTCATAAAAAATTAACAGTCTTTAGTTAATAGACCTCTTGTACTTTTGATCATGGGGAAGTATTTTACCGTAATTCATAAAAAAATGATTAAAACCGCTTTGGGGGATGAACGTTTTCACCGCAGAAACCACGAAACATATCACCAAGGACAAAAAAAAAAACCTCAGCTGATGCCTGGGCTTTGACCCTGTCAACATGCCACAGTGTCTAAACAACAGGAAAGTGAAGGGAAGAGGGGCCGTTATACCAAAGCATGAGAAAGGAAAAAAGACGGAAAAAACGGACAACAGCCATTTTCCACCCCAATTCACGACACAGCGTCATCTCCGCAACCTGTTGATCATGATACCACAGCAGCAAGATCAAGGAACTTTCACCCAGGGGCTGGAGAGAACTGGGGAAAAAAATAATGCAAGAGGGAGGAGATTTTTTTTTTGCCATCGACCGGAAGTATACGGACGTAGAATAAATAAAACGTGGGGAAGGACACTTTTTTTTTTCTTATGGTAAGTTGCCAACACATAAGCGTGTCGCTGTTTGTGTGAGGTCAATTCACTTCGCATCCGTCTGTGCCGTTATGGAACGAAAACAAAACTCCACATGGCGATACACTTGCATTTGGAGCCAATGCCCGCTGATCTTGAAGAATTCATTTCATTCGAAGCAGGCATTGAGTAAGCCTTGTACTCATTTACAACTGGGGATCCTTCAACGGGATAATTTCTAATAAATAAAATCTGCAAAGTGTAATAAGAATCGAATCAACGTTTCGGAGCCTGATGGCTGTTTCAAGTGTTCCTACGGACATTAACTTCATGGGAACCATTCAGGAATCATTGCATCCACCGCTTGGGCCTCCAAATACCTTTTGGACGGGGCCCAATTACTGTAGAGGGTGGGCTCTAAAACTTTCACTGGTGAGGCCCGATTCTCAAGGAGAAAACTAGCACTTTTATGGCAGTTTAATAAAGTGAAGTTTGTTCTCCGTTTGTTCATTCCATTCACTCTGCCATTTTTCTGCTAAAAATTTGTAAATGCAAGATTTTAAGTCACGATCAGGAATGGTATGATTAAAATTATTTACGACCGATTTTGCGGCTTTGTCAGCTCCTGATATTCCTCCTTCAATTCCTGATATCCCAACATGAGATGGGATCCAACAAAATACCAAGTTAAAGTTTTTTGTGAAGAAAGATGATAAATTATTTTTAGTGACTCCAAAACAATGGGATGACTGCTATGATCAGGATGCTTCAATAACTGTAAAACACTTAATGAATCTGTAAAAATGATACATTTTTTATAACGATGATCTGATATATTTTCTAATGCTTTTTAGATGGCCATTATTTCAGCGGTAAAAAACAGAACATGAAGGGTGAAGTTTAAAACTGTGAAGAGAATCATTAGTAGTGAACGCAGCTCCAACATAGTCTGCCCTTTTAGATCCGTCCGTGTAAATTTGAATAATATTAGAGTAATTTTCTAAATGCTTTTGAAAGAGTTGTTTGTACATTTTATCAGAGGCTTGATTGAAAATTTTCAAAATCTTCATAACAAGACAATTTGCATTATTGTTTAAATACTGCCAAAAAGACAATCACCAGAAGTCTCTTTAAAAGTGATGGAATTTCTCAGCTACAATGATTACATCTGTACAAGCTGAGAAATAAACACATTTTCCATCACAAACAAGTTTTTCGGTAATTTCTTTTTATTTTAATTATTCATTTATTTTAATGACGAAATATCTGGTCATGTGCGAAATTAGTCAGATCTTGATAAAACAAGATAACTCGCCGAAACCGCTTGAAGGGTTAAAGGTGATCTCAAGGGGATTTTCAGATACATTTCACATTCCAATTAAAACTAGCCACTGCGAGGCCAACGCGGCGTTGCCTGTGACAGTTCTTTACGTGGTGTCAGGTGTGTCCACTACTCACCAACTCCCGGTGATTCCCGTTTGGTTGCTTCGCAAACGAACTCTATAGGCAACGCCATGATGGCCTCGAAGGTGCTAATATCAACAACGTAAATCAAAACACGCTAGATTCGGAAAACTTAGCATTTTCCCAAAGGCTGACGTCAGCGGTCGAAAATCGCAATATTCGTTCCTTCTTCATTCAAGGTTCGGGTGATGCCACATTTCGGAAAAAAGAAAGAATGGTGAAAAAAACTAATAAATTAATTTTAAAAAATGTTCTGGATTAAATTTTTAAATGTTCTAGATAAAATTTTTAAATGTTCTAGATAAAATTTTTAAATGTTCTAGATTAAATTTTAAAATGTTCTAGATTAAATTTTTAAATGTTCTATAGATAAAATTTTTGAACGTTCTAGATTAAATTTTTAAATTCGTACTACCTGTGTGCCTAATTTCACAACAGTAAGTGCCATAGATTCGTCAGAACACTGTGTACCGAGGGACAAACACTTTCTTTTGTTATAGTAGAGATATTAACAGTATTAAACGTTGAGACAATTTTGAAATAAAACATAATAGTTCTTCCTCGATATATTGCGCTTTTTGGGCAAAAAAGATCGGTACTACGTCGATTGGTCTAGAAAAACTTGTTTACAATAAATAAAAGAGCTCATATTATACAGTAAATTACGCATTTTATGTTTCAAATTATGTCTACTCACACCCTCTATTTCTAATTATGTCATGTAAATATTCCTACTGTTATAAGAGGAAGTGTTTGGGTCTTTATGTACGGTGTCCTGACGAATCTATGGCACTTACAATAATGAAATTTGGCATACAGGTAGTCCTAATTTTTTGCGTTTTTTGTGTCCAGCCCGAATTTTAAAATTTAATCTAGATGAACGTTTTAAAATTAATTAGTTTTTTCACCTTTCTTTTTTTCTCTTCGGAATATGACGTCAACCGTACCTCGAAAGAAGAAGCAGGTAGATTTTGTGGTTTTCGACCACTGACATCACAAGCGTTTTTCGTCCTAGTCTTGGGAACCATGCCAAGATTTCAGTTTCTAGCGTGTTTTGATTGACGTTGTAGGTTAGTACGACTTTCGTGCTAGCGATTTCAATTTTGTCACAGGCAAAGACTATTTGAGGTTTTCTATCTTCGCGATCGATAAAGATAGAGTAAACATTTCAACGGATTTAAAAACTGCGGAATTCATTCTTAAAATTATTGGTTTATCTTTTAATATTTTCAGTATCAGTAAGATTTAATGCGTCAAGCCCTATTTTTAAATTTTAATCAAAAGTAGGTTTTAATTAATTTATTGGCATCACGGCGTTGCATGTGGTGTTGGTTTGCGAAGCAAACCAAATAGGAATGCGTTGCAATCACCGCAGTTGGCGATCGTTAGCGAGCAGTGGTCACACCTGATCCCACGAAAAGAACTGTCACGGGCAACGCCGTGCTTGGCACTCAGTGGTTAGTGTTATACAAGAGTGACCATCTGTTTATACAAGAACTGTCCCACAGACACCAATAGCATGGGTTAGTTAGGTCGTTTGGTGTATAAGAGCTCTGCTTAGTAAAGACAAGCCAAGCACAAGATAAACATCATTTGCATTGCACAAAATCGATGATAAATTTGTATTAAATAGGGTATTCACCCCATCGAATTTTCTAGATACCCAAATCTGTTTACCACTCAGTTTAGCTTTTCAGAGGGTCTGGTATACATGCTGACTCGTAACTAATGTCAGACTCGTTTAGGTATTTGACTTCCTAGTGAAGGGGTATCTGAGAATAGTTGACCTAACGATTCAACTTCGGGATTGATCCCAGAACGTCGACAATAGCATGTTGTGTTGCTCCAAAGTTAATTAACTATCCCCCAAACGATTCAAAAGTCAGTTATTCACTCAAAAATCTGTCCTCACTCATCAGGCTTCGACTTTTTGTACGAGGTAGAACTGAAAAAGATAAGGGCTTAGTCGGTTGATACCTTTGCAGTCGTCTGCATTTGTCATGTAAACAAAAGCACGTTTTCAACCCAAAAAGTAAATGAACTTAGGAAGAGAGAGTTCGGGTAAGCCAAAGAAGTGGCCGCAAGTAATGGAGGAACAGTAAGTACCGGAACAGAGCTTAAAAATAGCTTTCAGTAGAGTTCATTTACGAGATTTTAATCTTTCTTTTGTTGTAAGACGCTGAACCTCAAGCCCTTAACATGACGTACTCCTGGAGAATTTTACATCTTATTCACAAATGGGAGAACTTTTGCTGCTGTCCCTTATCCTCTTGGTCTAAATGTATCAAAGATCAAGTATAAAAAACCGTGATTCTTAGAGAGTCTGAGAACCCTTAAAATTGTCGAAATTTACGCTTTTGAGCTCATTTTCAAGTAATCAACGAACAATGATTTAATTTTTACATTGATTAGATTTTAAGCACACATATAATCAATTATGAAGATTTATAACCAACTTTAAAAAAAGTAATAAGTAAAATATTTCAACGAAACGAGGGGGGTCAAGAAATATAAGCCTTTGGACGACACGAATATTGCTACCATGTTGTTTGCAGCATAACTAAAGATCAAACGAACCTAAAAACTTCATTTAACATTTTTTATAATCTAAACAATTATAGGATTTTAATATGCTATTACTTAAAAAAAATCTTAAAAATTATTTGTTTTACAAGTTTTTAAAAAAATATTTGCCGAAAAAAAATTATAATTTTTTTAATGTTCTCAAACTTTCTTATAAATGCTAAAACTTATAGTATATTAAAAACCTACAATTGTTTAGATTACTAAAAAAATGTTAAATGAAGGTTTTAGGTTCATTTGATCTTTAGTTATGCAGCACACAACATAGTAGCAATATTTGTGTCGGCCAGAGGCTTATATTTCTTGACCCCCCTCGTTTAGTTGAAATGTTTTATTTATTACTTTAAAAAAAAAAGTTGTTTATGAATCTTCATACTTGATTATACATGTGTGCCTAAAATATAATCAATGTAAAAATTAAATCATTGTTCGTTGATTACTTGAAAATGAGCTCAAAAGCGTTGATTTCGACAATTTTAAGCGTTTTCAGACCCCTTAAGTCGCCTAGCGACCAATTCCTGTTTATCCAAGGGCTGTGTTCCAGACACCAATGCACCAGTTGGGTTTTATGGCGTGTCAGGACTATGTTTAGTGAAGACATCCCAATCGCAAGATACACTTCAATAATGGACATTGGACATACACACAATGAGAGTTACTGCCACAGAAGACAGAAATACCTGCTGGGATTATGGGGAGAGTATAAACATGTTATAGATAGTTCCTAACCCCTCTCACACAAAACTCATACCCGCTTCTGTCGTGCCGGATGCGCAGCATTGAACTTTAAAATGTTATGGCAGTGGGGCACCAAAAATATGGGGGAGGAACAGAACGTGTTTCGTGGTTTTTCCTCTTGTGCAAGAAGTGAAGATAAACGGCAGTGAAATCATGTTTTGACGGATTGCCTAACTGCTTGAAACAAGGAACTTGGAGCTACTGTAACGGTCATCAGATAAAGTAAAGAGTGGAGGGATAGTAGGCAACTAAAATAACTTTATGACATGCAGCACATTTAATTAGATGTTTAACAAGTTAAGTAACTAAGACAATTTCGAGGCTAAATAAGTAAAAAACAAGATGGTTCCACGGTTTCATTCGTTCACGTCCAAAAGTCCTACGGTTCGAAAGGGCAGAACTCAGCGTCTCCCCTCCTCCTGTACCTTGCTATAACGACGCTGGACTGCTCAAAAATGAGGGGCTACAAGACATTTCTTTACATCCGGTCATAAACTTTCAAGACTCTTCCCTCTTCTACGGCGAACTCACGTAAAAGAGGACATTTCGAAGGGAAACTATGACGCCACACAACCAATTTTAAAATGTTAGTTGGGTTTTATGGCACAGAGACGATATTTGGTCAAACTGCTCCAAATCCAATACAACGTCAAGTAATAGTCATGCACACAGACAAGGAAGGTTTTACTGACACAGATGAGAAAAAGACGTACGCCTAGGGAGGAACCGAACAAGCGTCGCAACAACATGGTCAAACCACTGAGCCACAGCGGTTCTAATTTAAAAAGAAAGAAAATTTTGCGCTTTAAATCATCTATTTCAATGAAGTAAAAATGCGACGGGATAAAAAAAAAGAGCAATTTGGCTGTATGTGCGATGAATAGAGGGGCTACTACGACCGTGGATTTATTTTATCAAAATTACGAGAAATCATTGAATCTTTCCCTTCGGGATAGATATTGCACTGTCGTCAACAGCCCGCAGTGTGACGTTAATTAATACCTACCGAAAATAACCAACGTATCCAACGTGAGAACTTTCGGCCGCGACAGATTTAAGGTGCACCAGCCGCCTGTACACCATACGCTTACAAACATCCATGTACTGACCCGGATTCGAAACAGAAACCTCCCGATCTAGAGGCTAACATCTTAAGCACCAGACGGATGATGGTTGGGATCCTGGCTTGTAGATTTGTGGGTTCTTGGTTTAAGGCGTATAAGGATCTTTCCCTCCGGGATTGACCCACCGCTAATTGCTCGCTCTGAAACGTTAACTACCTACCCGAAATCACCAACTTATCGGGCTGGTGGTCGTGATGCTGCTATATGTATAGGTAGGTTCTTAATTCGAATCTGGGATAAGGCATGGCTATGCGATTGGAGTGAATGCGTGGCGGGTTTAACCTTAAATGTATGGTATGTACACTACCCAACAATAATGGACCGGAGAGAAAGATGCGATGGTATAAGAGAAATAATACATGCTTCAACAGTGGAATCATACTACCAACCCTTTTTGGCATACTTTCGACAAGGTTTCGATACACAGCTATGGGTATTTGTGTCCATTCCTGTTGCAAGAATGTCGCCAGCTCAGTTGTAGATTTTGGACCTTTTTTCCCTGGTCCGTAAGCGTCGCTCTAACGCGTCCCACAAATGTGCTATGGGGTGTAGGTCGGGTCACTGAGAAGGTCAGGAAAGACGTTTTATATCCACATCTCGATACCACAGCTTGAAAGAGGTTGTAACATCACACGGAGCGTTCTCGTTCTGGAAGTCACATTCGTCCATTCCATGAAATTGCCATAGCGTAAGAAGAACCTGATCGTCCAAAATGTTCATACAAGGGTCGGAGTTCAACTGACCAGGAACAACATGCAAAGGTCCCAGGCCATACCACGAAAAACACCCCCAAACAAGTAAGCGGATTTTATGCAAATTTGCTGGCGTCCGGTCCATTATTATAGCGTAGTGTATGCCAGAAGCAACAAGAACCACCTCGTGGTGCACCACGGTAACGCCAAGTGGTTCACGTGACCACCCGTCGGTAAGTGAACCACTTGTGACTGTAGCACTTGTAACTGAAGCACTTGTAACAAATTAAAATTTACCGTTTGGTGATAAAAAAATATTCTCAAAATCAAAAATACGAATTTTAAAATTATGCGATACCTAACGGTTTGTTAACTGTTCAGCATGGTCGGGGAAATGTAGCAAGTGTGTGGGAGGTAGGGGTGTATAGGGACAACATATGTCTCAACTTTTTCCGCCCCGCCCCCCGAGGTAGATGGGGGTTGATATAGCTGGGGGAGGTGCCGTTTTTCTTCTCTGGGAACGGAATCCGTGTGTTTATATGAATCCACTGGAGCAGGTAAAGTTTTTTTCTTTCATCGTAAATAGAGCAGGGGTCTCCGATATCTCTCCCCCCGTGTCGCTTTGCTCTCCCCCTCGGGTAAGGAAGGTGACCATTGTGATTTGTGAACCCCCTCCATTTTTTCCTTCCGTTTTTTTGCCATCCCAGCGGAGGCAACGATCTTTCCTTCGTTGTCTGAAGACACCGCAGAGGGAAAAAAAACAGTTCTCGACTGAAGATGCAGCAAGCGCACACGAGTGAGAAAAAGTAGGCGGTCGTGGGTTTTTTTGATCGTTAAGGTGTATGTATACATCACAAGTTCACGAAAATCGGCCAGGAGAGAATAAACAATATTTGTTTTATTATTTATAAATATTTTCCAATTTCTTAGCTTTCAAACGATGCCAAGATCTTGTAAATATTCGAAATACTTTTCTAGTTGCAAGGGTTTTTGTTAGTTACT
The DNA here is from genome assembly GCA_947359465.1 of Metellina segmentata. NCBI lineage: Eukaryota > Metazoa > Arthropoda > Arachnida > Araneae > Tetragnathidae > Metellina > Metellina segmentata. Next base: position 3,023,455 of record OX375878.1, read on the forward strand.
GTCACTCATGTACAGACACACACACACACACACACACACACACACACAAGTACCACGAAAATTTAAATTCCTTAAACTTAAACTATCACTGCAATTAGTTTAAGTACAAAACTTTCCAATTGAAAACAAAATCTTCTAGTGTATGAGTACACCACACGTTGACTGCCGATCAAATGAGGATGCGTTGATAGTTATTGCACCGCTGTAAAAGTGGGTTTTTCCCAGAAACCAATACCACAAATTAGCAATTTCATCATCTGTTAGAGGTTTATAAGGCCCTGTAGTACTATCGTCTCTATTACTCATATATTAAAAGATTTTTTTTATATAACTAATAAATAATACAACTAGATCTTTTAACCTTTACTCCACGCCAATACTAGCAGACAAATCTAACATATAATGCCGATTGCAGCGGAGAATAAATGTTGAGTCGTAGCTTTTCCCGCGCAAACGCGTAACCGGCTACTGGGACATCACTCCATCACGCGCTGGCGCGAGATCGTAAGCGAAAATGCAAAGAGAAAAGATTTGGTAAATGGTAATTTTTAATTGACGTCATACAAGAGTAACACAACGGGCTGAGAAAAGATTTGGTTTTGGAGAAGATTATTTTTGTTCCCCATTCTTTCTAGCAGGGTTTCAACCTCTTGAAACGTTTATTCCAGTAAAACAAAGCAACAGGGCTCTAAAAGTATTGTCTTTTCCTCTTACAGAGTGGTCAGAATCGACTACACACAGCCAAGCACTTACCCGCTGTGTATTGTTTCGTTGTGTAATTAAATTTTGCATATGTATGTCCATTAACTTTCTTAGTTTTGTGTTAGAGCAGAGTTGCCAAATATGTCCCTTGCTCCATAAAAATCAACCTTGTCGAAAACCAACCCGATAAAACATCCGTTTTTCGATTTGGACTGATATCCGCGTCGAAAGTTTTATAAGTATCCTGCTATTTAAAATGTCAGAGCTGAAAACACAAAGTAAATTATCCTTTGGGCATTTCTGGTACCTGAGACTAAATCGAGACACGTACAAAAAAGCAAGCGATGGCTCAAGCAAATCCAAATCAATTGTAGGTACGCATTTTCGCTATGCTTGATAACATAGAAAAACGGACACTTTTCGGGTTGCTTTTCGACACTGAATCGCGTGGTACAATTGTGCGTTCGATTCTAACCACCTCCGTATTATGCACCAAAATAAAAGTTGACCAATATTCATCAAATTCATATTTTTATACGTGGATTACACCTATTAGCACTTATACAAATACAGGAACACGAATACAAACGTAAAAATACATTCGCAATCACTTTTAAATACACCCATTCAGAACACACACAAAAAATCACACACGCAAGCATGTATGCATTACATTTTATGCTTACTATCAAACAGCCATACCATTATGTTTGAGGTATGCGTATATTCGAACATGGTATACATTACATGCTATACGCCTGGAGGCTCCTTAAATTTTGAAAATGTTTCGAACCAAAGCCTAATTGATATATACCTCTGTTCCCAATTAGGCATCATCTCAATCCAAATAATGTCACCAGGTTGTTTCGACGATTTGAACTAGGTTAATCTTTTCCGAAACAAAGAACGTCCAAATACCTTCCTGTTGAGTTGGTGTGGAAGTTTCTTCGTCATCTGAGCGTGTTTAAAATTACGAGGTGTTGTCCTCGGATCTTTCCCTTAAGGGATTGATCCCGGACCGTCGTCAATAGCCCGTTGTGTTGCTCTAGTACGACGTTAACTAAAATTACCATTACCACATATTATTCTGACGACGTACAAATGCAAGTACTGTCGCACCACTCGGGAACTCTGCCTTCTCATGAAGTTGATGTGCTTACAGCTTCTGGTAATTTTCCAGTCGCTTGGTGTGTAGATAGTTGGTGGTCTGGGAAAGTGTGAATCCTACTGTGCGACACATTATAGATTAGTAAAAGCGACTATGCAGCGTGATTGCAAACACTTGTATGCACTTCGATAGCCGATCGGCCCAAATCGATTCGTGAATCCACGTGACCTACCCTTCTGAGATCTCACGACACCGCCCACATGCTCTGACAATTTCATTAGAAGGTCGATGCTCAGGAACGACCGTGGTGGGACCGGGACATTTGAGCCCACTTAGGAGAAATTATTGGGTGGGAGGGAGGAAAATAAACTGCGACTCAGTCGCCGAGATCGACTATTTTATAAGACGATCAGTGTATCTAATGAGTCATCATGTAACCTAAAAAAATGACCGTAGTCATAAATCAAATGAAGCCATAAACCATGGCAACCGAATCAGGTAATATGCAACACGTTTTTAACAGATATAGCCTTCCCCCTGCTTTTAGCCGACCAACCGGTAGAGTGGTTAAGGAGTTAGCCTCTAGATCGGAAGGTTCCTGGTTCGAATCCGGGCTCGGGCATGGATGTTTGTAAACGTATGGTGTAGAGGCGGCTGGTGCACCTTAAATCTGTCGTGGCCGAAAGTCCTCACGTTGGGTTGGCGTGGAAGTTTGGAGAGTGGGGTGCCAGCTCAGGTGTTGCTTCGTCATCTGACCGTGGTTCAAAATTACGAGGCGTTGTCCTCGGATCTTTCCCTTAAGGGACTTATCCCGGACCGTCGTCAATAGCCCGTTGTGTTGCTCTAGTACGACGTTAACTAAAAAATTACCAAATTACCCCTGCTTTTATTTCGAATTCAACAAATTTCCAAACCAAGAAGAGAAATTTTTATAAACATTCACAATCTTTCATCTCAAAAAATGACACACAAGAAAAGAGTAAATTTAATTTCATAGTGAGAGAGAAGTGTTTTCAATTAAGGTTCAGAAAACATCGAAATCAAAGGTAGGTAGGGCCGACCAACCGGTCTGGTGGTTAAGGTGTTAGCCTCTAGATCGGAAGATTCTCGATTCGAAACCGGGTCAGGGCATGGATATTTGTAAGCGTATAGTGTAGAGGCGGCTGGTGCACCTTAAATCTGTCGTGGCCGAAAGTCCTCACGTTGGTGGGTGGGGAAAATTGGAGTGTAGGGTGCCATCTCAGGTGTTGCCTCGTCATCTGATCGTGTTTCAAAATTACGTGGTGTTGTCCTCGGATCTTTAACTTAGGAGATTGATCCCGGACCGTCGTCAATAGCCCGTTGTGTTGCTCTAGTACGACGTTCATAAAAATTACCAATTACTGAGGTAGTTTAATTGGCGTCGAACTGGAGCAACTCAACGGGCTATTGGCGATGGTTCGGGTAGGTACGTATTTTAATTAACGCCGTTCGAGAGCAACACAACGGGCTATTGACGACGGTCCGGGATCAATCTCCTAAGTTAAAGATCCGAGGACAACACCACGTAATTTTCAACCACGGTCAGATGACTAGGCAACAACTGAACTGGCACACCACTTTACGCCTATACGAGGACATCAAATCTAAGGTAAGTAAATAGGTAAGTGAATTTAAGTCGCACTGGGGCAACATAACGGACTAACGGCGAAGGTGAGCGATCAGTTCCGAAATGTAAGATCCGATGACAACACTCGTCGTCAATAGCCCGCTGTGTTGCTCTAGTATGACGTTAGCTAAAATTACCATTACCATTACCGAAGACAACATTTTGATCCACGGTCGGATGACGAGGTCAAGACCTTAACTGGCCCCACCCACCAAACTTTCACACCACGGTAACGTGAGGACATTTAACGTGCTCCAGCTCTCACAAACGCGACAGTATTTTGTTAAATCGAATTTCGAACTCGCAACCCTACGCTCGCTAATCCGAGACTTTACAAACGGATTATTGAGGCCCCATCCAAATATTAAGTGTGAAAAAACTAATCCAAAAACATACTCTCAACCTTCACCATTTCCTCCGATTTTGCGAGTGTTCCATAAAAAAATCCAAAAATCAAACACAACCCTCGAAATTGAAAATCTTTTAACGCATTCGGAACTAAAAATCGTTCTGGGAAAATGTCACACCACACATTTAACTGTCACCGAAACCTCTAACGGACAAGACAATTCCGTGGAGAGAGAAAAAAAGTGCACTCAGCGTCTACAGAAAGGAAGTTGATTGAGCATGCAGACTTATTTTACGACTCGTCCGCACATTTTACGAGTCTCGGTCCACTTTCGAATCCAAGCGGCCGTGGTTCCGAGTCGGAACCCACATCGGATCCGGAACCGATCTCCCGTTTTAATGCGGGTTACTTCCTGAAGGAGCGAGACTTGGTGAAAGGGGACGGGGAAACGGTTCCAAAGCGCGGGAAGTGTGGGAAAGGCCGAATCAATAAATTTTTATGGTTCTACGATTTTTTTCCCTTCTCAAAGGACTGAATTGAAAAGTTGGAGATTTGTCCGTATGTATCTTTTTTTTAAGGACTCGAAAATGTTTTGAAGGGTTTGGGGGAGAAAGCAGAATTGTATTCTTTTCGGAAGAATCGCCAACTGGTGACTATTTTTGTCTGAAATTGGAAACTAGTATTTACACATGCATGGTGTACAATAGAATGTACTGCTGATGATTGCACCGTCTGTCTGCAATGAGAACATACCTTCCATACTGTCAAAATGCGTGTGTTGGTTCTGAATTTATCATCTTCCAGAGAGTGACGCTTCTTCATGGGTAATTGGCAATTTTTAATTAACGTCGTACTAGAGCAACACATCAGGCTATGCTTCTTCATGGAAGAAATTGAGTGTACACTTATTTACGCATTTCTTAGCTAATATACTTCAGACGATGGCCGGTACAGCAATTGCACCATGATCGCACCAAGAAAGAATTTAGACTACGGCCGTTACAGCAGCTGTACCTTGAAAGTTAGAAGAATCGCGCTTTTTATATCTATAGCCGTAGTCAAAAGGTTAATACGAGGATCTTTTTCTTCCATATCTTTTGGTAGATCGCAAAAAAACCTCACATGTCCGTCTTCCTGTCTCCGCTGGTCGAGTAACTGTTCAAGGACACCCCCGCCAACGATCCAATGGTTCCTTCAGGCCAACGTTCCAACTCGGTGTCCGAAGATCCTCACACATACCATAAAGTCTGCGCATGTCTGTTGCCTTTGAAAAGGATCCCGTCCATTTCCCATGGGGGCCACGGTAGTTCGTTTGGAAGAGTAACGGACTAACCAATCCAATAAAGACCGTAATGTGCAAAGGGTGCTGGTGCACGTCAAATTTGTCGTGGCCTCAAACATCCTCACATTGGCGTGGTGTGTAATTTTGGAGAGTGGGTTGCCATCTCATGTGTTGGCTCGTCATCTGACCGTGGTTCAAAATTACCTGGTGTCCTAAGATCTTTCCGCCGACCAACCGGTATAGTGGTTAAGGTGTTAGCCTCTAGATCGGAAGGTTCCTGGTTCGAATCCGGGTCCGGGCATGGATGTTTGTAAACGTATGGTGTAGAGGCGGCTGGTGCACCTTAAATCTGTCGTGGCCGAAAGTCCTCACGTTGGGTTGGCGTGGAAGTTTGGAGAGTGGGGTGCCAGTTCAGGTGTTGCTTCGTCATCTGACCGTGGTTCAAAATTACGAGGTATTGTCCTCGGATCTTTCCCTTAAGGGACTGATCCCGAACCGTCGTCAATAGCCGGTTGTGTTGCTCTAGTACGACGTTAATTAAAAATTACCAATTACCTAAGATCTTTCCCGTTGGGATCGATCCTGGACGGTCGTCAATGGCCCAGTGTGTCGCTCCAGTACGACGTTAAATAAAAATACATACATACATTTACCATAGAGAATGCTCAAAGAAATTATAATTAATTGGTAATTTTTTAGTTAACGTCGTACTAGAGTAACACAACGGGTTATTGACGACGGTCCGGGATCAGTCCCTTAAGGGAAAGATCCGAGGACAATACCTCGTAATTTTGAACCACGGTCAGATGACGAAGCAACACCTGAGCTGGCACCCCACTCTCCAAACTTCCACGCCAACCCAACGTGAGGACTTTCGGCCACGACAGATTTAAGGTGCACCAGCCGCCTCTACACCATACGCTTACAAACATCCATGCCCGGACCCGGATTCGAACCAGGAACCTTCCGATCTAGAGGCTAACACCTTAACCACTATACCGGTTGGTCGGCCTCAAAGAAATGAAATTAAGTTTATCACAATGGCGTACTTAATGACGAATTGCAGACCAACCGGTATAGTGGTTTAGGTGCTAGCCTCTAGATCGGTAGGTTCCTAATTCGAATCCGGGTCCGGGCATGGATGGTTTTTTTTTTTTTTTTAAGACCCTCCCCGAATCCACTCACCGTTAGGTTTAGAGTGTAATAAGATCCGGGGGGAAAGGGTGGCGACTTCCATCGCAGCACAAGGAGGTCCATAGGGACCCACGCCGGCCGAACGGTCACTTATTGATTCAAAGGGAGATGGTATGGGGCAGGTTACATTACCCGATCTGGAGTTAGATCATGCACGCATTAAGCGGCCTTAAAACTAACAAATAAACAAAACCTCCGGAAAATCCGGGCAAAACAGAACAATGAGCCGGTGGCACACCGGAAATAAGAAAATAAACACCGGTGGCACACCGGGAGTATTGAGAATAACCGAACAGAACAAAAAAAAAAAAAAAAAAATCGTTTTCTCAAAATCAAACCAATGGAATTTCTAGAACAATATATAAAATTGAAACAAGAACTGTAAGACACGATTGTGAATATGAACTGTGAATATAATGATTGTGATTATGTTTATTTACAAATGAAAGGTGAAATAAATAAATTATGCCGTATTATGGGTATGTTGCTATGAAATAAGTATATTATATTGTGAAATGAACATGCGTAAAATAAGTTAAAAATTTAAGAGAGTCATATTTTAAAAATAATATTTAGAATGATCTACACATGATATATAAAAGATTAAAACTTTAAAATTTCAAAAGTTTAAAAGAGAGGATCGCTCCGGGGGTGTCTGTTGACCTAGGGGAGGGAGGGCCCCGCCACCATACGGGCATGGATGTTTGTAAGCGTATGGTGTTGAGGCGGCTAGTGCACCTTAAATCTGTCGGGGCCGAAAGTCCTCACGTTGGGTTGGTGTGGAAGTTTGGAGAGTGATGTGCCAGCTCAGATGTTTCTTCGTCATCTGACCGTGGTTCAAAATGACGAGGTGTTGTCCTCGGATCTTTCCCTTAAAAGACTGATCCCGGACGTCGTCAATAGCCCGTTGTGTTGCTCTAGTACGACGTTAACAAAAATAATAATAATAATAATGACGAATTAAAATGCAAATTATACAGGGCATGGCATTTCTGACAGTATTCATGGCATGAAAGCTAAATATATGTAATGCTAGGCAAAATCTATCCCGTTGGTGTGAAGTACCAGTTTAGGTGATGACCTCATCACCTGACAATTGTTCAAAATCCCGAATAATCCTCGGATCTTTGCCACCGGGATTAATCTCGGAGTGTCGCCAATAGTCCGTTTTATTGCTCTAGTGCAAATTATATTTAATCACCTACCTACCACCGATCTTTCCTTTCAGTAATAATCCCGTATGTCGTCAATAGCCGTTGTGCTGATCTACAGTGACTTTCAACTACTATCATAAATGCAAAATCGATGGTATAATCTTTTTCAAAATAATGCTGAACACAGTGATTACAGAAATTAGTTTTATCCACTTTTTACACATCCAAATCATTTCTATCAATCTTGTTTAGGATGACCGATTGTATCAAGTCTTTAACATCTTGTGCTAAATTTGATGCAAATTAGAATGTCCTATGCTATTCTTAAGTCGAAAATTCATTGTTGGGAACTAGTAAAAGAGGGATTTATCGAGGTGCGAAAAAACAGGGGTTACTGTATATTTGTTGTGAATTTTTTCTACTTCCCGAGATGAGAAAGGGTAAACAACCTCTTTCTGTCGACAATATTCTTTAAAAAAAAAAATTGAGGCATCCACCTAATCCATGTTCAAAACTAACTAGCCCTGCTCATGGTCACTTGCCACCATCACACAAACTTATATGTGAGAGCCAACCTGGTGCTATAGTTTTGGACAGGGAAAACTTGATTTTAACGTATGTAGGTAGGTATTTTAATTAACGTCGTACTGGAGCAACAAAACGGGCTATTGACGACTTTAACGTATTTAAAATCCAAGAAAGTCCCCAAAAAATCAATACCAAAATGTCGATCTAATGCGGGTAGTTGAGTGAGAACTTGGATCGCACTAGAGCAACAACAACAGGATATTGGCACGGTACGGGACTAATCCGGTTGATTGGTTTGGGGGGTTTTGCGGCGCAAGGGCCATATATGGCCCTGCTGTGCTAGACACAAGATGTACAATATCAAGTACAACAAACTGACACAAAAGAAATACAACAGAGACGAATGGACCTGACGGCAATCGAACATGTGCCGCCTGTAACTCGAAGGCAACTAGCACAGTGGGCCTACCTACTGTGCTCCAGTTACCTCGGGGAATTCGGAAGGGAATATCCGAATCTAATGAAGACTTGTGGTTTAATGAATTTTCATACACAAGATACAGAATTTATATTTTCCTGTTCTATCTCGACGATTGTTCAGATTCGAGCATGGTGCCTTCCAGAAAGTTATTTGACAAAGAACTTTTATTCAGAACAGATAGTGATATTAATAAGTTAAGTTTTTGTTGATTACTTAAAATATTTTAGCCGGAAACAATACCTCTTTAGATAACCTCATTAAGTAAACTGGTTTTGTATTCAGTTACTTAAAACAAGCACCTTCACAAGTGTGATGTCGTAAATTTTTATGTTTCATATTAAAAAATTACCTTAATTCATTATTTCATTTATACTCACATTTAAAAACCATCCGCTTAATTTAAAAGCAATTACTTATTACGTCAATAATGAAGATAAGCGAAATAAAAATGAATGAATGAAAATCATTTTTAAAAAATTCCGAAGCTAAATGTGATCACACATTGATAAACTATTTCCTCGTCAACTAAAACCCAGTCTATCGTAAGACATGTTTGAAAAGAAACAAATGAAACAAGTTAGTAGAAAAGCAACAAATAAAATCCGACAAATGCGCTCGCAATGTCGCAAGATACGGCCATTAGAAAAACTGATTAAGTCTAACTAATAGGCAAGTCTAATGGAAGATTCATTGACGCAGCTTGACACTTCTGAGATCGCTGATGGGTTTATGGGCCGTTCATGGCGGTGATTCATGGTTTTGCTGAATTTAAAGCCTCCTGTCGCGATCCCTGCGTCATACGACCAAAATTCCTCGGCTAATCTGCACAAGAATCTGGAAAAGCAGAGGCGTCTGAAGCGAAGCTGCATGGACATACATTCTGCTTTGGTATTCTGGACCCGGGAACAATCGAGGACTTTGGATACAGTCCTTTTGATGGAAAGTCGGTGTGCTGCTGCCGAAAGTGCAATTCGGTTCAAACGGCAAAATCGTAAGTTGGAGAGGGTGGGATGTTTTGGATAGATGTAGTACACAGAGATGCCAACTACTACGGATTCTCCGTAGTTTCTACGGAAGTGAATCGGCTTACGAAATCGATGATTTTTCTACAGTTCAATTTTATTTATTTTTCACAACACATCAATTTTTATTTTAATATATACAGTCTCAAATCGGAAATTTTCCGACCTAGAGGATTGCAAATTTCGGATCAAAACGCAGTTGAAAAATTTGCAACACGTGTTAACTCTGTAAACATAAGAAAGAGAATAAACAATGAACCTGACCCTTACATCCATGACCCAATCCCAATAATTTAACCCCCCCCCCCAGTGTTTGTAGGTCTCCTCCCCCTCCCCTGTTTAAATTTCATTATTAAATGTTTTTTATGAAATTTTTTTTCAATTTTTAGTAATGTGATATAATTCTTACATACACTATTATTGGTTCGATTTATGTGTTTTCATGTATGATATACTTTACTGCAATTATAAATAATATGTGTTCCATATATTTATGTTTAAAATTTGCAATTAAATATTTGAATTAATGATATATGCCCGTTATGTAAACCGATTAATTATGTTTTTACCTAACAATTCTTAAAACTACTGATTTTTTCCTTTGGTATAGCTGAAAACTTCCATCGCAGTTTGACATCTCTGAGTACATAACTCAGGACCTGAGAAGAAATGCAATCAAAGAATGCAGATGTTACAATGTGTAATGATGACATAATCCGTTTATCGAGTATCCATATTCATTCAGGATGGACAAACTTCATGCCTTATCCCGTTTTCTAAGCATAAACTTTTCGCCAGCACCCTGGATAGCACTGTAAAGCCAGACCTATTGGTCGGCTATGCAATACCATACTTTCCAACCAATAAAATTGTACAAAGGATCAACACAACTTGTTCAATGAAATACGTAAAAATTTATATTATTTCAATAAGCTCCCTATTTACCACACCCCATTCACACTTCAGTTTGTTCGAACACAGAGGACAAAAAAATTAATAAGAGTCCATTGATAATGGCTAAGAACATCGTACACACTTGGCGCCAAAAAATGTTTGTAGCTTAGGTAAAGGAGACCAAAATCGGGGGAAACTCTACTGATGCATTATCATGTTTTTTTTTTTAATATGTAGTATTTGCCAAGCTGGAAAAAAAACCGCCCTTACCGATACACGTTTGGCGCAAACTGGCGTTTGCTCTGTATTTTATTCTAGCCCCAGCCAACTAAGTACGACTCATTTTACTCTTCACAAATACTTTTTTTCAACGTGTGAATTTATCTTTTATATGACTAAAAATCCAGTAGCACGAAAATAGGTTTTGCCATAGTTGAATAACGATTCATATTTTTCGATCTATTTCTGTAGAGAATTATGGGTGCCAGCTTATTATTTTCAAATCAGGTCCATTTTTTCTAGATATTTTTTTTTCACAACCTTCAATATTATTCATTCTTTAATTACAATTTAGAAGGAAACAGTTTGTCTCCTGAGAGAGTGGTGAGTTAATTTTATTTTTGTCTTCAAGGCCGCTTCCATGCGACAACCGAGTAGCAACAATAAAGATATTTTGTTAGAAATAAAAACGACGAAGAGTGTGTTACTGCTTGAATACTTTAGCGGGTTAACATTTCGAGGAGCAAAAGGAAAGATCTTTATCTCTGTATAGGGCGATAGGATCTCAATGACGCCTCTAACATTTTAAGCCTTCGAAACCTGCAATTACAGCTGTAGTTAAAAAAACATTTGAAGCTCTGATGGAGTGACTGAGAATGTGAAGGACGGTTATACACAAGTCCTCTACTGTTTTGTATCTTACGCGGGTTTCTAGACTCTCGGGCATCAGTTGACGAGTAGCCCAATAGAGGTCTGAAGTGGCAAAATAATATTTAAAAAAGCTTTTAAAATTGCAAACTACTGTAGATAGTATTTTAAAACACTATCTACCAATGTTTCCAATCATTAAGTCCAGTTCGCAATGCTGACAGATAGCTGATTTCACTACTCCACAATCCGATGTCTCTGTAGGTAGTTATGTCCGCTAAGAAGTAGGGATGCGACATCGATAGCAAAACATCGATGTTTTGAAACATCGATGTTCAAAATTAAAACATCGATGTTGATAATACATCGACCCAAAAACATCGATATTTTTAAAATTCAGTGTATTTAAACTTTTTTTCCCCATTTCTTAAAACTGGTTTACCAACTATTGATACGACAACGACAGCAAAACATCGATGTTCAAAATTAAAACATCGATGTTGATAATACATCACCCCCAAACCATCGATGTTTTTAAAATTCAGTGTAAACTTTTTTCCCCTTTTCTTAAAACTGGTTTACCAACTATTGATGCAACATCGACAACATCGATGTTGATAATACATCGCCCCCAAACCATCAATGTTTTTAAAATTCAGTGTATTTAAACTTGTTTCACCATTTCTTAAAACTGGTTTAGCAACTAGTGATGCTACATCGACAGCAAAACATCGATGTTTTTTTCCAAAACATCAATGTTTAGAAAACATCGACATCGATGTCGGATCCCTACTTTTCAGACCTTGGTCACTTTGGTGTAAAAGTATGTTCAATTTGCTGATTATAAAAGTTATGCTACTTGGTTATTTTTAAAATTTTTATAACGGTACTTTTTTTATTTAAAAATAAAACATCGACAGCGTAAAAACATCGACAAGTATAAACATCGATGTTTTGGCTCAATACATCGAAGTTTTTTAAAAAACATCGATGTTTTGAAAACATTGACATCGATGTCGCATCGCTAGTAAGAAGTAGACTCTAACAGTTCTGGACAAAAAACTTTGTGAACCGCGATCTTTGCATTTCAATAAACATACGTTTCTGTAGGTTGAAAATCTTTTAAGTCCTTATATACGAACATATAAAGCATTTTGATGTTACGTGGGGAATTGAAGTTGGGGAATCTCCAAATCCATCCTTTGGCAACTGGCCTGTTCATTGATATGTATACCATAGTGACTTTAGATCCAAAGCAAGACAACTTTTCTTGAAGTGGATTAGTTTTTCTCAGTTCTGATACATAAAATCATTTTCATTTTGGCTGGGATGCTTGGAATACAAGTTGAGTTTGACCGAGAGAATTTCTTACTTTTAATAAATTTCGATTTTAATAATTGGGTCATTGATTCTTCAATTTTTCATCTCTATTGAACCACACTGAGTGTTGTGTTGGGCGTTCACTTGCAGGCAGTCAGGAAAAGAATTGGGAGGCTGAAAGCAGGCTCAGTATGCGTCGAACTTGTCCAATATATGTTCGGATATTAATTATAAACATTCGTTCTTTATAGGTTCTTGACATTGCAATGAAAGATTACTTATGAAACTTTCGTATTCTGTTTCAAATTTACACTAAAGCGTTGAACAAACCTTCAAGGGCAGAGAAGCTCACGAGGCTTGTGCCCTTCTCAAAATTTTTGAACGAAAGAAAAAATTGTTAAAAATGCATGCCAAAGCTGGTAAAATTGAAGCTTTGTAAATCACTGTCTGAAAATAGACGAAACCCTTAAAATCATGTTAATTTAACATCACATTTGGGGAAACGGGAGGAAAAAGATTGGAACATCAAATTGTTTTCTGAATACGTGCTTGATGAAGGGTGTTCTTTTAAAAAATTAAATGCATTTGAAATGAAGGGGGTTTACTGAGATTTTCACATGGACAGCAAATAACACAGGGATGGCCCTGATGAAACCCCTCTAGATGAAACTGAAACAGAATACGTACAGAGCACAATATTCTTTCTTTATTTTTATAGGCTGACTGATGATTGCATCCTTTTTAGTCCCTATCGTCACCCTATTTAGAAAGAGGGACAAATTGCTTAAGTGTATACTGATGGCAGTTTTTATTCTTTATGCAAAAGAAAAATCGCGTGCTTTTATGTCAATTTTTCTTTTTTTTTTATGTATATATTAATCTTGTAAATGCACATTGAGAAACTTCCATGAGAGCCATGTTTGGGCCTCTCAGTTTTGAAATAACATTACATTTTTTACCAACCTATAACTACTATGCCATCGAATTTTCATGTCACTTGATCTCGTACAAGTATCATTTTTTTAATAGAGGTGAAGAAAAACATGTAGTATAAAAAATACTAAGACTTTAAAAAACAATTCTACGACCTTTCAGCAAACATCAAAGCTCATAAAGGCTCCTTAAAAATTCAAAAGAAAAACTCAGGCCTTCTTGAGGTTTTTAGACCCGTGGGTATCCTGTGGTCTGAGAAACAAGCGAGGTGTGATATTGATACATATAATTAGTAGTACAGAAATAAAAGTGCAGAAATGACAATGAGTAGGCACACAAAAGATAAAATAAATGATATTGCTAAGCCTTGCTCTTAATGTCTGGGAAGAAGATATCTAGACAGAAAAGGGGGAAATCTTAGAATGGTAGACCCGATACAGGTTCATAAGTCACTCTTTTCAAAGCGCTTACCTTATTTATGACCTGCTGGTAATTGTTATTGATGATGCCTTTACGAGTCAATAGTGCTTTCTGGACAGGAGAGGGAACAGTAGAAAGCCTTTAACCAACTTCATTTTTCATGTGTGTCTTTGTGGTGAGAGAGAATGCTTCATGTTTTGTCAATTTCTTTCCTAACTTATTTATGCAGTCGCCGATGTCCAAGCAATAAATCATGAGTTGGAGGTAATAAAATCTCGCTTACGTCAATTCCAAACCAATAGGGAGTCCAGATCTGGATGCTCCAGGGCTAGATTTTGCTCCATGGGCCATTGGCACCTAAACATTTATCCTCAGTCGACAAAATGTTCTACTTAGGTATAATTTCAAATTTATTTTTGGGCACGGGCTTAGCTGGTAAATTCTACAGCACAAGGACCATATCTGGTCAAACTATGCCAGATACAAGACGGCAAGTAAATTTTTTACTAACCTATAATACACAAGGAAAATGTTACTTAAACAGAAGACATCGAAAGTGTGTGGAATCAAACCTGCTCCCTACAACTTGTACGTCACTATTGTCTTTCTAATGAAACAGACGGAGTATGCGCACGGTTTCTACTAGTCGTCCGGTTTGAACTACAGGCTTTCATTTCCAAGCTAATCATTGTTGAAAAGTTCGCAGCACTTCTCAGACAATGGAAACTGTATCTCTACGATAGCAAGGAAAATGCAGGAAAAATAAGGTGCCCAAAATAATTGATTTAACAAAATAGAGGCATTTTGAATTGTCGATAAAGAGAGATTGAAATATTCTGTTTTTGCTAACTAAACGTTCGAGGGACGAGTAAAAAGAGCGGAATAGAGGAATGCGCAATAAACAGAGTTGTTACCGTATAAAGAAATATCAGGAGGTAATGCATGTGGACCTTGCTGATATTTACATACCTAGGGCCAGTCCTCGCCAACATGATAAATAAATAAAACAAATGCACAATTGGTAATTTAGGCATTTGGGGGAAACAGACCGAGACGTTAGAGTGAGAGTTAACTAGTTTAACGAATGGAATAAAAAACACAAGAGGTGGGACAGTTATGTGTACTATATTACTTATAAATGGTTATTATACAGTTCATATCGTTATTGGTATTATATCTCATCTTTCTGAGCTCTCATCAGCCTATGGAACGTCGGCGTCTCTCACCGAATGCCATTGTAGTGAAATAAAATCAAATAAATTGTTCCTAAAAAGCATTTGTAATGTGTAGCATCTGAGACTCATAACCTCCTCAAATTTTCCAAAGTTGGAGCCACTGCATGGTAATTCCCCTAGCTATTGACGAAATGAATTTGTTTTCCCACTTTAAATAAGGCTTGTGATCCTTATTAAAGTGAAATCTAAACACATAACGGAAGTAAAGTGGGAAATGGGATGGTGGAGTAGTGTCCGGCTTAGGTACCCCAATAATTTCCTCGAGTTGGCACTTCTGTTGTCTCAAGGTTTCGAATCGACATGGCTCCAAAATATAAGTCCTGTATTAAAACTGATCAGATAACCGCCATTTTCCGGCTTTGTGAACTGAAATCGGAGGAAATAATTGATTTCATTCATTTAGAAGTCACGACCACATTTGATTAAAATATTTTGTTCTGCCCATTTCACTTCATTTCCTCCGTCTCCAATCTCAGACGGATCCCACGCCAGTCAAGCCGGAATGGATATCCGCCTCTGGTCAATCAAAAAGTTCGTACATTTCTTTTTCCGTCTTCTCCCTTCCTTTCTTTAACAAGTCGGCAATGAGTCCCACTTCAAGTTGTAATTGCTTCTCGGAAAAAAGCCTCTCTTCTCAATGACAATTTTATCGCAAAGTTTACGCGTCAAGAGTATATAGTACGGTCAGTGTGTGGAGAATAATTCATTCATAATTTTCGAGCTTTTTCTGCGAGTTCGTTGGGCCCACAAAGAGGATGTCTTTGTTGAGCATGTGCTCTCAATGTTGCCATTTGGAGTTGGCGATAAGTCTGAGATTGCTTCTTAACATCATGCTTTTAAATGTTTGAATTTTTTTTTCTATGTTTTTTGGAAGCCTTTTTACGTTAAACGTCGTTTCATTTCCTTTGTTTCAATGGAGTTTTAAGAACAAGGCCATACAACTTTGATGCGTACCATTTGCTTACACACAAAATGTGCAACTGGTAGAATAAATGGCAATGGAGTAAAAGGAACTAAGCATATATAGGCATTGGACTAGCTATTAAAGAATAATGTTTAAAATTCTACTCTGAACACTAGTGGAATATACACATAAACTACTTGGAATTTGATAAATTAATATAATAATTTGATAATAATCAGGAAAAATTACAGAAATCGGGAGACACCTTACAAGTATATTCTTTATAGTGTATTAATTTCCGTTAAAAATACGAAACCAACATTAACCTTTAACAAACAAGAGAAGGAACCTTGAAAAAAAAATAACATTTTAATTTAAGAGTTAAGGCAAAATGTTTTATCACTTCCACTTCTTCACAATTAAGCCGTATATGTTATTTACGCTACCTCATTTCCCTCTTCATTCATTTAACCTTGGGCATTCTGGGTATGCTGGTGAATGTTACTAATCAATCCGACTACAGCCGGATTGATGGGAAACATTCACACAATTTATAACGAAAATATTGCTGACTAGGCTTGGCTTTCTGGATAGAATGGTGAATGTTACCGATCAATACGACTACAGCCGGACTGATCGGCATTACTCACGCAATTCATAAAGAAAATATTGCTTAGACTAGATTGCGCATTCTGGTGAATGTTACCAATCAATCCGACTACAGCCGGACTGATCGGAAACATTCACACGATTCATAACGAAAATATTATTGTCTGGGCTGGGCTTTTAGGGTAGACTGATGAATGTTACCGATGAATCCAACTATAACCCGATTGATCGGGAACACTCATGTAATTCATAAAGAAAACATTGCTTAGAAAAGACTGGGCATCCTGCTATGCTGGTGAATGTTACCGATCAATCCATAGCCGGATTGACCGGGGACAATCACACAATTCATAAAGAAAATATTACCAAGACTAAACTGGGCCTTTTTTGATTCTGTATAGAAAATGCTCGTTTATTTAACGCAGAGCATACTTAAGATTAACTTTGCCCCCTTAAAGCAAAATATCGTGACCTCAAAATTAATCCCTTGTCACATAGAACTAGACAGAACATATTCTCGATATCTGCTATAAGGAAACACTTGGAGGTTTGTCAGTTTTATCTCATTTTCAGATAAGCTATTATTGATTTAACAGACGATGAGGACAAACCGAGGGGGAGGGAACCACGCATTTTAACCAGGCCCTCAAAGAGAACCAGGTCACTTCCCATTGGAGGTTCTCTAGTAAATTAAAAGATTAGAACATGGAAAAGAAATAAAATTTAATTTACGCAAAACATGTAAATTTGGGGCCTCTGCGAAAGTCAGTTCCGGGATGTTTTCTGTTCAGAGGCCATGACTTTAGACATGCTTTCAAATAATATTCTAATCATGAGACAACCTAATTTTTTTAGACATTCTTACAGCGTCAGGTCTGTTCAGTGAGCGAAAACCAATTAATTTTCGCTATTATCACGAATTTCTGTCATGATTCAAATGCTTTGGGTACCAATTAAAGAAAAATAGAACTTTTATCTCTTTACTTCGTCGGCTAAACGTATCAATCAGTAACAATGGGTAGTCCAAAATAAGGCATATATGGAAGCAAAGAAATCCTAATACGGGGAATAAAAATTTCCTTTTTACTATTATAAAAAAGATTGTGGCTCGAAGTTTACGAGACACAATTAGACATGCAATTATAAAAAAAAAACCTGGAACGAAATTCCTTCAGGAGTCTTTTGATGCCCATTTTCTATTCACAAAGCAATACAGAACTTGGTTGCAATACATGTAATCAACTTTTTTTCTTCTGGCTGCGAAGGAGCACTCCATTTAATGTGGTCTCATAAATGGAAAATGCGTATGCCCAATCTGGCATCTACAATTAATCCGGAAAATAGTGCTGAATAAAACGTCTCCAATCATCGATTATAGACGAATGGTTAGAGGGAGGAAAAAATCACAGAAGCAGCTATATTAACTTCTTTTTAACTAACCTGGTCACGAAACATCGGAAATTGTTTTGGGGGATGCAAGACGGGTGGGTGGAAAGGGGAATCGTGAAGTAGCAGCGAACAGAGATAAGACGGCAAGGAAGCTAAATGTCTAGGTACGACATATTTTTTTGAATAGCAATACTTCCTCCGCGTGTTACAGTAATAGGAGGAAGTCATAAAAAGCCGAATTACAAAATAATTGAGGCCCCTAGACTTTAAACATTTCTTTTTCTTGTAGATGAGTATGTGTTTGTACATTTGATTTCTATCCAAAACAACATTTTTTCTTCCTCAATCTTAATTTGATGCCTTTCTATATCTCCAAGTGCTCCTTACTAGTTTTCCTAAGCAATACAAATTAGCTTTGGAGATTGGCCGATGATTATAAAACTACCTGCTTTTTTTTTGGGGGGGGGGGGAGAAAGGGGGTACTTAATAGTTTGGAACTTTTCTCCTTCATCGGTGGCTTTTCAATTCATTTTTAACTTATTCGAATTTATTGAAGTCATCTCAGACAATGCAAAAAAGTTTATTTAACCAAGTGGCCGATAGGACAATGTTTGGAAAATGAGGCATAAAGCCCATCGCTGGCTAAGACATAAAGTTCCTTCGTGAGTAACTGATTACCAGTTTGAACATTTGAGAGTAATTGACTAGTTTGAATGTTTGTGAGCATATTTTATGTTTGACAGTAACTGGCAAACCAGGTAATCACAAAGATGTCATTTTTAAGGGCCAAGTCAATTTAAATGTGTACGAGGATCAATGATACAAACTAGTAGTATCTGTATCAAAATTAGTTATAAACATTATAGGAAACTATTAACCACATTGAAAACACAAATTTAATATTAGCATACTAAAAATTGTAACTTCAAGAGTAATTGACCGCACAAGTCAAATGACATGCTAGAGGTTTTGTGTGAACGTTCATTTTTATCCTTAAGCAAAGAATTTTATCTGCTGCCCGCATGGCTCAGGATAGAAGGACTCGGGATTTCTTCCGTTACAGCCACTTATGGTCACCACAAACACAGAGTGACCACCAATACTTATGTTATATTAAAATCAATACTCCTCCCCTATCGATTAATAATTTGTTTACAATCTGTGTGTGTTTTAGTCTTCTTTGTAGTACCGTTCCTTTTGTTTCATACAAAACTTGACTTTTCTCGGACTCCAAGGGACAGCATCAAATTTAAACTTTGGGTGTTACTACTGGTTACTGTAAGTCGTTATTTCATCGTTGTTTAAAAGTAGTTTTATTACAAATCCCACCGAGCAGCATGAGACTTCGGACTAATGTTCCACTTTTACTCTACATTAGTTAACAAAATCTGTCAGTTGAAGGAATCGTGGGAAACGTTCTGTTCACCGTTAAATGTGGTTAGACCTAGAGAGGATAGGCGCTGAACGGATATATCCATGTATGCGCCTCAGAGAGGGATGTATTACCAGTTATAATTATTTTTGCAATTTTTAGTTTATTGGGGGGCTTATAAATTGTTGGTTAGTTTCGGGTTTTTTGGGGAAAAGGCTATATTTGGCCAAGCTGCGCCAACATCACCGCGGTACTCCATAACTCGGAAGGTTCCTGGTTCGGATCCGGATCAGTGCATGGATGTTTGTAAAGCGTATGGTGTAGAGGTGGCTGATGGCACCTTAAATCGATCGTGGCCGAAAGTCATCACGTTGGGTTGGTGTGGATGTTTGGAAGGTAGGGTGCCAGCTCAGGTGTTGCCTAGTCATCTGACCGTGGTTCAGAATGACGTAGTGGTGTCCTCGGATCTTTCCCTTATGGGGATTGATCCTGGACCGTCGTTAATAGTCTGTTGCGTTGCTGTAGTACGACGTTAGTTAAAAATTACCAAAATTACCTTTATTGTATTGATGTGGCTGTGAAGATACACCTACTTAACTTTATTTTGTGCTAAAGATTTGAAGTATTGCGGACTTTCTTAGTTATTAGGTGATACGTGTACTCGAAACTGCCCGCTTTTGCTCATTTAAAACATCCAATACTCCTCCACCACCTGATCCCGAAGAACCCAAGAATACAGCCCAAGGTATAGCAGACTGGAACCTGGGTTATGTTGTGTTG
Source organism: Metellina segmentata (assembly GCA_947359465.1). Taxonomy (NCBI): domain Eukaryota; kingdom Metazoa; phylum Arthropoda; class Arachnida; order Araneae; family Tetragnathidae; genus Metellina; species Metellina segmentata. Next base: position 3,043,646 of record OX375878.1, read on the forward strand.
TCATCTGTGGACAGGGATGGTATGTAGATTTTCAAGTGCTTCATATTTATAATGCTTATAATAAGATGTTTATTTAACTCAAATTGGAGTTCATTTTGGAGGTTGGGTTGGTGTGGAAGTTTGGATAGTGGGGTGCCAGCTCAGGTGTTGCCTCGTCATCTGACGTTGGATCAAAATGACGTGATGGTTTCCTCGGCTTTCCTTTGGGGATTGATCCCGGACCGTCGTTAATAGCCCGTTGTGTTGCTTTAGTACAACGTTAATTAAAATTACCATTACCCAATATATGTTCGGCGAGAATGAAGTTTTCCAAGCACCCAAAAGGGGTTCCTCCCACTTCCCCCAACCCTTCGGCGTCCAATGGCCGGTAACCGAATCGGCTCTTTTGCAGATTTGCAAATGGACAGCAACAGCAGCAGCCACACAGCGCGTGTTAATTAAAAACGGCCGTTCTTGCGGCACAAGCCGGGGCTTTGTTCCGAGCGAAACGTGCGTTGTGTCACACGGGAACAGAAGCCCGGGGTCCCACCCTTTTGAAAAATGATCCTCCGAGACTAAGATTAGCCCGGGCTTCCTCCTCCCAGTGCTTCACAAGACGCGTGGTGTGTGGACTGGCTTTTTTTTTCCTTTCCTTCTTCCCTTTCAAACCTCGCGACTGAATGGTGCATCTTTTTATTAACCCGTTTGTCGGTTTTTGAATGGGACACGTGTCTCTGAGTATTGCAGGGAAAAGTTTATAAATACTCCCGCACACGGCTCTTTGTTCGTGTTTGGGTAGAAGAGAACTTTTTAGTTCCCTCACACACTGAAGAATTTCAGAATTCAGGTTAATCGATCGGTATCGCATTCCTTATTATTGTGTGCCGTAATGGAGGAGAGCTTTATATTAAGGATGTGACGTCGATGTTTTCAATGCATCGATGTTTCATAAAAACATTGTTGTTTTTTCCATCGGTTTATTGAGCCGATGTTTGTTTAACATCGATGTTTTATTTTGAATGGAAAAAAGCACCATACTAAAAATTAAGAAAAATAACCGTACAACTAAGTATTTGTCCGTTTTGGCGACATGTGTCCCATCAGAAAGTGCTTTTCCCCTAAATGGTGAAAAAAGAAGTCGGCTTAAGGTGGAGAAAGTTAAACTGTAAATAACAAATATTGGGATCTATAATAATTATAGGCCCAATATTTTTTATTTACAGTGAATAAAAAATAAGTTTGTTGTGTTTTACCCCGCAATAAGTTGATAAATAATTAATAATAACTAACAATAATTATTTTTATGTACCTACCTAATTATACTTATAGTTAGTAAAACCTATGTCAAATTTTTGTAAATATTACTTTCTTTTATACTATTTAATTTTTAAAATAAAATATTTAAAAATAAAAGGTTCTTATAAATTTTTTTGGATGTTTTTTTTTGACAGTTGAAAAAAAGTCTTATTTATCAATTAATAAACATGGCAAATGACAAATTAAATCTCTCCCCCCCCCCGGCGAACATTAATGTTTGAGGTTGCTTAACCAGTTTTAAGAAATGGGGGGAGGAAGTTTAAATACACTGATGTGTTTAAAAACATCGATGTTTTTTAGGCTATGTGTTATTATATTAACATCGATGTTTTAATTTTGTACATCGATGTTTTGCGATCGATGTGGCATCACTACTTTATATTGATGTCTGTAGTTAGTACATTAAAAATTTTCCTCCCTGAATAGTTATATATTTGTATATGTGAATTTTAAATTGAGTTGTTTCTGACTTATTGCTAGTCGTAGTTCTAGTTTCTTGTGCATTTGATATCTCGATCAGTTTGTAAAATTGTATTGTTTTAATGCTTGTAATAAACTTGAGTTCTTTTTAAATATTAAGGCAAAGTAATTTTTAATTAACGTCGTACTAGAGCATCATAACGGGCTATTGACGATCTTTTTAAATTGTATGAATTTATTTCGTACTTGTAATATACGAAAACAAACACACACTATTCCGAGCAGTAATATATAGCTCATTTTTACTTGTACGCAGTAAATTTTAAATAGATAGATATGTATTTGAATTAAATCCGTACTGGAGCAACACGATGGGCTATTGACGACGGTCCGTGATCAATCCCTAAAGGGAAAGATCCGAGGACAACACCCTGTAATTTTGAACAACGGTCAGATGACGAGTCAAAACCTGAGCTGGCACCCCACTCTCCAAATTTAAATTGGAGAACAGCGGGAAATTCCAATCTGGTCCTTCAGCATTACCTCTAACCCTAGAGCTCTTGACTATCAGCTGTTCTATTTAAGCGTCCATGAAATGCTACCTGAATACCGTAACCGAAACACCGCGACACCATATATCGCGCCGACCTAACGGTATAGTGGTTAAGGTGTTAGCCTCTAAAGCGGAAGGTTCCTGGTTCGAATCCGGGTCAGGGCATGGATGTTTGGAAGCGTATGGTGTAGAGGCAACTGGCGCACCTTAAATCTGTCGTGGCCGGAAGTCCTCACGTTGGGTTGGTGTGGAAGTTTGGAGAGTGGAGTGACAGCTCAGGTGTTGCCTCGTCATTAGACCGTGGTTAAAAATTACGAGGTGTTGTCCTCTGATCTTTCCTTTAAGGGATTGATTATGGACCGTCGTCAATAGCCCGTTGTGTTGCTCTAGTACGACGTTAACTAAAAGTTACCATTACCAAGTTAGTTAACTGGTGGGATAGTTAGTGAATAAAGAAGTCGGCTTAAGGGGGAGAAAGTTAAAACACTTATTTTTTACAAATTGTAAATAACAAATATTGGGGAAAATAGTAATTATAGGCCCCAATAGTGGACCAATTTCCATTTTTTATTTAAAGTACATAAAAAATAAGTTTACGTTTTTCCCATTAGTTGATAAATAATTAATAACTGACATTATTGTTATGTACCTACTTATACTTATAGTTTGTCGTACCTATTTCGAATTATTGTAAATATTATTTTCTTTTGTATTATTCAATTTGAAAATAAAAGATTTGTTATAGTTCGTATTAATATTTTTTACTTTGTTTAGACACTTAAAACAATCTTAGTTTCAATTAATAAAAACTAATAAATTAAATCTCCCAGGGCGAACATTGATGTTTGTGGTTTCTTAACCAGTTTTAAAAATGGGGGAAAAAGTTTAAAAACATCGATGGTTTTGTGGCGATGTATTATCAACATCTGTGTTTTAATGTTGAGCATCATTGTTTCGTTGTTGATGTCGCATTTCTAGTGCAAGATCAACAAGTGGCAGAAGGTTCGGGCACTGCGAGTCCCTCCGACACTCGAACCAGATGACAGGGGCGAGCAAAAAACGGGCTCTAATCTGGGTGGTTGATCGAGAGAAGAATGGCGCCCAACCACGCCCACGCCACTCTGTTTTACGACTCCGGCTGCGAAACAGACAACCGCTCTCCGAATCTATTTTCCCGTAAGCATTTTTCACGCTCTGCAGAGAGCAATTAGTTTTTTTGGATTCGAGGAGGCACGGCGAGGATACAAATTGCGGTCAAGGGACATAAAAATGTGTTTGGAGGATCCTTTGGGTTGGAAATGGACTGGTGGATTTTGCGAAGAAATTAACGGCGAAGAAATTCGTTGGTCATTGGTGCAAAAATACGGTTATAATTTGGTAATTTCTAATTAAGTCCGTACTAGAGCAACACAGCGGGCTATTGACGACGGTCCGGGATCGATCTCTTAAAAGAAAGATCCGATGACAACACCTGAGCTGGCACACCACTCTCCAAACTTCCACATCAACCCAACGTGAGGACTTTCGGCCACGACAGATTTAAGGTGAACCAACCGCCTCTACACCATACACCACAAACATTCGATACGTTGATGGGAGAATTCAACTAAAAAAATGTCGATGACGGAATTTGAATTTCATAAGCGCTTTCTTTGGTTCTCGGCAAGTTGTCGGAGGTCACTGTTTTTCCTGAAAAATTCGTTATGAATTTTTCTTAGTTGAGTAAAAATGTTAAAAAAAATTGCACTTTATTACGCCATTGAAGTGAGTCCCAGTTGAAAAGTAAAAAGGTTTTTCTTCTGTAGGGTATGTCTTGGTATTATAATTAACGTCGTACTTGAGCAACACAACGGGCTATTGACGATTATCCGGGATCAATCCCAAAGGGAAAGAACCGAGGACAACGCCACGTCATTTTGAACCACGCTCACATGACGAGGCAACACCCGCTCCAAACTTCCACACCACACCAACGTGAGGGCATTTGAGGCCACGACAGATTTTACATGCAACTCTCCGGTTGGTGTAATCCGATGCTCTTCCAACCAAGCTACCCGAACTAACGTCTTGAAAATCTCGCTCATATTCAAAATATAAGATTAGTTAACTTATGCAGTCAGAGTTGTAATGGTATAGTCAACCTCCCTTTCTACCTAACATTCGGATTTAAAAAAAAACACCTACTTATACACCACATCTCTTTTATTACGCCCTAACAAAATCCATTAATTTCAGATTCAAAAGATTTATACGTTTCAAAGATATACGGGTATTTTTTAATTAGAAATCGATGAAAATTTCGCTGACACAAACGAGAATTGTTGCAAAAATATCGAATCTGCGCGCTCTAAAACTCGTTGGTAAAGAAACTAGGAAAATCTTTGTTATCAAGTATTCATCAATTGTTAGAAGAAAATAAGAACTTCTTGACTTGTAGTCAGTCCCGGCAGATGAAAGTGCTTAAAACTGCGACGTACATCGTAGAACAAAATCTTTGCAGAACAATTTTCCCTTCATTTTATCAAAATTTAAGCTGCTTTTTGTCTTTTAATCATAAGTTACGATGTTCTGCAGTGCGCTCCTTGCCACACCCCTTTTTTTCTTTCCTAGCTACGGAACAACCTCCCTACACCACAAACACTCATTAAATAACACATCTTCTATGTCAATGACACAATATTTAACTTCAAAAGGGATCGACAGAATTGCAAATTCTGAAAGTATGCCTTGGTTTTAAGTAAACTAAGTTAAATAATTTTGATGTTTTATTATAAATATATAAAACATATATAGCCGATAATAGTGTTTTACATCTGTTTTTTATTCGACTACACTTTTCAAAATTCGGACAAAATGTCTGCAGAACAATTGGAATTGCTTGGAGTTGTGTTGCAGAACACCAAATACAATTCTGCACCCTGTGCAAACAGTCAAAACTTTTCTAAATTTCACTTTAATTTACTACGTATTCTCGAAAAAGTGAAAGTTAAACGGTAAATTCTACAGAAAGCAAAAGATACATCACGATATTTTTTCATTTATTATCTATTGAACCTTTAAGATAAGTGACATAATTTAAAAAATGAAATTTTACGTTTTCATGTGTATTTCATCCATTATATTAAGTTAAAAAGAAAAAGTTTTCCAAAAACGTATAAATTAAAAATTCTATATTTTGGCCTCAGCCCCAATATTGTTGTAGAATGACAGTGAGAAGTCTTGGTATTTGAAGAGTGGTGACTTACGGAAAAGTATCTTACCTCATGTTGCATTGTTTCTCATATTATCTTGTGGTAAACAAGAACTAATCATTCTAGAAAACCATTGTTCGACATTGCAAGTTTCATTTGTATACAATGAAACTTTCGTGTTACAATGAAACACTGCTTTCAATTTTATCTGGATAAACCAAAACAAGGTTTGAGTTAGGTTTTTATGGAGCAAAAATGGGCTATAATAGGCCAAGCTGCGCCAAACACAAAACAGGTAACGTCAGGTAAAACATACATACAGGGAAGGTTTTACTGTCTCTAGAACTACACCCAGGGAGGAAACGAACTTGCGCCGCCTAAAACAACAGGTTGCTAGCACAGAGGACAAAATCACTGAGCAACAGCAGTCCAAACCAAATAGGAAAGTGAAAATTAAGAATTTAGGGGACAAAGTTGGCACCTGAAAAGATGTGGATTAAAAGGGTAAATATTAATGCCAAGAAAAAATTTTAATTGACTTTTAGGTTACTTAGAACTGAAGATGACGATATTATTATCATCAATTTATGATTCCATGCTGTCACTTAAGATCAATTTTTAAAAAACAGCACAACTAACACTTGCTTTTGAAAAATGTCATAATTTTAACCTGTGTCAATTTTCGAGCAGTGTTACGATACAATAAGAAATATTTCACTATTGAACAATTTATTTAAAAAATTGAAATTTGCAAAATTCAATCTTTATTTACAATTTGTAGAATATTCCTCAGGTGCACGTTTCTTATCTCTTGGTATTCTCATTACCCATTCTGTTGCGTCATCCATCTGTTTAGCCTACTCTGCTTGGTTTGTCACTGATATTAAGCCCCGTCCTCGTTGGACGAATCGAACTGAATATGGATGATTGATTAACCCCGGCGACAGGTTAGGTTAATCAATCTCTATAGTTTTTCTGGTTTGACAGCTCGGGCACAAATTGTTCCATGTGCTCGCGATCAACCTGGTTGGTTGTGTGTTGAAATGAAACTAAACTTATTGTTTAAAACAAATCGTTTAAATGTCCCGTTCTTTATGTTTCATAATATTGAATGTTTCTTTCAATTCGGTCTATTTTGGCAAAACATATTAATATTACAGTGCGACAATTTTGAATTTTCTTTAATTGGGGGGCAAAAAAAGTCGAAATACATTTTAAATAGCCACTTCTTATTTATCTTAATCTTAGAAGTGCAAAGCTCCCCAATCAATACTATTATTAGTCTATATGCACATGAATGGACACATCAATTTTGACATTAATATGGACTTACTACATTTTCACAACTAAGTCTTAATCGTCAACGATGTATGGCAAAACAATGCTTACAAATAGGCTACTTAAATAATAGTATCACTTTAAAATCCGAAGAAAAATAAATATTTCTATGTTCGGAGCGCCGACTCGTTTCTTTTCGAAGGGCCCACTGATTGATTGTATAGTGAGCGAGTGAACCGAAAAACGCCGTCGAAATTGAGCGAGCACAAACACTCACTTTCCTTTGATGTACCGACAAGAAACGGATCGCTTTGCTCGTGCTCGAAATACTGCTTCACGGTCCACACTGAACGAACAATCAGTCAAACCTGTCGCCGGGGTTAATCAATCATCTTGTCCCAGTGTGGACGTGTGCTACGAACGCCATAGACATAGAACCTACCACTGACAGTAGATTACGAATCACTACTAAAATCCATTTCGAACAGAGCTAATTGTGTTTAATTTTCTGCATCGCATTCAGGTTTAAAAATGGAATTTACCCATGTTTATATTAAACTTAAAATGTAAAAAAAAAAATTCCACCGAATTAAAATGTGACGCTTTTTAATTCGTGGATTTTTTTAAGTTTAAGTTTCTACGTTAGCGAATATTCACCCATTATTACTTTCTTTGTTATTGAAATATCGTTGTGGCCGTATTTACTCTTGAATTTTCACATCCTTTAGACACATTTTTTTAAGTTAAAATCTTACGAATTCCTCACCCTTTACCTGGTGATGATTTTATGTATTCTGCACTTTTGTATTTTTAATACATTTTGATCACTTATTTTTACTGTTAATTTTTTAGCATAAAAAATAATGCTCGTGATAGCTTGGCGATGTATGGCCCTTTTTTGCACTGTCATTAAAAGTCAAACACCCTACCAATCCGCATTTGATTTCTATTATTTGGTCAAGTTTAATCGTGTCGCTTGACTGAAAAAATGCAATCGCCATTTAATAAGACATTTATCAAAGTTCGTTGCTTTCGAAGATTTGCGTCGATTTGTTAAAAAAAGTGTAACAAAAATCTGTTAACTCTACCTAGTAGTTATACTGAGAAATGAATAGAATCAAAGTAATAGACTAGATCAGTTACACATGCAAATTTTAGATTTAAAATAGTACTTCTGCCAACGTAAGGCCTTATGGCCACTTTTACTACTTTTAAATAACAAATTTTGACAGAATTAGCAAGTTCGATACGTTCCTGTAAATCAAACGTGTGAAAATTGCATTAGAATGAAAAAAATTCAATTTTATTTATTCAGTTCAATTTGGAGAAAGTGAAATTCAATATTTAAGTATTTTGATCGTTTTGCTACACTAGTAATTTTTGAAAGCATTAGTTTGAGTAGCAGGATCTGATCAATTATCATTTCGGTCTAATCAAACCTTGTTTCATAGAATAGTATCGTAAATCAATAAACTAACTCATTAGCAAAGAATTCCAATTATTATTTATTAATTCCTCGTTCCTTAAATATCTTCGATAGATTCTGAAAGCAAATATTTTAACATTACTCTTAGATGCTAAATATAATTAACTTTCATTAGAAATATTTCTATTAAAGGATAAGATCGTGTTTTTGGATCTCTACCATAATTTTTACAACATCAGGGCTAATTAGCATTCATAAGTTGTAAAGTAAAAACAACGTTTCGTCACATGAAAGCACTTTTTTCCATTGCAATTTCGTTAACTCGGACACCAAATGATTTCTGGACGAAATTCAAAACCACTTGGACATTGGCCTGTTTTTTCCCCTAGGGTATATTTGCAAAATATTTTTCTTTACACATTTAAAAAACACGTACAGCAATTATTGCATGAGAACTAGTACTTCATGGGGGTATTGGGGATTGTTTTCTGTCGCATGATCTAGTACTTGGATTGGTTGGTGGTTTATGGCGCAAGAAAGGACAACCAGCTGTGCCATGTGCAAGATCAAATTCTAAAAGTAGTACAAATATAAATATATATAAATAAATAAATATATATGGTAATTTTTAATTAACGTCGTACTAGAGCAACACAACGGGCTAATGACGACGGTCCGGGATCAGTCCCTTAAGGGAAAGATCCGTGGACAACACCTCGTAATTTTGAACCACGGTCAGATGACGAAGCAACACCTGAGCTGGCACCCCACTCTCCAAACTTCCACGCCAACCCAACGTGAGGACTTTCGGCATGCCCGAACCCGGATTCGAACCAGGAACCTTCCGATCTAGAAGATAACACCTTACACCTTACCACTATACCGGTTGGTCGGCCAATAATATATATATATTATATATATATATATATATATATATATATATATATATATATATATATATATATATATATATATATATATGAAATCTAGCATACTTGGGAAAAAACGTCGATTTAAGCACCGGGTCAGCCAAACCCCAAAAATATAGATATCCAAGAAATACAAATCGACCTACCTTGCGACTGAAATTTTGAAATCCGGCAATGGCTCTTGGGTTCCTGAGCGATTGGGTACAGTCCGGCACAATCTGATCGCCGTCGAAAACGTTATCTGCAAAATCAATGAAATCTTTTTCCATCCTTCGAAGCACCCACAATTCTCAAAAGCCGCATCCAGCCCGCGCGTTTCGGTAAAACTACCCAAGCAAGGTGTGTGTCTGGTAGATACCACCGTGCCTGCTGCTGCAACAAGTGGTGTCGAGAATGAGCGGTGCTGCACGCGGTTCGCTGGGGTTGGAAGTTAGCTCCTCCTACTAGCGTGACGTTTGAGATGCCTTTCGAGTGTCCCGCTGGTTCGCATAATCCCCAACAATGGTTCGAGGGTGACCGACAAAAAAGGGGCTGCCAACCCCTTAGGGATGGCAGTCGCGATGGACATTCCATTTCTGAATATTTTGAAAACTGGTTTCAACTGAAGGCGGGGAAATCCATTCAGAAACACTCGTTCAGGCACGCGAGGCTCAAGACATAACGTACCCTTCCCATCTCATTTCACACACTGAAAGTGTCAAACACCTCAATTAGACTCAGAAGAGCAGGAGTAACTAATGGTGACCCTAAGCACCAGTACCTGAAGGGGCGACGCATCAGAAGTATTTTTTAGAAGGTGGTTTTAAACTTTGTCCTCGTCAGACACGGGAGGAAAAAAGGTCCCTTGCGTTTTTCTCCGAACCAACTAACTAAAGTCTTCCAGAGCCATCCCCAGAACGAGCTGTTCCTATAGTGACAGCCACACCTAGATATAGCGATGAGTAGGTAGGTAGGTAATTAAAGTCGCACTGGAGCAGCATAACGGGCTATTGGGTATGGTCCGGGTTGAATCCAGAAGAGGACGACACCACATAATTTTGAACCAAGGTCAGATGCCGAGGCAACACATGAGCTGGCACCAAAATCTCCAAACTTACACACCACGCAAACGTGGTGACATTTGAGGCCACGACAGATTTAATATGCACACACACACCCCGTGTGTTTGGCTGGATCGAGTTTCGGACTGGCTCTAAATTCTCCGGTTGCTAATTCCATGCCCTTTCAACTGTGAATACAACGGTGGGAAAAGTTGTGGTTGGCAGTGCTAAATTAATGGGATTGATTGATTCCTTGTGCAGTCTCATTTAAAATCAAATCCAAGAGCTGAATAACTGGACTTGGTCTTGAAAACTCTACTACACTTTGTGTAACCGAAAAAAAAGTCGGACATTTTAACATTTCGTTGATTTCAGCATGTTTTCGACCCGTGACACAGGTCAATAATTTAGTCTTTTTGAACTTGGTAACATTTTTTCCACGACCGCGTATAACATCTATACCACAGTCAGGCTTTCATTAAAATTGGCCATTGAAAAGCCATGCTTGGAATTGCCTGCGGAATTATACAAGATCCACATCCCTCGAAATACTTAACCAATCACTCTTTCCTCAGCATTTGTATTTTTTAATTTTCAATGCGACTTTTTGTTTTTGGTCATTCAGTACACAGATCCGTACTTAGAGGAGAGAAATTATTTTGCCGGTTAAAAAATAATCTGTAAAAGGAATGATCGGAGTCTAATACCTAAAATATAATTCATTAGGTCTTTATGGGCCGATTTTTCATTGAACTAAATCCTTTCATACTGGTCGTTGTAACGTGTTTATTTTTCCAGCTTCTCGTCACTACTGATTCACGGACATTTATTCCTATGCTCCGCTGTCATTCCCAGATAGAATCTCCGAATAAGTGACCCTTGTCATCTGAATTTAGTAGAGATACCCGCCATGCAGTCTGGAGCGAAAGTTCAGCGGTTCAGTGAGAAAAAAAAAAGCGGTTTATTTTAGTGAAGATAATTTCAGTGAGATAACGCGAAAGTGAGAGACCCTGGAAAGTACACGTTGGTTGTATACGGATATGCTAGAAGAGCAATGTGTATTTTGAGATAGGTTATCATTTCTTAAAAATAGAGAAACGATAACTTACAGTCAGAAAGCTGAATACCACTTTAATCTAAGAAATTTGACGGGCATCAAAATTCGAAAGCTGTTGCATCTTGATGTGAAATGGGTTTTCTTTTAGAAATTACTTTGCATGAATGGAGAGTTAAATTCACTAGAAAATCGCATTACTCTTCAGAGACCTTATTTTTAGTATCTTCTGGCCACTGCGTGGTCAGCACGGCGTTGCCCGCGACAGTTCTTTTCGTGGGGTCAGGTGTGATCACTGCTCGCCAACCCCCGGTGATTGCTACGTATTCCCATTTGGTTCTCTTCGCAAACGAACTCCACAGGCAACGACGTGATGGCCTCTAAGTGACTATTATCAACAACGTAAATCGAAACACACTAGAATCGGAAGACTTGGCATGGTTCCAAAGGCATTATACAAAAAAGGTTTGTGACGTCAGCGATTAAAAATCGAAAATACTCGCCTTTTTCAATGACGTCACATTCCGGAGAGACGGACGAAAGGTGAAAAAAACTAATAAATTAATTCGAAAATGTTCTAGATTAAATTTTAAAATTTGGGCGCTACCGAAAAAAATCGCGAAAAATTCGGACTACCTGTGTGCCAAATTTCGTTATTATAAGTGCTATAGATTCGTCAGGATATTGCGTACAGAGAAATTAAGGGTTGTTCAAACGTAACAAACTCTTAAAAGTTAGTTTAATTATTACAAAAAAATTGGAACTTATTTTAAAATTACACATGTTTAGTGTGGTATTTGTTCCTGCTTGTTTGAAAGTAATTTATGGATTTTTGGCTCCAATGACTTCACTGCAAGACAGAGAGCCGTATTGATTTCAAGCCTAGACCTTTGCCGAATTTTAATTGCTGTGACAGATGAAAATGTCTTTTCGCACAAATATGTGGTTGAAAATTGAATCAAAGTTTTCATTGCTTTTTCACTCAGCAAAGGGTATTCACGAAATGCAGAGCAAAAAAGGGGTCTTGATAAAGATGATTGTATGATGTATGATGAATACGTATCTTACAATATTATAAATTTTTAATGATTAAACACGAAAAAAAAATATATATATACAAATAATGTCCACATTTTTTTGTTGACCACCAAAATTTTCACGTGGACCCCCGGTTGGTGTTCCGTCACAAGCCGCGTTTACACCGGAGATGCAAATATTTTTTTGCCCCTTTTTGTGGTGAAGAAGTTCTTGTTTTTCGACCCACTCCGTTGTTAACGCTTTGTCGATTTTACCGGCAACACCAAGGGGTGAACACTCTTCGCACCCCTTTGAAGAGAAGAGTGATCACCATTAATCACGCCATTGGAATCAAATAGCTCACTCACTGACAGTTTGGAGTGAGATGTGGTCAAGGCAAGCGAAAAGGGCAAAATGTCACAGAGAGCAAACAAAAGACGGCGTGAGTGACCATGGGGTGCCGAAGGGCAGAGAGGAGCGGTGATTGTCAAGCAATTCCGAAAGGGGACGAAATAGGGGAGCATTTTCATCCCATATTTCGTCTCGGAGAAATGTTCCCCTCCGCGTCCACACCGGAGAAGCAGAGCAAAACATGGATGATTGATTAACCCCGGAGACAGGTTTGATTGGCAGCTCGTTCAGTGTAGACGGTGAACGAACATTTTGAGCACGAGCAAAATGATCCGCTTCTTGTCGGTACATCAAAGGAAAGCAAGTGCTCGTGCTCGCTCTATTTGGACGGCGTTTTTTCGTTCCCTTGCTCGACGTGCAATCAATCACCGGGGTCATCGTTACGAAACGGGTCGGGGATTGGAACTTAGAAATATTTATATATCTTCGGATTTTAAAGTGATACTATTATTTAAGTAGTCTATTTGTAAGCATTGTGTGTATTGCTATACATAGTTGACGATTAAAACTCAGTTGTGAAAATGTAATCTGCCCATATTAGTGTCAAAATTGATGTGTTCATCCATGTGTATTTAGATGGTCTATATTAGTGGTCTTGGGGAACTTTGCACGTCTAAATCTCTGCTATTAGAAAATGAAGTGTCCGACCTCCGCAATGTCCGGACGAATCTATTGCACTTACAATGATGAAATTTGGCACACGGGTAGTCCAAAGTTTTTGCAATTTTTGTGTCCAGCCTGAATTTTAAAATTCAATATAAAACATTTAAAAAATAATTTATTGGAATTTAATTATTATTGTCTTCTTTGGAATAACAGTTGCAAAAAAAGTTAGCAGATTCTAAATATATTTTTTCCGCTTCCGTTTTCATTTTGCGGAGAAGATTTGTCACCAGACTAAAAAAACAAATAAAGTTTAAACTTCAGTTACGCAGTTTTTTTTTATCTCCTTGATCGTAAAAGATAGAGTACAATTTTCAACGGATATTTGCGGAAAATTTCATATTAGATCTATACCTAAAAATATGGATTTCGATAAATGAATAATTTTAAATTGAAACTCATATTTTTTCCAACACGAACGCCACTTTCTGTGAAGAATGACTTTCGTTTGATTCGAGATATCACAGATTTCATTTCTTACGCTCAAACCATTTCATAGCGAAGAAAAGCAAAACAAATAAAAAAAAAAACATATTGACTGGCATTGCTAAGTACTTTTTTGTAAAATCGGGATCGTTAAAGACAGATGAAAATTTCAACAGATTTGAAATCTGAATAAAATCTAAACCCCTAAATCTCTACCTTCCATTTGATTTTCTTTTAATAAATAATTTTTCAATTAAATATTTATATTTTCGCAAGAGATTGTGACGTCCAGCCGATTGGATCTCTTCGCAATTTGAATTTGGCAATGACGAGGTCGGCGTTGCCCGAGGTGTTTGTTTGCGAAGCAAATCATAGTTCATAATATTCATAATTAAGTTTGCGAAGCAAATCAAATTAGAATTTGCTGGGAATCCATTCCAAAAGGCTACGAATTTCCATTTGGTTTGTGAGGCAAACCAATGCCATGATTGCTGTTATCCAATAGGCTTCGCAAACCAAATGGGAATTCTTAGCAATCACCACGCAGTGGCTAGTTTAAGATAAATAAGAGGTGGATATTTAAAATGTATTTAAACTTTTTTGCAATTAAAGAAAATTTAAAATTGTTGCACTGCAATATTAATACGTTTTACCGAAAAATGCCGAATTGAAAGAGACTTTCAATATGTTAGAACATATGAGTGAAATATTCAGTAAGAAATTTTTATTTTGTAGGGGAAATAATCTGCAAATATCAATTTTGCAAGTACGTATGTATATATATATTAATAAAGAGGTTGCCGCAGCCGCCGTCGCAGGATTGAAAATACGGTTTGTTCAAAATTGTACAGGGTTAACGATGAAGTGGATTATTTTCCGAGGCGGCTATTAGTTTAGGGTTTATTAAGTGTCCCAGTAGGAAAAGCGTAATTTCTACCGCGTGTGAGCAAAAGACGTATACATTTTCAGTCTTTTGGCTCCTGAGAACATTTTCCATCACGTGTGTCACCAAATGTGGCCTTTTTTTGGGAACTTTTCTTCCTATTTCTCTTTAATAAATCTTTAATGATAATATACGCTGCACTCGCGATTATGCGCCGACTTCGTAAAGAACGGGACCTTAAAACAATTTGCTTCAAACAATAAGTTTGCAGTTTAACTTCAACACACAACCAACCACATTGATCGCGAGCACATGGAACATTTTGTGTCCGAGCTGTCAAACCAGAGAGATTGATTCACCAAACCTGTCTCCGAGGTTAATCAATCATCCATGTTTTGCTCTGCTTCTCCGGTGTGGACGCGGCTTAAAGTTGCCATCCTTTGATCTTTAACGACTCCTGGAGGAAAACAAAATTGGAGTTGCAAACCTGCCAAATCGCCACCCCGACACGAGATGACGATAAAATGAGTGCCGTTTCTCGGAATAGCTTCGATGTTTGGAGGAAGTTTGCGACTCTGGTGTAAACGCGGCTTAAAGGGGTCCGGGACACATTTATTTAAGGGGGTCCGGACACAGTTTTTTATTAATTAATTTAGAATTTTTTTGTACTGATTACCCATCTAACTAATAACAAAATCACAACACAACATTTTCCAAGTATTTTTTTTTTTAATTTTAAATTAAAAAAAAAATAGGGGTCATTTTAAATTGCTAAAACTCAAAATATTCTTGATCCATTTTCAAAATTCTTGCAGTAAATTATTCACACATTTATAAACTTTAATTTTGATTTAGCAATTTAAAAAATATTAATTTAATAAAAAATAAAAAATATTTGAATGAAATTTTTTTTAAATGTTAAGGTATTTAAAAAAAAAAAGTCATATTTTTAAAAGTAAATATTTGTTTCAAATTTGCTGAATCAAAATTAAAGTATGATGTTTGAAAAAGATATATTCCAAATTTCAACCCTTAAACTTTATCGGTTTTCGACTTAGAACAATTTGAATACAGGAAATCGTGAAAAAAAGTATCATGGAGAAAAACGCATTTAAAGTTTTAAAGACAGATGTTGTTGCCATGACAACAACTGTCAAGAGTGTTTGATTTTCAAAACAACGCATCACAAAAATTATTATATCTCTAGTTCCTATAAAGATGGAAACATGATTTAAACGTCATTTTAAGCCGAAACACACAGAGAATTTCTTAAAATAATAAAAAAAAAAATTCGAAAATTTGACGATTTTTGTGTCCCGGACCCCATTAAGGCATAGTGCAGTGATGTTCCGTCTAACATATTCGAGCCTTGGATAATCATGACGAGTGTTACATTACTGGACTAAACGTCTCTCTTGATTCGGTTATCCGGGAAAAGGATTGGGAAGAGAATGTATGTTGAAATTAGCGTATAGAAGGAAAGGAAGTCCACATACCTGATATAAGTAAACGTTGCTTGAGATAAGAAGTTAGGTGCATTTTGATATTTTTAATTAACATCGCACTAGAGCAAAATTGCAAGCTATTGGTGAAGGTCCGAGATGAAACCTGAAGGGATAGAACCGTAGACAACACCGCATAATTTTGAACTACGGTCAGATGACGAGGTCACAACATGCCACTGTGAAGACATTTGAGGTCCCGATAGATTTAAATTACACCAGCCCTTTGTACACTGCAGTCTTTAGTTGGATTCGAACTCGCAACCCTCCGTTTGTTAATCTGTAACTCTTCCTCTTCCAATCAAAATTACCTTACCTTACCAATTTTGATCTACCACGACTCGCAGCCGAACAACCGGTATAGTGGTTAAGGTGTTAGTCTCTAGATCGGAAGGTTCCTTGTTTGAATCCGGGTCCGGGCATGGATGTTTGCAAGAGTATGGTGTATTGACGGCTGGTGCACCTTAAATCTGTCGTAGCCGACAGTCCTCACGTTGAGTTGGTGTGGAAGTTTGGAGAGTGGGGTGCCAGCCCAGGTGTTGCTTCGTTATCTGACCGTGGTTCGAAATTACGAGAAATGTCCTAGGATCTTTCCTTTAGGGGATTAATCCCAGACCGTCGTCAATAGCCCGTTGTGTTGCTTTTGTGAGACGTTAATTAAAATTACCTTGCTTTACCAATTGGGGTTCACCACGAATCGAATTTAAGAATTGAACTAGCTTGAAACAAGTATTCTCTGACTCTGAGACTATATTTCGGTCTGGTGATAGATATTTCTTTTTAACGGTACAGTAGACATTTGAAACGGTATACCACGTCTGATAACGAATTGTATGACGAACATTGATGACCTATAAAATAAACTAAACAGGAAAGTGACCCCTTAATTCGTTACATATTTTCGAACTTCAGCAGTCTTATCGTTCCCGCTGGAGCATTTAAATTCTGTCAATAACAGGTGGTTGCAGAGATATACCAACGGATCTCGAGCGATGACGAGAGCTTCCTCATAAAAAGTGCTTTTGTTGACCGCAAAAGTATTCATCTTTCAGCTTTTATCTTGAAGAATAATAGGTGCCGACTGCTTCAGCGCTTGACAACCTCACACGATAAAAGCACACAACACAAAACTTTTTTATCGTGGAATTGTTTTATTTTCGCTTGTCTTGAGAAATAAAAGCCCCGTATCAGTGCGTATTGCTTGGGCTTCAGATAATTTTCTCGGAATTTGTCGTTCAATAGTTTCACGGTTTTTTCGGTTTGAGTGATTCATTGAGATAGTTGGATTTCAGTTGTGTGAGGTACCACTCGATTCGGACTTATCTTGTCTCGAAGAAATATGAATGAGATGAAAGTGGGATTTGTAACGTCATTCACACACCAACGATATTTTAGATGTTTCTTTTTTTCAATCAAAATAAGTACAATGATATATGTATTATCAAGGAAATTTTAGTTGATGAATATCTAATGTAGAGTTGCATAAAGAAAACAACTGGATAAAAATTGACAATAACATATAGACAGAAGCATTTTCGATTGATATTAAAAATGAACCGTAAAAGAAATATAATCAGTGAACTAACTAGTGTCCAAAAACCTCAATGAGGCAACATATGAAAGGTATTTTCAAAGCAAAGATTTTACTTCCGTTATCAAAATGCTCTCGCACAATACATATCGGAGTTACCTTCACTGTTGCTTATCGCCGTTTGGCGTAAATTCTAATTGGTGTTGACCAATTGCTGTTATGTATCTCTTCGAAATTCAATCTTTGAAACTTTTATTAGACACAGTTGGCGCTCGACTTCATCTCTTCCTCCAAATGGGCCACTACACATTCCAAAATTGCTTCGAGGCTCCAGCCCATTGCATCAGAAATAATTAATTTTTGCAAGCTAAGCTAAATTCATCTTCCCACGCCGTGATCCATCTGTTCCCATCTATTTACTGTACGTACCTCTAGTCTCCTAATTTGACTGATACAGTCATTCTAATAAACGTGATACGACAGTCAACTCACAGAAGGTGGACTAGAAGAAGCTGACATTCACCAAGATCCTCATTTGAGGTGGAAAGTGTACCAATCTTCCATAAGTGTTCTCAAATTCGGGTATCAGTCGCATCGAAAACAGTTTTAATGACGGTTGAAATCCCACGAGAGACTGTAGAAAAGCAATGAATTGGAATGAAGAGAACGTTGAAATTTGTTGTTCGAGATTCATTTTTATTTGTCTTGTCTTATTTGTCGGACTTGGGAAGTTTAGTGTTTTCTTTTAAAAGTCGAATTTTATTTAATTTTTCTTCATATTATTGGCTTTCAACTGTTGGGTCCCTTTTTAGTTTATTTATTAAGGAGTATTGTCCTTGTTAATAGCCAGCATAAACAGTAGGACAATACCTCAACATTTTTTCAAAACGTGATCAATTTTAATAGTGGTTGGATTTATCTTGTTTTGAATAAAAAAGAATTTCTAATTTGGTTACCAAGGCCTACACTATGCTTGCTCAAACATGGGGTGATGACTCAGTGATATAAATGGTACATTAAGCACTGATAGTGTATTTAAGGGGAAAAAATGAAGAAAGCATAATTTAAACAGATAAGTACATTTTATATTTATTAAACAATTATAAGAACACCTGGAATATACGTACAACAATGTAAAAAAAAAATCATGACATTCAGCATTATTCAGATTGATAAAATCAAATCAATGGAGTGGGCCTAAACGCGAGTACTAACTAGAGGGACTGAACAAGCAACATAACATTTTTCTCAAAAGAAATGTAACTGGTTGATAAAGCAATTTGAATAGGGGAATAGACTCGAACTAGCCGATGAAAGAAAAAGAAATGAAGTTGAGCTCACCGCGGACAAGATGAAATCATCATCAAGGAATTGTTGGTGAGTTTAGTCATTTTCTCAAAAAGCAACAGTCGGCCGGGGTTTGTCTTTCTGGCTCTGAATTCAGGAGGAAGTGTGTGCTTTCCCCTCTTGACCAGGACTTTTATCACCTCTGATCGGGGTTTAGTTGAGGGACCATTCCGCTGGCGTAATACGATATCCCCAAAGGAGGAGATAACGCAAAAGTAGCCAAGAAAAAGCACTCGTTTTCCCCGAGACTTGAATCGAAGTGAATTAATGAAAAAAGAATAGGTTTACCAAGGTTTGCTCGCGCATATTCAAATTTAGCGCACTCGTACTCAAATCTTATACATGCTATACTTATAATACTTATACACACTATACTTATAATACCACTGAGTACACAACACAACAAATGTAAATAAACTCTTGTAAAATGTACACTCTATAACAAAAAGGTCGACGCACCAAGAAGGAGTTGTCAGATTACTATAAAAATTGGTGATTTGAACAACATACATAGAAAAACAAAAGCTTAAAATTTTAGAACAGTTGAATGATTTATTTCAGAGTTTGACCGTTACAAAGAGAGGAAGTCGATAAGGCGTTGATATACCTTTGGCCTGGATGCATCACACGGAGTGGCTTGGACTGAAAAAGTTCTCGGATGGTGTCCTGCTGAATTTCTTGCCGTCTCCAACTGTCAAGCTAAAGGGTACATTACGGGATGATTGCAAATCGCCTTCCCATAACGCTTCAAATGTGCTCTATGGGAGAGAGATCAGGCGACCTAGCTGACCAAAGAAGTGTTGGAGCTTGAAGACAATTCATAGCAACATGTGCGGCCGGAGATTATCTCCTTAAAAAGTAAGTCCGGAGTCTGCGGTTGTCGTCAGGGAAACGGGACTCGTTGGGGCACAGTTGGAAACGGGACTCGTCACTAAAGACTATACGTACCCAGTCAGCGCCGTTCCAAATTGATCGAACCCGGCACAACTGTAATTCTGCCCTTTCTTGTCGCGTCGATATTTTTGCTATAGAGTATATTATCTACTGTTGAAATATTTTTTCATATATTTAATAATATCTCAAGAGGCCCTAAATGAGGCTTTTATGTAAAGCTAAACGTAAAGGGTACTAGTGTTTTTGAACATGTTCCTTAACGTTTTCCGTATTGGGTAACCGGAAGTAATATGTCGTTCTCCGGTGGTTAAATCCCACACCAAAGCATTGCTCCTGAGGGTACCAAACAGTACGGACGTACTGGCTCTAGCTTTCGACACTGCATCTCCTATTCGGAATCCCAAAAACAAACGACCTTTCTTAAGGCCTCACTCGCATCATAATCAAACACCTTTAAACATAATCATGTCAACCGATACAGAAATGTAGGATGATGACGAAACGTGTGAAGAAATCGCTGACGCCCTTTTGAAAATCCCGCCGGAAACCGCCTGCCAACAGAAAACTGCACTTTGGAACAAGATGCAAGAAAATCGAGTCGGTATCGACATCTACAAGAATGCCATTACTGTACGAGTATTAGATGACCCATCGTTGCCCAGCTACTACCACGCTATAAAAGCCACCAAGGAGGAACTCACCGAACAAGAAGGTCAGTGGAAACTTTATTCAGAGATACCTTGCCCTTCTAAATGTAAAATTAAAAACCATCTCCCGAAAATCTAACAAGAGACCTAACCATGACCATGAAATTCTTGCGAACTAAAAAAAACCTAATGCTAACAATGAATTTGTTACGCCACCCAAAAGGCATACTGCCAAAGCTGATAACTCCCCCGCCCAATCTCCTACAGTTGACACTGCCAACACATTCGAAGTACTTTAAGAAGTTCATGAAGAAGCACCCATTCCCAAAATTCCTCCGGTCTTCATAAAACTAACGAAAACCACTCCAAAACTCTAAAAGTAATTGAAGATGAACTTAACATATCCCCCAGATACAAACTATCAGGACAATTTATAAAAACCACTACTACTTGCGAAACTGATTACAATAACCTAATCCAACACCTGAACAAAAATAATATCGAATATTATCTTAGCCCCCCCCCCTCGTAACAAACGTCCCGTGAAAGTTGTACTCAGAGGACTCCCAAGAAACAGCGACATTAAGGAAATCGAAATCGAACTAGAATCTAAAGGATTCAGAATCGAACGAATTGCTGAAATGAAACAGCAGCGAACCAAAACACTCCTACCCATGTTTCTCGGTACTCTCATGAAAACAGAAGGATGGGAAAAAATTTACGAACTTAATTACTGCCAATATTTGTTTATCACTGTCGAAGATTATCGAGGAACTCTAGGACCCTCCCAATGTAACAATTGTAACCTCTTTGGCCACAATAGTAATAACTGCAAAATCAACACAAGATGTCTAAAATGCCGTGAAGCACACCGCACAAATCAATGTATAAAGCCCAAACAAATTAGTCCGCTCTGCATTAACTGTCAAGAATTAGGACATGTAGCTTCCTAGAAATAATACATTAAATTTTCACAAAAAAAATCCTAAAAATTAATTAACACACACAATTTCCAAAACAGAACTCAGCACAATATCTCCTGAATCAAGATTCAACTCCTCAAACCCAATCAGAATCCAACCATAGATCACCAACCAACCAAACTAACGATCTTAACCCCAGCCGCCAATCCCATTCAACACATCCAAACCACGCCTTTTCGGACATCAAAGAAATTTTCAACATCTTCAAAGAAATCACGCAAATCTTCAAACAATTTTCCGAACTTTCCACCATTATTCAGAAAATTAAAACCATCCGAGACCCAATTGAAAAGTTATTCTTTGTTATTGAAGCGATAATGCAAAACGTAGCATCGTCATTTGAAACCTCCCAACAAAACTCTGTTCATACTGTTTTCTTTTCGGCTCATGTCTCTCTTCTTCCCATATTCCCACTATCTGGCCATTCGCCACAGGACACCCTATACTATTAAGTTAAAGCAGACCCAACACAACATCAGTATCGTGTAGAGCCACGTTGTGCCACAATAACATCTGCAACTCTGAACAACGAAAATTGGAGGAAGACCTTCCTCCAATTTTCGATACGTTTCTGCAGAAATCTTGCTCCTTTCGTCCTTCAAATTGGCAAAGAACTCAGTGGTGCTTTTTGGCCGGATAACTCATCTGCTCTAACTCATCCGAAAGGTGTTCCAAGGGGTTGAGATCTGGACTTTGGGCTGGCGAATTCCTCAAACGTGGTAATACCATCGGCTGTATGAATGACAATGAACATAGTCCTGCTGAAACAGGTATGGGCCAATACCAAAGTGTTGCCATAATGTCAGTAGCGCATAATTATCCAGAACTTTTTTGGCCTCTTCCCGATGCCTTAGCCCCATATCTTGAATTACAGATCATTGCCATTTGATTGACCGGGCATGGGATTGATGTTTGGGTCGAAACGTTTTTAGAAACACCTTTTCTGTGCCTTCTCACACTTCTAAGAATTTCTGCATGTGGTTTTCATGTGTTTTGACACCAACATTGTTCCTCAAATATGTCAAAAAGTCTCAAAATTAGGTACAGAAACAACTCTATCTGATTACTAAAACGGTCTCTTAATCACACTTCTCATTAGTACGTACTGATTTATACCGTTTTCCCCAACTTACAACCTGTTTCATCCTTCTCGGTCTTTTAGATGCAATGCTTCTCAAGCAAGATGTGACGCGAGAACTTTAACCGCTAAGACCTGATTATGGGGCCACGGTAAGTAAACTACATCGGCACTACATGGGGCAAGTAAACTACACCGAACCTTATCTAACCACGCATCCTTTGTTCATAGAATAAGATTTTAAATATTTTAAATGTCTGCGAACTGAAATTCAAATTCAAAGTTATTTCATGAGATCAGCCAAATTGATATGTAAGAAACTGACTGCTTTCGAGAGTATACTTTAATTGTAACTTTAAAACCTCTGTGTGGCAACAGTAGGATGAGTTTTGGTTCGTAGTTTTTAGAATGTTATGCTTGTTCGTAGTTCTAGATGTTCTCAAATGTGATTGTATGTAGATAAAATGAAATTAAAAGCTTTAGAAAGTTTTAAAGAGTATTGAGTTTTGTATTCTACATAATATGAGTATTGAGAGCTAGGAATATCGATCCTTAGAAGAGTTTCGAGACCGGTATCCGACATCTGGCGTCCGCGACAGGATATCTGCTACGATTCGAGTAAGTCATAACTGTTGAACTTGTTATACTTTTGTAATGGAGAAACTAAAAAACTCTCGATCACAATATCGCAGGCTTTTTATGACGGCTCATAATGACTTTTTGAGCTGTGAAAAGGAGTTGACTGTCGAAAATAAAATTTCGAAATTAAGAATTGTTGAAGGTAAAGCGAAACTAATGGTAGCGAACGAATACGAATTTCGAGAACTGTTGTTTGCTTCCGAAAAGTCTGAGGAAGCCATCGGAAAGGAAATCGATGCTTCAGAGAGTTATATTGATAAGTGGCGAGTTTTAGAAAATAAGTTACAGGATCTTATTGATGAGAAAAAAGAACATTCTTCGGCTTCTACTGTCTCTGGAGCTATGAGTACTACACCGAACAATTTATTGCATTACCCTAAAATAAATCTGCCCACTTTTGATGGAAATATAAAGAACTGGTTGTGTTTTTGGGGACAATTTCAAAAAATTGATAACGATTCCAACCTCGATAATCATGATAAATATGCTTATTTAGCACAAGCTATGGAGGGAGGGACATCCGCTGACGAGTTGATTAAAAGTTTCCCCCCTGGCGGTGAAAACTATGAAAAGGCGGTTAAACAGTTAAAGCTACGTTATGGCAGAGAAGAGTTACTCATCGAGGTTTACGTGAGAGATCTGTTATCTATCGTGCTATTAAAACAAAAGTCGCAAAAAATCCCCATACGTAAACTATATGATCAGTTAGAAACAAAACTAAGAGCTCTAGAGGTTTTGGGGGTAACCAAGGATAAATACGCAGCAATGTTGTTCCCTCTAGTTGAGTCTGCTCTCCCTGACGAGACTTTGAAGGCATGGGAGCGATTCCGAGCTGCACATAGACGAGTGAGGGAAGAGGCGTCGTGTAGTTCAACAACCGAGCAGGAAGATACCTCTTGGAGCAAGAAAATGACAAGTAATGATCTAGATCGGCTTTTAGACTTTCTCCAGGACGAAGTGGAAGGAGAGGAAAGAATTTTGCTAGCTACCCAAAGTTTTGATCAATCTAAGAAGTCAAGCTTTTCTAACAACCGCCGAGAGTCTATCGACAAGAAGTTTCAACCCAGAGTATCATCAGCAACTGACCTTTTGGCATCTGATCTCAATAATAAGAAGTTTTGCATTTTTTGTGCGGAGGAACATAATTCGTGGAACTGTAAAAAAACTTCGAAACTGACTTTGAAAGAAAAACAAAGTGCTGTTGAGAAGGCCCGTTGTTGTTTCCTGTGTTTGAGAGAGGGACATGGAGTGAAGATGTGCCGTTCTAAGTTCAACTGCCAATTGTGTGGAAAGAAACATCATTTATTTTTATGTAGAACATTGTCACCAGAACCCAATTCTTCATCTGTCCACAAAGATGGAGTTAGAGAATCAGTGATACAACGCGACGAGACTCTGGCCAACTTATCTAAATCTTCCAGTGTTTTTCTACAAACTTTAACCGTTATTGTGAGAGGAGAAAATATTAAAAGTAAAGCTCGAGCCATCATAGATTCTGGATCTCAGCGATCGTATATTCTTAAAACAACAGCTGAAAAAATGAAGTACAAGTCCAAAAGGAAAGAGTTTCTGCAACATTCCTTGTTCGGTGGTTCCAATACGTCAACTTGCCAACATGATGTGTACACAATGTACTTGTCAAGCGTTACAGAGGAGTATAATTGTCATTTTGAAGAACTCGGACAAGAAGTGATTTGTGACACAATATTATCTAGGAAACAAGGGCCACACTTTAAAGAACTAAGGGACTACAACATTCATTTGGCAGAAGATCTGGATGGTCCAATTGAAATTCTTATCGGGGCTGATGTTGCAGGAAAGCTGATTACAGGAAACCATCTACAACTAAACAACGGAATCACTGCAATTGAAACAAAATTGGGTTGGACAGTCATTGGGCGTGCCAATAGTGAGAATTCAAGCTTGTTAATCACTTCGATGCTCACAACAAGCGCTTGCATAACAGATTTGTGGACTCTAGACTCTCTTGGTATCACTGATCCTTCTGAAAAGAAGACAGCGGTTGAACTACAAGAAACAGCGAAGCAGCATTTCTTAGACACAGTTAAAATAGAGAACGATAGGTACGTTGTGAGTTTACCTTGGATTGACGATCATCTCCCACTTCCTGACAATTTTGAACTTTCAGAGAAGAGATTACACAAAGTTGTAAAGAGACTTAAAACTGAAGGACTGTTCAAAGCCTACGGAGCGGTGTTTAAAGAGTGGTTAGAAGAAAATATCATAGAAGAAGTGCCTAAAGACGAAGTTGATCTCCCTGCACATTATTTACCACACCGTCCTGTTTTGAAGGAGAACAGTACGACCAAAATCCGACCTGTATTCGATGCTTCGGCCAAACATAGAGGTGCCCCAAGTCTCAATGATTGTTTGGAAGCTGGAGTTAATTTAATTGAGTTGATACCAAATATCCTATATCGTTTTCGTTTGGAGAAAATTGGAGTTATTGCTGACATTCGAAAAGCCTTTTTGCAAGTTAGTCTGTCGCCTTCTGATAAAGACTTTTTGCGTTTTCTGTGGATTAGAGAAGATGGCCAATTGAAGTACTTTCGACATTGCCGTGTAGTATTTGGTGTATCATGCAGCCCCTTTTTGCTTGGAATCGTGATTCTGCACCACTTAGAAGATGTTTTGGGCCGTCAAGATGAGAAATATCCCGAGAAGATGGTAAAATTATTGATGCAAAGTTTCTATGTGGATAACTGCGTGACAAGTGTGCCAAATGAGAAAGAACTAGAGCTCTTCATTGAAGTTGCAACCAATATAATGGCTGAGCGAAGTTTTGACCTAAGAGGCTGGGAAAACACAAATTTCACCGATGTAAGCACTCCTGACACAAATGTTTTGGGAATGCAGTGGGACAAAGATACCGATACATTGGGTATCAACATGAACAACATGAAGGAGCTTTGTGTGGAGAGCGTGACGAAGAAAACTATACTTTCAGCGGCTCATCGTATTTTCGATCCTATCGGCACAACTTGTCCTGTTGCATTGTTTCCGAAACTACTACTACAGAAAACTTGGGAGCAAAAGTTGAATTGGGAGGAAGAGGTGGACTCTGATACTAGAGAAGAGTTTCTGAAGTGGATGAAAGACATATTTCATCTAGAAAAAGTGCGAATTCCTCGATACCTAAAAACTGGTGATGATAATGATAAATGTTCTTTACATTTCTTTAGTGATGCGAGCATGTATGCTTATGCGGCAGTTGCTTTTCTCCGAATTGAGGCGAGTGAGTGTGTCAAAGTTCAGTTGTTAAGTGCTAAATCCAGAGTTTCCCCAACGGGAAAGAAGAAGACAACTATTGCAAGATTAGAGTTGTTGGCGGCCACAATCACTGCACGACTTGCCTCATCTATCACTCGAGAGATCCCGCATGAAGAAATCTATTTGTGGTCTGACTCGACGACAGTGATAACTTGGATAAAAAGAGAAGATGCTTGGGGTACCTTCGTTCAAAACCGTGTTTCTGAAATCAGAGATTTGACTTCCAAAGAAAACTGGAGACACGTACCTGGTTCGTTAAACCCTGCCGATCTTCCAAGTAGAGGTTGTTCTGCGAAGAAATTAATGCAGTCTAAATGGTGGGAGGGCCCTGACTGGCTACATTTACCTGCTGAGCAATGGCCTTCTTCAGATTTAGTCGTCAATGAAGATGAGGTACTGAAGGAACGAAAGAAAACTATTGTGTCCTCCCCAACTGCCTGTTTGAGTGCTCACACCATCGAAAATATGAATATAGAAGAGCCTGATTGGTACTATCGTTACTTTTCACAGTATGAGAAAATTGTACGTATGATCGGCTGGATATTGAGATTTTTGAGAAACTGTAGAAAACTAAAAGAGCTGAGAAAACGTGGTATTCTGGATGCCGAGGACTTTGCAGAAGCGGAGAAATCAGTAATAAAGATCATTCAAAGCGAAGCATTCGTTGACGAGAAGAACGAGAAATTGAAAACTTTAAAAGTTTATAAAGATGAGGATGGTGTCATCAGGTTGAAAACAAAGATTGAATATCGCGAAGACAGCCATTCTTTTAAAAGACCTGTAGTTCTTCCTTCTCAACATCCTGTTGTGAAACTTTTATTAGTTTCCTTTCACAAAAGACACGGTCATGTGGGGACTCAAATGCTACTTAACCTGCTGAGAGAACACTTCTGGATCTTAAATGGCCGAAAAACTGTGCGATCGATCATCTCAAAATGTGTTATCTGCAAGAGGCATTCCGAAAGAAATTTAGAAGCAGACCCAGCCCCCATCACCAAAGATCGAATTGGAGATACTGCAGTATTTGAAGTTGTAGGAATAGACTTGGCCGGCCCATTATATTTGAAAGACAAAAAGAAGACTTGGATTTGTCTTTTCACATGCGCAGTGTACAGAGCAGTACATCTTGAGCTGCTTTCAGACATTTCTACTGACACCTTTTTGTTGGCCCTGCGTAGATTTGTGGCACGAAGAGGTAGATGCTCAATAATCTACTGTGACAATGGAACGAACTTTGTTGGTGCGGCTAATTTGCTGAATTCTTTGGACTGGGACCTGATCGTCGAGAACGGATCGGTAAATCGCATTCAGTGGAAATTTAATCCCCCTACTGCCTCCTGGTGGGGAGGTTGGTGGGAGAGGTTGATTCGAGTTATGAAAGATGTGCTAAAGAGAGTGATAGGTCGTGCCTGTTTGTCATATGAGGAGATGATCACGGTTTTGTGCGACTGTGAGTCGATTATTAACTCAAGACCTCTCACCTATATTTCAGAAACAGATTCAGATTTTGTTCCACTGTCGCCGTCATTATTCCTGCAAGACATCAAAGAAGTTGGAGTGCCCGATTGTGATGCAGCGGACCACAAAAGCCTAAATAGAAGGATAAAATATCGTCTTGCATTGCAAAAAGACCTTAGGAGAAGATTCAGGTCTGAGTATTTAGGTTCGTTGGTTCAAAGGCCTAAACAGCAAAAGTGGTCGACTATTTCTGTTGGTGATGTTGTTCTTGTAGGAAACGATAATCAGAAGCGTATCAACTGGCCTCTGGGACGTGTAACAGAAATTATCCCGGGAATAGACGGAATTACCAGGCTCGTGAGACTTAAAACGGCCCGTGGAGAAATGCTCAGACCAATTCAACGACTGTTTCCGTTGGAGATCACTTGTGATTTGGCTGAGGATGTCAAAGCTAAAGTGCAACGTGAGCAAGTTCCTCCATCCGATTTGTCGCAGATACAAGCAGTAGATCCTGAAGGTCCTATTTTACAAACTGTAAGAACTCGGGCTGGAAGACTCGTCCATGGACCAAAGAGACTCGATTTGTGACTTGTTGAGTTGCGAACTCTCACAACTCAAGGTAGGAGGATGTAAGAAACTGACTGCTTTCGAGAGTATACTTTAATTGTAACTTTAAAACCTCTGTGTGGCAACAGTAGGATGAGTTTTGGTTCGTAGTTTTTAGAATGTTATGCTTGTTCGTAGTTCTAGATGTTCTCAAATGTGATTGTATGTAGATAAAATGAAATTAAAAGCTTTAGAAAGTTTTAAAGAGTATTGAGTTTTGTATTCTACATAATATGAGTATTGAGAGCTAGGAATATCGATCCTTAGAAGAGTTTCGAGACCGGTATCCGACAGATATCTAATCGATCTCTAAAAGCAACTTACAAAGTCGTAAGATTGATAGTTATAGCCAAAAAAAAAGCCTCACACTATTGCCGTATCACTCATTTTACCAGCTTGTGGGGAAATTGTCAAAACTATGCTTGGAATCGATAAAATAAAATAAATTGAAACAGTACCGCTTTCAAATGATACGATCAGCAGGAGCACTGATCCAAAAAGTTTGTGAAGTTAAGAAATTTTGTCAACAGGTTCATGAATCAACAGATATTAGCAGCTGTTGTCAGCTAATTATACTTGGTTGGATTCCTGATGAGAAAGTGTTGAAAGAGCATTATTTATTCTAAATAGCAACTTATTCAGAAACAAACAACTGGGAAGGAAATCTTTAAAGTGATCAATGAATAATACTTTGATACAAAACAAAATTTTTTTATCGAAGGCAATCTTTGGTTCTTTCTTGAGAACCTGCCCCGTTGGGGCTTTAATCCTATTTCTGAATATTAGACATAATAATTAAACTAACTAGATTTCTTTAAAAAATTGCGAAACTTTGTGTACTAGTAGCGCGGCTGCAATAATTCCAGAACTCTATTAGAATAGTTGAACATATTCGTAGCGCCATCTATACGAATTTAAATGTAAAAAATGAACGTTAGTTCACGAGATCGACACATTTTGGTATAAATTAATTCTAAATACTGATTATAATTGTTGTTAGATTGAAGCAACGAGGCAAAGGAAGAAGAAACAGTGAAAAATACTTAAAGATGATAAAAAAGTTTTGATTTATGAATTCCCTTTATTTTTAGCTTTCAGATTGTGCCACGATGTTCTGTACCTTTTTATTTAATCATTTTTTTTGGAACAGACCCCACATCGCACCCATAAGTTATATGGCTAAGTCCAAGGGTTTCTTTATTAATAATGGGAAAATGTAATAAAACTATATGTCAACAAGAGATTCAGGGAATTTATTTCATTCTACATCATACTAGAATACACGTCGATTAATGTTGTGTATATTAAAAAAGAATCGATGTTGTTCAAAAGATTATAAAAGAGTTATGCGTTTGAGGATAACAGCAGCATCTGAAATTGTCTTAAATAAAAGTCTCGTTTTGTAGTCAACCTTAGGAGAGTAATTAAAAATTTCTGTAAAGAACATATATTAATGTACAGATTTAAATTTTGTCCCAAATTTAAAAACAAATGTGTAAAGTTGACGCCTGTTCTAAAACTATAATTAAATACAGTATAACTCCAATTACCCGAACTCCGACTATCCGAATCGCTAATTATCCGAATCGCTTTCAGAATTTCAGAAAAAAAATTAAGACAGAAACGTATTGCGATTCGCAAAGTAATGATTGTGGGTTTCAAATTCTAAATGACGATGAACTTATTGAAAGTGTGAGATAAGAAAGTGTCGTTGAAGAAGATGACCTTATTGTCGAAGTTGAAGCAGACACGGGACCATCTGCTAGTGAAGCATTTGCCGGCTTAAAAACTGCGTTGAAGTGGATGGAGCGAAAGCCCGAGTGTGACCACATGCAACTTCTCGTTATCAAGCGGATGCTCGACTTGGTTGCCCGAAAACGGATAAGACAGTCAAACAGCTTACTTTGACCGAGATGTTTAGCAAGTAATGACTTTCATTTACAGTACGGTTCGTACATACTCTACTTATGTATAGCACTTGTAAGTACGCATAACATGTAAAACTATTGCCTTTTCATTTAATTAATTAAAACCTCTTTTTGTTTAAAAACAGTTTTTTCTCCCATTTTCAACATACATACAGTAATTAATTAAAATACATAATAGACCCTTTTTTCGGAAACAATCCAATTATCCGAATTTTTGATTATCCGAATGGGGTCCGGTCCCAATTGATTCGGATAATTGGAGTTCTACTGTAATCACTTTTGAGGTAATAACATATTTTACTGAGCAAATCAAATTTAGATTTAAATCGTATAAAAAATTTCACTCCAATTTATAGCTGCATTTTGCAATTTTTGTTAACTAAGTAACAAGTTATTATTTTGTTTAATAAGTTTATTATTCAAAATTACTGGTTCTGTAAGTTCAATATTGTAATGAAAATTATATTGTACATCGGTTTTGAACTGCTATAGTATGTTTACAACTATTAGTAAGTGAAATAGTGCTCATAAGCACAGCAAAAAATTAATTTTAATAAAAGCTCATTTTTCTACAGAAAATTTTCATTACCCTTAGTTAAATAGCAAAATTTTAGCCAAATATAATTTTCTGCAAAAATGAATTTAATCAGACCTGAATAAATATTTGTTGTTCCCAAACTCTATTCTCCCTCAATACTTTAAATATGTTCCAATAGAAATAGTTAAGTAGTTTATTTAGAATTTTAGGTAACTGTGGTGCTTAAAATAGCTATGAAAATGTCACTTCTGGTGAAAATGCTGAAGTATTTATAATGAATATTATAAGATTTCACCACTAGATGACAGCACGATCTTTTCAAAAAGGTCTTGGTTGATCTCATGCGGACAATATTTTTTTAGCGTACGTTTCCTTGTGGCGAACCTTATAAGTGGACCTCATTTTGCAACCCTATAGAGCGGAAAAATAGGGTGGTGCTGGTGTTGAAGTTGTCAGAAATGTAATAGGTATTCAAATATCTCAAGTTCCTTTCATCCGTTGTCTTCGGACTCTACTTAAAATAAAAGAAATTGCACTATTGAATTGATCTTCCTATGTTCAATTGCAAATAAATTTCACACTACCGCTGGATTTTCATAAAATACTGGGCATTCCATAGGGTTATTCTTTTTTCAGCATATTAGCATACCAATACCTCCGTTTTTATGAAAGAGCGTGTACTTCTAAACTTATAATTTCATTCCTTTACATTGATAGTCAGATTATTTTTAATTCACCCGATTTCATTTTTTTTGGAAAGAAATTTATCCCACTAAATTTTAATGCTTACAAAAACAATTGACTTCTCCATCAGCTTACTATACTTACATATAGGTAAAGAAATTAACTTAATTAACCATATTTGAATAAGTTATTGATACAAATTCAAAATTTTTATTATACGAGTAGTTTCATTCTTCAGAAAAAGGTCTCTTGGAAAACATCAGAGAATAATTTAATGGCTGTAATTGCTGAATCTGAGAAATCAACGTAAATAGAAATTTTGTCGATTTGCTACAAATTTCAAATTGCTCTGGTATTTCTAGAAATGGGAAAGACGGTATTAATTATTCTTAACAAAAGCATTTCCTACCAACTAGCGTGGCGTAATGTGGTGATATATTGTATTTATATACTCCTTTATAAAGAAAAATCATATAAAAAAATAAAGTAAGGAAAAAAGGTTTTTCGAATTTTCGAAATGCATATTTCACTCTGAGGGAAAGCTCCAAAAACATCAAAACTTTTCAACATGAAAAAAAAAAATATTTCTATTATATGTCCTGAAATTTTCATAATTGCAATTGGATTTTACTTTTGTCACAGGAATATTTTTAACTAGATGTAAATTTTACATTTCTTATCGTGGCTGATAATAAGTTATAAGCTTCAATAAGAAAAGAAATGCGATGTACGATTGAAATAACTATTGCACGCTCTAAACTTCATATAAAATTTCGTTTTAAAGTCTTTTTTTTTTTTGCTTGATTCAAGTTTTTTCTGATTTTGGCTCAATTTACATGGAATGATACTTGAGCGGAAGTCATTGTCCACAGGTTCGATTTTGAACGATAAACAAGAAAAAAAAATTCTGCAATATTCTTTTTACAAGGTTTAAGGCATCGTGTATCTTTTACAAGACAAACAATACAATTGTTTGATTAAAATTTTTGTTCCATGCTTTTTTTAATGTAAAAAAAAATTAAATTGAAAGTTACCGTTTGCCGAGGTTGCCATGAAAACCACAATAACCGTAAAGACATATGGGTTGCCTTAATCTACCGTAACTCGCTACTAGAAGTGCACCAAAAAACTCGCCAAGACCGTTGCCACAGCTCATAAACGTAGAGTGTAGCAGTGCCATCTTTTTTTTTTTTTTTACTGCACGGCTTTTCAAAGACTGACTTTTGATTTACAGGACGGGCAGTATAATTAAAGGCACTTTGAAAGTGTTAGGTACCTTTTAAACAGTTTAAAATGTGACAATGTGTTTTTTATCATCGTGAAAATAAGTATTTAGTTCCTTCTAAAAAAAATCATGCGATAAATTAATGCTATTGTTTTCCTTAAGAAATATAAATACAAATTAGATTTATTTTTAACTTACATTACTTGGGCAAATTTCTGGGTAACGGCACGGCCTTGAATCCTCATGTTGCAACGCATCTTAAAAATTCTTTAAATTAGTAAAAAAAAGTGAATAGGATTCGAAATTGAAGAATTTAAAAAATATATGTTCACAGTAGACATATTCACTTGAAACGCGTTTTGTTGTAACAGAAAAATGAACGCTTTTAAGTGTTCAATGTTTTCATTCCATCAATTATAAATGTAAAATAATAATTAAAATTGCAGAGTTCCAAAAATTATGTCTTTTGAGTGGTATAAAAGTGCAGTTTTGCTCTATCGATATTGGTTTGCAAGGTCAGTTTTAATTTTTTTAACTTCATACTAATTATATATTTGTACTAAGTATTTAGCTTTTTTTTCGATACAAGCTCTTTACATTTTTATTTGAAATATAGAAGGTAATCTAATGTCGTGGAAACGGGAGAATACGTGGAAATTTAATATGTACTTCGGATGAAAAACTTGACTTTAATTAATTTTAGGCACAGACCTTAAAGGGATTTGCTTTTGAGTCGATGGTTTTCTCGAGGTATTGTTAAATGGTATACCAAATGTATTTGATCTCAAATTTTTGTGACCAAATTACATTTTTTTGCTCCAGAAAAAAAAAATCCTGACACATATTTTTCTTTATAATTTATTCACTTTTAATTATACGAATGATTCTAAAATCCACAAATTTAAATTTTCTTGTCTTAATGCATTAATGATTGGGCTTTAATATTCATCACACACAACACGACTACAAAGCTTTCGATTAAAAGAAGCATGTAAGTTAGACTAAGGCAAATTTTAAATGGAATTTCACCTTTATTGTACCTGTAGGTGGTACTAAAAAGGAGAATAAAGAGTCGGTTTTAAGTACTGAAATTGTGTTTAATTTGTGCATACGAAGGTTGTATGGAATAGGGATGCAACATCGATATTTTGATACATCGAAGTTCAAAATTGAAACATCGATGTTGAATATACATCGACCAAAAACCATCGATGCTTTAAAACATCGATGTTTTTAATCATCAGTATATTTAAACTCCCCCACCAATTTCTTACATCTGGTTTAGTAACCACAAACATTAATGTTCGTGGGGGGGGGTTAATTTGTCATTTGCCCTGTTTATTAATTTAAAACTAAGATTTTTTAACTGTCAGAACAAGTTCAAAAAAATTAATACGAACAATTAACAAATCTTATATTTTCAAAATGAATAATATAAAAGAAAATAATATTTACAACAATTTCACATAGGTACTACCAACTATATGTATAATTAGGTACATAACAATAATTATTGTTAGTTATTATTAATTATTTATCAACTTACTGGGAGAAAACACAACAAACTTATTTTTTATTTACTGTAAATAAAAAATATTGGGGCCTATAATTATCCTCAATATTTGTTATTTAGAGTTCGTAAAAAAGAGAAGTTTGTTAACTTTCTTCACCTTAAAACGACTTCACTGACAAATACACTGTTATTTTATTTTTCTTAATTTTTACTATGGTGCTTTTTTTATTCAAAAATGAAACATCGACAACGTAAAAACATCGATGTTAAATATCCGTGATGTAATGTTCCATTGGCTCCAATAAATCGATGGTAAATACAACAATGTTTTTCATAAAGCATCGATGTTTTGAAGACATCGACACCAATGTCGCATCCCTACCTTTCAGATCCTTCACACTTGGCCACTTTGGTCTAAAAGTAGGTTCAATTTACTGATTATAAAAATTTAGTTACTTTAAAAATTTTTATAATGGTACTTTTTTCACTTAAAAATAAAACATCGACAACGCAAAAACATCGACAAGTGTAAACATCGATGTTACAAAAACATCGGCTCCAATACATCGATGTTAAAAACATCGATGTTTTTTTTATAAAACATCGATGTTATGAAAACATCGACATCGATGTCGCATTCCAAGTATGGAACTGCCTCATCAAGAATTAGGATGTGTTGTGCCACTACCTGTGTCAGCAAAGACAATTTGACATTGTCAGCAGGAGCGGGAAAAAAAAAAGGATTTATCCATTCTTACCTATGTCAGATTTGGTTGTAGTCTACACTTAAGATAGACAATGCTTGCATCTCAAGTATAAACTACTGTTGAGGTGAAAATTAGCCCCATTGCTTTTAAGGTGTTCCGATGATGGTACGCAAAGAGATTCTGAAATGATTGTTTTGAACATGGTTTGTTCTGATTCAAATATTATCTGTTTCCACCAGCCATCTTCTGTAATGGTAATTAGTTCGCACTGGAGAAACGGGCTATTGGGGAAGGTCCGGGATCAATCCCCAAGAGAAATCCTGTCATGATGGGAGAGGACACAGTGGGTCAGCAGGTTGCCCACTGCGTTTGCAACCGTCGAGTTGCTGGTGGTTTATTTTGATTCCTGTAACTAACCCTGGGTTTATTTCTATCTTATGCGTCAGCAAAACATTTCGTGAGTATGCCCATTACCAGTCTTGTGTTTGGCGCATCTTTGCAATACATGGGTCATCTTGGCTTTAGTGCATTTTGGCAATACATGGATGGCGCCACAACCATCAACTAACTAACTATTGCCACAGAGTAAAATTTCGTAGGTTCATCTACAAACATTGCGAGGTTCGAGGTGGTGTTGAGGTCCCACTTTGAAAGAAAAGTGGAAAAATTGTAAATGATCCACCGTGCACACAAAAACACTCTTCTTTATTGTAGTTTTAAATGGAAAAGTTGTAATGCCTAAAATTTGCGGTTTTCACTTATCCTTCGTTATACTTTTCATTTTCTTTTCCTTTTAAATTGCAATCCACCATGGAATCACTTATAAAGTTTTTTCTTTCGCTTCTTATTAAAAAAAATTAATGGTTAGTTACTTGACCGGATTTAATGACACAAGGGTCATATTTGGTCAAGCGGCACCATACAGAAGACAAGGTCACGTGATGGATACATGCAAAAGAAGTTTTTACTGACTACGAGAGATTTTACTGGGATAAT
Organism: Metellina segmentata; assembly: GCA_947359465.1. Classification (NCBI taxonomy): domain Eukaryota; kingdom Metazoa; phylum Arthropoda; class Arachnida; order Araneae; family Tetragnathidae; genus Metellina; species Metellina segmentata. The sequence goes on from OX375878.1 coordinate 3,079,800, forward strand.
GTAAGGTAATTTTAATTAACGTCGTACTAGAGCTACACAACGGGCTATTGACGACGATCCGGGATCAATCCCCTAAGGGAAAGATCCGAAAACAACACAACGTCATTCTGATCCACGGTCAGACAACGAGGCAACAGCTGAGGTGGCACCCCACTCACCAAACTTCCACACCGACCCAACGTGAGGACTTTCGGCCACGACAGATTTAACATGCACCAGCCGCATCTACACCATCCGCTTACAAACATCCATGCACTGACCCGTATTCGAACCAGGATCTAGAGACTAGCACCTTAACCACCAGACCGGTTGGTCGGCACTTCACTGAGTACACCACTTTACTGAGAGGTACGTTTACAGAAATCCAATCCGAGCCGCCCACTACAACACGTAAAAATAAAACGTTATTAAAACCCATTTAGACAGTTGAAAATTATCATTTTAAAATATAAATATCACAAGACGATTATTGATTTCTCATGCCCTGGGGTAGGAATTCTGAAATGAACTGCTCGGATCCCTGTGTGAAACGTCCGAAATGCTTTATCGGCGCATAAGCTTCGATCTAAATGAAATGTCGTCGTTCAACTCATTAACGCTCCATTAACCTGTCATTTGCCTCCCACTGTGTGATTAAGCTGTCAAATGCAATCAAATCTATTTGCACTCGCATCGACGCATTCGCAGTTGCTGATGATACAAAGAGAAGGGAAAACAATCTGAGCATTTTAAAGAAAGCAAAATTAAAAATTCTGTTTACATAAGAATGGCCGATTTCCGATTTCTTAGGGTATTGTGTTCCATGTAGGTAATTCAAAAGTTTTCTGGGCAGAGATAGTTCAATTAACGTAGCAACACAATCAGTCTCTAAGGGAAAGATCCGAGGACGACATCTCGTCATTTTTAGTCACTATCAGGCGACGAATAAATGATAAAAGAAAAGCATATAAGGTTGTAGCAATGATGTAATAAATGTCTCATTCACTCAATAGAGGGTAGCACAGTCAACATGACACTGACATTGTTGACCGTTACTGATCAAGTACATTACTAGAAAGAGTTAGCTAGCGAAAGCGTGTGCGTGGGAGCCGAGAGAGGTCGGGTATTTCAGATGTTTCGGAAGACATATTGTCCCTGTGTGTGTCCACGATGTAAATAATAGGTAAACAAAGAATTTGTAGACGTCAAGGAGAGTGTTAATTGTTCGCCAGCTTCAAGGGGTGATTCTCTAAGACAGACTACTAGGTTTGATAACCTTAGTTAATTGGTAGATAGGTATTTTAGTTATCGTGACACTGGAGCAACGAAATGGGTTATTGGCGACGGTCCGGGATCAAACCCAAATGGAACCATCCCACGACAACACTACACAATTGTGAACCACGATCAGATGACGATCTCTCACCTGAGCTGGTACCCTTGTCTCCAAACTTCCACACAACGCCAATGTGATGACATTTGAGACCACGACAGATTTAACGTGTACCAGCCTCCTTTGCACGCGATGGTCTTCGGTTAAATTCGAACTCGTAACCCACCGGTACTAATCCGTTACTTTCCAACCAGGTTATCGCAGCCCTTTAGCTACTTGGAATTCAGGCCTAAAATACTTTTAGTGATGAAAAGTACGCAATGGAAATTTACTTTGTTGAAATCCTAAAATAATCAGGTCGCGGTTCCCCGTTTGAATGGTAACGGATTACCTACCAAAGACCATCGTGTGCAATAAGGAGACTGGTGTATGTTGAATCTGTCTGGTCCTCGAATGTTCTTACGTTGGCGTGGTGTGGAAGTTTGGAGAGTGGGGTGCCAGCTCAGGTGTGACCTCGTCATCGGACCTTTCGTATCTTTCCCTTCGGGGTTGATCTTGGACCTGACGGCAATAGCACGTTGTGTTGCTTCAGTGCGATGTTAATACATCAAATACTTACCTACCTATAAAAAATAATCCGTTATTGATATCATTATGGCTTTTTTTTATCCTTTTTTTTTAAAGAATTTTTCAAGTATTCTTTTTTTATTTGGGCCAACATTTATCTTAGTATCTAAAATAAATTTATATTAGTATCTAACTCAATAATATTTTAAGTTTAAAAACATTGAATAAGAAGTGAATACAATGTTTTGAGTTAGAACACGAGAAGAACGTTGTCTCGAATGACTAGACTACGACATTCATAACTCAGGATTTGAGCAACTCTGATCGACATATTTTGATCTATTTCTCAATGTAAAATGTTTTGAGTCAAGTACTAATAAAAAGAAATGAGATCGAAGAAAATGGGTTCGTTAAATGCTCATATCCTGTTATGTGAATGTCGAAGTCTAGTCCCATTTGTGGTTTTATTTCCACTTTCTTCTCCAGGGAGGAAAAGTGTATCAGTTTTATCCTTCAGTAATTGTTTTCATCAGTATTTTCTCTGCGACCTAATGACAAAGAAGAGATTTAGTAACTCCCAGTCCCCTGTCGCATTATCCATCTAATCAAGAATTGAAGACTTGCTTAGCTATATTTAAGCCACTTCTAAGAACAAAGATTGGTGGGTCGTTGAATTAACGTCGACCTGGAGCAACACAACGGGCTATTGGCGACGGTCTGGAACCAACATCGAATAGAAAGATCCGACCAAGAGCAAAGTAACGGACTCCAACTTACTTTCATGGTGCCTCAGAATCAATTCCAACGATTTTGTTTTCCAGATTATGAAAAACTGGTACATTTTTTAGGATGTTTGTTCCAAGCACACACTGATATTAAAATTTAATGATAGAAAATACTTTTTAAGAATTTAAGTAAGGAAACTTCCAATACCATATGACCTTGTTCTGGAGATCTTGATACCGAGCGATCTCGCGCACGTGCTCCATTTATTTCATTAGAAGATCAATGGCTATGAATCATCGGAAAAAAACAAACTCCCGACAGGTTATTTTCTAAAAAATAATCCGGTTTCCCTCTGGGACACACACACACAAGTGTACAGAGAACAGAAATTCTATAGAAAAATTGCGTTTTGGGATACAAATTAATAAAATTAAAAAAATTATAACGTAATTCCAGGAATTTTGGAAACAGCAATCTTATTTCTACTTTCTGATATTATCGTAGATCCCTTCGCCTGATTCTACAAGTCATACACGCTTTAAGTATTTTCCACTTTTAAAAACTGCAAAGCAAAACATGTCAACTGCAGAATTTCGAACCACCAAACAACGTATAATAACGTTTTCTCATAATAAATTCCACATACAACCCATTACAAATCAGCAAACAACAACTCAGCCTCTTTGTACTGGAACAATTCTAAAGTTTTTATGTAGTAAATGCATTTGTTCTGTGAAATCACGTTTGTCCGCTCAAAGAACAAAGAGACGTTGTTAGGGAGGAACAACACGTCTACTCTGAAGCACCCTAGAAATGGTTTATAGTGTCAAGAACGTGACGACTGTTTCACGCGTTGACATGTAGCTCTGTGTGTGACTTGAGCGGTAGTTTTCAAATGTCGCTACTCATCGCGAAAGTTGCATTTCACTGTTGTTCGAGAATGTCTCCGATACTGGAACCCCGACCCACTAGTCTGTTGGTTACGGTGTTAGCCTCTAGATAAGAAGGTTTCTGGTTCGAATCCGGGTCAGTACATAGCTGTTTGTAAGCGTATGGCGTAGAGGACGGCTGGTGCACCTTAAATCTGTCATGACCTAAAGTCTTCACGTTGGGTTGCTGTGGAAGTTTGTAGAGTAGGGTGCTAGCTCAGGTGTTGCCTCGTCCTCTGACTGTGGTATAAAACTACGCGGTGGTGTCAACGGATCTTTTCCTTAGGGGATTGATCCCGAACCTGACGCCAATAGCATGTTGTGTTGCTCTAGAACGACGTTAATAAAGAAAGTTCCAAAAATTAACTTTCGTTAGGTTGGTGTGAAAGTTTGGAGAGTGGGGCGCCAGCTCAGGGGTTGCCTCGCCATCTGAGCGTGGTATAAAATGAAGTGAGTGGTGTTGTCCACGGTTCTTTCCCTTAGGGGATTGATTCCGAACCGTCGTCAATAGCCTGTTGTTCTGCTCAAGTATTACGTTAATTAAAATTATCTTACGAGTATTTCGATATCGTTCTTGCTGTCTACTACGATTTATTTACCACTCATTGGGAAGGTTTAACGATAAATTTCGCAATGGGTAAAGCCAATAATTGGTAATTTTTAATTAACGTCGTACTAGAGCAAGACAACGGGCGGCTATTGACGACGGTCCGGGATCAATTTCTTAAGGAAAAGATCCCAGGACAACACCTCGTAATTTTGAACCACGGTCAAATGACGAGGCAACACCTGAGCTGGCACCCCACTCTCCAAACTTCCACACCAACCCAACGTGATTGGTAAAGCCGGACCAAGTTAGAAACGTAAAGTGATGGAAAGCGGCAGTTTCAGGAGGTAGGTATTTTATTTAAAGTCGTATTGGAGCAACACAATGGGCTATTGACAGCGTTCCGGGATCAATTCCAAAGCCTCCGGCGCACCTTAAATACGCCGTGGTCGAAAGTCCTTCCGTTGGGTTGGTGTGGAAGTTTGGAGAGTGGTGTGCCAGCTTAGGTGTTACCTACCAATGTTTGACAGTGATTTAGCCAGCTTATTTCCGAGAAAAAATTAAGACACCGTTTTCGCTTTCAATGTTTTTAAGAAACGTTTCGAACGGTTGGTTATATATACACTACCCTACAATAATGAACCAGACGCATAGGCCTCCGCAGCAGACGCCTGGTTAATGCACCTATGCTGACTGCTGTTCATCGGCGACGAAGGCTGGAATTTTCACGCCAGTACAGCAACTGGACGCCCACAGAGTGGCGACAGGTGGCTTTTTCCGATGAATCACGTTTTATGCTCCATCGGACAGATGGACGTTGGTGTATACGGCATGAAACGTCTGAAAGCAAACACCCTGCAACAACTGCAGGAAGGATCCAGGCTGGAGGAGGGAGCATTATGGTTTGGGAAATGTTTTCCTGGCATTCCCTGGGTGCACTCATCATTGTGGAAGGCACGATGGATCAGCACAAGTACGCATCTGTCCTTGAGGACCGTGTCCACCCCTACATGCGAATTATTTTCCCTCAGAATGATGGCATCTACCAGGAGGACAATGCAAGGTGTCATACAGCTCGCAGTGTATGTGCGTGGTTCGAAGAGCACCAGGATGAGTTTACTGTACTCCACTGGCTAGCAAACTCACCGGATTTAAACCCAATCGAGAATCTGTGGGACCACCTCGATCGAGTTGTTCGCCCCATGGATCCTCAACCGCGTAATCTAGCGCAGCTGGCCACGGCACTGGTGTCAGCATGGCTCAACATCCCAGTGAACACCTTCAGAAACCTAAATGACTCTCTTCCTGCACGTCTCGCATCGGTCCGCTCTGCCAAAGGTGGTTATTCAGGCTTTTGACAGGTGGTTACATTAATGTGACTGGGCTGTGTATATAAAGAGGCCATGGGATTTTATAAAATGAATTATTGGAACCACAACTTTCATAACATGTTTAAACATTAGTTTCTAAGGGTACAAGCTCTTCTGGTGTTTTATACGGTAGAATTGTAGCAACTCTAAACCGTGCCTCCCCAAATGCTGTTACCAATAAAGTTGCCAATCACGATTTAATTCCTATAATGTAAGGACCAGTCGTAATACCTGATAATTTTGTCGGATCTAAATCAATTTTTGAACACTTCCAAAAACCCAGTGTACATGTCACGACCGACTTCTTTTGATCTGATAATGAACTTAATCCAATCAGCTCCTCACTTGCAAGAAAGTTTATGAATAGTTCAATGCTTCAAGTTGATATCTGCCTTTAACGATTGTTTATCTGACTTGCAAAAAGTAAAACAAGTAAAACCGATGCTAGATATATTTATTAACACTTTTGTCATTTTACCTGAAATGCACCCGTATCAGTACAGAATTTCTTGACACGTAAAACGATAGAAGGTAGGTATGTATTTTAATTAACGTTGTATTGGAGCAACACAACGGGCTATTGACGACTGTCCGGGATCAATCTCCCAAGGGAAAGATCCGATGTTAAACGATGGGTGCTTGCGATATAAATCTAATGAATACAATTTATGGTATTCTTTATTAACGTCACATTGGAGCAACACAACGGGCTATTGAAGACAGTTTATGAAACACATATCATTGCGTCGGGATAAAAACAATTGTAAATCATTGCAAGATAATGCACTAAAATGCGGAAACTTCTTTATGTCAATATTTATGAGTGCGCAAATTTTTTTTCAGACATAGTATTACGAAACCAAAAACAGGTAGGTAGGTATTTTATTTAACGTCGCACTGGAGCAACACAACGGGCTTTTAACGATGGTCTGGGATCAAAACCGAAAGGAAAGATCCACTTACACCACCTCAGTTTGAAACATTCAGAAAAACAGGAACCATTGACGAATGAAAACATAGAATTCCTTTTGCGATTGGCTAAAAAATAATTGATCCAAATATTCAAAACAACTGTTACATCTATAAAATCTCACATCTCAAATTAAATTCTATATTTACTTTTTATTATATTTATTTGTAACAATATATGGTTAAATATAAGTAAAATAAATGATATATCATGGATAACTTTCATGTTTTTTTGGAATCCCTCAAGTAAGTCACAGTGAATCTAAGTGGCCATGGACGTTGACAAATCAACTATTATATCTATTCGAAATTTGTTCTTTTAAATTTTTCTTGGCTAAGGTTAGAAGTCATATTCTAAAAGTAAACCGAGTGACATAACGTTCGCAATATGTGCAGGGAACACCGTCCGGCCACCTACATTTAACTTTACAGAAAAGCATTCTCCCATCTAAGGAATATTTTTGTACTTCTCCCATCTGTGAGTTTTACTTATGTTACAGCTCAAGACAAGTATTTCCGTCCAGATTCTGTTTATGTGTTTTGATTTCCTGAGAAAGTCTAGTAAAGCGAATGTACACCATATGGACAAAAGGATTTGGACAGTGCATAAATTCGGAGGAGGATCCATCATAGTGTGGGGTTGTTTTCCTGGTCAGGACACCCATTGCTTTATGTACCTGGTACCATGAACGCTGACGTGTACCTTGACGTTCCGGATCATTCGGCATTGCCTACACTATGACAATACTAAGACGGTGATGGTTGTTTCTTCCAACAGGATCGAGCTCCATGTCATACTGCAAAACGTGTGCTGTACTGGTTTCCTGAAAATGAGGTGAATTTGCTGGACTGGCCTGCTCAGAACACCAATCTCAATCCGATGGAGCACTCGTGGGACAAAATGGAGTTACGAGTACGACCATCTTCACAACAATCTCTTCTCACAGCCTTCCAAGAGACATGGTGAGCAATTCCTGCCCAGAATTACAGAGAACTTGTGGAAAGTATGCCTCGACGTGTTGCAGCTGTACTACAAGCGAAAGGTTACTGTTTAATTTAATAACCATTGTTATGAAGATAAACGTACTGGTGGGATCATTTGTTTTGTACTTTAATGGGTATAAAGCATTTGCAAATGAAATCTTTGTTGCCAAACAGCTGTTTGGTTGCGCCTACGACGAGTTAGAATATTCCAAAATTATCGCTATTTGTCGATGGAAAATTATCACCGATTGGCGAGAGTACCGTTTTCTAGAGTTTAACCTTCAAATGTTAACAATTTCTTTTTAAAATAAACTATGATTGATATAATTTTGTTGATTTTAGAATTAAGGCCATAAATCAGACGACAATTTAAAATATGCGTTTTTGAATGGTAGCTATTCTTTAAGGAGTACGATTTGAAGTGATTAGAAAAGAGAAATTTTGCAGGATTTATCCCCTCTAATGATTGAATATTCAAGAACAAAAATGATCGTTGTGGTGAGTTTTAAGCTTTAAATTACAAATTATTCCAACTCAAATCTGCAAATTATTGTTCTGCTTTTTGTTGTTCAAGTTGTTGAAAAAAGTGTTCCTGTCAATTGGCACACCCATTATTTTGGTATCCTTGCATTCGAATATTCCCATCATAAGTGTGGAAATTCAGTGCGAATCTTTGAATTTATTTTACGTGTATTTTACAAGTCAGATTTTTTTCCATTCGTAATTCAAATACATAAACATTATAAGATTACTCCGCTATTAAAGTTGATTCTTAAACTACTAAGAAAGCAAGCCAGTAATATATTACCTGCTTACATCTTACAACTCCAGTGCTGCTAGGTTACGATTGATTCAAACATAATTCTTAAGATTAAAGATGCTTATGACATAGTCATTACTCGTTTGGATTGGTTGATTTGTTTTGGTTTTAAGACGCATGGGCCATATTTGTCCATGGAATTTCAAGGAAACACAATAAAACATACCAGTTTTGAAAATATTTTTATTATACATTCAAACAAGTAACACAACAAATTCCTTTTTTTTTTAATCTTTTAGCAAAAATAACACACAGTACTGACATTTTTCTTTTGAGACTTAAGACATAATCTTCACCCATGATTAACTTTCCAAAAGAATACTTAAAGGAATTCTATAAATCCAAAAAGATGAGAGTAATATCTGATATGTAATGACCACCATCAGTTTTGAAATATCGTAAAATGATGGAGATTCCGAAAAAGTGGCAAAACTAAAAATATAAGTATGAGTGACTTTAAAAATAGAATTTACTGAAAAAGATTGAATATTTCAGAATTGTTCCTGAAATCATATAACGTACTATTGAATTCGTTCTAAAATAATAGGTTATCTGTCACTAGAGCTACTGAGGGTTTGACATTTTTATCGCTAGAGACACAGTTGGGTATTTTAAAAGTGGATAGAGTATTGATGACAGCAAAATCAACATAGCATTAGAGATAATATTCACTCAGATGATATACTGTACAGTGACAGGAATTCCCAAAATGATTGTAGGGAGATTCATAATTGGATAGCATCGTATTGTAAAGTATCAGTCAAGAGATGAAGAGATAATCTGTAACAACTATTTATACCTCACATAGTTTGAAATTAAATCGAGTGGCAGAAATATTAATGACGATAATCGAGTGGTGAACATATTAGTAAACTGCCAAGGCACGGAATAGGGGAAAAGGACGTAAAGAATAAAACAATAGGAATGCAGAACCATCCTCTCTAAATTCTTCCTCTTCCATTTTTTATTCGTTATTAGGGCCGTTGAGAATTTATTTGAAAAATAAATATATCTTGACCTTATTGTCCTAGATTTCAAAACTCCGGAAAGAGCGAGAATCGTACTAATGATAACCAATATAGGAAGATAATGCGATAAAAAATGATTTTTTTTATTCGGGTATTACTATTAATGCTTCCTCATATAAAAATGGTAAAATAGAACGAGAGTGAAATAATGCACTTAAGATTCTTATGAATATATAAGAAAGTATTAATTGATTAAAATTAAGCACTAGCATGAAGGTTCTATGTAGATCAACGATATTCAACCATTTTCATTTCATGGTACGCAAACTCATTACCGAAATTCTTCGGCACATTAAAAAAGACATTTTTTGTCGATCTGAGAAAAAATAAATATGATTGTGATTTACTAAACATAATAGTTATAACCCCCCCCCCAAAGGATTTCTCAGAAATCTTTTTGAAACCAGTTATACCTTGTAATAAAAATAATTTTCTAAATCGGAGAGCTAATACACAGCATAGAATGCGATTAAAATTACAACAGTTCGTGGTGAGCCTGTAGTATACGTTTGTATGATTAATTGCCTTTTATATTCAGTAGGTAACTGGTCTTAATTTTTACCAAACGATGATTACAGAAATTTTTTTTAAAAAGCTTTCAGAATGTTTTAAATAACGGCAATGGGGAAACATGAAAATGACAGGACAATAATAACACGGTACGTTAAATTCCAAAACAAAAAGTTGAGGTAAACAAAAACTAGAAAAATGCAAACTATAAGATATTTGTAAATAATTTAATGTTCTCGCAAGTTGCTTTCATACTTCTAAGCAACTTGGACATCAAACATAAAAATTTATTATAATTTTTTTTTTCAATTTACGACATTAGGAAAATGGCAGGAGTTGGATGAACTGCAGGATTTTGAATGGAATATATTTTGGTATTATATTTGTATTTTAAAAAAATACAAATATAATACCAAAATATATTCGAAATAAAACATATAATTTAAAAAATTATATGTTTTATTTCGAATAATCTGATTTTTTAACTTCTATAATTTTTAGTCAATTCGATTGTTTACTGATTTCTATCTACACTGGATTTACTCCAAGATTAAATTTTGATCAATTTTCCAAACCTCAAAATTTTTCATGGGTGTATCGGATTTTCTTTCGGATCCAGTCCCTAAATAACGTCCCTAGTATAAATTAAATCTTTCCTATGAGCAAATAAATGAATTTCAAAGCTTGAGCCATTGAGTAGTTTATGAGCATGTTGTGTGTGACTATGTGTGTGTGTGTGTGTGTGTGTGTGTGTGTGTGTGTGATCTTTACTTTATAATCGACAACTTACGGTCACGTTTTCTCAGTTTACCATGGTTGGTGATCTCGGTAGCGACGGTCACGATATGAGGTTCTTACTTTTTTTTCTCACCTTAATTGGGGCTAAGGTTTATAAGACGACTTTTCACGTAGTAACTGATGCGGTAAAAAGTTGGACGTCACTGGATGAGAAACAATTTCTGGACCACCAGCTGCCGATCCTACAAAACCAGACAAATAGAAATACCGAATCTATTCCACCAACTTACGAGACATCAAATGAGCAATTTTTAGTTTTTTTTAAATGCATAAGAAATTGAAGGAAATGAAGTATTTGCAATACCACTTTTACAGTAGAAAAAATTAACAGTTTTTTAAGATTAGACATAAACTAGCACATTATTAATACCAATTTTTAAATCAAGTAGTACTAAATTCTCATTGGGAATCCTGCGTATACAAAGAATAAAAACGAAGTCGTGAAAAAGAGTTGCGTAATATTAAAATGTTCACAAGATTACACGAATGAATGATCGATTGCAATTTATACAGAATTTAAATTATAATACTTTTAAATAGAAGTTTATACACAAGCATGTACGCCATTTTATACTTTATTCTTTCAAAGAATCTTATAAGAAACAATGAAATGTTTATGTGATACTGTTTTTTTCCATGTGATGGTGAATATAAAAAATAGTTTCTCAATAGCCAACTTTTATATACTTCAAATAAAGTATACTTCTGTATAGTTCGAATGTTAGCTCTGTAGTTGAAATGTTAACTGTCAGAACATACTTCAAATGTTGCACTAATTATCATGCTTCCAATGTAGCACTAATAAGCATGCTTCAAATGTAGTGCTAATCAACAGGTGACATTAATCGTAATGTAACACGATCCAGTGAGTTAAATTTTAAGGGACTATTCTATATTATTCCGACTATTGATGTACAAATGAGACATTTGACGATATTGGTACTTTATACCTATCTTCCTTAACCCACTGAAGACCAATATGACTATTTAAACAGATCAACGAAAATAAAAATATTTTTTTATCATATTCTAATTTGGAAGATGATAGTAGCTTAAAAGAATCTCATATGACTTCGTCAGCTCTTTCTATTCATGTTTGGGAATAAATTGTCTGGAAGATACATGCATTTTCTAACTTGTTTTCATCGCAATTGCAAAGATTTGTGTCACACAATACGAGTGTTCTTATTAACTTATGTACCATCTTCCTCTACTCAATACAACTTCTACTTGATTATTGAGACATTTGATGAATTTATGGAAATTATTCCTTGGTTCATTTCGAGCATATGGGCATCTACTGCAAGAGATAGACATTCCTAAAAGTCGATCCTACTTTAAGAAATGTTTCCACTTGCAACGTATTACTAGATTGAATAAAAGAAGAAAGATTAAAATGGCGAACGTGCGCAAAAACATCCAATAGAGATGAATACATATATAAACACTTTAAAAAGCTTCAACAGTTATAGAGTTCATGGATTCTGAGTCATACAATTGCAACGTCTTCATTTAAGTTCAGATCCTCCCGTCGAATTTTTGTATAGTAAGCTCCTTCTTGTAGAGAGAAGAAAAGGGGAAAAGTAAAAGAAACACGACGATTCCGAGCTTCCGCCATTTTCTTTATATCGTCCAGACCTGCACCTTCTCTGCAACCACACACCAATTGGCGTGATCGTAGTACGAGGAGAGAATATGCAGATTGTCCACGTGCGTCTCGATCAAGTTATCCAGCTCCCCCTGGCGGAAGACGTGGTAGTATCTGTGGTACGACATCAGCCCGCCTGTCTCGTTACCTGGAAGACTTTCCTGTGAGGTTGACTGCGACAGGGAAGAGTTCCGGCTCAGCTCGTTCCTGCTGCTGGACATGACCTCTTCGACTGAGCGCTGACGGGGCTTCATGCGCGGCGAACAGGGTGCAGACTGAGTCAATTGTGCGTCGTCCTCGAAGGAGCTTTGCCGGACTCTGTCCAGACACACGCTCTGCGAGGTGCGGTTCAGAATCTTGAGCCTGTCCGGAATCTTACGGTCGGCCGCCGACCGCAAGTGAGGGGCGGGATGGCCCGAGCCGTTCGTGATCTTCTCTGTGGATCTGTCATTGGTAGTGGTGTGCCCCGGGATGTTCGGGTCCAGGTCTTGGCACTTGCTGTTGTCCTTGCTGCTGCTGTCGTCGTCCGTGCTGGATTGCGGGACCAGCTTCGGGCCGTTCTCCGGAGGAAGTTTCACGAACGCCGGTCCGAAGTTTTGAGTGTCTGGGCACTTGCTCTCTGAGTTGTTGCGTACGTTCATCGTGTTCTTCTTGTTGCCAAACCTATGGAAAAAATGCATTCGAATATTTAAAATCATCTCAACTGAAAAGATCTGAAGACCTTACTTCAGCAATGCGCTGGCTGATTTTGGATTTTATGTCACAAGGACCGTATTTGGCCAATCAACGTCAAGTAAACATACATAAACAAGAAAATCTTTACTGACACAGAAGGGAGAAACTTGCGCCGACTACTACTCGCAGATTTCTAGAGCAGCGGAAAACCTATCAAACCACGACTAGCTTACAACAAGCACCAACAGGTTACCCTACAGCGTAGAAATAATGAGCTACCCCTCCCCTATATCATCGATCCCACTCCGTCTATCCCTGAATGTACGTTTAAAGCACATCATTTCTTTGGTTTTACACTTATTAGTTGGTCCATTACTGCTGTAAGCCCTTCAATGTATAGTTTAATCTAGAACCCGTTCGATAGGGAACTAACAAAAGCACACACTCCGATTGAGATGTACTTGTTCGAGGAGGCGTGATCTGACGGGGTTTAACTCTAGATCATAGATTCTTGTCATTTAAATGGAGTGTGTGTGAAGAAAACCTAAAACCAAGTATAGTTCAACCCTCTGGACGCCACGAGATTTTCAAGCAGAGTGCAATTACTTTAACCCCATAATACAATTGATGACTAAATAACTTTATTTTTGGTCAAGAAAGTCAAAAATGGTTAGGAAACATGCGGGGATGTTGCAGAACAGAATATGCGCGTCAGTCCCTCAAAGGTTTAAGGAACTACTACGTATTTTGTGAAACGAACACCTGTTATACTTTGTTTACTTGTCAGAATGAATTGTTATTGAGTATGATCGTTCAAATATTGGTTCATTTTTATCTAAGAATTAGTGAATGTTTTCAAATTACCTCTTTTCTGAAGTATCTTCTGTACTGGATTTCTCTTTCTGATGGTCTGCAGCTTTCTTTAGGCGACTTTTAGTGTGAGCCGAAATACTGGAAGAAGTGAGGACCCTTTCAAAAGTAGATATTCCGATAGATTCATCTGAGCTAACATCCTCAATTTTGGCTCCCTGTCTAGGATAAAGCTCACCGAACGCCGAAGTAATATCTGAAATGGTCTCCACGAAGGCTGCCAAGATGTCTGTCGGGGCATCGTTTTCGTCCGGGTTTTTCCTCGAGGGTGGAAAGAGCTCCAAAATGCCTGGTGCGAGGTCTGGCATGATCATTCCTATAGGGAGAGGTTCCTTTGCCTCAACCATTTGGGTGTTGTCGGTTTCATTACCGTGATTGGTCTTCACCTTGTCGTCGAAGCTGATCCTGTACATGTCCCGGCAGTCCGCGGCACAGCTCAAGAAGTTCTCACGCCTTTGAGCAAAGTCCATCGACTTCTCGGGCTTCCAGACTGTTGTGGAAGAGGACGCAGTCGGCGACTTGTCGGTCGCGGGGTCTTCGACGTGGCACTGGTCGTCGTCCGGGATCTCGTCGATGTTGTCCAACACCCAGTTCGACGTCTGTTTCGAGTCGCAGTCGCCGTCGTTGCTCAGCTTGGCGCGCACCGAGTCGAGCACGTCGACCGACGCCGACGAGGACGACGACCCGAAGTCGGTCTTGCGCGCGAAGTCCTCGGAGAAGGCCGACTCCGAGCGACCCTCCACGTCTGACAGTTTGCTGAGGTTGTCGCTGTCGCTCTCCTTGGACGACCTGTCGTCGGACTTCTCTCGCTGCATGACGCCCCGGAAGCGGTCGGAGGTCGTCGAGAAGTCGGTGGCGTTCGACGACGAGGAGGCGGACTTTCCGATGGAGGAGGAGGACGGGGTCTCGAAAAACACGCACATCTCCTTGTCCACGATGTTGAATTTGATCTCGGTCTCGGCGACGTTGACGTCGTCGCAGCAGATGGCGATGGAGGGCTCGGACTCAGCGATAGGGAGTATGCCGCCGCCGCAGCAACAGGTATCCGTCTCGATCTTGTCGAAGTCGTTCCATTCCAACGACACCGAAGACGACGGCGAGGTGTCTTCGGAAGAGACGAACTCTCGGCATTCCACTTCGTCGATCGTGACGCAAGACCTAAAAGACAGAACACGTAAAGGAGTTGATGGAGAACCTGGGCCCGGAAGGGACCTCAATCTCCAATATTAACATTAAAGTACTTGAGAATTGGACCTGCCTTGGTATTTGGAAATCCTAATAAATTGGTAGATTAAGAAAAGAACTGAATAGAAAAAAATATATGTATTGACAGGTTTTTCAGAATTAAGTTTGTATTTCTGTCACTAACTTAAGTCCAACCCAAAGTTAATTTGTTTAACTAAAATCTTTAAAAAGTTGAGCTTTGATCTGGATGAGCAATTGAGGAGAAGAATACAGAACATATGCGTCTGTAAAATAGAATTGCTTTTTTTAAAAAAGAAAATATTTTTTTTTTCTTCTGTCAGTTAACCACATTTCACTAGTTCCACAACACTGAGTGTTGCAAAATAGATACTAAGGACAGGCATCAGTTAAAAAAAATCAAGTACAAAAAATGTATTCTTTATTTCCTTAAAGGAGCTATAAAAGTAAAATTTATTAATTTGATCTCGGAAGGTTTTTGAATTTACGGTGCAGTGGCGAAACAAATAAAGCTATTGGTGACGGTTCTGATGAAAAATATTCGAAACATCACGTAATTTTAAACCACGGTCAGATGACAAGGTAAACACCTGATCAGGCACCCCACTTTCCGACATTCGAAAAGCAAAGTTAAAAGCTTGTTTTTCAACGATTAATGTAATTAGTATCAAGAAGCTCAATCGACTTACTTCAAACGGAATTGAAATTTACTCTCATAGATTTAACTTTACGTTTGATATTCGTTTATCTGAGATTCATTTCCTTATGTTTCGTAAATAGAGGCGTCAGAATAGAAATGTCTACAAACACCTTACTGCAATAATGAACTAACCCACAGATGCTATGTAGGTGAAAATGGATGAGCGACCGCATACTTCTTAAGTCCCAGAGATTCGGCTAACCAAATGGTATCACTATCTACTGGTTATCATCGGATCAATTCCTACATTTAGTTGAAAAGCATCTCATTTCCCTCGTCTTAAGAAATGTGTTGGCTCATTGTTGCAGTAAGGTCTCCAATTGGGCCATATAGTTAGCATTGCAACTCACCTTCTGAGACGTTTTCTAAGAGCACACCTGGCTCCTCCTTTCTTCAAATGCAGTTCTGTATCACTGAGGGATGATGCTTTGGACGGCTTATGCAGTCCCGAACCGCATCTCTCTGTACAAGAGTCGCATCTCTTTGCCTGACATTGTCTTTGAGAGGACAAGCTACGTTCCGTTAAGACATTCAATGGCACTGCCGAAGGACCAGCCGTCGCCGCCATCGTTTTATCGCCTTCTGCTTTCCGTACGGTGAGATTCTGACTACTACTGTCCGGGTTTTCTTCGTCTTCGTCTGTTTTCTTATAATCGTTGTCGTCCGAAACGGAAGATGTTCCTTCCACGGACATCACGGATTCGTCGGACAGCGTCACCTGACTCGATTCGTCCAAAGACGATTGTCTGCTGTCGTTGAAGCTCTTGGGGGTTGGCGACACTTTGCTTTCCAACAAAGCCTCTCCTCCGTTTTCAGAGTCCACCTTTTCCTTGATGTTTCTCAGGGATCCAAAAGTGTGGGTCACGTTCTTGAAGATTTCGAAGCCTTGAATCGAGCTCTGACTAGACGCTAAACTCTCTAAGCGCTCTCTTAGCTTGAAAAAGGATTTCTTCATGTCATTTTCCGAACTTTTATTTCTCTGAGTGTCTTCGAATGCTTCGTCGTTTCTTAACGAGGTCTCTTCTCGACTGGAACAGGATGCGGTCGTCGAATCTTTAGTCAGGGGAGGGATGTCGTCAGGATGGTTAACAGATTCAGCACTTTGTTGTTTGACGAGATTCATCGCCGGGTCTTTGAGAATGACGCTAGTGACAACGGTATCCTTTTTGAAACTTGTACTTTTTAGCACCGATTCGATGAATCCGTTCGGAGTCTTCCCTAACTGAGATGTCAACTTGGCTTTGGTTTCTTCTAAATTCGTAACCTCTGCGTTGAAACGGAGGCTCTTGAATTTGGCTTCCGTTTCGCTCGCTATGACTACGGGTTGTTTGTTTTCTGCGGGAACAGTCTTGGGTTCTACCCCCGTTATTAAGGGATCGGTGATGTACTGGAATGGGCCAACGGGTGAAGGCGTGCGCGATAGCTCTCCTTCATCTTGGTCTTTCTTGTCAGGCTTCTTGCTGACGGTTGAATCAGTAACAAGGGCTTTCACGGATGGAGTAGGGCTGACATTAGGTTTTACCGTTTGCTCTATGACTTGAGGTTTTACCACCGCATCAGATGCCAAGCCGCTCTGCTTAGGCTGAGGAACATGCACGCTGTTGGGTTTGGTGACCATGCCAGAGAGATAGTCCTCCGCGATGTGGGAAGTCAGCTTCTCTTCGATTTTAGGGTCAGATATGGGCCTGAGCAGACACCTCCGCGTCCTGATGGAATGGTCCGACAACTCCTGCCTGGAGTGCGGACCGCCATCAGAGTTGGAATAGAGTATCTGCTGCTGCATGAGCTGGTCGATCACTCCGGCAGACCCGGGGAACCGGCCGTCGTTCTTTCCCGACTGAGGCGGCGAGGACTCGGCCGAAGACGTCTGGCTGCTCAAGACGGTGACCGGCGACGCCTGTGCAGAACGACTGCCGAACCGGGAGATGTTGTTCCTCAGCCCGTTCTGGCAGCTCAGCGTGTCGATCTCACTGGTGCTCCGCTGGATGACAGAGATCACACTCTCCTCGCTGTCCACGCTCGTGTCGCTGGTGATGCTGTTCCCCTTCCGGGGGATGACCGACACGATGGACTCTTCGCTGTCCACGCTGGTGTCGCTCTTGACGGAACTCCCCCTGCTGCAGCTCCGGGGGAGGGAATAGGTCCTCAGGGCGGACGCAAGAACCCCCTGCGCGGCGGACGCCGAGAACCTCCTGGGCGTCTGGTGGGAGGACGAGCTGTTGTCGCCCGTGTCCACGCTCAGGCTCCGCTTGACCAGTCCTCGTTGGGTCTGTCCGCTGGATGTCGCACGCTCCCGGGCGGCGTAGTTGAGAGTCGAGTCGTGGCGTCTCGAGCTCAGGTCGTTGGAGTCGGACGTGGTGTCCGCGAAGATGTTCTGGGCTTGTTCGTAGAAGCTGATGTGCCTCTGCTTCTGGGAGTTGAGGATGGGCTCTTCCGGGATTTGATCGTGGGTGAGTTTGTAGAGTTCTGGCATGGAGTAGTATGACGACAGGTGGGCTTCGGTATCGTTCGGTTCTTCAGTCTGAAAATTAAAAATATTTCTTTCAACTGTCTGAAAAATTACCTAGAAAACAGCAGCAAAAATACTAACCGTTGTAGTACTAACCAAAATAACAACACGATATTGCTGTCGATCGATCTTGTTACTTGGGAAACACACTTAACTTTCACCTAAATGCTATTATTATAACTTCCACCATAAATGAACCGAAAGATCAAGTTTGGAAAACGCGTCGAATAAAGAACAATTGTCATTGAAGTACTCTGGTTTTATTGAGGCGTCTTTGGTTTTATCTATTCCTGATAAAAACAAAGTGAATCTTAGTTTGTTTTAGTTAGAAAATGTTACATAGATTCCAAACTTATCACGGTTCCCTTAAAACTTTCCAATCTACTACAGATTAAGACACTCCATCGCAGGAGAATAGCTCTTCAGTTGGGGGTAAAGGTATTTACAGTCTAAGGAAGACATAATTACTGATTCAAAAGGAAAAGGATTTCTCATCAAAAGATAATGAGAATGAGAAAATTAAACTTTTTTTAACATGGGACTATAAAATTACAGAAAACAAGTGCATTGGTGGTTACAGATTAACAGACATGAAATACTCACTTTCAGTTCTTTTCCGTAGTGAGAATCAAAAGGTGAAATTCCATTCGCAGTATTACCATTTGACTCAATCTCAACCAGAGATAATAAAATCACAGAAACAACAAAAGCATCGGTGTTTACAGATATGGAATACTAGCCACTACGTGACCAGCACGGCGTTGCCCGTGACAGTTCACTTCGTGAGGTCAGGTGTGACCACTGCTTGCTGACACTCGCCAACCCACTGTGATTGCTAGGTATTCCCATTTGGTTTGGTTCGCTAACGAACTCCAAAGACAACGCCGTGATGGCCTCGAAGTGGCTACTATCAACAATGTACATCAAAAAACGTTAGAATCGGGAAAACTTGGTATGGTTCCAAATTTTAGCCTGGTCTTGGTATGGTCCATGGCATTAAGACGTAAAACGAAACATTCCCCTCTTCTTCAATGACGTCACATTCCGAGAGAAAACGAAAGGTGAAAAGAAACCTAATAAATTAATTACAAAATGTTCTAGATTAAATTTTAAAATTCGGGCGCTACAAAAAAATCATAAAAAATGAGTGTGCCCAATTTTATTATTGTACGTGCCATAGATTCGCCACGACACTGATTACAGGGTAACAACCCACAGAGGCAGAGAAATACATCCTTTTATAATAATAGAGACTCACTTTCATTTCAGTTCCGTCAGGTGGATCAGGAGGCGAGTTCCCATTCGCAGCATCACCATCTGACTCGATCTTCTGGACGTTTTCCTTGCAAGGACCGTTCACTATCTTCAACGAAGACTTCTTCCTCCGCGTTGTCGAATCGCTGTTCTGCAGCTTCTTCTCCCCGCAGGAGTTCGCGTCCTTCTGCTGTCCGTTGCACACTTTGGTCACGTCCATGTCATAAGGCTCGTCCAAGGCCACGTCCTGCCGCAGCTTCTTGAGGGCGTCCGCCGGACTGTTGTACCGGCGCGGGTTCCTGATCCCATCTGCGCCCCGGATCTCGACGTTGCCGTTCTGTCCCTCCACCAGGACGGTTGACGCGAACGAGGGCAGCAAGGCGGGCTTCGTCTTGGAGCGCGGCCCCGCGGGACAGTTGGGGTTGGCCACCGAGTGCTGCTCGTCCTTGCCGCTGGTGGGGCTCATGGACATGAGCTCCTCGAGACGGGACATCATGGACACGGTGGACTTGGAGCGGACGATGCCGTTGAGGTCGCCGCCGCGGGTCTTGGCCACGTACTCCCGCGGGTCGCTGGCCGTGGAGATCCGCTTGTGCAGGTCGGAGAGCGGCTCCTTCTCGCATTTCTTCACCCGCAGGAGCTTGGGGATCATGTTGAGGAAGTCGCCGAGGGTGCGGGACTTCTTGCCGGTGTCGGGGTCGGAGGGCAGGCACGAGGTGCACACGCGCTGCTCGCAGTTGCCGAAGCCGAACTCCGTGGTGGGGCTGCCGCACTTCTTGCACGTCTCGTAGCCTTCCAGGGCACGCAGTTCGATGGGTATGTCGTCCTCGTCGTCGGGGTATTCGGAGTCTAAACTGTCCTAGGGGAGGACAAAGATCGTATTTTTTCACAAGTTCCAAATTTTATGATGATACATTCATATTAAAATTGTATTTCGTATACAAATCCACATTGAGCGACACTATATTTCAAAGCATTGTTATATTTTTGCGCGATGTTATCCTATATCAGACACGTATTATGAAATAATTTCATCGGTGGACCAACCTTCTCTCACCATACGTTTTGTATGATTCGTATGAAAGTACAGCTACAGTCTACGTTTATAGCGGTGGCAACGGCCTTGGTGGCGATTATTTTGGCGCGCTGCTAGTAGCGAGTTACGATTGGTTAAGGCAACCCATCTGTGTTTACAGTTATTGGTAATTTCATGGCAACTTCGGCAAGCGGAAAGTTTAAATTTTTATTTTGATTATTCTAGAAAGTACTTTCAAACTCCGTTTTAGAGTCGTTTAATTTCATTAGTTCGTATGAAATTTTGTCTTTTATTCCATTGTTTATTTCAATTTTAAAATATCCTTTGAATGATTGATTTCTCCGATTTCATGGGTTCTTTTTATGTTTTTTTTCCAGTTGTGGAATTTTATTTTATTACTTTTTTCCACGGTAGAGTTTTGACATTTGTTTTTTCGCCATTTGTGGAATTTCTTTTTTAATAATATTTTTCCCGGAACAGTTCTGGCGTATCAGGTTGTATTATTTATTGCTTTTTTTCTTAAATTTTTTTTTCTTTTTCAACAGGCCCAATGTATTTATTGTAATTGATAAGTGTCAGGGTATACATACTTATGTATGCTCTTTTCCAACACATTCGCAGCTATGTTTTTCTGCTGGTTCACAGTTGTGTTTTGAAATGTGTTTTAACTTATTACTTTTTGTGAAAGTTTTTAAAAAATATACTTTTCAAGACGTTCTCAAATGTGTTTTGAAGCTTTCATTTTCCGTTGTAAAAAGA
Source organism: Metellina segmentata (assembly GCA_947359465.1). Lineage (NCBI taxonomy): Eukaryota > Metazoa > Arthropoda > Arachnida > Araneae > Tetragnathidae > Metellina > Metellina segmentata. The sequence goes on from OX375878.1 coordinate 3,101,014, forward strand.
AAAAGATTTTTGAAATAATTATTTCCTTGGTGATTTTAGAAATGCACCAGAAAAAAAATCGCCTAGGCTGTTGCCACACCTATAAACGTAGACTGTAGCTGTACCGGTATGAATAACTTGTTTCATTTGATGAAGAAAACTTCTATTAAACTGGTTTCAGTGTGTTTTGAACTATACTACCATATGAATTGGCCTTCATCTAAGCTAAATCCATTTGAGTGCCCCTACTATAAATGTACAAGACATGATCCTAAAGCGACCACACAAACGTGCAGATCGGCGAGCAGTTCCCAGCAAAAAAAATCAGCATCTTTCCTTCAAAAAAAGATCTATTTTGAAGGTTAATGCAGGTTTTTTGAAGGCAGTTAGATAAGTGCAGATTTTACGCAGAGAAAATGCAGAGGTTTTGAAGGAATAATGGTTTCCTTCATTAGTACTGCAGTATTTCTGAAATTAAATTTATAAAATTTCCAATTTCAATTTTTCCTTCATAAAAACTGCAGTTTTTATAAAGGAAAAATGCAGTAAAAATGCCTTCATAAAAACTGCAGTTTTTATGAATGAATTTTATGAAAGCATTTTACCTTCATAAAAACTGCAGCATTTTTGAATGAAAAATGAAGTTTGAAGTAAAAGTTTTGTTTTCATAAAAAAATGCAGTTTTTATGAAAACAATTGTCAACTAATATGTTTAAATATAATATATATATATATATATATATATTTAATAATTTCTTTAAAAAAAGTGAACATTTTGCATAATGAAAAAACCCCAGCAATTATTAGTTTATTTCATTTTTCAGTCCCACCATAAAATGTAACCTTGGAATTAGATAATGCTGGCCAACCTTCGATTAAAATCTTTATTTCAACGAATATATTATATTTCTTTAACATACCAAATATCTGAATTTAGTCTGTTATATTAACTAACAAAAAAATTAATATATCTTGGAATTATGAAACTAATCTATAATGAATTTGTTGTATGATATGTTAACATTTTCAGAATATTTTCAATGCTAAATTCAAATGTAAAGACAGGAAATTCCTGTCACATACTAATAATATACCAATAATATATGATAGGTTTTATATTATGCAATATATCACCTGGTTGCTTATTTTGTAAAAGTATTAAATCCCTCCAAACAAAATTTAAGCCATTTCAATCCCAGCAAAAAAAATCAGCATCTTTCCTTCAAAAAAATATCTATTTTGAAGGTTTTTTGCAGGTGAATGCAGGTTTTTTGAAGGCAGTTAGATAAGTGCAGATTTTAAGCGGTGAAAATGCAGAGGTTTTGAAGGAATAATGGTTTCCTTCATTAGTACTGTAGTTTTTCGGAAATTAAATTTATAATTTTTCCAAATTAATTTTTACCTTCATAAAATCTGCAGTTTTTATAAAGGAAAAATGCAGTAAAAATGCCTTAAAAAAAATCCCTCATAAAAACTGAAGTTTTTATGAAGGAATTTTATAAAAGCATTTTTCCTTCATAAAAATTGCAGTTTTTATGAAGGAATTTTATAAAAGCATATTTCCTTCATAAAAACTGCAGTTTTTATGAAGGAAAAATAAAGTTTGAAGTTAAAGTTTTGTTTCATAAAAAATGTAGTTTTTATGAAAACACTTATCAACTATTATGTTTTATTAAAATTAATATATATATATTAAATATTTTCTTAAGAAAAGTGAAAATTTTCCATAATAAAAAAATTGCATTTATTGTCGATTATTTCATCTTTCAGTCCAATCATAAAATGTAACCTTGTATTTGATACTGCTAGCCAACATTCGATTAAAATCTTTATTTAAACGCATCTAATGTATTTCTCCAACATACCAAATATCTGAATTTGGTCTGTTATATATCACCTGGTTTCTTATTTTGTAAAAGTATTAAATCCCTCCAAACAAAATTTAAGTGGGTCTGGGACACATTGAAAAAAAATTGTTATTAATTAATTTAGAATTTTGATTTTTTTTGTACTGATTACCCATCTAACTAATAAGCGAAATCACAACACAAAATTTTTTCAAATTTTTTTCTAAAATTTAAAATTAAAATTTCTTGAAAAAAAGAGTGGTCATTTTAAATTGTTAAAATTCAAAATATTCTTGTACAATTTTCAAAATTCTTGCAGTAAATTATTCACAAATTTATAAACTTTAATTTTGATTCAACAATTTAAAAAATATTAATTTAATAAAAAATAAAAAATATTTGAATGAAAATTTTTGAAAATTTTAAGGTACTTTTTTTTAAAGTTATATTTTTAAAAGTAAATATTTGTTTCAAATTTTCTGAATCAAAATTAAAGTATAATGTTTGAAAAAGATATATTCCAAATTTCAACCCCTAAATTTGATCGGTTTTCGACTTATAGCAATTTGAATATAGGAAATCTTGAAAAAATGTAACATGGAGAAAAACGCATTTAAAGTTTTAAAGACAGATGTTGTTTCCATGACAACAACTGTCAAGAGTGTTAGATTTTCAGAACAAAAAGCACCACAAAAATTATTATATCTCTAGTTCTAATTAAGATAGAAATATGATTTCGACGTCTTTTTAAGCAGAAAAACACAGATAATTTCTTAAAATAATAAAAAGTGTTTCGAAAATTTGACGATTTTTGTGTCTCGGACCCCTTTAAACCATTTTCAATTTATTCATAGTGAAAAAAAAACAAAGTCCAAAACAGAGAAAAAACAAACACTACATTAATTCACCACTCTTCGATATGACTGTTACGGCCTAATGGATAGCATGCTAAACTCCAGATCCTTGGTCCCGGGTTCGAACCAATCATTTGATCGTGATTCAAAGTTACGAGGTGTTGTCCTCGGTTCGTTCCCCTGTTAATAGATCGTGGACCATTGTCAATAGCCCGTTGTGTTGCTCTACATCGACGATATTCTTTTTTTTTTTATGAATCCAAAATAATGTGTTTACTTATCTCACCACCAGATGGCGCCACCAGTCATTCATCATCCTGACAAACAGTCAAAAAACTGCAGGTTTCCTGCAGGAATTTTGTCCAAAATTCATGCAGGAAATCTGCAGGTTTTTTGTCCGAAATTCATGCAGGAAACCTGCAGGTTTTTTTTGCTGATTTTTTGCTGATTTTTTTTCCTGGGATGCATTCCTAGCAAAAAAAAGCACAAGTCCAAAACAGAGAAAAAACAAACACTACATTAATCTACCACATTTGGATATGTCTTTTACGGCCTAATGGATAGCACACTGAACTCCAGTTTCCTTGATCCCGGGATCGAGTCCCATCATAAGATAGTGATTCAAAATTACGAGGTGTCCTCGATTCCTTCCCTTAAAGAATTGACCGCGGAAAGTTGTTAATAGTCAGTTGTGTATCTCTAAAACGACGTTATCACGGCGAATTTTTTTTTTTAAACGAAAATACTTTTTGCTCATGCTACCAACAGATGGCGCCACCAGTCATTCATTATCATATGGCGGCCAGTCAAAAAACTGCAGGTTTCCTACAGGAATTTTGTCCGAAATTCATGCAGGAAACCTGCAGGTTTTTTTTGAAGGTTTTTTGCTGATTTTTTTTTCCTGGGTTTCTTTACGCATTTCTTAACCCGCATGAGTTACAGGTTCATGTTTTAGGAAGTCATCGGGCAGTGAAGAACAGTGAAAAATTTCAGCTCCGACAAGAAGGCAGTCGATCATGGGTATGTCAGTTTTTGAAAAGGCATGAAAGATCGCCAAGAAAATACTACTTTAAGCAAAGGCAATGCCAATAGACATGGCTGGTTCTCGCCAACTCGTTGTCATTGTTATCACTTTCGGCACACAGAGCGATACATTTAGAATCAAAATCCGCGCTGAGGAGAGTTCGACTATAGCAGCTTACTGAAGTTTGGTGTTTGGCCACAGGCACGGTCCTGTACACAATGACCGTCACAGAAAACTATAAACGACTGTCACTGGTAAAATTATTCATGGTCATGCTCCACTTTCGCAAGCATAAGGCTTGGAAAGAATTGATCCCCATATTAAAGGATACAAAAGAGACTTATGAAAGGCCTTCTTTTACATTAGAAGATCGAATGGTTTTGTGAAGAGTTTAATGCGGATCCAGGGGAGAAGGCTAACAACCTTGAGTCAGACTATTGTTGAAAAGGTGCGACAGGGCGTTAGGAGAAGGCTGCTGTACACAAAAGCATCAATGGAGACCACAGTGACTGCATCCCCACTGCCAACTTGTTATCGATTCCGTCGCTTCCGACTCTGGACGATAAACACAGTACCAAATTTCGCGCTTAGGACGCCTGTTGCTGTAACGCTTTGTTTTCGTTTCAATCTATCACCTAATTGAAAGAGTGAACTCGTTCAAAATCACGCGACTCGATTGCTAAATAAACCTCCACCCCCCTCTCGCCGGACTATAGAACTGTACAAAGTTTGCAATCCTACTTGTTGGCAGAACTCATTCCTGGGCGACCCCGGCGGGTGCCGAGTCCTTGCAGTGGCATGAATCGCGATCACCGCGACTGCTTCCCCACCTGCCAATTCGTTATCGATTCGACACTGAACGACAAACTTAGCACCGAAATCCGCGCTAAATACGCCACTTGTGCTTGAGCTTTTTTTACGTTTCAAACTATCAATTTACTGTATAGATGTAAGGATGTATAAATGTAATGTAATGTGCTCTAACATTCTGTGTAGGCATGTCACCTTGGTGGCATGCTCAACTCATCCAACCACACTTATTTAAACTGGTACAGTGTCTCACGACACTAGGCACTGGAGTGTGTGTTGGTGTTAGTTAGTTAGTTAGTTTCAACCTATCATCTAATTTAAAGGACTCGTTCAAAACCACGAGAATCGACTGCTAACTTGTCGGTATGGTATGGAATTTTAATTAACTTCGCACTCGAGCAGCACAACGAGCTATTTGCAACAGTCCGTGATCAATCCACCAAGTGAAAGATTCAACACCACCACGTGATTTTGAACCACGATCAGATGACGAGATATAACATCCGAGCTGGCGCCCAATCACCAAACTTCCACACCTCACCAATGCTAACTCGTCGGACTAAAGGCAGAATTGAACGGGACTACTGTAGAAAGTTCGCAATCTTACTTGTTGGCAGAACTCGTTCCTTGGCGACCCCGGTGCCGAGTCCTTGCAGTGCTTGCCGAACTCCATGCTTTCCGAGACGCACGGTTTCCTGCAAGACCTGTAGAAGTAGGGCGCGGACTTCTTTGCCAAAGTGTCGTACGGCGAGGCCTCCGGCGTGGAGTTGGAAAGCTTCTGGAAGGCCCTGCGGACGAAGCTGTAGCAGGTCTCGTTGGGGCTGGACAGCTCCGAGCTGCTTTGGCTGCTGTTGCCGGTGGTCCGCCTGCAGTGGAGGGCGCTGTCGGCGCTGCGGTACCTTCCGCGACCGTTGCGGTACTTCTGCCGCTTCCTGCTCACGACCGGGTGCTGCTGTTTCTCGCTGTCTGATATGTGCGAGTACGCGTGGTACACCAGGACGTCGTCGTCACTGGTCGTGGTGCTGGTCAGCTCGCGTTCCACAGAGGAGCCGCGGTCTGGAAAAAACAAGGGTCGTCGTCACTTGCCTGTGATTTTACGGTTTTATGAAAGACCTGTCCGTGAATACGTTCTCCAAAATGATTAGATTGCAATATAGTGGTAAGAGTTACAAGGATGTTTTCAATATATTCCATAAGGTTAAACTTTCAATTTTGTGGTAAGAGGTATAAGGCTAAGTTTTTAATATTCCATAAGGTTAAATTTACAATATAGTTGTAAGAGGTATGAGGTAGTTAAGTAAAAAGCTTAGCTTTCCATATTGCATAAGATTTAACTTTTAATATCGTAGTAAGAGGTGTTATACACTAATGTTCAAAAATAAGATAATTTGCATATTTTGTCGAATTTATCGATAGGTACGGATCGAAAGGCAAAACTAATGATTCCAAACAAAGATGCGAATCTTTAGGGTCGAATACGTATGTGTACACTTGCGTGTACGTGGCGCACTTAGAGGAACAGGCTTTCTAAGCTCAATTGGCGATTTCCAAGCATCGATCCCTCGCACACATCAACGAATTTCGTGGTGTTTTTTTTTCCAACCTTCGGTGAAATTTAAAAACCACAAACTGTTAAAATGAGTAGCCACCAACGTTTTCAGGATGGAATGAGGTGGCGAATCGCTGAGAGACTGGAATCATAGCAGTCTCAGGTGCAGATTGCTGGAGACTTGCATGTAACGCCAAGCGTCGTGCCTGAATTATGGAAATAGTTTAGGAATACCGTATCCGTAGAGTGATCCGTCATGGGCAAGGTCGTCCAAGAGCCACGACATCCAATAAAGATCGATATTTGTCCATTTCAGACAGGAGTGCAACAGCTTCTTAGCTCCTTCGTGACCTTCATGCTTCCCCAGGAAGTCCAGTTTCAAGGGTTACTGTTTCGAAAAGGCTACATGAGAGCGGTCTGTTTGCAAAAGACATGCTATTTGCGTCCCATTCATTTCTGCGCACAGGAGAGCCCGTTTAGCAGGGTGCAGAGAACATCAATATTGCGAGAGGGATCATTGGGGGACCGTTCTATTCACTGATGGGTCCCGGTTAAGCCTTACAATTGATTCTCGACGTATGTTCATCTGGAGAGAACCAGGGTCTCGCTACCGGTACTCCAACATCCAAGAAAGATCACTATGGCAGCGGAGGTTTGATGTTCTGGGCAGACAGACCTTCATGTCTTTGACAGAGGCCCTGTGACTGCTGTGAGGTGTAGGGATGAGATCTTGGAGCCCTGTGTTCGCCTTTTCTGGGGTGCAATTGACACTAATTTCATTTTTATGGAAGACAACACTCGTTCACACAGGGCTCATCTGATCGATGGATATCTGGAAAGCGATGATATTCCCAGGATGGATTGGCCAGCCAGATTACTAGACCTAAACCCTATAGAGCTTATCTGGGCTTTTGAAAGGACAGTTGCAACTCTTTTTACCCTCCCAGAACCTGAAAACGACGTTGTTGGAGGAGTGGGACCGAATGCCTGAGGGACTCATAAATTGCCTCATTTTCAGTAGGAATTTACGCGTTGTGAGAGCTGTATAACTAAGAGGGGACCAAACCCCTATTAACTGGTTTTTTGTGTGGATATTGCTTCTGTTTCAGACCATCATGCGCTGATGAGTTTTAAGCACGATGATGCGTGTATACCATAACTGTTATATGATTATTTTCTGTATTATTTCAACTTAAGGATGTAACTAATTTCATTAAAATATTTCTAGTAGTTCTGGAGATAACCTGTTGCAGGCGCCTTGGTATGGAGTCCATTAAGATGGTTACAAAGTCAGAATTCTTTCTGATTGAATCCCAGGATCTGTTGGCAGAAATTTCTGTTTTCATTTTGTGAACAATCCCCAAAAATTATACTAATCGTCGAATTTTGCAAGCATTCTCTCATTATGCACGTGATCAGCTGAAATTTAGAATTACGATGTTTCAGTAACAGTTGAATCGCATGGAGACAAAATTTGTCCAGGTTTCTATTCATAATTTTTATAAATATTAATTTCATAATTAATAAAAAATTGTAAAATTTAGTTTGATAGTTAAAATGTTTACAGATTGTGTTTGGGTTTTTGGGAAGCAAAGGATGGGAAAACAATTTCCAAGAAAAATTAATGTTTTTAGCAAATATAACAAAAAAACGTGAAACACCAATTTAACATTAGGAGATCTAATTTTCAAACACTTACAAATCGGTGAAAAATCCAATAAAATTAATGAACGTTTTTTTATTTCCGCCTGAAATTATGTGTAGAATCCAAATTTGTGATAAAATATGGGGGTTCGTTATGAAATTATCGGATCAAGCACTCAATTTAATATGAAGACGGCCCTCTTCGACAAATTTTTTTACAATGATATTTGTAGAAAACATTCATCCCTATCGATTGCTACCTTCCGTTTTGTTCTGCGATGTAAACTGTGCAATTGCGATGTGAGTCGGTTTTTTTTGACGGGTGTACGTACATAAGATTGATTTCACTAAAATATTTATGGCTTCCAATCTGTCCTAGATTTAGTCTCATAGTTTAAAGTAATCAAAAAATGTAAATACATAAACTTCTGATATTAATAAGTTCTTTCAATTCAATGAACTTGAAATGTTTATTACCTTCACTGCTGCTTTTTACTGGCTCATGCCATGGGACCAAGACATCTTGAGAATCAAACTGAAAAATAGAAAGACAGCTTAAGTATCAAAAAGCTAAACAATTTTAGTCGTCCAAATTAAGTATAAAAAATCTTGCAATTTATGCAGTTCAAAAGTTTAGATTTGTTCGATTTGATTTGTCTTATAGACTTTTGCGCTATACCGTCCTCTGGTAAGATCCTATTATGTCAAGTATCTGTTCATTAAAATGGTAGGTAGATAGTTCTCCTGATGAGTTACATTTCGAGAACAGTCATTCGATATAACTAAAGCAGTGCAAGTTTTACAGTTCATGCAGCGCTTCTTCTGAATTACGCTTAGCTTCAATTTTGATCACATTTGAAACATAATAAAACTGGAAAGAATTTAGATGGCAACGTGAAAGTTAAAAAACTAATACAGGCAAGAAATCATACGCACTTCATATTCATTAAAAATCCGTTTTGTCTTGCGTTTGGAACAGTTTGTCCGGTTTCGAACTTGGAAACAATAAACCCAAGCAATAAACCGTCTTGGAGACACACCAGACTCTCGTGAAACCATTTTTATACTATCTTGATAACCAATTGTTCTATAACTTCTGGGTCAAGTTCAGAAGTGAAATGGAGCATAATTCAGAAGAAACACCGACTTGATTGTAGAAAACATAATTTTTCGGACTTTGGACCGATTTCGCTTGTAACATGTGTTGGACCAATGGTGCTACTTTCTCACCTTTCTGTGTCGCTGCTCCATGGCCCACACGGTGATGAGCACTTTCCCTCCGATCCTGAGCACTCTTGTGAGCTCCTTGATGGCGGCGACGCGGCGGTCGGTGGTGGCGAAGTGGTGGATGACGGCGATGGAGAGGACCGCATCGAACGTCTCGTCACGGAAAGGCATGCGCAGGTTGTCGCACGTGAGCACCTCGAAGTTCCTGGCACGCGCGGACGCTGTCAGGGAAGAGCAGCGGTCCGACCCTATCTTCATGAGGTCCGGGTTGATGTCCAGGTACTTGCCGTTGCCGCAACCTGTAATCAGTGGAAACCGTACTATAAAATTCAATAGAAGTTAAGTTAACCCTCTGGGAAGCACACTCGCATATGTACATCAGAGAGGGCCGTTCAGATGAGCGAGGGAAAAAAAATTAGAATTTGAAAAGTTTTGCTTTTTACTTTCAAATGAATATGTATATTTAATTTTTTTTTAAATCTGGACATCAATCTTGGGAAACCTTACACCCTGAAAGACTGGTCCAACAATCATCTCTTGTAAAGTGGTGAGAGACCGGAAATCAATGTTATTTATAAATTGTCTACAGGCAACAACGGGTATAAGCAATATAAAACTGACCGTTGGGGGATTCGTTCACTTAAATGTGCTTGATTTGAACTGCGAAGCTGCACTCTTATGAAAAGCACCTCGCCACTCTTATGAAAAACTGGCTTAACACCTGCTTATCATAAGAGTGGCGAGTCAACAAAAAATGCCGAATCGTCTTTGAACGAGGAAATGAGAGGAAATTGGAGACATTCGTGGTAACGTAAGTGGGGTGAAGCATTTTGTCATGAAAATTAGAATTAACACCATTAAAAGTGACGAAGTGATGTTGTACATTTTTGGAAAATGTTATTTCATATAGAGGTATGAAATCCATTCTTGAATACGAATGCCATGACACTTTATCATCAGTAAATACGAGCAATTCGTAAAGTTTAGCACAGATGTGCTATACACTTGCACATATATAACCATTATTAAATTTAAACCACTATCAAATCTAAACCATTATGAAATCTAAACCATTACCAAATATAAACAATTATCAAATCTAAACCATTTTCAAATCTAAACCATTTTCAAATCTAAACCATTTTCAAATCTAAACCATTATCAAATCATGGTTAAAATCATGTTCCAAATGCTGTTTATATGAAGTTTGAGTAAAAGAAAGAGAGAGAGAGAGAAGAGTTTGGCTCAAATATGCTATGCGTGGATCTGCTATCTTTCTTTTACTCAAACTTCATATTGTGACATACGTTTGCAACATTACTTTCAACCACGAATTTATGATGTTTTAGATTGGAGACCAATCATACACTTTCCGAATAACGAATTCTTGTATCAACCTCAGAGCATTTTTTATTGACGATATTCTTCAAGACTTTTGTCCCAGAAACTCGGATATAGACACAAATATATAGCTATCTATAAACTAGTTTATGACCATCTTGGTTTCTCTTTCGCTTATCTCACGTTCACGGCAAAAGCAATAAAAACTCCTAATGTAGACTCTATCCTACCCCTATGTAGCGCTTCTATATTAGAAAACCCTCAGCGAAAATTTATCTGCAAAAACCAGCTGTTAATCTTATTTACACATACCACATGACTTACAAATGCTAAAATGAAACAGACAAACATTTTTTCCTTTCTGAGGAGTGTGGGAAATATTAAGAATTTAAGTTCGAGGCAAGTACTTTTTCAGAGGTTTCCGATAATGCTTTTTCAAAACTTGAAGAGTAAATAGTAAGAGAAATAAAATGTTTCAAGCTCGTTTTATTTTCTTATTAAGTCAGACGTAAGACGCCGAGATGAGTGACAGGTAAATATTACAGACAGTAACGAAAGGGAGCATAAGCTTGTTTGCATGTTTTATGCTGTCACGCATAGAAATGCGCACTTCAAACATTCAAAGAGGGAGCTCTTATTTATTTAGAACTCCATAGAGAAAAGAATGTTTAAAACTTCTAGACTCTAATGAGGTAAAAGAGTTTTGAATTTCAATGTATAATTCGCAATCCAAAGTTGTATTCCTTTCCATTAAAAGTTTTTTTTTATCATTAAAGCCTGAAAATATGCCCGGAAAAGTATTTTTGAGTCTCAAAACACTGCTTATGATTTAAAAAAGGAACATTTCTTTGAATAAATATCAAAGGACAATATTTACAATGATTTTCAACAAGGAAGGAGATAATTTATTTAAGACATGTTATCTTCGGATATTTGAAGTACATAAGAAATTAATGACATAATTAGTAACCTTTTTAAACGAGTAATTGCACATCAATGTCCATTCACAACTAACGAGCATAATTTTATAAACTACTAGCAGAAATACCCGGCTTTGCTCGGGTTGAATTAATAATACGTTGATTGAAAAGTCATCATAAATTATTTTTCATAAAAGTTAGAATCATTTAAGTGTTAGGAAAAAAATTTTAATATCCATTTTAACTTCTCCGTCGCTTCTACAGTTTACTTCAGACGCAAATAAATATACATACATGTTGTGTCCATCCATATAATCCATTTCATATTCGTCGATTTTGAGTTTTCGAGTGACTACAAATATTCCCGTGCATTCATTTTCAGTAAGAATAGTGCATTTTTGGCGGATAGTTTTGCACTTAATTTTCCTATGAATTCATTTTACTTGTGCCATTCTTGCACCTAATATGCGATATTTTCGAATTTCATCATCAATATGAGAGGATGTTAAGTTAAATTGTAACGGAATTCGTGACTAATTTAGTTTAAAGCAGATACAATTTTTCTTGAATATTCCATTCAGCGGCATGTAGAATAACGGAGCTTGTGATAGAAATAAATGTCATCAGTGTGGACAAATTAAACTCAATATTGTTTGTTTAAACCTGTAGGTCGAATACATGATTTTATGAATGAACAGAAAGACTCGGACTCACCCACGTCGGCGACCAAGCTGCCGGGTTCGAGCTCCAGCAGGAACTGCTTGACCCTGGGCCACGGCCTGTACCGGGTGTCTGTGAAGTGAGGCGCAATCTGATCGTACACATCGTGGACGTAGGCCTTCTCTAAGGCCAACGACCGGGCCTGTCTCTCTTCGTTGTCGTCCCCCGACATCACACAGCACTATGTCATCCTGAAACTATAAGGCAAACATATCTCAATACAATCTGCACAATAGTCGATAAAAATTATTCTTCCGAATTATCTTAATTTTATTCCAAATTTATGGTGTAAGATAAAACGTGTTCAGTAGGTTCAGAAGAAATTTAGACATGAAATCTGTTACAATTACAACAAATATTTTGATTTAATCTTAAAACCGATGTGTTCCTACACCGTGATGTAAATTCAACTCTACCTACCTCATAAATCAAACTTACACAAATAGTTAAAAAGTAAACACGAACACGAGAAATAACATTTAAAAGTATTATAATTGTAAATAATAATTATAAAGAATTAATAATTGTAAATAATGATTATGAAGTAGAAGAGAAAAATCATCTTTTTCAGAAGTTTAGTTCAACTTTCAACCAAAATAATTCCTTATTTAAAAATGCAGTTTAAATTTTCTCTTTGGATCTACTTTAGCAAGCAAAATTAAAGATCACTAATTGGTAATTAATTCGCACTGGAGTAACACAACGGACTATTAAAATCACTAATGGAGATAACTTCTTTAGATAAAAAGATTGACTATATGATTGTGTATATTAAGTTCACAGTATGAGACCCGTCTTCATAAAATTACATAGTTGAAAGTTAGTGTATCATATACATTTCTTTCTATTAGGTTCATAATGTTCGTCTCCCCCTAGATTTTTAAAATGTGTATTCGAAAAAAAAGTAATAATATATGTGTTACACTTAAAATTCAAACGAATGGTAAATGGTCTTATAGATTGATTACATTGTTACATTTGATTACATTAGTTAAACGAACCGGTATGATCTCCGCAGTTCAAGATTCATTTAAAAATAACAACAAAAATAGTGAGTTATCTAAAACACAAATTTACATATATTAAGAGAAATATTATTTAGAAATTTAAGAAATACAATTTTATGGGCGAAAATACAAATCACCGCGATTTTGTAAGTGTTCTTTACTTCTCCCTTTTGTAAAGAATGTAACTAAAATTCATAACTTACCTTTGAAAAAAAGCTATGATTTGCTCTTCATAGAATCAACATTTAAGGAATCTATTTTCCTTATTTTGAAATAGCAACGAAAAACCGAATTTTGTTTCCAAGGAGTGAAAAACTTGTAGCAATTTCTTCGAAGTCCATATGCCAATAAAATCTTTTCTAGTAATCGCCGTACAAAGGAAATTTACACTACACGTTTATTCACTTCCTCACTTAATACTGCAAAAAACGAGTTATAAACTAAGATGCACGAATCATTTCGGGAGGGTCGTTGTTTTTTCAGTCCATCTACGTGAGTGATTCAGGAATTAAGCTGTTTTCACGTGTCCAGCAGATGATATTGAACTGTTTACTTTACTAAGGCTATGCAGCACGCCGGAAAATCCAGAGTTCTAGAAGGCACAAAAGCAGCTGTTCGATAAGAATCTCTGTTTTTCAATTTAGTTACACAGTAAAATAAAAAAACCCAGCAGGACTGTTTGTCCTAGTTTTTTTTCACTTGTTTTATTATTTTTCAATTAATATTTTCCTAGCAAACTGAAGTATGTTCTTAACAAACCAATGATATTTCAATAAGGGATGCGGTCGGTAGACTTCTTCTATGGGAGGGTTGTACAGCCCATGGACAGCTTGTAATGTGCCCCCTCAAGATCGTTAACTTTTAATATCCTGTGATTTTTGGCGATATTTTTCATGACTCAAAGACTTATCTTTCTATAGAAAATATTCCTCGCTTCGCAATCACGCCTTCTTCATATCATCGCTTTTTCGAAGTCTATTTGTGCACTGCTTTCAAAGATAAGGCACATAAAGAGTAAAATTAGGTCAACATTTTTTTACCAGCACCTTGAGAACTTGTTAAGAACTACAACCAATTTCATTGAACCAGAAATTGGTACACTATTTTCACAAAGACAAGGTCGAATATCCCACAAAATTTCTGTTACCCTTTTAACTTATTATAAAAAAAAGGGAGAATTTTTGTTACTTATACATGCACTAAAAATTATAATTTAAACGCGTTCCAAGACCTCTTCGTAACTCAATGCTGCTCATGTGAGCAAACAGGTTGCTGATATACAGTTTATATTCAAAGTATCCCAATCCTTCCGCGTAAGTAGCAATCTGAAATTTGTGTTATCTATTCTTCATGATACAAAACAAACTAAGATATGGGCTTTGGCATTCATGCATGTTAATCTACAGAGTTACGTACTGTGTTATAATGCCTGTTTTTACACACAATATAGCCAATGAACTTGTAATTTAAGTAAATTTAAAATATAATTTAGAAGTACCGTTTATATTGTGCACTTAAACTATCCGCTCTTGGCAGAAACTTACTCAACCTGTTTAGAAACACGGCGCAATTTACAGCAGTAAATTTTATCGAGATATTCGGCAAAATGTGTGTGCGGATAACTTTTCTGAAAAATTACAATTTAAATCATCATCAAGTTGACAAAATGTGAAAAATTTCTTGAAATTCGAGTTTCTTTACAGAACAAATTCCTATGCTGTGTAAGCGACGTTTCGAATGATAGGGATTCGTATAATCATAGAGAATAAAAAGAAAGAGCTGCATAAGCTTGTTAATCGCCTTATTGTAACATTTATTTGGATCAATCTACACGTATTGTTAGTTTTCCGTAAATGGTTTACTCACATTACCAACACAAAAGGAACACATATTGTTTAATGGAAAATTTTAAGGCGTGAGTATTTCTCAATTATGCATTGGTCAAGGTAGAGTTTAGAAAACAATGGTGAATAATAAACATCATCATAAATTAAGTTCCTAAGACAAGTAGAACAAGGGTGGACTTAACAACTATTTTGTAAGTCAAAAATGTAAAAAACAGTTCGATAATATTTAGGTTCTACTGCATACCATTACAAAAGTAAATCAATATCAATCTGGCAAAATTGTAATAATTTCAGACCAAACAGAACGGGAGAAGTGCAATGAAAATTTACGAGAATCAATACCATCGTTTGAACTTACAAAATCTTCATTTGACATTTAGATATGTGTAGGCATGAGGTAATTCGTAAAAATTATTATCTTTCCAGATGAAGAAGTTTTCGTAAAATTTGCGTTGCATTTAGAATCGATTTCGGGAAGTAAAATTGCATTGCAAGTATCGATCCTGTCCATCTTTTAATAGTCTCTATTAGCATGCGATGTCGGAAAAATTACCAGCCATAAAATCGTGTCCCGAAATACTTATCCGAAATATATCTCACAACTCGATCATACATGGAAATGGGATAGTTGAAATGGGGCAGGGGAAATCTTTTTCGAGCGTCGATTGCCACCTCGCAAGTTGTCGCTATTTTAAAACTACTTCCTTCAGTACATGAAATATTCTTGCCTATTTTCATGCTGCCTGTTGTAGCACATTCTCATAAAATATTATTACATACACATGCCTGAAAATTGAGGAAAACTGCATTCCGAGACGAAATTCTTTGCCAATGTAACGTAAGTGGACCGAATGGTGTGCCAATAAATACAACGACAGTCTGATTTACAAATAACTAACATTTATTTACGTTAAACATGTACACTATATGAGCAAAAGTATTTGGACTCTGCATATTTTAAAAAAAAAGGCTTTGTTATTCTATTTAGTAATGGGTAGACCCTCCTTTTGCTTGTAATACAGGTGTAACACTTCAAGGCATACTTTCCACAAATTCTCTGTAAGACTGGGCTGGAATAGCTCGCCATGACTCTTGCAAGGCTGTGAGAAGATTTTGTTGTGAATATGAGCGTGCGTGGCGGTGTCGTACTAGTCTCTCCAGATTATCCAACAAGTGCTCAATCGGATTGAGATCGGGGCTCTGAACAGACCAGTCAAGGAAATTCACCTCATTTTCAAGAAACCAGTCCAGCACACATTTTGCAGTATGACATGGAGCTCGATCCTATTGGAAGAAACAACCATCATCGCCGTTGCATTGCCTAATGTAGGCAAGGCCGAATTATCCAGAACGTCAAGGTACATGTCAGCTTTCATGGTACAAGGTACATAAAACAATGGGAAGATTCCTAACCAAGAAAACAACCCCATACTAAGATATATCTTCCTACGAATTTCGGCTGTGTCTAAATACTTTTGTTCATACAGTGTGGTACTTATGCTATATTGAATCATAGAATTGTATCTCTAGGTCATGGGCATTTCAAACAGGGAAAAATGAGATCTAACAGGGTCGGCTGCATCGAGCACTTCAAAAAACACGTCTGCTCAGCTCGAGTTCTGAAACACATCGTGTTGCCAGTTTCCCTGCGAGACAGTCAGGCAGAGAGGGCTTTGTGGTCCCCTTAAAACCACCTGGACGGCAATTTGACCAGCCAGATAGGTGTTTTGAGGTCTTCGGCTGAAGTTAACGAGTTGTTGTTAGGGTCGTTACACCACGTACCTGCCCCTAAGTACCTCAAACGACAAATGAATATCATACAAGCCAATGCGGAGTAAAATAGGAACACCCACATAACTCGTGCTGCTACTAGGAACTAGAGAAATGAAAATAAAATGCATAGAATGAGTAGATTGTATGTTCTAGTTATAGAGAAAAAACTGATTTGTTAAAACCAACCTAACAAGGAATGTGCTGGCTTTTGATCCTAATCCAGGTCACACAACGTGCAGACACATATTTCACAAAGCTGACCAAGTGTTCCCGTAGGAAAGAGTTCCATTTGGGAACATTAGCACGTCTTTGCTCTTGTGCGATCCATTGTGGTGTTGTGTAGGCTGAAATACGACGTTCGAGAGCATCCCAAGCCTGCTTTATTGTATTGAGATTAGGTGACTTGGTTTGATAAGAATTCCCAATTAACTTTCAGTTTTGGACATGTGTGTAGGAAGAGTATCGGTGATGACAGCACATCGTTACTACAACGCAAAAGGCACTGTGAGGTTCGGAAGTTCTCCGGCCAACGCAGAGAGGAATGTCTGGCAGAGGGGACGAGACATCTTCTAGGGACGTTTGGCTGAGGTGTCTGTGATAGGTCACCCGGGTCAGGAGGAGAGAAAGGGGAGAGGAAGAGAGGATGCGACCCACGGAGACCGGAGAAAACGGACGTGAGGGGCTCTCTGCTGCTGTTTTGTACTATATTGTAATCTATTCATATATAACCGAGAATGTTCAAATAAAAATAGATGAAAATATCTAGGAAGTGTTGCCCTCTCCAGTAGATGAAACGAACCACAGTCACACTCACTAGAGATATAGAGGTAGAGAAAGGGTGAGGTGTGATAGGCACCAATCTGCAAAATTGACATTTCTACAAAAACACGTTCAAAGCTTTGATGCTTCGGTAAAAATCGAGCCAAAGGTTGTTTTCTAATGAGAATCGGCCACTATGAATCAAGATGATTCGTGGCTTTTTCATAGCACAAAACACGAAATGGTGAATCGAAAAATGTTGTTAAGTGAAAATCGCCACAATGACTAATGCCTTGGGTGTGGTAGTAACGATATATTCGTAAGTCTTCTGCTTTTAGTCAATCAGTTAAGAAAAGTGTCTGACTGACAGAAAAGCACATTACAACTCCGCCTCTTAAAGTTTAGAGAGTGGTGTGCCAGCTCAGGTGTAATCTCGTCATCTGACCGTGTTTCAAAATTACGTGGTTTAGTCCTCGGATCATTGTCAATAGCCCGTTGTGTTGCTGCTGTGCGACACCAATTAAAATACCTAATCGTTACTACCGCCACTTGAAAAATGCAGTTAGGTGAAAATGACCTAAATGTAGATTGGTTACTTTTGCGTGGTAGCTACTATATGGCGAGAAAAATTAAATTTCGAAATTGGGTTAGCATAAATGTACCCTCTTTTGCCCCTGAACGGTAGTCATGGTAGAACGGTAGACCCCGATGGTCGCAGGCAGATTTCGACACGTCCCAGAGTACACTTATCAAAACAAATGGCCACCTACATACACTACAGTACAATAATAGACCGGACGCCAGCGGATTTGCATAAAATCCGACTACTTGTTTGGGGGTGTTTTTCGTAGTATGGCCTGGGACCTTTGCATGTTGTTCATGGTCAGTTAAACGCCGACACTTACATCAACATTTTGGACTGTCAGGTTTTTCCTACGCTCTGGCAATTTTATGGAATGGACGAATTTTACTTCCAGGACGACAATGCTCCATGCCACGTTGCAGCCTCTGTCGAGTAGTGGTATCGAGGTATGGATATAAAACGTTTTCCCTTTCCTGCTCAGAGTTCCGACCTAAACCCCATAGAACATTTGGGGGATGAGTTAGAGCAACGCTTACACACCAGGGAACCACGTCCGAAATCTACAGTTGAGCTGGCGACTTTCTCGCAGCAGGAATGGACACAAATACCCATAGCTGTGTATTAAAACTTTGTTGAAAATATGCCCAGAAGGGTTGCTAGTGTCATTGCAGCACGTGTGGGACCATCTCCCTATCAAAGCATGTATTATTTCCTTTATACCATCACATCTTACTGTCCGGTCCATTATTGTAGGGTAGTGTATTTCAGCCTCCAAAATGCTCCTTTTGGGGGCTCTGCAGCACTCTATTAGCTCTATTACCATTCACTTTTATAAGAAAAGTGACCATATTTTATTTAATTAGAAAACTATGTGTAGGTTTAGATAGTTTAGGGTCATTCCACGCAAACTGAGCAAATCGGCTGCGGCTGACACATCACCGATTTTAATGAAAATTAGTTGAAAAAAAAGATCGTATTTTGTAAGGAGGAACTGCCAAATATTAGGTGTCCAAAATGTATGTTTTATTTTTTATTGAATTTTAAAGTTCAAGGTCACACAAATGTAGATTTTTTTTTTAGTACCAATAGTAGCCTGTTTGAGACCCTATATTACAATAAGGTATTAACACAAATTAAAAAGATTTACATTGTTACATTCTTTAGTAAAAGGTATTTTAGAAAATGTCAGAATACAGTTTTATATCCGTCACTGCTCATTCTCAAGGATCAGCGAAAATAGAGATTTTGCTTATTTGATACAAGTTTCAAATTGCTCTGTTCCTCTAAAAATAGGGAAAGACAGTATTAAAAATTATTCTTAACAAAGCACTTCTATCTAAAAGTTTGTAACAATAAAGTAATTGTGTATCTACTCTTTAGTTAAGAAAAAAATAATAATAAAGTAAAATAATTGAAACAGCGATTTTTCTATTTTTTAAATACAAATTTTACTGTGAAGGACAACTCCGAAAACATCACAAATTTTCAGTATTATGTGTCACGATGTATATTATCTGTCCTAAAATTTTCATCATTGTCATTTGCTTATTTTCGTCCCAAGAAAATGTTTAACTAGATGTAAATTATCCTTTTATTTTATCGCATAGACATCTATTTCCGCCTTTGAAAGAGATGCTATAACATTCAAGGACAGATAATCGAATAAATAAACACTATTAAATGAATTATGGTTATAAATGTGCTTGGTTTGCTAAACAGACAATTTTTTGCTGAACAGAAAGCTTTCGAACACCGGTGAAGGTTCTAGTGGTGCAAATCAACTATATTCCTGTACTTCAACCATTTCAAACATCAAGTTCTTTTATGTGTCTTCAACTGATATTATTCAAAGTGAGTCTAAGCTTCAACTAAGGTTTAATGAAGTGTTGGCAGCCATTATGGGAATGCGTAACTATTATTGCTACATTCCTATTCCCAGTTGTACTTAACAAATTCGTGTTTCCTATTTACCACAATCACTAGCAAAAGAAGTAAAGAGTTTAAAAAGAATTCGGCAGCACGAAAAAAAAAACCACGTTTCAATTTTAGGAGATGAAAAATTTAACATGGAAGTTTTACCACACAGTGAATTTGAAAAGGTAACTAGTTTAAAGTCAAAATGTCTATGATACTAAGTTGAAAAATTTTTAAGCTTATTTTGATTCTGATTTTTTCTGCTTTTATAAATTCACTTTTTAAGCTAAAAATGATTTGATATTTCTTTGTTGATATAGGGTTTCATTATTGGTATTTAATTTCACTGTTATCATTGAAGTTCTCGTAATATGCATAGACTGGGAAGCAAATGTTGTGATTTTGATTTTATTATTGCTGCTTTAGGACTCAGATTACAATCCCGAATTTTTTTACAAATAATGAACATATTAAATTGTATTCCTGTGAAATGTCGGTTTTATCAGACGTGTCCTTCATTTGATTTCCTGTGCCTATTTAGAGTAGAAAGCTGTCATTTTGTTATTTCGTTAGCTATTTTGAAGATTAAAGAATCAAAATGCGACTTCCAAACTCTTTCAGTAATATTATCATACCTAGCACTGTAACTGGCATGAATTTAGAGGATGTCTTAAAATTTTTTTAATTCAAAGATATGTTATTAATTCTGTCAAAAATGACAAATTTTCCATTTTTTGCAACTCATTTTTAGATTAAATATGATGTTTAAAATTTTTGTTGCCAAAGTGAAAAAAAGAACATTTTGTATAGATTGAAAATTTTTAAACCTGTTTGTCTACGTTAAGTAGGTTTTAAGAAACGGAACTTCCAACATGCAACATTAAACGATCTCACAACCGCTCTTCAAAGTTTTAAGTTCTTAAAATGCCTCAAACTTCGAAAATATTTAATTTTGAATCTAAATATTTTGGATATCGTTTATTATGCATAAACTAAACCCCTGTACCAAATTTCATGAAAATCCATTTCCATACGGCCACAGGTTTTTCCTGAGTTTTGCTCATTTTACGTGGAATGACCCTTTAAGATTCAATGAAACTGAAATGGGATGTAATTTTGCCAAGGTGTGGAGGAAAGTGATTTGTAAAAAAATTGTGTAGGTAAATTGTTAGAAAGATAAGGTATGACTATTTTTACAGGGTTTCACAGATATAAATGTTCTAGCGAAGAAACTTTGTGGCCCGGGAGCAGGAAGTGCTTAAAACTGCAACGTACCTCGCAGAACAAACATGGTCTCTGCAGTACAATTTTCCTTCAAATTTTGGTCTATTTTTTTTCTATCATAAGTTATGATGTTCAGCAGTTTAAAGCGTGCTCCTTGCCACACCTCTTTTACTTTCTTCGCTACGGAACAACCCCCTACACGCCGCCCAAATTACCACAAACTCTTTATAAAGAACACATATTCTATGGCAGTGACAAAATATTTAACTTCAAACGTTATCGTCAGAATTGCAAATTCTTAAAGTATGTATTGGTTTTAAATAAAGTAAGTTAGTTAATTTTGATGTGTTTTATTATAAATATGTAATACGTTCAGCAGAATAAATAATGTTTTACGTCTGTTTATGATTTGACTGCAGTTTTCAAAATGTGTACAAAATGTCTGCAGAACAATTGCAATTGCTTGGAGTTGAGTTGCAGAACACTGAATATAATTCTGCACCCGGGCTTTGTGTGTTATTTTTTTTGGCACAGAGCTTATTTTTGGTAATATTTGTACACCAGGTTTTGAAATTAGCTTCAGGTTTTCGAAGTGAAGGGACTGTTACATAGCTGATTGCTGAGCCGTTTTCACAACGAAAGAAATTTTTGTTTGATTTAATGTTAAACCTTTGAGATAAGATGAGAAGGTTTACTGTAAACTGAGTGAATCTATTGTGATTAACACAGTTCTATACCAACCTCACGGGGACACAGTTGGAAGAGCAACTGATTATCAACCCCAGAATCGCAGGTTCAAAACTTGCCAAAAATTGTCCTGTATATGGAGGGAGGCTGGTGCACGTTAAATCTGTAGGAACCAAAAATTTCCTCCCGTTGGCGTGGTATGGAAGTTTGGAGAGTGGGGTGCCAGCTCAGAGATGTTGTTCTCGTCATCTAATCAGGGGTGAAAATTACGAGGCGCTGTCCTCGAATCTTTCCCTTCGCGATTGATACCAGACCGTCGCCAATAGCCCGTTCTGTTGCTCCAGTACGACGTCAATTAACTACTTACCAATCTACCAGTCTCCTAACGATCGGAGTCGCAAAGAACATTGTTCGAAGATCTCGCGCCCTTTAAAATTCGGGTCGCCCGAGGATGAGACCCAGTGACCTTGACTGATCAGACCATCTTGGCAGCACGCCATCACCCCCACATCCAATCCGAAGCAGTCGAATGGACAGCTTTCTTTTGTTTGGCTCTAAGAAAGGACAAATCGCAAAAGCGGCCGGTGGCTCTGATGCGAAATATTGTAAAAAATCCGAAAAACAAAAAAATAATTAAAAAAAAAAAAGCTAAACAAAGGCCATCAATTTTGTGCCGCTTTCGTCATTCGACTCATTGGGGGGAGCTACCGAAAGGAGAATCCCGAGAAAATCGATGCGCTCGTTGTAAAAACAAAACCTCGCCGGTCAGGTGTACGTAGTTCCGGGGCAAGAAATAAGTCGGAAGCCTTTGACTCTCTCTCGAGATTAGGAAGAAATAAGGAATCTTCGGTTCCTCAATCAATAACCCAAACATCGGCAGTCGCCGGTATTTGTCAGGAGCAATGCCCCGAAAATGTGTATATTCTCTTGCCGTCAAGATGATGTGGTCAGGTAATGCACTGTGTCCCGTCCAAAAGAAAGAGCAGGCGTAAAGCTTCGGTTTCCTAAGAAAGTGGAGCCGTTACCTAACAGCCGTGATACGTCATGATGACGCGGGCCTAACTAGACGACCGTCTAAATAAGAGTCCGGAGGTGTCAACTTAGACGGACAGAATACGTTGGAGAATGGGCAACACAGAAGGCTGTCGTGGTTTATTTTATTCGCGAAACACAAAACAAAGTGGTTTTTTATTCTCTCGTTCAAAGTTTCTAACTTCGGGATCGTTGAAGATAGAGTAAAAATTTCAACAGATTTCAAATCAGCGTAAATTTCTACGCCAGATCAATATCAAAAACAGCTTTATTTTTCAATTATTTACCATTTGATTATTTAATTATTTATTAAATAATTAATTATTTATTTAAAGAAAATCACATTTAAGGTATCGATCTGGTGTCAAATTTTCCGCAGATTTCAAATCCGTTGAAATTTTCATTCTGTGTTTAACGATTTTACAAAAACGAATTAATCAATGGCAGTCAACAATGTTTATTTATTTTGCTTCTCTTCGCTCGAATCGTGTGGCGCTGGAAATGAAATATTGCCGCTACAGGAGAAAAAACGTTCCCCAACTGTTTGAGACCGGCTCCGATAATTTTCGTTACGCTTACAAAGAACGCTCTCTAGGAAACCAACACCATGTGTTAGTATAAACAACGTTTTAGTGACGTCACCCACCGTTTCATCACGGCTACGCTTTCTTAGGAAACCGAAGCTTAAAACAACTTCACTCTCTTCTGATGGTGAAAGTATTTTAAAAAAGTATTACAATGCCAGGTTGTCACGTTTGTGTCGTGATTCGATTACACACCCTTTTTTGTTTTAGTTGACAACGCTGAAGGTCCTCGATTTTCAACGCCGTAAGTATGGCACTGACGTGCCTTACAGATGGTGAAGTGTTGAAATTGTGTAATATTTATTTCATTTAGTTTTGAGCCGACCCACCTGTCTGATGGTTAAGGTGTAGCCTGTAGATAGGAAGGTTACTGGTTCGAATCCGGGTCAATGTATGGATATTTGCAAGAGTGTGGTGTAGAGGCGGTTGGTGCACCTCAAATCTGTCATGGCCGCAAGTCCTCACCTTGGGTTGGTGTGGAAGTTTGGAGAGTGGGGTGCCAACTCAAGTGTTGCCTCGTTATCTGACCGTGGTTCAAAATCATGTGGTGTTGTCCTCGGATCTTACCCTTAAGGGAGTGATCCCGGACCGTCGTCAATAGCCCGTTGTGTTGCTCGAGTTCGACGTTAATTAAAAATTTCAAAAATTATCATTTACTTTTGAAGTGTATTCATAAATAATTTCAAGTGATACACGTATAATTAATTTTGAGTATTCTTTATTGTGATAAGCTTGGTAGGTATATTAATTAACGATACATTGGAGCAACACAACGCTATTGACAAACGTCTGGAATCGATCCCGAAGGGAAAGAACCGAGGATCTTCCACGTAATTTTGAACCTCGGTCAGATGACGAGGTCACACATCAGCTGGCACCCCACACTCTAAATCTCCACACAACGCCAACTTGAGGACATTTGAGGCCACGACAGATATAACGTGCACCAGCTCCCTTTTTACCCGACGGTGTTTGGTTGGATTCGAAGTCGCACCTTTCCCGTTGCTAATCCGTTACTTTTCCAAACGGGCTACAGCGGCGACCCCACAAGGTTAATGGAAATCTCCATTCTATAAACCTTGGTATCCACACCGAGTTAAATCGCAGATCAACCGCTGAAGAAACCGTATTCTCGATGTCTGATACGAGATTTGAACCGTTGTTTTAGTGCTTAATTTTGAATATTCCAAATCCGTGATTTAACACTTGATTAACGAATGCACAGTACTAGCTCCTGGTGAAAGAAACGAGGCAGGTCGGCAACAAAACAAAATGGACGCCACCCTTCATTCTGTGCTAAACTACAGTATTCTGAATAAGAATTCTTAAATAAAAGGTATGGTAGCTGAGATTGGTACTTGAATTTATAAAATGTATTCGTGTGATGGAACTTTGCTGATCTTATCAGTTTTTAGAACAGCTAATTGTTCGACATTTTGTTGATACGTAAACGTGCAGCTTTATGAAAAATGGATTCGTAAAGGTATATGGTTTATGAAATAGACCACGGCAGATTCGAATTCGTCGCCAAATAAAGATGCTTTTGTTGATTTTATCTCTACTATTATAAAAGGAAGTGTTTGCGTGTGTGTCTTTATCTCTGTGCGCAGCGTCCTGGCGAATCTATAGAACTTACAATAATGAAATTTGGCACACGAGTAGTTATAATTTTTGTAAATTTTATGTCCAGCCCTAATTTTAAAATTTTATCTAGAACATTTTAAAATGAATTTATTAATTTTCTTTACTCCGTTCACATAGCTCCTCGATTAAAGAACGCAAATGATTTTGTGGTTTTCGTCCTTTGGAGTTGTGACGTCACTCGCGGAGCTGACGTCATAGCTCCTCAATTGATGAAAGCGTGTTTTGATTTACGTTGTTAATTAGCATAACTTTCTTGCTAGCGATTTTAACTTTGTCACGGGTAAGGACTATTTGAGTTTTCTATTTTCGCAATCGTTAAACATAACAAAAATTTCAACGGATTTGAAATTTTACACCAGATCGATGCCTTAAATGTGATTTTCTTTAAATAAATAATTTTTCAATTGTAACCCGTGTCATGTCCGGGTGATGGTGGAACTCATTCTTAAAATGATTCATTTACCTTTTTAATTTTTTCACTGTCTTACTGATAGTGAAAACACGAAAAGAACTGTCACACACGGTCCACGCCGTACTGGCATACTAGTTGCGTTTAACAGAAAGATATGTGACTACCCAAAACACCAACAGACTAATATTGACCAGCACAACAGTACAGATTTCATTGATCTATCAAGGGATTAAGTATTTCTCTTTTTTGTTCACAACTTAAATTTTCATAAAAATCCAATCTGGAATTAAATACCTTTACATAATACTATGTACTATTTCCAAACTCAAACTAAAATATGTATTAAAAACATCCCGATGAATTTATTCAAATCAAAATTTGGAATCGATTCGGCCGGCGAAGTATTTGGGCCTTATAAAATGGTTTTGATTAGTTCGTCTTAAGAAATGCAAACATCACGTGATCAAGGGAGGAGACTGTAGTAGCCTATCGCTTTGGTTGGCGAAACACTTTATACATAGTTTATGAATACGGTTCTTGGATACATGGTTTAACCTTGACAAACGGATTTGCCGATCCACTTATTAACTCTAGACCCCAGATGCAGAATTATATTCAGTATTCTGCAAAACAACTCCAAGCAATTGCAATTGTTCTGCAGGCATTTTGTCCTAATTTTGAAAACTGCAGTCAAATCAAAAACATACGTCAAACACCAGAACCGTCAAACCAGGGATTAGTTGGTCTCTGGTTTGGATCAAAATTACAACCGTGTGCCTGAGGATGATTGAATGTTGTGAAAATGTGACCTCTCCGTAAAAACGAGACGTGTCGATGTGCTGCCATCTGTTGGCTAAAAAAATTCGAGCTAAGTCGGACTTCCTCCCAATGGGGCTCACTTGCATGGAAGTCGCACCCCCTCGCTTCTTGCCGTCTACGACGGGCCTGGCACTCCGATGGTCTGCCAGTATAGGCATAAGAAACAACAACAACGTCAAACACAATTATCGGCTCAGTAGGTATTACATATTTACACTTAGGAACATTGAAAATTGCGCACCAAGAAGGAAGAAAGGTACAATCGTGAAACTTTGCAAATAAGTACAGTGAGATCCGATGTGCAAATGATCCAAGTTTGGTGCCAATTGCGCATGACCAAACACCTTGCAGTGGCAATGCAATCAGGAAGTGGGACCGGCGCATAGTAGAAGATTCATGAACGTGACGATCACATTCCGACTCTAAGAGGACTTCAGTAAGCGAAGAATGCCAAGTAGACGTGTGAGAAGACATTTCTCACAGTTATGCGAGTTTGAAAAGGGCCTTATCATCGGCATGATAACCGCAAGCTGGTCGACGCGCTGTGTTGCTCGCCAGGTCGATCGTTCAGAGTGTGCCGTCAGAACGTGTTGGAAGCAGTGTACACGAGATGGTACCCACTTGCGGCGTACTGGGTCTGGAGCGACCAGGAAGACGACAATGCGAGAGGATCGTGCAGCAAGATCTTGTTGATCCCACAGTGACTCGTTCTACGATACAATCATATGTAAGGGTGCCAGTTGTTCCACAAATAATTTCCAGACGCCTTGTGAAAGCGAATCTGTAACCCAAGAGCCCTTTTCGTGCACTGCGTTTAACATCGAAACATAGGCAACTCCGTCTACAGTGGTGCCATGCCAGAACGACGTGGAATGCCACAGATTGGCACAACGTGGTGTTTAGTGAAGAATCTCTGATCGTTTTGGGGACAGAGGATAACCGCGTACGGGTGTGGAGGTGCCCTGGTGAACGGTACAATTCCACCCACGTTATCGAGCGACACACTGCCCGCACAACAGGCGTAATAGTCTGGGGGGGGGCATAGCCTACGATAGCCGGTCCACTCTAATTGTGGTACGTGGAACCTTAACGGGCCTGCGTTATGTTGATGGCATTCTTTGATCCCACGTGAAATCTTTCCTGGATGGTCTTGCAGGGGCAATTTTCCAGCAAGATAATGCTCATCCGCATACAGCTCTAGTTGCTCAAGACTTCCTACGTCATGTTCAGACTCTTCCATGGCCGACCAGCTCCCCGAACTTGTCCCCTATAGAGCATCTGTGGTACGTAACGCCAGATGCCGCCGTGTCACTCAGTACATGATTTGAAGGTGTCTGTTCAAGATTTGTGGGCCCATCTGCCTCAGGACAACAGCAGACGTCTAATCAACTCAATGCCGGACCGTATTGCAGCAAGAAGCGGTCCG
Organism: Metellina segmentata; assembly: GCA_947359465.1. Taxonomy (NCBI): domain Eukaryota; kingdom Metazoa; phylum Arthropoda; class Arachnida; order Araneae; family Tetragnathidae; genus Metellina; species Metellina segmentata. Next base: position 3,128,640 of record OX375878.1, read on the forward strand.
ACGCGCTATTGAAGTTGCACTGTATTTGTCTAATTGTATCCACTGTTTTGTTTAATTGCCTTGATTTGGGGATCAAGTGAATCTCTCATCTGTATCATTATGTGTATTAAATTTCATTTCATTCCGATGCTCCCTTGTTGGTGCGCTATTTTCAGTGTTCCTGAGTATTTAATAAAACATCAAAATTAATTAAGTTACTTTATTTCTTTAAAGCCAAGGCATACTTTCAAAATTTGCGATTCTGTCGATAACTTTTGAAATTAAATATTTGGTCACTCACATAGAAGATGTGTTATTTATAAAGTGTTTGTAGTAATTTGAGGCGATGTAGGAGATTGTTGCGTAGCTAGAGAAGAAAAAATGGTGTGACAAGTAGCGCGCTTCGAACCTCAGAGCATCGTAACTTCTGATTTTAAATGAATTCGGCAAAAGTTTTGATAAATTAAGGAAAAATTGTTCTGCATAGACTTTAGTGGTTTTTTAGTTTTAAGCATTTGCCTGGGACCTAGACATAAGAATACAGCCGTCATTGGTTTAACTGTGATTTTATTATTTTCGGTTTAATTGACGAATAACTTAATTCATAGTTTATGATACGGCTCTACATGGTTTAACCTCGACTACCGGATTTTGCCGATCCACTCATTATATGAATACCGTTACTGATTTCACTGTGTTTTTTACATTCACTGTCCGCTTTTGGATCCTGCACTATTGGACCCCAAACTCCAAAAGAAAAACGCCGTGTTTACAATCTATGGGCTTTTAATACAACCAGAAGTATCCATAACAATAACAACTTTAAAGAGATGATTTAAGCGGATACTTAAAAATTTATAATTTAGGAGGGATATTTTTAATCCCACCATATAGAGGAGAGAGGTTTTCTTGTAAATTCCACATATCGAATGTATTGGATAATTTTATAACTTACCATTCAATTTTCCACATTCATCAACAACACATCCTCCACATCGAGTGATGTACAAGCTGGTTTCCCGAAATATATTCATTTGTTCAGATAAAAGTATTTCAAATAATCTTGAAAGAAAATCCCTAAAAAGAAAGAAGAGGTATTTTAAATACTCGATAAAACGAATAAATTACTTTCCAATTTTGTAGCTACGGCACAAAGTTTAAAACTTAAAACAGAAATGTTGGTTCTCAATATAACGATCACTCTCTAAGCTGTATGGAAGGTATTTGTTACTTGTTTCCATAACAATGTTCCAATTGTTCGCAAATTGTATTTTAACTCTTCCAACATCACGAAAATTTTCCCCATTGCTTTATGTTGCTTTCTCTGCATAACTTTGAACCAGTTTTTATCCTTCTTCAGCAATCAAAATATTTCTTCTAGTCCTTCAATAACTAGCATGACTGCTTAACCATACCATTTGATGAAGGGAATATTGTTTCTTCGGAAAACAGACGAATAGTTCGGAGCAAATGGTAGCGTGCTAGTGTATTTCGTATTTTAAATGTATTATTTTAGGTAGCTATAAAGTATTTTAAAACCATAATTTTATTTTACATACACTAAAAGGTACATTTACAAAGAGGGATTTGAGCACCTTCAGCTATTAGGTAATCTTTATCAGCTATCATGTATTAATTGGTTATCAAAGTAAAAAATAAAGCGAAGGGAAAATTAATTGCTTCATGCAATTCACAATCGCTGAGAGCGTCATTTACAAATCATTTCCCATAGGAGGTCCTAATAAGCGACTGCTTGCAATACAGTTTATGGTATTATTTGTAGGCAGCATTACAAAGAGAGTGAGCTTTTTGTAAGGGTGTTAGAGCTAATTTTTAAAGCTTTTTGAATTTCATTATTCGTTAAATTTAACTTTCTCTCTCTAAGTGTCACATTTTCACATTTTTAAAAATATGAAAAGTTTTTCTTGAATTCTGAAGCGAACTGTACCAATGTGAGAACAACTTATTTTAACAATATAGGGCCACCGTGAATGAATTGAAGAACACCGCTCGATCGTTCTTGTTTATTGCTACTAAAGGCTGGTAAAAAATAGAATAAAAGTAATATTTTTCGAAAGTGGACCCGTTAGAAGACATTTTTGTAGCATTTCAAACATGTATGAAAAGAACATGTATCACTAAAACCTTTTATGCCTTTATCAATAGTAGTACTGAAATTGTATTAAAAGTGTCAATAATATTGCTCTTACGGGATTACAATACATTATGATCCTTGAGTCACTTTTACTTTCTGCAACAAAATTTTTTTAAGTGCTATTAAATGTGAAAATAATTGGATGAATTCAGAATCAATAAAGTATTCGTGTGGAATTCCGCTTGAAAAGAACTGAAATAATCAAGCAAAATAACTCTGAAACGGAACTCATTTGCCTCGTCTCGTTCGTTTCTTAACAAAGGCGTTTTGTATCATTATTTCTGCAAGTTACGCATGTTTGAATACAAACGAACTTAAACTCTCAATTTTTTTAGTCGGTAATTGGACTCGTTACGCCAAGAAATCACTGAGAAGACGTGTACAGTTTTAGAAATAGAAGTTATTGTAATGCAGTGGTAGTTTGTTTCTTAAGTTTAAAAGTCACGAATCTCTTTATTGTATTTATATAAACAATTATTGAATGTTTGTATAAATTTGTAGAAATGTTCAAAAGTAGAAAATTTAAATATTTGTGCTGGAATGTTGAGTGCTCGGAATGTATATTTGTATTTCATGAGCTCACACCATCTACTTTGTTGCTAGGATCCACCATTTTAGCAGGTACAAGAATCCGTCTCTTAACCAGGAACAGATTGGCCTGACGTACAGATGGGAAGAGCTTAGTATGACAGAGGAAAATAGTGTGCATTGGTAAATTTTGTATGTTCTCAGGGCCATGTGACAAAAACTAGAAGCAATGTGACCAGTAGACTACTTTCTTCTACCGAGAGGAAACGAACGTTTCTCATCTGATTGGTCCACAAGACGATATCCCGGCCCACACCATGATGCTTCCACCTCGTAATGCGTTATACTAGATGATTTTCTGGGGCCGATTACGTGTGCCTTGATCTCTCCAGACCCTTATACGTTTGTCATCTAGCTCCAGGGAAAATCTCTCATCAGTGAACACAACGTTAGCTCAATCAGACACAGTCCAATTCACATGCTGCCGACACCACTTTTATCGTGCCCCTCTGGATTGAAAGGATAGAGGAATATAAACTCGCGGCACCCGGGCGTACCGTCCATCCATGTGTATCCTTCGATGCACAGTAGTGGCAGATATCGTCTCTTACCAATGGACACTGCAACCATAGATGTCACACATGTGGAGGTCGCTCTTCGATTCCGTATCGCTACAACATCAATATATCGATCTTCCGCGGGGGTCGTAACCCTTGGGCGACCGACCACAGGTCTTCGGACAACTGTTTGCCTTGTTTGAAATTGTTGTTATACATAGTCGTGAAATGACAAAATGATGAACTCCGAAGAAAAGAGCAACATCAGTGTTTGATTGCCCTGCTTCAAGGCGTCCCACAGAACGCCAGCTCTCACTATCTGCCATTCGTCTTCTGGAAGCCAAAGAAACACGTCTGTCTTAAAAAGTAATCGCACGAAAGTTATAAGCACTTTTTATCAGCATTTACATGCAACTCCTATAACCCTTCACTTGCTTGCTTCTTATACGACTGCCCGTTTTGTATATTTCTCGACACGAAACTGTGATTGGATAATACATAAAACATTTCCATACTTCCATCTACATCAGCCTCTCAAATTCAGATTGGCTTCTGGAAATTAACATTTTCCTCTCCGAGCTTAACATTTGGCAGTGAGTGTATTAAATTGGATGCTTGCTCCGATAATTTCAATACGAACCCCCAATCTTTTATAACAAATTTGGATTCTACACACAATTTCAGGCGGAAATAAATAAAAAGGTCATCAATTGTATTGGATTTTTCACCGATTTGTAAGTGTTTTAAGACTGGATCTCTTATATTAAATTGGTGTTTCACGTTTTATGTTACATTTGTTAAAAACGTTAATTTTGCTTAGAAATTGTTTTCACATCCTTCGCTATCCAAAAACCCTAACACAATCTATAAATATTTTAATTATCCAACTAAATTTTACTATTTTTTTTTTATTAATTATGAAAAACATATGACTAGAAACCATATCCATAAAAAATTATGACTTGAGACATGTGAAAATTTTGACTCCATGAGATTCAACTGTTACTGAAACATCAGAATTCCAAATTTCAGCTCATTAAGTGCATAATTAGTAGCGCAGTGAAACGTTGCAAAATTTGATGATTATCGTTATTGGGAATTAATGTACTCCATGCCAAGGCGCTTGTAACAGATCTTTGACTTCGACGGCACTACACGCATTAGTATTTATAATGTGATTTTATAATATGATTAATGACTTATTATAAAGCTTTTGTTAAAGAGTATTTTATCACGCTTTGCTCGGCATAGTTTAACTTCATAATTCAGATATTTCTGAAATATAAGTAACAACCTACTTATACTACTGTAGCTTAGGATTGCAACAATCCACTTATTCGACACGACACTATCTATGTGTCACACTTTAACAAACTTTCCTCAAACAGTTGTTGAAAGCGACACATACTCACGGAATCGGATTCTCTGATTGGAATCCACCCTTTCTACTGCCCTTCAATTTTTGCACTCTCCCTCAATGATTTTTTTGGATTTTCTCGGTCAATTTTACGCCGTTTTTCATAATTTTTTTCATCAAATCCGCCTGAAATTGTGTGTAGAATCCAAATTTGTGATAAAATATGGGGGTTCGTTATGAAATTATCGGACCAAGCACTCAATTTAATATGAAGACGGCCCTCTTCGACAAATTTTTTATAATGATATTTGTAGAAAACATTCATCCCTATGGATTGCTAGTCTCCGTTTAGTTCTTGTAAATTGTGTAATTGCAATCGGGTGAGTCTTTTCTTTTTGCTGGTTGTACCATGTAATAGCATTTAGTCAGCAGAAGTAATCTTTGCATCAGTCTGGTCTGCTTGTTTACACTAAAAATCTCCTTTTGTGTCCATTTACTTCACGGTATCTGTCTTGTGTTTGGCGAAATATGGCCCTTTTTCCATAAAACTCATACCAACCGATGAATCTTCAATCTTCATCAAAGGCCTTACTCAATGCCAGCACTCAGTGGTATTTCAAGTCCACCCTTCTTAGCTAAAAATAAATCATCTCCGGCAGTTAACCTCTTTCCGACGAGAGAAAATCTACAATATCCCCCTCGTCCTCTTTCTCTAAAAGCTGACAATTTGAGATAGCTTGTTATTGTGTGGAAGAAGTGGATTGTCGAATCTGTGATGGCTGGAGGGGAATAAACCTCTACGTCCACACCAGTTATGAAAATACTCAGCGACGACCTTTTCCCTTTTAGTGCCTTCTAGAAAGGGACGGATGGTCCGTGGATGAAAAGGGAAAATATTTCTTTTATTTCCCCATTTTATGGGATAGAAGTATTGATTCATCCTATTATTGAGTCTCGAAGAGATAAGCCCGCTTCCCGATTGGAGTTGAATCTGCTGAGATGAAAGGAATATCAAGGCTCATATGTTTCGTGAAACGGAAACAAATTCTGTTTTTGTGGTCGTTGCTTTTTTGCTTGATGACATGTCCGATCATTATTTTATGTACGGTTGGGCTGAAAATAAATTTGTTTCCGAGACCGAGTTCTTCGTCAGGTTTCCAATAATGGTTTTAGGATTCTATTTTTAAGACCGAAAATAGAAGTCTATTTCCTGATTTGTCCTCTTGTTTAGTTCTTTGTAATGGTAATTTTAGTTAACGTCGTACTAGAGCAACACAACGGGCTATTGACGACGGTCCGGGATCAATCCCTTAAAGTTTAGTTCTTGGATAACAGTTCTAAATTATATGTGCGTTTATGAGACAAAAAACCTCCGCTTCATTCGAGATTACAAACGAAATCGCTGCACTCTTTCAGTTTATTCAATCTTCTAGATGGTTGGCTGTCTGAGCTTTATATTAGAAGGACCATATTACGTGAAGATACTAATTGCTCGTACGTTATATGGATATATACACTGGTGTCCTAAATTATCTTTACATGCATAGAATCACATATTTCTCAGAAACTGTGAACTATAATTTTAAGAATTTGTGTGGAATGAGACATAACATCATAACACATAAATAAAAATTAAAAAATTGAAGAACACTGCATTTGATATAAGACGGTTGCATGAAACAATAAAAATGGCAATAATATGTGACAAAAAGTGTCCAGAAAAAAAGAATAACTCAGAAATAAATTAAGGCTTATGAATTTAATATGGAATGTGATCGCCCCTGGTTTGTACGTACATAACACAACGTGATTTCATGCTGGCAATAATGTTCTTAACCACAATTTGGGGAGTTAAGATCCACTCCTCCAGCAATGCGGTCTTCAAGGCAGTTATATCTCTAGAAGGAGGATGTCTCCGAGCAACTGCTTTTCCAAGGTAGTCCCATAAATTCTCTAGCGGGTTCAGATCAGGTGATTTGGCTGGCCATGGTATTCACTCAATGGCTTCATTTTCAACGATTTTGATCGATGTGTACGAGCATTATGGTCCATAAATAAATATAATAAGATACACATGCACCTCTGAAAAGTCTCACATGATGTTCTAAGACCTCATCCCGATATCTCCGGTCACAAATCCATCGGCGTACATCCATCAATCATTATACCTCCCCACACAATCACATCTGTACTACCAAAACGGCCACATTCTGTTATGTTCGAAGTAAGATTTTGAGTTTCTGAATTCCTCAAGATGTAAAAACGTGTAGAATAATATGTTAAACAAAACCTCGGCTCATTAGTAAAGATAACATGAGTCCATTGGTGTTGACTCCAGTTCTGATGTTCTTTGCACCGATTAAAGCGATTCTTCTTGTGTTGTGAAGACAGTGCCTTGGTGAAATAAAGGCCTTTTTCATTAAGCTTTCTGTATACAGTTTGTCGTGATACAACAGTTTCCGTGGCGGCTGCAAGCTCTGAACTTAACTACTGAGCAGTAGTCTTCCTGTTACGACGGGCAGTTATTGCCATAAATCGATCTTGAGAAGCAGTTGATACGCGTTTACGACCTTGTCCAGGCCTATTTACAACAGTTCCAGAATTCTGAAATTGTTTCCATAGCGTTACGACCATTATACGTTTACGACCTTGTCCAGGCCTCCTTACAACGGTTCCAGAGTTCTGAAATTGTTTCCATAGCGCAGAGACTGTCTGTCTTGAAATATTAATACATCTCGCTACTTCCATGATTGTCTTCCCTGTTTCAAAACGTCCGATTACATGCCACTTCACAGATTCTTCCAACTGATACTTCGGAGCCATAACAAACCATTTTGATCCTTACACACTGAAATAAAACGCTGTAATGCAGAAATTCACTCAGATATTTTCTTTGCGCAAAGTGCTTCACCGTCGGAGGACGTAGCATCTCGATTTCCATATCCGAAACCGTTTGATCACTTTTGATTGGATAATGTTAATTAGGCTTGTGTTTCACATATTTCCCGGCAAAAAAGGGTTATATCGATTGGGTATTTCATGGAACATAATTATTTTTGTGTATGTAAAGGTAATTTTGGACATGAGTGTACATCACTTGTGGGTGGTAAGAGTAGGCCGAGATAGAGACCAGAGAGCTAGGGAGTCGATCGGGTTTCGTAGACCTGTAATACGTTCTTGAGGCTTTACTCCGAGAAATATTATTTGTTGTAATTTTCTGTTTTAATATTTTTTCACGAAACGTGTTAAAAGGTTTAAGCGTTTTCTTTCCTTTGCCAGGAAAAGGATATTAGTCACAAACACGACAACGTCCATCTGTTTGTTTCTTCGTCTCTGGTTTGTGGGTTGGTTGATGAAATTACGTTATAATGAAGCAACACAAGGGGCTATTGCGAAAGTTCGGGAACAGTCCCAAAGGGGAAAGATCAGAGGGCAACACCACGTAATTTTGAACCACGGTCAGATGACGAGGTCAACACCTGAAGGGCGCCCCACTCCTCAAACTTTCACACAAATGAAACAACAGAAAGCGATGTGGTCCAGAAAGTTTTACTACTGTAAAAAAATCAACTAAAAGTACAGTTGTATCAACCCTTAATTGCTACTAATCCTTTGAATGACTTTCTAATGCACACAATTGCCTTCCTCTTCGTATTAAAAGCCGACCAACCGGTCTGGTGGTTAAGGTGTTAACCTCTAGATATGAAGGTTGCTAGTCAGAGCATGGGTGTTTGTAATCATATGGTGTAGAGGCGGCTGGTGCATCCTTGGCCGAAAGTCCTCACTTTGGGTTGGTATGAAAGTTTGGAGAGTGGGGTACCAGCTCAGGTGTTACCTTGTCATCTGACCGTGGTTCAAAATTACGTGGTGTTGTAAACAGATCTTTCCCTCGATCTTAATTTAGGTTTCCCCACTGCCATGTTAGTAACCAGATTGTTGCGAGTTCGAATCCAACCAAAGACCGTCAGGCACAAAGGGACAGGTGCACCTTAAATCTGTCATGGTTTCAAATGTCCTTACACTGGCATGGAATTTTGGTGAGGGGTGCCAGCTCAGGTGTTGACCGCGTCATCTGACCATGGATCAAAATTACTTGGTGTTTTTCTAGGATCGTACCCCTCGGGATTTATCCCGCACCTTCGCCAACTATTCGTTGTGTTGCTCCAGTGCATCGTTAATTAAATACCACGATACCCACTACCACGATGTGTTTCCGATCGCGCGGATAGTTACTACAAACTCAGAGACTGTCGCCATCGCCATTACATGTGGTTCAAACGTTATGACCTCAATAAGGACACGTAGATAGGTAATTTTTAATTAACGTCGTACTAGAGCAGTAGTCGGCGTACTCATTAGTCCAAAAGAGCGAAAGATCAGCAGGAACAACGATTACGATTACTTTTGAGAACTAAAATTCTTTTCTAGATCCATGTTATTTAGGAGTCGGTTTAAACTAGCTACTAACTTTAAATAAAACTCGATATCACATAAGAATAATCTTATATATATATATATATATATATATATATTTATTGACAAAAAATATATTTTAGATTAAAATAAAAATATGACACAAAACACGCATTTAATCTTGCATTTCCTTTTCTCACTTCGGTCATACTTTTTCCCCATCTGTTCAAATTGAAACAATTTTATCGAGTAGAATATGTTTCTCCACTCATTCAATGACAGCATTTGCAATACACTCGCCACGTGTTTGACCTTTCAGAGGCAATAATCCTAAAAGTTCTTCTTTAGGACCCGAAGACGAAATAAATTGAACAAAAAGTGAAACGTGCGCTGTGTCATTGATGTCACAAGATTCGTCAACACTATTGATAAAGCTGAAACCAATTTAAGATATTCGATTTGATGATTGGTTATATTCGAAAACATTTTGACTGTTCTGTCTTTTACTGTTTTAGCAAACAGTGGCAACTCTTTAATTTTTTAAAGAATTTCTGCCTTGTTCTTAAAATACCGGAATAGCTTTTAATGTATTCACCGTCTTTGTATGGTTTCCCTCTCTTAGCAATCTCTTAACAAACAATAAAGCTTGCAATATTAACATTGTTGGAATATTGCACCCAATAATTAAATACAGAACTTGATTTTTCATGACTGTTCTTAACTTCCTCAACTGCTTTCTTCCTCGTATCACCGGCGGGATATTTACTGCCAGCATTGAGTCGAAATTGATTTGTGGCAGAGCCGCACTCAAGTGGCTAAAGAGCCGTGGTTGTTCGACCACTGTACAAGAACAACACAAAGGGCCATTGACGATCAATCCTCCAAGGGAAATAACAAATACAAATATTGACGACCAGCTACAGGCTCAAGCCCAACAAGGCTGGTCCTTTGTTTATGAATTCTCCAATTCCCACTGACTATCCAATTGTGTCTTAAATTCGTACACTCCCTTTGAATTAACTATATTTTCTGGCAACGCGTTCCAACTGTCTATTACCCTATTAAAGTAGTAGTTTTTCCTTAAATCCCGATTAAAATGTGTCTTATTCAATTTATACCCATGGCCCCTTGTTCTGTTATCCCTATTGAAATTTAAGCCCTCTGTGTCCCCTTGTTTTACAAACTTGAAAAGCTGAATCAAATCCCCCCTCCTTCTTCTTCTTTCCAGTGTATACATGTTTAGCTTACTTAAACGTTCATTATAGTCGAAATTTGCTAGCCCCTTTATTATTTTTGTAGCTCTGTGCTGAACCCTTTCAATTGATTCTATGTCCTTTCTCATATATGGAGCCCAGAATTGTACAGCATATTCTAGATGTGGTCTTACTAAACCCTTATATAATGGCAAGATTATATTCTTATCCCTTGAAGTTACAGTCTTTTTAATATACCCCAATAACCTATTAGCCTTTTTACCCGCAGCTGAACACTGGTGACCCATTTTAAAATCCCTGTGAATTATCACCCCAAGATCCTTGACTGTTTCTCCCTCCTTTACCTTTACTCCCTGCAGACAGTACTCGGCTCCACTGTTCCTGTAACCCATATGCAGAACTTGACATTTCCCTACATTAAATGACATATCCCATTTTACAGCCCATTCGGATATCTTATCAAAATCTCCTTGTAAATTTTCTATCTGTAACTTGGTATCCACTGTCCCCCATATTTTTAAGTCATCTGCAAATATACTGATTCTATTCTTGATCCCCTGACCTATATCATCTATGAAAATTATAAATAAAATTGGTCCCAAAACTGACTGATCCCTGAGGCACCCTACTTATAACTTCTGTCCACTGTGAATAATTTCCCTTTACCTGCACTCTCTGCTTTCTACCCAATAACCAATTTTTTAATTATTTTCAACTGATGTACTATTTCTTCCCTGTTGAATTTGCATTCTTTAATTATACCCCCTGCAAAGGCTCTATCCTTGGGATCCTTTTTTAAACTATAGTTACCATTGAAAACCCCCAGAAAAAAGTCATTTAACACGTTTGCCATTCCCACCTCGTCTTGAATTAATTCACCTCCCTTCCCCTCTAACGGGCCCAGTGTAGTACTAAATTTATTTTTACCACTTGCATATGCAAAAAATTCTTTTGGGTTTATATTTATTTCCCTTGCTAATTTTTCCTCCAAGGACACCTTTTGCTTCCGACTAATAGTTTTAAACTCCTTTCTGGCTTTCTGATATGCCTCCTTGTCCCTGTCGTTACCAGTGCTTTTATATACCCTGTATGTTCTTTGTTTTAATTTTAAAGCTTTGTGTGTTTCCCCTGAAAACCACATAACCACATAGGGAGCAATTTTCTAGATTTTCCTATTTTCCTGAACGTTACATGTTTTTTTACCACCCTGTCTAACTTATTCTTGAATTCCTCCCATTGTTCAGAATGATGCGGTGCTAATAATCCCCCTTTGAATGTTTCCTTTAACTCTTCCCTTATCTTATGAAAATTTACCTTTCTGAAATTTGGAATTATTCTACTATTGATTATGTATGCTGTCTGAAAATTTATACTTAATATGATACTTCTATGACCACTTTCTCCCAGTGGCTCACCTATAACCAAATCCTGCACCCTATCCTCATCATTGCTAAAAACGAAATCCAATATTGCATTGTCACTAGTATCCTCATACACCTTCTGGTACAAAAAACAATCCTGTATCACTTCCAAAAATTCTGCCCCTTTCCCATTTGTAGCTAGATTGTTTGTCCAGTCAATATTTGGATAGTTATAGTCCCCCATTAAAATTAATTCTTTTTGACATGCTTCGTTTATCAGATTGCACATGCCCTTTTCCTGCTCTTCACAACATACAGGAGGTCTATATATGCTACCCAGAATTAGTCATTTGCCTTTGTCTGTATTCAGTTTCACCCAGACTGATTCTATACCCTCAGTTTTACTATTTAACTTTATTTCCGTACAGTTTAAAAATTCTCTCACATAAATCAAAACCCCACCCCCTTTCCTATTCTCTCTGTCCTCCCTAAACATTGTGAATCCACTTAATTCTAAAATTTGTGCATCTTCACTGCTTGCCCAACTTTCAGTAATCCCAATGATATCTATATCCTCTGCTTGTGCAATTCCCTTGAGCTCATCCATTTTATTTCTCACACTGCGAGCATTACAATAAAATACTTTTAGCTTATTTTTCACCCTTATATTGCACTTTCCCCTTGTATTATTTGTCTTGGTATTGTTTTTCTCCCTTACATTGCACTTTCCCTTTGTATTGTTTGTCTCCTGCAATTTAGACCCTGTTAGTTTTCCTAAGCAATTACTGTGTACTGTCAACCCTCTATGTCCTTCCCATCCCTGCTTGTATACTAGTTTTTTGACTCCAGAATATTCAAAACCCGCTTGCCAACCTCCCTATTACCTATCAAGCTTAAATGCAAATTGTCCCTGCTTATCCAATTCCTCCTACACTCCTTCCAAACATCTAAAAATCTAACCTCCTCCCTCTCACACAAATCCCTTAACAACCCGTTCATTTTATTGGCCCTTTGATTTAACCACCCATTACCTAACCCATACCTAGGTAGTAATCCTAATACTGTTACTTCTGCCCCATGAGACTTAATGCCTCTTAAAAGTGTTTCTGCTTCCCTCTTAAACTCAACATTAGTAGTCCTCTCTACGTCATTTGTTCCCACCCACACTACTGCCTTTTCCTCCCCTTTAACCACACCTGCCTTAACTGCCTCAACTACATGTTTTACCCTGGCACCTGGCAAGCAACACCTTGCAAAATTGCGCTTTTTACGCCCTACCATTTCTCCCAAAACCCTAACCATTGAATCACCAACCACTACCCCTCTAGTTACCTTATCCTCCTGATCAACATGCCCCAAGTTTACACATTGGACACCCCTTTCCACTCCCTCTGCAGCCCTCACCTTCAAAGCCTCCAGCTCCTTCCTCAAATCACCCATCTCCAAGCAACTCTTGCATGTAAATTCAACCTTCTCTGACATTTTAACCCTGCTCACACACCCCTTTCCTGCCTCAACCATATTCCCACACAAGTCACATTCCACATAGAACTCCCCACTGGCTCCCTCTGTCCTCATCTCCTTGAACATTCTAACTATACCCATGCTTATGCAAAGTAACACTCAATGCACAGAAAAAGCACTACACAAAATCAAACATACAGAAAAAGCACTAAGTCAAATACACAGAAAAAGCACTGCACTTGAATGAAATGAATGAAAACAAACAAGACACAAAATATTTAGGCCCAACGAGACATACGTGAATTAGGCCTAACGAGACATACGTGAACCATACATAACCGAGAACAACACCTCGTAATTTTGAACCAAGGCCAAATGACGAGACAACATCTGATCTGTAACCCCACTTTCCAAACATCTACACAAAACTTAACGCAAGGACTTTCGGCAACGACAGATTTAAGGTGCACCAGCCGCCTCTACACCATACGCTTACAAACATCCATACACTGACCCTGATTCGAACCAGGAATCTTCCTATCTAGAGGCTAACGCCTTAACCACCATACCGGTTGGTCGACAAGGTCATGTAGAAACTCGATGCTGAGTCGATTGTGGTACAATTTCTGGAAGTTTCCAGCTTTCTCAGGTTTGATTCGAGACAACCGTTCATGCCAGATTGGATTTGGTTCTTCGTCTATCTAACGGTATGCACTATCTCTGAGTGTTGATATTTACGGAACGTAGGGACGAGAGTGGTGTCACGTGTTTTCGTGGTGTTCGTTTCCCGTGTTACTCCTCCATATTGAGTGGAATAGTTCCACTAAGAAAGCCTGTTTTTCACTCGAGGGCTCGACTTGATACTTCCATTAATAATTGAACTCCGAATTCGAAGAAACCAATTTCGATCCATCAGTTCTTGAAACATTTCTGGGGAGCGAAGTCGAAGAGCATTCGGCTGAGTACGAGAGCGATCGCAAATTAGATCAGACTTTGTAAGAGTGCAGCGCCATTTCTTCACCATTAGCTACAGCGCAGACTTTAAGTGCTTTTCTCTAGTCTTACTTCAAAAAGTGAGCGGGCTTTGCAGACTTCATTTTCACCCGCTCTGAGGAAAAGAGTGTTGAAGTTTTGTTACCTTTATATATATGTTAGACGCAAAAAAAATTCTGCTTTCATCTGAGCAAAATGAGAGTGCGTTTATTATAATAGCATTGTTTAAAAAGTTGCTTCTGAGAATAGAATTACTTAGAACGGGATATTGTTCTAAGCTATTTGTTTGAGCAAAATAACGCAGTGCATTTATTAAAATAATTCAATTAAATAGTTATTTAAGAGCATTAAATCACTTAGGTAATTCCGAGATTTAAGAAGCTGGGCTAAATATAAGTGAGTAAGCACTTATTTTAATTCGTGTCCCAGTTTTGATTTCTGAATTTCTATTGATTGTGACGTTAACTGTATTTTGCGACAAAGAATTTACTACTGTAACATTCATTATAATTTAAAAAAGTTTTATGCATAAAAGGGGAAATACTCAGAAATAACAGAAATAAATACAATAAAATGGTTTAATGGAAATTAAATAAAGCTGATGCGTACCTTAGGAAATTTGACGAAATACAAGATATGCCAAGACAGTGAAGGTACGGAGAAACATAAAAACGCTTTTTATTTTAATCAGATAATACCTGCAACTCGTTTCAGTTTCAAACAAAATCGACTAAAAAAAGGGAGAGTAAAATTTAAGGTAATTGGTAATGTTTCGTTAACGACGTACTAGAGCCACACAACGGGCTATTGACGACAGTCCGGGATCAATCCCCCGAGGAAAAGATCCGAGGTCAACACACCACGTAATTTTTGAAACACTGTCAGACGAAGAGGAAACACCTCAGCTGGTACCCCACTCTCCAAACGTCCACAGTGAGTACTTTCGTCAACGATATATTTAAGGTGCACCAGCTGCCTCTACACTATAATCTTACAAACATCCATGCACATTCAAACCAGGAACCTTCCGATCTAGAGGCTAGAAAAATTTAAGTTTTAAAGTGTCTAAAACTGGCGGTCCGCGGTAGCCCGATTGAAAGAGAATCGGACCAATAGCCCGCCCTGTTTATCCAGTGCGACGTTAATTTATATACCATACCAATACTCATGCTTCATGTATCCTTTAGAAATAACTAGTGTATATCCTTTGTATAGACAAAACTATGCGATAGTTTAACAAAGGTCATTTCCATATAGCCCCAACATAACAAATCTAATTGAAATCTTATACAACCATTTTACTTTTATGACTTATTGTGGACTCTTAAGAGTGCTTGCACCACGACCAGTAGTCTATTGTACTAAAACCCTCTACTGGTCTGATTAAAGACTGATTGCCGAAATAAATTTCATCATGCACCTGATTGGAATGTTTGACAATTCCTAGAGTTCAATACAATAGTATCCCAGATACTCGTATCGTTGGGCAGATTAATAATCCCTCAAGACGTGTACTGGACCCTCCTCTACCATGAGACAGCCTCTACATAATGGGTCATCTGTAACACCTAGAAGGTTGAGGTGTCTATTTAGGACAAAGTGGCCAGTTATAAGGCCAATAGCTACCCTCATTTCTCTTCTGTTCAATTGAAGCAGTTCCCTCAATCTGTTCCAGGGAGATTGTTCATTGAGCTCTTTGGCTTGTCTTTGATCATTAGATTGAAGCCATGTATGGTAAGACTCGGTCAGGAGTGAACCTTTGATAGTCTTTCTAACCACATTGAGAGGTAGACCCAAAACAGGCTATCGTCCAATAAATGGCATTTCGGATCCACGTTTCGTTAGTTGGTCTGTCATTTTATTACCCACAATGACCAAGGACCCAGATATAAGAGACACTTTGTTTCTCTCAGCCAGACCCACAAGTGTATTTTGAAATTCCCACACTGCTTTTGTAGAAAAGCAGTGATTTTGCAGGGGCTTAAGGGCTGCTTGGCTGTCAGAGAAGATCTTAATGACCCTCTTAACAACTCCCCCTATAGAGGCAGTTGTAAGTACAAGCATAGATCGCTTGACACTCAGCCTGATATACAGTGGCCATCTTACCTAGAGAGAAGGAAAAGTTTATTTTTTGATTAGGGGGACAGAAAGCACCTGAACCAGTGCCATGAGATGTTTTTGAACCATCTGTGTACCAAATTTCATCACATCCCCTGATCAGATTGAAGACAAATCTCCAGTCCTCTCTAGTCGAAAAGATAATGTTGTATTTGTCTTGAAAGCAAAACTGCTTTAACATCCAATCAGATCTCATTAGTACATAAGGATGTTCTTTTGCCTGCGTATTAAAATTTTTGAACATGGGCATTTCATAGGACAATTTCCATAGACCCATGAGTTAGAGGCGTTGTGAACACAAAATTGCCGTTAATTCCAACTGTTTATGTAGTGATAGGAGTCCTAGAAGCAGTTATAAATTGTGAGTGAGTGGTACACATAGTACCTGTAATTGCTACGGTCGCCATTCTCTGTAGACAAGTGAGTTCTTTCTTCACTGTCTCATTTCGTGTTCTACTCCACAAGGCAACGACCCTATAAGATGCCATTGGAGTAATCACACCAGTGTATATCCATTTTTACTTTTAAAGAGGTAGGTACTTTGCAGCGATTATAATAAGGGTTGCAGTCCAAATATAATATACCTTTCATAGTTACGATGTTTTTTTTTACTGGTTATTTTTTATAAAACTGTTCCGCTACTAAATTTTACCACTGAATCACCTCATATTCGCGTTCTTGGAGTATCTACTGCCGAGAATTAAAATACGGCGGGACACTTAGGGAAAATGATGAATTAGAAATCCAAATACGGAGGCAATGCAAGTTGCATCTGGTTCTTAAGAACATTTGCTCATTCCAATTTTGTTGAAGTTAATTTCAGAAGATAGGGGTATTGGAATTCAATCGGTGCAAAAAGACAAAAAAAAAAAAAACGAAGTTGAAGTATCAGAGTTAATTTTATTCGTTAAAACTGAAATGGAATGAGGGAGGCGTCGAGTTTTATTGTAAAAGACGAAAGAGGTTTTCCGCCTCCACGCTTCAATCACAGACTGAACTAGAAAATACGATTCTCAAAAAAAATACTCTCGACTGCTGATTTTAATACTGTGGTTAATCGAAATTACAGCTTCTGTGCAAGATCGCGTGATTCTTTTAAATGTAATTACAATGCGTTGCGGTAAACTTTTTAAAATTGAGAGAAGAATTTCGGTATTGCGTTGATAGAAGCGCTAAGAAATAAAATTAGGAATTTTTCGAGCAATGTGAAAAATAATTGCAGAACAGGAATAAGAGGGTGGAAATGGAAATTAATTATCGTTGCACCGGAACAACACAAATGTCTATTATGAAAAAGAGGACATTGTAGAAGAGGTACAAATAATATTGGTTATTCCATATTATGTGTCATATAGAGCAGTAATACGGCATAGGTTTCGTAAGTTTCAGGTAGGTAGTTAACTAACGTCACTGGAGCAACACAATGGGCTATTGGCGATGGTCCGGGATCAATCCCGAAGTGACAGATCCAAAGACAACACCACGTCATTTTGAACGGCGATTAGACGCATAGCTACTATGTGATATTAATCAACTAACTTTACCGTTCTAACAATCAGTTAACTAAAATTACCATAAATTACCATTAATCAAATCTAAATATGTTCAGAGGTTATATAATAACTTCTGAACTTTGCAGGTGAGGTAATTTTAATTATTGTCGTACTAGAGCAACACAACGGGCGATTGACGACTGTCAGGGATCAATCCCCTAGGGCAGTGTTTCCCAAAGTGTGGTACGCGTATCCCCAGGGGTACGGGAAGAGTTTGGTGGGGATATGCACTGCACTGTGCTTAGCTGCGCCTTACGTTCTCATGAGCCAAGTCAAGACAGTCTTGTGAGATGGTCCGGAGTGACACGGCGGAAATATACCACACTTCGTTACAGAAACAACTTACTTCGTTAACCCTCCCTCGAGCGCAACCGGCCTAACAGGCACAGCTTTGATATGAACTTCAATATTTTCTTAATGATTGATTTGAGTTGAGATATGGTTTACATGACTGGAAATGGCTTTGTAAACTAGCATACTTAGCAAATATATTCTCTGTTTTAAATTGCCTCAACTTATCGTTACAGGGCAAAGAAATTTCATTGTTTCACGTTCAAGATAAAGTGAACGCTGCCATCGCAAAACTAAAGTTATGTCAATAGAGAGTTGATAATGGAGTAGACTCGTTTCCTTCTCTTCATGAGTTTATAACAAGTTCGACTACTAAAATTGATGCTGATACTCTGAAATGCATAACACAGCATTTGGAGAGTTTGCAAGTGGGCTTGAAAAATTATTTCCTTGATTTAACCAAATATATTGAATGGATAAGATATCCGTTTAACATTAACACAACATCCATGCCAGAAGATTTATCGCATGCGGAAGAAGAGCTTCAGACGTATTCTTGAAAAATAAACACAAGGAGAGTACTTTAACATCATTCTGGTTACAAATGCAACCCGTGTATCCGGTTTTAACAGAAAAAGTTCTAAAATATATCTTGCCTTTTCCAACTTCATATTTATGTGAAGTTGCTTTTTCAGCATTTGTAGACATTAAGTCTGAAAAAGGAACATACTATTGGACGTGGAACCCATAGACTGAACCACATCTCAGATTAAAATTAACAACCAGGGAACCAAATTAAAACGATCTGTTATCTCAGCACTAACAATTTCATCCTTCTCATTGATCCAAATATAAACGTTATTTATAATATAACTTTTATTTATATTTTATTATGAATAATTTTATTTATCTTTTCTTATTATTTTGTGTATGTCTCAAAAAAAGAAAAAAAATACATTTTGATTGTTATTAAAATACATAAATTTTTTCGACGAGGGGTACTCAGCGTTACGAAAATTATAGAAGGGGTACACATTTGTCAAAAGTTTGGGAAACACTGCCCTAGGTGAAAGATCCGAGAACAACACCAAGTAATTTTTGTACCACGGTCAGATGACGAAGCAACACCTGAGCTGGCACCAGACTATCCAAACTTCCACACCAACCCAACGTGAGGACTTTTGGCCACGACAGATATAAGGTGCACCAGACGCCTCTACACCGTACGCATATAAACAACCATGCACTAACCCGGATTTAACCAGGAACCTTCCGATCTAGAGGCTAACACCTTAACCACCAGACCGGTTGGTCGGCAAGAAGATTATGCAACAAAAGAATAAGTGCACTGAAAAGCAAAGGAACTTGTTAAAAAGTAGCGTCATAGTAGGTTCTTTATTTTTATTAAAAAGCATTTTTCAGATGCAACGCCGGATTATTAATTCACTTTCATCTACGGTGATAGGTTTTCACCAATAAATAAAGGTTTTTCAAAAATCCTCTCTTTTTTCATTATCACCCTCTGAAAGAGTTAACTCTTAAAAAACTTTTTCGTTCAAAAATAAGATTTTCGACCAAAGGTTTAACCCTAATAATTAAAAGATCGCAGAAACTTCGATTGCGATCTGGTTTTGTGCAACTACTTTCGTCTCAGACAAATAGAAGTGGATATAGGAGACGGAAACCAATTCAACAAAGAAAGAAAATACGTATCTAATATTACACTTTTTCCCTTATAAGCCCTCCCAGCCATGGAGGGGGTGAGAGCGGAACGGAATAGAGGCGTTACGACAAGGAAAGGAAATATTGAAAGGGTCTAGAGAAATATCCGAAGAAAGAGTTCTTCTCCATCTTATCTTCGTTGGCAGTTCCGCATCTTAGAGCTTGTGCCATTTTTTACGTTATTCCCATTTTCGCTCTTTTGTGCACATAAATACAGAAAAGAAACTCAGATTTCTAATGCTTTTATAAAATTTCATGCAAAACAAATTTTATGATATTTTGCCCTATGAGATAAAATATTTATTTATTTTTATGACGATTGGACGCTTCTCTAAAAGTCCCCACCATTAAACATGTCGAATGCTTTATTATGTCCCAGGATAAAATTGTTTTGGCATTGTTTGATATGCCTTATGTGTTAAAATATTTCCTTTAGAGATGGTTAGACATTCGTTTCCCAAACCGTCAGCCACCTAAACAAGGGAAATGTTATACTGTTATGCCCTATGGGTAAAGATATTTCTTTTGGTGATAGTTAAATATTTATTTCCCATACTGTCCGTCACTCAAACAGGTAAAATGCTGTATTGTTGTGCCCTATGGGAGAAATATTTTTTTGGGAGGGATTAGGTTAAATGTAAGAAAAAATAGTTTAAATTTTAATTAATTATTCTTTACACAGTATTATTAAGTATTGTTAAAGTATTGCTAAAAACAATAGCTTCTAAAAATATTCTATTCTTTTTTTTTTTTTTGCTCTGCAATTTTTTGTTTGTTTATTTTTCATTTATTTTCATTTGTTCATTTATTTTTAACCAAAAAATTACCTTTTCATTCAAAAAAGTATTTTTTATGAGAAATTATCTTTGTGTTCGCCATGGAAAAATTCAACATTTGAACTGTTGTGGGCGGGTGACGAAATCTTGTTTGCGGTGCCCAACAGAAAAAATATATTACACAACTCAATATAAATCAACTACCTATTTTCCAACATTTATTCTGAATTAAACTCAGCAAACGCAGGACTATAGTGACGACAACTAAACTCTTCACTTTTTGCACAAAGCAGATATTTCAACTTAAATACCAAACGTCAATTACTCATGTAAACAAAGTACTTCGAAATCGTAACAATTAACTACTGTTATTTTAACTGCACAACACCAAAAGCATATATCTACACTATAGTTAAATAACATAACCAATTCAATTTAAATGCTTGGTATTTAGGTCTTATAAACAACATCATCCTGGACTTCAGTATTCCGTAACTCTAAATCCACAATCCTTTTATTCCCAGAGATCCTACTACTACGGATTCTCCATAGTTTCTACGGAAATGAATCGGGTACTACTGATTACGAAATCACACAATGATTTTTTTCTATTCAAAAATTCAATTTTAATTATTTTTCACAGCACATCAATCAGTTTACTTATTTCTGTATTTTTTTCTTTATTATAATATTTTTTTTGGTAAATGGAGTGCTTAAATTTAATTTTTAAATATTTTTTTATGAACAAAATTTTTAATTTTTAGCAATGTGATATAATTTTTTCATACACAATTACTGGTTCTATATATGTGTTTTCATGTAGGATATACCTTACAGTAATTATAAATAATGTAACGTGTTGCATATATGTTTGAAATTTTTAACTAAATATTTGAATTAGTGATATATGCGTGTTATTAAAGCCAATTTGTTGAATTTATAGTTGACTACTGAAAAATTCTTAAAACTACGGATTTTTTCATTTGGTACCACTGAAAACATCCACCGCAGGTTGGCATCTCTGCATTCCATGCCTGTCCACAACTTTAATTATAGGACCAGTTAATTTGATGTGTACATAGTACGTTGGAAATAAGAAAATGTTTTGAAGTCTCATTGCATTTCTTATACTGATTTGGACCGCAATTGAAGTACTTACTTTAGCGACATATTTAATTCCTTTATAAAACTTACAGAAGAGGGGACGAAAATATCAAATCTGCTAAATCGATTGAACAGACTCTGGGTTCGAATTTCGGACGGGGCATAGATGTTTATTATCGATCGGAATCCACTTTAAGTCGAGAGTGTTGTTTTAATTCGAGCTCGCATAGCAAAACAAAAATACCGACAAACCAAATCTATAAAATATCTGAGGAAAAAGTATCATAGATTCAAATTTTATGCATCGAAAAAAATCAAACGAAAAATCAGCTTTCTATATTAATTAAATTTAATATGTGTTTACTGATAATTTTTCAATATACCATAGTAAATTGGATTAAAAGTTTTAATACATCGCCATTTTATTGAGTTAGCCGTGAAGAACTTGCTACGAGAACTTGCTTCCTGACGATCTATGGCATTTACAGCAATGAGATTTGGAACACAAGTAGTCCAAATGTTTTGCAATTTTTGGGTCGTGGCGAAATTTTAAAATTCAATATAGAATATTTTTAAATGAATTTAATAGTTTTATTCCCTACCTGGTTCTTCAAACGCGTTTCGTCCGGACGAAAGCAGAAATCCCCTAAAATGAATTTTGTTTCTACTCACGTGACCTTATTTTATATTTTTGCAAGAGATTGTGACGTCACGTAAACGTTCTCTTTCAAAAAAAAAAAAAAGATTGTATATTCTGCTCTTTGCGTTAAAAAAAGAAACAGATTACATTTCCTGACCCCTTTTCGGCGAATGAGATCAAGAAATAAAAATATATTGACTGGGATTGTTAAGTTTTTTTCGTAAAATCGGTATCGGCTAAAGATAGATTGAAAATTTCAACGGATTTGAAATCTGCGGAAAATTTTACACCAGTTAGTAATAACTCGACGTCCTGCAAAAATTTACGTTGAGAGGAACTCTGAAAAAAAACTCACGGCTGAAGACTGAAAATTTGTATGTGTTTTGCTCACTCGTAGAAGAAATTTCGCTTTATCAATTTTGACACTTAATAAACCCTAAACTAATAGCCGCATCGCAAAAAAATCTTAACAGTTGTCAAGGGAATACGATGAAGAACAAACCATGTTAATTTCGTTTTTTTCTGATCAGTACTTTTTCGGAAACCGTCTAAGTAAGAATCGAGCTAAAAAACACAGTTTTCAATCTTGCGGCGGCTACGGCGGTAACTTTTATATATATATATATATATATATATATATATATATATATATATATATATATATATATATGTTCACAAAGAAACAACGAGCTTTATCATCGGTGTTTAACTTCACAGTATAGCTGTTCTCACGAGACCTCTTCCTTCCGCCACTTCCCCCAGTGCCCCCAGTTGCCCCCTCGTCTCTCCGTTATCGTTTTCTCCGGGGGAGTCTACCCCCTCTTCGAATATGGATTCTGGTGTTTTTCAATGACACCTGCAACTCTAAGGGGTGTCAAACTCCACAGCTGTGTTCGGAATCGTTAGAAAATGACGTGTGTGACAGGCAGGTGCAAGAAGTCGGATTAGATTCCGACTCTATGACAGATTTAAAATCTTTCTGGCCAGTTATTTCAGAACTGTACCCACACATGTTCTTTTTGGCTGGCCGTCTGCTCCCCTCTCGCGGAAGGTCCAAAATGATCCGGGTGCTGAAATTGTCTTTTTCCAGACGTCACAATATGGGCTTTAGGAACCGATGCCCACCTCGCGTACCTCTGATGAATACTTGTTCGCAGTGTCTATGTAACATTTTTACTCATTACCTGTATTTGTTCATGATCATGAGGACCTTATGGGACCTAACGAATGTCCTCCCGACCGCCTCTCTTGTCACTTTATACTCTCTGGATATATTCTGCTCAGTTAAGGTCTTAAAAAAGCAACAGTCCTATCGACACTAAATTCACTGAAATACGCGTACGTGCCGACATGTTTTCTGAACAGTACATATGAGCATGGCGTATGTTTGGTCACATGCTACACCTGTGTGTGTGGCCGGATGTCTTCCGTCTGATTTACTAACACTGAAATCCCTCTCATAGATACTGAGAGAGAATAGTTTGAATCACTGACTCTGGGTTAACCGAGCTTCTGTACAACAGTAAAGTAAAAGTTCCATTGTTGTCGCCCTTCGATACAATGCTCTCTTATACTTGTCGTCCCCAATGAATTTAGTTTGCAAACAGCAGAAAAAATCCCACTCTGTTCTTTTGGATTTGAAAGTTCAAGGGTCAGTGTTTCAACCAGTTATCTTAAACTGTGGATAAGAGTACGAGAAAAATCGTCAATGATCTATCAAATAATCTAAATAAAAAATATTCTGCCGTATTACACTTTACGTAATCTTAAATGAAAATACGTTACATAGTGTAACGTATTCGTAGGCGGGCAAGAAACTCGATGCACCGAAATGTTGCTCAAATCATAGTTATCTGGAAAGTTCAGATCACGCTGGGTTGGTGTGGTAGTTTGGAGAGTGGGGTACCAGCTTAAGTGTTGCCTCGTCATCTGACCGTGGTTCAAAATTACGTGGTCTTGTCTTTAGATCTTTCCATTAGGGGATTGATCCCGGACCGTCGTCAATAGCCCGTTGTGTTGCCCTAGTACGGCGTTAATTCAAATTACATTACCTGCAAAGTTCAGAAGTTATTATATAACCTCTAAACAGATTTAGGTTTAATTAATATCAGATATCTATGGGTCTGATCGCAGTTCTAAATGACGAGGTGTTGTACTCATATCTTTCCCTTAAGGATTGATTCTGGAACGTTGCCAATTGTCCATTGTGTTGCTCCAGTGCGACGTTAATTAACATTCCCATAGCTATGGGATATTAATCGAATAGAAATTTGATCTTTTATTCCAGGAGAGGTATTGACTTATGATTCAAAAACCATTCTAGTTTCATCTATAGAACAGTAATTTTTAGATAAGGACTAAACACATTCGTTTTTAGATGCTGCTCAATAATATTGAACTATGTTTAGTGGGTAATTCTAATCAATGATAACAGGCAATATATTCCACTAGTTTTGGACGAAGAAAGATTATTTTCATGCTATTTTGTTCTGTAAATTTTTCGTGGAATCTATCCAGCAACATTTCCCTACTGCCAAAAGTAAAAACACGTGTTTGGCAAGCGAGTTTAATATGACGTATCGTAATTCAAATAATATAAGCTAGTGTGCTTGAGAGAAAAATAAAAAAATGTTTTACAGCGTCTGTAGATGAAATATGTTTTGTCAGATTAGTGATTAATAAATTGTAATCAAACGTCCATAAATTACATTCTCATTACTATAATTGATGCATTGTTTGACCAGTTGTCACAGGGATTTAGTCTGAATATTGTATTTGATTGTATTGTAGACTGAATATTGTGTTAATATTTTAATGATAAATATCGACGTCAATACAGTGTAACACTTTTCGTCAATATTTTGGCAGGTGGGTAGTTGAATTAACGTCTCACTGGAGTAACACAACGAGTTAATATTCGGAGTATGATAACAGTTGCTATGGAAACTTCTATGTATGGATCTCCCCCCCAGCAATGGATATAATAATTTTCGTTTTAACTCTTTAACACAAAATACATAAAATTCTACATTTTTGCTAGGAAAATAATCTTTCTGTGCAAGAATCAGTTATATTCAACTGTTTTTTTCAGAGCGCAATAAAGTTAATTTCCTGTTTAAATATTATCTGTTTCTGAAATGTTTTTGAAAACTTTAATTTGAGAAATTAAGACAATTATTTCTATCATATAGGCCGATTACACTTCAATCAACTGCAAAATAGTCTTTGCTGTAATGTTGACCAGATATCCAGATGGTTCTCTAGCCCTCGATTCTAATCCCGATTCGGGATCGAATCCCGGCCTTGGCATGGACGTTCGTAGTGGTTCGGAATCCAGTCTCAGGTCCCGGACTAATTTACCCTCGTGTAGCAAAATGGCCGCAAAGCGACAATAAAACCACTTGGGCAAATTTATAAAATTACACTTTTAAGAAAGGACAAACAAGTGCAGCATTTGTACTGATTCTTGGTGGATTTACATATACATTGTCATTACATGCTACACAAAGATTGATACTTAGATCTGCGGCTTAAAGTGGATTCCAAACCTCTATGGCTACCCGTGCCGACCAGATTCGAAGCCAGAGCGATTGGTTCTTGGACCAAAAGTAAAAGACTGATCAGCCTACAGAGGAACTGGGCTACTAGGAGAGATTTGGGGTACATGTCCTATACTTTCTCACGTATTTTTGTAATTACGTTGATTAGTCATACAGAACTCAAGCCTCTTCGATGTGATTTGAAACTATCTTCTATCGAAGAGAAATACTTGACGCTTTCAGGGGTGTTGGGACGTCTGGTGTTCGAACTTTACAGTTCGAACTTTAAGGAGAGTCGGGATGAAGCAATCTACAACGACCTGGAGCTACACATTGGACTGCTGGTGACGGTTCTCGATCAATCCCGAAGAGAAAGAGCCGAGTTGGTAGAGTCGCGGATTAGCAACCGAAGGGTTGCCATTTCGAAATTATATTCAGCAAAAGATCGTCGTATAAGTGGAGAATGGTGCACGTTGAATATGTCGTGGACCAAATGTTCTCAAGTTGGTGTAGTGTGTAAGTTTGGAGAGTAGGGAGCCAGTTTAGGTGTTGACCTAGTCATCTGACCGTGGTTCAGAACTACACTTTGTCCTCGGATCTTTCTATTCAGGGATTGAACCCTGACGATCACCAGTAGTTTTTGTTTTGCCCAGTACGACGTAAATTCAACAGAACTACAAATTAAAAATAACAAAATAGTAGGTGACGCTAATTTAAACCCATATTGGATTCGATCTCAAAAATATCTGAAATCCAGTTCAGCGTTTTGTTTGTAAAGCTAACATAATGGTTACTAAATTTATATTAACGGATCACGTGCAATTGATCGCAGAGCAGGATGTTAGGAATTTGCAGTTAGAAATACGTTGCATGATTCGTCTTTGTATCCGTAATAAGCACAACCGTGAAAATATAGATGATAGAGTGTAACTCAAGTGCTTAAAATGGTTAGTTTATTTATTAAAACTAGTCGAACCGTGCAGTACATCTACGCTGAAGGGTTTAGATTCTATATAGATGTTAATTTTCAAAGCATTTTTCACCTCTCTTAAATGTTAGCTTTGTATTTAATTAAAAAAAGTAATGGAATTAATTACTTATCACTGCATCCACATTACTTTTAAAACGCTACTAAAACGTCTTTACAACCAATTTTTCATTATTAACGGTTTTAAACTATGCAGCATTTTTTCTTGATTTGGAGTTCAAATAGTGACTTAAAAACGACTGCATAAATTTAATCTGTAGTTGTAAATCTTAACAGAAATAACAAACCACGCAACAAGCCTAAGTAGTAGGAAAATATTTTTAACTATACATACGTATTCCGACAGACGAGTACAACAAACTTTCTAATATGTAAATCGAATGATGCACCTTAAATCTGTCGGGGCCGAAGGTCCTCACGTTGAGTTGGTGTGGAAGTTTGGAGAGTGGGGTGACAGCTCAGGTGTTGCCTCGTCATCTGAGAGTGGTTCAAAATTAGGTGGTGTTGTCCTAGCATCTTTCCCTTAGGGGACTGATATATATATATAAACTAGCCACTGTGTGGCTAGCCCGGGGTTGTCCGTGCCCGTGATGTCAGGTATTAATATGATGTGAAATTTTCCGCAGATTTCAAATCCGTTGAAGATATATTCCATTTAAAAATTATTCATTTAAAGAAAATCATATTTTTAGGTAATTGAAAATAAACTAAAATTTTCCGCAGATTGGAAACCCGTTGAAATTTTTACTCCATCTTTAACGGTCTGGGAGATAGAAAATGAACTGCGACTCCAGTTAAAAGATTTATCGTCAGGCTGTAAAAACACTCCTCCGCGCCAAGTGAAAGTGGAAACGAAAAAATATTTTTCTCCGCGTGCAAAATGAAAGTGGAAACGTAAAAAAATAATTATCTGAGCTTCTCCAAAGCGATGAAAAAAATTGTCATGGTTTCATGGTCACGTGGGGAGAAAGAGTCAAGATTGGGGCTATTCTCTTCTTTCGTCCGGACAAAGAACCGAGTAGAGAATAAAACTATTAAATTCATTTAAAAATCTTCTAGATTGAATTTTAAAATTCGCCGCTATTCAAAAATTGCAAAAAATTCGGACTACCTGTGTGCCAAATCTCATTGCTGTAAGTGCCATAGAATCGTCAGGATTTTGCGGCAAACAGACAGACAAACACTTCCTTTTATAATAGTAGAGATGAAATAAATTTGTAAAATTAGGACCCTGGATCACCTTACGTAACTTCTAATGTAATAAACGAAGCATGTGAGCTCAGCTTTGTGTTATTTTTACGTCGCTCGGATTGACGATCGGTCAAGTGGTTAAGGGGAAAAGCTAAATTATTGATTGGTTAAAGTGATTATCCACCGTAATCTAAAACACTCGCTTACGCTTCGATAGCCAATCGGCTAAGTCTATTCGTAAGTCCACGCGAAACACCCTTTAGAGGTCTTACGACAGCGACTCCGCCCACATGCTCCGTCTATTTCATTAGAAGGTCGATGTTACCTTAATTATGACCCCAATTGCATCGCATTCACATGTGCTGTTAAATGTTTACAACATCTTGAAGTTCAGCATAATTTTCGGTTCACTTAAATTTTCTTTTCTGTGCCCATCACCTTTTTAATATAATTTTTAAATTTATCTCAGGCTTTCTTTTATTAGAAGTTTCGCTAGAAAAGTGAACCCTTCTTTTTCAAGACTACTTTGTTCCTTAATTCATATCTAGCCACATTTGAACGAAGTGACAAATCTGACAATGAATCTTGTGTGTCTGTTATTTGCATAACAGGAAAATCAAGCAATGCAGAAATCTTTGTACAAAGTCAACTTACATATCGAGAATAGGGCTTCGGTAATCAAATTTGTGGGTTTTAAAGGAAAGAAGCAGAAAAAAACTGAAGAAACGAATGCACTTTTTGGCCCTTTGGTCCACGAATGAGCGATTTTTTGAGCCATAAGTCAAACTTCGACTGCTTTACTAGTATAGCTGGGAAAACAATTAAATTTTTTTTTTTTTTACTCTTTCTAAATTCTGATTATTTTTGTTTGAACTTATTAATTTTATTTCTTTCTAAAATATGAACACTTTTCGAATAATTGAGAGATAATATTAAACGAATTGACATTTAATTTTGAAAATATTTTCAGAGGTGGTGGAAATTAAGTTTAAAGATCAAATTTTACCACTATTACATCTATTTTGACTTTCATTTTAGAACAAACGAATCTTATTGCACTGCTCCTGAGAGGTGCAGGTTGAATTAATATCAATGATTTTCAATAATAAGCAATGAAAAGAATAGTCTTAAAAATGTATTATTTATAAATTTAAAGTTTTCATTTTTTAGTAAGTTATTTTTAGCATGTCCTACAAAAGGCTACATATTTAAAAAATAATAATCAACGTGTTTAGAACTACGAAAGGAAACGCCGAGCATCTCACATATCCACAGCATTGAAAATGATCTGCGACTATAATAAGAGAAGCGCAAAAGAAAACCTATTTATAATAAAATTGAATTTTGCTACTCGATATCTGGCAATGCCAGAATCAAGGTGTGCTTTTAAATTCCATTTAGAATTCTGAGTTTATGCATCTGAGTTTATACAATGAAATGCGTTTCATATTTGAGAAATTCTAGGTATTATGAATATGTGTTCTGTTAGTGAATAAATCCCTGTTTCCATCGATATTTTATTCTGAGGAGTTCAGTTCCAGAGATTAAGGGTCCTTCGGGACCATGGGATACAAAACACACCGATATATCCATTTTATTACGTATACTTGGAATTTACTTCTGAGTAGATTTTAAGTTGAAATGCCCACATCCTTCGGTATTCAGAATTCTACATTTTTGAATCATTGAAATTTCATTTCTGTTTGTTAAGCAGTTACTGTCGTTTTCATGTGCTCCATTATTTTATGTGTCATATATAAATTATTTAGGAGTTAGCCTTTTGAAAATAATTTATTTTGAGCCCCATGTCCAAAAGACGGGAGTTCTTTTCATATTGGTGTGTGTAAATTTAAACCAACCTTCCTTAATATTCTTTAGTTTAACATTGATTGTAGAATTTCGTTTCATAAAAAGAAAAACCTTTAATAAAATTGTTAGCTCACCGTACGCTGTAATTAGTAATAGTTAAATTTTGAAATAGTTTTTTTTACAAGACCATTAAAATTAGTAAAATTTACAGTTATTATTCATGCTACAAAATAAATTAACGAGCGTACAAAGATGGACTACTCAAAAGTCAGTAACTACATAGATAATTCTGAAAAGGTACATGATTTCCATTCAGAAAATCTGAATTCAAAAAAGTAGTATAAGGATTCGATTTGAACCTGCATGTCATTTGGACCAAAGAAAATTTAAAATGACACTTTGCCGGTTTAAGAGATTATTTATGGCAGAAAATATCAATGCTCGAGCGCGTGAACAAGTACTTTTTAAAAATAAAAAAAAATGCCTTGACGACTGCAAGTTGATGTTACGATCCAAACGAGTCGAAGATTTTTTCAAAGCAACGCAAACGTTTGTTCAAAACTGTTTTTCCCCCCTAAAGGTCTATAAAAGACACTGTCTGAAAAATTATAATTGATTAATTTTTTTTTGCCTGAGAGAGATTTTTAGTGCAAAAAAAAATAAACACTGGAAGACGATGATTTTATTTCCAGTTACACAGTACCAGAACACGTCCAAGAAAAAAATTCTACCACAAAACACTAGCGTCATCAACATTTAGCTTTGCATAAAGTCTCTCCATCGGAAGGCATTTAATTTTAAAACAAAATTTTATTCCAGGGACCGGTGAATGGAATTTCAAAAATGTATTTGCTTTACAAGAAATTAATCGTAGACATCGTATCAAATTGATATCTCATCTATACGTTAATGTTGGAGAAAATTGGAAATATTGCAGTCCTGATGCAAAAGTGTCGCAAGTCAAAATATTAATTGGAAAACTGAGTGCATGGCTATTCGCCGTAGGATCGTCATTTCAACCTGATCAACGCCAGATAATATTCTGCTAGTATACAAATTACCCCAATTTCTGTACGATATACGTTAGCGAAATATGAAATTACAGGAAATCATTAAATAAATCTCGCGACACTATTAGAATCCTTAATTTCCTAGACAGCTTTTCTCCCGTTATTTTCTAATTATGACCGCTAGTAAGACCAATAGTTTCGATATTAATTACAAGCACCCAGTTAATCTTTAAAACTTTAATGAGTACGATATATTTCTTGTTCATGACTGGCAAAATAATTATTACGTCGGACAATCATTTTTGGAATTTTTTGCAAACAAAAGGCTAATTTGTTTGTACTCATACAAATAGATAGCGAATTCATTGATTGTATGTTAGCTAAGTGAACATCAAATAGTCTGGATGATAGAAAGCTTGATGGTCGATATTTAGTCAGGGAACTAATCGCAAGTAGCTCAATTCTTCTTTCACTTAATGGCAATGTTGGTAATGAAACCAATTTTGAAAAGAAACGAATCCGGGTTCTTAGGATTCGTGGTTGTCGTAATGAGCGTAATCATTCTCTTAGGAACAAGCATCGAATGAAGACTACGGGCAGGAACGGAACCAGACAGCCGCTCCGTCATTAGAATGCAAGAATGACGAAAAATACCGTCTCATTAATATCTTCCCTACAGATAAAAGTGAATCTGCAAAATTGTTAACGATTTCTGTGACTGCAAAGGACAAGGGGCAGCCAACGATGCTTTCGAGTTCCCCGCACTCAAAGCTAAAGGTCACATTATTGTTCGTTGAATTTAGTTTTTCGCCTCGATAAACAATCGAAGCAAAACTAATCATTAGAACGAAAAACAACATTTCGGAGTAGTTGAATTTGTTTAATTTTCCTCGAGCTAAGGAATTTTTCTGCTTAAGAACACATTCGATTTTCGAACATAAACTCTTTATTTGATATTCTTGTTACGAACAAGCAATTCACGGTGAAAGAACATTCAATTTTCGAGCACGTCATAGATTTATTAAAAAAAATAATACGAAGTAGATTTTCGCACTGGGTAAAAAAGAAATCAATTACAATTCTAAAAATATAAGAGTGAATTTTAATATGTTTATAACATAAAAGTTATTTTAGTTTTGATGCTAAACACATATTATTTGATAGATTTAAGACGTTAATACAGATTTAATATTTAAGTAATTATAATACATATTTGCGGATTGAGTAGTCTTTTTCTCCTCACTCATTAAAATTATATATTCGTGTTCCACATTTGCTCTTATTAAATCGTGGTACACGAGCCCGTTACATTGGGTGATAGCCCAGTTGGTGGAGTCGTGCATCCGCAACCGGAGGGTTGCGAGTTCGAGACTCAATACAAGCTAAGACCGTAGTGTACATGTGGGCTTGTGCAAGTTAAATCTATCGTGGCCGAAAATGTCCACACTCTGGCATGGTGAGGAAATGTGGAGAGATGGTGATCTCGCCATCTGATCGTGGTTCAAAATTACGAAGTGTTCTCCTCGGATCTTTTCCTTTGGGATTGAATCCGGACCGTCCCCTATCACCTGTCGTGTTGTGCTGGTGCAACGTAAATTCAACTACCTTCTTGTTCATTGGCACTGGTACCACGATGTCTTCTCTCAACGCATAACGCAATGCACTCGAAAATGAGATTGAAAAAACAGGAAGCAATGGATTCTAAGTCACATATTCTGGCCAAATTCCCGCTGTTTTGTTCATATATTCAAAAGATCTTTTGTTTTGAACGTTTACCTTTCTACGTTTTGTGCAAGGAAATGAAAAAAATATTGATTTCTTTTGTGGGAAATAATTGCAGTGTATGAAAAAATATTATGAAACTGTTCTGAGGTATTGATTTCTTATTATATAAAAACCATGAAGCCAATGGAAAGGAAAATAGACTATCGCATCAGATAATTGTAATTGTATGATAACGAAGACGAAATAGATGTTTTTTTTTCGGCCTAATTCGAAACTTTCAGTACAGCTGGAAAAGTTACTTCTCCCTTTTCGAAACCATCTGCCTGATTCGCCGATTTCATTTATTTCGTGGAGAGAGCTTGAGGCAAAATAACATGACGGCAAAATATAAATGGCGTGTATGCTATATGAAGAATGGTACAAAGGAAACGAAAGTTCCATAAGTGTTCCCTGTTGATCAAACTATAGCGTATTCTTAATTTTAAATCTTAGTAAATTTGATAACACCTCAATGTATCGTGTTTCTAAAAGGACAAAAAAGTTCGAAAAATTTACGTTTCAGGGAAAAGAAACTTAAATTATGCATCATTACGTATTTCTGACAGTGATTACTTTACTGGACGATGTCTGCAGATCATGACATTTTAAATTGTTGTAGAATAGGCAAAGCTAAATGATCCAAACAGTGACTTTTGACCACCGAAGTCTAAAGAAACGAATCGGGACTGTACCTTTGCTCTTCGCAAACATAAAATTTATAGGGGGGGGGGCTTGTAAAATTCAGGGATGAAATTAGTAATTGCTGGAGTTTTTATTTTTCTCATTAATGAATAAATTGCCACAAAAGATTACCGTACAAAATCACATTTCCTAGTTTGAATTTGTAACTATTTTGTCTTCGTTGATTGAATGTGTTAAGAAATTGTAATTTATAAAAGAAAGAAAGAAAGAGAGAGAGAGAGAGAAAGAAGACAGAGATAAAAAGATATGTTGCAAAAGGAAAGAGGAAATAGTTGCACAAACATTCTGGGGGTTATCACTGATACTTTTTGTGATGCTCAAATTAATTGTTAGTGAAATACATAAAACCACGTGTCTTTCTGAAATATCGATTAAACAAGCGAAAATTAGTTTGAAACGTAAATTATAAATTATTTCTTTTTAATTAATTTTATTATTATTTTTTTGTTTTGCGTTTTAGCTACCAAATCTAGTTTTAAAATTTTTAAAGTATCAGTATTATTTTTATGTTTTATATTAAAATAGTTTTCATGCTATTAAACAATTTAGAAGATTATTTATTGTTTATTTTAGTATTGCATAGCTAACAGAAGTCGAAAATGCATAATGATGAAGTAACAGACAGGTATACCCAGAGTAAATCACTGAACAAAGTGTGGTATCCACTGAATAGTATGAAAGCATCCGCTGAGTAACCTTATTTTACAAGAGAAGTATGTGCCTGTTTAATCCTAAGGTTTGACGATTCTTTCATTGGATATAATTGCGACGTTCCCAAAACTCATGATTAGTCACCATACAATGTTCAGATCAGAATTGGATGGCCGTTAAGACCTTCGGAGATAGTAATGTCATATGATGTCCATATAATGACAAATAGGTCTTATGAACAACAAGAAAATTGTCCTTATTTGTATGAATAATCATACGTTTTTAATTTTCGTAAATTATCAGTTTTAGATCAGATAAATTATCCGATAAAGTTACGAAAATGCGTCAATAATCAGATGCCTATATCGCACTATTAACTGCATTACATTTGTTAGCGTTGTTTGTAACGGAAGAGTTAACGAGGGAATAAGTAACAAAGTAAAAAATTTTTGATATAAAGCCTTAACAATTTTGTTTTCGAATTATCATAGAGAATAATTTATTTTTACGGAACATTATTAGAAGCTATATTTTGTTTTGATAAACGAATTTTTTATACATTTTTAATTATCATCTTCAAATTAATAGAATTATGTATGAAACATCTTAAAACTTTAAAAAATATTCTCGTGCTAAGAAAATTCTAATATTTTTAACCCTTCTTACCTTTTAAAAAAATTGTTTTTTCTTTAATGTACAAGTATTATTCAAACGAAGTGTACGATTATTTTATTTAATGTATTTAATACAACATTAAAATACAATTATGTACAAATGTTTTTAATGGTATTTAATACTGTATTGCACAAAATATGCTTGTATAAAAATACATCACACTGAAATGCCATAATTGGACCGTATCCAAAATTTAAAATTTGAATTCGCTGTTTTTAATGTCTTAGTTTTTCTCAAATTTGTGTGTGTATCAAAGTGACTACTATAAAATTCAACCTTTAACCTCTTTTGCTACGAAAACGTAAAATAAAATTAAACATTAAAAATTAATACACCTTTTAAATACTCATACCACATATTTTTATAACGAGGAGGAAAATAAGTATTTAAAATGAGAACACTAGAAATCGAAAATAATAACGATGTAAAATGCAAAAAAAGACACAAGAGAATATCAATAGTCTCCAGCATTCACGTCAATTGGCACACACCGTCAATGTTTATGCGTAATTCAGGATTCAAGTTCCAAAGACAAGATGCTGTCGCAATAACGGTTACTCAAACCCTGCATATATTGCTTCTTAGCAATAGCTCAGGCTTAGCAGGAAAACACATTTACCGGGTTTCGCGCATTTCTGCAACTGTGTTAGGATAAATTTTCTTACCTGCTATGCTTCTTGTTGAACACTCCGATCCGATTTGAACTTCAACTCGTCCCAAGTATCATTTCTGTGGAGATGAGATCGATTTTATAGCACCTCGGGTTCTTTCTTTGTCGCAGCATCCTACTTATCTGTGAAATTCAGCCTCCGTATATATTTATGAATAGGATTGAACTATTCCACTAGATGGCGTTGCAGTGTTTTACAAATGGCGGCTCCGTATTTTCAATATTTGGTCTCAACGACGTTGATATGTAAACAAACGTGTAAATGTGTGAATTTTAATTCCATAAGGAGATATTCTTGGACTAAACGAAGTGTGAAAGTAAGACATAACAATTTTGCGTGGTTTTCTTTCTGTTTCTCTTCAACACTTGCATTTATTTGAAAAATGCTTTACTCACCCAACAGCGATAAAGAAAATAAAACTCAATACAGTATTCTATCATTGATTGATAACGAATTAGTTAAAATGATTTTCATATATCTGAATGACCAGTAAATAATATATCCCTTTGATTTTCATCACAAATTGTGTCCGAATTGTAAACTTTATAAATATATTAATAAGACAATTTAATTGTTTTTTCCCAAACAAATATTTTGGTTCAAGATAGGCATGCATTTCAGCAAAAGCATACTATGCAAAATCATTCTTTGTTCAAAATTAAAGTGAAAATTTACAAATGTGCTGAAATAATCGTTTTTATTTCAAATTTAAAATAATACACAACACATGGTCTCAAATTAAAAATAGGATGTTTAGTGGAAATGTTTTGTTACTTGGTTGGTTATGAGATTTGCATCATAATGCCAATTGGAAATTTACTTGAAAGTAATTAAGGCACAAATTAATTCCCTTTATACAATGACTCATTATACCTGTATACAGATGTATGTGTATGAGTTTCACCATGACATGAATCTGGAAAAATTGTTAGGAATATCAATGATATTTATCAAATGCAGTAATTAATGTTACTACACTCTGTTTTTTTCCCTCTTAGAGTGGTTTGTGCAGAGTTCCCAGAAATAGTTTAGATTCTAATTATCGTACATGCATCTCAAAGAAACTTGAAACAGGCCCAGAACTTCATGATTTCATTGCTGGTGTTGTGCCACGAGGTTCTAATTTTTCTGATTATGAAGGAGAATTGAAGCGAAATGTAGACGACAGAAAGAGGTAATGAGGTATTTTTGTAAAAAGAAGCATTTGTAGTTTACTCTGATCACTCTTCATTTGTAGTACTAAAACAGGGCTTTTTTGTAAAGGGTCATTCAAAGTAAATTGAGCATATCGACTGTGGATGACATCAACAATTTTCAGAAAGTTTGTTTTTAAATAGGTCACTTGGAAGGAGCAACTGTGAAATTTTGGGTTTTAGAAATGTTTTATTTATTTACTATTTTGTTACAAGGTCACAGAATTTACGCTTTTTAGCTGTTAAGCTTGTAGACACTATATTTCAAAGGGAAAAAATATTTTGGGGAAAGTCAGAATATATTTTAATATGTGTGTATCCCTGCTAAATTTGAGAGATTAATGGAATTAGAAATTTTGCTAATTTGCCACACATTTCAAATTGCTCTGGTATCTCTAAAAATGAAAAACAATATTAAAAATTGTTCTTAATGAAGTGCTTTTCACAACAAATAGTGTTGTGTAATTTAATGATTGTATTATGTATTCCTTGGCAAAAAAAATAACCTGTGAAGAAAAATTTAAAACAATGTGATTTTTAATTTTTTAAATATAATTTTAACTATGAATGAAATCTTGTAACATCAAAACTTTTCAACATTTTTGTCTGAGACATTCTAAAATGTCTTGGAAGTTTTTATTATTTCTTTTTGCTTATTTTCGCCTCAGTAACATGTTAAACTAGACGAATAAAAGCCTTTTTTTATCGCAGTTGAAAGCAATAAACTTTGGTAGTATAAAAATAAAATAACTATACTGTGATGCACATGGAAATTTTCATATGAAATTACTGATACAAACCCTGTTCTTTGTTCTACACAACCCAAGAAGTATTCAATCAGAAATTATCATTTCGTTAGTGGAATGTTCTTGAAGTGTTTTTGACTGGTGTATATTCTTAAGAAATGTAAATATTTTTACTACTACCTGTGAATATAAAATATGTTTTGTAATTGTAAGTATTATTAGACAAATAAGTACAGTATTATATTTTGCGTTTAAACAATAATTTAAAATCTCTGATCATTCAAACATGGACATGGGGAATATTTCACCTCTGAGAATCTAAGATACAATCTATCAAGTGAAAACAACCTGTTTGAAACATTCAAAGCCAAAGAACTGTTGTATTTGATATTGGATGCGAAGTTAGAAAAAGTTAAACTTTTTTTATGAAATGGTAACATCAGAAGCTTGCAAGTCCTTAAAATGTCTGTGTGTGTGAAACTTCCAAAATACCTAATTTTGAGCTAAAAATTTTTGAGTATTGTTATTTGTGCATATGCTAAACCCCTGTACCAAATTTCAGGAAAATCCATTGTTGTACAGCCAAAGGTTTTCTTATTTTTGCTCATTTCATATGGAATGACCCAGAAGTTAAATACAGTTAGTATTCTGATTTCTGAAATAAAAATTAACCACATACAGGGTTCCCACAATCCTTGAAAAGTCCTTAAAAGTCCTTGAATTTTTTTTCCTTACTAGGGGCCTTTGAAAATTACGGAACTTGATGAAAAGTCCTTGAAAGTACTTGATTTTTTTAACTAGTAGATAATTGTGTAATTTCATCTTGCATTGGAACTTGTCCAAACTAGTTTCCTCCACAGCAGGTGTGCCATTTGAGCGTCATTCTGAATGAAGCCAGTATTTTGCGCTTTGACACCATGTGATATACTAATAATGCTACATCCAGATCGTCCATTTTCCACAGTATACTGTCCATCTAAGTTGACACCTCTGGTCTCCGTTAAGACGGACGCCTTGTTATGCCCGCATGGTGTATCATGGCCGCTTCTTAGGAAACTATAGCTTTAGCAGTCAGGGCATCATTAGAAACCTAGCATGCATCCAAAGAAATTAAGCCAAATTATTATTGCAAAAAATATAAAAGTTGCAGTTAAAGAAAATCACATTTAAGATATCTTTCTGTTGTAAAATTTTCTGCAGATTTCAAATCCTTTAAAAATTTTACTCTATCTTTAATGATTGCAAAGAGGGCTTTTTTATTCTCTATTCACCAGTCAAAACTTTTAATTTGTTTTGTTTCTCAAATAAAATAAACCATGACAACTGTCTGTTGTAGGCAGTGAACAACAGCAAAATGAAGATTGTGTTGTGTAGAAAGAACCATGTACAAGCTCCCATACTCTTCTTCTTACCACCAAAATAATTACTGTATGATATTTTATTGCATGGCCGAAATCCGTGTGTGCAAGTAGCCTGATAGTTAGCATTGAGTCAAGAAGCCCTCCTTGCAAAAAAAAAATCACAGGTTTTGTGAGAAAAGAAAATTTAAACTATAACCTTTCTTTTTTTGACCATCGGTAGTTTTTAAAAATAATGTCTTTTTTATATTTTTAACATTTGCCTTTTTAATTGACAACTTTTGTTTTAGGTCGTTATAAAAAAAATTTAGGTCCTTGAAAAATATTTTTTCGGTTTTGAAAAGTTTTTGAATTTTTTTTGGATGAAGGTGTGGAAAACATGACATATGGCAAAAATCATCAATATTAAATTATGCGTAATCAATATTAAATTATGAAATTTATGTAAATGTGAGTTTTGTTTTAAGTAAAGTATTGTACTTCCAATAATTGTTTCTTTTTAAAAATTTTCAGTCGGTTAAGGTTGCCACCCTGGCTGAAAACTAAAATTCCTGTTGGTGAGAATTACCACAAGTTGAAGGACACTTTAAGAAGTTTGAAACTACATACAGTAAGCTAATTAAATAAATTTTCTACAAGTTCTCACACAAACTGAACATTTTCTATTATAATTTTATTATGTCAATTTAAACATTACACTAATAGTGTTTTCTTATCAAACAAATCTGCATTTTATTGTCTTTCTTGTCAAAATTTAAGATTATGTTTTATGTATTTGCTTTAACAAATCATCTTAGAAAATTACTGCTAAATATTTTTTGAACATGTCTTTAGTTAAGAATTCTAAGAGTATTTAATGCACCACTATACAACCACAAGCCAACTTTTTTTATATGCAGAAATTATTATTAGTCTGTTTTTCTTGTGCACTGTGTTGTATGGCTAACTTCCAAATATCTCATAACTGTCAATTTACAAACTAAAATTGTTCTGAGAATGATGTGTTCTTATAGTTTTCATTGGAGTTGTAACATTGTTTCTACACATATCTTAACAAGAGCAAGTGACAAATTATCTTAAGATTTGAACAAGTTTTCTGTGTATTAAGATTTATCTGTAACTATATTTTCAAACCTTAGTAAAATATGCATTTTGCAATCCAATTTACTTTAACCATGATGTCTTGATTATCTCTATTACTCAAACCATCAACAGGGTTCTCACAGGCTATAAAAAGGTCTGGGTTTTCTTTTAGTTTTTAAGTCCCTTCTACAAGTTTACCTAGTTTTTAAGGCTTCCTAAAGCCTTAATGTGGCCAAATTAAGGTTTTTCAAAGCCTGAATTTGTAAAATAATACAACATATTTTGTTTCACCTACATTCACAAACTAAAATCAATGATGCTTGTCTAAGATCATGTATTAAAATTTGAGGGTACAATATTTGTAGGTTAGGTAAAAATGCATGTTTTAAAAACAAATGCCAAGACAGCAAGCGTAAAAGTTCCTTACACTTGGGGTTTAATCTGTTGCCAACAATGTGAAATAAGTATCTCTCTATATGAAAAAGAAGTTGCTGCCATTGCAGGATTGAAAACTTGCTCTTTTTATTGCTCAGTTCTTAGACGGATCAGAAAATTACAAAATTGACTTGGTTAGTTCAAAATTGTACAGGGAACAAAAAGGAGGAATTCTTTTCCAATGCTGATATTAGTTTAGGGTGTATTAAGTGTCAAAGTCGAAAAAAAGTGAAATTTCTAACGCAAGTAAGCAAAACACGTAAAAATTTTCAGTCTTCAGATGTGAGTTTTTTTCTAGAGTAGAAACGTAAATTTTTGCAGCTCATCGTGTGTTTTGAAATTTTAATTTAGTTCATGATAATAGTTTTTTGAAATTCGGGACATTTTGTTTACTTTTTTGTTAAAACTATATGATTGGTATATTACTATTAGTTTTTAAGTTTGAGAACATCACTGGAAACCTTAATATATACTCTTTCTTACGGTACAATTATTTTTTAAATTGGTTAGTAAATAAATAATAGTGATGCAATTAAAAGTTCGTCATACAAATTTAAAACATTTTACATCATTATTTCCGATACAAAACTAAAACTGTCATATCTTTAGCTTATTACTACAGTCAGTACAACCGGCTATATGGGGACCCTATTATAAGGTCACACCGCTTATATGGTCAGTTTTCTATTGTCCCGTCTAACTTAATAGGGAACATGTGTTAAAGCGCATCACTTACTCTTACCATCCAGAGATCTTTAAGGCCTTCATAGCCTTAGGCAGCTTTGTGACAAATCAGCTTATGTCCAGCGGGGCCTAAACCCCTCTCTCTTGTGCTAAGGTAAGAAGGTGAGTTTGAAAATTTATGTTAGTAAGGAAGGTGCACTGACTATTGGTTTGGGAAGGCGCTCGCCGGAGGCCCGTAGAAGAAGTGCACACATTGTTTTATCTGTGCCGCCAAAAATGGCAAACCATCCGCCCAAGATGGATGTGGCCACAGGTCACTGTTTACCAGAACGATGGTTAGGTTTTATGGAAACTTTGACCGTCCAAACCTGGACAACGGTAACTCAACACCGTAAGCCATATAGGCAAGCATCTTTCACAAGATGTTCGCACTCTGCAGCTCATTTGGCGAGGGCAGATGCGAGGTCAGGAAATAAGTCTAACTGGCAG
The DNA here is from genome assembly GCA_947359465.1 of Metellina segmentata. Lineage (NCBI taxonomy): Eukaryota > Metazoa > Arthropoda > Arachnida > Araneae > Tetragnathidae > Metellina > Metellina segmentata. The sequence continues at coordinate 3,169,853 of OX375878.1, forward strand.
ACGGAAATACTGACCGTCCTTAACCGGACAAACCACCTCCTTTGGGCCGACCACGTTCATGTCCCTGCTTAGCCACCAGCGGCAAGAAGACTTTTCGAGCGGAGCGTCCTGGGTCTGTTCTGCTTTCGTTTCTGAATCGAGGATTTCCTCAGTTGCTCATTGAGCGGCAAACCGATATGCCCAAGTTAGGGTGAGACGGCGAGGTCACTTCTCCACATAAGAAAGAAAGAAAGCACATCACTTATATAGTTATTTTATTTACCTGGTTATTGGTTATATGGTCGGGTTTTTTATCTTTTCAATAAGGTTATCATTTTTTTTTTTTTGAAAAGTAGTAATTTTTGCAACATTTCTTGAGACGGGGAGCACCACAGGGAATGACCAGAATAAAAGTCTTTGCGACCTTGGTGAGGACCTGAGTTTACGACTATGTTTCCCTATCGTTCTCTTTTGCGTTGAATATCGTCGGCGTTACCCCCTCAATTCTTTTCCTGCCCAAGCACAACAGGTGGACATTTGTCTGTTTATTGATTGAAGACTCCCTGTATTGACTCCCTGTTTGAAAAGTACGTTCAAATTGAGATGAAAAGAGTTAAGAAAAATTTTGTTTCATTTTGATCATTCGTGACAAATAAGAACGTTCATTTTTGTTAAAAATCTTTTATTTGTTTTACTTTAGTCTGCTGACAAATTGTTCCTCTGCGCAAAATAAAAACGGAAACGAAAAGAATAAATTTAGAATCTGCGATCTTTTATGCTGTTGCCATTCCAAAGAAAACAATAATAAATAAATTCCATTAAATTCATTTAAAAATGTTCTAGATTCAATTTTAAAATTCGCAGCTACCCAAAACTCGCAAAAAATTCAGAGTACCTGTGTGCCAAATCAAATTATTGTAAGTGCCGTAGATTGGTCAGGACTGTGATAACAAAAAACAAACACTTCGTTTTATAATAGTGGAGATAAGTGCATTGAATATGGATAGTTTGGTTTATTTCAAATTGTACAAGGAATAAGATGGAGAAGGTTTTTTTTACTAATGCAGCTATTAGTTTATTTTCCCAAGAAAGTACGCTGTTGTCGAGCGCTAGCGAGCAGGGCATGGAGCCCTTGATGTGACGTCATGGACCTCAAAGTGAAATCAGGATTATACGAATTATTAAGATAGTTTCTCTGTCACAGGAGATTGACTCTGCGAAAGGAGTGTTCGTTTGCGAAGCAAACCAAATAGGATCTACGAAAGAAGTATGTTGGTTTGCAAGACAAACCAAATGGGATTGCCTAGCAACTCCCAGGGGTTTGCGATCATGGAGCGGAGCCCCCTAGTAACATTAATAACAATGGAAGGAGCCTACTAATCTACTTTTGCTTGATGAATGGGAACTCTAATTAATTACTATGGATGATCAGAGTTGGTTGTTTTTGTCTTTTACATGCTCAAAAACTGTTATGTATATCAATGACTTTTGATGCTTTTTAATGTCTTGTATCTTTCAACTGGTAATATGTTAAAATTCTAGATTAAAATGAGACATTTTAAACTATTTAGGTATGTGAAGAAGCTAGGTGTCCTAATATAGGAGAATGTTGGGGTGGAGGAGAGTATGGTACAGCAACAGCCACTATTATGGTAATTAAATTGCAATTTATTCCACTTTAAATGAATTTCCAATTCTAAGGAATATTGAATAGAAAATTGACCCTCAATTTAATCTGTATCCTTGCATAATTAAAATGTGAGTCTGGACAATTTTTATTGCAATTAGGAATGAAGGTCAGCTTTGAAAATAATTTAACTTTCATTGTTTATTTTATGTGGTGTATTTTAAAACTAAACTTGGGTGTGCTGTAAATAACATTCAAATGCAAAGTTTATAAATATTTTAAGTACAACTTTTAAACTTTTTGCACTATGTAATATTGTAAATTACCTTATTTTGAGTTTAATAACTTAGCTTTTACTGAGAATGGTAGTTTTTTAGATTTTCACAACAATGGTTTGATATTTTTTAGTTAATTTAATTGAAATTGTATACATTTTATGTCTTTTCAAAATGCTTCCTGAAATCAATACTATCTAAAGTTATCAAAAGTTCTGCGTCATTGTTCGAATTTTACATTTCAAGTGTTAATTACAGTATATAGATGTATCTAAAAGTAATTATTTGAAAAATGGATGGTATAATACATATTTTTTAATCAATGGTATAACTGATTGGGTTCCCTACATGACTTAAAATGCACTGCATTTTCATTTTAGCTTTGAAAGGCAAAGGTTTAAAAGTTCTTAACATTTGATCAAAATCCTTGAAATTTTTTAAAAAGCCTCAATTTTCACAAGAATACTACCTATTTTATTTCACCTGCATTAATAAACAAAGATCAATGATACTTGTTCAATATTAAGTGTCATTAAAAATCAAAGATATAATTATAGGTTTGCTAAAAATTGGCAATTTTCAAAAAAAGGCCAGTGTGACCCATAGCTACCACCCAAAGTTTCTTCACATGTGCAATCACAAGATAATCTACTGCAATCTGTATGAAATGTTACTTTTAAAAATATCCTGGAGAGGTTCTTATTTTTCTTTTGCTTGAAGAGCGAGAACCCTGTGGTGACTCAAATGTTTATTTATAAGATAATTGTTTTGTATAACTTGCCTTATATAATTCAAGTAGAATATTAGTTATCAATTATACAGAAGTTCTCACTTTGTTTCAAGCAATATGATTCAAGAAGGGAAAAAGGACTATTTAGAAAAGCTTATGACCATCTTTAATTGAATTAGTTTAATTGAAAGATCTGGAATAGAAAAGACATATAGAATTTTCTACCAATATCACTTTTTGATGGAAACGTAATGAAGATGGAACCATTTATCATGCTGGTGGTAATGGGGACAATACTAGGTCTTTCATGGTCTCATTTAAAGTGTAAAATGTTTGTTTGCTAGTATCATTCTACACCATGCCAAATCTTCTGTTACTAGCTATTCTTGTATTGAAATATTTAATTTTGCAGTTTGAAAGGGTATACAAAGTTTGTATATATGATATGTGCAGTCAGACAAAAAAAAATTATTATTTTTTATTATTAACACCAGTCACTCAAAAGACACAACCAAGTTTTCACTTTTTTTAATAACTACGTCGACATGTTCCTTCCTTGTTCTCGGTTCCACAATTTTCTGCCCTGATCAAAACAACAATAACTATCCTGAGAGTGGATTAATTAATATGTTACTAAGTTTTATATTTCTTTTATTTAGATCATACATTATTTGTCTTTCATCAATTATTGCATTAACAATATGTTTACTGGTTTTCTCAGTAGGTTTTTCACAAATGTATATTTTGTGTTGTGTACAATTAGTGTAATAAGTATTTATCAAATGGAAAGCAGTCCTGTATAACTTTTACTGCTGGATTAACATGCCTTTAATCATAAAATTTCTCTTTGAAAAATAAGTAATTTATGTATCACCTAATGCAGAATACATTTGAGTACTTTACTATTATTTTGTTCACAAGGATGTAAAAAGTAATATTTTGAGGATTTGTCTTCCTACTAAAGATGCATTTATTTAAGTAATTCAGGCATTCGGCTAAAGATGATTGTTTGGAATGTTTTTTCTGGTACCATTTGTAAAGCAGTGAACTTTGGTTTGGAAATTAAAGATGCATGCCATATGAGTTTGAGATTTTGAAGCACCCATTAATAATACTTTTTTATTATAATATTTGCTGCTCTACTTACATAAGCTGGATGGAACACCAAGATATTTTTTATACTTTCTGCTATATGCTTCTGTAGTCTTCACCCAAGATTGTGATCTCATCTTCATAAATTTTAATAAAATAGTGCACAGTTTTGATAGAATTACGGACAATCTTAACTGTTTTCATTGCAGCTTGACACTGTTGCATAAAGTGTCTATACCAAAAGTTTTCAAGATAGATATCAAGAGAGTGTATGCCATCTTTTAAATGTATTCCCAAAACAAAGACATCTAGATACCAATTGTTTTGGTTGTTAGTAAATTCTTATAAAAGGAATTGCTGTAAATAGTTCTGGTTTCTAGAATTTTTCACCCACTGTAGTTAAGCTAACATGTAATCTATGGGACTAAAAGAGCCATTAATTCTAGGGATGAGAAAAATAAAAAAAATTTAGGAGTTAGCCCAATTTTTTAGGAGCCAGGACCTGTGCAATACATGTCATACTATCATTTTTTCAAATGTTGAGCATATCGCAGAATTCATTACACGCATAGTAAATAATATGCTATTTATTGTCTAACCGAGGCAATAAAAAACACAGCCTTTGTGGGAAAAAATCTTTTTCTGATGGTTCATTCATATTGCACATCATCAAAATTTGCTCTTCCGTACCTTCTTTATTGGTCGATCCATCTAGCATTAACCTTACATAATTGTCATTTTTTAATCCACAAATTAATTCTTCTCTTATTGCGGCAGCTATCTATGTGATGAAATCTGCATCTATTTTCATTAATGTATATTTTAAACATCAATGTATACTGTTGAGACATCGATGCTTTTAAAACATCGATATACTGGTGTTTATTGTCAATGCTGGTTTACCGTTGATAGCGCTAACATCGATATTTTAAATTCCGAATGATTTTCTAGTAAGATTGCCGAAGCTTGAGATTTCCACCTTAGAATTTAGCTTAAGAAATAAAATTATTTTTTCCATGAAAAATAAACGTTTTTCACAGAAACAACATCTAGGCGCCATATCAAATTTTTTAGGCGACCGGGATTTGTCTTACCCTGCACTAATTTTCGTCTGGATAAGCAGATTTTTCATATGTGAAAGTATTCACTAAGTAGATCTCTTTCACAAATCAAAGTAAAAGAGAGGTATCACAAAGGAAGAATTAGCAGAATAAAAATCCTGTAAAAACAAGCTCTGTATTTGGCCATTCATGATCTTCACCAACTGCAACACTGATTATTAAAATGTTAAAAAAATTAGTTTGAAATAGTTGGTTACTTGAATGTGATCTCTCCTATAATTTCCAACTGCTCATTTAACACTTTTATAGTAATTCAAATGTATATGCTATGTTATCCTCTATTATATTAGATGACCAACCGGTCTGGTGGTTAAGGTGTTAGCCTCTAGATCGGAAGGTTCCTGGTTCGAATCCAGGTCAGTTCATGGATGTTTGTAAGCATATAGCAGAGGCGGCTGGTGCACCTTAAATCTTGTGGGCGAAAGTCCTCACGTTGGATTGGTGTGGAAGTTTGGAGAGTGATGTGCCAGCTCAGGATTTGCCTCATCACCTGACCGTGGTTCAAAATTACATGGTGTTGTTCTCAGACCTTTCCCTTTGGAGATTGATCCTGGACTGTCGTCAATAGCCAGTTGTATTGCTCTGGTACTACATTAATTAAAAATTACCTCTTGTATTGATGTGGCTCTGAAGATACATCTACTTATCTTTATTTTGTGCTAAAGATTTAAACTGATGTGGATTTTCTTAGTTATTAGGAGATACTTGTACTCGAAACTGCCGGTTTTGCTCAATTAAAACATCTAATACTCCTCCACCACCTGATCCTGATGAACCCAAGAATACAGCCCAAGCAATAGCAGACTGGAACCTAGATTATGTTGTGCTGACATCTGTGGACAGAGATGGTACGTAAATTTTCAAAGGCTTCATATTTATAATGCTTCAGAATCAGTTTATTTAACTTAAATTTTCATTTTGGAGGTGTTTAATGTTTATACTGAGCTGGATAGAAGAGAAAACAGAAGAGTTTAAACCTACACTCTAACTTTTTATTTTAAATTTCCAATGGTAGGGCAAAACAGAAATCACAAAGGAGACACAAATAACATCAGAATTCGAATGACATAATAAGAAAAGTGAATGACTGAATTCAAAGTCTAGAGGCCCATTTACGATTCTCTGTATGCGTCGAACCAATGATAGAGGAGAACCACTTGATTGACAGATGGGCGGGATTACACAGACCCAATCTGTTGCTTCGTATGCGTTAAGGCGGAGCCTACGCATATGGAGGTACGGAGAATCGTAAATGGGACTTTACTCTCAGAATAGTATTTATAAATTGTATACATAAGTTACTAAAGAAAGATAAAGTGGGGGAAAATTTATAAGTTTGCTATTACTCTTCCTGTATGTATAGGATTTGAATAAAAGCATTTTACAGTATGCAACTTGTATTACTTTTACGCAGGCATATGGAAAATAGTTTCTAACAATCATTAAGTTATAAACACTTAACAATAACTTTTATTCAGATGAATTAGGGTCATGCAATTAATTTAGATATTAAATCAAGTCTGCAAATCAAGGTTTAGAGTTAATTTTAAAGAGTGCAACTTTATACATTGTCGTGGACTTTGACAGATAAGTGTCTGATTGCATGATCGATATGAGTTTACATGTTTTGAAGTATGTTTCTTTACACACATTCATTAAGAAGGTATTTCTTTTTTCAGAAATATTTTGCATTGTGAAATTTTTTAGAGATTTCCTCTGTTTATGCATATTATTATTTTCTCTATCATGTGTTGTCCTTGAAAGAAATAATTTCAATATCATCTCAAAAATATTTTACATTAAAACCCAAATATGTATTAACTGAAAAATTGTCCAAGACTTCAATTGTGTTCTGCATCAGATAATACAAGATATTTCAATTTGATTATCAATATTACAAAGGGCCCTTTTCTTAAAAGTAAAATGACTTCATGGTTGGAAATTTTTCACCTTATATGAATGTATTTTGCACATAACAAATTTATTTTTAAGTGGCGATGGTACCTTTTATGTTTTACCTCCCCTTGCAATCTTATATAAAATGCTAGATTCCCCTGTGTTTTCCATGGCTGTTATAGTTTTGATTGGTTGTGTGATGTCGCGAGCAAAACGAGATACAAACTATCAAAAATCATTCCATTCAAAATCACCATAGAAATAACATTCAGTGTAAAATTATTGCAGATTTTACCAGTATTGGTCAAGAATTTTAAGTTTACCAATTATATTGTTTTACCAGTATTGCTGAAAAACACCATGCAAAAGCAAGGGAAGTTGGCAGATCGTAGGGAAAAAGGTTTATACATAGCCAGTGATTATGCACCATCAGGTTTTAAAAAATATGTAAATGAAGTTTAACCAAAATTTTTAAATTTTGTTAAGCACCCGTCGTATGACAGGCCATTGGAAACAAATAATATTTATATTCCTCAGCAGCCTACATTATTTATGTTATTAGTTTTTACCATTTCAAGGAGGCAGGAGGCCAGCAGTCCATCCCACTGTTCCCGAAGGGGTTAATAAATGAAAAAACTGAATAAAGGGCTGGCCATGACTTATATAAGAGATTAGGTGGTTGCGGAAATCATTTATTGTCCACAGAAGTAATCATAAAGTTTTATTTTACATAAGAATTGTAGACTGCTCTTAAATTTGGTTCTTTAATTCTCTCCTTGTTACTATACTTAAAACTAGTAGTGCATGCTATCAATAGTCACATTCTATATCTCCTTTGTTTGTCATATCTCCATATTTCGGTTTGTTTTCCTCCTTTACATTTTAATCAGTATCATTTGAGAACTAAGCACATATTCACAGAACACTTTCATCCTAATATTTGAACCATTTTTGCTGCATTCTTGAGGAATTCATTTCAAAGTTTTGCTATACCTTTTAGAAGTGTTGTTTCTTTAATAGCAATGGTTCATAAAAATGACCCTCATATATGACGAAAGGATCTAACAGTCATTATAGTAATGATTGCTCATAAGAATCAATGTAGTCATGTGATGGCTGTTGCAACTTGTATATGTAACAACCATTACAAAGAACTCCAATAACATATATTTACTTTTAATGAGAGTGGAGCCAGTCAATGTTTTACTAGGATTTCTTTCTTTTTCTCCTCAAACTACAATTTAATCCAGTCTTAATGCTTTCCAAATTATTGTCTTGTAAGATGGATGTTTTTACCTATCGAAATGTACTATTTATGCAATATATTTAGACAAAGTTCGTCCAGTCAAGATAGGACGATCATATTTAATAGAATTTGGTTTAATCAAAGCTTTGTTGTAAAAATACTTTTTACTGTACAAAAGTTTTATATTCTTTGTATATTTTTGACTGTTTCAATCATTCATATTAATAAATGTACAGCTTGAAAACACTTCAAATATTAGAGAAACCTACAGGAAATAAAAATAAGTTAATAAAGTAAAAACTTAAATTGTTTTCGATTTTTTAGTTTAATAAAATCATGTATGCTGACACAGATTGTACAAAAGTATACCCTAAATGCTAGGCATAGTTAACTTGATTTTCAAAATGTGGCAAATGGTGGTAGCTCAAATTTATGCATAAAATGAATTGTTATTTATATTTAATCAACTATCTTTGTATGTCAGTTTATAATATTTCTTTTCTGCGAAACATACATTTTTAGCTTTTATTTTCTGTAGATCTCCCAGATGGCGGTTCTAGTCATATAGCAAATACTGTGATAGAGTTAAAGCAAAGGTATGATTCTTTCTTGTATATTTAGTAACTCTTAAGTCAAAACATTTCAACTAAATTATTAATTTGTTTTTGTGTCAAAGTTAGATAATTTTCCTAAGAAAAACTAGCTTGTATATAAAAAAAAGTTTTCAGGTTATGAATTTTATTATTTATTGATTAACACACACATATATATATATATATATATATATATATATATATATATATATATATATATATATATATATATATATATATATATAATAACAGTAACATAACACACACAAAATAACAAAAAATAACCAAACAGCCAGGGTGCATTAACCAGAAACCGAAACTACCCATACAAGCGCGCTGAAGCTGCAGACATAGCATGGTAAGCAATATAATTTCAAGAACACAAGAATTTCCAAAAAAAAAAAAAAAATTTCAACAGAAGTCTTAAAAAATACAGAAATGTTGATGGATCAGGGCATCATCAGGGAGAAGCCTGACCCAAACAACATAAAATGGTGTTTTCTACATATGAGCAGCATTAGGCTGAAAAAATTGCTCATACACTCCCCCAAACACCACCAAAAAGCAAGTAAAACAAAATACCAAAACAGAGCAGGAACAAAACGATATCAAACCCGAAGCTGCAGCCGGAAGATCAGCAACAACAAGCCTAAAAATTACCACCAAATGCCATCAATTACACAATCTAACTATATGCTAACACCATACTCTGCAACGAGTCCATAAAAAGCAGAAAAATAAAAATATAAATAATATTAAAATCCCCAGCTCCTATTCAAAAAGATATTCATAAATAATAAAATAAAATTGAAAAGCAACTCCCATGGCTCTGAGGAAATTAGGAAAAATAATTATTCATGGGTTGTGTAGCTGTTGATATTAATAAATCTTTCAAAAATATTATTAAAGAATGAATAAGGGTATTTGCTATTGAGAAGTGTGTTTTACATTGTAATAAAAAGTTTGAATCATAATTACAAATTTATTTTAAACGTACCAATTGACCAGCAATCCTGTTGTAGTATATTCTTTTAGAGATATTCATTGGAGTCCCAAAATATTAATTTAATGACTGTAAATTTAAAATCGCTGCGTTTATCATATACATTAATGTCAACTTTGCCGCATGAAACAGAAATTTTTAAGTCTAGAAAAATCAGTATTATTATTATCTAGATTGGTTTTAATTAAAGAAAGTTCGTCTGGATAGATGGATTTCCAAATATTAGAGAAGTTGCTATTATTAAAAACAATTAAATCATCAATAAATCTAAAAGCAGTATTTATCTGAAGGCAAAAGTTTTTTTTCAAAATAATGAAGAAATAAATTAGCAAGAATGGAAGAAAAATTAGAACCTTGGAGGTATACCCTTAACTTGAGTGTAAATATGCTCACCATTAAAAATAAAATTATTAAAAATACAATAATTAACCAAAAATTCTCATTCCTCAAAATCCAGATCAATTACGTTTTATAATCATGATAATAGTTCAAAACATCTCTCAATTTGTCCAGGGGTATGCTGGTAAATGGGTCTTTAAAATCATAGGTCTGAATATCATTAATAATATTTTTATCCAAAAAATTCAAAACCTTATTATTATCACATGTAATCCAGGTAAAGCCTTCATCAATAATGGCAGCAAGGATAATTTTTAAATATTTAAATAGTAGAAAGCCGGGTTTAATCATATAAGAATTATCACCACAGGTGATGTAACGGAATTTAATAGTGCAATCTCAAGATCATATTCCAAAAGAAAGTATAAAATACCAATAAAATCAATTTTAGACAAAGCTAGCGTAAGCAAACTGGCATTACTTTATGTCAATATTTAAAATAACGTGTTCCCTTGATTTCAGCCACTTTTGTTCAATTGATAAGAACATTATTATTAAAAATTTCAACTAAGCACTCCCATTAAAAAAAATTTTGAAAAATATTCCATTAACTGAAAAAGGGAAACACTTGGGATTAAGGGTCATGCAAAACAAGTCTGAAGTTTGGACAGCAAGAAATTATTATTTTTCATATTTTTATCTTATATTTTCTTTATATGGAGGCCTTTCTTTGTACCAAAGCATTTTACTGATTTCATTCAAAGTTTGTTTTATCTCTTCTAGAAAACCCACTATTCTTGTTGAATGTCTTACTTCTGATTTTGCTGGAGATTTACAGGCTATTGAAAAAGTTGCTCTAAGTGGTCTAGATGTATATGCTCATAATATTGAAACAGTTGAAGCTTATCAGAGGTAATAGTCTTCAGCTTTTTCACTTTTTGAAATTTCTATGCTAAAGTGTTCATTACTATCTATATTAATGGTTTTTATGTGTGTGAATAACTAATCTACAGTAGTGCCAATTAACAGAGTTCATATTTTTTTATCTTCAATGTCTTATTCATTTTAGTTTATACACTGTGCAGTTGGATGACATGGTTGGCGAAATCCCATCCACAAATGTTTAGCTTACTAAACAGCATTGGCTTTGCTCATCACATTAGATTTAATTTTTATTTCTTTTGTTCTTCATTCGATTTTATTCAGTGATTTTTCTGATTCCAACTCTATTACTTTTAAAATAATTTTATTGAATTAGAAATTTTATCTTACAAAATTATATTTTTTTATGAAAATTTGAAAAGCTTGTATTAATTATTTTATCTTGTTCTTGGCACAATATGTTTTAAGCGAACTCCAGTCTTTGAGTGTCCTAAAGAAACACTTGAATTTGTTTTTTGTAACTCAAAGTCCTCTGTAAAGTATTTGAAAATTATGAAAAGATTTTGTTCTTGAATTTTACCTTACTTATGTTTAACAAATTTCACTTAAAACCTAACACTTTGTTATTAATGATATAACAATTAAGAAAGTTTATCATCGATGCTAGCACTGGCCTGCTGGCATGTATATATTCTAGAAAAACAACATAACTTGAATTAAGTTGTTATTTTTTAAAATTACAACACCTTAAATATTTGTAATCATAGCACTCAACTACCAAACAGAGCTATTAAAATGCCATCCCAACTTTTAAAAATTGAGGACCACCTTTTTAAACTATAAGCATAACAGATAATGTTTTAAGACTGTTATATTATACTTTGTGTAATAAAAATCGGTCAATTTTTTACAAATTTGAAGACAGTTGAAAAAATTAACTTTTGTCAGTTGCTTGTTACATTTTCTTATTCAGATGTAAATTTTTCAGTTTCATCCGAGATAGAAGGGCAAACTACAACCAATCAATAGAAGTCTTGAAGCATGCAAAACGCGTAAGGCCAGAAAACATTACAAAAACATCCATCATGCTTGGATTTGGTGAAACAGATGATATGATTAAGTCTACAATGGAAGGTAAAATTTCTTACTAGTCTTATTTAGAATTGGTGTGAGAAGTTTCTAAATTTTCGATGGAAATTACCACCTGTGAAAAAGCAGCAAATGCTTTGTCGACTTTCGAGATCCCCACTCCTGCCAGCTCTACCCTTGCCATAGATGGCACAAAATTCACTAGGCTAGAAAAACCCGTTGACTGAGAAATATTTTACTCTGCAGCAGTGAAAACTTCTCTTTTGAATAATCACCATTTTTAGGTTGTATTATAATTTCTTCCATGAATAAAATGAAAAATTATGTTTTTAATGGGAATTATCATCAGTATAACATAGAAATTATCATCAGGGTCAGAATTTGCATCACTTTTACACATAAAAACAAGTTAGAAATCACTTGCTTAAATGCAAGTGATGACTTACTCATCGCTCTTTCAGAAAGCAGCCTCCCTTCAAAAGTATTATGAATAAACAACAATGCAGCTATTAAAATTGAGATATTGTTATGCATGTATATGTAAATATGTGTTTATTTTTCAATAAATAAATTATCCTGCAAAGGATATAATTTCCAAAGTAAAGAAACAGGAACACATTTTTCAAGGGGTACAAGAACTTCTTTTTCGACTGAAGGGGATGCCGATCACTGAAAGGTGAAGAATTTTCCTTAATGAGGAATCTTAGAAACATGTGTTTTGGTGTGGAAAATTCAAATTTACTATTGTTGTAATGAAAATATTTAGCTCGGTACATCTGTATTTTTGATGTAACACATAGGTTGCTGCCCAGAAAGAAAGATTATTTTTCTAATGCCTGGCCAATTGAACATTATGACACTAAAAATGTGGATTTGAGAACCACATTTTAGTCTCCACAAAGATGGACTTACGATACACTTCACTTATCACTCTTTATAGGTACAATGCATTAATAGAGAGGCCACATATTCATTCCAGACAAGCATCCATGCCTCACCCCAGATTCAATCTCCCTTTCGATCTTGAAGCCAGCACCCTGACCATTATACCGAGTGAAAATAATTTTTTGAGGATGGGTATGTTTATTTTACAGTAGATGAGAACATTACAATCAACCACAATTGTATTTACAGTAAAACAAAAATATAAGGATAACATCACAAAGCCACCCTGCCTCAAGCACTAACAGGAAGTTTCCTTTTCCTCCCTCTTTTTTTTTAAAGATGGTGATCTCGCAGAAAGAATAAATAATTTTACTTCTTAAAATGGAAAAAAAAAAGATAGTACAATTTTAGTTCCTATGCATAAAATATGTTGTATTACCTTCTTTACTCTCCACTATAATCCTACAGCAATGACGCAGGGATTTCTAATATCAATTGGTTCAGTGGTATTTTTAGAAACATACCAAAATGTTGATTTGCAGGGGTGAAGATGTTCAGCGTTTACGAATATTTCTGCTTTTTGTTTTTTCTGAGAAGTTCCGCTTTCTCTACAATTTTTTTCTTTAGGATGAAATTGTATCATGGAATTGCAGCCAAATAATAAATGTAAAAAATAATAATAAAGAAAGTGTGAATATCCCAACTATAAAGAGTATGTTTGAAAAGACGCAAAAGAAAAATTGAATAAAATGCTTTTGAATTATAAAATACATGCTTGTCATAAAAACATTCTGTACCAGTGGTGCAGCCACGATGAGGGGGTTATAGCCCCCCATCCAGAGTCAAATTTCATTGTATATAGTGGACTTTGGAGAGTTTATAAAATACATGCTTATCCTAAACACATTTACTGTACTAGTGGTGCAGCCATGGGAGGTTATGGGTTAACCTTCCTACTTCCAAAGACAAATTTTATTGTTCTTAGTGGACTTTATCATACTAAATTTGCCTACCCCTCCTCAGTAAAAATTTCTGTCTGCACCACTGTTTTGTCAACACATTAGTACACAAATATACTATTCTTATTCAGCTATTTTTGTACTTCAAAATAGCGCTGCATATATTTTTCTCTTTTTTACATTTTGACTGTTTTCACCTCTGGATTAGAGATTCTTCAGTTAAATTAAAGTTTAATTACTATTTACAGATATAGATAAAGATTACATATTAATGCAAATCGAACCAATCAAATTAAGAAAACTTTGGTTCATATCGAATTCAAATCAATTCTATCTTCAACTGACAAAAGCTGCAGGTGTGGGAGAGCAGGGGAGGCACATGACATCAGTGACACCACCACAGATTCAAATAATTTCCACAGCAATCAACTGTATGTTCCTTCAACAGCTTGAAGTTCCTGAATGCTTTGACTAAAATCCTGTCTGCTGTTAACTACTTGGAATGGCTAACTATTGATTGCGAAAAGGGCTAAATTTGTGACGTTTCCTGTCTCAACCATGTATTCCTGTGCAACCTGTGTATTCCAATACCTTGCTTGATCATTACACAGATCTTTATGCAAATACATTGTCACTCAGTGTTAGTAGCGTCTCCAATCAAGTGCTTGGCAAATGATGGATAAATTAGTTAAAGTTCTGTAGCAGTGTCCAACATTTTCCCATTGTTACCAGCCTACTTGCTTAATAGTGGCTTTCTTGTAACCCAAACCACCCAGCCTATCCACTTTCTTAAAAGTGACGAAGTGTCTCAGAAATAATTCATTGGTGTAAATGGCACAAATCGACCAATTCAGCTTACTACCAATCTTGGCCTCTATCCAATACATGGTACCACCCTCCCAGCCAATGTTCATGAAATCTAAAATTATCAGCAATATATTTAGCTGATTTTTTTCTGGGGTGAAGTGGTAGAGATCTCCCATCTGGCTCGCTGCACAGAGCAATGCTGAGTTTGAATAGTGTCAGGTAGTTAATATAGTAGAATTAATAAGACTTTTAATATAACTCATAAATGCTTTTAGAAATTGCTCCTTTATTGTATTGCCACATCAGTTTCTGTCATAACTGAAACCAATACAGCAAATATTTGCCACAGGCTTTGAAATAAATTGACTCTTTTGATATAATATAGCTACTGAAGTACTGACTGTATTTGGCACTCAATATTTATGTATTCAAATTTATATATTCATTTCATTCAATTAAATATATTCTTCTCATTCATTTTATTCAATCAATATTTATGTATTCAAATATTTATATAGTCAATATTCAAATATTTGACACTGGCTTTGAAATAAAATTGACTTCTTTGATATAATATAACTACTGACTGTATTTGACAATCAATATGTAGTATTTTTAGTCAATTTAATAACTACTCATAGTAAAACAAGTTTTAACTAACATTTTTTGAATTCCCAAATCAATGTGTTTAGTACCTCTTATTGTGGAATTTTGAAAAAAAAAAAGCAACCTTAATGTTGCAAATATTAAACAAGATAGCAACTAGTACAACTTACCTGTTAATTTCGGTATTCTTAAACATAATATAATTCTTACTAATATATTTTCTTTATTCATTCTTACAGTAAATAGACTGAAGTATTGCCTTGTTTATTAGTCACTTCAAAGAGAAATAATACCTTTCACCTAGTTATTTTAAAGAAAACAATTTGATTAAATTATATTGTGTGTATATGTCACTTCCTTAGAGGGGTATTATTTTAAGTATACATAATAAGTAATATGTTCCCAATTATGGACTGAATAATGAATGGTTCTCCTGAAATTCGACCAAAGCTCGCTCTAAAAAGTAGAAATGTGTACTTTGATACATACAAAATGCTTTCATAATATCAATGCAATATGATCGTGTGTATGATATTTATTGAATGGAAATCATACTCATTTATGTTATTCATAAATTGTTTCCATTTTGCAGATCTCAGAAAAGCAGATGTTGATTGCCTTACGATTGGACAATACATGCAACCTACGAAGAACCGTTTAAGGGTAATAAATATACAATATGAGTAGGCTGTATCAGAATACTGTACAATCTTACTAAATAACCCTTCCCATGTTTCATCACCACCCAAACAAATGACACTCGTAAAGCAAAATACTTTGCGCAAATGTTTTGAACTTTTGCACTTTGTTTTCTACATTACTTTTCATAATAACTTCAATTGAGGTAAGAGATTGGAACTGGTAACTCGTGGTTCAATCATATAGCTTAGATCTCTCAGTTCTCTGCCAGGGACCCCCATGTGGTGTGATCCCAAGCTTAGTATTATAAATACCTATGTCATTACAGACAGCTACATTTCATCATCTTACATAATCCTCAGAGCCTGCCATTCAACTACTGGAAAGGATGGACATTTTTTAGTTAGTAATAGAGAAAAAGAACCTGTGAAGGGTAGTTAACATTTTTAATTTGTTTCATTATGGCACTTAGAGTAGGTTCTAAATCAGGGTAGCTGTTGACCTTCTAACTGGCCACTGTACTCTAAATAGACACCTCAACCGTATGGGTGACCCATTATGTAGTCGGATGGCAGAGGAGAGTCCTGTACGCGTTCTGTGTGATTATTACTCTGTCGACCGATTTGACTATCTGGGATACCATTGTATCAAACCCTGGGAACTGTCAAACATTCCGATCAGGTACATGCTGAAATTTATTTTGGCAATTGATCTTTAGTATATCAGTAAGGAGTTTTACTACAATGGACTACTGGTCGTGGTACTGGCACTCTTTAGAGACACACCAAAGTCATAAGGTTCTAAAGATGATAACATACCATAGGCAAAGTTTCATTTGAATTTTTGTATATAATGAGCATAATGCAATATTAAAAAAAATAGTAATTAATGGGATAAGAGACATTAGTTTAGGGGATGTAAAAGTTTAATTATCTAAATTTTATATAGAGAAAAAACATTAACAGGTATACAAACTGCATCTTATTGAAACATGTTTTCTCACATTTCTGCTTACTGAATATGTACCTAAAATGGGTAATGATAGTAAGTTATACATAATTAAAGTGGTGGTTACTACCATTGAACATCACAATAGTCAACTTCTAGGACCTCTTGGTATCCACAATAACTTTATGGTTGGGGTAAATCATAAAATATAATCAATAAGTAAGCAAATAATTTTTAATAAAACACAATGCTAGACCAACCTCCTCAGTATTTTTATACAAGCCTCAAACATGAGGTATAAATATTGCATGTTTTCAGATAATACCAATAACCAAATGTCTTGATCTCACAAGTCACTTGGCGACTTTATCAAGGGAAAAGACGCAAAGTCTTAAGAATTAAACACCTTGGTTCCTAATATTTTTATCATTGGAGTCTGCTCCCGCAAATATGATTGCAAAAAATTAGATAGGTTGATACTGATCTGTGTAGACTTGTGGTTCTGAACTCTTCAACTTCATTTATTTAAATATTTGTTGAAAACACTTATCGATATTTTAGATGTTTTTAAATTAGAAGGTAAACTTGGGTGTACATTTCAAATATTTACTGTGCACATTTTTATGTAAAGCCGATCATTACACTGTATAAAAAGCAAATAGAGAAAATTCAATACAAAGAATAACCACTTGGAGCAAGAAGTTGGGATGCATCATTTTTCAAAACGTGGAAATCTTAGATCCCTCCTAATAATAACAAAAATGTTTTTAAAAACTGACATTTCCAAAAACAAACAAATAAATTACTTGGCTTCTTACAATAATGCTTGCAATGTTGCTATAGGTTTTTGGTATGCTCATAGAATTATTAATTTATAGGTATGTTATCTATTTCTGGAAGTAATATTATTTCTGCTGTGAATTTACTGACAAATGAATTTGAATCATTTTCAAAAATTCTTTTTATTTTATAATCTGGGCTATTTGCGAAAATACAGTTAATACTTTCTGCAATTATTCTAAAATGAAAATCATTGAAATTCAATTCTTGAATAAATGAAATTGAAATTCAATTCTTGAATGAATGAAATTGAAATTCATTGAATTCAAAATTTCGATACAAGCTGTTATCCACCATTTTTATCTTTCTTATCTCCTTATATGTACCTTTTTACTACTTCACTTGGGTTTTATATTTCTAATAAAGGCACACATCAGTTCAACTTTTGCCTTAAGAATTGTAAATTAGATTAGTTAAAAATACTTTATTGTAATGGATAAACCACAAAACATTTTTGAGCTCCTCATTTAAAATATACTCTAAACAATTTTTTGCTGCTTGTTACATAATAAGTTTTCAGAAATAAGTTTAAATTGCTTACAATAGTTCTCGTAACTCATTTAAAAGATAAGTAGCCCTTTAAGACCTAATCGTTCTAAAAGAACATTTTATAACCTAATAGTCAGGAGATGTTTAAAAAAATGAATGAAACAACTTCTAGAGGCTAACTTTACGTCAGTCACCATCTCGCTTCCCAATACTTATGCACTGCATGAATAAAATTAAGTGCACTTGTCTAAATGTTGAGACATCAATAATACTAATGTGGTTGGCCTCCTCATGTTACACCTTGGGCTACGCTAAATCCACCAGCTCCTAATGTTGTTTAAAGAAATAACAATATTAGGATTGCTAAAATATTTTTATTTCTTACAGGTGGCTGAATATGTAACACCAGAAAAATATAAATACTGGGAAGAGTATGGAAATCAAATAGGATTTCAATACACAGCTAGTGGCCCATTAGTCAGATCATCTTACAAAGCAGGTACATAAATTAGTATTTTTGTGGCTTTAAACTGTGCTATATAACTATTGATGATTTTACAAGATTTGGTAATTACTTGTCTTTTTTACAGGTGAATTTTTCCTCCGAAATCTTGTTGAACGTAGACTTTCAAAACAAGATGAAAAATGAAATTTTATTTTGTTATTGTTTATAAATTTATGTAGAGTGAAAAGAATTTAAAAAAGAATTTGTGATTAATTATATTGTAAATAAAACAACTTTGCATTTATTCCTTGATTCACGTGTTTTTATTTTACAGCCTTATTGTTTCACTTTCTTAACACTATTTTTAAAAGTATAAAATTGGGTGTCACTATAGGTTTAAATAAATTAACAATGAAAGCTTTTTTATTTCGAGACATGAATTTGTTTCAGAAAGATGGGGAGAAAAATAATTTTGAAACAAGAATTTTACATGAAATAATTTTCTTTTAATATGCATTCATGCAAATTCTTATTTTTCAAAAATAAAAAATTCAACCCTATTTCTAATTAAAAATTAAACTATGGAATGTTTTTTTTTCTTCCTTTGAGAGGTATCTTTAAGCTGAATGTTGGTGGCATTAGTGTTCCTGTGGTAAAACAATTTCTTCTATGTATTCTGAATGTGAAATGAGTTGGTTTGTTTTTCGAAACACAATTTAAGCACCTCAATAAAAATTATGAATTGATACAACACCAATTGTATCAAATGAGAAACATCACCAAAGTGGCAATAAACTACATTTTAAGAGCATTTGTACAAGTAAAATCTCACATCGTTTGCACTAAAAATCCCTCTCAGGAAATACGATCGTCTAATTTTAACCCTTTCTTAACACTATTTACTGTGAGCCAGTACTATTTTCTGCCAACTTTCATTGACAGTAGAGATGGGCGATCCGCTCAGGAGCTGACTCAAAGAGTTAGCTCTCTTGACGGAGTGAGCGAGCGCTGATTCGTCAAAAAAGAGCTATAGCTCTTTTTTAACCAATCAGGGCTGAAGAGCGGTAACTCTTTTTTAACGAATCAGCTCTTCCACTCTCGAAGAGTCATTTCCGCATGATCACCAGCTCAGTGATTCTTTTGGGAGTTGATTCTTTTGGGAGTTGATACTTTGGGAGTTGATTCTTTTGGGAGTTAACTCTTTATGACTCTTTTCGATAACTATCGCTCTTGAAGAGTCAATTCTGCATTCGTTCTTTTGCGCTCCCTAGCTTTTTGTTACTTTTTTGAAGTTTCAAATATCTATGAATAATCATAATTGTTATTTTTTAAAATTTAATTCAATTTTAGATTGAAAGGGTGTTTTTACAGCTTAAGTCATATCACACCCTTTAGCACTAATTAAAACTAGTCTTAAGGTTGTTATTAAAACATATTCTAACAGTTATTATGTTATTCACTTAACATTAATATAATAAAACCTTGATTTCTCGGGAGTGATATCATTTTAATAAAGCTACACAAAATTAAATTAAACGTAACTCGTTTTTATTGCATTGCCTTCACAAAACAAGGCATTTTGAAAATATTTTATTAAAAGACAGGGAGGGGACTTGAATTTTGAAAATCTTTGGGACAACGAGTATTTGACGGTATTATATACCTATATCTTAAAATAAATAGTTAAAAATCTTAAGTACTTAAATAAATTATTAATATTTTTATTATTTGATTTAAAAATATCATTTAAATTATTAGGATGTCTCATTTGGTAACTAAGTGGTTTTAGAAAGAAATCTTAATGTATCCAAACACGTCCAAGACACTTTTTTTAAATGTAGTATAGAAACATTTTAATGATATTTTTATGTTTTAAACAATAGCAATGGGCTATAAATATTAAAAGTATATATTAATAATTTTGTAAAAATATGATAATTATGTATGAAATTTTAAAGAAATGTGTCAAAAACTTCAAATGTGCTACATGAAAATCTATTCGACCAATTTGAAAAATGATGCTACCAAAATAAACTACATGCATATTTCTAGGGAATGAACTAGAATAAAAGGATATTTAAATAAACAACAATTTTAAAAGTGATTGAAAAATGAATAGAAGATTTTTTATAGTTTTACAGTCCTATTTCTTAAATAAATAGTAATAATTTAGAAACTTTTGAACTCTGCATTATTCTAGTTCATTCACTTGACAACATTATAAATAACAAACTCTCAAAAGTTTACTAGAATCCAGTTATAAGTTTTTGTATTATAACATTTGAAGTGAGGAAATAATGCAAAAATATTAATTTAGAGTTAAAGGTAGTTTCAAGTGCATCGCTTGCTCCCTTGCGTTTGCTCTTTGTGTAAACAATTTTGTTCTTCCTTCTCTTTAAAAAAGTTCACTCCATTTCCAAAAAAACTTTCTAAAATTATATTTATTAAGCAAGGTTTAAATTTAGATTTTGCCATGTTTTTGGCCTTTTAAGGGCCATTTGCAGTGTTTTCCATTCTTACTTCTTGTTTTCCTGCCTTGATTAAAATCTTAATACTTCAAGTAATTAACACAGAAAAAATTAAATATGTTTTGTAAAGTCAAATAAATACTCTATCCAATAAAATCGAAAACTTTTTTAGAATTCTTGGTCAAAAATGAGATTTTTAACGTGTTTGGATATTTTAATTGCTACTTCTGTAATCTCAACGGGTTCATGACAGGAATTACAAAAGTAGAAGTGTCCTCAAAGTAATTTATTCTTTATGGACAATTTCAAAGTTATATGAATTGACATGGTTTGGGGCCATCTTATGCCTTAGCAATTAAATTTTACAGCTTAGCAGCCCTATGCTGCAATGCCTATCGTCCTCGGGCTCCGTCTTCCCCCTTTTGTTGATTTTAGAGGTAAACAGCGCAATTGCTGGATGAGTGAGTGTTTCAAGCACACATGCGCTCACGTGACAACGAGGGATGTTCGATGGCCAAACATATTGTATACATTTCGATATGTTATATACATTATATATCTCAAAGGAGCGGTGAGTCATCAAAAAGAGCTAGCTCTTTTTAGTGAGTGAGCGGTTCCGATCCGATCCCTGAAAAGAGTCATTTTCCCCATCTCTAATTGACAGGCAGCCCATAAATTATTTCATCACCACATTTTGAATAACTTGGTCTGTTCCGAGAAGGAAACAAGCAAACCTAATAAAAAATGAAGAGTTTACTACCACTACCCAAACGCTCACAACACATATTAAGGTAATCTTAAAATGTAGTTTAAAGCTTTTGGTGTAAAAATCCAAGTGACATTGAAAACATCAATTTGGAATTCATTCTAAAATTGACTGCCACCTAAATTTTTAGCTTGACAGAATATCCCTCATATATACATTTAATTTGCACCTACCACATAGAAGCATTTTATGTTGAGCTAAATATAGGTAGTGGTTGTGTTCCTGCTGCAAAACAACTTCCTTCATGTGACGTCAGTTGCCTTGTTTTTCTAATATTTCATCACTTCAGTAAAAATTACAAATTGATATATGCTAGTTGATTGATCAACACCAATTAAACGTCAAACATTGCCAAAACTTCTGTCCAAATGTTACATTTGGACAACAGAAAATATGACCTATGGTTTGTTTACACAAAATCGTTCTCATTATTAAATTGCTCTTGTTAGAATACTTATCCAGTTAGTTAAGGTTGGCTCAAACCAGTCCTTTATTCTACTGGCCCTTTCGCAAGAAAAGTTTTTAAGGGAAGTTTAATTTTTAGTTTGCACTCCAATATTTAAAAATCATGTATCTGGAGGTTTCACATTTCAAGACACTGCACTGCTCTCATGGCCATGTAAATTTTTTTTAGTTGAGCTTAAATTATAGTGAACATTAATTGCTTCAATTTTTTAAAAACTTTATTTGGTGAATGTACTGTTTTTGGTTCATAGAATATAAAAATGCCTTGTTCTTTAAAAAGTATATTTCAAGTCTTACAGTAAAATTATTTTTGATAATTCATTCAAATGCTCACTATCTTCTTTGTCTGAAAATAAGAAAAATAAAATTATTGCTTCTAAAAGTCAATATGGAGTTAGGGCTGCTTAACCACTGGGTGTTTTTACAAATGACATCTGTCCAGCCTTGTAGTTGACAAGTCGGTAATTATAAAGTGCAGCAAGAAAACTCATACAAATCTATAATCTGAAAGTAAACCAAGCTTGCCATTTTGAGTGAGCTGTGCTTACGATGTTTTGTAGGACTTCATTACGTTCGAGAACCACTGGTTTAGATAGAAGTGGTAAAAAACACCAGTTGAGCTTTTTACTTAAATTGTAAATGGTTGAATAGGAATATGTAAAATTAACTGTTTAATTTTATGTGCAATTATGTTTTAGGTAAACATGTACGAGTGTTAGATACTAATGAATGGTTTGGAGTAAAGAAAATTAACAGTCACCACGTGGTGATTGCATGTTTGAAAGTGGAGTCTGAAATTATTTTATTTAAACATGTTGCCAGTTTCATAAAAACATTAGTTTGTGTTCAAACTTCCAATAGTATGCTATATATTGCTTCCAATAGTTTCCATATATTGCTTTTTTAACTGCTACAAATCTAATACTAAATTTACCAAGGACGAAAAATCTCCAAAAATTTAAAAATATTCAAAAATAACACCATTAGTTTTATGTAATATTAGTTCGTAACTTAATTTATTAGGAGGAACTATTAAACATTCGTGAAATAACAGTGCAAAGTTAATTAACTACCCCTCTACTTTACTGGAGAAAACAAACTTCACCATCCGATTGGTTCGCGTGAAATGGTAGAATTTGGAGACATCACTATTTACCAATCTAAAAAAAAACCTTGTTTTAGCATTCCATTTCTAGACATACTTTTCAATTCATGATTTTTAAAGTTTGTTTCCATCTCATTTCACAAGCTTCAAGATTTCTAAAAGGCAGTAAACTGGGAAAAAAAGTTAATCTTCCTTGTATCCATCCCCATATAACTTAAACATAAAGGACTGCTGATTAAAATATAATTTACCATTGAAGTTCATCCTACAATTTTGGGCATTTAAACCAAATGAAAGTTTTATTGGGGCCAGATGCAAGAAGAAAAAGAATTGAGGACAACACCATGTAATATTGATAATTTCAAGGTAGGTAGTTAATTAACATCATACTGGAGCAACACAACATGCTATTACATTTAGTAAGGAAGCCATTTTGAAAAACCTACTGAAAATTCGCTTCCATCTTTCTTTCAGAAATATACATTTTTTTCAATGAACTAAGTTTTACCACTATGCTATTTGTTTGTATAGCAAATAAACTGTACACGTCGGATTTTAACAAATTTATGTGTACATGGACCGATTTCCCACAAAGGTCATTGGTTCCATACATAAATATATGTATAATTGAATTTTGTAAAAATAAATCAGTACAAAAACCTAACATTCTAAAATGGAATGGTTACATAAAAAAAATCTGACCAATACTACACTTTAAGTTCAAATTTTTTTTACAGGAAATGGATATCTTGGATGAAAATGAAAGTAGCTTTAATCACTCTAAAATATAAATTGAAAAGTTGAGATAGTTGTATTTAATTCCCTTTAAATACCATTTTCTCAATGTGAACAAAAGGATAGACACTGAAATAGAAAAGTTTTTTTTTATTTTACGGATGTACATTTATTCATTCTCTTCAGAGCGCAGTCTTGCATTTGCATTTGTTACTCGAATGGCTAATTGCTGAGCTCTTTCAACAATTGTTTTCCTTTTCTTGGATGACACAGCATGTCCGATTTCAGCACAGAATCTTCGATTCATCATCATGAGCATTTCCAGCTCCTATAAATTACATTCAGTCAGCATTTTACGAGGCGATTCAGAAATAAAGCCTACACATTTACATGTCAATATATACTATATGTATGCAATTCTTACCTTGATGTTTCGCACAGTGACTTTTTTAAAGCCATTGGGCAATACGTGCTTTGTCTTTTTGTTGCTTCCATAACCAATATTTGGCATCAAACACTGGCCCTTGAAGCGACGACGCACTCTGTTGTCAATACCACGAGGTTTTCTCCAGTTAGGCTAAAATAAAAACCATAAGTACATGAACTATAAATTCATCTTTACATGAACCATTTTTAAGACTTCACTCTTACATATACTTCAAAGCAACAGTTGAATCATAACAAATCCCAAAAAATCCACTATGGAATACTAATTTTGAAAAAAAATTCTGGCAAGGGACAAGCGCACTGCAAGTACCAATTTCAAAGCCTCATTTTCATATAACTCGTAATAAAAAAACCCTATTATTTCACTAAACCGATCACTTATGTTTTCTGCCCATTAGTAAATTTTTTAAACAGCACATGATCAAGTAGAATAGCAGTGATATTCTATCCATTGCTTACTTGAAACCTGATGTTTAAATATTTCATGTAGGATTAGGAATAAATTTTAAACTCTGTTCCTACAATGTTTTTTGGAAACAAACAGCACATGAAGTATTTTTAAATTTCAATCTTGAAACTGCGTGTCCCTTCAATACATGAAACAAATATGCAGACAGTGAGAGTAAAAGGTGCAAAGAAAATAAATTGTTTAACAAAATTCATAAAAAAAACAGTAAAAAAAATTTTTTTTTTTTACGAAACTGCAAAACTAACTAAAGAAAACTTGCACAAAACATGACAATTTGAATAGCAAAAAAATAATTTAAAAAATAATAACACCAAAATATTAATTTGCTGCACTTAACACATGTCTCGCAACACAAAAATACAATTTGCATTTTTCTAGTTTGTGCCACATTGTTAGTATTTTACTAAACATTTAGGTTGTTCTGGTAAACCCTAGTCTAAGATTGCAGAGTGAAAAAAATAATAATAACTTGCATGCCAACAATGTTTTCAATCCCTCACTAAAAGGCATACAAAGCAAACCTAGTCACTAAAATTCTAATCTACCTCAAAATTTCACCAAAGAGCTCTCTATAATCAACAATGAAAGATTTGTACAATTTTGCATTCAAAATTCTTCTCTGTTGAGAAAGCTTTCATTTTAATGTCATTTTAAATGTTTACAACAGATAGTTATAGCCATATTTTAAAAACCAAGTGGATGAACTAAAGAAAATATTGTGTTCTAATTCTGGCAAAGGGAATATCCATTTCAGTACTTCCAAGAGTTAATGATTTAGCAATTAATTTTATTACATAAACCAATCAAATTCAGGCCTTTTAATGGAAATGTTTTTTTTTATCTCACTATTGTTACACATATATAGTTAATGGTTTTGTAACTTTTTGGTCTTTTCCAACATTTTACTATTAACTTGAATTTAGCTTAGAATATAAGATTTAAAACAGAACATACCTTTATCTTTCCATATCTGTCAGATTGATGACGAACGAACTTCTTCAACCTCTTCTTTACAATCTTTTGTTTTACAAGTGGACGAAGTGCCATTTCTGAAATAATTAAAAATGTTCTCAGTTGTAGTTCCAAATTAATACATGTTAGTTGATGTAAAACAAGTGAAGACTGATCAAGATAAATAAGAAAGGTATTAGGTAGATTTTAATAAGATCAATCAACTTTATAAAATTTCACAGCATTTGATATGAAAAGTGGACATTGATCAAAAGAAAAAAAAGATTGTTGACATAATGGTGTCAAGAACATTGGTTCTCAAAGTGTGGTCTATAGTAATATGTTGCATTATTTTCTTATTCTTCATTTCTAAAATCTAAAACAATTAGTAGGATGATTCAGAATTTATTTATTTGAAATAGACTTAAGAACGACCAAATGTTGTTGAGGTAGCTGCTAAAAAAGGCAGCCATGA
The DNA here is from genome assembly GCA_947359465.1 of Metellina segmentata. Classification (NCBI taxonomy): domain Eukaryota; kingdom Metazoa; phylum Arthropoda; class Arachnida; order Araneae; family Tetragnathidae; genus Metellina; species Metellina segmentata. The sequence goes on from OX375878.1 coordinate 3,196,224, forward strand.
TACGTATGTACATACTATTCATATTAGATTTTCAATTTATGAGTAAACATAATTTTACTATTTCATTTCAGTATTCCCCCTCCCAGAACTATAAAATTGTCATCACTAATCCTTAACAAGAAAGTCACCTTTTTTTCAAGTGAAATATTTTACTCCAAATATAGATGGAAAAATAAGGATACTTATGGTCTGAAGTAGGTGTACTTATTTGCCACATTTTTATTTATCTTAAGGAGTTCTTGTGCATCCTTGGACTGGATAAATTTTGTAATCCACCAGTAAAGTACAAAAAAAAATGTTATTCCATTTACTACCCTTGAAGGCTTTCTACAGATTTAAATATAACATTACAAGGGGTGCATGTCTTCTCTTGAACGGTAGGACTATAATTAACAGTAATTATAAACCTTTCACAATTAAATTTTACACGGATATAGACAATGTTTTGTAAAAATATCAAGCATGACGAGGCCTGTTTAGATGAGTGAATTGATAAGTTTAGTACAATGTCTTATTATTTCTAGTTGTCCTTTGTCAAAGGCAAAATCTCATGCTCACTAGATTCTTTGAGAATCAAATTTTTAAGTAGAAAAAATTGGTACACTAGAATTAAAATAAAATGTAACCATACTTTGAAAAGGAATTTTATTGGATTACCAGATAAAATAGGCTTAGATTTGAAGTTTTTTAAAATAAATTTAAATGGTGTTTAGGAATTTTATTTAGAAACAGACGTCAGCATTTTTCACCGAAAGTTTAAGCATCTTCCATTATTCTCGCTGACTGTTTTTAGCTGGTTGAAAGACCTGTGCCTTTTAAATTACATTACGGAAGCCGATAATGACGCCTTTATCGACGAACTTGCATAAATTTCAATTCGATGCTTGAATTAGAAATTATGCAAGTAACAAAATAAAGATCTTGTTGAATGTAAACTAGCATGCTATAAGATGTTGAAACAATCAGAAATTCAAACGCGCAATAAAAAAGCTTACTTTCAGTTAACCCTCGATTTTCGTGGCAATATCACCAGACCTACATAATAGACTAGGAATACACAATGAACTGAACAAAAATAAAATCCAACGAAAAGGATCCAACAAAAATATTGTTGAACTTAAAATATGTCTTTAATTACTACGATTACACGAAAATGGCAAACACGTGTACCCGATTCTATATTTTAAATTTAAGATCTCATAACAGAACGATTTCAAATATTCGGGACCACAGATTGAATAAATACCTTAATATTTTTTGCTTTAATTAGATGAACATAAAATGTACTTACTTTTATCTTAATTTTACTTAATTAATGTTACACGTGAACCCCGTTGTCGCTTGTCGCTTGTCGCTTTCTCTGAAAGATGAAAGCACAAGAGTTGAGTAAACTCAATTCCTCTGGTGACACGTGTTGCCATAAAAATAAAATTATCACACACTAATTAAAAATGAAGCATAAACATCATTAAGCTATGCTAGGAAACCTTCTATTACATCAATTAATTTTTTAAATTAATTTTTTATTTAGAGTATAAAGAAAATTAACTAATAAAGATTACAGGAAAAATGTATATAGTATATAATGAATCTATTTGAAAGATAGCTTTATGATGTTTTGTTAAATTAAATTTGGTCAGAAAATTTAATTAATAAGATTTTATTTTTCATTTGTTAGCTAATTGGCCGTCATCTGACCGTGGTTCAAAATTACGAGGTGTTGTCCTCGAATCTTTCCCTTAAGGGACTGATTCCGGACCGTCGTCAATAGCCCGTTGTGTTGCTCTAGTACGACGTTAACTAAAAATTACCAAATTACCAGCTAATTGGTAATTTTTTTATTAACGTCATACCAGAGCAAGACAACGAGCTATTGACGACGGTCCAGGATCAATCCCTTAATGGAAAGATCCGAGGATAACACCTCGTAATTTTGAACCACGGTCAGATGACGAAGCAAAACCTGAGCTTGCACCCTATTCTCCAAACTTCCACACCAACCCAACGTGAGGACTTTTGGCCACGACTGATTTAAGGTGCTCCAGCCGCCTCTACACTAAAAGTTTACTAACATCCATGCCCGGATTCAAACCAAGAACCTTCCGATCAATTGTTGAGAATGAAACTTGAAACAATTTGGTACTAACAGAAGAGGTTTAAAGGGCAACTACCGACTGGAGAAATCACTCACCATTACATTTTCGTAAAGAAATATAAATATTTCGTTTTGGTTCGAACGTAGCCGGATCGAGTATAAAAAAAATCTGATATATTGTTTTGTGTTAAAGGTATGGTAAAAACTCAAAAACTTGGCCTTTCTGTTATCTAGGAAAATTGTTTACCGAGCACACTTTGAAAATTTATTGCAAGAAATAATAAAAGTAAAACACACAGAAAATCACTGAAATTAGATTTTTCTCACCACTGTATGGCGAAAAGATAACCTGTTTCACAATTTGGATGGAAATGTTTCTGATTAAAAAATCTTTCACTCGTCATGCGATGTTCTCTGACACAAGAATTTGCCTCTGAAAATTACGACGAAAGAATAGCAACGTCATTCTGACGGCATTTTCTATCCAGTTATACTATGTGATACTGTGCCAGGGTGGTAACAGAACCGGGAAATCAGAAAACTTTTTAACTCTGGAAAAATCAGTGAAATCTCAGGGAAAATTTCCAAATTTTACAAAAAATCAGGGAAATTTTGGCAGTTTAAACTGCTACCATTATCGTTTGTCCTATTTAGAGATGCACTATTACGAGTACTTTTGAGAATCGTATTCGCCGAAATTGTAATTCGAATAAAGAACCATGACTTCGTAATTTTTAAACACCGAGAAAACCGCCGCCGCCGTTTTTTTCGCGGCTGCAGCCTCTTGTCGCCGTGAAGGTAGCGATACAACTGGTGGTAATACAATTTGAAATTTGTGTAACTTATGATTTTTGTGTATTAAATTAATTATTTTTGTTTGCAATTACATTTTTGTAGAATTTCTTATGTATATTTGCATTTGGTTTTAATGAATAGTATGATAATGTAGGGTCAGGTGTAAAATGTTCATAATCAAAATATTTTGAATTTTTTCTCTATTTTTTTTCAATTGCAATTTTATAAGAGTTCCAACCCTTACAATAACAAAAAAAAATACAAAGTATTTGTGAAGAATTATCCTTTTACACCCACTGACCTTAAATATTTAAAAACAGTGTTGTGTGGATACTGTATATCAATCACGGATCACAACATTTCTTAAGGGAATTGTTAAATCATGGAATTTTTTGTGAGACTATCATGGAAATATCAGGGAACTTTTTTTCAAGGATTTTGTTGCTACCCTGTGTACTTGTAAGTTAGTACTAACTTTGTAGATGCTTCCTGTAAGATGATAAATTTGAGAGCAAAATATCTATTTTCTATGAATATTTTACAAAATTATTTTGAACCATCCACCAAATCAGACAAAAATGTGTTAAAATTTGCTTGTTCATGTAAAAAAGAATCCAAAACATTTTTACTTCAAGTATTTTACTCTTTAGTGTACGAAAATGCACTGCCTCACAACCTATTTGAGTAAAAAGGTAATCACTAATCAAAGTGAATTGGATAAAGTGCACCCTTGTAACACGAGTTCATCAATGTCTTATCAGCAAACTGTAATACATTTTGTAACAGCTGAAATATATTTATCATTGTATGCAAACAGTTTGTTATAAAACTTATGTATCCAAGTTCTCTATTGGTGCTTTACCTAATTTTAAAACTTGTGTTGGCACAAACTTAGCCAAAGTTGACTCTTGTGTTAGGAAAATCTCAACCTACCTACCATTGATGTTGAATGTTAAATAAAGGACATTTCGATATTTAAGATCTCTTGCATCCTGGTCTACAGCAAAAAACCATTACTGAAAATAATGGGATTTCACCCAGAAATTATCACATATTTTGGTTTAGTAAGAAACATTTACAAGGACACTGATTTGATACATGAGGTTGCTAACTGTTTCAAATAGTTAGTGAGATTGTTCTCTTTAGTTCCATTCATCTAGTTGAGAAATGGGATAAGTGCCTAAATGCATACACTGATAATTTTTTAAAGAAGTATTTTGCTCTGATATCATGGAGCTGCCACTTTTGTAGAAACAACCCAATTTGTAATTCGTGATTGTAGAAAACTAATTTGTTTTATGTAATTCTAGAATATCTGTTTTGATTATTCTTTATTTTTTAGATAAAGATGATCTATGGACAACTTGTCATTGGGCCTCCTGGTTCAGGAAAAACCACCTACTGCCACGCAATGAGTGAGTTTCTGAAAGGCCTTGGAAGAAGAGTTGCTATTGTGAACCTCGATCCTGCCAATGATATTCTACCCTATGAGGCTAATGTGGACGTTTCTCATTTAATCACCGTAGAAAACGTGATGCATCATGCCAAGCTTGGTCCCAATGGCGGCCTAATTTACTGCATGGAATTCTTGGAAAATAAAATTGACTGGCTTCTGGAAGAGCTACAAAAATTCAATGACTGTTATTTGTTGTTCGATTGTCCTGGACAGGTATAATAATTTTTTTCACTTTGAGTGATAAGTGACTGGATTGGTAATTAGCAACCACACCTGGCCAATTGGTTTCTGTACATGTTTGAATCTTGGTAGTATTTAAACCTTCACTATATTTTGGGAAAATAGTTTTTAGTTAGCATTATAGAACTATTTGTTTAGATCATGACACTAGTATTTATATTGAGAGTTTATTAATAGTTTTAACACTAAAATAGTTTTATTCAAAAGGGTGACAGTTATTCTAAAGCAAAATTCATTTTCTGAGATAGGTACTAAGACAGACCTGTGCTGTAAATAAAAAATAAAGGATTTTCATTTACTACTGCACAATTTTTGTTGCTTCTTAACAGTTACTATAACATAGCTTCCAACATTAGAATTCTGTACCTCATTTTTCGTGTTTTGAGATATGAAAATCTTTAATTACTTTCCTTGTATGTGTGTTATACATTTTTGGAGAAACAGTAAATTTATTCATCAATTGAGTGTTCATTAAGGTATATTAAAGTGGTAAAGTAGCATTAGGATGATTCTATTATGTTATCAAGACCACTTGTTAGAAGAACTATAAAAATTTCTTTGAATATTTATTAGTTTATCTTAATACATAATGCAGTAGTCATTACTGTACCACGAGAATTGCAGACCCAAAATCTGCAACCATGTTAGCATAGAAATAGACCATATCTAATTTTCCATCGAGGATGCTCAAAAAAACATTAAACTTTGTCACATTGGCATACTTAATGACATATTTAAACATATTGTAATATTTGTTTCTAGAACATGTACAGTAGTAAACTATTGCTTTTTGCCACTAATATTTGCTAAAACCAAGATGAAAGTAAGACATCCAAGATAAGACCACTACTTAAACTGAACAATCCCTATTTCTATAGCAACTGCCACTACCCAGACATTGTGATGTGAGCAGTTTCTGTGGTAAACTGACAGTATCCACCTATGGATATTTTTAGTAGATACAAACATCAAAACTCTTTAAGCACTTATGTTCACATTGCTGTCCTTGAGATTCGTAAATTAAATTTATTAGTGTTTTTCAAAAATATATATTTCCAACATTAGAAATCCCTGCACTGGGACAATGCAATTTGAAAACTAATTTTGCTTTGTTGTAGGTTGAATTGTATACTCACCACCAGTCTCTTCAAAAGATTGTATCAGTTTTGGTCAAGTCAGGTTTTATGCTATCTGCTGTTCATTTAGTTGACTCTCACTATTGCTGTGATCCTGCAAAATTTGTATCTGTCCTACTGACGTCTCTTTCCACTATGCTCCAGAGTAAGTTCTTCAAGGAGTAGCAAACATGGCCTTGATTGCAATTTTTCCTTTTTTACATTGTTAATAAATGCCGTCATCCAGAAATCTTATTGACTTTTCTGATACATTCAACATGTAGTACGGCTGATGTGTGAAATAATTGTGCCTTTAATGATAGAAGCATACAACTTTGGGCACATATACTACATATATGAAGATTTAATTTTGGATATGAGGCCATCTCAGATTTCGCCTATGGCATTAATGGCGGACATTCAAAATGGCGGCTTCGGAACATTTTTTTTATGCTCCTTTTAAATGTTATTTGATGATGTTAAATGACAGCTTTTAAAGTAATGGCGAGTAATTGGTGTTTTTGCATCTACTTAGCTATTTTTAATAATATATACCTTTTTTTATGTATATATTCTATTTATAACAAAATGGCGGCCTCTGAGTTTATTTTATATGCTCCATTTTTATTGTCGTTTGGTGATGTTAATAGCGTATTATATGTGATTTTGCATGAATTGATGCTATAAACATGCGTGCATGTCATAATTAGATTTTCATATTAATTATTAATTATATTAATTAATATTTTCATATTAACTTTTTTCACAGGTCACACGATAAGAAGAAAAATACGGATGTAGTGCATAAGCTGATTAATTTATTCAATACTGATACATCTGGACAATTCAAAGAAACAGAATAGAACAAGTGTTTAATCTTTTAAGAAGACAAGTCTGAAGTTCTTCGGTGTCCAGCAGACATTAAGTAAAGCAGTAAGCGTGAAGAAAAGGGAACTGTTATAAGACAATTTCTGATTTACCTGTGGGGTTTAGTATTTCAGTGTGTTTGTGAAGGATAATGAATCCGGAACGTCTCAATGATGCAGAAGTGGTCGAGGCAACATTGGTACAACATAAAGCACAGTTTCACGAATCATGTAGATTACAGTTCAATAAGACAAAACTTCAAAGAGCTCGGAAATGGAAGATAGAACCTGCGGATAATTCAAATAGTTCTACGAAATTCACCACTAGAATGTTTTGATAAATAGTTTATCGAATTCAAAAACAAATTTTTTGTGTGTGACCAGCCTGCTCAAGCTGGAAGTTCATTATGTACTGCATCTACATTAGTTCCTCATGGATGTGTTCCTCACTGTGCCTTTAAACTGGAGGACAGGCTTTCGTTTGCGAAACTGAGAGTCGGTTATCTTATTGCATTAAATGCCTTGTATTATGTTCGATGCCTCGTATCATTATTTAACAGATCAAGAGACAAAAGAACATACAAGAAACTGAAATAGAACAATCTAACCATGGTATTCATTTGCCGAACTTGTATAATACATCGAAGATGCTCGTAGCGACAATGAAATCGCACCCATATTTAAACTTGTTGATCTATTCAAACTGTACAGCATGAGGATGAAACAACAAGGTAGTGATCTTTCAGGGCGCATACATTCCACAAAACTAAAAAACAGAATACTTGCATATTTTCCTGACATGGAAGCACATAGTCAAGGTCGAGATATGATGTTATTATTTAATAATGATGTTGGATTAGCTCTGAAGAAAGCTTGTGAAAACGATGCAGATACTACAGCGACGCTATTCATCTTGCCAAAGCAGCAAATATAGTTAGAAGAGACATTTTTAAAATGAGAAACCTCTTCAATGGATTTGGAGAAACCTGTCAGGAAGATTCCGTACCAGCATCTCTGTTAGTTGTAAAGCACAGTCAAGTTTTTTAACCCCAACCTATCCTTACTGTTGCACAGTTACTAATGTATAACAGTTTGGTGAGACGTCGGGAGTGTCATTTTGGAACAGTCTACAAGCACAATCGAGAACAAGAAACACATTTGCCTATATACTTAGGTATTTTAATTCATAAAAAGAACTCACAAGCGTGAACTAGTTGAAGATCTTTACGATCTCGGATTTAGCATATCATAAGACTGAGTGCTAGACCTTTCATCAGAACTTGGAAATGAAATATGTCATCTGTATCACATGGAAAATGCTGTCGTTCCTCTTCAGTTAAAAAGAGGGCTTTTCACAACTAGTACGGTTGATAATATTGACCACAATCCAAGTTGTACTACGGCTCATGATTCTTTCCATGGTACAGGAATATCCCTATTTCAACATCCAGATGGTAATTTTAGAGGAACCTATCGAAATAAACCTTCAAGTACTTTTGAAGAGAAAGCAACTAAACATCTTCCTGAAAGCTACATAAGTGTTACCACTGTGCCTGCTATTAGAACTGACTGTCCTTTGCCAACAGTACAAGAAATCTTCGTTGACTGCCAAGTTTAATGCAATAACATCACCGGCACTCAGTTTCGCAAGCAAAGGCCGGTCATTCAGTTTAAGGCACAGTGAGGAACACATACAGGCCGAATGTACAATAGATGCAGTACATAATGAACTTCCAGCTTGAGCAGGCAGGTCACTAAAAAATTGCTTTTTAATTCACTGAACTATTTACCACAACATTCTGGCGGGTGAATTTCGTAGAACTATTTGCATTATACGCAGGTTCTATTTTCCATTTCTGAGCTCTTTGAAGTTTTGTTTTATTGAACTGCAATCTACATGAGTCGTGAAACTGAGCTTTATGTTGTACCAATGTTGCCTCGACCACTTCCTGCATCATCGAGACGTTCCAGATTTATTGTCCTTGGTAAACAACCTAGAATACTAAACCCCACAAGTAAATCAGAAATTGTCTTATAACCAGTTCCCTTTTCTTCATGCTTACTGCTATTACTTACTGTCTGCTGGACACCGAAGAACTTCAGACTTGTCTTCTTGACAGATAAAACACTTGTTCTATTCTGTTTCTTTGAATTGTACAGATGTATCAGTATTGAATGGATTAATCAGCTTATGAACTACATCCATATTTTTATCTTATTTTTCTTCTTATCGTGTCACCTGTGAAAAAAGTTAATGGAAAATATTAATTAATAAAATTAATAATTAATATGAACATATTAATTAATAATTAATATGAAAATATTAATTACTATAATTAATATGAAAATCTAATTAATATAATTAATATGAAAATCTAATTATGACATCCACAAATGTTTATAGCATCAATTCATGCAAAATCACATATAATACGCTATTAACATCACCAAATGACAATAAAAAAGGAGCACATGAAATATACTCAGAGGCCACCATTTTGAATGTCTGCCATTTTATTATAAATATAATATATTCATAAAATAAGGTATATATTATTAAAAATAGCTAAGTACATGCACAAAACGCCAATTACTCGCCATTACTTTAATAGCTGTCATTTAACATCATCAAATAACATTTAAAAGGAGCACAAAAAATGTTCCGAAACTGCCATTTTGAATGCCCGCCATTACTGCTATAGGCAAAATCTGAGATGGCCTCATATCCAAAATTAAATCTTCATATGTGTAGTATATGTACCCCAAGTTGTATGCTTCTATCATTAAAGGCACAATTCTAACAATTTTTTGCATGTATCAGCCGTACTACATGTACCAAATAATACCACTATCCATAATATCAAATTATACCTCACACAAACATTATAAAGTTTGATAAATTCTTCTCAGTTAATTACAAGCATTAAATTAAGAAATGTATATTGGATAGTTGTGAAGCATTTCCTCTGTTACTTATGGAATTAAGAGATTCTTAGGCTTTTGTCTCATTAAGAAATAAATGATAGAGCAATGAAAGATATACAGTACTTACTGCACTGTATATGTGTAGATTCAAGGATGGCACAACAAGGAAAATCACATTTTTCATTTACTTGATATCTGAGCAACAAATTGTACACATTCCACAGTGAAAATTATGTATCATAATATGAATTGTAGACACTGAATCAAAATACACATGGAGTCATTACTAATTTAAGGTAATGTCATATATTTCAAGACGGTACAGTAAGAGCTTTCTTTGACTGCTATTTACAATGAGCACTTTTCTCTTGGTCAATCTTAAGTCAACAGTATGTACCCCTCTTAAAAGGAAATATAGTTTATCCTTTCCCTTTTGTATAAACATGGGAGTTTTTATGATTTTGGCAAATCATGCTTAAATTTTTTCTTTCTATTCATTGCTGCTAAATGTCATTGGAACATATTTCAACCCCATTTTCAACTCCACAAATTAAGTTATTATACAAATATAGTGACTAATTTTTTATCAATACAATTTTACTTTTTTTGACAATGTTTTGGATTAATAGATAATTATTTTCAGTTTTTATAGAAATTAAAAAAAATATTGAATTTAGAGTATGGAATTTTTCTGTTATTCTTATACTGTAGTTAAAACTCAAATTTCAAACAACATGCTCCTACATTAGTTTAATTTGTATTCTTCTCAATTTGTAAAATCAACGCATTGAATATTTTGAGCAAGAAACGAACAATTCAAAAGATAAGTGGCATTTATATTTATGCCCCCTTTTCAAATAGAAATTATTAGGCAATGTTATGTATATTTTTGCTTTGTGTTGTATTATTTTTAAGAACCGCTGTTTTATCGCAGGTGTTCAGTTGTGTAATCGTTGTTACCTTCTTCAACTGTGTTATCAATGAAAAGCCATAACTGAGAACAGTTAGGAGTTTCATAAAGCAAACAAATACTATGTTATAAATTCAGTGGAGTGGAATGCATGAAATACACTGCTTTCAGATAAAATGCCACCTCATGAAGGAATGCTCAAAAGATGACCAGACTGCTCACATAGCTAAACAGGTGTAGAACAAATTATCTCATACTGGTGGTTTGCTTTTATCATTCCTACAGAAATTTGAATAATTTGCATAGCTTGTACATGTTTATCCACTCTGCAATTTGTATGATGTTGCAATCACATCTTCATGGTGTGGCATTTTCTTATATTTTGGAAATATAGCTTATCAGCAAGCCAGCACTGCATTGCCCATGACAGTTAATTTCTTGTCCTTACTGATACTGTAAGCATAAGAGAAGATACTGAAACGTAAAAAAAAACCAATAATTTAAAGAATGTGTCCCACCTCCACCCGACATGACACGGGTTACAGTTAAAATATTATTTATTTATAGAAAATCACATTTAAGGTATCGATCTGGTGTAAAATTTTTTGCAGATTTCAAATCCATTGAAATTATTACTTTATCTTTAAGGATCACAAAGATAGAAAACCTCAAATAGCCCTTGCCCTTGACAAAGTTAAAATCGTAGCAAGAAAGTTATGCCAATCAACAACGTAAATCAAAACACCTTTCTTCAATTGAAAAGCTATGACGTCAGCTTCACAAGTGATATCATAACTTGGCATGGTTCCAAAGGACGAAAACGCAAAATCCTTTGCTTTCTTCAATCGAGTAGCTATGTCCATCATCTCCGCAAGTGAAGAAACAATAGGGGTCTAGATAAATTTTAAAATTTGGCTTTATGGTGAAGTCAGTTACCCTTAGGACTACCTGTGTGCCAAGTTTCAAGACTAAGTGGTATAGATGCATCTGAAAACACCAGACACACACAAACACTTCCTTTTATAATAGTAGAGATTGAAAATTTTCTGTATTTTAAATGTGTATTTCAATCTTGAAATAAGTTTTTTCAGTCAATTATAGTTTTAAAGTTTTGTTTAATTGTCTCTTCCTGCAGTGGAGATGCCTCACATCAATGTCCTCTCTAAAGCAGACCTTATTGAGAAGCATGGAAAGTTGCATTTCAATCTCGACTTTTACACTGAAGTCTTGGATTTGCAAGAGTTAGTCCATTTGTTATCTGTAAGTATTGCAATCATGTAATCAATGAAAATTTTACTAACCTTATATTTTAACTATGTCTAATGTTGATAAACTTGTGGCTTCCTACTTTTCTTTTTGTTAACACTATTACTTTTTACCTTTCTATGAACTTTGATAATTAGGAACAAAATGTGATGTTAACAGTTCATCCATAGGTACATTGTGAAATGATTTAGTTACTGTTAAAGTGGATGTATAAAGTAATGTATATATAATAAAGTGGATAGTAACATTATTTTAACACTAAAATAGTTTATTTAGGATGAAAAAGAAATCACAATTAAAAACCTATCAAACAGCCAACACACTCAAAACTATAAAACAAGACTGCTCTTTCAGTACATCCAATCTGGTATATTTATAGGTATAGTTCCTAAACGGGTAGTTATGCAGGTTTATAAAGGTTTTTCCATAAGTAATATTTATTTCTTTGTAAAAAAGTAATATGATGCTATGCATTTGACATGTTTTCAAAATCAATCTACTTAAAGAGATATGCAAAATTAATTTTAAGTATACTCACATATCAAAGATTTTCATATATTATCGGCTAAGATGTAATACCTCTTAAGTGTAAAATACCAATTTTACAGGATTAACAAATAACTATAAAATCGAATACTAGATATCACTAATGTACATTTTCCCATCTTGTTGATCTGACAAGTACAAGGTTTCACTTCACTGTTACTCCAATGATACAACTCGTGAGTTCGGAAACTTTGTTTTCGAGAAATTGGCGCCTACGAAGTATTGCATATTAGCCAACAATATAGTGAAATAGTTTTATACTTCTATTAATAAATTCTTAGTTTTCCAAATAAATGACACTAACTTTTTTTTAAATCTTATTTTTAGGATGATCCTTTTTTAGTTAGGTATAAGAAATTAAACAAAGCTTTAATGGATCTTATAGAAAATTACAGCATAGTTTCCTTTACACTTTTAAGCATAAAGGTGAGTTTATAATGCATGCATTTTAATATTAAAATTTTATAGTATTTGTTTGTATGATTTTTTGCTTGGGTAATGAAAATGTTTCATGATGTATTTATTGATGTGTTTTATAATTTATTTTCATGATTTTGAAGTTTCTTTAAAAATGAGTTGATACTTCCATAGAAATATTGTTTGTGTATTCCACACATTCTGTATTAATATTTCAGATATTTGTTATTTAAAAATATGTATTTACTGATTTTGCTACGCTAATTGATTTGTCATACAGTATTAATCCTGCAAACATGTTCTGTTACAGAATAATGTTGTGCTTAATATATTTTATTTATTTAAATCAATTAAACATTCAGTTAGTCCCATGCCAACACAAAATAAAAAATCCTAGCTAAACAATGTTGAAACAAAACCAATTACAGGAGCTATAAAATGTGCATGTAATAAATTAATTAATATTTCATTCAATTCAGTATTTCTTATTGTCCATTGCCATTAAAAAGACGAGAAGTAATAGTTGCATGCCTTTAAATTTGACCTAATTTAGTTTAACCCAGATTCTTGGAGATCATCCTGTATGCAATTGTATTTTCCCCTTTGTAGGGAAACACATTTTAACTGAGTATTTGAATTTTACATGCATTTTATGCTTATAATGGTTGTAAATTGGGGTACATGCAATCCACATAACCTTTTTCCACAATAGTAGCACAGAAAATGTATGCATTGTAATTTCTGATTAAAACATTGCATTGTTTTCCAACAATGAATCAAAGAGTGCATAAAATCGATCCAAACATGCACTTTTAGATAACCAATGAACTTCCATGCAAATAATTCTCTCATTAAGGGATTCCTTTTGATTTTATTAACTCTTCTAATGACATAATCTAGTGAGCCATGAAAGCGTTCACTCCGATTTTTGTCTACTAAATGTTGTTGATGGATGACACAATGTACAGATAGTACATTCAGTATAACTCTTTTAAGTATGCTAAAAAGCCTCGGTGTCGTCCTACCATTGCCGGAGCACCGTCATTAGCAATGGAGAGGATATTACTCAAGGATATAGCTTTTAAATAAAAAAATCTCTTTAATTAATTAAATATTGCTTCACCTTTCGAATCAGTTTCCAAACATTTGATAAATAACAATATTCTTGGAAAAAATTTTCTTTTACAAATCTTACAAAAGCTAAAAGTGAAGCTTTATTCCTTGGCAAAGTTGCCGCGTCAAGCTGTATAGAGAACTCAAATGTTTTTAAGTACTCGCATAAAGAATTTTCTACGCACTGAACCATTTCGCCAATCCTTCTTTGTACTGTATTATTACTCAGTGAAATTCTTATATTATCGAAAGCTGGTTTATGCAGCACAGTGATTATTAACTTAATTACAGCTGGTATAATACGTTCTTCGCCAATGGTGTGTGACTTTTTGAACTTTGCAATCAGTAAAGAAATTTTATAAGAAGGATGCAGTCCATCGTCGTCTCATTCAGATGTTGTCGTTAAGAGTTGTCGCAATGACAGTGTTTTCAAATACTTTTATTTGACTGTTTTAAAAAAAGTTAAATCTTTTATCATTTTTTGTCACTATGAACTTTTGTAAAATGTTCCTTAAGCTTTCATGGATTGGTTTGACCAAGTTTTACTGCATAGAAGGCACATAGGTAAAGTACTGTTTCCTGATAGTGGAATGAAACCACATTTTAAACATTCAACACTATATTATCTGCATTTTTCTTCGTCTCGCATCATATTCTTATCAGTAAAAAAAAAAGATACAAATTTAAAATATAAGGAAATAAAACAAATTATTTCTTTTCTCAGGTCGTAAAAATCGCTACCAGTTTATTTATTGTTATTTATTTTAACTTTCGTAACAATGAAAATGGGTCACAATTATTTTACATAAAATTAAACCATTTGCTGACCCCCCCCCCTCTCCACAATGTTGTCAGTGCACCCCCAAATTAATTTTAATTTGCCACAGACCCCTTCAGTGGTCTCACGGACTCCTTGGTGTATGTAGGGATCACTTTGGAAACCAATGCTATTGTCAGATCCGGTCATGGTTATGTTTGGGAAGTATGTGGACCATTTGTCATTACATTAGATAACAGTTTATCTACAACTTTCTCTAAGTAGAAATACTATTTACAGTTAATACACATGTTACAGTTAAGATACTTTACTGCTAAGAAGTTGTACTGGAAAAATTTTGCCTTAATTGTCATGGAATATTCCCCTAAACCTGTATATACTTGGCTATTGTAGTCACATCTTTTCTCAAATCCGTCTGATGGTCCTGATTTAAGCCTTCCAATGAATTATTTTGCCCTACAAAAATGATTAATCTATCACTTCCATCCATATTAAGTCCCTTATCTATAAAGAAAGCTGTTCTTTTTGTGGAATATCCAGAAAAGTGAATAGAACAACATAATATATTTCACATTTATTGCATAGATGTATTTGTTCTATTAGTTTTTAATAGATTAATCTAAAAAAGGTCTATTGGTTTTAATCATGTTTTAAAAACTTTGCTTAACTTCTAAATACATGTGTAGATAAAGATTAAAAAGCATATCATAAGTTAAATTGCATATCATGTATGTTTTTAAAGTACGTTTGTTTATGTATTATATTTTTGTAACTTTCGTGCATTTTGATTGATAATTTTTATTGTTACTGCAGTTCATAAATTTCTTTACTGATAACAATTTCATTAAGTTTTTCAAAAAAGAACTATGCTACCCTATAATACTTAAAAAATGATTTTGAATTACCTAAAAAAATAAGGTTTTCTGAAAATGGCCAGTCAAAGCATAATAAGAGAATCTACTGTTTTTTTAAATGTAAATATAATCTGATTTTTTTCATTCTAATAAATGACAGTATGTCATTTTTTAGAATAAAAAAACTACTGTGATGTATAATAAACCAGGCCTCAAAATAGATTTTTTAATACAGGTGCACAGGTTATATTTTAGGTGCACATTAAAAAAAAAAGTAATGTAAGAGCATTGATATCATGTAAACTACTTTATTAGTTGGTTATGTTTAGATATGTTAGTAGTAGATAGTAAATAAAAATATTTAAACATCTAAATTCGCCCTTCATCAGCGCACGGCTATCCCGACAGTCTCTTCAACAGAACCATCTGGAAAATGTTTCGATCTTCGAAAAGTTCTATTGGCAGTAGCACAAGTAAACCTTCCTCCTGTATAAACCTGTTACGGCCCATCGATTTTGTTTTCGCATAGTGTGTATTTAGGTGTGTTTATTTTCATGTGCACCCGGGTATTTCGAGCCCTGTAATAAACTGACACACTGTCATTGTGCATCATAATCAAGATATAAAGAGGTTATGAGGGTCGTTCATGGTTTTAATGTTTGCCTATTAGTTGATGAAACATCACTATTTCAATGTCATTCACATTGAAATAATTATAGTTTACATAGAATAGTGATGTGTTCGAATCCCAACCTCCAACATCTTAAACATTTTAATTCTTATACTTTGGTTTTCGAGGACATCATTGGGGAGTTATGTTTTCCCTTTTAGAAAATGTTGCTACTTTTCTTCACTAAACTTATAAATAAATTTAGTATTTCTTACTGATATGAAGACGTTATTAGCCTTTGTCTGGTAGAGTAAAATCAATGACTATATGTTACAAAATGGCCCTGTAAACAGTTACTAATCCTGTTATAGAAATGACATAAATCGCTCTTGGTAGTGAGTGATAGGATCTGACCTCTTTTACAAACATAGAGTCATTTGTCCTTTTCAGCTACCAGAAGGTTGGGTACTTTTTATGCAAAGACTACATCTAAGTTTAATTTGTGTTGACTAATCAACTGCATACAAGTATAAATTGCCAATGAATACCAGAAACCAATTTCAAAAAGTTATTTATCTTGAAATTTCAGTTTTCAGGGGTGTAGACATAATATATTACTCTGAAGCATTTCCCCCCTTTAACTCTCGTTATTCGTTATTTGTTGAGTGAAATAAAAAAATGTGATAAATCCAAGAGTTATTATTCCAGTATTGGGCCAGTTATCGATTGCATATAATTCCTTAAGAAGTTGGCGCGGATATTATTTTCTCCAATAGTATTCTGTATAAATACGAAAGAACTTGTTTCAGAAATATTTATTTTACAAAATTAAATCTCATGTTAATCGAAATATTTTCTCCCATGTGTTTAATTTCATTTTCCTATTTTTTTTAGAGCAAAGAATGCATGTCAAAAGTTCTCCAAGCAGCTGATAAAGCAAATGGTTATGTGTTTGGGATAAATGAAGAAAATAGGAATATACAAAACCTACTTTCTACTGCTATGAGTGCAGACTTTGAAGATGCGAAAATAGCTGATATTAGAGAAAAATATGTTTCGATGGACTCTGATAATATTGATGGTTATGTATCACAAGGCAGGTAGCATTAAATTTTAACTGCCTCAAAAGACTTCTGTATATAATTTTTTGAAATATGACAGGTTGAAAGACTAAATTCTTGAATTTTTTTATTTACGTAATGAGTTAGTTATACAAATGTTCAGAAGAATTCTTTATTCCAATTCTTAATCTGGTGTTAACTTTGCATCTTCGACTTGAAGCAAAAATTCATTAACTTACAAAAATATGTGGGTTTGTTTGCTCTGCATCTGTTTAAAGACTGACTATTAAATTTGAGGTTAAAAAAATGTAAGCAATGTGATATCATTATTATAACTTTTAGACATATATGACGGTATTTGTCGTTGTTATAAGAATAAGCATTTAGTGTCTCCAAAAAAATGTCAGTTAACGTGTTTTTGATCTATGTAATGCTTCTGTCAATATGTAATGCAAAGATAACTATGAGACTACAAAAGAAATGGAACCATATCAAATGTTTGAATGATTTTGACATAAAAGGTGGAATTAAATTAAATTAATTTTTAATCAATGTTTTCTGAATTCCATTAAGTGATAAAAAGAGTTTGAAATTTTGTTTTTGTACTTGGTTGATTTTACCATTTAATTCAATTTACACTTTTGGTCATAAAATGCAGATAAATATACCTTCCACATGAAATTAAATTTAACATTTTTAGTTATGATGATACTCTTCAATCAGGTTACTCACTAACTAACACCAACATACAATCCCATGCCTAGTTTTGTGAGACACTGTTTCAGTCAGGTTAATAAAAACTATTGTGGA
The DNA here is from genome assembly GCA_947359465.1 of Metellina segmentata. Classification (NCBI taxonomy): domain Eukaryota; kingdom Metazoa; phylum Arthropoda; class Arachnida; order Araneae; family Tetragnathidae; genus Metellina; species Metellina segmentata. The sequence goes on from OX375878.1 coordinate 3,214,081, forward strand.
TGGAACTGTTTCCGAAAATAATTTGTAAGTTATTGTTAATTATGCAGAATAATTCACTTTAGACCAGTGGCGGATTAAGCGGTAAGCGGCCATGTAGGGTCCCGGAATATCAAAGGAACCCCAATGTCTTAAGATGTCTTTTCATTAGGGTTCGAGGAAAGCTGTGACAGCATCTTTAAGTTCAGTAAAAAGAGTTTCTAATACAAGATGATCAGCATGGACAGATGCTGTATTAGCTATGGAACTTGGTTTTAACCATATAAAAGAGGCTAACTGAAACTTGTAATTCAGAAGAAAAAAAAAGTTACCATAGTGGAGGCGACTTCATTTCTGTAGAAAATGGACAAATATGAAACCGCTCTAATGACAATTATTTGGAATATTATTTTACAAAGAATAAATGCTACTAGTAAATCAGTGGGATGTAAACTCTATTGAAATGATCTATTCTACCGAAGTCATTAGAAATTTTTATCGATAATTTCAGAGAATAATTTGATAAAGAGGCAATTGATTTATCAGGGTTGTTATTTAATGTGGAAGATGAACAAACGTGCAGAAAACTAAATAACAAAAAGTTTTTTTGATGATAGCAAAGAAGTTGGACATGAATTTACTATTAGAGAAAATTTTGTAGCCAATTCATTTTATGTGTCATGTGATAACACCATCTTAGAACTATCTCAAAGAAGTATAAGGTTTTTATGGAGCCTTTTTGAGTATTTTTTATATATATTGGGATTTATTAATAGAATAAATAGATAACATGATAAAAAGTTTAAGGATATTTACAAAAATGGCTTTTCCGTTTGTACTCTTGAATATGAATTTGACCATTTTTAATATTTCTATAAGAAAACGAGGACACCATAAAAACTCCACCAGACATCTATCGATCTGCCAAAGGAATGTCTTGCACATTTCCGAATCTCTAATTTTATGAAAGGAAGTGTTTGTCTGTTTGTTTCTTGCACGCTAAGTCCTGACGAATCTATGGCACTTACAGCAATGGGATTTGGTCCGAATTTTTTGCAATTTTAAAATTCATTGTTGAACATTTTAAAATGAATTTAATTATTATTGTTTTCTTTGGAATAGCTACAGCTTAAGATATGACATATTCCAAATTTATTTTTTCAGTTTTCATTTTGCACGGAGGAAGGATTTTTCAGAAGATAAAAAAAAAAGTTTTAACTTTAGTTATGTAGTTCTTTTTCATATCTTCTAGACCGTTAAAGATAGGGTACAAATTTCAACGGATTTGACATCTACGGAAAAATTCACATTAGATCTTTTCCTAAGATATAATTTTCTTTAAATAAATAAATTTTTAAATTTAATCGCAAAAGATTGTGTTGTTACATCAACTTTCGGGTTTGAAGAATAAACAAACTACATTTCCTGCGCTCTTACAATTTCAGCAAAGGAAAGCAAAAAAATAATAATCATTTCGGCTAGCATTTTTTAGTTCTTTTTTGTAAAATGGGAATCGTTAAAGATAGATTAAAAATTTCAACGGATTTGAAATTTTCTGGAAAAAGTTTGACACCAGATAAGATACCTTATAAGTTTGATTTTCTTTTAATAAATAATTTTTCAATTAAATATTTATACCTTCCGCAAGAAATTGTAACGTCATGACGAATTGCTATTTGCTTTGCAACCAATACCACGGGCAACTCCGTTATGGCTGTTATCCAATTTGTGAAGCAAACCATAGTTCATGATATTCATAATTTGGTTTACAAAGCAAACCAAATTGGATTTTGCAGGGAATTCATTCCAATAGGCTACAAATTTCCATTTGGTTTGCGAAGCAAACCAACACCACACAGCTAACGTCATGATGGCTGTTATCCAATAGGCTACGAATTGCAATCACCAGGGGTTAGTGAGCAGTGGTCACACCTGACCCCACGAAAAGAACTGTCATGGGCAACACCGTGCAGGCCACGCAGTGGCTAGTGTTGAGATAGTGAAAAAATTTTTAACCATTCTGTTATCTTGAGAAAAATCGTTTTCTGTTTAAATCGTGTTAAAATTTTTTTGGGAGTACTATGGGAGAATAAAGATTAATTATAATGGCCATTCTGTATATATAGAGCAAGAAATTTCAAACCGAATTAACACTGCTAAAATAATTGACGAATTTGCAAAACACGAAGCAAGACAGAAATTCATGTAAAAAATATGTTTTTTAAACAAATTTATTTAATGTGTTAGGGTATGAAATTTTTGATCACTCTTCTTTTTTTTGTTTAAACTTATGAGAGTTTTCTTTACAAACACTTTTTTCTAACTTGAGTTTGAGAGCCCCAAAAAGTTTACCGCTTGGGGCCCCCACTTAACTCGATCCGCCACTGCTTTAGACATTATCAGGCTCAATAGTAGTTAACCAAAATAAATTTTTTTAATTAATTCAAAATGGAAATAAAATACGAAAGAAAATCCATTGAATTATAACTAATGATCTCTAAAATGTGTAGTATATTTTGAAATAGCTTTAGTTTAAATTTTGACTAAATGATAGTGTTTTTTTTTTTTTTGTCAGATTTCTCCATGAATTATTACTGATTAAAATATCAATTACAGAAGCCATTTAATAGTTTTTAGTAACAAGCAGAGAAAGCCGACTACAATGCATGATGTGTCTTTAATTTTTCAACTTGCACTACCTATAAACAAAAAAATAAATATTATTTTACTGTCTTCTATGTTATCTAATTAAGACAGAAGACTCTTAATTTCTTGTTGGTACACATAACACGTCCTAAATTTAAAAAAATTAATTTGTTGGTTGTTCTTTACAAAAATTGGTTCAGAAGGGTTGAGTTATTTCATTTTAGAATATTGCATTTCATTGATAATATTATGAACTGAAAATTTTCTTGTTTGTAAAATTTTCTTGGTTATAAAATTATGTAAATTTAAAGGGACACAAAACATATTGGACTAACATCAGTTATTAAATTATCATGTCTTATGTTTTTGACTGTCATTCGTACATTTTCGTTGGCTATTTTATTTTGTCACATAGTATGCATTTCAGATTTTTAACAATTCTCATTCATTTCTTGATTTATCCATGGACTGGTGGTTAGTGTGATTCTGTTAATATGGTTAATAAAACTTAATATTTCTAGGAAAGCAGAGACACGATTAGATGCCGTTAATGTCTGTTACCAAAAACTGGATTTTAATTTGGTAGATTTTTGGGAAGATTTGAATAATGAGTTTAACAATAATGAGACAGAATATTGGCTTCAAAATGAATGTTAAAATTTGAAACAAATTATGTATTGATGTACCAAAATAAAAGTCAGAAAAGTTGAATTATATTTTTGTTTCATTTATAAATACATGTGAAGGATCATGCATATCTGTCGTGTGTACAAAACTTATTCACAAATATTTGTCAAATTTGTTTTATTCATTTTCTTTAAAATAACTTCCCAAAACATTTAAAATTACCGTTTAGTTTTGCTTTGTTTCTGTTAAATAATTTTCCTTTACTTAAACAAATTATTGACCTCAGCATTTTTTTAAATTGTCATTTAGTAATGTGACGATTATACTAGCCAAACGTATTCAAGCAAGCAACTAAGCCAAGCATAGTTTCCTTAATGCATTATATTCTAAATACTTTTGGATATGATGTCAATTTATGCAGTGCTTCTCAAGAAATGTTACTTATTTTATAAAAAAAATATATAATGAATTTACTGGTTAACCTTTTGAAAATGTATCATCATTAAGGTAAATATTTTCAGTAAACCCAAAGTGACTTTCAGTTCATTATCTTAACCATATATGTGTCAATTGTGATTGTTTCTTATAAATAGTAAGTTTCTCTATTAAAACTTTTTTTTAAAGTAGCTAATATTATAGATATATCAATATAGACGTTGAAGGTTAAGAAATATTACTTGCTCTTTGAAATTATAACTGAGCCCAGCAGTTACATACAACAAGCAAAAAATTACTTTTGTTTCACCAAGTTTTTATTTTTATTTTAAGAACAAAGTACTATCATTAAACCTCTCATTTCTTTATAATTAAAATTGTTGAAGTAGATTTTTTTTGCTGGTAAGCAATACTCAATAATTACTGGTAAACAATATTCAGAAATGAACATAATGTATTTTAGTCCTACAAGCTCCATATGAATCAGTTCTTGTATGTAACAGTCTGCTCATTTTATTTTGACTTAATTAGTTTTGATAAATAAGTATAACATATTCATCAGTTTGACAGTGATTAAATATGTAATGGAAAGGCTATTTTTAAGGTATGCAAAAGGGGCCAGATTATAAATAACTAAACAAATCTATCTATATAATTCAAGGTTTTCTTTATTAAAAAAGTTTAGTTAGTTATATTTTTGAATACCTAACTTTCTTTATTCTTTTAATATTTACAGTTATGACATTGGTTTTACACATTCAGATTGATCATCAAATTGACTTTGAGAGAAAATTAATTTCATATTCTCTAATTTTCAAAATAAGTCTAAAATCAAATTAAACAAATCACATTTGGAAATTTAATACACAGGCATAATTAAAACAGCAAGTCAACTTGTAAACATAATGAAAAAAATGCAATATATTTCTTAGTTACTCTTTCATAATGTACACTGGTGGGTACAGTTGGTATATATTCTCTTTACTTTTCAATCTATTTTTACATTCTGAAATTTTTTAAAGTACTTTTTTAAGTAACTAAAGCAGGCAAAGGAAATAAATTCACAGCCACATTTAAAGCAAAAAAGTCACTTGTAGGATGAATTTAATATTTATAGTTTAACTATCACAATCCTCTAACTAAAACAATTGTTTTAGTTTTAAAACTTGTTTGAGTTAAAAACTATTCCGAAATTTAGTTTTTTAAATAATTAAACTCACTTCCTCAAGATCAATTTTTCACTTGTGCTCTTCTGCAACGAAATATCGAGTTAGAATCGATGCAAGGATCGTCGATTTCAGATTTTACTTTCAAGTTTTTCGCCACGACCATGGTAGCCCCTGATGGATTAACTCGCACGTTTAACATGTCTTGAGGACAATACTTTTTAGTCACATTTGGACTAAATACATCATGTACTGAATAACAATCCGTATTGTTCAACCCTAAGGCTCTTATCTGAATACTAACTTTCGATGGTCCTCCCAAACTATTACGATTCAGAAACAGAATCGCGTAAGAGTAATTACCATTAGCACTGACAGGAGTGATAGGTCGAGTCCAGATCTCGCTATTTCCATCTTTCAGCATCCTTTTGCCCATCTTTCCCAATGGATCTTGATCGATTGCAACGATCTCTTTGTTCTTGAGCAAAGCGCTGTATTCTGGTCGAATGTCTCGCAAATCATTGGACATCAGGAGCGGAGTTGCCAGCACTGCCCACAACATGAACTGCGCTTTCGCTTCTTCGTAGCTAAGTCCGAAATTACCAGCCAGAACCATGTCAGGGTCATGAAAATGACCCGGACCAGCTACTGGAATGAAGTCGTGCTGATTTTGTGCATAATAGTCCACAATGTTCGTCACACTGATCCACGAGTCATCGATATCGTAGAAGTTTCGCCAAATGTTGCAGTACTTCGCGATCTGTGTGTAGTTTGGCTTTATTCCAGAGACATGTTGGTAGAAGGGCCATTCGCAGGAGAACAGGATGGGACGTTCCAGCAGTGCGATTGCGTCAGAGTACTGGGGGTACAGATCGTCCATTTCCTTGGGGTCAGCATAGCAGCCGTCCACTTTCAGCATGTCCACCTCCCATTCCTCAAAGGTTGCAGCATCGATCTCGAAGTGGTTGAGACTGCCGGGGTATTGGGCACACGTCTTGATGCCGACGTCTTGGTAAATCCCCAGCTTCAGTCCTCTGGAGTGCATGTAGTCTGCTAGGGCCTTGATGCCGCTGGGGAACCGCTTCCGATCTGGCACCAGTCTGCCGTTCTTGTCTCGCTGTTTCTCCATCCAGCAGTCGTCGATATTCACGTACTCGTACCCTAGGTCTTTGTATCCATCTGCCACCAACCGATCCGCCATGTCTTTGTACAACCGTTCACTGATGCAGTTGGCTGGGTCGTTGTCGCAGTCCGTGTTGCAAGTGAACCTTTCCCAAGAAATCCAACCCATTGGAGGAGTCAGTGCGAGTCCATTGTTCAACCCCAGCACCGAAATGGGAAGTGCCAATGCAAGAAATGCCAAAAGTGGCGTCATTTTGTCCAGTAGACGAATTTCTGTTTAATTATTTTCTTCTTGGCAATGAACTGAATTCAAAGTGTTTATCCACACCAGATTTTACCTATCCCAAAATATAAGGATACAAACTTATCTACACGTAATTCGAAGTGTTACCTTGTGAGCTTATCTGGTGTTGCCTCTTTTATATATATACTTTCAACACAAATAAAAAAAACACGTGTCTTATCTGTTACCTACGCGCTCTTGCTATCTCACTTTTTTTTTGTCACAGTAGAATATTTTTTATTGGTAGCCGACAGGAAAGATTTCACACTTTCCGAATCTCTTATTTGTTTATTTTGTCTTTCTGTCCAATGAAAAGTCTTGTTTACGAACATCGAACAGATTGATTACATTTCAAGCCTTCTGTGGAATGTTTTTGAAGAAGATATTGAAAACAATTTAAGTTTTTGAACTGGAAAACTGAAAATTCTAACTTTCAGACATTTACGCTACAATTCCATTCAAAGATTGTCGATATTTTGCGTTTTTATTAACAAAATCTAAAATTAACCGCCTCATGTGCATCAGTTCTGCCCTGTAGTTCACTTATGTCACACACTGACTTGTGCGTATGGTAAGAGAAGCTGGTATTCAGTACGCATGAATTTGTACAAGACCAGCTCGGAATTAGAACCCTGAACTTGTTGGTGTTTGGATTCCTGATTGGTGATTCCGGCGAATTCCAAACTGGCGTGCTTGACTGATACCAAGATCGTAAACCTGTTTCCAAAGACTAAAAAATTTCCCGAAACTCTACTTTTATAAAAGGAAGTGTTTGTTTCTTTGTTTATATGCACGCTCCTGACGAATCTATGGCACTTACAGTAATGAGATTTTTCGAATTGCAAAGACATTTCGACATCCAAAACATTTTAAAATGAATTTAATGGAATTTAAATATCATTGTTTTCTTTAGAATGGCAACAGCATAAAAGATCACAGATTAAAATTTTGTTTTTCCATTTGAACGCTTTCAGCCGAACAAAACAAATAGAAAGTTTTAATTGGAGTTTTGTAGTTCTTTTTTCTATCTCCTAGATTGTTAAAGATGGAGTAAAAATTTCAACGAATTTGAAATCTGCGAAACATTTCACACCAGATCGATACAATTATTACATATTATAGATAATGACGTCACGTTTGTTTTTGTTAGGTATTTAATTAAACGTCGTACCTGACCAACACAATGGACAATTGCGATCGTTTTTAGAATTGTGTAGAAATCACAGGGGGTTAGCGAGCGTTATTGTTTTCTTTTTTATCTCAGCGATCGCCATGCCGATTGGATCTCTTCGCAATTCGAATTTGGCCGCATTTGACAATGACGAGGCCATCACGGTGTACCACGGGCAACGCCGTGATGGCTGTTGTCCAACAGGCTACGAATTCTCATTTGGTTTACTTCACAAACGAAATGGGAATTCGTAGCAAACCCCAGGTGTTAGCAAGCAGTGGTCACACGTGACCCCACGAAAAGAACTGTCACGTGCAACGCCGTGCTGGCCACGCAGTGGCTAGTATGAAAGACAAGAAACAAATTTGTGTAAGTAGTAAAACATTTTGTAATCCATCAAAACAATGTTACTTTTTAAATACAGTAAAAATGTCTCAATTTTTCATAAAAATTTAAATTCTAATTGGAGTTTTCTCTCCAATTTTTTTTAAGAAATAAAGGATGAATGGGGGGGGGGGCATTTTCTCCTCACGAAACAGAATTAATATTTTCTTACCATTATAATTTGTTTAGGACAGTTGAGTAAAAAAATTGCTGATGACATCGAAGTGTAATTATATATCTAAGTTTCAAAGTTTGGAAGATAATGTAAATGCAATTAAATGTTTATAAAAATTGAAACAATTTCATTAAAAAAAGCCGCGGAGGCTATCATTAAGCTTTCTTTTGGTAATGCGAAGGAGTTTTATATCAGAAACGAACACACATTCTGGCAGATTATTTCTTACATAAATTGACTCTGCATTTTTGTGTTTGTTTTCAAGAACAGGGAAGGCCACCCCATAATAGAAACTAGTATGAGTTATCGCCAATCTCCGTTCTTTACACGGTCGTCTACTAATCAATTGTCCCTATGAAGAAAGGCTTAATTCGCCAAGATTAATTTTCTCATAAAACGAATTTATATCTGGGCTGGTACAATAGCAGGAGGGAAGAGTAAGAACGTATTACCAGAAAGCGAAGGGAACATTAATCTGGAAATAAGCTGGTTAGTTCATAAATCGCGCGGAATGACTGAAAAAGAACAAAAAAGCGCTAACATAAATAATGGGATTATTGTTTAATTTATGAGGGTGTATTTCATTGAGGGGAGCGATAGCTTAAATTACTTGGGCACGCTTTGGGAATTTTTATTTGTTGATTTTGAATTCTTTTTCCCGTCTCAAGTGCAATTTCTTGTTCATGAAGCGAAGATCGCAACCACGGAAAGTGTAAATTATAATTAACTGCTTTTTATCCCCCACTGCGACTGTTAGCAGAGAGAGGGCGTTTTATGCAAGACGATGACGATGGAACAAAATTTAATCGAAGCACAAACATAGTAAATTTTTCAAATAATAGGAAATAAATAAGTCACATCTTAATAGGCATTCAAATTATTTGCAGAAGACGTACGTAAGTAATTCTCGAAAACATTTTGAAAATAGATTCTTTGCAACAAATCACTTCATAAATAAGAGAAACTACTCAAAATGAAGATGTCAAATTTTCAGCAGAATCCGTTGAAATTTTCAATCTTTCTTTTACGATCCCGATTTTACAAAAAAAGAATTACATAATGCCAGCCAAAATGTTTTTATTCTCTTTGCTTTCTTTCGCTGAAATCGTAAGAAGGCAGGAAATGTAATCTGTTTATTTTTGGAACACGGATGTTGGCATAACGTCACATTCTCTTGCGAAAATGTAAAAAAAAATTCAATTAAAATTTTTTATTTATTTAAAGCCAATTATATTTTTAGGTATCGATCTGTTGTAAAATTTCCGCAGATTTCAAATCCGTTAAATTTTTACTCTATCGTTAACGGCCTAGGAGATAAAAAACGGAACTACAAAACTAAAGTTAAAACTGTTTTTTATCGTCTGCTGTAAAATTGTTCCTCTGCGCATAATGAAAACGGAAAAAATAAAATTTAAATATGACCTTTTGTGCTGTAGCCATTCCAAAGAAAATAATAATAATTAAACTTCTTAAAATTCATTTAAAAATGTTCTAAATTGAATTTTACAATTCACCGCAATCCTAAAATTGCTAAAAAATTGGACTACCTGTGTGCCAAATCCCATTGCAGTAAGTGCCTTAGATTCGTCAGGACTTTGTGTGCAAGAAATAAACAGACAAACACCTTCTTTTTATAATATTAGAGATTCGGAAATGTGCAGGGCATTTCTTTGGTGACTCGATAGATGTCTGTTGTGGTTTTCCTGTTGTCATCGGTTTTTTTTAGAAATATTAAAAAAATGGTCAAATTCATCTTCAAAAGTACATTTATTAATGTCATTTTTGTAAATATCCTTCGACTTCCTCTTATCGTGTACTTTTTTTCTTCTTTGATAAATCCCAATCAAAAAATATTCAAAAAAGTTCCACAACTTCATACGTCTGAGTTCTTTGAGATAATTCTGTCTTGATGTTATCACTTGATATAAAATGAGCTGTCTATGAAATTTTATCTTGTAAATTCATGCCCGACTTCTTTGTTTTCATCAAAAAACATTTATCTTCTGTTGTCTGCGAGTTTGTCCATCTTCTACATTAAATGATAGGCCTGATAAATCAGTTGCCTCTTTTTCTACTTTTTCAAATTCTTCTCTGAAATTATTGATAAAATTTTCTAATGACTTCAGTAGGATAAATCCTTTTAATAATTTGCATTCCTCTGATTGCATTGATTTACTTGTAGCATTTATTCTTTGTAAAATAGTATTCCAAATACCTGTCATTAGTGCGGTTTCATATTTGTCCATTTTCTTCAAAAGTGAAGTCGACTCCACTATGGTAACTTTTTTTCTTCTGAATTACAAATTTCAGTTAAAGCCTCTTTAATTTGGGTGAAACAAAGTTTCATAGCTAATACAGTATCTGCTCTTGCTGACCATCTTGTATTAGAAACTCTTTTCGCTGCGCTTAAAGACTACATTGTAAAGACGCTGTCACATCTTTCCTCGAACCCTAATGACAATAATTTTTAAGACCTCGGGGCCCCTTCGTATTCCGTGGCCCTACGCGGCCGCTTAGTCCGCCTCTGATAGATGGATGTATCATGTATACATATTTCCGCCCGAAGTAAATACACTCATTGCCATAAAAATTTGCGCACCAAGAAATAATTGTGGGATCGTAACGAAACTTGGCGTAATGCCACTAGAGGGCGTTGAACTTCGTTCTCCTTGGAGTATAAAACAGGTAAACAGAGCTTGTTTGAGTGCACTTAATTTTTTGCAAAGGAAACGCTGAGGTAGACATGCCGTTACGCCGCCATCGAAGACAATATGAGCAGCTGTCAGAGTTCGTGAGGGGAAGAATCATCGGGATGATGGAAGCTGGGTGGTTAGCTCGGCGAGTAGCTCGTCAAGTAGACCGTTCTGATTTTAATGTGAGGAGGTGTTTTGACCAGTGGACAGAAGAGACGTCATTTGCACGGTGACCAGGCTCAGGACGCCCTCGACAAACCAGTCGTCGAGAAGACCGTCACATCATACGAAACGCACGCGTAGAGCCAACTGCCTCATTGGCCGGTTTCCAGACACAGGCAGCATCTTCACTACGGGCCCCTGTGTCTTCCCGAACCATCGCAAGGCGCCTGGCTGAAAGACATCTGGTATCGCGGCGCCCATTATGTGTGCTGCCAATGACACCCACCCACCGACGCCTCCGTTTGTGGAGTGGTGTCGCGCACGACGGGATTGGATTACAACGGAATGGAACCAGGTCGTCTTCAGCGACGAATCTAGATTCAATTTGAGCAGTGATGACAATCGTGTTCGTGTGTGTAGGCCCCGTGATGAACGCCTCAATCCTGCCTTCGCTTTACAGCGACACACTGCCCCTAGAGTGCCTATATAATAAGAGTGGCGACAAGGGACCAAATTTGGCCAAATGCACATGCGCGGCAGCCATTTTTCTACCAGAATCGGTTGCTGGGCGAATATGTTTCTTGCATCGGTTTCCCACATTTCCTCCTCTCTCTTTCTTTTGGCGATAGTGTTTATGTCCCGTAATTTTTATGCTCACGACTTATTGAACTTGTTTTCGTGAATATTAACAAGAAAATGAATAAAGTTAAGCTTATAACTTCAGTGTTAAATAAAATAAGATCTGATGTGTTGTCTCTCTCAGGCACAAGTTTTTTCTTTAAATTCTTTCCATGCTGTGTGATAGAAGTTTACGCATTAATTTTATAACATTAAATAAAAAATAGATTTGAAATGTCCTACTATTAATGGATAGTTCCTTAAAATAAAACTTTCTTTCAACCAACTGTTCAACACATGTAGTTTTTTTAGTGTGATTAATCCTTTCCTTACATTAACCGAACCAGAAAAGATACTGAACATTTTTATTTGACCTTTTTAATGCATGACACAAAATTTTAACCCACTTAAATTTAATTTTAAGTTTTATCCATTTATACAAGTCAAAAGACTTGTAATTTCAAAAATAATCAACACCATCAGTACACATTTGTTAAAAAATCTACCACATTTTCATATGAAAAATAGAATTAACAGATTGAAACTAAATTATGAGCAAATATTGGCCTAAACATACAAGAATAATCTCAAGATAAAAAATAGTTAACAGCATTTGTACGCAATTATATCCAAATTCACAGATAAATGTTGATGTGGTGGTTTTGTTCCGAGATCTAGCAGCAAAATAAAGATGAAAGTTTGCATCAAAAATAACACTTTTATATAAACATTTCTTTTATTCTTTTTATATAAAGCATTGCTACAATTTACTCTCTGCTTTTCTGATGGCTTTTCAATTCGGCTTAGGTTATTGAAAACCTATAATAAGGAAACAGCTAAAAAAACAACGCATTATCAAAAGTTTAAAACTTGCTAACTGCCTTTGGCTAGATGTTTACATCGCCAAAGTAGCGGGAAACAGCATGTTGTTCAAAAAAAGCTATTTACTTAAAAAGTCTTCAAATTTACACTGACTAAACACAAAAATAATTATAAATAAACATTCTAGAACACGAAATGGAACACGAATAAGCTATATTTTCTTTTTAATTTAATATACACACGTTTTTCTTGAACACACAAAAAGTTCCCATGTTAAGTGTACGGGAGCTGGGACGGTAGAAAAGGTCTCTAAGCCAATCAGAAAGTGTTTCCCGTATGTCGCCACTCTTATTATATAGGCACTCTAACTGCCCCCACAGCTGGTGCGATGATATGGGGTGCCATTGCTTACGATACACGGTCACCCAGTGGCGGACCAAGTTAAGTGGGGGCCCCAAGCGGTAAAATTATTCGGGGCCCTCAATCTCAAGTTAGAAAAAAAAGTTTCAAGAAAACTCTCATTAAGTTATTAACAAAAATGAAAATAAACAAAATTTTTATACCACAGCCCATTAAATAAATTTATTAAAAACAACAACTTTTACATAAATTTCTGTCTTGCTTTATTTCTTGCAAATTCGTTAATTATTTTGGAAGCGTCAATTCGGTTTACGATTCCTTACACTATATACAGAATGACCTTATTAATTAATCTTTCTTCTCCCATAGAACTGCTTAAATAATTTTTTACACGTTGTAAAATGGGAGAACTTTTTTCCTGTTACATTAAATAAGGGAATTGCTAAAAAAATTTTCAATAATGTTTCAGCATTCGGAAATGTTTAAGACATTTCTTTGGCGGCTCGATAGATGACTGGTGTGGTTTTTATGGTGTCCTCGTTTTCTTTAAGAAATATTAAAAAAGGGTCAAATTTGTCTTCAAAAGTACAAACACCAATGTCATTTTTGTAAATATCCTTCAACTTTTTTATCGTGTTCTTTTTTTTCTTCTGATAAATCCCAATAAAAAATATCCGAAAAGGCTCCACAACAACTTCATACGTCTGAGTTCTTTGAGACAATTCTGCCCTGGTGTTGTCACATGACATAAAAGGAATTAATTGACTATGAGATTTTCTCTTATTGTAAATTCATGCCCGACTCCTTTGTTTTCGTTAAAAAAAAAACATTTTTTTCTCTAATTTCGTGTATGTGAGTTTGTCTATCTTTCACATTAAATGACAGCCCTGATAAATCAGTTTCCTCAAACTTTTCCTGCTCTTTTTCAACTTCTCTGAAATTATTGATAAAATTCTTGCACCTGGTATGTGATGTTTTCGAATATTATCATCAATATGAGAGGTTGCAAATAAAATTGTTTTGACATTCGTGACTAATTTAGTTTGAAGCAAAAGGCATTTTTTTAAGTTCCATTCAGCGGCACGTGGAATAACGGAGCTTGAAATAGATGTCCTCAGTGTAGACACATCAAAATCAATAGATTATAATTTTGCAACAAAAAAAATAGGTCTGTTTTACAGCGGTTTTGAAAAAAGAAAGTCAACGGTTTAAGTCTTCAATAGTGTATTCTCTAAGAAGCACATTCGAAGCTCCTTGCTATTCTCTTAGACCAATCCATTCTCGTACCCATTTCTCTTCTTTTCATTTATAATTTCTTCCACCTCTTCCAGGATAAGCCTTGCAGCAACATTTAGTGCTCGATTCAGCTTCGCTCTCCGTAGCATCTTTAGCAGTCGACACTTGAACACTATCTAAAACGTGTCTGAACAAACATTCCCTCACTTGCTGTTTTCTCGTTTAGTAGAGCTACAAAATCATTCGCTACTCGACTAAATAATTGGCCTAGTGTGTACGAGCCCCAATATGTTACTTACTTGTTACAAAAATAGTAAAAAACAAAATCTATCCGTCTGCTAATCATAGCTCCTAATCCATTTTGGATTCTTTATCATGTATTTTCATTCGTTTTTAAATATCTGTCATGGTTAACAATTTGACGTGATTTGTTTTCTAACATTTCAAAGACAACTATCACTTTAAAAATGCTAAAAGGTTTGCTTTCTAGGACAGTTCTAAATAGCTGAATTCAACGAGAACAATTTTATTACGGACAGCAATTATTTTTTGCCAAGCATGTGATAAACGTGTTACGTCCTTTAAAATTTTAAATCGTGTTATATTTGGTTATAGTTAACTTTGAATTATTGAAGTGCCAATGGTAAAGCTAGGAAAACTCATCAAGTTCTTGCCAATTACTAAAAATAGATGCTAGACATCGTGAAGTTTACCATATATTCTGTGGGAAGCAGAAACACAATGCCCAACTAAATAATTTTATTTTTATTGAACTATTTGAAATAAGTAAATTTCAAGGCAATAATTAATCAAACTAAGAGAAAGCGATAAGCAATTCCGTCCATATTCGTCAAAAACTGAGAGAATTTGCCTAATTCTATTTTCTTACAAACCTTATAAATCTACTGTTATAAAAGGAAGTGTTTGTGTCTGTAGGAAGTGTCCAGACGAATCTATAGCACTTACGACCATGAAATTTGGCACACAGGTAGTCCTAATGGTGACCGAATTTACCTCGAAGCCCGAATATTAAAATTTAATCTAGAACATTTAAAAATTAATTTAGTAGCTTTCCTTCCGGCATGATTCTTTTTCCTCGCGTGTTTCTTCATTCCACTTTCTGGCCACAGTGCATGATTGGCTTTTTTGCTACTGCATTATTTTGGACGTGAGCCAAGTTTCGACTCTGACGATTCTCCTTTGATTTCATCGGTTCCTTAATTTTTTTTCCTTTCATTTTCTTAACGGATTGCAAATTGGAAGAATTACCGTTTACGTTGCTTATCGGAATCAGTGAGGTTTTGCGTTGAGATTTTCTAAAAGCATAACTTTCTTACACCTGTCTTCAGCTTTAAGACTTTTTGTGAAAGTGTACCGATATTTCATTTTTAACTTTATGACTTTCAGAACGAAAAGCTTCGGCTTAAACACTTTTTGAAAGTATCATTTTATAACTTGGTCCTTTTTTTGCTTATAACTGTTTAATTAGGTATATTTAATTTCTAGCATTTTGGTTTTGATTTACGTTATTTGTCTGAATCAGAGAGGTTTAGCTTAAGACTTTTTAAAAACAATAACTTACTTTTGAATTTGTATCTTTCTTGCTTTTTTTCTTTACGATTTAAGACTTTTTGAAAGTATAGCGATAATTTATTTTTAGCTTCAAGACTTTTTAAAGTATCGCGTTAATTTTTATCATTTATGCAATTTTTTGTTTATA
The DNA here is from genome assembly GCA_947359465.1 of Metellina segmentata. NCBI lineage: Eukaryota > Metazoa > Arthropoda > Arachnida > Araneae > Tetragnathidae > Metellina > Metellina segmentata. The sequence continues at coordinate 3,229,677 of OX375878.1, forward strand.
ACTATTCAATTTGGTTTGGTCGGAATCAGCGAGGTTGACTTTTTAAAAACATAACTTTGTCACGGGCAATGCCGTGCGGGTATTGCTAGTAATCCCTGTATTCCCCATGGCAACGTACAAAACCAAACGTCAACAAAAATAAAGCTGCTCATTAAAACAGAATACGTTTTTCGAAACTAAACGCACTGAAACACCATTAATATGCGGATCAGAACAAATGAGTGGAGACCATCCATAGCCGCGTTGTTCAATTACTATAACCGCAAAGCAAATGTGGCAATTTGTTACTGGACAGGCAACAAATTCAACCCGTTCCCCCGAACTTAATCATTCAAATCTGCCAATGACAGTTCACCCTCGAGTGTGCCAAGTGGTATAAATCAGTCACACTTACTACATCCGCGCATTTCGTTACGCAGGCGATTTAAGTGATTTCGCGCACATCCAGAAGTCGCTTACATACACGCGCACAGAGAGAAAGGACTTCTGATTCTTCTCATAACTATGCGAATGGAATTGATTGCGTGAGTATAAATGACTTGCTGAGCTCTGACGAACACCCTCCCCTGCCCTAATCCCCCGCCAGGGAATGAACGCAATTAGGTAAATGCGAATTTAAATTCATTCTGATGGCAGCCTCTCGGAGAGCCCATTTACATGTAATTAAAGCGCAATGACAATTAAAGTTATCTTAGTCGAGAGTGAAGTTAACAGGATTTTCCGAATCCGCTCTCTTCGTCGGGTTTTGTGTTTTGAAACAAGCCTCCTTTGTGCGTTTTAGCAGGAAGGACTTTAACTTAGCTGCAGCGAGTTTGGAGCGCAGGAGAGATGCCAAACAAATGGTACCATTGCGATTCCGTTTGAACTGGAAGAAGTCTGAATTTTCGAGAGAAGGCGGACTTTTCTCCTTTCATCAGAGATCGGTCGGAACTCTGATATTTCACTGTGATTTTGAAATCCTTTTTGACGTAAAATACGCCTGACCTTTCGAAACCGGGGAACCACGTGAAATTGTTTGAGTGACGCAAAAAAAGGGAATCACGAAAACATTTAATAATTTGAAAAACATTCCCACCTCCATCGGCGGGCACATATGAACTTAATCATTGGCCACTACAAGGCCGGAAGTGAAGGTCACTTGTGAAGGAGAACCCAGTGGAAGGACCATCATTGCCCTAATAAAGGACAGCACAATTTGCATCCATGCCCTGGCCTCGGATTCGAACCATTAACCTTCCGATCCATAGGCCAACACCTTAACCACTAGACTGGATGTTCGGCATATAAAAAAGATACATGACAGGGTTTGAAGATATTTTTTACATGCTCTGTTTAATGTTCTATTGAACGCGATATGTGTCATTTGAAAAATATACATGACACACAACGCGTTCAACAGAGCATTAAACAGAGCATGTAAAAAATATATATGATCTAGTGTTATTGCGATAACGTCATCGGATGATACAATCGCAGCGCAAAGTTGAGTCACGAAAATGAGCGGTGCCGCTTACAATAATTTAGTCTAGTTCCGGCCTCCTTTGTAAGAGCACGACGTTTGGGATTTTTGTTTTGTCCTTTTGCGCTTTATATAAATAATAGAAAAAAATCTTAAATATTTAATACTTGTTTCGATATTGAACTTCAAAGTGTGGAAAATCGCAAAAATTTCATAATGTCCAATTATATGCAAAATAAACACCATGAGAATTATAGAAAACGTCGACAAGAAGAAAGACCGAGTGATCCAAGAAGATCCGGTCTTCCAATGCTGAGTGTCAACGGGTTCGGCGGGTGTTCTTGAAAGTATTGGTGTCTCAACTTCAAGGTGAACAAATACAAATAAATTTTTAATGATGATTGCACGAGGATTTGGTCAGTTGTCTTCTAATGACAAGATATCTCGTAAATCTAGATATGATCAGTTTTGTTATGACGAGATAGCTTGTCAAAACTAGAGTGCCTATATAATAAGAGTGGCGACAAGGGACCCAATTTGGCGCAATGCGCATGCGCGGCAGCCATTTTTCTACCAAAATCGTCTCAAAGAAGGTTGCTGGGCGAATTAATATATGATTTCAAGGAGAACAAAAAGCATATGATTGTTACAATATGGATACATTCGGTATAAATGAATCCTATAAGAGCTCAATTACATGCGTAATTGATGAGATAGATTATACAACGCGCTAACTTAGATTGCGGGAAACACCACGTTATTCAAAAAAAGCTATTTACTTAAAAAGTCTTCAAATTTATACTGACAAACCACTAAATTAATAATAAATAAACATTCCAGAACACGAAATGGAACATTAATAGGCTATATTTTCTTTTTTATTTAATGTGCACACGTTTTTCTCGAACACACAAAAAGTCCCCATGTTAAGTCTACGGGAGCTAGGAAAAGACCGCCTCGGGCGGTAGAAAAGGTATCTAAGCCAATCAGAAAGTGTTTCCCGTATGTCGCCACTCTTATTATATAGGCACTCTAGTCAAAAAAACCTCAAAGAGGCTTAATCGCATCTGTGGAAAGTGTCTATTCATTGGTATTGACTTTAGTTCCCGTTTTAGAAGTCTCCTTTAATGATTTTTTTGAATCGAATAATATCGCTGAGTGGTGGTTGAAATTTTGCATATTGATTACATTTTTATCCCACATCTAATTTCACCACAACGAGTTTCAGTTCGTGGAAGAAAGGATTTGAAGTCATTTCATTCTTACATGTCGCACACAGGTGTGGAAAAAATATATGGAGTCTGAAAAGGAAAAGTATATTATAAACCTCGCGAAGAAATAATAAAATGAACCATGCTTTGTGACTCCAAGATCTCGGTTTGACGTGAAACCCCCGATAATGGGTGTTCGTATATTGAGCCTTCTTTCTCCTTTGATGTTTTTTTCTCCCCGACACACAGAAGCAGAGAGAAAGGTGAGAAAGAAAGTAAGAATGTTCGAGAAGTTTCGTTTCTTTCTGCAATCTCGGCAAGCAGCCTCATCGACACGTGATCGGCTCTGTGATTGATTGGCATTTTGTATAGCGGTGCTGAAAGGATCCAGGGCCGTTTTTTTTGGCGGCTTTGCGCCTAGACAAGAATTTGTTGTGTCTGGAAGACAGGGTTGTTTTTCATAGAAAAATAAACTGGCGCATTTCACTTATCCGTCAGATGCGGCAAGAATAGTTGGACAGTAGAGTATTTTTAATTGACGACGCACTTGCGTAACGCAATGGGCTATTGGCGACGATCCGGGATAAATCCCAAATTGAAAGAGCCAAGTATAACACACCACGTTGTTTTGAGAAATGGTCAGATGACGAGGCACCACCTGAGCTGGCACCCCACTCTCCAAACTTCCACACCATGCCAATGTGAGGACATTTGAGGCCACGACAGCTTTTATGTGCATCAGCTTCCTTTGTACACGATGGTCGGTTGGACGCAACCCTCCAGTTTCTATTCCAATGCTGTTCCAACCGAGCAACCACGGCCCGGTTATGTCGTGGATTTTTGTAGTTTTGTGTGCTCTTTAAACAGTAGGTTCTGGTCTAATTGTCCCTCGTATAGCAGACCGCTGAGCGATTAAAGTACTCCACAATTTTCAATATGCCATTATGGATTAGTATCATATTTACGCAATTAGTATTATTATTATATTTACGCAAATTTAGATTTGATTGAAGTTCATAAATTTGATCCCATTTTTTAAACACACTTTTAGGCAGGCCATTCTCACAAATTGTATTCAAAATTCACAGAAAGTTTTTACGCAATATGTCTAACTCAGTGTTTCCCAAAGTGTGGTACGCGTACTCCCAGGGGTACGGGAAGAGTTTGGTAGGGGTACGCGTTGCACAGGAGTTTGGTGGGGATATGCACTGCACTGTGCTTGGCTGCGCCTAATTCTACGTTCTCATGATTCTAGTCAAGACAGTCTTGTGAGGCGTGAGATGGTCCGGAGTGACACGGCGGAAATATACCACACTTCGTTACAGAAACAACTTCGTTAAACATCAGTCGGGTGCAATCGGCCTGTCAGGCACAGCTTAGACATGAACATCAATGTTTTCTTAATGATAGATTTGAGTTGAGATATGGTTTACATGACTGGAAATGGCTTTGTAAACTAGCATACTTAGCAGATATATTCTCTGTTTTAAATTGCCTCAACTTATCGTTACAGGGCAAAGAAATTTCATTGTTTCACATTCAAGATAAAGTGAACGCTGCCATCACAAAACTAAAGTTATGGCAAAAGAGAGTTGGTAATGGAGTAGACTCGTTTCCCTCTCTTCATGAGTTTATAACAAGTTCGACTACTAAAATTGATGCTGATACTCTGAAATGCATAACACAGCATTTGGAGAGTTTGCAAGTGGGCTTGAAAAACTATTTCCTTGATATAACCAAAAATATTGAATGGATAAGATATCCGTTTAACATTAACACAACATCCATGCCAGAAGATTTGTCACATACGGAAGAAGAGCAATTGTTGGAATTGGCTTCAGACGGATTCTTGAAAAATAAACATAAGGAGAGTACTTTAGCATCATTCTGGTTACAAATGCAACCTGTGTATCCGGTTTTAACAGAAAAAGTTCTAAAATGCATCTTGCCTCTTCATATTTATGTGAAGTTGCTTTATCAGCATTTGTAGACATTAAGTCGAAAAAAAGGAACATACTATTGGATGTGGAACCACATCTCAGATTAAAATTAACAACCAGGGAATCCAATTATGATGATCTCAGCACAAACAATTTCCCTCCTGCTCATTGATCCAAATAAACGTTATTTATAATATAACTTTTATTTATATTTTAGTATGAATAATTTTATTTCTCTTTTCTTATTATTTTATGTATGTCACACAAAAAGAAAAAAAAATGCATTTTGATTGTTATTAAAATACATCAATTTTTCGACGAAGAGTACTCAGCGTTACGAAAATTATAAAAGGGGTACACATATGTCAAAAGTTTGGGAAACACTGCTGATCCACCAAATATACGTTTGCACTGATTAGACCCAAGTGGATAATATGAACCAATAAAACATGAAAGTATCTGCTTGTAAATTATGGAAATAAAATTGTTTGGATATTACAGGATCTTTTACTGAAAATAACATTTAAGGTCAGTGGCGGATTAAGCGAACTAAGCGGTCGCATAGGGCCCCGGAATACCAAAGGGCTTCGAGGTCTTAAAATGTTTTTTCATTAGGGTTCGAGGAAAGTTGTTACAGTCTCTTTACGATGTGCGTCTTTAAGTATAGCGCAAAGAGTTTATAATACAAGGTCAGCAAGAGCCAGATGCTGTATTAGGTATAAAACTTGATTTCACACATATATAAGCGGCTTTAACTGAAGTTTGTAATTCAGAAGAAACAAAGTTACCATAGTGGAGGCGACTTCACTTCTGAAGAAAATAGACTAATATGAAACCGCCCTAATAACAGTTATTTGGAATACTATTTTACAAAGAATAAATGCTACAAGTAAATCAGTGGAATGTCAACTATTAAAAGGATCTGTTCTACAGAAATCGTTAGAAAATTCTATCAAGTATTTCAGAGAAGAATTCGACAAAGTTGAAAGAAGTAACTGTTTTATCAGGGCTATTATTTAATGTGGAAGAAAAACAAATTTGTGTGCAGACAACAAAATTTTTGACAAAAACAAGACTAAGAGAAAATTTAATAGTCAAATTATTTTATGTCATATGTGATAACACCAAGGCAGAATTATCTCAAAGAACTCAGACGTATAGTTATTGTGGAGCCTCTTCGAATACTTTTTTATTGGGATTTATAAAAAAATGGAAGGATAGTTACAAAAATGACATTGATGTTTGTACTATTTAAGATGAATTTGAGCATTTTTTTAATATTACAAAAGAAAACGAGGACTCCATAAAAATTGCACCAGACATCTATCGAGTCGTCAAAGAAATGTCTTGCACATTTCCGATTGTTGAAATATTATTGATATTTTTTTAACGATTACCTTATCTAATGCGTTAGGAGAAATATCGTTTTCTGTTTAAAAGCGTGTAAAAAATTACTTAAGGAGTACTATGGGAGGAGAAAGATTAATTAGTATTGCCATTCTACTATATATAGAGCAACAAATTTTAAGCCGAATTAACAATCCCAAAATAATTGACGAATTTGCAAGAAATAAAGAAAGACGGAAATTCATGTAAAAAAAAATATATGTTTTTTAAATAAATTTATTTAATGTGTTGTGGTTTGAAATGAAATTTTTAATTACTTTTTTTGTTAGTAACTTAATGCAAGTTTTCTTCAGTTTGAGGGCCCCGAAAATTTTACCGCTTGGGGCCCCCACTTGACTTGATCCGCCACTGTTTAAGATAACGATCCAGATCGATACCAAAAACGTATTTATTATTTGATTATTTACCATTTGATTATTTAACTATTCATAAAAAATTAACTATTTATTTAAAGAAAATCCCATTTAAAGTATCGATGTGGTGTAAAATTTTCCGCAGATTTAAAATCCGTTGAGATTTTTACTCAATCTTCAACGATCGCAAAGATAGAAACTTGAATCAGAGGAATAAAAAAACATAATTTAATGCTTACAGAAGGCTGACCTCGAAAACGCCTCATGTGAATAGGGCTAAACGTTAGCTTGCATAGACAAAAGCTAGCTATTCCAGCTACTAATCTAAAAACCGAGTTTTGGTGGTATAGGAGTTCCAAGGAGGAACACTTTGGCGCCATTTGGCGATGCGGAAGTTGCAACCCTTCGGATGATTGGAAATCGCGATGGAGGTCCGAGGAGAGTAATGGCGCCTCCGCCCCTCAAGGTCCCAGCCACCCGGAAGGGTCAATAAAAGGCCCCGAGATAGGCTCCGTGGACAAGTGCTATTCCAAACACCGTAAAGAGAGTGCCGACTCTTGCCTTGTTCTCTGGACACAAACAAAAGCGCAGCAACTTCTTTGTGTTTAAGAGTGTGCCCGAGAGTACCGTGCTATTGGACTCGAGTTTACGTCTACTTTCACACTCCACTTCGAGCTTTTCTCTTCTGGAGGAATGCCCTGACTGGCTTTCTGTAATATTTAAACCGGCTGTTTCCTCTTGTGCAGAATATATGCCGCAGCTGTTCCAAGGATTATCCCTAATCTCTAACGTTATGCTCAGCGTTATATACATCTCGTTAGCTATTGGCATTTTGATCCGCAGAGTGGCCGATCCGTTAGTAATACGAACAGCTTAAAAATGTATTTTATTCTTTTATATTAAGGTTTTGGCATTTTGTTCTGCGAGTGGTCGAGCCATTAGTAATACGAACAGCTTAAAAATGTAATTTATTATTTTATATTATTTTGAGCAGTTCCCCCCATGGAGTACCCAGATTTAACCTTTACGCTGCGGCAGGTAGACCAGGCCTCGAAATAGACTTTTTAATACAGGTGCACCTAAGTTTTAGATTAGGTACACAGATTATATTTTAGGTGCACATTTAAAAAAGCATAATGTAAGAGACATTAATGTAATGTAAACTACTTTATTGGTTGGGTATGTTTAGATAGGTTAGTAGTAGATAGTAAGTAAAAAAATTTAAACAATTTTATTTATCTGCGAAATTATTGCTTACAAATATTCAGTCATCAGACATAGGTGGGCAAAAAACACATTACAAATAACACTATATTAAAAGTACTAAGAGTGCACTATATTAAAAGTATATAAAATCTGAATTTAAAGATAAATAATGAAAATATTTGTCTACGATACGCAGTGGCCAGACAATTCTCAGGAATTCCTACGGCTTTACACTTTATTGAAACATGAGTTCTTTACAGAAATGTGGGATGCCTATCGTTCGCGGGTGGTCAAATGATATAAATTCTCCCTTCTTCGGCGGTCGCGAAGGTCGCTTCAATAGAGCCATTTAGAAAAAGTTTCGATCATCGGAAAGTTCTGGTGGTAGTGACACAAGCAAACCTTCCTCCTGTATAAACCCGTTACGGCCCAGTGATTTTGTTTTTGCGTATTTAGGAATTTTAATTACATTCCTTTAAAGCGAGAGAGATAGATAGTAATATTTTGTTCAAACATCAAAATAACATAAAACACGTTCCACTTCCTTTTTTTAACGTTTGATGCACTGCGTGTACCTGGAGGGAAAAAAATTCGGTTCACAATTTTATTTTCATGTGCACTCGGGTATTTCGCGCCCTGAGGTAGACAATTGTTACCACTACAATTTCGTTTACACCAGCGGCATGGTATAGATCTGTGTACGGTGAATGTTATCCCCTTTTAAGTGACCGCTGGCATCGATCCCCATTTGCGACTGACCTTCTAGAGGATCCCCCCTATTGTTCGTTACCCTACCCTGCCGACCATGAGGCGTGAACGCTTTGGGGGAAAAGCAGAAGGTCGCTCTGGTGATATACGCCACACAATATGATTACAGGAAAGCGTCAATTGTAAATGCCACTCAGGGCTCTATTGCTCAAGTTAGGTAATTAGGTGAGGGGGGTTGGACATGCAGGCGAAAGAGCCGTGCTGTTAGACGATTGAAAAAATCTAAGCGCCGCCGCGTAAAGGTTAAAACAGGCTTAAAGTTTATTGCACTCGAAATCTCGGCATTTCCACAAAGAATCCAGATGATTCGCGGCTTTCTCACAGCACGAAACATGAAATAGTGACTTGAAAATCTCCTAAATGCAGATTTGTTCCTTGGACGTGGTGTTTAGGATATATGCGTAAGTGTTTGTCTTCTGCTTTAAGTCAGATAGCCGACCAACCGGTATAGTGGTTAAGGTGTTAGCCTCTAGATCGGAAGGTTCCTGGTTTGAATCCGGGTCCGGACATGGATGTTTGTAAGCGTATGGTGTAGAGGCGGCTTCTGCACCTTAAATACTTCGTGGATGAAAGTCCTCACGTTGGGTTGGTGTGAAAGTTTGGAGAGTAGAGTGCCAGCTCAGGTGTTGCTTCGTCATCTGACCGTGGTTCAAAATTACGAGGTGTTGTCCTCGGATCTTTCCCTTAGGGGATTGATCCCGGACCGTCGTCAATAGCCCGTTGTGTTGCTCTGGTACGACGTTAATTACAAATTACCAATTAAGTCAGGTACGAAAAGTGTCTGATTGACAGAAAAGCACATTATAACTCCGCCTCTTGAAGTTTGGAGATATATATATATATATATATATATATATATATATATATATAGAGAGAGAGAGAGAGAGAGGTATCCTTTATAAAGAAGTGTCATTTCTCTAAAAAATTATCTCTCTTGTAAATTTAGGGCATATCATAAATGTTTTAAAGGATGATGAATAATGATGTTTTAAAGGCGATGATTTTATGTTTTCTTCTATATTAAAGATGTAAAATGCATTTAAAGAGCGAGAGAGCACCTTGAAAGACTCACAAAGAAGGTTTAAAAAATAATTAAATGCGTTACAGACATTATAAAATACAAGAGTTAAATTCTGTCGTTGGTTAAGCGCAGCTTTCACTCAATTAATTCAATATTTTTCATACAAAAAGTTGGATTTTGGTATTTTGCAAGAACAAATAGAAAAGATGTTGCATCTTGATTTAGATCTATTGTTTTGGTTTTGCAAACTCAGCTTCTATATTTGATTATCAAATTTCTCTATAGCTTTAATACGATATAGTGTGATATACACTAAAAATAAATAATAAAACAGAAACGGCATCTATAAATATATAATTCTCTTACGTGGCACGCAAAAAAGACGTTATTTACTATCGCGTTTTGGCAACATTGTACGATTGTTTGTTTACCCCAAAGCCTCGCACCTCAATTGAATTCATAGCGTTATCGGATGAAATTTTATTGAAAAAAAATAATTTTAGTCGAGCTGTTGCAGTTTACAATACAAAGCAAAGAAGGCGTAGTATCTTTTCAGGGCCAACAATTGTAGTTCAACAAGACGCTTGCACTACAACTTTCGACAACAAACTCAATGAAGAAGTGTGAGTGTCTCGAGTGCTTTGGATATGTACACACAAACAACATGCTGGGTATTCAATTTACAAAGCCGCGATCACATTTCGAGTCAAAATTTGCTCAAAGTTTTCACTTGAATTCTGATTTCAGTGGCACTGTATATATCTTTTCAGCAAACAGCAAATTTAGATTGAAAAAAAATAATTTTTTTTTTCGAAGTTCATATTTTGTAAACAATTTTTTCTGATCGGACCCATGTCTTCATTGATGCGAGCGAAGCGAGCATAGGTTCGCGCAGCGAACCAGTCAGGATTGCAAAACAATCCTCCGGTGGTTGGCGAGCGTTAGCGAGCAGGGGGATGGCCCCCTAGACTTTTCTAATATTCTTATTCACAAAAGTTATTATCACTCATTAAAAACATTTGTAATTATAATTTGAGAAGCTTTCTATTTGTACATCACTGGCCTCAAATCATCAAATAAAAATAACTAATGTTTTCTATTTAAAGATTTTAATATTTTCACCACATTTACATATGAATGTCACATTATGTCAGAATAAGACTATTTTCGTCCATTGAATATATTTTCTATTTGCCATGCAATCTTTATCAATTGTTCAATTTGAATAACCAGGGCACCTCCAGATCAGCTCCTTCCAATCATATCACAATGAAAACTTTTGAGATTAAGAAATCATTCAAAACAAGTTTTATCTTTCACTCTTTTTCTCATACAGATGTTTAAATTTAACCTTTCCTGAGCGTATAAAGCCTGGTACTCACACAGTATCTTCCTATAAAGATTTATTTGTTCAACACAGTTGACACAAGAACATTTTTCCATGTTCTCGCTTTGAAATATCACGGTTATTGCATCAGCCGAGTTACACTAGGACAAGCGAAAACTTTAAGACACTTTCAACACATACATAGCATTTTGTTAATACAATGAATCGGCAACCCGTGAGGACGTAAATTGCTTGCGATTGAAAGCGAAGAGTAAGAATGCGTCTTTTTTTTTGTTCTTGGTACCTACTAAGATTTCCTTCAGAACTTCTTCCCTGACATCCGTGGATTTACCATCCACTTCGTTGACACTTGCAACAAATAGAGAAACAAACAAAAAAGACAGAAGTGATGGCAGTGAGACACAGTACACGAATGCATCCTCAGTAAACCTGTGATCTGGATATTTTTTTTTTTGAAAAGGTCTCTAGCTGTATAATTCCATAAAGCAAGCTGAGAATATCCACACTCTGCATCAAGAAAATAGAAAGAGACATTGCTTCTTCGAATGTGTTTAGAAGCTTGCGAATCGAGTTGTAATTTTGAAAAATGCGATTCATGTGCTGGAGGTGGTCCTCATCTCTTTCTGACACGAAAATACTATAATTTAGAATATCACTCTGAGAGTAACTTCACGAAGCAGCGAAGAGCTACTTAAATGGAAACGAAACCTGATAGCATTACATTAAGGCCCGGTGCACACATCCGGTTTTTCAACGTGCGACGTCTCTGCAAGTGCGGTCTGAGATACATTAGAACCATAGAGAAGTGCACACATGCCTCCAGCGCCGTTGGGGCGACACACGTCCAACTTGCGTGCAATTTGTCCCGCAGTTCCCCACGGGGCCACTCGGTCGCCGCACATGATTCTCCGTTCTGAAGTATCTTGTTTTCATAAACAAATGGAATATAAATAATAATTAATAAATGGTTGTATCCAGTTTCGTCTATTATGCTACAAAATATACTATTTTTTCCACCAAGTAAGCGAAATAAACACGTTTTCTTCGATAGAATATTTATCGCAAATGGCGCGAAATGAGTTCGTGCGTCATTTCACGGTTATGTGTGCATAGTTGGGCTTCGGTACCGCAGTGGCGCCGCTCGTTGAAAAACCGGATGTGTGCACCGGGCCTAAGAAGGAATCTATTAAATAGTGCTATTTTATATAATCTAGCACAATTTGGGCCAGGTGGGAAAATTGAGAAAACCAAATGTCAAGTGTCTTTTAAAATTGATACAGTCCACGTCTGTCAAAGATCATATGATGCTCGATTTTTTTTGCCTCTATAATTAATAACCTGATTAAAATGCTCATTTTTATTAGTATTTTGGAGAGCATCAAATTCATCTTCCATCCTAGAGGAATCAAATGATTTTTCACAACGAGGTTTTTTTTCGAATTTTTAATTTATCAACACAACATGTATCTGAAAGCAATGAATAAATTAAACGTTTGCAGAGATGCAATTTAAATTTAAGAATAGCAGTTGACAAGAAAATACTGATACAACATTTCGTATTACATAATTAAAACTGAAATTGAACATATCCTTGACTGAAGTAAGCGTCTGAGTTAAAATTCATGTGTATCAGAATAGAATGGACTCTTAATATTTTCTGCATGAAGGTTGATTAGTTCATGACTTATTGTGAAACCTAAATAAGGCCCAACGATAAAATACAGATGACTGTGGTACTGAGTGGCAGCGAATATTATGTTCTTTTTAAGTAGTGTTAGTTATTACAATAACAAATGTGCACTAAGGATGCGACAACGAAACATCGATGTTCAAAATTAAAACATTGATATTGATAATACATCGACCAAAAAACATCGATGTTTTTAAACATCAGTGTATTTAAACTTTATTCCCCCATTTAAAACTGCCTTAGTAACGACAAACATTAATGTTCTCCGGGGGGGGGGAGATTTAATTTGTCATTTACCGTGTTTATTAATTCATAACTAAGATTTATTAACTGTCAAAACAAAGTAAAAAAAATTAATACGAACAATTAACAAATAATTTATTTTCAAATTTAATAATACAGAAGAAAATAATACTTACAGCAATTTGACATAGGTAGGGGAAGACGGGGTACAATGAAACAAAATTTACTAATTATTTTTTCCTATCCACAATTTTGCATGCAAAAAAATATAATTAATGCATACTTTTAATCTTGTATTTATCCCATTTAAATAAATTTTTATTAGGTTCTAAACAATATCTTTATGCTTGTAAAATAACAAAAAGTAAATGTCTCAAAGTGTTTCATTGTACCCCGTATGGCGGGGTACAATGAAACACATACTGGGGTACAATGAAACACTCCAAATGATGCAAGCAATTTTCACCCTATATAGTTTATTTTAGTCACATTCAACTTCATTTAAATTCATGATTTCTCCAACAGAATATATTTCATTGTTTCAGTTCACCCTCATTGATTAAAACAATCATTTATACAGATACTGCTTGTGTCACACTGTTATGTGTGGATATCTCATTCTTAGTACTTCAGTGATCATCTGGAGCTGGAAAATAATCCGGATCATCGTCATCTTCAGAGTCTGTAGGAGGCAGAGTTTGTTTTGAAAACAATCCCTTCTTAGTTTTTTTCCCCTTTTTATTTTCTAATTGCTTAACCAGAGCATTTTTTACTTGTGTGGTTAGAACTAAACTCTTTTTTTTTCTGTTTCCTACTCTTACTTTTCTTGGACCAGCCTTGGGGTAAGGTTTTATCTCTTGAGGATAAATGTATTTCCTCACAGGTTTAAAGCTAGTGCATGGTGTATGGACATTTGCTGATCAACTTGCAGTCGGTGATTCTGATTTACTTTTGGCAAGATCCACCATTTCTGATTCTTGGGTTTTGTCTGTCTGGTCTTCAGTTTCATTACTCAGCTCATCAGTTTCATTAATCTGACCATGGGAATAATTTTCAGTAGGACAAGGCCTATCTGACACAGACGAACACAAATAATCTTCTTCACAAAACATTTCTCTATTGAAAGGCCATATTCCAGTTGCTGAAAAATCTTTTGTAATATTTTGTGGAGTGATAAGAAAATAAGCAGTGCCAAGCAAAGAAGATATCTCATAGATATAGATTGTACGACCTGGATTACACAGCATCCAGTCATTTGCAGCTAGATTGAAGAAATTTTTAAGTGACTTGGAACACAGTTTTGTCTAAAGGCGGCTGCAATTTGTTACTGGTATGGGGGTCAGGGTTACAACAACAATTCCGTTATCTTTAGTAAAATTTAGACTGGAAATTGTAATATGTGATTCATGATAGTCCATTATTAGTAGAACTGGATTTTCTTTCGTTCAGCGTGTATGTGCCTGGAAATCTGTTAGAACATTAACAAAAATATCTCCATGCATCCAACCCGATTTTGTTGCATCACCCAGTCCCACAAACAGCTCCATTCAACATGCAAAACTTGAAATTTACTCTAGGAATACTAAATAATGCCTGATAGAATTTCCAGAAGCATTAATAAATCCACACATAGTAACAAGAACACCCCTTTCACCAGAAATTAATTGACCTATTTGTTTTTGGCCCCTTTGACCAAGAACTTTAGGAGGATTGTAAACTGTTGTAAGTGCAGTTTACGCCTATGAAATAAATAAACTATTCTTAAATGTTTTTGAATATAAAAAAATCTAACTTACTATTGAAATCTGTACTTTTTTTAGAAGGAAAAAAAACAGTTTAATTTTGCATGCTTTCAAAATGATTACTGTTTTGATTTGGTGTTGCCTTCTCCTATTAATGTTAGGTGTTGCCATTTCCTTAGTAAAAGTGTTTTATTTAGATTAATGACAACCAGTAATATGTTATTTTATATCAGTGATATTATATTTACCATTAATATATTACTTCAAGTAAATGCATTCACCCGGGGCACAATGAAACATGTTTCATTGTACCCCATCTGCAAGTGTTTCATTGTACCCCGTACTGAGGTTACTAACTTTAAAAAAATTTCAAGCCTCTAATATTTATTTTTTTTAATTATGGTTTTGGAGGTATGAAGACAACAACACAAAGATAACAAAAAAAAATGTATAGAAAAAATAATTATTACATATAACAACGAGGAAAAAGAAACAAAATTACTTTTAGTAAAGAAACTTACTTTCAATGGTGAAAAACCAATAATCTTCTATTGCTAATGTTGTAGAAGTGCGAATGTATCCAAATCACATCAGTAATTGGAACTTATAGTTGAATAACATATATATAAATTGCAACTGTCTGTGACAAATTGTACTGATTTTAGAAGTAATGTTTCATTGTACCCCTTGTTTCATTGTACCCCGTCTTCCCCTACTACTAACTATAAGTATATATAATTAGATAGGTACATAAAAATGCTTATTATTAGTTATTATTTATCAACTTATGGGAGGAAAACATAACAAACTTATTTTTTATTTACTGTAAACAAAAAATATTGGGGACTATAGTTATTACACGCCCCAAAATTTGTTATTTACAATTTGTAAAAAAAGAAGTTTGTTTACTTTCTTCACCTTAAGCCGACTTCTTTTTTCACTAACTATCCCAACAGTTAGGGGAAAAACTCTTTTGGATGTGACGGATGTCGCCATCACTGACAAATACTTAATTGCACGGTTATTTTTTTTTTAATTTTTGCTATGGTACTTTTATCATTCAAAAATAAAACATCGACGTCGTAGAAACATCGAAAATGTTAAAACATCGAAGTTAAACAAACATTTGCTCCAATAAATCGATGGAAAATACATCGATCTCGCATCCCTACTTTTCAGACCCTTCGCCCTTGACTACTTTGGTCTAAAAGTATGTTCAATTTACTGATTATGAAAATTATGCTACTTGGTTATTTTTTCAATTTTTATAATGGTACTTTTTTTTTATTTAAAAATAAAACATCGACAAGTATAAACATCGATGTTAAAAAAAATAGGCTCCAGTACATCGATGTTTTTTTTATAAAACATCGACATCGAAGTTGCATACTGTCCACTCCATAATTGAAATTGTGATTCCATATATCCGAGACGGCAGTCAATATCTCAATCAAAGTTCTTCATTTGTAATATGAGAAGAGAATAAGTTAGGACGCTGCCAATGGCCGTAAGTACGAAGCCTCTTGTAAAATGAAAGAAACCCCAACCAGACAATACAAAAGGTTGGCTGCGATTTGATACGCAGAGCGGCAGCAAATTGTCTCTTTCATGTTGATGTACCTGTTCCCACATCACACGCTTCAGAACGTCTTCATTCATATTTTTCATTTTCATATCTGCTTCATAGACACTTGCAGCTGCCAACGAAACAAACAGAAAGGACAAAACAGATCGGGTAGCGATTAATACACCTCCTATCCTGAAACCTGCTCGTGCTGGATCGTTTTCTTTAACTGACTCTTTGAATGGATTCATCTGCACGATACCATTGAACATACCGACCAAATCGATTACCTGGACTAAGAAAATCAGAAACGACATGGCCTTCTCTAAAGCTCGCGTGGATTTGAGCAAAGAATTGTATGTTTCATAGTGGAGCTTGATGGCCTTAAAGCTTAATTTCAAACCATCATCCAGTTTGAATGTTAGATCTGAAGAAAGCTTTTGGACCATTTTGACTAAATGACAGCAAAGGATTACATAAAGTGAAGCAACGCTGGTAGGCAGAGCGTAGTTTGCAAAAGAGTAGAAAACGATGATGGGATACATGTGCACGCAATTGTTACCATCGCTAGAGTTAAATAACTCGAGAGTGTAGTATTTGACTATAGCCCAGCACCCACGCTTTTCAAGAGGCATTATGAAGGATGCACTAAAGATCAATGGTACGATAAACACTATTGCTACACTTACATTTGAAAGTACTGCGGGGTGTTTTACTTCAAGAGCTTTTCCTAAATGACATTGGTTGATGAGGGCGTCAAACACATCTCTCTTCTTAACCATCAACGCGCACCAGATTGCAAAAGAACTCACTTCCATCAATTTTCTACACAGCAGAGTTTTGATATTTTCCTCACCCGTGATGCAAGATTTCAGAAAAGTAGCAGTGATCACAAAAAGAAAAAGGATCCATAAGAGAGTTGCGAACTTCTGATAAACATAGGCGATCTTCGAAGCTCTGTTGGATGAAATTCTTGCTCTGCATTCAATATCTGCTCCAAATACGAACATGACTTTGATGATTGGGAACATCGGATAATTTCCGTGGTGAAGACACTTAATATTATCATTCACTGTTCCATGTTGTTCACGAACGAAATTTCTAAAGTTAAGTCGATTCGCGTTGCTTTTCATTATTGTTGTTGAGTTTTGAATTTCTTGGTTCCATACCATAATTATTGTATAATGTAGCTAAGATTTTATCAAATGATTCCGCAGTAAGGCTCTACAATATTGTTGTAAAAAGTTAATTCGGAATTTTGTGGCACAAAGCGGAAATTGTTGGTAATTGTAAGTTAAAGATTCTCTCAAAACATCTTGTGTTGTTGAGTAAATTACCTGCTTTGCTGGTTTGTATGCAAGAAAGATGTCTTTGCACTGTGACACCTTCACAGAGAATATTATGCTCATGCTTGTTTTTCATCGATCCTTTATCATTCTATATATCTCGTTGTTTACCATAGGATTTTGTTTTGAAAACAATCGATATTGTTATGGAAATCGTTTCCAAAGAAAGTGACTGTTAATATGTGTTGCGTTAAAGATATTTTCATAAAATGAAATGTTTATTTTCCCACAGTAGATTTTGCTTTCAACTACTTGACACTCAATTTTATCGACCGACTTTTGATAAAAGAATCAACAGTCTCTTTATCCCTTTCGATAGCCTGTTGTGTTGCTTCCATCGACCTTCTAATGAATAGTCGTAAGATCTCTTGAAGGGAAAATCACGAGAATTTACGAATCGACAAATGTGCTATCGTAGCGCAGACTATTTTTTTTATCACGGTAGATTATCACTTTAACCATTCGATAATCTTCAAACCGAGCGATCGGGAGAAAAATACGAAATGTGAGCGCACCCGCTCCGTATATTTCATTAAAAGGTGGACTACCAATTACTTCCATAATTTCTTTCATATTTTAATTTAGAGAGTGACATACGATATTTTGCAGTTCTATCTATCTCAACTTCAAAATGTATGTAATTTTGGAGGGCATTTCACTCTTCCATTGTTCAAGATTATGCTTTTCTGATTACTTCATCAAAACGTTGTGACAACTTATGATAATTACAATTTTTTTAGTTCCTATTGGAATATTAAAAATAAGTAGTATAATAACACATGCAAATCAATTTATTTAGTTATTTTAGTTTTTTTTTTTCAATTTCTATGTATGTGGAATTGTAAATTTCTATTATGTAAATCAAGAGTTCATTGAAAGCCAGCGTAATTAATGTGATGGTTTAATACTCTTCTAAAATATTGCTTCAACATGGATGCCTTTAAAACTATTAATTTACTATTTATTGAATGAAAACATTAATGAAATAGTTTGCCTTTTAAAAACAAATGAAATACACTTAGGAGGGAGAAGGGGGAGAGAGGGAGAGAGAAATATATTATCATACCATATGTGCTGAAGTGTAACTATCTTGTCTGAGAGAGCTCCCATACACTGCAAATACATACGGTACAACTATTGTGCTTTTATGCACATATGCGACATATTTTCTATTGCTTTTATATACATATGAGACAGTTCTTATGTTTCTAAGCGCTTATGCACATTTGAGAAAGCTCTTATGCTTATTTAGTCAGAAATACAATTTCTGATATTAATAATGGATATGATGGTTTCAAATTATTGGTACAGTTATATCAAATTTTGTATTAAAACTTGTTCTATGTCTTGTCCAAAACAACGATTAAAAGCATACCTTGATATCCCTTATAGTTGTTAAGTTCTCGCATTTTAATGAGATAGCCATTTCTTATACCATCTGAAAAATTAGAACCAAATGTCTTTCACAATTCTACAACACGCCATTTATAAAACTGAGGTTTTGAGAACGTCAATCTTTGCTCGAGAAAGACAATTGGTTTCTTTAAGAAGTGCCGTAGATTGACTATAGATAAGATGATGCATACGAGTAATCAACGGTCAAATGGTGTAAGGTACAACATAACAAACGCCAACAATTGTCGAAAACGAAAAAAAAAACAAAAAAAAAACGTCTAGTCGTAAATGTGTCAGTTTCCATGCAAATGCATAGTGGGTCACAAAAGTGTTCTGCCACCTCACTCCATTCATAAATTTCTTGAAGCTGTAGTAAAAATTGCGATTTAAAATTTTGCCCTTTGTTTTATACCTTAGATTGTTTCAAGTCTAAATATTGTTAGCACCTGGAATTTGGTCAAACAGGAACCAATTTCATTCCATTCTGTTTGAAGATAGATTTTCAATGGATGTCGCTATTTTATGATTTAAAAAATGTGTAATTTTTTCAGATTTATTTAGGAAGGTGTAGATGCATATATGTATATACATGGAGCATATGTATACGGTATATAAACTGTTAAGCATAACTTTCCTAAATTAGCTCTGCCCAAATTTATAAAAAAAAAAAAAACTTTTAATTTATAATTTATATTTTTATATTTGAATACGATTACATTTTAGTTTTTCTTTTTTTACAAATTTATATGCATAGTTTATATTTGTAAGTAAAATTATACTTTGATTTGCATAAAATTTGTTGCATAAATAATGTAATGCAGAATGTGCATATTAAAATATTTTTTTCTTGGAACAAGTAGACGTTTAGTCAAATTAAAAAAAAGTCCTTGTTAAAATTTTTAAAATTTTTGTATACGATCTTAACATTTATAATGAAGTCTCCTGGGAAACCGGGCAGCCAAAGAGCAGCGGATTAAAAATAGGAGGATTGCAAGTTCGAAACTTCACACAACTAAAGCAGCCATGTACAGCCATTGAAAAAAAAACCAGACTCACCTGATCGCAATTGCACAATTAACATAGAGGAGCAAAACAAAAGGTAACAATGGATAAGGATGAATGCTTTCTGCAAATATCAATATTAAAATTTGTCTAAGGGCCCCTTCTTCATATTAGACTGGGTGCTTGCACTTATAATTTCTATACGACCCCCCCCCTCTTTTATCACAAATTTGGATTCTACACACAATTTCAGGCGGAAATTTAAAAAAATCATCAATTTATTTGATTTTTCACCGATTTGTGTTTGAAAATTGGATCTCCTAGTGTTAAATTGGCGTTTCTCGTTATTTGTTATACTTGCTAAAAACATTAATTTTCCAAGGAAATTGCTTTTCTATCCTTTGCTACCCCAAAACCACCCAAACACAATCTGTAAAAAATTTAACTATAAACCTAAATTTTACTATTTTTTCATTAATTATGAAATTGATATTCATAAAAATTATGAATAGAAACATAGGCAAATTTTGACACCATGAGATTCAACTGTTAATGAAACATCTGAATTCCAAATTCCAGCTCATTACGTGTATAATTAGTAGCGTAGTAAGACTGTTTGCAAAATTCGATGATTATTATCGTTATTCGGGATTGTTCACAAAGTGAAAACAGAAATTTCTGCCAACAGATCCTGGGATTCATTCAGAATGGATTCTGACTTTGTCGCCAGCTTAATAAATTCCATGCCACGGCGCCTGCAACAGGTCATTAACAACGACGGCCACTACACATCATATTAATATTTATAAAGTGATTGTATAATATTATTAAATGATTAATTATAAAGCTTTTGTGTGAAGGGTATTTTATCATGCTTTGCTAGGAAAAATTTGACTTAATAATTCAGATATTTCTGAAACATAATTAACAACCTACTTTTCTACTGTAGGTTAGGATTGTAACAATCCACTTATTGGACACGACTACACTATTACACAACTATCAAAGTGTCACACTCTAACAAACCTTCCTCAAGCAATCGTTGAAAGCGACACATATTCCTGGATTCGAACTATCTAATCGGAATCCACCCTTTCTACTGCGTTCAAGCGTAGTAAGTAGTTAACACACTCCCTAAATGGTTTTTGTGGATTTTCTCGGTCAATTTTAAGCCGTTTTTCATTATTTTTTCATCAAATGCATTTGAAATGGTGCTGGAATCCAAATATGTGATAAAAGATGGGGTTCGTATTGAAATTATCGGAGCAAGCACCCGATTTAATATTAGACATATTTTAAATATGGATATTTGTAGAAAACAATCATCCCTATCGATTACTACCTTCCATTGTATTCTGAGATGTAAAGTGTGCAATTGCGATCGGGTGAGTCGTTTTTTTTTTACGTCTGTACATGAGGGCTGGTACGCGTTAAATATGTCGTGGCCTCAAATGTTCTCACGTTTGCGTGGCATGGAACCTTGTAGAATGGGGTTGCCAGCTACGGTTTCGACCTCGTCATTTGACCGCGGTTCAGGATTACGTGGCGCTGTCCTCGGATCTTTCACTTCGGGATTGTCACCAATAGCCCAGTCTATTGCTCAAGTGTGACGTTAATTCAACTCCCCAAGGAAGTTAATGCAGTCTCCAGACTGATTTTTAATAGCCTTCAATGTAAATTATCAAATTTCGAACCAGGAACCTTTCGGTAATGGTAATTTTTAGTTAACGTCGTACTAGAGCAACACAACGGGCTATTGACGACGGTCCGGGATCACTCCCTTAAGGGAAAGAACCGAGGACAACACCTCGTAATTTTGAACCACGGTCAGATGACGAAGCAACACCTGAGCTGGCACCCCACTCTCCAAACTTCCACACCAACCCAACGTGAGGACTTTCGGCCACGACAGATTTAAGGTGCACCAGCCGCCTCTACACCATACGCTTACAAACATCCATGTCCGGACCCGGATTCGAACCAGGAACCTTCCGATCTAGAGGCTAACACCTTAACCACCATGCCGGTTGGTCGGCTTCAACATGTGGTTCTGTGGTTTTTGATTTATTACAATTTTATCACCTTTGTTTTCTCATAAACTGATAGAAAAGACTTACGACATTTTGCCACCTTCTAAACATTAACAAAAAAGACTCCAGAAGGGGACAGTCAATTTATTGGGAAAAGTGACTTACAACATTTTGCCATTTGAGCACAGATATTTAAACATGCAACCTTTGCTTTTAGTTTTAAATAAATAGAAAATATGTCATTATTTTATCCCCTATGTTAAAAAATACCGAGCTCCCACATTTCAGTTTTAGCTATGTTTCAAGAGGTTTTATAGATGTACGTTTTGTATTATTATATATATATATTTTCAGTACTGCTCAAATATGCTTTATTATAGTTATAGTAATTTATTAATATTCTTATAAAATTCTAAATATGCAGTTTATTACTTTGTTATTTTATATGTAAAAATACATAGTGCTTTTATTATTTATTTTTGCTGCGAGGTGAGCAAAAACGTTGTGATTAGTTTGTAATATTTCATGCTTAATTTACAATTTTATATACTTGAGAATTTAATCAAATTCAATAAATCAATAAACTATAAATTATTATTAAGATAACTCATCGGGTAAAAAAGTATTTTTAGAATAAAAACAGAAAGCATGTTTTCCCCACTGGAAGTTAAAAGAAAATCCCAACAAAATTTAGGGATTTCGAGAAAGCCTTTGTCTTTATACAGGGAATTCGTTATGTGTTTAGCAATTTTACGGCATTTCATAATTGTTTTTATTGCGTTGGGTTGCCCGTGATCAAGGTCATTACACAGAATAATTTATTTAAGCTTAGTTATTAAAAAACTACTTACGGTCCATAGACTTCCCTACAATAATGGACCGGTTGCTATTTTCCAAACCCTCATAGATACTACAACTGGGGGCGGGGCTAACCATAAAGGCCAATGAGACTGAAATCAACCAAATATAAAATGATGTCTTCTTTTAAAGAGCTTCTTTTTGTGAAGCAACAATGACCAAATGGCTAAAGTCACCTACCTTCAGTTTGGCGTCGGCAGCGGAGCTTGTCTTCCCGAGTTCGAACCCAGCTGGCGGAAAAGTTTTTAGATCCTCCAAATTATTTAAAAAAAATTCCAATTTAATTCCTTTTGATTCTAAATTACTTTTCCTAATTTTTAATACCCTTTTTATATTTTTCCAAGCTTCCGTTGATTTTACATAAATAATCTAAGAACCACTCCTGAACTCACTACCAGCTGATATTTTTCCGCCCCTCTGCCGTCCCCTTTGCTTTAGGATGATGGTGTCGTATCCACCCCTGGTTTAGGACCATTCTGATGTAACAAAAAGCATGCATAAAACACTAACTTATATAATAAAAGGATACAATTTTCGGCTCCCACCTCTACCCACCCATAGCCATGGATCTGAAAAATTATTTAACATGTTTCATTCATTACACTGCAAACAGGATCAGACAGGATTTCAGTTGTCTTTAGCGTAGTGAAGGAGATTCCTATCCAGCGCTCGCGATCATTGGCCGTTACGGTTAGCTCCGTCCTCAGTTGTAGTACCTATGAGGGTTTGGAAAATCTTGGACTGGTTAGCAAGATGTGATGGCGTAAGGGTAATAATAATGCTTTAATGGGGAGATGGTCCCCCACGTGCTGCTATGACACCAACAACTCTTCTGGGCATACTTTCAACAAGGTTTTGATACACATTTATGGGTATTTGTGTTCATTCCTGCTGCAAGAATCTCGCCAGCTCAGCTGTAGATTTCGGACGTGGTTCCCTGGTCCTTAAGAATCGCTCTAACGCGTCCTACAAATGTTCTATGGGGTTTAAGTGGGGACTCTGAGCAGGCTAGGGAAGACGTTTTACATCCAATTCTCGATAACACTGCTTGACAGAGGCTGCAGCTTGGTGCGTTGCCGTCTTGGAAGTAAGATTTGTTCATTCCAAAAAATTGCCAGAAAAAATTGCCGTAGGAAGAACCTGATTGTCCAAAATGTTCATGTAGGCGTTCAATTGACCAGGAACAAAATGCAAAGGTCCCAGGCCATACCACAAAAAACACCCCCAAACAAGTAGTCGGATTTCATGCAAATCCGCTGGAGTCTGGTCCATTATTGTAGGGTAGTGTATTTTTTGGAACTTTAGATTAAGAAATAATGATTTTTTTGGGAAAATTAGTTTAAAATTGATCGAATTGAAAAGTGTATACTATTTGAGTCCTTGTAATGAATTTAACATCAATATATGCTGTAAAGTTTTACGAATTTTCCAAAAAACAAAATTGGATGATCTTAAACACATTAGGAGGTATGCAATTTTTAAGTAGGTGACATACGCTAGCAAAAATAAATTAAAATTTGGAACGACACTTTCACAGACCTGCATACTAAAGAAAAAATTCGTTCGAAATAATAAAAAATATGCTGATTCAAGGTAACGTTTAATTCGAAGATGGTAAGGTGTGCAGCCTTACTTGGATTTGAAAGGATTCTCCTCAAAGTATGTATTTTAAAACTGTGAAGTAAATTTCCTTCACAAAACGATTCAACTCATTAAAATTTGCATTATATTAAAGGTTATACAGATAAAATTACTTTTTTTACAGATAGCTGCAACCAATAAACAAACATGTTGCACCATCATTCTCATTCTGAACAGAAACGTGGTTTCCATTCAAAACAAAATATTTGTACTAAAAAAAGTGGTTTAAAATGTAGCGTGTAGCACACGCACTCTAACGAAATGGAAATACGAGAGGTCGTTGACCGCGTGCAGTATAATTATTTCCCGTCTTTTTTCAAATTAATTCCAAGTTTTTCTTGGAATTAATTTGGCATTTTCAATTTTGTTCCACTTTATTTGGAAGTTGTGGCAACTATATGAGATTACGAAAGAAAAAAACAAGAATTTATCTTTAGAACAACTTTTCTTCCCACTATCTGCACTTAAGTTTTACTTCGCTCTGATTTCTGAGGATCTAATGAATAAAAAAATAATATATCTGTAATTCTTATATATATTCGTCACACGCAATAGCCCCACAAAAGATTTAATTTGAAACTGCATGCAAGTTAATGTAAAGCAAATTTTAAATGGAACATTGCTGATATTGAATGAATATTAATGTTAGAAAAAGTCCTGAATAAGATTTTTGCGATATTGTTTGTCGTAGTAACAGCAGTTCAAGGTTACCTACTTTACTAGTTGAAGCTAGAGTTAAGTAACGCGCGTATTACATGTGTTAAAAGTGCAAACACAAGGAATTTCTTTAAAAAATGTCAAATCGTTTCACAATGTTTTTGAAATTGGTAATCGATTACCTTTGCTTATCTGAACTAAAGACATTAAGTTTAAAACAAGTTCTTTTGTTATTGTACGAGCCACTAAACGGAATCGTCAAGAAAAAATATATTCACTAAAAAAGTTAGTCTCGAATATCTTATCAAACTAATTTGTTATCTTTCCCTAAAAGGTGGCGAAATTCGAAAATGTCGCGTGCCTGGTGCAAGTGTGCTACAAGTAAAAAAAATGTTGGTAGGAAAACTACACCACTTTTTGTGAAAATTGCAACACTGTGAAATAATCATCAGAAATAAAGTAAATTTATTCCACGTAATACTCTTATAGTGGTTTAAATAAACTATCAAATTTAAAGAGCAATAAAGCAAAAATAATGCCGAAAATCAATGTCTTGTTCTGCAGCTACGCGCAGCGATGAAAGCCTGTACACGTCGTGGATCATACAGATTCTGAATGTCATGCTGAGGAATGACATTTGAGATGGTCTCTATCTGATACCAAAGTTCAGCCATTCTCTCTGTCCGTCAAGTAGTACCAGCGAGCCGCCGACCTATTTAATCCCAGACATGGTCAATGGGCTAAATATCTGGAGAACGTTCAGGCCATGGAAGAAGCGGAACCTCTCATGCACTGAAGAAGGCTTGTACATTCCGAGCAACTTGTGGACGTTCATTGTCTTACTGAAATAATATAGCTCCGGGAATGCGTTGCAGGAGGGGTAAGGCCTCGAGCCCCACAACTTCTCTGATGTAGCACCTGCTGTTCAAGGTCCCCACAATTTGGAGTAGGCGGGAACCGCCCAAGATATACCATAGCACCCCAGATCATAACGCCAGGTACTCGTCCAGTATGACGCTGAAAAAGACATTCCCGGAGAAGGCGCTCACCTATGTAGCCTCAGACAAGTTCGCGTCCATCGTAAAAGTCCAGATTATAGCGAGACATCTGAGAAGACGACCCGTTGCAAATCGGCACGCCATTAGCTGTGTTGGTGAGTCCATTGTAGCCAGAGGCGTCGGTGGTTTAGCGTCAAGGGAACCCTGCGCAGAGGTAACCTTCCACGTAACCCGTGACGCAGCGGATGTCGACGAACCGTGGAGGCAGACAATGACACACCTGTAGACGTGCCCCTATGTTGTGCCAACTCACGAAAGGTAGCTGTACTGTCCTTCACCGTCATGCGGATGAGGTGTCTGTCGTCCCGTGGTGACATCATATTGCGTGGCCCACTGCCGGGGTTTCGACTTGTCCGGTTGTCTGTGGTCCATCTATTCCACACACACACATCACTGTTATGGCATTACGCCCAGTGCGAGTGGCGATTGCGCGTTACGAAAGTCCACCCTCACGGAGGTCTATCATTTGACCCAGTTCGAACTCTTTTAGTTGCTAGTATGGCACTCTGCGTTTTTAGCTAGGCATATTGACTTCTAATGAGCCATTTACAGCAGTCAAACAACGGTACACACATTTCAACGTACCTTTATAGTGCTTTTTATTTAATGACTCACTTGGAAGTTTAGAGAGTATTTCTCGCCCCATACATTCGGGATCTCTTTGGAATTCCAATCATTTACATATCCTAACTTGTTTGGCATTTACTGCAAGTTTCGTTTAATTTGCATGATTCCTTCATGGCGTTCAAATTTTCACAATTAGTGTGTTTCATAGAGGAACTTGATAGCCTCAAAGCTTAATTTGAAACCTTATCCATTTTGAACGCAAGATTCAAAGAAAAATTTTGCAGCATTTTGCCGAAATGACGACAAAGGATTACATAAAGTAAAGCAACGCTGATAGGTAAAGCGTTGTGTGCAAAAGAGTAGAAAACCAAAATGGGATACATGCGCACGCAATTATAACACCCATAGTATTGAGTTGTATAGCTCGAGAGTGTAGTCTCTACTATAACAAAAGGAAGTGTTTTTTATGTGTCTCTGTGTACTGTGCGCATTGTCCTGACGAATCTATGGCATGAATTTTGCAATGAAGCAATGAAATTTGACACACAGGTAGTCCTAACTTTTGTGTCTTGCCCGAAGTTAAAAATTTAATCTAGAATATTTTAAAATTAATTTACTAGTTTTTTTCACCTTTCTTTTTTTTCTCCAGAATGTGACGTCACCCCTACCTCGAATGAAGAAGCGAGCGGATTTTGAGATTTTCGACCGCTTACGTCACATGCGTTTTAAGTCCAAATGCCTTTGGAACCATGCCAAGTTTTCAGATTCTAGCATGTTTTGATTTATGTTGTGGATAATAGCCACTTCAAGGCCATTACGGCGATGCCTGTAGAGTTCGTTTGCGAGGCAAACCAAATGGAAATACGTTGCAATCACCGGGGATTAGCGAGCGTCAGTGAGCAGTTGTCCCACCTGACCCCACGAAATGATCGGTCACGGGCAACGCCGTGTTGGCCACACCGTGGCTAGTATTTGACTTTTCCCAGCACCTACGCTCTTCGAAAGGTAATGTGAAGGATGCACTTAAGATCAATGGCACAGTTAAAACTACTGCTACACTTATATTTTAAAGCAATGCTGGAGGTTTTCTTTTAAGATCTCTTCCTGGACGACATTCGCTGTTGATGATCTTTCTTCTTAAACATCAACGTGGACCAGACTGCAAAACTCTCTTTTATAATTTTTCCAGACAACACCGCTTTGGTGTTTACTTCATATTATGAGACGTCAATTTTTAAAAATGTAGAAGTCCATATAAAAAGAAAAAGGATCCACAAGAAAGTTGCGAACTTCTGATAAACATAGGTAATTTTAGATGCTATTCCAAATACTCCAATATCTAACACAAATTTGATGATTGATGTCATCGGATGATCTCTACTGAAAGATTTTAAGAATATCCTGCTCTATTCCACGTTTCCACGAAATTTTTATGATTATACATGTTGCCTTTCATTACCGTTATGGAAGTTTTAATTATATTGTTCTATTCCATGATTATTTTATGATGCTTTAAAGATTTTATGAGTCTGTTCCTCAGTAGAACTATAGCATTGCAGTTAGAAGTTATATGGTACAAAGTCGTATAGTACAAAACTGCTGAACTTGTAGGGAATAAATTCTCTCAAAACTTTGCCTTATTCCAATGAAAAACTTTCAAGCTGATTGATTTTACGTAAAAAAAAGATTTGGCTACTGATGCCGTTGGGAGAGGGGGTGAAGACTTGGAGAAAGAACAGTACTTTTTATGCTTAATTTTTTTAATCGATCATTAATCGTCAAATTCATAATATCTGTCACCAAATGCGTATGTTTTCGTTTGTAAAAAGATCGAAAAGGGTATAAAATCTTATGAAAAAGTTGTTTTTAAAAAGAGAGAGAGAGAGAGAGAGGTTAGCGTATTGATTTTCATACAATGGCAAATTTTACTTTAATTCAAAAGGTTTTGCTTTAAACTAATGAATATTTATTTACGTTAAGAGGACACAGTTCCGTTTGAACAATTGTTTTGTTTCATATTCACAACAAAATGTTTTAGTGCGCCCGATTCCAATACACTTTAAATATACATTACAAAAGACAAACATCATTTTTTCATTCACAGTAATTCCAAAATTAAATTTTACATTATTTATAAATTTAGATACAAAGTTGCACTGGTTCATTCCGGCTTGTTAAATTTGTTATTTCAATCATGAATTGTGCAAAAATATTTTTTTCATACTGTCGGGCGGTGGTAGCCCGGTTGGTAAAGTAACGGATTAGCTATGATGCACGTTAAATCTGTTGTGGCCCCAATTGTGCCTCCTCATTTTGGCGTGGTGAGAAGGTTTTGAAAGTGGGGTGTTTCTTCGTCATCTGATCGTGGTTCAGTATTGCGAGGTGTTGACAGCTTATATTAATGAAGCTGGCTAATTGATAGCTGTTCTAATTGAGATGCAAATTTTGAGTCACTTAATTTTATCTGTAAAAAGTTTTGAAAAAAGTAATACAAGCAAATTATTTTAGTCATTTTTAATTTTCTCCTAATTGGGATCTTGTTTATGTTATGTTAAACAAAAATATACATTATATTTTCATTTTAAGTCTGAGTAATTAATTGGGCGATTTAAAATGCTTTAATCTATGTACCATCAAATTATTTGTTTTTAGATATTGATAATCTGTACTAAGAGGAAGCAACGAAATGAATGAAAGAACTAACATTATACAAACAAAATCAATGCATACTATACTTTGTGTTGGTAAATGACTTACAAATTTCTGGCCTAGATTGCTGAAAACATTATCAGCTTCAAATCTGTATCTATGATACAAAAACTTTCTATCATAGATATACCACTGTGGCCACATCTTCCATTACGGATCCAGTAGTATATCATTGCAGCAACAAATCTTACCGCCATTACACGGTGGATGGTATTCCCAATGGAATTACTTCTGCTAATGCATTTATGTGAGAAGTTTCTTTTCCCCATTTCGATGAGCCAAAAAACACCTAATGCGATAGAGAAAACTTGAAAAGAAAATGGCGTTTTTAGCTTCTCCGCTACTTTATAAGTCACTTGAAGGATTTCATTTTGAATTGCCTCTAGAAGAAATTGATTCTTGTATGTTCGTGTAGCGGCTTTTCCCCTTGCCCGGATAATAAATTGGGTGAAAGTTGTTGGATGCAATTAAAGATAAAGAAATCAATTTTCTTCCAATATTAAACTGGGATTTCTCTGTTCCTTTTATTATCATTCTTCTTCCCGTTTCGGGGAAAGAACACTATTAGTTTTTCATCCGTCAAAAGTAGATATCTGTTGTACGAGGAATTAGAAAAGAGGAGATCTCTCGTTGGAACATTAATCTCGGGGTTAGTTCTCTGCCCGCTCTGGTGGCAGTTTTTGCAATAAGAGGGAAAGTTTAATCATCAAAGCGGAGAGCCAAGATTTAAAAAGAATGGATGTTTCACGAAAATTGCCGAGTTTTGAAAGACAGTGTGTACAGAGTAAAGAAAAATGGGAGAATGCAATACATGTCATAGCGAATCACACCATTACAAGCTGTGTAACTTCTGGATATAGGAATCTATACCTACATTTCACTAATGTATGTAGCAGCAAAATCAACGTTATTCGTTTGTTGTTGAATGGGAAAATAGTATATTAAATCGACCGTTACTGGATTTGTTCGCCAATTTCGCCGTTTAGCTTAAACATGCTTGGTTGATTTCAGAAGTTGAGCTGCTTAGTTTTGATAAAACTACACGGAAGAGCCAGCTGATCTAATGAAATTCTTCAGCAGTCTTATAACAGAAAACAGAGAGAAATCTGGAAGATAGAAATCAGGAAAGAAGACAGGAGCAAAAATAGGTTTAAAATAATTAAACATACCGAAACATCTTTGAATAAAGAAATGGTATGAAATTGAAACAGACGTTGATTTTTAATGTAAATGACGTATTGAAAATTTATTTGAGTAGAATACCAATTTAGAACGCTATTATGAAAGAAATTACCAAAATGCAAGCACTCTCTGTATTTTGTTTTGCATAAAATCTCCCTCATATCTGTGAGATGCTCTGTTACTATGAGGAGCAGCATAGAGAAATAAGAACTTTTTGTTTGGAAATTTGTTCTATATTCGCGTGAGGTGGTGTGATGTTGATATCCGTAAGTTCATCAGTTCAAGTAATAGATTAATCTTGGCTCCATTCTAAATAACTTCTTTCTAACACTTGTTGTAATCTGTCCTCCGTCGAACTCTGATATCGCTGCCTATTGAATCCTCGCTATTGTTTTCCATTGAGTGTAGCTGTGTTCTATTTACAACCCTTCTCAGAACATAGCCTGCACGTGATATGTCGGGAGAATGAGAATTACCATGTTACAATGCCACCCTGGTTAGAAAGCAGATGACTTTGGGGAAGTTAATTTCTTCAAGAGGTGGTAAGCTCGTCAAAGGAAACGACCCGCCATACACATAAAATATGACGTGCACTCATACCACTTTCTATATATTTGAAAAATGAAAATTGGGTGCAGATTTCTCAAATTATGTCCTTAATGAAGTTTTAAGAACATTCAGAAAGCATAACTAAAAGTACATCACTAGCTTAGTGCAAGAAGGAAATGCGTCCGTGTTTCCCGAAATTGAATCATTTATGGAAGCCAATTAAGGAAAATATTTTGGTACAGCTACAGTCTACGTTTATAGCTGTGGCAACGGCCTTGGTGATTTTTTTTGGTGCACTTCTAGTCGCGAGTTACGGTAGGTTAAGGCAACCCATCTGTATTTACGGTTATTGAGGTTTTCATGGCAACCTCGGTAAACGGAAACTTTAAGCTTTATACTTTCCTTGGCGACTTTCGAAGTGTGGCAAAACATATCACCACCGATATAAAAGTAGACTGTAGCTATACCAACATTTTTACTGTAGGAAATACCTAAGTTTTGGAAGAATGATGTAGTAAATTCATACTAATCCATATTAAAAATAAACGCAAGAAAATATTAATAGTTTTATCATGTAGTCTGGAGACTATTGACAAATACACCAAGCTAAAATACACACACACACACCAAGCTAAAATATAAATCCAGCTGGAATCTAAAAAAAATTCAAAATGTTCTGTTTTTACTACGTGGCAACGACACCAATTTACGTTCACATTCACTAACGATTGAACCCCCATTACCGCTCAGCAAGCCGTATTTAAGCAATTCTCTCCTGAAAGCTAATGATGGCTAATTAGAAACTAAGTAAAACTTTCGAAACTCGAAAAAAGCCATTGAAGAAAAATAAAAATCTCGAGAAAGTCATAGACACATGTTCAGTCTGTGGTTGTTAAAAAGAGTTGCACGAGACGAAAAAACAGTTACTTCCCTTTGGCCAGAGAGAGTTTCAATCCTAAACATATTCACTCGTTCCCTCTTTAACCTCACAATCATTCGATGCCATTGTGAATGAGACTATTCTCAAACTACCTTAATGATCTTCTCGTGAGAGTAATTTTTTGCCCCGTTTTCTTTTATCCGAACCGAGAATTCAAAGAGATCCTCCAACAATGGCAGAAAAGAGAAGGAATCGTGCTAACTTGTCTCGTACACTAACAAACGCACGAGTCATTTCTATTGTTGGCATAAGAACCAAGGAAAGAATAGGTTCAGCTCTATATTCGGTGGCCTTCGTAGTCTGAGAATGTCTTTTCAATTGTTGCTCAGTGGGGCTCGTATGTTATCCCAGAATGTTACGGTGTGATAGTCTATTTGAAATGGATGAAATAAGAGAGCCCTTGTAGGTAGATGTTCCGTTTGTCATTTTTACTGCTGGTGTATGCACTTACAAGTTAGGATCTCTCTTTGGGCTTTTGTAAATGTAAAATGATATTCATATTTGAATACGAATGCTGTGTTCGAATCTGTTTTCCTAACAAAGGATAATTTTTTGAATAGATAATTGGGGAGGGCAAAATTCTAGGGTAGAATTAAACCCATGTCTACTTAGATGGACATGGCAAAGAAACCGTGTTACTTTTCGTGCTTGACACAGCCTTAGAGACACAGATGGTTGAGATTTCTTTAGACAATTCTTTACGCATTAAAATGTTATGTATTCCACTACAAAATTATCACAAGCACATGTATCTTTAGCCTATAGAGACATTGCGGAGAATAGCTTAAACTAACGTGTTTTCATATGACCCGCCAGTCAAATCAAATGTACTAATTTTTCTGGAACTTTTCCAATTTTCAGTCTTCTAGATGGGAAAAATAGTTTCTGAATGTTTCTTTGGGGCGAAAATTTTCCAAGGAGACCAATTTCAAAGTTTTTTAGCCAAGCCCTGTCAATTACCAAAGAAAAAAAATCACAATAAGAGGTTGCTTGACTGTCGTAAGACCTTTCTATGTGTGTGTGACGTTATTTTCAAGAAAAAAAACATACAAACATACCTCTAAAACACTCCAAAATGGGTAAAAAAGTGCCAAATTGGTATAGTCAAGTTCGAACTTACGCCAAGTATCTATCAGTAATAGAGAGCAAGTTTAACTTTTCTATTTAGGATTGCTTTCATAAAGCCCAATATGGTTCAACTGTCGCCAATTTGGCGCTTTTAATTATGTTTTATTTTAAATCCTATATTTATGCATTTTTTGTTTCTGACAGCTTTGCTTTGATTTTTATTTCGTAACAATCTTCCAGATTCATTTCTTTGTAGGTTGACATAAGTGATATACAAAAATTCATATTTATTGTGAAACTCACAACTGTTAGTGAAAATGTTAGAAATATTGGTTGCTCAAAATATGTACTTTAGATTACCTGGCATAAATTTATGAATTCCGAGACAAATAAACGAGTATCACATGGAATTGAACGCTTGAAGCATACATGCTAAGATATAATTTTTGTAGCATACTCTGAGTATTTTCTCATTCTAAAATAGAGTATATCTCATGTATGTATCATATGCTTGGAAATAAAATCAAATCATAAAGATGTATTACATCATTTATGTTGTCAGGTTAAGCGCTGAAACTCTTCCAATATCACCAATTGAAATAAATAAATCGAAGTCCAATGAAAATACAATGCTTATCGACGTCATTGTGGATAGGAAAATTTGCTTACCTGTCTTAGACAATCACTTCTTATCATTAGAAGTTTGAATGCATTTTTAGAAACAAAAAAACATTGATTATTAGATTATTATCATATATTTTATCCGAAGACTGATGATTTAATAACAACAACTACTGAATGAAAGCGTGTGAAGTGAAAAATTTCTCCTATGGAAACACAAAGGGTAAATGAGACCTTTTACACTTTTATAAATTAAGCATATGAATAGACTCATGGCTGCACAATAATGTTAATAATCTATATACAGGTATATAATTCTCTTATGGGGCACGTAAAAAAGACGTTATTTGTTATCGCGTTTTGGCAACATTGTGCAATTGTTTATTTACCACGAAGCCTCGCACCTCAATTGAATTTATAGCGTTATTGGATGAAATTTTATTGAAAAAAAAAAGAATGTTAGTCGAGCTGTTACAGTTTATAATTGAAATTTAAAAAAATCAGATGATCTTTTCAGTGCCATTTGAAATACAGTCCTTTTCAGGGCCAACAATTATAGTTCAACAAGACGCTAGCACTACAACTTTCGATAATTCAATGAAAAAGTGTGGGTGGCTCGAGTGCTAGATATGTACGCACAAACAACATGCTGGGTATTCAATATCCAAAGCAGCGCTCACATTTCGACTCAAAATTTGCTCAAAGTTTTCATTTGAGTTCTGATTCCAGGGTACTGTATAAATTTTCTGTAATACAGCAAATTTAGATTTGAAATTATAATTTTGGAATATCATATTTTGTAAACATTCCTTTCTGCTAGGACACATGTCTTCATTGATGCGAGCGAAGCAAGCATAGGTTCGCGCAGCGAACCAATGAGGGGGTTGGCGAGTTTTATCGAGCAGGGGTCGAGCCCCTAGTAATATTAATAAAACACGATTTTTTAACTGGTAAGTTTTCACATTTTTTTACAGAATTCGTTGAAATTATTATCAGTACCATAGAAAGGTCAAGCAAGTCAAAGAGGAATGAGTAGTGTCAAGGATTAGTAGACATAAACATGAAAGTTTCTGTCAAACTCGATTATAGTTCTTCACATTTAAAAAAAAAATCTGGACAAAAAAACTCTCCAATTGATGGGGTATTAATAATAATTAAAAACGTTTACATTGAAACGGGTCGTCTTGAAACATTGTTACATAAAAATAACCCCATTACAAATAGAAAGTATCTCTTAAATAAAAAAGTATGACAAATTGCATACAATTACACAAACTGCCGTAAACGATTAAAACGATTTTTTTGCACACAAAGCGATTCAAGCAACGCAGCATTTGGTTTGAATTGATGCATATAATTATGTGAATTGCTGTTGATGACAAAATCATTTTTTGTTCACAAAACGATTATTATTTAACATTTGGATAGGATTGATGATTTCTCTGAAAAATCCGGTAGATTTATTATTTCCTACGGAATCCATGTAACCCACTCATATTTCTGAAGCCTGATAAAGAGGGCAACTTTTTGCAACAAATGCATCTTTTTTTCACACGTTCTGCGCTTTATGCTAAGTACTACAAACAAAATTCCTCCGAAAAGGGGTGCATTGTCAGTGATTACGAACGGCTACATAAATGCAACTTTTTGCATAATTGTAACTTTTTACATTTAAGCTTAAAATTAGTTCATATGAAATTACTATTTCAATTGTTGCCCTCTGAATGAACCCTTCAATCACTTGTGTCTGATATTGCTCACGACGTATTGCTTATCAAACAAGAAGTTCAAGGAATGAAGGCATTCGTCCTAACAGACGAAAGTGAAATAAATAGCAAGAAGTACTTTAACACATTGGTTGGCACTCATGATAATCCAGAGAAAACTTACGTAATCGACTGCAGAGTTTTCGAGGTGAGTTTCGATCACCAACATGTTGTTTCCTTGTAGATGATGTTTTAAAATATCTGAATGTTGAGCGAAAGGATTTTGCTCTTCTGCTATCCGATACAGCATTTTATAAGACTGCGACTGGAATCACACTCAATGTGCTTTATCCGCGATTGATCCACGTTACTTGAGTGATACACTTTTTTCACAACTGCAGACAAAGTCCAATGCAACAATGTCAGGCAACATCAGTCTCTGTTGAGCGCAGTTTTTCAATGTTAAAGAAATTACTGACCAACGATCGGCCATTCAACGACATCAACGTTCTTCTATATTTAATAATGTAAAAATAAATTTTTTAATTATAATTTTAATTATTATATTTATATTTATAATTTATTATTTATAATTTCGTTCATGATAAAAAAAAGCAGCTGTAAAATTTAAGTAAGAAAAGAAATAAAACGAAATTTGTTACACTTCCTCGTAAAGATGTATCCTAATGTATGTAAGGTTTTGATGATGCATATATAGCATAATCTACATATCTTTCCAGTTCTTTATTGAGAAATAAACTGAAGAAAACTGTAAGACTAATGAGTTTCAATTTTACTTTCAGGTTTAGTTTGAAAACGCCAACGCATTCCAATGAATGGGAAAAGAGAAAAAATAAATGCAGTGGATTTTCAACTAAATTCTTTAAAAGAAATGTTTAGAAATACGTTAATGGTTGAAATTCAGCGCAGTTTTTAAACCTTCCAAAAAGTTTATAAAAAAACTAAAAAAAAAAAAAAAAAAAATCTAAATTTCTGAAAAAGAATTTGTTTTGGTTCGTTTTAACTACGGTAAGAGTAAGTCCGTTCAAATCTAGGTAAGCTGGGCACCTCATCTTTTACGATTCGAATGATATTTTGCACAGAGGTTCATTGGGGGTCACCTTGAATCAGCACATATTTTATAATCTCGAAAAACATTTTTGTTCGAGATACAAGTCTATGAATGGACGTTACGAATTAAAAATTTTTTTTTTTAAAGCGTACTCCACCTATTTAAAGATTGCATATCTCCTGAAGTATCTAATGTAATTAAACTTTGTTTTCTTTTGAAGAGTTGCAATGCTTTAGAGCAAATATTAATTTTAATTTCATTAATAGTACTTAAATATTATAAATAATACCTATTTTTCAATTCGAACAATTAAATTAATTACTTTTAAAATCTGATTTTTTTCTCGAAGTTCCAAATTAATATGCTATTTAAGTGTATGAGCACTTCTTGCACTTTTTGAATAATTAGGCGTAAAAATTATTTTGCATAATTACCCTGATCAGGAAACCCAACGCGAACAGAAAATAATGAAATACCGTCAAAATCCTTTTTGAAGAGTGAAAAATTCCTACGCACTTGTGAAATTCCCTATGAAAAATGACTAAAAAGCTCTCGAAATCCCTAAATTTTATACGGATTTCCTTTTTACTTCTAGTGGAAAGTATGCTTTCCATTATTTGTGCAAAAATACATTTTTATTCACCGCCTAACCGAGCATTATGGGTAATAATTTACAGTATTTGCTGAATTTGGAAGAAATTCTCAAGTATGCAATTATATATTAACCATTTGTGTGTAAAATAACACAGTATTTCACAATCAAATTAGAGATTTTCCGTTCACCTTGCTACGAAAGAAATTTTAGAAAAGACACTGTAATTGTTTAGATAGACTGATGTAAATCAATATTTAAAAAGTATACCAATGTTCATAACTTCCTAGTCATGAACTTGAGTCCCATAAATTTGAGAATTTTTAACGATGGCCTTTTTGGATGTTCATAACTTCCTAGAACTGTATTAAAACATATTTGAATAGTATAAAATAAAACGTACTAATATCACAAAACGTACTAATAGCAATCCTGGTGGATTCGAACGCGTACTTGAATAGAGGAATAAAGTAGGCCCCGGTTTGAACGATGGGTTGTCAGAGGCTGAAATTTCAAAGATATTTTACGTTGAAGGCTGATAAAAATCAACCGAGAAACTGCATAAGTTAAAAAAATATATATATTAACAACATTCTTATAAACTAGCACACAAAATTTGAGAATTTTTAACGATGGCCTTTTTGAAACAATCTTGACCAAACTTTGGCAAGTTTTATGATGAATTGTTAAAACAAATATCAATTAAAAAATATTTTCGCTTATTATTACTTACAGCACCTTTAAGTATCACGAATAAAACACAAAATAAGTTTATCTCTTATAGTTTGAGCATAGAACAATTTTAAGCGTTACACGACATTCTTGACAAAGTAGAATTGAATATTTTTTTATCGTCATTCAATAGGGTTTTATTTTGCGAGTTCGAAGCCCTGTCCATCCAAACATCGTCGTTTACATGGAGGCTGGTGCACGTTGAATCTGTTTGGGGGTGACGTTGTCCTCACGCTGGTGTAGTGTGAAAGTTTGGAGAGTGGGCTGCCAGCTCAGGTGTTGAATCGTCATCTCACCATGGCTCAAAATTACATGGAGGTGTTATCGAATTTTTCCCTTCGGGATTGATCCCAGACATTGCAAATAGCCCGCTGTGTATCATACACCGATATCAATAACATCAGCACAATAGAAAATCGTAGCTCGGCTTCCGTTACTGCGACTTTCTTTAACCATATAACATAGACATCAGAAGCTCCATTGGTCACCAAGCAATTGGTACCAAGTCACTGGAATTCTGAATGGGGGTGAATTATGTCTTCTGACGAGTTTATATAATCTCACGATCCATTGCTGCAAGGTCCTTATTCGCAGATACATTGGAAATGACATCTGGAAGGGTGCACTACAAAGTTTCCCTGTGGTCTTGCTTCAAGCGTTTGGAAAGTGGGCTGCCAGCTCAGGTGTTGAATCGTCATCTCACCATGGCTCAAAATTACATGGAGGTGTTATCGAATTTTTCCCTTCGGGATTGATCCCAGACATTGCGAATAGCCCGTTGTGTATCATACACCGATATCAATAACATCAGCACAATAGAAAATCGTAGCTCGGCTTCCGTTACTGCGACTTTCTTTAACCATATAACATAGACATCAGAAGCTCCATTGGTCACCAAGCAATTGGTACCAAGTCAGTGGAATTCTGAATGGGGTGAATTATGTCTTCTGACGAGTTTATATAATCTCACGATCCATTGCTGCAGGGTCCTTATTCGCAGATACATTGGGAATGACATCTGGAAGGGTGCACTACAAAGTTTCCCTGTGGTCTTGCTTCAAGCGTTTGGAGAGTGGGCTGCCAGCTCAGGTGTTGAATCGTCATCTCACCATGGCTCAAAATTACATGGAGGTGTTATCGAATTTTTCCCTTCGGGATTGATCCCAGACATTGCGAATAGCCCGTTGTGTATCATACACCGATATCAATAACATCAGCACAATAGAAAATCGTAGCTCGGCTTCCGTTACTGAGACTTTCTTTAACCATATAACATAGACATCAGAAGCTCCATTGGTCACCAAGCAATTGGTACCAAGTCACTGGAATTCTGAATGGGGGCGAATTATGTCTTCTGACGAGTTTATATAATCTCACGATCCATTGCTGCAGGGTCCTTATTCGCAGATGCATTGGGAATGACATCTGGAAGGGTGCACTACAAAGTTTCCCTGTGGTCTTGCTTCAAGCGTTTGGAGAGTGGGCTGCCAGCTCAGGTGTTGAATCGTCATCTCACCATGGCTCAAAATTACATGGAGGTGTTATCGAATTTTTCCCTTCGGGATTGATCTCAGACATTGCGAATAGCCCGTTGTGTTTCATACACCGATATCAATAACATCAACACAATATAAAATCGTAGCTCGGCTTCCGTTACTGAGACTTTCTTTAACCATATAACATAGACATCAGAAGCTCCATTGGTCACCAAGCAATTGGTACCAAGTCACTGGAATTCTGAATGGGGGTGAATTATGTCTTCTGACGAGTTTATATAATCTCACGATCCATTGCTGCAGGGTCCTTATTCGCAGATACATTGGGAATGACATCTGGAAGGGTGCACTACAAAGTTTCCCTGTGGTCTTGCTTCAAGCGTAATGGTTTGGGGGTACTGGTTCATTTCTTTTAAGTCTTATACAAATCTCAATCACAACGGACTGTCAGTGGAACATCAGACATGTCTTGGAATTAGAAGTCTTACCATAGCCTCTCTGCAGCTATCTTTCAACTAGACAATGCTCGTCCACATGTTGCCCAAATGGACCAGCGTTCTGCTGTGAACAAGATCTATTACTTCCTTGGTCGGCTGGTAGTCGGTCACAAGTAATATTTTTAGCAAGTGTGAAAGACAGTGCGACACATTTACGGCCGTACTCACAAGGATCTGTTGGTCTGCGGGCCAGATTTAAATCACGTATCATCAAGAACCGTATTCTCAAACGGCGGGTTAGAGGTACGCTCGGCTGTGATTGGTTATTACTATCTCCTCACGATCACGCGATATTGTTTACATTTGTTACGCTGCCCGCATCTGCATTCATACTGGACAAACACGTACTTCACCGGCAGAACTGATTCCAAATTGTGATTTTGATAGAACGCATACGGGATTTTAATTTGGGTTTGGAAAAAAAAATGCAAAGGTATTTAATTTCAAATTGGACTTTTATGGAAACTTAAATTTTGCAGGAGAGAATTGTATAAATGCTTTGACAAATCAATGTAATCTGATTATCTTTATACGTGTCAGTATGTGTGTGTGTGTGTTGGTGTAAAATGAAGTAACTTGTGTACTGTCAATTTTCTTTCTTTTTTGTAATAAATCAACAAAATAATTTTTATTCCACGATGAATTTGCATCTGCTATGGTCATATTCTACCGTTCGTTCTCTCATTGGGTTCTTCTATGGCGAGCTAGAATATAGTTCGAATTAGAACACATCTGGCATATCTATTTTATAGAAAATGTAATCACGTTCTTGTTCCGATTGATATAAGATCAGTTGAATACGTGTCGTCGCAAGAATACTGTAATTTAGAACACAATGAACAGTGACGTCCATTTTGTTTTGTTTACAGAATATCTCGCTTCACTCGTATAAATATAGTACTGCGTATGCGTAACATTCAACCGAGATTAATTCGTCGATTTCGGAGTGTCAAATTGTAACACCGAAACGGCGGTTTGAACCTCGGATTAGGCATTGCGAATACGGTTTTTTCGATAACCCGAGGAGTATCGTTGATATACCAAAACATGTTTTATATTAGACATAAGCTCTACACTTCTATATTATTATATTGCTATTGTAAGCTTTTTTTTTGTAGTGGTTGCTCATTTCACCCCAATACTCACACTCTAGAACTAAGCAATGGCTGAATTCGACAGATGCTACCACCATCGACCTTATAATGAAATAGACAAAGTATATGGGCGGAATCATCGCCGTAAGATCTATGAAGGATGAATCGCGAGAATTTCCAAATCGATATAGCCGATTAGCTATAGAGGCTCAGTCTAGTGTTTTTGATCCCGGTGGACAAACACTTTAGCAAATCAATAATTTAGGATTCTTGTTTTACCCACAGACGCGTGACAGATCTTCAAACCGAGTGATCAGAAGAAATAACATAAAATTACGCTCATATTCTCCGTCTATTTCATTTTAAGGTCGATGGCTGCCACTTTATAGATTGTCCTTTGTGTACGATAAGAGCAGTGTTGAGATCGCGGGTGCAACTCCACATACGTCATGCAGTGGATGATTGCGATCATGGTCTGTTCCATGTTGCTTTTAGCAGCCGAAAGTGAGGCGGAATGTAAAGAGAAGACTGAGAGTGTGCAGTGATAAGGTAAGAAGCAGTGCCTGTAATCACACATGGATTTAGACAGTTGTTGTAAATGATTTGCATCGTGATGGTAATTCATGTTTTAACCTTGGGCCATCCATAGAAGTGCGTGCCGATTGTTGCGAACACCATCTGGTAATCACCACAAGAGCCATCAGGCTTGTGTTTGTAAGTGCGCATGTTTGCATCACGTCTACAAGTCACGAATTTAGTAAGAAATGTAAAAGAGAGTGCAATTTTGTCTACTTAACCTTTAACTGCTGTCATGGGTCTCACAGACCTCGAGTCATTTTTGACAGGTCGTTTCCACCCCTTAAAGTGAATATTGGTCCTTGTCTTTTTCAGTACCTTCCTACTACTTCCAACAGAAGTCACATTCAAAGACTGGTTAGGCTGCCCCAACTATTTCGTGTTTTACACTATTTGCATTTCCCGCGTGGTCTCTTAGACCCCTTCACAGCATTTGCGTTACCGTTCTTGTTGAATGAAATCGTCTAAATTGGAGTAGGTAATTTCGGCAGAGAGCCTAAAACGGCAACAAATTTTACTAAAAAAAGACCTTTGTACCTTACGAAAAGAAATTCAGGACATTGTTGATAATGGGTCGAAAATAGAGTACTGGGACAGTGACATTTCGGATAGTATTAACACGAAACGGATTCAGAAATTTAGGCAGATGAAGACATTTCAAGTGCGTCTTCACAATAATAATATTTCTACGGAAAAAATAACATCAATGGGATGCCCGGTGGGGGGGGGACCCAATCGTGCCGTTAGAACGCCAAAACACAACATAGTTTTACAGTTTCCAGGATTGAAACGTTCTACAAAATTAGGTCCGAAAACTGAGCCTGAAGATACATGAAATCTACTTAACTTATATAGTAATATAAAATACATTTCATGTTAAGAATTCAATGATCTAAATTTAAAATAAAAAAAAATAATTATCTAAAGAATCATCCATTAATATATTACATTAATCAACTTTATACGCACTTTAGTGAGCGAGGTCTGAGAGACCCCTCCACACTAGTTACGAGACGGTTTGAGACACAGCAGTTATAGGTTAAAAGAACGTTATGGTGGGGAAAGGTTACACTGCTCTATATACTATTGCATTGTACGTTAAATTTCACAGTGGTGGCAAAGTTTACCCCATTCTGAAGCAACACATTCAAAGTTTAGAATTCGCTGAAGACGAGGGATGTAAGTGATATAGCGAGTGTGTCCTGCCTAATTGAGTGTGCGAGTTCTTCCGTTGTGACACACCGTAGCACAGCCAAATACAATTAGGCCTAACCTCTTTCCAAACATCTGCATTCAGTCGCTTGCGGACATTTTGAT
The DNA here is from genome assembly GCA_947359465.1 of Metellina segmentata. Classification (NCBI taxonomy): domain Eukaryota; kingdom Metazoa; phylum Arthropoda; class Arachnida; order Araneae; family Tetragnathidae; genus Metellina; species Metellina segmentata. Next base: position 3,272,334 of record OX375878.1, read on the forward strand.
GACTTCCGCCGCTTAATAAGTCTCTCGGTATATCGTAACCCTATAAAGTCACGTGTCATTTAAATCACCGCCGGCGCTTAATAGAGCCGTTTCCAGGGTCCCTCGTGAGAAAACCTAATAAGTGACAACGCAACGAACCGTGTGCTGAGTCACGTTCCAAAGAACGCGTGGAGAAGTCTCCAGCCCCCCATTGCCCTTTCAACTCCTTTCCTATACGTGAGCGAGAGCATAAATCGACAGTAACCACTGCTAGCTGGCTTGGCTATGGTACGAGATTACGCGATGCTGTATGCCCAACCTTTTATCTACAGAACCCATAGACATCGTTGGTACTTGAGAGATTAACTAGTCCCTTTTGATTCTTAACCCATTACCTTCTTAATACTTACCGTCCTTAGTACCCATTTCTAAAGTGCTCGACGAAACTGCAGTAGATTTCGCGCTATCCTGGAAACATTTCGAGGAGTCCTACTGCATAATACCCTATTTCATAGAGAAGAGATAGGATAATAGGATTGGTTGGTTTTGGGGGTTTAATGACGAAAGGGCCATATTTGACCATGTGCAGGACATGTAATATCAAGTAATACAGACACATACGCAATGTAAGTTTTAGTGATAGAGAAGAGAGAAGTACACCCAGAGAGAAAATGCACCTAACAGGAATAGAACCTGCACCGCTTACATCTCGCAGGCTGCTAGCGTAGTGAGCATGGCCGCTGACACACAACAGTTCCGTACAATCTGAATGAAATTTATCATGTTCAATGTACATAAAGAGATAAAGAAAGGATCGAAATTTAAAATCTAGACTGCTCTTCAATGCCGTAGAGTTACGTCAGAACGATGAGAAATTAGGAAGTTGTAAAGCTCCCTCTGGTGGAGATACACGCTGATGTATAGGGTGGCACGGAATAAAAAATGGCCTTGATTCTATCCTGCGTTCAAAGTATGCCGAGCATTTATCAGCTGCTGTTCCAAATTCACTTAAGTATGGGTGTGATTCGGTTGACGGCCTGGCATATCTCAGACATGCTCATTGGGAGACAATCTGGGGATCTCGCTGACCAAGGTAGGGTTTCAAAATCAATGATCCGCATCTGGGAAAAAATTATAGTAAATACTACTCCATGGGGAGGGAAGAAGTCTCTTGCCATTTCAACTCCTTTCCTTTACTTGATCTAGGACATAAATCAGCCGTAACAACTGCCATGTAGCACCTATAGCTCGAGATTATACGACATGACTAATGCAGAACCTTTGACATCAATGGTGCATGAAATATTATATGCACTTACCCACACTCATTCTAAGCCCATTAATACCTACCGTCCTTATTTGAGACATTTTAAAAGATCATTCAATTTTGGCAAGCATTTTAAGTTAAAACATTTCGTGTAAAATTAAGTGATCTTTAAAGTATCGTAAAAATTCGGGACAAATTAGAATTTTCATCGAATTTGTTTTAAATGCTCAAATATACATTATGCGCCAAAAAAATTGAAACGCCTCGAAGCCAGTGTTCGGTATGAATAAAATGTAAATGGTGTGATAAAATGTAAACGGTGTTACATGAAGAAGTAAGGATATCATACAATACAAAAAATTTAGAAGACTAATAGAATTACATCAGTAAGGTCATAAATGAGTTATTAAGTCCTACATTGACAATACATGCCGATATACGGTATGGTCAAAGAAAACCTCTAGGCAATTCTATAGCAAATAAGCCACGCATTCTAGAGCTGCTGCTCTAAATCCCTTCTATTCCGGGGATGGTGTAATTGACGGCCTAGCATAGTCTAGAAAGCTCAATGGGAGACGGATCTAGGGATCTCGCAGTCCAAAGAAGGGTTTCTTGGAAGAGCCTAGCCGTGTGTGGCCGTGCTGGTATATAGTCCCTTCGACAAGTGCAAAATTGCAGTTTGTAGGATATGCTGGACGAGTCGTCTCTATTATTATAAAAGGAAGTGTTTGTCTGTTTGTTTGTTTTTTTCGCGGCCGCAAAATCCTGACGATTCTAGAGCACTTACAGCAATGAGATTTGGCACACAGGTAGTCCGAATTTTTTGCAATTTTTGGGTCGCGGCGAATTTTAAAATTCAATCTAGAAGATTTTTAAATGAATTTAATAGTTTTATTCTCCATCGTTTTTTCAACGTCTTTCTTACGGAGAGAGAAGAAACACCAGAAACTAGACTTTTCTACCCACGTGACCTTACCTTCAGGCTTTGGAATCATGCCTAGTTTTTTTCAACGCGGTAGTTTCTAAATTTATTTTTTCCGTTTCCGCTTTCATTTTGCGCAAATTAATGATTTTCCAGCAGAGGATGAAAACAAAGTCTTAACTTTTGTTGTGAGTTCTTTTTTCTATCTCCTAGACCGTTAAAGATTGAGTAAAAATTTCAACGGATTTGAAATCTGCTGAAAATTTGACTTTAGATCGATACCTAAAAATATGATTTTCTTTAACTAAATAATTTTTAAATTGAATATATCTTTTATATTTTTGCTAGAGATTGTGACGTCACGTGAAACAGATTGCATCTTCTGCCCTTCGTGTTAGTAAAAAGAGAAACAGATTACATTTCCTGTCCTATTCCATTTCAGGGAATGAGAGCAAAAAATAAAAACATTTTGACTGGGATTGTTAATTCTTTTTCGTAAAATCGGAATCGCTAAAGACAGATTACAAATTTCAACGGATTTGAAATCTGCGGAAAATTTTACACACGATTAATAACTTACATCCCGGCCTTGTCCGTATCCGTGGTTTGCTTCGAAAACCAACATCACGGGCACGGTCAACGCCGGGCTAGCCACTTAGTGGCTAGTTGTGCAATAAAATTACGTCGCACCAATAGTAGAATTCATTGCCTGTTCCAGATGATGGCTTCCGATACAATTACATTGGGATTTCCCCCCAGCTGTATACCGTTCGACACTAAGCAGAGAATGGCTACTGAACATGATCCGTCTGGAGTGTGGTGCCTGGTTCGAATCCGGGTTAGTGCATGGATATTTGTAAGCGTATGGTGTAGAGGTGACTGGTGCACCCTAAATCTGTCGTAACCGAATGTCCTCACGTTGGGTTGGTGTGGAGGTTTCGAGAGTGGGGCTCCAGCTTTAAGTGTTGACTCGTCATCTAACCGTGGTACAAAATGACGTGATATTGTCCTCGGATCTTTCCCTTGGGGGATTGATCCCGGATCGTCGTTAATAGGCCGTCGTGATGATCAAGTAGGACATTAATTAAATTTACCTTCTGGAGTGTGGAGTCTTGGGCAGGTATTAAATGCAGAGTATTGTGTTCAGTGACAATCTTGCTCCTGACATGAAGCAGATGATTACTATATTCGCTGTGGTGGAGATACGACCAGCGTTACCAATCTGAGTTTAATGTCGAACAGCACACAGCTGTAATTTCTAGTGTAATGGTGTGTGTGTGTGGTGGGGGGGGTCTTCACTTACGGCAGCCAGTCCCTAAAAGTTAAGGAACGTAGGACTTTGACAACACAGCGATACGTCCTGTAAAATTCCACAGTTCTAAAGAGTTTTCTACATTGGATATTGAGTGTAATGGTAGTATATATATATATATATATATATATATATATATATATATATACATTTGTAGGCAGTTGAATTATGTGTTGCATTGGGGAAATGCACGGGCTATTGGCGAGGCTTCGGGATCCTGTCCCAAAGGGAAAGATCCGGACAACATGAATTTTCACGGTCAGAAGACGAGGCAACACTTGAGTTAGCACTCCACTCTCCAAACTTACACATCATGCCGCCAACGTGAGGACATTTGAAGCCACGACGGATTTAACGTGAACCAGTCCCCTATGTACACGACGGCCTTTGACTGGATTCGAACTCGCAACCCTCCGGTTGCCTTTTGTGATGGGTAATTAGGTAATTTTATTTAACGGTCAGATGATGAGCTTTTGTGTTGGGATGTACGTTTTCCGGAGTTAACGTCATTGTTTATCGAATACGAATTTAGGACGTAATCAATGGAAATTCCTAAGAAAATGTCGGAATTGGTGTATGCTCAGTGCAACTAGAAGAAACGCCAAACGTCGTGGAAACGCCGATAAACTACATTTATGACAATCCCCTTGCTAATATATATCATGCGATGACATTTGCGTAACAAAATCTCCGCTTCCGACTTGATGTTATGTCTGAAAATTGCTCTTATAGAAGTGCATTGTGATGAGAATTTAGTTAACTGGTTAATGATAAAATTGATATTTTTAATTTGCAGCAATTGTATTGTGTTGGTTAATTGATTTCATGTTTGTAACTAACAGCAATTTATTGTGTCTCAATAAATGTCAATTATTTTTACCATTAACATGAACAAAGTCTTGTATTCCAGTTATTAGTAAATTATTGTATGCTTGTTATGTTCTTGTATTCTAGTCAGAAGTAATGAATCTGGTATTTTGCACTCAATAGAAATAAATGAGTGGAATAAAATTGTTAGGAATAAAACTTATCGAACAATATTTTTTGGCAAAATTTTACCATTTAATACATGTTACAGGAACAAAATATGTTCCAAAAACAGAGGATCACGATAAAGTGACTGAAATCAATAGTTTTTAAGTCAAATAAAACAAACAGTTCAACGAAAATGTGAATAATAAATTTCAATATGCATTTTTCTAAAGAACCAGACTTGGAGTTAATGATTTTTTTATTTCCATAAATTACCCACAGATGGCAGCACATGAATTGCATCCGATGGAAGTTCCATCCACTGCAAGTATGGATCATGGAAACGCACAGGAAACTGGGAAACACAACTTCGCAGTGATTGATGTTCCACTACCGGTGTTTCACAGAAAAGAGATTGATAAATGTTACGGCTTTTCATAGTCAGCATGCACCCTCGTTATGTTACGTATAGGCTGCGGGTAACAATTTCTTTTTCTTCGATATTGCTGCCTCGGCTATTGCTTTTTCGTTCTCTACGTAATGGATGAATACATACATATGCATACAAATAAATCGTATGCATGTATATATGTCGCGATATATTCTTTGATCTCGCATTACGGGCGACAGTTTATTGTGGGGCCGGAGCGATAGCACCTTTCGGTTTTTACTGCGGATGTAGGATTTAAAGCTGATTTATGGAATCTGGCAGCAGAATTCATTACAGTGTGCGAAGCTGAATTTATTATTACTAGTATTGTCAGGAGGGGGGGGGGGGGGGGAAAGGAGAAATATAGAAGATAAAAAAAGGAAAATTGAATAAGAAAAAAAAGGGAACTATTCTCTTTCGTTCTTTGCGATAACGGTATCGATGTTCGTTGTTATGCATAACGTTCGCGAAATTTTGGCCGTCTGTTTTTTGAATTGGTGCTGCATATTTCATCAGAGAAAATCTATAGTAAGGGACAAAAGATGTAAATTTCCATAAATTTTTGAAATAAATATTTTTTTGATGATTCTTTTTCAATAAATCAAATTTTACGCAGTCACGAATTGACGCATTTCTCGGTTTATGATATGATTTTGTTTTCTAAAATAAAATTTCAATCTGAAATAGAGTTTATTTTCTTTCATACCAACCAGTATCAAATTTTGATCAGTTGGTTTACGTTTAATGGTACAAAACCATGCAAGACCATTGAATGGTCTGCATGCAATTATGCCACTGTCATAATTTTAGAAATTAGAATTAATCATCTATTACAGAACCAACTTTCATCCGTATGAGTGGAATTGAAACTTGAAATGTTTCCTGCAGTCTTTAAAATATGAATCTTACAAAGACATTGAAAAAAAGCCGTGTAAATAGATTTGGATATAAATTGGCGAAAGATTTTGTAGCTCTCTTAGAGTTAGTTACAAGACAAGAGATAAAAGCAAGCAATACTTCCAAGTAATAATATTTATTACAGCATGCAAAGAACGAACATATTTACTACAACAGAACTGCTGCTCAACTGCTTTTTAAATCAGAATAATAAGCAAAACAACAATCTTTCGTTTGCAAGAATTTATTTTTTCTTACAAAATTGGTACTGCCAGGTTTTGAAGTAGAGCCTTTAAGAAAAGAAAGATTATACCCAGCATTCATAGATGCTTCTAAGTTACATTGACCGCTACAATTTCTTCTTGTCTTCGAAATTATTGATAGTTTACAAGCGTGCTTTTGTTTCCTTTGTACTAGCGATAATTTGAATTATTGTTTGACTGCATTTGAACTTGCACTGCATATGTAGACAAATCGGCTCCTTTGCTTTTGTAGTGCTGTGTTTTGTTTTCCACCGTATTTATTACTTTGTGATGTAGAACTTTATTATTTTCCTGTTTAGCTGCTCCTGTTTTATATCGCTGTTATTTGCATTGTTATTTGTGTTCTACATTATTGTTTATGAAGGAAAATATTCTATTTTCCCATTGGTGCTCGCTTCTATCTTCACATCATTGTTCCGTATCTCTAGTGAAATATTTCTTTGATTGTTTTTCATCCTCTTCAAATGCACGCTCAAAAGAGTTGTTTGCTGCAAATCCCTCGACGATTGAATAGAATATAATTATTAGAAATAAGGCGCACTGAATATTATTTGTGAGATTTCACTATTAAATATATCGCACCCCGGCAAGAAAAGTGACACAAGTCAAAAAATAAAAACTTGGATGTTATGTCATAGAAAAATATGTATGAGATGCCCCAGCGTGTTATATTACTATCCTATAGAAGATAATAGAAATTACCACCATAAATACTTACCTAAAATTTAAAAGAAGCTTATACTATTTCACTATAACTTTTATAGTATCCTTTAAGTTGATGCTTCTCAAATTATACAATTTTGAGTCGTCACTTTTCTTGCCGGGGTACGATATGTTACCCGTTAGATAGTTCTGGTATCAGTTGTTGCCCGAAATTTATCAAGCATGAACGAATTTTAGATTATGGTCATATTTATAAATTCTGATGATGAGAGATAGTTTGTTGACAAGATCCCAATAAAAGTGCCAAAAAAAGTAAATCTGTTGATTCCTGATACTTTGTATTTGAAATAAAATGATTTGAATCGTATGATACTAAATAATTTTTATATATGAAATACAAAAAAATTTTCTACCAGAATTTTGAAAAAAAAACCCAACCCTCCAGTATCCATTTTTCTGAACACAGGAATCAGACTTAATTTTTATGTGTTTTTTCATTTCCTTAAATGTATCTCCGAATGGGCGGTCAAAACATGAATACAAATTTGCCTCTTATTGGGTTCACAAAACTTCGATTTACATCGATAAAGCAAACTTAATATTTATTTTTGAAACAGCAATAACATTTCGGAGAGTGCCCGGTTTCTCGAAGTCGCTCTTCTTAATACGTCCCTGATACTTTCGAAACCCAAACCGTCAACGACTATGCTGCTTCTTGCATTGAGTCATCAACGTCGGAAGACCACAAAACGAAATTCGTTCTTAATCCTCTAATTGGTTTCGATGAGATATCTCCTTCAAGTCTCTGTTCACTATCTCTGGTCTGTTTTGCTAATGGAAAGATACCTCGCACATAACGAACTGGCCAATTTTGCTAAAGGCAAGATTTCTCGTCCACAAATATCTGTTCAATTTGGATAATGACAAGATATCTCATTCACGAAGATCTGGTTGATTCTGATAATGACGAGTTACCTTGTAGAGACAAAGCTGCCCCGTTACACCAGGGGAAATTCAAAGTTGAAAAACGAAATTCTACCTTGGCTAGAACTGCTGAAAGTTGGGCAGATGTGTTTCCTTCAAAGGCTGTGTTCTATAGGGCAGTTTTTGATGCAAGGATAAACCACCAAACGTGCAGTCTCATAGACCCCCCAGCTGATACAGTGTAAAGTACTCTTTGCTGCTGTTACAGACTCCTCTCCCTGGATCCGAATCTTCTCGTACAAGGGGAATTGATCCTTGTGCTGGCGATATCCCCGACAGTCCGTTAGTGGTCCGTTTCACGTATTTGGAGGCCGAAACCAATCTTAACGCAAATTACGGGGTGTTATAGATTGGGAAATGTTCGGGGACCGCATCAATCAGTCCGTACAGATGTTTGCGGGACAGAAGGGACTTAATTGGTTTGCGAACTCGCTAGCGGCGCGTGAAAGCGCGTCCACCCCTCCATCCCTCTCGTGTGGTACGGATTGCAAATGACAGCCTAAGAGAGAGTAACTACTCGTGACATACAGGTGGAGTCTTGTTATTAACCTCCCTCGCAGTGAGCCTTCCTGGTAGCCATATTGGAGGTTCGAGTAGCTCATCAATGTGGACGACGTAACCCTTCTGAGAATGTGTGTGGTTCGCTTCTTTGAAATGGTGAAACAGGGATGTTGATCACAGTGTTTGACAAACCGTCGACCTTCTGTAGGAAAAAAGATTGGTCTTTTATTGTGCAAGGGCCATTTTTGGCCAAGCAAAGTAAGGATGGAATGAATATTAACAATATGGTGGTTGATAGAAGTTTTGGAATAAATTGCAATAATAAATAATTGGAATAAATTGCAATAATAAATAATTGGAATAAATTGCAATAATAAATAATTAGAATAAATTGCAATAATAAATAATTGGAATAAATTGCAATAATAAATAATTGGAATAAATTTTGCAATAATAAATAATTGGAATAAATTGCAACAATATGGTGGTTGATAGAAGTTTTGGAATAAATTGGTTTGGTTCTTTAAAGAAAATAATTTTATTGGATGATTCTGAAACAAAGGATGCTGATTGATATTAGTGTTACCGGTTGCCTTAGTTTGTATTTTTGTAAAAGGTTTGTAGTTTGTTGTTTTACAGTTATTATTTGCTAGTCGAGGGCTTATTAGACCAGAACTACGGAAAGAAGTATGGATTAAATGAGTATTTACAATAAAGAAGTAGATATAAAAGTTTGAAAGAGACTGGTTTTGTACTTTAACGGAACAAATCTAATTGACTGATTATGAAATAAAGGAATGCTGATTGATTTTAGTATTAATGGTTGCTTGGATTGTATCTTTAGAGAAACGGTTTTTGTTGCTCGCGGTCATTGTTTGCTATTGGAGGTCTTATTGGATAGGAAATACGGATAAAAGTAAGGTGCTTTTGCATGTAGCAAGTGCCATAGTTTTCCAAGTAAAGTAAGGATTGAACGGATATTAACAACAACTAGATTGTTCGAATTGTTTAAAACAGATTGTTATGTTTCTTTAAAGAAACTAATTTGATTGGATGATTACGAAACAAAGTTGTGCTGATTGATGTTAGTGTTATAATTTGGCTTTGATGGGAACTTAGGAGAACAGGTTTGTAGCTTGTCGCTTTACAGTAATTTTTTGCTATTCAAGTGATAGCTAGATCGAGACTACGGAGAAAACTAAGGATTGAATGGAATACTAATAGTGAGATTGATAGAGATCGTTTAAAACGGATTGGTTTGATTCTTAAAAGATAATAATCTAATTAGATGATTAGAAAACATAGGTATGGTGATTGATGTGAGAGTTATGGGCTACAAATGCATCGATTCACAGCATTTGTTTTTGCTATTCTATGGTTAATTAGACCAAAACTTACGGAGAGAAATAATATTAGAATGATTAATAATAGGGATGTTGATTGAAGTGTTTGGAAAAGGTTTTTTTTTCTTAGCATTAAAGGAAGAGTTTAGAGAAGAAGAATGGTTGTCTTGAAACAGGCTGGGTACAGCTACAGTCTACGTTTATGAGCGGTGTCAAAGGCTTTAACGATTTTTTTGGCGAACTTGCTAAAGTCGACAAGGAAATAATTATTTAAAAACTCTTTTTCTTTCACAAATATTTTTCTTTTTACAACACAAAATGAAAACCTCAAAGCACATTTGAGAACATAAAAAAAATATATTTTTCAAAATGTCACAAATAGTAGTAAGCTTAAACACGTTTGTGAACCAGCAGAAAACTAAGCTTCGAATGTTGGGTAAGAATACCCTGAAACTTATCAACTACACTACATACAGTGGGCGTGTTTAAAAAGGAAAAGATTTATAAAGGAAAATGTGCAGGAGGTAATACAATCTGATACGTCAGAACTGTGTTTGGAAAAAATAATAAAAAAACAAAAATTCCACAAATGATTTAAAAAAAAAAAAAAAAAAAAAAAAAACTAAACGTTTCGTGAAAAATATTGTAATAAAATAAAAATTCCACAACAGTAAAAATACAAATAAATGAACCAATGGTATCACAAAAAAAAATTTAAAGGACCAATGCAAGAAAGGATATTTTAAAATCAAAATATTCTATGGAAGCAAAGAAAAAATTTTAAAACGAACCAATGAAATCATACGACTTTAACGAATTTTGAAAGAACTTTCTAGACTATTCAAAATGAAAATTGAAAGTTACCGTTTGCCGAGGTTGCCATGAAAACCACAATAACGGTAAAGACAGATGGGTTGTCTTAATCTACTGTAACTCCTACTAGAAGCGCGCCAAATTCCGCCAAGAGCATTGCCACACCTCATAAACGTAGAGTATAGCTGTACCACAGCCTGGTCTACTCAGTGGAAGAAAAGTGAGAATTGAATGAAGATAAGAAATAAGTTGATCAATGGTTTTGAAAAATATTACTTTTGCGTGCTACGTTGGAGAAAAACAAGGTAAATTGAAAGTCTAAAGGTGATGCTCGATGTTTTTTAGACCTCTATTCATCAATGTGATTACCTATTGACAAGTACTATAAGGAAAAACATCGATGTTTTCAATTCGATATGGTTGATCAATTTTGAAGTTATGAAATTAAAAAAATTAAAGTAAAGGATAAAAGCACTTACAACAGAGGGCAGTTTTCTTTTGGGTTGCTTTGGGAAAAAACCCAAACACAATCGCGTATGCAGATCGATATTATTAGCAATCACACTGATGTCTTAAATTCAAATTCTCGTAACACTACTAACGGAAGGAGAAATTCGAAATTGTTTAACTTTTTAAAATGTCAATGCTGCAATTTTAAAATTTAGGGATATAGAGTCCTTTGGTTGCTAGATTTTCAATTTATATCTCCAAATTTCAATGACGTAATCCTAAAGGGAATGTTTCAATTGCTTTGCGTTGCTTCTCAGGGGAGTAAAAAGAATTTAAATTGTAAATGATCTTAAACGAAAGTGAAACCCATTAATTAAGGACTTCAACAAACGTGCATGTAATATTGTCATGTAACAATAGATAAAACTTCGAATGAAGAAAATTCAGAAGCTTTTTTTATTACGAAACACAAAAAATCCCCAAGCAAAACAAAAGAAAAATTGATATCGAATGTTTTGTAAATGAATTGTTATCAGTGTTATATAAGTTAATAAGGTCGACGTTTAATGTACGAAGTTATATAAAATAATAACGTCGTTTTAAGTTTTATGTTTCAATGCAAGATGCTTCTTCGAAATTCTGCGATGTCATTATCAAGAATACAAGCTTTGATGGGGAAAAAAAAATGTTTCTGAGAAATATGGTCGTTTTTCAAATTTTAATGGTATTTTGGAACCAGGAACTTTTTGTTTCAGTTATTTATCATCGGCACAATACAGCAGTCGTAGTATTTCTTAGAGATGATTAGTTTTCTCTTGATACATGGTATATTTAAAAGAAGTTTGGGCATTAATAACTTGGCCAAACTTTTGTATCTTGTGCCAACAAACAACCAACCTGTTAAGATTTCAATGAGAATTGTTCAGTGACACTTTGAATTAAGCCTCAAGTAGGGGGCTGTTTAAATACTGGTATGTAAAGAAAGACAATTTAAATAACATATTTTATAAACTAAAATTTGATTTATCAAATATAAAACCTTGTAATAAAATATATGGAATAAATTTTATGTATACTTGTCCAAAAACACACATAATATATCAAAGCAAAAGTAGAAAAAAACTGGGAACAGATCAATGCAAACAAGCTGAATCACTAAATGAATGTAAGTAATCAGTATGTAAAGTTTCATGAAAAAATGCACCCCGCATGTTTGTACGTAGTATGGGCACTTAGTACATGCAGACACCAAATGAGGAAGACACCGATTTTGCATACGAAAGGGTCCAAAACGGATGTGTTAAGGGGGATCTGTATGGAAGTCCTCTTCCTTTGTCTAGCTGTATGCCAGACCCTAAGGAACGCTTGCAACATACACATTACTGACAACGGTAGGTATTCTAATTACCGTCGCACTGGAGCAACACAACGGACTATTGACGACGGTTCCAATCCCGAAGCGAAAGATCCGAGAACAACGTAGTAGTTTTCAACCACGATCAGATGACAAGGTGACACCTGAGCTGGCCCCCCACTCTCCAAACTTCTACACCACGCCAACGTGAGGACATCTGAGGCCACGACAGATTTAACACCCCCCTGTACATGGTATTCTACTTAGTTTCGAACTCGGAATCACCTGATTACTAATCCGTTCCTCTTCCAACTCGGCTACCACGGCGCTCAAAGTAATTTAAATCTTTTTTATTAGAGTTTCTGCATTGGTGGCACTTATCGCGAAAGAACTGTTCGGTATATATCACACCGTTTTTGATATATCGATATATATATATATATATATATATTAAAGGGTTCAAGATGTCACCGCTTGGCGATTTTGGATCGGTGCCAAGACGTTCACCGTTCTCTATCTCTCCAGCTGGCCCTTCCTAATCCTAACTAACTGCTGGATCCGACTTACTTAAAAACTTGGAAGTTAGTTTTTCCTTTTTCCCCTCTCGCTTCTTTTTAATCTATCGGTATAGAGCGGGGATATATACAATTTTTTGTGCTGCCTTGATTATTTTTTGGAAGTTCCAAAGCCGTAATTGAAGTAATTTATCTTTTTTCCACGAAAGAAGAGCGCGGGAAAAATTTCAAGAAGGTATAAGAGAGCAAAAAAAAAACCCATTGAAACTCAGGTTTAGAAAATCGTCTTTCAGTAAGTAATACTTTTCGAATGAGAGTCGGCGTTTTTTGTCCAGCCCCTCCCAGCAGGTTCTTTTTTTCGAGAATTTAATTTTTTGTGTTCTTTTTTTTGTTGGATTCTTCTAATTGTGGCGGTAAAACTGAGCAAAGCGCTAATTTTTTATTAAGTAAAGCGTCCGGTAGTTATCCGTGTAAGAAACAAAATTTTGAATTTTAAATTCGAAAAGAAACAACGTTCGTTTTCATTCGATTTAAAAATGGCCTGCGGTTTTATACAGACGTCTACTATTATATTTAAAGGTAGTAGGTTTTTAAATCTATTACACCACTGAGGATCGCTGGATTTCAAAAGAATAGTGTTGTTTTTATTACTTACTGACCAAATAGCCACTTGTTTCAAAATAATTCATGAATTCTTTCAAATAATGCAATTCTTCTCTATTTGTCCTTTCCTTAGAATAGAATATTTCTTTAGAAAGATTCTATTGGTCTTTTCTTTGCAACGATTCTGTTGATGCATTCTGTAGAATTTTAACCTTCGAGAATATTCTATTAGTTCTTTCCGAAAAGTGGAATATATATTTAGAACGATTCTCTTGCTCATTTCCTTAGAATAGGGTTCTTTAGAAAAATTCTAAGTCACTTCCTTTGAATAGAATCTATTGGAAAGATTCTACATATCCTTCCCTTTGAATAGATCTTTCTTTAGAATAATCCTATTTGTTCTTTCCTTGAAATAGAATTCTTGCATCGATTCTATTGACACATTCTGTAGAACAGTAACCTTCGGGGAATATTCCATTCGTTCTTTCCATTGAGTGAAATCTTCTTTTAGAAAGATTCTCTTGTTCATTTTAAAAATAAAATAAGGGCCTTTAAAAAGATTCTATTAGTCATTTCCTTCGAATAGAATCCTTTTAGAAAGATTCTATATCTCCTTCCCTTAGAATGCAATCCATATAGGAAAGATTCTATTAGTCATTTTCTCGGAATGGAATTCTTTGTAACTATTCTATTGCCCATTCTTTTGAATAGTATCCTCTTAAAATATTTTATTAGTTATTTCCTGAGAATGGAATCTTTCAGAATGATTCTATTGCTCATTTTGTTAGAATGGTGTCCTTTGGAAAGATTCTATTAATCTTTCTTACTCTTACTTTCTTGGAACAGAATCTTTTGAAAATATTCAATTGCTTCTTCTCTTACAAAAAAATCCATAAAAAAAAGATTCTATTGGTCAAGAACGTGAAAACGTGTTAGAAGTCAAGCAAAGAAGACGGAAGTTTGCAAGGAGGAATATACGTATAAACACTTCAGAGGGCTAATTCTCAGGAAATTATCAAAGAAATCATTTCTAGTCAATTATTAACATTAATTGGATTTCCAGTCTAAAAAAAGAAAAGGATCAGTTTTGTTTTTGGTGGTTTTCGCTAAAATATAATGCAAGCAAAGATTCGCAATTTTTCTGAGCGAAACAAATCGTGTAACAGACGTTGGTAAAACGTCCCACAGTTGCTAGCTAATTGTGGGTCTTACCTTACAGAACGAATAACCATCGCAAAACGATTCTCCAAAAACTCAAGCTGTCCCCATTTCTGACTAGACTATCTAAGTAATGATTAGGAACACACATACAAGCGCGCACCTGATTTACGGTCTGCCTACCACAGAGAATTGGTCTGAGAACACAGAGTCTACCACAGAGAATGTGTTGTTGCAGTAGAGTAGAACATTATCCCATTTTCCATAAGGAATGTACGATGGTAGTAGTCAATGAACATCCCACTGGAACAATACATTCTGGGATCAATCCCGAAGGAAAGGAACCAAGGACAACGCCTCGTAATTCAGATCCACGGTCAGATGACCAGAACAACGCCTGAGCTGGCACCCCATTCTCCAAAATTCCATACCACGACAACGTGAGGATATTTCCGAACACTACTGATTTAACGTGCACCAGTCCCCATGTACCATGTTGGTCTTTGGCTGGATCGAGATTCGAACTAACATCCCTCCGGTTGCTATAAGGCAGGCATGGCGAACCTATGACCCGCGGGTCAGACACTGACTCACGCAGGCCTTTTAAATGACACACGCGTTGATTTTGATAAACTTATCATCATATATATGTATGGGTAAAACTACAAACCTTCCCCACTCGTCATCACCAGCGCCCTCTACCTCCTATGGGCTGCGCGAGCAGCGAACGAGGAGAAGCAAGTCCAACATAAAAGAAGAAGGACGTTCCTCTGATGTTATGAAAGGACTTGAATGAGCAATACGTGCTCACCGATGTTTGTGGCTTAGACGTGCCAGACGGGCACTGTTATTGTGTACTCGCCATATGAACACTCATCTGTAAATTATTCATCAGCTGCATCTCAATCATTAATTAAATATAAAGTTTACCGGAACTGTGTGAACTCGATTATTGCAAAAAAAATAATTTTAATTATTTTTCGAACCCCTTTTTTAAAAAATATGAAGAAAATATAAGTGTTAATAAAGAAATTAAAAATGACAAAAACTGCATAAATGATTTTTGTTAAAATGTTTTAGATTTATTGATTATACATAATGCTGTTTTGAGATTTATATGAGAATATTAGGATATTTATATATATATATATATATATATATATATATATATATATATATGACGAAACGTGACATCTTTACTAGGGATTTGGAAATGAAAATCATGAAATATTTTTCTTAGTTACAAAAATATTTTCTAATTACAATAACAACAGAAAATACATTTGACGTTCAAGAAAATGCAATATTTAATAACTATACAGGAAATACAATAAGCCTTGAGGAGAGATTTAATGAATTTAAAAGTATGGAAAATACATTTCACATTTTTTATATCCATACAAAACGAAATTCGAAACAATGGAGTTAAACGAATTTAAGTGGCTAGGTATCCTCGAATGTATTGAATTATTTGAATTTCAAAGCAGAATAGCTTGGAAAGATAAATTTGATAACTTGATTTTAGAAGAAGGGAAAATGTCTGAAATTAGTGCAAATTATAATGATCCCACAATAAAAATTGAAAAAAATATATTAAACTTATGAGATTCTTTACCAAATATTTATTTTATATCAATGAAGAAACTTGCTAATGCTCTTTTAACTATGTTTGGTTCCACATATTCATGTGAAAAATTGTTTTCTTCGATGTATCTTGTAGTCTACCAATAGAAATAAACTCATAAATGAAAATGAAATGAACTGAAAATGCGTTAAACTAATGAATACTGAATATGAACCTGATATTAAGAAATTATCTGACAAAAAACCAACAACTGAATTCTCATTAAATATACTTTAACTTTATTGACACACACACACACACACACGCACACACGCACACACGCACACACGCGCACACGCGCACACGCACACACACACACACACACACACACACACACACACACACACACACACACACACACACACACACACACACACACACACACACACACACGCACACACACACACACGCACGCACACGCACACACACACATTTCTTTTCCTTGTTCACATTAAAAACTCAGTGCAGGGGCTGGACATGATTTCTCCCTTTCTATATCGACTTTTTTGCTTTTCACTTGCAAAAGTAAAAGTTGTAAAATAAAAAGGAATCATTAACTTTTTAAAGAATTAAAAATTTGAGAACCAAAAAAAAAAAAGTTTTTTAACCATGCTCCATTTTCTCTTTTCCAATTGACCCACGAGCAAATACTAAAAAAATAATGAACAAAATTTGACCAACTATTTAAAAAGGTTCGCCGTCTCTGCTATAGGGGATGCATGAAGAAAGGCTCGCTCAGTGACGGATTGGATATGTATTTCTAAAGATTTTTACTTGTTGTGGATATCTATGCTGGTGGTTTGCTCCGTGCATATCTTAGTCCCACGGTAGCCCGGTTGGAAGAGTAAAGGATTAACAATAGGAGGGTTGCGAGTTTAAATTTAGTCGAAGACCAGCATGTACAAGGGGTCAGCCGCTATCCACCATAATCGATACTAATCAAAATTCTAGAGGTTTGTTGTGTTAGTGACCAAGACTTAATGGTGGGAGTAGCTCTAGGGATTGACAGAACCAGGTAGTATTCAATTTGGAATAAAACACACATATAATATCCTACAGTAATGGACCAGACAGCAAGATGTGGTGGTATAAGATAACATGCTTTAATAGGGGGGCGGTACCCCACGTGCTTCAATTACAGTAGCAACCCTTCTGGGCATAATTTCAACAAGGTTTGGATACACAGCTCTGGGTATTTGTGTCCATTCCTGCTGCAAGAATGTCGCCAGCTCAGCTGTAGATTTCGGACGTGGTTCCCTGGTCCGTAAGCGTCGCTCTAACCCATCACACACATGTTCTATGGGGTTTAGGTCTGGACTATGAGCCGGCCAGGGAAGACGTTTTACATCCATATCTCTATACCACTGCTTGACAGAGGCTGCAACATGATATGGAGCGGTGTCGTTTTTCAAGTAACATTCGTCCTTTCCATAAAATTGCCAGAGCGTAGGAAGAACCTAATTGTCCAAAATGTTCATGTAGACGTCGGCGTTCAATTGACCAGGAACCACATGCAACGGTCGCAGGCCATACCACGAAAAACACCACCAAACAAGTAGTCGGATTTTATGAAAATCCGCTGGCGTCCGGCCCATTATTGTAGAGTAGTGCATGTTTCCCATCAATTGATATATTGCCATTTGGGTGAGACCGTGATAGATGATGTAGATTATATATTGTATGTGCATGGTATGGAATGGTGTATTTCTACACTGAAGAGCCAAAGCATTATGACCACCTACTCAATAACGCGTTGCGCCTCCTTTGGCCTGCAATACAGCTGTAACTCGCCTGACCATAGATGCCACAAGTTCTTGGTACATGACAGGAGACAGGTTGTACCAAATGTCTAAGCAGCGGTCATGCAAAGTTGAGATGGTGGTGTTTGAGATCTGAGCTGGCGATCCATAACACTCCAAATGTGCTCTATCGGATTAAGATCCGGCGTATTAGGTGGCCAGGGCATTAAATGGAAATCATCAGTATACTCCTCGAACCACTCCAACACAATCCGAGCCTTGTGACATAGGGCGTTATCCTGATGGAAGCTTCCATTTCCATTTGGGAAGACAAACGCCATGTAAGGGTGCAACTGATCCACAATGATTTTCAGATAGTTCGCAGCGTTCATGATCTGTTCTACCATAACCACGGGTCCCAGAGTCGCCCATGAGAACGTCTCCCAAAGCATAATACCGCCAGCACCAGCCTGTGTATGACCTGCTGTACAAGAGGGGAGCAACTGTTCGAATGGCAGACGGCGTACCCGGATACAACAATCGACGTGATGAATGAGAAATAGGGATTCATCTGACCAGTCAACTCTCTTCCACTCATCCATGGTCCAGTCTCGATGTTCCCGGGCCCACTATAGGCGTAGTTGACGATGACGCTTGGTCAACAGAGGCACACGAGAGGGACGTCTGCTGCACAGTCCCCTATCCAACAGTGTCCGCTGATCTGTGTGTTTTGAAACACTTGCTCTTGGACCTGCATTGTATTGGACTGTCAGCTGAGCTGCTAGCTCGCGCCGATTTTGCTTTACCAAGCGGAACAGTCTCCGATGTCCTTTTTCTTTGATGAAGCGTGGACGACCCACACCTTGGCGTCTACTGCTGGTGTCACCGTCATTTATCCACTGTGCATGAATGCTAACAACAGCATATCGTGAACAACCTACCAGTCGTGCAGTTTCGGTGATACTCGTTCCGAGTCTTCGGGCCATTACGATCTGCTTTCTATCAAATTCTATTAGATCAGCAGCATTTCCCATCACTCGTAAAAGTAAGTGCACGAATGATTACTTACTTTCTCCAGCAGCAGTGAAATACCATTCTCACTTAATCACGTGCCCTCCACGTCACCCAGACGGGTTAATTGAAAAATGTGGGGATAGTCATAATGTTTTGACTCGTCAGCTTATGCTTAGTCATAAAGTGGATGACTGCGACAGTGAAAAGAAGGCTGAGACCCATCGAAGAGTGAAGCCGTCCTGGGTGCAGATCATTGTCTGTTATCCCGGGGTTTCAAACAGTTGTTGTAAGCGATTGGCAATCCATTCTTCATTGTGGCCAATCCACCAAACTACGACGCCTCACAGTGTGCCATTTTCGCAATCTAGGTGGACAAATTGCATCAAAAATACACTGGTTTTGAGTAATTAAAGGAGGCTGTGAGTGATAAATACTGATTTGGTGTGTATTTAAAGTTTTTAGTTACTATTTGGATGTAGAAATATGCTAAATTGAAAGAAGTTTGTCAACTTTACTCCATATATTAAATATACTTCGGTCAATTATTAACCGTATGTTTTGCAATTTTATATATATATATATATATATATACACCTGAACAATGGTAGGATATATCCATAACTGTTCGATCTAAAAATAAAGAATAATTCAAAAACTAAAGAGAAAAATATTTGAAAAATATTACAAAATTATATACTTGTACTCTCAACTGGGAAAGTTCTTTAAAAAAATTCAAAGTTTTTGGAAAATTTTGGCTGCGTTTTGTTTTAGACCTTGCTACTTAACCTTACTATTAGTGGATCTAAGGTAAAGTCTAATCTATTCGTATCAGATCCTGACATTTTATAGAAAATATTTCTCTTATCACCTATTGTGTTTATTCTTACGCTTTTACGAAGCGGACTAATTACCAAATAGAAGAATACAAGAAGTGAAATAATACTCCCATGGACCATTAACTTCCATTGAAGTTAAATCTATTAATTACTTGGCAAAAAGATATTTGATGGAACAACAAGGTCTAGTTGAGATTTTGACAAACAATATTTTTAACCCTACTAGTACAAGCAAAGGTACCACAGACATATTAAACACACATTGTTTATAGTGATATTTTTCTGAAAAAAATTGCTGGAAAATTTTCTGTTCAGCGCCATTACAGCCCCTCATTATAATTGTATTTCTCTGATATTATTTTTCGACAAAATCAAAATGAAGGATTGTTCATAAATTGTACGTAACCGTTTAACAGAGCAGTTGATAAGTGACTAGTTGTGAGTTTTCGTACCGCTGAAGTTTCCGTGATAATCATACTAAAAGAGTAACAACTGCTTAGCTCATTTTTGTGTTATACGGAGTATTCAATTTAGTGTTAATGTTCTTTATGTTGTTTGTGTAATTTTATATTGGATGCATAGAAAGATTAATGTCAACTCTTAGCCCAAGCATATTATTTTAATGTAATTTTACTGACGTTTTACTAAGAAACGGATTGTTTTCATAATTGTTTCCTCTTCCAGAAAAGCAGCAAAGAGCTATCTGACGATTTGAAGTAAAATATCGTACATCTGAGTTTTCAATTTTACTCCAGTGGTCATTGACAATTCTTTTTGACTAGTCTCTACAAGGTTTCGAGTTTCGTTTTCTATACCTTGGAACTTTTTTTTTTGCTAATGGCGGGCACATTTAACCTAAGTCATTGCCCACTACAAGGCCGGAAGTGATGGCCACTTGTAAAAGAGCACCCAGTGGGAGGACCATCATTGCCCCTAACAATTTATACTTCGTAATTTTGAACCATGTTCAGATGACGATGCAACACCTGAGCTGGTATACGCTTACAAACATCAATGCCCGAACCCGGATTCGAACTGGGGACCGTCCAATCTAGAGGCTAACACCTTAACCACTATACCGGTTGGTCGGCATACCTTGAAACTACAGGCTTAAAAATCTTTTTGAGGCCTTCTGGGCCTATTTTTCAAACTTCCTTGCAAATTACTTGGTAGATCTTGAATCACAGTGTGAGAAAAGGTATGATTTTCTTGAAGTTAAGAAGAATTATCTCCGAAGAATAGTTCTTTGTACCCGTTCATTTTACTCCTCTTTTGTTCAATTCTTCGGCGGGTAATTCCAAAATGTTCACTTTAACAGTATTTAAAACATTCTTAACAGTATTTGGTAACAAATATTCAGCCATTTCTTGAGAAATGTAAAGTTAAAACAGCATCGATTTTCGTTTGCTTCGAATTTATCACCCAAATGTCAAAAATGGACTGACGAAAAATTTCCATAGTTATTCTGAAATTTAAGTATTATCTATGTTCAGCAGACTTCCTCAAGTAATCTTTCGTTCTGCGCACGTCAAATGAATCGGGCTATAATCCATATGTAATAATTTAGTGATATACGATGGTATAATATGTTAAAAGTCTAGTTGAAATTTGAAATCAGCAGTTGCGTAAGACGCTAATTAGGTATAAATTTAAAAGGATCTTGCAAGTTAATGAAATAGTACCCAAGAAACTAAAAGCACGTAAACATACCTCGATGAACAGAAGTTAATGATAGTATCCACCAAATAGCGCTAAAGAAAATATAGGAGCTAGATTTTTCAGTTTTCCTCAAAGTACTAATGCGCATTCGCCAGATTGGTTTTGCAGCCAACACAGAAAGTTCGACTTTGGACCCCTGTACATCCTATTAGGAGGAATTATTTAGGAAAATAAAACAGTGGTCTTGCTAACTGGACATACTACTTATAAGATATGATGTCTGTTTTAACAATCTGCAACACTGAGAAAATTGAATTTTGTCCACCTAGAATCAAAACTGACACATTGTGCGCCTGTTGCAAGTGACATTATGTATTTTTCAGAAGCACCACCAGGCTTCTGTTTGAAAATGTACGCGTTCATAATCACGTCCGTCTGTCAACAAATAAGCAAGACGTTGAAATACAGAGCAGCTTTTTGTCTACCTAAATTCCTTCATAGGGATATGTCAAACTGTAAGCCAGGTATGGGCAACCTTTGGAAAGTTGCGGGCTAAACTTTAGGATATTAATGAAGTCGCGGGCCGTAGATAATTAGTAATTGTAAAAACGTAATAATGATAAGGTTTATTTTATATATTTTTAAAGTAGAATGTTAAAGTTACATGAACAGAATAATATTGTATTTTTTTAAGTACTTACTTACAATCACCAGAAATTAATGAGATTTTATCGAATTATTTTTTCTTTTCGGGACATAAAATATCTGAAATTTCTAACAGGCACACTTTGACAAATTCTCCTTCAGAAAATGGTTTCGATGACTTCGCTATTTTTGAGCTGACTATGAAGCTAGCTTTCAGAACATTGTCCAGTTGTGTCCGTTTATTAAAAATGTGTTGTTGTTTGTCCAAATTGGTGATTTGCTTAAAACAGAGAATATTTACTTTTTTTTCGAGCGTGATTTTTAAATGTTCCACGGGCCGGATCAAAAGCCGGGGCGGACCACATCCGGCCCTCGGGCCGGTGGTTGCCCATATATGCTGTAAGCAAATACGTACTACTGTTTTGTAAGTTAATTTTTATAGCGGTGGTTAAGCTCGCTTCAGACGTAGTTCCACGCCAAAAGAAAATAAACCATTCCGAATATGCATACATACATAGATATTGAGGGGGTATTCTTTGACCTCCTCAATAATGGCGTCTATAGTCCACTGTATTTTTTACGCCTCTTAACATGGACGAGGATGTCACAGGGAAACGACTCTGTGATTCGACCGATCCCCTAGCAACCGATACCGTGTAATTAATACGTCGTTTACGGCTAACTGAATGCGCTTTGCATCCCTAAGTCCTCTAAGTGAATTTTTTCCTCATCTGCCCTCCTGCGGATCCACTATCACTTACGGGATCTCCCCCCCCATCTGGCGACGGGTAGGTCACGTGACATTCGGACACCCCCGTAATCCCCGGGGATTTCTCGACTGACACAAACGGATTCCCCTAATCTCGCCCTCATTTGCATGATAAACGAGCCATTCCTCAACACTGGAGAAGGCACTGACAGGGTTGAGGGAACGAAAAAATGCTTAATTTCGAGTTTAATCACTTTGAGTGGGGGTGGGCCTTGCATTCGGGCTGTAAAGGTCGTCACTCGCTAAGCTTCGATTTGGTGGCACGGTGTTGATGAGTCCGTGTTGGATTTGATGCGGTGGATTTTGTGCTGCAATCGCTGGGAGTGAATCAGCCTGATCATAATGGTCGTAATCAGGACAGTTGATTGGAATGAATGCGAAGAAATCGAATTCTTATTTTGAGACGACCTTACACGGCGACTACATTCGCCGTTGTTCCGTTTCCACAATTACAATACATAAATAAAATTTTAGATTTAAGCATCACATGTAATTTTTAGATCTAAGTTAAAAGGGAAAAGAAGTAAAAAACCTTAGGGTAAGTGAGGCTAAAATGAAAAGGGGGAACAAAGAGTCCGAATGACAAAATTGCGTCCAGTGTTTGCAACTTTGTATCGATGATCCTAAAGCTCCTGTTTAGGTACAATAAAGTTTCATCTGTTGAAAATGCTCAAGCAAAGCAAGTTTGCTGAACAAAAATAATAAAGATAAAAAACTGCATGTTGCAGTAGTATCGTCTGATATTGAGGGTGTACTTGACAATCTTAACCCTCCTGGTGGTTGTGCCGAGGAGGTATGGTTCTTGGATACTATTTTACTAATTCGCAAGATCATTTTGAATTTGTAGCTTGTCTTGCGCAACTGCTGATTTTAAATTTCAACTAGACATTTAACATATTATATCACCGTATAGCACTAAAACATTACATATGTTCTATAGCCTGACTAATTTGACGTGCGTTGAACAAAGTATTTCTTTGCGGAAGTTTGGGGAACTGATAGAGTCCTTAAATTGTAGAATGACTATAAACAATTTTCGTCAGTCCATTTTTGACATTTGGGTGTAGAAACAAACGAAAATCGATGCTATTTTAATCTATCTTTTTCAAGAAATAGATAAACATAAAGGTTACCAGATACTGTTTTAAATACTGTTAAAGCAAAAATTTTAGAATTACCTGCAAAAAAAAAAAAAAAAAAAGAATCGTGCAAAAGAGGAGTAAACGGGCACAAAAACCTATTTCTCAGAAATAATTCTTCTAGACTTCAAGAAAATCTTACCTTTTCTCATACTGTGATTCAAGATCTACCAAGTAATTCACAAAGTAGTTTGAAATTTAGGCCTAGAAGGTCTCAAAAGATTTTTATGCCTGTAGTTCCAACATAAAAATAGAAACTCGCAACCTTGTAGAGATATCTAGTCAAAAAGAATTGTCAATGGCTTCTCAAGTAAATTACGAAAGTCAGGTGTACGATATTCTACTTCAAATCGTCAGCAAGCTCTTTGTTGCTTTTCTGGAAGAGATTCAATTATGAAAACGATCCGCGTCTTTGTAAAAAGCCAGTAAAATTATCATAAAATCAAGTACACGGGCTAATAGTTCACATTAATATTTCTATGCACGAATATAAAGTAACATAAATAACATTAACTCTAATTTGTATACTATGTATAACAACAAAGAAAGTGAAATGGTTGTTACTCTTCTGGGGATCTCTTATCTGTTATACGGTTTCGTACAATTCATTAAGAATCCTTCAGACTGATTTTGTCAGACCTTATCAGAAATACAATTATAATGAGGGTCTGTGATGGCGCTAAAGATAAAAGATACCGGCAATTTTTTTAGAAATATATCAATCTGAACAAAGCATGTTTAGAATTTCTTTGGCACCTTTGCATGTACTAATGAGGGTAAAAAAAGTATTTGTCAAAATCTCTTGTTCCATCGTCAACTAAACATTGCCGTTCCATCAAATTTCTTTTTGCCAAGTAATTAGTAAAATTTACTACTAGGGAAGTTAATAATGTGTAGGGTAACTTTAAAGCTTCGTTTGTTGTTTTGATAGATGTGACCAATCAACAAACTGAGAATGCTAACGATAGAAACACCGCTCGTAGATTGCTTAGAAATGCTGAAAAAGCAGCTGAAATAACTGATATTAATGAATCAAGCTCTACCAAGTCATGTTAAAATGTTTTAATTACGGTTTCCAGATAAAGTGATAAGTTTTCTGAAGCAAGTACAAGATATATATGCTTCAGAAAGTATCCTTGGTACCCCCAGTTCCCATAAACTACGCGTAAAATACTGGTCCATGGAAATATTATTTTGATTCTAGAACGCTTCCAATTGGTAATTGGTCTGCTGTTAAAAGCGCAGGAGAAGATAAATAAACACAATATGCGAAAAGTGAAATATTTACTATAAAAATGTCACAAGAACTGATACGAATAGATTTAATGCATAAATTAATCGTCACCTCAGGTCCACTAATTGTAAGTTTATGAGCCAGGTCTAAAACTAAACGCAGCCAAATATTTCCAAATTTTTTTTTTAAAGACCTTTTCCTTTACATCAGTAGTAGGGATGCGACATCGATAGCAAAAAATCGATGTTTTGAAACATCGATGTTCAAAATTAAAACATCGATGTTGATAATACATCGACCCCAAAACATCGATGTTTTTAAAATTCAGTGTATTTAAACTTTTTCCCCCATTTCTTAAAACTGGTTTATCAACTTGTGATGCTACATCGACAGCAAAACATCGATGTTGATAATACATCGCCCCCAAACCATCGATGTTTTTAAAATTCAGTGTATATAAACTTTTTCCCCCATTTCTAAAAACTGGTTTACCAATTATTGATGCGACATCGACTGCAAAACATCGATGTTCAAAATTAAAACAACGGTGTTGATAATACATCACCACCCAAACTATCAATGTTTTTAAAATTCAGTGTATTTAAACTTGTTTCCCCATCTCTTAAAACTGATTTAGCAACAATGGATGCAACATCGGCATCGATGTCGGATCCCTACTTTTCAGACCCTTCATCCTTGGTCACTTCGGTCTAAAAGTATGTTCAATTTGCTGCTTATAAGAATTATGCTACTTGTTTTTTTTTTAATTTTTATAACGGTACTTTTTTCATTTGAAAATAAAACATCGACAACGTAAAAAAACATCGACAAGTATAAACATCGATGTTACTAAAACATCGACCCCAATACATCGATGTTAAATACATCGATATTTTTTAAAAAACATCGATGTTTTGAAAACATCGACATCGATGTCGCATCCCTAATCAGTAGTCGATGAAGGTAGTTGAGATTCCAAGTATATAATTTTGAAATATTTTTCTATATTACATACAAAACTTTTTTTCTAAATGGGGAACAATTTAAAAAAAATCTTGAACTACTGTCTCACTAAAACTTTTTATGCCATAATATTGGTTTAAAAAAACTTAATACCCTCATTTATTGAAAATAATTAGTGAAAAATGTTCATTACATCAGCTATATGCAATATTTTCTCTACACATTGAACATCTATTGAAAATAATTATGCTGTTACTACACGTTGCATAGGTATTGGCATCATAATTAATGAATTATAATGCCTTCAATTGAATGCATTTTTAAAGTTTTTATCTAAGCTTACATATTAAACCGAGCTCAATACTTACGTTATACTTTAACGGTTTTAAAATTTGGATTACAATCTGTCAAAAAAGTTTTTATAGTTGAAATCGAACTGTCGATTATTATAAAAAAAATAATTAAAAAAGCAGATGTCTGTAGCAGCAAAAATCCTTGCCTCTGGCTTTATGAAATTTCCACAATTTATGATGTCTTGAATTTCTAGGTAATTCCACTATTTCCAACTCTCTATGCTGTTTCATTAGAACTATAGAAGAAAAATACAACGTAGAACATTATACAAGAAAAGAGACAATTTTTAAAAACAAACTCGAATTAAAAAAAGACGTCTAAAGCTGTCACGATCAACGAAATCAGAAGATGACTAAACACAAGCATCTGAAACGCACATAACTTAAAAGCTGTTGACTCGACTCAGAAGTAGCAAAAACTAGGTAGGCAGAAAGGTAGGCATTTTTATTAATATCGCACTGGAGCAACACAAAGGGCTATTGGCGATGGTCCAGGATCAATCCCCAAGGGAAAGATTCGTGGTAGGTAGGTACTTTGATTAACGTTTGCACTGGAACAACACAACGGGTAATTGAAATATCCGAGAAACCACATAATTTTCAACCATGGTCAAACGACGATGCTAAATATGAGCTAGCATCCCACTCTTCAAACTTCACACCACGAAAACGCGAGGACATTGAGGCCACAACAGATTTAACGTGCATTAACCCTTCGTACAGGAGATCTTAGTTTGAATTCGAACTCGCAACCCTCCGGTTGCTAATCCGTTACTCTTCTATTCAAGCTGCCGACCAACCGGTATAGTGGTTAAGGTGTTAGTCTCTGGATCGGAAGGTTCCTGGTTCGAATCCGGGTCCGGGCATGGATGTTTGTAAGCGTATGGTGTAGAGGCGGCTGGTGCACCTTAAATCTGTCGTGGCCGAAAGTCCTCACGTTGGGTTGGTGTGGAAGTTTGGAGAGTGGGGTGCCAGCTCAGGTGTTGCTTCGTCATCTGACCGTGGTTCAAAATTACGAGGTGTTGTCCTCGGATCTTTCCCTTAAGGGACTGATTCCGGACAGTCGTCAATAGCCCGTTGTGTTGCTCTTGTACGACGTTAACTAAAATTACCATTACCATTACCTTCCATTCAAGCTACCGCGGTCCAGCTAAAATCGGGCGAAGGCGGTAGAAAGCTAGTTATTTATATTTTAGGATTAAATGTGTTCATGTGAGTCTTTTACTATCAACTACTTCAGGCCAATCGTGCGACGAGCAAAATAAATGGAACGCAAAAGGCGCGGACAATATCAATTAAAAGATTCGATTAAAATCCCACAGTAAAAATTCCACAATGAAGGAAATTTCACGATAGAATAATGATCCAAGCACCGAGACGTCGGAACAGTTTCCTGTAACTTTGATCTTGGTTTCCCGTTAGCCCAAAATTTAAAAAGGCCTCTCTGCCTTAATTGATGTCATTTTTACCTCTTCTGAAAACTCAGGTGTTTGGCTTCTCAATTAATCATGTTTGACGCTTAAGCAAAGAGACTTCTTTGTTCCCGGAATTTGAAGGGTTCTGCTTTTTAAAGCGAACTTTATTCTATAATATAAGCCAATTTTGAAAGCCCTGCGTCGTGTCAGTAGAAAATTAATTTCTCGTTGAACCTTCAAGATTAAAAGCTTTCGCTCGTTTATCCGTTTAATTCAACCCCTTTTGTTTCTTTCAACGATATCTTAGGTATTATCCTCAGGACATGGTATCCTCTGCCCGCATTATTACATACTTGGGTCTACACGAGTGATTAAAAATTAGCGTTTAACGAGTTATTTAATTTCGTATTAATTTAAAGGTTTTCAAAATTTTTCTTCACAACATGGGAGGATGTTGTGAATAACCATCGAATGTAACAACAATTTTTATGTTGGAAGGGAAATGTAATTAGTGTATGCGAATTGCAGGGGAAGTTCAGGCAATATTTTTCAACTTGCAGACTACAAGCATATGTGCTAAACTTTCTTAATTGCTCTCTATTGATGGCAAATATCGTAGTTTACTCATATTTTTAAACCTTATTTCATAAACATCCTATATAAATGGTAATTGGTAATTTTATCTAACGTCATACTAGAGCAACACAACGGGCTATTGAGATGGTCCGGGAATGGAAAGATCCGAGGACAACACCTCGTAATTTTGAACCTCGGTCAGATGACGAAGCAACACCTGAGCTGGCACCCCACTCTCCAAACTTCCACGCCAACCCAACCTATATAAATGGATTTCATACTTCTAAATGAAGAAATATTATTCAAAAATAGATAACAGCAATCCATTTGCTCTTTCTAGTTAATTCGTATTTCCAATAACATGCACAGCGAAAAACACACTTCAGTCATTTTCTCACAACTAAATCCTGAACGTCTATTTCAAATTCTACTCCAATACTTTATTCAAAAGTGATGCGGCATTTTTGACGCTAAGACTTTTTTCTTCTGTTTTCTTTTCTGCTCTGATTTCTGTAATTGCTTTCTGCAATCCGACTGATATAGAGTTTAATCAGAGTGGAAAAATCTTCCGTGTGTAGTTTTAGTAATATTTTTAAGTTCCATAGAAAATTTGTAAGAAGATGAGGCGAGTGGTGTTGGTGAACAGGGTGTCTTATTAGCCTCATTCAGACAACACGAAATGGTGTTTTTTACGTAGGATCAGTGAGGTTGTTAAAAATACTCATATACTACCCCAAACACCTATATAAGCAATAAAAGAAAAGAAAGTTAACCATTTCCACGCAAAATATTAACACATCACAAAGACAATGTGAAATAATTGTATGCAAACCTATCCAACACGACGCTGAACTGTTACATACCACATGAAGACACCATCAAATGTTTACTTTGACGCCACAGTGTAAAATCAAACAAGTATTCTATACAAATAAGAATTGAGTGTTTCTCTGTGCATTGAATATTTTCGACTCTTCCAAGTTTTCTATCCGTTTTGGACCCTTCTGATGCTTAATCCGATACCTGCGCGTTTGGTGTCTGTCTGTCTGTATTGTGTGTGCCCTATACACGTCCACGTGGTTTAATACATTTATAGGATACTTTGCATATTGTGAGTATCTAAATACTACTTACATACTTATCTCCATTTAGTGACTGAATTTGGTTGCACAAGTCTGTCCGCCTTTTTGTTCTAAGTTAGATTTTGTGTTTGCGTGTATGTTCAGGCATCACAGGAATTTTATTCCATATATTGGATTACATTGTACTTTATTTTATGCATCCTATATTAGTTTAGTTGAATGCAATATTAAAATTTTCTTTATTTTCATATTTAGATAAGTTTCATTCTAAAACACCTGAGTTAGTATTCTTAAATCAACCATAATATGGTAGTTTTGGAAAAACTGAAATGTATATTGAGAATTACGATTACTTGGATTGCTTTACCGGTACTGCTGAAAAAGCAATTATTTTTTCAGAAAGTATTTTTTGTATGGAATTTCAGCTCTAATGTATTATTAATCTACCTTCATGTATTTCGAGTCTTATTTTTGTTCTTTGAGCAATGTCAATGATTTCAGAACATTTGGGACAGAGGATATTTTTCAACGAACGGGAATGAAAAGGAAACTCGTGTTGGTTGATCGCGTGCAGTGATATTTTCGGTTTCTTTCGCTCTGAATTAATTTCGCCTTTCTAAATTTTGTGCACTTTTAGTTGTAAGTTGTGGCAACTGTGCGAGATCAAGAGATAAAAAAGAATCACAATTTAATATTTTAAGAACAGCGTTTTACCCGACAACTTTTATTTTGTTTTATTTCTCTGTTTTAAATATCTATCTATCTATATAAATAAGAATGGAGTGTTTGTTTGTACATTCAATATTTTCGACCCATTTCAAGTTTTCTATCCGTTTTGGACCCTTCTGATGCCGAATCCGCCTTTTTCTCGTTTGGTGTCTGTCTGTCTGTCTGTCCGTCCGTCTGTCTGTCCGTCCGTCTCACACCGCGCGGACACACGTCCGCGCGGTTTAAGATATTTTCATGGAAATTTGCATACAGTGAGTACTTATCTTCATTTAGTGAGTGGCATTGGTTGCGAAAGTCTGTCTGTCCGTCTTTCTGTTCTATGCTCGATTTTGTGTTTGTGTGTTTGTGTAAACATCACATGAATTGTATTCCAGATATTTGATTACAATGTGCTTTATTTAATACATTATTTATTAATTTAGTGAATGCAATATTAAACATTTTTTTATTGTTATATTTAGAAGAGTTTCATGCTAAAACACCTGAGTAAGTATACTTAAATCATCCACAATTTGATAGTTTTCGAAAAATTGGAATGTAGTTTGAGTATTACGATTACTTTTATTTGCTTTACAAGTAATGCTGAAAACCAATTATTTAAAAAAAAAAAATTTTTATGGTGAAATTTTAGATCTGATACTTCATTTATTTCGAGTCTTATTTTTATTCTTTGCGCAATGAAAACGATTTCCGAATATTTGGGACAGACGATATTTTTCAATGAAACGAGAATGAACAAGATCGCGCGAGCAGTGATATTTTTTCTGGTTCTTTCGCTCTGAATTAATTTTACAATTCTAAATTTTGTACACTTTTAGTTGTAAGTTGTGGCAACTGTGTGAGATCAAGAGATAAATTGAATCACAAATTAATATCTTTAGAACAATTTTTTGCGACATCTTTTATTTTGTTTTAATTCGCTGTTTCCTGTTTTACATATTTATTATTTTAATAAATGTGTTTTCCTTCTCATCACACGCAACAGCACCACAAAGTATTAGACTTAAAAATGTTAGGTAAGTCAGTATAAATTTTCAGTAAATTTTAAGTGTAGTTATGCCATTATTTAAAGAATAATGCCGTTATTTAAAGAATAATGCCGTTTTTTAAAGAATAATGCCGTTATTTAAAGAATAATGCCGTTATTGAAAAAATAATGCCATTATTGAAAGAATAATAATGTTTATTAATCCAAACTGGAACTTTTTCCAACATTAAAAAATTCGTTGTAATAATGACAGGAGAAGATTGCAAAATTTCACAATGTCGCATACCGGAGGCAAGAGTGCCACAAGTTTAAAAATATTATTTTGTTGACTATGAGTGCGAGAGCACTCGCCGTAAATCGTAATTTTAATTAATTGAGTTGAACATGAAAATAACTTAAGAAAGGGAATTCCAAATCTTCCTATAAATCGTCTTTTATAGTAGTAATCTTAGTATCACCTTTCGTCATTTTGTAGCTTTGTCATACAGCAATTGTGCGATGTATGCGAAATGTATTACATGAATGGATATGCATGTGTAGGATTTGTGTCCAAAGTAAGTTGTAGAAAATATAAAGATGGCGAAAGATGTTAAAATAAATTTTTATTCTACAAAAAATGTAAGCCATTATATATTTTGATTATCTCTTCAATCTAGAGTAAACCAATTCAAACCGAGTAAGGTCGGGTATTCTTTCCATCACACGTAACACCACCACAAAGTATTCGACTTAAAGTGGCAGATAAGTCAGAATAAAGCAAATCTTCAGTGTAATTATGCCGTTTTTTAAAGAAAATAATAATGCCTAAAAAATCAGAACTATAACTTTTCAAACTTTAAATTTTGTTTTGTCATAATGACAGTAGATGGTTAAATTCGACAATGTCGCATGCCTGATGCAACAGCGCCACAAGTAAAAAAAAAATATTTTTTTATTATGAGTGCGAAAGAACTCGCCGTAAATCGTCATTTTTATTACTTGAGTTGAACATGAAAAGAATTTAAGAAAGTGTATTCCAAATATCCCTCAAAATCGTCTTTTGTAGAGTAACTTTAGTGTCACCTTTCGTCATTTTGTAGCTTTGTCATACAGCAAGGGTGTGATGCATGTGAAATGTATTACATAAATGGATATACATGTGTAGGATTTGCGTCCAAAGTAAGCTGTAGAAATAATAAAGATGGCGAAAGGCGTTAAAATAGTATTTTATTCTACGAATACATAAGCGATTATATATTTTGATCATCTCTTTAATCTAGAGTTAACCAATTGGAGTCGTATTAAGGTCGGGTATTTTGCTAGTCTTTTAAAAAGGTGGAGGTCAAGGTAGACAGTTGAAAGAGCAACGGATTAGCAACAGGATCGTTGCGAGTTTGAAACATGGTCTATCCCAAACCGTCGTACACACGGGGGCTGGTGCACGTTAAATCTGTCAGCTCAGGTGTTGTTCTCGCCTTCTGATCGTAGTTCAAAATTACGAGGCGCTGTTTTCGGATCTTTGCCTTAACGTCGCCAATAGCCCGTTGCATTTTCCCAATACGTTAATTAAATACCTACCTATTATAAGGATCACGGTTTAGGGGGTCCGGAACACAAAAATCGTCAAATCTTCGAATTTTTTTTTTATTATTTTAAGAAATTCTCTGTGTTTTTCTGCTTAAAAAGACGTTTAAATCATATTTATATCTTAATTAGAACTAGAGATATAATAATTTTTGTGGTGCGTTGTTCTGAAAATCTAACACTTTTGACAGTTGTTGTCATGGCAACAGCATCTGTCTTTAAAACTTTAAATGCGTTTTTCTCCATGATACATTTTTTCAAGATTTCCTGTATTCAAATTGCTATAAGTCGAAAACCGATAAAGTTTAAGTGTTGAAATTTGGAATATATCTTTTTCAAACATTATACTTTAATTTTGATTCAGTAAATTTGAAACAAATATTTACTTTTAAAAATATGACTTTTTTTCCAAAAAAGTAACTAAAATTCTCAAAAATTTTCATTCAAATATTTTTTATTTTTTATTAAATTAATATTTTTTAAATTGCTGAATCGAAATTAAAGGTTATAAATTTGTGAATAATTTACTGCAAGAATTTTGAAAATTGATCAAGAATATTTTGAGTTTTAGCAATTTAAAATGACATTTCTTTTCTTCAAAAATTTTTTATTTAAAATTTTTAAAAAACTTTTGGAAAAATTTTGTGTTGTGATTCGCTTATTAGTTAAATGGGTAGTCAGTACAAAAAAATTCTAAATTCTAAATTAATCAATAAATTTTTTTTTCAATGTGTCCCGGCCCCCTTAAGAGTCATGAATGTATTAAGTTAGCGTGGTGAGTGTTTGAATCCTGATATAGGAGCCTTCTTCAAAAACTCATTTACGTTCATAAATTGTGTTTGTTATTAAACGTTTCAATATCCTTTCGGGTGTCTTAGTATTAAATTGTCGCTACACGAAATACCTGGTGTTGCTCGGGCTGAATCCGTTAAACGATTACTGAAGTGATGTCTCTTCGTGTCATTCGAAATTCACACAAAACTATTCTTTTGTCGTCCATAGAGTTGCCGGTACCCGAGAGTTTTTCGAGACGCGACAGTAAAGAACCTGATGTATGTAAATTAGAAAGTTTCTGCTAAACTATCAGGTGTGTAGACGTATACTACCCTACAATAATGGATCGAACTGCAAGATGTGATGGTATAAGGGAAAGAATATATGCTTTGAAAGGGGGATTGTCCTACACTTGTTGCAATGTCACTAGCAACCCTTCTGGGCATACTTTCAACAAGGTTTTGAAACACAGCTACGGGTATTTGTGTCCATTCCTTCTTCAAGAATGTCGCCAGCTCAGCTGTAGATTTTGGTTTCAGCCATTATACACTGGTGTAAGAAATTAAGAGAATTTCCAGACTTTGTCGATTATCTCTAGAACTACTGTACTGATTTTAATGAAATTTGATCTGTACATACATTGATACAATACAAAACAAATAATCATTCAATAATTGTAATACACACTCATGATCGTGCGAAACACTCGTTGGAGTCGGAAGGTATGAAACAGCGGCTGTAGAATAAACAAAAAAAATGGGTTAATAGGGGGTATGGTCCCCTCTTACAGATATACAGGTCTCGCAGCGTGATTTCATACTTGAAATAAGGCAGTTTATAATTTCCTGTGACAATTGGTCCCACGCATTCAGAACCGCTGTTTTCATTCCCTGGATGGTTCTAGGAGGGGGATTGCGAGTTGCAATTGCCCTCCCCAGAGCGTCCCAGACATGCTCTATAGGGTTAAGGTCTGGAAATCTGGCTGGTCAATTCGTACAGGGAAAAATACTCACTCTCTAGAGACTCGTCGACCAGAAGACCTCTATGTGGCCTCGCGTTATCGTCCATTAAAATGAACTCAGGGCCAACTGCACCCCTGAAAAGGCGAACATAGGGCTCCAAGACCTCATCCCTATACCTCACGCCAGTCACACTGCCTCTTTCAAAGACACGGAGAGATGTGCTGCCATCCAACATGATGCCTACCCAGACCATTAAACCTCCTCCGCCATAATGGTCGATTTCGCGGACATTGGAGGGTAGGTAGCTGGTCCCTGGTTCTCTCCATATGAACGTACGGCGATAATCGGTGTTTAGGCTGAACCGATACTCATCCGTGAAGAGAACAGTTACCCATTGATCCATACTCCAATCTCTATGCTCTCTGCACCATGATAAACGGATTATCCTGTTCGTAGAAGTGAGCGGGACGCAAACAGCAGGTATTCTTGCGAACAACCCTCTCTCATGAAGTCTTTTGGAAACAGTCACCATTGATACACGGGTTCCCGTGTATCAAGGGTGCATACAAGTCACGAGAGAGCTGAGAAGCTGTAGCACTCCTGTTACGCCTCGCTATAATCGACAAATGGCGATCTTCTCTGGCCGTCGTGGCTCTTGGACGACCTTGCCCAGGCTTTCTTTCGATGGATCCGGTATCCTGGAACTGTTTCCATAAGTTAAACACGACGCTGGGCGTTAAATTGAACTCTCTTACAAATTTGGACTTGAGATTGGCCTGCTTCTAGCCTCCCCACAATTCGCCACCTCATTCCATCATCTAAACGTTGGTGGTTACTCCTTTTTACTGTTACAATTTGAAATTAACCGATTGCTGCATAATAACACCAAGAAATTCGCCGAGGCGTGCTAGCGAACGAAATGCGTCTTAACTTACGCGCGCTTATAAAGCCTGTTTCTCTACTGGCTCCGTCTACACACTCGTGTACGCTTCGCATGTAACGTACAAGATTTGCATTTTTGTGTAGAAGCAGTGGTTTTACATTCAGTTCAGTTCTTTTCATGAAATTCGATAAAATATGCATATTTTCTTAATTTATTTCACCAGTGTATGTTATCATGTATTCATGTATGGCTTCAGTACCAAACATGGCAATTTTAATTCTTCTGAAGTTAGAATATGATGATTTTTTCAATTGGGTCTCTCTGCCCAATTGAAGAAAATAATACAAAAGAAAAGGTGAATAAAGGTTATATTCTCAATACCAAACATAACAATTCGTCTGAAATTATGATGTTAAAACTCAATTGAAGAAATAACTAGAATAAAAAAGAAAGGTGAAAGAGATGATGGTTTCATTACCAAATATGACAATTTTAATTCGTCTGAAGTTATGATGTTAAAACCCAATTGAAGAAATCAATGGAAGTAAAAAGGTGAAAGAGATGATGGTCTCATTACTCCAAATATGACAATTTTAATTCGTCTGAAGTTGTGATGTTGAGACCCAATTGAAGAAATTAATTCAAAATAAAAGGTGATAAAAATGTATTTTCCAAAAGCTAAACCTTCTTGTGAAGATAAAAACGACATATTCAATCAATACTTTCATGAAAAGACAAAAACAAATATGAAAATCTTTGCGCATATGGTTAAGAAATATTATCCTGAATACAAAATATTCAAATCTTCTGAGTGTGCGAATATCAATGGTGCTTTACTAGGCACGTCAACATTTCCTCCTAATAAGGACAGAGTCGTTTCTGGAATAAATGATAAATTTCCCTCTCAGCTAAAACCGTTGCGCGAATAATAAATGAGAATATCAGATGACGGTTCCTTAGGACAAAAAATACGCAATTTCAGACAAGACAACGTACATCAATGTCGAGACTATATTAAAATAAATCCGCGCAAACTAAGCAAGCTTTCCGAAACAAATTAATTCCCATGAGCACCCCGATTTTTAATTTATTTTTATCCCGATTATTTATTGTTCGGAAATGTAATCAAAAATCCACGAAGTTAACAAATGGCGCATCTCGAAACAACGTTGCGGCTTATCGTCGCCCAAATACGTTTTTAACGATATGTTTCTTGAGGGGAGGAAAAAAATCCCCATTTTTAGAGATTTATCCCTACAAATCAAGTACACAGTAACGAGGCTCCCAAAAATCATTAATGTTAACAGATGACTTTTCAGCTTCGCAGCCGTCTCGGTATCATCAGAAATTGAATTTCGTTCCTCCGGCTTTGTTGTATGGGCACGATAGCAAAGTTTTAAGTTGTTCGAGGCCGTTGTGTCTTCAATTCTAATTTGTTGAGACATATTTGGGACCGTTAATCATCGCCATCGACCGAAACTAATGGATGATCGTCCGCGGTCGTGGAGGACACAATTCATCATGATAATACCTACTGCTTCAGGGGGTATTGAAAAATGTTAAGATCTGGTTTATCTCCGCTGGAAACCTTAAAACAATGTCAAATCGCTTGCAATGATAAAGGATTAATGTTGATGGGAGAGAAGGGTTTGGTTTTTAGTTTTCCGGTTACTGAAAGGGCAGGATTGGTGAGACAGCGTATGTTGGGGGAACGTTGGCGACAAACCAGTTCCGCGTCGATTAATAAGTGGCGACAGTTATTGCCATCTTGAAATATCACCGCACTTTATTCGTATTATATCGTGGTAATTAATTATTGGGGAAAATTAGAAACAATACGTTCATAAAAATCAATATTTATTTATTTCGTTTGTACATTTGAAGTTTATGCTACATGAGTGATGCAGAGATTTGAGCTCGATTTATTTGGGTTTTAATGGTATAAGAGCAGGATGATTATATTATTTGGCTAAGCAAGCCATATACAAGGCGGACAACGCCACGTAAAAGGCATACAAAATAGGTCACTTTTGACATGGAATATTCTTAAACTTTGCTTAAGTAAAAGTTCGCAACTATTCGTCACTTTGGGCTCATGTGACAATTTATTGTCAAACTTTCATTTGCACTACCCTACAATAATGAACCGGACGCCAACGAATTTGCATAAAATCTGACTACTCAAATGGGGGTGATTTTCATGATATGGATTGGGACCTTTGCATGTTGTTTATGGTTAATTGAACGACGACGCCCACATGAACATTTTGGACAATCATGCTCTTCCTACGCTCTGGAAATTTTATGGAACGGACGAATGTTACTTCAAGGATGACAACTCTCCATATCATGTTTGAGCCTCTGTCAAGCAATGGTTTTAAGATATGGACAGAAAACGTCTTCCCTGGCCTGCTCAGAGTCCCGACCTAAACTCCATAGAAGATTTGTGGGACACGTTAAAGCGACGCTTACGGGACCAGAGAACCACGTCCAAAATCTATAGCTGAGGCTGGCGACATTCTAGCAGATGGAATGAACACAAATTCTCATAGCTGTGTATCAAAACCTTGTTGAAATTATGCCCAGAAGGATTGCTAGTGTAATTACAGCATGTGGGGTACCCCCCACCTCAGAATTTCAATGAGCTCTGTACTATTCAGTTATTGGAGAGAAGGAGAAAGTTCATCGAACACACACAGAACGGTACATATTATATTGATTAAATATAATTTATAGTAAAAATAATATAATTTTTCTTTAATTTTTTTGACAAACAAGCCATACATCACCTGAAAGAAACATGGTTTGTTCTTATAAATGTCAACATAATGCTGTACGGTCCGCAAGCACGTAATTGGAGATGAAAATCCGCAGAGGGATATCTGTTTTTGATTAGTTCTTTCGAGGATATGTCGACTAGCAACTAGGGATGCGACATCGATGTATATGTTTTTAACATCGATGTATTGGCGTCGATGTTTTTGTAACATCGATGCTTATACTTTTCAATGTTTTTACTTAGTCGATGTTTTATTTTTAAATGAAAAAAGTACTGTTATAAAAATTTAAAAAATAACCAAGAAGCATAATTTTCATAATTAGCAAATTGAACATACTTTTAGACCCAAGTGGCCAAGGGTGAAGGGTCTGAAAAGTAGGGATGCGACATCGATGTATTGGAGCCGATGTCGCATCACTAGTTGCTAAACCAGTTTTAAGAAATGGGGAAAAAAGTTTAAATACACTGAATTTTAAAAAACATCGATGGTTTGGGGGCGATGCATTATCAACATCGATGTTTTAATTTTGAACATCGATGCTTCAAAACACATCGATGTCGCATCACTACTAGTAACGTCAGCGGAACCATCGACCTTCTAATGAAATAGACAAAGTTTGTGGGCGGAGTCGCTGTCATGCCATGTCAGTAGAGGTTAGTTTGGGCCGAATTCAACTACAGCAATTTTAGAACTATTTGTTTCGAAATGGGCGGAACTCAGCATTCGTATTCAGCGATCACCAAGCTTTCGCTCTTCAATGACTTCGTCTCCTTTTCACCTGCCCAACCCACTCGAATGCGTTGGATTTTGCTAGGTGTTTACGTTGTTCAAACGTGGCTAATATTTTGTACATAATTCGGAAATGTGTTCCTTGTTAGTTAATATTTCCCGAATCTTGGTTTTAGAGAATTTTATTTCAGCTATCCCGTAGATCGGTAAACATTTTATATCGGTGTGATATATAGAATTTTCGAATCTGTCTGATATTCGTTGGTGCTTTCCACGTGATTCGGAGATGTGTTACCCGTCAGTTACGATTTAGCGATAGTCTTTGGAATTTAGACAATTTTCTTTTAGATATCGCTTATATAGATCGGAACATTTTTTATACTTGTGCGATATGTTAGAATTTTTGAATCCGTCATACTTTACTTCTTTATATTGTTCCAACATAGCTGATGTCTTATAGATTGTCCGGAAATATGTTTCTTGTTAGCTACGATTTCCATAATCTTTTGGGAGAATTTTATGTCTGCTATTGCCTAGATTTTATTTATTTATGCGATACGTTTGAAAGCCAATTGAAGCATGAGACAAATGGTGGTAGAGATAAAAAAAAAGCATTTCAAGTGGAGAAAATCTGTGGAGATTAAGAGAAACATTTGAAATGACATTTGTATTTTTATGACCAATATTTGTATTTTTATGACAAATATTTGTATTTTTATGACAAATATTTGTATTTTTATGACAAATATTTGTATTTTTATGACAAGTATTTATATTTTTATGACAAATATTTGTATTTTTATGACAAATATTTGTATTTTTATGACAAATATTTGTATTTTTATGACAAATATTTGTATTTTTATGACAAATATTTGTATTTCTATGACAAATATTTGTATTTTTATGACAAATATTTGTATTTTTTTGACAAATATTTGTATTTCTATGACAAATATTTGTATTTATATGACAAATATTTGCATTTTTATGACAAATATTTGTATTTTTATGACAAATATTTGTATTTGTTGACAAATATTTGTATTTTTGTGACAAATATTTGTATTTTTGTTACAAATATTTGTATTTTAATACGTTAAGTTATTCACATAAAATAATTGTTCAAAATAAATAGTTTTTCACAATTCTTAGGACAATACAATTGCTCCTGATTTTCTCAATCAACTGATTAGGCGATTTGTTTCGCTACTTGCTTTCCACTGCTCGTAAACAAAACAAACGCATTTCGTTTGAAGCCAGATGATTGTCTTATCTGGTTTCTTATTGGTCGATTTACAATTATGGGGGCGTGACAACAAAATGAGCAATCATTTCCATACTGTTGTAACCTCAACTACTTCGAACGATTCACAAGCGGTTGATGAATTTCGAAGAAAGATAAATTCGGCTCTTAGTCACGTGGGCTTACGAGTCGCTTGGACCGATTGGCTATCGAAGTACAGATTAGTGTTTTAGATAACGCTGGTTAACATTTTAACCAGTCAATAATTTGCCTCACAGTAGGATTCAGGCGTTTTCCCATAACCATGTATGTAAAATATCTTCAAACCGAGTGACCTGAAGAAATAGCATGAAGTTGGTTGGATAGACTCCATCTATTTCATTACAAGATCGATCCTATATCTCATGTTACACAAAGTCCAACGTATTTTTAAATAGTAATTCTTGTGACGACTGCCATATCACGGATATTGAAAGAATATACAGTAAGTTCCCGTTACAACGAACTTCACGGGACCGTAAAAGGTTTTATTTGTAACGGAAATTTCGCTGTAACGAAATTTTGCTAATTCGAATAAAAAAAACCATTTTAAATAAGTAAATTTGGCTTTTGTTTCGAAAGAAGACTACATATAATACTGTTATTAGCTACTGCAATTATAAAGTTTATATTGCAATTCATTGAAATCAGTTAGAGAAAAATAATTTCTTTTTTCAAATAAATACATTGTTATAAGCATTTTCTAAAACCTGAAAAAAAATTGACTCACTTCTTTTGGGAAACATTAATCCTAAATAAACAAAATGCGAGGAAACAAAACTTTATTTCAGAAAATCTACGATTTTCTTCTGAAAGTTTGCTGTTGTATTTTAGAGTAAATAATTTTTCAGCTGGTGAATGTTTGTGAAGATAAAGTCCGGCACATTGCTTTGTGACGAAATAAATGTCCGCTTTGTCTCCAAACTTGCTAAGGCTTCTGAAGAAGTGACATTGCGCACATCATCTCCCACCACAGGCTCTTCATCTTCACTACTTTCATCGGCCTCATCTTAGCCGTCTTTTATGGATTGGATGATGTCTGCTTCGGTCAGTTCATAACATGTTGAAACGTTGTCATATAAACTGAGATATTATTTCAAGTTCATGTCGTCAGGAACCGAAGTTTTATTTTTTGTCGCTTTCCAAACTTTCACCAACTCAGATTGCTGAATGTCGTGCGAATTTGATTCATCTTTTAAGTCGGCTTATTCTGAAACTGAATTGGCGTCTTTGGTTGTGGTTGCATATGTTTCCAACAGTTTGTTATTGCTGATTGATTGATGTCATCCCAAGATCCATATATCCATTCGATAGCTTCCTTCACGCGGCATTTTCTTTGGATATTTTTCTCCAAATAGCATTGAATTTGACGTAACAAAAAGATTATGTAGCGTGATTTTATAGCTTTGATGATGCCATGGCCAAGAGGCTGAAGTTTTGCGGTGCAATTAGGCGGGAAATACGGTTACGACCATAACAAATTTCTGCTTGTTTCTTAGAAAACCAGTCTTTATTTTGGTAGCTGGTTTCATCCCAACTAAAACGGAATTAGTTGGATCTAAATAAACCGCATGCTTGTTATCAGTTGAGTGAACAATGAAATGGAAAATATATTTTTGCCTGTACAAATAGTTCGTTGTAACGGGATTTTCAAAAATCAATAATTTCGTTTCATTGAAATTCATTTAACATTGTTTTAATTGCTTTTCGGATGGGGACCCATGACTTTCGTAATAACGGGATTTTTCGTTGTATCGATATTCGTTGTAACGGGATCTTACTGTATAATGTAGTTGTGCTTCAACAAAATGTTTTAACAATCTTCTACTTAAAAGATTGATTACCTCCTTTTAGTGTATTGATTTTAACGTCCTCAGGTGTATCACTAGAAACTGTAAATTAGTTTTTGTTAAACCTTCCAAAAATAATGTATCTACTGGACTGGACATATCATTACGCAACACCCGTAGCAGCAGCACATCACATCGAAAATTGTGAAATCAGAAAATTAGTGTGCATCAATGAAATTTTTTGAATAATATACTGGGGATATGGGCTGGATATATTTGTTAATCACCGAAGCCAAAATTTGATACAGCTTCAGTCAACGTTTATCGTGAGTGTATCAGCCTTAGCGCTTTTTTTAGCGAACGTTTAGTAGCGAGTTATGGCAGGCTAAGGAAATCCATCTGTATTACGGTTATTTCGTTTTATAAGGCAATCTCGGCAAGCGGAAAGTTTAAATTTTCATTTTGAATATTCTGGAAAGTTCTTTCAAAATCCGTTAAACTGTCGTTTGAAATTTTTTCTTTGATTCCATTGGTTATTTTAATTTTAAACTATCCTTCGATTTCATTATTCCTTTAAAAAAATGTTTCTTTAATTAAATTGGTTATTTTAATTTTAAACTATCCTTTGATTTCATTGGTCCTTCAAAATTTTTTTTCTTTGATTTCATTGTTTCGTTTAAGGGTTTTTCGCCAGTTGTGAAATTTTCTTTTATTTTAATTCGCTACTGTGCTTCACGGTAGAGTGCTGTCGCCTCAGGTTGTATTTTATGTATTTTTATATAATTTATTCATGTATATTTATGTTATTAACGTATGTAATATACTTTAAAAAACGTTTACTAATGTGTTTCTGAAGCTTCTTACATTCCGTTGTAAAAATAAAAAGTTTTTAAAAATAATCATTTCCTTGGCAACATTAGAAGTGCGCCAAAAAAAATGCCAAAGGACGTTGCCACCGCAATAAACGTAGACTGAAGTTGAATCCGAAATTTCATAACCGAAACAGCCCTCAAGTGGTCACCCATAAAATAATGTATCCCATAAAATAATGTATTCAACAATTTTGCAAATATACATTTCAAACTGTAAAAATTTTTCTCGGTTGAACTAGTTCTGAGTGATTTCATTTCAGTTAGTCTGTCTTCTATTATCTAACTTTTCCCTTCGGGGTTGATCCAAGACCAATAGACCTTTGTTTTGCTCCAGTGAGACGTTAACTAACTTTATGCTTATATACATCTATTCTTACTGTTTTATATTTGTATCTGTATTGTATTCTTGTATTTTTTGGATCGTATTTATCTGCTCTATGTTAATTGGATGTTTTTCTGTGGAGGTTGGTTGTTTATGGGGTTTTATGGCGCAAGGGATATATTTGGCCAGGCTGAACTAGACACAACACATATATCAAGCAATAGATACACACACAATGAAAGTATCACCGACACAGAAGAGAGAAATGCATCCAGGGAGGAATGCCCCTGACAGGAATAAAACATGCGTCGCCTACAACTCAAATTTCTGTGGATAACAACAATTAAGGGGACATATTACATTAAAATTGATCAAAATGTTGAAAACATTTTTATTATCATTTACACAGTCCAGTCACATTAATGCGACCACCACCTACTTTCGACGTCAACGTGAAATAACCAAACACAAAAGGCAGGTGGCAGCACATTGCAGTGGAATGTATATAAAGGATGTCCTAGGGCATCGGAAAACATTTCAATCGTTGGCGTAATGCAGAAACGTAGCGATTTATCCGACGTCCAAAAGGGCATGATTATTGGCTTTCGGGCCAAGGGTGGAGGCATTTCGGAAACGGCTAATTTTGTGAACTGTTCGCGTGCCGCCGTGGTAAAAGTATACCGTGCATGGCAAAATGGCACTATCCAAAATCAGCGGCGTGGCACACGTGGTGCACCACGGGTTATAGATGACAGAGGCGAACGAAGACTACGGAGATGCGTTCGGGCAAATAGACGTGCAACTGTTGAACAACTGACCGCCCAGATGAACAAAGGGGCTACCAA
This sequence comes from Metellina segmentata, assembly GCA_947359465.1. Classification (NCBI taxonomy): domain Eukaryota; kingdom Metazoa; phylum Arthropoda; class Arachnida; order Araneae; family Tetragnathidae; genus Metellina; species Metellina segmentata. Next base: position 3,316,330 of record OX375878.1, read on the forward strand.
GAGTGTATCCTCAACAACAGTTCAGTGAACGTTTCTGCGCATGGGCCTCCGCAGCAGACGCCTGGTCAATGCACCTATGCTGACTGCTGTTCATCGGCGACGGTGGCTGGAATTTGCATGTCAGTACCGCAACTGGACGTCCACAGAGTGGTGACAGGTGGCTTTTTCCGATGAATCACGTTTTATGTTCCATCGGACAGATGGACGTTGGCGTATACGGCATGAAACATATGAAAGCAAACACCCTGCAACAATTGCCGGAAGGATTCAGGCTGGAGGAGGGAGCATTATGGTTTGGGGAATGTTTTCCTGGCATTCACTGAGTGCAGAAACCTAATTGACTCTCTTCCTGCACGTCTCGCAGTGGTCCGCTCTGCCAAAGGTGGTTATTCTGGCTTTTGACAGGTGGTCACATTAATGTGACTGGACTGTGTATTAACAGTACAACTTTTAAAGAATATGTGCGCAAAATTTCATAGCTGTGGTTACAATTTTTAGGGATGCAATGAAGTTTCTCTATCGAATATAAGGACCTACACGGAAAGCATTTGAAAGTTCAAAGTCCTTTATATCGGCTTTTTATTTTTCATGACTACAGTGTGTTTAAAATGCTAAGGCTTTTATTGTAATTGATGTAAAGATTTAGAACCTTTTTCTGTTGTTTATTATGTTATGTTTGATATTTTTGCGCATGGATTTGGAAACATAGTTATTTTTTGAAAAATTGCTTAAATCAATTATGACCGATTTCTTTGCTGTTTTTCATAGTATTTGTTACAAAAATATTTGTAAAAAATAAATAATTGTGGTACATGCAATCCCTTGCACAAAATTGTGAATAAAGTAAATACAAAAAACATATTTAGAAAAAATTTAAATATGCAGATTGAGTAGGAATTTGAAAATACAGTCAGTACCGGGTATATGGTCATCCCGCTTATATGGTCAGTTTTCTTAAGTCCCGTCTGATTAAATAGGGGACTTGTGTTAAAGCGCACCGCTTATAGAGTCATTTTATTTTCCTGGTTATCGGTTATAGGGTCGATTTTTTTATCTTTTCAATGAGGTTATCGGGTTTTTTTGTTAAAAAATAGTGATTGTTGTAACATTTCTTGAGACGGGGAGCAACACAAAGAATACACAGAAGAAAAAAGTCCTCGAAAGATGAATGTGCCAAGGTGTTCAACGTTGATGAATGCAGACTTTTTTTTATCGGATCTTGCCAGACAGAATTCTTTGTTTCAGAGGTGAAAATGTGTCGGGGAAAGAAAAGAAAGAAACGCTTAAGCGTGTAGTGCAGTAGGCCTCGGCGTTGAGCTTACCATGATTTTGGACCAAGGTCCCAATCCATACCAGGAGAAACACCCCCAGACTATAATTCCACCTGCGCTGAACTTTGCTGTGGGCACAATGCATTCTGGCAGGAGGCGTTTTCCAGGCAGACGCTAGATCCTGCCATCCGAACGGTAGATAGTGAACCTTGATTTGTCTCTCCAGAGAACCCGTTTAGTATAATTAATTTTTAAAATGTTCTTACAAGTTTAATTATTTGTTTATGAGCACTATATTCTGATAGGTGAATATAATCCTGCCATAATTAAATAGTGTAGTATTGTTCCGCATATATCGTCTGATTTTTCTGGACCGCTTGAATGACCATATAAACGATCCTGACTGTAGCATATTTAATGTGCATTGATATCAGGTACAGGTTTGTTGTGAATATGAAAACGACAAAATTGTTCAAAGGGTGCCGTGTATCCTTAAATAAGTAAACAAATAAAAATTTTGATTAGATGAAATGAAATGAAAGACAGGCTGACTGCTAAAGTATCACTGAATCTGGCAGTACTATTGAAGATAGAAATTCCACGTAAGATTCTAATGTCTTCTCCGTACACTATAAGGCGAACCGACGTAAGAACTTTTATGAACAAAATCGAAAAAGGATAACTCAAGAATCGAAAGAATACCTTTTCAACAAAGCTGCCGCAGCAATGGTACCTTCTTTTTCTTACAAAAAGAGACTAATTACAAATCGATCGCTTTCGTCTTATCTTCGGAAGATATTAATTTAAATTTCCGAATATTTTCGGAAAGGTTGTTTCTTCAACATATCCGTAATCGATACACGTTTGGTTTTGCAACTTCTCTCTCATCGCCATTTTTTAATACTTTTATTCGCCTATACACATCCGGGTGTAGGAAAGTTTGTCATCCACCGTATTCCAATTCAATTTCTCTCTCTTCCCCCACACCTCAACACTTAGGGGCACAAAATAAAGATAAGGTAGGAATTCCTCGTTAAACGCATAAATGGATTTTATTCCCAAGAAAGCGATAAATATCCTTTTGTGCCTTTCCCTGCTTTTTTCATGTGTCGAAAACCGTCGAATTTGATTCCGGCGTGGGGAGAAAAAAAGGAAAACGGGAGCGAGAGAAATGTTTCCGACTGTTTAAAATAACAGGAAAAGTGAGAATTTTCAAAGTCGGAATTTCGAATTCAATGCTATTGATTCGGACGCCTACTGGGAGCAAGGGAAGAATAAATTCCCCCCTTCTCACATATACATCTCAAAAAGGGTGAGAAACAGGAGCTCGGGGAAATTTCGCGTAACGCAGCCGCAGGATATTAACAGCAATTTTTTCGAGGAAGAAGAAAAGACGGGATTTGTGCAGTTAAAGAAATTTTACCGCGTGCCAAATGCAAGAGCAGCCATTTATCAATTTCAGAAGCCGTGTAATCGATATTTGGGATTATTGTAATCGTTTGGATCCTGCCTTTTCATCTGAATCACCATCGAAATATGTGGGCATCGAAGAAAATAGGAGATAAATATTTTCTTAACTCAATTTCAGAGCTTTGTCGGGTTCAAATATTCACGAGCTCGAGGCGTGAAATGAAGCATTGCTAAATGTAAATGAAATAGGTGGCCTCGTCAAAAATCAAGTAAATACCTCACAATACATAGCTTACTCCAGCTTAGCTTTTTTTCGTAATGCCAGTTTCGTAGGTTTTTGTAGGTAGGTATTATAATTAACCTCGACTGGAACTACATAATGGGCTATTGCAGGCCCAGGTGCAGAATTATATTCAGTGTTCTGAAACACAACTCCAAGCAATTGCAATTGTTTTTCAGGCACTTTTTCCAAATTTTCCAAACTGCAGTAAAATGAAAAACAGACATAAAACATAATTATCGGCTAAATATGTATTACATATTTATAATAAAACATCAAAATTAATTAACTTACTTTATTTAAAACCAAGGTATACTTGCAGACATTGCAATTCTGTCGATACCTTTTGAAGTTAAATATTTTGTCATTGACATAGAAGATATGTTATTTATAAAGTGTTTGTGGTAATTTGGGACGGTTTAGGGAGGTTGTTTCGTAGCTAGAGAAGAAAGAAAGGTGTGGAAAGGAGTGAGCTTTGCACTGAAGAACATCATAACTTGTAATTGAAAAAAACGGCCAAAATTTTGATAAAATTAAGGGAAAATTGTTCTGCAATGACTTTGTTTGGTCTGAGACGTACGTTGTAGCTTTAAGCACTTTCTGATCTCGAGGACGACGGTCTGGGATCAATGCCCCAAAGAAAAGACCAAAGCCAGGAAGGTTGGAGAGTAGGGTAATAAAAACCAAACAAGTTTAACTCCAACTAGCTAAAAAAAAAACGACGTTGCTCGGGTTTAAAATATGACCCTGAGATTTCCGTGTTAACTCAAACACACAAACCCTGTAGAACGTGTTTCCTTGTTAATGTCCATTGATTGCAGGAAAACAAACTTTAAATTTTAAAATTGGGGCTTCGAGTGGCTTTTTTAAGGACTGTCTGTGTGCCAATTTTCATGAATACAGATTGGTCTGAAGACAGGAAAAAATAGCCTATGTTTTCCGCAGTGTTCTAAAGTATAAGTGTACCACATATGATGTGGATTGGTCAAACGGTGTAGATTTGTATGGAGAATACACGCACACACATCCTTTTTTATACAGATAGAGTTTGAGAATAGAATTACGCGACATTCTTGACAAGAAGAATTTAATATTGTTTATCACCATTAAAAGGGTCTTATTTTGCAAGTTCGAAGCTCGGTCCAGCCAAAGACCGTCGAGCACATGGGGGACTGGTCCACGTTAAATCTGGCGTGACCTCAAATATCTTCACGTTGGTGTGGTCTGAACGTGTGGAGCTCAGGTGTAACCTTGTAATTTGACCGTGGTTCAAAATTGCGTGTTGTCCTTGAATCTTTCTTTTCCTTTGGAGATTGATCCCAGACCGTCGCCAATAGCCCGATGTGTTGCTCCAGTGTGACTAATTAAATACCTACCATCCGTAAACCAGCCAATCGAATATTATTCATAGGCGGATTAATGGACCAATACACGTTATCCAAGGGAATGCGAGCGTTTACACTTTACTTCACATACACTCTATGACAAAAAAAAAAGACACACGAAGAAGGAGTTGTCCGATTGCGTTAAAAATTGATGTATGTGAAGAACATACATAGAACAAACGATAAAATTTCAGAACAATTGAATGATTTATTTCAGTGTTTGACCGCTACAAAGGGAGGGAGTCCATAAGACGTTCGTCCACCTCTTCACTGGATGCGTCACCCGGCGTGAAATAAACTGAAAAAGTTCTCGGATAGTGTCCTGCGGAATTTCTTGCCGTCTCCAACTGTCGTGCCCAATGCTCAACATTCCGGGATGGTTGCAATCGCCTTCCCATAACGTCCCAAATGCGCTCTATGGGAGAGAGATCAGGAGACCTAGCTGGCCAAGGAAGTGCTGGGAAAGCTTGAATATAATTCTTAGCAACGCGTGTCGTGTGCGGGGCTTTATCTTGTTGAAAAGTAAGTCAGGGGTATCGCAAAAGGAACGGTAACACAATCGGTAGTAGAATGTCGTCTACGTACCACTGTGCTGTACGTGTGCCAGAAATGACTACCAAAAGGGTCCGGCTATCAAAGGAGATGGCCAAGCCAAAAGAGATGGACAGGATCACCACTCCAGACACATGTACTGTTCTCGTCAGGACACAGTTGGAAGTGGATCGAGTTCCAAGAAGATCGAGCCTGGCGCCACTGTAATTCTGCACCTCCTTGGTGCGTCGTTTTTTGTTGTTGTTATAGAGTATATATACCACGCATTCTAGCCACAGCCCGCTTATAGAGGGACCACATATTCATTGAAGATTGACAAATATATGGCCTTTAACCTGACTCGAATCAGAAAAGTTTTGATCCAGATGGAAGCACCCTTCTAACCTGGTCGGTTGGTCGGCTTCTTCAGCTATGTAATAATCGGAGTCCTTTCTTTTTTTTTTTTTTGAAAATATTTGAAAAAAATTGTTGAAGTATATTTTTATTCTTTCCTTCATAACTTGTAGAAACCGATCAAGTATTAAACTAAAATATTTCCCTTGATGGTTGAACGAACTTTCGGACTCTTTTAGGTAATCGTGGATTCATCCAGTATCTTAGTCCTTGGAAAAAATGTGACACAAAACTGGAGAAGATATTTTGAAGCAAACTTAAGTCATCCTCAATTCATAGTGATACTCATATCCAATGGATTGCATTTCATAAATGCATCAAATTGAAAATAATTTCGGATAGACTTGCTTTCAAAATCTTCAAATATTTAGATCTGCTGTTTAATGTTTCTACCACTTGCCGCAGTTCTTGCTACAAGTGCTATTTGAACGTTCCTTACAGTTTGGATCCAAAAGAATGAATTTTATGTGTTTTACATGTAGGGTCGTTCGAAAAGTAATGCCCGTTTGAGCATGCGCACCACAATGTCAGTGACAGGCGCAACCAGTTTTAGGGACTCGTCTGCCAGCTGTCTACTGAATTACATCGCATTATAACGGTTATTGTTGTTTTGGTAAGCGATCAAAATGTCCAAGAAAATCGAGCGTGCCGCCAAATGTGAAGAGATATCTGTGATCCGATTTCGAAACGCAAAAAATGTGTGACCAAGCGAAATTTATTGTGAAATCAAATCAGTGTATGGTGATGTGATGACTGAATCATGTATGCGTCGTTGGTGCCGAAAGTTTATTGAGGGAGAGGTTTAATGAGCGATGTGGGGTCGCCCAAGTATCACTACGCATGAGCTTGTCCAGTCGGTCGCGAAACATTCATTAAACAAGATCGGCGTGACTTCGGATGAAATTCATGATAGATTTTTACTTGTGTCTCGCACTATCATTTACGAAATGGTAACAGATCACCTTAAATTGAGAAAAAAATCTGTGCAAGGTGGGTGCTACGCATGCTCCATGACGACCACAAAAGCTTAAAGAGGTTACTGCTTGTCTCATTGGACTGGTAGCAGAGGAGTATGACACTGGTATTCAAAAGCTCGTCACAAGGTACGACAAATGTTTAAATTTGCAAAGGGACAGTGTAGAAAAGCAATATAAGGTATGAATATGAAAAATAAAAAGTGCGATTGAAAACTTTTTATTGGTGTGTATTTTATTTAAAAACGGACATTACTTTCAGAACGACCCTTATATTTGTAAATAAATAACACGAAATTCTTAATTGTAACTTCACTTTATTGTGTAATTCTTATCAGATTGAAAAATTCCAACACCATTATTTTATTCATTCGAAGCTCTAACGTGAAATAGGAATTACTCTGCTTAGAAACTATTTTTTAACCATTTGAGGAGTTTACAGAAGTGTCAGGGATAGTTATAAAACATAGTTGGAGTGATAGTTATAAGATATGTATCATAACAAGTATAGTTTTCAACATAAAACAAAGCGATTTGTAAATATCTTCTCAAAAGTTGACTATGAATTGCAATTTGCTGTTTCCAGGTAAATAAAGTGGAAAGGAATATTAAAAAAGAAATAGCCTTTTCTTACCCTTCGAAATCACGTCAGAGAACTTTTTCTGCACCTCAGAAAAGACGAAGCGTATAATAGAGAAATCGTGAGAAAAAATACCAAAGGCATTTATTTACAATTTTATCATCACCCATTTGCAATACTGAAATTGAATTAAACGATTTGATATTGACATAGATTGATGATGATCACATTTGAAACATTTAAAGTAATATTGTTGCACATTTTTAGGTGCGGGGATATCCTCGAAAAAAAAAAAGAAACTGTGCGAATGCTCAAAATAAAGTTTCAAACTCCTTTGTAATTTATCTACAGGTTTTTAAAGGAAAGAAATTCAAATGCTCAGGGTTCAAGCTCTTTTGTAAGGCAGTTTTTGCAAAAAAACGGTATCTGTAGACGAATGTCTAGACTTGGTCGCTTTTTCTTGCTGTAAATATGCCAAGAATGAAATATCGCTATTCATCTTATCCTAAGAGACTGGAAAATGTGTTTTTGAAACATTACTTCACTGGGATGGAATGCGAGACTAAACTGAAATTCACTTCAGTCTAATGAGAAGTCTAAACTTGTTTTTTCTCATTTGAATGAGACTTCGCAATCATTCTCAAACATTTTTTTTCAATTTAAAACGGCATCTAACAAAAAGTTTATAGACTGCATTCAAAATCAAAAAGTATTTTAAAGTCAAAATTTAAATTACAAGTCGTCTACAGCGCATTGGAAAGTAATGAAACTCTACAAAACGTGCGGGTTTTCAATTTTTGGATTTTATATTTTTTAAATGTTTGAAGAAGTTTAGTATGGTTATACTATTAATACATTTTAATTCCAATTTTAAAAATTGTAAATTCTTAACGAATGAGAATATAACTTTTCTTCCCCCCCGTTTCTTAACTTAATACTTTTCAGTTGCGGTTTGAATTTATTCATTAGCATACGGCTTATGAAAAGCTTTTATAACTTGATTGCAAAGTGAGTTTGCGAATCTCTACTATTATAAAATGAAGTTCAAAAAGCAACTCTTGCGAGAATTACACAGTAGTGTTAAAATTTACAAATCTAATCGACCTTAAGTATGACACAGATGAGGCCTTAAAATACCCGACACAGTTTTTGAACACATTGGAACCATCTGGAGTACTCTCGCACGTATTGGAGCACCGATTATGCTTCTCACAAACCTAATTCCACCTTCACTCTGCCATGGCACGAGACTAAAAAAACTCATGCCAAATATTATTGAAGCCACCATCATGACTTGACATGTCGTAGGTGAAAACGTATTCATTCCTAGAATATCAATCATCCCTTCTGATATCATATTTCAATTTAGAGATCCGAGGTAATTTTTAATTAACGTCGTACTGCAATAACACAACGTGCTATTAACGACGGTCGTACGGTATCAATCCACATCGATCAATCCACATCGTGCGAGTAATTGGTAATTTTTAGTGAACGTCGTACTAGATCAACACAACGGTCTATTGACGACGGTCTGGGATTGATCCCCTAAGGGAAATATCCAAGATAATTGGTAATTTTTTATTAACGTTGAACAAGAGTTACATAAGGTGCTATTGACAACCGTACGGGATCAATCCCCTAAGGAAAGTATCCGATGAAATTGAGTAATTTTTAATTTACGTTCTCGAGCAACACAACGACCTATTAACGAGGGTCGGATTTAAATTCAAGGGGAAAGATACGGGTACAACATCGCTTAATTTTAAACCACGGCCAGATGTTAAGATAACACCTCAGCTGGCACCACACTCTCCAAGAGATTGTGAAGTCACACCGATTGGATCTATTCAGAATTCCAATTTCACAATGACGGGGCCATCACGGCGTTGTCCATGGTGTTGGTTTGCGAAGCAAACCAAATGGGAATGCGTAGCAAACACATGTGGTTGGCAAACATTCACAATGGACGCACTTATCCCCACAAAGTACAGCACGTGCAACGCCGTACTAGCCACTGCGTGGCTAGTTTAAAATAAAAGGCAAATGGTAAATCCCATGGAATGCGAAAAAGGTGAATTCGGGATTATTCGGGGAATAAATGACAACTCATTAATACGCAATATTTAGTTGTCATACGCCACTTTTCGATCAAGTATGCAGTCTGCCTAAGCAGACTGCATACTGAACGACTGAACATAACAACTGAATACATAACAACTGAACGACGGAATTGGTTGGTAGTTGAATTAACGTCGCACTGGAGAACACAACGGGTACCACACTCTCAAAACTTTCCCATCATGCCAACATCAAGACATTTTAAGCCATTACAGATTTAACATTCACCAAATCTTAAGTACACGACAGTCTATGATTGGATCGAGTTTCGAATTCACTACTCTTCCTACTGGGCTACCATGACACCCCGAAGGCAAGAGACATGATTCAAATCGAATAGCCGAGATCATACAAAGTGATTCGAAATTCCACAACTAAACTTTAAAGAGTGGAAACAAACATTTCTAGTCAAAGAATGTAGTATGTCTGGCAATGTAGAAATGAAACATTTTTTTAATTTCATTTTACAATAGCTGCGAAAAAAGAGTGACCAGCAACAGTCATATACAGTCATATATTCCAGATACCGTCAGTATATCCGTACATTCATATCCATATATTTTCAGATACCAGGTATGTTTCGAAACCAGGTTCTTGAAACTTTCACTTCCCGCCAACGTGACTACAATTGAGGCCAAGACCGATTTTTAAGTTGAACTGTCCCCCTAATATATGACAATCATTGGTTGGATCGAGTTTAGGATTCACAACCCTGTGGTTGCTAATACAAAACTACAAACTAGACTTCAACGCTCCCCCCCAAAAAAAAAAAAAAAAAACTATTGCCGAATAATTGTTGTTAATAAGCACACCTTTTGCGTTTTAAATTCGCTGGAACCCAAACATGAGCACTACTTACATCAAACAAAATATATTATAATATCAAAGAGGATTCAACTGTAAAGAACACGCATGCTTGGAAAGTTGGCTGTATTGAACTCAGCTGTATAAACAATTGGAGGATTGAACGCTCTGAGGATACTCTTCAGGTTTCAATGTATGGATCCCTACCGTAAATAGAAAAAGCATAACCGCTGCACGTGCAGAACCGTCCGTACTATGAATTGGCCCCCACCCCATTAGGTTAGGTTTTCTCTCAACCTCGCTCTACCATTTCTGCGGTGCTCAAACTTCTAGCCCGACCCACATCCTGCCTGTTATCATGAATTGTTCCGGTTTCACACAGATGGCTCTGCAAAAGACTATATAGCTTGATGATTCGGTTCTTGCCTGTGGGAAGTGTTCAAGGTACAATCTTTGAACAGCTCGCTCGTTTTCACTGAGAACGCCTGTAAGTTAAATGCATGGCAGCCATCTCGGAAATCGCGTGATGCTCCATCAAATGCAAAATCTGTGTTGTAATGGACAAAGGTTACTGAGAAAGAATGATTCTAAAGCAGCTCCCTCTAGTATGCTCTCTACACGTAACCAGTTACGGACATACTTTCCTTGGCAACAAATTCTTTGTTTTGATCACCATCACCTTAAAAGTTTGACCAGACAAATTTCTTAATACATACGACGTATTTAAAGAAATATTAAGACACATTATTTGCGTCATTGTTGTTTCTCAACATAATGACCTATTAAGCAAAAAAGCCTCCACTACAGATGTCATAAAATGACGCTATTCTACATTCATGTCCATAAATTAAGGATAATTCAGAATCACACGGAAATCGAACACTAAAGTAAAAATTTCACCTGTAGAATTATCTCACACATCTTCAAGAATAATATCCAAATTACAGGAAGCCATCATATGATGCCGATAGAACGTTACAATGACGAGAGTGTAAGAGAGGTCTATATAAGGAATAGTAGCAAAGAAGTAAAATTGTTCACAAGCGTTCTGTAAGCCGCTCAGTGCCACAACCGAATAGTTATGGCACAGAGGACGCATGTCGATGATTTTTTACGTGGTAGGATTATCGGCCGCCTGGAATGTGGGCGTACTCAGACGGAAGTTTCAGTGGAACTTGGAAACACCCAAAGTGTCATCTCTAGGCTTTGGCAAGGATTCCAAACTGATGGAAACGTCAGTAGACGTTACAGTACAGGTCTCTCCGAATTATAACGCCGAATGACGACCGGTATTTGGCAGTAACTGCAAAAAGAGGCAGACAGAGCACAGCATCCGACCTTTCTCGTCAGCTATCTTCAGCCACGGGTACGACAGTTTCAAGGCAAACCGTTTACAGACGTTTGGGACATGTTGGTCTATATGCTCGCAGGCCTGTCAGATGTGTACTGCTCACGGCAACTCACTGTCGCCAACGGTTAGCTTGGAGTAGAGAACATGCAATGTGGACATCGTCACAGTGGGCTTGTGTGATGTTTTCCGACGGGTCCAGGTTTAGCTTGCAGTGTGATTCACGGCGGGCGTTCATATGGAGAACGCCAGATACCCGCTACCACCAAGACAACATCATTGAACGACACCGTTACGGTAGTGCAGGATTGCTCGTTTGGGGCGGAATTATACTGGGCTCCAGGACAAATCTACTTGTTCAAATCGGAATCATGAGACGAAACATTTATCGGGACATCATTCTGGAACAACATGTACGTTTGTTTAGGGGTGCCATGGGCGCAGAATTTATTTGTGTTTATGGATTACAACGCCCGTCCTCACCGTGCAAACATTGTAAACGAATGCCTTGAATCTGAGGATATCACCCGTATGGAATGGCCAGAATTCTCACCTGACTTGAATCCGATAGAGCATGTATGGGATATGCTTTTCCGACGAGTTGCAGCCCGTCAACCACCTCCTACATGTGTACCGGAACTTCGGAGAGCATTGCTTGCTGAGTGGAGTGATCTTCCCCAAGATCAGCTCCATAATTTGATCCTCAGCATGCCTAGGCGTTGTGCGGCCTGTATTTCATCGTCTGGGAGACATACAATGTAATAACCATCATACCAACCATGTCATGTTAAGTTTTTGTAAGGTCGATATTTTTTGTAATTGCTCCAATGAGAGAAAATCGCAGTTTTTATGAATAGTATCACACACCATCTTTTTTGTTCTTTATCTTTTGTTTATTAAATGGGCTTTAAGAATAAGTCACGTTTGTTTTGTTTCTGAACCTTTAATTGCCGGAGCTGGAATTATCGTTAATTTATGGACATGAGTGTAGTTCATAAAATTTATTTCGAAAATCCTGTCATTTTTGAACAACACTTTATTTCATAATTGTGCAGTATATACCTTACACATTACCATAATTTTTTCATGAAATTCTTTGTACTGCTGCATATAACAATGAAACAAATTAATTAACTTTCAATCGGTTTCAAATGCGTAAGTCTTATTTTTGCTCACAAGTAAATTATATTATAATTATAAGAAATATTACATTGTTACTTGAATTGCTTATACAAGAATGTATTGAACAGAATGTTACGCTATACACACAGAAGGATTTCATCTACTTGTTTAAATGTAATAAACTAATATGAAACTTTGGTAATATATACATATAGATTGCCAAACCTAATTGAGGCTATCAAAATAAAAGTGGCTTAACCCAAAAAATCTCGAAAATTTTACCGACCAACCGGTGTTAGACTTTAGATCGGAAGGTTCCTGGTTCGAATCCAGGTCAGTGCATGGATATTTATAAGTGTATGGTACAGATGCGGCTGGTGAACTTTATATCTGTCGTGGCGGAAAGTCCTCACGTTGGGTTGGTGTGGAAGTTTGGAGAGTGGGGTGCCATCTCAGGTGTTGTCTCGTCATCTGGCCGTGGTTCAAAATTACGTGGTGTTGTCCTCGGATATTTCCTTAGGGATTGACCCCGGACCGTCGTCAATAGTTCGTTATGTTGCTGTAGTACGACTTTAATTGAAACTGCCTTACCTTACCCGAAAATTTATTATTACCTTTATTTATGATCTTCTACTTTTTTTAAATGCGCAGGTCCAAGTCTTCTAAAATTTCACTATATCTTATTATTGATCACTGATTAATAAATTTTCAGAATCTCAAATCATACATTGTAGATAAATAAAAATGTGTAAAAAATGGGAGCAAGAAAATCGTGCTTTTCTCCATTGAGCATGTTGGTGAGTTATGCCACTCTTGCTCCGATAGCCTCAGTTACTTTGTACAAAACTGTTACTTTACTTTAGAATATTAATTCAAAAAGTAACTTTGTTTGATGTTAAGGAACATTGATTAGTAATATCTGTAAAGTATAAGACTGAAATGGTTCGAAACGAAATAAACGTCGTCGTGTTTCCGAATAAAATGTTTGAAATACCTCTCAGCTTTGTACCTTCTTTTAAAAACTTTATGTTTATTGATTTAAAGTCGTTAAAAAAGTTTTTTTATTCAAAATGTTTTAAATAAATACTTTCAATACAATGAAGCCATCTGAATTTCTCATTTATTTGAGTGTTTAATTTAATATATTTCTCATTACTTCTCAGGGAAATGAATATAATTTTATGGAAGAAAGGACTCTCCCTCCGTAATCGTAAAAATTGACTATATCAATAGATTTTTTGTGGAGAATCCGATGCTTTCAGATTAATTGTATTTGCACTTTAAAAGTTTGGAAAAGAATTCGAGAATTCTGAATCCGATGGATCTTTTCGAGAAATACATTTCCCTTTTTTCTGTATAAAAAGTCAAATGAATTGGATATTTGAGATATTTGCAATCGGAATGCGCCTTTGATAACAAATAAATAAATAAGAAAATTGAGGTGGAGAGAATTCGAATTGCGTTTTTTCCCCCACACATATAAAAGGAGAATTTAGATAGGAGCATTAACGTGTTATTCCAGCCCGAGGGAAAAGTTTTTGAATTTATATTCCACATTTGAAAATGAATTTGAAATTAGCAAGAGTTTTGTGGCCATAGAATGCATACCTGTCTCTCCCAAGATTTGTGGATGGTTAAATATTTGTTTTCTCTTAAACGCGCAAGTTATAATATACTTATGTTTGAGGAATCAATTTTCCCGACGGATACAATATTCTAATTCTTCGGGTACAAGATGGTTCGGTTTGTTTCATCACTACAAATAGTTTTTGCAACATGAAGTTTAATTAGATGGGGTATTTCATTCGGAGGACCTTTCGTTCAGAGGGAGTGTGGATTAATAGATACTGGGTTCGTTAAAAGAGATTATTCGTAACTATAAAATTTGTTTTATTTTAAAATTCATTTGTAACATTCCAAGTTTTTAGACTTCTTGTCCAAGATCAGATCAACTTTTGATAAGGATGAGAAATCATGAGGGAAAACAACTGCTCTTACAAGAAGAATCAAGATTCAAGCAGGAAAAACTAACTGATCCTTATCCAGAACTGATGACAGATTGGAAAAGTGTTTTTGAAGTTAGCCTGGCCACTGCAGGGCAATTTTCGACGCATAGATAAACCATCAGGGAGGTTAAAAATTGCTTTGGAAAATCAGGGTATAAGTACTTGTTGCAGTAACAGGGCAGTTTTCGACGGGTAGATAAACCATCAGGAGGGTTAAAATTCACTCGTAGTTAAAAGATCATGAGGGTTAACACATTCCCTGCCACGTGTATCATTTTCAGTACGCATTGAATCTCATTTCCAGGCAAAGTACCTCAATCGGTAGTTGTTTTTTACACCACTTGGTCTTGAATCTGTTTGCGAGTGATTAGATTATGCAAATTTTTGATGCAAACAAACCAGACTGTAAGCAAAGATTTTATTGCTGGTTGTCAAATGCTCTTTGATGATACTTATCAGGGTTACCTGTAAATGTAGTTTCTCACCACTTAGGCGATAGTTCGCGTTTAATATACCATGCGTTGTCCAATCAACTTTCGTTATTCGGAATTTTTTTTGACGAGTTGCTGAAATCGTATTTGTAAACCAAGCCAATTAACGTCACTATTTATACGTTAGAAACACTACAGCTACCTGTATTTAGCTTGGCAGTACAAACTTTTAGTATGAATATAATTAGATATAACCGTATTTATTTCAGAATCTTTCTATATTCATTCAGGATAGCGAAGTAGCAGCACAAAAGTAGTAGCAATTAATAATTAACGTCGTACTAGAGCAACACAACGGTATATTGCCGACGGTCCGGGATTAATCCCCAAAGGAAAAGAATTGACGACAACACAAAGTAATTTCGAACCCCGGTCAGATGACGATGCAACACCTATGCTGGCACCCCACTCTCCAAACTTCCACACTAACCCAACGTGTTGACTTTCGGTGTACCAGCCGCCTCTACACCATACGCTTCCATATATCCATATACTAATCCGGATTTGAAACAGGAACCTTCCGATCTAGAGACTAACACCTTAACCACTAGCCCGGTTGGTTGGCGAGTAGCACATGCAAGTATCTTGTATCAAGTTGGGAAACAATGAGAGTTAAAACAATATCGTAATTGCCAAGTAATGGTGTATACAGACTTGAGAGAGAGAGAGATGCAAAAAGATAAGACGCTGCTCTGTTAGGTCTAACAGAACTAACGAAAAACAACATTAGAATATAATTTAATTTATAAGAAACCCTCTTTGTTTCTGTAGCGATTCGCAAAAACATTTTTGTCGAATAATTACCTCAAGCGCACTAGTCTACTCAAGCCGTACTCGTTAAGCTAAAATAAGCTTTAACAGCAATACACGCGTTTCTGACAGCTCGTTCTCGACAATTTTCACTCTCCAAATTATTTTAATCGTGTCCTTTTCGCCGAAAAGAAAAGAGCGGGTAAATTACCGACGCTTGTTGTAATTCAGGAAGGTTATTTTCACTGTCGTTAAGCTAATAATGATTCACGCCATTTTATCGCTTCCCTTAATGTTTGTTGAAAAGAATTATTAGCATAGAGAGAAAAAACACAGTTTTAGGGACTCGGTGAAAAAAAATCCCCAGCTCCTTCGGCACTTGTCGCTTACGGCCAGTTGCTCTCGACAGTTTTACGCAAATTAGTCGTTTTTTGCCGCACCGTGTCTAAGTTCATGCTGACGAATAAGAAAAAATAAGAAGATCGAAGAAAAAAACTTTATCTCCTTTTTTCGGGGCTTGGTTCTCTTTAATAGGTAAATAAAAATCGTAAAATAAAAACACAAATAATAGCAAAAAAAAAATGGGGATCAAAATAAAATTCCCTCTTTTATACAATCCTTACTTTTCCCCTAACTTTCTTCCCACTCCGACAAGGCTTTTGCCAATTTCTTAAATGTAGTTCCGCAGAAGTAGGGAGGGAAGAAGAAATGGCGACAAGATTAAGAAAGAAGCATTTGGCTTGCGAGGGTGCTAAGTGAAAATGTAAATGAAGGGAAATGGCGTAGTGTGCTTTTGCGAGTTATTAAAACCATTTGGGAAGTCTTAATTCTACGTTTTGGGTTTTATTGACTTCAATACAGGCTTTCCTCTAATGCTTCTTCCATTTCTCTAGCCACCAGCATTCAATTTTACTGATTGAAATGACAAATTGTAGCTCGTTTACTAAAACTGTATCATGTTCCAGAATTACAGTTGAGATAATTTTTGTGTTCCGTTAAGAAGAAAGTGTTATGAGCAAACAGTTGTGTCGGAGCACTGCCGCAAGGTTTCACTTGACTATGTCTCATTGGTGGCTAGTATTTGTTCGATTGTAGTAAATGAAAGAAGACAAATTCAGTAAAGTGATCGTGTGTGGAGAATACCTTCTTGAAGCAGGCGAACAAGCGACCAACTCTCTGGACGCAAATACAATATTAAACTATTTTCATAACGCTAAGCACACACATGTTTACATATTTAGAGACTCATCTAAATTACACGACATCTCTCGGACGCACACATTCGCCTGCTAACTCCTAACTGACCTATTCTTGAAAAGTCAAGAGGTCAGCAATGTCAATGTCATGTTGACTGTTCTGTCCTTTATTGAGTGAAGAATGAAACATCTACTATTACATAAGTCACTTTAGTATTTATGAAAAGCTGAGGAGTTGTTCTACCACGTAGACTACTTCCAATACATTTCTGCTGCCTTTACACAAATATCTGCCAAAATTGTGAAACAAAAAAAACATTTTTAACTGCGATCTAAAGTTTTACAGATAACACTGCTTTCGAATTCACTTTTAATGTCATATATCTGCAGATATCAACGTTTCCTTTCGCTAGATACCAATTTTGCGCTGTGCAATCCCGAGTTATACTGATCTGAAGTATGAAAGCTTCTTCAAAGCTCCTCCTCCTGCCCTGCTAATCGAGGAGCGTGAACTCAAAAACCATCAACAAGTCTGTTCCATCAGCTACAGCTATTGAATGACACAACGTTGGTTTGGTTCGCGTTGATAGTATTGCAATTATCAGACAGAGCTGATGCTCATTTTTCAGAAAGTTCAACTTTACGTACTGGTCACCTAGTGTTTGTCTGATTTTAAAGATGTGTTCATTCATGTCAAAACGCAAAACTATGGATCATGTCACGCACTTTTAAAATGTAATTGGTTTTATTTAAACAGCAGGTTGTGGGTTGATCAATTACGATTTTTTACCCCTTCTTTTCGGAATGAAGAACCTCCACCTCCCTAACTTGACAATGGCTACGTTATTTAACGTATGACAGAGAGTACCGCAGGATAGGGTTACATAAATGGTTGAAACAGGCGACGTCTGAAATCCCAGTTCTAAAAGAACGATTTTCTCCGTTGTTCGTAGACTTCATATTCACTGGAGACAGTACTATTCGTTACAATAACCACCCTGAGGATCTGGTCCTTACATGGTTTAAGTTTATTAAACCCTCCTCAAGTGGTGGACAAAGTTTTAGGTGTCCTCAACTGGGTAGTGACAAAGGTTCTCAGTAGATCCAGACCTAAGATCCAGGTCTAAAGAGAGGAACCGAAAGATCCTACCCGAGCAGATTTTTCCCCCAACTTCCAAGAAGTGGACAAGAGCAGAAAGCCAGTCTTGCATCCCTTTTCTTTCCGTCATTCGCCGAGATGCGAGAACAGCGGTCTGGAACATTTGGGCGAGAGGTCAGGCAGGGGCGTAGTGGTCTGGGTTACCATCTTCTCCCCAGGCACACTGGTCAGCGTTTTGTAAGCGAAATATGGAGATATATATAGTCTTAAGACAAGCTTCTGTACCCTGCAAAACTGCCCGATCTATCCTTTACTATAATCTCAACTTCCCCTATACTGGAATCTAGTTATGGCAGCTTTGCAGCATGTAGACATACATCCAGTCTTTCTGCACATAAAACTAGAAATTAATTTTCTTTGAGCTATGGTGCTATTGCTGTTGGGGTGATATGTCCAAAAGAATTAATACCTATATTCATCCTGCTGGCCATTTAATGGAACTTCAAACCAACACTTATAAAATCAATGAAGGTGTCAAGGTTTACTTTCTAGAAAGATAATGGGCGTGTATAGGTGCATCCAAATGGCTTGTTTCAAGATTCGACGTATTTAGCGTTTAATATGCTTCAGACGTTTGATTAATAGTTTCTGAGAATTTTATACCTTTGCTCAAATCCTTTTTACGAGTCACGTAAAACCCCGGGATCGGAAAGCCGAAAAAAATCCCATTACCACGAACAAATAAGATGAATAATTCCAAAAGGTGGGCAATTAGAGTTCGATACGATAAGGCGTAGGATTAAAAAAAGTAAAAAGTCTAATAGCCCCATTTATCACCCCGCACCCCCCCAAATGTACGTTTATTCGTCTTCAATCACGACTCTTGCAATCCTATCTGCCCCGGAATCCCACCCATTCTTTCGCTCTGATCCTCCGCTCCATTATACACGGTCCCACCCTCGGACACATAATTTAAGCCATCCGAACACAGAACTACACCCAGAACGGCTCCACCCTCCCCCTGCGCGGCGACCTAAGGCCTCATTAGAAATAAGTTAGGCAAATAGAACCCCCACCCTCGAATCAACCCCCCTTCTTCTCTAAATCCAGTCTCTGTCTGTCAGTCGCTGGACGACCCAGAGTCGTCCTCCTTCTGCAACTGTCATCGTGGCTCATCTGCCTAGAGAGAGAGCCCATACCGCAATCAAGGTTATTAATGGAAATATAATTACAGGCCCCCGTCTGGCACGGGGAGAAGCGTCTTCGGGAGGGGTGGTGGTGGTTCGAGGATTGATCACTTTCGTACTCGCACTATTTACGATCCGCCTTCTCCCCCACCCAAGATGAGACACTGGATGTTGGAAATCTGATGGTTTTCGTCTTTTGTTTTATAACCCCGGGTGTTCCCCTTCCACGGAAGGGGGGAGGGTTAACTTCAAGACGGGAATGAGTTTCTGCACGAGGTCGGGGGAATTAAGCCCCTTCGTGGGGTGGACGAGGGAAGAGTTTAGATGCGTTATTCTATCCGTGTCGGGGCTGTCTGCACACGCCAGGGAGTTTCGGACCCTGTTTTTGAGATCCTTCATTTGATGTCCATGCGAGGTAGCACGCTTTCACACAACACTGGTGATACAGCATGGTGTTCTTCAGTTGCAGAGTCTATCAAAGGTCGTAAGTTTTGATGCATGGATGGAGAAACTGTATAGCAGTTGCAGCCTATTTAGTTGCAGCCTATTTTAAGGGTAGCCCCTCTATGATACAAACAGAAAAGATTTTAAATATTATATCCTTCAGTTGCAGTCTATAGAAAGTCATAAGCTTTGATAGATGGCTGGTGAAACATTAAACATTGTATCCTTCAGTTGCAGTCTATTAAACTGTAGCAATCTGAAGAAACCTCTTACATTTTATACCCTTCGGTTGCAGTCTATTTGAGGTAGAAAACTTTCATACAACACTGGGGATACAGCATGGTGTCCTTCAGTTGCAGTCTATTAAAGGTCGTAAGTTTTGTTGCATGGATGATGAAACTATACTTCATTTGCAGCCTCTATGATACAAACTGAAGAAATATTAAATATTATATTCTTCAGTTGCAGTCTATAGAAAGTCATAAGTAGGGCAACTTTATGCAACAAATGCAACTTTTTTTCACACGTTCTATGCTTTATGTAAAGTATTAAAAACAAAATTCCTCCTACATGGGGTGTTATGTAAGTGAGTTATAACCGCAACATAAATGCAACTTTTTGCATAATTGCAACTGTTTACAATTTAGCTTACAATTAATTAATATGAAATTACTATTTCATTTTTTTGCCCTTTGAACCAACCCTTCGATCGCTTGTGTCTGATCTTGCGATCGCCAAAGAATTGCGGATCAAACAAGAAGTTCATGGAAAGAAGGTATTCGTCCTAACAGACGAAAGTGAAATAAATAGCAAGAAGTACTTTAACACATTGGTTGGCACTCATGATAATCCAGAGCAAACTTGCGTAATCGACTGCAGAGTTTGCGAGGTAAGTTTCGATCATCAATATGTTGTTTCCCTGTATATTTCTTATATCTTATAAAATCTCTTAATATTGAGCGAAAGGACTTTGCGCTTCTGCTATCCGATATAGTTTATTATATGACTGCTGCTGGAATCACACTCAAGATGCTTTATCCGCGATTGCTCCAAGTTACTTGAGGGTACACTTGTTTCACAACTGCAGAAAAGGTCCAATGCAACAAAGTCAGACGGCATCAGTCTCTGTCGAGTGCAGTTTTTCAATGTTGAAGAAATTACTGACCAAGGATAGGCCATTCAACGACATCAACGTTCTTCTGTATTTAATGATGTACAAAATTTTTTTGAATTTTTTCATTTTTTACAAATAATTTATTTTAAATTTTAATGTATCAAAAATAAATTAAACCTTATTTTCATAAATGCAACATAAGGGAATGATAAATGCAACTTCTCCCATTTTTACTGCAACAAAAAAGTTGCTCTAGTCATAAGCTTTGATACATGGCTGGTGAAACATTAAAAATTGTATCCTTCAATTGCAATCTATTGAAAGGTAGCAATCGTTGTTACAACTGAAGAAAACGCTTAAATTTTATATCCTTCTTTTGCAGTCTATTTGAAGTAGCAAGCTGTAATACAAGGTTAGAAAAACATTTGAGTGTATCTTTCTCAGTCGCACTGAATTCAAGCTAATACTCATTGATACAAACAGAATATACCTTAAATATTTTATACTTCAGTTGCAGTCTATTCAAGGTAAAAGGTTTCGATATAAGACTGGTAAATTATAAAACATTTATCCTTCAGTTGGAGTTTATTCCAGTTCGTACGCTTTGATACAAAACTTAAGAAATATTAACATAGCTTACAAATGACGTTTCCTAATAATAGCCCTTTGGAATTAAGAAATTTTGATACACATTTTGATCCCTGAATCTGGTTTTCTTCATGATTAAGTTGATGTCAAAACTTTTAGATATTCTTTCCCTTCTATCTTTTGCTTTCTTCTATTTCTATACTCCTACCGTTCATTAAACTACGGAATAGTATCTAACAAAATTTTCAAGACTAAAAATCAACATAGATTGTAAATAACCTCTTCGGTGTATGCTTATATTTCAAATCCTTTTTCGATGGCCTGCGTTGATAGAAAATAACCTTTTTGCATCATTCCTCATGTTTTAGGAGCCAATTCATCTAATTAAGTACGAGAAGTATACGAAAAAGCTTTTCCAGAAAGTTGTTTTAGGACGATAGTAAGATGAACAGTGAAGTTGGATTTGTTTTTTGTTTTAATTGACAACTTTGAATATGGCTTTCGTATCCGGAATTAATGCTTAAATGACCGTGGTTCCAAATTACGGGATGTTATCCTCGGATCGTTCTCTTAGAGAATTGATACGGAACCGTTGTCAATAGCACGTTATGTTTCTCTAGCACGACGTTAATTAAAAAATTACTATTACCATTACCGGAATTAATGCACTATCTTTCAAGCAAAATTACTTTGCTTTAATCTCGTTGTTCAGTGATTTAAAGAAAATAGAAATTCTTGAACCAAGTACCTTATACATAGTACCTGATTTAAAAGAAAGTACCTTATACCTAGTACATTATTTAAAAAAAAGTACCTTATTTTTAGTGATTCTATTTCCTTTTTACGTGTACTGAACAATTTTGCATGCTCAGAAAAATTAGTTGTTGAAGCGCTTTTAACAAAAGTTCCTCTTAAAGGCAGAGGAATTGAAATATATTTACCTATACGAGGACTAACCTTGTGGGATTTACGAGAATGAAAGAGCTGATATTTTTAACCAAAGACGCTAAGAATTTAGCAGTTGATGTAAAACGGTAACATTCGTAGGTGTTACTTGAAAGTCTTTTGTTTATGATAAGTTAAGTGTAACAAAGATTATGTGTCGTTTGAGAAAGCTGGCCACAGCAAATGCTTTTCCTACTATACAGCATATAGATAGAACTCCGGTTAATTTTTTTCACAAACTTAAAAATTACGCAATTTTTATCGGTCCATGGACATTTTGCTAACTATCTATGTGTACTGGTTATTATACCCAATTTTTGATCTGGATACCAATATCCAGTTTTGACCACAGGGTTGATCGGAATAAATGGAGTTCTCAATCGATATCGGATAGAAATATGGACATACCTTTATATATGGTGACCGCCATAAGGCATCGGGATATGCAGGTTCCTTCTTTTGGAATCAGGTGGTTCTTTCCTTCTGGAATCTAAAAATTTCTATTATTGGTGAACGACACAGTAAAGGCAGCCGTATTCTGTTTGGTAACTTCGTTTATTTTTCATTCATTCAATTCGTCGCTGGTACATCTTTTTAATTGTAGGTTTACCATATTTTTGTAAATAGCTGGCCACAACCGAAAAAGCCTCCGTCTCTTTTTTTAGCGTTGGCGTTTTTCTATCGTTCTTCCCGTCTGACCTTCCCCCAATATTCAGGGTGCTAATCCCCGACATTGCCAGGGGGTCAATCCTTCTATTGGCCGAGTGACATTGCGCCACTTCAGATATCAACCCCATTGGGTGAAGTGTGAAAGCGCACCCGTTCCAGGGGTTATGAACTTGGTTTCTCCTCAAGTTCAGGGATTTGTTAGAGGACTCGACATTGAAACAAATAGCTTGCAGGCTGTGTTTACCAGCTTTTAGGGCAAAACAATATTTGATGTGATTGTCATATCACACTATGTAGGTTGAATCTTCGGACTAATGATCTGTGTGATTATTCAAAAAAGCATCCACAAGATGTGGATAGTTTATTTTAAAGTTTCCTACATTCGATAATTCCAATACGTATTCATAACAATTTGAGAAGATTGGGTAGTGGAACTAAATGTTTTTGTCGTATCTAATCAGCATTTCTTTTTATTTGTTAAGTTCAGTACATCTTATAATTTTAGTTCAGATACACAATCAACTGCTTCTTTAACTAATGAATATTCTTCTGTATGACTCGTGTTGTACATTTGTCGTGCACGGGGAGTTTCGTGTTTTGTTCAATAAAAATATTCCTTTAGATTGCCCCCTCCCTATGATTAGTTTCTATTAGGGTTAGCTGACATAGGTATAATTATCATTGTATTTTTATATAGATAGCTTTGTATCAAGCTATCTTCGGGATTCAATGCAAAAGAAATATCAACTCACTCTCATAGGATCTTTCAAAAATATTCATGGTCGTCTTCAAGTATTAAAGACTCCCATGAGATAGTTTAATTCCAGAGGTAATTTTTCTTGAGATGTACGTTGAAATCAAATTTAATTCAGAGTCTCTACGATAGAACCCTTCAGCTTGTTTGTCTACGTTAAGAATTTAGAGTTTGTTTTGATCTCTCTCTCTTTCTCTCAGATACTTTACCTTTTCGATCCGTACAATCTATATATTATACTGCTGCAGGAAGATAACACGTTTTGATTCAGTACTTGATAACAGTTGAAGTAGATTAGGTTCTTTTAATTTAGATGCTTTATATATTTCTAATTAGCATACGAACTCATTGACATTTATAGTTATTCCTTCTGATTAGGGACTCTATTGAGCGTGTAGTATTTGCGATTAGTGCAGCACTTTATCAAAAGAGATTGAAAGATGGAAATATTCAACCTAGAAGCTATTCAAATGAGACCCAGAGAGATCATCGACCTTTTCCTTCAATTTCTGCCGATGAACATTTAATCCTTTAATAATTATGTGGACGAGAACGTTGCAGTCTCAGTGAATCTAAGGCATCATGGGAGGGGTTGCCACATCACAACCACCATCAACTGGGTATCGAAGACACGATGTTGGGGAGACCTTTCTGAAGGCTGGCGAGCAATTATGTATCGTCTTAAAGAAAGTAGAAAACTTCAAACAGTCAACCCGACTTTGGCACATACGAAATTTGAACTATTGTAACCAAGCATTTCAGTCTAACAGTTTCTTAATAGCGATGATGTTAGCCTCTCAGTAAATGGTGGGGCTACAGATTATTGTATAAGAAAATCTATTTCTTAAAAATTATTCTATATTGTGAAGCTGACAGCACGTAGAAATAAACACACAGCTCCTAAGTACTCTGTGGGGTTAGAGATAGTAGCATTCCCTTACAGAACTTTCATTTAGCATGTGTACTAGCTGTATTTATTATATAGATCTTTGGCCGTACTTCGACGTGTGCTGTGCTTGTACGTAGAAAAGATAGAGGTATGTCTCCAATTATAAATGAATTGACCAACAAAAAAAAGCTTCGGTTTCAAAGTTCAATCAGTTTCGCTCTTTTTGCGATTGAAATGAAGATACTCATAAATCGGACATATTTTTTTATTTCATTAAAATATTTGAAAAACAATCATCCAGGGCAGGGATGTAGCCAAAGGAAGACCGCGGGACTTCAATATACGGTACTATAATTTAAAAAAGCTATTAGAAATAGATATTGTAATTCAAGTAACATCAGAGGTAGGTGAGATGTACTTCTGAATACGTCAATACCCTGTCTTAATATATTGCAAATCCACCAAGTGATTTTTGACGAAATATCACAGGATCATCAGGATCCGATCAATTTTGCTAATGAGGTGATATGTTCATCAAGATATTGCCAATTTATTATGACAAGATCAAGATCTGGTCAGTTTTCTTCTAATGAAGAGATGTCCATGAAGATTTGGTCAGTTTTCTTTTAATAAAGAGATGCCTGTTCGAGCAAACCACCAGGAGGGTTCAAAGCAAACATTTCGGTATTTAAGGAGACTGCTGTATCCAATATTGTTTTCTGAAGGTCGTTCATAAAAAAATTGGCTATAAACAACGGCTTGATGAGGCGTGTTCTTTTAGAAAAGCAAATGTTTTCGACAAGAATGGACGGCTTACTGAGGCTTGCATGTAGGCAGCCCGTATATCAGGAACATCCCTGTATGAACCGATACAGAGAAAGACCTATTCTGGGAGCAAAAGAAAACGTATTATTCTCTTAGAAAATCTATTTATGTCCCCATTGGAAAGCCCCAAAAGGGAATAAAAGCACACAGGAGATATCTGAAGAACCAAAATATGCAGTGTTCTCTTCTAGAATAAAACTAGGAATACCCTCGGAGAAAATATTTAGCTACCGTGAATATAAAAATAGCCCTAGAAGTATATACATTTCGTTGTCCGTAGACAACAGAGTAATCATTCACAAATCTGGGAATGCGTTCTTCCTTCTTTTTTCCGTTCCTGAACCCATACTTCTTCGATCCTCCCCCTAAAGAATTTCAAAGACTGTTTCTAAAGAGGTCATTCGTCATTCCATACAGGCCAAGAACTGAGATATGTGACTCTCAGAAATATCTTTTTTGTCTCTAACTTAGTTTGAAGGTAAGAGCATGGAACTCAAATGGACGGTGACGGATCTGTCTGCAAATCGATGTGATTTATTTTTTGTTCACTGAGTGATTCTTCATGGGGACGATGGATGTGGGAAGAAGCACCTTTCCTTTGTCCAGAATATCATACATAGATAAGGGAGGGGAGAAGTACGTTGACCCGTGCAGTAGTAGAGACTAAACAGTGGAATTCAAGATTCAGATCAATATGCCTTAAAACGTGTCTCCAACAGGTATTTATGCCTTGTTTATTCAAAGTTATTTTAAACCCTTCTGATGGTTTATGTTCGCTTCGAAAACTGCCTTGTCACTCCAACAAATACTTGTATTCTGCTTATTCAAAGCAATTTTTAACCTCCCTTATGGTTTATCTACGCGGCGAAAACTGCCCTGTTGCTCCAACAAGTACTCATAGTAAACAAGTACTCCCTGTTGTGGATCCCAGTCTCTGTTACAAAAAGTAACTATCGGCAGTTCTGAGCAAGGGACAATTTGTTTTTCCTGCTGGCTTGGCACACCAACATCCAAACTTCCACACCACGCCAACTGGACATTTGAAAGTACTACAGATCTAACGTGCACCAGCTATCACGTACGCGACGGACTTTAGATTGTCAAGTTTTGAATGCGCCGCAACTTTCCGATTGTGAGTGTAGCAACTTTCGCTGCAGCGGTACTGACACCAATTATGTAGATAATTAATTAATTAATGTTACATTGGTACAAGACGAAAGGCTGTTGGCGGCGGGCTGGGATCAAACCCGAAGGAAGGATAGGAGAACAACACTCCGTAGTTTTAACCACGGTCGGATGACGAGGCAACAATTAGGAGTTCAGTTACTATTCCTACCTTTGAAGGAAGTTCGTGCCTTAAACCCAAACCAACCCCAAGGTTTTCAGGACGTCTTACAGCAACGTCTTCCCACTTACTCAACCGAATGATGCATTTCCCTTTGATCCTCAAGTTTAATAAAAGATCATTTAATCTAAATCACTTTCCAAAGAGAAGTTTAAAAATGCATCACAGAAAAACAACTTTTCCTTCCTTCTTCCCCATGGAAATAGACTGCGGAATCTCCAATGAAAAAGGCATTTTTTATATTTTCGCTCCCAGAAAATATCATAACGGAGTCAAATCGATACAGTTCTTCACTAACGACTCATCCCACAGGAAGAAGAAAGCGGAAAAGACGAAGAGGAAGGAAAAAATTCAATCTTTCCAACTTGTTCTTTATCGCATTCTGCAGAGAGCGTATCTGAGGGACGGGTCAAAACACTTTTGAGGGAGGGGAGATAAACCCTTGAAGGGGCTTCGGTGGGGGTGGGGGCCTATTTATTAAATGATCTGCCATCAGAGGGGAGATAAGTTGAAGGTACTAATGAGAAGAGGGCCATATCGCTTCTTCCAAGTGCTATCTATTTAATGTTGTTCCAGAAAACTCTCCTCCGTTGAGTCTTCGAGAGGATTCTTCTGCAAAGAGCGCACTTGTTTCATTTTCGAATGTGTCTGTCAGGTTATATTCTTTATAACGACAGCGGCCTTCGTGTATTAGTGGGTCTTCTAATTGTGCGAGCAACCAGCGAGTTGTAGGCGGCACATTTTAGATTCATTCCTGAGAGTACAATACGTCAGTAAAACTTTCCTCGTGCGTGTGTATGCCCGCTTATTTGACACAGCTTGGCTTAATGTAGCCCACGTTCTTAAAAACCCGATCAACCATCTTGATTATGAGAAGATTTCATGGGTGGTGCACATTAAAGGTATCGATCGTAATCACAATCGCCCAATTAGACTTCATTTAGATGTCTGCTGTTAGTTCTTCCTTATGGCATAGACAATATTTGGCCTAGCTGTGTCAAACGACGTCAGCAAAAGACAGAAGACTTCAAGTAATAACCAGACACGTCCACAAAAACGTTTTACTGCACTCAGAGTAAGTTAAAGGATCGATTCTGAGTTACCTACAACTCGCAGTTTTCTTGCGCTGTGGGCAAACCAATGAACCTTCCTGCGATCTAATGTCCAGAATGTGCTGGAGGTCATGCAAGTGGAAGTTATATCAGCAAGTAATTGCACTATATTCATGTTGAATATGTGTCAGCGCTACAGATATAACTTTGTTTATTATTATTAGGAAATTGAGAGCCCAATTGTTAAATTCCTAAATCATTTCAGAACCACAATATTTTTTATGGTTGGTGCCCTTTCTAGCATAAGGAATAGATGCTATAAATATCCACGTAATAAGAGTAGCCATGTTTGCAGGGTAACTTGACTAAACTGTACCGGACGTATAGTAAAGGTGCTATAAGAGGAATCAAGAAAGGGACAACTCTTCGTTCCCCAATATTATAATAGTTGGGTCCAGGTCTTCAAGGTTTACAAATCAATTCAATCGTCCCTAAGCCACACACACATGATGTGTTACAATCGACGCCCCTTAATAATTACACGCGATTTCTGGCCAGAAAACAATACCGAAAAAAAGTGTGTTTTGACTGCACATGGAATTACGAAGATATTCGCGTCGAAAATCTTTGCCGTTACCTAAAAGTAAGCCAAGACGAAAGAATTTAAAAGGTTTTAGCAATATATACCACTTGGAATACATTCAGTCACTGTAGTAAATGCTAAACACAAAAACGCGGAGACAAAGACAGGGCAAAACATCAAAACGAGATAAAAAAAACACACAAACAACAGTTAATAAACATGCAAGCTTTGAAAATCTCTTGCCATCCAATATCTCTGAAAAATGTCACCTGATAATTTTGTGGGAAACCCACGGTGGGTGAAGTCCATTTCGTCCCTACCTACACACAGGACACAACTTAGACTGTGAAATTTTTTTTATCGATATGGGTCAGTTAAATTAAGCAGCCATGTTCAGTCTCCCATCTAAAGGCAGCAATAGCATCTCGCAGATGGGGTAGTCGGAAATGCAATAAAGTGTATGTCTCCAAGCTAAATCTCTTAATTTTTTCTGCCTGGTTAGCTCGATAATTTTTTTCAAATGTATGTTTAATATGCATGTAATTAGGGAACAAATAAGAGGATTCACTTTATGAAAGTTGCAAATAATTATCTCCGTTTTTTGTCAATATGGCGGCCATCTCTTTTACGTACATACCACCTATGCGCTGGAACACATTCTAGCAGGACAACTTTGATTGTAGTTTTCCTAAATTAATGCTACAGCTTTTAAATCTGACAACATGAGCGTGTTTGTGAAATAATTACCTGAATTGCATTTATTGAGTCTGACAGTATAAGCAGTTTTCCAAACCTATCATTTCTTAGAAGTAGTTGCTCCAATTTCTCCATCGAAAGAGATAGTATTCGACTCTATATTTAAGTAGTAAGCAAAAGGGGGAGGGGGGGGGGGCTCGAGTAAATTCCAGAACCTGCATATGCTTGTTGTGTATGGTGGTTATCCATCACTTACACTACCCTATAATAATAGACCGAACGTCAGCGGATTTGCATAAATACGACTACCCGTTTTGGAGTGTTTTTTGCGGTATGGTCTGGGACCTCTGCATGTTGTTCCTGGTCAATTGAACGCCGACGCCTACAGGAACATTTTGGACCATCAGGTTCTTCCTACGCTCTGGCAATTTTATGAAATGGATGAATGTTACTTCCATTACGACAACTCTTCATGTCACGTTGCAGCCTCTGTCAAGCAGTGGTATCAAGATATGGATGAAAAACATCTTCCCTGGCCTGCTCAGAGTCTCGACTACATAGAATAAGTGTGGGACGCGTTAGAGCGACACTTACGGACCAGGGAACCACGTCCTTACAACACAGTGCTGGCCAAGCAGTGGCTATTTTGTAATAAACTATTAGTTTAAAACATCTCCGTTACGACCTTTGTTGGCTCAGTTACAGCGCTAGCCGCATGCAAGCTGTAGGCGGCTCAGGTTCACTAGCTGCAATTAAACTGGACGTATTTCAGTATTATGTGTCAGTGGGAACTTTCTTTTGTGTAAATGTGTATGCCCATTTACTCTGAAGTGAAAACCTTATTTGGCACAGCTTGACCAAATCTGGACAAATTGTATCATAAAAACCCAATCAACCGTACAGTAAAAAAAACGAGCACTTTTGGGGTTTGTTTTTGACAAGGAGTGGCATGATCATATTAAAAAGCGCCCGAACAATCCTGTATCCATGGGGCAGCTGGGGTTCCATGAATAATTACTTGGGATTAATTGGGCTCCATCAATAATTTCCTCAAATCGGCAGAATTTATAGTGTCGAATTCGTATTAGTGTTTTTGCATTTTATGTCTTTTTTCCTCTTTCGTTTCTAGTTATTGAGACGTTTTTTTGTCGTTGAGTTAGATTATATTTGTACTATTTACTATAATTTTGTACATCCTATAGCCTTTAGTGAAAACTAAAAGTTCATTTGGATCATATCTTCAATTTTCAACACTAATAATCAAGGTGAGTCAATGACCAAAGTTAAAGATCTAGTAGATCCTTCTGTTAGTTGCTTCCACACAATGTAACTAAAATCTAATATCGGGGAATCCCTACTGTCTTCTTTTGAAAGAGACTCTAAGGGACAGCGAACAAAAGAGTTCATAGCTCTTGTACAGATTCCATTTCAAAACTTTAATTTCCAATTTGTAAGAGTTTAGAGTAACTGGTTCTAACTTGACATGGAGGTGCAATCCTTTCATATCAAGTTAGAACCAGTTAGTATGGTCACAGGTCTTGTATGAAGACTTCTTGAATTTGATTATTTTCAATAAGGGAAATAAAATAGTTGTTCACTTAAAAAGATGTCAACTAAGTGCAAACATTCCAAACATACCATTTATGAAAAATAGTTGTATAATTAGTAGAGACCAATATACAATAGACAATAATTATTAAATATATATTAAGTAATTATCCTTTTCATTGTGTGAAATTATAGGTATTTAACGTTACGTGTTACACTTTTATATTTAGCATTTAAAAATGAAGTAAAAACTAGTTTATTAGACTTTTCATATAAATATTAGAACAATTTTTTTAAATATTTTAACTCACCTTTTGCACCTTTTAAGGGTTGGAGTTTAAAGAGGACGACGTTTAGGCTTATTTCTGTTGATGAATTTCAAGACGCAGTTTGAAAAGCAGATGGCATCGTCTTGATTTATTTTGCATGCTTCCCTAAAGTGCATAATGCAATAAACAAAGGAATATTTTTGAATTCAATCACTAAATTACAAATGTCTCGTTGAAGTTAAAAGAGTACAAAACGTATTCATAATGTCTTTCGAAGATTTTGATTTATCGGTGTCTTACAAAGACGTTAACTCAATTTGCTTTCGTTCTTATTTCTCTTTCCTTCGAGCAAATCTTGCAGCTCATGGTAACTTTCCAAGCATGATTAAGACACACATTCACACATAAAAGCTCACAACAAAATAAAGTCATCGAGAATTCCGTTCGTGCTAATTACAATAAAAATAGGTTAAACACATAAATAAATCATCCCACATTGCAAATTAGTGGGAAAGCATCAGTGGTTTCTCCCAAGCATTCAATGTTCCAATGTTATAATAGGTGTGCTGTAAATATAGCAATTTTCTTCCATATAGGAAGCACTCCATCGCGATCTGTACCGAGAAATCTCCAGATAAGTACGTTTAACTTTTACATAATTGTTCCTCCCCGACCTTTACCGAAGTAGGAAAAAACGAAGGGCCAAAACAAACGTAAGTGGGAGTAGCTATTAATCAGACTTTCTTCCGCAATTACCGCCTTTAAATATTTAATATATGACTGATCCTACGCCTTTCGAATTCCTAATGTTAGATCGCTTCGGATTTCTTTAACGAATCACGCAAGACTGATTCCGATATAAAAAATGTTTTAAAACGCATTTTCATCGTAGGCGAACCTTTGGCATTCTACGTGGTACAAAGTGGGTGGACCGTTCCTCCAAGATGTGTACATACATAAATATATTACAATCAATTTTTACTCAGAGGAACAAAAGAACAGAGGGGTGTGGAGCGGTGACGTACCGTTCGAATGTCACGCTCACACTGCGTGCCGTGATGCCATGACTCAGGTGCCAGAATTTCCAATGATGGATGACATCCGAAGTCTCGATGCAGCCCGGGTGACAAGGAGCGACCGCCTGGACATGTATTTCCTTAGCTCTGCACTTTTTTGAGTGTGTGTTTGTGAGCTAGGAAGGCGGTGGGCCGAGCCGAGCCGACAGAGGCCTAACAGTCTCTTCCACTTAGCATAAAAAGTCCATAAATATGGAACAGGTAGGCTGACTGGGAGGAAATTAGCTCGTCTGGTGCTAAGTTATTCCTGTCGGAATTTGGCGTGCGACGCACTGCGATGATTTCCGCGAAGGGCCCGCCGGGTAATAGAAGCTTTGGGGGAGGGGAAAATTAATAAATACTGTATTTTTAAAGAGCCCTGCTGAGCTATTAAAGGAAGTGAGTAAGGGGACCTAAATTAGGCTGCACTCCCAAAAGCCCTCATCAGCAATCATGTCGTGTCCCGGTGGAATTAATTCATTGGGTTATGTGCAAAAAAAAGGATTCGGGAAGCGTTGACACAGAATGTTGATTGCCGCTGAATTTATTGCACGTGTGATAAAAGCTCTGCCCATTAAAGAAATTTTAAGTTATTAGCCTTTTGTTTTGTTTGTCTTGTTTATGGCCTTCGAGAACTTCCACTCTTTTTTGAGTCCTGCTTCATCATCCTTTTCTCTAATAAAATTTATTTTCGAATTTCAGGACATGGGAAGTGTGGCACAAGTACACGTAATTTGCGTCAGTAGATTGATTATTATATTTAAGGAGTATGAGGAGAATTTTGAGTGTTTGTAACACCAACAAACGTAATCAGAATACTTAAAAGATTTCTCTTAGTTCGATAAAAGTGTGTTGTAACTAGGGATTGCAATCCAATACGGCATCATTTGGCTACCTACCGGATCCTGCAATATCGATCGAACCCGAATTATTAAATCATCGATTGCTCAAACCCAACTTTAAAGTCGCAAAATCGTTTGTTAAGTAATCGATTTTTTTATTTCATC
This sequence comes from Metellina segmentata, assembly GCA_947359465.1. Taxonomy (NCBI): domain Eukaryota; kingdom Metazoa; phylum Arthropoda; class Arachnida; order Araneae; family Tetragnathidae; genus Metellina; species Metellina segmentata. The sequence continues at coordinate 3,349,082 of OX375878.1, forward strand.
AATTGGAGAATTCTAGCAAAAATAATAAATTAAATGACATTTTTTTAATAAAAAGGAATTAGAAAAACAAATTCTGCAAGAAAATGAAGATTATTGCAAAAAGACAAACTTTAGAAACAAAATAGATTTTGAGAAAATACTAAAGAAAGAAATGGCTTCATATATGAAATGGAGTCATGGAAAATATTTGTCGCTTATGAAAGACTACTTAATGACGGTTGAACCAACTAGTGTCGTAGCTGAGAAGGTCGACACAATTAATACGACTTGTTTCCTTAGACCGTTCTTTCAAATTTAAAAGTGATTTTCATTCTGTATAACTTCGATTTAAACAATTAAGAAGAATTAAGAGTTCCCTTGTTTGTTATGTTGACCAAAAAAATGCCAAAGATTAGATTTTTATGTTAGTATGAGATTAGGTTAGGTACAATTTATGTGTCATTTGCTCAACGGCAATAGAGATAAAGACTACTTAATTTTAGATAAATAGAAAAGTACTACGTATAAAACAAACTGATGGTTTTTGGTGTGGAAACTAGTAAGACAGATCATCATCAATTGTTTAATACTTACTACTAGTAGTTACTATAATTAATTGTTGGTTATTGATTTCTTACCTATGGATAACTATTAATAAAGTTGATTTTCTAATGCTAAAATAAAAGTTTTGTTCGTCTATTTGGAATAATATCCTTTTTACATACTTTACTCAGCCAATTTTGGAAAAATACATACTCGTTAGATAGAATTATTAACAAAGTACCAATCCGGCCGGATCCAGCCTGATTGCAATCCCCCCCTAGTTGTAACACAAAATAAAAAAACAGGTCCTAATTCCTGTGTTTCTTCATGTCGGCGTAAAAACAAAATAGTAGGAGAAAAGAAAAAGTATTTTAAAGCTTCTATCTCTTCGTTTACTTTTGTATACTTCAAGAATCGGATTATAATGCATCTTTGTCATAAAGCTACTAGTTATGGTCACACTCAATAGAATCTACAATACAGGACACTTAACTAAAATCTTCTTAAGTGATCATATTAAGCTCCTTTCTCTGTACATCTAACTATGAAGTAAAAAAAAAATAAATGTTTTTTTCACAATTTCTGTGCGTCTGAAAGTTTTTTTCTCACTTAGGTGGAGGACAAAAGGAGGGTAAAGAAAGAGTATTTTAAGGTTTTTGTATATCTATAAGTTTCCTTTTCCTTTAGAATTGGACTATAATGCATCTTTGTGGAAGAGTTAGTGGTCTAACTATTTTTGCACGTATTCTTAGTGTCGTTAATTTTTCAATCATGGTGGTTCGATTAGAAGTTTATTAGAATGTCACACAAACCATTTTGAAAATATTTCATAATTCCTGCAGTAGTTATGATATACTCTCGTCATCTGATCGTGGTTCGAAACTATGTGATGTTGTCCTCGAATCTTTCTCTTCGGGATTTATTTCAGACCATTGCCAAAAGCCCGCTGCGTTAATTACCTACCGTTATAACCGTAAGGTCAAGCGCATGTTTCGCAAGCAGCCATGATTACTTTAAATTATAAACCTGCACCAGACGTTTATTATTCCTATGAATCTGAGACCGAAAATCTGATTATTAGTTTCTGATGATTAGTAGATGGATTAGCAAATTTCAGGCTGATGGAAAGTACACTTCAGACAATTTTGAATGGCTTGACGGACTGGAAATTGTTCAGTTCCTTGTCTTTCCAGTACGTCATATATTTATTTAGACTTTTTTTCTTTCAGTATGATCATCGTCAAATTCAACGCAGTGGAAAATAGGGCGCTATACAATACTTGGCCAGATTTAATGGACACATTTCAATTTTCTCGGAGAACTAGTCAAACTGCTGTTTTCGTCAAGCTAATTATACAAATCAGTACATTTTCGAATCGATCAATCGCAATGGACTGAGGCGAAAGAAGAAAAACAAACAATAAAGTAGAACTTGCTATTTCTAATTTTTCAAATTCAAATACAGTGGTAATGGTAATGGCAATTTTAGTTAACGTCGGACTAGAGCAACACAACGGGCTATTGACGACGGTCCGGAATCAGTCCCTAAAGGGAAAGTTTCGAGAACAACACCTCGTAATTTTGAACCACGGTCAGATGACGAAGCAACACCTGAGCTTGCACCCCACTCTCCAAACTTCCACACCAACCCAACTCTAATACAGTGGATTCGCTGTTTTACAAACTCGTAGGGACCGAAAAAAGTTCGTAAAATTGAAAGTTCGTAAATGGGAATGGTATTTAAAAAAATACAACTTGCACTAACCTTTATTCATCAGCGATTCCATAAAATCAGCTATCTCGTTAGATTCATGATAGCAATTCGGTAAACATACGATTACATGTAAGATTTTCAGGAACATGAGGATCACTTCGACGAAGTTGTGGATCGAGGCTTCATCAGTAATAAAATCGAAATCGCTCATTCCGTCTCCTCTAGCCTTGGCCGAAACTTGGGAGGTCCGATTTCTAACCAGTCTGAAGAAATTTCACCCTTTCCTATAAAAATTTTTCCTGTCTAAAGGAAACTGAGTTCATAAAAGAGAGATTGTGTAATTTTGGTTTGTAAATCGGAAGGGAACTTAACATTATTTCTATGGTATACTGTTCGGCACCAACGCGTAGTAGTTCGTAAAAACGTGCTGTTCGTAAATTGGGGGTTCATAAAAACGCGATTCCACTGTAGTAAGTTCTAATCTAAGTTCATTGTACTATTTTCTGGATGAGAGTATCCTTAGTTGGTAAAATTAACTTTAATGTGCTCAAGCGGGAGAAAATGTAGACATTTTTACTGTCAAGTACTATTTATGTTTACAAGAATGTCGTTTTATTAATCAGATTTATTATCAAACGCTAGATTTTAGGCATAGAACCCCCCCCCCAAAAAAAAAGGAGAATTAAACAATCAAAAGAACAATTTTCCAGATGTCTGTAAATTAAATGTCTGAGCAAAATCCTGTGCAGTAAGCAGAGGAAGTTTTTTCATTGACACATATACTACCCTACAATAATGGACCCGACGCCAGCAGATTTGCATAAAATCCGACTACTTGTTTGGGGGTGTTTTTCGTGGTATGGCCTGGGACCTTTGCATGTTATTCCTCGTCAATTGAACACCGACGCCTACATGAACATTCTGGACAATCAGGTTCATCCTACCCTCTGGCAATTTCATGGAATGGACGAATGTGACTTCCAGGACGACAACGCTTCATATCATGTTGCAGCCTCTGTCAAGCAATGGTATCAAGATATGGATGTGAAACATCTTTCCTTGCTTCCTCAGAGTCCCCACCTAAACCCCATAGAACATGTATGGGACGCATTACAGCGACGCTTATGGACCAGGGAACCACGTCCGAAATCTACAGCTGAGCTGGCGACGTTCTCGCAGTAGGAACTGTGTATCAAAACCTTGTTGAAAGTATGAACAGCAGGGTTACTAGTGTAATTGCATCACATGTGGGACCATCCCCCTCTTAAAGCATGTATTATTTCCCTTATACCATCATATCTTGCTGTACGGTCCATTATCGTAGGGTAGTGTAATTGCCTGGTTGGAAGTAACCCTGCTGTGCATACTTTCAACAAGGTTTTGATACACAGTTCCTACTGCGAGAACGTCGCCAGCTCAGCTGTAGATTTCGGACGTGGTTCCCTGGTCCATAGCAACCGAAAGGAACTAGCAACCGAAGGTTTGAAAATTTGATTTTAACAAGACTGTTGCGCACAATGGGGATGGTGTATGTTAAATCTGTCATGGTCTCAAATATCTTGATGTTGGCATGATGTGGAAGTTTGGAGAGTAGAATTAAGAATATAAGAAATAAAAAAAATAATGCAGTTCAAAAATTTTTACAAGTTCCAACAAATTGAATGAAAATACAACTTTTTAAACATTCTAAAAATTCAGATGCTTAAAATCGGTCTCTTACGTCCTAAGAAAACAAAAAGTCTCCCCGAAAAATAAACCATAAATTCAAGGGACATTTCGAAATACTCACAATTAATTTACTTGCAGGTCAAACGACACAGACGCATAAAAACACATAAACATCTCGAAAGTGTTCATTCAAAGCACTCAAAAGTTAAATTGCATCCAATCCAGCAATTGCCATAATCCGGAAAAACGCAGTTTTGTAAACATGAAGTGGCGAACGCTTCGATAGAAAGCAATAACGTTGATGCCAGACTCAACCAAACTGATGGCACTCGTGCATTCCGCTCGAAGGAAATAAAAAAATGCACCCGGCAAAGCAAAAATGCAGAAACAGAGTCAAGTTTCCTGCGAGAGAGTAATTGAATTTGATGAAGCATCGTGTCGTCACCGCTTTCCTAACCATCGTCCATAAGAACATCCCCTCGACGACTTCGCTCGTAACGACGAGGAAGGGCCCTACAAAGGAGACAACTACAACTTCATCATAATCTGCCGAACTGCCTTTCAGAGCAGATGCTTGAAAAGGGAGGGATCATTAAGAACAAGTGATTTTCACGCGAACAATGCGTAATAAAACACAAATGATTCTGTGGGAGGAAGATTTTAATACTCGTCCGTGATGTGGGCCGGGTTTGTGGGTACAACGGGGCGATGGATGGCCGGTACCCGCAACAATAGGGGTGGCGTGTCAGCGTCGTAATTGCTGAGCGTTTTTAAGTTTTCTTAATTACTCCTTTCCCTTTTGTGTCCGGGGAAACCCCCAATGGCGGATGCTTCTTTAAGATTCCCTTTTAAAATACAGACCCGCCTTTTTCGAGTTTCCGAAACCTTTATGGAAGGCCCGATTCCATGCCAGTAGGGGGTTCTTGAGAGCGTTAGTGATACAAGCGAGTACATCGGAATTCCTTCTCCCAGTTATGTTGTTGGGATTGGATGGTTAATTGGGATTTTATGATGCAAGGCCCATATTTACTGTGCCATGACCATATTTACTGTACCGGTTACATGTGTCAAACAACGTCACGAAAGCTTTCTTAACACATAAGGGAAAAAGACACCCAAGGAAGAATGGAACATGGAACAGGAAACGAACCTCGCTCTCTTCAACTCTAATATTGCAGGTAGGTCCAGAGGAAACATGAAAGTAGAGTTCGCAAAGGTGACCTTTTCATGTGCCCACGACATTTAACCAATACTAATAGTAGCGTGAATCTTAGATTGTTTTCGTTTTTGAGGATGAAACGAACATGCATCATATGATTGGACACGGGACGGTAGAAGACACCCATCCATTGTCCCATCACCTGATTAGTCATAATGATAACAACATAATTTGATGTTGTATCGTCTAATCTCTTCTCTACTATTATAAAAGGAAGTGTTTCCCTGTATGTGTCCCTCACGTTGGGTTGGTGTGGAAGTTTGGAGAGTGGGGTGCCAGCTCAGGTGTTGCCTTATCATCTGTCTGTCGTTCAAAATTACGAGGTGTCCTCGCATCATTCCCTAAAGGGACTGATCACGAACCGTCGTCAATAGTCCGTTATGTTGCTCTAGTACGACGTTAACTAAAAATTACCATTACCCTGTATGTGTCTCTGTACGCAGTGCTCTGACGAATCTATGACACTTACAATAAGGAAATTTGGCAACAGGTAGTCCTAATTTTTTTTGCGATTTTGCTGTCGCGCTTGATTTTTAAAAATTAATCTAGAACATATTTTAATTAATTTATCAGTTTTTTCACATTTCTTTCTTTTTTCCGGAATGTGACGTCTGTCCTAAATCGAATGAAGAAGCGAGACGATTTTTCGACCGCTGACGTCACAAACGTTTATAGTCCTAATCCTTTAGACCCATTCCAAGTTTTCTGATTCTAGCGTGTTTTGATTTACTTTGTTGACTATAGCCACTTCGAAGCCATCACGGCATTGCCCGTGGAGTTCGTTTGCAAAGCAAACCAAATGGGAATACGTAGCAATCACCGGGCGAAACGTGACCCTACGAAAAGAACTATCATGGACAATGCCGTGCTGGCCACGCAGTGGCTAGTGAGGTGTTAATATGGTAAATCGGCCAACCAAGTTAATATTTCACACAACAGTCACGTGACTGCTAGTTGACATATTGGAGGTAACACTTTTTATAGGTCTTCTGAATAGCAATGCTCAGTCTACTTACATCGCACGTCTATGGTTGCAAGCGGAGTGGGCAAACTCACTGCCACTACGTTAAGTTGTTATGGATACTCACCACATTGAAGAAATAGACTTCCTGTATAGAAATGAAAATAGTTTTGCGCAGGGCAATATGACACCACAGGGATAGAGTAGTGGTTCACAGCGTTTGTGAGATCTCGCGGCCCGGTTTATTCTTTTTTATCAGACCAGGGCCCCGTTCCAACAAGTTTAATAGTAAATATCTTTCTAAATTTTTAAATTCATACATTAAACCAATATAAGTATGCATAGTTTTAAAGAACATTAGCATATTTATGTATACGGTGAGGTATGTTAGCAACTATACAATTTATGTATAAATTAATTTTGGATGTCTGGACAGATAAAATCTCGTTGTATACTATAATTTCCTTATGCTAACATCATTAAATTAATTTGTGCTGATTTTTATTGACGCATCTCATTCAGTTTATCAAAAATATATATTTGTTGCGTTGTTTTGTTGAAATGCGAGATATTTTAACAATAAAATTAATTTAAGCTACACAGTACCCTAAAAATGACAAAAATATCGAAAATATTTCTTGCATATTTTGATGACTTATACAATTGAGAAACTCAAAATTCTTGATCTGGTATCTAACTAGTTTTAAAGATATTTGAAGTTTTCTGAGTGTTGTCAGCGTCAAAATTTGACAGCATAGAGGAGGAGGCGTGGTTAAATTCTTTTGATGCAATTTTCTTTGTCTTGATGCAATTTTACATTCTTACAATTAATTTAAAATATTTTTGACTAAAATCAATTCTTTAGGTGAAATGGCTATTATCTTCAACTTTCACTGCTAAAATCGTATCTGTTAGTTTATGCTCTGCGTTCTCTTCTGAGTCTCATTACTAGTTAACCACTATTGATAAAAATGACTCTTTCAAAACCAATATGTGGTTACGATTGTTATATATAATATATTATAAACAAAATTTGGTAAATATTTGGTATGAAAATATTAAGTTAGGATTAAGATAAATAATTTGTCGCTGCCGTAACAAATGTTTTTCATCATATGAAAACATAATATTTTGAATTAGAATATATATATATATATATATATATATATATATATATATATATATATATATATATATATATATATATATATATATATATATATATATATATATATATATATATATATATATATATATATATATATATATATATATATATATATATATATATATATATATATATATATATATATATATATATATATATATATATATATATATATATATATATTCAATCATACTGAGTTAAATTAGTGTTTTAGTGTATTTTATAAGTTGTTAAATAACATATTAAAAAATTAGAACTCTACAAGCATAATTAGTTTTTTTTTTATGACTTCAAAAACTTAAAATGCATTTTCTCAGACTTTTATTTTTGTGGATGCAAGTGTTTTCAATTCCCTAAGGCTTTTTTGCTGTGCAAAATACAGTCTAGAAATTTTTTGTAGATACTTTCATATATATTTACTATAAAAGTTAGTATAGATTTAGGTCTGAGAGTTCTAGTAATTAAAAAAAATTGTCAAAGTTAATATTTTTAGAATTTTTATGTTTTTTTTTTCAGGTTTAGCTATACAAAAAGAATTATTAAAATTCAACAATGAGAGTGATGGTCAATTCCATACTAACCTTTGTTTCCAATTATCCAAGAAATATAAATCACTTGAAATAGCTAAAAAATATTAAAAATTGAATATTTTATAAAAGTTTAAAAAACTTCAAAAATTTCAATTTTTTTAAATTTTTAAATAATGGTCCTTGCTAAACTGACTTTTTTTTATTATTGGATTCAATAATATAAGCTGAAAAAAGTTCACTGATTAGTTTTAATGTTACTGTCTGCAGAAATTTTTTTTGAAAATTGTTACTGTGTAGCCTTAAGTCTCTTATCTCTAAATCATATTGAAATTTAAATCTATTGACCTGTTACCGGTTAGAAAATCACGCCAATTGGGTTTCAAAACAGGCACTTACACGCAGCAATGCAAACGTGCGCGCAGAAAGAGTATTCAGAAAAAAGATTTGAGAGCTAGATACGAGAACGAACTGATTTGATCTTCAATTTCATTTGAAGAATGTTCTCGGCTAACTCGAATATTATTCATCCAATAATAATGCTTCAAAACAAGGACTAATTTCAGGTGAACCCCCTCACGGTCCAGTATAATTGATTAACGATACCAAACCGTGAGCAGTTGTATGAGATACACTTTGATAGAAGACAGGAGCAATAACCAATTTCAAATTGTCTAGAGAACAGACATCATTATCAAGGTTTGGAACCATGCACGCCAAAGTTTTAAAATACTGGGCAAGATATAAGAATAACTCTGACTGACAACTGTCAGGATTACAGAATTGCTAGTCCTGACCTCATTCAGCAATGTTTCGGAGTGTAATGAACGACAATCTTGATTATTCTATTTTTCTTTTAGATATTTTTAGCAGAGAGGACAAGATGGAAACGGTGTGATTTTAAGCCTCAGAGAAAAAGAAAAAGTTGTACCATACTAAAGGCCGATATCACATGTAGCAATAGGAAGGTATGAAGATGAATTTCATAAAAACATAGATATTTGTTCTTGCTGTGAACACATGGTAACCGTAAAGCACAAGCAATGTGTTTTCACAAAAATAGAAACACCATTTTGGCAAAAAACATAATTTCAATAGATATTACATTTTTACATCTGAACCAGAAACGGAATTTGAGTAAACGAAGTTCGACATTTGAGGAATTAATTCACTTACATGTCAACAGAGACCACATCATGTAAATTGTATTCTGCTTCAGGCTAAACAGGCGACATGAAAGTTTGTTTGGTAAACAGAAGAAAGGTTGTGAGTAGCACACGTTATTCACTATGTGCCTGCAGAAATACGTCAACGATCTATGGACCTCACTGCCTATCGCACTACAGTTGCAATATTGCCATAACTAAATTATTATTACACCACTCAGTAGAGGAAAACTGTGACAGTTCTGCAGTACGCAGAAACATTTATCTTCAATCTCTCTCTCTTTCTACACATAAAACTTGAAATTAATGTTTAGTTATAATGGTATTGCAGCCGGAGTGCGAAATATCTATTGAGAAACACGGATCGTAGATTCAGGGTGTATAATTTTTATTTGCAATTAAATCTGTATCAATGACATGATTCGTTGAATAAATGATGACAACATACCGATCCCTTATCGGTAGCAAAATCGTTTAAACTCACCCTGTATTCGCACACTATATCTAAAGTTAAAGACAGAGCAGGGTCACCAGATCTCAATCCAATAAAGCATGCCTGGAATGCTCTCGGACGTTGTATTGCAACCTGAGCGACACTACAAAGGATCCCACATGAGCCAATACGGGCTCTAATAATCAACCTTCTAAGAAAATAGACGGAGCATGTGCGCACAGCTTTACCTTACTTATTCCGGTCTGTGGGTGTTTTGATCTGATGAATCCTAAATTATTGATTGGTAAAAGTGATTATCCACCATGATAAAAAAAACACTAGTCTACGTTTCGATAGCTAATCGGCTAAGTCGATTCGTAAACCCGTGATTTATTCTTCAGAGATTTTACGACATCGAATCCGCCCACATGCTTCGTCTATTTCATTAGAAGGTCGATGGCTCAAAAGCGCGAATTAGACTACAGGATATCTCGGGACGGTCTGGTGGAAAGCATGACCAGTAGCGAAATCTGCATTAGTGTTAGTGGTCAACACATTCCCTATTCGGTTGCTTTTATCAGAGCAAATGTTTTTTTTTTCGCAATAAGTAAGCCCTACAAAGTGTTCATATAAGAATTTATATTTTTATTTTTAAGTTCCAAGTATCACCTCGATGTGAGTGCTGTTATTTCATTCCACACAGCTTCATTTGTCATTTGTCGTTTTTCGCTGCGAGTAATCGGAACAGGATTAATCAGAGTGCATTTCCCTTCAATTTTGGACAAGTGCATACAGGTACTCATCACATAACAAGCTACCTGTTTAATTTTCTTTCCGACTTACAGTTAGCTCCAAACAAATTTGTCAGTCAGGCCACCGACACCTAACGAATGTAGCTGGTGTTAAAGTGCACAAGGTAGGTAGTTAATTACGGCACCACAGCGAGCTATTGGCGACGGTCCAGAATAATTTTCGAAGGAAAAGGTCCTAGGACAACGCCTTGTAGTTTTGAACCACAGTCAGATGACGAGGTCAACACCTGAGCTGACAACCAACATCTCCATACTTCCACTCCACACCAATTCGAGGACATTTGAGGCCACAACAAATGTAACACACACTAGCCCCCGTGTACACGACGGTCGTTAAAGTGGACAAATGGGTTGCTTTAGCGTTGTCATCGCATGTTCTGTTGATGTGTGATAGGAACAACTTGCCACCTATAATTCTTTGTTATTATTACTCAGCAAAGTGAAAAAAAAGTTCAGGATAATTGCCCCAAACAAGTTATCGATTCCTTTGTTAATTTTTCTTTCTTTCGCCGTTTTCTTTATTCTGAATAAATGAAAACGATTAAGATATTCACTTATCGATCGATTCGATTAACGACTATGTCGTTAACCTTCCAGATGGTTGTCTCGAGGAGGTATCTGGTCCTTAACAAAACTGATTAGATCTTGATGGACGATGTATCACGTCGTTAGAAGATACTGAAAGAAAGAATTGGTTAGAAGAGAGAAAACTTATCATTTTGATGGACGATATATCACATCGTTAGAAGGTACTGAGAGAAAGAATTCTTTAGAAGAGAGAAAACTGATCAGATCTTGATGGACGATATATCACGTCGTTAAAAGATACTGAAAGAAAGAATTGGTTAGAAGAGAAAACTTATCATTTTGATGGACGATATATCACCTCGTTAGAAGGTAATGAAAGAAAGAATTGGTTAGAAGAGAGAAAACTTATCATTTTGATGGACGATATATCACGTCGTTAGAAGATAATGAAAGAAAGAATTCTTTAGAAGAGAGAAAACTGATCAGACCTTGATCTCATCATTAACGAAATTGGTCAGATTTCGATGTACGAGATATCTCCTCCACTTGGAAGGTTAAGCTAATACAACACGGTCGTTAAGCGAGGAGTGCCTGCTTATTCTTTCCAACCGATGTGTCTTATACCACAAAACTTAATGTTTTAGCTTCAAAAGTTCCTGGATCGAAGAGAAAAGTGGAAAAGGGAATTCTAAATGTGTTAGTATCTCAGCATTTGCTTCAAAGAAGATGATAGAATCTGAATGGCGTTAGAGCGGTGAAAAAGCTTCTAAAAGACTTTTCCCGAGATCAAACGGTGAGAACCGCCTTTCCTCTTACCCAAAACTGCACCACTATCACGCATAAGGTATTCCGTTTTTCCCCCAGAAAAGGGAAGATATTAAAAAAGAAGGGAAGAAAAACTGCGAAGAAGTCCAGCTGTGACACACAAACTGCACCTTTTCATATCCTTTATGCGTCATACAACGGTTCACTTTTCCTTAGCGAAGACATGACAGACGCATCTGCAAAAGTCTGTATCGCGTGTCTGAAGAAACAAATAAAAAAAGTATTCGACTATAAATATGGCCGGAAAAAATTCCCGAAATTCCGCCAGCTTCATTCTTCCCCCTGTAATCCGTCTTTTGGAAATAAAAGTTCTGAAAGGAAATGCAATTGAGAGAAATGAAAGTCCTTTCCTCCCCTCTTTTGGAAATGGTCTCCTTCGGAAAGTGGTCAGTTGGCTTTAGAAGCGGATATCTTTGTGGGAGGTGTTCCTCTTCGGACATCTCGTTGGAATATGATGTTCCGTGAAAAACAGAAACTGGACGCCAGGGGATTGGGAATAAAATAAGATTGTCTATGGAGATAATATATTACTTTCCTCCCTCAACTCTTACAGGATATTGGTTTTTATGTTGGAAGCTCCTTCTCTGGCTATTTACAATGTATAAGCCGATAACGAGTTAGTGCAATACGATATAAAAATACACTACCCTCTAATAATGGACGGGACGCCAGCGAATTCGCATAAAATCCGACTACTAGTTTGGGGGTGTTTCGTGGTATATCCTGAGACCTTTGCATGTTGTTTCAGGTCAATTGAACGCCGACGCCTACATGAACATTTTGGACAATCAGGTTCTTCCTACGCTCTGGCAATTATATGGAATGGACGAATGTTACTTCCAGGATTACAACGCTCCATGTCATGTTGCAGTCTCTGTCAAGCAGTGGTATCAAGATATGGATGTAAAACGTCTTTCCTGGCCTGCTCAGAGTCTCGACCTGAACCCCATAGAACATTTGTGGGAGGAGTTAGAGTGGCACTTACGGACCAGTGAACCACGTCCGAAATCTACAGCTGAGTTGGTGACATTCTTGCAGCAGGAATGGACACAAATACTCATAGCTGTGTATCAAAACCTTGTTGAAAGTATACCCTTTCTGGGGTTGGAAGGGATGCTAGTGTAATGGCAGCACGTGGGGGACCACCCCCCTATTAAAGCATGTATGCTTTCCCTTATGCCATCACATCTTGCTGTTCGGTCCATTATTGTAGGGTAGTGTAGGTCAAAGATTTTTTTAAATAACTTGCACTATTATTCTCTACAAACAAGTTTCATAATAAAATCTTCATGATAAAAATTGGTAAAATTATTTAAAATAATAAAATTTTCAAGCCGATTCACAAAATCTGGTAGGGCCGCGGTTGTCTGGTTGGAGAGTATAAGACTAGGGTTACGAGTTCGAATCCAACCCAAGACCGTCGTGTACAAAGGGGCTGGTGCACGTTAAATATGTCGTGGCCTCAAATGTCCTCACGTTGACGTGGTCTGGAAGTTTGGAAAGTAGGGTGCCAGCTCAGGTGTTATTTCGTCAACTGTCCATGGTTCAAAATTACATGGTGCTGTTCTCAGATCTTTCAATAAAGGAGTTAATCCTGGACCGACACCAATAGCTCCAGTGTGACGTTAATTATTTCAAGCACTGTTCCCAGTTGAGTATATTCAAAGATACCGATCAGTAGGGAATGATGTCCTCTACAAATCCAAATGTAAAGAAAAACCTTGCATAAGGGGCCGTCTTCATATTGAATTTTGCATTGAATGTCCACCATGTTTTGATGTCTTAACCAGATTCAGCATCGTTAATTTAGTCTAAATATGAAATTTCATGAATTGAATATTGTTATATCCTGAGATATTCAATATTTAAGTAGTTGTCTATTTCAGGGATCATCTCCACATTTAACGTCAAAATTTGTTGATCGATATGATTTAAAGTTTATCAGGAATTGTTTATTTTATGCTTGTATGAAAAAATGATAAGAAAATAAAAAGTTCATTTTGACATAATATTTGTTTTAGATTTAAAAAATTTAGAAATTTGCTGTTTTACCGACAGCAGTTTAAGTAACATTATTTTCGCAAAATTACAGCTAGCAACTGTTATGCAAGCACTTAAAATCTAGTAATTATAAAAAATATTAATAGTTATCGATAACTGTTATTGCAATAGTAAACAATTAAAATTAGCTGTTTATGCCGATTTCTAAGACAATAACAATTGTTATGTTCCGTTGATAAATGTTTGTACCACTTATTGATACGAAATAATATTAACAGCTAATAATAATCTGTTAACAGAACTTTGCAAGAATAGCTGACTTATCGTAAAAACAGTTTTTCTATCCCTATGATTGGATTCATAATTGTTTAGCTAGACAACGCATGACAAAAAGAAAGCTATGTCTGTTTGATTACATAAATGGTATTTCCAAACATTTTTCAAAAATTTGCATTCCTCAGGATTATTAAATTTTTTTCAACTGTCGGATGCCCCCTAAAATTACCGTAGTGACGACAATTTAATTGCAGCTCAAGAACAATCATGAGGAAAGAGCTGAAATTTTGTATGGTAATCGAACCCTTAGAAATCAATTTTTACCAGAACTCTCAAAGTTCCTATTCATAAATCTTTCGAAAAAAAAAATATTTATCTAATAATTAATATTGCAAACCAAAAATTATTTTAAAACTAAAACATTGTTCATTTTGTTTGGGTTTATTAACAGATTGTATTTCAAAATTTCATCGCTATCGGAATATTATTTAGGAAGATATCGATATAAAAGTCTGAGAAACTCATTTAACATTAGCAGCTCCAAACACCGTACTCATAATTCCTAAACGGCCGTACGAATGACAAAAAAACATGATACCTGAAGTTAAATTTTTATATCGATCCCAAGTTTGTGTCACAATAGAGGGAAATTATGAAGTTGGGGCTCAATATAAGATGAAGATTGCAAATCTTATGCAATTTCTAAGCTTATGAATTAATAGAAAACGTTATTTCCAGTTGAATGCAACATTTGAATTTGCTACAGTGTTAAAATTGTCTTAATGAATAAAGGTGGTTTCCTTTCCGAGACGACATTACATGGCATCGCATGTCTTGTGTTTGGCGCATCAAGGGCATTTGCGGGTCTTGAGGCTTCGGGAATAACTCTATGACCAATGTTTTTCTTTTTTTGTTGCATATAATAGCCAAATGATGCTTCTGCATAATCCTCATTCCATGCGCAGGACACAGGTTTGACTCCTGTCAGGTACATTCTGGCCTAGGTGTAGTTCTCTCTTTTGCGTCAGTAAAACTTTCATTGTGTGTGTGTCTGTTACTTTGTATTGCATGTCTTGTGTCTGGTGCAACATGGGTAAATACCGTCACTCAAAGTGTAAAAGGTCGTATGTCTAAAAGTTGCATTTCCTCTTAAGATTTTAATCTATTACTATATATACTCTATTATAAAAAAATTGATGCACCAAGAAAGAGTTGTCCAAGAGTTGTGCCGGGCTCTACCTACTTGAAACGGCTGTGACTGGAGACGTATAGTCTTTATTGATGAGTCCCGTTTCCAACTGTGTCCCGACGACAACCATAGACATGCCTGGAGACGTCCTGGACAGGGTGGGGATATCGCACGCCACATCTGCCCGCAACAGGGCGTTAGGGTCTGGGGTGCTATCTTCTTTGATAGGTCTTTGGTAGTAATTTTTGGCACCCTTACAGCACAGCGGTATCTAGACGACATTCTACGACCGGTTGTATTACCGTTCCATTTACGACACCCTGGACTTACTCTTTAATAAGATAAAACCCGGCCGCACACGGCACGTGTTGCTATGAATTGTCTTCGGGCTTTCCCAACCTTGGCCAGCTAGATCTCCTGATCTAACTCCCATAGAGCACATTTGGGACATTATGAGAAGGTGATTGCAACCATCCCGGAATGTTGACCCTTTAGCCCGACAGTTGGAGACGGCAAGAAATTCGGCAGGACACCATCCGGGAACTCTTTCAGTCTATCCCACGCTGGGTGACGCATTCAGGCCAGAGGTGGACCAACGCCTTATGGACTTCCTCCTTTTGTAACGGTCAAACTCCGAAATGAATCATTCAATTGTCCCGAAATTTGAATCAATCGTTTGTTTTTTAATGTATGTTCGTAACATCCATCAATTTTCATCGCAAAATTGGATTACTCCTTTTTGGTACGTCGATTTTTTTGTTATAGAGTATACTTTGGGTGTTATTCTTAGTTAATTGAATCAGCTGAGGACATACGAGATTTTGTCACCTGGTGGAAGTCGCCAAACATAGCAAAATACCACATATAGCAATAATAAAAGAAAAAAAATGGAATTTTAGACTACGAACTTTCGCACTTTGAGCGACGATATAGTCCATGAGTCGTAAAACTACAAAACCAACCATACCGTGAGCCAAGTGCTGAAACATGAAAAGTTCCCAGATTGGTCCCATAGTCTGAGTTATTCGCAGAGTTCATTTTTTCTGATCAAACAACACTTGCAATTCGAGTGAGGTTCGTAGTGACATTGTCATCTGATTATCTCCCTTTGCGACACTCAACATCGAAAGCTCTCGTTACATCACAAACTCAAACCAAAATCCTCGAATCCACCTCAGTGAGGAATTCAGAGAAAACGTCCATCACACATCGGGACCGCGCAACAAAAATACAACTGAGTGTCGAAACGAGATTAAGACGCAGCGAACTCCCACATATTTCCCGTGCGCACGAACTCACGTGAGTGATGGTGATGCAGCGGGGAGGGAGGAAACGAAAGAGGCCCAAGCCCCCCTTCATTTTACCTTAATCCACCATCAATTGAAAAGCTCGACAAGCGGATAACGTTTATATTTCGAATAATTTTCTATTCCGTTTTCCGGGCGAACGGTTAACGTAATTGCATTTGTGCCTTGCGGACCGTAAACTCCGGTTTTCTGTCTCAATCTGGTGGCTCTCCCGCAGGATTGGGAGTTTTAATTTCAGCCCTCTAGATAAAGGAGAGAGTGATGAAACACACTCGTGCGCTTTTTCTGTGTCTACTCCTCCAGGAATGCGCGGAATTCCAATAAAAGGTTAGGAGTTAAAACGTGTGGAGGGGAGCGATTTTGAAAGCCTTCCTTCCGATTAGCGCGCTGCCGGAAATAGCCCGAAGTGGATTCGATTGATTAATTTGCACTCGATTTGCAGTTTTTGGCAGTTTCGGGGGGATTTCTTTTCGGGCGGAGAAAGAAAGTTTTCATTTGAGTTTGTTATTGCGAAGTCTTCCGTCGGTCGATTGATTAGATTACTGATAGGTTCGATCAGAGGTGAAAGTGATGGTTCCTTAAGTGTTTCCGCGAGGGCCCGATGCGTAGTTAGCGGGTGGATTGATCTGAGGGCAACCAGCAGTGCCGAGTTTTTCAGGCGGTTGACTTCTGAGGACACCATCTTCACTACGAATTTGCTACCATCTCATTTTAATGAAAAGTTATCCACCTTATTGTTTTGAAACCTTCTTCGTCTTTTCTTATTCATATTTAGAGCAAGCCACCTGGATGGTATAAGAATTCAAATAATTAATTCAACCAACGTCGTACTAGAGCATCACAACGGGATATTGACGACAGTCCGGGATCAATCCCCTAAAGCTTCGGTTTTCTAAAAAAGTGGAGCCGTTATCTAACAGCCGTGATACGTCATGATGCCGCGGGCATAACTAAACGACCGTCTAAACAAGAGACCAGAGGTGTCAACTTAGACGGACAGAATAGGTTGGAGAATGGGCAACACAGACGGCCGTCGTGGTTTATTTTATTCGAGAAACAAAACAAAGTGGGTTTTTTTATTGTCTAGTTCAAATTTTCTAACTTCTGGATCGTTCAAGATAGAGTGAAAATTTTAACAGATATCGAATCAGAGTAAATGTGTACTACAGATCGATAACAAAAACAGTTTTATCATTCAATTATTTACCATTTGATTATTTAATTATTTATTAAACAATTCATTATTTATTTAAAGAAAATCACATTTAAGGTATCGATCTGGTGTCAAATTTTCCGCAGATTTCAAATCCGTTGAAATTTTCAATCTGTGTTTAACGATCCCGATTTTATAAAAACGAACCAATCAATGGCAGTCAAAAATGTTTGTTTGTTTTTCTCCTCTTCGCTCGAATCGTTTGGCGCAGGAAATGAAATCTTGCTGCTACAAGAGAAAAAACGTTCCCCAACTGTTTGAGTCCGCTATGACGACACTCATGGAAATGACGGCTTCGATAATTTTCGTTACGTTCACAAACAACGCTCTCTACGAAACCAACACCATGTGTTACTATAAACAACGTTTTATTCACGTCACCCACCGTTAGATCACTGCCGCTAGATCACGGCTACGCTTTCTTAGGAAACTGAAGCTTACGTAAAAGATTCGATGACAATTTTGAACCACGGTCAGATGACGAGGCCGATGGGGTAAGGCAACACCTGAGCTGGCACCCCACTCTCCAAACTTCCACACCCACACAAGGTGAGGACTTCCGGCCACGACAGATTTAAGGCGCACCAGCCGCTTCTACACCATACCCTTACAAACATTCATGCACTGACCCGGATTCGAACCATCTAGAGGCTAAGATCTTAACCACTAGACCGGTTGGTCGGCTGGTATAATTACGTTAGTTTATTGTAATTTATCTGTCGTGAACATTGGCCCAGTTGAGTTGTAGGCGGCGCAAATTCAATTCCTCCTGGGTGTACTTTTTTTCCGCTGTCAGTAAAATATTCCTTGCATAAATATGTTGATTGTTGATTGTCTCTCTAGTGTTTAGGTAGGTTGTTGAATTTACTTCGCACTGCATCAACACAACGGTCTATTGGCGGCTGCCAAGGATCAACTTCAAAAGGAAAGATCTATGGACAGTCTAGTACTTGGAGCAGCTGAACCAAATATGGCACTTTCGCTAAAACCAAACCAACCAAAACAAAAAACCATTAAAAAAACCAAATTAAAATTGCTATTTTGTTTTCATAAACTTTTTCCAGGTTCATTTATATCTGTCTCTATAGTGGATCTACAAGGAGTTTTTTGTATGGAATTTATTGGGTTTGTCAAGACATAGCGGAAATAGCTCCATATAAAAAACTTGTTGATTTGTTTTGTGTATCATTAACTAAATAAAGTGCAGCAGTTTTATGACGAAAATAACTCTCGGAAGAACCTAGTTGATTTTCTTTATACCATTACCCAAGCAATGCGCTGCCGACTTCGTGCTTCAGTATAAGTCAACTAGAAGAACATTTATTTCTCCTCCTTCCTCTACAAACATTTTCACTTTCACAAGACAAAACGAAGGTGTTCGTTAAATTTACAGTCTACTTGATGTTATTCGGGAATTTCCGCAATAGTTTTCAATATGTAGTATTGGGGAGGGATATTAGAAAAACGCGGGATGGTAAATTCTTTTCCAAGAAAAATTGAATTTTCGGGATACGGCAACTGCTACTGATTACACTGTCTCTGAAAGAGCACGCTTGTCACGTAAGACTATCATTAGTATCTTCAAAACTGCAGTAGACTGTCGAGGATCCGGGGATTTTGAGTATAAAAGAATCATTCCCAATAAATCCGTTTGCCTGTATGCTTTCTTCAATGTGCTTTGTTGGGGGAAACTGCTTCCTGGGGGAATAATGTATCACATAAAAGAATAAAAACTTTCATTGAAAAAACTGAAAAGGCTATATTGTTTTGCTTTGTGTATTGGCTATCGAAATCGCACGACGCCTTAAAATACGTGGAACATTTCTTTCTCGGTGCGTTACAATGGAGAAAACCAATAGATGCATCAAAGAATTGTAAGCGCTTGCCAGATCTGTTATAATTCCAATTTGGAAGACTGCGGGTTTATTCATAAATATTATCTTCTACTTAAAACTAACCTGCTAGTGATCAGGGGAGGCATGAGAGGAGTTGAAGATTTTTAACAATTAACAATTAAGTACATCACGAACACGAAACAACGAATCGCATGAGAATACGTGGGTGTGTACATTCATTCTCTTGATACAGTATTAATGATAAGCATCTAGCACAGGTATGGGCAACCTTTCAAAAGTTGTGGGATAAACTTTAGGATATAAATGAAGTCGCGGGCCGTAGATCGCTTAGCCGCACTTTTCAGAGCTCTAGTCAACCAGTGTTCCACAGCATGGAACACCCACAAAATCAAAACCGGAAGTGAAATCTTTATGAAATTTTAACCGTGTACTCCTTTGGGCCTAAACAGAGTGCCTACAACTTTTTAGGTCTGAATTTTTTCAACTTTAAAGGGTAGTGGGAAACAAAGGGTTAAAGCAAAAATTGTAAATAATATAAATTTTGTAGGTTTAAATGTATATTTTAACAAATACAAAAGTTATATAGATACACTACATGCAATTCATATTGTAACGATATTTAAAGTGTTTTTACTTAAAAAAGTCCTCAATAGTTTTTTGTTTTACGTTCCTTTGGCGTTTTTCTGCAGTAATGTTACTCCTTTTTTTTAAGGATTCGCTTCTTCTTGTTGATTTATATATTTAATCTCTTTCTATATTTTAGTCCATCTGTATGGGAGATTTTCATCGTCATTGTCTTCATCATCATCGCTTGATTCATTTTCTTTACTGACGATCATTTTGTCTCTTGTTGTTCGTCAGCGTTTATCCAGTCACGGATTTCGTTTACCTGAGTGTTTGTCAGATCAAGTTCACAATTTGTTTCGGTAGTTTTAAAAATGAAAATTGCAGAACCGAAAAAAAATAATTCCTAGAAATATTTGATTGCTCGGTTAAAGCGGAAACTCGGATAATCGGGGTTGTACTGTAATTCTATTATAATTGCATTATAATTCAACTAAGTTAATTATAAATAAACTTTCAGAGTATTCCGGGAGGGAATTATAAGGGGTATTCTTCAATATACCTATTAGTTTAAAATCTACAAACTTAAAGCGCTAGATTACTGTTCACATATAGTTCCCTC
Source organism: Metellina segmentata (assembly GCA_947359465.1). Lineage (NCBI taxonomy): Eukaryota > Metazoa > Arthropoda > Arachnida > Araneae > Tetragnathidae > Metellina > Metellina segmentata. Next base: position 3,369,653 of record OX375878.1, read on the forward strand.
ATACATTAAAAATAAATTTAAAGATAGCAATCAGTGTGACAGCCAGTGCTGGGCAATGTCTAACCTGATTAATGATTGAAAACTAATGATGAAAAAATTAATCACGGCTAGTGAGAAAGGATTAATTAGTTTTTGTCATTTTAACGTAAACTAATGATTGATTTAGCTCTAGTTCTAACTTTCCTGATAATTGTCTAGACGAGGTGTAGTCACGGAATAAAATGAACCACCTCCTTAATTTCGAGCACTATTCATATTAGAGTAAATCTCGAAAGTATCATCAAATTGGGAAATAACGTCCTCTACAAATTCAAATAAAAAAAATACATAAGGGGACATCATCATATCAAATTTTGTATAAACTACGAAATTTCTTATGAAAACACCATTTTTTGATGCCATAATGTAATTCTACATCGTTAAATTGGTCAATATAGAGAAATTTCATGACTTAACTACCTTTATATCTGGATATATTCAATCCTAAAGTCGGTGTCGATTTCAGGGATCCTCTCTACATAGAAAGTCGTTATTCGTAGATCGAGATTAATTGTAGTTATTGCTAACTGAATTTCAAATTCTAAGCTTTAATTTAATAATTAAATGTGAATATTAAAAATTACTTTTAAAATATAATACTAGGTAGATTGTTTAATTGTAACTTGGTTCAAAATATAAGAGAGAGAGCGCTATAGAAAAATATTATGTAGGAAAATATCCATAAAAGTCCTAAGAAACTTATTTAACACTAGGAGCTACAGTCTTTCTGCCCTCATAACTTCGAAACGGTAAGACCTAATTATATGAAATTTGGTAACTGAAGTTAAATTTTGACATAGATTCAAAATTGTGTGTTGCAATATAGGGGTTTACCATTGGAAATTATGAAGTTTGTTCTCAATTTAATATAAAGGCGGCCCCTTAAGCAAATTTTATGCACTACAATAAACAGAAGATGTTAGCTCCTGTCAAACGCCCTCTTTGAATTTTCTCTTCTGATAAAATTGGTCGAATGAAGAGAGGTAATTTGTTTATTTCCTGTGACTTTACCTCTCGTTTTTAGCAAAATTGACTGAATCTCGACGTACGATATATCGTCACTAGAAAAAAAACTTAGCAGGTCTTGATTGGGTCATCATAAGAAAATCGGCAATATCTAGGTGATGAGATACCTTGTCACGTGAGTAAAATTGGTCAGATCGTGATAGACGAGATATTTCGTCGAAACCACTTTGAGGGTTATCAAGTTTTCATGACTAAAATACTGATTAAAATTTTGACTCCATTCAACATTTTGAATTCAGTAAAAATTTTGAATTCAGTTCCCGTGGGAAGTTTTGGAATAAAATATCTAACTACACGTTTAAGAGGGAAATTACGATAAAATGAAAAACTAGAGGATAAAATTAAACTATTTATTGATCTAAATTTTACTGCTTAATTAATAGAATTCACTTAATTAGTAGCATGGATGCCGCGAATGCATTTCAGTTAGGGGAGGATACATTCCTCATAAGAACCCATTTTTTAATGATTCCATGACATTTTCCCACATAAACCTGTGATGTACTGTTTTCTCCAAGAAAGAAATTTTTTGCCAAGAGTGCTTTTTTTTGTTGAAAAGCATGTTTGTGTTGACTGTAAGTATATTTCTAGGTCGCATTCAATATAAAACTTTTAAATAACTAGTGCACATTTCCTGGTTCCATGTTCATTCATTTTCAAATTAGACAAACAAAAACATCCCGTACCTCCCTACTTTTGGTGGGCAGTGTACAGTTGCCACTCAGAGACCACTGGTGGGGACATCTTTAGGTGTATACGGACTTCACTTAACATAACATAACTCCGTCATGGAATACCGACCCTTAGATTGGGTTTACGGTAAACACAATTTCCCCTGACGTGAAGGTTGCCAAACGAGAAAAGGTAAAAGAATGGTGTGATGCAAAGTAGAAATTACAAGTTAAGAAATGCGCACGCTTTGCTGCTCTAATAAAAGTTTTCTATGAGGTAATAGATGCAATAAAAGTGTTGTAGTCAAAAAGCGAACCTAAAACACTTACTTAAGTTCAAACTCCCTAGAGGCCACAAATAGTACGATTTGTATTATTTTCCTTTGAAGCACGGGATGAACAGCCAGGCGTTTACGCCAAGCGTCGTAGTACTGAGGTGCTGGTTTTTTGATGTGTAGTTGAGATGTGATAGGGCAGATGGTGGCATAGTAGTCCAGATATGCTTCCATACCACAGATGCAGAGGAGCTTCTATACCACAGATGCAGAGGTGCTTCCATACCACAGATGCAGAGGTGCTTCTATACCACAGATGCAGAGGTGCTTCCATACCACAGATGCAGAGGTGCTTCCATGCCACAAATGCAGAGGTCACTAAAAGGGATATTCACCCTAAACAGATACTGTAGGAACGGGCCATGGCCCGTGTAAAAGTGTGTGAGCTCTCGGGTGGAGATGAGGCGCTTGGGACAGATCTTGGAAAAGAACCCGAATGTTCCCGACCTTTGATGGAGTTTATCTCTCTTGCCAGGTGTTAGTTGATGAAAGTTTGAGGAACCTCTTCACATGAGACGCTGGAAGAGGGTGGGAATGCAGGCGGATGGTCGTATTACCGGTGGCACTTCTTGCAAGATGATCTGCTGCTTCGTTTCCTTCAACATCGGAATGTCCTCTGACCTTATATACGAACATGAGGTACTATAGTGAAATATCCTTTTCCCATGTGACTTATACTACTTCTGGTAAACATGGGAATCACGACTCCAGAATGCCCAAGCGATACTTCCTTTTCACTCTAATTTCTACTTTGCACCCTTTCTTTTCGCAATTACTTGGCATTGTCTGGCCGGTGTTTGGCGCAGCTTGGCCAAGTCCGTACCTTTGGTCTCAAAACACGTTGTCTACACGAAGCCATACTTATCTTCTAGATGTTTCTTCTCGTTCTGAAACAAAGACAAAACAGTTGTATCGGATTAGCAACCGGAGGGCCGCGAGTTCGAATCCAAGCAAAGACCGTTGTGTACAAAGAGGGCTAGTGCTCTGTTGTGGCCTCATTGACTAATATAGTATCATGCGTCTAATGTGAAGAAGGGTTAGTTTGACATTGAATACAAATAAGTGAAGACGGAAAAAAAATCAAGTGTTATTTTATGAATGAACGAATTATTTAAATTTTTCAATCTTATCGTCAATCACTTTTATTTCCTTAGACATATAAACATTTCTACATTAAGTGCTACACATCACTTTCGTAAAATTTCAGGTTACAGTTTAGATAAGACAGATGTTTACAAAATTACGTTTTTCGTTAAATTACGAGACGATATTTAAGGCTACAACCCAACCAACATCAAATTAAAATGTACAATTTCTGCCATTGTCATCTAGTTACGACATTAATTAATATCTCTCAACATTTATTTTTGTCTTTTTTCTCTCCCGCTCTCAATTTGTCCTCTTCGACAGAAGCTTTTTGTTTCTCCGTTTTCAAGCCTTTAGTTTTGGCAGGCGCCGTCTTCTTATCCTTGCTTGCAAGGGAATTCTTGCTCTTCTTACCACAGGCTTCTTTCGCCAAAACGTCTTTCTGGCCAGGATATGACTTGTTGCTCTTCTGCATTTTCTTTCTCTGTTTTCCGACAGAGCTTTCTTCAGATGCTTTTGGTTTCTGTCTGGTAACTTTCTTCTTGCCCGATGCGGGAGTCTTGACAGCGGCGCTTTTAGATGCAGTGGTTCTCTGGCTGGCTGCTTGCTTCTTGTCCTTCTTCAAGGGGGATCTCGCTTTTGCTTTTCCAACAGGGACTCTTTTAGGGAGGGCCTTCTTTGGATCCTTCTTCGCCTGTACTTTCGGTACCAGCTTTTCTTCCACAATACTTCCCGAATCACTAGACTTTGACTCGTGCGGAGACGTTGACTCGTCTTTGCTGGAGGTCAATTTGCCTTGCTTCGGCAGCTTGTCTTTGGCTTCTACCATTATTTTGGCTTTTGGCTTTTTGACGAGGGAATTCTTTTGGGACTTGGTTCGCGTTTTCTTCGATGTGATTTTTTCAGCAGCCACAGACCTCTTTACGGGATGTGTGTCGCTTGTCGTTCTCTCTCCTTGTGCACCAATGGCGGCCGGACTTGCTAACGCCGTCGGTGCGATTGCCGAGTGTTTGTATCCCTTTGAGGAAACCTTGTCGAGTGCCGCTTCGTCCATGTCTCGGATTTTGTTGATGAGGAAAAAGCACACTCGATTAGTTTAACCGAAAGCCCAAGACAAATAATCGCTAACACTCACACAAAAGAGACGAAGGTGTAACGGGCTTAAAATAATCCTGTTAACAGTCAACTTCGATTAAAAAAGGTTTCAAATTGTTTGCTCATTTTCATGCCGCATCAAATGCTCGTGGAATGAAATCATTGATAAAAAAAATAACTACAACAGCTTTGTTTTGTAACTTTCCTCAAATCCGAAGCAGATTATGCTCTCACAAATAGTTGACTAAGGCCCGGTACACATATCCGATTTTTCAATGTGCGCCGCCGCTGTGGCCACGAAGTCCAACTATGCACAAATAACCGTGAAATGAAGCAAGTACTCATTTCGTGCCATTTGCGATACATATTCTATCGAAGAAAACGTGCTTATTTCGCTTACTTGGTGTACAAAGAGTATATTTTGAAACAAAATTGACGTTACTGGATACAACCCTTTATTGATTATTAGTTATATTCCATTTATTTATGAAAACAAGGTACTTGAGACAGTAGAAGCGTGTGCGACGAGCTACGACGCCGTGGGGAAATGCGGTACAAATAGCACGAATTTTGGACGTGAGTCGCCGGAGGTATGTATGCACTACGTCTTTGGATCTAATGTGTATCTCAGACCACACTTGCGTTGCGGCAGCGGCGCCGCACGTTAAAAAACCGGATGTGTGCACCGAGCCTAAGATATAATGAATGCACAAATTAATAGAATTTTGCAGTTGACAATAGTTCGATATATTCTTTGAATATTCTTTTATGAGTTCCATAGGGTCAAACCTCACCATCAAAAAATAATTTTTGTAAAAATATCTTTCTCTCACAAATTATTGATTGATTAAAAAGATTATACAGTAGGATGACAAAAACTTGACTGGGTGCTCTTCCACGACCAATCGGCACAAGTTGATTCGTAAGCCCATGCGATTTGTACTTCTGAGATTTTACAGCAGTGACAGAATCATCTCATAGTCTATTTCAATGGAATGTGGATTTGTTGGGTTACACGTTTTCCTTGTACCCCTGAAACAGCGAACCAACTTTTCGCAAGAGTCGGATTTGGATTCAGGGTAATGTGGCGTATGGACCGAAAATAGACAGTATAGTGAACAAGAGTTCAAATCCAACCACTGACCGTCGCGTACAAAAGGGTCTGGTCACGTAAAATCTAACGTGGCATCAGATATTGGTGTGATGTGGAAGTTTGGAGAGTGGGGTGCCAGATCTGACGGTGGTTCAAAATTACGAGATGCTGTCTTCAGATATTTTCATTCGAGATTGTTCTCGGACCGTCGTCAATAGCCCGTTGTGTTGCTCCAGAACGAAGCTAATTTAGATACCTACCTCCTTTAAACTCTAATAACGTTATTACTGAGTTAACAGAAATGTACAAAATTATGTTTGTCGCTTTTGCAGTATCATGAAAATTTGCGATGTCATATTTCATCACACTTATGTTTTATACAATGATTACTTTAAATTGTTATGAGATGGTACGTAGTTAGTTATTTTAATTAACATCACACTGAAGCAACACAAAGTGCAATTGGCAACTGTCTGGTATCAAAGGAATTTCGTGAAGTTCTTCATAACTATTTTGGATATTTAAGCGGCAGATTTAACGTGCGACAGCCCCCTTCGTATACGACGGTCTTTGGTTGGTTTCGAACTTTTCCAACCAGGCTGCCGCAGCCCCACTAAAATCAATAATTGAATGATTAATGATTAAGTGATTTTTCCATGATTATGATTCATTTTTCAATCACGTATTACTTTAACCTCGTTTGAAATTTTAGTTAATTAACATTGGGGACAGCAGACAAAGGACAGATTAAAAAACAAAGTTGATGCATATTTATAACATTAACTATGTAGTCGTAATCACTAATATATGGTGCAAGATTTCAATCTATTTTTAATCTCTAATGTATAGAAGACGCCATCTCGAAGAAGGAATTCGAAACTGAAATTTGCCAAAAAGGTTTCGAAATTGTGAACAAAGCGTAGAGATGAGGCAGCAGATTATCGCAACGCGCATCACGAAGCAGAGAAGTATGACAAGGCATCATATTTTAGAGACATTTTAATTAAGGAACGCTACATTATCACCCTGCTGCTTCTCACAGATTATCATAAATTATGCCACTCTGGTCAGAAACGGCATGCAGGATACTTTGCTAACCCTCAGATTATTCCAGCGGTGAAAATGAAAGTATCGCAACGATGTTTTCTTTAGGAAGTTCTCTTTGGAAATCTTTCAAATGCACTATGTCTGAGAATGATGATGTGGTAGGGAGTTATTCTAAATTTATCTTCCACATTATATATAAGATGGGGTTTATTTACCATGATAGCCCAGTTGGAACTGCAGCGGATTGGCAACCTGGGGATAGCGAGTTCAAAACTTAGTCCCACCAAAGACCGTTGTGTATGCGGAGGCTGGTGCATGTTGAATCTCTCGTGGTCTCAAATGTACTCACCTCGGCTTTGAATGGAAATTTCAAGAGTGGGATGTCAGTTCAGGTGTTGACCTCATCATCTGACCGTTATTCAAAATGACAGGTGTTATCAGATCTTTCCCTTCGGGATGTATCTCGGACTATCGCCAACTGCTTGGTGTGTTGTTCCAGTGCGATGTTAACGGCTAGACTACCTACCTACCTCCATATTAAGATTTTTGTTTAGACACGGTTAGGCTTTTTATTATTTAAATAACCTAGCTTTTTTTAAATAAATGCTGTAAAATATAAATTTTAAGGTCGTTTAATTGTTAATGATTGAATGATAATGATAGAAAATACGAGTATTTAAATTCTATAACATGATATATAGAACTTGCAGAATGATCGATGATCTTAAAAATGTGGGAAATAATCAAGTGGTCTTTGATTTGAAATCTTCAGTGTAGAAAAGGGAAGGGTTTGTAGGAGATGTGAAATATTGTCCCGTTTCTCGAACCAAAAAGCAAATTCAAGGCAATGATATACTAGTCATCATCACCTTATCTATACTATACACGTAACTGTGGACAAATGAAACATACCGGGAGTAGAAAGTGCTTAAAACTGCGACGTACGTCGCAGAACAAACAGTCTTTGCAGAACAATTTTTCCTTAATTTTATCAAACTTTTGGCCGATTTTATTTTCAACCATAAGTTACAATGTTCCGCAGTGCAAAGAGCGCACTTTTTTTTCTTTTCTAGCTACGGAACAACTTTCCTACGCCTCCCAAATTACTACAAGCACTTTATAAATACACATCTTCTATGTCAATGACATAATATTTAATTTAAAAAGTTATCGATATAATTGCAAATTTTGAAAGTATGTCTTGGTTTTAAGTAAATAAAGTAAGTTGATTCATTCTGATGTTTTATTACAAATGTGTAATACATATTTAGCCGATAATTGTGTTCGACGCTTGTTTTTAATTTGACTGCAGTTTTCAAAATTCGAACAAAATGCCTGCATAACAATTACAATTGCTTGGAGTTGTGTTGCAGAACACCGAATATAATTCTGAACCTGGGTGAAACATTAAGCTACCATTGCTAACCAAAATCTTTGTCGGTGGAAAAGCAACGATAATATTTGCTCTCGTCTCGCTCCAAGATGTATAAAGCACTAAGAAGAAAACTTCGGTTTACAATTCCTAATCAGAATCTTAGTAGGAGGCAATGCAATAACAATATTTGTCCTCACCTTGTTTCAAGAAGTACAAGGCATTGCAGGAGAAAGAAACTTCGGGTTACCATTCCGAACCAAACCCTTGTAGGAAGCAGCACAATTACACTATTCATCTTCAGCTGGTCTCCAGAAGTACGAGGCATTGCAGAAGAAAGAAACTTAGGGCTACTATTCCGAATCAGAATCTTAAAACATTTGATGAGCAATAACAATAGTCATCTTCACTGGTCCACAAAAGAACAAACAAAGGCAGAAGAAGGAAACTTCTGGCTACTATTCCGAACTAGAATCCTAGAGGGAGGCAATGCGATTACATTATTCGTTCTCACCGTATCCCAATAAGTACAAGTCACTGCCGAAGAATATTGAACTTCGGGTTACTTTTCCGAGGAAATGCAGTACAAAAAATTGTACCACACGGTGAGCCACCTGTGAGTACAACCGACTATCAAATTGGGTTTTTAGTTCTATAAGTATGATATTTGTACATATACATAAACATCGTTGAGCATTAAAGTTTCTCAGGAACAAGTTATTGGTTTCAATCTTCAAATTCAGTCTGCGAAAGGGTTCCTGGTAGTTTGTCCATTTAAGAACTCTATAGGATAGTATTGTTAAGGAATATTTTCACCAGGGAAATCTTTTGAATCAGCTAAGTATTTGCTTGTGGTCTTCTCTATAAGATTATGATATTATTATATAATTAGTTTAACATAAGATGCTTTCAGTGTACATAATGGCTTTCTTTCTAAATGATTTCACATCATAAATACTCAAGTTCTTACCAAATATGTCTTGGTTGCATCGCCAATGCAAAATGTGTTTCATTTTTTCTGACAGATCAACAGCTGTTTCACGGTCAGCATTAAGAAGTCGTAAAAGCCATTAACCGCAAATGATGAATCAAACATTACTTTTCCTCTTAAAATCTCAAATTGCTTCCCTAATTGGTTGCATTTAATACTGGATTCAACTGTGTTTTGGTTCTCTCGCCATTTTTGACAACCGGGAGAGTTTGTCTTAAGTCTCCTCCAATTAAAAGTACGCCGCCACCCAAAAGGTTTCTGAATATCGTAATTTCTTTCAGTATTGCAAGAAAAGCAGTACGGAGAACCAAAGTAACTTCGTAACAAATGATGGTTTTGGCAGACGAATGATTTCGGAGTCGGTGGAATTAATCTTTATAATAGACGTAAGAGTTTCATTTAAATATTAGACTAATTTAAACCGATTAGAGTAAACTTTTACACATTCCAACATATTATCAGCGATTCCTGTGGTCACAAAGCAAAACCGTTTCCGTCTCCACGGATAATGCATAGGAGATTTTTATGCAAATATGTTTTCCTGCGCTCCCCCAGGCCATCAAGGAAAAACATTCTACGAATAATAGAATATCATTAGTGGCTTCTGATTAATGTCATACGCTGTATTTGCCTCTGTATTTAAATTACTTGCCATTTCTTTAGCTTTTTGTCGAAATAAACATCCGGATTTTGAGGAGTGTTTCTTGATGGAATTGGACGATTGTATTTATCGCACGAGTTGTTAACTTTGAGACTGTCGTTCACCTCTCGCGAAAGCTCAAATTAAAGCATTGCTCATAACCTCCAGAATATAGAATGGGCAGTCTTTTCAAAGACGTGATTTGTTTTCAAACAATTATTTTATATTGGGTGGCGAAACAAAGACAAGAATATATGCAAATAAATATCAAAATATTTGTAAAATGATTCTCAAGTACATTATTTTCCCATGTTTAATCAGTAGTAAAGTTCGCGAAGGATAGTAACGTTGATTGAAACAGCCACTGACGACTATACTGGCTATTTTTTTTTATATCATTAAACAGTTTTGGAAGGTTTTAATTTGTACTATTTTGACAATAGTTTAATCTATATTTCGTATATAATGTGTTCAATAAATCATTCAATACTTACATGCGTTTTATAACTTCCCAAAATATGTTTCAAATGCAAAATAGACAATATACCAATGAATTTGTGGTGATTACTTAACTTACATCCTGAAGGTTCTCATGTGAAAATTTAAATATATTTGACAATAGAACAGGAATGCGCATTAAAAGTGTTTTAATACTTTTTATTTAAACAATATAATCATTAAAAATTCCCAATAAGTTTTTTCCCGACTTTTTTGTGAAATATCTATTGATCAGTGCTTTTATCTCACTTTTGTTGCCATATAGAAAGAAAATATCAATAAACTAAGTACATAAATTTTATTATGAAACTAAGAAAATCAAAACACGAATAAGAAATAGCTTGCAAAGCATGTAAGCATGTATATTTCTATGTATTATATTTCTATTTCTATGTATATTTATGTATTATATTTCATGTATATTTCTATTCAGCATATAACATAAATAAAGCATGTAACATATTAAAAGCAAGTAACATACAAGGTGATTTTTTCAAAACTGACACTATTCAGAGCCACCTGTAGCTCGATCTAACAACCAAAATGACACCAAACTTGGTATGGAGACTAATAATGACATGGGAAGTAGGATTCCGTGAAAAAAAGTTAGTTCCAAAAATAGCCGATAGTGGCATTTATGGCGCTGTTGTTGCTTACTAAACCGATAATTAGCATAAGACACGGGTATCAAAGCAAAATGCAAAATTATGCTTTCGTATGCGACAGCAGCATCATTAATTTGGGCTATAAAAACCAGTAGACAGCTCGAAAAATATTCTCAACTGAAGTGAGCCAGCTCAAGTGAATATGCGACTCACATTAGCAGAGCGGGCATTTCTGGGGAAGCTGTATTATCTTAATCAGTGCAATATATCCACAACTTTTCGTGAGTTTAGAATATTAGTTTGTACAGCGCCATAAATACCCTATCGGCTATTTTTGGAACTATTTTTTTTTTGTTCCCGGAATCCTACTTCCTATGTTATCATTAGTCTCCATACCGAGTATGGTGCCATTTCTGTTGTTAGATCGAGCTACAGGTGGCTCTTAGGCGAGCTACAGTGTCAGATTAAAAAAAATTACATTGTATTAAATTAATAAGTATCGTTTGATAAAATAAAAGGCTGAATTTTTCTTTTAAACGTATGTATACTCGGTAAATACATTTCTGGAATTTTACTAATAACATTACTCTTCATCGGTACACTAGACTTGTAAACTCAACTCGTGAATTTAAACTCTCGATCAGTTTAATTATCTTTATTATTTATTCTTTTAACCATATAATGATTTAATATTTATTATGAGCTAGAAAATCTCGTGAAAGTATTTAAACATAATTATAATCAATAATAGAACGAGTCTCGAAAGTGATCCACGAACGTCATCACAAGTTTGTGGTCAATCGGTCAACCTTCTAATGGAACAGACAGAGCACGTGGGCGGTGTCACGGTCGTGAGATCTCTGAAGGGTAAATCATGTGGGTTGCGAAATTGCTAAGCCGATTGGCTATCAAAGCGCATACTGATGAGTTTGATCACGGTGGATAATCACTTTAACCAATCAATAATTTAGGATTCAATCCTTTCCCCAGAACTTCGTAACAGATCTTCAAACCGAGCAACCGCGAGAAATAACATAAAGCTGAGCGCACATGCTCCGTCTAGTTCATTAAAAGTTATTTTTAATATCAGACTATTTCTAATACAAAAGGATGTATTTTTTGTTTTTTAACAAAGTACCTAGAAGTCTCAATCAAACTCTTACGCCTTACAGGACAAGAGCAGGGCCACTTTATTTATGAAACTGATTAAAAAATATGTTAATACACGCAATCAACCACCTTTGTAGTGCAAAATACCTTACGCTCTAAATATGAGCTTCTCTTTCTTTTCTTGTGCAACGAACGGTAAATTGTTTTCCTAATCCCCTATTCAAAATGAGATCAGTTGTAGATGTCCCTCCTTTGAAAAACATCTAAAAAGGGATTTAGGATAATCAATAATTCAATTCCAGTTGTAACTGTTAGGGTAAATCTTATTCCGGCCACATATTTCATGAATTTACCATGACCCGTCCAAATTATGATAATGCTTTGTTCTTTTCTACATACCATGAATTGGCTATTTCTCCAGGACTTTATCTTATATACTTATGATGCTCTAGTGACATATATGAGACCCCCTCCATTTAGATGTGTTAGGAACGGAAATCCTGATGCTCAAAGTCTTACTGCTACAGAAAGCGTCCCACCTTTTTGAGGGACAACAGATGCAATCTTCATCCATTCCTTCGTGATTATAATTTGGAGAATGTCCAAGAATATACAGTAGTTTCTGCGTACGTGACATTGAGGTTAGTGACATCAACCTTCTAACAAAATAGACGGAACATGTGCACCCAGCTTCATGGTATTTCTCCCAATCACTCGGTTGAATATCTCCAGATCAAGATCACGTCATGTTGGAGGAAATTACGAATCCCATTCTAGGACTGACTAACGAACTTGAAAATTTCTAGTTTGCGCTTGAATAGCCAATCGGTTCCCTTCTATTCCTCAATATCACGTAACCCATACTTCAGAGCTAGGTAGGTAGTTTAATATACACCGCACCGAAGCAACACAGCGGGCTATTGGTATCTTTCAGAGATCTCACGACAGCGGCATCACCCATGTGTTGTGTCGATTTCATTAAAAGGTTGCTGGTTGCCGAAGGACCTAGAACACGGAATTAAGCCTCATTTCTAGATCTCGACGTAATCTTGAAGTAATCTTGAAACACTGTGAATTGGTGCTGTTTGTCGCTCTATGGTCAGATTTTGCTATACGGTGGCTAAGTAGATTTGTACCTACGGCTTGAAGGAACTACGGCCGAACCTCTGTTATTGAAATGCGGTGGAGTCGTAATGTCGTAGTTAGGCTTAATTCAAAATTCAACTCTGATTCTAACTAGGTATTTTTGAAACTGGTGGTAAGTCTTCGCTCCAAAAGCCACCATATAGTGGGCAGCCAAGACCTTCCTAAGCAAGGTGAAGTTTGTGTTTCCTACTAGTATCTTCATTCCCTCGAGGAATACATCAGTTTTGTATCAGCAAGTATATCGGCCTTAGAAAAATGTTTCATAACTCGGACGAGATACCTCGTCGAAACAATTGGAAGGTTAAGCAAGAGATATCAATTTCACGACAGAGAAGGCGAGTTTTACCGTCTACGTACGCATCAAGTTTAAATACGGTTGAAGTCCTATCGCCAAGGATTATAAACTATTTTCGAAGCATTTAACGTGTAGCATTTAAGCAAGTTATCAATTTACCGACGGAAAAGGAAGGTTTTTAATGTTTACATACGCAGTGAACAGCCAAAAATCGGCGTTTTCCGCCAACCCTCTTACTTCCTCCCTCCAAACTCCTCCCTGCCGTTATTTTCCTTCTGTCTCATTAGCAGCCCAGCCGTTTGTAAATTCAAATGCGATAAGTATTTTTTTCCACGCTCCTCTCTCCCTTGTTATTATTTAACATATTTTCCCTCCAGCTTTTCTTTTTGCTGCTGCTTTTATTTATCATTTTTCCGTTTTTAACCCAACAACCCTTTGTTCGCGTTTACAACGTTTTTTGGGCACTTGCCAGGATGTTTACAACGAGGGAGGAGGCGCAGCGCAGTGATCATGTTTTAGCATTAAGACTTGGAAATTACATCTCCGCGTTTGGCAGCGGGAGGGAGTGATATCTCGAGTTTTATATTCTGCGCTTTAGCCTTAATCCGGGATTTTTGTGCGTATTTTTGGAGGCTTTTCTTCAGTTCGCTGGAGGAAGCGCCATATAAATGGGCGTTCGAAAGTGCGAAAAAAAATTATAGCTGCACGGAGTGTTGGAAATAAAGACTCATACGGTGATATTTATATCTATGTTTCTGAGAGAAATGTTTTAACGCTTTAATGTTAACTATCGTGTAACTGGAGTACGTGCTTAGTGTCTTGTTTACTGTAATTACGTTTTGGAATCGTATATATGTTGAAATTGAAGATTCCAATCACATTTGAAACAAAACACAATTTCGTTTCAGCTCGCTTTACATTTTTATCTGAACTTAGCTAGCTACGAAATGCGTTGCGATTATTTAATTTTAGTGGCGTACAAATTACAAATTTAGTTACAAATGAAGTATAATGCTATTTTTCTCCCAGATTTGAAATTTAACAAGTCAGAACCTTAAAGTAGAAATGTAAACATGTGCATGGCAATGAAATGTATAATCAAGTCCTCAAGTTATTCTCTCAAACGTAATGAATAGTCATCTCATGGTCATACTAAGTGCACAATAAATGCTTATAATTCTACAATGACTTCACTGCTCAATATACAAGTAAAATGTCAGTTTTTAAGTTTTATTTGTTTGATTAAAATATAATTATTTAACTTGTCGAGCTTTGTTATTTTTCTAAAAGCTAATTTTCACTCAACTCTACATGTCAAATACATGTACTCATCATATTAATATCCATAATTTGTTTATAGAAACATGCTTAGTTGTCGTGACGCGTATTAGACTTTATTAAATATGGTTACAATTGTTGAGGATATGGAACTACAGCTCCTAACTTTGTAGTAGATCTTGGTTATCTCGATGTTCTAATTCAACACTTCTCTCTTTCTCACCAATTGTCAAATTTCCGCTTTTCCCACAAGTATTAACCATATGTACACCAATAAGGAAAATCTTAAAAGGCATCTATCGGGAAATTCCCCCAGCATTTTCCACCTATAATGGGGTGTATCAGTGTGAAGTGATGCCATTTGGTCTGTTGTTGGCATCGGGAACTAACTTTCCAATTTATTATGAATCAAGTGTGGCAGAAACATTCCGTTTACCTTAAGCTACATAGATGACGCTGTATTAGCTGAAACGTAAGAAGAACATCTAAAGGATTTGGAATACATGACAGATAGAAAATTCTTGATTTTCAGTGAAACCTAAGAAATGTACAGTTACCTCAAAAGAAATTGAATATTTAAGGACACAATAAAGGAGGAGGACCGCATTTGGACAGCGATTAAGTATTAAACATCAAAAAGTTAAAAAGGCCAGTTTCGAGAGAGAGAGAGAGAGAGAGAAAAAACGATGTCAGATCTATTCTCGAACGGATGGGATTTTATAGGACTTACACTTCTTGTTCTGGGGAGGTGACATCTCTTTTAACTGAGTTAACAAAGAGGAAAAATCAGAAACGTATTTGGGGTAAACGCGAGGAAATTCCAACAAGTTGAAAACTACACTATGCGAGGTCACTGCTTTAAACACCGCCCATATTGTGCTGAAGCGTTTCAAGTTCACAGATACATCTAAATACGCAGTCGGACGCTGTTTATCCCGAAAGAACAGTCGATCAACGGGTCTGGTTGTGAAACCTCTAGATAGGAAGATTCCTACTTCGAATCCGGTTCATTGCAAGATGTTTGTAAGCGTATGGGTGTAGAGGCGGCTGGTGCACCTTAAATCTTCCGTGTCTGAAAGTTCTCACGTTGAGTTAGTGGGTAAGTTTTGAGAGTGGGGTGCCTCGTCATCTGACCGCGGTTCAAAATGACGTGGTGTTATCATCGGATATTTCTCTTAGGGGATTGATCCCGGACCCTGGTCAATAGCCAATTGTGTTGCTGTAGTACGATGTTAATTAAAAATTATCATTTACTCAGAAGTACGAACATGACCGCAATAAATCTATTGCATTGATTACTCGACTTCTCGATAATACATAAAAGGATTGGGCTACCATTGAAAAAGAAGCATATGCCCTGATATTTGGTCTAAAAATTGATAGGTAATTGCTGGGAAATACTGTGATCCAAACTGACCACAATCCACTGAAATATCTTGAAGTGACAACTCCTAAAACTCACAAGTTAACTCGGAAAATATAAGAATAACGTTCTCCTCGTCCTTGCTAGTAGAATTTTGATGATGTTGCAAAAGCTGAAGTTATTTTATTCAGTCATAAATCGCCAATGGTTGTTTGGTAGAGTAAAAAAATAGCTGAGTTGGGATTTAACATACGCGCGCGCAAGTATGTGAGTGAGGGATATGGAAAGCAGAAAAGAGTACAATAGAACTCAGCTTGATGTAGACGAGCATACCTTGTAGTCAAGAGACATAATTGTCAATTCTTTGTCGAATTTATTTATTTATTTTTTAATTACGGCGGGCACTCGATTGCTAATCATAGGCCACTGCAAGGCCGGAAAGCGATGGTCACTTGTGAAGGGGCACCCAATGGGCGACCATCACTACCCCTAACTAAGGACAGCACAATTACATCCATGCCCTGACCCCGGATTCGAACCAGGAACCTTCCGATCCAGAGGTCAACACTTTAACCACTAGACCGGTTGGTCGGCTTGTCGGATTTATCAACAGTCGTACTCCATCTGCGGTTCCATGGAAAAGGTTTCATACTATTAATGGTAAACGAAGGTCAAAAATAAACTCAGTTTGTGATACAAATTACCATACTGAGACGCAGGACTCTGACAAGGCAAACCTATTTACAACTACTTTCTTCTGAAGACTGAATCTGTTGACTCTGACCTGAACTTAAACATTGAAGAGAATAGACTCTTGGATAGACTAAGATCATCTTCGCATGTTCCAGGCTTGGAAGACTCTCTCTATACTATGTCTGAACTGAAGTTTGTTACTTCAGATACTCGTAATTCGTGTCCAGGTGAGTACGATATCTACATTGTGTTTAAACAACTATCTCCAACTATTTTTTTTTAATTCTTGGCCTTTTTAATGTTGTTTAGAACATTGTGTTTGTAACAACTGAATGGAGACGGGCCACAATTATTCAACTGCTTACGCCAAACAAGGACGTCTTTAAATATGAATCACCCATTTGCATCACTTCATGTTTTGGGAAACTAATGGAGAGATTAGTTGCTAATCGACTTTGACGGAGGTTTCCATATTTCAGTTTTCTCGATGAAAACAGTTTGGTTTCCGTCCAAGAAGAGGCACACCTATGATGCCCTTTTGTTTTTTACAAAAGTTATCGATGAATGTTTTGCCAAGAAATGGTTAACTGTTGTAGTTTTTATAGACTTTGAAGCTACTTTGGATAAAATCCCTAGATCTGCTGTTTCGCAAGTGTTTTAAGCTTAGAATAAACGTGTAAATGCTGAAATATTCCGACTGATTAGTAATTTTTTATCTGACAGCAAGCGTATTTTGTACAGGAATTCTTCAGGAATTGCTTTGAGTACCTCGCTTTTTAATATTGGTTTGCGCAATATATTTGGCGGACTTCCAAATGGTCTCTAGGGTTTAGTCTTTGCAGCCGACCACTATATGGTCTTCTGATACCGAACCGTCCGTAAAGTTCAATCTGCACTAAATTATATCTCGAACTAGGCCTTTTGGTGGTGTCTCGCTGTTTCTTTAATGAATACTCAACTAACAACTTTTATTAAGAGATAATCTCTGAGCGACTTTGTTACCTAGGTTTTTATTGGTGATTATTTATTGATATACAATCCTCACCTTGAAGTTTTTGTGGATGACTCTTGATTCCAAACTGCTATGGAATTCCCAGATTCAGCGCTTGATAACTGTTTGTTCTGGGGGACTCAGTCTTTTGAAATTGCTCTGTGGCTGAGGTTGGGGTGCTGACACTATTACACTTAGACAGTCTAATGTTGCTTAGATCATATCCAAAGAGACTTATGTGAGTGAGATTGGGGAAATAGTGGCTGATACCCATGTAAAGAAATTGAAAACAATTCAAAATTCTGTTCATATTTTAATTTAGTTAGGCTGCCCAAAATCAGCCCCTGTTAATTAAATGGAAATAGAACTGGCTGTTGAGCACTTGTATTTATTTATCAATCAAAGGTTTTGTAATAAGTGTTTTAGGAGCCTCTCACTCTCTGAAATAACCCAGTAAGAACAATTTCACCTAAGAGCAATTATTAGCAACGGTCCTTTTGCCATCTTATAAAGACCCTTACCATCCATTTTACTCTTGATGCTCCTATGAATTTCTCTGTTGCATTTTATGAAGCCTCTTGGATTAATATTTAACATTACTGACTGTGCCACAAAGGGAGAAGATCCTTTCCTGCTCAGACAAATCACTCTTAGTGTTTTACATTCAGATTATAGCGACCATTTTAAGATTTATACTGATGGGTCGGTACACCTATAAAAATATATTATTTCTGGTTGAAGCTATTTGATAGAAGAACTAAACAAAGTACTTCTAAGTCTGGCAACTCCATTTTAAAGCCTGGATGTTGAGTTGTTCTGTTGATACTTCTTTAATGCTTTCTCTCTCATTGAATGATCATTCTGTTTGTATTCTGAGAGACTTTATGTCTTTTCCAGCATAGACCAGGTAACAACCTTTTTTAGAATTGAGGAAATCTCACAGATTCGTATCAAATTAAAAGACAAAGACATCACTTTACAATGGATTACGGAGCATCGTGAAATGTATGGTAATGTTATGGTTACGTTTTCGAAGAATACGACTGATAAGATAGAAAACTTGTCAACCACAATAAATCCAATTCATATACACGTTTGGTGTCTGACTCCGGCAGCAGAAAGGTTTGATTACTTTGGTGAATTTTATGGAGGAACACTGGAATGAATCGCCATCTTTTCAATTCCAAAGTGAGCGTAATGACACTTCATTACATCAAGCAAATTTCTAGAGCAGTTACCACTTCTAATAAAACCAAACTAGGTCAGATTGCACCTCATGCTTGCTTGAATCGTATGTTATAGAACTTCTGTTTTTAGTGGGGTTTCTTATGTTCATTTTATGTATATTGCTTCGGTGGTTTATAAAAGACATCGTTAAAACGCCAAACCTAATGTTTCAAGATATAAAGTATTAATAACCTCAAAACTTGCTCAAAATTTTAGCTAGCTAAAGAGCATATGTATACATATATATATCCGCAAAATAATAGTAAAATATAATTTCACTATATATTTGCATTATTATATAAATAGTTAACGAGAATTATTATTATTCGAGTTCCTATTTAGAAAAGCCATTAGTAGTAACTAATGAAAACTAAAAATATTATTCACTATTACTCAAAAATTCAGCAAGAGTACTCAGTAATTAGTAAAATAATACTACAAATGTTCCACAAATACAATCTCATGAGAGTATATTTGCATTATTAGAGCAATATTCAAAGAGGAGCAGACTATTAAGGGAAGCCATTAATAGGAATTAGTTTAATCTTAAAATACTAATGACTCTTGGTTCAAACTTTAACAACCAAAAGTTGATGAATTCTTTCGTGGTTTAACCCAGTCAAGCATTCAGGGTAACTTATAAATGGCTAAAACTGGGTATATAAATATTCTTAGGACAATAAATTTTGATATAATTTAATATTTTGATATTTAGCAGTGATCTATAGAGGGAAAGCAAAACATAAGTGGTCAAGTCACACATTAAAATGTAAGAAATAATACATTTATGCTATCGCAATATGTACGAGTTAATACTCGCACATATTTATCGAGTTAATACTCGTATTTACGAATTAATACTCGTACATACGAGTTAATACTCGTACATATTGATGTACGAGTATTTGAAGGGCTCCTGGCAATTTAATCACAAGTCACAGGAAACAAATCATAACAAAATTTCAAAAGGATCAAAGGAATACTTTATTGTTTAAAGGAGTGCTTAATACTTGATAGGTTAAGATGGCATGACACCTTAAATAGACAATAAACCATTACTATTTTGAAATATAATTTTTTTTTTAATTGATATGATAAAACATTTTAAAATTGTCAGTATGGTGACCTGAAGATCTTTGTATGAGCGACGTTTTCCGTCAAGCTAAATGTAGGTAGTGATGGTATTTCAGCTGTGGAATGTATTTCCTATACGTAATATGAACATGACGTCAAGGCTTGTTTTTCGAATATAATTTCAGCACCACACCCATACGAATTCCAAAGAATAAATTACGAATTGATACATTTTAGCTGATTGGTTAACGCCAATTAGATTAAACACCAAAATATGATAAAACGGCGATGTACTACATTTTAAGGTACCATCAATGTGTATCATGCGATAGCATTTAAGCAGCAGAAATAAAATCTTTGCAGACCCACTACTAATTTTTGTTTACACTGAAAAATGATAGAATTTACCTATAAAGGGGTTTTGTTACCTAAAAATCAGTTTTCTGTCATATGATTGAAGTATCTTTTATGGATATTTACGAGCATGGGACTTTCGTGTTACTTCTTGCGTTGCAAAAAGAGAGGACGGATTATATATGAATTTCAAATTTACAGTATAATCGCTTTTACGAAGATATAATTATAACACATGAACCACATTAAACACTGCCTTCGTATTCTGGTTCAGAAATTTATAAACTGCAGTTTGCAAAGTAATAAACGAAATCCAAACAAGTCACTGCAAAGGGATGGTGTCCTTAGGGTGAAAAAGAATACTATCAAAGAGAAGAAAGACAGAATTTTCCAAAATACGACCAATTAATTAGGATCAAAAATCTCTTTCGAAGTAGATCCTTCGTAGTTGGACAAAGGCATCAGCTTGTAAGCCAAAATGAAATCTTAACGGCAGGAGTGAGATAAGATCGCCGTTACATCCTGATAGGCATCAGGAAAAGCTATTAGCACATCATAATTGACCGTTACACGTATCGTGAGACTTATTAGGGGTGGACTAACTTGTCGTTTCTAATCACGTGACGAGCTTCCGTCCTTTCGGAGATTCTCATTTCCGAGTCCAATCAAAATCAGTAAAAACTATTGCCACTAATACCTCCATAAATTTGCTTCGTTACCTCCGTACAGATTAGGCTGACCGATAAATGAATTGCCGAAGCGTTGATTTCTATAGCTCGATAGTCTTTATTTTAGTCTCGCACTCCCTGTGGAACGATTTCCTTTCTGGTTCTTGGGTCTTCTTGAAATGACATTGGAGTTGTTTTGGGAATCTTTCAGAGATAAATGGTCTAATGACCGTTTTTGTAGCTTTGCTGTCTATTTCGTTTGCGCACCAGTTGTCCCTTTTAACCTCTAAATGCTTTCGACGAAATATCTCGTCCACCATGTTCTTGTCAGTTTTGCTAATGGCTGAATACCTCGTCGAGACCACCACTAAGTGTGTTGATTGTGGTTTGTCCAAAAGTTTTAAACATATGCTAAAATGAAATTATTTCGATTTTCCCTCGTTGTTTCTCACGCCTCCACATCGGCTTTTGTTGTAACCCTATCAAACATTTATCTGATTTGTTTATTTTCATTCTGTGATAAAAATAGATAATTTTCATTTTTCATAAACTAAAATTGTCATTACGTGCGAATTCTAGCATTAAATAGCGCTATATACATAAATGACCTTTCTTTGCGGACCTATCTTTGTGATGTGAAACCTTTTAGAACCATTACAATTGCTTCAAGGTGATAACTGTTTGGATTAGTTTCAGTATGGTGGTGTTTTCACTTTGACCCTTTGTATTTAAGATATCCAGGTTGCATGGAATATTTGAGTTTGTACATAAATGACTTTTGCCGTGCCAAATTTAAGCGAATTTATTAAATTTATAGTGCCAGTAGAAAGATGTCTTCTGAAATGGAATTGAGGAGAGAATAGATAATCATCCTATTATTATAGATTTTGCACTCAAACCGTGAAATTGAAAAATTCCATATTCAGGAATCCAATAATTTAATCAGGAGCCCTAACTTTTTCCATAAGGAGTTGAATTTAATACGGACTTCTATAATTTTGGTTTGTCAGTCACAGAAGAAAGAAAGAGAGCACACAGAGATAATACAGAGAGAGGGAGGAAGAACTATTAACATGTCTCAAGGTCAAACACTGGAGAATTAATCTATCCATCCAGCGTTTCGCTATGGATAACAATTAATTGAATTGTCAAGAGTTCGACGGTTGATGCTATTACATTGAGAGTAGTCCATGAATCAGAACAACAAAAATTACTTCCAGATACTGGAAACATATTTACAAAAAAAAAAAAAATCATGCGAAAAAATTTCTTTGCGTCATTTATTTAATCGGTAAATGGTAAAAAAGGAAAATAAATAACTCACCCGTTTAAAAAACATAAGGTGACACAACACGAAGAGGGTTTTACGTTCCTTACTCTGGTCCCGAAAAAGCTTCCATATTTCTAAGCATGAACAATAAAGAATATCAAAGGTAAGTTTCAATACGAACTCATTATTTACAATGGCATCGCAAAAGATAATAATAAGCACTTGAATAGCAATACGTGATTTCTAGAACCAGTTGTATTCTTATTTCAACGGGCCTTACCGATACTTTTGTTGTAGTTTGGTCTCTCTTTATACAAGGCATTGGGGAAGAATTCTAACTAATAATATTTTAAGAGTCAAATAAGGTTTCCTATTGGAAATTTTAAGTAGTTAACAAACTTTTTCACACGATGTGCGTGCAATGATGTATTCTTGGTTTCTTTGCATGTAATTATGTTTTCACTTTTTTCATGGCAATTTTCAGAGTATTGTTAAAATATGTTGCATGCTAAATACCTATCTGTTTAAGATAGTACAAAAGCAAAAACTGTTTTTTTTTTTAAATCTAAAAGTAAGAATTACGAGGTTCAGTTTTAATTGTATGTCTTTCCAATTCATATAGCTGTAACTTTCCTGCACAAATTAAAAACCGTTTTAGCCCTGCTGGAAAAGCAACGGTTTAGCAATTGGAGGGTTGCGAGTTCGAAACTCGGTCCAGCCGTAGACCGTCGTGTCAAGGGGACTGGTGCATGTTAAATCTGTCGAGTCGTCAAATGTCCCCACGTTGGCGTGGCGTGGAAGTTTGGAGAGTGGGATGCCACTTCAGGTGTTACTCTCGTCATTTGACCATGGTTTAAAATTACGATGCGCTGTCTTTTGGGATTTATCGAGTACTGTTTTAATAAGAGTAAGAGTTTTTAACCCCTTGGGAACAGATTTATTTGACAAAAAGTAGTTCGGATTATCGTTTGCGCATTAGCTACTCTTATATTTTCGTATTATCGTTTGCACACTAGTTACTGATATATTTTTGTATAATTTCGTTTGATAAGAATGGCAACAGTATGAGAGTGATCGTACAGCTTCTGATCTCCGCGTTCATTCCAAAAAAAGAATGTCTGATAACGCAGCCGTGTAAATATTTCTATGCATGGAGTCACATTAAATAAAAAGGATTTTTGTAGAGAATGATTGAATAATTTGATTCAAGGAGAGTTTCGTAACACCAATCACTCTTGCCATGAACAAGATTGTACATGTTTGATTTAGTCTTAGTTGGAATGACGAATTAGACCTGTCATCCGTAACTTAGGCAAAACAAGTGCACGACGAGTAAGGAGGATATTCGACACATGCTTTTGCATTTCCAAAAAGGCGAGAATGCTTTGCAGACGCAAAAAAAAGGAACGTGTTATGTATGTTGATGGGGGGTGCCGTTGCTGATTCTCCGTGCCGTAAGTGGCTCAGACAGTTTCGTCACCTGGATCAGTTCTTTAAGCCAGAAACCTCAGAGTTTCTATGAGCGTGGGACTAAGAAGCTACCGGTGAAATGAGAATGGTGATCAAACAGAATGGCTCATACTACTAAAATTAAATGTAATTTTTAATAAATAAATAAATAATTTTTTTTCAATTTTTGCCTGAACAGAAACGAGACGAACCTTTAAACTACCATAAAACCCCAAATTTCAATTCCTCAATGGTTCAAATTAAATGGCTAAATTGCAGACATGAGAGGGCCGCGTTATTCTTGTTGATAAGAGTTATTCCAATCAATTGGGAGACTGAAGAGCTTAACCATTCAAATCAATACTAGTGGAACATTATTTTTTTCATAACCATCAAATATGATTGTAAACGCCATTGGCTGGGGGACTCTACATTCTCTCAGTTTTTTATTTTTATTCCCTGATCTGACTATATAATGGAAAATATACCTCTTTCACACAACCATCACCATAACTACCCCCCTATTCATCCTCATCATTGTCGTCGTCGTCATCATCATCATCATCATCCACAAAACTAATTTTCCTCCAGTTCCCCTTTCTTATAATTCTCCCTTAATTACCATCGACTTTAATTAGCTCTCAGGGCGAAACAGATTCAAAAACTATTTCTTCAAGTTTCAATGGTTTTATTATTACTATACTCTTTTTTTTATTGCTTTCTTCTCTTTTCCCTCTCCACCGATCGTTGCCACAACCATTTTTCTTAATCTTTTCCGCGGGGGGGTGTCACCGAGATCTTTGGGTTTCGGTGTAGCTGGAAAGGGCACAGACAGGAAGATAGCATTGCGATGGAAATAGCAATTTGATTGCCTCAGTCATAACAATTAATTCGTTCTCTCCCCGAAATAGAAAATTCTATCCCTCCCCCGAAAGAATAAAATTAATGACTGTGAAAATGGAGATACTAATTACGATCGATTCTCCGGTTTTTTCCTCCACTCCTTTCAGAAGTTCTCATTAATTATGAATTAAACAATTTTATCTTTTATTTGGGCGCTTTTATTATTTACTCCCCCACTAAAATGCGATGCTAAAAGGGATGCCGGGGAATTAGCATTTGAGTGGGCTTAAGGCGAGAAATATTCAAGTAATGTGAAGCTTTTGAAGGGTCCACCTTTTTTTCAGACGTCAATTTCACTGTAAATACCTCAAATTCCAATTCATGAATGAGAGTTTTGTCTTTGACATTTGATCTCAAATACGAAATTCACTATTATTTTGAAATCGAAAAGAAAGGTTTCTGAACATATTGTTTAATTTTTAATATTTAGAAACATTGTATTCATTTAATCATAATGCGGACGGTTTGTATCGAATTGTGAGCCGTGTTTAATTTTAAAAATGCATGGTGATCACACTCGACTGCATAGTAACTATTCCACGCGGTTGCTTTTCGAAAACCAACTCATAAAAGTTTGTGTTTTTCGTGTTGGTTGTACGTAGCATTTCAAGTATGCATTCCTTTGAACGTAGCATTCAAAGGAAGCATTATATTAGACGCTGAATTCCAAGCATGAATTGAGTTGTACATAGCATTTAAAGTATGCATTCCATTGCATGTATCATTCCGAGTTTGCATTCTATTGTATGTAGAATTCCAAGTATGCATTCTATTGTACGGTAACATTCAAAGTATGTATTCCATTGTATGTCGCACTCCCCAAATATGCATTCTATTGAACGTAGCATTCCAAGTACACATTCTATTGGACGCTGAATACCAAGCATGAATTATGTTGTACATAGAATTTCAAGTATGCATTCCATTGCATTTAGCATTCCGAGTTTGTATTCAATTGCATATAGCATTCCAAGTATGCATTCTATTGGACGGTAGCATTAAAAATATGTATTCCATTGTACGTAGCATTCGAAATATGCATTCTATTGGACGTAGCATTCCAAGTACGCATTCTATTGGACGCTGAATTCCAGGCATGAATTTTGTTTTACGTAGCATTTCAAGTATGCATTCCATTGCATTTAGCATTCCGAGTTTGTATTTAATTGCATGTAGCATTCCAAGTATGCATTCTATTGGACGGTAGCATTCAAAGTTTGTATTCCATTGTACGTAGCACTCCAAATACGCATTCTATTAGACGTAGTGTTACAAGAATGCATTTTATTAGACGTAGCATTCCAGAGATGCGCAGATGCGTTCCTACAACTCAGTTCAACATACATATTCGGATTTACATGCATCTATCTGGCACTGTTTTTTTATCTCTATTTCCTCTCAGATACCGGCAACCCAGCGACGAAAAAAAAGATGACGGTTTGTATGGCAGTTTTTTTTAGCAAATTTTGGTGATGGGAGTGATGTGTCATAAACCTTTCGACTTGAATATCTGAAATACTGACCTTCAAGGTAAAATAGACCGAGTATGTGCGAACAGGTTTCATGTAATTTTCCGATCGCTCGGTTTCAGAGAAACAGTCTTAATTGAACTAATTGACGAGCTTAATGATAGCCACTCTTCGGTGCATCCATAGTCCATCGTCCATGTCGATTGAAAGCCCACGTGACCTACACCTCTGAGATCTGAAGACAGCGATTCCAACCACATACTATGTTTGTTTCATTACAAAGTAGATGGTGTTCAGCGAAATTGGAACGACAGAAGTAGCATAAGACCTTCAACGTGAATATTCCTAGAATGTACCAATCCAAAAATGGAGGTTTTTGGAGGTTCCAGGAAGGTTTTCAAAAAAGAAAAGCGCAGTTTGATTACTTTGTTGTCAATTCTGCCCGTCTTGTGTAACACATCCAAACGAAACAATCAGTTAACTTATTTTTTAAACTGAAAACTTGATTTTTTGCTTCAAAAAGTAAATTGTTTTGTAGATCTTTGGGTCAACGTTCTAATATACCATCTTAACTATGAGACTGTGGACTGAGTGTAACTGCAATCCTACGTTTGACTATTTCTGTTACATGCCATCCATGCTCCAGCATTAGGTGATATTGACAGGTTAATCAACGATAAACACACTGTGTAACCAGAATTACTATTTTTTAATATACTGTAAATAATCATTTGCTTTATCGCAATGGTAATGAGAAAAGAAAAGCGTGATACACAGAGGGCCTCTGATCTTTCCCTAGGGGAATGATCCCGGACCGTCGT
This sequence comes from Metellina segmentata, assembly GCA_947359465.1. Classification (NCBI taxonomy): domain Eukaryota; kingdom Metazoa; phylum Arthropoda; class Arachnida; order Araneae; family Tetragnathidae; genus Metellina; species Metellina segmentata. The sequence goes on from OX375878.1 coordinate 3,396,262, forward strand.
CAATAGTCCGTTGTGTTGCTCCACTACGACGTTTATAAAAATACCATACCATACACTGACACAAGAAAAATTCACATGTTTGAGACAGAGCTTAAATTATGCAAAACTACAACTGGAACACCATTTTAACCACAATAGAAATACTACTCTAAACAACGACAATTACAGAACATTATTCACCAAATCGTTTAATTTTTATGCTTATAGGTTTAAAATACAATTATCATCTAAGAGTTCTTAAGGAACTCTGTTGTGTGCCAAATAGTGTTCTCAGTAAGACAAAAGGATTGCCATTAAAGATAATACCGTTAATTAGGGGTATTAACTATTCCAGACTACGGAGTTCTAAAGCTTTGTCCTTATTTGTTTCTAGTTACTGTTAGATGTTGACAGTGTAAAAAGAACCAGACTGAGGTCCTTGAGAACATAAATGCAATTCAATCCTCCAAGTGGTTTTGAAGGGATCAACACATGGTTAATTTTGCTAATGATATCTCGTCTATCAAGATGTGGGCTGTTTTGCGAATGATGTGGTTCGTGGTCGAGAGAAAACTGCATTATTCTCCAAAGGGGGACGAAGACCCATGAAGGCGAAACAAATAGTTCCTTGCCTAGAAATGGTGACAGTTTAGAACTTGTTTTGCATCATAGGCTGGTCACTGCGGGGTTGTTTTTGACGATAAAACACCAGGAGTGTTAAGGCCCGGTGTACACATCCGATTTTTCAACATGCGGCGCAGCTGCGTTTCCGCTGCAGCACCGAAGCCAAACTATGCACACATAACCATGAAATGACGCAAATATTTATTTCGCGCCATTTGTGATGGATATCTCTCGAAGAAAACATGTTTATTTTACTTACTTGGTGTACAAAATTATATTTTGAAGCAAAACAGAAAAAAAAATTACTGGATACATATATTTATTAATTATTATATATATTCCATTTTTTATGAAAACAAGGTACTTGAGACCGCAGAAGCGTGTGCGGCAAAGCTGTGGTGCCGGGGGAACTGAGTTACAAATTGCACGCAATTTGGACATACGTCGCCGCATTGGCGCCGGAGTGCACTACGTCTTTGGATCTAATGTATGTAGGAACGCACTTGCGTTGCCGCAGCGGCGCCGCACGTTGAAAAAAATGATGTGTTCACCGGGTCTAAGTATGTTGAAATTGTATACATGTAAGTGGAAATAACGATAATAGCTCTTCTGTAGAGGGAATAAGTTGCTTTTAATAAAAGCTGTCTGTGAACTGGGATACATTAATTTCTGTGAGATAAAAACTACATAATAAGATCTAAATATCCAATACTAGCTGAATAACACGGTGTTGTTCGAGTTTCAATAAACAAACCATGTAGAACGTGTTTTCTAACGCAACAGCTAAAATATGACCGCGACATTTCCCAGTGTTAACTCAAATACACAAACCCTGTAGAACGTGTTTCCTTTTTAATACCCAATTATTGCAGGAAAACAAACTTTAGATTTTAAAATTGGTGCTTCGAGAGGCACTTTTAGGGCTACGTGTGTGCCAATTTTAATGTCTACAGATTGGTCTGAAATCACGAAAGAAAAAGCGTATATTTTCCGCAGTGTTCTCAAGTATAAGTGTACCAAATTCGGTGGGGATTGGTCAAACGGTGTAGATTTGTATAGAAAATATACACACACCTCCCCTTTTTTATCTCTCTAAATTAAAAAGAAGTTGCCACTGCCGTACGATAGAAAATTCGTTTTTTTTCGCTCGATTCTTAGACGGTTTCCCTAGAAAGTACGGATAAGAAAATTACGAAATTAGCATGGTTTGTTCAAAATTGTACAGGGAACACGATGAATAAGATTTTTTTTCCAGTGTGGCTAGTAGTTTAAGGTTTATCAAGTGTCAAAGTCGAAAAAAGCGTAATTTCTAACGCGAGTGAGCAAAACACGTGCACAGTTTCAGTCTTCAGTCGTGTTTTTTTTAAAAGTACCTCTTAAACGTGAATTTTTGCCCCACTCCGAGTTTTTTTAGAGTTCCTGGTAATATTTTGTTTTAATTCGGAACATTTTCGTTACTTTTTGTTAAAACTGTCATATCTATATCTTATTATTATTAGATTTTAGATTTGAAAACATCGCAAGAAACATTAGAATGTACTCTTTCTTACGGTACAATTATTTTTTTAAATTGGTTCCTATGCCAATTCGATGCGACGAAAAGTATAATTTCGCGATAAAGTACAAATGTTTCTTCGCGGAGAAAAACGCTAAATCTTTCTAACTGGCCTTGAAGTGAAACGCTATGACGTCGTGGAAAAGGAAGATGCTTGTGAAATATTACCCTAGCAACGATTTTTTTTTTACTTGGTCGTTGACGTTTTTCCGAGAAAGTACGGATCCGAAAATTACCGGAATTAACATGGTTTATTCAAAATTGTACAGGGAACAAGATGGAGAAGGTTTTTTACTGATGCGGCTATATTAGTTTAGGTTGCAGTAAGTGTTAAAGTAAAAAAAAAAGAAAATTACTTACGAAAGGACTCCTGGTTTGCATAACAAACCAAATGGGATTGCGTAGGAATCACCGGGGGTTGACAAGCGTTAGCGAACAGGGGTCGAATCTCTCGATGTGACGTCACTGACCGGAAAGTCAAATCAGGATTATATGGATTATACTAGGGGATAGAGCCCCCTAGTATAGTATATATCGAGGAAATAGTTCTTGAAGAGTGAGAATTATTTCTTAGACTGGCTGTAGCTTTATTTTAACGATGAAACAAAGCCACCGAAGGAGAATTAATAGCCCTAGTTAAGGGTAAAGTTTGACTTTCCTTATCACCTTGGATATTTTTATTTCTTCAAAAATTAGACGCTGGAGCAAATTTGTCCACGCTGATAAAACTAACAAGCTCTGTTTCTCTTATCACAAACAAACCGTAACTGCAAGTTAATCGGACCACGAAACAGTACGGGGAGTTATTCAGCAAAAAAGCAAGAGAAGTCAAAACAAAAACAAGAAGAAAAGAAGAAAAAAATCAAGATTTTCCATCACCCTCATCACGACCGGGCCACAAATTCCAAGATTAACTAAGACATCCCTTTAGAATGATGAGGAAAACAAACTCTTCTTTTCTTTCTGTATATACACACGGAGACGTCTTGGGCACATGGAAAACCTTCTTTTTGCACTGGCAGGTTTCCCGGAAAGTCGGGAGAGTGGCTTGGGATTTCAAGACCAATGGTTCCGGCTTTTTCCAGGAAAATTCCGAGAAAGGAAAAAAAGGGAAAATAGTGGGTTCTCCCCCTTCTAATGACGCGTGTGCCCTGGAGAGTGTCTTCTTGGTCACAGAACGCGTTATCAGTTTGAAGGTGATAGATTGGGGGGATACGGTTTTCGGAGAACCGGCTTACGGCGCCGAATCGGGAAAACGCCGGAAAAGGTGACGGGAGGGATTTTTTTCCCGTTTCCCCCCATTCTCCAGGTCGCACATCGTTGCCGGTTATATCGCATGGTCTCACCGCGACGCTTCTTTTCTTAGTTAAGTGTTTGTTGTTGGAAGTTTGTTTCGAGTGCCAAGGAAAGGACGGATCCGATGGGGTGTGTTGCCGCTGAATGAAGCTTTCCGGATTAAGCGACATGTTGAGCCGGGTGGTATGAGAAGGTTGTATTCCAATCAGTGTCTGGTGTCAGGTGGGGCGTTATGTTTAATCGAGAATATGAGCTCTGGAAGATTTATGGTATGATTTTATGGACAAGTGTCGCCTCGCATTTTCATAGAAGAAATTGGAAGTTATCGGTTGGGATTTGTGTGAGTGACTGCTAGAAATCTGAAAAGGACAGCTTTCTGGATCGTTTCCAGTATTTTTTCATAATAGCAGATAGAATACTATACCAGACTCCAGCTTCTTGTACCTAGCATTTGATATAAGTTGCAAAAATACATTAATTGAGAAACATATATTATGTCGGTTAGGGAATGCCTTCATTGTCTTCACTTGTTTTTAGATATCCCCCCATTAAATAAAAAACAGAATTAACATGCGACCACAGATGTAGCACGTACCAAATACCCATATATACACTGAAGCGAATTAAAGACAGGAAGCGAATTTATTAAGTAAATATATTGAAAACATTTATTAAATAGAGATATCGAAAGGAACTTATTAATTAAAGATATTAAAAGTAATTTACTAATTAACGTTATTGGAAGGAATTTATTAACTAAAGATCTTGAAAGAAATTTACTAAATAAAGATATCGAAAGGAATTTATTAATTAAAGATATCAAAAGGAATTTATTAATTAAATATATCAAAAGGAATTTATTATTTAACGATATTAGAAGAAATTTATTATTTAAAGACATTGAAATAAATTTATTAAATAAAGATATCGAAAGGAATTTATTAATAAAAGGTATCAAAAGTAATTTATTAATTAACGATACTGGAAGTAATTTATTAATTAACTATATTGGAAGGAATTTATAAATTAAATTAAATATATTGAAATATAATTTTTTATTAGTTATATTGTTCTTGAGAAATTCGGTTTAAGAAAAACACAAAAAGAGAATACAAAGAAATAAAATATATCGAAGAAGCAGTATGGATGTTTCCGTTCGCTCTCACTCTGTAGGCTTCTCTCTCCCCTGCATTGATTTCTAATCAATATTGACTTTCTTGACCGTTAAAATCTTCCTTAAGAGTCTTCCAACCCTTAGATGTGGTTATTAAGTCATTATGTATTGTGGGAACAAATCAATTCGGCACCACTCAGTAATGTAACTGTCAGAGGGTTGAAGGAAAAAAAGAATGGAGTAAAATGAGAGAGTAAGCAGAGGAATGAATAGATTGCTATAATTTGCGCAGTAGAAAATTTGAACTGTCGTTATTAACAGAAAGTAGTGGTTAAAATTTTTATATCAATAATCAGGGCTCATTTGTACAGTGGAGAAAATGAGGACGCGTTGGAATAGATCAAAGTCATCTGAGAAAGCTTGTTGAAGACTTAATGGAAACATTCCCTCAAATGTATCTACAGTTGGAGTAAATGGAAGTACAATAGAACCTTGATTATTCGTATTCCAATTTACCGGGACCAATTTGACGTTAAGTTTTCTTGCTTTATGATTCTTTCAATAAAAATAGTAATAATGTGAGCCACGGTAGCTCAGTCAGTAGAGCGTCGGGCTCGCATCAGAAGGGTTGTGGGTTCTGTCCTCGGCGTAGCCTGCAATTCTGATGATTGCGATATCGGCGCTTCGACCTGGCTAAAGACTGTCGTGTTCACTAATGGTGACTGGGGCACGTTAAATAGGCCGTGGTCACAAAATCCTCCATGTTTCCATACGAAATAAATACCTCTGGGGGTACCTGATCAGGGGGCTATCGGCCTCTGATTGGGATCTAAATTACGATATGTGTGAGAGAATGGATGTATGAAAGGGGCCTTCCTGTAAAACGGATGTGTCATGTATGTCAAGCAAAGTCGGACTTCCTCCCAATGGGGCTCAATAACATGGAAGGCTCGCCTCTTGCCGTCTTCGACAGGCCTGACACTCCTCTGGTCTGCCAGTGTAGGCATGAGAAACAACAGTAATAATGTGTATGGCAATACTTTTTTTACAGTATTTTATTGGTTTGGCTGTTTTGTGTTACTATACGTCAGAATTATCCAAGTTTTTCAAGAGATCTCGATCTATAATATATATGATTATTTAGTGTCTACTGTGATTAAAATATTAAGTGCTCAGTTTATTTAAATAACTTTCATGTACGTTTTCCCACAACCTTCCCAACTGAAGGTGAAGTATGGTCTAAAATAGAAATTTGTTTGAAAGCTGAAGTCATATATTATTCCACACGCTTAAACGAGTGAGAAAATTAATTGAAGTAGGTAGTTAATTAGGGTAGCACTGTTGCAACACGATAGGCTATTGGCGACGGTCCAGGATTCATCTTACGGGAAGGATATATGGACAACATCAAATGACGTGGTGTTGTCCTCGGATATTTCCCTTAAGGGATTGATCCCGGACCGTCGTCGATAGCCCGTTGTGTTGCTCTAGTACGACGTTAATTAAAATCACATTATTTTACCATGGACAACATCACGTAATTTTGAAACACTGTCAGATCACTAGAAAATTGGATTGGATATGGTTTTGTGGCATTGAGTCCTCTTAAGAAATATAATGCCAAACTCAAGATAAAAAATCAGAAACATAATATAATAATAAAATGAAATAAGTCATGTCATAATAAAATAAATACATATAAAATTATATGTGATATATGAACCCTATGTCATGTAAAAAGTTAAAAATATTTGGATGAGGATTCTCTCCAACCATGTCTTCTAAAGCCAAGGTATAAGAATTGAAATGTTTAAGTCGTTGATTATTAAAATGAGAACATTCTATCAAAATGTTTCACCGTTAGTGGACAAATACAATAATTACAAATTGGGTGATCTTCTCCGAAGAGGAGGTGTCTATGTGTGTTCCTAGTATGTCCAAACCGGAGGCGTGTCATTATTACCTGCTCTAGAAAATTAACTGAAACCTACAACGTGTAAGCAAGGACTTAAGATCTTCTCAGAATCACGATTTTTTTCCGGAAGTATTAAAATAAAAAAAGCGCATGGATGATCACGAAAATTTACCTTAAAGATAAAATGTTAAAATGGAATGATATCCCGAAACACCAAAAATCGCAGAAGACCCCAACGAAGAAAAATCACAAATTCACATTTTATTCATGCCATTTTAAACAGAAAAACTGTTTAAAATGGCATAAATAGAAGTTAAATCCATGTCTCACGAGTGAATATGTCAGTAATAAAAATTGGAGGGTAATGGTAATTTTAGTTAACGTCTAACTAGAGCAACACAACGGGCTATTGACGACGGTCCGGGATCAATTCCTTAAGGGAAAGATTCGAGGACAACACCACGTAATTTTGAACCACGCGCGCGGTCAGAATAAAAATTGGAATCCTTGGAACAACTGGTTAATACAGGTGAAACGAAGTACAGCCCATTTGTTAGAACATGACATGGAATTTGAAAAATCATTACTTTTACTTTCAAACTAGTTTAGATTTATGGGATCTTTTCAGCCCCGGGACATTAAAAGTGAAAATGTGTTGCATTAAATGTGTTGCTAATCCGTTGTACTTCCAACCGGTCCTCTTTTCCTTCGGGGTTGATATCGGAACGTCGCCAATAGCCCGTTGCGTTACTTCAGTGTGATGTTAATTAACTACCTACCTTTTATACGCAATCAGGGCGAGTGGCATGAGCATTACAGGCAGGTAGTTATTTTAATTAACGTTGCGCTGAGGCAACAGAACGGGCTATTGACGATGGTCCAAGATCAATCCTTTAAGGGAAAGATTCGAGGACGACACCACGGTCAGCTGACGAGGTCACATCTGAGCTGGTACCCCACTCTCCAAACTTCCAAACCAACCCAACTTGAGGAATTTTAACCACGACAGATTTAAGGTGCTCCAGCAGCCTCTACACCATACACCTACAAATATCCATGCACTGACCCGGATTCGAACCAAGAACCTTCCGATATAGAGTCTAACACCTTAACCACCAGACCGGTTGGTCTGCAATCAATCCATAAGGGAAAGATACGAGAATTTCTGTAGGTGATGTATTGAAATCGTATTCGAAAAACAAGAGAAATGACGTCATATTAAAATATGTGCATTTGGCAGAAACATGTTCAGACACAGAACACTAGCGCCACCTGCATTAAGCTATTCAAGAAAAGTCTCTCACATGCAAATAATGTCGAATTCGGTGTTACGCTCGCTTGTGAAATTTCTGTGGGACTTAATGATTTGTGATAAAGTTTCCTAAATGATTTGTGATAAAGTTTCCTAAATGATTTGTGATAAAGTAAATTTACGCAAATGGTGTTTGTTCATTAAATAGATTTAACTTAAATGCAGTACCCGTTTGGAGTATTTAATTAAAGTAATTCACACCAACTGGCTCAAGATCTCTTTTAAATCTGGTTTCCAGAAATGGTCTCGGAATAATGGAAAGATCGTAGCGGCTCGGCTATTCAGTCTGTTCTCAAAATAAGCTCTTGTCCACTGACCTACGCCCACGGCTTTGTACACTTGCTCGGATTTTCGAAGTCCCCGGGGGACTCATCACCCACTTTGAAACCAGACTCTCCAATTCGAATCACATGATTAAATTAACTGTGAGGTCGTAGTGTGAAGATCCTTGTTGACTGGGTGGTCCTTTAGGGCTTTTGTGGTGTAAGATCCGATGGCGGCGAAGCTGAGCCAAACAGGAGATGGAATAAAATTCAATATAATCCAAATCTAAATTAATTAAATTTGAATATACATGAATAATTACTACCTATTTCAGCCGTCCAACCAGTCTGGTGTTTAAGGTGTTAGCCTCTCGATCGGGGGGTTCCTGGTTCAGTGCATGGATGTTTGTAAACGCATGGTGTAGAGGCGGCTGGAGCACTTTAAATCTGTCGTGGCCGAAAGTTCACGTTGGGTTGGTGTGGAAGTTTGGAGAGTAGGGTGCCAGCTCAGGTGTTGTCTCGTCATCTGACCGTGGTTCAAAATTACGCGGTGGTGTCCTCGGATCTTTCCCTTGAGGGGATTGATCCCTGATCTTCGCCAATAGCCCTTTGTGTTGTTCCAGTACTATGTTGATCAAAATACATACATATACATTCAAATAAAATTTCGGAATAACTAAATATTATACAAGTATATTATTACAAATAATTATTTACAAGTGTATGGACAGTTTTATGTAATTATTTACAAGTGTATGGAGGGTTTTATTATGAGAATATGACTGAATAATTTGTTTCTTTTCTGTATATTTTAATATACAGTCAAAGTCAGACTAGGAAATTCTTTTCTGGCTTAAGTAATAGAATAATCAATGTTTCGTCATTTTTAAACAAAACTGAAAATCTAAGAATAATAACTTCTTTCTGCTTCATTGAAAAATGCAAACTTTATCCGTTATCTAAAAATACCTAAAAAATAATTACAAATTTAAAAATATCTAATAGTTTGAAAATAGGTAAAAACTTAAATTTTTTTTTATCGCACGGTATTAACTCTTCTAAAAAAAACCATTTAACTTTAGTTTGTTGATAGGATGTTGCCACCAGATCTTTCCTTTTGGGTTTGTTTCTAGACCGGTTGGGTTGGTGAGGAAGTTTGGAGAGTGGGGTGCCACAGCTCAGATGTTGCTTCGTCTCTCTGACCGTGGTTCAAAATTACGAGGCATTGTCCTCGAATCTTTCCCTTAAGGGACTGATCCCGGACCGTCGTGAATAGCACGTCGTGTTACTCCTGTATGACGTTAGGTACAGCTACACTCTACGTTTATGACTGATGGCAACGGCTTGGCGATTTTTTTTGGCGCACTTCTAAAGTCGCCAAGGAAAGAATTATTTCTTAACTCTTTTCCTGTCACAATTTTTTTTCTTTTTACAACACACTTTTTAAGCACATTTCAGAACGTTTTAAAAAGTATATTTAAAAAAAATTTCACAAAAAGTAGTAAGCTTAATCACATATCAAAACACATTTGTGTACCAACAGAGAAACTAAGCTACGAATGGTAAGAATACCCTGAAACTTATCAATTACACTAAATACAGTGAGCATGTTGAAAAAGAAAAAGATTTACAAAAGAAAAAAAGCAAGAAATAATACCTGATAACGTCAGAATTCTCTCGTAAAAAAATAATGAAAACGAAAATGGTCAAAAAAACAAAACTCTTAATCCTGTCGTGAAAAAACTATTATAACAAAATAAAAATTCCACAACTGTCAAAATACAAATAAATGGACCAATGGTATCACAGAAAACGATTTAAAAGGACCAATGCAATAAAAGGATATTTTAAAAACAAAATAACCAATGGGAGGAAAGAAAAAATTATAAACAAATCAATGAAATCAAACGATTTTAACGGATTTTGGAAGAACTTTCTAGAATATTCAAAATGAAAATTGATAGTTTCCGTTTGCCGAGGTTGCCGTGAAAACCACAACAACAGCAACGAAAGATTGCCTTAATTTATCGTAACTCGCTACTAGAAGTGCGCCAAAAAAAATCGCCAAGCCGTTGCCATCACTCATAAACGTAGAGTGTAGCTGTACCTGACGTTAATTAAGATTACCTTACCGTACCGATCTATTTCCAGTTATTCGTTTAGGCCCTGATGATGCAAAATTGGTGTTGCGCGCGTCTGGAGTCTTTGTATGTGCCGTACTAAGTCCCAACGGTAGGGTGTCATTTCAGGAGACTGCATGATGTGAGTACTTATATTCATTTGGTAACTGAACTTAGTTGCGTTGATCTGTTTGTTTTCCCGTTTTACGTCTTTTTGTGTTTGTATGTGTATCACAAAATTTGTGTACTATAATTAAGATCAATGTTTTGTAGTTTGTAAATCATATCTTAATTTAGAGAATACATTTTTTGAATTTCCTTTGCTTACGTATTTAGACAAATCTGATTAACCTTTAGACGACGGCTGGTGCAACATGATCACGCTAAGAAAGAATTTAGACAACCGAGCAATACATCAGTTGTACCTTGAAAGATCGCGCTTGTTAGATCTATAGCCGTAGTTAAGGTGAAGTACTTAAATAAAATAAAAATACAATAATAATAATAATAATATAATAAGAATATAATATTGATAAAAATATAATAATGAAAAAAATATAATAATGAAAAAAATATAATAATGAAAAAATATAATAATAATAATATAATAAGAATAAGAATATAATAATGAAAAAAATATAATAATGAAAAAAATATAATAATAAAAGAAATATAATAATAAAAATATAATAATAAAAATATAATAATAAAAATATCTTAATATATATAAATTACGCGTCACGTTGTTTGTCCGCTATGGACTCCTAAACTACTTAACCGATTTCAATCAAATTTGCGCACCGTGTGCAGTTTGATCTAACTTAAAAGATAGGATAGCCTTCATCTCAATTTATAGCCGCGATATTATTTTATTGCAAATTATTGCGGTATCTGTGGACTGGATTGAGTAAGTATTCTAACAGATGGCGCTGTGTTGAAAGTACCAACGTTTCACATAAGCTACAATTTAATGGCATAACCACCACATGTTGCTGAGTCTAAAGTATAAGTTAAATTTATTTCGTAGTAAACGCAATACAGTGATTAGCGTAGCCGGCCACGTGTTATTTAGACTGAATTATAAACTGAATTCATATTATAGTAAAAGTAATACAGTGGAATTCTTCTTGCTTTTTAATTATTAGTGCTTCATTATTCAACAATCTTTAATTAAAATATATACATGTAAGTATTATCACATAGTCATAATATTATATATTTGCTATACATCAAATCACACTGTATGATATATGTATTTTGATGATTATGAGGTACTTAAGGCTCCAGGATCAAAAGTTAATTTATATTTATATGAAAAAGTGGTACAAAGCTTCTCACACTTTTTCAATAATTGCACAAATATTTCTTTTTCATTTTTTTTTATTCAATAACCAAAAATATTGTGCACCGATTAGTGTTAAATTAAATTAAAATTAAAAGTATTTATAATTCAAAATAATAAACATTATTGAAAAAATTTAAAACTATCTGCCCTACTTACCTCATTAATAAGTTTAAGTGTTACGTGTTATTTACTAACAACTTTGTAATGTACTCATTTGTTACAAACTTGAATACAAAAAATAAAAAAAATTTAATTTATTTCTTTTGTATTGATTTTTGCTCAATATCAACGTTAGTAGAAAATCAATCATGGAGGTCGCCATGTATTTTGACAAATGGCATCTGTGTAAAAAAGCATGGTGGTCCCCATGACTGGTGTTCTCCTACCGTTTCCCTTGAATAGTTTACTACTATGTAATATAATAAAAACCGTAGCCACAGCAACGCGTGGCCGGGTCTGCTAGTAATAATTATAAAAATATAATAATAATAAAAAATATAATTACATTATTCAAAATTTAGTAGTTTTGGGAAATCTGGAATATATAGAGATTATTGCGATTACTTTGATTGTTTTACCAGTACTGATAGAAAAGCAATTATTTTAAGGTAGGTAGGTATTTAATTAACGTCGTAATAGAGCAACACAACGGGCTATTGATGACGGTCCGGGATCAACCAATACCTCCTAGAGTATTGGATCAACCCACGAAGGGAAATATCCGAGAACAACACCACGTAATTGTATTTTTAAGGAATTTTAACTCTGATATATTTTTGTTTTAAGCTCTTTATTTTTCAGATTCGCTCACTAAGTGCAGTGATATTTTTTGTTTTTCACTCGGAATTAGTTTATATTTTAAAATTTTGTCCAATATTTTGTAATAAGTTGTGGCAGCTATGCGAGATCACGACATAAAAAACGGAATGGCGATGTAATGACTTCATAACTTTTTCCAGCTAACTTACTAATTAATGAATAACTACTAAGGTATTAAATTACAAATTCTTCTAATCTTTTGTTTTCATGCACTCATTATTTTCCCCCGAAATCTATATGTAGTTTGCTCTCTTTAAACGGATTTTTGACTTCTTGACCAATAGAATAGTTTCTTGGATTCTTTCAATAAATAAATTTGATTATTTAAATATTATGAGTAGGGCAACTTTTTGTTGCAATAAAAATGGGAAAAGTTGCATTTATAATTCTCTAAAGTTGCATTTATGGAAATAAAGTTGCATTTATAGAAATAAAGTTGCATTTATTTTTGATACATTAAATTCTAAAATAAAATATTCGTAAAAAATGAAAAAATTAAAAATATATTGACAATTTTAGTCGTGTACAACAGTATTATAATACATTATTAAATACAGAAGAATGTTGAATGGTCGATCCTTGGCCAGTAATTTCTTTAACATTGAAAAAATGCGTCAGCCGCAGTCATATAATGTGCTGTATCAGACAGCAGAAGCGAAAAATCCTTTCGCTCAACATTCAGAGATTTTAAAACGGCATCTACAAGGCGAACAACATATGGATGATCAACACTCATCTCGCAAACTCTGCAATCGATTACGCAAGTTTCCTCTGGATTATCAAGAGTGCCTACCAATGTGTTAAAAGTTAATTCTTGCCATTTATTTCACTTTCGTCTGTTAGGACGAACACCTTCTTTCCACAAACTTCTTGTTTGATCCGCAATTCTTCGGCGTTCGCATGATCAGACACACGCGATCGAAGGGGCAAAAAATGAAATTGTAATTTCATATTAATTCATTTAAAGCTACATTTTTAAAAGTTGCAGGTGGTTGCATTTATGCAGAAAGTTGCATTTATGTTGCGGTTATAACTCACTTACAATACACACCATATAGGAGGAATTTTGTTTTTAGTACTTTACATGCAGCGTACAATGAGTGAAAAAAAGTTGCATTTGTTGCCAAAAGTTGCCCTAATTATGAACGCTTTTGAGGGTAAAAGCTATAGTACACTATTTGAAAATCTAATAATACTCAGGGGGTAAAATCATTCCCGAATTTGTATGCTACACATTTGGAGATGGTTTAAACCCTCTGCCACCGAATGGGTTGTGTATACATTTGGGTATTCTACTATATTCTATGGGTCGAAACACTAATATGTAGCTGAAAGAGGACAAATTAATAAATTATTTTATGTCTTTTTGATGGTACAATTTCTTCTACCTTTTTTACAGTTACGCTTTATTCCAACCCTGTAGTTGCATTTTTTGATTTTTAATAAGTTCTAACTTTTTAACTACCAGAATCCCTTCCACGATTCTATCAATCAATAGATGTGGCTATTTAATAATTATGAATGCCCATTGGAAAAATTAATTGACCTATCTAAGCTCTATTGCTAGCTCACTCGGAACTATCTTGAAGCTTATAGGATTAATGTTCCAAAACGGGTTCTCTCTGAATGAAGAAAAAAAGGTTGCACCCGACACTAAATACAAGCCCGTCGCAGTTTAGTTCTTACATTTGTTTGCTATTGGGTCATCCGGAAATTTCTGCGCGTTATCAAATCGAAGCTAGCTTTGTTATTATTATTTTGTTACCACTGATAAGGAGTGACCTTGATTGAAGCAGATGTTTAAACTCGGTCTCTTCTGCTTACACTGCATAATTATAGCATGTGTTGTGGCATAATTTTTGTTTCACTGAAGTGCTAAGAATGGAGAAACAGAAAGTTCATTTCCGTGATATTACGCTCTTTTATTTTAAGAAAGGAAAAAATGCTAGTCAGACTGCTCGTAAAATGTGTGCTGTATATGGGCATAGTGCTGTTTCTGAGGCCACAGTTCCAAGGTGGTTTGTAAAATTTAAGCGTGGAAATTTCATCCTCGAAGATGATGCCCGCTCTGGACGACCATCCTCTGTAAACGAGGACCTATTAAAAGATGCTATCTCTGAAAATCCACGTTATACAGTTCAGGAACTATCACACAGTCTAACTATTGCAATAGGTACAGTTCATGGTCATCTGAAGAAGATTGGATATGTAAGCTGCAGCGATGTGCGGGTACTCCATACTTTAAACACAGCAGAATATGCTTACCACACATTTCGCTGAATGTCAGATAAAGACTTATTGAGTATGGCTGAGGTGTTTTGTGTGACCCCCCCCCCCATATTCACCAGACCTTGCCCCCTCAGATTTTCGCCTCTTCAGGTCACTTCAAAATTTTTCGAACTCCTTGGAGTTCAATTCTTTGGAGATTGTCAAACAGCCCCTCGATAATTTCTATACAAATAAGCCCAATGATTTTGTAACAAAGGAATTTTCCAGCTACCAGAAAGATGGCCAAAATTCATAGAACAAAATGGGGCTTTTGTGATTCAATAAAAAGATTTCATGTTTATGTACTGCTTCGTTGGCATTTATCTTTAAAAACGCGCAGAACTGTCTGGATGACCCAATGCAATGCAGTGGAGGAAGCACCCTAGAAGCCAAACCAAGAAAATTAAGATACACCAAACACTTATACCCCGCACAGTTTAGTACCTACATTTCTCTCAACAGCCAGACAGCTCCCCAGAAGCCAAACTGTTTCCTTTCCCAATTGAGACAGAGCGATAAAAACCTCTCATTCCATCCCTAACATTCGAGCCAGAGTTCCAATCGAACCCCAGAGTGCAGGGCCCCGATTTCAGGTGGCTTTGTGCGATGACCAGAGGCATGAGTTCGAAGATAAAGGGGGTGGACCGGCTCCGTTCGATCCGTGGGAACGCGGCATCTGCTGCCAGCCGACGAATGGCTGGAAGAAGCTTGTTTTCGATGGGCTTAGTTTCTATGGATCGCTCCCATAACTCAGACCCACCGCTCCTTGCTGTCCAAATGTCGTAGGTGATGCATTTGAGTGGGGTGCTCGTGGCGGGATGAGTTTTGAGGGCGAGCGTCGTTCGAGTTTATTGCGGATTTTTATCGGGAGTGCGAGGGGGTGTTGGAGTCCCCTTATGGGTTTCGGAGTTTGACTTGAGGCTGCATTTTGTTTCCTAAAATTCTTTTGTTTATGTCTTGTAGTCATCTGACCGTGGTTCAAAATTACGAGGTGTTGTCCTCGAATCTTTCCCTTAAGGGATTGATCCCGGACCGTCGTCAATAGCCCGCTGTGTTGCTCTAGTACGACGTTAGACAAAAAATGATCAAATTGTGTCTTGTTAGGTGTGCGCGCTCTTTCTCTGAACGCACGGGGTAACGGAAGATATGTTGTGATTTCATGTTTTAACCTTGACGCTGCGGCAGGTTGGCAATTGTTGCCACTACAATTTCGTTCACACCAATGGCATGGTATAGATCTGTGTACGGTGAATGTTATCGCCCTTTTAAGTAATCGCTGGGATCGATCACCATTTACGAGCTGTCAGCGACTGGCCTTCTAGAGCAGTGCTCCCCAACCATTTTATCGCCACGGACCAGATCAACGTTTGATAATTTTAACCCGGCCCGCTGGGGGGGGGATACGTTGATTGTTCATATTTTAGATTGTTTTGATTTAATAATTTTAATTTAACTGGATTTAAACATGCCTTCAAAATAAAATACAGTTACACCAAAAAATGAATATAATGTGATTTAACATTATATATATATATATATATAAAACTCACTAGAACGCTAAATCAATAAAATAGTTTCCCAACCACAAAAAAACCCACGAAGCGCTCGAACTCTTTTAAAAGCAAAGGTGATCGTGCACCAACTATGAGAATGAATGTTTAGGCTCAGTCGCGCCTAAAATCACCGCTAATGTCTGAAACATGTCCAAAATGCCTCTGTTCACGTGCCGTCCCCACAACTTCAGTTTGGATTTAAATGCAGCTACTTTGTCTGCCAACTTGAAAACAGTTAAAAACTTGAAAACAGCTTGAGAAATTTGTCAAAATTAGAAAATAGAGACATACAGAATTCAGAAATCATAGTTGAAGCTCTAGCAACAGAACAAATTTCAAGTTATGATTTACCGCCTCCTAATTTGAGTGGACATTTCATAGATAAGAACCGCACAAGCCCGAGATAAATACACCAAAGTAAATAAAATGGAAATAATTTAATATTTCTTGGAAGGCCCGGTACCATTTGATCCACGGACCGATACCATTTGATCCACGGACCGGTACCGGTCCGCGGCCCGGGGGTTGGGGACCACTGTTCTAGAGGATTGCTCCTTTTGTTAGGTGTCCTACCCTGTCGATCGTGAGGTGTGAATGCTTTGGGGGAAAGGCAGAAGGAATACACAGAATACTATGAAAGCAAAGCGTCAGTCGTAAATACCACTCAAGGTTCTATCATTCAAGTTAGGTAAGGGGGGGGGGAGGGTGGACATGCAGGGGAAAGAGCCGTTACTGGAGATGAGTGAAAAAATCAGCGATTCAGTTAAAGCAGCGATTTTCAATCCTCGTGCCGGCAACATACTGGTGTGCCTTACGGTTATTGAAACAGGTTGAATGTTCTAAGATTTCTTTTATTTCAAAGGCTTTTCGTTTTGATGTTTTGACAAGTGTGTTAGCAAATTGTTTCAAATTATGCTCGTATTTATAATTTTGGGTTTCATCTTTCATTAGGTAGGTAATGAACTAGAGCAACACGACAGGATCTTGGCAACGGTCAGCGAACAATCCAGAAGGAAAAAATACAAGGACAACTCCTCGTAACTTTGAATCACTGTCAGATGACGGTAACACCTGAGCTGTCATCTCACCTCTTCAAACTTCCACACCACGCCAACGTGAGGATATTTGAGACAAGGACATATTTAACACGAACCAGCCCCTACGAACACAATGGTATTGTGCATGATCGAGTATGAAACTCTTCACACTCAGGTTGTTAATCTTTTGCTCTTCCAACTGGACTACCAAGGCCTTATTTTTCATTCTAAAGTATCATTTGTTGTTTTTTAGAAAATTTAAATTTTTTTAGACTGCCGCTTTGGAGCATAAAGGTAATAGAAGGAGCAATCAAAATAATACGAATAATTTTGTTTAATCGGGAAAAAAATATAATCCCCTGTTTGGTGTGCCAAGAAATTCTAGTGACCATTTTGAGTGCCATGATGAGATGAAAAAGGTTGAACATCACTGGTCAAGAGCAGGTGGTGTACATTTTGAATGCGGATACCTCAATTTCATGGTTTGGAAAGTAGTGTCAGAATGAAAAAATATGGTAATTTAAGAATGCGATGCGACTGTTAGATTTGGGTGATTGCGGTTTATTAGAGTAGCCGATAGTTAAAACACTACTCTCTTAAAAGTATTTGCTTCTCCATCTAGTCTCAAACACGAATTTTAGAAATATTGGGTTGAATATATAGGGGAAGTACCTCATGCATGTTTCGTATACTATGGGTTTATAATTTTGTAAATAGTTAACTGTCAAATTTTTTAAATTCTGAAACCGTATATCTTTTTATGTGACAATTTTGATAGAATAATTAGCACTGGAAAGTTTATGTTAGTCGAAAACTTTTAAATTATAGATTGTTAAAGTAGGGCGGAATATTTGTTGTGCTTACTTGTACGTGCTTATGCTAAAGGCATGGATGAAAACAATTAATTAGTCGCTTCAAAAATGAAACCTAACCAATGAAATTATTGTTCATTGTAGGGTTGCAAACTGGCGAAATTTGAACAAAAGTTCATGACAATGCGTGGCAACTCTGTCTCATGTGGCATCTCCTGTTACGTATGAACTTTTTATGTGAGGGTCAAAAAATCAATCAAATACAACTAAATATACCGAATTGTGTTACAAAAATACTTTATTTCTAAGATTGTTTAAGATTGTAAGTGTATGTTACTTAAATATGTATGAACTAGGGGTCCTGCCACCTGCTCCCTAACGCTCGCCAACCCCTGGAGCATTCCTTTGTAATCCACATTGGTTCGCCGTGCGAACCTTACTTGCTTTGCTGGCATCAATAAGGACATGTGCCCTAGCAGAAAAGATTGTTTATAGTATGAAAAATACGATATTCTAAAATTTTTTTTTTTTTTTTGTGAAAGGTTATAGTTACAGTACCTCTGGAATCAGAACTCGAACAATTTGGAATTCCAATGAAAATTTTTAGCAAATTTTGACTCGAAATGTGAGATCTGCTTTGAAAATCGAATACCCAACATCTTGTTTGTATAAGCTGACAACAGCTGGACTAATATTATTATTTTTAAATAAAATTTCATCCGATGACGCTGTATATTAAATTTAGGCGCGAGGCTTCGTGGTAAACAAACAATCGTACAGTGTTGCCAAATAACGTCTTTTTGTGTGCCATGTAAGATGTTACTCGAAATGCTCAGTGCTCAGGCAATCGAATATGTTCAAATAAATTTAACGGAAGTATTTCGACTAAAGAAAAAAATTGGGCATCTCTGTTCTTCACGAGCATCCAAAGGACAAATGTTGTGGAACAAAGACACACGCATGAGGTCATTTGAGTGAAAACAGAATTTTAAACTGATATTGTTGTACCGTCTATGTGCCAACGTTTGAAAATAAGATTTTAATGAAATTATGGTCTATTCAGTATAGGACATTGATTCTTTCAACTATTTCCCCAAAACCCACTAGATGGTGTTGTGTTTCAGTACCTAATGTGAAATTACGTGCTTTTGGGTATGGAACATCCGTATAAAACCCACCTCCTCTAATTCTGGATTTGTATTTCTTTCTGGAATGATAGGGATTCGCAAAATCCCACGCTTCTGATTTCCTTTGTCCTCTTTTCTTTACGTAAAGATATATTTCCAGACATGGAAAGTTGAAGCTCTATTCATGTTGTAATGTCATGTGTATTAATAAGTGTAGCCAAATTTACAAAATAGCGGAAGGAGTAATGGTTCATAAGGCACTTTTCCGTGTAACGTTGACCTAAAAAAATATTTGTCTTGAGATGACCAATGCAACAAGAGACGGACGACAAGCCTTTGAGTTTATTCAATTTGTTTTATTCCATTGGATTCATAAGATGATATATGTGTTGTCGATCGGAATGCAATACGTTACACATACATAAAATATCTGCATCGAAACGTCAAGAACTGTCCTTAAGTCTACTTAATTGAACGAATTTGACTTGAACTTTGGGGGGTGTAAAGGTACACTTAAGTCCATTAAATCAGTTCTAGAGATCAGGATAAAATCTAAATTTTTTGACAAAATCAATCGTGAGAAACTTAATGAAGGATGGCAAGCCTTTGAGTTTGTTCAACAAGTTTCACTTCATTGGAATTCATCAGATGGTATAAAAATACTTAATATATAATAGTATTCTAGTGTGAGATGTGCTATATATTATCTATATATATTAAAAAAATATCCACCGCGGCCGCAGTCGCAGGATTGAAAACTCGCTTTTTTCTTTTGATTCTTAGACGGCTTCTCGAGAAAGTACGGATCAGAAAATTAAGAAATTAACATGTTTTATTCAAAATTGTACAGGGAACAAGGTGGAGAAGATTTTTTCTGATGCGGCTATTAATTTAAGTAGTTACTTTTAGTTAAATGTCAAAGTCGAAAAAAACGAAATTTCTAACGCGAGTGAGCAAAACACGTACAAATTTTCAGTTTTTAGCCGTGAATTTTTTTAGAGCACCTCTATAGATGAATTTTTTGTACCTCAACGAGTTCTTGTAGAACTTTCAATTTGGTTCCTGCTAATATTTTTTTTTGAAATTCGGGAAAAATCGGCAGATTTTCGTTGTTTTTTTGTTAAAACTATCATATTAATAGCTTATTGATATTAGTTTTTAAATTTGAAAACATCACGGAAAACCTTAGAATGTACTCTTTCTTATGGTACAATTTTTTTTTAAATTGGTTAATAAATAAATTTGATAAGATTAAAAGTTGGTCGTACAAATTTCGAAATTATGGGACACTTTCGTAACTTTTTGTTAAAACTGTTATATCTATAGCGCTTAATACAATTGTTTTAAAATTTGAAAACATCACTGGAAACCTTAGAATGTACTCTTTAGTATGGTTCCACACTTTTATTCTCGAAATTGGTTAATAAATAAATTTGATTCGATTAAAAGTTGGTCATACAAATTTCGTATTTTTTCGATCATAATTTCCGATACAAAACTACAACTGTCATATCTTTAGCTTAGTACAATTAGTTTTAAATTTTGGAAATACCACTCGAAAGCTTAGAATGCACTTTTTTCTTATGGTATAATTATTTGTAAAATTGGTTTATAAATAAATTTGATGCGTTGAAAAGTTTAATTTCTCGATAGTGTACAAACTGTTCATCGCGAAGATGAAACGTGAAACGGCCTTGGTAAAACTCGCATTGACGTCATGGCCCGGAAAATCCAATCAGGAATATACGAATTAAGATAGTTTCGCCGTCGCAGGATTGAAAACGAAAGTAGTGTTGGTTAGGGAAGCAAACCAAATGGTATTACGTTGCAATCACCGGGGGTTGGCAAGCAGGAGACGGAGCCCTTTAGTTTTATGTATGTTTCTAATACCTGATGCTACCTAAAATCTCTGCATCGAAGCCATCAAGGAGTATCTTCAAGTCCGTACTGCATCGAACCCATTTGGTTCTAATCCCACTTTTGAGTTCGGGATTAGGGCATAAAGGTACACTAAAGTCCATTAAGTGAGTTTGGGGGACCAGAATAAAATCAACATTTAATGACCGAAAGGAATCCCACACAACTCAAGACGGCGAGCTCTGAGTAATTGTAAACGAGAAACATGTTCAGGCCAATGCAGCGGACGGACGGGGGGATCGAAAACAGACGCTGCACCCCCTCCCCGGGACAAAAGGAACGTTTTCGGAGCTTCCCTGACCCAGATTTTCTTAAGACTCGTTTCCAGGGCCGCTAAGTTATTTGCACAATGCCGCCAGCAGGGAAAGGATTGCAGCTTAGCGCGTGGCACAAAGCGCGAGCCCGATCCCTGGCACTTCATCATTTACGGATAAAGTGCTTTATTCCCTGTGAAAGAGAGATTAGGGCAAGAATTTACCTGGCAAGCGGCGGAGGGGTTGTGTTAGCGATAACGGAGAGGGGGGATTGTGTGGGCCGGAATTCCCCGGAATGCCGTCCGACACGATCCGGGAAGAGTGTTGTTACCGAAGTTTCTCGTTCTGTTTTTCTTCGTCTTCTTCCTTTTCACGCCGAGGCTTGTTCGGCGGTTGGCAGGGAGGCTGGAGTCCGGGAGAAAGACGTATTGTTCTGAAGGAGGAGAGGTCCTTAAAGAGTCGTTAATTGTATGTAATGTGCGATAGTGAGACGGGTATTGTCTGTCCCGGGATATCGAGGGCGAAGTCCTTTCGAGATGAGGGCTTGTGTGAGCATCCAGTTAACACTTACAGAGGAAAGAGATGTATTTAAATGGTTTCTCTTTTGAAAATAGTGGGAATATTTTTAATGAGAAGTGTAGAACAAAATTATTTACACAAACAGTAAAAGCGAGAGAGAGAGCAAACGTTACATTCAAACTATTTTTTACTCTAAATTAGTATTTATGCATCATTTCCTCACTTTTTTCTAATGGTACCAACACAAAAATGTATGGATGTATTCTCGTAAAACTTTGAGAACTTGTTGTTTATGATGTTGTCTAGGGAATGAATTAGAATAATTATGCTGAGTTGAGCAGTTTTTTAACTATCGCCATTTATTTAAGAAATAGGACTGTAAAACTGTCAATACATTTTTCTATCGCTTGTAAAATTTTTGTTTACTTAAATATTGTTTGCATTCTAATTCATTACCTAGAAAAATGCATGTAGTTTATTTTGGTAGCGTCATTTTATACATAATGATCATTTTTACAAAATCCTTAATATACATTTTAAATATTTATAACCCACAATGATAATATTAAATAACATAGAACATAAAAATATCATTAAAAAATGTTTCTATACCTTATTTAAAAAAAAGGGCCTAGAACGTGTTCAAATATTATGGCGGTTCTTCCTTAGGCGGATTTCCTATTCCTCTGCCTTGTCGTCCCCCAAACAGTAAAACTAGTCCATGAGCATATTTAAAATTTATTAACTCCACATCTTGATTATTTTCAATAAGAATAATATGTAAAGGATCATTTAGTCTATGATACACGGTAGGGAATAATCCCCTTCGATCTCCAACGCAAAACAACGCGTCCCGCTTCCTCGCTGGCCTTCGTGCAAGTCCTTTTTTTTTCACACTTCTCCAAACGGGTTTCTTTTCACATACGCGAGGGGGGACCCCAGTGGAGTTCGACTCGTGTCCATAGGCCCTATCCAAACCTGGTGAGGCTACGGGGAACTTCACAAATACCTTAAATGTTGACTAATGGTGATTTTATTATTACATAAATAGACCCACATGCGGAGTCTTGAAATACGTTATAAACAAAAAACTAATGAGCAGATACCCACTTGTATAATGTGTAGTGTTTTATCTATGCGGATGCAATGCTTCATATATATAATATGTAGAGTTTTATCTATTCTTCAGGATAAATGGCCCATTATACGACGGGAGCATAACAAAATTTATTTAATTTTGTCAAGCTTCATTCATATATTTTTTTAAACCTAACGTACGGGCTATGTATAAACCTTTTTCCACCACCATCTGTCAACTTGCCTTGCTTTCGCCTGGTGTTGTCTTTTGAGCAATACTGGTAAAACAATATTATTTGAAATAGTAATTTATGCCTTGCTTTCGCAAACAAAAGTATTAACTTGCCTTGCTTTCGCCTGGTGTTGTCTTTTGAGCAATACTGGTAAAACATTATTATTTGAAAAAGTAATTTTTGATCAACATTGGTAAAATAATATGAGTTGTGTACGGCAATCGTTGTACACTTGATATTATTTCTATGGCGCTTTCGAATGTAATGATTTTTTAAATTTCGTATCTCGTTTCGCCCGTGACACCACACAACCAATCGAAACAATTATAGACTCCTCCTATAGCATGTAAAGTATTAAAACCTAAATTCCTCCTACATGGGGTGTATTGTAAGTGAGTTATAACCGCAACATAAATGCAACTTTCTGCATAAATGCAACTTTTTGCATAAATGCAACTTTTTGCATAAATGCATAATGCATAAATGCAACTTTCTAAAATTAAATTTAAAATTAATTCATATGAAATTACTATTTTATTTTTTGTCCTCTTAATCAACCCTTCGATCACGTGTGTATGATCTTGCGAACGTCGAAGTACTGCGGATGAAACAAGAAGTTCATGGAAAGAAGGTGTTCGTCCTAACAGTGAAATAAATGGCAAGAAGTACTTTAAAACATTGGTTGGCACTCTTTTGACGGTTTTTGCTGTACTTTACCGAAATGATTTTCCCCCAAGTTCTTCTGTATTTAATGATGTATTATAATATTGTTGTACACAACTAAAATTATCAGATTTTTTAGTTATTAGTTTTTTTGTGTATCAAAAATAAATGCAACTTTATTTCCATAAATGCAACTTTAGGGAATGATAAATGCCACTTTTCCCATTTTTACTGCAACAAAAAAGTTGCCCTACAAATTACTAAACCTTTGAGTGAGTGAAAATATTCATAAACAACTAAGCAGAAAATATTTATACAGTTGAAATCCCATCAGTTTATATATACGTCCATATTTTAATTTACATTCATACGCAAACTGAGCTGGAAATTTATATTTCAAATAAAATATTCAAAAAAAAGTTCTATGTTAGACATAAACACACAGATTAGAAACTCCAATATCTTAGCAACGTAAAATTTAGCAAGTATTATTCACGAGTATCAATAACAAAAATATAACGAATTTAATTATTAATTTCTAGGTTATAAATAAACTGTATGGTCTATCACATTACCTTATTGGGTTTTAAACAAACAGGAACTGATTTTTCTGTTTCTTCCAGGGAACACCTGTTCTATTCTATCCATTAACCAGCTGTTTCTTCGGTAACATCATAAATTTTAAATAGAGCTGAATTATTAATTGGAAGACACATTAGCCCATCTTAAGTTTAACAAATAATTTTTGTCCATCGCCTACAAGAGTGGTTTAATATAGGTTGATTATATTTATATATGTAGATTTTGTGTGTTTATACCTTTGGCTGCAGAAATTCTATTTCCAAACTGATCTTCCACGGATGAATTGGAGGAGGGAAGACATAGAAAGCGTTTACCAACTTAAAATGAGCAGGAATTAGGGAAGAAAGTTCTGAGTGATCGTCATATAAATAAGTAATTGGTCTTGGATTAACCATAGCTTTTATTTCTATAGAAACAGTTCCATGTTCGTTAGGAGATAGTGATGAACAATTTTTCTAAAACTTGTTTTTATTCTGTTTGTGCCATTCTCTTCCAGAACCCTTCCCATCGTGGTCCTTTTTCAATAACATATTTCCATTTAATACTTTTAGATGTAAACATGTTTTTAACAGCAGGATGTGCAATACATATTTACAGTTTCTTTAATTCAATATCTGCTCTTTTAAAAGATTTTGCTTTACCATAACAAATTGTACTACACAATCCACGTCCAGAAAGAAAAGAACCTGCGAGATGCTAACGAAAAGATTCTGTGGGAATAGAAGGAACCAGTTCAATAAGCAGAGCTTGAATAAAAGCACAAGGAAATAAAAGATTAATTGTCAGTTTCTTGGGTGAAGAATGGCTCAGTATAATCAAATTCAATCACTGCAAATAGATATGATAGTAAAATTTTATTGTGGGAGGAATGAGCATCAGATATCTAGGACGTGCTTTACAAATAACAAATTAAGCAGAAAACTTTTACACATTGCCTTCCCTTGATGATCCAGAATTTTTCTCAAAACTTTCACTAGAGTTTCACATCGATTCCAGAATGAAGTACGTTTTCATGAGTCCAATATTAACAACTCTGTCAATTTGCGCAGCGATGAAGGATGTTTTACTTTGTTGTCGACTGTGTGTGTGCAGAAAATTGGAGAGATTCAACCCTCTAAAAACAAAACTCCTTGAAAGTCGATTTCCGGTTTCAACGAGTACACCAACACATTGAAATGTCAATGTAAAACTTCCTCCCTACAATACCTAATGTACATTCATCTCTTAGAGCCGCGGTAGCTCAGTGAGTAGAGCGTCGAGCTCGTATCAGAAGGGTTGTGGGTTCTGTCCTCAGCGGAGCCTGCAATTCTGATGATTGCGAAATCGGCCCTTAGACCTGGCTAAAGACGTTCGTGTTCACTAATGGTGACTGGGGCACGTTAAATAGGTCGTGGTCACAAAGTATCCCATGTTCCCATACCAAATCAATACCCCTGGGGGTACCTGATCAGGGGGTTATCGGCCTCTGATTGGGATCTAAATTACGATATGTGTGAGTGAATGAATGTATGAAAGGGACCATCCTGTAAAACGGATGTGTCATGTATGTCGAGCAAAGACGGACTTCCTCCCAATGGGGCTCAATATCTTGGAAGGCGCACCCCCTCGCCTCTTGCCGTCTTCGACGGGCCTGGCACTCCTCCGGTCTGCCAGCGTAGGCAAAAGAAACAACAACAACCTAGTGTACAATTTCGGCCTGGCCTACTTGGTTCAGAATTATTAGTACAAGCCGATTCATGGTGGTTCTGTTCAGTGAGTCTTATACGATCGTTTTTATACCGACTTCTACTTAAGTGATACCTTTAAAACGAATTCAACACCTAAATTCATGTCACAATTTAGAATGTTCGTCGAGCATTTTTATCACATTTAAAAGAATATTGTGACTATTAGCAGAAAATGCAATTTAAATTAACCACAGGCTCAAGCGAGAGAATTTTTTTTTAATTTTTATCTTTCAAGTTTCGATTGCATTGAAATGTAGAGGCGGAAAACTTGTATCATTCGCAACAAAACTATGACGCCTCCCTAACAATTCAGGTTTAAAGAATTCAATTATTTTGTTACTTCAACATCCTTTTTTGAATTTTGCGTCGATTGCATTCCATCACCCATATCTTCTGGAATTAATTTTAACAAAATTGGAATAAGAGCAAATGTTTGTAAGAGCCATAGCCCGTTGTGTTGTTCCAGTGCGGCATTAATTAACTACCTACAGTATGGACCATATGCAACTTCAATTACCTTCAAGTTATGATTTCTAATTCGTCTTGAATCTTTCTATGTTCTCTCACTTTTTCAGAAATTTAAGCACTCTAAATTTAAGAACCGTAAATCCATAACG
Organism: Metellina segmentata; assembly: GCA_947359465.1. NCBI lineage: Eukaryota > Metazoa > Arthropoda > Arachnida > Araneae > Tetragnathidae > Metellina > Metellina segmentata. The sequence continues at coordinate 3,422,990 of OX375878.1, forward strand.
AACCAAATTTAAAATATTATTCCCATGATGGAATAAATAATTATACTTTTTCACCATATCTGTTCTTAAAGGATTATACAATTATCATTAGCTCAAATCCATATACAATATATGGTCCATTGAACAATGTTTTTTAAAACGATTTTTTTCTACCTTTGGAAGACTTTTATTTTGTTCGATAATACTTTTAAAATTATTCCAAAATTTTATAAAACGTTTAGGATTCCAAAATTACTTTCCAAAATGTGTTGGGTATAGAAATTAGATTATTTTTATTTTGAAACATTAATATTCCAATTTTCGACGATCGCGAATTCTTCTGGAACTCGGTTAGACGAGAATTATGCATCTCTTAATAGTTTATTAACTTTGTGGAAGCCCTTATGTATTTTTCTGATATTCTTGGCAACTAATTACATCTCTTTAATTTCCTCCCTCAAATAATTTCTGAATTTCATAACGAAATATTTTCAAATTATTTTTTCTTTAATCTATAATTTCAGAATATTCGCCGAAATCGTTGATTGAGGTTCCATCTGCTGATTCCAAACTTTGATCTATTTTATTAGTACATTTTGTAATCACCGTTCTTTCAGAGTACGATGTTTCTGTTACAACCTATCAAACATATCATTTCCCATTTCGGTTAAACAGATTCAACAAAACATCCAAGATTGCTCTAAATAACAATCAAATGTGAAACGAAAGTTTTACTAAATTCTTTCCTATTTATTCTAGGCATGACAGAACCTCAATTATCGGACATATTCTCTAACATATTAATTATTTCAAGTTGAACATGTTTCAATTCTTAGCAATAGATACACCAAAGTGAATCTATTGATCAAATGGTAAAATTTTGTGACTCAGTTCTTGATAAAATACTAGTTTATTTGGAACCGAGTAAATATAAGCACATTATTATTAGGGCTGCAAACCTTACACAAGGTTGCCGACTAACTGGTCTGGTGGTTAAGGTGTTAGCCTCTAGCTCGGAAGGTTCCTGGTTCCAATCCGGGTCAGTGCATGAGTATTTGTAAGCGTATGGTGTAGAGGCGGATGGTGCATCTTAAATCTGTCGTGGTTGAAATTCTTCACGCTGGGTTGGTGTTGAAATTTGGAGAGTGGGGTACCAGCTCAGGTGTTGCCTCGTCATTTGATCGTGGTTCAAAATGACGTGGTGTTGTCCTCGAATCTTTCCCTTAGGGGATTGTTCCTGGACCATCGCCAATAGCCCGTTCTGTTGACCCAGCGCAACGTTAACTAAAATAACTACCTACCTGTAATGGTCATGCTACTCGCTCTGAATGCGTATTAAAGGTAGGTAGAGCACTGTGGTGGACCGGTTGGAAGTGTAACGGATTAGCAACTGGAGGGTTGCGTGTTCGAATCCAACCAAAGACCGTTGTGTACAAATGAGGCTGGTGCAAGTTAAATCTTTCGAGACCTCAAATGTCCTCACGTTGGCGTGGTGTGGAAGTTTAGAGAGAAGGGTACCAGTTCATGTGTTGCCTTGTCATCTGACAATTGGTTAAAAATTGCATGGTGTAGTTCTCGTATCTTTCCCTTTAGGTATTGATCTTGGACAGTCGTCAATAGCGTATTGTTCCAGTACGATGTTAATTAAAATAGCTACCTACCCACCATCCATGATAAGTGAATTTAAATAAGGTATGGAATGTGTGTAACAACATTTCCATTCAATAGTTTTACGCAATAAAATTTTACGGATACTATGAGCGTTGATTCTAATTTTTACAAATTGTGTTTCTTTCATATTTAACGTCCCGGGCTGAAAAGATCCCATAAATATAAACTAGTTTGGTGTAGGACCATTCCTATATTTTTTTAGGAACATATATCTAATGTCAGAAAATTGCCCAATGGCTTGTTATATTTTAATTAAAATACTAAGAAAGCTTCATATTTTATGATTAATGCACTTGTATTTCGTATTAATGATGTTTTAATGAAGGAAAAAAATAAAACGATTGTTGAAAATTAGAGTTTTATTGTTTACTCAATGGTCTAAAAAAATAATTTTAAATAATTAGTACAAACTAATCAAGAAAAGATTAGCGTAATCAAAGATCAATTTTTAGTGCGAAACTTGTTGTTTGTATTTTATTAAAATAACAATATCAGGAGCAATGGAGCTTAACTTCACTCTTAAGTCCTCTTCAACACTTACTCTGTTACTATATCTATATTTTACTAACACAAGTTCAGAAAAACCACTCTCTCACAAGTAACTAGTAACAAATGGCATAAGACAGGAAGATGTATCAACTTAATTTCGCCGAGATAGCCATTGAAAAGAAATAGATAATCAACAATAAAGTTTCTCTTTACATAATGTGCTACTGTTAGCGTTATTTATTACAATGTAATAAAAACGTCAATCCCAAATTGATTTCATATAATCCCATTTACCTATAACGTGGTTGTACATACTAAAAAATCGATCAAACTTCGTAGAATATTTGGATCGCTCGTATCATCCTTGCGTACCACTTGAAACGTTGCCGCGTACCACCGGTTGTGACGTCAGGTGCGGCCAACCATTGACCTATTAATGAAACAGGTGGAACGTGTGGGAGGAGTCGCTATCTTAAGATGTACCTTAGGATATAAATTTTTTTAATTTTGACTTCAAAAATTCAGTTGTTTTACCACATGTAACTGTTGTATTTTTAAAATAATTTTAAGGAGAAAAAAATCAGATTGTGCAAATAATTAATTATCTAATTAAGATGTAAGTAGCGAATTCACAAGTTTTTTTGAAACAAGATATCTTAAATTCTAATTTATTCAGAAAGACGATTCCTGTTGGAGATTATTCATAATATTATTTTTCATGTTTTGATCTTCAATCAAATTTCTATAAGAAATAATTTTTTTACAATTTTTTTTATCAAGAAAGCATGAAAAAATAAATATTTTTTCAGGCGTTTCAACATTTAAAAATCCATTTCAAGATTAAATACTCTGAAGTTCAAAGCATTTGCTGCATCACATAGATCATAATGATGCAAAAATAATTATAATAGGTGAATTAATTATGGAATTATTGTGTTTTAAACAAAGCATTCGATAGCAAAAACACAATTCTACAGAAATAGAGTTTAACGTTTAGGAAACACGTCTGGTTCCATTAGACAGTACTTAACAAAAACCCTTGTAAAACTAGAAACATATTGCGAATATTTGCAAGATCTTGGCATCGTTGGAGAGCTAAGAAATTTGAAAATATTTTGAATCGATAAAAAATGTTGATATTCTGTTCGATTTCTGTTATTTCCAGAGTACACATACACATAAAGATCTTTCAAGGATAAATCACGTGAACTTAGGAATCGACTTAGCCGATTGATTGTGGAATCGTGGACTAGTAGTTTAGTTCACTGTGTGTGGCTAATCAATTTAACCAATCAATAATTTAGGATTCATGCTTATACCCACAACGACGTGACAGATCTTCCAACCGAGCAATTGGGTGAAATAACATGAAGCTGCGGACACATGCTCTGTTTATTTCATTATAAGGTCGATGCGGCAAATGGGCCGGCCTTAGATGACCGTTATTGTTCACTTGTGTCAATAGTAGCTCCATTCACTTGGTGTTACGTTGCATCTTATTTGGCTGTGTTTGAATTATTGAGACGATAAAGATAAATAGCTGTTTACTGTATATTTTGTACAACCGTGTAAAAATCTTCTCGACTGTCAACTTGCGATTATCTGTTAGTAATGTTATCAAATTTTATAATTCGTTTATTTGTCACACGAGTATTTTGATTTCGTTTTGTGTGGTTGCTACAACTAATCACCACCCTTTGGAAAAGGAATAAAATAAATTCGATAACGGATAAAGCAGGACTAAATGCAGTAAGCACAAAGTACATGATAAAAAGGGGCAGTTTCAAGACAGCTTAACTTGAAAAAAAAATTTTGTGCAATCGTTTAATAATAGCATCTGCATGATTTGAAAAAATAAAATTTCTGCAGCCTTCCCTAAAGAATATAATTTAAGAAGACACTTTGAAAGACAAGGAATTATACGTTTTCAAGACTACCCGAAAAACTAGGCAAACAAAAAAAATGTAATACTTGAAACTAGAATTGGCAGGCCAACTAAACCTGTTCAAGATTAAGAAATTGCGACACAAATAAGTTTAAAATATCTAGCCTTATAGAGTAAAATGGTGACGCGCCTTTACAGACAGATATAGTTTGTTTCAGATTATTTTGAAGTAGCTGCTAAGGTTTGTTCATTAATAGCTAAACGTTTTGAGAAAATTCAGTTAAAGCGAATGGCTGCAGAGAATTTGTGTATTGTCGACAAAAGTAAAAGTCCAATTACCGACTTATACAAAGAACTATGCCTACTTTTCACATGGCCTATTGATAAATCAACTAACACCACTTACATTGTCAGTTAATATTTGCAAGTGGAATAACTCACGAGTTTGGAGTGAGGAGCTGATTGGAATGAGTTCATTATCAGATCAAACGAAGGGTAGTGACATGTTCACTGGGCTTTTGGACCAGCGTTCCATAATTGATTTAGATCGGTTAAAATTATTAGGTATCACGACTGCCGTAACTCCTTTCATGACTGGAACTTAATCTGGATTGGTAACATTTTTGGAACAGCATTTGGGAAGGCACGGTGATTAGTTGATTCAATTTCACTGTATAATCCACCAGATCCTGTGCCTAAGGATTTGAGCATGTTACGAAAATTATGCTTTCAGAAAGTAATTTTACTAATGTGATCAAAAAGTACCAGGAATGTTATCAAAACAAATGGTATCAATTTATGGGTCAAAATGTATTACCTCTATCCTTCAAAGTAATCTCCTCCAAAACGTTAAAACGTTATCCTCCTGACAGACTGGGATAATGTGAAAGAAGTACCAACACCCTGATCGAATAGATCTCTGTCTCCAGCTTATCCACTTGTCTGCTTATATATACTACACTACAATAATGGACCGGAACCAGCGGATTTGCATAAAATCCGACTACTTGTTTGGGGTGTTTTTCATGGTATGGCCTGAGACCTTTGTATGTTGTTCCTGGTCAATTGAACCCCGACGCCTGCATGAACATTTTGGATTATCAAGTTCTTCCTACTCTCTGGCAATTTTATAGAATGGACGAATGTTACATCCTTGACATAACCGCTACACGTCATGTTGCAGCCTCTGTCAAGCAGTGGTAACAAGATATGGATGTAAGACGTCTTCTCTGGCCTGCTCAGAGTCCCGTCTTAAACCCCATAGAACATTAATGGGAAGCGTCAGAGCGACATTTATGGATCAGGAAACCACGTCCGAAATCTACAATTGAGCTGGCGACATTTACGGACCAGGAAACCACGTCCGAAATCTACAGCTGAGCTGGCGACATTCTCGCAGCAGGAATGGACACAAATACCCATAGCTGTGTATCAAAACCTTTTTGAAAGTATGCCCAGAAGATTTGCTAGTGTAATTGCAGAACGTAGGTAACCATCACCTATTAAAGCATGCATTATTTCCCTTGTACCATTACATCTTGCTTTCCGGTCCATTATTGTACTGTAGTGTATGTAGGTTAAGTCATTTGAATAACCATACATCTTCAACTTTAATCAGTCAATCAGAAAAATATATCTTGAATTGAAATAGAAGTGAATAATTGAAAGTTGAAGTGTATGTTTGATTGAATCGATGTCTCGACCAATCGAAGAATACAGTTGTTAAACTTAAAATAATTACCGATAAATATTTGCAATTAAGTTTTATGTTTATGTACTTAACAATGTATACAGTTGCCGAGATATAAAAAGTTAGGGGAGGTGGCGAGAAATTAGCACTTTGTGTGTGCGCCGTAAAATGGCACCAACTTTGTGATGTTTTTCTCTTTCAATAACCAAGCACGAGATTATAAAAATGCAATTTAATTAAATGATAAAAGTACATACGAAAACGAACATCATTTCATCCGGTGGAGCGCATCGGACCTCAAAAACAAAAACAACCTCTTTCAGCCGAGGCAAGTATCCGAATGCAATTTTCTCTATGGCAACCCTTCCACGCAGGTAGGTTAGTTGCCAAAAACTCTCCTAAACTGATCGCCAACAGAGGTCAGATATCACACCTTCCCTTCAAGATGGAGTTTTATCTACAAATCAAACTTTCATCTGATTACAAAATTGGCCCACTTTTGGGATCTATTTATCTCTCTATTTTTCTCAATACATGTGTTGGCGCGCAAGCGCAGCACCCTCTTTGAAATGAAGAAACAGAAGGAGGAATCCATGAGGAGATTTAGTCTGGATTTGGATTAGCCAGGCTCTGGTCGGTATGGTCCGCCCATCAGCTCATTACTTCATCAGAATTTGTTGTTAAGTTTTCAATAAACCTTTTGTTTAGTTTTATACAGTCCACTTAGTTTAATTTGTCCGGCTCAATTCATTACCAAAACATTTGGTCCGTCGAGCCGGAGTAGAACCAGCATCCGCTCAATGGATCTTTGATAGCTTTCTATAGTTTGAAATTGCGTCTTTCCTTGGACCTTGGATATAGTTCCCACTTGGACTTTTGCATCTTCGTTTAGTGAACCACAGATCAAACTGGAAATGTGGGATCCAACCACAACAGCGATGTCACAGCCAGTTCCTGAACGGACAGAGTTGAATCGCAAACGTGGAAGCCTGCGCGGCCAAGTTATAAGACTCGACAATCTTTTACAAAATCCAACACCATTGTAGTCAAGTGATGTAATAATCAAACTCACTGCTGTTAAAAAGCTCAAGGCTAAAACTGGAAGAGCTACGAAATGAATCCTTCATCCTCCTTGAAAATAAAAGACTTGCTGGAATTTAAAACTTCCCTTTTGGAAATCGAAAGCGATTTGGAGGAATTGGAGGTGAGTTTCCATAGATCACTCGTTTCTCCAAATTCTAATGCTAATGAAGCAACTCGAACTGAAACAGCAGCGAAAATAAAACTGCCGTTTATTCCATTACCTTCCTTTTCTGGCAATTTTGCTGACTGGATGTCGTTTAAAACCCAATTTGTCTCAATAATAGAAAATAACAAACAATTAGCAGGCTCGCAAATGTTATATTATTTAAAATCTGCTTTAACAGGAGAAGCTATTAAAGGAGTAACTATCGACGATACATTAACTAATAGATATAAGAATATAAGGTTAATTGTCAATAGTCATACTTCTGGAATAGTAACTTAAAAAAAAGATAAGAATGGAATCTGCAAAAGAACACATAATTTTAGTTGATGACCTGTTAAATCATATTAGAGGTCTCAAACAGTTAGATTTAGTGCCCAATAATTTATGCTAAGCTTTCTTAATTAATATTGTGTTGCATAAGCTTGATGACGAAACCAGGAAGCAATTTGAAATGACTTTAAATAGTACTGAATTACCGACTTGGAAAGCTTTTATCGAATTTTTGTTGAAACGATGTCAGATTTTGGAAGGTATTCAGAAAAACATTCCAGTTTAAACAAGAAATATTCCCCAACACGCAAAATCTTTCGTGATGAGTGCAAGGGAAGCTTTTGTTTGTGCCACTACAGTAATCATTTTGTATCGAAGTGCGATTTATTTCTGAAAGCCAATTCCTTCGAAAGATTTGACCTAGTTAAAAAAAACGCATTTTGCCTGAATTGCCTTTCAAGTAAACATCGAGTGGCAGTATGCACTTCAAAGTATAGTTGAAGAGGTTGCGGGAAACGCCATAATTCTTGGCTTTGTACAAACAAAATTGCAGCTGGCGAGACGAATGAATCAGATCCCCCAGTTCTACCCCCTTCTGCTCCTTCGGCTGAGAGTCCGATTTCTTGTTTTACCAAACAACCGAAGTATAGAAAAGTAATACTCCCAACAGCAATCGTGTTAATTTATGATGCACGTGGCATTTCTCGTTCATGCAGAGCCATTTTAGATTCTGGAAGTATGGTGACTATTATGACTAAACATTTGGCAGATGCTTTGGGATCAAAAAAAGGAAACCTTTGCATCAGTTCACAATGAAAGTAAAATATTCACTGAGAGACTTCGTTTTCTAGTTGTTAATAAAATAACTGATTTAATGCCTTCAAATTGTTTGGATATTTCTAAAATTAATTTGCCAGATAAAGTGATCCTAGCTGACCCTAAGTTTCATTCCGCTTGGAAAATAGATTTACTCTTGGGAGGAGAAACGTTTTTTAATCTTTTGAAAAATGGAAAGATTCAATTATCTCCTTCCATAATGTTAGAGAAAACTGTTTTTGGATATGTTGTCAGTGGATCATATGAAGGTATTGAGCAGTCAAAACATTGTGGATTTATTTCGAAGGTTGACAATTTTGAAAAATTGGTTAGTAAATTCTTGGAAGAGGAATCTGTTCTTGAACATCCCACTTTAAAAAGCAAAGAAGAATTTGAGTGTGAGGAATTATTTTCCAAAACCTATTACAGGGACAACAATGGCAAATACGTTGTCACTCTCCCAATGAAATAAAAGATCTAATTAGAGGATTCTTTGAAATTTTTTTGCCAATTTGAGACTAAATAGCCAATGGAATAAATTAAATAAAAATCCTAATCTAGCTTAACGTTATTGCAATATCGTGTAAGAGTATGAAGACTTAGAACAAATGGAGGAGTGTAAAGGGGATGATTCTAGGCCTAGATATGCAATGCCTCACCACGCAGCGGAAAACATCATTAGCAGCACTACGCATTTGCGAATAGCATTTAGTGCTTCTGCACACTCAACTTCTGGATTCTCCTTAAATGACTGTTTGTTAAATTGAGGTGTAATTCAAAAGGACCTTTTTTCGATTCTACTAAGATTTAGGGAACTTAAGATAGCATTCTCTTGCGATATTAGAAAATGTACGGGCAAGTTTGCGTAAATCCAGATCAGTGAGCACTTTAGTGCATCGTATGGAAAAAGACTTTCTATGAAGAAGCTAAATTTTATAAGTTGCTGACTGTAACTTATGGAACAAAAAGAGCTCCGTACTTAGCGAGGCGAGTTCTAAAAAAATTAGCTATTTATGAAAAAACAAATTTTCTTTTGGCCTCCGCTGCAGCGCAGGACTTCTTTATTGGTGACATTTTAACTGGGGATATAGACGTTTCTACAGCCATGGAACTGCAAAAGCAATTGATCGCCTTGTTGAAAACAGGTAGCATGGAACTTCACAAGTGGAGCTCTAACAGCAAAACACTCCTGCAGCAAGTTCCATTCAGTGACCCGGAGTACCATTTCGAGGACTCGGACAAGAACACTGTAAAAACTCTGGGATTGCGGTGGAACCCTAAAGAAGATTACTTCAGTTTTACCGTGTCAACTTCTTCGAATCATACTCCAACTAAACGCTCCGTTTTAGCTGACTTAGCTAGACTTTACGATCCGCTTGGATTGATTGGATCGGTCATAGTTCAAGCAAAAATATTTCTTCAACGCTTATGGCTTTTGAAAATTGGATGGGATGATGAACTCCCGTCTGCTGAAAAACAGAGCTGGAAAAAGTTCAAAAATGCTTTACCAGAACTACAGGAAACTAAAATCAACCGCTACGTTTTTACAGAATCTGCTAGACAAATGGAACTTTATGGGTTCTGTGACAGCTCAAAGGACGCGTACGGTGTTTGTGTGTATCTTCGATGCGTGACTCCATCAAACGAGGTGAAAGTTACTCTTTTGTGCAGCAAATCGAGATTTGCGCCAATAAAAGTTTTAACAATTCCCCGGCTAGAACTTTGTGCGGCCGAACTTCTTTCTAAGCTTGTGCTCAATATTCTTTATTCCCTCAGCTTGGAAATTGACAAGGTCTACCTCTTCAGTGATTCCATGATTGTGCAATCGTGGATCAATGCTTCACCACATCTACTGAAAGTGTTTGTTTCCAACAATCTCACGTATTCAAATGATCACCAAAAATTTCTGTTGGAAGCATGTGAAAACAGCAGACAATCCTGTTGACCTAATTTCTCGTGGAATGAGCCCTGATCACACTATCTTCAAACTTTTCACAGAATTGCGTCTATTTTCTAAATTACAAGAAAGTCTTAGAAAAGTTCAATGCCAGTTTCATGCAGTGATGTTAAGCGAATCACAGAACTGCTACTCGATCACTGATACTTTTGAATCACAGTTCTTAGTAATTTGGTAGCAGTGATTAGGGCGGCCAAGTTATATCAGCGGTTATCGTTTAACGTCTATCGGTGGTTGCGATAGGTGAATGCAACTGGTTTGGGTGCTTCGGTGAAAGTGAAAACTGCTACTGAGTATCAGTGATTTGGCAGTCCTAATCGGTGGCAATCTTTTGGCGTTATGAGCTGTGACGGTGACGACTCACCTGAAGGGTATGTGCAACAAAATATCTTATAGCATCCCCTTTCAACCAAATCAATGAGAATCAGTCACTGTTTACAATCACAGATATACTTAGGTAGCAGTAACAATTAGAAATGTTACTGTGAAATCACTCCCAGTAACATCCCTGGTTTCATGACTGTTGAAAATATTGATAATGTAATATATCAGCCTTTCAGGATCGTTTTTATGATTTTAAGGGACCGCGTTAGCCCGGTCGGTAGAGTAACAAATTAGCAACTGGGTTGTAAATTTCAATTCAAACAAAGACCGTGCTTGAAAAGACTTGAAAAAGTGCTTATGACTGAGTAAATCATTAAAATTAGAGACTCAAATATGCAAACCTTATTGGGAAAATTAAAAAAGTAGTGTGTCATTCAGTATGGCGTATGACCGCCATTATTCCTAGTGCGGCATTCTAAGCGCCTTGGTAATGAGTAGGGCAACTTTTTTGTTGCAGTAAAAATGGGAAAAGTTGCATTTATCAATCCTTGAAGTTGCATTTAAGGAAATAAAGTTGCATTTATTTTTGAGACACTAAATTCTAAAATAAATTATTCGTAAAGAATGAAAAAATTCAAAATATATTGACAATACATACATAAATACATATGAACGTTGAATGGCCGATTCTTGGCCAGTAATTTCTATAACATTGAAAAACTGCGCCAGCCGCAGTCATATAATGTGCTGTATCGTATCGTATTGCAAAAGCGCAAAATCCTTTCGCTCAACATTCAGAGATTTTAAAACGTCATCTACCAGGCGAACAACATATTGATGATCGACACTCTCCTCGCAAACTATGCAGTCGATTACGCAAGTTTCCTCTGGATTATCAAGAGTGCCAACCAATGTGTTAAAAGTACTTCTTGACATTTATTTCCTCTTTCGTCTGTTAGGACGAACACCTTCTTTCCGTAAACTTCTTGTTTGATAAGCCATACTTCGGCATTCGCAAGATCATACACACGTGATTAAAGGGTTGGTTCAGAGGGCAAAAAATGAAATAGTAATTTCTTATTAATTTATTTTAAGCTAAATTTTAAAAAGTTGCAAGTGGTTTGCATTTATGCAAAAAGTTGCATTTATGTAGAAAATTGCATTTATGTTGCGGTTATAACTCTCTTAGAATACACCCCATGAAGGAGGAATTTTGGTTTTAGTACTTTACATGCAGCGTAGAATGTGTGAAAAAAAGTTGCACTAGTAATGAGTCATACAGGCTCTTTATGAAGTCCTGTGAGTCCATCCCATGCTGCTTGAAACCTGTCACGTAGTTCCAGCATATTACTCGATACGGGTGGATTGGTGACATCTGGTCCAATGGCATCCCACACATTCTCGATCGGGGATAGGTCCGGTGAGTATGCCGGACATGGTAAGATATCGTTATGTCGTACACAGGCTCTAGAGATGACAGCAATAAGGGGTCGAGCATTGTCTTGATGAAAAAGCGGTGAACCGGGGAGTTCAGGAATGGGGACGTAACTGACTGTAAAATTTCTTGTTCGTAACGCTGGCCTGTCAAAGAGCACGTAACGAATACCAAAGGTGATTTGGCATGATACTCAATTGCACCCCACACCATGACACCAGGTTTTCTGGACGTATGGCGCTGCACAACAAACCGTGAATCTTGCCGCTGACCATATTGTCTCCACACACAGATTCGATTGTCGTCTCCACCAAGACCGAAGCTGGATTCGTCAGTAAAAACCAGTAGATGCCATTCGACGCCCATGTTCGTCTGGCACGACATCATTCCAGTCTTTTACGGCGATGCAATGCTGTTAAAGGTAGTCGTCGTAACGGTCTACTTGAGTTTAGTCCCACGTTGTGAAGCCGTCGACCAATGGTGAGATCACTTATTGGATGATCGAGAGTGGTTCCCACTAGGGATGCGACATCGACAGCAAAACATCGATGTTCAAAATTGAAACATCGATGTTGATAATACATCGCCCCATAAACATAGATGTTTTTAAAATTCAGTGTATTTAAACTTTTCCCCCATTTCTTAAAACTGGTTTAGCAACTAGTGATGCGACATCGGCTCCAATACATCGATGTTTTTTATGTAACATCAAAAACATCGATGTTTTGAAAACATTGACATCGATGTCGCATCCCTAGTTCCCACTACCCGTTGGATGTCTGCAACAGTGGCTGTTGGATCAGTACGCGTAGGTCTTATAACAACGTCGATCCTCTCTAGTTCCGGTTTTTCTAGTCCTTCCTGAGCCTGGTTGTGTGCTTTGTATCAACCACTGCCAATAGCGTGCAACAATAACACCACTACAAACAATATGGTCCGCAATCCGTCGATTAGACAATTCCCCTTCTCGGAGGCCAATGACTCGGCCTCTGTCAAACTCTCCCAGTTGGTTAAACTGCTTGCAAACTTTTTTCCGAGACCTAACTCAATGAGAAACGATTGAACCAACACGACAGCATAAGTCGAAATGAATTTGGTGCGCTGCTGGATGTCCTTTAAGGACAATTGGTTCATGTTTTGGGCGCAGCCTTCACGTTAGTTAAATCTATGCCTTGTTCTTCACCAAGTCTCTCTTTTCACGAATGTCAAACAAACTGTCTGAAATACGTAGAATACATACTCAAGGACGCTAGTTTTCTCTTGCATTCACACTAAGTAAAAAATAGTTTTAGTAGATTTTTTAGATTAGAATGTGGCGATCTTGAGGCCTCGTGAAACGCTTACTTAGTCATTTTTCTTTACATCAGCGTTAAGTTTATTCTTGAAAAAAGGTTTAGGAGGTTAATGGAAAAGGTAAATTTAGTTAACGTCGTACTAGAGCTACACAACGGGCTATTGGCGACGGTCCGGGATAAATCGCTTAAGGGAAAGATCCGAGGACAACACCTCGTAATTTTGAACCACGGTCAGATGACGAAGCAACACCTGAGTTGGCACCCCACTCTCCAAACTTCCACACCAACCCAACATGAGGACTTTCGGTCACGACAGATTTAAGGTGCATCAGCCGCCTCTACGCCATACGCTTACAAACATGCATGCCCGGACACTGATTCGAACCAGGAACCTTCCGATCTATAGGCTAACACCTTAACCACTATACCGGTTGGTCGGCTTAAGGGGTTAAAACTGATAATTTATAATTTACTAGCTGACCCGGCAAACGTTGTTTTGCCTTATAAATTATTTCTAGTTTCTAGATAAATTCTAGTGTAGACAAAAAGTAACTTACTTACTATAAGTGTGTAAGTATGTGGTATATGCGTGAAATGGGCATGGAGCGCTATGAACGATAAGGGAATATAAAAATAACAAACATCAGCATTTTGTTGCTGGACTTGTTCTTCGGTTCTTTGGGATCTTTTATCTCTCATACTTCTGGACCTACTTGTATTACTGCTCAAATCAGCCCCTTTGCGTTTTCTTGGCATTGCTCACTGTACAAAACACATATAAATAGAATTAATGAAATAACTTCATTGCGCTCAGCTCGTGTATCTTCTGATTGTTCTTGACGCAATTGCTGCATGCTCACACGTGCATCAGCATCGGCCAGGATTATAGCGAAAATATTAGTTTTGTGAAAAAAAATTTGAAACAACTAGCCGGGCTGCGCCGGCTAGCGCTCGGCGGTGTGTAATAGTGCTTTTTTTTAAACTTTTTTACGCACCGTAATCAAGCATGTTTTGATTTGTATATTTTATTTATTTTTATGAAACAATTCTTCAAATCATTGCGAGCGTATTCAATCAAATATTTAAGGAAAGTTGGTCGAAATATACATATACCGCTACAAAATTATACATGTCTAGTGATAGTTTGCAGGAAATAGACATATCATTAAAATCTAACTCCTAAATAATATTTCTACAATAGGTAATATACCAGAACATATAATGCAAACAAAAATAAAATTCCAATCCTTGAAAAAATGCAAAATTCCGAAGAAAAAAAATACGTACGTATCTATTCAAACGTGTTGAATTTAGATTTCCTGAATATATTGTGAAATAGAATAATGCGACAAAAGACTTTTCAACGATATTGACAAAGACAATAATGATTTATTAACAAAAAAAAATACATATTTATAATACTTGGGAATCCTCAAATATGTCCACAACATCTCGCAGTCAACTCAAATACGCAAACACGGAATTCTAAATCAAATTAAAAAAGCAAACATATAATTCTGAAGTGGCCAGATACCGGGTAGCAAAATCACGTTTAAATTACTTTTACATCAAAGGAAGAAATAAGAAGTCAGTTCAAACATAAATTTTTACAATTTAATTCCTTACTTTGCATAGAAATTGACCTCGGCTATTTAAAAACAGCAAGAATTCAAAATATCTGGGTTATTTTATTTACGTTTGATTGTTGCCATTCGACGATACACAAATAACGTCGATTTCGGGTCCACGTACGTTAGTGTTTTATATATATAGATAGTTGTAAAAAATTCAATCAATTATATAAAAAAAGTATACTTACAACACAAAAGCCGTTGTTGGTTGGAGCTCGTGACACGTGTTGAGTACTTTTAAGGTTATGTAAATCACTTGTTTAACTAAAACTTGATTAACCGAACTAATCGTGCCAAATACACGCGCGGCAAATTTTAAGAATCTAAGATTGGTAACACTAAGCATATATCAGGATTAAACTTTAATAATAAAAATAAATGTTTATTTTCTTAAAAAAAATTTTAGATTTTTAATCGAAGTACAGTTAAAAACACTATAATTGATCAGTTATCGAGCGGGATGAAAAACGATTAAATTACTAAAATGGCCATAAAAAAATAGGGGTTGGTGATAAAAAAGTAAAAATTAAGGGTTGTATGTATTTTTTAATGCCACATTATAAAAAAATAAAAACAAAAAATTTCGTCAAAAAATTAAAAAAATAAATTTTAAGGGTGAACAACCCTTATCACTTAGGGGTATGGAAAATAGATAGTAGCCGATTCTCAGACCTACTGAATACGCATATAAAATTTGGTAAAAATCGGTAAAGCCGTTTCGGAGGAGTACCTTAACTAACATTGTGACATGGAAATTTTATATATTATATTTTCTGACTTTTGGAAACTTGTTTTTGCTGTATTTCACTCGTGAACCGACGATATCTATATAAATAAGACTGGAGTGTTTGTATCTTGAATATTTGCGATCCATTTTAAGTTTATCTGTTTTGGACACTTATCATGCGCGTTTGGTGTCTGTCCATCTTTCTGTCTGTATGTGTGTCCATGCTACGTCCAAAAAGTTGAATATATTTTCCTGAAACTGCATGCTGTGACTATTTGCATTCATTTAGTGACTGAATTTGGTGGAGTAAGTCTGTCTGTTTTCCTGTATTATGTTTAATTTTGTGTCTTTGTCTATGATTTAACGCTAATGCAGTGTTTTAAATTGTTTACATCATATTTAATCCTCATGTTGGGTTGGTGTCGAAGTTTGGAGAGTGGGGTGCCAGCTCAGGTGTTGCTTCGTCACAGAACCGTGGTTTAAGATTACGAAGTGTTGTCCTCGGATCTTTCGCTTAAGGGATTGATGCTGGACCGTCGTCAATAGTCCGTTACGTTGCTCTAGTACGACGTTAATTAAAAACTTACCAATTACATCATATTTAGTTTAGTAAATGCACTGTTAAAATTTTTTTTGCTTACATATATAGGTCAGAGTTTTATGCTAAAACCCATCTGAATAACTACTTAAATCAACCATACTTTGGTAGCTTTGGAGTAGCTGGAAGGTATATTGGGAATTGGGAATTTTAATTAACGTTGTACCCAACGGGCTATTGACGACGGTCTGGAATCAATCCCCTAAGGGAAAGATTCGAGGACAACACTTCGTAATCTTGAACCACGATCAGATTACGAGGCAACACCTCAGCTGGCACCACACTCCCGCCTTCCACACAAACCCAACGTGTGGACTTTCACCCACGACAAATTTAAAGTGCACCAGCCGCCACTACACCATACGCTTACAAACATCCATGCTCTGACACGGATTGGAACAAGGAACCTTCCGATCTGGAGGCTAAAACCTTAACCACCATACCGGTTGGTCAGCGGAAGGTATATTCGACACTGCAATTACTTAAATTGTTTTACCAGTGCTGATCAATTCGGATCTTTCCCTTAAAGGACTGATCTTTCTCTTAAGAGACTGATCCCGGACCGTCGTTAATAGCCCGTTGTGTTGCCCTAGTACGACGTTAATTAAAATTACCAATTACCAGTGCTGATCAAAATCAGTTATTTTTCCAAAGACATTTTTTACAGAATTTAAATTCTTAAACTTTATTTGGAGCTTTACTTTATTACGAAGCATAAAAAATACTGAATGTTTGGTACTAACGACAAAGAGAATAGAATATAGTAAATGAAATAAATACAGAAAAATATCTTTTGAAATAGTTCTGGTAGATAATATGGAAACCCTGGTATTTTTTATCGTTTGCTTTTTCAAATTTGTGTCCGTGTTATATTCCAAGAATCTATTTTGTAGTGAAAACTCTGATACATTCATAATTTTTGTTTCGAAGCTTTTTAAAAATCTGTTTTAAGATGTATTTCTGGATTTTGAATATGATGTTTTTAGTTCAACTGTAATATCAAGGTAAGTAATGGTTTAATTAGTTCTAAAAACTTTTTTAAACATTGTATGTTAATTTTGGGATACCCTTTTATTTTAAATGACATACAAATAATTTATATTCATACTCTGAAGTGTTCTATGCATTCTGGGTCATATTTTCACACTCTAAAAACCTCGTTCCATTAAAACTTTAAGTTTTACAAAAATGTGAAAGGTTAAACATGACATTTATTTACATTCGTAGAATTGTGTATTTAACAATTACCTTCCTTTTTAGAATATGGTAGTTTATATGTGATGAATATGAATTATAATTTTTATACAGATATTAACGAAAGCGGAAGATTCAATTCAAGCCGAGTAACATCAGGTAATTCTGCTAGTGTTAAAAACAATAATCTCGTGAAATATCTATTCAAAGCGTTTGCAGAAATGTGTATATTAAAAGTATTGATCTCTTTAAATAATAAATAGCGTTAAATTAGAATAAATAACAATATTTTTGAATAAGTATGTAGTTCGGCCTATTTATACATA
Source organism: Metellina segmentata (assembly GCA_947359465.1). Lineage (NCBI taxonomy): Eukaryota > Metazoa > Arthropoda > Arachnida > Araneae > Tetragnathidae > Metellina > Metellina segmentata. The sequence goes on from OX375878.1 coordinate 3,440,526, forward strand.
CCTAGTCTCTTTAATATACAATTTATAGATATCTGCAGTATATCCTATACAAACCTATACCAGAAATGCTGAATATTTTGAGCATTGAAAAAATACTTTATAAATGTGTAATATTTAATGCAAGCTATTTATTTAAATTCGTGAAATTTTTTGAAGGTTCGACAGTGTTTAAACAGATAAAATATTTCAGAGACCGTTAAATATATTTCTACCTTAAAACTAGAAGCAAGAAATGTGATTGTATATGTAATTTAGAACCCTATCAAGAATATTTTCATTTGTCATTGTATGGAAATATTCAAGTCAGTTTCACCACCACATAAACAGTCAGTTTCAGACAATAACTAGAAACAATATTTCAAGGAATTACTTTTCAAGAAAATTCTCATGCTAATTTGGAGTCAACGATTAAATTCAAAGTTCGAAAGGGAATATTGTACATGTATGCTGACTAAGTGGCGATTAGCAACATCAATACAGTGCGTATCGAAATGATAGGTCCACTAGTAAAATCGAAAGTTATGTTGGTAAAAAAAGTTTTACTGTGTACAAAGTACTATTTTATAAACTACGTTAGTTCATAAAATGAAAAAATTATGCATAAATAATATACAAATCATAGCAATTATACGGAAGATAAAAATTATGTGAAACAGCTGTTTCATAAAGATAGGTCCACTGAACCAAACATCGAATTAGTCTTCAACTAATACGAAATTTTCCCACCGTTTTTCAGAATAAGCTCATAAATTCTATTCGGCATAGTTTCTACAAGTTTTTGTAAAGAGTTTGTCTCGATTTTTGCCCAATCGGAGGAAATAGCGTTTTTTAAGTCTGTAGTACAGTTGTACAGCCTTCCGCCTGCATACATTTATCTTGTGAGTATGGTCCATGTGTTTTCTACCGGATTCAGGTCGAGGCTGCAAGGTGACCAATCGATAATATGTACATCATTATCCAGAAACCATTCAAAAGTGGACTTTGCAGTATGCACAGGAGCATTGCCCTGTTGGAACATAAAGAACGGGCCTCCAATGTGCTCTGATTGTGGAAGAAAATATTGTTCAAGCAGCTGTTGGTAGGCTGCAGCATTCAAACGATTGTCTACAAATGCTATATCAGTTTTTCCTGCACGTCCAAATCCGGCCCATACCATAATGGAACCACCTCCAGCTTGCCTCTTCGAGAATATATCTCTATCGGTACGCAGATCGTGCCAGTAATACTGCCAGCCATCTGAACCATCCAGGTTGAATTTTTTTTCATCACTGAATGTCACTCGATGTCAGTCTTCTTTCCAGGACATCACTTCCTGTGCAAATTTCAATCACTTTTTTTTGTGCTCTTTAGTTAATTTCGGGGCCGCTTTCCTCTTCCAGCAAACTAAATTGTCGAACTTCTTTACCACTCTATGGGCCGTAGATTTTGATATTGGAGGGTTTTGTTGCCTGACCAACGTGGATAAGCTCGTATTTTCAGATTTTAAATCCTTTACGATACTCCTTCTTTGTCGAGGTGTCACTTTTGATGGCCGCCCAGATGTTTTTTTAGTGCCATAAGCATTTCCAAGTCGCACAAAATTGTTTACAGCATTATGCGATCTGTTTAAAAGTTTAGTTATGTCTCTTTTCGATTTTCCACACTTCTTAAATACATCAATTTCCCCCTGCTCAATCAGCGGAAGACTGCAATGACGAACCATTTCATTTGATTGCAATGTGATGTTCAAATCTGTTTAAATACCTCCACAGCAGCCAGCGTAATCAATCAGTAAGACTAAACTGTGATATTTATGCAAATTTTGTGGAAATAAACGTTTTGGTGCAAAGATTTATAAAGGTGGACCTATCTTTTCGAAACGATCTCAAAATGAAAATTTGCGTAAAATAAAAATGAATTATTTATTTTTAACAAATTGCTTCCTAAATAGTTATAACGATTATTGTATAATTATCTCCACCAAAAAAGTGATTCTTATTCTAAATTAAGAGTCGAAACTTTGGAAAATGCGGGTGGACCTATCATTTCGATACACACTGTAGTTTACTTCAATAAGTTAGATTCTGCTGGTGTGTAAACCTCTACTGTTGTCAATTAAAAACTATCAGGTGTACTCGGAAGTAGAGATTATTTTGGTCTTGGGGCTTTCACAATTTAAAACTGCATGCAAACATTTCTCACATTAGATAAAGAATCAAAAAGGGAGCGGTGAATATATCTAATCAAGTGTATTCTGCCATAATTAAAATAAATGTTCTGCAAAAGAATTATAGTGAGATGACCCGTTGTTGTAGATTATATTAACTATTTTGACCATAAGAAAATATAAAGATTTATTTTAGGTTGGGTTTTGAACCAGTTCATTCGTTAAATTAGGTGATTGGTAAAGGCGTAAGCAACGCGTTTTTAGTGAGGTTTCCAAGTATTCCTTCAGTACTAAAAGCGATAACATTAATAACGAGTGTGCGGGGGGAAACCATTCACGGCTATTGACATTCCCGATTTTGTTTATAGCAACATTTTTTATCTTGTTTTCAACAGAGCAACTGTCATTCTTGTTTTGTTTTAAAACAAACGCGCTACCGTATTAAAACGGGGGACATGCACAGATGAGACCACGCAAGCGCAGTTGAAAACAGTTGATTATATATCGCTACGCTGAAAGGGGTAAGAAACAATTCCTCTACAAATCGATTTTTTTTAATTTCAAATTAGAGATAAAGTGAAAAACAGAAAATTCAGAAGTAAAACGTTACCGTCTTATATAACAATTGAATTTAAAATTGAATTTAAAATTGAGGTAAAGTAATTGTCAAAATATTGAATAAGGAGACAGGTCAATAAAATAGTGAAAATATTAATTGCATTACTTCAATTGCAAACCTCTCAAAATACGTATGCATAATTTGATAGCAATACTTATATAGGGTGTCCCAAAATTCACGCAAGATTTGAATTTTGCACCATTTGTGCGGTAAAGTGTAGTCAACGAAAAAAAAAAGACAGCGTGACAGTTCAGGGCTATTAAAAATGGAATGCTACACGAAAGAACAACGCGTTTTCATTGTTGAGCAACGTTTTAAAAATAACGAAAGGGGTTTGGCAGCAACAGTTCGCAATTTTCATACAAAATACGACACACGATAATCCAATTTTTTGTGCCTAAATTGCAAGATATGGATGTGGACTACACGTGGTTTCAACAATACGGTGCTACATACCATATAGCTCGAGAAGCGATTAAATTACTGCATGAGTCATTGCCTGGTCGTATAATTTCCAGTCTTGATGACCAAAATTGACCGCCCAGATCATGCGATTTAACGCCGTAGGACTTTTTTCTTTGAGGTTTTTTGAAGTCTGAGGTTTATGCCAACAAGCCCACAGCCACCCACGCATTTATGCAAATCGGTCATTTAAAATGTCAACAAAATAGTACGTATGTGCCAGTAAAAGCCTTGGAGGCCATTTACCCGACATGCTATTCCATACGTAACCTTATATTGTATACTTTATGAATCAATAAAAAATTTACAATTTTTTATTATAAACCTGGGTTTTCTATCAAAATTACGTCTTGCGTGAATTTTGGGCCACCATATATTATTTGCCGACCAACAGGTCTGGTGGTTAAGATGTTACACTCTAGATCGAAAGGTTCCTAGTTCGAACACCCTGGTCAGTGCATGGATGTTTGTAAGCGTATGGTGTAAAGGGGGCTGGTGCACATTAAATCTCTCGTGGCAGAAAGTACCCACGTTGGTGTGCATGTTTGGAGAGTGGGGTGCCAGCTCAGATGTTATCTCGTCATCTGACCGTGGTTCAAAATTATGTGGTGATGTCCTCGGATCTTTATGGGAAAGATCACTCAATAGATCGTTGTGTTGTTCTAGTAAGATGTTAATTATATAAAATTACCAATTACCCGTTTTCATAACAATCATTATTTAAAATGTAGGTATTTTAATTAACGTCGCACTGGAGCAACACAGCGGGCTATTGACAACGGTCCGAGATCAATACCCAATGGAAAGATTCTAGGATAACTTCACGTAATTTTGAACCATGGTCAGATGACGGTGCAACACCTGAACTGGTACCCCACTCTCCAAACGTCCACACTACACCAATGTGAGGACATTTAAGCACACGACAGAGTTTACATGCACCAGCCTCCCATGTACACGGCAGTCTCTGTTTGTGTTTGAACTCGCAACCCTCCAGTCTTTAATCTGTTACTTTTCCAACTCGGTTAGCACCATCCATTCATTATTTGGAGAAACTGGACGCGCCACCATATTATACTCTACTATAATCATAACAGCTAAAGAGCACTGCATGTAGAGCGAGATCCATCCGTTAAAAGAATGAGAAATACAAAGTTTGGCAAGGACTCTGAGGCATTGCATAACAAATCGTTTCCGGTTCTCCACTGACCACGCCACAAGCCACCATGCATTAAGCTCCCGAACATCGTTTATAACATAGTTAAACAGAAGTGGCAAGCATTACGCCATAATTACTGAAATTAACAATCTCAAGTTCTCACACATAGCTCAAATGACCTAAATTAACGCATCCGAAAGTATATTGCGATAGTACTAGGAATATGTAACTTAGATTTAATTGGATGCATTGATATATTCTGATAGTTACGCGATTCTGTTGTAACACGAGGAAGTAACAAGGTCTTGTAACGTATACTTCCGGAATATCTTTTAAATATAATGATATTATTTCTTTTTCCTTATTCCAAGACATTGTGATACTTTCTGTGTTTATTTATACTTCTTATTACTCTTGGAAAGGATATCTTTTCTTTTGACATATTTATGTAAGCTTAAATGGTTTTCCCGTAAGTTTATTTTTTCTTTTATGTATAACGTTGGTGAAATGTTAGTTTTAAAAACTGTTTTTTGAGTAGTCGATTGGGGGGGGGATGCTTTTTTGAAGTGTTCACACGGTGCTGTGTTCGAATGGCATGTTTCAGCCGTTATGTTTTCGCGTATGATGAGATGTAGTTGTAACTGTTATATCGCTACCAATATCTAAATAAATGTTTTTTTTAATTCTTTAAGAAAATGTTATTTCTTTTATCACGATGTTACAGTCTGTAACAAGGTCTTTTTGAAAATTGTATTATTAATATAAACTGCTTTTAAGAAAGTATGTCATAGTTTGTTTGAGTGTGTTGTTTTCTTTTATATATACCTAATAAAAATTTGATACACAAAAAATGAAAATGATTGTATCATCGTGTCGGCTTGAAAGTGAAAATCAGATTAAATAAAGAAACATACTTTTGAAGTAGGTATTGAACTAACGTCGCACTGGTGCATCATAACGGGCTATTGGCGATGATCGCGATCATACCGGAGAGGATCGCAAGATGGTTTTGAACACTTATTTTGGTCTTGCTTCTAAAACTTTGTCTTTACCAATTGGTAATATTGGTGCAGATAACTACCAATCAGATATTAAAATGAATTTCCTCGCATTAGACATTCCATTAGCCTTATTATTGCTTTCAATCATCTAAGTTCACAGAGAGCGGCCATGGAAGCTGTCTTCCTTTTGTCTGAGAGGGATATTCATTGTAAATAAACAAACCAAACGACTGGCACTTTAATTAACGTCACACTGAAGCAATATAACGGGGTGTTGTCGATGGTCCGGGATCAAACCCGAGAAGAAATATCCGAGGACAACAATAAGTAATTTTGAACCAGGGTCAAATGAAGAGTTCACGCCTGAGCTGCCACCCCACTTTTTAAACGTCAAAGAGAGGACATTTCAGGTCACGACAGGTTTAACGTGCATCATCCCCCTTTGTACACGACGGTCTTTGGATGGATTTGAACTCCCAACCCTCTGGTTGCTAATACGTTACTTGTCCAACCGCAGCACACATACTTCTGTGAGAGAACGAAAGAGAAAAATTACATTCACTAAGTTAACTAAGCAATCGTTTCTTAAAAAGGAATATATTATTCGTGCAAATATAATTATCAACAGTTTTAAATAATACTAATATCGACTTTTAGAAGTGGAACATAAATATCAAAAACAAATTTCTTTGAAAAAAAGAAACGAATTCTACTCTTAAGATTTACTCGCTACATATTTCAAAAGAACTCTTAACTATTACATCATGCAAAGCAAAAATGACTTTTAGTGAACTTCAAAAGATTGTCACACTTTGGTCTGAAAAGATTAAAACTATATTAAAATTTTAAATCAGTTTCATTCTGAAGCGAGGATATTATAGAAGAGTAGATGTTTTTAATAACGTTTAATATCCGGGATATTGTGTACCGGTCTGGTGGTTAAGGTGTTAGCATCTAGATCGGAAGGATCCTGGTTCGAATCCGGGTCAGTGCATGGTTTGTAAGCGTATGGTGAAGAGGCGGCTGGTGCACTTTAAAACTGTTGTGGCCGAGAGTCCTCACGTTGGGTTGGTGTGGAAGTTTGGAGAGTGGGGTACCAGCTCAGGTGTTGCCTCGTCATCTGACAGTGGTTCAAAATGACGTGGTGTTGTCCTCGAATCTTTCCCTTGGGGGATTGATCCCTGACCCTCGCCACTGGCCCTTTGTGTTGTTTCAGTACGACGTTGATCAAAATACATACACACACATTTTAATCAAATTTCGGAATAACTAAATGTTATACAAGTGTATTGTTACAATAATTATCTACAAGTGTATGGACAGTTTTATGTAATAAGTTAAAGATAATTTATAAGTTAATTACCATAAGATATAAGATTCTTCTTTTCATAAGATATTTTTATTCTTACACCTGTCTTCAGATCCATCTGTAGCCATGAAAATTGCATACAGGTAGTCCTAAAACTGCCCCTCGAAGCCAGAATTTTAAAATCTAAAGTTTGTTTTTCTGCAATAAATGGATATGGACAAGGAAACCCATTCCACAGAGTTTGTGCATTTGAGTTAACACAGTGAAATGTTGCAGTCATATTTTACCTGTCGCGGTAGGAAACACGTTCTACAGGAATTGTGTACTTGAGTTAACTCAGGAAAATGTCATGGTCATAGTTTACATACGCTGTCGTATTTTACGTGTCGCGATCATATTTTATTCCCGAGCAACGTCAGGTTATTCAGCTAATTGGGAATACAGATTGATTGCGTCCTTATTTTGTGCAAGGTATGCTGTAATTGTTTGCAAAATCTTGCATCCAAAATTTAGCATAGTGAGCATACGCATACAAGGAAAATCTTGCTAATACAGATGAGAGAAATACACCCAGTGGAAGTTACAAGAATAGAACCTGTGAAGCGTACAACTTGCCGGGTACTAGAGCAGTGGGAACCCCGACGGCAGCTTACGTAAAAGAATCGCGGGGTATGTATGTCGAGCGATCGTTTCTGACCAGGCTGTATAAAAACTTTTCAACGTAAGACTTTTCCCGTTCATTTGCTTATTTAAACTATCGTAGCACCATTTTCGCGTAGTCACGTGGCTCGTTCACAACTCGCCCCCCAAGGATCCTACTGGAGGACCGTCATGTCAGAGCGCACAGACCGATTTTATAGTGCAATTACGCGCTTTACGACGGCGAAACTACCGTACGACAACAACGCTTACGATCAAGTACCTAGGTACTAAAGGTACCAGGCCTAAAGGCCTCGAACATTTTATGCTTTTCCCTCACTGGTCAGGGGCTCGGCGCGATTGAGAAAATCAGATTTCGGGAGAAACTTTTTCTCAAAGAAAAACGTTAATTTTATTACGTCTCCAAAACGAGATTCTTTTTAGATAAAATAGTGGTGTGGGCTCCTCGGACTTTTTCTTCCCCCTCTGTCACCCCTTCTTCTTTATAGCCTTTTTGTGGAAGAAAGTACACCCCCTTTTTTTCCGACCGCCCCTCGTTGCCACCGAAATAAGAACGAAAAAAGTTGTTGTAGAACTCCTTCCCCCAACGCCCTCACATTCTCACCAATCATACGCTTTCAATCTGACCAGGTTCTAAACATCGTATTTTTTATTTTTCTAGTGCCACTTCGTTTCTATTTTTATTTTAATGCTTTTTATTTTTACTAGTTCGACCGAACAAAAAATTGTTAGCCACCAGCTTCATTCTTTCCACGTGAAATCTTTTTTTATATACTTTAGTCCTTTTCTCTACCATACTTCGAAGACTTTATATTTTGTGTGTATATATGGATGGGATTGAAGTGGTATATATATTCTCGCTTTTAGCTTTTGAAAAGTAAATAACGAATTTTTATAGTGTTTCGGGGGGTTTCTACAAGGAAATGCAGAAAGTTACAAAAACATGATTTCGATGCGCAGAGAATTCCATCAAAATGCCTGAAACTATTAGCTCCCTCTTCCATCGTATTTTTCAATCGAAATGTCTGGAACATAAGCTTTTGGAACTCTTAAGTTGATAAAAAAGCTCCATTGTGTTTTGTTTTTCTTGTTCGTATACGTTCGGTATATTAAAATTTGAACAATCTTTGCAAATATGAATACCAGAACACTTAGAATCGTTTTAAATCATTGAATATTTATATTTCATTTTAGAGCCTTATGCCTTAAGGGAGAAGTATCATAAAAGAATGTTTCGTGCAGTATGCTAGTAACTTAAAAATTTCTATTCTTTAATTATATTTTATGATAGGCGCGTTAATAACCTGCACCATTGTACAATATTGATAAATACAATTTCCAAAATAATATTTAAGCGATGTACCTGAGCAGGAATAACCATACATGTTTAATTGAAATATTCTTGGTCAAATGTGGTTCTTGCACCATAAAACCCAACCAGATAATCAAAGTACTGATATAATAGTTTTCAATCGGTTCTAAATTTTTTACATATTCAAACTCAGCGAAGAGGTATAAGTTGAGTTTCCATAACATTAGTATTTTTAAATTTTATGGTCTATTACCTTGACTTATGAATACATATGTTAAACTCTCAAACCGTCCCCACATTGTACAATTCCAGTCTTTTTTACTGAAAAAAGACATGCGAGTAACCAAATAGCCTGAATATCTAGACAACAAATTAAAAGTTAATAACCTAAATGTTCCCTTTCCAGATTGTAAAACTGGCAATCAAACATTTTTTAGAGAGAATAATTTTCCCGAGAAATTACTTGAAGTTCTTCACAATCATGGATCTCTCGAAAACAAAACGTATCAAGGACTTACTCAAGTTTTGTCGAGGAAAAAAACGACTGAATTCCGAATTCTGTTTGCACATGATTGTATTGCAAAACATTTGCATTTTTAACATTGTCTCTCACCCTGACTGTGAGCTTTGCTATCTCGGAGAGACTATGACATAGGCCACCTTCTTCATTGTCTTGCTATTTGTGCAACTACTGAAGATGATCGCTGCTGGAAAGCCAGAGATCAAATGGATCAATAGATTTTATTTCATCGTGTGCATCCATGTTTAATGTTTTAAAAACATCTTTCCGTGTTTGTTCTACTTTTTCCTTTGTATTTTGTCAACCTGTATCCGTAACCCGTCTTTGTAAATAAATAACCATAAATGTAGTTAACAAATTAATTTGTTACACATGATGATTTTGGTAAAAACAAGGGCGTCGTACACTAATTTGGGGGGTAAATTTCAACAAGGAATATCTGACCGTTTTCCCTTCATTTGCAAGAGTCTTGGATGAAAGAGATCACAAATCAGAGAATCTTGATTGAAAGTCCCTCACAATTTCCACATGGTTCTTTGTAACTTTTGAACAATTCTTAGGACGAATACGGCATTCGAAGATCAAGATTTTGGATATCAGAAAGATGCAACGAAGTACCTGATGGAGATTTTGATTTGTAACATTGAAACTAGTTTCCTGTAAAAAGAAAACCACTGCGAAAAGTGAATTTATTCACAAAAGTTTTGCTTTGATGCGGACTAGGTTTCAACTAAATACCGTCGACTTGCCAGTGATACACACTAAATCTTAATCGAATACATAGTTCTGAGAAAACGATGAAGAAAAACCTCGATTCACTACCTGAACTCTTACACTAAGTATTATGTTCTTCAAGAAGGAATCAAAATTGAGGCCAAGAAAAATAGCTTAGTGAACTTCACCAGTTCCCATATTCTGATCAAGATAAATGACAAACTCATCTTGGATTTTTTTACATAATATGTTCACTTATAAGCAGACAATATGCAGATAAATAAATTTCTTTTTCTTGCTAAAAGTCTGATATTTTTTATTAGACCAAAACAGAATAATTTTAAATTTTATTCCTTAAGGTTTTTTAAAGGAGGAATTGGATCCTCGGAGTTGGCAAGCTCCCGCCTTTCGTTCGATAACCTGCAAGTGATCTCTTTTTGGCTTTCAACCAGATTTATTCAGTTTTTTAGACCAATAAAATGTTTCCTGGGGATCTATCAAAAATGGATGTGGTATTTCAATAATTCTTCCGTGTTCAAAGAGAGTTGAGACAAAATGGACAATTTTCAGTCTTAAGTTGAATACATCTCTCGTTCTCACAAATATTCAGGAAAGAAAGAAGCATGGCCACAAATAATTCTATTTAGATTCGCATTTTGATTTTGAGCTAGGGATGCGACATCGATGTCAATATTTTCAAAACATCGATGTTTTTTAAAAAACATCGATGTATTTAACATCGATGTATTGGGGTCGATGTTTTGGTAACATCTATGTTCATACTTGTCGATGTTTTTACGCTGTCGAATTTTTTTAAATGAAAAAAGTATCCTTATAAAATTTTTAAAAACAACCAAGTATCATAATTTTCATAATCAGCAAATTGAACATACTTTTAGACCAAAGTGACCAAGGATGAAGGGTCTGAAAAGTAGGGATGCGACATCGATGTCGATGTTTTAGAAAAAAACATCGATGTATTGGAGCCGATGTCGCTTCACTAGTTGCTAAACCAGTTTTAAGAAATGGGGAAACAATTTAAGTACACTGAATTTTAAAAACATCGATAGTTTGGGGCGATGTATTATCAACATCGATGTTTTAATTTTGAACATCGATGTTTTGCTGTCGATGTCGCATCAATAGTTGCTAAACCAGTTTTAAGAAATGAGGGAAAAAGTTTAAATACACTGAATTTTAAAAACATCGATGTTTTGCTATCGATGTCACATCCCTAGTCGTTACCAGGAAAAAAAACCACACTAAGATGGAACGTCCTCCGAATTTCCGCAGTGTCCTTATAGTGTAATGTTACCGCTAAAACTCGAAAGCCGTTAATGTGCCAATTATATAGCTAATCTGCAGATTAAGTGATTTGCTCCGTTAATTTGCGGAATCAAGAGTTTTCCGCATTTAAACTCGGTACACATTAACTTCTTCCGTGTCGTTAAAGTTCAAAAGTTTATTTCCCTCATTTCCTTTCCCTCTCTCCCTCCACTTTGAGTTCGGTTTCGCCTGTTATAACTGTTTGATTCTTTCTATTATAGTTTTTTAATTGATTGATGATTGATTCTATATAAACTAATTTGTTGGTTGTTTGATTGTATTAACTTGATTCTTTAGATATCGAAAAATAAATAAATAGCATTATGCTAATTTCCTTTATTGTAATAATATTTTAAACCGTTTGATTCTTTCTATTATAGTTTTTTAATTGATTGATGATTGATTCTATCGACTAATTTGTTGATTGTTTGATTGTATTAACTTGATTCTTTAGATATCGAAAAATAAATAAATAGCATTATGCTAATTTCCTTTATTGTAATAATATTTTAAACCGTTTGATTCTTTCTATTATAGTTTTTTAATTGATTGATGATTGATTCTATCGACTAATTTGTTGATTGTTTGATTGTATTAACTTGATTCTTTAGATATCGAAAAGTAAATAACATCATGATAATTTAAGCGCACAGAAAAGTTGTTTGTTGTTACAGCAAAGATCTTTTTTTTCACTTTAACGAGTGCCTAGTAGGTAATGTGCAGATTATTTATGTCATTTCTAGATTACCTAGGTAATTTGAGAAATGAAATAATTTTCGGCACTTTAACGGATCACCCTAGTTAATCTGCACATTACCTAGACAATCTGTAGAATGACTGTTTACTGCACTTTAGCGGTAACGTATATTTATTTTAATTAATGAATTACCATACTCCTTTGGAGCCATCAAAAGCAAGACAACCTAGTTGTCCTGACACGGAATAACGGATCGTACATGAAAGTGATAGTACACCACTCGGAAATCTGGCATCCAGAGGGACGCACCCCTTAACGCTCCGGGTATCGAAACACAATCTCTCTGATGAACTGAAACTTGCCCTCCACCCAAATCCCTGCAGCTCTTTGGCACACCCTTTAGAATTGAATCCCGCCTCAACACTGACGCGTGTCCACATGCACCGCCAAAGCCCACATCCACTTTAAACACGACCCATTTCGAGTCCTATTCGAAGCGAAATATCGTGTCTTCCTCGTCCTGCCTCTCATCTCGAGAAAGATACGCCATCGCACCGAGCACTTACTCTCTGTTCTTGCCACCCCCGGCTCCTCGACCCCCCCCCCCCCAAGGCACCGGACGGCTTGAATAATACTAATTGAGACTGTGGCTGGCTGTTTAATTAGTCGATTTATATCAAGGCGCCTACGCACCCGGCATTAGACTAATTGCATTACTCTCGAAGTTGGTGCAGCACGGGATGCGCAGAGTGGTTGCAAGAAAATTCCCCCCTCCGATTAGTAGATGTAAAGTGAAAATGCTCTTGTTTTAGGGATTTGAGGGGATTAGTGAGCGTGTTGTGCGTGTGCTCGGCCAAGTTTTAAAGGGACTCGAGATGCTGGATCGGAGGATCTGGAGGAGAGGGAGTTTTCGGTGTTCCTCTGGCAAAGACTCGCGATCTTCCGGGTTCGTTGGATGTGATTTGATTTTTGAGCTGATAGAGTTTCGGGACTCATTTATTATTTGAATCGGAGCTGGGACGTGGGTTTAAATTGGATAGTCGCGCGTTGGAGTCTCATTTATCCCAGCTTCGAGTGCTCATGGATTTCGCGATCTTCTGGGTTTCATTTTTTCGATGACTCACAAAGCTTAACACGTTCGCTACCAAAGCTGATAGGGGGCGTGATAGTTATTGCCCGTCGCAAAGTGTGTCATTTCCGAAATCTAGGTGGACATAACTATTGCATCAAAAATACACTGGTTTTAGGGGATTATAAGAGGTTGTGAGGGATAAAATACTGCTTTGATGTATCGTTAACATTTTTAGTTAGTATTTGGATGCAGAAATATGCTAAATTTAAAGACATTTGTCAACTTTGCTTCATACATTAAATATACGTTTAATTATTAACCGTATATTTTGCAATTTTATATTTTTACACCTGAACAATGATCAGATATACCCATAACAGTTCCATTTCAAAATAATGAATAATTCAAAAACTAAAGGGGAAAATATTTGAAAAATATTACAAAATTATGTAGTGGAAATCTCAACTGATAAAGTTCTTAAAAAAATTCAAACCTTTTGGAAACATTTGGCTACGTTTAGTTTCAGACCTTGATCGTAAACTTACAATTAGTGGATCTGAGGTAATGACTAATCTATTTGTATTCAGTTCTTGACATTTTTATAGAAAATATTTCTCATATTGCCTATTGTGTTTATTCCTTGTCTTGCGCTTTTAAGAAGCGGACCAATTACCAATGCGAAGAATACAATAAGTGAAATAATATTTCCATGGACCATTAACTTCCTTTGAAGTTAAATATACTAATTATTTGGAAAAAGAAATTTGATGGAACAACAAGGTCGAGTTGAGATTTTGACAAATAATATTTTTAACCTCATTAGTACAAGCAAAGGTACCACAGACATACTAAACACACATGCATATAGTGATATATTTCTGGAACATTTTCTGTTCAGCGCCATTACAGCCCCTTATTATAATTGTATTTCTCTGATATTATGTTTCGACAAAATCAGATTGAAGGATTGTTCATAAATTGTACGTAACCGTTTAACAGAGCAGTTGATAAGTGACTAGTTGTGAGTTTTCGTGATAATCATACTAAAAGAGTAACAACCGTTTAGCTCATTTTTGTGTTTTACGGAATATTCAATTTAGAGTTAATGTATTTTATGTTGTTTGTGTAATTTTATATTGGGTGCATAGAAAGATTAATATCAACTTCTTAGCCCAAGCAACTGATTTTCAGATAATTTTACTTACGATTTACTAAGACACGGATCGGTTTCATAATTGTACCTCTTCCAGAAAAACAGCAAAGAGATCTCTGACGATTTGCAGTAGAATATCGTACACCTGACTTTCGTAATTTACTTCAGAATCCATTGACAATTCTTTTTGACTTGATATCTCTACAAGGTTGCGAGTTTCTATTTTTGTACTTGGAACTACAGGCTTAAAAATCGTTTTGAGACCTTCTAGGCCTAAATTTCAAACTACTTTGTGAATTACTTGGTAAATCTTGATTCACAGTATTGACAAAAGGTAAGATTTTCTTGGTCAAGAAAAATTATTTCTCAGAAATAGTTCTTTGTACCTGTTTATTTTACTCCACTTTTGCTCAATTCTTTTTTTTTTGCAGGTAATTTTAAACTTTTCGCTTTAACAACACTATTTAAAACATTCAAAACAGTATCTGGTAACCTTTATATATTTCTTGAGAAAGATAAGAAGTTAAAATAGCATCGATTTTCATTTGTTTCGAATTTATCACCGAAATGTCAAAAATGGACTGACGAAAAATTTCCATTGTCATTCTAAAATTTAAGGGCTAATTTAATTCAGTGTCACAAACTTCCGCAAATAAATACTTTGTTCAACACGCGTCAAATTAGTCAGGCTATGGTACATATGTAATGTTTTAGTGCTATACGGTGATGTATCAGGTTGAGTAAAAAGAGTTTTCCGTCAAAAAAAAATTTATTTTAAAATGATAAATACATACGAAAACAGCAAATCTAATGAGGATAGTAATCTCCGTTCAAATCTACGATCGTCTGCCAACGTTTTGGCACCTTTTCCATTCCTTCTGCAAAGAACTGTGGGGTAAGTGAGTCCAGAAAAAGATCGACTTCATTTACGACATCCTCATATGAATTGAAGATTGCGTCATCAAGATGCAGCTTCAAATGTGAAAACAGATAAAAATCCGAAGGGGCCATGTCTGGGCTATATGGTGGATGTTTCATCAAATCCCACTCCAGCTTCTATGGTGTCCAGCCGGTCACCGTACTAACATGTGGCCGAGCGTTACCTTGCTGATTGAGAGCTACCGTTTCTTCGTTTTTCGTGAAGGGCATCACGAACTTTAATCAGCATGTTGCTGTATATTGTAAGTCAGTCCGCTTTTCAGGTTATCTTTGTAGATAATTCCGCGACAATCCCATCAGATACAGAGAAGCACCTTGTTAGTTAGGGCTCTTCTTGCAACCGAGCCTGCTGATTTTCCAGGTGCTGACCACCCTTCTTTACGGCTTGTTTTGTTGTAGTAGACCCAGTTTTCATCACAGGTCACAGTTCTGTCCAGAATTTTCTCTTTTCTTTGAGCAGAGCCAAACAGGCAGCTTTTCTCTTGCACTTGTCATCAGCAGTCAATTTGTGAGGCAATTAGCGGCTGACCTTAAACGTTAGATTTATGCGTTTCAGAGCGTTAACTATTGTTTTTTTTTTAGCAAACTTCAAGGTCTAACGCAATAGTTCGTGTTTTGATCAATGATCGTTTCTGTCTTGATCAATGATTTGCTTTAACTGCTCACAATCAACTTCAATAGGGCGGCCAGAACGTGGTTCCTCTTCAATGTCGAAATTTCCAGCTTTAAATTTCCGAAACCAAACTTTGACTGCATCATAAGAAACAGTATTGATGCCTTAAATTTCACACATTTTTTGGTGACATTCAGTCGCACTGAATTTGTTACGGAACTCATAATACATAATCGTGCAGATCTGTTGACGTGATAGATCGATTTTAAGCACTTTTTTGACGCAAAAAATATAGTAAATTTTTAACAAACAAATTACACAGTCGGTTAATTCTAATTTTTAGCTTTCGAATGCAAAAACCCGTTTGTGGAAAAGATAACAACCACAGAAACGACAGCTGTTGACGCGGAGGTATCTCCACGTGGCGGAAAACTTTTTACTCAACCTGATAATATGCTAAATGTCTAGTTGAAGTTTTAAATCAGCAGTTGCGTAAGACACTAATTAGCTACAAATTCAAAAAGATCTTGCGAATTAATAAGGTAGTATCCGAGAAAATAAAAGCACGGAAACATACCTCGATGAACAGAAGTTAATGCCAGTACCAGAATAGATTGGCGAAAGCTCAGCCAACAAATTTGCAATTTCATTGTGTTAGTGGGTCCTTAGATGATCAATATTACTGTCAATGAGGCTCATTGAAGCTCAAATTGATCGTGTAGGAGGCGATTGACGCGAATGTCAATCGATTCACGCACATTGGTAGAAATTTTAATTGATGGGCATTGATGGGCGCCATTGACGGGTCCGATTGAACGTTTGAACTACGCAATTGTCAATTGTTCGCGCAGTTGTGTTTTTTTTCTCTAGTCTAAGTTTATTATCTTCGCGATCGTTAAAAATAGAGTAAAAATTTCAACGGATTTGAAATTTGCGGAAAATTTTACACCAGATAGATACTTTAAATATAAATTTCTGTTAATAAATACTTCCAATTGAAACTTTTATATTTTCGCAATACGGATTTAAGTAATACGAATATGTCGAAGTACACACACACACAATTTTGCATATAATTATTTTTTTATTTAATTGGGACCAAGGACTAACAAAAATACTAGCTTAGAAGAAAAATATTTAATAAAATTGCAGTTCTCTTTATACATATCAATACAAAATATTTAAAAAATTAAGGAGTTGCTAAAAAATTATTTCGATGTCGATGGTTGCATAAAATCTAACAAATTCGTCTGACAACAGAAACAATGCCTTTTTTCAAAGCAGAATTTCGTCGTAGAGCAAGCTAATAATTTTTTTATTCATTCCTTTCTATCAAAACGCGTTCTTCGTTGGATTGAATGCCCAAAAATTATATAAAAGAACAAGTTCACTTTAAGTTGATCGTGTCTGGATACCTTTTTAATGTCCATTGCATAAAAAAAAAACATAGCTGTCAAAAATAAGCAAGTGTCACTATCAGTAAAACGAGCTTGAAGTTGTCATTCCGTTGTTTGTTGTAGTTGCAATAAACGTATGATTTCGTTTTTAATTTTGTTTTATTATATTTGAGTTTCTATTGCTAAAAAAGTGAAAATGAGTAGAAGAAAGGTTTGTAACATGTGTTTCTGTTATTTTTAGAGCAATTTCTGAAAACGTTTGCGTTTAATTTAAAAAATACCACATGATACCATCCTATTGTTTTTTGCTAAATTTATACTATAAATATATACTAAGATTTTTTAAACCATTTTTCCTTTAATTTTGAACATGAATTATATCACCTTGATTTATTTCACCAATAAAGAAAAAATCATGCAAAGAAGGGTTGAACCCCTTTCAACTGGCTGAGATCTTCTGTGATTAGGATTGCCAACTTTTTCTGAGACATCTTTTCCGAAACCGAACCTCTTGTTGCATTGAAACTATTAAAAAATAAAAATAGTAGTGTTCTAAAACAAAATAGAACAGTTGTTCGTGTTTATTCATATAAAACCGTGAGTGTTCCGAATTATTTAAAAAAAAAATTCGAATATAAAAATTTGTGTTCATTTCCGACCCCAATTTTAAAAATAAAATTCAAATACAGTATAAGAGAATTGAATAAAAAATCCGAACTAGAACTTTTCAAACATTAAAAAATTCGTTGTCATAATGACAGGAGAAGATTGCAAAATTTCACTATGTCACATACCGGATGCAAGAGTGCCACAAGTAAAAAAAATATTGTTTCGTTGACTATGAGTGCGAGAGCGCTCGCCGTTAATCCTAACTTTTATTAATTGAGTTGAACATGAAAAGAACTTAAGAAAGGGAATTCCAAATCTCACTCAAAATCGTCTTTTGTAGTAGTAACCTTAGTGTCACCTTTCGTCATTTTGTAGCTTTGTCATACAGCAAGGGTGCGATGTATGTGAAATGTATTACATTAATGGATATGCATGTGTAGGATTTGTGTCCAAAGTAAGTTGCAGAAATTATAAAGATGGCGAAAGGTATTCAAATAAATTTTTATTCTACAAAAAACGTAAGTCATTATATATTTTGATTATCTCTTCAATTTAGATTAAATCAATTCAAACCGAGTAAGGTCGGGTATTTTGCTAGTGCAGTAATATTTTCTGTTTCGTTTGCTCTGAATTAATTTCGCATTTCTAAATTTTGTTCAATTTTTAGTTGTAAGTTGTGGTAACTGCGAGATCAAAAGATAAAAAGTAATCAAAAATTAATATCTTTAGAACAACTCTTTCCCGGCATCTTTTATTTAGTTTTATTTCGCTGTTTTCTTTTGTTTTCTGTAATAAATATTTATTATTTTAATAAATTGTTTTTTTTTTCATCACACGTAACACCACTACAAAGTGTTCGACTAAAAACACGCATGTAAGTCAGAATAATAAAAATTTTAAGTGTAATTATGCCATTATTGAAAGAATAATGCAGTTAATGAAAGAATAATGCAGTTAATGAAAGAATAATAATGTTTAAAAAATCCGAACTAGAACTTTTCAAACATACAAAAAATTCTTATATATGTCTTAATCTTTTTTATTAATCTATTAAAATTATTATATCTCTTAAATCTTCCTGTCATAATGACAGGAGAAGATTGCGAAATTCCACAATCTCGCATGCCGGATGCAAGTGCCACGAGTAAAAAAATATTGTTTTGTTGACTATGAAAGCGAGAGAACTCGTCATTTTTATTATTTGAGCTGAACATGAAAAGAACTTAAAAAAAGGAATTCCAAATCTCTGAAAATCGTCTTTTGCAGTGAGTAACCTTAGTTTCACCTTTCGTCATTTTGTAGCTTTGTCATACAGCAAGGGTGCGATGTATGTGAAATGTATTACATAAATGGATGTGCATGTGTAGGATTTGTGTTCAAAGTACGTTGTAGAAGTTAAAAAAGATGGCGAAAGGTGTTAAAATATTATTTTATTCTACGAAAAACATAAGTCCTTATATATTTTGATCATCTCTTCAACCTATAGTAAACCAATTCATACCGAGTAAGGTCGGGTATTTTGCTAGTAAAGCTATAAATTCGAAATCATATACCTTTACAACTAGATTCTCACCTGTACTCCACGCCAATACTAGCAGACACGCCTAATATAATGCCGATTGAAGAGGAGAATAAATGCCGAGGCGTAGCTCTTTCCGCGCGAACGCATGACTGGTTACTGAGACATCACGCGCTGGCACGGGATCGGCTGCGACAGTGCTAATCCTTCTGGTTGTTGCATCAACGATTTATCTAGTCATGAGCAAAACTGACCAAATGTTTTCTTAATGTATCAACTATTTTACCAATAGGAATAAAATTGAATAGAACTTGGAATAGAAATACAGAGGCTGTTCACACATTTTTTAGACAATGTACATTGTTTTCACAAAACTAAATTACATAAAATTCTTGTGTTTTAAATGTTCTATTTGATAGCTCTTATTCTGAACTGTCTTTAAACACCGTAATTTCCAGGATAATAATGCCTTTTGAAGTGTCAGAAGAGGTATTCTATCCCATTCCTCCTGAACAGCTTTCCAGAGTCCTGTAAGGGTTGTGGGACGACGTTTGGAAAATGCAGATTTTAAAAGTCCGAAAGCATAAAATTCCATAGGTGATACATCGGGAGATTTAGTAGGGATATCAGTAAAAGGTATGGCCTTGATACCGGTTTTTTGTTCCATTTCTTTTAGGAAATTTACAGTGGATTTTGATGTGTGACTGCTAGCTTTGTCTTGATGGAGTTCCACAGATTGATGGCACTGTGGGTAAAGCGATGGTATTTCATTCAGAAAAATTGGCGATAAAATATGTTCCTGGTATTTGGAGTTAATCTTGAAATTTTTTTCCACTCTCTTTATTTTTAATTTGGCATTATATGAAAAACCAGCAACACTCACGAATCCCTTGGGAAAACTTTCTTTCGATTCTGTGAACCATGTACTTAAAAAATTTTCTCCCCTTTTATGATAATAAATGGTTCTTTTTTTGCTGCAATCATTTAAATACACCCATGATTTTTTCTTAGGATAAGTGTTTCTCATATAGAATTCGGCAGCGTGTCCTGCGTTCAGCGATATGCTTTAGAGAAAGACGATGCACATTGCGTTTTTTCGCTTTCTTAAGATTTAAATCAACGTTTATCATTTTGTTTACAGTGGACACCGAGCATTTTAATGATTTTGCAACTGTCCTTCGACTAGGGGGATTTTCTTTTAACATTAAACAGCGTACTTTTACAATAGTCGAAGATGTCCGTTTCTTCCTTGAATACTTGTTTGGAATTTTTGTCCCACTTGAGGCTTCAATTTGACGTTTTTTTCCCTTTCTTATTGACGATATAACCTATCAACGTTTTGGATATCACAAAACTATGACTCTCACATCGTTTTTGGATAACGGAATATGAATATTTCTCTTCGGAAAGAGCATAAATGTAGCCTTCGAACCACTGCTTCGTTAAAAACGCCATTTTGAATAAAAACAAACCTCTCAAGAAGCCGCAGACGATAGTTTTGACGTTTAAAAACATAGTACAAGTGCAATTATTTCTTTTGCAGCAAACGGTTTTTTATTCCAGCTAACCAAAATCGGCTAAAAAATGTGCGCTCTGTATCAGCATAAACAAATGAGCAATATTGTCATGTCGAAGTACCGCATCAGTAAATGTGGTCAGATCTTGATGGACGAGAAATCGCGTCGAAACCACTTGGAGGATTAGACATATTTTTTATTGGAGCTTTTGTATTTACTGAATATTTTGAGCAATGAATAGGCAGTTGAACTGAAATGAAGAACAATTGAACTGAGCGAGGTTTCGTGACTGGGAGTGGATATATTCGGGGTCGTTCATTGCGATTTAATTTGTGAGCCGATCAAGTTTTGGGACTGGTTTATTATTTTAATTGGAGCTGAGTATTAGAATGTAAATTGTTAGGTAGTTAAGTAACATCGCACTGGAGCAACACATCGGGCTACTGGCGAATTCATTCATTTGGGTAAAAAATCCGAGGACAACTCCTCATAATTTTGAACCACGGTCAGATGACGAGAATACATGAGCTGACACCCCACTTTCCAAACGTCCCCGCCACACCGACGTGAAAATAGTTCTAGCCACGACAGATTCAACGTGCACCCCATGTACACGAGGGTCTTCAGCCGACCCGAGTTTCGAACTCGCAACTCTCCGGTTGCAAATCCGTCGCTGTTCCAACTGGGCTTTTGCGACTTTATTATGTAAATTGGATTAGTCGCACATTGGTAATCCACTTGTCTGAAACCACGGTATGCTAGTGCTCATTTAGGTTTCAGGTTTTGCGATTTCTAGGTGGTTTTTTTTTGGTGAGTTACATATCTTAAACATACTCTGTTTGAGCTTTCATATTTATTGAATACTTTAAACAAAGAACAAATTATTGAACTGATATGGAGAACAATTGAGCTGAGTTAAGTATTGTGTTTCTCTGTTAAAATTAGGATATTATAGACGGAAAACATAAAGAGTAATTCAAAAAATATAAACAGTAAAAATATAAGAAATAAAATTTAAAAACGCGATTTTGACTAAATGGAAAAAACTTCTATTGATTGGGTCTGTCAATTGAGATTTAATTTGAAAACTGATTGAGTTTGGGGATTGATTTATTATTTTAGTTGGAATTGTGTCGCAGGATGAATAGGACAGTTGCAAATTGGAACTCCTTTTATCCGATTTCCGGTTGGGCTGACTTAACGGATTAGCAACCGGAGGTTTGCGAGTTCGAATCCAATCAGAGATTCGTATAAAAGGTGCTGGTGCTTAAACCAGTTGTGGCTCCAATGTCGTCACGTTTGTGTGGTGTGAAAGTGTGGAACTCATAAGTTGCCTCGTCATTTGACCGTGGTTTAAAATTACGTGGTGTTCTCGATATTTCCTTTGGGGGATTGATCACGGACCGTCGTTAATAGCCCGTTGAGGTGCTTCGGTACGACGTTAATCAAAATACCTACTCGATTTCCGGGTATATGAGTTATAATTTAGATTTTAAAAAATTTACTGTTTTTTTAGGTGAGTTACAAAATTATGATATTTTTATTTTAGCATTTGTATTGTGCTGAAAATTTTAAAACAAATTATTAAGCTTAACAGAACTACAATTGAACTGGGACGCCGCATTTCGAAGATACATAAATCTAGCAGTACCATACAAATGCCGTAGTTAATATTTAAGTGCTAACTAAGAATAATAGTAATCACTTTCAGAATACCTATGGTAGACTCTTTTATCAAGCTAGATGTATATTGGTGATTTGAGTGCTATTGTGTTGGAACTGGACATAATGTCACTGGGCTTTTTCGAATACGATTTTAGCACGTCGCCACTAAAATTTCCAAATAGCGAATTGATTTATGATTATTTATTGGTCGACGGTAATTATATTAAACGCCAAACTTTACCAAAACGACGATAATTACATTTTCAGGTAGCCCAGATAAAAATCATGGGTGAGCATTTGGTTTAGCGGAAGTAACATCTCCATTTACTGTCTGGTGTGTTTGAAAACACAGAAAATCCTCTCATAATATTGTCCAGTATATCGGGTGATCATAATTTAACGTTAGGTGTTCAGAGCCTCTAGCGATTAATGTATTGGACTGAACGCAATAAAATTTGGTGGGCGTACACAGTGGAGCATGAGATTTCTAAAAATAAAAATAAAAATTCATTCCAAATGTCGCCTTGGGCAAGTTTAGAGCTGTTTACCGAGAAAATGCACTAATTTTCTTAATCGCGTTCCGTGTAACGATTATGTGAATAAAAGGAAATACTATTAGAATTCTAATCATTCGGACGTGAACTACCTTGTACCTTTAGATGCCTCTAACCTTAGGTGATCGCGCTCTATTCGTCAAGCTTCATTATGAGCGGAACCAGAATGCTAATGCTGCCCTTCGTGAATTTCGGCGGTTGAAGAAGTTACAAAAAGGACCGTTGAGCATAACAAACTTTCGAAATATGATTGAACAATTTGAAACTACCATTACCCTAGCACAGTTCGGGGACGCAGAGCGGTCAGTGAGCAACAAGTTGAAGACGTTGCAACTGGTGCTGCGGCTTTACGGCATCTTTTATCATAGGTCCTTACTTTTACGAGGAAAGTCGACAAAGTGGACCAGTTCCGTCAATGCTGACAGGTATGCCGATATGCTACGCAACTTCGTGGTTCCACAACTGCAGCAACGAGGTTGTCTTGATTCGACGATCTTCACGCAGGATGGTGCACCATCTCACATCGTACTTAAGGTACAGCGTTTGTTGCGGGAACATTTCTCTGACAGCGGAATCATTAGTTGTGCGTTTCCCACTGCATGGCCACCGAGGTCACCCGATCTCAATTCGTGTGATTTTGGCTGTGGGGATTTCTTAAAAGCGTTGTGTATCAAGGACATGTCCCCGATATCGCCTTTCCCTTAAGGGACTGATCGCGGACCGTCGTCAATAGCCCGTTGCGTTGCTCTAGTACGACGTTAACTAAAATTACCATTACCCCGATATCGCAACGTTGAAAGATCGAATAACGTTACACGGGAGACAAATCACTTCTAACATGTTGAGAGTCGCTGTGGAAAATGTGGTACGCAAGCTGTTAGAAGATCACAATGATGGTCATATTGAACTTCATTTGTGATGATTAACAATAAACATTGTCATGCATTGTTAACAAAATTGATGTGTCCCGTCTCATTTGGCATTTACTCATTCATCATTCACACTACTTACTGTACTTTGCAGCGTCAAAATATCCCCTAGATGCGACAGTTGGAAAAAACTTAGT
Source organism: Metellina segmentata (assembly GCA_947359465.1). NCBI lineage: Eukaryota > Metazoa > Arthropoda > Arachnida > Araneae > Tetragnathidae > Metellina > Metellina segmentata. Next base: position 3,464,555 of record OX375878.1, read on the forward strand.
TAAAAATCGAAATCCCATGTCCACCGAATTTTGTTATGTTTCGTCCAATACATTACTCGCTAGAATTCTATGAACACATCATGTTAATTTATGATCACCCGGTATTATTTATATAAAATTAAAAATACAAACGATAGAATTCAAGAAAGAGATTTTGGCAAAATGGAAAATAACTATTTGAGCGAAAGGGCATATACAAAGTCAAACTAATGAATGAGTTTAGTTGATTTCATCAGTCCCTACTGTCTTATTTTATTTTATATATCTACACACCTCGTCTCACATGAAATGATGCTATGGAAATGAGTTTGGAGGAATCTAAGGAAACAGGTTCTCATTCGGTTGAATAGATACAGGAAATGAAGTGAGAACCATCCGATGGCATTTTTATACGAAAGTCTAAAGCAGTAACAGTATCTGTCAAATGGACGCCATTTCACTATTTTACGGCAAACCCCCTCCCAAGTGCATGCAATGCGAAAGGTACAGTGGTCCAAGTGCCCCCTTAGAAGATTCGAGAAAAGTGTTTTGGGAGTTACTGAAATGTCTCTTGGTAGGCTCTGGAAAATTTGTTAGGGTTTGTCTGGTTTGGAAGATTATGTCCCAAGGGTTAGTTCTAGTAATACTAGTCATTACATGTTATTTTCTTCAAATTTTGACCATTGGAGGAGACAGTTAACATGTACCGAATTTATTGTGAGGACAGTTGTTAAAACACAGGGCATTACATAACAGCTGCATGAGGGATCATACTATTTTTCTATCAAGCGTTATTATTAAAAACTGTAACACTTCTACTTTTCCCCACAGTATTACGATTTCGATATTCTATTATAGATGGCGGCACGAGTTCTTTCCTGCGGGAAAGCTTATTGGTTGTTCGTATCACGTGATCATGCCATCTGCTTGTCCGTGAAAAACTTCTAGAAAGATTCGAGACTAGGCCTCCACGTGAGTCAGAAGAGAATTTAAGTAGAATATGAGGGAGTCGTTGCGTGCTTAATGTTGGGTAGTTTAGATGATTTTGTATATGAGTCGCTCAAAAGCCAATGCTTTTAACTCCATTTTTCGATGTTTTCCGATTTTTGTAAATAATAATGGGAATAAATAATATTCTTTTTAACCATCAAGAATTTACTCGTTGTTTCTTTGTCAGAAAGATCTTCTTTTTATAGTTTCTGAATATGTTGTATGATAATTTCAGAAGTCATTGTAAACATGCCGACTTTATAAAAAAATATTTTTTTTTACATAATTGAAATAAAAACAAAATTATTTTTTCGATATGTGTTGGCAACACTGATGCCGCGTTCGTAAACAACTCTTTGAAAAAAAGTACAAATCGAAAACTAAGCCGTCACGTGATCTCCGTTTCACCCGTTCTGAAGTTGCATTTGCGAACGCTTTCATACATTACAACATGAACTGATGAGACACAGAACAATCTATTTTTACATAAATTCCTTACGTTTTTATTTGCACAACCTGTTCATATCTGGTTTTGTTACAGAGCCTACCCTTTGGAAAAAGACAATATAATTTTCTGTGTGTGTGTGTGTGTGTGTGATCCAATTAATAAACCAAAAATTTAAAAACCCAATGATTAATGCATTCTGCATGCATTAATGCAAAACCAATGCATTCTGAGCGACTCAAATATGTGTGGTGTCCACGTTATGTAAATAGATTAATAAAGTATTTGTGAGTGTCAAGAGAGTGTCGTTTGTTCGTCCACTTTAAGAAGAGATTCTCCGCACGGATCATAATACGTTTATTTGCAGCTTGTAGTAACGTCTTATAAAAATGACCAAGCACTTGGAAACCGCTTTATTAACAGGAACCAATATATTGACCAGAACTAAGTTACGAATGTCCGGTCAAACTAAGTAATAATGTATAACCCGTCCATTTCGTTCTATTAAAAACAAATCGGTTCTTAAAATTTAAACACGAGAGGATTTAGAGTGTAAACATAAACACACTGACTGCCGGAGGAGAAAAAACTTCCACTTAAAACCGAATTGATTTATCGATGTTTTGGTGGTTGGTTTTTCTGGCACAAAAGGACAAAAATTGGTCAAGCTGCGCTCTACAAATTTAAGTAAATGGATATGCACACAAGACTAGTAGTCGAGTTTCGTCACTCTAGAGAAATACAACGGTATATTGGTGTCGGTTTGGGGTTATTCCCGAAGAGAATGATCTGTAGGAAAGGTATAGGATAGGGGAAGACGGGGTACAATGAAACAAGGGGTGCAATGAAACATTACTTCTAAAATCAGTAAAATTTGTCACAGAAAGTTGAAATTTATACATATATTATGCAACTATATGTTCCAATTACTGATGTGATTTGGATACATTCGCACTTCTACAACATTAGCAATAGAAGATTATTGGGTTTTCACCATTGGAAGTAAGTTTCTTTACTAAAAGTAATTTTGCTTCTTTTCCCTCGTTGCTATATGTAATAATTATTTTTTCTATACATTGTTATCTTTGTATTGTTGTCTTCATACCTCCAAAACCAAAATTAAAAAAAAATAAATATTCGAAGTTCGAAAAGGTTTTTTTATTTAGTAATCTCAGTATGGGGTACAATGAAACACTTGCAGACGGGGTACAATGAAACATGTTTCATTGTGCCTCCGGGTGAATGCATTTACTTGAAGTAATATATCAATGGTAAATGTAATATCACTGATATAAAATAACATATTAATGGTTGTCACTAATATAAATAAAACACTTTTACTTAGGAAATGGCAACACCTAACATTAATAGGAAAAGGCAACACCAAATCAAAACAGTAATTTTGAAAGCATGCCAAATTAATTTTTTTACCTTCACAAAAAATACAGATTTTAATAATAAGTTTATATTTAAAAACATTTAAGAATAGTTTATTTATTTCATTGGCCTAAACTGCATTTACTACAGTTCACAATCCTCCTAAAGTTCTCAGTCAAAGGGGCCAAAAACAAATAGGTCAATTAACTTCTGGTGAAAGGGGTGTTCTTGTTACTATGTGTAGATTTATTAATGCTTCTGGAAATTCTATACCCCATTATTTAGTATTTCCTAGAGTAAATTTCAAGTTTAGAATGTTGAATGGAGCTCCGCCTGGGACTGCAGGCGATGCAACAAAATCAGGATAGATGAATGGGGATATTTTTGTTAATGTTCTAACACATTTCCAGGCACATACACGATGTTTGAAAGAAAATCCAGCTGTACTAATAATGGACAATCATGAATCAAGTATTACGATTTCCAGTCTAAATTTTACGAAAGATAACGGAATTGTTGTTGTAACCCTGCCTTCACATACCAGTAACAAATTGCAGCCTTTAGACAAAACTGTGTTCAAGTCACTTAAAAATTTCTTCAATCTAGCTACAAATGATTGGATGCTGTGTAATCCAGGTCGTTCAATCTCTATCTACGAGATATCTTTTTTGCTTGGCACTGCTTATTGTAAGTCTTTCACTCCACAAAATATTACAAAAGGTTTTCCAGCGAATGGAATATGGCATTTCAATAGAGAAATGTCTTGTGAAGAAGATTATTTGTGTTCGTACGTGTTAGATAGGCCTTGTCCTACTGAAAATTATTTCCATGGTCAGTTTAATGAAACTGAAGACCAGACATACTAAACCTAAGAATCAGAAGTGGTGGACCTTGCCATTAGTAGATCAGAATCACCGACTGCAGGTTGTTCAGCAACAGTTCATACACCATGCACTAGCTCTAAACCTGTGAGGAAATACATTTCTTCTCAAGAGATAAAACCTTACCCCAAGGCTGGTCCAAGAAAAGAAGTAAGAGTAGGAAAACAGAAAATAAAAGAGTTTTGTTCTAACCACGGCAGTAAAAAATGCTTTATAAAAAATTCCATAAATATATTCTGTTGTAGAAATCATAAATTTAAATGAAGTCTAATGTGACTAAAATAAACTTTATAGGGTGAAAATTGCTTGCATCATTTGGAGTGTTTCATTGTACCCCAGTATGTGTTTCATTGTACCCCGGCATACGGGGTACTGTGAGACATTTACTTTTTGTTATTTTTCAAACATAAAGATATTGTTTAGAACTTAATAAAAATTTATTTAGATGGGGAAAATGCAAGATTAAAAGTATGCATTAACTATATTTTTGTGCATGCAAAATTGTGGATAAGAAAAAATAATTAGTAAATTTTGTTTCATTGTACCCCGTCTTCCCCTACAGAAGAGAGAAATGCACCCTGGATAAAATCGAACCTGCTCCGATTATCACTCAGATTGCTAGCGGAATAAGGCACGGAAAACACGCCAATTTGAAAATATTTGCTGAAAAAGACGTATGGAAAACGGAGAATGGTAATAAAATCTGCATCGAGATAGGGGGGGTTAGTGGAAGAAAACGTGCAATAAAAGAGCGTCAAAATTTTAGAAAGCCCTTTTAAATGAAATAAATGTGATATGCAATTTAAGCCGTTTCGCTATTAGTAAAATATACCAGTTCCGTTCTTGCGGCACACTAGCTGAAAATCTTCTTATTAATGAAATTGACGGAGATCTTCACGCAGCTTCATGTTATTTCTTCCGAACGATCCCAATACCACAAGACCTCCGGTGGTATTGGGGAAAGCAAGAATCCAAATAGAGATGGATTGTGGGCTGCAAGGGACCGTATTTGAACGAGCATCAAATATACAGCGTGAAGTTAAGGACATACGCACGTAAGGAAAGTTTTACTGGCATTGAAGAGAAAATTACACCCAAGATACAACTTAACACATGACTAATTGGCGAGCGTGATAAATAACACTAGTTTGTGCTTCGATAACCAATTGGCACAAGTCGATTCACAAGCCCATGTGAACTACACTTATGGGATTTTATAACAGCGACTACGTTCACATGTCTGCTTCATTAGAAAGTCGATGGTTGAGTACGTAGAATCTTTTGTTTGATGGCCTCCAAGTATGATATGCAGTTGAACATAACTACGCATAAACTTGGAATCTTCAAGGCAGACAACCCAACTTCGAACCATACGACAACAGAAGTAACCAAGCGCTTCCATTTACTACTTCAAATTTCACAAAAGCCATTGCTAGGCTTTTTTTATCACGATCATAGGCGATGTACTTAAAAATGACACTTCTCTCAGAACATCTTCAAGTAAATTTACCTTTAGTTATGATGTAAGATTAATATGAAAGCTAACTTTTCTATTAGTAGTGAATTAAATTGAAATTGAATCCCCTTTTTTAACATATTAGTCATATTAATAATGTAAACTGTTATTATTAAAGTTAATTACAATTTTTTGTTTTCGATACTAGTTCTTTCTAGACGACATGCGAGAGGGTTTTTTTCTGAAGGCTAAATGCAAAGTACGTCGATGTTTTAGTAACCTCTTTCGTACCTTGTACAGTAGTTTGGCATAGTTATTCGAAAGCAATTTCAACATCTCGCCTATTTTTAAAACGAATTCTAAGAAATAATTCGAACCTATGTATAATGCTGGATACTGTGTATCACCTGGATATAATGGAATGTGTATAATCTGTGTGCATGTCTCTTAAAAATCTGGGTTTTAGGAGATGGGTTTTCACACTAAGGCTACACAATATTATAATTATTTTTTATACAATCTGAATTAATTGTTTTCATTTCCTATGATGATATAAAGTTTCTCTTTTGTTTATATATACGATGCGCATAGACAAACGTAGTGTATGAATGTTGAAAAATAATAACTCTTAACAAATACCAGCAAAAGAACATATCATGAAATAAAGTTTAGCTGATTTGCTAAAACATTCTAAAATAATCTCTAATTAAATCTTAGATTCATGAGCAAGGTGAGCTTTGGTGAAATAACTTCACTGCGTTAGTTTCGGTCTAGACGTTTCTTTATGCTTTCAATAGATGTTTGACCGAATGAAAAGAAAAGATAAATCTTACGGTGAGGGAACAAGGTCATGCCGTGACCCTTCAAATCTCTTGTGGTAGGGTAAAATTACACCTTTTCGCTACGAAGCACCAAATCGGACATTGGATTGAGGGTAAGGTTCCAAAAGTAAGTGTTGTGAAATATGGAGTAATGCGATTCCTGCGTAATCCTTTAAGAAACCAGTGATGTCCAACTACATACAATGCCACCCCCAACAATTTCAAGATAAGGTTGGAGGAAAGTTAACGTTGAGGCATTCTTTGTGAAACCTTATCTGGTAAAGTAGCCCGGTCGGAGGAGTAACGGATTACCAACCGGAGGATTGCGAGTTGGAATCCAACCAAATACCGTTCGTTAAATCTGTCATGGCCGCAAATATCCTCACGTTGGCGTGGTGTGGAAGCTTGGAGAGTGGGATGCCAGCTCAGGTCGAATCTCATCATCTGACCGCGGTTCGAAATTACGTGGTGTTCTCGGATCTTTTTTCTCTGTTTTGTTCCCGAACTGTCGCCTGTAGTGTTGCTTCAGTGCGACGTGAATTAAAATACCATTAAATACCTCGATGTTATATGTTTCATGTAAATTTAACATGTACAAACTAAAGATTAAAAGGAATTTCTTAGCTAACCGTCTTGCACCGAACGTGAGATGAACTGAGAGGATATCCGATGATGCAACCGATGGTGTTTGGAGCTTGAGGGGATTTGAAGGGATAACGAGTGTAAAACAAATTCGTCCGACACAAAAATAAATACATCGCAGTATTATGGTCAAGAAGCCCTCTCCACAGACCTTCATAAAAAAACTCCATTTTGCATTTTTATTTTCAAATGCATTTTAAACCCTCCTAGTGGTTATCTAGATGAGGTATCTCGTCATTAGCGAAACTGACTGCGTCGTAGTGGACCCTATGGTCGAATCCACTACGAGGGCTAACAGTTGCTTTCACAAATATAAAACGTTTTTGTGAAATATCGAACAAGCTAAGAAAATTTCTGATTACAACAGACTTGAAAATAGCATCACAAGAATCTCGCTCGATTGAATCGCACCATTCGATGATACTTCTCTCTTACAAATTTTGTCCAGAGTGAAGCTTGTGTCAGCCTCTAATTCATGACTATATGGCAAGGGCTATTGTCAAATTCCCTTAAGGGGACCGGGAAAGCAAAATTCGACTAAAAAATCAATTTATATTTTATTGCTCATTTATATAGTTCAAAATCTCCTCTTTACAATGAAATATCACACTAGGTAATAGAATAAGAAGAAGTTTGAAAAGTATACACGTTTCCAATAAGCACATTACATCTGACGCACTGAGGTCCACTCCCTGGGAAAACAGCGTTTGCTTTCCTTGTGGCGCCGTACGCCATCCCACCATTGGTATGCTGGCAATCACCCTGGACTATCAATCACATGCTGTGGCCCTCGGCCTTTTCAATCGGCCATGGCCAGATTTCGAAGTGGCCATCTTAAAAGTATCAAATTTCAGAACGGGGAGAGAATTTTCCCTCCTTGTTCCTGTTCCCTACCTGCCAGTCCCCTGATCACCTTCTTCTCTGTCTTGGCGCTTCGTATAAGCAGCTGTTGGTTGATCAGGACTTTTTGCAAGTATATGGGGATCTGGCAAGACGGGGCCTTCTGGACCTGGTGTAGGCTTTCCTACACCAGGGGGATGTGCAACAACAACAACATCTGACACGGCCTTTCAAATGTAAACAAACCGTTTGTGGACATTTCTAATCTTTGTTGCTCAACAATGTATATTAAATTTTTTACTTTACTTTACTCAAATTATTTTCGGTAATCTGGTAACAGTAGAGTTAACTGTAACCATTTAGTTTGTTTCTAACTATTTTTATTAATTTCACCATGCGATATAAGTTAGCACTTTCTGAGACATGACATTTGATCTATTATGGACTAGTAATAAGGATAAATGTTGGTTTTCTGCACGATATGCAACAATCTGTCTGGGCAGAGTATTTTTATTTACTGTGAAGTAACTTAAATCCAAATCACGGTTTTTGTCGAGTTGGGAATGAAAGCTGGTGGAAATTTCAACGTGCTGTAGCTAAAAGTGATGTGTATTACCACGATAAACACACAAATATTGCCTTGCCTTATATTGCCTACATTATGAAGACAATTAAATCAAATTTCAGAGACTTGGCGAATCCAGAATTGTTAAAAAAATGTGTTCACGGAAAGACTCAAAACCCAAATGAATCGGTGAACAATGTGATTTGGACTCGTGTTCCAAAAAATGTGTTTGTAACCATCCAAACTTTAAAACTGGGAGTGTTTGATGCTGTTTCCTGCTGCAACAGTGGAAATATTATAAAGTGCTATACATTATCTAGAGTTAAAATCATTCCAGGCTGCCATTTTATAAAATTTTTTGAGAAAACTGGACTAAGACCGTGTTATTGATGGAGAGCGAAAACTCTCGGAATACAGTAAAATCGACCGCCATAGAAAGAAAAGCATAAAAAAATTGAAGATACATGTAGACGTAAAATTATTTATAAAAATTCATTTGAAATGTTTAAATCCATTTTTCTCAAAACTTAGATTTTTAAGGTTCATGCCCCATTTTCTCAGAATCTACTGAACATAATGACTTAATATTTTTATGACATATTTGTGTTATATCTCTAAAGATTTTAATACGGGCATTTTTTGATATTTTGAAAATTGGATTTTTTAGAAATTTAAATGGTCTAAAAAATGCTATCTAAAAAGTGATATTCAGTTAAAAATTTCTATAAAATTAAAATTTTTAAATTAAAAAAAAAGTGAGCTGTTAAAGTTTGTATAACATATCAGTCTAACCACCATAAATATTTTGTGTTGATTACTATTATAGTTATTGAGAAAAAGGTCCTTGAATTTCGTGAATTTAACATGGAGGAGACAGGGCCTTCCCGGTCCTCTTAACACCGAAAGCACTGCAATGGGCTGCTTTTGTGAATATCAGAACGTATAGACAACAATGCATACCACTCGGACTAAAGAATGCTTCTGTAACCTTTAGACTATGGCCAGTACGCTATTTTCCAAACCCTCATAGGTACTACAACTGGGGGCGGGGCTAACCATAACGGCCAATGAGACTGAAATCAACCATATATAAAATGTCTTCTTTTAAAGAGCTTCATTTCGTGAAGCAACGATGGCCTAATGGCTAAAGTCCCCTACCTTCAGTTTGGCGGCGGCAGCGGAGGATGACTTCCCGAGTTCGAACCCAGTTGGCGGAAAGGTTTTTAGATCCTCCAAATTATTTAAAAAAAAATCCAATTTAATTCCTTTTGATTCTAAATTACTTTTCCTAATTTTTAATACCCTTTTTATATTTTTTCAAGCTTCCGTTGATTTTACATAAATAATCTATGAACTCACTACCAGCTCATATTTTCCCGCCCCTCTGCCGTCCCCTTTGCTTTAGGATGATGGTGTCGTATCCACCCCTGGTTTAAGACCATTCTGATGTAACAAAAAGCATACATAAAACACTAACTTATGTAATTATTAACTTATATAATAAAAGAATACAATTTTCGGCTCCCACCTCTCCCCACCCATAGCCATGGATCTGAAAAGAAAAGAAGAAAACAGACAAATTATTTAACATGTTTCATTTATTACACTGCAAACAGGATCAGACAGGAATTCAGTTGTCTTTAGCGTAGTGAAGGAGATTCGTATCCAGCGCTCGCGATCATTGGCCGTTACGCTTAGCCCCGCCCCCAGTTGTAGTACCTATGAGGGTTTGGAAAATCGCGGCCGGTACAGAGGTTGTACCATGATCGCGCCAAGAAGGAATTTAGACTACCGCCGTTATATTAGAGTTTTACCTTGAAAATGAACTGTATAATAATCGCGCTTGTTACATCTATAGCCGTAGTCAAAAGGTTAATAAGATGATGGATCATTGAGAAGAGTTTACGGGGGTGTATTATTCGATGACGTTGTGATTTTCTTTAGTAATTGGCGAGATCCTACGAAGCATATAGAGAATGTACATATTACGTTGGTTAGAGTATTAGACACCGCAAGTGTCCCCTTTACCCCCCTCCCATGGGACAGGTAAAAGGTTTTTTTTTGCGGACACACTGCGGAAAAGTGGTTAGAGCCCACCAAGACTGAGTGTGACAGCTTCAGGCTAACCCTCGGCTGTGTGTTTTAGCTACGGGGCACTACTAATTTTGTTTAAATGGTGGGAACTTCTCGTGTGAGGGTTCCCGTTATGCAATATAAAAATAAGAAAAAAATAATAATATACTACTAATAAAATTAAGTAAATGGAAGAAACATCAACGTTATGTTAGTTGAAAACAAAAGTTAACAAAAAATGGCTACTTAAAATAGAGCTCTAAAACAGGCTGAAACCCTTTAACAAGAAATTGAGCAGTTGAAATTAATTGTAAGCAAGTCTTATTGAATGAGGATGTCAATGTTTTCCGATAGGAACTTCATAATTTGCATGATCTTTGCTTGTACTTGGTTGTTGCTTGCCGTGTTTGTCACTCATGTTCTGTAATTTTCGTCTGTTGGTTGTGGTAGATGATGGAGACACGTGAGGTGGCAGTTGAAAACGTAGTGGTTTGGCGTTCCTGTTTGTCCACAGAGGCAGTTGCTTGATGTTACTACTTTAAATCTGCTTAGGTAGCTGGGGAAGGGTCAGTGGCCTGTGTAAAAAGACGTGAGGTAAGGTCCACATGGTTCTTTCCTGGGGTTGATATTTGGAAGAAATGCGAAGGCTCTTCTTCCTGTTTTTCCGGCTTCCTAGTCCTCCTGCCATTTTTGTAAGGTTGCCTTCTTTATAAGGTTTTTAGCGTGACTCTTGTGAGTAGTTTGGCGAAGACCGTGAAATTAGTTTCTCCCATCGCTGCTGCCTTGGCTAGTGGGTAGGTCCTTTCATTTCCGGTAACGCCAATATGGGCTTTAACCCAGGTGATGAACGTGTTATTAAATTTATTTAAGTAGTGTTCTGATTTGTTACGCAATTGAGTCTTTAGTCTGGAACTGTTGTAAGGTTTTATTGTTCATAGGGGCTATCTATTATAGGATATTGCAAGTTGTGTAAGTTTGTGTTAGTGTCCATGCAAGTGCGAAGAGGATAGCCAGTTTTTTGGCTTGCGCCACTGTGTTGTTGTTATTAAGTGCTATTTTTTTGTGTAAATTTCCATGTTACTTTTGTATGCCACGAAGGCCGCTCCTACGCCACGTGGCGTCTTTGACCCGTCCGTGTAAATTGTTAGGTCTGTTTCTATTTCGCCTTGTGTGCCTATAGTGTCGAAGTCCATGGTCCAGGTGTTTTCAATTTGAATATCTGCTTTTTTTTCATAGTCGCTTGTTTTGTAAATTGTTCCTAGAAAGTGTACATTTTGTTGCAGTCTGGTGAGTTTTGTGAAAGCCGCCTCTCTGTGATCCACAAGGTGCAGTGGTTCTATACCGGCCAATATTCGTTGAGCGTTTGTTGGTGAGGTGCGGTATGCTCTAAGGATGCGTACTGTAAATAGGCGCTGGAGACTGCAGTTTTTAGATCTTTCGCCGTGTAAGCTGTTATGCCCATGCGCTGACTGAATAACAAATTAATCTCTTTGCTTCTGCTTTGTACCGTATCTTGAGGTACCGTGGTTTTGTGCCCCCACAATCTGCCCACCGTGTGGGCCATGCTGTTACTAAGGCGTCGATATTTTGTTTTTAAGTGTGCAATATGTTGTAGAAATGAGAGCTTACTGTCGATTATGACTCCCAGTAGTTTTATATGTTTAACTATTTTAATTTTCATGGATCCACTTTTGAGTATAGGATTTCTTGCTAGAGGTTTAAATGCTCCGATTATCATTGCCGTTTATTTGTTTTCTGATAATGTTAGCTGTTCTCGACGGCACCAGTTCTGTACTTTTTGGAGTGCTTCGCTGGCTGTTGTTTCGATAACTTTTCTATTGTTACCCGAGATAACTATTGTGATGTCGTCTGCGTAAACTTGGACTTCACAATTAGGTGGCCATGTTTCCAGTAGCGGTTCGTTAACAACAAGTAGCCACAGGAATGGTCCTATGCATGAGCCCTGCGGACTCCCTCTTCGTAGCTTATGTCTTGTTGTAGTGTTGCCTTGTGTGTTTTTTGCCTTGTGCGGTTGGTGACCATTTTAAAGGTTGTACCAAAGGCGTTGTTTGCCTTTGTGCAGAAGTATTTCCAGGCGGTGCTTTTGTCTTTATTAATTTCCTTTTTGAAGCTTGCTTTTAGTTTACGAAGCTTTATTTTTAGTTGGTCTCTTGTGGTTGCATCCTGTTCCCGTTGCGTTCTTCTGCGAGTGGCTTTAATCTGTTTTTGAAGAATTTGAACAATGATGTAGGTGTATAATGACAAAGGTGTAGAATGACATTGCGGTTGTGGAGGTAGCTTCTACTGATTTCAATTAAATCTGGTGGGAAGTTATGTTTGTGCAGTTTATCGAAGAGTGAAGGCCACCACATTGAATCGAACGCGCCTTTAATATCTAACGAAATGCTGCAGGTAGGGCTTTTTTTTTTTTTGCTTTCAATTTTGATAAGTATTTCTTGAAGGGCGTGCTCAGTGGAGTTTCCGGTTCTGAATCCTTATTGTTTCTTACTGAGGGTGTGGTTGCTTGACACGAATTTGTTGAATCTAAGGATGAGAAGTTTTTCTAGCGTTTTGCCCATGGTAGGAGGTTGACTGGGCATTATGATTCCGGTAGTGATGGATATTTTCCTGGTTTTGGGAACAGGACCACTTCTTTTGTCTTGAAGGCCGTCGGGAAGTGGTGGAGGTTTTTACATGTGTTCATGCATTCCAGGAGTTTGTCGGCGTTCGCTTCTAGGATGAGTCGTAGTACTGTGGCGTCGATGCCATCTGGTCCTGGGGCTTTGTCTTTAGGTGTGTTTTGTATGAGGTGCTTAAGTTCTCTACTCGTGAAAAGTGGTGTGATGGGTGTGCTGCTTTAGGGGAAGATCTTGTTTCTTGTATGTGATTCTTCTTGGGTGTCTAGTAATGGTAGATCCGGTCTGAAGATGTTGTTGAGGATGTTTTTGATGTTAGCTTCGGTTTTAAATGAGGCAGCTCCAGTTGTAGAATGGATAATGTTAACGGGCTGGATCCGTTTGGTGACCATTTTAAAGGTTGTACCAAAGGCGTTGTTTGCCTTTGTGCAGAAAGATTTCCAGGCGGTGCTTTTGGCTTTATTAATTTCTTTTTTGAAGCTTTCTTTTAGTTTACGAAGTTTTATTTTTAGTTGGTTTCTTGTGGGTGCATCCTGTTCCCGTTGCGTTCTTCTGCGAGTGGCTTTAATCTGTTTTTGAAGAATTTGAACGGTGGCTTTGACGGCCGCTTTTCGTTTTAATTAACATTTATAATGTGATTGAATTCCAAAGATTTATACGCTCGCTCAATGGTTTTTATGTATTTTCTCGGTCAATTTTACGCCGTTTTACATTGCTTTTTCATCAAATCCGCTTGAAATTTTGTGTAGAATCCAAATTTGTGAAAACAGATGGGGGTTAGCATTGAAATTATCGCAGCAAGCACCCAATTTAATATGAATACGAACCCCATCTGACGTCACAAGCGATTTTAGTTCGAATGCTTTTGGAACCATGCCAAGTTTTTCGATTCTAGCGTGTTTTTAGTTACGTTGTTGATAATAGCCACTTCGAGGCCATCACGGCGTTGCCCGTGGTGTTCGTTTGCGAAGCAAATTAAATGGGAGTACATAGCAATCATCGGGGGTTGGCGAGCTTCAGCGAGCACTGGTCACATCTGACCACACGAAAAGAACTGTCACGGGCAACACCGTGCTGGCCACGCAATGGCTAGTAGTGTGTAATTAAAACGTGTTATGACGTTGAAAGTGGTAATGTGCTACAAAAAAATTGTTACCACAGTAACTTTTAATTTCTTTGAATACTTTCATATGAAACGAGTATAGTGAGAGATCAACTGAGACTAACGAGGGTTAGGTTTTATGAAACAATTTTCCTTTTGGGCCAAGCTGCGCCAAACACAAGACAGATCGTCAAGTAATGAATATACACACAAATTAGAATAAAGGGAAGTGTAGTCCTAAAAATAACAAAACCATTACTTGTACCGTTTAATTGAAAATGAAATGTTAAAGTTCTCGGCAACTTCAGCGTCACGAAACACATCCTTGTTCGCATCTGATTACAATACATATACGCACTAATATCTATAATACCTGATTCGCACTTTCTGTATTTTGTGATGCAAATAAACACAATCCAAGTACCAGTAGATATGGCTAGTGCTTAAAAACCCATCCAAACTAAATTCTATTGTACAAACATTTGCATTCCGTAGGGCACAGAGACTTGAACCATTACTGAACGAATGATTTCTACCATACTTCCAAATAACAATATCATCTTTCAGCGCATTTAGAAAAAAACCCAGTGAAATACGTGAAGTAGTGGGGGTGTTTTTATGTCTTCCTCAATTACACGATTCCATTTAAGGGGTAATCTCTTTTGTACTGCCCAAAGCGGAAATTATTTAAAGTAAATAAAGTTCCGATAAACACTTGTGTTCAAAAACTGACATAAAGCATGAAAAGAGAATCCCTATTTTCTGGTATCTTGATGTCGAGTACCTTTTCTTTCGCAATCGTTAGATGTTAGGGGCTCTTAAAAATGGGAAAAAAGTTTTTTGTTTAAAGAGATCCAAACTTTGTATTGAGACTATTTCCAGTTAAGATGCATCAATGATCCATCCATGTAAATTTATGATGATGGTTTTGAGAGAGTAAAGTTTCCGGTCGAAATTCAAACTATTAAATGCGTTTAGTTGGTGCATCGAATAGTTTTTTATTCTAGAATTACTTGCAGCATGAAAGTTGTTTAAGATTTTTTTTAACATATGGTATATTGAAATTAAGTATGTAGAATGCTTTTTCGATCAATGATTAAGTGCCTCGGTAGTCCTGTTGAAAGAGTAACGTACTAGCAATAGAAGGGTTGCGAGTTCGAATCCAACCAAAGACCTACGTGTACAAAGGGGCTGATGAATGTTAGATCGAACGTGACCTAAAATGTCCTTACGTTGACTAAGGTGTTAGCCTCTAGATCGGATGGTTCCTGGTTCGAATCCGGGTTCGGGTATGGATGTTTGTAAACGTATGGTGTAGAGGCGGCTGGTGCACCTTAAATCTGTCGTGGCCGAAAGTCCTCACGTTGGGTTGGCGTGGAAGTTTGGAGAGTGGGGTGCCAGCTCAGGTGTTGCTTCGTCATCTGACCGTGGTTCAAAATTACGAGGTGTTGTCCTCGAATCTTTCCCTTAAGGGACTGATTCCGGACCGTCGTAAATAGCCCGTTGTGTTGCTCTAGTACGACGTTAACTAAAATTACCTTACCTTACCTTACCTTGCGTTGACTTGGTGTATAAGTTTAGAGAGTTGGGTGCCAGATCAGGTGATGGTAATGGCAATTTTAGTTGTCGTACTAGAGCAACACAACGGTCTATTGACGACGGTTCGGGATGAGTTCCTTAAGGGAAATATCCCGAGGACAACACATCGTAATTTTGAACGACAGTCAGATGACGAAGCAACACCTGAACTGGCACCCCACTCTCCAAACTTCCACTCTACACCAACCCAACGTGAGGACTTACGTATTTTGATCAACGTCGTACTGGAACAACACAAAGGGCTATTGGCGAGGGTCAGGGATCAATCCTCCAAGGGAAAGAATCGAGGACAACACCACGTCATTTTGAACCACTGTCAGATGACGAGGCAACACCTGAGCTGGTACCCCACTCTCCAAACTTCCACACCAACCCAACGTGAGGAATCTCGGCTACGACAGATTTAAAGTGCACCAGCCGCCTCTACACCCTACGCTTACAAACATCCATGCCCGGATTCGAACCAGGAACCTTCCGATCTAGCCAGATCAGGTCTTACCTCGTCATCTGACCGTGGTTTAAAATGACGTGGTGTTGTCCTCGTATCTTCCCATTCAGGTTTGATCTCAGACAGTCACCAATAATCCCGTTGAGTTGCTCCAGTGTGACGTTAATTAAAAAATACAATAAATGAGTGAAATTGTCAGTGGGAACAAACGATGGTAAGTGAAGGTTAAATTGCTGCTATCTAAATGTGCTCATGTGATACATATCGGGCTATCTTAAATACAATTTATCGCTAATTTGGCAGCTTTGGAGTTAAATATAATTGACGTTGACCAATCAATTAATTATACATCCATTCATAAATCATTATTTGGAATTTCTGTTGGCGTAGTCTTGAAATCGTGTTAGAGTGATAAATTCGTTTACATGATGTCATGTCCGGTAAAGGAAGGAGTGAAACCTATTGCCACCTACATTTAGCTTCACAGGAAGTTGCTCATAGTTGAATGACTGAGCGGAGTTTTTTTGTGAAGCTAAATACTTAAGGCGCCTTCACACGAAGGAGATCGATCGCTCAGACTGATCTGAAGGCGACGGAACTTACATAGAAACCATAGGAGAACTTCACACGAGAAGACTGGCAGATAAGAGAGACGAAAAAATAGTCGCCAAGGAAGTTAAATCGTCAGCGACTTTTTTGTTTGAAGGAGTCTGGTGTTACATTGCTAGGTGTTGTGTCATTCATACGAGACTCGTCTATCGATTTTTGATTTCTAGCGATATCAGCTGCCGTTCTGAATTTGTTTTCCTCATTTCTTTGTCTTGTATTTTTTTTTTTTTTTTGCTATTGAAAGCTTAGATATTGATAAAAGTTAATTACTGCTGTGCAAATGCAGCCTGCATTGTGGGACAAAACTCACGAAGATTATGCGGGCAAAATGAAAAAGAAAACGCATTTAGAGCTGTGATGGTGTTTATTTATGGCGAGGAAATGCTAGAATGTGATAAACAAAATAAAAATATTCTTGGTGGATGTTTTTTAATGTATAAATGTACTCAGCTGAAGTTTCTCTAAAAAAAAAGCTACTGACACCCGGAACTAATTCAAAAATTTATTCGAGTCGTCTTCCAGTTCGCGATACAGAACATGATATAAGCCTTTCTGCATACGAAATTTATTGATAGGGTGTACCCAAAACTTCCTTTAGACATTTTTCTTGTTTTTCTTTTGATTCAAATATCATAAAGCAAGCATTTCCAGCTCATTCATTCTGAAAGCAGGCACAATTCCAAAGGACGTAAAAGTTGTGACGTCATTGTCTATTGCGCGCCCATATTCGTTTTTCCAAAAGTAAAAAAGTTATAATTGAAAATTATTTATCTAAAAAAATGAAATGTAAGGTATCAATCTCGCTTAAAATTTTCCGCAGATTTCAAATTCGTTAAAATTTTTAATCTATCTAAAACGATGCCGGTTTTACAGAAAAGAACTAAACAATTCCAGTCCGAAATTTTGTTTTGCTACTCTTCGCTCGAATCGCTTGTGTGCAGGAAATGAATCTGTGCGGCAATCACAGGCGACCGGTCTGAGCGATCGATCTCCTTCGTGTGAAGGTGCCCTTAGTGTGCTAGTAGTTTTGTAATCTCTTTTGCATATGGATCAATTAGGCATGTTGCCTGAATAACATTCAGCAGTTTGCTTTTATTAAAAACTAACGCCCAACATCTAAACGGGTGAGAAATCAATTCTTATCCGGAGGTATATTTGCTTATCTACGTTAGTTTGTTTACATTTGTTGCATATTTCCTTCGAGCGTTTTTTAAATTAAGTTCGCTGTTTAATATTACTCTTTTCTGTGTTTACATTACTGTTCCTTGCGTAATGTTACCAGTAGATTTTTCTGTTACAATCCTTTATGATGCGTAGTGATTGAGTTTGTTACCTCTGAGTCTTTACGCTGTTCGTATCCTTCTTATGCTTGTCTGTTGCGATGTTTCATTACAATTAATAAATGTCTTGTCGGAGTTACACTTTCATTTCAGCATTACAAGATATAGCAACATTGAAAACGCCTCATTACACCTCAGCACAAATTCAGGCGGTCAATAAAATATATGTCCTATGACGCACATAGGATCTAATTATGCAGGTCAATGGAAAAAAATTAAACTAATAATGAGAGGTATTTTCAGTGCAAACAAATCATACGTAACTTTCGTTATCCAAATGCTCTCGCATAGTATATACTGTATGGACAAATATATTTGGACACTGCAGAAATTCGGAGAAGGATCCATCTTAGTGTGGGCCGACCAACCGGTATAGTGGTTAAGGTGTTAGCCTCTAGATCTGAAGGTTCCTGGTTCGAATCCAGGTCCGGGCATGGATGTTTGGTGCAGATGCGGCTGGCGCACCTTATATCTGTCGTGGCCGAAAGTCCACGTTGGGTTGTGGTTTGGAAGTTTGGAGAGTGGGGTGCCACCTCAGGTGTTGCCTCGTCATCCGAAGGTGGTTCAAAATAATGAGGTGTTGTACTCGGATCCCGGACCATTGTCAATAGCCCGTAAGGTTGCTGTAGTACGACGTTAATTAAAATTACCAGTACCATCTTAGTGTTAGTTATTTTTCCTGGTTAAGACTCGGGTCATTGCTTTATGTACCTGGTACCATGAACTCTGACGTGTACCTCGACGTTCTGGATCATTTGGCATTGCCTACACTATGGTAATACTAAGGCGATGATGTTTGTTTCTTCCAACAGGATCCAGCTCCATGTCATACAGCAAAACGTGTTCTGGACTGGTTTCCTGAAAATAAGGTGAATTTGTTTGACTGGCCAGTTCAAAGTCCCGAAGCGCTTGTTCTACAAACTGAAGAGGAGAGTACGACACTGCCACGCGCGCCCATCTTCACACAATCTCTTATCAGTCTTGCAAGAGGCATGGCGAGCTATTTCTGCCCAGACTTAGAGGATCTTGTGGAAGATATGCCTCGACGTGTTGCAGCTGCAATACAAGCAAAAGAAGGGTCTACCGTTAATAAATAAAATAATAAAGCACGCAACAATAAAAACATGCAGTGTCCAAATACTTTTTTCCATATAGTGCACATAGGAATTTGCTGAAAATATAATTTATCGCCATCTCGTCGTGTCTCGGCTGGTGTTTGATTGGTTTTGACCAACTATCATATTGAATTTGAAATTCATTCCTTGGAATTTTTACTGGCAAACTGATGAAAATTTTAAAATCAAGTGAAGTGACGTCACGATCGGTATACGTACAGGAAACCACTGCAGAAATACTACCGCCATTTAACTTGGCAGAAAAAGCGAATCGAATATTAAGAAACAATAAATCCATATATTTTAAAAATATTCAAACATCCCTAATACTGTTTTCACGTTCTATCTGGTTCAATATTCAAATGGAATTTTGTAAACAGTTTTATGAAATTTTCCATACCAAAATAATCTTTTGAACAGTTCCAATTCTAATGTCAAGCTTCATTGATGACTGAAAGAAAAGACGTATAAAAGTAATATGAATATTTCATGTACTTTTGTGAAAGTTTTATTTGTATAGTAGATAACTGCAAGTAGAGGTAAAACAAGTAACGAATTTGCACTAATTATTCAAGTTTAAAGAAGTAACGAAACGTGGTTTTCATTTCAAGTGATACATTATGATTAATAAGGGGTGTGTTCTTATCTGCTGCCACGCAAGGTTCGCATTGACTTCACGCAATCAGTAAGGTGATCTCAGAACACTCTGGACAACACGTTACATAAGCTGAAAAACAACAGTTCATTCCATTTATTTGATTTTTGGTAGATGCTGAAACACGCACAAGATGTAGTTTCGCCTAGGAAGGGTTAGTGCAAAATTTTTTCAAGTCATTCTGTCTTTTTCCCTTGCTGGTAGTTGGTCGACGTTTAAACAGACTGTACACAAAAATCTGTAACAAAACCGTACAAGATAAATAAGTTTTAAGAAAATATTGATATCAGTTATGGAGAGAAGATATTGGATTCCAAATATTTTAATCATGTTTACAGCCATCTGAACACTTATAACTTGTCCCCAGGTCCAACACACCCCACCGGATAGGTTTACCCGGACAGAAACCAGATGGGGCCCACAAATATTTTTTTACCAGTTTCGCTGACCACGCAGACTCTATCCCCCAAATAGATTTAACCGGCCCGGATATCTAGTCTCTTCGAAAGGATTTACCCCATTAACCGGCCAAATTACGACTCTCCTAAAAGATTTTCTTGGTCTGCTGTCCAAATTAGGCTTTGTAAATATATTTATCAAGCTCGCAGACCAAAAACGACCCTCCTGTTAACCGAACCGCAGTTCATATACGTCCTGTGGACGGGTTTACCTGACCCATAGGCCAAGTATGGTACTTTGAAAAAATTTACCCCGCCTGCTGTACGGCCGTCCTTAAAAGCTTTCCTTGTCCGCAGGACAGATACGGCCCCCGAAGTGGTTTAACTGTCCCGCAGTTCATATACGTCTTATGGACAGGTTTCCCTCACCTGTAGGCCATATATGGTCATTTGAAAAGATTTACATCACCCGCTTACCCAAATACGGCTCTTTAAAAGTTTTCCCGATTCATCAGCCAGATACGCCACTCCGTACAGGTATAACTGGCCCGCAGTTCATATACGGCCTGTAGGCTGGTTTAACTCACCAGCAGGCCAGGCCTTTCGAAAAGATTTAACCAACCCACCCACTCGCCTAAATATAGCCCTTTAAAAGTGCTCCTGGCTCACCAGCCCTCCCGAAAGGTATAACAGAGATGCAGTTCATATACTTCATGTGGGCCCTGACCTGCAGAACAGAAAAACACCTTTCGAAAAGATTCACTATACCCACGGGTAAAAATACGGTACCCCTAAAAGCTCCAGATACGGCTGTCAAAACGTTTTTATCAATCCCTGCGGGAAGATATGGTTCTCCAATTACTAATATCAGGCCGGGCGACCTGATAGGGCCTTCCGAAGAGGTTAACTCTCCGAAAAACATCGACTTTCCGATTTTGTTTAACCAGCTCGCAGACCAGATAGGACACTTCGAAAATATTTATTTCGTTCGCAGACCAGATAAAACTCACAAATATTTTCATTTTCTTCACGAAATGCTTATTTGTATTACGTTCAGTTTGCTTGCTTTACGAATCTTTATGTCGTAGTATTTTAGAATCTGTATCCAAAACAGATCGAAAAATTGCTTTCTGATTCGCGTTAGTGGTGCTTTTTGTAATATTAGGTGACTAATTTCGCCAATATCAACGTATTATTTTTGTTTCTCCTGTTTGGTAAATAGGTACTTTTTATCAGTGTTTGTGGTTATGAATGTCTCGGATAGAAACGTTTGAAACAGATTGCTTAAAAATCATTGATTTCGCAAGGTATATTAGTGGTCTTTAATTATAGTCTTGATTTTTACTGTGTAGTGTAAGAATTGTTCTAACACTCGTGGAAGAAATTCATACGGAGCAAGTTATTCTATTTGTTTGAACTTAATGCTTTCGCAATGATTCTTTATGTTTAACTCAATGATTTAGCAAGGTACATTAGTGTAATCAATGGTCTTTAATTATAAGTCCTGCTTGTTACAAGCTGTGTAGTGTAAGAACTATATTAACACTCGTGAGAAAGAAATTCATAGGAAACAAGTTATTCTATTTGTTTTGACTTTATTGTGAGAAAACATTTACAACAGGCATTAGAACACAGATGACAAAGTAAAAGGTTTACCAGCAGTTGACATTGTTAAATAATCACAGAACAAGCTACTGTACCATCAATTGCTTATGTTCGAAAATTCCACTATGGACTGAAAAAATCAGAGTACGTCCTGTGACAAGTTTGAAGTTCCTTTCTGAAAAACAACGCTAAGTCTTATACATGTTTGCTATCAATGTTAACACCGACTATGCTTGACAAAAAACTTTTAAAATGGATGGATGCACGAAGGCAACTGCGATTGAGATTCACAACTCATGATTAGCATCGATATACATACATTCGGACGACTGTCCAGACCGATATCGCATTGCACAACTGCCGGATAGTTCGATTATGATTCACAATCGATTGACGATGCTCTATGCAACCAAATAGTTCTTTCACGGCTACATTAAAATAAATAATATTTTCTCCGATTTTTATGAGACGTATGCTTTTAAGTCTTGTTCACTAAAGAGATATTATTCTGATAAAATTCTTCCTCGAAACCTTATCGTGTGCAGTCCAAATATGTACCAAGTTTTAAAAATTCTGTTGGGTCTTCAGTTTTTTTTTTTGCATATATTTAAAAATTTGCTGTGTTTCTGTTCATAAATTGGTTGTCTGATCTAAAAAGTTGGGTTTTATTATGCAAAGGTTTAATTAAACGGTTAAACCTCAAGTTCACTAAATTTTGATTGAAAGCATATCAGAGTAAATGCAATTCATTGCAGTTCTTTTCAATTTTGTTCCGTCTAGTTTTTTATTACTTATTCCTTTTAGTTCTTAAAATGTTTAGTTTCATGAACCATAGACGTCCTTGGGATAAAACCCGTTCTACTGTAATTCAAAGATGCTCTGGCTGAACTGTCGAAAGCAGCAAACAATGAAGATTGTTAAATTCACTATGATTGTGGAATGTAAATTTTCCCCTAGAAGGAATTAATAATTCAATCTAATAATGGAATATTACGAGTAGCTCCATGATAATTGACAGTTCCAGCAAAAGCATACAGGTAGCCAGCCAACATGCATAATTGGAAATCCTTATAACTTCACCTTATAAAAATCAGAGAAAATATTAGTGTTGTTTCTGTTTGAGGTATTGATTTTTCCAATAAATGTTGATACTTCTTTCTCAAGCGTATAACAGCTATTTATTAGTAAATGTAAAGAAAAAAAAACAACTAGCAATGCAACGTTCTGGATGGGTCTCCAAGGCTTTACGTAAAGCTAGTGTTTCACTACACATTAAGATTAGACGATTGTCGAGAACAATATGTTTTCACCTTTGCAAAACAGAAAACATATCTCTAAAAGAGAGAATACAAAGTTATTTATTCGTCTTTGAAAAATGTATTTTAATTAAAAATTACATTGTTTTTCGTTATTCTGAGCAGTACTTCCGGACAAATGTCGAATAAAGTTTTGAATACAATTATCAGTCAAAGATGACATTAGAGCTAAATTTTACACTGAATTACTTGTAATTTCAAGTATATATTCATAAAAAATGTCTTCACGTATAAAAGTCTGCAACACTTAGAATAAGTTGATTTTCATAATATCCGTTGAATGTAGATACTAAGGAATAGATAAGTAGATACAAGGAATAGTATATATATTATATGTAAAATCAAACAAAATTGGAATGAAAGTGACGAAGTATTCAAATAACCTTAATAATCTAATTTTCAAGTCATTATGCTGGGACAGCATGGCATCATTTTTTAGGTCATCCTGTTTTATTCTAAAAATGCAGAAATAAACTGATTTTCAACTATCTCAATTGCAGTTGCTTAAACACTATACTTTGATTTAATGCCTCGCAGCGTAAAGTGAAATTTAATTATACATAAAATGCTTCATATTTGTATGTAAATACATAATTGTACACATAATTTGGGTGATATATGTATATCTCAGGCTTTTACATATCACTTGCAGCATAGGTGAGAAAAACCTTTTTATATTTAACTGAACAATTAGTTATAACCTTTCATTTACAATTCGGGTACAGCTACACTCTACGTTTATGAGTGATGGCAACGGCTTGGCGATTTTTTTTGGCGCGCTTCTAGTAGCGAGTTACGATAAATTAAGGCAACCCATCTTTCGTTACGTTTGTTGTGGTTTTCATGGAAACCTCGGCAAACGGAAACTTTCAATTTTCATTTTGAATATTCTAGAAAGTTCTTCCAAAATCCGTTAAAGTCGTTTGATTTCATTGATTCGTTTGAAATTTTTTCTTTCCTCCCATTGGTTATTTTGTTTTTAAGTTTCCTTTGATTGCATTGGTCTTTATAAATCGTTTTCGGTGATACCATTGGTCCATTTATTTGTATTTTGACAGTTGTGGAATTTTTATTTTATTATAATAGTTTTCTTGAAAGGATTAAGAGTTTTTTTTTTTTTTACCATTTTCGTATTCATTATTTTTTTAACGAAGAATTCTGACGTTATCAGGTTGTATTATTTCTTGCTTTTGTTTTCTTTTGTAAATCTTTTTCCTTTTCAACATGCCCACTGCATTTAGTGTAATTGATAATTTTCACGGTATTCTTACCCAACATTTGTAGCTTAGTTTCTCTGCTGGTTCACAAATATGTTTTGATATGTGCTTAAACTTACTACTTTTTGTGAAAGTTTTTAAAAAATATACTTTTTAAAACGTTCTGAAATGTATTTAAAAAGTGTGTTGTAAAAAGAAAAAAATTTGCGACAGAAAAAGAGTTAAGAAATAATTATTTCTTGGCGACTTTAGAAATGCGCCAAAAAAAAATCGCCAAGGCCGTTGCCATCGCTCATAAACGTAGAGTGTAGCTGTACCACAATTCGATTAAAAGAGTTCACTAGTGGAATTTCACACTAATTTAGCTCCATCCACAAACTGGAACTCTTACCTCTCTCTTGTTGTATAAGCGGAAAGCAAAACAGCTCTGATTTTGGCTACCAGTTTTCCACTTTCTAGATTTTAACCCAGCAGTGTGAATCCCACTGTTACGCATTAATCACATATAAAAACGCTTAATTTCCGAAACTTTTCTAGTTCTAATACGTAATTAAAAAACAAATGGAATATATTTACCTAATAAATGTTGTGCGTTCAATATTCAACAGATATCAGAAAAATATGAATTACAAATGTTCAGTTAATCATATTTTAGCAGATTGGAAAATTCTAGTTTGAAATGGATTTACACTATTAACTCATCAGTCTTTCATATTATACACAATTTGAATGAAACCCACGTTTAACGAATAATTTATTGAGTTTTTAATTCGCGATTTTCATGCACGTGACTTGGTTAACAATTACGCAGTGTAATTTACTTTTCGGTTGATAAATTACATTGTGTGATCATTTAAACCAAGACAACTGCAGAAATTTAATTCGAGGAAGAAATTTTTATAGATTTTAAATGGTTAGATTTGGGAATGTTAAATAATGAAAGCATAATAGACGAATGAAGCGAACTCACGATAAATATTAAAATCACTCAACCTTTACACTTGTCAAAACTTCTTTATAAAAAGGTAAACTTGAATTTTCAGTTAGTTCAGCATTGCCAACAACAACAACGCTGTCAAATGCACGGCAACTGTTTATTTTCCAATAAAGCGAGTTTGAACTTCATAACTTTTTTCCTACTCTAATTTTATTTCTTTTTATTAATTCCGTTCCGTTTTGTGCGACTATGTTCAGCTGCTACAAGTCAACCGCCTTTGATTTTAAAGCTATTTACAGCACAAGAAACATACTATCTAGCGATAGGTTAGGTTTACGCAAAACACGCTCAGAGTAGTATCCAACTGTTCGGGAACTAGAAACAAGAATTGGGTTTTGTTATCGAAAGCATATTGTAACTAATCAGCTTTTTAAATGCGCTTGGAATCTATATACTTTGAATAAACGAATCATTTCTGGAACGTTCAAAATATTTTTTTTTTTGCATCACTTTAGAACGCTATCATAGAAATGGGACAAGGACGTTGGTAAGGATCCCGACAGTTTATAAATAGGATTATTCTATTATGTTATACCGCAACTATACACGTAAAATGACAGGTTAGCTCAGTATATACATCATTTTGTGCTTCTTTCGGGCTAATAGTTTCACATTGTTACAATTACGTCGAGTAGTTTATTTGATGTTTTTCTTTTGCAAGTATTTTATACAAAAGTAAATTGGATAGAACGCCTTAATCGATAAAAAGAACTCATGAAATAAAATGAATGGTTTCTAGCTTTTAAATTCAATTTTGTTTTCCTTAGGGAACAAAATCTGCAATTCTTTTCATCTCCGAAACAGCTTTATTGTTCATACCTGACTAGACTCGTCTCATTCAAACGTAAGATGCATTGGAAGTCATACTAAAAATGAAAGATTATACATATGCCAGGTTTATACTACAGACTATTGTTACGGTCAGAGGAAGATTTACGTCTTTCTCAGCGGATGATGTAAAATGGCGAATCTACTGACCTTGTACAAAACTAACAGTTGCCACGTTCATCTTACATTCGAATTAAAACAAAGAAATGAATCATCATATATACAATACAAGTGTGATCACATTTTCTTCACATTTGGTAAATTCGAAATTTCGATGGTCTTACTAAAATAATGATAAAAACTAAACAATTCTCATCAATATTGGAGACACTTGACTTTGCTTTCAGATTATCGCCAAGTTGGTCAAATTCTTTAAAATCTGAATAACAGATTTCATTCCGTTTAGTTTCATTACTCGAAGGAGCATCGAATTTTTGAATTCCACCCGAAGCATTTCTTAAACGAAAATCGTAGAGCAAGAAATTCAAGTATACAGTAGAATTACAATAATGTAAATTGTGATACCAAAGCAAAAACACATAGTCAAAAGCTGATACAACAGCGAGCAATTCTAAATACTTAAGCAAGAACACATTATCAAAGAACATAGTCAAGATTTGGAAAATCTTACAAGCAAATTTTAATCACAGATCAAATCATTTTTGCAAATAAAAGTCAGTTAAAGTTATCGTTTCTGAAAAACGGAACGTGGAGTTTTTATAAAGACTATTCATGTTTAAGTAGTGTTACTCAACAATGCTATTTATAGAATTTTACAGCTAATAGGAATAAAATAAATCCATTGCTGAAAGTAAAACTGTTTGGAACTAAAAATACTTTTGGAAGCAATAACTTGAAAACTATAATTTTGTTCTAATAAATCTTCTAATTTTAAATAAAATACTTTTTGATTCTTTATTAAAACACGATGGTATAAATTAAAATTAATATTAAAAAGTTTTAAGTATTTTACGTTCTATTTATAAAAATAAAGTAAAATAAATGGATTAAATCCTCATTTTTTGAATTGTGTAACAAAAGGAACTTCTGGTGAAAAGTTAAGTAAAGTATAAACTAATGCGTATCACCGGTTTTGTGGTTCCAAATTTTTAAGATAACTTGAGTTTTCTCTTTAAGATTTTTACATGTTAAAAAAGAATACATACTGATATATGGAACTTTCAACTAGAAATAGGTATATTCACATTTATTGTGTTTGTATATAGATATATATATATATATGTATACATCATGCTATAATATAGCAATATATTTTTTTGTATAAAAAGCAGATATTGATTTTCCTTGCAAGCGCTGAACAAGTGAGTAAAGATATAGAGGGATAAATCGCCAGCAATCTGAAGTCTTGCGACGACATATTACAATCAGTTCTATTTGACTGACGTCCGAAACATAGTTTGGAAGGGAGAACCAAAATAACTAATGAACAACGTGGAATCATTTATCATTCAAAAGTTCCCATTTAGTGACTTGATTTAGGGTGAAGTATCCCCATCGTTCTGTTCGAAATTACGTAGTAAGGTCCGAAAGCATCCGTCCCGAATCAAACGATAATTTTTATTTTTTCAATATAATCATATTTTAATACATTTTTAGACAGGATAATCAGCTTATCTTCATCACTAGACAATAATTTAATTTGTGTCCCAACTATATATATGACTTAAAACTACAGAAATGATTTCTTCGTCAAGAATGAATTTCTTTCTTAACCAAACCGATTTCAATTTCAGAAGAAAAAAAAGTTTTACTTGAAAATTTAATGACAGGTAAGCAGTTAATTAACGTTCTATTTGCAACGGTCCGGGTTTTGCCATTTTGAACCACGGTTAGAATACGAGAGCACTTGAGCTGTCACCCCACTTTCCAAACTCCCACAGTACTTCAACGAGAGGACATTTGATACCACGACAGATTTAACATGCACCAACCCGATTTAATGACAGGAAATACTCAAGTCTTTTAAAATATTGGGCATCAGACGTTTACTGGTATTCGACTGATTGTAAAGCCACAAAATTTTAACTGGAGTGCGACAAAACATTTAGCGGATGCTGGTGGATTTAGATCTCTCAATTTATGATCGAAAATGTTCGGGTCGCAAAACGTAAGGACCTTACGGTGCATCTGATAAATGATTGGAGTAGTATTTTCTCTATAGTCTTTATAATTTTAACAGTGTTGAACTGTAAATCTAACAGCTAACAAATCATTGTATCAAAAGATTAAGAAGTTATTTTAAGTTTATCATGATAAAGTAAAAGCACTTGGTAAAAATTGTGGACATCAAGAATTTGTTCCTGAGACAAAAAAAAATTCAGAAGTCTTGTGATATACTAATATTCTCCCATGCTGTATTTATATCACGTTTAAAAACATATTTAACACAGTTCATTATTCCAAACTATGGCAGAATATAGAATAATGATCACATACATATATTTATTGCCTTCAAATAATTTCTTTACCGAATAAACTTATGCAAAAGACAGTTGCGTTCATATATTTGCATTTTTTAATGCATGAATTATATTTGTCATGATTGACAATGTATATTAGATATTAACTTTCATAATACTTCGCGATGGGAAAAATCATGGATTATATGAACAATTAGAAGAAAGACAAAGATAATAGATCTGAACTTTCGTGGTAGATTTAGATAATTGAAGGATGGAAACGGGTAAATAATTGAATTTTAATCTATGGAGAGCAGAATGTTCTTTTTAGATAAGTTTTGTAGATGCTTATTGAATTATTATTTCCACGTTGTTAATTACATGTCGAATTTTCACGATGGATGAGAACTAGTGACAAATACACGCACACACAAAATTTTACACACAAAATTTTACACACATCTGTACAAAACACGATTACTGCATAGTTGTCGGCATTACATTGCCAGTGATGGATGCAACGCGATATCAGATGAAAAAGAGATATCCGTTACAAAGAAATAATATTTCAATAACTTTTTTTTTTGTATAGAGTTAATAGCATTTCTTACTCTTTCAACACCAGTCGGCACAGTCTCTTTCTGTCAACTCTCAGAACGAAGCGAAAACATCACACATCGAATGTTTCCGAGTTAATGACTAAATCTTGACTGTTGGCCATCTGACAGTTTTTCACCGATCTTGTAAACCCGGTCCGAGGCATTGTTGAAACACATTGGTGTTCTCCGGATGCAATTGGGTTAAAAACCCACTCACAGGCTTTGACATTTCTGATGGCGTTTGATTCAAGTCCCCACATGATCACAAAACGAAGAGTTGTCCGGTACTCCACCTTCTTCGAAGAAAAATAACAACAACAAAAAATGAAAATCTTTGGAACATACTGGTATTGGAGCAGTGCCGTAAAATGTGTGGTAAAAACAAGAGAATTCCATGGTTTGACCGTTTCAGGTCGAACGTAATACTAAACAGAGTCTCATTTTGCGACGGTGCGCTTCATAAACCACATAAAACAGCAATCACAATTACGCCCCAACTTGTCGTTGGTATCCTGGAACAAAACGGTTTCGAAGCGTAATAGTGTGAGAAGCAATCTCACACTGGATCCGTAGAACGACCACAAAAACATCGATATCTACAGCTGCGGAAGAAGGAAGGAAAGACGGAACTCAAAACGGAACGCCACAAATAGAAAGTTAAGGAGTTCCCATGTATTACAATGCATACAGAAGCGCTGTCTCCCATTTCGGAAGAACTGTTCAGCAGTCATTATCCAACTTCTCTCCCCTAGTTGGCGATCCAGACAGAAAAAAAGTCCGCCAGTCGCAACGAGTAGTAGTCACACGCACGCAGACTCCTTGGCTCACTCGACAGACTATAAGTAGATCTTCTTAACTTTCTGGATGGGCTTATTGTCCGCGGAGCTGTTGGCCGTCTTCCCGCTCTTGGGCGGCACGTTCAGCACGAGGTTGATGGGCTTGTTGTTGACGGTGGCGGGCAGGAACGTGTCCAGGTTTCTGTGGTCGATGCGGGCGTTGTGCTGCTGCTCCAGGTAAGGGCCCTCGTCGTACGGGGACTCGATCTCCTCGTTGCGGCACCTGCGGCTGAAGATGTAGCCGCTGATGAAGCCGACTACCAGCGAGGACACGATGCTGGAGGTGACGGCGATTGCCAACGTCTCGGCCGTGTAGATGAGGTGGTAGTCCCGGGAAGCGTCGGGTGCGTCCGGAATGACTGCAAAATTAATACATTCACATCACTCTCTTTGTGGAACACACATTAAGTGAGCCTGTAACTTACAACACAAAACTATCCAGTAGTGTCATTAATTCGCGATGTTCCCGATCATGTATACCGTGAAGCACTTGGGTGGTTAATGAATTTTAGATAATCAAGAGTAGACTCCTTGAGTGCCCGTTTGAGTATATTAATGGAATACCTTTTTTCCCCTCAAAACTTTTCTTCTGTCTTCGTTGTAGTAATTAAGCTACACCAAAAACCATGAGTGTGATGTTTCTATTGGTTGGAGTACCTGTGTATGGGTGTATATTATATATGGGTGTACTTTTTTACCCTCAAAACTTTTCTAATGTGTTCATTGTAGTAATTAAGCTACACCAAAAACCACGAGAGTGATGTTTCTATTGATTGGAGTAACTGTGTGTGTGTGTGTGTGTGTGTGTGTGTGTGTGTGTGTGTGTGTGTGTGTGTGTGTGTGTGTGTGTGTATGGGTGTATTCCACCAATTAGGTGGTTAAGTGAATTTTGAAAGGTAATCACAGAAGGGAACTATAATATTTTAACCTTCAAAACGGTTCTAGTGCGTTTATTAATTCCTGCTGTACCCATTCAGTTCCATCCAAAAAGCATGAGTGTGTAATATATCCATTGTGTGATGCATATGTATGGGTGTAATGTAACAAATCTGGTGTTAAAATGAATTAAAAAAGGCATAACCTCTAATTTTCTAGGGTACATTAAAAGAATAAACTTTTTTAGAGACACAATCATTCCAGTATATTTATTAGTTTCTACTGTCCCCTTCAAATACACCTTAACGTTGTGAACCATGGGATGATCTCGTTTAATGAGAAATGACCACTTGGGAAACATTTTGGGATGTTGCCCAATGGATAATCAATTTTTTAACGAAATAAATTACTTTTTGTTATTTTTGCCATTGGAAAAAACTGACCAGATCTTGATCTCGTCATCATATAAAAATGGGCAATTTCGTGATTACAAGATGTCTTGTCACTGACAAAATTAGTTAGATCTGGGTGGACGAGATATCTCGTCAAAACCACTCGGGGGGGGGATGATGAAAAGAACACACTGCGTACTCGAAGCGAGGCAAAGAACAATGCCTCGCAATAGGATGTTTGCTAAACAGCTCTGTCAAAGGGTCAAATGAAAGAAGAACGTACTGTTGGGTCTGATGTCTGGGTCCTCCTGAGGAGTGGGTCTTCCCCCGAGGTGGTTGTCATGGCGACTGGCCGACTGATGGGGTGACCGCTGAGGACTCGTTTCTTTATTGAGAGGACGACCTAGCGAGGAAAAACAATCCACATTACTCATAAATCACTTAAAGTAATAATAAAAGACCAATATAATCAATGAGAGTTGATGTACTCATCAATCATTATCAACCCAAAACGAGATGGTTACAATATCTATGATTCCAAATGGGTATAACTGATTTAACATCGTATAAACAGTCGTAGTTTGGCTACGATCATACTTTAGAAACTGTAAATCAGTTAGGATGTAATGAATCCTCTATAATGATTAAACATCACACATTTCATAACATGTAATTGATTAAAGTGTTCGAATGCACTCCATTAAAAAAAGCCAATCCAGAAGAAAAATGTAGAATAAATTCACCGTATTACAGTTGTATTATGATCTTGGTAAGCTAACAAAGTTGGAAATTAGATGACACGATTTTGCATTCCTAAAATTGGGTTTTGTTGGTTATAAGAGTAAATATATGAATAATTTAATTGAAATGATTTCCTTACACGAAGCTTTGAATTAACCGTTATTATAAGAGAAGGCCTATGAAATAGACACTATATCTTTAATTGGACGATTGCTTATAAAATGTGTCTAAATATTTTCACTAGCATAGAAATTAAGCATCGTAGCTAACATTAATTCATTTCGTGGTTAAAATGTTGATTGCAGCTTTTATGAAAAGAATTTCACTTGGTATGATGTGCATCGATACATATATATTAGAGCACCTCGATCTATCATGTTTCTGGGGAAAATAGAGGGACGATATAGCGTGAGCTGGGGAAAACGTACTTCATAGAACTAAAAGGGCATGAATCATACACAAATCAAAGTTTAAAAAAAATTAAAACTAAGCAAAACTACAAGTTAAACACAAAATAGACGCTAGAATATTTTTCATGGGAAACTAAATGTAGTAAAATATTTTTGGACGTAAAATGTATTCTTGTCCACGATTTTTGAGGCGATTCAAACAATTTTATACTAATTCAGTTTAGGTAGATATTTATTTACGTCTATTGGCAACGGTCCGGGATCAATCCTTAAGGGAAGATCCAAGGACAACGGCTCATGATTTTGAGCACTGGTCAGATTAAGAGGTCAAAACCAGAGTTCGCTCTTCAAACTTCCGCACCACTCCAACGTGAGGACATTTGAGATCACGACTGATTTAACATGCACCAGTCCCTTTTTCACGACGTTCTTTGGTTGGATTCGAACTCGCAACCCTCCGGTTGCTAATCTGCTACTCTCTCAACCGGATTACTTGGGATAAATTCAGATTCGGATAACTGCTTGAAACAAATGACCGCTGGGATTCGAATTCTAAGGACTGAGATTTACTTTCCTGTTTGCAAAGCGGAAGAATTGCGAGACAAGTTAAAAAGAGCGAATTTATTCATCGTTAACCATAATCGGAATTGTGATTTTGGAAGAATGATCAAATTAGTTTTCAGATCAGAGTTTCAGGATCGGAGTTTTGAAAACATGCAGTTTTGAACTGTCCACCGTTGGACCCAAATGTCCTGCGAATTTCTAAAGTTACTGCATTGCGAATGATGCAAGTAAATAGATTTTACACCGGAATTCAAACTTACTAAAAAAAGCAAGACATTTATTAAAACAGCATATTTGCACGACACCGACTACTGAAGTCTCTTCTAAAAACTATTTGCTTATGGTTCTTCTGAATTCAGAACTTCGATTTCAGTCAAGGATAAATTTTAAAAAAATCGGAAAACATGAGCGAGAAAAGTTGCATGTCCAATCAATATCAACGAATAAAATTAAATTGAAACATAATCGAACACTCGAAATCGCACGCTCCTAATTACATCGACCTTTTAATAAAACACACGGCACTCCATATTCTTTCTTCCAGTTGATCTGTTTGAAGATCGATCACGTAGTTCGATTCACGTAGTTCACGAAGATCGATCACGTTGTAGGTAAAAGCATGAATCCTATATTATTGATTGGTTTAAATGATTATCCACCGAGATTAAAAACACAAGCATGCACTTTGACAGCCAATAGGATATGTTAATTCGTATATTTACGTGATTTACCATTCAGACATCTTATGGCAGCGGCTCCTCCAACATACTAGCGTCTATTTCATTAGAAGATCTAATAACTGCCTTACAGCTGATATTCTGCTTAATAGTTTCTGTGAAAATTCCCTTATGGCGCGTTCTTACGAATCAAGTTTAATTGACCGATTATAGTAGATCGATAAAAGTTGAATAGGACTTGAATCAGTTTTTGTTCACACATTTCAATGGAAACTGATCAACTGTTTAATATTTAAGGTATCGAACTGGTGTAAAATTTACCGCAGGTTTAAAATCCGTTGAAATTTTCAGTCTATCTTTAGCGATCGCGAAGATGCTAACTTGGCCTAGAGAATAAAAAAGCACTTTCGTTTTGTTTCGTGGTTTATTTTATCGAATAAAATAAGCCACGTCAGATTGTTTGCGTGGAAATAATCTCGAAAGCAGATTTCGGATGACTCATCACTCGAACGATTAAGTTTGAATGGGTCAAACTTTTCTTAATCCACTCAAAAGTGGATCAACTCTGTTGAAACAAAGATAATCACAAAAGTTTTCAACTTTTGTTGATAAACTATAATCGGTCAATTAATCGTGCTTCGTGAGAACACGCGATTATGGAATGAAAAAAACAAATTTTTATTTTATTCAAGTGTACAACTACTGCTAGTTTCC
This sequence comes from Metellina segmentata, assembly GCA_947359465.1. NCBI lineage: Eukaryota > Metazoa > Arthropoda > Arachnida > Araneae > Tetragnathidae > Metellina > Metellina segmentata. The sequence goes on from OX375878.1 coordinate 3,498,718, forward strand.
ATAGTAACGAAAAGCACAAATCGTAAGTTAAAAAAGCGGAATGTGTTCACAGGAAATGAATAACAATTTCTCTGATAGTGATAAGTAAATATTGATGATACTGTAAGAAGATATGCCAAATACACCATAATTTATAGTGCTGTAAAATAGATGATAAGCTTAGAAATCATAAATATTTGTTTTCATATTCTGTTTGTATAGTGGTATAAGCCGGATAATAGATTAATAGAAAACAGCTCCTGCTAAAATAATTGCGCATTAAATTTCCTCAGAAAAGCGTCCTATCATGGCAGTCAGAAAATACGAAAAAAACATTTTTTGAACAAATGCTTGTTCAAAAAGTGAAAAGAGATCACCAAAAGTTGTCATGTTTGTACTTATCTGAGGGTAAAAAAATTTAAAGTTCTCTGCATCTGAAAGCTTGTTTTAAAAAAGTAATTTAGGTTTTTTTTTCACCAGAACACACATAAAATATCAATAGCTTTCTGATACTGCAGTGAGCAAAAATTTTTTGAAAACGGAATGATGAGTGCCTAATACTTAAAAGTGCGAGATAGCTTGAGAATAATAGATAAATAATTAGAATTTTTCAAAAATTAAAATTGCACAGCCGAATAATTAAAAAAAATTCTTTCATTATGTGGTACAGTTTCAGTCTCCGTTTATAGCGGTGGCAACGGCCTAGACGCTTTTTTTTTGGCGCACTTTCAAAGTCGCCAAGGAAAGAATTACCTATTTCAAGTGAACCAATGAAATCAAACGACAGTTTAACGGATTTTGATAGAACTTTCTAGAATAATCAAAATGAAAATTTAAACTTTCCGCTTGCCGAGGTTTCCATAAAAACCGCAATAACCGTAATTTAGATGGGTTGCCTAAACCTGTTAAAACTCGCTACTAGAAGTGCGCCAAAAAGACGCAAAGGCCGTTGCCATCGCTATAAACGTAGACTGAATCTGTACCCACTATGTTACTCGAGGTGCTTTGATTCAAAAATAGATTTTTTTTTCATGCTGTTTGGCGAAAACCAGAGTTGATCTTAGTTCAATAAAACCAATATGATGACCTTGGTTATTATTTTGAAACATGACACTTTTGACCAAAATTTACTCTGCTGACACAAAAATTGAACGCCGTTGCACTGCATACACGTTTGATGAACCAAAAGAATTTTGATAAATTATTTTAGGAAATAGTTACTTGCCAAATCCCAAATCATCGCTTTAGTTAAAAAATGACGGTGTGTTTTGCTATAAAAATGTAATATCGCCTTTCTGGTTCATCAAAAGATAAAAAGACGTTTGCTCGACGAGGTGTAAAAATTTTAAAACGATCGATGCAAAAGCTTTATAGATATCAAGCCAACCACTTGCAAAAATCTGTTCCGAGGAAAACATATTTCTACAGCTGAGCTTATATGTTAATAGCATATAGCTGGGGTGAATTTCGAATTGAAATTGGGCACACGTATTTTTAATACCCTACAAATAATAAATAAATGAAAAATACAAAATGAATTTTATTTGCTGAAGAAAAGAAAATTTCTTTGATGCTTGAATTATATTTAATCTTAGAATTAACTCATTTATGCAGCCATGCACGGGGATATAAAATAGCAATTATAACAAAGACTGTAGTGATAGATAAAATGTTATGGATAATTAAATTAATACCATTATATAAGACGTTAAAAAAGTCACAAAATAATTTAAAATAAATTTAACTAATAAATTATTATTTGAAACATTATAAAATTAAAAATTGCGTTAATAAATAATCATTTCAAGAAAATAAACTCTTTAATTAAGTAGTTCGACAAGAAAAAGTATGTTGTTTCCATAGCATTAGATATTGGGATTTAGTATATTTTTAATCAACGTCACACTGGAGCAACACAATGGGGTGATAGTGACGGTTCGGGATCAACCCCCAAAGGGAAAGATCTGAGGAAAACACCACGTAATTTTGAACCACGGTCAGATGGCGACCATGGAATTAGGAATTTCATTCCAGACCAAATATTTTTGTGAGATATTTTTCAAACATTATTGCACCTAATTAAGGCTAGAGTGGCAAAACATGGTGATTGAGAGGTACAGATAAAATATATCAAACTCTTTTCAAACATTTTTTTGTATATTTGATTTTTTTCTCCTTTTGAAAATCATGCCAATGATTAAAAATAATTAGATTTTCTGTAGTTCATCTCAGGCAATCTATCAATGAGAACAGGCTTTTGTATGTAGAAGTGGTTATTACAAGACAGTTCACTACGCGAAGTTAAACCACCAAGATAGGTAGGTAGTGAATTAATATCACACAGGGCAATTGGCGGCTGTCCGGGATCAATCCCGAAGGGGAAAATGTATGGATCAGGCCTCGTGATTTTGAACCACGCTCAGATGACAAGAACAACCCCTGAGCTGGCACCCCACTCTCCAAACATCCACACCGTGCCAACATGAGAACATTTGAGGCCACTACAGATAACGTGCACCTGCCGCCTTGTACACGACGGTTTTGGCTGGAGCTAGTGTCGAACTCGCAATTCGGTTCCTAATTCGATACTCCTCCAACTGGGCTACGGACCCACCGGTCTGGTGGTTAAGTTGTTAGCCTCTAGATCGGAACGTTCCTGGTTCGAATCCAGGTCAGTGCGTGGATGTTTGTAGGCGTGTGGTGTGGAGGCGGCTGATGCAGCTTATCTGTCATGGCTGAAAGTCCTCACGTTGGGTTGGTGTGGAAGTTTGGAGAGTGGGGAGCAATCTCATAGTGTTGTCCTCGCATCTTTCCCTTAGGGGATTAATCCCGGATCGTAGTCAATAGCGTTGCTCTAGTAAAACGTTAACTGAAATTACCTTACCAACTGGTCTACCATAACCCCAAACCACCAAGAGAAGCAATCATCTACAATAGCATATTCTGACATTATGTTGTTCACGGATCTTTCACTTGGGATTCATCCCGGACAGTCACCAATAACCCACTGTGTTACACTAGTGTAACGTTAATTAACTACCTACCTGATTTTTTAAAATCTGTAAATTCATTTAACGTCTTCATATTTCGGAGAGATCATAAACCAAACAAATCATTTTCAAACAAATGGATGGCAAAACTTAGAATCAAACCACCCTGAACTAATCAGTAGGACTTCGAGAAGTCTTCGGAGACCAAACCGTCTGGTTTAAAAGGTGTTAGTCTCTAGATCGGTAGGTCCCTTTGAACCCGGGTCAGTGCACGGATATTTCTAAGCGTATGGTGTAGAAGTGGCTGGTGCACCTGAAATCTGATGTGGCCAAATGTCCTCACGTTGAATTGGTGTGGTATTTTAGAGAGTGGGGTGCCAGCTCAGATGTTGCCTCGTCATCTGACCGAGGTTCAAACCTACGTGGCGTCGTCTTCGGATCTTTCCCTTAGGGGATTGATCCCGGACCGCTGTTAATTGCCCGTTGTGTTGCTCTAGTACGACGTTAATTAAAACTACCTTACATCAAAAAGTCTGCCCAAAGATCTCTCCACACAGCTTGGAATCGTCACAAAATAATATTTAAACGGGCGCAGCAAACCGAGGAAAGTGGGATCTAAATTTCGGAGTCATAAAGCTGCATCGCGCGCAGACCTAAATCTTAAAAAGCGCACGCCTCTTAAAAGTCGCCTCATTCAATTACCCGACGCGGATCATGCAATGGGAAAAAACATAATTACCGCTTCCTTCCTGCGAAATTATTATTTTAAGGGCTTATCACCCCTTAAACCATTAATAAAAGTAATTTCACGGCACAATCGAATAACACGCGCCCTTATAAAAGCGCGCCCCGTATAAAAATTCCTCCACGGAATCCATTTTTGATAATTAATAGAGCCTCCGCATATTTCGGGCGCACTTTTGGGACCGAGGCCAAAATAAATTGATCCGAAAAGAGAGGAGGAAACAACAAACAGAAAAAAGGGGTTGTTCGGGAATCCAGTTAGGGGGCATTTTTTGCTCACCCCAACTCGATTATTTTCTTCCTCGGGTATAAAAGAGTGTTTCAACTCGATTCCCGAGTTAGTTTCCGACGATTTAGAGAGTGCGAAGATTTCGCCGCGGAGTGCTTTTAAAAGAGTAATGGGCCGAGGAGTAATGTTCTTAATTTCGTCTCCGCCGAATTTGAGCAGTAAATAATGACGGATGCGTGCTGGCCGTTTTCAACGCGTTTCAATTAGGCGCCCTCGGCTTCTGGCGCGCTCAGCTCACGAGATTAGAGGAATCCCTGGAATTTATGGAGGACAATAAGGAGGAGCGGGATTAATTACTTTATTTGATTATGCTTGAAAAGTGGAGTACAAAACAATTGAAATTAATTAATTGGATTGGGAGAGCCGGGCTCTTTATTTGTTTGTAAAGTGCCTAAAAACTCCGCTCTTTCGAATCTTTTTATGTTGATGAAATGCGTAAGGATGAGAGAAAAAAAACTCAAATGGAGCAATGAGTAATCTTTTATTTCTATAGGTGGGAGTAAATCACATTTGCTGAATGGGACTTAGTACAGGATTATTATTGGTTCAAAGCAGGAAAATGGGTTTTTTAGGTAAAGAAAATGCCTTATGGATTCGGGATCCTCAAAAATTGCAGATATTTCAAACTGCAGGGAAGTGTTGTAGAAATATAAACGTCCAACTCTGAGTAACACCAAAAATATAATTTGATTCGGATTGGGTACGCAGATATTTTAATTTACCTCGTACTGGAGCAACACAACGGTCCGGAATCATAGTCTAAGGAAAAGATCCGAGGACAGACATCACACGTAATTTTGAAACATGATCAGATGACGAGGTCACACCTGCTGGCACCCCTTCTCCAAACTTCCACACCACCACTCCAACGTTAGGTCATTTGAGGCTACGACCGATTTAACATGCACAGGCCCCTTTGTTCATGACTGTTAGGTTGGATTCAAACTCGCAACCCTACGGTTGCTATTCCATTACTTTCCCGACCAGGCTACCTCATCCACTGCAATTCCTAGGTAATTAAAGAAATGACAAACCCATTAAGTTGTAGGAAGGTATTTTAATTAACGTCACACTGGATCAACACAACGGGCTATTGGCGACGGTCCGGGAACAAACCCCAACGGAAAAATGCGAGGACAACACCACTTAATTTTGAACCACGGTCAGATGACGAGGTCATACGCGATCTGGAACCTCACTCTCCACACCACTCCACCATTGGGATATTTGGTGCCACAACAGATTTAACATGCACTGGTAATTTAACGTGCACAAAACTCTTCGGTTGCTAATACGTTACTCTTTCATCCGGGATACCGAGCCCCCACCCCATTCTCATTAAATGGAGGCGATACCTTAAAACTAGAGGGCAGATCGTAAGGTTTAACTCTCGGTTGTGATGCCCGTCTTTACTTTCGACCACCCGGTCTGATGGTTAAGGTGTTAGCCTCTAGATCGGAAGGTTGCTAAGGTGTTAGCCTCTTGATCGGAAGGTTCCTGGTTCGAATCCGGGTCAGTGAATGGATATTTGTCATCGTATGGTTTTGAGGCCGGCTGGTGCACTTTAAATCCTTCGTGGCTGAAAGTCCTCACGTTGGGTTAAACTGGAAGTTTGGAGAATGGGGTGCCATCTCTGGTGTTACCTCGCCATCTGACTGTAGTTCAAAATTACGTAGTGTTGGCCTCTGCTCTTTTCCGTAGGGGATTGATCCCGGAACATCGTCAGAAGTCCGCTGTGTTCCTGTAGTATGACATTAATTGAATTGACCTTACCCGTGTTTACTTCAAGAAATGAAAGAATTAAGCCTGGTGCACACATCTGGGTTTTCAACGTGCAGCACGGAAGCCCAACTATGCACACATAACCGTAAAATGACGTAAGTACTCATTTCGCACCATTTGCGATGAATATTCTATCGAAGAAAACGTGTTTATATCGCTTACTTGGTGTAAAAAAAGTACATTTTGAAACAAAATAGACGTTACTGGATTCAACCATTTATTTTTTATTATTTATATTCCATTAATTTATGAAAACAAGGTACTTCGGACCGGAGACGCATGTGCGGTGAGCTGCGGCGCCGTGGGGAACTGTGGTACAAAGTACAAACTGCACGCAAGTTGAACGTGCGTCGCCGGAGGTATGTGTGCACTACGCCATTGGATCTAATGTATCTCAGACCGCGCTTGCGTTGCGGCAGCGGCGCCGCACGTTAAAAAAATCGGATGTGTGCACCGGGCCTTAATCTTTGGATTTTTATTTCGCTAAGTACTGTTAAGAATAATACTTATGTGGTAGATTCATTTAAATGGACAGAGACGAACGAAGTTATTTTGCATAGATCGGAGGTTTTTGTAAAGGAGTGTAGGAGAACCGAAATAGAATCCAGTAACAGATGATACGTTGAAAGATGCTTCTGGATCGAATCCATCTCTATATCTGCGACACCGCTTGCGACCCTCTCTTTCTTCGCGGGCGCAATGGATCGCGAAAGATCTATGGAAACAACTATCGAAATTTCCCGAGTTCGGACCCATTTTTCTCGCTTATACTTCCGGATAAATGTTCGCAGATTAGTTTTTGATGTAGAGCTGAAGGGTGGAAGGAAAAAATTAATCGATATTCCAGCAGAGCGAATAATCGATTGAACGTCAGAAAACGTTCCGTCGCACCTGCAGCATATCTATCCGAAGCACAGAAAGGACCCGCTTTTTTCCCTCTCTTCTCCGCGGAAATCTTTTTTTGAATACCAAATTTTTCCTCTCCGGATGAAAAAAAAAAAAAAACTAAAATTCCTTGCAACAGATATCGGAAAGGTTATACTGAATTTTCTATCCCAAAGAGAAGATAGGAATTTTATATAAGAGTGGTTTTAATATACTATTGGGGATCTATGTGCATAAAATGCATGCATAAGCTCACTGTAGCCAGAAGTTACAGATACAGGAGATTCTTGAAAGAAGATATTTCAAAAACTCTAAATAAATATTTACTTATTTTTGTTTTAGTACTATATTCTGACCCCGACCAACCGGTCTAGAGGTCAAGGTGTTGGCCTCTGGATCGGAAGGTTCCTGGGAATCCGGGGTTAGGGCATGGAAGTAAATTGTGCTGTCCTTTGTTAGGGACAATGATGGTCCACCCAATGGGTACCCCCTTCACAAGTGACCATCACTTCTGGCCTTGTATAAGGCTAAAATGACCTCGGTCAACTCTGTACTTTGTATTGTATTTGTATTTGTCTTCGCAATTGTACTGCCTTGCCATTGGAAATAAAAAAAATAAACTATATTCTGACAGTAGGACACGGATGTGAATATATTTATTTTAGATAGTTAATTAACGTTACGCTGGAAAAACACACATGGCTATTGGCGACGGGATGAATCCCAAAAGGATAGATTCAAGGATTACGGTCAGATGACGAGGTCAACACCTGAGATGGTACCCTATTCTCCAAAATATTCACCATGCCAACATGACGACATGTGAAGTCACGGCAGATTTAACATGCGCATTAAGTATTTCATAAAATAGCATTACTAAATGATAGTTTATCGAGACAGTGACTCCCTTTCAATAAAGGTGAGCCAAATAATATCCGTTTAATAAAGGTCTCCGATCTAAAACCTGATCACCATTTCCATCGTGATCCGTTGTGAAAAACATTTACAATAGAAAATGTTTGGACTACGATTTAAGAACAGCATTAGTCTAAAAAATATCAAAAGAATGAAACAAAATTCGCTTTCCCTTTGGTGGGAAGAACGTAGCAAACAGCAAATATTTTTTATCCTAGAAATTTTATTATTATCAAATATCAGTTAATGTTCTTGTTTATAATATTTCATCCTTGTATACTTCGGATTTCACTGTGTGCGCAAGGTATTTGTAAGAAATGATCGGTCAGAATCAACCACGCAATAATCACACCACGTGATTCCCAACCGAAAACTAACCTGGAAAGTACCAGCTTTTTGATTGGACGTGGCAGAGATATTCGAGCCAAACCTTTTAGGACATCACTTCTTGTTATTAAAAATTTCAGAGTTAAAGATACCAAAGTATATTTTTGGCACCTCTGAGGTTGCTGGACCTGAGAGTAAACAGTTACACATGGGGGGGGGTCGAAAATAAATCAATCAGATAAATTCGCAAATAAGAATGTGTGTATTAAACTACTGTGGGTGCTTATGCGATTATCTCCGGTATGTAATGTCCAATTAAACATTTTTCCGGGTTAGTTTTCGATAATAATGGCGACGTATGATTATTATACAGCCGATTCTGACTAGACTGTATTATGTAGATAGCATACACAATCTTAATATGGATTCATTTCGTTACAAATTTACAATTAGGAAATAGAATGCTAAAGTGATCAGCGAGGCGTGCTAGTGTTTTTCCTCCTCTAGTTGTTTTGGTGTTAGAATAAACAGAACTGAAGGCAACTAACCCACTTCGTCCACTTCGTTCTCCGTGTCGGCCGGAACGCTCGGACAGACGCACTTGATTGGACAAGGAGGACACGTGAGCGTTTGCTCGGACGAATAGTCGGGCGTGGCAGTGGTGCTAGGAACTGTGGGAGGATAACAATGTGGTTAAACAAAAGAAAACTTCAAAATCATAAGAAAATCTGTGTGCAGGGATTCCTTTCACTTGTCTGTTAGTTGAGGAAAATTAAAAGAAAAGAAAAGAATAGAAGTAAATCATAGAAAACAAAAGATACTGCAGTATGTGTAATATATCCTGAAGTATACTGTAGTACTTTCAGTGTAGTATGCAAATCAAATTGGAGTGGAATATGAATCTGTTTTGTATCAAAGTATTTTGTTGGATATTCATAAATTTAATAATGAATAGTTTTATCCACACATTCCAACTTTCATGATTGACGTTATCTGTGTCACATTTTCATATCAAACCTTGTTAAATTTGTGGCATTTCGGAAACTGCAATGTCTTTATAGTCCTTGCCACTTGCCAAAAAATTGCATAAGATGTGAATAAAATATTCTAATTTAATAAAAAATGTATTCGAAATATTATTTCAAAATTATTTTTTACATTCCAGCAGGGCCAATCTTGGAATTGTTTGGAGAAGCTACGAATGCTTAAGATGTTAGATTCACTATTATTTTAGTTTTCAACATGGATACCCACCGAAGAAGGTCACTGTCCAAAAACGTCTTGTGTCAAGGTAAACTTTCGTTTTGCTAATGCTAGTTTCGAATTTAAATTACTTGCTCTTAATCTTTGTTTCCAAGTAACAAAACACATGTTTCCTATGTCTGGAATAGACATTTTTTACGCAAAGTGTCTCTAAAACAGGACAATCTAAAATCGAAACTAAATATGAAAACGTGATCTTCTCTCTTGTATTTTATCAAATTAAATGTAAAATATATTTGGGACTTTTGGACCCACTATTTCCTAAACCATAAATATAATCTCGAAGTGTAATCTATAAATTTTGAAAACTGTTTAGTTATTCGAATTTTCGTGATTCTCGACAGTTACATTAAATGTGAAATGAAACAGAATATTTTGAATTACTTCTGAGCAACAAAGAAAAACCACAAATTCTTATAAAATAAAACAGTGAATAATTATGTAATAATAGGCCCAAAAATATGTTTACAACTCATAACAATTCATATTTTGAGTAATACTTTTCAAACGATGCCAAATAATTTTAAATCGTCTTTCTGAACAAAGAAATATAGGTATCACGTTTCAAAAAACATGCTAATTTGCTAATTATATCTTGATTAGATAATTACTTGCACAATATGATTTTTTCTCCCTGAAATGATTTTAAGAATATACCAATTACCCAAAGTGTAAAAAAAAAAAGGTTTTTTGAAGTCAAAATTTAAAAAAAATATTTGTATATACGTACACCTTGATCTATGTAAATTGAGGATTTTTTAAACTCTTAATAGTCTACAATACCTGGAAATAAAATTAAATAACTATTACAGAAATTCGATCAGTTGTTGAAGCAAACGAAGGACCCTGTTATTGAAAACGAAGGAATGTGTCAAAAAAAGGAAATTAGTTCCAGGTGTGGTTTCAATGCGTGCTTCGTGTCTTTTAGGTCATTCACCCAAAAGCAGGGACGTACTCAGGGGAGAGGCAGTGGGACTCGAGTCAAACTCGAACCATATTTTGTTTAAAACAATTCAAAATACACACTGAAACCAGTTAAATCAGCGCAAATAGAAATTTCGTTAACCGAAGAAGTAAAGTATGAGAAGAGATCCGGCTATCATACAAATAAAACACACTGAGATTAGGCCCTCTACGAAATTGTTACGGGTCCGGGGATGTGTGGTTTGAAGAATAACGGATTTGCAACAGGAGGGTTGCTAGTTGGATTCCAACCAAAGACCGTCGTGAACAAGGGGGACTGGTGTATGCTAAATATGAAGTGCCCTCAAAACTCGTCACGCTGGCATGTTGTGGAAATTTGGAGTGACCTCGACATCTGACCATGGTTCAAAATTACGAAGTGTTTGTCTACGGATCTTACCTTTGGGTTTGTTGCATAAATATGAATGGTTAAATGGTGCCCACTTGAGTGTTATTAGTTTTTCAAGGTGAAAAAATGCCATATTTTGAGTCTAAATAGCCAACCTTTGGTTGAAAATAACAGGTAATTAATGAAGAATAAAATTGTAGTGAGGAAAAAATCTAGATAACTTAGAGACTTGATGAGTATGTGTTCAATTATCATAAGAATCGAGTTATTGTTTTTCTTATATATTCAGTAAATCTTTATTTTCACTGGTGAACTCTTAGTGATTAGAAAAGCCCTCGCCTTATACCTGAATAACTCTCAAGCTATAGATTCTACAGAAGGAATAATATTTTCAGATTCTAAATCAGCTTTAGAAGCTATCAAAAACGAAGAGACCAACATCGCATCCGAAATTATAGTTCTTCTCAAAAGGTTGCACAGCAAGGGAAAATCCCGTGTCCTACAATGGATACCAGCACATGTCAGTATTGAGGGAAATGAATGTGCGGATTATTTGGCCAAAGAAGCTAGAGAACTTGATCAGAGGTGCACCACCATCACACTTGCTGATGGTAACGCAGTGGCCAGATATAGAATTATGACTCACACATATAAGAAACCCCTTTTAACAGAATTCGACTGTCCGAGAAATATCACATCCACTATTGCCAGGCTTAGAACTGAGCATTATAAGGGCATGAAGATCCATCCCAACCACATCTGGGAATGCTCAACTGTTGCGGTGAATCTTTTGAAGATTGGAATGGTCCTACTCAGGGACTCATTACGGGAGATCCTCTACAGCTGGGATGCACCAACATTGGCAGAGGCTGTGACCCATGCTTTTGATGGAATCTAGACCGCTACCCCACTACAATATTGCTTGTCCATGAACACGCGAATAACAACAACCACCGGATGACAAGAAATAAAAATGCTTCCTCTAAAATGTTTCGGACGGAGAAACAGAGCCCAATGAGTATAAACTTTTAAATCTCAGTTACTTCACCCACGACTATAAGCGGTGGATATCGTTTCATAGCAGCTGTATTTCTTAGACTAAACACTCTTGGAGGTTTAGTGTGCGAGACTAAAAATATATTCGTAGAAAGTGTAAAGTTTTAATGTTTGACGCAGAAAAAAAAATAGAATTTCATGCTTTGAAAAATCAGTAATGAACTATCGCTCACGGATTTGATGGAAAATATCATGTTATTTTTAAATAAACGGATTCGAGTACACTAAATAGAAAAAAGAGATGCGACAAAACAAACAGACGCTTTGACTCAAGCCATTTTAATAGTTTTGGGGTATTAGTTTCAGTGAAATTTACGTTTTGAAATTGATTTCTGTAAAATGTTTTCTCAGGGGTAGAAGAAAAGAAATCTACCATAAAAAAGACGACGGAAACAACTGAAACTTTAAAATAAATAGAAGTCGCCAAAATTTTGATGCAGAGTATTCAATATGATCAACAAGTTCGGGAAATTTTAACGTATGAAAAGGGGTGTCAGGGAAGTGGAGAAACCTTTCAAACACGGGAGTCTTTCCCGTAAAGTTGAATGTCGAGGGCACTTGTGTTTTAGTTGTACAATATGCCTCCTGTAATTCATTATGAGAGGATCTATAAAGATAAATATCAATGGTATTAGTGATTTAGTGGTAGAAAATGCTTTGTGTCTGTATTCCATATCCCCTCCATGTAGCAGGAAGTAAAACTCTATTCTTCTTGTAGTGTGCTTACAGTGAACATCCCTTACATTCGGTACTGGGCAACAGGAAGTAAAATTCTCTTCTTATGGTGGTTTGTTTGTTTACATTGAAAAATCCCACTCGTAGACTTGCAACTCTTATTTACAAATAGAAAACTTTTGAAGAAATAATGTTTCTAATCCAGATAACAAAGAAAACAAAATACCAGGAAAATGTATAAATCTTGTTTCGTTAAAGCGGCTTTCCCTGGCTGAGCTAGTCACGAATACTTTTAATAAGTGCTTTTCTAATATTTTCTTGCATAGGACGTGGTCAAACAAGTAAACGCTTCGGTCTTATCTTCAGTACCGATGAACCAACCAATTCATTGATCAATCGATCTTTGTAGCAGTGGGTTGACCCCTACATACAAAATTATTAACAGGTGTTGTTATCATTTACAATTGCACAACGTGTCTGTTATAGCTTCAGATATTTTACAAGCGTCTTTATCATATTTTCCTGCATTGAATTACTACAAATAAGTAGCAGCTCCGTTACCATCTTGTGTGCACATGAACAAACCATCCAAAGATGAATCAATCTTTTTGGATGGGTCGACTCCCTACAAACAAATCTGTTAACAAGTGCCGTTACAATCCATAACTGTGCAGGGTTCAAACATAGAAGCAACTACTAGTTCATACAAATACTAACACACATGAGCCACATGAATTGAATGGTTTGCTAGGTTAATACCGGGGCGGAAGCATGCAATAGGATTGATTTAGAAATCTTAGAGGGATGTGAGACAGATTGAGTTAGTGATATATAGTACTGATATTAGAGAGCGTTAACACACAGACTGTTGATGAGGGGCCAAAGGGTACTTTTAAAACTCACCAGTGATTGGAGAGGTGGAAGGCTTTGGATCTGTAAAAAGAAAAATAAAAAAATTGGGAGAAATTGTTAAGTTGGGAAATAACTTGTTCATTTATTCGATTATGAACATGTGATAAAACTACTTGAAAATAGTTTAAAAACGGTAAAGTATTGACTAATACACATGATCTAACCTTCCATTGCTTAGTACTGGTACATTAATATCTGATAGAAGAAAATAGTCTAGTTAACTCATCAGGTCAATAAGAAATGCATTCGTCATTTTATGGTGGAGATGTTATCATATTAGATTATTAGTAATACCTAATTTCAGTTAAAGCAGTCTGAGCTTGTTTATGGTTTTTAAGCGCATTCGGGAATGCAACATGACTATATAGGGTATGTGTGGTGTGGAAGTTTGGAGAGTGCGGTGCCAGCTCAGGTGTTGCCTCGTCATTTGACCGTGGATCACAATTACATGGTATTGTCCTTGGATTTTTCCCTTGGACAAAGCAATGGTTCCCAGACCGTCTTCAATAGCCCGTGTGTTGCTCCAGTAGAACGTTAATTAAAATACCTACCTACCTATCATATCGACCCCGGCAAGAAAAGTGACACTACTCAAAAAAATAAACATTTTGATGTTATGTCATTGAAAAATACGTACGAGGTGCCCTAGCATGTTATATTACTATTCTATAGAATATATTAGAAGTTACCATCTGTTGTATCCTTATAAATTTCAATAATTTTAACGGCCAATAGATGGCGCTAGAGTCATCAAACTTATGCACGGGATTTGCAATTAATGTAATTGGATTGTATCAGAGAGAGAATGGATGTATAAGAGTATGGACGCACTTAACGTACTCTCTCGTGTGATCCGCTTCTTTGTATTCGTGATGTTTTTTAATTAATGAATGAACTTGTTATTTGTTATCTAAAAATCGCCTCCTCCTCTCTTGCCTCCCCTGATAGTTTTAAGTAGAAGCTAATACATCATAAATACTTACATGAAACTTAAAAGAAGCTTATACCATTTCAATACAAGTTTTACTGTATCCTTTAAGTTGACGTTTCACAAATTCTGTGATTTTGAGTTGTGTCACTTTTCTTGCCGGGTTGCGATATGGAAGGTAGGTGTTTCAATTAACACCATACTGAGGAAGCACAACAAGCTGTTGTCAACGGTCCGGGATCAATACCAACGGGAATTATCGAAGACACCACGGACAGATGACGAGGCAACACCTGAACTGGCACCCCACTCTCCTAATTTTAGTTTCTCACTAACGGTTCAAAGTTCCGTAATACCCATCTGATACCGTCAAAGTATGGGTTTCATTCATGTTGAAACACTCCTGACTGTGTTGTGGACAGTAGAAATTACGACAGACTCGCACAATGAGGTCCGATTAGGAGTGAATAGGGTCTAGTATACGATGAGGTATCTTCAGAGTAAGAAATCAAGGCATGGTGAACTGGGTGATCGTGGGAGCCAAGCGGCTAGCCCACTTCGGCTAATTCATCGAGCCCTTAATGGACAAGAATCCTTGTACTTATACGATTCAATTTCATGTTCTATATGAGTTTTTTGAGTTTGTACAGGAAGTTTCGAAACACCCAATATGATTTTTAGAAAATGGAAGTTGCAATGCAACTAAGTAGATACTGTAAACGACATCCGTGAGGCAGATAAGTTGTTTTTCACCAGTTTGTTATCAATAGCTAAACTATTGCAGGTAAAATATTCACTATTTCTTGGACTATTAATGCAGCTTTTCTGGTAATATGTTTAGTTAAACAGCATTTAAGCTTAATAAATTTATATTTTTTATCCGATAGAGATCATGATCTCGACTATGTAAACTCTCAAATTGCTCGATGGCTCAGATGAATGAACTCACTGAATTCTCAATAAAACGCTCCGAGCATCACAGAATATGCTTCTACCAGATGTTTCCGATTTCAGTCACAAGACGCAAGCATCACCGGCAACAGTGTACAAATTTCACAGATGAATACACTCACTTATTTTTCAGCAAACCTCGTTGAATGTTTGCTATACTAATATTAACTATATTCTTAGTAACTACCACTAACAACTTCATCACAAAGCATTAACTAACTAAAGTTTCTAGCCCATAAGTCCAAACAAAAGTTTTAAGCTCACCCATACGTACTAGTTTGTTTAATTGGATGCATCGACTAGTTGTTAAGCTTAGTGTGCTTTCATTATTTCTCTAACTCTAAATACGTTCTCTGTAATTTTAAGAGTTTCTCTTATATGTGTTCGCATTCTCAACTGCTATTCATCTCTTTATAAAGTGTGTAATGAGTTCCGTAGTTTCTTTGATTAGCTTGAACTTAAAATATTTAGTTTACATTCAATCAAAAACTTTAGATAATCTGTTTCTTAGGTATAACACGAGCACAAGATAATCATTTCTAATGTCCCCACTAGCTTTCTAATCTTGCACACATTTATAAATTATTCATTTTGCACATGTCACTAATTCTCTAACTAGGTACAAAATGCTACGATTAATAAACAGAGTATGACACTTCATCTAAATTTATATATGCACTTATATGTTCCAAAATGTACCCTTTTCTCTTATGTATGTTAGCAGAAAAAGACATTGTTAAATAACGCATATTTAAGGCGATTGGTCAATAAACCAAAAGTTAGTCAGAGGCCAGCGCATATTCCGAAAAATATAACTTAACAGTTACGTTCCTTTTGTCGAAAACTTAAAACGTAACTTGCATTCTAAAAGGATTTATTTTAGGAAGATACGATATTTTTCAATTTTAAAATTAGGCGGATAACGGATACGGTTGTTACAGTTCATACAATGAACTCGTTCCTCCATCTTGAAAAGTCAGAAGAAAAGGCACGAAATCAATGAGGGAAAAAAGGGGAAGTTTTGCATGCTTCACTGAATTATTACCCTTATTATTGCCCTGCCGCTGATCTCAGTGATACACGTCAAAGGGAGCGAGAAAGAGGCATTTTTTTTTCATTCCCTTATTCTCCATTTTGTTTAAAGATTCCTTCGTGCTTCAGAGCACCAAAATAACGACCTCCAAAACGATCACGGTTGCAGACTACCACGGGACCTTTAGGTCGTTCTTAAAGACATTACCAAATCCATATTTCCTCCCGGGAGCATCCGAAGCCAAGATTTAGTTAGAACTGAAAAAAAAATTGAATTTATATACCCTCAATGCAATTCATTTTTAGTGCTTCTTATTTTTATCAATTTTTTTCGGCGAGGAATTTTTTCGCCCCAAACTGGCAGCATAAACATGTCGAAAAAATCTCATTTCGCGATTCCCCCTCTTGTTGGCTGTGACCATAACTGCAGAGAAGAGGCGGGATGGATAGATAAGATGGTTTCGGAATAAAGAAGGAAGCTCTGAATCCCTTCAAGGAAGCCGGAATTTACGAGTGTGAATGCACCTCCATCCTCTTAAAGCGCTCTTTTCCGCCAGTTGCGGCCCTTCGTCGCATATCAACGAGTCTGGCGATAGGGAAGGAGATATCTCCTCCAACCTGTTGGACATATATCTTTGCTCACTTTTAACAATATACTCTTTCGCCAGCGAGGCTCATTTCCGTGGCAGTAAAAGAGAACTCCTCCAAGTCCTGCATTCCATCATCGCTATTTGTGACTTTTTTTTTACCAATACGACGAAGTTCTATGTTCCGTAAGGTAAAAGATGGCGTCTTTAGGCTATCTGCACTGCCATGCATAACATAAGGAGTACTAAGGCTTCCAGATGCTGCTTAGCTGGGAAGTGACCTTTACATGCGAAAAAGATTAAAGGAAAGGTACGATAATTACCACACCTATAGATAAAATTAAAACGGAAACAAGATCAGAAGTGAAGAGTTGTTGTTGTTGCTTATTCTCTTTAAAAGATCTGACATATGTCAGAAGGTTGTTGACCGCCAGAAAATCAATTACAATAACGGGGATAGATGTAAAGTCGGAAAGTCCGACGCAACTCAGTATGTGCCCCGCAGAGGCTGGATGGTCACAGCATTTTCTGCAAGTGGGATGGATTTTTCTGTCACGTTCAAAAGAAAGACACTTAAGGTGTCCACTTTTAAGCCTAGCTAGTGCAGTCTGGGAGCCACGATCACAATTAACTTCCAGAAGAGTGCCAGGGGATGTTCCGGTGTACCACGGGTGTGCAGGTGGAGTACGCCATTTTGAATTTAGTTTAGTTCTTTCATTTGAGTACAATTCTTGGTAAGTAGTGAAGTGAGTAGTAAGAGAAGAGTAGAAAAATCTTTGAACTGAAGATGGTGGAGATGTACTGGTTGCCATAAGACATTCCACCAGGGGAGACCCCATTGCCTAAGCTTCTGAGGGTTAAGGAGGTTCCATATGGTATCTGTTTAGTGGTCTTCCTTGGTAGTTGATATGTTGGTGCTATAAGACATAGGGTGGTAAATGTACAAACCGTAACTTAAAAAGTAGAGGAGGTAGATCTTTGTAGGCTATATGACCACCTCGAGCACTAATGCAGGCCACGTTTACTTACATATAATGAAGTTGTGGATGAGTTCACACGATATAAGAACCTGTGACGTTATAGTTCCAAAATTTGAATATGCGCCCGCTTTTTACTGAATATTCTCGGTTTTGCAAATCGCCAAAAAGGAGGGGTTCTTTCATTTAATTTTGATGCGATAACATTTAGAAATAATGGTGTCCCTTCTAAACTGTTGAACGTATAACCAATCTAGAGTCAAATTACGCTCTAAGTTGATCCCAAACCGATTAGTTAACTATAAACTACAACATTCACGATAGAAAAATATACGTGATGATGATAGAAACAATACAATTCAATAAACTAGCGTAGAATTCATCTGATCCGTTTAGATCCTCGTATTTAAAAGCAGACTAAATGTAACCTCTTTTTTCAAATAGGAGGTTTTTCTATAGAACATATTGGTGCATATCACAGTGAACGGCATATATAGTTTAAAAAGATCATATGGTATGGTTGAAGATATGAGAACCTTAGCATAACATATAGGATGAAAGCGTACGGTATTCATAGAACTTTCATATCATATGTATGTAGCTACATAAGGTATAAATTATTAAGACTGGTTGTAGTACAGCTTAAAACTTTCACACGATATACATAATTGGATTGTGGAAAAAAGATACACTAATGATACAACCTTCATTTGATATTGATGATGGGTAGGAATATGGGATGGATATGAATGAAGGGTAGTAATATATATGGACGAAAGTTAGTAATCGCCATAAGGAATATATATTAGTAAGAAAGGCTGTGGTATAGCTTCCTATGGTAATGATTCGGAGAGTTTTATTTATGGACTTGGATTGTAACCTTTGTGTGTCTTTAGATGAATAGCACAGTTTAGAACCTTAATGTTATATGTATTGAAGGGCACGGTATAGCTAAGAAACTTCATATGCCATGGGTTATAAAACCTTCCTATATATCGTAGTATGTAGAATATCCATAAGGTATAGATAAAAAAATGTACGGCACAGTTTCGAGTCTTCATATGGTATGAATTAGGTAAAATATAAGGTTTGTGTAGGTATTTTTTTTTATTTTAAAATTGATAAGAAAAATTATTTTTGTATAGAAAAAAATTCCTTACAAAATAAAAATGAAATTTGGAAGAAAAATGACACATTTAGGTGACAGTTGTGTACAGTAGAGATTAATAAGATTTTACAATTCAGAGTATATTGATACTGAGTTCGGGTACTCATTTTCAATCGGCACCAAGTAAAATAGCTTTGGTTTTACCACATTTTAATTTCAACTAAAGCATTTTTATACTTTAATTTTTTTTACAAGGGTAAAGTTCCTGTTTTTTAAAACGCCTTTTCACCTGCGCAATTTTTCATTTTAGTTGAATCATTTTTCATGTGTTGCACCACGGTATAATAAAAACGTTTACCTTTTTATATTGAGAACGTGTTTTAAAAATTTTTTAAGTTGCTTTTATTATTTACCGTTTTATTATTTTTTTTCTACAGGTGCACTTACATGCTTTTCTCTACTTTTAAATATTCGTCTGGTTGTTTATTTGCTATTTTTAATTTTTTTGGATTTGCGTTTGGTGCAGTTTGTTTAATGTTTGACCTTGTGCCGTTGAACCCAAACCAACCAAAGAACGTAAGCTCTTAAATGATCCAATAAACCACTTTCTTAAATCATGACTATTGTTCTCGAGAACGAAGTTGCAAGATATCAATGTATCAGGAATAATAAAACAGTATTACCTAATTAAGATTGAAAAGATTAAAAACAACAATGTTAGAAACATAATTTTGTTAATGTTTAATAACTATCCTATGTAGTATTTGCGTATTTTGAAATCAATCTGTATTGAGATTTATTAAACGTAACATTGATTCACAAGTATCTGCTTTAAGCCAATCAAAGTAATCTAGTATTTTTATTGGAGTTACGACAAATCCAAACACGTAACGACAATTTTTAAATTATGAAATGGATCCTACACCATTAGTCAACTTCAAAGCATTCAATTATGAATAAACTCCAAAATCGGAGACTAGTTATTGAGTTTTAAGACACGTAACTAAACGTATTTACAGTTTACTCAAAGAGCATAATAACTTTT
The DNA here is from genome assembly GCA_947359465.1 of Metellina segmentata. Lineage (NCBI taxonomy): Eukaryota > Metazoa > Arthropoda > Arachnida > Araneae > Tetragnathidae > Metellina > Metellina segmentata. The sequence goes on from OX375878.1 coordinate 3,518,475, forward strand.
TAAAAGTTTCATTACGACAGTGGGAGTTAAGTAACTACTTTCAGCCATACAGATACATCCACTAAATTAAATTAGCACTCAAACTAAACTTAATTAAGAATCTGATTGCTTTGAGTGCAATTAGTGGAAATGGAGGTCTCTTTTCAGTCTTCGGTTCAATTTCTATATAAAACTTGCTAATTAGAATTCTACAAGTGCACGAGTTATTGAGATCTATGAGATAGTTTATCCTGGGAGTAACAAAATGCATACAAAATATTGCTTCAGTGCTCAGTTACATTCAGCCATTATGCACTTTCGTATCAAGTTTAAAAATTATTTTGCTTCACTTTTCATTCGTTTCTAGTTTTCTGAATTGGGGACTCTCATCAATTATGAGAGGGATGTTTACAAAATTCTGGAAATCGTGTAAGAGAAAAAGTACAATAAAATTTTTTTTTACCTCTACTGTTATAAAAGAAAGTGTTTCTATGTGTTTCTGTACGCAGTGTCCTGACGAAGCTGTGGCACTTACAGCAATGAAATTTGGCACACAGGTAGTCCTAATTGTTTGTGCGTTTTGAGTAGAACCTTAATGTTAAAATTTAATCTTTAACATTTTAAAATTAATATATTAGTTTTCCCCCTTTCGTTCTTCTCTCCGGAATGTGACGTCATTCATTTTGCAATTTTCGACTGCTGACGTCATAAGCGTTTTTTTTCTCCTAATGCCTTTGGAACCATGCCAATTTTTCCGATTCTAGCGTGTTTTGTTTTACGTTGTTCTAATGGTCACTTCGAGGCCATTATGGCTATGCTTGCGGAGTTCGTTTGCAAAGCAAACCAAATGGGAATACGTAGCAATTAACGGGCACTGAAAAGCGTCAGCGAGCAGTGGTCACAACTGACCCCACGAAAAGAAATGTCACGGGCAACGCCGTGCTGGCAGCTCAGTGACTAGTGTAGATATATAAAATTGGACAATTCAGTGTAATTTTCCTGGAGAGGTAAGTGTTTTAATTAACGTCGCACTGGACCAACACAGCGGGCTATTGGCGACGGTCCGTAATATTCGTTGAACTGTACGCACTTGTCTTAGGGTATAAGGTTTTTAAGTCAACCATGAAACCTTTTTGGCTGGTTGGTTTTAGGTTTAATGGAGCGAGGGTCATACTTGTCCTAGCAGTGCCAAACACAAGACAATTTCAAGTAATTGTGAAAAGAAAGAGAAAAATCGCCTGGGTGTCACGGGGTCGTGATCCCCATGTTTACCAGAGACAGTAAAACCCATGGGAAAGGAATAGATTGCTTGGGTGTCATGATCCCCAAGTTTACCAGAGGCAGTAAAACCCATGGGAAAGGAATAGATCGCTTGGGTGTCATGGGGTCGTGATCCCCAAGTTTACCACAGGCAGTTAAACCCATGGGAAAGGAGTAGATCGCTTGGGTGTCATGGGGTCGTGATCCCCAAGTTTACCAGAGGCTGTAAAACCCATGGGAAGGGAATAGATCGCTAGGATATCTCAAGTTCGTGAAACCCGTAGACATCAAAGGTAAATATACCTAGAGGGGAACCTTTTGGGAGTTTAGCTCACCATCATCGTCCTTCTAATGAAATAGACAGAGCATGTGGACGGAGTGATGATCCTAGGAGGGTAAATCGCGCGGGATTACGAGTCCACTCGGGCCAATTGGTTATCGAAGAGCAGACTAGTGTTTATAATCATGCTGGATAATCACATTTACCCATCAACAATTTGCCCCACCTTATGATTCATATTTTCCCTCACATTTGTGGGACAGATGTTGAGATTGATTAACCGAAATTTTTCGCACGAAGTCACGCAAGCATGCTCCGTCTATTTCTTTTGAAGGTAGCTGTTTAGCCTTTCGAATGAAATAGACGGAGTATGTGAACGCAGCTGCGTCTCTCAGTAGATCAGTTTGAACATCTGTCAGGCGGTAGTGGGAAAAAGTATAAATTAAATGCGAGACAAATTATTGACGGATTGAAAAGTCAATCAAGTGAGATGAAAACCACTAGTCTGATCTTCAATAGTCAATCGGAACAAGTCCATTTCTAACCCCGTGTGTGACTTACCCTTCTTAGTTCAACTACATAGTCGATTTTTAGCTCGTGTAATCGGTAAATCCAGAAATCACACACCATGTGGACGTTTCATTGATGCTGGAAACAAGTGTTTGTCACATGATACCCCTCATCCATAGATAGAAAACAATGGCTACTATACTTATTTCCTAGAATCTTATTACAAGATTACAGCTAGTTTTACATAAAATCAGCACGAAGAGTAAACCACTCAAGCCAATCAACGACGAAAAAAAACATGATTGACAGATGTGATGGCTACTTTTTCGTCGCTGATGGGTCGGCTTGATCCACTCCGTATCCGTGTTGCTTTAGCATAAAACAAGCTTAACACTTAAAAGAGTGTCTGCATCTGTAAGAGATTCAATCATACTAATCGTCATTGAATAACATCGACACGACAACCTGATGGGAAATTCCTAGAACTTAGCAGTTCCACAGTTACTTAAGCTTAAGAGACTCGTGTCTCGCATTTGTATTTACTAAGACCTTATTGGGGATATGTGTGTATCTGAAAGAATGTCCTTAGTCCACATTGCTCAACCAAATCGCAATGCCTAGAACTTTGTAAACATCTTACTTAAAGTTTTTGGATGGATATATCTGGCCTATTAGATATTTATAAGAAATACGGGAAGGTGTGTGTATTGAATTTCTAACTTTCACTTTAACTAAACACTCTTGAATTGCTAAAAATGTATGGTGAACTTTTGTGAAGTTATATTCATATTATATACGTGTGACAGTAATGTGTGGTTAATTGGCATTAAGATCTACTGTCTATATACTTTCTGTTATATTATACATATTTTTCAACAAAATCTGTTATTTTTAATGTATTGGTTAATTTGGAAGTATTTCCGTTCTGTTAGATTGGGAGTGATGGGTGTGCTAACTATTATAATCTAATCACACAAAATTTAGAAACCTACTGTAGTGATAGAAAATTATTAAAATTTTTGAAATTTCTCTATGAATATGATATATGAGAAACACGTCTTATATTATGATTGATTTACATGTGTTACAAAATTTTGTTACACATATTTTGCTTAACTTTCGAATGAATGTTAAATTAGCTCTCTTCAATGTTTAAATCTGTGCTCAGATGGCAAAATGTTATAGGTCACTTTTCCCAAAAAATTGAGGAAGTCCCATTCTGGAGTCTGGTTTGTTAATGTTTAGAAGGTGGCAAAATGTCCTAAGTCTTTTCCTTTCAGTTTATCAGAAAACAAAGGTGGAAAAAATGTACTGAGTCAAAAACAACAGAACCACATGTTGAATCTTGAATCTTAAAAATGCTGTCACGAAAAATTAAAAAAAAAGGACATAACATTTTGCATTTTGAGCAGAGAAATGAAAAATGCCAACGTCTGTCTAATATCAATGCTACTCATTTACCTACTCGCATGCGATTCGTATAACATATTGAACACGACGAAATAATGCAAAATATTCTTTATCAGCGATAAAGAACATTTTAATTATTCTTCTAATGTGTTAAAAATAGTATTAATTTTTTATTGCGTCGATAGTTTTGTATTTTACAACCTTTGATACAAATTTACAGCCCCTTATATTAATGAATTTTTCTTGTGTATGAATCTTATGTGTATGAGATTAATTCCTCCCGTGAATACGCGGTACAATGGACGAACTTTCTAAAAATTGTTGGTCGAACAACATTCTACTGAAGATAATCAATTTGTTTGCCAAAAATTAAATATCGTCATCAAATATTGGTAGGTCCCTTTTCTTGTTTGTTAACCGTACTAGTTCTTGCCACGAATACGTACTCTAAAGGTAGTATAGACGACCTCACTTAAAATGGTAGTCTAAAAGACTTTCATCTGAAGTTATCGATTTGTTTGCCAAATTACATCGTCACCAAATACAAGCATGTTCGTTTCCTTGTTTGTGAAACGTACTAGTTCTTTGCCATGAATATGTACTGTAAAGGTAATATAGACGACCGTACAAATATAGTAATATAGCCATCAAACCTAATTTTACATCGACACATTTCATCGCCACCATACATAATTTGTTTATGAAACGTACTAATTCTTGCCATGAATACGGACTGCAAAAACAGCCTGGACTACCTTGTAAAAATTTTAGACCAAACATTTTTCAACTGAAACACTCAGTTTGTTTACCAAATAACTCCATGTGCATTGTATACGTTAGCTCGAGTGCAGTAAATCTTTTATACCGTCTCCCTCTCGAAAAGGGTAAATCTTTATATCGCCGGACAAAACAACTCCAAGATTCGGATCTATTTTTATCCGAGACGGCATAAAATCCTTATAAAACCCTCCTACTTATTGGGGTTCTGGAAAAACAAATTTAGCCCCATTCTATTCCTGAGTAGGTAGAAACGGCCGCGGCAGTATATATCGCATAAAATATCCATCTCACAGAGAGCACCACACTGCGTTCTGCCCCCGAGCAACTTAACATGTGTCTTAAGTAAAAAGTTTCCCTCTTACAATATTACTTCCGCGCCCCGTCCCAGAATGCACCGCGAGGTCGATAAGAAAGACCTGGAAGGGCTCCAGTGACGGCCATATTGGCAGACCGACTGGCGGAACGGAAAAAAAGCGTTCGAAAACTGCCTGGCGAGAGTTTCGGTGAGAGCCGTTGCCACATAAAAATGAAGAATGGGGAAATTTTTGAATGGAGAAAAGAATGTGCGAAGGGAAACATTGTCATTATTTTTTATTTTAACGGGATACGGATTTGGACTTGATTTATGTTTGAAAATTTTACCAAATGGCGTTTTTAAATATTTAGTTTTCATGTCGGGTGGTTGTCATTTTACATTCGTAGTTCAAGTTATAATTTAATGCTGACCGCATAGAAATAAATAAAATAATCAGAATATCTGAAGCAAAAATTATAGGGACCACAACAGGATCAGGCTGTTTTGAGATTTTAGGTAATCTGCTGATTAAATACAGAGATATTAGAAGGTGGGTTGGATGTTGGGAGTTTTTGGTGCGGTCCTAAAATGGACCAGCTGCGCCAAAAATTGATAAATGCGTATATTAACCTTTCTCCCCTGTGTCTGGGTCGAATTGACACTTTTTCGTTCAAGATATCTCACTCGGATTTTAACATGGACCTTTTATGTTTCATATAACCTTAAAGATGCGTATTTCTTGTTTAAAATCATTTTTTGAGTTGAGATATTATATATTTTTTCAAACATGAGACAAATTACATTTACTGGTCACGATTGAATCAACCCATATATGTTAGCAGTGTGGATCTTGTCTTGATTTACTTTTCCAGTAACATAGTATACAAGCTGTTTGTTGTCGTAAAAATAATTCATCGATATCGTTCAGTAAAATAACGTAATTTTTCTTTGATTTGCATCTATTTTAATGACTTTTTCTTTGATTTGTATCTATTTTAATGACTTTTTCTTTGATTTATATCAATTTTAATAACCTTTTCTTTGATTTGTATCTATTTTAATGACTGTTTTACATATATTTTCAAATTTACAGAAAATGTAATTAAGATTTTAGTATTTGTTTGAACTTAGAATAGAAATCTAAAAAGAAAATATATGGAGATCTGCGATAGGTACTTAAGAATTACAATCATATGAAATAAACTAACTTCGGTATGAAAACTAATTACGGAATTTTTAGTGTCTACGTTTCATGAAAACATGAGTGTCGATTCAACCCATACAGTTAAAACGGGTATAATAACGCATTGTATAATTCAAAAATAATTCAAGTTGAAATGCTTAAGTTAAATTTCTAAATTCTATAGGATATATAAAAGTATAGAAAATAGCTTTATAATGAAGTTTTCTTTAATTTGCATTGCATATACCAAATTGTGTATGTTCCGATCAACGGCGATATTATCTAACATTATAACATAATAAAACAAATCCTATCTGAATGTATTTTACCAAACATTACAATCATCTACTTATTGTCTAAGTAGACACATCCATTTTTAACTGACATTCAAATAAGTTACATTCATTCTCCTTAATAAATTTTGTTTGTGTTACATTAAGAAGATTTTGCTTAAAGTTGAAAAGGGTTGGAAAAATTGGACACAACTCTACTACATTTTCTCAAAAATAAATGAACGGGGTTACCATTTGTAAAAAGTGGAAGCCTTTTGCAACAATTGCATATGAAGTTTGTGAAATACATAAACAGAAAATATAAATTGTATGTGTAAGATTCCATAAACAAAAACGTGACACATTAAAGCTTGGACGATAGATCCTATACCGAAATAGTTCACATCTAACTGAACCTCCTTTTTCAAAAATACGTTTTTGAATACTTCAAGACCAGCAATAATTATATAAAATCTTCCCGGGGTCAAAACTTCCAAGCAACTATGCTAATAATGGAATGCGTGTTTTCGTAATTCCTCAAACTTTCCTATGCTGTAAAAATTCAGAAAATTTAGAGTGAGTATAGAAACCCTATAGAAATCTCAAACAGGAAGACACGGTATGGCAAAAAATGAAATCTCCACAACGGAAGATCCATTACAAATTCTTAGCCTCTGGATAATATGGCATTCTAGTAAGAATAGAGTATCGGGAAATATTTTATCGCTACCTATCAGAGAAGAAAAGAAAAGGATAGGAGAGAAAGGCTCAGTTGCTATGGAAACGAAAAACTTACCCTCAGGGCATCGGGCGTCCCATCCGTCAACTACGTTCTGTACAAATTTATCACTTTTCAGGATCCTGAGAAAGAGAATTAAACATTATTTGATTTGATTTACAAACATGCCTGAAAGTAATATTTGAAGGGAACAAAATGCTTTCCAAGTTCAATGTTGTATTGTGATACATGCAACAGTTACAAACAAAGGAACGGTTTTGCTGTAGAAACAATTATTTTTATCATAAGTTTAAAATGTTTTTATGCATGAAATGCATTTAAAAAAGCAATTTGTGAACTAGAAACTAAAACATTTAACTCAACTCCATTAATGTCACGTTGCTGTCGAAGCAAATGTGAATCATTTTTACTTGTTCAACTATCTACTTATCTGTTGGTAAAATTTCATAATCAGAACTAAAATTCCGCGAATTTGGACATCATTCTTTTTTCTACCAAGGTAGATTTAATTTATGCAAAATATCGCTAAACATGTGTTCATAACTCGGCGGTATGTTTATATTTCGACCTAATTTGCATACATGTCATTGGTTTAATACATTATCTGTAGAATTCAATTTTATAAATCAATCGTACAATTTTAAAATAAGACGGTCGCCTTACTTTTAAATTAGATAACTTTAAAGTAAGGTCATTGTAAAAGAAGACAGTTAATATTAGAATGGGATAGGTAACAATAAAAATTAAGCATATGTATTTTGTCCAAAGTTTATTGTAGTAGTAAAATATAAAGTTCATGCGATTTTGCATGTCTGGAATTTATTTCGAAATTCTTACCCAAATTTTATTTATTTTAATAATTTGCTTTGTCATTGAAACAAAATTTAATTTTGTCATTGAGAGTGCGGTTCACATCTGTAGACGTATTTTCTCTGCCATTCAAAATATTCAGTTGGAAACAACATAATCAATTTCAATTCTGCAATAACTTCTGTAGAAGTGTTTTCTTTGCTAGTAGGGTAGTAGTTGCAGGACGGTTGCAAAACAAACTACCAATAGGTCGTACTTTTCCGTAAAAGTGTTTTCCTTGCAAATGCAGCTGGAAGGTTGAAAAGCAAACTAACAAAACAGTGTTAATTTTGTAAATTATTTCTTTGCAAATGAAGCGGTTAAAAAACATCCTAAACTCGTCTTTATTTCTACTTAAGGGTTGATATTTCTTATAAAGTGCTTGGAGTTATTTTGTTTCAAATGAAAAACATCGTGATTAAAAACCTCAATATTAATTTCTGTAATTGCAGAATGTTTGATGCAAGCTTGTTTCTTGTCAAGCACGACAGATACAATCAGTTTTCCATTTGAAAGTAATCTCTAGAATTTTCTTTTTTTCTAGAGTTTCGAAAAATACATTCGAGTACTTCTGTTGAAATATTTCTTGGCAGAAATCAGGTTTCAAGTACTACTCATTTTTTTTTTAAGTATAGAAAAATGTTTTTAGGGTTCCAGAGTTCTAGGGAATATGAGGACGGTATTATTAGTATATATTTAGCTTTGCTGCATTGCGTTTCACCAGTCCAACTATATTTATTTTTCGATTATTTGAGGATATATTCCAGATATCGGATTTTCATTTGCTCATAGAGGTTGGATATTTTTAGCTGTTTACCTACAATCTCATCACAGAATGACTTTAATAAGAAATTTGATTTCAATAATATTGAAAGTTTAGATTATAATTTATATGAAGTAGCAAACATTTTGTCTTTAGTTTTTTGAAGATTTCTGAACATGAATTTCAAATAAAATGTAAGCATTTTCATACTTTTATCATGAGCAAATGAAACTTTTCAGATTGCCACATATGTGCAGAAAGAATCTTACTTTATTGTTATTGTTACCTACCGTTTTTATCCTACTCGTCGATAAAACTTATTAATGAAATTATCCAAAAAGATAAATTTATTAGTAATGCTACTTTTGATACCTACATTACTTATTCCGCCTATTGATAAAACTAACTATCGAAAAGAAGTGGATTAATTTTTACTGTTACTTTTTGTTACATTTATTATACTTATCTGTTTTTAAAACTGATTAAGTATCGAAAATTTCCCAAACGCTGATTTTATTATTCTTGCTAATTTTTGTTGCATTATATATCCTCCTGCTGACCAACCGGTCTGGTGGTCAAGGTGTTGGCCTCTGGATCGGAAGGTTCCTGTTTCAATCCAGGGTCAGGGCATTGATGTAAATTGTGCTGTAGTTTGATAGGCGGCAGTGATAGTCAACCCACTGGGTGCCCTGTTAGTTTTGTTCCGCTTGTTCCCGCAAGTGACCATTACTTCCGGCCTTGTAGCGGGTGGTCACGGATAAGTCCTTAGTGCCCGCCATTGGAAGTAGTGACCATCGCTTCCGGCCTTGTAGTGGCCAAGGATAGTGTCCAGTACCCGCCATTGGAACAAAAAAAAAACCTTTTTTCTACCCATTGATAAAACCATTGAAAACAACTAAAAAGTGTATTTATTATTGGTGTTAAGTAACTATATTACACTTCTCTTAACCATTCAAAAATCTAAATAACTAACGAAACATTCCCATAGGTAGAAAATAACGCGGTTATGAACAGCATTTTGCACTGTAAAAAAGAAATACTTCAATCGACTCTCTTATTGTCACGTTCCTGTCAAAACAAGCGTGAATCCTTTTTACTTGTTGAATAAGCAATGGAATTCAACTACACACGCTATGCTATAGAAGCAAGAAAACCTCACACAGGACATAAACGAGGAACAAGCGGGGAAAAGAGAAAGCGCTATAAATTATACAGGATAAATCCGAAATCTATAATATGCGTTGAAGCGGAGAGCCCCTATTAGAAGAACTCCCGTTTTAAAACGTCACAGTACAACCAGACGCAAAGGTATCAGTTTTCGATTGAGCAGCGTCGCTGTGTTCACTAGATAGTATCCCTTTCGAACGTACGAAATGCGATAAGAAGTAATTATTTAACTACCGCTCGCTGTCGAAGTATACTGTTTTACCTTTAACGTCTTTCGTATAAATACACACCACAATTTTCAGGTGGGCTATGCCAGCATCGACACTTGAGCGAAAATCGATACATTTATACTGGTTTTTAGGCTAATTCGTGAGGAATCGATACGGATTTTTTTTTTGGAGAAAATATGCTGCTATAGGAAAAAGGATTATCATTGGACCGAATGTGTTGCACGGGTAAACTGGTTGGGAAATGGGGGACTCGAAAATAAAATCGGGCCATTATTTTCAGTTATCAATATATATGTCGTTAATGTGACACATGTTTCGTAAAGTACTTTTAATGAGCCTGTAAGAGAAGAGGCATATGGGTGCTCTGGGGAACTTGCTGCGTCTAAATGGTGAATTTGTGTGTAGTAAAAAACAGGCACATAAAACAAAAACTGAGACTTAATTTCATTTAATGCTTTGAAAAATAAACAAAAAATTAAAAATGTAATTTTCTATCAAACAGTAATTACCCTGTAGTTCAACTTAATAGAATTTATGAAATTAAAAATAGTAAATTAAATTTATAATGTTGTTAAGCTTAATACATTAATATTTACCACATGTTTTAAAGATTAATTATCTTCCATTGTATTAGTCTGAGCTTCACTAAACATGGAGATGATTCATATCTGCACTTTCTGATTTGCATAATATTGATATTTTGCTTAAATTGCGACTTTCTATTTTCAATTGCTAAATTAAACTTCGAATAGCAAATGAAGGTTCTTGATACATATTCCTTGATTTGGCTACATTTATTAAATATGCTCGGTAATAACACATAACACATCGGCTACATAATAATTCAAAACATATTTCTTTGTATTGGCAATGCAATACCTCTGCATCACAGTTATAATACAACTTCTACACTTGTATGTGATGACGAGTGTTGATGAATGTAAATTCTACACAATATTTGACAAGACTATATATTTCTTTTCAATTATAAGACTCTATTAAATAACATTGTTTCATTTTCAAAACACTTATTTGAATAGGATTGGATAAACAATGGGGAAAGTTTAAAAAGCTACGAATCTAAAGCCTTGAAATCATGTTAAACAGATAATAAATAAGGATAGTTATAACGGATTTACCTTTGTTTTGAGCTCGTACAGACTCTTTGGTTTATATCCCAGGCACAGTAAGGGTCCCGCAGAGCCACACATGTACTAAAAGAGAAAGATGCATAGTTGAAATAACTAATTAAAAACGTATTAAATAAAATTCCAAATCAGATGCATTTTAAATACAAAAGCTAAAAGATAAAGATGCGTATTTGAAATAGCTAATCAATTATAACAAAGCAAATTCAAATACATTTCAATTCTAATTTTATAGGTCAAGATACGCATTTGAAATAGCTAATAAAACGCGATAAAGAAAATTTCAAATGCATTTAAATTACTAAAACGTAAAATATTAACTGCCGTAAGTGCAAAGTGACTGTTTCATGTTTTGAGTTCTTACAATCAATAATACAAGGGAGATAATTGGTACTATGTATCAGCAAATGGAGAAAATGCCGTTTTTCAATTCGATACAACTTTTAATCAACTTTAGTAGGCTAAATTGTTATATCATGTTTTACGCGTTTAAATTTCATTTATTGTATTGATAAAGGTGCCACGAAGATGGAAATGGTGAAAAATAAGATCCTAAGGTGCCTATTCAAAGATGTCATATTTTAAACCAGGGCCGTCCAACCTTTTGGCTTGCTCGGGTCACTTTGAATAAAGGGGAAACGTTTGGGACTGTACTGAATATTTGTAGGAGTTAATATATATATTAGTAATAAAATTTAATCTATTTTTAATATAAAGTTTTAAAATGGGATGGGGTGCACATAAACAGATAATTGGTGGGAAATTTAACCTTCTCAGTTGTGTAACCTGTGCATCAATGGACGTGATTTCGTTTCTTAATGAGTTCTCAAAGTGTTCATCAAAAAATTTGATTTAATGTCTTTCTTGAAAACAGTTGGATACAAATGCGTTCTTTGTCGAAGAGTGGAAAAATGGATGAGGTGTGATTATGAAGCGAGAAATACACTTCACTGGAATGATAATTTTTTTGGTAAGGCAAAATATGGGTGAAAATTCCATAATATTAATAGTTTACGATTCATAGGGGCCGATTTACTAGTTGTCTCGGACACGGGTTGGACTTCTCAGTAATTTTCGGGATCGCCGTGGTTAAATTGGTTATCCCTCTGCTCTAGCAACCTGTGAACAATAATTCGCAAAATATTAAGAACAATAATTCGTGGCGCAAATTCAATTTTTCCAGTGGTGTATTTATCGCTGTGTAGTAATAGTTTCAATGCGTGTGTCCAAAACTGGCATTGTCTGCCTTATATATGTCACAGCTTGGCCAAATATAACCTCGTTCCATAAAATCCAATTCAACCAACCTAATACATGCCAACGCTTACATTCAAAAACGTGTTGAAATTAGTCAATCCATGCACCACTAATGCGCTCGGAAAGAAAAGATACAAGGTGTATTATCATTATCATTCGCCTGAGTGGTATTTTGGGAACGGGGCACAATTCTCTTAGTACTCCAATTCGATTCTCCCCTGCCGAGTAATTAGGCTAATTGGATTTACACACACGATAAACGTGGACTTAACGAACATCAGAACGAATGTGCGTTCCTTCTCCTCCCCCAATGATTAATGCGCGAAAATGGTAACAGATAGCGAGCGTCCGTTTGTCTTCATCCCAATGCTAATTAAGGTCCGATACGGAGTCGCATAAATACCAAAGTAAATACGTATTAGATGCATCGATTTCCACCCATTGATACGAATACGCTGCGTCAGACTGAATACCACGTCCGCACTCATTGCTGAAATTAATATTGTTTGGAGATTAGTTCAGCTTATATTCCGAGGGTGTAAATTTATTCAGTTCCATATGAACAATATACTTTGGCAGATTGGAGATGAACAGCCTTCTTTTCAAAGGTGTAAGGATTGCAGAGTTTGACGAGAATTCCAATCACATCTTTGGATTCCACGCTACTTCATTCCAAACATAAAATACTTAACAGATTTGGAGAGGACTGTCTAACTGAATAGAGATATTTCACTTGGTTAAAATTATAACCATTTTAAGACACGACTGTCACTGGCTCACAAAAAAAAAAGATCACGAGCTCTTCTGTATAAACAGTCGAACGCTTTTCCGAATACACCTCACCTAAGCGTCGGTGTGGAGTGTCTAATTTGGACTCTGATTTTTGTCACTTCAGTTCCATAAATTATATTCCCCATTAAACAACATATCTCTCAAATCATCACTTTTAAAGTAAATTCTCTCATTCAATTCTAAAGTTCTCTTGAAATATCTAGTTTCACCTCCTCTCTTTTATTAAAAATTTAACGCTCTTCAGGAGTAAACAGCAGTACAGTACCGAACCTCACAACTGATCACCAAAATCTAATCACTCTAGTTTCAGAAAGTACGTGGTAAGGTGACTGACTGTCTTGAGGTTTGCCTTTTCGATATGTATGAGCTGATTTTTTCACTCTCCTAGATCTATGTATTTAACTTAAAATGCTCCTCCCTCCCTTATTCAATATTCTTTATTTAAGAAGTTTTGTCTCTTTATGGTGTGGAGTAATGGTAATGGTAATTTTAGTTAACGTCGTACTAGAGCAACACAATGGGCTATTGACGACGGTCCGGGATCAGTCCCTTAAGTGAAAGATCTGAGGACAACACCTCGCAATTTTGAACCACAGTCAGATGACGAAGCAACACCTGAACTGGCACCCCACTCTTTATGGTGTGGAGATGAGCTCCAAAAGGGATTGGTCCTGTCATACATAAATCTAGCAGCACAGCTGTACTTTATTCTACAGGGTGTTTACAACTTCCGGTACAAACAATGTAGACAAAAGTCTCATGTCATTATGAAACAGGTGAATGTCTCCTGTCTAGAACCGTTGACAGCTATTGGCGGATATACCGTCTGATCGTATCCTTCATCTCATCGTCCGACTTGAAACGGTGTCAACGTTTTCTTAAGGAGTCATAAGATTCAAAATTCTAAGTCGTACACCGAATACTTAGCATAATTTAAGTAGTGAAGTGGAATTTATTTAATCGGTGTGAAAACTAATGTTGTCCTGTATGGATGTACTTCATTCTCATTCACTGTGGCATTCATTATTGATAAGATCTTGCTTTCAACTTGAAATGTGTTCCTTTGATAGAAAATACAGTTTACATATATATGAATATAGTCATATTTATTTACGAATATAGTCACTATGGTACGTATTTTCTTAGCCCGCAGTACTTACTTGGGGTGGCTAAACAACCGATGGATTAAAATGGATTTGTCTCGAAATTTTTATTTGTAGGCAGAAACCTTACCTTGCCAGTAGATAAATTTACTTGTGTTGAAAGAGAGTTTCTCGGCTAGGTGATGTGATACTTGTTTAGTGGAGAATACAGTTCAGAGTGGGTCAGTTTCTGTTATAGACGGTGATACGTCATGTTATAGACAGTGGTACTGCATGCTATAGTCGGTGATACTCCATGCTATATTCGGTGATACTCCATGCTAAATAATCAAACCATGACCGTTGCACCAACAAATATTTCAAGAAACTATCGAACTCACGCGCGATAAATGCACAAATTCTCGCTCCTTATCTTGTCAAGCAAAAACGAAACTATCGCAAAAATTATTTAATCAGGAAAATTCATTACTGACATATGCTAATCTGCTATCTAGAAATTAAAATAACGAGATAATTATCCGTCTCTACCTTTTATTACACAAGTGCATTTGGAATATCAGGGCCGATTTAATTAACTCTTTTATTAGTAAAGTTTCACTCCCAACACGTAAAAAGTCCACCGCAAAAACATTCACGGATTTCAATATCTGTTCACAGATCTCACACAGAACGCCGATCTCTATCTGCTCAGTCATTACGATAACATTTTTTCCCAAACCCGGAAGCATTGTAACGTGGTTTCTTTCATCCTCGTTTTGAATCCGGGACCCCAATTTCGCAAACATCAAAGGTAATTAGCCCCAACCCCTACCAATGATAGAGCACTGGGAGGGTAATTAAAATGAAATAATGATCACTTCCCCCAGACACGCTTCACGCAAAAAAAAGGACCCACAAACGCGCCGACAAAACTTCTCTGACTTGCAACAAAGAAAGGGAAGGGATTTGGGAGGTCGGGTAAAAAAGAGCCCCCTTTTTCTTTCACATGCCTATGACAATTCGGACGGAGGACAATCGATTTGTACATTCCTCTCGTAATTGGGTTCGTTTAAGGGCAATTAATGAAGTTTACCTCGTTTAAACTGCACTTTTCTTTCGATTTTTTGAATTTAAAACTTTTTCGCGCAAAAAAGTATATTTTTTTCTCCCTAAAACGTAAACGATGGATTTGAAAGAAAATCGTCTCCTGGTCTCTTGTTAATGGAATTTCTTGGAGTTCGGTTGAAAAAACTATCTAATTTTCAAAGAAGGCATAGGATACACAAATGCGAAAACGAATCCTGGGTATAATTTATTAGTTTGTTGCGCAAGATAAAAACTAATTTCAAGGAATTTTATGATGTAATTAAATGATCTCGCTGTCACTTAACGTTTGTATACCAATCAAGATATTCCGGGTTCAAATCTTGATTTGCAAGCACACAGATGTTCGTTAAGATGCTTGGTGGATTACTCATTGGGTGTTCCTTTACGCCTACAGTTCTCCAATCAAAGTGTTGAAGGCTGAATGGTCGAATATTAGATATGAACAAAATGAATAATCTGACTGGAGACAACGTCTGATAGGCTTCTTTTCCACTCTATGGTTTTGTTGTATATCAGGGCTAATTATACCGAATATGCGGCAAAAAACGATGAGTTACAATAAATTTCTAATGTTTTTTTTCAAAGAATCGTTCTATTTTTCATATCTTACTATCGACCATTGAAATTATGCTTTTCTAAAACAAAATATCACCTTCAGGAAATGGTTACGACTTGTTTCCTAGAGTTTGCACCACGAGATCTGCTCCTGACACCAAGTTTGTGTGGTGGCAGTCGCTGTAGAAACAGGAAAAGTTTATTTTGAGTAAGGGTGACATTCGGGGATGATTTAATTTTACTTGTTTTCGCGAATGTTGGTAATGGAAAGTGGTAGCTTACTATTATGAATCTTCTTATCAAAAAGTAAAAATAATATAAAACACACATCACATCCAATTTTTAATTAATTACTCACGAAGAGGACAAATAATTTCTTCATGCATCTCTAAAGGGAATGTGATATGGTCGGTTTTTAGGGCAACATACAGGGCCAATTTTATGTTGTGATAAACAGGCAATAAATATATCTTTATGTTCTGCTTTTAGCACACTGTAGTTACGATCCTTTCGAATTCTTAGTTAGCTTCCCTCTTGAAATCTTAGTGCATTTGAGCTTTGGAAGTTAAATACTTAAGTGATAGTATTAGACACAAAAATCGTCAAATTTTCGAAATAAAAATTTATATATTAAAAATTTATCTATGCCTTTCTGCTTAAAAGGACGTCTGAATCATGTTTCTATCTTAATTAATACGAGAGATATAATTAATATTTTTAAATTTGCTGAATCAGAATTAAAGTTTATAAATTTGTGAATAATTTACTGCAATAATTTTGAAAATTGACTAAGAATATTTTGAGTTTTAGCAATTTAAAATGACTCCTCTTTTCTCAAAAAATTTTAATTAAAAAAAAATTTGGGAAAACTTTTGTGTTGTGATTTTATTTATTAGTTAAATGGGTATAATCAGTACAAAAAAAAAATTCTAAATTCTAAAATAATTATAAATTTTTTTTTGATGTGTCCCGGAACCCCTTAAAATGAATCCCGAATCGTCACAAGCATTCACGTCTAGAACAGAATTCTAACCCGAAGCTCAACCTGCTGATCTGACGAACCTATAGACCTGCGGAATTGAGGGCCAGAGGGCTAAACACATGGCTGCCAAGCTAGAGACGACCCTTTGTACTATGATGGCCGTGCTGGTTGGCTTTTCCGAATAATCTGTTACAGATATCCAACAATAAAAGTCGGACGACTTTTGTAGATTTCTGTCCATAGTCCCGATTTCTTAACTTTGCTTAAGAGTATTACCCGATTCCTTTCTCTCCTGAATGCAATACACCTGCATTGGGAGGAAAGTCATCAGGATCGATTTCCTAAACGAATTAAAAGTCAAATTCCGAACCCCTTCTGTTCATCCCACAATCAAAGCAGCGTCGACACAACAACAGCTTCTGAGACAGAGTACAGAAAAGCGATTGTTCTGAATCGGTCGCGACTGCACAGAATCGATTAATGACCCGATTAATCGATGGGACACCCTCGCCGAAGTCGCAGGGAATTTCACTTGTTCGTCTTCCCTCTGTAGGCAGGGGAAAGGGAATTAAGTTTGCCGAGAGAGGGAAATTTTCCGATAACTCTTTGGTTTTCCCCTCGCCCGATGATTAATTGGCGAAGTGGGCGAGATCGTTAAGTTATTGATCTTTTCATAGTGTATTTGGCGATCGAGCAGTGTAGGAAAACGGCAAGTTTTATAAATCCAATCATTTTGACTGCACTGTGGCGTCGTATAAGTTTATAGTGATATTTAGTATGTAAAACGCGCAATACTTAACTAATGACGACACATTATTCGATGAACAATAAAGTAAATGCTTTGAAGTGGTATTAGAAATTAAACCAAGATTCAATGTTCAATAGGACCACGTAGCAAGTACAATAGCAAGAAATGGTGTATACATATGCATAACATAAGTGAACATTGTATAATCTGTTTCTATCTAAGAAAATAAAATGAGTATTTTACGAACAAATTGTTTGGTAATAATTTGCCGTAATTATTTAAAGCAATTCTAAATTTAAAGCCCAAATTTTTTCAGGACCCTTTTTCTCATTGCATTGCTATCAATCTCGTATATTTTAGAAAATTAGAAAATAAAATAAATTAAGTGAAAAAAAAGTCATTTATGGCAATTGCAGAAATTATGAAAATAATGTTGTTAAAAGTTAAACAATAATGATTTCATAACACTCTGAAATGCAACACTGAGCTGAAATTATTGGATCTTGGGGTGATAATTCACAGGGATTTTAAAATGGGTCACCAATGTTCAGCTGCGGGTAAAAAGGCTAATAGGTTATTGGGGTATATTAAAAAGACTGTAACTTCAAGGGATAATAATATAATCTTGCCGTTATATAAGGGTTTAGGAAGACCACATCTAGAATATGCTGTACAATTCTGGGCTCCATATATGAGAAAGGACATAGAATCAATTGAAAGGGTTCAGCACAGAGCTACAAAAATAATAAAGGGGCTAGAAAAATTTCGACGTTTGTAATGAATGTTTAAGTAAGCTAAACATGTATACACTGGAAAGAAGAAGAAGGAGGGGGGATTTGATTCAGCTTTTCAAGTTTGTAAAACAAGGGGACACAGAGGGCTTAAATTTCAATAGGGATAACAGAACAAGGGGTCATGGGTATAAATTGAATAAGACACATTTTAATCGGGATTTAAGGAAAAACTACTATTTTAATAGGGTAATAGACAGTTGGAACGCGTTGCCAGAAAATATAGTTAATTCAAAGGGAGTGTACGAATTTAAGATATAATTGGATAGTCAGTGGGAATTGGGGAATTCATAAACAAAGGACCAGCCTTGTTGGGCTCGAGCCTGTAGCTGGTCGTCAATATTTGTATTTGTACTACATTTTTCTCTTTAAATAGATTTCTGACTTGAAAATCTCTCATGAAATTTCACATCTTTTTAAACTACTTAAAAACGTTTAGCCGAACGAATATTTCACACATATTTACAAATATGTGAAAGATTCGCTCAATACTTTGTTCGTCCTTATATACAAATAACTGAAATTCATGAAGATAATTTAAGACATTAAATCCATTAATATTTATCATCCCCAACAAAGCCATTGACGGTCAAGGAAACTTGCTGTCACAATAGCAAGAAATGGCGTATACATTTGCACCACATAAGTAAACATTGCATAACTGTAAGGTATAGATCATGATATAATGCACTCACCTGCAAGTTCGTGCAAGCTTCCCACAACTGTGCAAGGGAATGGTTAGGATCTCGTCCTGGGAGACTACCACCAGTTTTGCCTCGTTCATGGTGTGGTACACCAGGAGGTTGGAGATGGGAACTCTTTGGGGGAACACCAGCATCTCCTCCACAACAATGGGAATGACTCGGTGGGCGCTACCATCGCTTCCACCGTTCAGAGCTTTGATAACTTTTCCATTGTCTGCAAAAGGAACACACATTACTTTCAAACAAGAAAATGTCTCACCTTTCATGCCCACAAAACAAATTAGTGTCGACAATAACATTACGTAATGAAAAAGTTAGCGTATGTTTTCATGTGGTTGGATACATCCCTAAGAGATTTTGTGATGTATGGGTACAGCTATTTGGTTCAAGTGGGATGTTGTACGTTTTCCGAAATATAATTATAACCCATGGGTGTCACATACATCTCAGCTTATTCCGATAGTATTCCTAACACACGTACATAATCCATAACCGTAAATTGGAGTGGGTATTTTGTTTGGTTAACCATATCATGGGTTATGTGGATGACCAAACAAAATACCCACTCCAATTTGTGGTTATATATTATGGACGTGGGTTAGGAATACTATGGGAATAAACTGAGATGTGTGACATAGGTTATAAATGATGTTGTATGGGCTATGGGAAGCATTATTGTTGGAGAAGTTAGATAAATTATGGATTATGCCTGCACATGGGAAAGTGGATTTGCTTCTAAGAGTCAAATGGGAAACGTGGCATACGAGGGTTGCTATTTATATTTATGGCCTGATAATTAAAAAATTAATATTTATGATCGAAAATGGTTTTAATGTTTTTCAAAATATTCTTCATGTTGATCAATACACTTTTACATGCGTTTGAACCAATTTTCGAAGCACTTTTTCCACTCCGATCGAGGTACCTCCAAAACATGCGTTTTGAATGCATCAACCGCTTCTTCGGGTGTCGAAAATCGTTCACCACGCAATTTATTTTTGATGTGCGGAACCATTTGCTTCGATGTGCTTCTTCCGCGAACAACTTTTGTTGGATTTGGCTCGTCTTGCAAGACCCATACAGTCGATTGATGTTTTGTTTCGGGCTCATATGCATAGATCCATGATTCGTCACCTGTTTAGATGTTATACACAGCCTTTGATGTACCTTGAACGTATTTTTTCAACATTTCCTTGCAACAATCGACACGAGCCTTTTTTTTGGGGGGCGTTTGTCAGATTATGCGGAATCCAACGCGAACAAATCTATTTTACGGCCAAATGTTCATGTAATATCTTGTTGATGAATGTCATACTAATGCCCAAAGATGCCTCAATCTCACGGTATGTCACATGACGATCTTGCTTTATCAGTTCATGCACAGCATCGATATTTTCTTGCACAACAACCGATTTTGGACGACCTTCACGGAATTCGTCCTGGAGCGAACGTCGACCACGATTGAATTCGTTATACCAGTTTTGCACAGTGCTGTAGGATGTTGCTTTATCGTTGTATACATAACCAAGTTCATCAAAGCACTCTTGTCTTGATAATCCAAGTCGAAAGTTATGAAAAATAATCGCGCGAAAATTTTCACGAGTCAATTTTTTTTTGCTCGAGATGATATTTTCAATTTACTGTAAACAACACAAATCACGATAAAATGACAAAAAGTTCTATAGAAATTATGGTTAAAAATATTAAATTATCGTTTTCAAACGTCAGCGGTTGCCTAGCAACACTAACTGTTGCCACGGCCAGAAATATAAATAGCAACTCTCGTAATCCTCTGTTATCTCCAAATCCATAGTCTTGGAAACAATTTTCAAGTAACATCTTAGATTTGGTTGATTTACAGGGCTGAATATAATACTTTATTCTTAAAGAAAGGACAGAGGGATTTCACAATCGAACACTGAAAAACTATCATGAAGTACTTAAAATACCCACCCGTGCAATAAGTCCTAGCATTCAAAATACATCCTAGCAACGGGTAGCCCTAAGTACTCTTCAGTGTAATTTTACGGTACAAGTACGTTAATTTATAAACATTCGCCAAACTTTCTCGATTTAAGAAACATGAATTTTTAATTAAAATTTTCACAGATTCTGTATGCAAAAAACTCCAACGAAAATGATCGAAATAGAAAATATTTATTTTCGCTATATCCTCATAATTTGAATCAATTGTTAACGTTACCCTTTCAAAAATATTTTTCGATCGATTTTGGAAGTAAGTCTACTGTCCCTTTGAGGAATAATGTAGAGGATTATGTTTAAATGTAAAAAGTATAATGCTCACCAGTGCCAATAAACAGAACATCAAACTTTTCCCCATTGGCAGTTTCTATTTGAGGATCAACTGCGATGTGTGTATAGCGATACCTAAAATGAAATTAATAAAATAATTAAATAACTTTCTAAAGTTAAAATAATAAAATAAATAAAATTCTACAAATTTATGAAATAAATATCAATCACGTTCAATCATATTCTACACGATTATAAATTTTTCCATAAATTCCTATGTTCTATAAATCGATGAAATAAAAATATAATATTCACAATCCGAATTTAAGGAATATATCTTAAAACATAAGAAGCATGTATTTACTGTAAATTGTTTGAATACATCATATACGTAGAAAGTATTAATCGAAACGTTTATTTTTATGTCATGTTGTAGAACGATTTAAAGATTAAAAAAAAATGATTAATTTTCACGTATTGGATAAGACATGTAGCGTTTTTGAAAACACAAAATTGTTGATTAAAGGTGTTTTGCCAGCTTGAAGAAAATTGGTTCCGATACCACTCAGACAATCTGGTAATTTGAAGTACCAAAATTTAGATTGGTTCATACGAATATTCCTGTTTTTAAATGCACGTCACACATTAAGGTTCGTACCTCGTGTTTATATATGAACAGTTATTAGTTATGTGCACAGTACGGGGTGTGCTGTGGGCAACACCGACCCTGTGACCAAATCCCTTCTAGTTATTAGAACTCGGAAGTGAAAATTAATTTATTTGCATGTCTTTTGGGTTATAATATGCAGTTTACGGGCTTTTTCTCTTGAAGTGTTGGGCAATTTTCTTCGGTTTCTGGTAATTGTTTTACAATTTTTGTCATAGTTTTATATAAAATGTAATTTAAATGTGGATCATGCTTTAAAAGTACAACACCCGAAATCAAGATTAATATACGACCTAGGTGATATAATCGCCAGCGGTTTTTATTGGTCTTTTCAAGACTTTGAAAGGAATTCAGTTTAAGAAAAAGATAATCTCATGATTTTACTTGAGAAAACAATTTTTCTAAAAATAGTGAAGAGCTGTTTACCGAGTTTCTTTTCTTCTGAGAGAAGTTGCGCATTGGTATTTGTTATAAAAATATATAAAACATTTTATTTGCTAAAGATTTTTTTAAATAAATTTGAAAACTCGCAATATATATTTTAATTGGATCGAGTCTTTAGTTAAAAGTGCATTTGAAGACATGTTTTTACAGGGTTAGTTTGTTGCTCTAAACTGTTATTATTTACTGCGTGAATGATAACTTACTTCACGTTTTTATTACGAAACGATTATTTAAAAGAATTTATTTTCTACGTCAGAGATAATGCTCCCACATTCTTAACTCCATGTCTGGAACTAATGCATTGTTTTCATATTTATCGAATACACTATACAACTTCTCTCAGATTTAAGAGCAACGAGTGACCTTAAGAAGAACTTTGACAATTTATACCTCGTCGTATAGCCCGGACAACAAAGTTTGAGTGTTCAACTTACTTGAAACCTGTGTAGATGACAATGGGTTTCCCCCAAAAGGCAGGAACGGACTGATCCATCAAGTTATGGTTCTTGATGAAGTTCACCGTCTGTTCCGGCAACGTCCGAGAGTCGTTAACACACTAAAAAATATATAGTCCAAAATTATATTTTACTCATCCAACCACCAGCATGGAATTGCATACATAATGTCTCAAGACACAGTTCCAGTTTAAAAGAATGTGGTTGTGATGAACAGAACATGCCACTGGGGCGACATATCTTTCCAGAATGCCGTTACATCCTCCTTTACATTGCATCGTACATAATATCAGATCGTACATGCATTACATCGCATATTATATTTTATCGTATATACATTACATCGTATATTATATTTGTACCGTACTTAATGTACAATACAAATATTAAAAGTCAATTTATCTTAGAACTATCAAGTCTGGAGGAGTCTCTGAATTCAACAAATTTAATCTTTGGGCCTTTGTTCCTGAGTCACGCGGTTTCAAGATGATAGGCGTGTATTTTAATATGCCACGATGCTGTAAAGTATCAAACTGTCGTATAATGTAGAATTTGCCATTTTCATCAAAGGAACAAATGTCCATACTATGTACGGGTCACCTCATACCACAATCGGATCCATAATGGTGTGGACTGGAGGTTTCGTTTGGTACAGCCTAAAAGTCAATGCCTCGTGAAAAATCAGAATTTGTTGGATCAATTTTTAAAACAGAATACGAATATAAAATACTTGGGTTTGCAACACAAATTTTTGTTTCCCTTCATTGAGAATGATGTAGACCCCATTTACAACAAGTTGGAGCCTATGGACCAATGTCACGACAGACAGAAATGTTCGATTTAATTTTGTAAAACTCTTCAGGAAGGGTGGAAATGTATCACGTCCTATGAAGGACAGTGTCGATTCCGTGTTTCAAACAGATACTTTCCTCGGTGGCGATAGCTCATGAATGGAATGGGAATAAGCATTGAACAAAAAAGGTCGCTTACCTGTCCAGGCCTTGGTTCCGGTACCTTGGAATTCTGGACGGGCAGCCAATTGAAGTTGACATCTTCGTGACCTTTGAAAGCACCATCGAACGTCTTCAGGATGTCTTCGAGACGGAAAGCACACACGGCAGATCCACTGATGCTGTTCCTGGAGACGAAAGCGAATTAGTATTGCTGACATACTGTCAGATGGTAAGCACTCATTACAAATCAGTCTCACAACATGCTTTGAGGATATGACAGGAATTAATTCAAAATTAAATAGAAGAAGTATACACAGAAAGTAGCTTGTATCAGAACAGAAAAGGCGCACTTATAAACTGATTGTTAGTTTTAAATCAAGAAAGTATGTGCACATTGTATACATGAAGATGACTTAAATAAATCATTCACTATGAAAGGTCAATGAATATGAAGTCTCAATGGAACAAATTGTATTTTTCAATGTGCGTGAGCCATGTGCTTTATATATATTTATGTATTGCATCCCGGTTACAATACCACTATAGTTAAAACAAACGAAATTCTAGTTTTATGTGAAGACTAAGATTATAATTCAAAATTGCACTCAACTATCCTCAACAGGAATCCAGAGTTGTGGTAGTATTACAGCATGCAGAAACTCGTATTTAGTCTTTCTAGACATATAATTGGAAATGTACGTTTTTGTGCGATGTAGCGATATTGCAGTTTGTAATATAAATAATTATGCTAAACATTTACCAAGCGCTGTCATGGTAGGTAAGCATGAGGTAGTGAAATTTCCATCGCAATACAGCAACAGAACAGGCTATTGCTGTCATGAGAATGCATTAGTCATAAAAGGGAAAAAAAATGAATTTCAGAAAGATTTAATATTTTAAATGTTTAGATTTGAAATACAATCCTTAATCATTGATTCAAATCTCAAAATGGCTTTTCTTTATGTTTAAATTTCAAAATTCAATTTCCATAAACCTAACTTTTTTTTAAAACGCTTTGCTGTTGGAAATCGTATATAGCAAAAGTTGTCGTTTATTTCTAAGAGACCAATGTAATTATCAGCATCTTGAAATAACGCATTTACTAGAAAAATACATAACCCAAATGCAACGCCACAAGAAAAATGTAAGTGGAGGTTTAAAATTTTAAAAATACGTTAAGATTCTAGAAGAACTTTTATTTCAATAAAGAAACTTCTAACGATACGATCGTTGGAATGTAAGCCTTCATTTGCAACCACCACTTAATTCGACCAAGTGACTGAACAGTCGCGCTTTCAGAATGATAAAAACAATCCATTTCCTCGGCATATCAGTTACAAAATCCATCAATGGAAAAGAAAGGCGACGCTGAATAACCACTGCTACAAATTATTATAGCCAGAATTAATTACGCAAAGGTAATTACACTTGTGCCTCGTCAACTAGAAGGAGAGAGCAGCCCTATCTCATTTTCAGGCGCATCCATTTTTATCTTGTCCTTCTTCATTAGCGGCATCCCGAGTCGAGCAAAAATATAGATAGAATAATTATGGAAGTCCGAAAATCGTGCAAAAAACCGTTAAAAAATTGCAAAGCCGTAATAAGGAACACAAGAAAAATAAAGAGTTATAAGAAACTACGGCGGCAAGAGAAGTGAAGTACTTGAAGATGAATAGTGCA
Organism: Metellina segmentata; assembly: GCA_947359465.1. Classification (NCBI taxonomy): domain Eukaryota; kingdom Metazoa; phylum Arthropoda; class Arachnida; order Araneae; family Tetragnathidae; genus Metellina; species Metellina segmentata. The sequence goes on from OX375878.1 coordinate 3,543,810, forward strand.
ATAGGGTGCCATCAATAACTTCAACTTCCATTAAGAATGCCTGCACCAAAGTGCTGACAGCATTCGTTAATTATTGGCTACGGGAAACTATTAATGTGTGACCCTCCATTCCCCTTTCCTGTCCTTACATAATGGAAAAACAACAGCCAATCGGTTGATGATGAAAAAAAAAGGGTAGAAAATTTTCGTGTTATTAATGAATTACGACCGTAGGGGCGTGTAATGGAAAAAATTGGACTGCGAGAAAAAACAACGCAGCCTCCTTTCTTGCAGAGAAAAGGGCTTCGGGCTTTCGAGATGTATCCTGCGATAAAGTATAGAAAATGAATTAAAATAACACTGGAACAGAAGAAATTAATGGGGGAAGAAAGTGATAATAGAAGGTAATAAAGTTAATATTCGGGGAGGGTGTCGCCTGATGCCCCGTCTCGCACTACCCTAGCGCAAATAACTAAAAAATATGCTTTCGTACACATCGAAGGGGTAATAAGGAGCGAAAAATGGATCGGAAAAAGAGGCAAATTAAAAGCGTTTGACATTTGAACACTGGAAAAAAGAACTTTTTTTTGTGGTCTCTGAAACGTGTTCTTCCGATTCTTCGGTTAAATATGATCCTAAGAAGCATTGCAGTGGTAATAATTTTGAAAAACCGCGGTGACATCGTACCGTAATCACCGTGGTACTTGGATCGTTTTTCTCTGTGTCAATAGATCAACGCGTACACATTAAACTAATTAAAATTGCCTCTTCAGATGACAAGCACAAAATAACTTAAATAATGTAAATTTACTACTAAATTAATGCATCCCAAATAATTTCCACGGGGATTCAAGAATGGCAGTATTACTTCACAGAGGGAGGGGCTTTAATTAACAGTAACAGCATTGGAAATTGATGTATAACATTAGTTGAATATTAATGCTATGTTCAACTCACTCAAGTGTTTTGTAATTTTTGACAGAATTTCACTTCTGAAAGCGAGTCGTTGGCAACACTAATTTTCCTGTAAAACACAGAACCCGGTCTAATGTTTTCTGAGTGCAAAACCTCAGTACCTCAATATTTTTCGTTTTTGAGATAAAGAGAAGACGTTTCCACTCCAATTTCTGTTTAAAAAAAACTTACATTTTTCATTAGCTGGTAAAAGGTATCACAAAGGTTAGATACATCGCACAATAAATTTCGTATGATCTCAATTTTTAGTAATTTAAGTACAACTCAAAATGTCCAGTCTGTCTGAGTTAGCTAGTTCTTACGTAGAGATGCCAATGTATACTTGCACTCAGATTAAAGATGCATATTCCTAGTGCTTTTATCTATGGATTGAGTACATTTGGTACTAAAAATGTTTGTTCTTGTAACTGTCTACTCTCAACCATTCTGGTGGTTTTTCTCGTCGAAAACTATTCTGTAGTGACCAACTTCTGATGAAAACACCTGTTCCAAACTTACTTGAGTTTTCCCTCCCCATTAGGGTAATATAGAAGTCTAGCCTCGATTATGTATCACGTTATTAGCAAAATTGACCAGGAGAGTTAAAAAGGTATAGCTTTATTCCATTTCTTTACAGTCAACCCTGTATGAGTATTGTGTTCCTCTTGCACCCAGATAAACTAGTAAATATTTTCAACAACACCATTTGAGATAATTTAATGTGAAATTTTTTTTTTGAATACGAGAGGATAGATTTTAAGGTATCCGGACACGTTCGAGACAATTTTTTTTAATGTTGTATAGAAACATTTTAATGATATTTTTATGCTGAGTATTATTAAACAATAGCATTTGGCTATAAATATTTAAAATTAAGTAAAAAAAAGTATTAATAATTTTGTAAAAATAATAACTATTGTATGAAATGTTCAAGAAATTTGTCAAAAATTTCAAATGAGCAACATGAAAATCTCTTCGACCCATTTAAAAAATGATGCTACCAAAATAAACTACGTGCCTTTTTCTAGGGAATGAACTAGAATCAATAGGTTATTTAAATAAACAAAAAATTTACAAGCAATTGAAGAAAGATTGCGAGATTTTTGATAGTTTTACAGTCCTATTTCTTAAATAAATGGCCCAAATTTGAAAAATTTTCAACTCAGCAAAATTATTCCAGTTCATTCACTCGACAACATTATAACGAACAAGTTCTCCAAATTTAATGAGAATCCATCAATAACTTTTTGTGTTATAACATTTCGGGTGAGGAAATAATGCACGAATATTAATTTAGAGTAAAAAGTAGTTTAAAGTGTATCGTTTGTTATAACTTGCTTTTACTGTTTGCGTAAACAATTTTGTTCTTCACTTCTCTTTAAAAATGTTCTCACTAGTTCCAAAAGAGAAATCATTTAAAGATTTGAAAAACCTTTCTAAAATTATATTTGCAAAAACGAAAAAAGTTTTTAATTAAAATTTTGACAGGTTTTTGGTCTTTTAACGGCCATTTCCGGTGTTTTCCATACCTACCGGTTTTCCCGCCTTGGTTAAAATCTTAATATTTCTTCAAGTAATTAACTTAGAGAAAAAATCAAATATACTTAGGAAAGTCAAATAAATACTCTATCAAATAAGATCAAAAAGGTTTTTTTTTGGTCATAAATTACATTTTCAACGTGTTCGGATACCTAAAATAACTCTTGCAGCGCTTCTTTTTGTTTCATAGTTATCAATTTTTAGACACAAGAGATAACTGGTAATTTTGATAAACGTCGTACTAGAGGAACACAACAGGCTATTGACGACGGTCCGGTATCAATCCCCTAAGGAAAAGAACAGAGGACAACACCACGGTATTTTGAACCACAGTCAAATGACGAGACAATACATGAGCTGGCAGCCCACTCTCCAAACTTCCACACCAACTCAACGCAAGGACTTTCAAACACGACACATTTAAGGTGCAACACCACCTCTACACTATACGCTTACAAACAGCCATGCAGTGACCGGGATTCGAACCAGGAACCTTCCGATCTAACGATCTAAAGGCTAACACCTTAACAAGAGAGAAATACACCCATAATAAGTTAGACGTCAAGTGATGGACTCGCAAATGTTTTATTGACGCGAAAACAGGCACTCAGGGGTAGTTATAGCAATAGAACCTGAGCCGTTTATACATCGCAGTTTACTAGTGCAGTGGGCGAAATTACTGAGCTACAGCGACACCAAATTAGTTAGGCAAATGTAGTCCTATTGTCCACAGCTTAAATTTTACAGTAAACTAATTTTATACGAATTAGTGAATATTGCATTGTTTTTTTAGAAGGCAGTCTGCCATTCACAGCATCTAAAAACACTTTGAAAGAGACCAATGCAAAGTTTTTGAAAAAGCTTACAAAAAGCAGCCCCATTCTCTCTTACGCACAAAAAGAGCGTGAGTCTGTTTTCCTCGTATAGCATCGTTGTTGCTTTATAGAAGCTGTTTCAAACACAGGGCAAGTGTTTTATCCAACAGCATAAAAAGTAACTAACACTAAGCGGCTTACACTGTCTGGCATAGCCTACATGCTGGCTTATGTACGCGTAAGTAAGATTACAGTCAATCGTAGACAATGTTTTTGCTCGCATTTCTATTCTGTAAGCTGTTTTCAGCTAGAACGTTGGAATGCTTAAACATTATAAAATAAACTATGCAGACAAGATTGTAAATTTCATAATTGCGTCTAAACGAATTCTCCGGGGATGAACAATTCTAAACGTTCATAAAATTAGCATACTTTTATCAGCTGTAGTCTAAGTTATGTCGTGTTCGTAATTCGTTTTAGCCTTTGCAACAGTAAAAAAAGTAACTGTCTAAAAATAACCGAAGTAAAGAAATGAACTCTCCGATGAGACAGTTCGAATGAAGTGAATGCATAAATATATTCTTATACAAGTTCCATTGTGGTGAAAATAATGATTCTATTGTATTAAAAAGTAGACAAAAAATACTGCCAACAAATTAAATCAAGGTTTAGAAAGGGATTCAAAATTTTGAATTTAATACCGACTGCTTAAATATACTATAAAAGTAAATTACAAATGCATTTAAAATTCCCATCAGAGAGAGAATGAGTAATCAGACAATTTCATGAGTGCAAAAATGCTAAATCAAAACGGTTCGATAAATAATTAAAATTCAATACGAACTTGGATTTTTAAGTATTACATTTAACAAAAGAGGGTGATTAAAATTAGAAATGCAAATTCAACTCAAATAAACTATTTTTATGGCGTCTTCTTTTAGGATGCATAAAAATATAATAGTGTACTTTTATTCGTGAAAACTAGACACAAAGTAATTTTACTATTTCCGAAAGAAACGTAGCTGTTGAAACTGCGCAACGTAAATTTGTTGCTTTCTGTGTATAATAAAAACTGATGCAATTTTAAAACCACCTTAAATTTCAACCGAAAAATAACAAACTAGTAAAAAAAAAGTTGCACATTTAATACGTATGTTTAGATATTTCTGTTTTAAGTTTTAAGGTTTAGGAGAAAAATATATTTACACCCGCATTAAAGAGATACGTAAAAAACATTCATCCAAGAAACAGGAAATATCAATTTATTTCCGCATGAAATGAGCATGTTTTGACTCTCGGTTTAAAAAAATATATTTTTCCTTTCCTTCTTTCAAAACAGCTCGGAATCAAAGCAGCAAAAAATAAAAAGAGGAAAACACCGCCGACACGAAAAAAAAAAGTTTTTCTGGGAATTAAACTATAGTCTCAGTTAAAAACCAGACTACTGTTAAATTAGCAACTTAATGGAAATCAAAGAAAAATGAATCTACAAAAGGTAAACGATATGTGCACAAAAACATTATTTTTCAATTAATCTCCCAGTGAACACACATGTGGGAAAAAGGTGTATAAAAATTTATCCACCAGACCGAACAATTACTTTTGTTTGAACTTTTTTTAATATTTTTTTGTGAAAAGTCAAAAGAGAGGAATATTTAAACCACCACTAACCACAAAAGCAGAATGTGAAAAAAAAAAAAAAACTATCGCGAAACATGTCGTTTATACTTGCAGTGACCCAAGCATGATAAAAGTGATTTTTTTAAAAGGAAAAATGGGCCCCAGAAACTAAAAAACCACCCTTGACACTAAATTAATTAGTAAGAAGTTAATGCGCTTCCTTTGCATGGTTTTAATTAGTGCGAAGCAGTATAAATTAACTTCCATGCTTATCTCTGGCTCCGCATTATGATCCAATTCCTATTGAGGAGAAAAAAGGATATTGCATATTTTCCCCAGTGATTTCAAAAAGCTCAAGACATTAATGTGTATGCTTGAAATTACGGAGCAATGAATAAGTTAATTTTAAACACCGATGTTAATTAATTTAAAGTCTTAAATAAGAGAACCGTGACTCGTGGAACAAAAAAAATACGGATTGTATTGAATATAGGTCTTGAAATAGGAATGAATAAATCATTAAATAATGATTCGCTACTTAGTCGCAGAGACAAACTGAAAACAATTTTTCTGTGAACCGAGTAGATGGTCTGTGATGTATAGGGCTTAATGACGTTTTTTATGTCCTTACGAATTATGAAAATATCTTTACAAAGCTTTGAATATTAAATTCTCTTTTGTATAATAATTTTTATATCAGATAACAAATGCAACCTATTAGACTAAATCCAACTAATTAAATTCTGATCGGAGAAATTGGTTATAGTAAATTAACTCACTAAGTCAGCTATTTATTTAATGCTTTACAAAATTTTTACTTGTATATTTCAAGATTTATTTGATATTTTAGATTGTGTTTTTTTATTTCAAATTACTAGCATATTGAAAGTATGTAAGAAATATAGTGAATGCCATTTATCAACAATACAACGTTATGTGGCGCTTTAATTTTGATTTGACAAAAAATAATGCGTAATAACTAATTATTTCGAATGAAACATTTCGTCCAAACTGCATTTGTTAATTCCTCAATTATCTTATGAGGTACGTCAAGTAATAAGAAAGTACTAAGAGATTTCACAAAAGCATTTTAATGGGAAAACATGTGGCACGAATACATACATTAAAGAGGCGAACTGAAGTATGGATTATAATATTTTAATAAAATCAGCTATGTTTAATTTAGTATTGCACATCAGAATGTTGTATGAAAAAATCTTAATGCTCTTCCTGATGCCACAAATAAGTTAAACTTTTTTAAACCATCTAATTTCCAAAAAAATACTAATTTTCACTTGTTTATCACTTGAAAAAATTACTATTTTAGTGATCAATGCGATATTGATCTGTTATTTATCAATTTTATTTACATAAACTACAAGAATCATTTTCTGTCAAACGAAATGAAGAAGGGAGGAGGAGGTATTTTTTTCGTGGCAGATCGAACTTATCTTGTCAACCATGTATGTACAAAACTTTTTATTACCCAATTAACAAACATGCGGGTGAACACACATCTCCAGGTCAACACAATGCCACGTCATTAATAAATTTTAAAGAATTCCCTACAATTTGATGCATTGTATCTAATTGGTCAACGCAAATATTGATTAAACACAACGTTGGTCCAAAACAATGCTAAACTGCATTTTAAATTAACCTCAAATCGTTTCACGCGAGAGCGTTTGGATAACTGAAAATATCCTTATGGTTTATGTTTACTATGAAAATCTCTCTTAACTATCTATACACTGATGTCCACAAATTAAGGTTAGATGTAATATGCGGATGCAAGAAGTGGATATTTAGTGTCGAAAAATCACTGATGATAGCAATAGACTTTAGAACAATAAAAGAGACCCCAACGGTTATTCAACAAAGATACGGTTATTTAACAAAACGAAGTTTTAATGTAACATTTTGGAAAAGTAGGAAATCTTTAAGACTGATGAAAAATAACATTAATCGGTACTTAAGATTAATGAATCCTTCTAAGCATAAGCTAGTTTTTAAATATGAAGTTCGCAAAGAATAACTTTTATCATTAATATCATATTAGATAGATAAATCGAAGGGTAAAATTAAATTTTTTTTTGCTTTAAAATTTATGTGCCCCAAACTGTGATCTGAACAGCTTAAATATAACGAGTAATGGTCCATTATTAATAAGCGCATCGTATCTTATGTTGTAAACGAAAACAGGGCGTTTAAAAAACGTGCACTTAAAATTACGTCGTTATATTCTCAACAACTCATTCAACGTAGCAAGTCGAGTTTTAATACTTCCGAACATAGATTGAAGTGCCCTACTGAAAGTGTTGTGGAGGAAGGAAAAAAAAACTTCATTTTACGTTTAGACGCGAAATTTGTCAAAAATTGGAAACTCCCTTTTTCGAGGCACACATAACGGAAGGGAGTATATTCGCCATTTTTTTTCGCACCCTTCAACATTAATAAATTGAGCATCGCTTGAAAGAGAGAAGATAGGTGAAAATAGCTCGTCCATTATCGCTGAAGGGGGAAGAGAAAGAAAGAAAAACATAAAAACCCCACGAACCACATCTTAAAATAACGTTTAATTTAATCGAAAATTGGTGTTTCGCTAAGCTACTAAAACTTCAGGAAAGACAAAAACACTTCGAAAAAAGAAAGAAAAATATCTATATATAATAATGTCCGGAAAGAAATGAAAAATAGCAAGAAAAAAACGCCCTTCACAGTTTCCAACAGAACTAAAAAAGATTGATGTTGCAATTTAGGCTTAAACCTACCCGAAAAAATAATTCCACATATATATCTATATAAACATACAAGACAAACCGAAGGAGAACTCATCTCAGAGTGAGTGGCAAAAAATAATCTTCACTTAAGTATAATGCATCACCTAAAATTTCCTCCGAAAACTATGGAAATAAAATAAAAGAAAAAAATCACCCTCCAAACTTCTCTTTTGGCGAAAAATAATGGCCACTGGAACTAAAATAATAACCGCCTAGATAGGAAAGAAGAAAGAAAATGAGAGAAAATGACGAAAAAAATATTTCTCCCTCTTCTAAGAGAGAGAGCTGAAAATCACTTACGTCGGTGTGGTAAAAACAGCATAGATCAACTGTGCAGGCTTCCCTCCGTAGAGTCCGTCCACAATGTGACTGGTAGATTCTGTAAAACAGTAGAAAAAGAGAAATTAATGATGGAGTTTTTGTGGAGAGATATTTTCATTTATTTATTTCCCCCTCCTCCTTTAAGTAGTAGCAAGAATGCAATAATACAATTCCACCCCAACCCCCTTTCCTCCGTGCTTAGATATTCTTCCCTATTCGGAAGCATTAGAATACTCTTCTGTAGGTTGCGAAGTGCTGCCTCTTGCCAGATGGCGATGATTGCTGTTGAGGGAGGTCCACCCTCTCGGCCACCCCTTTCTACATACCATAATCATCTGAGCATAACAGGTTCTGAAGACATTAATAAAGCATTTATTTGCGCGCGTCTACACAGGGTCTGTATTGGAGAATTTTCTAAATGTATTTGCGTGCGAATTCTACGATCCTGTGCCTTTTAATTTATCTCTAACCTTTTAATTGTTTCATAAAAATGTCAACTGTATTTCAACATTCATGTATTACCTAACACAGGTATAATATTATCCATGTTTTCGAAAAAGCAGAAATCTACGCAACCAGTTGCATGGAAACTTCGACCTTAAGACAGCTGAAATATTCTTCCTGTTGTTGTTGTCGTCGTGTCTATGCATACAGTACTAGTGCAAAAGTTTAGAGTCCTCCAAAAGCCTTGGTGACAAGATCTGCAAGTTCTGGAGCTCGATGGCTATGGAGGATTTCGATTGGGGGTGCTTCAAGTTCATAGAAGAGGGGTGCCATTGCCTCCGGAAAGGTTGGACTTCTGCCTGTTGGTCCGCGGGAGCTATTTTATTTCATTCTCATAAATTCTTCCTGTAAAGCAGCTTTAACCGTTCAAGGGGGTTTTCATGCTACGTAGTATTCATCCAGGAACCTGCCGTCTTAATTACATTGACCAATCCACACCAAATTTGGTACTCTTATACTTTAGAACAGTGCGGAAAACATTTCTTTCCTGTCTTCAGACCCATCTGCAGCCATGAAAATTGGCACACTGGTCGTCCTAAAAGTGCCCTTCGAATACCCAATTTTAAAATCTAAAGTTTGTTTTCCTGCAAGAATTGGACATGGACGAGGAAACACGTTCTACAGGATTTGTGTATTTGAGTTAACTCAGGAAAATGTCGCTGTCCTTTTGAAACCCGAAGCAACGCGCGCGCGCGCGCCGGGTTATTCAGCTAGTAAACTATACAACACTACTCAGGAAATCTCTTGACGTTCAGAGGGTTAATAATAATAGTTACAATCTCGAACAGTTTTCAAAATATGCCTATAGTCCTCGCAAGGCACCATAAATCACGTTTTCAATTCCACGCACATACTTTGTCAAGCAACCGATCGTAAGCCTAACAATCAAGCGGTCCCCGATGACGGAGCACCAAACTTTAACACACATCGTTTTTTAACTCCCTCCTTTGCATAAATTGCGCCCAAGTACAAAAGAGGGACAGATTAGAAAACCCCATAGTTCACTTGCTGACAGTCTTGAACGCGCTTCAGAAAGCCTCTTCGGATGACGCCCAGTCCGCTCATTATTCACTGCAACCGTAGCAATATCTCACTAACTGCCATATTGATTAAGTGCCAGGGCTATTCCCGATATAAATGACAGTCTGAAATGTTCATTTATTGTCACCCATGGCGGACCAAGAGGACTGGAAGTAAGTGTCGCCCCGTCTTTTTCTTCCCCCAGATATTGCATTCACGTGTTGATGATACATACAAAGGGCCTTCGGCAATTTATAACCGGCCTGGAAAATGGGTATTAGTATGCATTATTTAGGGATTCCCGGCAGCCCCCTCTACCAGTTATTTATGCGCCGAATTTTATGATTGGAAGAGTCTCCTGGTAAGGAGATGCGCGGAAGAAAATGACGGCCCCTGGCGCCTAAAATAACGGAGACAGAAAAGGGTGCGATGTGAGGGAATTGATGGGATAATAGCAGCACGCGCAGGGGTAAACATTTTGGACGTCAAACGCATAGAGTGCTGTTGGAAATACTTAAATGTTCAATGGACGTTTCTTGTGGACCAAGATATCTCCACTAACAATGATGGATGCATTGCATGGTAGATTTTGGAAGACAGAAAAAATAATGCAGTACTTTGTGGAGAGTTTAACCCTCTGATCGTCATGAGATTTCCCTCATCCACATATTATTGTAACCACCTGACCACACTTACTGATTGAATGAATGCCAGGAAAGATTCTAATGATCGAATCCGTCAAAAGAAGGCGTGAAAGGAAGACTGTAGAACTGATATGAGTGTGAATTTCTCAGAGGGGTGAAATTGCCAGTAAGAAATGGTGTCGGACATGCACCTGTTGATTGTGTTCAACAATGATACGGAATTTTAGTTTTGGAATTTTATAGTACAAAGGTTATATTTGGCCAAAGCTTCGCCGAACAATAGACAACGTCAAGTAAATAACTTAGTGAATGGAATAAAGATGGCTTGGAGAACATACTTGTGAAACATTATAATAGTGTAACAGCAAATCATATCATATCATAAAATTAGTTAATCATTATCATAAAATTAGTTAATCGTTATCATAAAATTAGTAGCGTAACAGAACAATTAATAGTGTAACAGAACAATTAGTAGCGTAACAGAACAATTAGTAGTGTAACAAAACAATTAGTAGTGTAACAGAACAATTAGTAGTGTAACAGAACAATTAGTAGCGTAACAGACCAATTAGTAGTGTAACAGACCAATTAGTAGCGTAACAGACCAATTAGTAGCGTAACAGACCAATTAGTAGCGCAACAGAACAATTTGTAGCGTAACAGAACAATTAGTAGTGTAACAGAAAAGATCGATCGGGAATGCCTGGAGTGCGACTCCTTTGTTTACTAAAGACAGTAAAACACACACGAGAGAAGAAAATATCACATAATTACTTTGGGTCCGTGAAGACCGCAAACACATCAAAAGGAGATGTACCCCTGAGGGGATATGAAGCTGGTTTATTGCGCATAAAAATTCGCACGTGGAAGTGTTGCTAGTTCTGATTTTAAATAAAATTTGGTCTAGGTATATACAGGGTGATTCATAAGTAAGTATACAATTTCAATGCACTATATAACAGTGACTATGTAAGATATTTTAAGTTACCTGTAACAGAAGTGTAGGTGAATGTTTCAAGTCTTATTAGACAATCACAGATGTTCTATATGCACCCTTAGTCACACTACACACATCGAACTGGTAACCCATTTCCGCCCAGACGCGTGTTAGGGTATCTGAAGCAGATGCAGTGATAGTGGATGCGATATGCTATTTCAACTCAGCTAGATCAACAGGAAGAGGAGGGTTACATACTATCCTTTACGTAGTCCCAAAGAAAAAGTCAAATTGGTCTTAAGTCAGGGCATCTGGGTGGCTATTGGGTTAGTGGCATGCTGTAGTCGGCGCTTCGTTCAATCCATCGGTGAAGAAGATGTTAATGGAGGAAATTTCGCATATCACCTGACCAATGTGGTGGTGCACCATCCAATTGGAGAATAAAGTTTTTCAACTTTATTCACCAATTGGATGAATAAAGTTTTTGACGACTTCTGCCGATACACTCGGTCGTCCTGGATTTGGAACTTTGCACAAACAGCCAGTAGTTTCAAATTTTTTAAACTAATCGCAAACGTATTTTCTGGTTGGAGGTTCCTTTCAAAATTGTGATCAAAAATGCTGTTGCACAAAGGTGACAGATTCCGTTTTGCTCAATTCAAGACTACAAAACGGTTTCTCCACTGTATACGCAGCCGTTTCCACTGACTAGTCAGGTGACACGCTCGTCACTTCGCTCGGGAGGGGGACACAAACTTTATGAGTATACCTAGCTAACAGTTCGCATTTGGGGACCGTGTCTTAAACTGTTCCTGTTTTACAGCATCTGGAAACTGTATACGTACTTACGAAACACCTGTATAGGTAAGCAATATACTTGAACAGTATAAGTAACGTATTGAGAACCTAAACAACATAACTTCAAAAATGGCGTAGGTTTATTGGGGCTGTTTATGCACTTAGGCAAGATAAAAATACCATGATGCAGGAAAGTTTATGTGTTGCTAGTGTCTGAGCAACCTTCAAACGCATTCAAGCAGTTTTTTTTATGTCATTTGTAACTTAGTGAAACCAAATATTTCACTGTTAAATTTTTTGTTAAAACCATTCTTTCTCTTAGTGCTTCAATTTTAATATGAAATTTGATATTGGTGAGCAGTTCGGTCTTGCAGAACATGCTTGCAAGTCCGATATCAATATTAATTTAAGTTGCGAGACGAATTGGCGAGTTTATGTACGTGCTAATGTTCTACCAACCTAAGCAAATTTGGGTTTTGGAAATCAAGAATCACAGTGTCATGGCACTAAAACGCATCAATTTCTGTGTAGGTTGGTTGGGTTACAACCCAAGGGCCATATTCGAGTAAGCTGCGTCAACCAACGTCAGCTAAACGGACTCCAAAATAGATAAGGTAAGGTAATTGTAATTAACGTCGTACTAGAGCAACACAGCGGGCTATTGACAACGGTCTGGGATCAATCCCCTACGGGAAGGATCCGAGGACAACACCAGGTCATTTTGAACCACGATCAGATGACGAGGCAGCATACTCTCTAAACTTCCACACCAACCCAGCATGAGGACTTCCGGTCACGACAGATTTAAGGTGCACCAGCCGCCTCTACACCATACGCTTACAAACATCCATTCACTGACCCGGATTCGAACCAGGAACCTTTCGATCTAGAGGCTAACACCTTAACCACCAGACCGGTTGGTCTTCTCTCCAAAATAGAAATAGGTAATTTAGCTATCGTAAGAAGATTTGAAATAAAGTAAAGGTAGTGTGTAATAAGAATTCTCTTAAACTTTAAAAGTCTGGTTTTTCAAAATATCGAATCCCGGAAGAAGACCAATTCAGTGAAATCTATAGACCCCGTAATAGAAATATCATTATCAATGACCTTTATACGTCGAAGCAGGTATTTTTTACAACATTAATCATAAATTTGAATAAGGAAAGTTTAAGACACGCCAGAGAAGTCTTTGGAGGAAATTCTGATCGAAACTTTTCAATCACGGAAGCCCTCTAAGCCGAGTCATCCTAAAAACTTTCCAGCGTAAGGTGACGCTTCAAAACCCGCAACTGGATGCTAATGCAGCGAATCCTTTTCGTACGTAATTTCCTACGCTGAAATAGCTTCGAATGGCTTAAAAGGGGAAAAAGTAGAATGGAAAAAGTGAAATGAATTACACGAAAAAATCCCTACCTTTTCCCCTTATGAAGACGAGGGGAAAAAATACGCATGCAAAAGTCAAGGGAGCGAAGCGATCCAGAAATTTTTAACTACCATAACAAGCAGTGCTCGTATACGATTTCCGCATTTGCCGTCGATCCTAAATTATGGATCGGGAGGGATTTTTTTTTCATCCCCGAAGATGCGAAAAGAGGGTGAAAGTTCCCCTCTTGAAAAACCCGGAACACTTTTCCTTTGCTTCATTCGATGGAATCCCTACTAATACCCAATGCAATCGTAGTTGCTTATCAAATCCACTGCTATTTCTGAATCGGGGATTTCTTTTTCTGAAAGGGTTTTCAGACTTTTCCCTCCGAGCAGCATTTTAAAACTTTTCTCTTCGGGAAAAAGAAATGGAGACCAGAACACTTCGGGGTTATACGTACGGTTCTTTTAAAGTTTCTCTCGACACTCGGTCTATTTTATTTATATTTTATTTTTTATGGTATATTCAAAATGCATATTCCAACCTTCGTGATGGAATGGGTGAGGGAGCGAAATCTGCCGATTAAGCATTATTCCACTTTACTTTCGGCACGAGGAAAGAAATAATGGAAAAGTCCTTTTCATTTTGTGACGGAAATTCTTATCGCATTTTTTGGGTTTCGGCAAGGTTATTTGGATCTGTTTCTTCGTGAATAGTTTAAAAACTATTCAGCATTATCATAAACTATTCATGTTCTGTGTGAAATATTGAACTGCGGTGTTCGCGCTTTAAGGTTTTTATAATGCAGTTCAGCGTAACAGTTTCGTGGCATAGATGCAAAAATTGAAATGCGTAATTTTATGCAAAACAGAATTTCCTTTCCACCGTCATGGAAATAATCCACATTACTGAAAGTTCATGACTTTTGTTTACATATCGTTTTATTATAAAAGCCGTTAAAAAAGTTGTTTTCCATTTTGTAGTTTTTATCGTTATTTTTGACATCTTTTAGTCGTTCTGAGGCACTATTCTCTAATGGGACAATATTCTGTTATAGAAATATTTAAATTTAGGAAAGCGAGTACAGTAACCTCTTCGTTTTATCATTCATTCGGCCATGTCGCTCATTCTCTCTTATAAGACACTATTCTCTCTTACAAGAATCTCTTATGGGACAGTTTCATCTTGTAGGAATCTCTTATGGAACAAACACTCTAAAAGAAACATTTAGGTTTGAGGAAGAGACTAGTGTAACCATTCGTTTTTTATCGTTCATTCAGATATATTGCTGATTTCCCCTTAAATCATATCTAAAAACACTATTTTCTCTTTTAGGAGTTTAATCCTCTCAAGGGGTCACATGCATAAATCCAACTCACGCATATATTCTGCAACTACTAATCTTCCTACGTTCCTAACTAAGGCTTCTAACACGTTTCCATCTTGACGAACAGAATGCTTCCTAGGATTTTTTCAACCCATCTATGTGGGTGTCTAATTTGGGTTAGCAGTGAAAGCCACAGTACTAATGCACTGATTTTTCATACGCTAAGTTATTTTTCATTCCCTGAAAGGTATCCATAATAAAACTTCTTTGATTAACTGATGGTACTTAACATTCTCCCGTAGACATAATAATGTCTACGGAAGAATTATACTCTAGTAATATTACACGGACTATTATCAACATAACACATGCTAATAGTATGAAAGGGGTGTCGGAAACAATGCCTAAATAGCTAAGATTCCACGCTACTTAACCAACCACTAAAATCCTTTCATCAAGTATTGTGGAAATTGAATCATGTTGAGAGATATCAAGAACAAGACGAGTGGGTTTACAAAGAAATGGCTTCACAATTTCCTAGACGGACTCCATGCATAGCCCCCAGTCGTACCAAACACACATTTCAACCACTGCTGAAGTACGCACTCTAACCACCAATTAGCAACGATACCATCCAGAACAGCAACCATCACACAAATGTTCCAACTTTCTTTTGTCGAAATTCGTCCAAGTCGAATCGCCTCCTCCCACCTCGAAGAATCCGTCCCACAACCTGCGGAAGCAGCATGCCCGAGCAGGAGACAATGCCCTTCCCAGGTAGCCTTTCCTAAACAAGTGATTGGGACTGACGAAGGAATATGTCTCAAAGAACAAAAGATGGCGGCGGGGTAAAAAAGAGGACAAAAGGATGAAAGAGAGGAAGTCAAAGACAAAGGGCAATAGAAAGGAATTCTTAAGTATGTAAGAGAGGAGAGCGAAGGGAAAGACAAATTCCTCCATGAGACTGTTTACGCTTGAATGGGTATTTCCCATGAGGATAGATTACGGACTAGTGGGGGCACTCAGGCAAAAACTGGAGAAGGCCATTTTTTGTGTTTGGGGTTCTGCCCGTTAAGATTCCCTTCTTTTCCTTGCTTTTATTTATTTATTTGCATCAGCGTGGTACTTTCGCTGGCCCTCTTTTGTTTTTGGGTTCGTTTTTAATTTTCTCTTTGATGTTAAATGTAAGATGCGAGTCATTTTTACCCAAGACGTTGAGAAAATCGATGTGAATCGATAGTGAAGGGAATCGTCATTTTCCCCTACCTTAATGAGGGAATCGGAACCTGGATTAGATTTTAATCTCAGCAATGTATATCCTTTTGAATTTTAATGCATTTTTTTGTCCGTGTTTTTGTCGGTAGGGAATATTTCCTTCTTTAGGTGCGACTCAATAAGGATCAAATCAGAAAAAATATCGCGACCCCCAAAACAGGCCCGATCCAATTAATCCAATGTAAGTTTACTAGTTTATCTTAGATGGAGGAGTTTCTCCACTGGACCAGAAAAATCGAAATTATTTAAATAAGAATTAAATTAGTTATTACCGTTTGAGCCAATTTTATTCAGCAAGTTTAAGGTTGGTTGGAATGGGTTTTATGGAGCAGGGGGTTCCGTTGGGCCACGCTGTACCAAACAACGTCAAGAAAATGGACAGACACGCAAAATAATTTCTTACTGATATAGGGAGATAAATACAAACCGGGAGGAGTATTACCTGCTTCTCAAACAACACACAGGATACTAGAGCGCAGTGTAAAACCTCACCGACTGAGGGTGACACTCTGCATATCTAAGGTTGCATATAATTTGAAAATAAAACTTCCTTGCATTTTGTTGACTTTTATAAACTGTCGTCACTTTCTAAATAACTCACTTTTATAACTACCTGTTACTCTCTGAAGGTCATATGTTGGAAGTAGTGGAAATGAGATTTTCGTAGAATTTAATTTCGGACAGGTAAGTCGGGTCCAATAGAACTTTCTGTAGCAAAAATTGACGTTGAGAGAAAAATAATAATTGTATGTATGAAAGCCGACTAGCAAATAATTTGTTTGTTTAGTCTTGTATTAGAGTTGTTTTATTAGTCTTCACTCTAACTTAAAATGATAACTTCAATAATTTATTAGTTGTTTTATCATTATTCTATAAATTCTCACCACTTTCAAAACAACTGGCTTTTATAATTATATTTTACTCTCTGAAGGTCATGTGTTGGAAGTAGTGGGAATGGGATGTTCGTAGAATTTAATTTAGGCAGAAAGTCGGGGTCCATAAGAATTTCATGTAGCAACAGTTGACGTAGTGAGAAAATGAAATTGTAAAAAGAAAAGCTGCCAAGCAAATTAAATTTTACTGTGGAAATAATCTCTTCATAAGGATCGGTCCAGTATTCATAGAACATTCACTATGTCCATAGCTATGGTACATGGCTGAGAGAGGGCTTTTAATTCCTTAAGGATAAGAGTGCGAGAGGAAAACCAACATGAATACAAAATTATTCAACAATAAACAAAGTTGGTTGGGTTGGAATTTAGGATGAAAAGGTCTTACTTGACGGTGGTACAGCGCAGTTTTGTCAAATAAATGGACATACACACAAATAAAGCTTCATAACATAAGATAAAAATACACATATGGAAGAAACGAACCAGGCAGGAATCGAACAATGAGAAAAGATTGGAACAACTAGGAATAAATTGGATTTTTATTTTCAAGGTTCTAGTGAATGGGGAAATTTTGTTCCGAAAGGAAGGGATTCTTGGATGTCTTAAATGAATGTAAACATAAGGATGCATTAAAATTATGGGCCTTTTGGCTGCTGCTAATAAGGTGCCAACCTTGATTGAGACAGACTGAACGTGTTATTTTGTTCATATTCCCTCAAAAGAGCCATAGGAAGCTTTTGGAGCTTTCGCTCTCTGTGGCGCAAGTCCTCGGTGATTTTCTTTGTGATCGATCTTGTACAACGATACCAAAGTTGACATTTGAGTCATAAATGGGAACCAAGCCAAAGACAACTTAAATAATAGTCAGATAGTCAACTGGATTCCTGTGTTTCAGTTGTTAATTTTATATACTTAGTTTGAGAAGATAATTCTACTATATATACACTGACGAGCCAAAACATGACCATCCCCACATATTTCAATGAACACATCTGGATGACGTGCAGGGCACGTGATTAAGTGAGAATGGTATTTAACTGCTGCTGGAGAAGGTAAGTAATCATTCTTGCACTTACTTTTGCGAGTGATGGGAAAGGCGGCTGATCTAAGCGAATTTGATAGAAGGCAGATCGTAATGGCCCGAAGACTTGGAACGAGTATCACCGAAACTGCACGACTGGTAGATTGTTCACGATCTGCAGTTAGTATTCATGCAAAGTGGATAAATGACGGTGACATATATACATGCGTCCTTTTTCTTTGATGACGCGTGGACGACCAACACCTTGGCGTCTACTGCTACAATCGATGAACTGCCAATGCAGATTATAGCTACAGGTCTACTGCTATATTACCTCGGTACCTATAGTCATAAACTGGTATGTAAATAAACGTCCAATAACAATACAGAAAAGGACAAACTGGGACGAAGTCTCCGAGATAATATTATCTGATATGATTTGAAAACCATTATATGACAAACATTTTAAGATTACTACACTGACTTTTCATTGTCATTACTATGCTTTTTATTCTTGTTATTGTGAACCACATAAAAGTAGCCCGTCATAAAATATCACAGTATGTCTGGAGTCTTGACATTCTTTCCCATCGAAACAATTATTTGCTCCAAGTGCGATGATAATATAAAACGTACAGTGCAAACAATGCCAAAATAACGTTAATTCACTGTTAATTAACCAACAGTTCTCAACCTTTCATTAAGCACGGTGGAAACTGAATAATGTCGAAATATCCAGAGTAAGACTGGTGGGTTTACTACAAGATGACTTCAAAACTTCCGAAACGGATCCCATTCATAAGCCATTCGTAACAAATGGGTAGGAAAGGGTCCCTAACCTCCAAAATTCGAGTCTGCCGCTGCAGCAGACCATTATCATCGCATTCTTTTAAGATAAGTATTAATCTCCCGGCGTTTTAAGACTCCTGGTGGCCGGGATTAAGACTCGCAGCGATTGGTTGGCTGTGGCGGTTACCCACGAATTCCTAAAGCAAGGGAACAAATAGCCCTTCCTGTCTTAAACTTAATCCCCCTTAAGGAAAATGGATGAACTGGTCGTCCGCGCGATGGAAGAAGTTAGTTATTTACTTAGCCCATTAAACCGATAAAATAGTTGGGTGATTAAAAGGGCGATTTCTTTGGGAATCAAGAGGCATCGGGTCCCAGATAGAGGACCTCCCTCTCCCCTCTTGATCTCCACCCCCTTCCTTTTTTGTTCTTGCTCGGAGGAAGTGAAGCAAAAATGCCCGGGCTTCGATGGAATTTTTCGGTAGACTATGGTGGGATGTTAATCAGGGAGAAAGCATTAATTTCCTGGAGAGAGTGACTCAAGTCGTGGATCGGGAGACTGTTGCATCGTTGGAGTGGACTAGAAGGTAAAGGATTTGGATTCCTCAAAAGCAGTTATTAACTTTTAACACATAAAAAATTGGTCACTTACACACCCATTTCACTTTTCTGATGCCTTAATAGGGGTTGGATGTTCTTAGAATGAATGACCTTAAAATGTTCCTCAAAAGGATAAAATGCTCTTATCATACAATGAAGGCTCTTAGAACAGTCTTAACATGGGTGATTGAATGGCATCAACAGGTATTTAATGTCGTTAAAATGTTCTTAAGGAGGATGTGATGTCTTTACCAGGCATCGAATGCCCTATTAAAATTGCCTTCGCATGAACGATTGAATGACCTCAGAACGTCTTTATTTGACTGGCTTTAAAGAAGATTGAATGTACTTATAATCAGAATGGCCTTAACAGAAATTGAATGTCCGAATAGTCTTAACAAAGACCGAATAACCTTAGAGTGGTCTCAGGGGAAACTGAATGTCCTTAGAATGGCCTGAACAAAGATTGAATGTCCTTAGAATGGCATGAATAAAGATCGAATGTCCTTAAAAGGGATTTAGTGCAGACATGAATGAACAATAGGAATCAATAAGCATTAAGGCATACCCTTTAGATTATCAACAACGCTTTCTTTTACTGTTTCCTGCGACGCTTCAAAAATTCTAGATAATAAACACTTGAATGTTCAAAACATAAAAAACATGGTATGAGATTTTAAGTCACAGGCTAAGGCAATGAGACAAAACTTATTCAAGCAGACGGTGGATTTAAATATATGTAAACGCTATGTATATTTCTATCCTGGCAGTATAAAATGCTATTCTATTCACTTCTCTCACTTGTCAGACAAATGGCTAAATTTAGGCGGTCTAAGGCATCGTCATTAAAATATCTTTTCATTGGAACAGAAAGAACATCAAAAGTGATTTTAATGATTCCCTTTCAATGGTTGCTGGATTTCCGTTTTGGAATTCAAAAGAATCTCGCATTAGTTCGTAAAATGAAGAATTCCGGTTCAGGTATTCATTCCCAAGTTGCAAATTTAAGGGCGTGCGTGTTTAAAATATTTCGAAACTTTTCGAAGTCTTGAAAAGATATACACTAAAAACACACATATAGAATGTCACACATTCAATTTATATTTAAAACTTATGCTACCTTTAAAATCCGAGTACTAACTATACTATCCCCTTTGAATGGGATTACCATTTCACACACAAAGTTGATTGGTTATTTTTAATATTCTCTATTTACACCGGCGTGCGAAACTTAATGAACGGTTATGTTTTTATCTGCTATTTTGTGTGAAGTCGTATGGAATGGAGGAAATCATACAAAAGACAGTCCACAGTTACGCAACCAATGAGTACTAAAAACGATAACAGGAACAGAAGCGAACAGTAAAAAAGTTTTTAGTTGAAATAGTGACGCCGCACTAGGAGTCATACAAAAGGGTTATTATGAAAACTTGAAAAAAAAGGAGGTCCTTTGAAGGCTGTATTACCACATCGAAAACTGATGCATGTTTTGCATACAGAGAATGAGAATGCTGATAGATTTCTGTGGAAACGAAACTCATTCGTATGTTAGAGCCTCTGACGTCATGATTCCAAATTTTGAATATGCAACAACATACTGCTGAATATCATGGGCTATGCAAATCGCCATTCTGTTTCGTTTAATTGAGGCTGAAACTTTTAAAAATAGTGGCGTGCCTTCAGCTTTTCACACCAGTGAATATTTAAGAAACACCATTTAAGAGTATTAAGTCCTTGAATATACTCCAGCTATACCTATAAAAATAATATAGTACATATTTTTTCAATCCGGAAACTGATACCACTTGTATGATGAGATAATATTAATCTTTCTATCTAATTCAGTCCATGTATTACATATTCATATAGATGTTCATCTTTTCAAGGAGTTATGTAACTTTGTTATACGTTACATATTAACGGAAGGCTGTCTGTTTTATAGAAGCACTTACGTATCTCATTGAAGTAGAAGGGAAATTCTCCAGGTAACGAGCAATTGAGGCGGGCTTTCAGGAAGGATGTCCAACGATTGCGGAACTTGTGAGGACCTCCCTTGTCTTTGGTGCAGACTCGAGCTACTCTAGAATACACAGCCTGCAAAAACAAAGAACACATCGTCATGGAATTGATAAACTTAATTATACTTTTCATTTCAAGGTAAGGTTCACATTTCAAGACTGAGTATGACTATTGAAGTTTAGCTAACGAGAGTAGAGCATTGTTAATGCTTAAACTTTACGCTGCCGCAGGTATAGAATTGTTGCCACTAAAATTTCGTTTTCATCAGCGTTATGGTATAGATCTGTATACGGTGGATGTTATCCTCCTTTTAAGTGACCGCTGGCATCAATACCATTTACGAGCTGTCAGCGACTGACCTTATCGTGCATCCCTTCTTTTGTTCGGTATCCTACCCTGTCGACCGTGAGGTGTGAACGCCTTGGGAGAGTAAGAAGGTCGCTTCGGTGATATATCTTTAGCGCCAAACAATACGCCACTCAATACTATGAAAGGAAATCGTCATTCGTAAATGCCACTCAAAGCTCTATCGCTCAAGTTAGATAACAAGGAAAAGGGGTCGGACATGCAAGCGAAAGAGCCGTTCCTGGATACGATTGAAAAATCTTAAGCGCCGCAGCGATTTAATTTCTGACAGTATCCTGTCGATCTTCAAGATCGACAGGATACTGTCAGAAGTATAAATAAGGGACAGAAGGATCCACTTGGGGAGGGAATCCATGGTTTCTGCCCGAAAAGATTGAGTTTTGTGATTAAATATTCTAAAATAGAAAGTCAGATAGCTACATTGGATCATAGAGAACAACTATCTTATGAGCAGTACTCAAGAATAGGCCTGTTTTTTCCAAAAAAAATCAAGATCCATGCCACATTTGGATGTCTGTTCATGTGTGTAAATGAGAAGTAAAGATAAATTGAGCGTTCAATGCTCAGCTCTCAAAGTAATTAAACACCTTTGGGACGAGCTAGAGTGCCTAATCCGTCTTCTACTGAGAACGTCCTCCTCTAACATAAGACTGTTCCTGTAGTTGATTTAATTGGGGAATGGTGACATGATCTAATACAGACGTACCGAAGATTAATCGAAAACTGTCCAAGAGTCTACAGAGTCACTGAAACCAAGAATGACTAAGTGACTAAACGCATTCATCCCCTTTCAACCTAATAATACTTATGGGAATAAAATGTAACACATATTATACCCAGACCTTGGTAAAACTTGGAAAATCACCTTTAAAACTTTCTTCTTGAAATCATCACTGCCCTTTTATTTATAAGTAATCGATCGGAATATATCTACTAATTATACAAATGAATCTATCCTGAAGAATTTTAAAATAAAGCTACATTATTTAAAACATTTTCTTAGGGTAATGGTAATTTTAGTTAACGTCGTACTAGAGGCAACACAACGGGCTATTGACGACGGTCCGGGATCAGTCCCTTAAGGGAAAGATTCGAGGACAACACCTCGTGATTTTGAACCACGGTCAGATGACGAAGCAACACCCGAGCTCGCACCCCACTCTCCAAACTTCCACACCAACCCAACGTGAGGACTTTCGGCCACGACACTTAAGGTGCACCAGCCGCCTCTACACCATACGCTTACAAATATCCTAGCACCGGACCCGGATTCGAACCAGGAACCTTCCTATCTAGAGGCTAACACCTTAACCACTATAGCGGTTGGTCGGCCATTTTCTTAGGGAGAATGAAAGAATCTTGAATAAATGTTTCAGTCATTGAAACTACAGAAGTATGGTGCATCGGCCCATTTAAATTACTGATACTGTGCAAATAGTAATTTAGATGAATTGCAAGAGAACAATATTAAAATAACTTTCGTAAGAAAATAGTTTGAATTTACTAGACTAATATCCTGCGTATCAGTAAACAAATTTACAAGTTATAAATAATTTTCCAATAAAAATCAAAACCGGTTGGTTAAAACTTTAGGTTTTAATTATTCTAAGAATTGATTTGTTAATGGTTCGTGCACCGAATACTCTTTGTTTCCTTCAATTTAGCAATAAAAAACGGCTCACAATGACCATTAAAAATCTGCACTCTAAAACTCCAAACACAGTTCAGACTCCAACTAGGTTTTAAGATAATGAGCTAATTTAAACCAAACTCCAACTAAAAAACATCTTTCACACAAATCCCACAGCAAGCGAACACACACTTCTTTTAAACTTCATTTCCCAGAGCAAACATGGCTGTCTAAAAGACATGGCTACAAAATCAAAATGGACGCCGTTAAAGTAAACTATAACTTGATTGCACAAAATAAATTTGCCCCAACAGCCCGAAGAGGGAATACATTGTTAGTCAAGGGTTCGTTTTTTACACTGTACAGAGTGGTAGCACACGCAGGTCTCTGCGTTCTGTCTACCCTCACGCCATGGAAACGTACATGACTTCTCTTTTAACCCAAACGATTGTTTTGCCTCTTATTCTTTGTTTGTTCAGACATCTCCGATATCGATAGGGAAGGATGCTTAATCTTCATCAAGTCTTGACACCGCTCCCAACTGCAGCCATGGAGGAACTTTGTTTTTGTGTCTCAACTTTTCCCTTGGAAAGTGTTGGATGGAGGAGCTAGGATGAGAGTTTTCAATATCTTGCCAAACTGGTGTATCGGATACGATTTTGGAAGTTCTCAACTTAAGTTCATGCAGCCTTTGGGTGTGTGAACGGTATATTTATTGATCGTGCGAAATGTTTTATTCAGTGCTGTTCACTATCGATAGTTTGGGACATTAAACACTGAATTTCGAGTCGATCGATTGATTTAAAAGTCTCGAATGTGTTGGTAATTGCAACTGGAATGGATATTTTAATTGCTTGCGTTTTCTTTTGCAAAAGGGAAAAATTACATTGCAACTGATCATTCATATCAATACATGTAGACGAAATTCGTGACATCATCGCATATATCGAATCTTTAAAAGTGGTATTCCGTTAAGGAAATGATTTTGTGAACCTGGATTAGTGCTGTACCGTTATTTTCTGACACAGGAAAATATTTGTTCTCCATTACTTTAAAATAGGTGCCCAAAAGTTTCGTTTTCCGTGATCTAACCCTGCTTTCTAACCATGGAAATGTCTGCCGCTATCGACCTTCCAAATGTTTTACTCCACTTCAGTTAAAGTTTATAGAGATTTAAGTAGAAACTCAACACAAACAGAAATTGAGGGAGAAAGTGACTGACCATTTCTACTGCTTGCACCGAGAACCGAAGGTCATAGCGCCATCCATTCTACTACTATGCCAGCTACTTTTGGAAGGAAATATATACTCAAATTACTAATTATCCTCGATGTATGGATGGGTCTTCCCGAGAGACTTAATCAAACGAGTCCATAATCAATTCCCTTCCTCTGACACCTAGCCCTGCTCTGTAACTATGGAATTGTCTGTCGCGATCAATCGTAGCAAACTAATTTTCTAACTTCAGTTAGTTATTCATTTATTGAGATTTATCGAACACAAAAGAGAAGTTAAGCAGAGCAAATGAGCCGAAACATTTTTACTGCTTAAAATCGATTCTAAACAACCGACTAACGTATGTAACCATACTGAACAGGGGATTGTAAAGGTAACCACTCAGCTAATACTCCGGGTAATTTTCACCGAACTTTATACTCAACTTAATACTGATTCTCAATGAAAGTACACGATTCCTATGCATCGTAGATTGGTTCACAATCAAATCGTTCCAAGGAGGAAAATTCCTGGAGTAACAAAATTATTTATGCACCTGATTTCTTAATTTGAATTTATTCTGCATTAGGCGAGTTAAAAAGTTTATAACTCCTTACTAGTCCCACCCCATACCATTTTGCACACAAACCTCCCCCCAAAAAGCAGTTCATAAAGAAACGCAGACATGAAACTTCTTTACATCCCTTAATTTCCAACTCGCATTTTCTTATCACCTAACATTGGTTTGCGCCTATTTCATCATCAGGGGGTGGAAAAACGTCGAAAGGGGGTGATGAAGTTAGTGGTGAGTGGATGTTTAAAGATACCTGCACCTTCTCTCTGCTACAAAAGGTCTGTGGCTCTCATTACTCAGATCTCGTTGATGAGATCTAACACCCTCCAGCAAATGTTGCGGAAACATTTTCGCCACATAAACTTCGCAGGGCATTCTTCCGTTTCCACCCCCATATTTCTCCACCCCCCCCCCCTCAATGCCCCACTTTCTGGATTTATACTTCTCTACAACCCCCACCGAAATGAAATGAGCCAGCGGCGGTACTGGTAGAGGAGAGATCAACTTTGAACAGCGCCCTGTCGTCTTGTGTAGTTACACTGGAAGGGGGAGATTATTTACAAGGGAATGGAAGGGGGCAGGGAGAAATTAAAGTCTCCTGGAAGAATGCGATTTTTTTTGTTCTTCAAAGATATTATCTAAGTTTGGTAATGAAGTACTTTTTCGAGTTGGTTAGAGAAATATAAAATCTAATCTTCTGAAGCTTTTTAAAATACCCTTGAGCTACTCCCTAGATGTATGATACACAATTAAATTTAAAGAAATAATCAAAGAAAAAAATCTTTTAGGTATTTATTTTATATTTATTACTTTATAAGTATTTATTACTTTATGAGTACTTATTACTTTATGAGTATTTATTACTTTATGAGTATTTATTACTTTATGAGTACTTATTACTTTATGAGTATTTATTACTTTATGAGTATTTATTACTTTATATTTATTACTTTATATTTATTACTTCATAAGTCTTTATTGTTTCATAAGTATTTATTGTTTCATAAGTATCTATTGTTTCATAAGTATTCATTGTTTCTAAGTATTCATTGTTTTTAAGTATTCATTGTTTTTAAGTATTCATTGTTTTTAAGTATTCATTGTTTTTAAGTATTCATTGTTTTTAAGTATTCATTGTTTTTAAGTATTTATCATTTATAAATATTTATTTATATAGGTAGGTAGTCACTTAACATCGCACTGAAGCAACACAACGGGCTATTGGTGACGGTCTGGGTGATTGGTAATTTTTTCAATTAACGTCGTACTAGAGTAACACAACGGGCTATTGACGATGGTCTGGGAACAATCCCAAAGGGAAAGTACCGAGGACAACAACGCGTATTTTTGAACCACAGTCAGATGTCGAGGTAACACCTGAACAGGCACCTCACTCTCGAAACTTCCAAACCACGCCAACGTGAGGACATTTGAGGTCATGACGGATTCAACTTGTTCCATACCCGTTTGTGCATGACGGACTTTGATTGGATTCGAACTCGCAACCCTCCGGTTTCTAGACCGTTACTCTTCCAACCGTGCTATCCGCGGTCCTTTATTAACACAAGAACTTCTTGAAATATTGAAATATATATAAAATAGGTGGCTATCGATACTGCTGCCATAGTAACCAAAACAGAACAACATTTACGCAATTTGACTGATGTATTTGTGTCATACTCTTGATTGGCTTGCAATTGGGAGCACGGCCCACCATAGTTATTTTGCAGCATCTGAACTGTAAGATATATGTAGCCTTGAAACTTTTACTTTCGTGTACGATTTCGTTTAACTCGAGACAAGAACCACTCACAAAAATTACCACTCACTCAACATATTATGATCACGAAAGTACTTTTCTGTGTCCAATGATTCATTCGGGTGTTTTCTCCAGCAAACCATATTGGATTGCTTTCGGGTCCCTTTGCTTTGCGTATATATCTCGACACTTTTCGTTTGTATGGGAGTATCTTCATAATCAGGTCACAGGTCCAATTAACTCTCAAGTAGCAGACAAGACCGTAGTGCCTGCTTATGTGGCCGGAAACAGTTTTGAATTGACAATGCATATGCTCTGCAGCATCACTGACCAAGTCGCATTGGAGGAACTGGACATACTCTTACATTGTTGGACACCAATAACAACCATTGGACGGCCACATTGAAATTGATATCCGATTAAATGTAACGTTTAGTCACTTAACACTGTCCAGATTCCTTCCTTACAAGCTAACATTACACATAATTTATATACTGTACTTCTTTAGGATAAAGTAGTAATCATAAGGAGATTTGTGACTTCCTCGTAACAAGAATTCTTGTTCAAGTAGTAAAAAGACTAGAAGTAATGAAACTACAAAAGCAGGTGGATCAGTTGGCCTCTCTTGTGATAGAGCCGACCAGACAGCGTTGTCTAGACTTTGCTAGTGGTCACTTGCGGGGTTGTTTTTATAACCACGGTATTAAGGAGTTTCCGGTATGCTCTAAATGTGGCGAGGGTAGGGCATCCCCAGAGCACAATCCTCTCTTGTCTCCAGCTCTCCAGGGAGTTTATCGAGACGGATCCTGTGCAGGCCCTTGACATTTTGAGGATGTGGTGACTCATGGATGCTGTCTAGCTGCCGCAAGTCAGTGAAGGACTAGTAACAACAACAAAAGCAGGTTTTAATATTTCTTCGGTCACATTTCCTAAACATTATTCTATCCTCCAATAGCTTATATCAGAAAAAGCTCGCTAACACGTTTTTATAAAAAAGTGCGCACTGTGTATACTTATGAACACTCGATTATGCATATGTTTTGTCTTGCAGAGTCACGAAGATAGAGTACATCTATTTTGGTAGTCTAACCAAATTTTAAAGATTTAATAAATATTTGTGAGAGAACAGTAAAATTATTGTGAATGAACATCATTTACAAGAAAACATTGTTCTCTACGAGTTTTTATTTTCATCGCTCTTGCAATGTATCCAACCATAAAAATGAATTCTATTCTATGAAGAAGTTATAAGATTATTTTATAAGTTTATAATGAAGAATATATAGTTTTTGTTTTGATTGATATAAAATATTTTCAAAAATTATTACAATTAGAATGGTATTAATACATGGTTACCGGTCTGGTGGTTAAGGTGTTAGCCTCTAGATCGGAAGGTTACTTGTTAGAATCCGGGTCAGCGTATGGTGTTGAGGCCCGGCTGGTGCACTTTAAATCCTTCGTGGCCGAAAGGTAGGTAATTGGTAATTAACGTTGTACTAGAGCAACACAACGGACTATTGACGACGGATCAATCCCTTAAGGGAAAGATCCGAGGACAATACCTCGTAATGTTGAACCACGGTCAGACGAAGCAACACCTGAGCTGGCACCCCACTCTCCAAACTTCCACACTAACCCAAAGTGAGGACTTTCTGCCACGATAGATTTAAGGTGCACCAGCTGCCTCTACACCATACGCTTACAAACATCCATGCCCGGACCCGGATTCCAACCAGGAACCTTCCGATCTAGTGGCTAACACCTTAACCACTATACCGTTTGGTCGGCGCGTGGCCGAAAGTCTTCACGTTGGGCTGGTGTGGGAGTTTGGAGAATAGGGTGTCAGCTCATGTCTTGCCTGGTCATCTGACTGTGGTTCCAAAGTGCGTGGTCTTGTCTTCGGATCTTTCCCTTAGGGGATTGATCCCGGACTTTCGTCAATAGGCCGTTGTGTAGCTCTAGTACGACGTTAATTAAAATTACCAATTACTAATACATAGTTATTGGAGTTTAAATTACCCTGCAGCAACATAAGAGGCTATTTGGTGACGGTCCGGGATCATTTCCGAAGGGCAAAATTCGAGGACATTTCTGAATTTCAGATGACAAGGACAAAACCGAGCTCGTCGAACTTCGTCAACAAGAGTACATTTGAGGCCGTCGTTAACGTGGGGCACAAAAGAAGGTTGTAACGGGAGGGGGCATAGTGCTCAACAGATTAAAGATTAAACGAGCACTGTGTATGCCTCCACGTAAACGATGGTCTTTGGTTGGAACGAGTTTCGAACTCGCAACCCTACGGTTGCCAATCCTGAGTCTCTCAAACGGGCAACCTCAGCCCTTAATAATTATATGGAAATATCTACATCTACCTTTTATTTCAGATTTGTAAATAATATTGTAATTATTTTTATCTTATTTATTCAATGAAATAATTGTAATTATTTCAGATTACATGCTTATCGATGATATACTTTTCAAAACTCTGTATTATCAACCGGTACTTACTCCTAAAGCGATTTAATACAAGTCGTCTATTTCGGGCCACATCGTAGTATGAAACTGAAATGAGTTTATAGTTTTTCCTCAGCCAACATACGTGGGCCTATTTGGTTCGGCCATGGTTTATTTGGTCAAACTGCGCAAGTAATGAGCATTCCCTCATCTTAGCCAGTAAAATTTTTCTTGTGTTTATCCAATGTCCATTACTTGGCGTTATCTTATATTTGGCGTAACTTGGCCAAGTATGGTATTTGGGCCATTAAACCCAAACAACCAAAATTAGTGCTTGAATCTTTTGGGATGTTTTCATAGCCTTTTCTGCCTCTCAAAGAATTTACATTAATAGCCTCAACTAATTTTGAATATTGCGAAACATCATTAACCTCTAATCCCTGCTGCAGTAAAAAGCAAACGCCGTGAAAATGATTCCCTTATTTTGCAAAAGCCAGTAAGCACATATCCAATTAATGCCCACCAAATACATATTTTTAGCCATCGGAACATTCCATTGGATTCTGTTCAACCTGTCTGCTGCTAAGGAGTTGCTGTTTTCCCGAAATGAGCGATGACTCTCCAGATTAATGACGTTTCAGGTTCGAATTCGACGTCACACCAAATTAGCTCTGTTATCGCACCGAAATTTCCTTTTTGAACAGGAAATCGCGCCAGCTATTAAAACCCCTCCTCCTGACGCACAGACCTCGGAATCGATGCTGCAGACGATTTTTCCCTCTCTGTCTTTCCAATCTCTATCGGCTGGAAAAGCAATCCATTTTTCTCATTAAATGAAATACAAGAACAAAAGTCCGCTTTTGCGCCGGCAGGGGGCAGGGTTGGATACTGCATGATAAATGGCTGCTGCGGAGGTTCACAGTTTATTGCTCGCTCTATCATCCCGGGCCATAAAGACAGGTATTTCAAATTATCCACGCGATTTATCACGGGACAGGGCAAATATTCACAATGGCATTGATTAATGCACGCGACTGTGTTCGGTTGGTCAATTTCGCTGTTTCTAGAACCTTTGCATCAGTCCGAGGCAACGAAGAAGGTAGACCAGCAAGACCTTGAGCACAGAAAACATCCACCAGCTCCACTAGTCAAAGGAAAATTCCACTAAACAGTGCAAAAGCCAAGTTACCTTAGTTAAATAGACAAATAACTATGTTTGGATGCACTTCCTGCAATTTCTAACGCACTGTCACTCGTGGATTAGATCTGAATGAACCAAGTAGACCCGCCATTGAAAGAACTTGACCATGGAAAAAGTCTAGTGTACTGAAACCAGTTTCATTAGACAAAGAAAGATTGGTGCAACAGTGCAAAAGCTAAGTACACTGATTATTTTAAGTACTTTAATAAAAAAACACTAATAGAATTCACAATTTCTGTAATCCAGTAACATAATCTTTATAACTGGATTCAAATAGAGATGTTTCAAAGTGCGCCATTTCAGCGTCTCACTTAATTAGTATTGAGGAACAAGAATCGATATTACAACTTCAACGAAAACGTTTGTCAATCCTTCCGAACTTAAATCGAATTAAAATTATTAAGCTAAAAAAATGCCAGACTTTAACTTATAAGCCGTTGTATTTTTTATCATACCATCTTAGCATGAATATCCTTTGATTACCTACTTGTAATCTACCGAATCTTCTGCTAATAAATCATCTGCTTATTACAGCCATGGCTAAGATCGTGCCTTTAAATACTTCCATGTAAATGTGCAGACATATCTCTATACCGTCGGCTTACAAGTGAAACAAGCTAAGGCCCGGTGCACACATCCGGTTTTTCAACGTGCGGCGCCGCTGCGGCACCGAAGCCCAACTATGCACACATAGCCCTTGAAATGACGCAAGTACTCATTTCGCGCCATTTGCGATAAATATTCTATCGAAGAAAACGTCTTTATTTCGCTTACTTGGTGTACAAGAAAGTATATTTTGAAACAAAATAGACGTTACTGGATACAACCATTTATTAATTATTATTCATATTCTATTTATTTATGAAAACAAGGTACTTCAGAACGGAGACGCGTGTGCGGCGAGCTGCGGTGCCGTGGAGAACTGCGGCATTGCACGCAATTTGGACGTGCGTCGCCGCAGTGGCGCCGTCCGTTGAAAATCCGGATGTGTGCACCGGGCCTTAGTCAACATTACGAGTTTTTTCCCAAATCACTAGATAATTTTTCCTTTCATGCACAATGACAATTTTCCTTCAAATACTCTTTTTCATGGACATGCAAATTCGCTGGTAAAACTAGTAAATGGGAAAATATAAATGTTTTCTACACTCACACATTTCTCAATTTAGAAGATACCACACGATGCAGAAGAACAGAGAGCGAAAGAAAGAGCGAAACAAAGCATACACACACAGAAATCAAAAGCGCACTTCATTCCAAGCAACGTAAGAGAAAGATCTTACCTTGCCACAGTTGATATACTCGACGGCTGTTTCTCTAAAAAAGAAGTACACGTAATCACCGTGATGGATGGAGCTCACGAAGCTTGGAGCTGGAAAAGATCAACAGAAATAAAATATATTTACTCCGCCCAACAAACAAAACACAAACTATATAAACATCGCTGTGTAAAGTCCAAGGAGTTACGACACACTTGCTACAAAACAGAAACTCATTAAGCGTGCAAGAAACTAGAAATCGGGAGCATTTGTTTCTCGGGGAACAATCGGACATCCATCTTGACTTGTGCACAGAGTAAACTGTCATGTGTGTAATGTATATATAAATGTCCACGAGAAAAACTAAATGTACGTTGTGCTTTGTTTGGGTTAGTTAAATGTTCCTGAACGAAAAGGGTAATATTTGACTGGAATACTGGTACAAATGAAGAGTTGGAATTTAAAGCAATATTAGTTAAGATTTTTCTTTTAGTAATTGAAGGGCGGTTGATTTTTTAAGTTTTAGGAAGTTGTTAAAATAAGTTTTCAAATACAAAAATCCTTAAGATTGGTTCTGCTTTAGAGCTTTTTATTGAAACGTAAAAACAATAGGAACAAGCTGCTTGAACCACACATTTAATGAAAAAGTCTCAACTAAGAACTGTTTTTGTCCAAAATAATAATTCATCATAAATACAACTAATTAATCATTAGCAGAAATAGCAATGAATATAAAATATACTTTAAGTTAAAATAAATATTTCACTTCGGCATATAATTGAATTTATAACGTTTTAAATTTATAACGTTATTAAAACTAAAGTGTTATTTTAAAAATTCAATTTTTATTTTAATTTTAGTCCCTTATGCTTCGAAATAAAACTTCTGTTTTAGTAATCATAATTGTATCCTAATTGTAATCAATAATTTTATTTTTGTTCTTTAAATATAAAATTCAATCGCTGTTTGTTTGGTTAAAAATTATTTAATTTTTGTACTTATAAATTCTAATACTCTAATTTAAGAAGTTTGTCTAGAAATATAAAAATGCACTCATTAAGAAAAGCAGTAGAATTTTTTAACAAAATAATATTTTCATTTCAAAGAATACTAGAGCTGACCATGATTCTTAAATTATCTATCATCGAATAGAACTTCAATCAAATAATATTTCTATGCATTTATTTACAAGCACAAATTATATATTTATATATAAGGGTTTATTCAAATGTTTAAAGAAAAATTTAACTAGCATTTTCACAACTACTGGGATATGCTATTCAGTTGAATGTGTTGAGTTAAATGTAAAAATAATAAGTTGATGAAGTTAAAAGGAATCGAGAGTAATTCACACATAACTGTTAGAAAAATAGAAGTCACGAGAGAAAATTGTAGAGTATGTATTGGAATCTATAACTACCTTTTCTAATGTTCGATAATTTATGCTATACAACACCCTTAAAATGTGACTAAGATATAAATTCCTCCAATATATTTATCTGAGATAAAGCTTAATGCTTTTATTTTCATCATAGTGAATTGAGTTCATAGCTTTAAAATGAATTCTTGTAATTCAGGAAATAAAAAAAATAATGAAAATTTCAACATTAATCTGTCTCATACTTTAAGAGCTTAAAGATTTAATAAACAGATTTAATTTTTTTCGGTCCAAGAATGCTGAATTTTTAAAGACATATTTCCATATTTTAACTTAAATTTGCTTCACCTGATCATTTACATATGTTTAAATTACTCATAAAAAGTATGTTGATACCTTATTAATCAAGTTTCACTCCAATTAAATCGGGTTTCATAAACCTATTTTACAACAGTTCATCTTGAGACATATTTTCTTAAAAGAAACCTTGTTATTCATTATCTACATTTTATCCTGAATCTCCTTTTCTAGTTACCGACTAGAAATATTGATTTGGATTTTAAAACACAAAAAACTACTTTGCGAGTAGTAGCCAGTCACACTTTAAAGTCAAATATTTGCGAAACCATTAATCACTTTGATAATTCTACAAATAAACTGTGTTTTTCAATACTTACAAAGTTCTCTGACTTCACCTAATCCACTACTCTTTACATAGAATGATAGTAATCCAACTAAAATATCATTTTGAAAAAAAGAAAACGTGTTTTAAATGACAATTTTACTCTGACACATTTTTAAATTTGCAGATTCTATCAATAATTTTAACTACGAGCTCTTATGTTCATTAAACCTAAAATTTGTCTAAGTAATAAGAGACATTACACACGAACTACAGATACACTAGCAATAGACTACTACAACAAATAATAAACTAGTGGTAGTTCAATTGTGTAAACATGAACTAAATAGTGAATGCCTTTTGACCAACATTTTGCGGATGACTTCAATCGTGTTTTGCAGATTCTTAAGACTACTCCGAGCAGACGGAGTTCAGTGGATTTATACTATTCCTGTAACCACCTTTGTTGTATTTCGATCTTCTCAATCAGTTAAAATTTCGTTACACGTGTATGTTCATTTATTTCAAACTGTATGTCTTGTAATTCTGGCAGACTGGTGTCAAAATATGGCCCTTGCATCAATCTAAATCCAACTAATCTCCAGGCTAGTCTTTAGACTAATTAGAAAGTTAAACGAATCTATTATCTACTGTGAATTCAGCACGGTACTTTTAGCGAATAATTCGGCTTCCTTCTTGTAACTCTGGTTGTCTCGGCGAAGTACTCATCATTGCAAAACTAACCAGATCTCTCCATGGACAAGATGCCTCGTCAATAGAAAATTGACCAGATCTCTGAATGGACAATATCTTTATACTACCAACATGGAAAAAAATATCTTGTCAAAATTGATCAGATTGCGATGGACAAGATATCTCAAAGAAACTACAAGAAGGGTTGCCTTGGGGAATGCTTGAAGGGACCTGCCTCGCTGGACATTAAGCAAAACATTTCGTACAGAAATCTCCGTTTGTCTCAAACATGGATTTAAACTGCTGCAGCCTGATTGACTCATAAAATAATTCTTCGGAATCTTGTGAGCAATAATACTTATTTATTCGTAAATAAGAATTATGGTTAAAACGCAACGGAATTTGAGCTGGAAAAACTGCATTTTGGTGGGTTAATTAGAAAAATGTGTAGTTTTGGAGCGAACGAAGAATAAATTTGGTCTATGAAAGGAATTTTTAGAGTTTTTAATAAAACCAGACAAAATACGATTTTACATCCTCAAATGATACATATCGGGGTTACTTCAAAATGTAAGTATAGTCGCTTCGAGGCGGCTAATCTAGTTGAAGTTTACCAATCGACTATCCTTCATCAATTCGGAATTCTTTGTTTGGCACTTTTATTGGGAAAGTGCTGAAATCGTAATTGTACAAGAAGCCAAGTGGCGTGACGTTCGGAATACGTACTGGAAGCACGTATGCCAGTAGAAACATTAGTCACCTACATTTAACTTAACAGAAAATATCCCTTATAGATTATAAGGAAACGATTAGTGCAATCGATAGTATTTTTACCTGAAGGATAATTTTATTGAAGGTTACTCATATATACCTACCACCACCTACATTTAGCTTGACAGATATACCTCTGATATCAAAATAGTTTTGTCCACGCCCTGAAATACGTACATTTTAGTACACTTGTTTTTATTAGAATTTAACTATTTTTTAAACCTTCTTTAAAGTTTAAAAAATAGTTTAATGGACTCCCAATATTTTCGGTTCGAAAGAAATATAAATTGTTATAGCAAAAAATTTTTTTTCAAAAGTTCTTGATTCCGGTAAAACTTTATATTAAATATCTGTCTTTTATTATGAGAATCAAATAAAAATATACGATTGTTGAAATATCAATGACAAACAAATAACAAATATCAGTTTTAATTCAATTTCAATATTTAAGGAACAAGGGAAATTTTCCACTAGTATTTCAAGCGCCTCAATGTCTCACTACTGCCCATTACATGGACGTTTCTTTTCAAAAACAAACGTCGATTTTCACCCTCCATAAAGCTTTTACGACATTTTCCACGGACATAAATCTATCTTCATTTTCAGCACACTTCCAAGTTACGATCCTTTTGAACTCGCAGCTGGCTTCCATCTAGAGCGGCTTAATGAATATAAGCTTCCAAAGTCAAACGCGTAATTGGTCAATTTACACCAATAAGACGACGCCAAAAGAAAAAAACCCGCCCCCGAATAAATAATTAAGTGCACCAAATAAAGAGATGGACGACTTATCCCGCTGCACACACCCAACACGTGTGAATGATCTGCAGTACCAAAGGGAAATCCACCAAACATGCCTCTCTTTAAAATTACACTCGAGCTGGAGGGAACATCACACACACACACACACACACACACACACACTTAATGCAATTAAAACAATCTCTTAAAAAACATCTTAAGGTACTACCTCGCCGAAAAGAGGGAAAAAAGAGCCCTGGAAAAATTCCAAACTCATCTTTATTAACGACCTGTTTATTATGCAAGGAAAAGGATAAGGGATGAATGTATTCGGGATTCATAGGTGAGCCGGTATCCCGGGAACATTATCCAGGGGGAAAAGCTCCGGTAAACGCGGCGTAACAGCTGGGATGTATTTAAAAGTTTTCCCAATAACTTTATGACGCGCGGGCAGGTAACATTTGGGGCTGTCTTTTACTGGCAAGGGTGTTCGCCGTGATGGTTTTATGTTGCCGGGGCTTGTGCCTAAACGCGTTATCGGAGGCACTTTGGGCAACCATGAATTTTAATTTCTGCCGCGTTATCTCCGGAGTGGTCAGAGCAGATTGGGATATGAGGAGTGGAGGGATGGGTTTTTTGAGGTCTGAGAGTGGACTGGAGTGTCACAGATAGCGTCGCGTTATCGGAGGGTTATTTTGGGTTTGGGTTGCTTATCTCTGGTTGCGAAACTAACGCTCGAAATCAATAGACTGGAAGAGCGGTGAAGTGGATTAGAAAAAAATGCTCTACCCCTTCGAGATAAAACTAAAGTAATTTATCTGTGGAGCATCGTTTCTGGAGAGGTAATGACTGCTAGTTTTTGTAAGGAAGAAGTACGTGATTTTGAAGAAGTTTTGAGTACCTCGTAATTGGCGTCTGACTTTATTGAATCCTGCTTGCGTTTTTACTAATTAATAAAAATAGTCGAATCCAAATTATGGAGTTTTTCTTTCGGTATCAGTATTTGAATTTTAATAAGCAATATAATGAGGCGTCACGGTCGAATGAAAATTAACTGCAATAGTAATTTATAAAGATTTAATATTGTTTTCTGTGTGGCAAAAATGTGGGTAGATATGTATTTACAAGTAATTAACGTCTCACTAAAGATCGTGGGGTATTGGCCACGGTCCGGGATCAATAACGAGGACAACAATTTAAACCACTGTCAGCTGACGAGCAGTAATTCGGGATGTCAAGTCTTTTTTTTTTTTTTTGTTGATATGAAATGATTTTGAAACAGAAACACAGTTAATTTCGAATAAATACGAAATTAAATATAATTATTTCAGAAAATATCTGAATTGTGAAGGAGATAAATATCTATTCCTTTAATCTTTTCTGTCGTTAAAGCTTTATTTGTCAGTCTGTACACATCTTGTGTTTTGAGGCAGCTTGTCTTTGCCCCATGTAGCCTAACTGACCAACCATCTTTTATGAAATAAAATAAGATGGGTTAGAGAAGTATTTTGTTTTTAACGGGCAAATTTTGTAACCCAGAAATTGTAGAAGGTGAATATATTCGAATAATACCAGTCAATTCTTCAGTAGCCTTCCAAAACGGAGCTTCTGTCAGTAAGAGTATCATAAAACGGATCGAATAAATTACTGGACTACAGAGCCATGACCCTCAGAGGTACATCTTCAAATGTGTGTGGTATCATAGCCATAAGGTACCTGAGTGATCTATTCGTCCTTTTGCTTTAACCTGGCCTACCTTTTTCCTTTTCCTCCTTGTTGTCTTGTGTTCGGCACAGTATGGTCAAATGCCCTTGCGCAATACGACCTCAAACCAACCAATCCACACAGCCATGGACACGAGATGAAAGCGGTGTATTAATCATGCCTTTCCAAGTAGGATTTCCAGTGAAAGGGTCTGTGACACCGTATTTTAAACCCCTTAGGGTCAATTTGTTTCGACTCCTTTCTAGTATTTTCTAATAAAGTCATAACTGATCGATACTTTTAGCATATAGGTATAACTACTCCTGTCAATAACTTTCTAGTTTTCAGCTATTATTTAATTACTGAGAACCACACTCGTAATATTTACAATATTTTGTGTCAAAGTGAAAACTTGAAAGGAATTTAACTCAAACTAACGAAATATCTTTAACAAATTTAAAGGTAAAAACAGTGTATGTTGTGAAATTGAAGTACCACTACACCACACATTAAAAATGTGAATGTTGTTACTTATACCCATGAATTCACACAGATTTACATGTTTCTTATCCTGAAATATTTCCCGCGTGATGTCTAAACAGTCTTGACCTTCATGGTCAATATGTTTGCTAGGATTATTTCACCCAATAAAAGGAGTTATTCAGTCAATCTGTATGTTTTGAGAAGTAAGCAATACAACACTAATCTGGAATCTCTTGATGCTCATTGGATTACATGTTAATCATGATGAATTGTTATAAAAACTAATAACCCCCAAAAGTAGCATGATAAAATAAACAAATCCACAAATCACACAGCACTGCGCCCTATCCAATTATCGGCACCAGGCACTCGAGGAAAAAAGAGAAACTCTTTCAACAACCGCCAGAGACTTTCAAAGATTATATGACGGTAATTAAGGATAAACTCTCACGTAATGAAAATTTTCTTTATCTAACAATCCGTACGACGCTTTGGGGCCACCAAAGAAACACTCCCACTAATCGAAGACCGAACATACCCTGCATTTTTCGCCTGCTCTCAACAATATTCAAATAACTTTAAAAAAGGACCACCGCGCTGTTTCG
Organism: Metellina segmentata; assembly: GCA_947359465.1. Classification (NCBI taxonomy): domain Eukaryota; kingdom Metazoa; phylum Arthropoda; class Arachnida; order Araneae; family Tetragnathidae; genus Metellina; species Metellina segmentata. Next base: position 3,582,469 of record OX375878.1, read on the forward strand.
GAGCGATAAATTCTGATAAATGACACCCCGGAGGCCAGTTTTTACACTGGTTCATTAGCACTATCGGGTGAACAAAGCGCGACTCTGAACGCCAGACCGCAAATGGCGCCAAGGTCGCCAAATCCGATATTGATAGATGGCCCCGTAGGCGTTGGAAACAACGGCGACCGCCAATAAAGTAACGCCGTTAATCATATTCAGGTGGTCACGTGATTAATAACTTCTCTGCGGGATTTATTCTTGGACCGAAACTCTTCTCCCCATTTTCTCCGTACTAATAATTAACAGCTGTTGATTAGCGAGCAGTTTAATTAATCGTTAGGATAATCAGATGGCTGAAAATATGGCCCCCGTAGCGCGGATGAACAATCCATCAGGACCGATGAACGTCAAAATCCTAAATTGCGGTTATTTTCTATTGTCTCCTCACACCAGTTTCCAAAAATATTCCACCGGAGTAATGATCGCAGGGTTCGTTTTTGGATGGACAACGGGGTGTGCGGTAACTAAGCTAATTAACGGGATTCTGTTGTTAGCTTATACAAGGGATCGATAAAAAATAGGATTGTTTTTAGCAAATATGAAATCCATCACGTTTCCCTCAATAAAAGACTGGGTTGTTGCAACAGATACGTAATACTCTCATCTAAGTAAATGCAATTGACAAGGGTCAGTAATAATTGCTTGCACTGTATTTGAATTATAGTCTGTAAGACTATGTATATCGGTAAGACAATGATGACAGAGATCGATAAAAAAGAGGATTGGTTTTTTTTTTATTATATTAAATAGACTCACAGATTTTCCCCTCAATTAAAGACATGATGTTGTAACAGATCGTTAATAAATATGCCTACTCTAATAAAAGGAAGGGACTGTGTGTACGCAATGTCCTGACAAATCTATGACTCTTACAACAATGAAATTTGGCCCACAGCTAGTCGAGAATTTTTTGCGATTTTTATGTCGCGTCCGAATCTTAAAATTTGTTCTCGAACATTTTAAAAGAATTTATTAGTTTTTTATACAACATTCTTTACTTCTGGAATGAGACGCCAGAAAGAAGAAGCCAACCGATTTTGCTATTTTCGACATCTGACGTTACAAACGTTTTTCGTCCGAATTGCCTTTGGAACCATGCCAAGTTTTACTATTCTTGATTCACGTTGTTGATAACAGCCACCTCTAGGTCATCGCGGCGTTTCGTTTGCGAAGCAGAGCAAATGGGAATAAGTAGCAAATAGGTTGGCGAGCATCAGAAAGCAGAAGTCCCACCTGACCTCACGAAAAGAACTGTCCTGGGCAACGCCGTGCTGGCCACGCAGTGGCTAGTCTCATAAGTAAATGCAATCGACAAGGCGATAAGGGTCAGTAATAAAGTCCATATTTATGGTTTACGCTGTATTTGAATTACATTGGTGAGATAATGATCACAGAGATCGAAAGAGGATTGTTTTTGAAAATATTAAATCTATCATGTTTCGGTATAGTTTTTTCTCAATAGAAGACCGGATGTTGTAACAGATTTTTAATCAATTCAAACGTAATACTATCATATATGTCATATATGGGCAACCCCCAGACCGGGGTGCGGATTTGGCCCTCCCTGGCATTTGATCCGGCCCGCGGAACATTTTAAAATCGCGCTCGAAAAATTAAATTAGTAGGTCTCGTTAAAATTAAAAAAGTAGTTCTCGGTTCTCGACAACAAGAGAGTGAGAGGGGGACAAAAGCCTGAACTACCTGGGTCAGTGTTTGTCAACCTTTTTTAGCGGGCGGCACACCAAAAATATCTTAAATTATTTGGGGCACACCTGAATATAAAAATGTAAAAGTAGGTATTTCCAATACTACCTTATATAGTTATTATTACTAATAAAATTAGGAATGGATATATGAGATGGCTGAGCCTGTTTTCTTGAACCAATTCAATCAAAATGAGGTTTCAAAGTCGCCAGAAAAATTATCGGCGACACATCCAAGCCACTCAATTCCACGGATAATAGGGAATAATAACTATACATTTCGGCATTGATTGTATCCGAGAAACGACTTTGCCCCTCTTGATTCTATTCCTTACCAGCGGATGTGATTGTTAAAAAAACACTGATTTATACATATCAACAAAACTCGGAGTTCTGGCGCACACCGGCATAAAATACTGATACCTAATCAATACGATATTATTCTGTTCATGTAACCTTTACCATTCTAATTTATAAATGTATAAAATAAAATAAACCTTATGATTATTACTTTTTTATAACTACCTCTTATCTACGGCCCGCGGCTTCATTAATATCCTAAAGTATCGCCCGCAACTTTCCAAAGGTTGCCCATACCTGATCTATGTGAATGCAATCGACAAGGCGATGATGGTCAGTAATAAAGACCACATTTATTGTTTCTGCTGCATTTTGATTTTTTGCTAACACAACGATGACAGAGATCAATAAAAAAAAGGATTGGTTTTTTTTAATATTAATTCTATCACGTTTCGGCATAGTTTTTTCAAACAATAAAAGACCGGAAGTTGTAACAGATTGTTAATGAAGGGTTTATCACAACGGAAGATTCTCACCTAATTCAATCTAACGTATTTCAGTCTACAGGGTGTCATTATTATAGTCTATATTTATTGTTTAGAAGTTGAGTACTGCTTACAATGCGTATGAATTATATTGGTAGGACAAGAACGCCTGAATATTGTGTAGATGTGTATATGCAATATTTAAAGAAAATGGTAATTAAATTAGTAATGCAGTCCATATATGTGCTGTTTAAAAGTGTAAGTTCAAATGTACTGTTTAGATGTGTGTATCTGTGTATTGCTTAAATAAGAAACAGTACATGTTTAATAATGAATTGTTGAAAGGTAAGTAACAAAGTAAGGTTCAAACTTCAAATATATATAACCGTGTTGGTTATGGCTCTAGGTGTATACATATTATTTCAGCGAAGTAGGTATTCGATTAACAGCAACACGAAACAAAGTTTAAAGGTATTTTTTACCCGTTTGGAATTACCGATAAAGTAAGATAAAAATAAATTATGTTCCGATGTACTTCTAAGAAATGTAGATCATGGGAGAACAAAATTTACAAATCAATTTTGAACGAGCTCACATCCTGAAATAACAAGCGCAATGGAGAAAAGGACTGCGTTTGAATCTAAGTCAATCAAGCATATATCACTGAAAGTAATTCATAGCATTCTTAGCAAGGTAAGAAACGAACTGTCCATACTCATTCTTAAAAATAATTTTTTTATTGAATTTTATTTTTAACGTAAAATAGTTTAAAAGAACGTTTGACTGTCTCGAAATATTGTAGCCCGTCATCACGAAACATATATGTATTGTTGGCATCTATGTAATATTTTTAACGTCTTCTCCATAGGATTGAGACAAAAGAACAGTAGTCGAGATTCTATAGAATTCGTAGCTAAAATTAAACGTAAAAAAAAACCAGAGTTTCACTTTTCTATCCATCGTATCCCATTGTCGCTAAGCTTGTTCATTTTTTTAGTTAATTTGTAGTAGAAGCATTATCGGCGTTCGGACATCTATATGTGATCATAGGCATGGCGGAGTGCAAGTAATGTCAGAGAGGAAACGGCAGGAGCAAAGTACTCACCATTCAAGTGTTCAAAGTTGAATTGTTCAGTTCTCAAAGGTTCCCTGTAGATGAGTGGATCTGCACCGGAAAATTGGGCCACTGTCGCCACGTACAGATCTCCATCTATAAACAAATACAAAAAATGCGTTAAAAAAGTCGAAGTGAAATAAACCTAAGGTAAAACATACGCAATCATCAGAAACCTAACTCCTGATATGTGTGTGGGTAAAGGCAGTAATAATATAATTCTACTCTGCCGTTCAAATATGCATATTGAGGTATGATAAAAATGAATTATATTTGTCTACAGCAAAAAAGTCAATTCTTCTATTTGGGGCATGATCTAGTTGGTTTCTAGAGAACTTGATTATATATGATATCCGATTAATGTTTGTTTTATCTGAGCCTAATTTGATATCGATTTTTTTTAAAGCTTTAAATAAATCTCATAACACGCGCACTTTTTTCTTGACTGATATGGTTTGGTGGACAGAATTCTGACGATCACAACGTCTGATCTTTGCAATTCATCTTTTATGAATATTTCATAGCACAGTACTATAAATTACACCGCTTGCAGCAAAGTAAGGTTTTCTGCATTTTGTACAGGCTGTGTTGTGTTTCTGAGAGTTTCTGATCAAACGAGGTGGCCTTGATTCACATTAACTTGAATAGTCAAAGTTCTACGACAGTAAATATCGATACTTTTTCTTGGCAAGAAACGGTTATCTGCTGATGACTGGCTAAGAAATTAATCAGTTAAATCCTCATGCAAAATTATTGTTTTCGTGTAAGAACTGACATCAATTGTGCTTTAGAGCACACTTTTTCCAATATTAGTAGTAAAATACGCCAGTTTCCAATGTATGACTATCAGTCAGCAAAATATCAACTGAAAATTGAGGGATTTTTGGCAGAATGGGATGCTTAGCCCAAAACGCAAGTGCTAAATTTTGCAAAACAAGTCTCTCTGTCAAAGGCACGAGTTAAGACTAAGATCCACTCTTCGAAACATAAGGTACAAAAGAACTAAAAATCAAGCAAAATGCGAAGTTCATCGACAGGTTAACAACGGATAAACTCAAAAACAACTCTTTTTCCAGAAATGGGAATTTTTCTAGTTCTTTAAAAAACAGCCTTTGTTTACTACCCTTTCGAGATTTTTACTCCCATTCTCCCACGAAGTAAAGAGGGCGAGCACTCAGTGTCTCGGGGGGAGGAGACGTTCCAAGTGACAGAGCCCACCTTCTAAGTAACATTCTCGTAAAATTTATTGCCGAGTTAAGAGCTCTCTTTTCCTCTTCCTCTCCATGTTACTTGGAGCAAAATGCACCCTCTCCGGTAACAAAGCAGCCCGATCGAGAGTGGAGGGACCGAACAAAACTGCAAATAGTTCGGTAACATTTGCCTACGAGTTCTCGTGTACCATCAATGTCCCGATTTGGGCTTGTTACGAACAAATTGATCATAAGAAGCCTCACCTTGTGTTGAATTGGCTCGGGCAAATTTTAGAGAACTAGTTTATTGATAGGTTGGTTTGGTAAGGTAATTTTAATTACTTCGTACCAGAGAAATACAACGAGGGTTTGTTTGGTTGTTTTTGTTAAGCTGGTTCAATTTTATAAGTCATATTTTTGAACGAATTCCGTTGAACCGGTTCTCCATCTATGTCCTACCATGTGCTTGTTACCAAGCGTTATCTTATATATATTAGGGCAAATATTACACATCGATTTTATTAAGCTGGTTTAATTTTAAAGGTCGCATTTGGGCAAGTGTACCTGTTCTCCCTATATGTAACAACCAGTGTTTGTTATGAAACGTTATCTTATCTTCGATTTAATTTTATAGATTTTTTGAATAATCTGGTTTATCCTTTAGACTACAGCCGGTACAGCAGTTGTACCATGATCGCGCCATGAAAGAATATATACAACGACCAGTGCAAAAGTTGTACCTTGAAAGTTGGAAGAATAGCACCAAGAAAGAGTTGACTACGGCCTTTACAGCAATCGTACCTTCAAAGTTTTAAAAATTGCACCAAGAAGTAATCACGCTTGTTATATTTTTAGCCATAGTCAAAATGTTATATATATAAATAGTTTTACTGCTATTAAACTCTATTAAATTACTGTTATAATATTTACTATTAACTTCTCTAAAATGGCTCCTAGTAAGAGTTGGATTACTAGTACTATTTTCATGTGGATTTTATTCTCACTGGATTTCCTTGTTAATTCATTTTAAATGGATTATTTCTTAACTCTCTAAGAATCCCACGACATTCGAAGTAGTTTAGTACCTTTTCACTACAATATACATAATGATTCAATAATCACATCCATTGGTTCGAATAATCCTTAGAATATTCTACTGGTCGAGGAGATCAGCATTAATCCGAATTCATTTAGGAATGCAGGAAGAACGGATATAAGCGTGAGAACCTCTAATACGGCTATACACTTCTTAATTGAGGCACCAAGAATAAGATCCGCATAACTGTAAAAATGACACTTTACTTAGGCTGTTCATACGCCAATAAAAAAATATGTTGCAGGAAAAGACTAATGTGCCGTTATCTTCGAAGTAACTTTTAAATTAATCAGATCTTGATCTAGTCATCATACAACAATCGGCATTGTCTTGATGAAGAGAAATCTCGTCATTAGTACAATTTATCATATTTTGATGGACGAGATATCTCGTTGAAACCACTCGAAGGGTGATGAATAACAACTTGATGTCAAATACCTCATTTTTGTCATTAATAACATCGTAATACTAAATACCTCATTTTTTTCAAATGTGTTGGCTCAGAGGCGCTATTCATTCATTTCTACGAAAACTTTTAATTCATTCTTTTGAAATTTTGTTATGGGATACTTTTTAATGACGAAAATCCTTTCATTAATTATTTATTTTTAATTTTTATTGATTATATTTCAATATTAAATTCCTTTACCATGTGATGAAAAACATGCATTGCAAACTAACACATAATGAAAATAGGATACCAAAAATATTAGTTTTGACGGTAATGCATTGCATTCGTTGATTCTCTTGTTGTCTAATAGTAACGGAAAATAGAACGTTTTAATATAGTTTTATAAAGGGAGACCTCATTTCTTATAGCAATGACAGATGTAGGTCATGAGTTAATTTAATTACGAAGTAGATTAATGTAGAAGCCTGAATATCCTGGATATTTCATAAAAATCAACTGAGAGGTTCATAATATTCATCTCTCTTTTATCTTGGACACAAAGCAAAATTGAGAAACAGATGAGTCTTTTGACAAAGAAAATTGTTTTTAATAAACCACATTAAATTTAAACAAAGGTGATTGAGGGAATGAATTTATATGAGGATGGGTGTTTATACTGTAACTCATTAGTTTGCCTCTTACACCTTAAGCACAAATACAAAACACCAAACTTCGTATGTAAAGTCCAGTTCTTTTTTTTAAATTGTAAGAAAATAATAAATAGCATATCAAATAAATTAAAATCTGCTCTGAAGAACCTTTCAAAATCGATTCATGCATCCCTAGCTTTCTCTAAAACACTAAAATGAAATTTTTTGTCTGATGTAAAAGTAGATAAGTCATTTTGACACGTCCGTAAGAGTAGTACTGACCTATTGACAAAGAAAATAAGTCTCTACTAGCTGTTCAATCGTTTGCAAAATCAAACCACCACTAGAGAAGAATGCACTTCTGCATTTTTCGGTGCCTTGCACTACTTTTAGAGCCTGATTTGCTACCACCATCCAGTTCTTCCTTCGACTTAAACAGAAATCGGAAGGAAAAAAACGATAGCCCGTCTATGGTGAACACAACAAGAAGGTTTTTAACTCCGATTTTTTTTCATGGAGGAAAAAAAGCAAAATAACAGAAAGGAAAAACACAAAAATAAGGCAAGAAAAAAGCCTGGATACGATCGGAGGTTATTTCCGTAGCATTATGGCTCCCAGGCCGACAATGCCAAACCTTGAAAAACCATTTCAAGGCAGTCGAAAGGAAAAAAAAGCACACACCCGGAGAAAACAACTCCCGTAGAAAGAATAAGGTCAGTAATAGAGAAAATGATCCGAATATAATGGGAAGGTGGGAAAAAAACAGAAAAGCAACGGGGAGGAAGGTTTAAAGGAAAAAATCGGACCCGGGTAATACTCCCCCGATTCAGTTTATTTCTTTTTACTTTCAACTTGCGTTTGCAGGGGGCTCCTGTTAAGTATCAAGAGCAGAGATCCAAGGGTGGAAGCATTGATATACACGCGCAAAAAACGGCAACAAATTAAACGGAACTCTTCCCAGCAAGGCCGTTGTTGGGGGTCCGCGATTACGTTCCATAGATCACGGACGGAGTGGTGCGTGGAGCGCAAATGTTGCGAGAAGAACCTGGGAGAAGAAATGCTGAATTGTTTCTAGAACTTTGCCTCCGAATGTCCTCCCCGCGGACGTTTAAGTTTAAAATTCCAAGAAGAAATGCGCCTCGCCCGTGCTGTTAGGATGCGGGAAATAAAATAATAAGATTCCTTGCTGGGCTTCGATAGCGAACTGTCTTGACTGTTTTATTTTTCAAATCCAGATGAAATGCCCAGAGAAATACTTAGGGAAAGGTGCTTAAGTTGAGAAAACAGAATCCCGTCTGAGAAATTGATCTTTATGGTTGGTGTTAGGTCTTGAAATTGTGAAAAATAGTTTGAGTTTCTGCAACACGCCGAGGAAGCTACCAGATCTGGGGAAAATGGACTCTGTTTTTTTGCACTGTATGTAATGGCTGTCGTATTTATGCGTTGAATAATGTGCCAAGACGTTTCATTCATGAGTCTCAAATTAAATATACCTACGACCGAAAATTGGAATAAGAATAATTCTTTTGAAAATGTGCTTCGTGATTCAAATCATTTTCAAAAAGGATCAAGACAAAGGATGGACCATCAGGCAATTAGAATATTATAATTTAAACCAGGATTTAGTAGAATGCTTAGGTGAAAGAAAACACTATATATTCGGTCTATGAGTGCAACACGCCAAGTCAAAAAAGTAGTTCAGAAAAAACGAAGTGGGAAATTCTATTCACCCTATTCTGCTCTAGAAAAGTTACGACTCGTATTTCATATGACTCATATCTGGACTCATCATATTGACTCTCATCATAAGACTCATATCATTATGAATATGCACAAGTGCAGCAAAATTAATGATATGTATATTCAGAGTTCTGAATTTCAATTCGGACAGGAGAGGTCCTGTATCGATTATACTAATATCATTTACAGTTATACTAACAGCTTAAAATTTTTGTAACACAATCATATCAAACGTTTCATTGTAAAATAGTAGATTTATAGAATTAATTACTAGTAAAACATTCATATAAATATATTTAGTTATGTATCCCATAAAAAATAAATGGTTCCACAAAAAGTGAATAAATGGGTGGATGCTTTTCTATTTAATATAATAACTAGAAAAGAGAAGAACTTCTGAGATGTGAAAACACATAGATACCAATAGTACAAAATTTTTACCTGTTCGTTGTCCCAGAGCTCCTGAATAATTATGAAAGCACAGGAAAAACAAGGCAACATCAATATTTTGATTCATATGACATCAGTACTTTAAAATGTGCCAGTCAAGAAGGTACTACCTCCAAATTTGATCATTTAAGGTTAATGGTTCTCTTACATGCTACACACTATACATACACAAATCTACCTGTAACCCTAGAAAACAGTAAACCCCCTAAACATACAGTTGATTGAGGAGGATTAAGTCTGTCATTTAGTGCTATTGAATAGCAGATATAGCATGTAAGAGTCGTCAATTCAAAATGACCAAACTCGGATGTACTGCCTTCTGGCATAACACTGCAGTATATGTAACATTTAACATCAGATCCCACAGATTCAATTGCAATGGTTATTTAACCAGAATTTACTTTACATGTTCACCACACTTAAATACATACTTCCAAAATTCAAGAAATACAATACGCTGTTCAAGTATTGTATTTCTTGATTGTATTGTGTTAGACATAAACAAAAATAAAATATAAAGTTCATTTAAATAAAAACCTATCCAATATTGCAATAATAATAAAATGAGGAAAATGCATATGCCGTTATTTTGTGGATATCTCTCTCTTTGAAAGGTTTTGTTCTTCGATCCGAACCTAAGTCTAACCACTTTCCCTAATGTGACAATAAAGCCACTAAATAGACGTTTCTGATTGAGCCGTCAATTTTGGATAGTAAAACTACGAGTTGTTGATCGAAGAGTACTGTTTCAAATAATTTACTACTTACTCAGTTCAAAACAATGCGTAATGTTCTTCCTATATTTGAATATGCTTCCTACGCTTTAATAATATTTTCGTACAGTCGTTGCGATCACGATTGCCGAGATAGAGCGTCATGCGCACGATGAACTGCGCAGAAAGCGAATTGGTATACTTGCAGTTTACGATCACACTAATACGATAACTTTCAGCACATATATTTGTAATACTATAACGATTTAAATTATGATCTATTTTTCTCTCAGTTGTCGGGTGTAAAGGCACACATTTTTGTGCGTCTATCCGAATCCATTATCCATATCGAGATCCTTGAAATCAATGGGCGACGTGAACGGAAATGATTCAACCTGTCAATCATTTTCATTCTTGTTAATCATTGGTTCGATGGACCTCGATACGGATAAAAATTCGGATAGTTTAACCATTCCATACTACCACGCAGGGTCGCATTCCATGTAGTCCTAAGCCAAAAATATACTCACCTATTCAATGTTTGGACTTTAACCCCTAACCTTAACTTCTGGGATCTCAACCTGAGTAGCTGCAACGGACAGATCCTCAACCGATTAAACGCCAACTTGTCCTTTTTGTGGCCCATCGTAACACCCGGGCTATCTAACTAAACAATCACTTGTGAAACAAGCCCCTCGTTGGATCCCTTTCCGGAAGTCTCGGGAGCACCCTTTTTTACGACTAGCCACAAGGATCTTTCAATTCATATTTACGACTGTGTGTAAACGGGGGACTCAGTAACCGTTGGAGGTAAGAATGCCCGAATCATCTATATCAATCCTGGACCAACCTTTACGGGTTTGTGTTCGTTTATAGCTACGGGAACTCCGGCGTAGGCTTATCTTGCCAATGAATATACTGGCGATTTTCGTCGGCGGAGGCTTTTATACGGATATTTGCACCCTACATTACGATGTTGTTGACCAGTAGGACATCCTCTCGCATTTCCTGGCCGTTCGAGATACACGGACGAATAGCAATTTGCTGTAATGGTTTTATATTGCTAGCTTGACCTGACTAGTGTGTTGTATAAGATTGCTTCTGCACACAAAAGTTAGGGAATGTAGGGATATTGTTTTTGTCCTTTTGTCTTGCACTCTTATATTTAATGACTAGCAGTTTCTTTGTGACAGAAAAAGCTGAATCTATCTGAGGTTGTGTGAACCTCTTATGGAAAATTATATCTAGATGGCATTGTCAAGGGTTTGATTTGTCGCTCTGTGGTCATGTTTTGTTACATGTGGGAGTGTTAAAAACAGCAGGAGTGTCAAGGTGATTTTATACTTTTCATTACTTCTTGTTTAAATAGGATTTTTATTTCGATTTATGAAGACTCTAATAAGCTCTCTTTTACTTTTTAAAGGTTTTAAGCCCCTTCCATTTGGATTATAGGCTCTATCCGATCATGTAAGGATTAATTACTACTTTTCTCCTTTTCCACCTTATCGATTTATAATTCTATAACTGAGATAATTCTGTATTTCGAGATATCGATCACGTTCTTTTCCATTTCCCATTACTTGATTCCGATATAATATTTCTTTTTCAACTTGCTGTTTCTCTTGGAGAACCTTTGCAACTCCAAAAGAATTTGATTCTTCTTTATCATTGCTGCATTACCTTTAAAAGTTTGATTCTGAAATAACTCGCGTTAAAATTATGTCACATTCGTAATTTTGTTCTAACTTATCTTATCTGTACATGTAATATAGTGTGGTGTATGAAAAAAAAACCATTATAATGAAACACCCTTGCTCTATTAGATAGATATCAGATATTTGGTGCATAGTTGTCTTGTTAGTATATGTAAATAATATTTTTAAAATTTACAGTTGGGTTTGCACGACTATCATTCTACTAGATGTTGTTGGGAAGTTGTACCAAATATCGAGGTCGATGGATTCTAAAATGACGACTGAATTTCAAATTCTGCCCATCACTTTGAGAAGACTAGATAACAGAAATATGCTTTAGATTTATAAATATTACTGATTATATATATTATTTATAAATATTACTAAATATTACATAGTCTGATTAAGAAAGTTGGACAAGAAAATTTAGAAAATAAAGAAATTTTTTGCATCTTAAGTGGGTAAAAATGCAGTATTTTTTAATCCCATTTGTTATTGAAACCCATTTAAACCCTTTTTAATTCACTCAAGCTGAAGTTTTGTATATCTACGATATCTTAACAAGAGCAAGGTAAAACGGTGCTCTTATGCAGTATTCACTTTCATACATATTTGAATCTTCTAAAAACGTTTTTCCGTTTCAGATAGACCCATTTTTGTAATTTTATATCTCTTCATACACCAAAAAACCTCATTCTTCATCAAATATTTAATCGTCTTCTTTTTCATTTCCGTTTCCCTAGGTAGCAATAAAAAATTCCTCCTCTTCTTCTGCCAGTAAAGTTATTTTACGAAACCTTTGCCACAGATCTGAACGTTTTCGTGTTTTGACAAAGCGCCGGGCATGAAAGTTTTATGAAATCGGAGCGGCTTTTGCAAGCGGACGCGGCTTTGCCTAATTTACTTTGTAAGTAACCACGAAGGTCTTAAAAAACGGACTTTTAAATATTTTCTTTCGAGGCAGAAAACGAATCTCGTGGTTAAGGAATCCTTTGGAGGCAGAACTACATCATTTTGATACATGGAAGCACGTTATGGCAAGAAATAGACAGCTTGTGCATAAAAGATATTTTTAATGAGCGTTTTTTGCGCATCTTTCCCTTTCGTGGGTTTCTTTTTCACTCAATTTGTTTGAATTTAAAAGCATAAAGTTATCTTGTGAACAAGTTTCTTTAAAAAACATGGAATATTTATCCTTGTCCATGTTTAATATAGCGATTTCTTTGTAAAAAGATACACTTACGTGATAGAGGAAATGTGACAAATGTTTTACAACTTTGTAAATTTCTTTTTTTTTTTAATTCGTACAGAATGAGATATGGAAAGAAAAAGACAAAAGAATTAGAGTTGTTTATTCCAATCAGTATTTAGACAAAGTTCTTTTTTTCTTAAGTTATGTAAATAGATGCAAAAAGACATGAATTGATTTTTTTAAATGTTTCGTACTGTACGATTATTTTTGTCATTATAAATGTTCAATTAAAGTTTACGCCTTATAGTCATCTAAGAAAAAAATAGCAAAATTAAGTATCATTAATTTGGCATAAAAATAAGGTAATAATGAGAGCAAATTACGGAGTGAAATTCATGGACATTAAGCCTCTCTTAATGATGCCAAACCTGAAACTGCTTTCATCCTTTTACTTTGCAGCAAAATCAAGTAAAAAGTAATGAGAACGGTTTATTTTCATGGTGTAAAAACAGTTTTCCCAAATTAATGCATCAATTGAATGTTTAATACGTTATGGAGTAAAATTGCATAGTAGCGACAGTTAACAAAGGAAAGTATTACCTATATTACAATGAAAGGTGTGCGATGGTTTGTGACATTCTGAGTATCGTATTGTTTACTTAACTTATACGAAATAAAATGTACTTTTATATATTCCTTGGAAATATTAGATCATATTGGCACAAATCAAAACGTCTCTTCTGCAATTATTATTATTATTAAATTTTGATTAATAGAATAGATCTTTGATTTTAAAGTAAATTTTTATCACACACCTTTGATTTCAGAGTAAAGTTTATTTATACATCTTTAATGGTGAAGTAAGTTTTGATCACAATTCTTTAAATTTTAAGGTAAATTTGAATTGCAATTTTTTAATTTTAAAGCAAATTTTAAATATTGTTTCATTTTAAAGTAAACTATGATTTGAGGCTAAAATTTACACTTTCGTTGACAATAATTAAATACTTGATAGCCAAAAATTTTGGAGTCTTATTGTATTGTGTTGTAACGTAATGTGTAGAGAACTCCGATTAGCCCGAGGCTTCAGTTGTAAATATACGAGCATGGAAATATGCGTTTAGTGTAGAAACCACATGAGTCACTGACTTATGTGGTTTCTGTACCCATTTATTAATAGAATTTGAAAAATGGACTTCATGTGGTTTCTACACTCAATGATTCAATTATGAGCATCTTTCAGTTTTGAACACAAATTATAATATGGAAAATATAAGTTATGAAACAGTTACTTGAGAAAAAATAAGTACCAAATAAGTCATATCTCCCGAACACTTACGAATTCTTTTGTTCAATGGATCTTCAACACATATATCCTCGACTTATTTTTCTTTAACGAAAAAGATAAAGTAAAAACCGAAGCAGATACAAATAAAAGAGAAAACCCTTTAAAATTAAATAGCACGTCTGTAACCATCGAGATTTACGTTATTATCCGCCTACCATTCCGTTTTCTCGGGAACATCCTAAAAAATCCCCTCTAAACTGTCATCAGGAGTAAGAGTAATCAGAAAATTATGCAGATCACATCTTCGCAAAACCGAATTCAAAAGCGGGAACTTAAAACACAAAATTTAAGGATAAATGAAAAGAAATCGAATAAGAATTGTAAATCTTCCGCTTGGAGAATGAAATTTTTTTCTCCATCCTCCCCTATTTTGATCTCCATCCCGTCCTCCAATGTGGTCTCGGAAACAGAGTGCGGAGGGAAGGATTTAGGGAACAAAAATCCGCATCTAGTCTGTGAAATGTTCGTGGCCATTTTCTCTGCTCGCTACATGATATATTAGGTTAATGCCCCGTTATTATTGAATTCGAAGTTTTGGCTTTAAATCACTGGGAAAAGATATTGCGGAGCTTGAAAAACAGTTCCCCTGCTCTGTTGCTGGCTGCCTTCCTTGGGGGTGGGAGTGTGGTAACCCATTTCCTTGACATATCAGTCATTACTGGCTACGTATCCTCATGGTGAATAACGATAGGTCATTTGCGTTGCCTTCTCTTTCATGCAGATACATTTTTCTGCGAGAATCGGCGATTTTTCTTCGTTCGTTTATCTCACGCGGTAGGCTATTGTGTTGCGGAAATAAGCTTCCTGCATGTGTGATGATGGAAGCCGTTGGTTGGAACTCTAAAGGAAACCGTGTACACTCTGGGTTGGTATTGAATAGGTCAGTGCCAGGTGGATGCTTCCCCCGATGTTATTTTATTTCGAAGAAGGTCACATTTACGCACATAAGCATGATATGAACTGAAGAAAGGGAATCTATTAAGCATTTCTTGTAGGCGTTGTTTTTGTTGATCGTGTGAGAGATTATCAATACTGGGTGATTCTTTGCAACAAAATCCATTTGAATCCAGTAGGACCTGACTATTCGAGTTCATTGATTGATTGGTGGATCTTTTTTATAAAGGCTGTGCCAAGCACAAAAACGCTCAATAAATATTCGAACATGCACTGTGACGTCTGGAAAAGAAGATATCATAAGTACCTTTTGTTCCCTAGTTTTTCCAAGCGCCCTAACTGGTCGGTCTCGTATTGTCACATCACCCCTGGACAACAAAACAAGTTGTCAACATCTAAATTATCTTGGGTCTTCCACGAGAAAAAGGCAGACGAGTCACACAAAAAGAACACGAGTGTTGACAGTTCTGTGGCAACTCGGGCCAGAAAGACATTAAATCTGTCTTAGGGTCGACATGGAATCCGACTTCTTGCTCTGCCCGTCACATACGTTCTTTTTTAACGATTCCGAGATCCGAGGATAGAGCTCACAGCTGTGGAGATCACACCCTTTAATGTTACAGGTGTCATTGAAAAACACCAGTATCAACATTCCAAGATGGAGTCAGGACTCCCCCGGAAGAAACGAAATCGGGGAGACGAGAGGAGAAGGCCATGGGTGCGAGGTGCCGAAGGAAGAGCTCTAGCAAGACAGCTATACGGTGAAGTTGAACACCGGTGAAAAAAACAGTGGAGAAAAGCTTGTTGTTTCTTTATGAACATTCGTACACTGAATGTTCAATGTACATTTTGTGTATTATAGTCTTCCTATTGTTAATCAAGACTTTTCAAGTTGTAATAAAAAACTAGTAAAGGTATCTAGCTGAGTACGACTCTAGTTTATTAGTGTGGTGCAAAAGCGCTACAGCACAAATAAAGATTCACTGACACGAAATAGAGAAATAATACTCACAGGGAGGAATCGAACCTGTGTCGCCGGTAGCTCGCAAGCTACTAGAGCAATGGACGAACGACCTCATCCATGGCAACCCCTTAATTAGTTTAGTTAGATAGGTAATTGACTTAACAATGCACTGAAGCTGAACGCTTTCGATTCAGACAGTGTGGTGGATTTCAAAACGATCACGCTATTTCGTAAAAAAGTGGCCTTCTCGAATCTTCATTTGCCAGTTTCCACAAGAATCATATGGATTCGGAGTGACCTTGATTCTGTTAGTGTGAAGCTCCCTTATGCAAACAATGTTCCTTCTCTCAACAACCACATACAGAAATTTGGGTTCAAAATCGGACTGCATTTATGAAATAAACACCAATACCGAATATTACTGTTGTTTCTTAATGATAACAATTAAATATTTGACCAAGAAGATATTTAATTAACTATGAAAGCTTATATAGAATTTAATACACATAATGGTTATGAAGTAACACGGAAGATTTGACTAAATTGTTATCCGAAATGAGCTCAATTCCTTTACTAAGAATCACACTGAAACTGATTAAATATGCCTAAAAGAGAAGCTTAAACAAGTGGTAGGAATCTTATAATTACTTTGGTGTACATCAGTACCTTTAACGTCAGTAACAAAATTGGTCGGATCTAGATGGATTCATAACCACGTAGAGGGTTAAATATCTTGCTTCTGAATCTTGAATAGGTTACTTATCAAGACATAGAAGTATTTATAGTGTTAAACTATACAATTTTGGAGAAAATAAAGTAGCCGACATTGATGGATTCTTTAACCACTTGGAAGGTTAAGGCCCGGTGCACGCATCCGGTTTTTCAATGTGCGGCACCGGTGCCCAACTGTGCACACATAACCGCGAAATGACGCAAGTACTCATTTCCTTCCATTTGCGATAAATATTCTATCGAGGAAAATGTGTTTATTTAGCTTACTTGGTGTCGAAAAAGTATATTTAGAAACAAAAAATAGACGTTACTGGATACAACTATTTATTAATTATTATTTATATTCCATTTATTTATGAAAACTAAAAACTTCAGACCATAGAAGCGTGTGCGGTGAGCTGCGGCGCCGTGGGGAACTGCGGTACAGATGGCACGCAAGTAGGACGTGTGTCGCCGCAGCGGCGTCGGAGGCATATGTGCACTACTCCATTGGATCTAATGCATATCATACCGCGCTTGCGTTGCGGCAGCTGCGCCACACGTTAAAAAAACCGGATGTGTCCACCGGGCGTAAATGTCTTGTT
Organism: Metellina segmentata; assembly: GCA_947359465.1. NCBI lineage: Eukaryota > Metazoa > Arthropoda > Arachnida > Araneae > Tetragnathidae > Metellina > Metellina segmentata. The sequence continues at coordinate 3,599,751 of OX375878.1, forward strand.
TCTGAATTTTGAATACGTTACTCGTCAAGACTTAGAAGGATTCATAGACTGTTAAACTATATATACAATTTGGAGAAAACAAAATAGCCAACATTTATGGATTCGTAACCACTTGGATGATTAAATATCTTGTTTCTGAATATTGAATACGTTACTCAACAAGACATAGAAGTATTTATAGTGTTAAACTACGCAATTTTCGAAAAAGCCAAAGCAAGCAACAAAATTAAAAAATCTGCAATGCAAGGTTTTATTTTAGAAAATGATTAGCCCAAGCATATTTTTCCAATTCACCTCCCCACCTGAAGACGCGTATTACAAGCACCGAACCCATCTCTGGCACAGGGGAAGAAACCATTATCAGAAATAATTGCTTCTTGGTGGGCGACCACGTGCAGCTTGTTGGACAGAGACATCTCCTGCACAATACTCGGGAGCACTTATTCACGGGTGAAGCGGAGACGGCATCTGGTCGTGACACGTCGTGTGGAATAGCTGTGGGCGGACAAGGCCCTCGGGAGACAGCAATCAGTCAAGGGAGCCGGGTTATTCGGAATATTTTTTAAGGAAGGGGGAAGTTTTTCATGAAACCTCTTGGAGAAAGTTGTTTAAATGGATAAGGGAAAAATATGCAAAAGGTTTTGCTTCGTTATTCGCAGAACCTGTGGAAACTCTTCGCTCTAAATTGCACCCGGGAAAGAGTTTAGAGCAAGTGATATGCTGTTGTATATATGTTTATTTGGATTTTAAAGTAAATTTAATTTTGCTGTCATTTATCAGTAATATAAGCTATTACTCAGTATTAGTTATAAAATTCAACCATAACCGTTGCTTATATTCAGATTTTTTATCGTTATACTATGATAAACCTTTTAAAACGATAATTTATTTCAAGTATTTGCCGACCAACTGTTCTGGTGGTTAAGATGTTAGCCTCTAGATAGGAAGGTTCCTGGTTCGATTCCGGGTCCGTGCATGGATGTTTGTAAGCGCATGGTGCAGAGGTGGCTGGTACACCTTCAATCTGTCGGGGCCGAAAGTCCTCACTTTGGGTTGGTGTGGAAGTTTGGAGAGTGGGATGCTAGCTCAGGTGTTGCCTCGTCATCTGACCGAGGTTCAAAATGATGTGGTGCTGTCCTCGAATCTTTCCCTTAGAGAACACAACGAACAATTAGTGACGGTAAGGGATCAATCCCGAAGGGAAAAGATTCGAGGACTCTTCATCACTTGAACTCGTGATCTGATCCGTGATTGCAAGACACGAGCTGGCATCCCACTCTCCAAACTAATTAGTTTCCGAATTTCAGGCATTCCTTTTATATCGCGATGAAATAATTTCTGTTTTGTGCTATAAATTAGTAATTTATGGAAACCATTCATGAAAATTTCGATCATTGTTGCAGTTTACATTCAGACTTTGAGTCGTTATACTGTGGTATAGATTTGGAGTGATTGTAGTTGAAGTGTTTTATTATTTGGTAATTTAGGTGATTTATGAGTGAAAAATGTTAGTATTGAGGTTTACGTCAGATTTACTATCGTTATAGTGTGTTCAATATTTTGAAGTTGTCTTAATACTTAAATGATACTTAAAATCTTTAATGAATTTCACGCATTCCTTTTTTTACATCGCAGCAAAAGTATTTACAGTGTTGTGCAATTAGTAATCTGATCTTCATTTTTATTCCTCAAAGAACCAAATTCCCCAAACACGTTTTCATTAATTTAACTGTTTGAATGTCACTTTTAACGAAGCTTGATTACTTTTTGATCTTCTGGAATATTCTGTTTTGTTTGCATGGATATCAGGAATATTAAGAAGGTTGGTCTTCAAAGTTGGCTCATTACATAAGGTTCTATTTTAGATTTTATGGCGCGAAGTTTAGTAACGGATAAGCAGCGTTTCAATTACTCATTAGGTTTAATGACTTGTCAATCGTGTTTAAAAGAATGTAACAAGGTTTTTGAGTACATCCCGGTCTACGCTTTCTCGCTTCTTTTAGGACTGATCCCGGAGCCAATAAGCCGGTGTTTTGCCTCTAGTGTGACGTAAATAAAAGTACGCACACCGATTTTACCTAGAAAAATGACCGTTATATAGAACAAATAACCGCAGAACGACTAAGGAAAATCTACTTTTTTGAGTACTTCAGACATCATGGTGATACACTACCCGACAATAATGGACCGGACAGCAAGATGTGATGGTATAAGGGAAATAATACACGCTTTAATAGGGGGATGACCCCCACGTACTGCAATGACACTAGCAACCCTTCTGGGTAAACTTTCAACAAGGTTTTGATACACAGCCATGGGTATTTGTATCCATTCCTGCTGCAAAAATGTCGCCAGATCAACTGTAGATTTCGGACGTGGTTCCCTGTCCGTGAGCGTCGCTCTAACTCGCCCCTCAAGTGTTCTATGGGGTTTAGGTCGGGACTCTGAGCAGGCCAAGAAAGACGTTTTATATCCATCTCTCGATACCACTTCTTGACAGAGGCTGTAATGTGACATGGGACGTTGTCGTCATGGAAGTTGCATTCGTTCATTCCATAAAATTGCCAGTGTAGGAAGAACCTGGTTGCTCAAAGTGTTCATGTATGCATCGGCGTTCAACTCACCAGGAACAACAACTTGCAAAGGTCCCAGACCATACCACGAACCCCCCCCCCCTCGAACAAGTATGCAAATTTTATGCAAATCTGCTGTCTTTCTGTCCATTATGGAAGGATAATGTACTTTCAAAATTACAATTGTTCTTCTAAGTGTAATTTGGGTAGCCTGATTGGAAAAGTAACGGATTAGCAACCGTTGTGAGTTCAAATCCGACCAAAGACCGTCCAGTACAAAGGAGGCTGGCGCACGTTAAATCTTGTGTCCTCGTGACCTCACGCTGGCGTGGTGCGGAAGTTCGAAGAGTGGGTATCAACTCAGGTGTGACTTCGTCAACTGACTGTGGTTTAAAATTACGTTGCATTGTCCTCGTATCTTTCCCTTCGAAACTGATCCGGGATCATCGTCAATGGACCGTTGTGTCTCCAGTGCGACGTAAATTAACCACCATGAAATTTGGAAGTGTGTATCACTCTTCAAACTAACACTGTTGTGCAATCGCGATAACTCTATCTCAAAATATTCCTTGTACGGTTTTATTAAACTAACAAAGCTGAAGCAAAGTTATCAGAAGAGAAGCATTACTCTGCTGACAAAAGACCAAATTGAGCTTATTTCCAAACCGAAAATACCGATACCCTTCCCGAAAGAGCCCCAACCACACTGACAGGGGGATTAAAACAAAACAGGGAACATTTAAAAAAGAACCTCGGAACGTCATCGCCATACACCACTCGTTGAACGCAAATCCCCGCTCGAGTTTCCCACAGGCCGTCAATTGCGTCGAGGGGCAACAGCAGAAGGGGCGCATGCTGGGGCTGAACCGATAATGTATGCAGAGCACACGCAGAAAACCCACTTAACCCGGGGCAAGGGCGTAATAAAATTAAGCATTCAGAAAAATCCGCTCATCCTGTTTACATACACATTACAGCGTCTGAGTAAAGACTCGGACGAATTACATAGATAAGATAAAGAAGGGCCGGGGTAAAATAATAAAAATCCCCAAGCCTTTTCCCTATCAATGATAGGCCTGGGTTATGTGTACGTGGCGAGGGGAATAATGAAAGTTGATTGTTGCCTGCAGCAAATTTCCCAGACCTTTGTTTGCAATCAATTTGTTTAATGGGATGCGATTTATTTATTTGGAAAAGTTTTTATTTTTTCGCGTGCACACTCGCAGAGATCTGCGCAGAACGTGTGCTACGTTGCTGATAAGAGATTTAAATAAATTATTTAAGTCTTTTTATTGTCATATTTTTTTCTTTTCTTCCTCCATCGTGAAAATCGCCGAGGATGTTTACTTTAGTTACACCAGCGAATATCCGCATCGAAGGATGATGTTTTTTGCGCGTATTATTTTCACTTCGTACGATTACACTCAAAGTAAAGAAAGGTAAAAAAATATATATCTCTGAACTGGGCTTCTTGAAGTAATGGATTACACATTAATTATGATTCGAGTAGCGTTAAGCGTTTCTTTCCTGGGAAAACATTTTGAAGGGTAGTTTGAGAATTATAAAAGCGATTAAAAGACTTTAATCCGTAATGCACACAAGAATGAGCGAAGTTTGTTCTAAGAAAATAGTGGCCTCGGAGAATCAAACGGTTTTAAGAACCATTAGTGGCCCCATTAAATATTTGGGGTATGGGCGTTTACCAGTTAATCAGAACAAGTTTTTAGATATAGAAGAGAGTTTTGCTCTTAACTAGTCAAACATTTACTTTAGGATATTTTTATGGTGATTACGCATTGCGACGTGCATGGTTCAGATAAAGTTGGACATCATGGGACATTATCGCAAATGTTATGAAAGTAAAAGCTTTAGTTTTGTTATTGACTTCAACTAATTGATATGGCCATTTTTGCGTGAAGGAATGTGTGCACTTTTGGATGGATTTCCAAACTTCAGTACATGTTTTGTATTTTCTTTCAAATTATTGGTTGGGTTTTATGGCGCATTGGTCGTATTGCACAAGACAGTCACAAAGTCAAGTAATGGATCCCACTCCCAAGGAGAGATGTACTGACACAGATGATAGAATTTCAACCCAGGGTTAGTTATAGAAATCTGAGCTGCGCTGCCAACAATTCGCAGGCTGCTAGGCACTGTCAACAAATCCACGGCAGCCCCACAACAGTACTATGGTAGAAAGTTTAATTAACATCGCACTGGAGCTACGCAACGGGCAATTGGTAACGGTCCAGGATCAACCCCAGAAGACATAGATACAGCATGGTCAGATGATGAGGTCACATCCGAGCTGGCACCCACTCTCCAAATGTCCACCCCCGCCAATTTCAGACCAGGACAGATTTAAACGTGCACCAGCCCCCTTTTTACACGTCGGTTTTTGGTTGGATTCAAACTCGCAACCCTACTATTGCTAGTCTGTTAATCTTCCAACCGGGGTATTGCGGCCCCAGTAGCACTATCAGAACTAAACGACTTAACATTAAGCTAAGAAGGTCAGTACCCATTAAAAGCTTTAAATTCTAGCAAAAGAAGAAATAAAGTAAACAAAACTATCGCAATTTTGATCAGGATCTGTGTGACTACTGTATTTTTACAGGAATATTAGAAGAAAGCAACATGAATAATTCGTTTCTCTAGGGGCTAGAGATTTGCAAGGAGAATGCTTAGGTTTCTCTTTATTACCCACATGTGTGAGGCATGAATTAAATATACAAGTCTATTATTCATATATTCAATGTTCGTTATATATTTGAAGATAAAATGTCCTCTTCATCCATCCTAAAATGTAGGGGAGAATAGGTCAATGGATATTAGTCAATAAATGTTTCCAAGTAACTTCAGTAATTGAAGCACATCTCTTAAGACGACATTTGGGTTTCTTGCAACACTACGTTGTCTGCGTGGATACACTATCGTTCGCGATCAATAGCGAACGACATGTCGTTTATTTTTAAAGTATCTTATAGCAGATTAGACTGCTTTATAAGGTTGGTTCATCCTGCTAAATCTTGGTATTTCAGAACGAACATATATATTCAAGAAAACCTGTTCTCATCGTTAACAGTCGAATTACCAACCCTTCATAGGTGAAAGTCATTAGTAAATACACTAAGTCATCCAGACAAACGGTCCAGCGTATCATCTGCAAAAGAGAGAGCGACACAATTTAATGAGGAGAATTGAATATCCGTCCGAAAGCATTGCAGCTGACTTCATTCTATCTATTGGTCGTGTAAATGGACGCGCGTTACTGCAAATTAAGCTCAATAATAGAATGCATCCGTTTCCTTCGTTGTAATGGAAGAGGTAAAAGAATAGCACAGGCACTTTGAAATTAACGCTCGATCCATGAGGCTTCATTTAGAGCATCAGTGTGGAAACCAATACCGCAGATCCCAAAATCTTCATTAATATTAATTTGGAAATTATTATAAACAAGTTACATTGTGTTGCAATGTATGACAATGGAGTGTTGATAATAGGGTGCGCATTTTTTGTAGCCCAAAGGGCTGTAATCGAGGCTGGTGGAGGTGTTATAATGGCGGATCTGGCGATGACCTAGGGATGTTCTTTTTTTAACAAAGTTGTAAATTCGCTGTGGAAGAGGTTTGTCATAGATTATCGCTAATTCCTATCCACTTCGATCTCTTCTGGTACTGATGAACTATAAAAACCAGAATTGGTAATGAATACACCAATTGTAATAAAGTATAGTTTACATTTAACCCAGAGATGTTAGTTAATAGTATTTCCAAACTGCACAAAACAATCACAAGTTCCCGATACAAATTGAATTAATATTGGGTTCCTTCAGTCGCAATTCTCAATTTTGAATGGCAATATTTTAAAAGGCGTTTCAATGGTTATTTTATGCTCGAACATGTTATGAGAATGTGTTATGTATTATTTCTAGTTCAATAAGAAGGAATATCTTTGAATAGAGCCTGGTAAATTAGTTTTACTTTCTTCCTTAATCGATATAATTATCTCTGTAGAGCAACTTTGCCTGTTATTGGCTGAAGTAATAACACTAAAGCAATACATTTCTAGATTTTTTAAAATAAGTACTTTACTTTTTTCATCCTACACCTGACCTCAGCATTTCTACCTTAAGTCTCTGTCTGGCAAACCAATACAGCGTAGAAACGGAAATAAAAATATGTAAATCTATACGGCAGTATTTTTCCTTGTGGCATCAGCAAGATCAAGGCAACTTTGAGGTTGGTTTCTGTCATGTATGAAAGGCCTCACTGTAGACAAGTTAAAAATTCTGACAAAAAAACGTGTGCAGCCCTTAGCGAGGAGTTCACTTTACTATCATCGTATAAAGTGGCTATCAGGCATAGTTCATTGCCGAATATTTAAATCTGAAGTTGGGTTAGCTGAAGGGAATTATCATCGGGTAGGTGGATAATTAACGTCACACTGGAGCACAACAACGGTATCTTAGCGACGATCAGGGGTTCATCTCGAAGGGAAAGATTTAAGGACAACGACTTGCAATTGTGAGCCACGGTCAGATAATGAGAACATCACCTGAGCTGGCACCCCATTCGCCAAATCTACACACCAAGCAAACGTGAGGAAATTTGAGGACACGGCAGATTTAACGTGCAAAGATAATCTTTCTCCGCAGATCTCCCGTGCCTAAGATAGTCTTAGTCTTTGTATGACCAAATTTCTAACTTGCAACCATGTGGCTGCAAAAATTGATGGACTACCACGGCTCGAATTAGTAAAGGATTATACACTAGCCTACAATAATGAACCAGATAACAAGGTGTGATGGTACAAGGGAAATAATACATGTTTTAATAGAGGGGGGGGGGTCCCCCATGTGCTGCAATGACACTAGCAACTCTTCTGGTGATACTTTCAAAGAGGTTTCGATACACAGCTATGAGTATTTGTGTCCATTCCTGTTGAAATAATATCTCCAGCTTAGCTGTAGATTTAGGCCGTGGTTCCCTGGTCCGTAAGCGTCGCTCTAACGCGTCGCACAAATGTTCCATGGGGTTTAGGTCGGGACTATGAGCAGGCCAGGGAAGACGTTTTACATCGATATCTTGATACCGTTGCTTGACAGAGGCTGCATCATGACAGAGCGTTGTCGTCCTGGAAGTAAACTTCGTCCATTCCATAAAATTGCCAGAGCGCATAAAGAACCTGATGGTCCAAAATGTTCATGTAGGCGTCGGCGTTCAATTGACCAGGTACAACATGCAAAGGTCCCAGGCCATATCACGATAAACACCCCAAAACACGTAGTCGGATTTTATGCTAATCCGCTGGCGTCCGATCCATTATTGTTGAGTAGTGCATCATAAGATATTCTTACAATTATTTAATTCTACGTATTGTTTGAAACTAATAAAATAATTGTATTATTTTAGTAGAAATCGTTTTCTTACAATACGTATATCCGAAAATATTCAATTCTCAATGTATAAAAAAATTCTAGTCATCAATATAGGCACAGCAGCAATTTATGAAACCAATAGAACTATTTCCGATTTTCAGATTGCCTCAAAAATGAATCATGCAATAGCTAAACACAATCCTAGTGTGAATGCTATTTTGATAATATTTTACACTCGCATGCAATATTCAATTTTAACCCTAAAACAATCTCTCCCTGCTCGTTTAAGTTTTGATGCTATTCATCTCGGGGGAAAAAACCTACTTAATAACAAAATAACCAGGCATTACCAAACACGCAAAAAACAATATTCAGCAACTAAAGGGAAGCGACGTAAACCGAGGTAATCTTATGAAACGAAAATACCATCTTCTTCAAAAGGCATAAAATTTTCATTTAGAACAGGGGAACAGATAATGATTATTCCTTGGAAAAGGAAAATATCGATTATTTCCAAAATATAAAATGGAATTCGAAATTCATTTTTTTTTATAAAAAAAAGTTTTTTTCTTTTTTTTCCACGAAGGAATCCGGCTTATTCCACGGAACGCATTACACTGGAATAAATAAAAAAAAAGGGGGGCACGCAAATACCGTTCCCTTCCCTCCTTTTTCAGAGTACGGTGAGGGGGGTACACGGGAAAAAACATCATTTTCGCGTTAAGGAGAGAGCGAGAGAGCTTTTCGGCTATAAATCTTGATCACATTAAAAAAAGTACGCTGAACGCTCCTCAGGCAAGCGTTTCCGAGGATCAAAGTTTTATTCTTGCCGGTTTCTTTAAATCGACTCGATCAACACGGGGCCCTAATGTTGCTGCGTGGACCACAATGAGCGGTGAGGGAGCCGCGGAAGTGGTGCCCGGATGGGTTTGGTAGATCTCACGAGATTCCCGAAAAGGATCTATTCCGTGTTGAAAAAGCTACGCAAATTAAGAAATTCAAGGTGTAAAAATAAAATGACTAATTTCGTGGGGGAAAAGGGACTGAATACTTGTCTCCAAGAAATGGTAGAAATTGTTGTGGAATATTATCTTAGTAGGACTTGCGGTGCCTTGAACAGAGCCGCCCTTTTCAAAGGGCTTGCTGATGAGAATCGCGAACTACAGTTTCAAATCTCACTCCCCTAGTTTCACTTCTAAACCGTTCCTATTGGTTACACGGGAGTGTGTGTTAGTGTTAGTTAGTTCCTATTGGTTACCTATAGTTTCAGTACGCATTGGTACAAAACGCTTACTTCTTTGTATGCTAGTAGTGTGCTTTTGTCTCTCTGTCGTTGTAACGTGTATGTGCTGTGATGTTCGTAAAATAAAAACCTTCTGATTATGTCAGCTTTAGACTTAACATGATTACTAACGAGTACAAAATGTAAAACTTCAAAACAAACTACTTGTAAAGATGGAAAATTCACGGACAAAATCGCCGATGGTCATTTTGGTGGAGCAGATCGTCTACAGTCGTCCAGGACAAAAGCACTTCTGTCCTCATGATAGATGACGTACTCCACCAAAATAGTCACTAGAAACTTTTTCTGTAAGTTTCTCATCTTTCTTAATCATCGTTCTAATACATTTTTTACTGCCAAATTCATCAATGTTTTCATCTGTTTACCTTATTGAAGACTTTGATATTTCGAACTTTCAGTTCAAAACATTTTTACTATCATTCCATGATTTCTAAAGGTTGAGTGCTCGGGTGAAGGTGAGTTCTTAAAAACGAATCAAAAACTGTTCATGGCTTTGCTTTTTGCTCGACGGTGATTTCTTGCTACACCTGGGCAAATTTTAAAGGGAACTACTGCCTAAAGAGGATTTTGAACCGCTTCAAAAATCCATGCCTGGACCAAAATTTGAACTGAGAGCCAGAATACTAATCATTCGGTTACCATAAATTTTCATGAAAAATTAAAGCGACTGCACTGGAGCTAACGCCAACGAAATACAGAAAATTGCATCAAACAAAACATCAGTGGATTATTCTGTCAACTATAACCGTATTTAGACGGTAGCTATCATGCGTTAAAATAGGAACCCATTTTAAATTTAGTTTTAGTGTTATCATTTCCCTAAATTCTTTGTTACATGACATCGCGAATTTAAGGCATCGTAAGTTCCTAATGTGGGAAATATATGCTGTATTATATACTTATCAAATATTATATTCATCCTTAGCACCCAAATAACGTGATATAAAATATTTTTTAACACAACTTTGATCATCAAAATGTGTTGTACAAATTGGATGGAGAAAAGGTACAATACAATATTTTCGCTGAACATACCTGCATATATTGCTGTGCTGTTGTGATTTGGATCATATGGACAAAGTCCCTCCCCAGATTGTTCCTTAGTCACAATGTATTCCGTAGGCTAAAATAGAAAAATACACGGAAGAAACATTACAAACCATTCTACAAAATTAGCTTCACATTTTGTCCATAAAGCTGCTTAATGCTTAGTTAATGACTTACTGTTTGTTTGTAATTTCGACACATCGGCTTAAAAGCATTAGTTCCACACACAAGAATAGTGTCTTCGGACTTTCTTGCCAAGACCCGGATGTAGTTCTGACATTCCGCCTATGAGAAAACAAAATATTGAAATTTCGTTCATTTTGAATCTTATATATTCTATTTTCATACTATACACTAACACCTTTATTCTAAGTAAATACATCACAAATTAAGGTGTAAAAAATAAAGATATTAATGAAAATAATAGAAGATTAGTTTCAAAACATATTACATGCAAGCGTAATGAATAATAAACAACGTATACACCAATGAGAGCAACTACTTTGATATTACCATGGCAACCTAGTATTAATAGTATCCTCACAAATTATACATAGATATGACTGTACACAAACCAACAAATACGCTGAATCATCTTGGATAAACAGCAAACAAATTTGCTAATGGATATAATAAAATTAAATGAAGAGTTTAAGATGAAAAGAATAAAATCCAGGCTCAATGACACGGAAGATGTTATCAGTTATTTGACTGGAGGTTCTGGTAAGGAATTTACACAAACGAACTGAGTTATCGATTGTGTTATAAAAAATTTAGTAGTATAACTGCAAAAATTTTAGCATTAATCGTTTCATAGTATACTTAAACTTTTAATAAAATGATAAGTAAACTAACTATAAATTGACACTAATTGATGACGAACTGTGAGAGTTATAGATGGCGCAATTTACTCTAGGTGTTCTCCATTAGGTGTCAGTACAACGTTTTTCGTGTGTATATTAAACTCAACAGAAACAAGCGCAAGTAATGGTATAAGGAGAAGCGAAAACAACTTTCATCTCACGTAGAAACATGAGGATATAGTCTCTAACATCTTTTGTACGTACAGTTTAAAAGATTATCTTAAGGATTCTTAGAAGCCCGAAAAATATTCCATAACGAAACGTTAAAGAAGTTTTTCTGTAGAATATAACACATTAAGGCAAAAGTGTTTCGTTACTTCATCTTGCCTTTCAGTAAAAATACCTTCCCAGACCCTATCCAAGCCTAGCCATTTTAAACCCCAAGTCAAACTAGAAAAGGGAACCAAAAAATTCAAAAACTCATCAACTGCTAAACGTAAAAAAGCTTAACGAGTGAATAATACAATAGAGTTCTAAGGCAAAGAGGTGAATTTAAAGTATATACATATAAGTATCAAGAGATTAATTAGTGATTTCCGTCTTAATGACCATCAATTAGTTCCATACTTCCAGGCATCATTAGAAAGAGGCAGCAGCCTCAAAAAGGATGGTCTTTTGAGTCTTAATTATTGCGGAGGTTTTTAGCTGAGGGGAAACGTCTCAAAGAATTCACTTTGTGACTCTCATTAATACACTGAAGTAGGAATCAATAAATTCGTTGAAAGAATTCTTTCCGGGAAGGACTTATAACGTGGAATTTACTTATAGAACAGTAATCAACTTTCAGGTAATGGGGTGATTAAATAGAGAAAATAACTAATGATGTTTAAAGTCTTCACAATCACTACATCTATATTTCGTTATGTGGCATTACATTTCATAACATACAAAATATCCTAGAAAAAACATTGCTTCCTCTATCATCCTAGATAAAGTATCGCTCTTTTCCCTAAACATTTCAAAGTTACCAGGTTTAAGTTTGATTTTTGAACTAATTAGGCTGGACATCTCAATCTATTAAAAATAGTTTCTTCACTTCTAGTTAAAAGCTTCGTTTAAGACAAATAGCTCTGCATTTGCATCGCCTCTTGCACGTGCACCGCTCTTGAAAAAATATTACTCGCTATCATTCGAGATAAAATATTGCAGCTAAATATTAACAACTTTGGCTAAGAAATATCGCTATTGCATTCGCATTGACTTACACTTTCATCGCTTTTGAAAACACATTGCTCACTATCGTTCTAGATAAAATATCGCTCTTTTCCTTTAAAAGTTGCTCGTCAACAGGTTTATGTTTCATTTTTGAGCTAATCAGGTTTCAGTAGGATAGACGAATTTATTATAAATCGTTTTTTCGCTCCTAGCTAACAACTTTGGCTAAGACATCGATAACCGAACAATTGATAAAGTTATTTAAAGATTTTTGATGATGAACCAATAGTACTCTATTTTTACTATGACATCATTACGCTTTGAAATATCTTCGATGTCCAATTACGGCATGCTGTTTCGAAGTTCATGCTGTTTTTAGAAAATATTCAATGCTTGAGAGATCATTTTCAAGGATTTACTAACTTTCCAACACCTTTCTCAAGATATGCTTCAAATAATATGAACTCAATTCAGGTGTTTTTAACTTAAGGTTATCTTATTTGGGTTGTACGGTGCAAGGTTAAATAATGAACAATCTGTCCCTAAAATAAAATCAAAACCAGAAGCAAGTATACAATACAACATCAAAAAGTATACAAATGCAACCGCCAGTACACAAACTACGAACACTTAATCTTGGGCACCCATATCCCCAGATGTAGAATTATATTCAGTGTTCTGCAACAAAAATTCAAGCAACTGCAATTGTTCTGCAGGCATTTTGTCCGGATTTTGAAAACTGCAGTCAAATCAAAAACAGACGCAAAAATCAATTACCGGTAAATATGTATTACATATTTATAATAAAACACACAAATAAAAATTTATTAACTAACTTTATTTAAAAGCAAGGCATTCTTTCAGAGATTGCAATTCTGTCGATAAGTTTTGAAGTTAAATATTTTATCATCGACATAGACGATGTGTTATTTCTAAAGTGTTTGTGGTAATTTGGGGTGGTGTAGGGAGGTTGTTCCGTAGCTAGAAAAGAAAAAAAACGTGCGGCAAGGAGCGCGCTTTGTACAGTGGAACATCGTAACCTATAATTTTAAAAAATTCGCCAAAACTTTGACAAAATTAAGGAAAAAATGTTCTGCGACGTACGTTGCAGTTTGGAGCACTTTCTGCTCCTAGGCCCATATCTTCCTTTCGGGCACGGTAGAGGATCAAATGAAAGACATCCGTCCTATGTCATTCAATAGGCTCCAAGAAATGCACCTCAAGTACTTAATAACTTATTGATCGCTTAACGTGTTCAAATACCAGCATTTCTTTTGCATAGTTTTCATCCTCATTGTTATGAATGCATAGTATGAAACTATAGAGTAAACTAAAATTGTACTTTACAGAACAAAAACCTTTTTACATCTTCTGATATCATGGTACAGTCGCACCACCCCTGTTATGCGGGGCGGCTCTGCCTCTTCTAGCTTTCGCACGAGATTTCCTAGTACAGTGGTGTTGCTTTTTTCCCCACGGTACATATATAATGACTAAATAACCACATACATCATTTGCATGGTTTTACGTATATGTTGGTCTGCAAGGAAACGAAACCGCTAATTTTTTGGCTAAGGAGGAATACCGAGATGCTTTACCAACTTACAGAAGACCTACGAAGAAATCATTCCAAAAATTAAAATGTGTATGAGCAGTTGGTTTCCAGGAATCCTCCTACCCTTGGCTGCTACCCCTGAAGTCAGCCATCTGCCTCTGTGTACAATGTGTGAGTGGCAGAAAATACCAGACTACTACTATCTTGGATTGGCGGTGTACACTTGAAGCCAATGGAGATCGAATTGAGTTTTAGCATTTTCCTCTCAACAAAGGCTTTGACCGAGTACATCATATCACGTCAGTCTAGGATGTTAGTAGGCCATCCACTTAGGCCATCTTATTCACGAGCTTAAGCTTCTTCAGGGCCTCAAGTCTTAGGACTAGATGTAATTTATATATATATATATATATATATTTGTGCCAATTAAGATAGAAACAACAACCTACTCGCATCAATTGGCTGAAATAATCTTAGGAAAGATTATATTGGTAAAAAGGTCAAAACTGATTAGATGCAGTCACAACTGCAGAAAGGGTAAATGCGTGTGAGCCCGGAAAGATAGAGGCCTGGTAAATTTTAAAAAACGCTGATCACTGTAGTTTCTTTTTTGCACGAAACCCATAGTTTCTCCTAGGGTTGCTCTTGGAAGAAAATCTCCAAAGCAGCATTCGGTAAAAGTAGAAATTGATCAAACACACTTCATTTGCATCGAAGTTTTTCGCCCTCAAATATCCAGAGCACCAAAGGGGTGCAACGAGAATTAAAAAAAAAAGAACACACATATCCCTTCCACTAATTGTTTCCGCCTCGCACACAACCCATTGTTTTTAATCCTCACTACAAGAACGCGGCGTTTATTCAACCATTTTTATGCACTTTTTTTTTTACCTCTAAGGGGATTTTTTTTTATCCGCACACCCTTTTTACCCTTCTCGGGGCAGGTCTCATTAAAAGTCGAAACCCACTTCCATTCTATTTGCCCGGGCGCGAAGAAAAATGTAGTAATTAGGCCTTTAACTTTCTCTCCCCGATCCCCCTATCTCATTTCGGACCAGTAATTAAAACCCATCTGCGCGTTTGTTAATTACAATGGCAAAGCCGGCGACTGTTTGCTCAAATCCCGCACCATTTGCCCCGGAGCCGAATAAAATAAATATGGCGAGACACCCTCCCCACACTCCCACGAAAGACAAAACAAAAGCAAAACCGAAACGCGCGAAGCGGAAAAAGAGGAAAAGGGGGATGGGGGAGAACAACATCCTCCCTCCAAAACGAAAGAGATGAGATGAGTTGTTTTCCGCTCACTTTAAACGTTCAGTCGTAATTGATCGTGGACGAAAACGCGCGGTTTAAGCAGGTTACCTATTACAAACAGCCAGTTCGAATATATATTTTTTAATAGAGAGAGTGAGACTGCTAAGCTCTCGCACACTTCAGCAGTCTTCAGTTCGGCATACAAAGGTTGGTATGGCTCTGCGCTAACCCCTTACGAACGGCCAGTTCGACTTGGCCACAGCCTCTTCAGCTTAGCGTTAATCATTTACGAATGACTGGTACGGTGAGCACACTTCGGTACGCTTCTGTTCGGAAGAACTCATTATGAACGCAACTTCAGCTAGGCGTTTATCATTTAAGATCTGGTAAGATCGGCAAACTTTAGTGTGCTTCAGCTCAACAATAACTCATTACGAACTGACTGCTTGGCTAGGTCACAGCACTTCAGCTCGGCACGAACCCTTTTCGAACGACCAGTTCGAATTGACCACAGAACTTCAGCTTAACGTTAATCATTTGCGAATAATGGCTGGTACGGTGAGCACACTTCGGTACGCTTCAGTTTAGAACTCATTATGAACGGCCGGTTCAGCTCGGTGACAGAACGTCAGATTGGCGCTAATCGTTTACGAACTGCTGGTACGATCACCAAACTTTGGTATGCTTCAGGACGACAATAACTCATTACGAACTGACTGCTCGGCTCGAATACAGCACTTCATCTCCTCTTTAACCCATTACAAACGGTTGGTTCGACTCGGCATGGCTTGGCTCACCACACTCCAGCTTGGTGCATATTTATATATAATATGTTTAATGTGGAATTTTGAATATTCTGTTATACACATTTTTTTTTTTACAAATCTCTAAGTTAGCGACAGCTAGACAAATTCTCTCCATCAGGTTAAAAACACACAAAAAGTCCAAAACTCTCAAGGGCTCCTTGGCCAGATCTTCCCAGGAAAGTTGAAGGCAGTCCAAAATGTGGTCTGGAGAGGCCATTTCTGTATCACATTTTTCGCAAATTGGAAAAATCTTGAGTTTACCATGAAAAGTAAGGGTCTTCAGATGACCGCTGTCGAATTTGGACAAAGTCGTCTGATCCCTTCGGTCACAGGTGAGGCCAAGAGAACATCCAGGGCACTTTCTCCTGTACGAATCATTTGCTGGAGGGATTAGCCATTTCAATTTAGCCCTGTTTTTCTTGATCGAGTAGGTTTCCGGGAAAGTCCAGACCGGGAACGGTGCTGTGGCCTCGAAGCCTTCCTTTGCTAGGCAATCGGCTACCTCATTGCCGTGGATATTTACATGTGAGGGGATCCATTGCAGGTGAATAGTTCGGGATATGGATATCTGTTATACACATTTTCTAACACAAAGACAGCACGACAATAAATTAAATCAAAGGTGTGTTTAAAAATAAGTGTATACATTTTATAAATGAGTATATATAATTGTGCCATTAAAATTCCTATATCAAAACCAGCTTATATTCTTGAATTAATAAACGAATACGGCAAATAGAGTGGGAAAATGCAGTGTTTGATGTCATTCAAATAAATTGGTTGAATCAGATTTTCATATTATGATTATTTGTTTCGTTAAACAAATTGTGTGAACATTCTATTGGAGATGATCAGACAAGACCGAAGAATTGCTAGGGAAGGGATTTTGGCCGAAAAGGAGTTGGTCGAGCTGACCTTTAGTAATGGGGTTACCTTCCATAGAAGTCCATAGTAAGCAATATTGCTGATCCGAAGCGGCCATTTGTAATGGGTTATCTGAGTAAAGCGTTGACTATCCCAGCGGTTGGGCTAAGAAATCAAGTCATATCTCTACGCACTTACAGCAACACCAAAACATGCAACAATACACTAACGCTTAAACAAACACCATTTCCAAAAGAACAATTATTGCTGGAAAGTGACATAAAACCCATTAATAAATTTTCATCCTGAAGGCATAAATTGGCACTTAAAGATTATCCTAAATTGAAAAGGCATGTAGAACTCTGTTAAGATATACGAGTCCTTAATATATTATGCGTGTTTTTAAGTTGGCCTCAACTTAGTAAGCCCTAGTTAATGAACAATGTTCGAACATAATCGGCCGGGGGTTACGTTTCACAATATATTTGAGAAAACAATGCATAATCTAATTGAGGAAGAAACATTTTAGCAACGTTACAGTTAATTAGGAATTTATAAAAACAATTAGAATCAATAATTAGTGGACAATAAGTAATTTTTATTTCTGACGAAATTTTCCAAAGATAATAGGATTTCAAGATGTATTCTTTTCTCGAAGTGATGATTATTTCTCTCTCAAGGTAAATTTAGTTAAGTATACGCTCGGGGAACGAACTCATTCGATTTTTTTGCTTGTATACTTTTAAATTGCTAATTTTCTGGAATAATTATTAACAAGTTTTAATACTCTTGAAAGATGAGACATCTTTGCTGTTATTAAGGATGAGAAAAAATAAAAACACGTGTCTCAAATTTGTTTCTTAGTTTCCATCTTTCTCCTATTACTTATTTAAATTATGGACTTTATTAAATATTTTATATTGTGCATACTTCATTCTTAATGACACTGGTTCGACATTTTTAATCATATACAAATTGATGAGTCGTAAAACATCGTATTAACTACAATCTGAATGCGAGCAATATAATTGTAAGTATTCAAAAAGTATAAACATTAAAAAAAATTATTTATAACAGCCGTTATTGAAACTGAAATGGGAAAAAAATTCTTCGTATCAACATGTCCCTTTAAAATTAAGCGATAAGAATTTTCCTAAGTGAAGCATTTAACGTTTGAAAGATTTAATTGAGTGTCAGAGTAACGGAACGATGTCAATTTTAATTGACTGTGTATAGTAAGGGTATAGTAACTGTGTATAGTAACATTTCAATGAACAGAGGGACACTGCACACCTGACATGGACATTTATTTACAATACAATATTAAGTTTCAAAATACATTTCTATATACGTTCAGTACCATTCAGCCTTGACGAATACAGACATGTTAGATTACACTGCTATATATATATTTTTTTTTCTAGCCAAGGCGTGGCTAGTCCGGCGTTGCTCGTGTCCGTGGTCCAAGGTATTAAGCTGTTGTAAAGTTTTCCGCAGATTTTAAATATGTTGAAATTTTTAATCTCTTTAACCATTCCGATTTTGCGAAAAAAGAACTGAACAATCCAAGTCAAAATGTTTTTTATATTTTGCTCTCCTTTGCTGAAATGGAATAGGGCATAAAATGCAATCTGTTTATTTTTGGAAAGCGAAAGTTCACGTGACGTCACAATCTCTTGCGAATAGAAATAAAATCAAACGTAAAAGTATATGTTTGGTGTAAAATTTTCAGCAGATTTCAATTCCGTTAAAAAAAAAATTCTAACTGTAACGATAGCTGAAATAGAAAAAAATAACTGTATATATCTTTCATATATCTTGTATCTTATCTTTTGCTTCACTGGAATCCGTTTCGCAGGAAATCAAAATGAATGAATCTCGGATATAAACGAAGGTCATTCGAATGTGTTCTCTCCCGTTTTAGAGACGGGTGGACGAGATGGTTCCAAAGGCTGACGTCAAGGTGGCGTGGGGCGAAAAGTCTAAATTTTGATGTTTCTTCATACCCCGGAAGAACGCGGAAGAATGGTGAAATGAAAAACTATTAAATTCATTTAAAAATGTTCTAGATTAAATTTTAAAATTCGCGTCGACCCTAAAATTGCAAAAAATTCGGACTACCTGTGTGACAAATCCCATTACTGGAAGTGCCATAGATTCGTCGGGACTTTGCGACTGAGCAGCAACGAATCGAGTGAAGCCGTGATAGAAAATTGAGCAGTGTTTACTATCACAGAGTTCCAGCCGGTTGTTGAAAGTGATCAACATCACATTGGCATTTCATCTACTCATCGTGGATCATCCATTGAATTTTTTAAAGTTTGCACGTTATATCAAGTCCGTAGGTCCCCGATTTGGCAAGCTGAGTTGATCTAGTGCAACTTTCTCTGCGAAAAAGTACTCCATGGTGGAAATGGGTTAAGCTTCGGTTTCCTAAGAAAGTGGAGCCGTTATCTACAGCCGTGGCACGTCATGATGCCGCGGGCATAACTAGGCGGCCGTCTAAACAGACTCCAGAGGTGTCACCTTAGATGGACAGAATACGTTGGAGAATGGGCAACACAGACGGCTGTCGTGGTTTATTTTATTCGAGAAACAAAACAAAGTGGCTTTTTTATTCACTTGTCCAAAGTTTCTAACTTTGGGATCGTTGAAGATAGAGTGAAAATTGCAATGGATTTCAAATCAGCGTAAAATTCTACGCCAGATCGATACCAAAAACAGTTTTATTATTTAATTATTTACCATTTGATTATTTAATTATTTATTAAATAATTAATTATTTATTTAAAGAAAATCACATTTAAGGTATCGATCTGGTGTCAAATTTTCCGCAGATTTCAAATCCGTTGAAATTTTTATTCTGTGTTAACGATTCCGATTTTATATTAACGAACTAATCAATGGCAGTCAAAAATGTTTGTTTTTTTGCTCCCCTCCGCTTGAATCGTTTGGCGCAGGAAATGAAATATTGCCGCTACAAGAGAAAAAACGTTCCCAAACTGTTTGAGACCGCTATGACGACAGTCAAGGAAATGTACCGATAATTTTCAAATGTACCGATGATTACCAAAAATTGTACCGATAATTACCGAAATGCTCCGATAATTTTCGTTACGCTCACGAACAAAGCTTTCTAGGAAAGTAACACCATCTGTTAGTATAAACAACGTTTTAGTGACGTCACCCACAGCTACGCTTTCTAGGAAACCAACACCATCTGTTAGAATAAACAACGTTTTAGTGACGTCACCCACAGCTACATCATGGCTACGCTTTCTTAGGAAACCGAAGCTTTACACTGCTATATATATATTAGTGCATCGTAATTTAATTGTGGTAGTGGTGGCTAAGTTTGCCGCAATCGCATTCGGCTCAATTCTGGAGTGGGAGTATTGTTTCCGCTCGGAATTACACAAACTCGTATGACGTCATGCACACGTGCTAAGTGTGGAGTCACTATAGATAGAAAAAAAATATCCAAACGTTTTAAGACGGTATAAAAACACTAGTTTCGGTGCTGGGACAATTGCCTAATCAAACAATTATATTGAAAAATTACAATGTAATAGAAACCAAAATTAAAAACTAAAATAATCATAACACAATTCCCACAGCTCTGAAAGAAAATTCATCACGTCGAAACAAAACAGTACAAACAAGAGCGACAAAATAAAACTAACCATGGAAAACAAGCTTAGTATCCACAACCTGTTCGCATGCTTTCATACAAAGCCCATCCCACCAAGTGTCTGAACAATACAATGCTTCAAAAAGAGTCTTCTCACACAGTCAATATTTTGAATTAATTATTGAGCGAATTCTCGATGATTCAGAGTGCCATTATGTGTCGCCCAATCCGGTTCTCTTTTAAAAACACTGAAGAACTTAAAAAACGAGGAGCACAAAAAATCGAGATGTCAATTGAAGAATTTTTGTATCTATAAAAAATGCGAAATCCCACCGCATTTTTCTTTCCTAAGGGCTTACAGGGCTGAACTACACATACGAAGTAATTTAATTTTCAGGTATGATAAAAGCACTGATTAAAGATTGATACACGTAACGAACATCCGAAAAAAATAATATTCAATAACGAGATGCCATCGAGAAGGGAAAAAAAGAAGATGAAAAGGACACAAAGCGACTTAAAGGAAGAATTAATTAGAACGAAGTGCTTTCAAGAACTGTGATTTTCCACTGAAATATAGTTATAACATCCATTATTTCTCGAAGTTTGTTCAAATCTTTTTTTTTCAGCGGTTCTTCGTAAAAATATTTCACCGTCGCGTGAAGTGCTTTCAATTTACTTTATCTCGCCGATACGTAATGACAAGGGAGGAACTTAAAAAATGGCAATAACAATAACAAAGAGAAAACTGTTTTTTTTTTTTTTTTTTACGAGATCTCATCTATAGTGCCGTTACTCATTTATGCAAGATCATTAGAATGCTTACCTCAATATATTTCATAACAACATTTATTTAACACAAATTGCAGCCTCAGGCTGAGGAAGAAAAGGACGTTTCGGAGGCGTAGCAATGTTTATAAATTCTATCTTAAGATGCAACTCTTCAGGAATTTTTTTTTTGCAATTTAAGCTAAACACTTAAGTTGCAAAAATCTTCGGAATAATTACTGAAGAATAAAATATTTATTCAGTAAGTTTGAATTTTCTTAAGTAAACGCGAATCTGTGGACTTTGTTAAGTTCAGCGCAAAATGTTCGATCACGAAATTTTTATAACTATAGTGTTTCTTAATGTATTCTCTCTTTAAATTGATCTACTGATTTTTTAATAAATACTTTAAGGACTGATTTGCTTACAAATAAAATAGACTTTTAAACTATAGAGATTTTGATTGGGATATTAAATGTGAAGTTTATTGAATTAGATTTTGGATTTCATGGCGCAAGATAACAAACAAAGATCAGACGCAATATTATCAAATTAAACAATAAATAAAAATAAGAAATGCAAAATCAGGAGTTAATTTCGATGTAGAAATTTTATTGACAGACATAAAATATTTTAAGACTTAGAAAGTAGAGTTTAAAGAAATATAATTACATATGGTCCATTGGCTATTGAATCTTTTTCCTACAAAATTATGATTGCAATAAAACTACATAAGTAATGACACTTAAATTGCTATTTTAAATACAAATACCTGTAAAATAGCTCTTAAAGTGAATAGCGTTTTGAAATTTTAGAACTGACATTTCCAAATAAGCACTTCAATGTAATACATATTTAACAAGATTATGGAACATACCACAGTTATTCTTGCATCGAAAATTATTATCAATCCTCGATTAGATTATTGAATCGAAGTTCCGATTTTACTGAGACATGATGAAATAAATTTCTCAGGTAGAATGAAAAGAAAGCTTTTAACACAGTGGTTGTTCCGATAGTTTCGACAACAAATCAATTTACTAATCAAGTCTTGTTGTCACTACATTGATTATGTCGGTTGTTTTTGGCGTTTTATGGCGAAAGGGCCATATTTCGCCAAGCTGCGCCAAACACGAAACAGCGTCAAATAAAAAATGTCGAGAAAACGAGAAAGGAGGGATTAGGGCATAGTAATGGGATGAAAGCAGGTAAGAAAGCCTGGTATTCCGTGAATACAACGCGGTGTTTATACTAAAGACAACAAACCCTGTGTTATCAGAAGACATAACTAAAGTTCCTCGATTCTGTGACACCCGTGTACACCTACACTACCCAACAAAAATGGACCGTACAGCAAGATGTGATGGTATAAGGGAAAGAATACATGCTTTAATAGGGAATGGCTCCCCACGTGCTGCAATGACATTAGCAACCCTTCTGGGCATACTTTCAACAAGGTTTTGATACACAGCTATGAATATGTGGGTCCATTCCTGCTGCAAGAATGTCGCCAGCTCAGATGTAGATTTCGGGCGAGGTTCCTTGGTCCGTAAGAGTCGTTCTAGCTCGTCCCACAAATGTTCTAGGCCAGTGCTCCCCAACCATTTCATCGCCGCGGACCGGATCAACGTTTAATAATTTTAACGCGGCCCGCTGAGGAGGGGACGTTGATTGTTTATATTTTAGATTATTTTGGTTTAAATTAATTTTATTGTATTTAAACATGCCTTCAAAATAAAATACAGTTACACCAAAAAATGAATATAAAGTGATTCAACATTTTAACTCACTAGAACGCTAAATCAATGAGAACCCTGACCTTGTTTCTTTGCGACGAGACTGTTTTATCTGGGGGTAATAGAAGACAATGACACCCGAAGTGTGTTGCTTATGTCCAGTTCATACCGTTGTTTTGTTTTGGTTGCTGTCACTGCAGAAAACCCTGCTTCAGATAGGTTGTTGGAAATGGCAATAGGGATTTAAGTGCTGTGGTGGCAATCTCAGGGTATTCCGCCATGACTTTAATCCAGAACACCAACAGAGTTGCTGTCACGAACGTAATTTTAAGGCCGCCTTCATTTGCAATCTCCAGCAGTTGATCTTCTTGCACAGACATGTTAGATTCGCCTGATTTGTTGACAAATGGATCGCGGATTCATTCCTTACTAGTCCGCGGATCTTTTGTGGTTGGGTCTGTTGTGCTCTTCTAAAAGCAAAGACAGGTGATCGTGCACCAACTGGGAGAATGAATGTTTAGGCTCAGTCTCGCCTAAAATCCCCACTAATGTCTGAAACATGTCCAAAATGCCTCTGTCCACGCGCCGTCCCCACAACTTCAGTTTTGCTTTAAATGCAGCTACTTCGTCTGCCAACTTGAAAACAGCTGTCACATTTGTCAAAATTGGAAAATAGAGACAAACAGAATTCGGAAATAATCATAATCGAAGCTCCAGTAACAGAACAAATTTCAAGTTATGATTTACCACCTCCTAATTTGAGTGGAAATTTCATAGAAAATAACCGCACAAACACGATAGAAATACACCACAGTAAATAAAATGGAAATAATTTAATGTTCCTTGGGCGGCCCGGTACCATTTGATCCACGGACCGGTACCGGTCCGCGGCCCGGGGGTTGGCGACCACTGTTCTAGGCGGTTTAGGTCGGGACTCTGAGCAGGCAAGGGAAGACGTTTTACATCCCTATCTTGATACCACTGCTGGACAGAAGCTGCAGCATGACATAGACCGGTGTCGTCCTGGAAGTAGCATTCGTCCATTCCGTAAAATTGGCAGAGCGTAGGAAGAACCCGATTGTCCAAAATGTCCGGTCCACTAGTGTAGGGTAGTGTATGTGTAAATGGGCCACTAATGGCTACATTGATTAGAAAACAAGACAATCAAGACAACAGTTATTAAATCTTTTCAAATATAAGCTTTTAGCAAGCTACCCTGTCAATGCCCTTAAGAAGCCCATTTTCAATCAATGTAAAGTTATTTGGTTTGGAAGTTATTGTTGAAAACTTTAGGCTTCTTTTGAACAAAAAATGCGTATAGATTCTATGTGATTATATTCGATAAAATGTATATCGATTCTGTCTTGGAAAACCAATATTCCTAGTTCAATATTTTTTGACAATTGGTAATTAAACCGACACTATGTAAACTCGAGTAGTTCTTACATTGTTTCTGATTGCGAGGTTTAACCACCGAAATAGCTCTATTTACATTCTTATCAACCTGTTTTGATTTTTATTCATCATCTTTTAAAGTTTTTAGTATTCGACTACCACTGCTACTCATTATTTTAGCTTGATCACCGTTATATAATATTACTTGAATTACGTATGACTATCTAAGTCCATATATCTTGTCCTGAGTTACGTATACAGTGCAAAGAGGTCGAAATCTTTGGGTTACAACAATCAAATCAAATAATGCAAGGTGAGTTTAAATGAGAAACGTACCACGAAAAAACACTGCCTCTGAGATTTTAAAGTATGAATATTAATTAGATGCTTCCTGGACCGAGATTTTATTATTCTTTTCAATAGGACGTAAAATATGCTTAAATCCAAAGAAATGCATAAATGATGGACTTAAGCCACTTTCAAACAGCCGTGGAGAAGGGACACCGTAAAACGTGTCATGAATATGATTTTTCACCCTTTTAAAGGTGGTGGAAAACAACAAAAGACCTACCTCATGAAGACTAATAGCTCCCCACAGGCAAGAACGCCAAAGTGATACGAAAAAAAAAAAGAACACCAACAACACATCATCGCGCGAACGACTTTGAAACCTTCAAGTTTTTCAAAACGCGCAGCAAAGAAAAGGGGAGAACAAAGTAATGGCAAAACTAAAGTAAAGGAAAAGGGGAAAAAACCACACACAAACTTTCCGCAGAAAGAAACCAAAAATGTATGAAATAAGAAGCTTTTGGCCCGAGAAGAAGCCGCGGACACCTTTATAATTTGATAAATGGATAGGCGGTTTCCGCGCAAAAAGCGAGACGGGCAAAAAAAAGGAAGCAAAAGTTCAACAAAAATTTTCTCGAGCTTTTCAGTGACACCGAACCTCTTTTGTAGCTCTGCCTTTTGCGGATTTTAGAAGCTGGGGATGACTCTTTGGAAGCATAACTTGAGTGTCATTTGTGAAGGGGGAATATGACACACTGGGCCACTGCACTTAAGAGTTTTTCATTCTATTTCCCCAGCACTTCAAGAGTTGAATGCCTCATTGGAAGAGGATGGAACGTGGTAGAAGTGACACCGTGGTCTAAACTTTTAAAAAATGCCTCCCGACATTCCGGCGTTTGATAATAAATCGAGACTTCAGCGGGTTTTATTTTGTTTTTCATCAGGAAACCGAACTGTCGGAAGACGTGGATTTGACGTCTTTGACTGATGTCTGAAGGACTGATAGATTGAAAGGTTCTCACTAGACAAGACAGAAAGAGTCGCGTAATTTTTATGTTTAGTGGAATAATCCCATTGCTTAAATACACGAAAATCACAAGTGTTGGTCGCATGTCATTACTTACTAAGGAAAAGCTCTATTCTAGATAGGCTTTCATGGCGGATAAGCGAAATAGTTAAGGAAAACAGGAGTGCTAGTTTTATAACTAGCCCGTAAAGTTGTTTTAAACCTAATCTCAAGCAGTTTGTCTGGATGGTAATGAAAAGATGTGAATCGAATAAGACTCATGATACGTTGAAACCCTTTTCCAAATTCACATTGCCACTAAAAAGGTGGTTTTTCCTTTTTCAAAAATTACTATGATAAAAAGTTATTTTATTCACATAACTTACAAGTATCGGGAAAGTTTACACTGCTCATCCCTTTTCTCTTGATGTAATATTTTATTACATCTTTTTGAATTAAATCCAAAAACTGAAATGGAAGCGAATTTTTTCTTGTTCTTCATAGTTGGTAGATTGTTTTGTATGATGCGAGGGCCATGTTTCGCCAAGCTGTGATCGATAAATTCAATATATTCACACATAAGTGACATACATACCCATGTTAAGTTACTTAAATCAAACCCGCACTACCAAACCTTTTTAAACAGAGCAAACTGGAAAATATACACAGGTGATCAGAAAACTAGGCTATTAAAGAGAAGATAATGTACCTTATCTTTCAGTGGAACTGGTTTATAATGTAATTTTTTAATTATTTCTGTTGTCTTTAAAAGGGCTGGCTCTAAGTTTTTCTTGTGTTCAATTACTGGCCATACTTCCATAAAATATGTCCGAGAGCGTTTTCAGTAAGGCTAAATAGAGAATTCGCCAGTGGTTTGGTAACATCTTCCCTAACTTGTGGTGCAACAATGAAATGCAATTTTAGCGTGTCACTTTTTTTTTTCAAAATGAACGCTAAACATCAACATCTGGAGGCAACAGTAAAATACTGCGATATGTAAAATTGCGGAGACTTGACTATCAATGTACTAACCTTTTTTTCTGCGTATAGCCTTCATTATATTAATAGACACGTACAGATGTATTCAGTATCTTGTCACGAGAACCCATGTCTTACGATGACCAGGTCAAGCTCATAGCAGCAAAACATATTTCTTTTATCAACTTGAGATTTATAATTGTTTTCGATTAACGAATGAATTATTTTTCTTAACAACTTCGTGTTTACTTGCAACCTTCTTCCGCATTTGGTGTGTCACTGGAGAACAACCAGTATTCAAAAGTTGTGACCCGGACGGGATATTAATTTTTCAGAACATAAGAATAAAATTGTTTCATTATTTTAAGCACTTTTTCTTCTTTGCTAATTTGTTTTTTATTACCGTATCTGATCATTTTTGCCATATCTAATCATTATCTCTCTCTTCCATCGTTCACACCATTTTACCATCAAGTCACTGTAAAACAAGCACTATAAAACAAGCCTATATATTTTCACATAAAACGAGACAGATATATCTGTACATGTAATAATACAATTGCATGTTCAAAAAAAATTTACATGGAGCTATATCAAATGATTTTTCTTCAGTGAGACTAATAAAAAATTCAATTCTCCAAGTAGAACCATAAACCATTTAAACGTAAACCCTAAAAGCATTAAATAAGTTTGTTTACGATTTTTAGCTTTCACTTTGCTTGCAAAATAAACGCTAAACGTCATCAAAAGAGAGATAAGTCAAATTAATTCCAAACCGGAATTTTTTTCTTGGTAGTATATATAAAATGACACTAAAAACCCTCTCATATCAAGTATCTTCAATGACTCTAGCTATTTCACCCTAAAGTGATGTTTCTCCTTATCAAACAAGCCAAATATCGTTGTGCACGAAAGAGATACAATGCAGAATGTATTTTAAGGGATAATAATGCATATAAAATAACGATATCTAAGGGGTTTTCACTTCAATAAGACTGAAAAAGATTCCCCAGGCAGCCATTATAGATCATCCAAACTTATACCCTTGACGTCATAAATACGACTTTTTAGGGCAGAAATGAAAACACAGTTCATCATGTGCCATCTAGGATTACCAAACAAACCCCGACAGCGAGAATAATAAATATCCCTCTGATCTCCGCGTAATAAATCACGAATCATTTCCTCAATCCTTTTTTTTCCCAACTCCTCTCACAGAGAGAGGGAGCCCCGATTCGTATAAGAAAGTTTACCATAGAAAAACCAGCAAACATTCCACGATCGCCATTTTTTATGCACTACTCTTTCGAGATCTTTTCGTATTCAACAATGAGAGGAGAGAGAGAAACGCGTCACCTCATCACAACAGTGAGGGTATTCATTTCTGAAAAGCCAAGCCTAACAATACATCATTGGTATGTGCGCCCTGTCTAAAAGTTTTTGTAAGTAGCCTTTTCTTCGTCTCAATTCCCGTCGACCCTTTTTTCATTCCCTTCGATTCTCTCTCCGTGGAAGTTGCATTTCGTGATGGTTAAGCCAGATTAAAAAAAAAAAAAACGTTTATTTTTTTTTCATTCTTCTGAAGAAAGTGTTTTTCAACTCGAGTGGTATAAGACTGATGAATGTTTTTTCGAATTAGATTCAGTTCTCAGACAGAATATTGAAGATACTGTCTTAAGGTCAAATTAGTTTTCGTTAAGGGGCAGAGAGCTGCTGTCAATTTACTGAATAATTTTACATTTTACTCAACTTTGATGTTGTTAATAACAAGATGGAACATATACAGAGTCCAAAAGTATTTCTTGAGTCAAAGAATGAGCAACTCCTGTCCACACAGCATGGACAAGTTGTAAAATTCTTAATGCCTCTAACAAATTTCATACATCTCAAGTGCACGCTTCTAAGTCTTGCAAGAGCGATGAGTTTTGCACTGCAACTTCTCTATAAAGTCTCTGTTTGAAGAAAGTGTTTTTTATTTTGCCTTTCTTCTCATGTGTTTTTCAACTTGAGTGATATAAGGCTTACATTAGAATTACATTCAGTTTTAAAGCAAGAATATTGAGGCTGGTTGGGTTTCATGGCAGAAGGGTCATATTTGTCCAAGCTGTGCAAACAATAGACAGATAAGTCTATGTTATGGACAAATACATTTACAAGGAAATTTTTACTGACTCAAAGGAGAGCATAACCTACATCTCACTGGTTGCTATTGCAGTAGACAAATATACTCGATCCAGGTGTTTTGAGATCGAATTAGGTTTTAGTAAGCAAGAGAGTTGTTGTAAATATTCTCAATGGTATTGCATTTAATTTAAAATTGTACTGCTTTATACGTAGTATCGCAATTGGTCTGCTCAATTTGCTAAGAATTACGGATGTCTGTTTAAAAAGTTTTAATAAAGATATCAAGTCATGCGATTTCTTTCATTTATCTGTTCGGAAATGAAGTTAAGTACCTCACAATATATAATGAGAAAAATATAGTCCAGCTGGTTTGTTTCCCAACAAATAAACTATTACTTATTTATTGTATATTTAGCAAGTTTTTTGCATTTCTGAGCGGCCGAAAATTATTTCAAAATAGCAGTTGACACGAATTTTTTAGAGTTGAGTAATTCTTCAGTTAGTGTTTTTGTTTTACTATATTTAAACCTTCTAGACCTCTAGAAATTTTCAGTCTCCATTCAATTTTACGCGTTAAATTTTGAAACGGATTTTAAGGTACAAGTTCCGTAATAGAACAAGCTGCGCCTGACGCAATATTATTAGACAGCAGCGTTAAGCTAAAAATGAGATATCAAGACCTACATGACGTTTGTGTCACATGCAGAAATGTCTTTTACATGCATAATAATTTTGAAAACTAATTTGAATTTTTATCTGGAAAACTAGGTTTATGTGTCATGTTGAATTGAAAAAACAGACGATACCAATGGCACGTAAGAATGAAAAAAAAATTAAAATGGCGAATTTTCCCGATCAAATAACGATGAATGAAGCTGTCCAAAGAACAAAGGAAGATCGATAAATCTTAGAATGAACATTCTTCGGTGCGATGAGAAATCTTTGTGGGTCCAAATTATCAATTTCCAAAGATTAAAGTAATATTTTTATCCAACACCAAGCGCTGAGTAATCGTCAAACTAAAAACTGGATTGTCATTATTAATGTCTTCTAAGAGTTTCGGGGATTTTTTTCGTTTATTTCTAATGTGGGGTAGCTTCATGTTTTTTTCATGAAACATTTACAAGAGCTTCAAAAATATTCGTAATTGTAGCATTTGCAATATTTGCAATTTTTAAAAAATCTATCATGATTTGCGGAACACGAGTTAATCCACTCAAAAACATCATGGATTCATGATAAAATGAATCAGAGTTTGGGTTCGTTTATCGCTTGGTTAAGTCCGTTTTTCGCTATAGCAGAACTACATTAGACTATAAGCAAAAAATAAAATATTTATAAATTTTAATTTTAATTTTACGTATTTATTATTTACTCTTCAATATTTCTATTTTCAAAATATAATGAAAATTTTAAATCATGAATCCAAACTTTTTTTTTTTTGACAATTTGTTTTTGGTCTGAATATATAAATTTTTGGTGCAAGTTAAGATATCAGTATTCTTAGGATTTGAAATATTTCCAATATTTTAAATCCGTTAATAATTTACCTAACACGTTTGAATCTATTAAAACCTTAGAGATTCAAAAATTAATCAAGAGGTTTGGTTATGCTCGTCGTGTTCTGTTTTCACTGCGCTAGAGCCAAATTAGAAAATGAAAGTGATTACTAAAATACACCTTTCAGAAAATGATTTAGTTTTTGATACCTCATTTACATTTCAGCATTTCCAGTAGCTTAAACTTAATCATGAAAATAGAACCCATTTCTCTTGCCATTTTGTTATTGTTCTAAAATTATATATATTTGGTACAAACTGTACGATATCCGTATTCTCAGTATTCGAAATCCACTAAAACCCCTTCAGGATTCACCAAAATATAAACCCTTTGGGCTGGTTAATCGGTCGCTCTGTCATTTTTCGTTACGCTAGAGCTATTAAAATATAAGCATATTTACTTTTTTTGGTATCTCTATACTTTAATTTTTAAATATCTACACCTTAATTTTACAACTAAAATATATTTACTTCCTGTACACTTCATTTACGTTTACATGTCTAATTTTTAAAATCTAATCTTGAAAATATCTCATTTTTCTCGTCATTTTGTTGCATTACTAGAAATATAAATCTTTGGTACGAACATAAAATACGAAAAAATTATTCTTCATAGTACCATCTAATTCTATAAGATTGCATTTCTTGGGAGTCTTAGGAATTTCAAGCATCGGTGGTACTGAAGATAATTATACTACGAGTGGCACTTCATGAAAAAAGATTGAGGAACTCTGACTCTTGTATGCACATCTGAATGCATCAGTTTTCCCAACGCACCCAAAATCAGTGTATTAGGGACTCGTTCCCCACAAAAATTAATGTTATTTTGTTTGAACGCAATCCCACGGAGCAAGAGCGTGGGATCTGTGACATCGCGTGAGTTCGCTCAATGCATTACACCTCCAACAAAAGAAAAGACATTTTCGCAGCCAGAGGGCAGCATTTTTGAAGCGTGGTAAAAATTTCTTGGCGAACTGTTCCCAGTTTTTTTCTTTCTTCCATCGTTATAATAAGGAAACTAACTTTTCATCGAAAACATTAGTTTCCATGCCAAGAAGACGAAGTGGATGAGTGCCAAGGGTTCTAAGCGCCGGACAATAAATTCTGCTGTGTTGAAAAACGCGTGCAACACATTTTGTTTCTTCAAATTCACATTTCCCAGAGAGGCTATTCAAATCGCGTTTCCTGAACCTTGCATTTGTAATGGACTGATAATTTTTAGTGTTTGCCGAAAGCTGCAATTGCGCCAGCTGCGGAGCCCTATGCATATTTATATTTGGATTCGCAATGAACAAAGCAAGCGTTAGTTTTCAGGCGCACTTAAATAAACTATTTGACAAATCTTTTCCCTTCACGTCATCCGACGTTGTTCATACTTTTTACAGCTCTTGTTGGAAAGATTTATACACATTTAATTGCTCTCTCCGTTGAATAGGGTTGGCGTAATGTGGAAGTTTCGAGAGTGGTGTGTCAGCTCGGTTGTGATCTCGTCATCTGAACGTGGTTCAAAATTACGTGGTGTTGTACTCGCTTCTTTCCCTTCAGGGGTTGATCCCGGACCGTCACCAAGTGGTGTTGCTCAAATGTAACGTTAATTAATTGGTAATTTTTAATATAAATTAACGTCGGTAATTTTAATACAAATCAATGTCGGTAATAATAACTAAATAATTGGTAATTTTTAATTGACGTCGTACTAGAGCAACACAACCTATTGACGACGGTCCAGGATCAATCCCATAAGGGAAAGATAAGAGTACAACACCTCGAAATTTTGAAGACGACGAGTTTGATCGTGCAAGGCCTATGTTTAGCCTAGCTCTGCAAACGCAAGGTCGTCAATGTCAAATAGTGGACTCGCAAGGAATAGTTTTACTGACATAGAGCATTGACTTGGGCCGCCAAAAGCAGTGAACAAATCTACTAAGTCATGGTGGCCCCATTGAAAATATTGATTTTTATTTATATTTTCTGTTGATCATATAAAAGATCTTTTTCAATGTAGTCCAACTAACACTTTCGAAGCTAGCAATAAAAATTTACACTGAATGGCACTGTTGCTACTGGAATGAATTCTACTGGTATTTTCAAAAGTGTTCTACGTGCTTTATCGCAGGAACAGTGATCGTTAACTTTATCTTACTGAAAAAACGAGTTTAAATATTCTTTTCTTTTAAGATGGAGACTTTATCGACAAATGACAAGCAGAAAATATATTTTTCTTTTAGAAAAAGCTTGACTGCACAGAAAATCTTTATTTTAATTCAATTCAAGCTTTGGTTAAATTATCCAAGCTCAATGAGATTTCCGACGAAAACACTTAATATGAGTGTTTTAGCAATTAATTAAACCCAATAAATGAATTTAAACTGAAGATATGATGAATAAAAATGCATTAGTAATGGTTGAAATATCTATCGTGCGTGCATTCAACGAACTAATTATCATTCCGGCTGTAATAAAAACATGGAACAAAAACTAAATTTTGATTAATTTAAACAAATATTAGATGATTGAGTAAAATATGTGGTTACCTTTCAGAAACTAAATGTATGTTAATTGGAAACGAGTGCGATGATTTGCACATGGCATTGCAAGTCAGTGGGAGGAAGGCAAGTTTCATGTCTGTACAAAATCAGCATTTCGGGAGATGTTAATCATGTAACTTTGACCTAACTATTATAAGTATCCAAACATACTTATAATATAAAATCTGCTGGCATTATTCCAGGCACCACCATTGATCCCGGTAAATTTCCTCATTTTATACTTTGTAGTAAATAACCGGAAAATTATTCTTGCTTTTTACTAAAATTTCCTGCAAATGATAAAAAATTTTAAACGTTATTCAGTATAAACAGCGCGTTTGTAGATATCCTTAATTTTGCAAGCACATTCATCCAATTTGTATACTCATGTCCATTATCCATGAGTGGTATTTGTTAAAACTCATTCAAAAACCCTGCTATATTGAGTGTTTATGCCTAAGTTAAAAGGCCAGATGAGATTATAAGAATTGGTGAAATTGTCGGGTATGAACTTGCTGTGAATTTTATTTATCATTATAGCTTTACGTAATATATTGTAGTTTTATGTATTCTATTTGTTTGTTCTATTGTAGCTTTTTACCAAACACGTGGATGTAGGCTCCCTTCTCGTGAAAATCTTACATGTGGGTGGACTCGCTTTCTTTTCCAGACGTCACGACTCCATTATTTGTAAGCGTATGGTGTAGAGTTGGCTAATGCACCTTAAATCTATTGTAGCCCAACGTCCTCACTTTGAGTTAGTACGGACGTTTGGAGAGTGGGATGCCATCATGGAAGACGCCGTACCACCTAACTTGGGCTCCATTTTCTGTAGTATCGTGTCAGATTTTTCCCGACTAACTGAAATGAAGAGAAACTTCGAGAAGTCGCTAGCGCAATTGCAAAATTCCTTTTACAAATTCAGAATTTAATTTTTCTCCCACAAAGCGCTGATCGGAAGGTTCCTGGTTAGAATCTGGTTCCGGGCATGTATGTTTGTATGCGTATGGTGTAGAAGCGGCTGGTGGACCTTAAATCTATTGTAGCCGAAAGTCCTCGCGTTGGATTGGTGTGGACGTTTGGAGAGTGGGGTGCCAGCTCAAGTCTTTCCTCGTCATCTGACCGTGGTTCCAAATGACACGGTGTCGTCCACGGATCTTTCCCTTGGGCGATTGATCCCGAACCGTCGTCAACAGTCCGCTGTGTTGCTCTAGTACGACGTTAATTAAAAATTACCCACAAAGCGCTGAATGCCGTCCGCGCTTTATAACTGTCTCTCAGAAATGGTGAAAATATTGGGTCATACGGAAAGTTCTGCCCGTTTTCAAATCGAAGCTATCTTTGTTATTCTTTTGCTACCGCTGATAAGGAATGACCTTGATGGAAGCAAATGTTTAAATTCGGTCTTTTCTGCTTACAATGCATAATTATAGCAAGTATTGTGGCATAATTTTGTGTGTTCGTTGTGTTGCTCTAGTACGACGTTAATTAAAATCAAAATTACATTATCTATCCGTTAACAAAATACGTACTGTGGTACCTTCTGGCTCTCAAGGAAGGTATTTTATTTAACGTCACACTGGAGCAACGTAACGTGCTATTGGCGACGATCCGGGACCAAACCCGAAGGGAAAGGTGCGAGGTCAACACCACGTTGAGCCACGGTCAGATAACGAGGTCACACCTGAGCTGGCACCCAAGCCTCCATGCTTCCACACCACGTCAATACGAGTTCGTTAAAGGCTACCACATATTTAACGTGCATGAGCCCCCTTTTAAACGACGGTGTTTAGATGGAATCTGAACTCGCAACTCTCAAGTTTCTGGTCCGTTATCCTTCCAACCGAGCTACTTGACTATCGAGAAGTATAGAACAACCGTTTTCCCCAGACCCTGCAAATCAGCCTCTTCATGATTTATCAACCCTTAAGAGTCACTCTATTGGTTTTACTTGTGCTAGATAGCTGGAGAACGCGATTATTTTTCAGTGTCCCCGACTTCGAGATAGCATATAATTGATGTCCATTTAACCCCGAGGCCTAACTTTTCGATTGAAAGCCAGACGCCACCAAAAAAGTTGTAAATTCCGACACTGGAGAACGGGGGGAAGGATCGGCTATTTCTCACAACCCACAGAAGCTCGTATTTCCGGCAAAAATAGAAAGAAGTTTTTATTATTATTATTTTTTCCCTTTCTCGCTCCATTTCTGTAAACCTTTTTTGTGTTTTTATTTGTTGGCTTATTTCGGGCTTCCGTATACAGCAGATGATACATAGCCCGTGTAACGTCAACTGCACACGTTGACAAATTCACCATCGGACGCCGAGATTTTTTTTTATTTCCTCCTCCCTCCGTACACACCCCTTTTTAGTATTATTTTGATACTCAGCACTCTTCGATTTTTATAACAGAAATTTTTTTTCCTAACCTCCTCTTCCCCCTCCCCCTCAGCACTTTTCTTGGGAAGGTCTTTCTTTTCATACCTCGCTAGTTTTCTTTTTCTTTTTTGCTTTTATCCGTTTCTTCCTTTAGATTTCCTAACTTTTCTTTAGAAAGTTTCCTGCGAGTTTTTCCCCCCGCCTAGGAATCGGGAAGTTTGTTGTAGAGGCGTCGGCATATTGTTCGGCGTAGGGACAGGCTCAAGAGAAATGTAGGGAATTTCTACAATTATACTCCGTGGGGATATATTTCACTCCGGACGACCCACGATATTGTCGGTGGCAGCAATTGTGCTCAAGGCTTTTAAGAATCGCCGCAATATCGAAACCACTCCCCACCTGTTCAATGAACTCTAGAAGCAGTTTAGGTTTTATATCTGTAAGTCTTGCACTATTCTCCACACATAAATATTGCTCACATAATTTGTAAATGGAGTAAATTATTGCTCTAGATGAAATTGTCCATTGTATCGTCAATTTAGTTCATTTTGATTTGATGCAGTTAAGCAGTGTTCAATGAACTCTACGCAATTTGTATCTTTCTATCTGCAATTCAATACACTTTTCACCTATTTTTATAAATATAGCACAAGCAATTTGTAAATAGCGGTGTTTGTAATAGTGTAAAAGTGGTCTTTTAAGATTGAACTCCCAATTTTCCTTTACGCTGTCTTGTCTAGTTTATTTTCATTTGATACATGCAATGGATAATGTTCAGTGAACTCTAGAAAAATAAAAAATAAATTCTTTGAGCTATCAAAGAGACTGGTTTTAATAAAGGCTCCTGTTGACAAGTTTCTAGGTCGGGGTAAGAAAAGTCACCTAATGTCGTTGCTTTGTGACTTGCTTTGCATTGACCCTTCTCTTTTTATTCGGAGTGGCAAAACTATCTCAGGTGGATGCACTAAAATAATTTATTTTTAGGCTTTGTATTTTACAACTGCAGAGCAAAAATCTCGAAGCATTTTATCTTCCATCACTTCAACGAGAAAAATAAGGGAAACGCCTTTTGTATATACCTCAGTATTGAAGGGAAGTCACGAATAACTTATAGGTTAACTCAAAAAAAGCATTGAGGTCTTTCTGAAAATATTGCACATTCATGGTAAAAACCTGCATTAGGGAGATGAGAAATTGGAGGAAACAAAGAGATATTTAAATTGAGAAGCGAGAGTGGATTTAAGGCACAGAGAAAGCTTTTAAACAATTTTCACATTTAATTCGATTAAATTTACGGAATGTATATAGTTTAAAGTATACGAAAACCCTAGAAGATTTGTTTTTAACTTTGACTTAAAAAAAAACAGTTTTTTCCCACGGGTTATTGGTGAATTCTTAAAAACAATTTAGGGAGAAAATATCAGATTGTGCAAATAATTAATTATCTAATTAAGATATAGTTAGCAAATTAGCATGTTTTTGGAAGCGTGATGTTTCAAATTAAAATTTGTCCAGAAAAACGATTCATATTGGAAATTAGTCTCATGTTTTGAACTTATATCATGTTGCTATATGAAATAGTCTTTTTTACAATTTTTTAATCAAAGAAGCGTAAGGAAATCAACGTTGTTTCAGGAATTTGAACAGTCACAAATCAATTAAAAATCCATTTCGTGACTAAATACTCTGATTGAAGTTCAAAACATCCACTGTATTATATAGATCATAATGATGCAAAAATAAGTATAATAGGTGAATTCTCAATGTGGAGTTATCACATTTTGAGCAAAACACCCTATTGCAAAAACGCAGTTCTTCAGATATCGAGTTTAAAATTTTGGGAACATGTCTCTACATGGTTACAGAATCTAACAAAAACCCTTGTAACTTAAAAACTCTTTCGAATATTTGCAAGATCTTGGCATCGTTCGAAAGCTAATAAATCGGAAAGCATTTTGAATTAATATAAAAAAATATTAATAATCTGGTTGATTTTCGTGAGTTTAGAGGCAGAATTCGAGGCTAAATGAAAATCATGATAAATGGTTTGTCCCTCGGTTCCATCGAACAGACAGCTCCTGCGTCCGTTCAACTTTAAAAACATCAACGGATCTCTTTTGAAAATTCAACTTTTTGAAGTTTGACTAGTTAACTTAAACTAACATAAGTAAAAAAGGTATAAGATCTCTAGAAACCAAAGCTGAATACTTCCTAGTGATATTCATTTAAATTCCAGCTTGATTTTCCAATCCAGGAGGCTGAGATACAGAGAAATAGTTAGGGTAGGTGATATTTGGAACACCTATCCTACAGCCTTCATTTCAAACATATTTTAGAAAAGAAGCCCCACATTTTGCCACCAGTAGGCGTTATCTGAAAAGCTCCCGCCCTTGTCAAATAACGGTGCCAAACACAAGATCCATCTGCCACAAATCCCTTTCTCGGATCACACGAGCGTACTTTCTTCCCCTCTTCCGCCATCATTTTTACTTGTCTGTTTAATCTGTGCGCTGACTCCGGGCGGGCGTAAATAGAAATATAGAGGAGTGGCCATTTTTTCTCTAAATCTCCGCTTCTAATCTGTAGTGTCCAGAGTAAACACTGCGCGTCCACCGCTGCCGGGGAATGAGAGATTTTGACCCCTTCCACGTGACCTGCGTAAGAAATGGATGGGCTGTAGGGCCGGCACAAGATAAATATACGGCATCAGTGGAGATAAAGTACCGGGCGAGGAGAAGCGAGAAAGATGGGAGAATTCTCCTCGATGGTGGTAAAATATTTCCCGGAAGAGAAAGGTCTCTAGGAAACGTGCCTCATAACTTAGAAGGCGCTTTCTTAATAACTTTCGGTTTGTTGTGTGAAATTGGGAAAATCGAGATGTGTGGGAGATTAGAGTAACATGTTCTGGAGATCCTGGAAATTCAGTGTTCAGAATTTGACATTTTTTTTTGTTAAATTTACATCGATTTGCTTGTTTTCTTTTAATTTTCAGCATAATCATAGTGGTCAACTTGTGCAATTTTTTAGATAATTTCTGCTTTTTTGGAAGAAAAAAAAGGACACTGCTCATTTTGCAAGGTTTGGTAACTGCCGATACACAAAAACACGTTCCGATTTATAGATAGACATTGGCCACAATTTTATTACTTTACAGTAATTGGTGAAGCAGAATGGCTGGATTTCTAATATCAAATTAGTTCAGTGGTATTTTTGAAACGCACAAAAATAACAATTGGAGAGATTCTTCAATTAAATTAAAGTTTAATTACTATTTTCCATTATATACAGATATAGATAAAGATTACATATTAATGCAAATTGAGATTAATCAAATCAATCAAATTAAGAACACTTAGGTTCTTTCCGAATCGAATCAAGAGTCTAACTTCAACACTGACAAAAGCTGCAGGTGTGGGAGAGCAGGGAGGGCGCATGACGTCAACGACGCCAGCGCCATCTAAAATTCAAAGAATTTCCACAGAATTTCCTACACCTTCACTTATTGATTACTTGGAGCGATTAATCATAAATCTATTGAAAACTGCCGAAGACATGGTCATAAGTCTAATTCCACCTTCACTCATCTCGAGGAAATCAGGAAATGTTATCTTGAAAATTTAATCTTTACATTCAGTATAAAAAAGAGATACACCATAAAATGATACTTATTGTACGGGACACAGACTGTGCTGTTTCGACTTTCTAATTTAGAGATTTTACGTGAATTAACTTTGTGTAAAACAAGGTTAGGATTCTTTACTTCAAACCCAAATCACCCAAAATCACGCCTCTCAAGGGAAATGTGAGAACAACCCTTTGTAAGTTGATAGATCCTCTCAAACATCAAAACAGATAAATGTGGAGGTACAACATAGAGAGAGATGGTACTCCACATACAAACAGACCATGAAGTTAGAGTGTTGAAAGATTTTCGAAGAGAAACTATTCAGATCAGAACAAAGATACTTGTTATGAATGCAGGTTGTAGGATCTCGACTTTCTAATCCGCAGATTTTACGTGCACCTATATTGTTTAAAATTACGTTTACAATTCGATCTTCCGAACTTCCGGATACGTTCGAGACTTTTTTTTAATGTGCTATACAAACATTTTAATGATATTTGTATGTTTAGTGTTATTAAACAATAGCTTTGGGCTACAAATATTTTAATTAATAATTTTGTAAAAATGATAATTATGTAGGAAATTCTAAAGAAATTTGTCAAAAACTTCAAATGTTCTGCATGAAAATTTATTCAACCCATTTGAAAAATGATGCCAAAAAAATAAACTATCTATGGAATGAAACTATTTCTATGGAATAAACTAGAATCAAATATTTAAATGAACAAAAATTTTACAAGCGATCAAAAAATGAATACAAGATTTCTGTAGGTTTTACAGTCCTATTTCTTAAAAAAATGGCCATATTTTAAAACTTTTCAACACAGTGCAATCATTCTAGTTTATTCTCTAGACAATATTATAAAGAAAAAGTTCTCAAAGTTTTATGAGAATCCGTCAATAACTTTTTGTGTTACAACATTTGAAGTGAGGAAATAATGCATAAATCTGAATTGGGAGTAATAATTAATTTAGAGAAAAAGATAGTTTGAAGTGCATTGTTCGCTCTCTCTCTCTCTCTCTCTTGCTTTTACTGTTTGTGTAAACGATTTTGTTTTATTGCACTCTTTAAAAATATTCACATTTTTTTTTCAAACGAGAAACCATTTAAACATTTAAAAAACCTTTCTAAAATTGTATTTGCAAAAAAAAGTAAGTTTAAATTTAAATTTTGACAGGTTTTTGGTCTTTTAACGGTCATTTCCAGCGTTTTCCATACCTACTTCCGGTTGTTTTTTCCTGCCTTGATTAAAATCTTAATATCTCTGTACCTAATTAACATAGAGAAAAATCAAATATATTTTGGAAAGTCAAATAGATACTCTATCAAATAAGATCAAAACTTTTTTGGAATTTTTTTTATCAAAAATGACATTTTAACGTGTTTGTATGCCTTAAAATTATGTTTACAATTCAATCTTCCGAACTCAAAGAGACTTCAAAGCCTCGCTTCAAAGGAAACGAGAATAACTCTTTAAAAGTTAATAGATCTTCTCCGACGTAGAACAGAAAAATGTAGAAGCACACACACACAGAGAGAGAGGGGGTGGAGCACTCTACTAGGAAAGAGATACCGACGTCAGTCGCTTGAGTTAGAAATCGCTCAGAGCCGGATACTGTTATTTATCTCCGTTCGGCTACTAGATGTCATTTTAATGTATCCGCCCGAAAGCCATCGATGAGGAATAAAATGAATACACTTCGATTCCGCATTTACATGCCAATGGGTAGCGATAAATATGAAACCTCCACATCCAACTGCAGGAGAGAAAGGAACACCCGAAAACAAAATAAAGGAAATATATCCTCCATATATCCTTTCTTCCCAAACTTCCATCACTAAGCGGACGGATGGATGCTCCGAAGCTGAAAAAGAATCAGACTTCGGAAGCTGGAATTGGAATGAAAATAATATCTAAGAATATATAAAAACATCAAAAAAATCTTTTCTGTTTATACGGAAGGAGAACTGGAGGAAAGGGGAAAAAAAGTGCCGTTCAAAAATACATTTTAACGCTAGCCCCCCCCCCCCCCTGTTCTATTTACCGATCAAATCTCTATTTCCCTAGGATGCTCTAAGTATACAGCGATACATAATACATCAGAGTAATATAGAAGATACGATATTCGGAGGTGGGCGGGCGATTTGAAGATTCTAACGTCCCCCCACAGTTTACGCACACATGGTTTTTCTTTCGGAATGTATTTGTTTTCTCCAGTTTGTTTGTTTTTTTTTTGTTTTTTTTTTGCGTCGTGGAACGGTAACCTTTTTTGGCCGCTTTTTCTTCAAACTGCCTCAGGACCATCCTTTTCTTTCCATGGAAGACATCTGCGATAGGAATCGGTTCCCAGCCTGTCAGTTAAATGAAAAGATAAAGCTTCAGGTACGGTGAAGGAATATTTAACCACAGAAAGGTTTATAAATGCGTTTAAAACTAGGTATTTTTCTTTTCTTCATAAATACAGTTTATTTCGTAGGTCCTGACAATTAGATTAGGCATCCATTTGCGATTTCTAGTCGCGCGATTTTTCAATCGCAAAAATAAAACTCATTGTTTACAATATGTTTGACATCTACATTCAATACGAATGCACAAACTTGCGACTCAACAATAGCAGCGATTAAAAAGTTTCAAGCGGTCGTATTTTCGTAGCGACGCGACTGTCGCTCTTCTCAATGAATCACACAGACAGGCACGGACATGCACCCACTCGCGATACTTTAGTCGCAGTTCTGAAGCAGTCTTGTTCTGGTCTCTGTTCAAAACATTACAAATACTTGTTTAAAATGTCTGACAACGAATCTACCGGAGGTGATTATGGACGGATATTAAT
The DNA here is from genome assembly GCA_947359465.1 of Metellina segmentata. NCBI lineage: Eukaryota > Metazoa > Arthropoda > Arachnida > Araneae > Tetragnathidae > Metellina > Metellina segmentata. The sequence goes on from OX375878.1 coordinate 3,641,406, forward strand.
AGTAATTGATACTGAGAGAAATTGAAGATTGTTATTAATGTATCAGTTATACCTAATAATTCATCAAAACTACTTTTTATCGTTCGGTAACAGTGGAAAACCTTTGCAGGATGCTCACATAAATCTTCAAATAACTTGTAAAACTGCCATTTGTAGATGTACAATTACTATTAAATCTTTGACTTGTTATTGGATGTACTTAATAGCGAGGCTTCCTCCGTTTACTTCTCTTTCGAAACAAAGGAGTGATCGCACTAGTAGCTTCAATGACATCCATTGGAAAACTGTTCAAATTCGACGATTTATCAATCGCAGTGCGTGCACCTCTAGATTTTCTACGACAGCGACGTTTTGGTCGCAGCGACTAGAAATCGCAAGTGAAGGTCTAGCCAAATTGAGCACTTCCATCGTGACACTACAAGAACGTGTTGTTAATTCTCCTGGTGGTTGTCTCGACGAGGCATCTCTTCATTAGAACAAAACTGACCATATTTCAAGGACGAGATATCTTGTCAGTTGAAGCAAGGTGACCTGATGATGATCTGGCCGTCATAAAAGATCTCTTCAGTTGCAAAATTGAACAGATCTTTATGGACGATATATCTCGTCGAAACCGCTTGGAAGGGCATTGACTGGGTGCAACATGGTAGGTTCACTTTTCATCTCACATTCTTACAATACATTCCAGGCACAAACCACTTATAGAGAGGACACATATTCATACAAAACGGACAAAGATCCATGCCTTACAGCCGATTCAAACCAGGAACCTTCCGTTCCAGAAGTCAGCACCCTGGCCACTAGAACGATTGGTCGACTTGTGATCAACGAGTAGGCCCTATCAGGGAATTATTAGTGATACCGGATGCACAAGTAACGGTCCTTTAACTCTCTTAGCGTCAATAGATTTCACAGCAATGCAGTTTTGAATTTATCTCACAACCCACATTATGACTAAATAAGGACATCAATTGGATAAGCGGTTACTGGGATATAATCTATTGGTCAAGATGATTTCTTAGAAGTCATCCAAAAATATGTTGTAGAAAGCAAGGAAAATATCTCAGAGGTATTAACAATATTCCAACTTCTTTAAGTACATATGGAGATTAATTTTCCCTTCTCTTCCCAAGTTACTGCGTATATTCATTTAAAAACATCTTAGATGTTATGTTTCATACATTTTATAATTGACGTAGGTAGGTTTATTAACGTCACACTGGAGCTACACAACGGGGCTACTAGCGACGATCCGGGATCACATCCAAAGGGAAAGATCCGCTGACAACCCCACGTAAACTTGAACCACGGTCAAATGACGGTTAATAATTGAGTTATTCCCGAGAAGACTCAGTTTCTTCAGAAGAACCGAAGGACAATTTTGTTACACCCGATCCGAAGAATCATAAAATACTTAAAGAAATCGTGGAAGTAAAAACATTTGCGATTTTTCACACGAATACAGTGCTGAATTTGCGAATACTTCTATATTGATTTAATAAAACAGTTTGCTCCAGTGAAGTGTAAAAAGGTGCCGCAAAGCAATCATTTGAAATCCTGGGTATGAAAGGACAATATCATAAAAGCAAAGCGTAAAAATGGGGCAATTAATCATAAAACAGCAAAAGGGTCCCCGGGGACATTACTTAAAGCTTTGGATGTGCAATGAATATCTCAATAAAATTAAATCCATTGACTGGAAAAACTAAATGAATTCTCCATTGTAACCAAACCCTCAATGCACATCCTGCTTTACTGCAAAATCTCGCCTATCTCAAGGGCAACAGGTAGAACTCGAGGGTTAAGACGACATCAAAAAAGAAAAATGTTAAGAGGTTTAACAAAAGGGGAGGGAGAGAGATGATACATCGTAATGGAAAGAGTACACGTTTCACGTAACCTGATTATACATGCGTGTTTAAACAACTGTGGCGGGTCCGAGCTATGACATAATCAGTTTGCAATTCACTGCATTGGTAAGCACGCAAGTATCACAGATTGTAAAGCTTAATATCATCAATAAACCTTGACTTCCATCTAAATTTGTTTATTGTTGATGGAATTTCAGAAGTAAACAAGATTGACGTAGACTATAAAATAACCTATGTTGGAAAAATTGCAAAATATTCTAACAGAAAAGATTTTACAGTAAGTGCATACCTCGGATTTTCCCTTCAGTCTGCACATGCTGATGTCCTCTGTAGCAGAAAACCATTCCAGTCTCTGAAAAAAAGACGTATAATTATAAGATTATTTTGTAAATATTGCACTATATTACACTACACAATATTATTTTTAAAAGCAATGAATGGGAGGACATTTCGTGATGCATTGGTCACACTTTCTTCGCACAAGAAGCAATTTACATAAGTGTTTGTGAATACTTTTTGAAAGGATTGAGAAAATCTCATTCACATGTTTTAATGTGTTTAAGCACATAGACTTTAATCGTGCTTTTAAAAGAATTGTATTTGTGTTTGTATATTTTTTCTAGAAAATAGTAAGAAATAGCAATAAAAATTTACAGAATAAAAAATTATTTGTATGATCATTTCTCAATATTGGTTTGTAAAAACGGATTTTTATGGAGAATATCATAAAATTAATAAGCTGTGTCAAACGCAACATCAAATATAAATCAAAAGTACAAATAAACAATTTAAAAACAAACAACCAAGAGAACAATAAAAGTATAATAAAAACCATATAGGTACACAAAATGGAATGAAAACTTTATTTTGAATCAAACTTGATACAAAATTATGAGAACAGAAAAGATTGAAATTTGGCATCATTAAATGCTTTTCAAAGAAACTAAAAACAATTTTCTTTTCTGCACAAGTCCTTTTCCTACATATTTATATTTTTCTTCATGCTGGATTAAAATATAAGAGTGACTGAGAAATTAACATTTGATGCAGAAGTATCATTCAAAGAAACCGTAATTTTCTACACGACAATAACATAATCTAAGCAAAATCACAAAACTTAAGAGTCTAATCATCCATTGCCATTGATGAGGGCCACTACATCTTAGAATAGTGTCTACAGAGCTTTCCAAGAAAGGATCCCAACTCACATCCAACTATTTAAACAAGCTGGACACATGACACTCTACAAGGACACATTTACCAGCCCCTGAAGAAGCGCTGCAGCAGCACTTCCTTGTTATCGCACCCCGTGCAAAGTGGTAGGAATCTTTTACAACGAAATGGCGAGTTTGACGGCGAAATTATTAATCAGTAGCGGCACGACGTCGAGGAGGAAATATTTACGATCCCAAATTGAAGGTGGCAGTGCCACCACTCACCATCCTCCCTCAGGCAAAGTACATGATACAGAATCTCCACCAACCAATCCCTCTTGGAGGTCCCTCAGACCCAGTGGAAGGCGCCTGCAAAATTAGATCAGGCAATGATCTCGACCCAGATCTCCCATTGCAAGTAGCAGTGCTCTCTGCAATTTGTTTCGGCACGCATGTTTCTTAGGTGCATGATACCCTATACTGTCGATCAAGTTTCCTGAATAGCATTAGGGAAGAGGGAGAAAAAGGAATCTTAGATTATGTACGATGTATTTTTTATCCAGTAAAGGAGCGGAGTTTTTTTTTTTCTTTTCGGAACAATGAAGCATCAGGTTTCTGATATACGAGAGGGCTGGGAAAGTGAGTTCCCTTTGTACAGAGGTACCTTTATTTTTGGTTTCGTTAACAGAAACAGAGGTAAGTTCTTAGTGTATATGATACAAGAGTGTTAAAATGTTGTTATTAATTAATCACTGAAGATTTAATAACTCATAAGAGTGATTTTTAGTATAAAAGCAAACCGAACCGGATAGCGAAGATTTGATTTCCTATAATCAAAGTACTCTCGCACGATACATATCGAAGTTACCTTAAAATGCGTTTTTATTTCCGTTTTGACCATGTTCTTTTAACCTAATTGGCGTTGAGCAATCAAATATCCTACTTAAATACAGAATTCAATCTTTAAATTTTTTTTTCCTAAACTGATGAAATCGTATTCGAAAAGAAGTTACATCGCGTTAGGAATATACAGGAAACACTGCCATAACTATTTACTTTGACAGAAAAAGCCTCTCAAACTATGTAAACCTTCACATTTACTCATAAACTCAGTTATCCAAATGACATTGTGTTTTGAACGTATTTAATCAAACATTAATTTAATTCTTACATTAACCACAAATCCTTAAATTCAACAAATTTGGTTCAGTACTAAACTATCATATATCTGAGCAACGGCTGAAAGGTTTTCCGCTATATGATCTTTTTTTTTCTATACGAGGGTTTATTAAAACGGGAACTGTAACTTGGAGTAATGAAAGTAGAAACATTATATAACTGAAGATATGAGTTTCAATTCACTCATAAAGACAGTTCAGAAACAATTATTCTAGAGTTCACAAGGTTGATGAATTCTTGCAGGGTTTCTAGTTTCGGACACTGCTTTGCAAATATTACCAATTTGGGTGTTTAATATGATCTGAAACGTCTTTCATGTTAATTCTCACAAATACTAATTAAAACTTGCTTTAACATCATTACGAATGTATTAAAACCGATCAACACGTTTATGTTGAATATTTTAAACGAATTGAATAGAAAATATAACTCTTAGAAAAGCATTATGTGAAGAGTAAATTAGCAAAAATAAATAAAATGTAGAAGTTTTTTAAATATCGTCTTACGTTTCTAATGCAGTGAACTTATTTACAAGCACTTACCCAGCAGAAATATTACCATTTCTAATTTTATGTAAAGAAAGACTATAAATACATATTTTTCCGTGATGCAAAAACTGGCACAACTGTAGATACTAGTAGATGACAGTTTGCAGCATGAAAAAACATGTAGTTAGTCTTCCTTCATATAAAAAGAGAGATCGGTTATCTTGAGAATAACGGAGTTACCAGCCGCGGTAGCTCAGTCAGTAGAGCGTCGGGTTCAAGGGTTGTGGATTCTGTCCTCGGCGGAGCCTGTAATTCTGATGATTGCGAGATCGGCGCTTCGACCAGGCTAAAGACCGTCGTGTTCACTAATGATGACTGGGGCACGTTAAATAGGTCGTGGTCACAAGGTCCCCCATGTTCCCTTACCAAATCAATACCTCTGGGGGTACCTGATCAGGGGGTTATCGGCCTGTGATTGGGATCTAAATTACGATATGTGAGACTGAATGTATGTATGAAAGGGACTTTTCTGTAAAACGGATGTGTCATGTATGTCGAGCAAAGTCGGACTTCCTCCCAATGGTGCTCAATAACATGGAAGGCGCACCCCCTCGCCTCCTGCCGTCTTCGACGGGCCTGGCACTCCTCTGGTCTGCCAGTGTAGGCATGAGAAACAACAACAACATAACGGAGTTACAATGTGGGGCGATATACATGCATTTGAAATCCTGCGTAAATAAATAACCTCGCAAATGCTTCTCAGACCTTTCGGACTTCTGAGAGAACTATCGTTGAACCAATGAGATCTTTCCAACGCCAATTAGGGTGAATACATTAGAACAGAAATCGTCAAGACATAATCTAGGGCATTTAAGTGAACTTAATTCCAATTTACTTTTCAAAAAACGCTTGCCACGAAATAAAATCTAAATAAAAGAGTGAGTGGTGCTTTGAAAACGTAGTTTTTTCGCTGCCGCAGTTACCCTTGAAATTAATCTGGGTCATGCATTCCCTTCACCTTGGGAATCTTTGCACTTTAATCGCGAGACTGCGTGGCTTGGGGAAGATTCATTGCTCTAATCTGTCTCCCTCAAGGTAAATCGCTCAATGTCAGCGCGCAGGTGCGACTGATTTACGCTGCCTGTTTTGTTAATCAGGGCACGCGAATGACTCGGGACTTCAGGTTTCGCAAATTGTGTCGTTTTACAGGTATTGTAATGATTGGATGACGCACTGCTTTTGTGACTTTTTGTTTTTCGTGGATTGAAGATATTTTTGTTTAAATAGATTGATCTCGATGCAAATTTCTGCTGGGTGGTCAGAAACGACCACATACAACAATCATAACATGCGATTTCCTTGTAGAAAACAAACTAAAAAAAAAAGTGAGGATTTTGTTTCTGTAGATGCATCGGCGGAGGTTGCCCGACTGGATAATTTTTTGGTAATTTTGATCAACATCGTACAGTAACACAATAGGCTATTGACGATTGTCCGGAATCAACCCCCTAAGGGAAAGATACGAGGACAACACCACGTCATCTTGAACCACGGTCAGATGACGAGGCAACCATCTGAGTTGTTAAACAAACTCTCCAAACTTCCCCACCAACCCAACGTGAGGACTTTCGGCCACGAGATTTGAGGTGCACCATCCGCCTCTACACCATACGCTTACAAACTTCTGTGAACTGACCGGGATTCAAACCAGGAACCTTCCGATCTAGAGGCTAACACCTAAACCACCAGGCCGGTGGGTCGGCAGATAGCAATATTGGAAGAGTAACGGATTAGAAGCCAAAGCGTCGCGAGTTCGAATCCAACAAACGACCATCGTGTATAAAGGGGGTTGATGGATGTTGGATCTGTCGTGTCCTCAAATTTCCACACGTTGGCGTAGTGTGGAAATATGAATTGGGGTGCCAGCACAAGTTTTACCTCGTCATCTGAGCGTGGTTCAAAATTACGAGGTATTGTCCTCGGATCTTTCCCTTTTCGATTGATCCCTGACCGCCGCCAATAGCTTGTGTTGCTCCAGTACGACGTTAATTAAATACCTACCTGTCAAGGTCCTACATATAAAGCATTAAAAACGAATCCATACGGTTTGGAAGATATTTAGATTTTATCGACATGCATTAAGTGTACAACATTGTAGGAATTTTAAAACAGGTGTAAGTAAATAACTTATTTTACAAAACTAAAATTTAATTATTTTGAAATAGTTGTAATTATAATTATGAGGCGAAGTGGGGAACTATAAAAACTGCATGTGTCTCCAAAAACTTTCCCATTATGATTTTGTGAGGTCTTAGTTGTTTCTTCACGTATAATTACTCATCCAACATCTGAATAAGTCTAATTAAGCTTTTGCTGTTATTCTTTGCTTTCATCAGAATGTTAATTTTCTTGAAAGAAACAAATTAATGGTAGCATCCAAAACAGGCTATTAAGAACTTCTATACAGGATTCATTATGCAGATCAAACAACCGAAGAAAAATTAACTATTTTTATAATTGAAGTATTAAAATTGCACCGCGTTTGTTAATTGAAATTTCCGCTTCACCCAACAACGGTCTGCATGAAAAACTACTTAAAACTTCCAATTGAATATTTTATTTCACCACCCGTTCACGCTTCATAAGCGCCCGTTTTCAAAGCAACTCCAGATCTTCGAGTGTCTCATTGTCGTAACGGCACTTTTCCAATACAGTCCTGCTCGACACAAATCTGAGCGACAACTCAATGGATGTTGTCAAAACCGGAAAACAAAAACAAACGGGGGGAAAAAATCGAATTTTAAGAACGATTTTTTCCAGTCACCGGGAAAGTGTTATATGTGCCGCGCGCTCCAGTCTTTGCGGGATCATAAATTGTAATTCACTTTTTGTGTTCCCCGAACTTTTCCTGGTTTTTCTATCTGTATTCATTTCCATTACCATTGCAGCGTATATATATCTCTTTTTTCCCTCCTTTCGCCGGATTGAGTGACAAACTTTTAAAAGCAATACCGAGTCTCATGTCACCCGCAGAAAATCTGGAGTTTGGATTCCGGGAGCTTTCTATTTTCTTTTTCAAAAAGTGAAAATCGCGGGAAAAAGTTAAAAAAACAAAAATAAATAAAAAACGGCTCGCAAAAAACGCAACGTTGCTGTTAAAGATAAATGCGAGTAACACTTTCTTCACCTCCTTCCTCTCGCCCTTTATGGGTAGTTGTGATATCGTTGATATCCCGCTCGCAATCTTTCGGAGGTTTCTTGATATTTTCTATCTTTCACAGAATTCATTACGCAAATTTTCGATAGGCTCTTATTTTATATCCTTCCAGAAAGTCCAGAAGAGAGCGTCTGGCATATGATAATGCGTTTTTATTCGTAAACAGTTTTTTACCGCTTCAAGCGCGGAAGGGAAATTTCGTCTGATCACGCATTAGTTTTCCCTGCAGATGATTCAACCCGCAAAAGGATTGCGAGTTGAAAAGTAATAGATGCGATTTGTTTCTCTATTTAACAGTGTAAATTTAACTTGTTTTCATGAATTGCTATTGAGAATTTGCTTACTTTTGATGCTTAGAATTTGCTCATTTATATTCGATGTTAAACAAACCGTTTCTTTTAGCAATTGCTTGAGATGCTTATTTGTATTATGCTTTCGCCTTATATGCGTAAGACCTTGGTGATTGGTTCCAGAAGAGAGTGCCGTCGTATATTTTTCCACTTTTATTCGTAAACTGTTTCTCACCCCATTAAACTTTACGCTGCGGCGCTTAGATTTTTTCAATTGTCTCCAGGAACGACTCTTTCGCATACATGCCCAAACCCCTTATCTAATTACCAAACTTGAGCGACAGTACCTTGAGAGGCATTTACGACTTTTCTTACATAGTATTGCGTGGCGTATCGTTTGGCGCTAGAGAGATATCAATGGAGCGAACTTCTATACTCTGTCTCCACTGTATCATTTAAACTTTCCTTGTTGCGTGTATGGCCGTTACTTGATCTCTTCTGCCTTGCGCTTGGCACAGCTTGGCCAAATACGTCCATTGTGACATGAAACCTAAGCCCGTCGATCAACATTTCTGTGCTTAGATGACAAAATGTTATGTCACTTTTACCAAAAAGTTGAGTAAGTCTGGAGTCTGGTTTGTTAAAGTTTAGAAGGTGGCAAAATGTCGTTAGTCTTTCTCTTTCAGTTTATGAGAAAACAAAGGTGGAAAAATGTAACATAAGTCGAAAACCACCGAACCACATGTTGAATCCTAAAACTGCTGTCACGAATTATTAAAAAAATGACATAACATTTTGCCATCTGACACAGATTTTTCATCGTGTTTATAGATCCATATTGTCTTTAGATTGATACCAGTTGCTTGCAATGACTAGATTTGAGACAGTATTTTTATTATTCGCATTTATTATATCTCCAAATGAGTAGATGCAATAACTGATCGGATACCTTTTCTTTGACAAAATTAGAGAGCCACCCTACCTGTTCCAAAACGACATATTTAACGAAACAAACCCTCAACCCGCCATCCATTCCAGAAAGGCTGTCCGACTTTTCCGTCGCAACAATCAGCTCCAAGAAATTAGATAGGTAGTTACCGTCTGAGGACCAGAAGTTCCCTAATTGCAACACAAAACTCCGGTATAAAATTCCCGTAACCTTTAGCGCGTTTTCAAATTACCTCCAGTCCGCGCAAATGGTACTCAGGTGAAAAGATTTATAGCGCAGCCATCGCTTTACAAATAACGACTGCTGCATTATAGGACATCCTAGAAATTGGCAATCAGCGTCGAACCATTACAAAAGTGTATTTATGACGTCAGAAGCGTTTTAAAGTGCGGCCCTCTAAACAAATGACGAGCATTACCACTTAAAGCTGCTCCCTAACAGAAATTGAAATGAATGGTGTAATTAGGAATGGCGCACTCTTTCGGGGCAAGAGCCCCTTCCCTTTACTTTTTTCCTTCTCTAAACACTTCTATTTCATTTGGTCGTTTTTGCTTGTTTAGTTTCCGCGCGAATGTATTCGCTCGTAAAAAGGAGCTTAAATTTGTCTCTTCGATAATCGTCGAATATATATTTATTCGAGCCTTTTTTATTCTTAAATACACTTCTCGGTGATCTTTATTTTGTAATTTATACGACTTTTTGAGGCCATTTAAAACGTATTTGTTTTTATTGTTTTTTCAAGAATTCCACGGACGAATTAAAGGGCGCATATTTGGCCATTTCGCAGGGGAATTGCCATTTTCATCCCAGGGTGTTACAAGTTCAGTTTCTTTTCAACTATATATCTAATGTTTAAGAATATTCCACATATTCAACCGGAATATTACCTCATAAATAATAAATTATACTTTTGTTCAAACTGCATTTGAATTACATTGTGTGTTTTGCGATGATACATTGTGTAAACTATCCAACTATTACCTTAAGGGTAGGGATTCTATACAGATTACTTTGAGAATAAAAGTCTATTCACACTCAACATTTCTCAAACACAATTTTGTTAAAATAATATGCTGTGGATAAACACATACTTATATGCTTTTATAAAATGGCCATTATAAATTATGGGGAATATTAAAATTCTACACGCAGAACTGTATATGGACTTCTGTATATTTATATTCATTTGCAGCATTTTAATTTAAACTAAGTATTGCTAAACAATTAAGATGATTATGATTGATTGTAGATGTGAAGAACTTATTACCCTCAAATGGTATTTGAAAAGGCAGACACAAACCTACTAAAGTATTTGTTTTATACGAATCTTGCTTTATTTCCTATTAAGTGTTCTTTTAATACAAAACACATTTACACTTTTAATTTAGTTTAAATTATTTTAAAGCAAATTGTCTTCAGATCAATGTTGACATTCAGTCTCTAAATTGGCCCTCCCAAAATGTCATCAGTCCATCAGTAAATTGTACTTTGTTCAACCCTACATCCAAAAGCATCTGATTGTGTTGCTCCAGTTTCGACGTCAATTAAATATCTACCTTCCAAAAGTATTTGACATTGAATTAACCATACAAAGCCATTAGCTATTTAATACACACGATTTTCATTAATTTTTAAGTTAATTTCACTTTAGATATTTTAACCAGATAAAAATTAAAAAAAATGACTAAGCAACTTAGACTTTCTGTCACTTACGACAAAAAATTTCAATATTTCAAAATTACTAACTGCGATATTTAAAATTCCCTTTTTTTCAACATACACACAGATCTAAATTAAACTCTTATGGTACTTTCTTAAATTCACAAAAATTCGGCTTCTAAATGGAAAGCACGTTCTTATTTAGAGTGATAGATGTAGTTACTTGACTATGAAGTACAGCTTTCAATAACACCCAATAAAACACTAAAAAGAATTAAATTTAGTTGATTTTAATCGTCTTTCAATGAAAATCTATATCAAAATTTTGAAATATATTTGAACTACAACGCTTCATTTTAACGTAACTCATCTTATTTTAAAGTTATTTTTTTTAATTGTCATGTTATTTTAAAATAAGAAATTACATACTTAAAAAACATTTTGATTTGTATATTTTATTTATCTTTAGTATCCAGCAATCTACACAGCATTCTGTATTAAACTAGAGATTTAAAGAAAGTTGGTCTAAACATACATATACCACCAAGTAATTACCCATGTCTAGTGATATTTTGCAGGAAATAAATAACTTATTAAAATCTAGTTCCTGAAAAATATTTTTGCAATAGGTAATGGTACCGGATCATATTATGCAGATTGAAATAAAATTCCGATCCTTGGAAAAATACAGAATTCTGAGAAAAAAATATATGTTCTAAAGTGTTAAATTTCGACTTCCTGAATATATTCTGAAATAGAACAATCCGATAAAAGACTTGAACAATATTGATAAAGTCAATAATAATTTATTAGCAAAAAGAACACTTATTTATAATACTTGGGAATACTTAAATATGCCTGCAATATCTCGCTGTCAACTCAAATACTCAAACACAGAATTCTAAATAAAATTAAAAAGTTAAACATCAATTATGACGTTGCCAGATACCGATTTTCAAAATTACGCTTTTAAGATCAATGAGTTGTTTTTCTGTTGGGGTTTCGTGTTCCATTACAAAATGTAAGTTATGTAAAATTACATCTTTTATCTTTCTTCATTTTCAAAATTTTAAATATTCTTTCTTTATCAATCAAAGATTTATAAATTATTTGCATTATGGGAAGAAATAAAAAGTCAGTTCAAACATAAATATTATAATTTAATTTGTTTAAAAAAAATTGTTTTTCGATCAACAATGGTAAAGCAATCTGAGCTGTGTACAGCAATCGTTTTATACTCAATGAAGCTTGAGTTTATCATTTGGGCTTTTCGTGTTCCATTACTAAATGTAAGTTATGTAAAATTAAATACTTTAAATATTCTTTCTTTTCATAAATCAAATATTTATAAATATTATTTTTGTCATGGGAAAAAGTAAAAAGTCAGTTCAAACATAAATATTATAATTTAATTTATTTGTAGAAAAAGTTGTTTTTCGATCAACACTGGTAAAGCAATCTGAGCTGCGTAGAGCAATCGTTTTATACTCAATGTTATTTCTATGGCGATTTCGAATTGCTTTTGGCTTAGTCCTTAGGTCAATTTTAGGCACCTTAGGAGTCGAATTTTTCAAAATCCTTTCTTAGTGCACCCCTATGGTATAAGAAGAATCACCCTGTAAAATTTCAGCTTCCTATGACTTTCAGTTCTTGAGATACAGTGATGAGTCAGTCAATAAGTGAGTGGTATTTGAATTTTATACATATAGATAAATATTACGATCCAATTCTGGGTCACACCTCACAAGCTGACCCCCACATCAACCAGTTGTCTTTCTCTAGCCCCTTTATAAACGAGACCATCCTGTCACGGCAATTGAGACAAAGCATTGCTAGACCCCCACAAGATCCACAGTTTCAGTTGAGAGGAATTAATCCACCTATCTTTCCCCGATTAAGACATAATGGTAAAGGGTGACGTTCTTCTTTTTTGTTCTCGAGCGTTTCCAGGGGGAGGATGACAGCCCTCGAGGTCTTCCCGATCACTGGTTCATCAACGCGTAATCCCGACGGTGGCTACCGACTCCTGACGTCGAACATCTTGATTGTTCTTTTCGACCTCCCTCTCCACTCTCCAGAGAAATCCACCCCTTTCCTTTTTATTATCCTCCTTCTTGTGGGTCTTGTCTTTATCCTCCTTATCGAAACGTCAAGACTTTCTTTTCATTCCGGTGTCCTCTGATGAAAACGCTAATAGATGTCCTTACGCGCCTGTGAAATGTTTGGTGTGATATTCTCAAAGGGGCTTTGAGAGATATTTGGGCAATATATTTAGATGCTATACGGCTAATTGTGATAGGTTTTTTTGTCTCACTGGATGACTGGATGGAAAGTATCAGAAGTGGAATGGAGATTATGAAAAGACAACGTAATCAATTGATGGTTGTTTGGGGTTATTTGTCAGATCGCAAGACCCGTATATGGATAAAACCCGCCAGCAATCCATGTAACCAGCGTAGTTATAGTCTCCACATTTTCACACTACGTCAACGTGAGGAGATTTAAGGTCACGGCATCATATCCAGCATCCATCAACCCCCTTCGTACACGGTGGTGTTTGGTGACATTCGATATATATATATATATATATATATATATATATATATATATCAATATCAGCGCGCTTACATGGTTAGTTTCGAGTTTCGTTTTCTGGTTGACTGTGCCCCGGCTGTTTGTTTCTTTGTTTTTTAATCTTTTGCGCGAAGGCTGTAAGACAATGCAATCAGTTCACATTACCCACCCTGTGCTTCGCAGCGAAGTGTTAAGGAGCTACTGACCAGCAAAGAGAAGTTAAAGGACCAACATTTCCCTTTCCTCGTGCCCTACCAATAAATGGGGAAAAAGCTCTCTCCTTACACGAGGCAATAGGAGACGGATGGAAACAGTAGAATGGCATCAAAACGGGCAAAAGGCTTTCAGGAGAATTAGTCTAAATCTTTTACCTCCCAAAGTAAAATGCTCCCTGGTCACCCGCAATGTCCGAACAGAAAACCGGACCGCCGCGGCCAAATCCCGAAGAATAAGTCTTTACGACCGTCCGGGTATTAGGGGCATCCCCGTGTAAGGCACAGCCCTTCCATCTGTGTTCTGCGCTGATATTCCACGAGACCGGATTAGGGGGAAAGAGGGAAAAGAGAGACAGGGGAAATGGGAGAAAGAAAAGGAAAGAGAGAGAGAGAAGAAATGTAATGAATCGATCATTGCATTGATTGCTTGTCCCTTGCAGTTCTTTCGAGCGATTCTTCTGGCTGCTTTCACGCCGGTTGGACCTCAATAAGGTAAGACGTGAAATCCAATAGAGTTCAAAGAACGGTGGAAAAAGGAATTCGAGGGGAATCGTGAAATGAAGGCACGCACTTTCCCTTTTGCTTTTAATTCGACGGTGGAATCAGATCCGCATCCAGCCTACCGTCAATATAAACGGTTAAAATAGCCCAGGTACCAATGTTTTAAGACGGAAAGTTGGAACGGTCTTTCGAACTCTCTCTATAAGTTTCTTATCAACTATTCATAACTCTTTTAGTTGTAGATTAATTTTGGGTCGAAATGAAATTATGAATTGCTTTCCTGCCTTTTATTCCTTCGGAAATTTTATTTTTAATACAATACAATTTTTTCATTCAATAGATATCGCGCAGTAGTAACCAAAATAGTAACATTGAAAAGTAGCTAAAAAAGCATCACGTAATTCCTTTAAAGATATTTTTTTCTATCAGTCTCTAAATAAATTCTAATCAGTCTCTAAAAATACGAAAGGTTTTCGGCTACTTTGTCTTTAATATATTTGGCTAATATGTTTAACTTTATTATTTCAAGATGCGTAAGCAAACTCTGATATTATTGTCAATATATGGTTAGTCCGAAAACTTTTCCGTGAAAATTTTCTTCAAAAAGATAATTCCCAAACCACACAAATGCATATGGACGAATTAATCTATCTTATTTACTAAATAAATTGTGGTATATGTATTCAGTTTTCTTTCTTATTCTAGATAGTACGAATTAATTATTACGATTTTGTATCGCTATATTAACCCTCTCGCGAAATTTCCTAGAAGTGTAGTTTTTTTTGTAGTGAAAATTTTGCTCTTATCCCCCAACATGAAATCATTTCGTATCCATCTTTATTTCGTATCGATCAATTTTTTTATGTTCCTGCGTTGGTTAGACGCTAATAGAAAAAACAACATCCGCGTAAATTGAATAAATAACTACATCCTCTGATTGAATGTATTATTATGTATTATTATATATGTACTCTATTATCTATGTATTATTTTAACCTATAGAAAGATTTTATACGTCCTTTCGGTGGAACTAGAGCAACACAACGGGCTATTGACGACGGTCCAGAATCAATCCCCCTAAGGGAAAGATCTGAGGACAACACCACGTCATTCTGAACTACAGTCAGATGACGCGACAACACCTGAGCTGGCAACCTAACTCTCCAAACTTCCACACCCACCCAACGTGAGAACTTTAGGCCACAACGGATTTAAGGTGCCCCAACCGCCTCTACACCATACGCTTACAAACATCCATGCACTGACCCAGATTCGAAGCAGAAACCTTCTGATCAAGAGGCTAACACCTTAACCACCAGAACAGTTGGTTGGAAGAAAATCCTTTTGGAATTACTCTCTCACTCATTTCCTTGCAAGAGGATCCTCTGGAAAAATTTTACCAGTCAAAAATGCAAACATTATTTTGAATACATCCAAGGAAGATTGCAGGCTGTAAAGAAGAAGTATGGATATGAACCCCTCAGAGGGTTAAGCATGTTTAAACTTCACAAAGGAAAATCCATTCTTTTCCCCGAAAAATAACCCCACGCAACCCTTTCACTTCTCTCCCCAATAACTATCTCTTTCTCCCCGCAGAGTCTCGGCGCCATAACCAGAAGCATAAAACTCAATAAATATTTATGGGGTTATTTATTTTTACATTACATCGGAATGAAATCCATTGTGTACACCCGACTGACCCGGGTACATGGTAATCAAGGCGCCGCATCTTTTCGCAGGATAATTCAATGTAGGGCCCGCGCTCCTCTATCCGGGCTCCCTGGTCCGTGACGGAGAGATAATTCCCGGACACGGTAATAAATTAGCGCCTCGGCCCGAGCCAAAAATCCCGGATCGCATAAATTAGGCGACTTCTAAAGTAGGGCTCAATCAGAAGACCACTCTGCTGAGACGAGGATCGGGAGATTGACACTTTGAGTAATTGCCCCGACCACCCTCGTTCCAGGAGCTGAGGTCTTCATCGCACCGGACTTTTTTACGTCACGTTTTGAGCTTCTTTGTTTGATTCTGGAGGACTTTTGAGAGCAGTCTTGATGACCCCTCCCGATGCATCAGTGATTCAGCTCGTCATTACTCCTTGCGTGCTTCAGCCGTATTGCGCTAGCGTGTTCCTTTGACGGCCCATCCAACTGGTAGATCCTTTGATGCGGTTGGCACAGGGGCACTTTTTGCATCAAGGACTTTTAAAGGTCAATTGCTGAAGCAGTACAAAACTCGCTAGAATGTACTTCTTTGATTTTCATCAAGTTTCTTGACACAATAATGTGCTTTCTTGATGTCGCATATTCCCCGTTTTCCAATGTTTATGAGTTATTATGTGTATTGTAAAGCATGAATGTTTGTAGGATAGCGGGTATGCAAATTTCAGATACAGATGATTGGTTGACGAGGATGACGTCACACCCACTGCATTATTTATGAACAGCACGAATAATGAATGGTCTTGATTTTGTTAGAAGTTTTCCATTCTATTTTCTGATATGTGGCGAGAGAATCCAATACTGTACAAATATGTTTTTAAACTTTAAATAAAAGTTTTTACATTAGATCTTGCAATCATTCCCTGATGTGCTGAAATCAAATGGATGTGGAATTACCGCATATATGATTCTTTCCTGCGTTTATATTTATGGGTTCCTATGTTCGTATTCTTATCAGTATATTTGTCTTATATAATCCTTTATGATACGCAGTGAATCCGTTGCCTCCTAGTCTTGACGATGTTCAAATCGTTCCGTATATTTGTCTGTAGCGATTATTAAATGTCTTGTTGGATTTACAGTCACACTCGTATTTCAATATTACAAGATACAAGGCTTGCTAGCTATACTTTCTTGACTATCGTGTTAGTCAAGAAACCGTACCGCTAATTTTAGTATACTGTAGTGTTACACTGCTACGTAAGGCAGGATCAATGCCAGGAAACCAGACGAGATAGGTTTTACTTCCTGTAACTCAAATCCTATAGCATGATATGTATCGGGGCTGCCTTAAAGTGTAGTTCTCTAAAGACTCTACAAATCATACAATCCTGGTATCTCTTTGAACTATGATAATATTCTTATCAAGTAAAAATAAAAGTGATCAATCTTCTTGGATATTAATATGTTTCTAATGCAACAGTAATTAAAACAGTCATGATTCGTAACAGATTTCAATCGTAGCATGACAACGTTACAGGGCATTCATATTGAGCCTTTGGTGCTATTCGGTAATGCTTTCATAAGGAATTTCAGCTGCAGAAAAGACTGACGTAAAAGACATGCATGGAAATAGTTGGATGAGAGTTAATGCAACATACTATGATGCTTAAAATGTTTATGGTATAATAAATATTGTCACTTGAAAGTGCATCTCGTTTGAGAAGACCCTTCATATTTTTTGACGTGGTTGAATACAGTTCAAAAGCTTTTAAAATTGAAAAAGTGACTGGCGAAAACATTTTTTGTGGTTTCAATTTAAAACAAACAGCAAGCTCATTTTGGGGATTAAATGTAATTTGCGCGATAGCTAAAATGGCGAAACTTTTAGGCATGTGCGTTGCGTTACCACCACGCCAAAGGCACGAATCTTCAAAGTCTCTACAAAAACACGTTCAAAGTTGTGATGCTTCTTGAAAAATCGAGTTAAGACTCAAATGTTGTTTTCCCATGCAAATGTGTCTTTCCACTGAAAACATAGATTCGGGCTTTGTCGTAGTATAAAACATGAAATCGTGGCTCAAAATATGCAGTTTTGTGAAAATCGCCAGAGATGCAGATTCGTGCCCTCGCGAGATAATTGGGACTTGAAAAGCTGTCATCAGGTCCAGAACCAGCTCTTCTGAACGAAGTTTGTAAAAAGTTAAAAATTATGCGAGCACCACATATAAAGAACGAATTGGCCGATCAGTCCTTTCCGTCCAGTATGTCATAAGCATATATTGTCTTAAGCATATATTGTCATAAGCCGTATAGTGTCATAATCTTATATTGTCATAAGCATATATTGTCATAATCTTATATTGCCATAAGCATATATTGTCATAAGCCTTATATTGTCATAATATTATACAGCCATAAGCATACACTGACGAGCCAAAACATTATGACCATCCCCACATTTTTCAATGAACTCGTCTGGATGACGTGGAGGGCACGTGATTAAGTGAGAATGATTTTTTTTAAACTGCTGCTGGAGGAGGTAAGTAATCATTCTTGCACTTACTTTTGCGAGTGATGGGAAAGGCGGCTGATCTAAGCGAATTTGATAGAGGGCAGATCGTAATGGCCCGAAGACTCGGAACGAGTATCACCGAAACTGCACGACTGGTAGGTTGTTCACGATCTGCCGTTGTTAGTATTCATGCAAAGTGGATAATCCGATAGATCACATTTGGGGTGTCATGGAGCGGCATCTCAGAGCTCAAACACCACCATGTCCGAATATTTCGACTTTGTCTGACCGCTGCTTAGACATTTAGTACAACGTGTCTCTAGACATTTACCAAGAATCTAGAATTTTTAAGGACTTGTGGTATCTATGCCCAGGCGAGTTGCAGTTGTTTTGCAGGCCAAAGAAAGCACAAAGCGTTATTAAATAGGTGGTCAAAGTGTTTTGGCTCTTCAGTGCATATTGTCAAACGAATACTGTATGAGCATAATCATTGTTTAATCGCAATAATTTGAAAAGTAAATCGGAAGCCTTCATCCCACCACTTCGCCATTTGTAGTCTGTTTATTTCTCACATGATTCAATTTTGCTTGGAATGTTCTGCAAGGAATATTATTGGTGTGGAATGTTCTACATGAAATATTCCAGATGGATCCCACAGAAATATGTATCAACGAGTCACAGTAGCTGAACTGTGTTGTTTTTTACATTTAGAACAGAGGTCAGGTATTATCTTAGTTTTTATGCTCCAACTTCGTTCTTTTTGTAATCGTATTCTGAGTGTGGGAAGACAGCAGAGTGCTTCGCAATCCATGAGGGATTTTGCCTTGGGGTTCAAAACCATTTTGTGCTATATTCCTCACAGGAAAATATTGTCCAATCATAATATGTACACATGCTATAGACCACACACTACTATCTACTTCATATCGATAAAAACAGAACGGTATAGCACCTTTTCCTTTAAATCAGTTCTTCGTGTGAAGGCAATACATGCATTCCTATTAAAACAATCAAACAGCATCGTTGCCAGGCAAAACAGACGCGATCCCTGTTTCCTGGCACTTTCAGAGTCGACCGAAACAAACCTCCACCCGATTCCTGATTAAGATTTCATTAACAGCCCATTATCGCTTCCAGATGGCGGAGCAAAGTATGTGCATTAGCGACCAGATTGTTTCGCCGTTGTATCACCGGGACGCATCTATCAGCGATGCCCGAGATTTTTCGGTCACCGGAGGTTAAAAGATGTTATTTTTCGCCAGTTGGCATTCGGAGAATGTGGCGATTCCGTTCAGAGCCCCTCGGGATGCTTACTTCGTCTCTGCGAGGGAAAATGGAATGAGCGGACTCGCATCGGCTGTTTACGGATGAGTTATGAAGCGCGTGGCGGTCCTTTAACTAGCGTGTGATCGAGACCAAATACAGTTGAAGTTTAGTTAAACGGGATAACAGGGTGTTATTTTATGATACGAGCAAAGAAAGAGACTTAGTCACGGGGGAAAAATCGAACCACTTCTCTTCATTCGAGCAATTTTAACTGTAGAGTAAGTTCAAAGATGGCGATTTGACAGGAACTAACGTCTATAAATTCAAATTCGTAAAATTTGTATAAGAATCTATCGCTACCAATCACTATCTATCTATCGCTATCAATTTATCGCTAATCCGTTCCATACTTTATAATAATCACGTCTATTTGAATCCGTTTAGCGTAGTTTGCCTGCGTTATTCAATCAATTTCACCAAGAACATATCAAATTTAACTGTTCAAGGTTAGAGTACTAGAACATAATGCTCTCGTATAACATTTGTACCCGGCAACTAATGCTTCTGGACTATATCCAGTTCAATCTGGTTGCCTAACTGCAACGGCTTGCATCTCGAGTTCTCTCCTACGAGTAGGCTGTGACTTTGGTTAAATTTAATACTCTGAACTGGCTGAATCAAATGGTTGGGCTTAAGCAAGTTTTCAAAAATGTCGAGTTAATGAAGACCAAGGTTTACAATACTAATCAGCTCATTCCTTTCATTGCATTGTACGATAAAATCTTTTAAGCTCAGTAGGTTTATTTGCTTATAAAGAGAAAACGTTGAGAAATAAATCTTTATTGAGTTTGACTGTTGGAAGCATTTACTGGGCACACAAATACTATGTCAAGTGAAGAGTAAACATTTTAGCCAAGCAATTCCCAGTGCGGTCCTACATCGTTTAACTAGCGAGTGTGGATGAGTGTCATAGAGCCACTGTTCTCCGGACGGGCAGAGGACTCTTGATCTCTTTCAATTTCCTCCTTGCACCTTTCGCATTCTTTCAGTCCATAACAGAAGGTAATGGCCTATTCAGAAATACCCACTATTTTCCCCCACACTGTGAGGGAAACCCGTGTTTTTCTCCCGGGGTGTTATAGCAATAAATTGCGCCTTCAATAGACCGGCTACTGACGTTGATTCATTGCATTTACTTTCCTTTGCATCGTCCAAACTTTTGCCCTGGCAGTCGAAAAATTTCACTCCCTCAACTTCTTTACTTTAGGGTATTCCACCACATGTGTGGGATAAGCGTTAAATTCCCACATATGCGGTCATTTTTTTTATTCATGCTTAAGCTATAAAGATACTTTAGACTAAGTATATGTGGACTGTGGGTTTACTGATAAAATGGGTTTTAGGGATGTTAGTTCACTCCTAACTTTGAAGCCCAACTAGTATCGTGGTACAAGGTTATGGAGAACACCTCATTCCAATTTAGTGGGCTAAATTGATAAATGGTCCCAGTCCACTAAATTTTAACGGCTCACACAAACTTTTCAGATTAAAAAAAATGTTGATTCAGTTTGAAGAAATCTTTTTCATTGTATGATAAGAGGGTTGGTATTAAATTTCATGCATTAGAACTTTTTTAAATGTAGAAATGTTTATTCCCCAAAGAACGGATGATTTAAAGTTTTAAACTGGATTATTGCTGTTCTAAGAGCCTTAACTTTTTGTTCTATAGTTTCGTCTTTATGTACTTACGGATCATGACATTCTCACAAATACACACATGCTCACAACATACGGGATGTTTTAAAATTAAATAGAATATATTTTGAATCCTTAAATTGTTTTGAAGATCGGTACAGGTGAAATTAAACAATTTTCATTCCATCAGAGAAGAGAAAAAGATTTCCAGTAAATTAAATTGTACTCGAACCGCATCGATGAATTCACAAAACATAGTTTTTAAAACAAAAACGGACAGAAAGATGTAATGGTATAAGGGAAAGAATACATGCTTTAAAAGGGAGGGGGGGGTCCCTTACGTGCTGCAATTACGCTAGCATCTGGGCACACTTTCAACAAGGTTTTGATACACAGCTTTAGACGAAGCTGAATATATTCTAGTACCATGTACTTCTGTAATTTATAACCAAATTGTGTCGGCATAGGCAAGCAACTAAAGAAAATAGATTTCTTCCGCACCAAACTGTGCTGGATGCTTCTGATAAGTATGTCGCATTCGTTCGCTGCGGAAAATCGTGAACTCTCATACAATTGGTCAGGAGGTAAGCATCCCATAAAACACCACGCAGATCCAACTGAATGTCGCTGTGGCAGAAAGTACAGTTCAATGGGATAAAGAAAACAACTGTGCGTCATCTAAGAAAAGGTGGTGTGGGGGTCTTCTCGCGACACTTCCAGTCCTCCCAACCGGATTCGAATCTTCGACTAATGATCGAAAGAACACACTCCCTCATCCCTCTTCCGAATGTAAATGCACGAAGTCGCAGAATGATAAATGACCCCGAGCCTCATTGTTCTCACCTCGAAGAACATCTCAAATTTCGAAATAAAAATCTCGGACACAACTCGGCATCGAACATTTCCCCCTTCCACTTTAATTCGACTGCAGTCACACTTTCCCCGTTTTGACGCGACCCATAAATCACTTTCAATGTCCTTAAACTGCCAATAACCCGAAACGGACAAAAGAACAGTTTCGAGGGTGGTGCTACTCTCGAGTCCGGGGAGAGATCTGCCGGAAACTTTTTCCCACCAGGGGGCGTCGGGAGGAATAAAATAACACTAATAACAAAACCGGGGGACAGAAAGGAAACAACTCAATAAGGCTAAGACAAGAGAAAGGGTTTTCCGAGTCCGACTTGAAAAGGACGACTTTATGATCTGTCACAGGGCCGTGATAAAAGGAGGCTCGACCGGGATGTGACAGTGACAGGGCATGATCCATGGCGTATTTGTAGAAGAGGCTGCTGCTTACTAATGATCCCCCAAGAAAACTGGGCAGCCGAGTGGAAAACTGGTTCCCCGTCTTCGGATTAAAAGGAGGACCGTCGCGGTCCTTAATAATTCATCTCTGCGGATCAATACGAATGGAGAAATCCGTTCTTATCATTATTTCTTGTTGTTTTCGCCCTCCTTAAAGTGAAGAGGGGTTGAGGAGGTTTTTACCTCCAGCGTTTATGAAGAAGGTGGTTAAGATTTCTTGGGAGGGAATTGGTGATCTGAGATTCGGAGATGGATGATTTTCTTCGATTCGGGGCGTTTCGGGATGGGGTTTTATACAGCTCACTGAATTAAGAAATAGCTTCGGGTTTATCGCAAGCTTTGTGTCTACAAAGTGTTGGAAGATGCTATATCGGACATTATTTTCTAAGCAGGTTGAGAACCGATCAGATGTTAAAATTATTTATTATTTTTTTAGTTGATTAGTCTCCTTTCGAAATTAAGCATAAAGTTTCGAACGATTTTTGTAACCGCTGTAACAAAGTTTTACTTATTAAGAGTAAACATAGAAAATCGTTTTGTGTTGTAAGAGTTTTTTTATTAAAAGGTCCAAAATTAGGTCAACTTGCGACGAAAAGAAATTTACCAATAAAATCTGAATAGTTACAAAAATAAAACTACATGTGTTGATCTAATTCAATGTCACATTAAAATACATTTTTTGAGGATATATATATATATATATATATATATATATATATATATATATATATATATATATTCATTCACATTCTAAAACAAGAATAAATTCAAAAAATAAAAACCAAAAGGAATTATTTGAGAATGAAAATGTTGGTGGATCAGGGCGTCATCAAGGAGGGGCATAGCCCATACATTACAATATGGTGTTTTCTACGTATATGAGACGCAAAACGCTAAGAAATTGCTCATATACTCCCCCAAACACCATTAAAAGCAACTATAAAAAAACCTTAGCTTTCGTTTTCACTCTCATTTTCTGATTGAATAGCCCTGCTTTTTATTTTACTCTTTCGTTAATTTGCGTATTTGAATGATATAAATATTTAACTGTCAGAGATATTTGCCGCTTTTGCGCACTTCTCTGTCAATGTGTTATATTTTTATTTATTAAAATTGTTGTATGAAACTTTCTAATTTTTTTTTTATTATTTTGTTTGTTATAAATACACACGCGCGCATACACACATTTATGTATAGGTACCTCTCTTCCACTTGTAAGGTTCGATTTAGAACTCCAAATGGCCTTCGCTCAAAGTTAGTCAAATAACTCCCTCCCAACGGCAATAAGTGAAGAATGGGGGAGGGGTCGTTCCGGAAATTAGACGAATTTCCCCGCGGGGAATTTCCCAAATCTTCGATATCCCCCACCGTGATAGATAGCCAGGGCGGGGGCGCCCTGGACAATGCCGCCCCATCTACATCCTCGATTGATCCTCGGGTCACAATGGAAGGTGTGCGGCCAAGTCCGTATTGACAAAAGGGGCCAGCGCAAGAAAGAGATTTCTCTTCCACTTTTCATTGTCCAAAAATCAATGGCCTGCCACCTAAGGGGGCGTTCTTGGGGCGGCGGCCGCGCGGAGCCCTCAATATGGAAATAAAATGTCCGTGGGAGGGGCGCGCACTTAAAGGGCACGGTGATTAGCAAACAATATCAATCAGATGGCAGTGCCTGTGTTTGATTAAACATACAGATCGATTCGCGGCCGCTTTTGTGTCCCGAAGAGTGGCAATAAAAGGGGGTGGCTATGGGGCGAGAAGAGGTTTCCAATCGATTTTCTTTCTAAATGCTTTTTTATAAAGTCTGCAAAAAATGCTAATATAAATTCCACGTTTGTTGACAATCTCCCTACAGAGCAAAATTAATCACCGCGTGTCAAGGTAAGGAAAAATAAATATAAATGCGACATTGAATGACGGATGATCTCTCAGGGATATCGATAAAATAACGAATGCGGCTGCACGAGACTGCATCGGTTTCGTTTCTGCATTCCAAAGGTCATCATAAAGTCACGATCTGGGTCTGAAGATGTGGGCTCAACTCTTAGTGAGTTGCTGTGGTTCTTCTCTTACCTTTTTTCGATGAATCGAAAATAATAGCTGATATGCATTATTTCTAATTTTAAATGATACTTTTCACAGTTATATCTTTATAAAATGTCCTATACTGTACTACCTAAGTCTTTCTTTCTATTATAAAAGAAAATTTAAATATTTTCAGGTTTATTCGCTTTGTGATTGGTAATAGCGAGTCACGTGATTGCGAGTCTTGGGGTTCCACGAGCTAAAGACGATAAACACAGTTATATTTTTTAATTATTTATATTTTTTAATTATTTGATTCATAAAATTTAAGAGCAAGCTCTAGAGAGTTTGCAATTTTTTTCAGAAGAACCGGCAAATTCGGTCGCCATTTCAATAGCAACAGACAATGAAAATATTAAGATGTACTATTACAACAAACAACACGGATTAGCTAAAACATTTAAAATTATGATGAGATTTCCTCTGAATTTTAACTCTATGTTGTGCTAAAATATTTCCTTTTTCATGTGGAAATGAGATGTTTTGTTCTTGACATTTAAAAAAATATTTTGTTTTTATTTACAATATATTTCCGTGTATGAGCCGATAATTTTTGGAACGTTTTCTAAAACTAAAGTACTAGAGTCGGCTTACATACGGATCCGGTAATCTCGCAAAAAAAAAGTAGGCAATTTTCCGAAACTCGGGCGCATGCGATAAATATCGCAATGAGAAGGAAAGGGAACCTTCATTTTACGTCGTATACTAGAGGTGCGGGATAAATCGAGCAGCGATCCATATGGAGATGGATTGTGAAGCAATCCCATCCTCCTCATTGTTGAAAGATATAGTTCGCAAAGCGAACTAAATATGATTGCGTAGCAATCATCAGGGGTTGATGAGCGATATCGAGCAGGGGGCGGAGCCCCTTAGTTTTACAAATTAATAATTAATTCGCGTGTAACTAAGAAAGAAAACATCACAGATGCACCGGAATCTTATTTGTTTCAAAAAATGTTGGGAGGGTTTTACGGCCTAAGAGCCATATGTGTCAAACCGCGAAGAATAACATCAAATAAGCGGACATACGCACAAGGAGAGTCTCACGAAACTCCCAAACCTTCAGCACAGTTCTAACTTATTCCTAGTAAAGCATGATCTGCCCCTACGCTAATAAAAACTCATACACTGAACACAGAAACCCGAACGCTGAGGGAGAAAGAAAATTTACTTTTTCAACTGAAGATTTAGTCACCAATCTCCTGGCACGCAATGGCAACCTGTAATTAGTGTGCATCCTCCGCACCAATAAATAAATAATCATTCACGAGTCTCACATTGTAATTAGTCCTGCCATTAGGGGTGGATAAAGGGGATGTTTTAGAGGGTGGAGAAGGACTATGGGGTCGAGGAAGGCGAGATGCGTGAATTAATAACCGGGTGAGGGACGAGCAGAGTGAGCATTTTTCTTGCACCCCCTGCTATTAAGGTATCGTCATTTATGAATGATTTCTCATACGGGTGATAATACATCACTTAAAGACAATCTATAATGGAAAATCGCTCCACTAGGAGGACGCGTAGAAAGCCTAATAGGCCTATTTATATTATAGCCTTATTTCCTAAGTGGACTGTATTCTACTCACCAGTAGAATCAAGTCTACTACGTCATAAATAAATATACACTCTATAGCAAAAGAATCGACGCACCAAGAAGGAGTTATTCGATTGCGATAAAAATGGGTGGATATAAAGAATATACATAGAAAAACAAACGATTCAAATATTTCAGAACAACTAAATTATTTATTTCAGAGTTGGACCGTTACAAAGTGAGGAAGTCAATAAAGCGTTTGTCCACCTCTAGACTGGAAGCGTCAAACGGAGTGACATGTACTGAAATAATTCCCGGAATGGGTCCTGCGAAATTTCTTGCTAAAATGTCTCCAACTGTCTGGCTTAATGGTCAACATTCCGGGTTATGAGACCTAACTGGCCAAGGAAGAGTTGGGAAAGTTTGAAGACAATTCATAGCAACACATGCCGTGTGAGGATAACCATTATCTTGTTGAAAAATAAGTCGGGGTGCCGCAAAAGGAACGGTAAGACAACCGGTCGTAGAATGTCGTCTACGTACCACTGTGCTGTAAGTGTGCCATATATGACTACCAAAGAGGTCCGGTTATCGAGATGGCACCCCAGACCATAACGCTCTGTTTTGGGCATGTGTGGCGTGCGATAGTAAGGGCAGGATCCCCACATTGCCCTAGACGTCTCCAGACTAGTTTGCGGTTGTCGTCAGGACACAGTTGGAAACGGGACTCGTTACAAAAGACTATACGTCCCCGTCAGCGCCGTTCCAAGTGGATTGAGCGCAGCACCACTGTTATATTAAGTGGGACTGCCCGAAGCAATTCAATTAAAGAAGCTTGTTGTTTTTACCATGAAACACAGAAATCACGAAAGCTACGATTGTTGTTGAAACAATCTAAAGTTTTTTGGTTATCTGGCCAAAATGCATCAGGAATGTTTCTTTTATCAAGCAAATGTATTTAACTATAGCAAATATATTTATGGAGAAATAAACTCCAGGTAGTTAGAGGCCACCTACCGCCGCTCTGAGCCACTAAAGAATCTCAGGAAACTACATTCCAAGAAGTACTTGCAGACGGGGTGCTAAATGGTGTCAGAACTTACGTCTACGAGTTTCGTATGGCTGCTTCTCTGTGCATATAAGATCATTGCTGAGAAAACACATTACCGTAAAACAGAAGTTATTTTGTCATGTGTAATGATCCAAGTAAGTAGTAAGTAAATTGTAATTTCACTTTCCTTGTTGTACTAAGTACGAAAGGATGTGGGTGGTTAATAAATATTCCCGGAACCGATTTCGTAGAGCTATTTCTTTGTGTTTCGATAATTGCTGTTAGGAAAATAATGTTTCGTTAAACATAACCAGCCTTTAGTTTCGTTGTGGATTTGCGTACTCTAGCAATGCTCCTAAGACTAATAGCATAAGGCAGTTCCGATTCAAATGAAACTAGTATAGAATAATGATACTTTCTGAAGAACAATTCTGACGTTTTATTGATTCACAATCTAAAAAGTTATCTAAACAAATGCAGCAGTTGACCTTAAAAACATACGTTTCATTGAAGTTATTTTAATAGTGAAAACGAACTATACTCCTCATGTGCTGCTCCATAGTAAATAAATGATGTATTTATACATTTCTTAGAAATAAAAGAACCATAGATATACGAGACAAAAATTTCTGTGACAAAAACTGTGATACAGAATTAAGTCCCGAACACGTCCTCTCTTGCCCGGCCATCTTGGCGAGCATTCAACAAATTAGTGACTCTCCCTTGGAGGACCTGTACTCGGACAATCGCCTTAAAATAGCTGAGATTGTGTGGAGCGTGCATGGCCCTATTTGAAGTGTTCTATCCACGGACAAGACAACAACAACACAACCAAAATTTCTGGGGAAAAATTGTAAAAACAATAAATTTGAAGAAAAATATTTGACATAAATATACGTACACTTGCTCAGTTCGCATTAACAAAAGTAATTTCACTGTGAAACTTTTTACAGATCAAAATTAAATATGTAGTTTAGACCGAATTAAAATTTCATAATTGCCTAATTTTCTCAAATATGATTATTTGCCCTTTACGTATTCCAATATTTTCGAGTAGTGTAGTTTTGCTTTTCCATCACAACACGCCAAATGACTAAATAACCACAAAAACAGGTTGAAAGAATCCTGGTAAAGATTCTATCTGTCCAAAAGGGTTAACATTAAGGGTTTCCTTTGACATTAATATGATTTGGTATGAAAAATAGAACTAAAGCAATTAAATAGATTTATATTCGTCAGGAAGGTATTTTAATTGGCGCCCCACTTCAGTAACAACAACGGGCCCATTAAGGATTGTCCGGAATCAAACCTAAAAGGAAAGATCCGAGGACACCACCTCGTGAACGACGGTCAGATGGCGTTACACCCAACTCTTCATATTTACACACCACTCCAACGGGCGAACATTTGAGGCCACGACAGATTTAACGCTCACCAGTCACCTTTGTAGACGTCTGCCTTTGGTTGGATATGAAATCGCAACCCTCAGGTTGTCAATTTCTTACACTTCCAACCGGGCTAACTTCGCCCAATAGATTTGAATGGAGATAGTAAAGCAAAGTGTCACAGAAACCTCATCGATAAATTAAATTCCATTACAGTTTGTGCCATTCTATTATCTTCTTACGTTTTCGTATTAGAGTTTGATTTATAAGAGCTGCTACACCAGCCGCGATCAAAAGAAAAGGATTTATGACATCACTTATCACGGGTTACAAAACGGAAGACAAATCTCAAGGTCAAGCCTCTGCTGTCCTTTTCCCCTAAAAATCCCTAAAGTACCTGGGCAGCGTTTTTACAGCGTCCCTAACTTATTATCAAGATGTCAGCGTCGCAGTGCCTTGGCGAATTAAGATGAACGACATAAAATTCTTTCACCCCTTTAACTTTTTACGTATCACTTTCGAAACTCTCTTAAAGTTCTTTCCCCCCCCCCCCGCCGATTTTTATAACAATGCGACGTGTACCTGGAGCGAGAGGGGGAGGGGATAGCCGAGAATAAACCGTATTATAAAAAAATCTTATCAGAAAACTTTAGTTCATCAGTAGAAAGAAGCGGGGGAGGGGGGAGTTTTACAACCGAAGTGAAGAGAGAAAAAGTGACCGTAAAACCGAGACTACGTAGATCGTAAAAGAATGACCGGTTGGGAGGGTTCGGCATGGACCCATTCTACGTAGAGGCAGTAGACATTTAATTGCCACAATCGAACTATATCTGATATCTTTCAAGAAAAAAAGTTGTTTACAAATTGGCAATAGCCTGAGATATCTCCGTAGAAAAGAATAAAATATAATGTTCTTATCGAAAAACCTGGGATGGGGTGGAATTAAAGGAGAGTACAACGGGAATATTTCATGAATTATGGTTTCGAAATTTGACGTCATCTGACAGTGTTTCAAAATTACGCGGCGTGGTCTTTCGATCTTGCCCTGCGAAATAGATCCAAGATAGTAGCCACCAGCCCGTTGTATTTCTCCAGTTCGAAGATAACTAACTACCTACCCATATCTTCGAAATTTAAAACTTAGCACGGTTAAATACGACAGTATTCAAAATACTTTCTTATAACATCAGAAAGCATATAATTAGTTTACATATAACATAATTAGTAAAACGATATTGTATTGATTAGTATATTTGCAAAAACAACAGCGCGATTCTCATTATAAGAATAGTAAATTGCGAAAAGTGCATCATCAGCAAAAGTTTTGTTGTAACTCCTTGTAGTCTCGGAATCTTTATAGACTCCTTGGTGCTTTTTATTTGGATTTAAATATATCCGTGGGTAAAACGTCTGAAATTTGAACAGTCTAGACATTTTGATTCTTAGTGGCAGATATTGTCTCCCAAGCATCAACGTTACTTTCATAATCAGAACAGTCTGAACTTAATTGCCTATATGAAACCTGATGGAAGATATTGTCTCCCATCAATCTAAATCGGTTTCGTAACCACACACTTGCTGGGACATATGAAAGCAGTACCCTACTTTTGTAACTCTGTTTTGTAAGTACAAGTTATATTTCCCCAATGGCAACCGTGCTCGTAGTTATAAACATTAAATCCTAAACCTTCTGTGACAAGTTAACAAACAGTAATTTGAACAAAAACAGTCAGTAAAGTGTCACTTTGAACTAATTTTTTCTACATGAGTGTTAATTAGATAAAAGAGTTAAAATGAATAAATAAGTTGATTTAATGTGATTTTACAATAAGAGAAATATTTCAGACGTTAAATACGTAGTTTTTATACAAAGTATAGAACACTGTTCTTAATCTAAACTGAAAATTATATCACACAGCGACAAATTCTACTATGTTCTTGCAGAATATATAACAAATTCTACTATGTTCTTGCAGAATATGTAACAAATTCTACTATGTTCTTGCAGAATATGTAACAAATTCTACTATGTTCTTGCAGAATATATAACAAATTCTACTATGTTCTTGCAGAATATGTAACAAATTCTACTAGGTTCTTGCAGAATATATAACAAATAAGATAGGTTGAAGCAGGAGTTTGAACACTGCCATTCTCATACCTCACCTACGATTCAAAGATGAAGAATGATACAATCTCAATCGTATACAATGTGACGCATTTAAAATACCATGCATATTTATCCTGCCATTAATTAGAAACAGGTAACAAGGGACGGGACGTTTCATCCACACTACACGTTGACGAACTCGCCTAGACTTAGCATCCTATGAATGAATAAACAGTTCCAATTTCATTCCATGTTTAAATGCGTGGGAAATAAGCAATAAAACGCGGAGCATCAAATTACAGCAGGGGGATACCGATTTTAAAACACCGTTTGCAAGCCCACAAGACTTCTCGACACCAACTCTCCTAATGCTGATAGTTACATTTCACCTCCACCCTAACCATCGACGAAATGACCTAGGCTTAAAATCTCGTAGCATCACATCGATGGATAAAGTCTCGGATGCCAAACAGCAAAGAACTTTAAACACCACTTCCAGTCCCACAAAAGTGCTTGAAACCAAAGTGTACGTGGCACACGACTGATGCTGATAAGCAAGCGAGGAGTGTGGGGTCACTCGAAAATCGTCCTCCGGGGGAATATCCAAGGCAGAGAACTCATCTGGAAATAAAGTCATTACACCACTGCCCACGTGGATCATTGTAATGTGTCGCCAAGGATGGAGCGAGCGCCCTGCTCCCCTGGGAAATTAATGACGTCATTTAGCCGGTGAAAATCGTAAATCAGGAGAAAGAGCTTTATGATGATAGACCCCTATGAATCATTATTCATACTTTATCTTTTAATTTTGCTGTTCAATTATAATTTAAACTCTTTCGGGCCCTCTCTCTGTGTGTGTGTTCAGTAGGGGCTGATAAGGACGAGCCCTAATTACGGCTCCCCCCCTGGCGCACCTAGCGAGCACCTTTCTCAGATAATTCGCAAAACCTGGCGGCAAATAGCAGGTGTGCGCACACACAGAGCCGTTCCATTCAAGATAGATTTCGGAGGAATTTTGTTTGGGGTTGCTCGCCTCCGCACCCCCTCCCAGAAACGTTCTATTCATTATTCTTTCCCAGAAAAGACAACTAAAGATTCTGGCAGTTGTTAATAACGCCGTGTACACTCGCGCTTGTCGGAGAACGTTCCAAAAAGGGGTGTGGGAGGAGGGGTGGTAGAGAGAACACGAATTAGCTCTTGATTATGAATTGCGATCTAGTTTGGGAGGTGGGGGTGGTCCTGGTAATTCATCGTCTGCGTCGTCGTTTGCTCAGCGAAAAGATGAGGGGAATAGGGCGTGTGTATATATATATGGGGGCCACTTCATTTTATAGCGTTTCCTTCTCGTTTTGAAAAGTGGACGAGGGGTTGAAAGAGAAATCGTTTGCAATATGTTCCACACTTTTCTGGGCCTTAACGACGTTTATTGTCCCTGAAAAGAACGATGAAGAAACGATAACGATGGACGTCAATCGATTGGTTGGGGGTATTTATCAATACTCGAGCATACTTTAGTTAAGTTATTTCGCAGGCTCCATTGTGAAGCGTATCATAATATGTAATCAATTAAGCCTTTAACTAATAGAGTCACTTAATAGGTATTAAACTGTCAAAGCGAGATAACCTTGAATAGCTCTTCAGTTTTAATTAGAGTATGGGGTGTGGAAAATATTCGTGAAAGAAGGGTGTTTATTAAGTCTAGACATTTTTATTATGTGTCTTGCGTCTTTTAAACATCAACGGGCAATTATATTTCGCGAAAAATAATAGTTTACGCAGCGGGTTATTACAAAATGCGTTTCATATTATGTACCTGGAGTTAGAAAAATATTTCTTAATATATTAAGATATATTTTTCTAATTTTGGGCTTCATCTATTTATAATTGAATGTGTTTAGTTATTACTATCAAGGATAGTTTGTAAAGTTTGGTAATATGTTGTAATGTATGTTTCACATAATAAACATGTTTTTCTTTTTAACGCTTTTGTAAGCTCATATTCTATGTATTTTTGCATATGTGAATAAGATAAAATTAAAAGTCATGAAGGAATTTAAAAAAAAGTGACAAGATTTCAGATGCTTTGCTAAAATACTTGTTAGACTTTTGTATTATAATCCAAATAAAAAGATCTTAAAGAATGCATTATGTTTGTGCATTATATAGTCAAAATACGTAAAACTAACTGAAAGAATAGAGGGAATAAGTAGCTACGCACACACCACATATAAAAGTTTTGGGGCAATGGCAGACGGGTCCTTATAAAAGTCTTTATGTATGGTTCCAATGCAATTCAGGTTGTGTGAGGGATAGACTGGTAATATATATAAGTTGCACTTTGTACAGGTGGAAAACAGCTTCTGGCCCTCAGAGAATGTCATCTTTTCAAATTGAAAGATCGGGACATGGCAGGCATAGAGTTTTCCGGGGCAAATGTAAGGCAAACAGCTATTCTGGTGTTTTACTGAGGTATCAGTGATGAGAAGGTACTGAAGACGATCTGAACAGTTGCAAACGCATAAAATTTTCAACTAGTCTGAAGCGTTAAAAGACACTACTTCAACTCCTAACACTTTCAATATTCATTGCCGCCTTATTTCAGTAAAGTGACAGCTGCATTCACACTCGGCTACTAAAAGCATCACAGGACAGTCAAACGGTGTCAATCATCCATTTCACGACCTTGCATAGGGAAGTACATCTTAAAACAGCTCTCAGGGTCTTCCGTTATCGGCAATCAGTCAACTAGTGGAAGCATCTATCGTATTCACCACTACATAATTCTAGAGGGAGAGTATTGTGGTGAGCTGATCCACCACTCCAAAAATAAACCCATAACAAAAATTAACAATCCTGATGACGCTTCTGACGAATTACATATGGCAGTCGCATTAATCAGCAAGCACTTTCAATGGATGGTCAACGATGAACACTTAGTTTTAACGAATGTGATGCCGATCACTTTCAACAACTGTCTGATGCCCTCTGATAACAGACACTGCTTCGATTCATACCACAACAGCCCCTTGTGTTGTTCCAGTGCTACGCTAGTTCAACCTACCCGATTCTAACATAATACCAATCTTCGTTTTCACTCGGTCTTCTCTTCACAAGCCCCATCACATCCGATGCCGAAGGCAACACAAGATAATCCACGGTCGCAATCTTCCATTGCAAAACCATGCATACAGAAACCTACACCCATCATCTTAATACAGCTATCGTGGTCTCGCCCAATCGGCAATAGTATATCAACATCTAACATCAAATTAAGCAAGTGGAAAATTCAGGAGGAAAAACATTGCGGTGAACTTAGCCACCCCTATAAAATTTTCAATACAGGTAGTGTATGTATAGCCTTTTGGGTTGACAAGGTTGTATCGTCTCTAAAGTCCTGATAATCATCTATATGCGTATTTGCCATTACATTGTTTAATCCATGGTGAAAAAAATAAGTCTATTACGGTCACGTTCTATGGGGTTGACTGTTTATGGTAAACACAGGAGTTGGAACATCCACAACAGACATATTTTCCTTCTTCCCAAGCGAACTGTTTTCTCACTTATCCCCTCGTAGCCTATATAGTAGACTCAACTCCCCCATAAAGGACTTTTGGGTCGACACGGTTAAACCACCTTTCACACGTTTTGCTAAGAGCGGGTGCCATGAGCGGTGTCATCTGTTTGACGACAAGTAATCATTCCCCGCGCATGCAATGAACGAAGC
Source organism: Metellina segmentata (assembly GCA_947359465.1). Classification (NCBI taxonomy): domain Eukaryota; kingdom Metazoa; phylum Arthropoda; class Arachnida; order Araneae; family Tetragnathidae; genus Metellina; species Metellina segmentata. Next base: position 3,675,834 of record OX375878.1, read on the forward strand.
AACTGTCCCCACAAATCCTCCGACAACCGCGAACGTGTTATTGATTAGTAAGACAACCTCCGACAACTAATCCGATTAAGACCCGGGTCGAACATGTTTTCGTTTACATTCCGTCGCGGGGACGCGCAAACTCTCGACACAAGCCGTCAAACACCCTTCCCGATCGGCACCCACTCATGCTATCCAGGAGGGCCCGAAAGGGGAAAAGAAAAACAATATGAAAAATAAAAGAACCCCAGGAGACCGAGCCGCCTTAGGACGCGGATAATAGTCTCATTTAACACGCTTTGCGTCCCGTGTAGGAGTGGGCCATAAATACGAGATTTTTATTTCGGACCTTAAGCCTTCCTTTTTTACGATCCTGGTTTCTGCGGGCCCACGAGAAGGAGGCAGGGGATAATTAGTTGAGTCCGAAACAGCCCCATAAAGTAGGCAATGACATACCAGGGGGCTCCCGCATACACGCGTGGAGATAAGCAGCGGCGACAGGGGACTAGGGTTTATTATTTGGTCTTCTTTTCCGCCATACAGTACATTGTGCAGCTCATAATGAGAAAAAGACTCTCGCTTTATTGACGGGTGTGATACTGCGAACGGATGTGAGTTCTTGGAGGAAACCGTAACCATTCGATTGTCGTTTTTTTTTTACCACTTCGAACTAGGGATGCGACAACGATACCAAAACATCGATGGTAATAATAAATCGTCCCAGAAACATCGATGTTTTTAAAATTCAGTGTATTTAAAATTTTCCCCCCATTTCTTAAAACTGGTTTAGCAACCACTGATGCTACATCGACAGCACAACATCGATGTTTTGAAACTTTGATGTTCAAAATTAAAACATCGATGTTGATAATACATCGCCCCAAAACCATCGATGTTTTTAAAATTCAGTTTATTTAAACTTTTTCCCCCATTTCTTAAAACTGGTTTAGCAACTAGTGATGCTACATTGGCTCCAATACATCGAGGTTTTTTTTATAAAACATCATTATTTTGAAAACATCGACATCGATGTCGCATCCCTACTTTTCAGACCCTTCACCCTTGGTCACTTTGGTCTAAAAATATGTTCAATTTGCTGATTATGAAAATTATGCTACTTGGTTATTTTTTAAATTTTTATAAAGGTACTTTATTCACTTCAAAATAAAACATAGACAAGTATAAACATCGATGTTACAAAAACCTCGACTCCAATAGATTGATGTTAAATACATCAATGTTTTTTAAAAAACAACGATGTTTTGAAAACATTGACATCGATCCCTACTTCGAACCTCATCCTTAAGATGGACATTAAATCAATAGTTTAATGTCTTTTAAAGAAATGCATTTTAAGGTAGTTTCAATTCAATGCATTTTGAATTTGCCTTGGATTACTGGTTTTGCCAAAAGCGTCGACAACATGTGAGTTATAGGCGGTGCGGGTGAAGAGATTCCACTCTCCAAACTATCACGCCACCCAAATGTGAAGACATTTGAGGCCAACGCAGTTTTAACATACACCAGCCCCCTTTATAACGACGATCTTTGGATGGACTTGAACTCGGATTTCTAATTCGTTACTTTTCCGACCGTGTTACCGCGGCGTGAGCGTACACTACCCTACAATAATGGACCGTACGCCAGCGGATTTCCATAAAATCCGACCACTTGTTTGGGGGTGTTTTTCGTTGTATGGTCTGGGACCTTTGCACGTTGTTCCTGGTCAATTGAACGCGGATGCATGCATGAACATTTTGGACCATCAGGTTCTTCTTACTCTCTGGCATTTTAATGGAATGGACAAATGTTGATTCCAGGACGACAACGCTCCCTTTCATGTTACAGCCTTTGTCAAGCAGTGATATCGAGATTTGGATGTAAAACGTCTTCCCTGACCTGCTCAGAGTCCCGCCCTAAGTCCCACAAAACATTTGTGGGACGAGTTAGAGCGACGCTTACGGACCAGGGAACCACGTCCGAAATCTACACCTGATCTGGCTTCATTATTGCAGCAGGAATGGACACAAATACCCACAGCCGTGTATCAAAACCTTTTTGAAATTATGCCCATAATGGTATCTAGTGTCATTGCAGCACGTGGGGGACCATCTCCCTATTAAAGAACGTATTATTTCCCTTATGCCATCACATCTTTCTGTTCGATTCGTTATTGTAGGGTAGTGTACCTCTGGAATGCCGACTCCAGTCGAAAAACATGTACAGCTTTTTCGGGTTTGTCCTTCGACAAAGAATCAATCGTGTAGTAAAATTGTCGTGTTGTCCCCATCCTGTTTTATTCTTAACCTCTGTTTCCCTCGATGAATCCTCATCGAAGAACATAATATGCATTACGAGAAATGAAGAAAAAAATGTGTTACAAATGGCACACTCCATTAAAGAGAATTAATTTCTCTGGTTCCTACTAAGCGAACATTAGGATCCATGCACATTTCGAAGTTTTATTCACACATGGACATTTGTTATTCCCGTTTATGTGTGAAAAAAAATTAGTTTTACATTTTTAAAATCTTGTTGTGTGTGTTCCAATTTGCGAATTTCTCTACACGCATCCCGCATTATAAGTAATCTCAGAAAAGCCTTGTTTAATTTTTCAATTATTTTCTTATTATATTTTGTCCAACCTTGAAAAAGAAAGCATCCTGGGGTGTGTAATTAAAGTGAAAGCGTCTGCCCTAAGCCTTTATTCATCGCGAGGAATTTATTTTTCACTTAATAAAGCCCCCAACACACGTCCTCCATTTTTCATACTTATCTAAACGATACATTTTAACTGAAGAGATTAAAAAAAAAGGGGGAGAAAAATTCTATTAATTCTTATTCCCTCTAATAAACGTTTGTTTTCTAAGCGAGCTAGAGTGAATCCGAAGAGCTTTCTTTCAAAAATTCTCCCTCTTGGAAACCGGCGCTTTTTGTGTCCCCCATTTCTTCCCTGACCCAAAACCGTTAATTTATACAATGTGCTCAAAGCGATAAAATGGACAATAAAAAGGACGTTAACTTATCAGCCGAGCATACGCAGAGAGCCGAAAATAGCTTCCGAGAAAGAATGATGAAAGAGTCGCGAGAAAAAAAAACACACACCCTTAAATTAATTACGAAGTAATTAATAATTTATGGATTTTTGAATGGAACGAATCCATAACTTAACCTTAATTGGGCTATCGCGATAAGTAAAAGGGATTTATTTTGCCAGAAATACCTTTTTTCTCGGGGCCCTTATCATCTCGATTATAAATGTACTTGATATTTGCTTGATTGATGCTGAAAAGCGACGGGTTTTAAAGCCAAAGGGAAGCAGAGACGCCTTCAGATAAGTAGAAACGCGGCAAGGTCAAAAAGAGCACCGTGCGAGAGAGCATTTTTAAAACGCAATTTGTTATCATTTTTAATCACTAATTACCATGAAATAATTACTTATAGTTACTCGCTGCTATGTGAGCAAGAAGATGGCTTTTTCTTGCCTTTAATCTTTCCACCGCCTGGATCCTTCTGCTGACTTTGCTCTTTCTTATATGCCTCATCGCATGGTTTCTTAATTAAGGGTCTCGGGAGGGGAGAGCCGAAAGCTCATATTTTGCTTTCACTTCAGAGGCACGGAAAATTACTCGTTCGCTTTTCTGCCCTTTTTTACCCTGTTTAATCGTTGGTTTTTTTTTATGTCACTACTGATTCCAGTTTTTTCGCCGTGTCTTATGAGAAAACTGACATGCCTTTTTTTTTTAAACTTTTACGCTTCTTTTTCAATGAGCGATTTCCCTTCAGAATGTTTACTTAGCGGACCTTCGAGTAAAGCTCTTTTAATCGCTTAAGAAGGAATTAGTTCTGTCGTTGAGATACAGAGGATTAATAAAAAGTATTCTTGGAATAATTCATTAGGAGCGCGGAAAAATAGATTATTTTTGCAAAGCACTAGAACTGGATCTGAAATAGAAATTCCACTATGAATTGCTTAACGGAATCAAGAAGTTATCTCTGAAATGTATTTGCATATTATCTAACCCATCAATTCGGTACTGTCATCAGTGGAAGTATCTGTTATATTTTAAGAAAGTGTAATAGTTAATAAACAAGTTTCACTTTTTATTTCCATAATTTAAGCTATTTTTATTTGAAAATTAAACTAATCGAAAAAAATATCGTTTAAGTAGGAATGCAAATTGAGTTTGTTATCATTCTTTTTGATTTTTAATGCTCTTTAAATAAATTTTTTTAGTGATTTTTATTTTACCAATCTACAACCTTTACCACACTTTAATCATAATACAGTATCTATGGTGGATTTTATAGTGCCTTCGATTAGTCACTACCAAACTCTCGTAGAGCTAACGGCTATGTTGGTAAGCCACTCCTTATATCGCTTTTATCATTTGCACGCTATGTTACAAGCCTCACATTCAACTCTTTGTTCTCACTTACACGAACGAGACGTTCGTGCTCCTATTCTGTAAAGAATCATTTGGTGCTTCTGTTCCGTTACAAATCAGAATGCAACTATTTTTTGTAAAGAGCAAATATTTATAAAAAAATATTTGTAAATAACAATAGATTAACCTTTGCGAAAGGGAAACAATTGCTACCACTAACATTTCGTTTAGACCAGCGGCATGGTATATATCTGTGTACTGTGGATGTTATCCCTCTTTTAAGTGACCGCAGGCATCGATCCCCATTTACGAGCCGTCAGCGACTGACCCTCTAGAAGGTCCCTCCTTCTACCCTGCCGACAGTGAGGTGTGAACGCTTTGGGAAAAGCAGAAAGTCACTCCGGTGGTATCTCTTCTCACGCTAAACAATACTATGAAAGGAAAGCGTCAGTCGTAAATGCCACTCACGGCCCTATCGCTCAAGTTTTGTCATTAGGTAAGGGGGCTCGGAGAGTCAGGTCAAAGAGCCATTCTGTGAGACGATTGAAAAAATCTAAGCGCCGCCGCGAAAAGGTTAAGAGAGATTAAAGTGTAGTTTGGTCAAAAATGGATTGATCTGGACCTGACTTATTTTATGTGTAAATTAACTATTGTGCGTGGGTCGAACACAGGTTAGCGCGCGACCAATCTATTTGATTTTATACAATGTTAAACAGCCTCCATAAATATAAAAAATTGTACCTTAATTTTTGGCTAGCGTTTTGAAATGAATATGTTCACACATGAGGAAGCTAGATACAGTAAATATTTAAACACGATCAAATAAGTAATAAAAATTTGCTTCGTATCGGAAACATGCTGTAGAAAAATTATTTGGGTACCAGAATACTGGTGAAACTAAACAAATTTGCGCAATTTTAAGAACTCCCTAATTTATTTTTTCAAGTTATAAATACATTTCCTAATAGCTACTAATAAATAAGTTCAATTGACGGAACGAGGATAGTAATAAGTTAGATACAAAAGCAGAAATCAAAATATTGATAATTTTGTACTTAAGTTTAAAACGATAAAGTTTATAATCCGATCTTGAAGAAATATAGGTTATTACATATAACACATGATAGTCATTGCTGAATTGTCTTCTTTTCTTCTGAGCTAGACCAGATTCAAAAGTCCATTTATCTTCATTTTATTGAGCCATTACCGGACATGTTAAGAAGTCCTAGCTAGAGTTACTCCACTTTTCTGTGTCAGGTAAACGTTCTTTGTGTGTGTATGTCCATTACGTGACGTGTTCAGTCTTGTGTTTGGCACAGCTTGGCCAAATTCACCACAAAACCCAAACAATCCTGAACTCTAGAAATTCCAACACAACACAGGAAAGAGGGTATGTCGGAACGGATACACTACTGAGCTAATAGTATCTTCTGAAGATAAAATTGAATGCCTGTCAGAAAATGTGCAAATCAAATATAACCAGAAAGAAATCTTCTGGACTCATCAAGTATAGGTAAGTTAAAGTTTAGATTTTATTTTACCCAGAACTGCTAATTCATTCAAAATAGGAAACCGTACAATGAGCAGGAAACCAATCACATCAGTCAAAAAATCTAGTTATGGATGAAGAGCCCTTGCAAAAAATGAAAAGAATCGAGGGGGTGGGTGGCAGAAATTCGGTATTTATGGCAATCTGTTTCCACGCAGCAAAACGTTCCTGGAGGAGGCCATTATGTGGGCAGCACAAAAGAGAACTTCTAACTATTTTCCTCTCGCACAATGGGATATCCGGCGGTTCTTATGTGGAAAGGAATTACGTGCCAATCAGCACAAGTATCAGACAGGGGTTTTTCTTCCACAAAGCATTGTATCAGAGCAGCTAAGAAGAAATATCGCAAACGTCAGCCTCGAGCAAAATTCAATCTGCGAATGAGCGCTATGACGAGGATTTTCCCTTTTATCCTTCGATTTCCCTTTTTTTTCTTTGTATTTGTTTATTGATTTTTCCCTTTCATGAACAGACATAGTGAAGGTTAAAGATTTAATGCTTTCAGGATGTGGGTAAGGAAGATCATACTCCTTTGATGAAGTACCAATTTCTATTTATGGCGTAATACAGTCAAAAGTACTCAAAATTAATCGCATAAGGTTTCACTATTATTCTTCTTTATTATAATTTCATGTAGTTGATATCACAAGAGCTACGAAAGCCTTAGTCGCGTTTTGAGTCTACCAAGAAGACTTACTGTGATTACTAAACCAGACGTTTTTAGTCAATAAAGTGCTTTCTTCTAAATAAAGTGTTTTACTCAATAATTTCCTCCTTGCGCTAGCAACCCGTCAGTCGAAGTCTGCGCAAGTTCAATTTCTCCTTGGATGTATTTCTTTATTCTTTGTTAGTAAACCTTTCCTCGTATGTGCATGTCTATTAATTGACGTTGTACGTCTTGTGCTTTGCAGAACATGGTCAAAATATGGCCCTTGCATCGTAAAGGTCCAACGAACCTTCATGAGATCAATTAAATATTACAGAGCAAGTAGACGTTCAACTACTTCCAAAAAGATACAGTGCTCAGAAGGTAAAAGAGCCCGAGTTAGTTGTTTGGCTTTTAAGGCCAAGCTGCACTAAACACAAGACTGCGTCATAAAAGGGGACAAAGCGAGAAGTGTTGATAACTGCAGTTTATTGCTTTTTCTAAGATTAAACAAAGTTCTTAATTGTTTCGTTGTTTTTAAAATGAAGCTGTACAAGTCTGTCGAGGAAAATATAAATATTTATACAATTGGTGCCACTAAGTATTGAGTTCTTGGAATGCATATTTGTAATTCATGAATGGCCAGTCATCTGTTATTGGGGCCCAATTGACCTTTAGGTCAAAAGTCGAAAACAAGACATTGTAGATCATCCTCTCCTTAGAATAAGACTGTCTAAATTATTAAGCTGCCATTCGGGTCTTTAAATAGCCACACAAAAAATAATCTTGTTCTTAAAGTGCTAATTTAAAATACTTATTATTATGTTGACTCTTTACGAATAATGGCATAACACAAAATGGAAGCGTGAGTAATTGAATGAAAAAATTGCCTACCTTAGAAGATTACTCTGAGAAGCTTCATTAAATTTAAAACTGATCACTCAACCTGTACACTCTGAGTTTTCTGAATAGTTTTTAGACACCCAGTGTTTCTTTAGTAAAAGACACATTTTCTTACTCTGCTCATTGGATTAAATTTAGAGTTGTGCCAGCAGTGAGAACAAGCAATAAGTGCTTCAACGTTCGAAATTGGTACACGTCTCTATACAAAATTAAAGCAAGGATACCAGCTTAAACCTAACTCAACTCCAGCAGAATTTAGAAAAATGTGTTCCCCTCGGCGTAGCCCATCACAATCTCTTAGAACTTGGGGAAAGACGAAAGGCGGAAATAAACAGTGTTTTAGAAATTCGGTTCTCAAATATTCGGAATGGCGCCTTTATACGATTACAGCAAACGTATCAACACAAGCCTAACTCAATTACAAAGGAGTTTAAGCACAAGACTACCTCAAGCTACGGCCTACCGGTCTCCAATCACCCTCTGACCCGCCCAAGGGATAAAAACAAAACACCCTCATTTGAATTCCAAAGCGAAAACAAAGAGTGCTAAACTCCAATCCAAACCAACGAAACGAAAGGAAACCTCCAGAAACTCTTCCATTAAAGTGAAACTCTTATCAAGGCAGACTTCAGCTCCTATTTCTCACCTCTGGAAAATGAGGTGCCTCCCGCCATTAGGGAAAAAAGCGCCATTCCGCGAGGGAAATACAGCGGGATCAAGGAGAGGAAAAGTCCCCAAGGCTCTTGCGTTCGAATCCCATATTTACGAGCCTATTATCTTCACCGCGGTGTTAGGAGCCGAGATAAGTTCGGGCCCGGATTCCCCAGGGTCCGTCCTGGACTGCATGGTATAAAAGGGTATACGTCAATGTTAGCAATAGATTGAAGGAGGGCTCGCTTCTCTTACTGGAGTACTTGGTTTACGATCCGGCTGTCTAACTAGCTCTTACCGGAATGGGGAAGGAAAATATTTTCCGCTCGGACATCTGTATCGATTACGGTCGGTCATCCCCGTCTCCTGGTTATTTAGAGGCTCCGTGGAAAGGAATAGACTGTCCACTCTCACTTCATTTTCCTTTCCAGGCCAATAAGTGCTTGCTTTTTATTTTACAAAACTTTGTCTCCTGTTGCATAGATTTGGTTCACTTTTACGAATGGTTGCTAACAATTACTTTTACAGACAGACAGGATCAAAGTAAAATTTGTCTAAAAATATTAAAAATATGAATAAGAATGAAACGTGTGAGGATAAACCATTTCGGTGGAGCGAAATGTTCACCAAGACAGAAGAGTCAGTCAATGTGGATTGGATATGGCATTGAGTCCTCATGGGACATATTATGACAAACTCAAGATAAAAAAATCAGATATATAATATTGTAATAAAGTGAAATGAGTCAAAACATTATGAATGAATACTATATACAATTATATGTGATGGATAAAACCAATGTCATGTAAAAAGCTAAAAATATTTGCATGAGGATTCTCTCCGATCATGTCATCTAAAACCAAGGTATAAGAATTAAAATGTTTAAGTCGTTGCCTATTAAAATGAGAGCATTCTACTAAAATGTGTTTTACGGTTAGTGGACAGATACAGTAATTGCAGATGGGATGATCTTCTCCGAGGAGGAGGTGTCTATGTGTTATGCGAGTGTGTCCAATACGAAGGCGTGTCAAGATAACATTTTGTCTTCTTAAGGGTAGCGGTTTCCAGTCAGATATATTTGGTTTTAAAGCATGAAGTTTGTTATCGGTTTGTTCATTCCATTCGTTTTGCCATTTTGTTTTTAAAAATTTGTAAATGCAAGATTTTAAGTCGTGATAAGGAATGGTATGACTAATATGATTTACTGCCGATTTGGCGGCTTGGTCAACAATTTCATTTCCTGCAATCCCAACATGGGATGGGATCCAACAAAATAGTAAGTTAAAATTCCTGGATGAAAGATGATAAACTCTTTTCAGTGATTCTAAAACAATGGGATGACTGTCATGATCAGGATGTTTCAATGATTGTAAAACACTTAATGAATCTGTGAAAATGATACATTTTTTATGACAATGATCAGATATATTTTCTAATGCTTTAAAAATGGCCATTATTTCAGCAGTAAAAACAGAACATGAAGAATGAAGTTTAAAACTGTGAATGGAATCATTAATAGTGAACGCAGCACCAACGTAGTTTGCCCTTTTAGACCCGTCCGTATAAATATGTATAAAATTAGAGTATTTTTCCAAATGCTTTAGAAAGAGTTGTTTATAAATAATATCAGAGGTATCTGCTTTATAAAAATCTTGGAAAGGGTTTTGAAATTCAAAATCATGATTAAACCAAGGAGAGAAATAATAAAGTTTTTTCTGGGTGACGTCAAGTGAAGAAATTTCGGATCCGTCCATTAAATCCAGCATTCTTAAATGAAATGTAGGGATAAAGGATGTTTTTGCTTGATAGAGGCGTATTAGATATAGACTGTGATGAATGGTATGCAATGGGTGGTGAGGGATTGAAGAAATTCTAAAATAATATTCTAAGGACAACAACTGTCGCCTATGGTCCAGAGAAGGTTCAAAGGAGTCCACATATAAGCTGCTTACTGGTGATGTTCTAAATGCGCCAGTACATAAACGTAAAGCTGTGTGGTGGATCGTATTCAGAGTTTGAAGGGCCGATTTTCTTGCAGAGCCATATACCACGCAGCCGTAATCTAATTTAGATCGTATTAAAGCTCTATATATTTTTAAAAGACACGCTCGATCGGATCCCCATGATAATTTTGATAAAACTCTTAATATGTTGAGAGCCTTTTCGCAACGTTTGCGTAAATTTAAAATATGCGGTTGAAAAGTCAACTTCTTGTCAAATATGATACCTAAAAATTTAAAACTGTCCACAACATTAATTAAAATATCTTTGAAAAATATTTCAGGGTCAAGATGAAGATTCCGTTTTTTACAAAAATGAACACACGCAGTTTTGGAAGGTGAGAAACTGAAACCATTTTCGTTAGTCCAATGAGTGATTTTGTTAACGGCCTGTTGAAGTTGTCTTTCAATTAAACGAATGTCTTTAGCTGCGCATGAAATTTGCAGATCGTCAACGTAAATAAGACCTTTCACTGATGGAGGCAATTGAGAAACAATATCATTAATTTTTAAAATAAATAAAGTAACACTTAAAACACTTCCCTGTGGCACTCCCTCCTCTTGAATAAAAACATCTGAGAAAATTGATCCAATCCGTACTTTAAAATATCTTTTTTCTAAAAATTTTTGAATAAAAATAGGCAGATTACCTCTTATGTCGTTTTTAAAAATGCCCCTTAAAATTCCATGTCTCCATGTTCTATCGTATGCTTTTTCGATATCGAAAAAAATCGAGACAAGATGCTTATTTTGAACAAATGAGTTTATAATTTCCGTCTCCAGAGCGATTAAGTTGTCAATAGTGGATCTATTTTTTCTGAAACCACTTTGGAGTGGAGAGAGACATTTTTCTTTTTCTAAAACATAAATTAACCTCGCGTTGACCATTTTTTTCTAAAATTTTGCATAGGCAGCTTGTCAGGGCTATTGGACGGTAGTTCGAAGGATTCTTGGGGTCTTTATTTGGTTTCAGTATGGGTATTACATTAGCATACCTCCATGACTGCGGAAAAGTGTGTTCGGTCCAAATTCTATTGTAAAATTTGAGGAGATGAGTTAGAGAACTATTTGAAAGATGTTTGAGCATGATGTAACTGATATTATCTGGGCCAGGAGTTGATTTGTGGACTAAGGATAAAGCTTTTATCAATTCCGGAAAAGTAAAGTCACAATTATATGATAATATACTGTTAGAATAAAAATTAATTTTATTCTTTTCAGACGCAATTTTGATTTTTTTTTAAACTTTCAGAGTAGTTAGTGGAGCTGGATATTTCAGAAAGGCATGAAGCAATTGCGTTTGCTATATCTTTGGGTGCTGATAGTACTTGGTTATTGCATTCTAGAATCGGAATTTGTCTATTGGGGTAAACACCGGAAATTCTTTTAATTCGGTTCCATAATTGTTTACTAGTGACTTTACTATTGATACTGTTGATATAATTCATCCAAGAATCCCTCTTACTACGTCGTTGTATTTTTCGAAAGGCCGCTTTTGTTTTTTTATAAAAAATATAGTTTTCCCTTGTTGGATATCTATTAAAAATATTCCAGGCTTTCCTTTGTTTCCGATAGGCATCGCTACATTCCTCATTCCACCAAGGTTTCTTTTGTTTTTTAGGCTTATTAATGACTTTTTTAATTGAGGCGTCCGCACTTGCTATAATTATATCTGTTATTTTAAAAGTTACTTCATTGATGTCACCAATTTCTACTATGTTAGAAATATCTGCGAGGCTAGTAAAGAGTGGCCAGTTGGCAGTTTCAAAGATGTAGTTAGTTTGGCTGACAGAGTGAGGTTGGTATTGTGGCCTTCATATTTTAGTTTAATAGGATAATGGTCACTATTGTAAAGGTAAGAATCCACAGAAAAGGTCCAAAATGGTAAAATTGAAGGAGAGCAAATTGCCAGATCTATTGAATGGTAAGTAAGTGAAGGTGAATGAAAGTAGGTAGGTTGGCCATTATTCATTATACATAAATCATTGTCCGTTGTTAGTTTTTCAATTTGTTTGCCTCTATTATTAATGTCTGAACTGCCCCAGAGAATATGATGGCCATTTAGGTCACCAAGTATAATGAATGGTTGCGGAAGTTGATGTACTAAATTATTTAATTCAGAAGTGGGGACATGGGTGTTAGGAGGTAAGTATAAATTGCATATCGTTATTAAAATATTGACATGAAAAGTCTTACAGCAACAGCTTGCAGATTTGTTTTAAGATTAATTTGAGTGACTGGAAAGTCATGGGAAGCAAGCAAAGCAACACCTCCACATGCTCTTTGACCATCATCGTAATCTTTTCTGAATATTGTGAAGTAGGGAATGTTGGTGGAATCAGTGCTTCTTAAATAGGTCTCCTGGAGGGCGATAGCAGCTGGCTTGTTATTGTTTATGATGTGTTTTAAATCATCAATTTTTTGTCGAAAACCCCGGCAGTTCCAGGAAAGAAAGGAAGCCATAAAAATAAAGGATAAAAGAAAAGAGAAAACTACTTGTGTTTTCTCGTCCTAGGACGAGATCTGTCTTGCCGAAGATCCTTTTTGGACTTGGGTGGCGAAGCCTCCAAGCCATCACTCTCAACAGAGGAAATATCACTTTCGGTGTTGTATAGATTTATAAGGTCACTTGTAGAAGGATTAGTTAATACATTTCTGGATGAAACGTCAGGTTGAAGAGAGGTTTGAGAAGTACTTTTAGCTATTTTAATATTGTTTTGTTCAGACGATATGGCTCTTTTTAAAGAAGTATTTATAGGTCGATTTGGTTGATTTATGTGTTTTGTATTTGTTGAGGTTGTAGCTGATGCTTTAGAAAAAAGAGGCGTTATAGGTTGGTTCATTGAAGTTTTATGTTGGGCAGATGGATTAAAAATAGTTACATCGGTTTGAGTTCCGTTAGTTTTGAAAGTCTTTTTTACTATTGAAGAGTACGATATTCCAGGTTTCGGGGTGCGATCATTTACAATTTTTCTGGCCTCAGGAAATGAAATATTTTGTTGAACTTTAATTGTCTGTATTTCTTTTTCGTTTTGAAATTTAGGGCAAGACCTGGCAAAAGCTGGATGGTCACCTTTGCAGTTTACACAGCAAAGGGACGATGATGTACATATATCGGTCTTATGATCTGTACTAGAGCATTTTGCACAGGTCTCTTTGCCACGGCAAGCAAGGAAAGAGTGGCCGAATCTTTGGCATTTGAAACAACGGACTGGATTTGGGATGAAAGGTCGTATTGGGCAATTCATATAGGCTATTTTAACATGTTTAGGTAGATTTGGTGTATTGAAAGTTAGTATTACGTGTTTGGTGGGTATTCTTTGGCCATTTCTTGATATTGTTATTCTTTTGACATTTGTTACATATTGTTGGGACAGGGATTCAAGGATGTCTTCTTCGGTGTCATGAACTAAGTCGGATTCCGAAATTACGCCTCGAGATGAATTTAAAGTTTTATGTGGTGTAACGGTAACTGCTATTGAACCGACGGAATTTATTTTTTGGATGTTTGATGCCTGTATTTTATTTGAAACTTCAATTAGTACATCTCCTGCTAGTGTTTTTTTTATGTTTTTTGTTTCTCCTACCATTCCTATTATAGTTTTATGTAGTAAAATAGCCGATATATTTTTTAGGTTTCCCTCATTACTTTTCATAATAAAAAAATTTTGCACTGGTGTATTTTTGTTATTATTTGCATTAGATAGGTGCTCCACTGAAGGAGAAGTTGAATTTGGGTTTTCCATGTTTGAAAAAGATATATTCAGTCCCCAGCGGCACCACCCACCATGGAGTCCAACGAGGGGATACAGGTTCCTGTACCGGTGCTAGCCAGGGACTATACGAACCCAACTCACCCCTATGACTGCCCTAAGGAGCTAGTTGGTGAGCAGGTCCTTAGTCCTAGCAGGATATACCCACCAGCCGATCAATGTACTGGGACCAAAGTACACCGCCTGTTTATTCGAAGCAGGAGCCGAAGCAATGTATTGGGGCGTTATGTTGTCCCTCAATCACCAGGATCACCTTTTCCGAAGACACAGGTCTCCACGCACGGCAAACACGTGGGTGATATAATCCCCAAGAGGAGCTAAAAGCACAGACTGGCGAAAAGCTTCTCAAGGGGAGCCCTCACCTCCGAAGAGGCAACCACAACGAGGGAGGAAAAAAAAGCAAAAAGCTAAGGGTAGAGAAGCAGAACGAGAAGGAGGGAAGATCACTCAGGTACCCCGGGGTCGTGAAGCCCGTACAAACCTAAAGAAGGAATGCCCCTGGGGGCGTCAGTCAATGTGTCAAGCAATGCTTTTCGGTTTTCTAAATGGACATACACAAGTTTTCTTTGACGCCGAAAAGAGGAAAACATCCTAGAGTGAACAGGAATTAAATCTGGGAAGCCTATAGGTCGCAGGCTGTTAGAGTAGTGGTGATCCTAATGAGCCTCAACAACCCCCTACGCTTTGTAAAACGAATAAAATGACGCGTTCAGTCATTGGGACACGCGTTCAGAGAGTGTATAGGGTAGTTTATATAAACGGAAATTTAGTGGTGACAAGCCCATTTCTTGGGTCTAATAGTAAAATATGCTCATTCATTTATTGCCAACAGTACAACATTTTTGATTAGGTTGTGAGTTAGTTCATTATTATATAAATATTACATTTATTTGGTCTCTATTATATTTTAATTCAGAAGTAAGCTCAAACTGTAACCTTTGTAGTTTTCTTCCCTCTTAGGAGTACTTTAATATAACGTGTTTAAGTCTTGCTCTTGATGGAACATATTCTTCCAGAGTAAATTTAATAACTCGTTAGGATTATTGATGTAAATATCATAAATATTGTTTTGCATTTTGGTGATTATATTTCAATTCAAAGCCGTATATGTGAGGGACTTACTTAATAATCAGTTTTAAAGTGTTATGCTCTATTAAATACTTTATTTTATAAAACTGTATAATTAAAAGTCAAATCAATTCTAAAATCTGTCAAAACGTACTTGTAATAAAATAAGTCAAATATCAAGTTTTTTAAGAAATATACTGAAAATTAAAGGACAGGTTACAACTTATATTCTTTTTGCATAAAATAAAGTATAATTGTCATTAAAAACGCGAATTGGTATTTTTACTTTATAAAGCAAACAAATTAAATATAATTTTCATAAAAACTAAATACAAAACCATATTTTCACACACTTTACTTTCGAACCCTATAACATGTTCTCAATTATCTTAAAAGTGTCTAGTTCATGCAACAAACAGCAAATGTTTTATTGATTGAACCACTTCAGACGCATTTTCAGACGTCTGAATTCAGATTGTCTATTTCAGAAGTGCGCTTCGATACAACAAAGCTTTTACACATGGCAGGGCTCTACTTAAATAAGAACAAAACACTCCATCCAGAGAAAATTCTTTTTCGAAATATCTCAAGAATGAAATGTTTCCAGCTAACTAGTGTGTTGAAAGTTAGGTCTGTGCAAGTCTCAATATGATGGAATTCTTTAACTGGACGAAAAATAAAGAAGGGAAAGCCCCTACTATTTGAAACTTGACGTCGTCTGGGAAATTGGACTTTTTATAAAAAAAAAATCTGTCTCGATCTTTTTAGATCTAATGGATCCGATGCCTTATCCTTGGCTACTGTTACCATTCTTTGTTGTGGTGGAAAGGTTACCATATGCACTTGGCGATATTTTAGGGGAGTTTTCTTCACTTCGACGAAGCATTGAAAATCCTAAAATCATATGAAGGGATTCAAAATTATTTTCTGCGCCTCAAATTTGACATTAAAATTCGATTAAAATTTAAGGTTTTAAAAATATTTTAAAATTATTATTCATAATTTTTAGTAACTTTTCAGCAAAACTCGATTTAATTAAATATTTAAGAACTACCTTAGTCGGGAATGCCTTGGGAACTATATTTTAAGCCTTTAGATTAACTTTGAAGTGAAAGATGATAGAAGTTTAGTGTTTCGGAAATGCCTTGATCATGAAAAGATTGGAAAATATTTTTATGACTTTAACTCTCATTTTAGTTTTCTCGTCAAAATATATATTCTTTAGCAAAACTGACCAGATCTGGATGTGCATTGTGCAAGTTATCTGGTCTTTTGAAAAGAGCTGGTCAGGCCTTGAATTCGTCATCACAAAAAATCGGCAATATCTAGGTGAAGAAATATCTCGACATAAGCAAAATTAGTCATATGTTAGTGGACAAGATAATTCAACGAAACCACCTGATTGTTTAGACAAATAAAACACATTATAAGTAGGTATTTGACACTACTTTAACCTTTGACTACGGCCTGTACAACAGTTGTAACTTGATCGCGCTAAGACATAATTTAGACAGCGGCCAGTACAGCAGTTGTGTGTTGAAAGTTTTAAGAATCGCGCCAAGAAAGAATTTAGACTACGGCCAGTACAGCAGTTGTACTTTGAAAGTTAATAGAATCGTGCCAAGAAAGAATTTCTACTAAGACCAGCGCAGCAGTTGTACGTTGAAAATTATAAGAATCGTGCCAAGAAAAATAATTTAGACTACGGCTAGTGCAGGAGTTTTACGTTGAAAGTTATAAGAATCGCACCAAGAATTTATACTACGGCCAGTACAACAGTTGTACTTTGATCGCGCTAAGACAGAATTTAGACTACGGCCAGTACGGCAGTTGTACCTTGAAAGTTATAAAAATCCCACCAGGAGAGAATTGATACTGGGATCGGTACAGAAGTTGTACCTTGAAAGTTATAATAATCTGCAAAGAAAGAATTTAGAGTACGGCCAGTACAGCAGTTGTACCTTGAAGGTTATAAGAATCGTGCCAAAAAATAATTTAGACAACGGCCATTACATCAGCTGTACCATGAAAGTTGTAAGAATCCCGCCAAGAAAGAATCGCGTCAATTATATCTAGAGCCTCATCAAAAGATTAATTTCAATAAACAGATTTTTATATGTTGTTTAAAAAAAAACCCGAAAGGATAAGTTGCCAATTCTGGAAAGCGTTGCCGCGTCCCCCTATTACTGAACGAGTGACAGAACTTGCGCATTCAGCCCGTTCCTTGGCTCCATTATCCGTATAATGAAGTCTCCCGATTTCAAGAGCACCATTCCTCCTTTCCTCGGAATTATTTCTCCTCGAGATTAGAAAGTATAAAGTTTGAAAAAGAATATTTGGGACTAAAATCAAATCCACTTCTCTCTTCTTTTAGGAGTGTTTTACTTTTGAGTGCACTCTGCAGCGACTACCCTTCAAGTGTTTGGCGGAGAACAGCAAAAGGGAATAAAGATGAAACGAAAAGTTTATACGGTGAAAATTTGTTTCAAATTCCATTGTGAAATCTTTACAATGAAACAGTGAATATGCGTATTCAATTGGTAAAAACGACGCATAAATATTTTTACAATGATGTAAGTACTAAGGCACATTTTAACTAGATAGCGAAGGTTTTTCGAATTCTGTTAGTACTTCAGTTTTGATATCGCTTTGAAAAACTACTGTTTTAAAGTTTTTATTTGAGAAATGGATTTAAAAAAATATTTTATCACTTAATTATAATTTTTATCCTTTATAATTTATACTTAGGTATTATGTCTTTTCCTATTGTGAGAAATTATATTAATAGTAGCTATCAACAATTTTTTTATTTACTGAGTGCAAAATAAAGGAATACAAAATAAATTATTATAGTTGTAACAATTATGATGTAAAGGGAGAAACCGTATTTTAAAGAACAATGTACCCTTTTACATTCATAAGGTCAGCTGACTGATTGATCTTATATTTAGGATGCTGGCTTCTGGATGAAAAGTACCTGGTTCAATTTCAAGCATGGCCTCGAATTATTATGGAGTAAATGTGCGGTCTGTATACAGTACCCTACAATAATGGACCGAACAGTAAGTTGTGATGATACAAGGGAAATAATACATGCTTTAATAGGGGGGGGTCCCCCACGTGCCGCAATTACACTAGCTACCCTTCTGGGCATACTTCCAAAAAAGGTTTTGATACACGGCTGTGGGTATTTGTGTCAATTCCTGCTGCAATAATGACGCCAGCTCAGCTGTAGATTTCGGACATGGTTCCCTGGTTCGTAAGCGCCACAAATGTTCTATGGGGTTAAAGGCTTGATTCTGAGCAGTTCAGGGAAGACGTTTTACATCCATATCTCGATATCACTGCTTGACAAAAGCTGCAACATGCCATGTAGCGTTGTCGTAATGGAAGTAACATTCGTCCATTCCATAAAATTGCCAGAGCATAGGAAGAACTTGATTGTCCAAAATGTTCATGCAGGCGTCGTCGTTCAATTGACCAGGGAAAACATGTAAAGGTCCCAGGCCACGAAAAACACCCCCAAATAAGCAGTCGGATTTTATGGAAATTCGCTGGCGTCCGGTCCATTATTGTAGGGTAGTGTCTGAGCAGGTTATGCATAAAATATGCGGTGTGTACGTGAAACACCACGGAACACAATGGTGGCTCAAAGTAGTTCACAAATGCAATCAGGTGCCATAATTAGTAACGCTCAATTTTCCCGTCATTAGAAACAAATTAGGTAAGTAATTAAATTAACGTTGCACGTGAGCAACATAACGGGCTATAGGCGACGGTCCGGGATCAAACCCGAAGGGAAACATCAACGGACAGGACAACACCTAGTAATTTTAAACCACGGTCAGATGACGAGGTCACTCCCGAGCTCGCAGTGAGTTCTCCAAACTTCCATAAAACGTGAGAACCTTTGAAGCCATAACAGATTCAACGTTTACTAGTCCCCTTTGTATACGATTGTCTTTGGCTGGATTCGTACTCACAACCTTCCAGTTGT
This sequence comes from Metellina segmentata, assembly GCA_947359465.1. Taxonomy (NCBI): domain Eukaryota; kingdom Metazoa; phylum Arthropoda; class Arachnida; order Araneae; family Tetragnathidae; genus Metellina; species Metellina segmentata. The sequence continues at coordinate 3,694,797 of OX375878.1, forward strand.
TAATGAGTTACTCTTCTAACCAGGTTATCACGGCCCATTAGAAAAAATTTTATCAGACCAAAATCTAAAACATTAAATGTTTTTTTTTTTTTTTGCTTTTATCTGAGTATTATAAGTTGTACCACAAAACTCTAGAAATTCATACAAGTTGTTATTTGAATCCAATCACTTCATCAAAATTACGCGAAAGTTTGTTAAAAATCAAACTGCAGCATGAATTCCTAACAGCAATTAAGGATCCAAATGATCAGAACGCGGCGAATTCCCAGAGAAGTACGAAGTGTCCTGAGCGATAGAAACATCAGACCAAACAGATGCAAGTAGGAAGTGGCCCAACAATAACAAAGAACCTCCATTCCATGAAAAGGGGCGATAAATCTGTATGAGAAGTGTTTTGATCGCCCAAGACAATCTTCTTTTACGGGAAAAAAGGTTTACATTCTTTTTCTATCCTGGATAGAAAAGAACGCCATCAAGGGGGGGGGGGGGGGTTGGGGGATGTGTGAGAACAAAATCCTCGGACAAGGATAAATGGTCTACTGGATCAGGAGGAAGGGGTGGGATGGAGAACCAATGATGCGTTATGGGATGTACTGATCGTTTGTTCCATTGTTTTGCGAGATATTGAAAAACGAAGACGCGCTGAGGATTGGGTTTAAGAGAATAGGCTGACCAGTGGAATGTTCGAAGGAATTGCTTACGAATGTGGGAGGCTTTACATGCATATCGTACGAGAGTATTGGAGTTTTTGGAGGTGTGACGGTTAAAAAGATGGCATTTTCAAATATTTAAAAAAAATTGGAAACTGAAATAAAAAGGACATATAATATGTTACGCTGAAATTTAAGGATTTAATTTTAGGCTATCTAATTTATTTCTGTTAATTCGTTTTCAGTTTCTATTGACATCAATACCATGCATAGCATTGCCGCACATGATAAAGTCTGATGATGTCACAAGGAAAACCATTCATTCTCCTCTATGGTGGGGCCTGAGCTGACGTACTAACTTGTACTAGACAACTTTCATTACACTTTATTACAGGAAAAGGCCTCATGTCCTTTTACGCTGCCTCCCCGAGGCGGAGGCTGTACTGAGGCAATTTATGTGTACACCATGCTTCTGGTAGTCACCCAAGTCACGTTAGCCATTCCAATGGATTCAGCCAGTCACAATCGGAATAAGTCAGTATTCCACCTTACATCTTGCAATACAGAGAAAATCTGTACTGTTTTCTTTTTACTCTAAACCTGCCCACTTCGATGCCTCATGCATCCATACTTTGATCGAGTAACAGCTGACTAAAACGGAATGGCAATTTCCGTTGAAAGTTTTGTTTATGATGAAGTTAACGAAGGCTTATAGGCCATTCCATTGGATTCAACCAGGTAAAATAACAATCTAAGTCAATCTTCTGACTCGGGATATCTTCCGTCTTCAGGTTAATGGAAACTGTAATTATTTAGACCCAAATAGAAGCTACACTCATTTCCTTTTACTATAAGATAATAGCTTCTACTTATAACTATCAGGGGAGGCATGAGAGGAAGAGGCGATTTTTAGGTAACAAATAACAAGTTTATTCATTAATTAAATGACATCACGTATACAAAGAAGCGGATCACATGAGAGAGTACGTTACGTGTGTCCATACTAATACATCCATTCTCTCTTTGATACAATCTAATTACAATCATTGCAAATCCCGTGCATACGTTCGATGACTATAGCGCCATCTATTGGCCGTTAAAATTATTGAGATAAAATAAGAATATAACAAATACATTTATACCTCATGCATCAAGAAGAATGAAATTTTGACTATGATCAAACAATAGCTGACTAAAGTGAACTGCAATTTCTGTCGTGAGCTTAGGTCTTAATAGTCAAAATCGTGAATGCCCTAGCAATGTACCCAGTAAAAGTCCAAGACTGATATCTTCTATCTTCACATGCCCACAAACATCGGTGTCTGATGTATATATCTGAGACAGCTCGTCCACGTTTGAAACCTTACGTCCTAAAACCCTAACATCCAATCTAATAATGATGTATACATCAAGGAGTGTAGTCTTTTCAATATAGTCACGCAAAAGACAACCAAAGGGGGACTTGGTAATTTTATGTCGAGAGTGGCTTCTGGTTGAATGCATCACTATGCTCAGCTAAAGCAAGCCAACCTTTTACCAACAGATGGTTTTGGTCTTAAGGCAAATAAAACGATTCCCTTTTTCCACATAGGTATCCGCCTTGATGCATGATGCATCGGGGATAGTTTTGTGAATTTGTTCTAGTAACGGATAAACCAAGCAACAACACATTAAAAGTACATCATGGCACTTATGTTTTTAAATCCGGTGTTTGGAAATGAGAAATAGGCGTACGAGCGAAAAGCAAACCGGCAAATCTAAGAAAGTAGGAAGAAAGGCATTACAGTCCACACACAAGAGTTGGAGATGGGCCGGATTCGTTCCTTCCTTCCTGAATGACTCGCATGCGATCGAGAGAACAGGTGGTCAGAATAGCGATCGCGTTATATGCCACTATCGGTTCAATCCAAGCATTTTGAGAAAGTAGTTTCCCCTTCCTTATACCCAGTCAGAAAATGAAAGTTTTCCCTTAAAAGTAGTCGGGAAAATCTCACCAGGATGCGTATTGCATAAAACATAGGGGGGACGTGGAGAAGGGGAGTCCGGTTTTCATTTCCCCGGATCGCACTTCTTTTTTTAACGACGCACCAGGGGGGCATCAGGTGCTTTTCACGTGACCCTCAATTTCGACCAATCGCATGCCGGACACGATTTCGAGGGTCACTTCGGAGGCACACCGTTCTTGACCATCAATCGATCACGTGGATCAGTGAAATAAGAAAAAATAGATCCCTGAATCCGGATAAAGTGTCTCTTTTGGGATGGATTTTCATGAAGGAGAGAGGATGTCAAAAAAGATGAAATTGTATAGCATAAAATGCTTTTTATCTCCTCGCGTTTTTACTTTTAAGGGGAAAAAAAGGAATGTTCTATCAGAGGCTGGACGATGGACGATTTATTTCCGGGAATATCAAGCGGTTTTCGTATATCGAACAAGACAGAAGCCTTTCCGCATTGATGGAGAAATATGTCTTAAGGTATCGGGAATAGTAAAACACATAGCATTACAAATCAAAGAGACAATCGATTTTATCCACCCTTTGTGGAACGTAACGGGCTGATATTAGAATCGATCTTCTAGGATTCTTTATTCCGTTGACAAATCATTCTTGTTCTCTCTGATCTATTTGATTATTTCTGAATTTTTTTTTACATTCCTGATGAATCCTATTTTTAGAGAAAATTGATAATTACTCCCTTCTGTACTTTAATTGTTAAATCATAATGTTTATTTTTACGTTTTACGTCTATTTCCAATAGTGACAAAGTATTCAATCCTATTAAAACCTATTTTTAATATTCTTTAATTTTTTTTTTACAAAATAAAAACAATAATTCACAGGTATAATTGTTTTATGTTTCTATAATGATTACATGTTTATTAGGAAATAATTACGATTATTTTATGTTCCATCAATGAGAGATTAAATTCTTATTATATTGATAAGATGATTTTATGTTTCTTCAATGTGTTATTAAACACACATTGAAGAAACATAAAATCACATTGTGACCTATAATGTCCTCACATTGGCGTGGTTTGGAAGTTTGAAAGTGTACCAGCTCAGGTGTAACCTCGTCATCAGACCGGGGTTCAAATTTGCTGGTATTGTTCTACGTTATTTTCCTTCGGAATTGATCCCGGACCATCGATGGTAGCCCAATGTGTCGGACCCGGGCGACGTTAATTAAAATACCCACCTACCAAACGACATCTGTCAATCGCAAAAATACACTACCCTATAATAATGGACCGGTCAGCAAGATGTGATGGTATAAAGGAAAGAATACATGCTTTAATAGGGGGGTGGGTGAGTCCCCACGTGCTGCAATGACATTAGCAACCCTTCTGGGCATACTTTCAACAAGGTTTCGATACACAGCTACGTATATTTGTGTCCATACCTGCTGCAAGAATGTCGCCAGCTCAGCTGTCAATTTCGGACGGGGTTCCCTGGTCCATAAGCGTCGCTCCAACGCGTCCCACAAATGTTATGTGGAGTTTAGGTCGGGACTCTGAGCATGCCAGGCAAGACGTTTTACATCCATATATTGATACCACTGCTCGATAGAGGCTGCAACATGGCATTGGAGCGTTGTCGTAATGGAAGAACATTCGTCCATTCCACAAAATTGCCAGAGCGTAGGAAGAACCTGATGGTCCAAAATGTTCCTGTAGGCGTCGGCGTTCAATTGACCAGGTACGACATGCAAAGGTCCCAGGCCACCAAACACCCCAAACAAGCAGTAGGATTTTATGCAAATCCGCTGGCGTCCGGTCCATTATAGCAGGGTAGTGTCCTTCCATCTCCTCCAGAACTGCATATTTATCAGATGTGCTCACCGGAGAAGAATATTTTTCAGATGCTGTCCCGGAACACTTTCATCCGCGAATAATCCATAATCCAACTCATCCAGCTGAGGACGCACTCGTCCACGAGGCCCGCTAAAAAAATCATATGCAGTTCATTTGTTCCGAATCCTCCCCTTCTTTCGAATCCTAATCTCATTAGCGGATGGCATGGGGGGAGTATAATGAAATTACGACGGGGGACGAGGGGAACTTATGAATTTTAAAACGCGCGTGTGACAAGCTCGACCGGGACACCTAGGGAGCGAGGATGACGACTTTATGATCATGCAAATCAACTTATGATCAACCCTTGGGTGACGACACGGGGGGGCCGACATGAGGGTCGGCCGAAGACGAGGGTTCGGTTTTGTGGAGGACGAGACTGACAATGCTTGTGTTTGCGTAGATATTTAGAAAAAGGGCCTTGTTAAGTGTGGTCAGGAGGGTCTGTGGTGGTTTTCCATCAAGGGTACTCTGACTGCATAATATTGAATTTTCTTCTGTAGGAGGTGTTTGGGAAGTGTGGGCTCAAGAGGAAAGGCGGAGGGCTTTGGGAAAATCGTTTTTAGTAAGTCAAGCCTCCTGGTATGGCAACAAGGGGATTTAGGCAGCTAAAGAGAAGACCTGGATGTATTTATTAGTAAATGAAATAAAAATGAAATGCATTATGTTAATACAAAGTGGGGTAATTTGAAAAAGCAGCCAGCAGGATTACAATTTAAATACAACACTTTTTATGGGTTGGATCTTCGGGTTTGTGTCGCAAAGCCCAGAAAAAGACGAGCTGAGCCAACATAAATCTGGTAGGACAAGAATCGAATCAATTTACCCTGTCCACCGTAACACAGACTTCTCGGACACACTTATTTAATCGCTTGAGGGATTGTTCACTATACCTAATATTAATTATCCACTATATTTGACTCAGTGGATCATTTAAATATTTTTACCTAAAGGAAAGTCTTTAAGTTACAAGTTATATTCTGTTATTTCTTACCTTACATAGCATTAAAAAGCAAGACCACAAAAAATCACGCATTTTCAAGAAGTCCTAGATAAACCAGGGTAGCATGAGGATGTATTACAATGCAGACCACTCTGGGCAGTCCCAGACAAGCAAAGAAGGAACCAATAAAGGCTTGTTTCATATAAAAAATTATATTTTTAATTATTTGTAGTTTATAATTAACGTCAGGTGAGGATTCCAATATGTGTATTCCGGGCTATTATTGCCCCATTTATTGCTGATTCTGTCAGGCTTTTCTTGTCAAGCTAAATGTAGGTAGTGATATTGTTTTACCGTGGAATATGTTTACTGTACGTATTTTGTAAGTAACGTCAGTTGGCTTATTTTACGAATACGATTTCATCAATAGCAATTCAAAAGAATAAATTATCAAATGAAACTTGATAGGTTATTGGTAAACTCTAATCAGATTAAACGCCAGATTTCATGCAAACGGCGATAAACTGTATTTGAAAGTAACTCCAATAGGTAGCAATCCAACAAGCGAGAGCATTTGGACAGATTAGAAATACTCTACCGGCCAAAAAAATCAAAACTGGATGGAAGTCATGTCAAGAAGACTGCAGGTTGTGCAGAATCGATATATGGTCGGGAACTTCGAGAGGGTTAAGGTAATCCCGATATGTGTATCGTGCGAGAGCGTTTGGGTAGTGGGTGTAAAAGCTACACATTCCGTCTGATTTGTTTACACTGAAAATGCCACTCATAATAGGAGACATATTTGCAAGACAGTTTACGTTCAGCTCAACTCAAGCGAGGCCCAAATGACCTAATCAGCATTTCAACTCAAGACTGTTTAAGGTTGGAAAAAGATTTAAAGACACCCGATCTCACGTAATCCCCAAACACCTCGCACGGAAAATTACCCAAATCTCAGTCCCAATCGCGAAAAACTCCGATAAAGGGGTGGAAACACGAATTCGACCTTTTTCCAAACGAGATTCCCCGCGTAAAAACTAGGAATAAAAGGCCGAAGTGGGGGGAAAAAAATCTCAAATCAAATAAAAATGCATTATTATGCGCATATTCGATGGCTGGGGTAATTTTTTCCCTCGGCCCCACGAGGAACCCCTTCTGTCGTGGAACCCCACGAGGGGGGGAGCGTACTTCACGCGTCAATTCTCAACCTCTCAGCGCATAAATTAGCATTGATTAGCGATTAAGCAACAAGAGCGTCTTTATTCATGGATCAGTCGACTCGTTTGTAACGCTCTCTCCACGTCTCGGAGGAAGGGAAAGAAATTAGTTGCATCTGCGTAATTGGATGTCCTGAGGTTGGGTGGCTAAAACCCGAATTGCCTCTCCTGCAGCTAAAACGGTTTTCTGTAAACTTTTCGGAGGAATTGCTTCTCGGGAAGTGGGATTGCTTTGAAGCAATGCGATTTAAATAAAGTTTCGTTGGTATTGTTTCGGGGCAGTTGGTTTAAGATCGGAATCCTTACGATGGTGCAGGTGACAAGGCAATTTGGGCTATTTTATTTATTGGTGTTGAGATAGTGACGAAATGTTTTCACCCTCGTCGGGTAGCCTTTCCATTATCGGGAATTTATTTTTGCTCAACATGGTGTTCATGTAAAATATAAGTAATAAAGCAACACGATTGTTACAGGATATGTAAGCAATAAAGGGCAATAACATATTATTTATTTAAAGATATTCTAGAGCATGCAGAACCAAGCATTTCCTCTAAACTTTTCTGAATACCTTAAATTGTAAATTCTAAACGCTTTTTGTTTTTTATTTGAGGGGAACTTATCCAAAATTAGGGTAAGCAGGGAGCTTTGAAAAGAAATTGCATTATCAACCGGATTGCAGATTTAAACTATAGAAAATGCATTTGTTTCAGCTTGTTAAAAGAAGGCATTACGATGTTTAACTTGGGGTTACTGAAAAATTTAACTTTGAGGCTTGTTACAAAAAATGTGAAGAGAACCATAAGGTTTACTTTATTTTAAGGTATTCTGGGATACGATATTCTTTAATAAGGACTGAAGGTTTACAGTCTAAATTTTTCTTGACATGTTAAGTAGTTTTACATTTCAAGGGAACTAATCCCAAATTCCATCGACTTAGAGCAGAGATTCATCAACTGCCCTTTTTTCGGGCATTAACCTTAAAAGCCTTTCGACGAGACATTTTGTCAAAGATCAAATCAGTTTTACTAAAGACGAGATACATCACTGAGACAAACTGCCTTTTTACTTCAAGGAGAACGAAGAGCCTGATAGGAAAAACAAATTGACGAACTGGTGGTAGTTTGGAACAGGTTTTTGCACCAGTGGCTGGTCACTACAGGCCAGTTTTCGATGCGAAAATAAGTCACCAAGAGGAAGAAGTGCTATTTTTATGGTGAGAAATTAAATTTCCATTCTATAATCTGTGTAAAGGATATATAACCTTACCAAAACGTTTTTGCTTTTCATTTATTTTCCTATTTTCCAAAAAAAAGTTTTCTGTCAGTGAATTTATTTTTTCTCAAACCCATAGACATGTGTTTGAAAACTGATGGCTTTTCCCTTCCTTGATTAATATTTCTTAAAACGCATCTGAAAATCATAAGTCAAATGGTTCAGTCAACTACGCTCAAGTGATAAGAGAACCAAAAATAAAAATTAGAAACAAAATGTACTGTACCTTCTGCTCTTGAAGCGATGATAGACTGATGTTGTAGACAATGTTCCTGTAGAAAAAAAAGAAACGTGTTACATTTCATACTAACAAGAACACAAATATCTTATTAAAAATATAAATATATCTTGTACTAACTGATTAACCCGGCTTTGCTCGGGTTTTATATATGACCGCGACAGCTAAAATATGACTGCGACATTGCCCTGTGTTAACTCAAAGACCCAAACTCTGTAGAACGTGTTTCCTTGTCCATGTCCAATTATTGCAGAAAAACAAACTATATATTTTAAAATTGGGGCTTCGAGGGTCACTTTTAAGACTACCTGTGAGCCAATTTACATGGCTACAGATGGGTCTGAAGACAGGAAAGAAATAGCAAATCTTTTCCGTAGTGTTCTAAAGTATAAGTGTACAAAATTGGGTGTGGATGTGTCAAATGGTGTACATTTGTACAGAGAATATACACACATCCTTTTCTATATATAGTATGTATATTCCAAAGAAATTATTTATAAAATTTTGGTTGGCCTGACGGATTGATATTGATATACTAGTTTTATTGTATTTTTAAAATAATTTAATCTAATATTAAAACATTTCATTTCGTTAAATCATACACTGATAGTCAATTCCAATGGATAATTAATGTAATCAATAACAAAGAATCCCTACTGTGAATACACGAGTGAGTCCGGTTGTATCGCGTTACGGCTGTGACAGGGTAGATTGATATTATGTTTAGTTTTCAAAATAAAATACGAATACTTAAAATGGTATCTTTGTTTCTGTTGCTGCAAGATGCATGCACCTTGTATAAATATTCTATTTTTTGTTTTCTTTGCTAATAAATGCATCTGTTCCACATCTTTAATGAATTTTAAGTTCTTAGCTGACAGTCCGGTGTAAATTCACCTAACCACCGACTACCTAAATCTCGTCAAATAACGCTAATTTATTTTCCCAGCCCTAATGTTGCAAAGCAAGGTGCCTTATTCCCAAAACAAACTTGATTAACAAAGTAGGCAGACCTTACATACTCGAGTTCGATGAATAAACACCACATCACTGAAGTTAAGTCGTCTTAATAAACTTAATATTTTAACCCACTTATTTGCAATCTACTTGTCTGTATTAATCTCCACTCTTTCTTTACAAGCATTTAATCAGTGTGGGATTTTCACTTTTAAATAGGATCGTTACTGCATCTTTCGCCATACCGATACATTAAGCCTTACCGGCCAACTAACTTAAGTTTACCATTAAATAAATGGTTCCCATGATCCAAGATCTTATCTGAACACGCTAATTTATTTCCCCAGCCCTAATAGTGCAAAGCAAGGGAACCCATTCCCAAGACGAACTAGATGAACAGGGAAGGCAGGCAACATGAACTCGAGTTATACGACCAAACTCCACTGAACCCAATCGGCCGAGTTCATTCCGATCGACCTCCCCAAGCCCCCTTTTATAATTTCTCCACCCACACCTCCTCGGCAAACACACCCTATGATAGGTGGGCTTATCAGCACCTACGCACCAACGCGCATTCCAACGCTAAGCTATTTGAACAGTGCGTACGCAATCAATAAGCAACGTCATTAAGCATGTGGATGGGAGGGCGTGCATGTGCACAAGTTCGGAGAAAGCCAAACCGATTACACCGAGACGTCACTTAAACGCAGATTAAGAGTGTAATCTTCCCTATCAAATCAAGTTTAAGGGATCCAACTACCGACTGCTGAAGGGGCCAGTGGTGCGGTCCATTAAGCGACGGGGCATTTTGTTTGCGATGCGTGCCACCTGATTGCAAATCAAGAACTCGCTGGGGCGGGTAAAGGGGATTAAGCTGGAATAAACATCGCATATTAACTCCTAATCCGCATCACAGTGCCTGAGCTTGTAACACCTTGCAAGATCTGGCCTCAATGGTCGATGGAGTAACGCCAAGACGAAACTAATTTCAGCAGATGGAGTGTAAAAGATGCTGCGCCTATAAATTCGCCAAACAATAAAGGCAAGTACACTTTCAATCGCAATTAAGAATCTATTACCAATAAAAGTGTAAATTATAAATAGGTTGTTGCAAACCATCAATGACTATACTCCTAAGCTTACTTCAAAGTTTGATTCTAGTGCGGTGCCTACGAGAGGTCAGATGAAAGTGAAACTGATATTTATACGCATTGAGAATTTCAATCACAAATATTTTACAATATTAGGTTATGGAAATGTATTTGGGTGCTTGGATATGAAAACTAAAATGTACAATATCAATAGACTTAATACGAAATTGGTTGATGGACATTTACGCGCCCTTTTTGTTTTGTGAATGAGTAGTTCAACTGACAAATCGGTCTAGTTGTCAAGGTGCTGGTTTCCTGATCAGAGGGTTCCTGGTTCAACTCGGCGAAAAGGAATGGATGTTTGTCCGTTTGGAGTGAATTTTCGACCTATCACCTACTGCATTAGTTGCAATCACACACTGCAATTTAATTTTAACCATTTAAAAAAAAAACCATACGTATAAGAACTCGTTTATGTAATAAATAATGAATGTATCGTATAAATAAAAGTAATAAAAATACTATAAAAAAAACACATTTTTATTAAATTGAGTAGGCTTTATTTGTATTAATATTTACCGATACATGTAATTATGCGTTTTCAATCAAATTGAACAAAGTGGTTATTATTAATATTAGCTGGGTTTGTTACATGAACCGTTGGATACATGTCTATGAAAATCAATAGCTCCAAAATATCTCATGGACAATGTCGCCTAAAGGTCTCATCACGCCCTTCTTCCTCGATATCTCCCATGCCCACATATTTTACCATCCCTCCTCAAAATATTCTCTCTATCTCTTCATAGATCGTTTCAAAGACACCCCCGTCTACGTCCAGAGGGGATGGAATGGATCCTTCCGACCCCCATTCTATCTCGAATGCCGTTGTGCCATGGAACCACGACGCGCAGAAACGAAACTGCACGACAAACAAACTGCAACACCCTTTCCACCCGATGTCAACTCGCCTGATAACACCCCACCGGCGGCAGAGGAAGTTGGGTGTCCATTAAACGGGACTTTTCTGGAGCGGTTCCAGCAGCAGCAAGATAGTGCAGCGTATTAAATCAACGTCGTAATTATCACAGTTTAATCCAAGATCCGGGCCCGGGTCTCCTGTGGTCAGCGTCCCCGCGGGACCACGGCCGTAATCAATGACTGCAACCGTATCCCCGGATAGCGTCCTATTGATTAATTATCGGCGCCTAAAGTACTTGTTAGGCGGAGGCGAGAAACGAGGGCCCTAATGACAGAGAGACGGATCGGGTTGGCTCGGCGGGCTTCGTGTGTCCAACCACCTCTCCGACAGATCCCGAGATCCTGCGAATACTGATCTTGTGGCTGCTCTCTTCGACCAAAAGCAAGATGACGACGTTTGACGACCTAGGCAACGGATTTCATGCCCAATCACCTACTCAAGAGTTTGAAGTTGGTATGCAATGGCGTGTAATCTGAGGATTCATTCAGCATTCGATTACTTGCTGAATAAGTCCTCAGTTTATGACTGCTAGAGATGTAGGCGGCTGTAGGCTACAGAATTATGGCTAATCAATAGATTTATGGGACGCCGATATGCGTGCTCTCTACAGCAAAAAGACGACAACAGTGAGAGAGACTGGAGTAAGTGTGGAAAAAAACTGTAAAGATAATTTGAGACTCAATATCACTATCCGGAATTCGTGATATTGAGCTACAGCAAAAAGCAAGACGACAACATTGAGCTAGACTGGAGTAAGTGTTGAAAAAAACTATAAAGATATAATTTGAGACTCAATATCACTATCCGGAATTCGTCATATTGAGCTACATTAAAAAGCAAGACGACAACATTGAGCTAGACTGGAGTAAGTATGGGAAAAAACTGTAAAGATAATTTGAGACTCAATACCACTATCCGAATTCGTAGTTAATGTGCAACGAAGTAAATCAATTGGTCCTTTGCTGAATAAATCCTCACAGTTAATAGTTGGTCTAGACGTAGTCGGTTATATAATGTCTGACAGCCATAAGAATTGTTGCTAACACAAAGTCTAGATGATGGCCGTCACTATAGAAACAAGTCTCGTATATCTTATGTGGGGACGAGGCGAATGACGTTTTGACAATTTTAGGGTGGGTAGTTTGCCACCGTGGTCATATCTCACTCACTTCTGAAAATCTTACTGTCACAAAGTGAGCTAACTTCACGCTATAGTTTAAATATGCTCGATTCGAGCAATGGAGCTGATCTATAAAGCTAAAACTGCACGAAGGAATTCATCAGTCTACTGACATTCTCCAACAGTCTGATTACAAAAAAACAGTAAAAAATCTGGAGGATAGATATCAACACAGAAAAAGAAAATATGAGCGAAAACAGGCTAAACATCAAAAGGGAGGCCGATTGGAAGAATAACGTAAAAGCAACCGGAGGGTTGGAAGTTAGAATCTAACAGACTGTGATGTATTAAAGGAGATGGTGCACGTTAAATCTGTCATGGCCTCACGTTGGTGTGGTGTAGGAATTTGAAAAGGTGGGATCCCAACTCAGGTGTTTCCCTCGTCGTCTGACTATGGTTCAAAATCAGGTGGTGTTGTCCTCGTATCGATCCCTCGGGGCTTGATCCCGGACCGTCGCCGATAGTCCGCTGTGTCGCTCCATGTGACATTATTTAAATACCTTCTATCAGTCTCAGGCACACACAAAATGAAACTCATTCACACACCTCGTGAGCACTACACCCCAGTCCCGCAGCAACATCTCTGCTAATATAGATTGAAAGAAATGATGAATCATTAAGTCCCCCAAAGAGATTCAAAACTCTCAGGAAAAAAACCGACGCAACCGAATAAAAACACCGAAATAAGTGCATTTTCTCCAAATAACAAAACGGCAGAAACGGTGAGTTCTTTTCATAATTACGGAAAAGTCATTTTTTCACGCATCTTCCCTTCTCCGTAGGCCAAGGAGAGGGGGGGGGGTAGAGCGAAGAAGAAAACTTCCCAGGAAAGAAATTGGGAGAGCGAATAGGGGGGGAGATGTGAGAGTAGAGCGTAATCAATTACGGGACGTTTCCGGCGTTAAATTGGGGAAATATTCGTCCGAAAAGGTAGAATATAATCATAACAATGGCAAACGCGTAAAAATGTCCTTGTTAGCGGACAGCGTGCATTTAATTTACGGCTTAGGACGAGGGTGATTTATTAAGTTCCTCGGTCTTTTCCCCAGAAGGAGCATAAAAAAAGGAGTTGTCCGCGTTTTTTCACTTATGAAGTTTCCCATTGTCATTCCTTATTAATATTACCTCATTATCGTCATTCGGCGGCCGTTCCTTATCAGCATGGAAGACGCCGTACTACCTGAATGCGGCTCCATTTTCTGTGGTATCGTGTCAGATTTTTCCCGACTAACTGAATTCGAGGGAAACTTCGAGAAGCCGCTAGCGCAATTGCAAAATTCCTTTGACAAATACAGAGTTTAATTTGTCTCCCACAAAGAGCTGATCGGAAGGTTCCTGGTTCGAATCCGGTTTCGGGAATGGATGTTTGTATGTGTATAGTGTAGAGGCGGCTGGTGCACCTTAAATCTATCGTGGCCGAAAGTCCTCACGTTGGGTTGGTGTGGAAGTTGGGAGAGTGGGGTGCCACCTCAGGTGTTGCTTCGTCATCTGACCGTGGTTCAAAATTACAAGGTGTTGTCCTCGGATATTTCCCTTAAGGGATAGATCCCGGACGGTCGTCAATAGTCCGTTGTGCTGCTCTAGTACGACGTTAATTAAAAATTACCAATTACCCACACAGCGCTGAATGCTGTACGCGCTTTATGACTGTCTCTCAGAAATGTTGAACATGAAAATATTGGGTCATCCGGAGAGTTCTGTGCGATTTCAAAACGATGCTACCTTTGTTATTATTTTGCTACCGCTGATAAGGAGTGACCTTGATTGAAGCAGATATTTAAATTCGGTCTTTTCTGCTTATACTGCATGATTACAGCATATGTTGTGGCATAATTTTTGTTTCGCTGCAGTGCTAAGAATAGAGAACCTGAAAGTTCATTTCCGTCAAAAATACTCTTTTATTTATTTTAAGAAAGGAAAAACTGCTAGTCAGACTGGTCGTAAAATGTGTGCTGTACATGGACATAGTTCTGTTTCTGAGGCCACAGTTCGAAGGTGGTTTGATAAATTTAAGCGTGGAAATTTCAGCCTCGAAGATAATGCCCGCTCTGGACGACCCTCCTCTGTGAACGGCTTTCTGTATGGTGGGACTACAAATGAATTGTTTATTATGAATTGTTGCCACAAAATCAGACAGTAAATTCGGAAAAAAACTGTTTTCAAATGGCAATATTAAAAGCAAAGCGGCCAGAAATGACACATCGTCGAGGTGTTTTTCTTCCAGCTTGACAATGCGCGGCCCAAAATTTCACTGAATCTCAGACAAAGACTAATTGATTATGGCTGAAATGCTTTGTGTCACTCCCCATATTCACCATACCTTGCCCCTCAGATTTTCACCTCTTCAGGACACTTCAAAATTCTCTGAACGGCCTGGAGTTCCAATTCTTTGGAGACTGTCAAATAGCACCTCGACAACTTCTTTACAGATAAGCCTAATGATTTTTTTTAAAGAATTTTCTAGCTGCAGGAAAGACGGCAGAAAAATCATAGAAAAAAATCAATTAACTAAATGGTGTTTATGCTATTCTGTAAATTTTTTGATTTTTGAACTGCTTCGTTTCATCTTAAAAAACGCGCAGAACTTTCCGGATGACCCAATATTACTACATTTTATTTATTTAAATATGCAGCTTCAAGCATCATTTCATATATATGACCTCTGAGTTTTGGTTAATACGGTTTCTATATAGCACGAGTTTCGTATAACACGGTATTCCATATAGCATAGTACGCAATGTCCAATTTGTGGGACTTGTATGTTACGTATAACACGGATTTTCTTTTGCACGGTACCAATTAAACCCTGCTATACGAGGGTTAGCTGTAATAGTTAAAATGTTTTTATAATTCCTAAGAATTTACTTATATTACTTAATGATCCCTTATGTAACTTTATTTAAAATCCAAATAAATATGTTAACTTTATCTACGTTTTTAGTACTCAGTGCAACACGCTTTTAATTTCCTTATTACACGGAACGCAATCTCTACTTTTATATAATTCCTAAGTTTCGCTTAACACGGTTTATATACTACACGAACTATCCTATAGCACGGTACCAAATATACAAAATTGTATGACCCCCATGTTTCGTGTAGCACCATTTGCCCATGTTATAAGAGGATAACCTGTACTAGTTCCCTTTCAACGGGTGTCGGTATACAACGCTCAAAGTAGCCATCTTAGTAAAAACAGCCCATACGCAATCTCCCATAGACTTGTAGCAGGCTAGCTGCTACTACAAGTGTAACGTCAATTCAATTATTCGTGGATACAGCATGCCGTTTTTGAGAGGCTATTCTGATAAAGCTTAATGTTGAGAGCGTTAGTGTTTTGTGTTAGAATATTCCAGAAGTGACTTCATACCTTACTCTGCTGCATGTGAAGGTGACTCTGTTATCTACCGAGTGAAAATGACTCCCGAAACTAACCACATTATGTAAAATCATTACTACGAGAACATCTCTAACAGAGAGAATTCGGTTGGTTTAAACTGAAAAACTCTCATAGTGTCCATGCTATCTTTTAGGTTAGTGTATGCAGCCTTAAATCTACAATACCGAAATGAGAAGCTGTTTTAAATCTACCAGTATGTAATTGCAGATTTTTTTTTATTGCAAAGGCACTTAGATAAGTACATCTATTTGTCTAATTGATTCAACGTTTGTCTAATTTGTCCAAAATTGAGACCATTTGAAAATTTTGGTTTAATTCTTTTTCGTACTTTAACAGTTCAAGAAAATTAAGAGATGCGGCAATAAACTTCGGTGGAGGGTATAACAGTTCTACTACAGTATAAATAACGTTGTATTTTGTATTAGTAACGTTGAATTTTTCTTGAACTATAGTAATGATTCAACTTGAATTCAGAAAGAAAAGTTGTAAATACAAGACAGTGAAAATAAAAAAGCTTATATTAATAATTTGTTAGAATGCGCGCAAAATACCAGAGCAATTTTTTACAAGAAAGTTTAATTTAATAAAGTAATAATTAATAAAGTACAATTTTCGATGATAAAAATAACTATCTTTTATCTGCTCATTAGAGATAGAGCAGCTTTTGACACAAACGAATTTTATGATAAAAAAATTCTTAATAATTTTTTAACAGGATAATATTTTTGATTTAGTTTGTTATTTTAGACTCGTGAAGACTTCAATATCAACAAGTAAATTCTTTTCGAAGCACTGTTTTCAGGCATATTAGAGATTTTTATGAAGACGTACAAGATCATTCTATTGTCTTAATTTTAGACACATTGTTTACATTTTAAAATAAATTGTAAACAATGTGTAAACATTTCTAAATTATAAAAGATTTTGAGGTTTAACTATTCATTAAAGCATAAAATCCGTAAAAACATTGACTCGCGTATATTAAATTAATTACTTAAAATCCTGTTTTATACAAAACACGTTTTTTCTTTAATCACTTAACACAATTTTTTGAATTTGTTTGTTCCAATTTTTACTGGAAAGTATTCAGTTTCAAAAATTAATAAATAACAATAAAGGGATTAATTTAATTCTAACAAAAGAAGTACGTCGTGCTTTTTTGCAATAGCAATTTTTTTAAAACGGAGGATTGTAAATTTCCTTCAAAAGATTTGCAAATCTAATTTAGTAAAGTAAATGTCCTTGAGCATAGTAATAACAGCATTGTAAGAATAAAAATGAGCTAAATATAAAATGTATCAAATGGTTAAAAATTAAAACGTTTTTGTCGTAAAATATTCTATAATTCTGAGTTATTGTACGATACATTAAGCAATAATGTAGGTCCGAAAACTATATTTTTTTAGAGAAGACCCCCCGGGAACTTTTTATTGTTATTTCTATATTTCGAAAAGAAGAAACATTCTTTCCAAATTTCAAATATGAAACTTTTAATTTTTCTTAAACTTATAAGTTTTCTGAGTGACTAAAAAAAGTAATTAGGAGTTGAAAAGTTAATCATAATAAAAACAACTAGTGTGTACATAACCTTCATTCTACTTTGCAGTCAAATTAATGATGAAGAGCAAGCAATTATCAGTAAATAAATACGAAACTAAAACTATCCTGAGTATAAATGTTTAATTACAACAAAGAAACATAAACATTGAATGAAATAAATATAAAAAATGACGTATTCAAAAGTAATTAATAGATACACCATTACATTGATGAATTATCATTCCTATTTTATTTAAAAATTTAATTAGTTTAATATGCAGTAATTTTACACTCGTTTCACCTTAAAAAAATATTATTGATTGTTGTCGCGCAAACAAAACAGTCTTTACAAAACTGTATTGGGTTATAAATTAAGGTATGCAAATGCAGTTTGTACTTTCCTTCATTTTGTTGAAAGTATCCAAGCTAATTTTGCTTTTGATGGTTTGAATACTAGCAAACTTCGTAGCAAAGAAATATTTCAAATAAGTTGTTACTTGAAAGTAACACTGAAACACAGATTTAAAAACGTTTAAGCACATAGTTTTGTTCTTAAATTTCAATCATACACTTCTTTAATGCTTTGTTTGCCGCATGACGATGTGATGTCAGTCTTAAAATTTGAAAAAGCTTTAATCGATTCATCAGCTCAGTATTTCAATGTTGAAAAAATTATACAATTTTGGTCGATCGTAATGAATTGTACATTTTTTAAAATTCTGTGCATGTAGTCAATGAACGAAAAAAAATATTTACAGAAAGCTCGCATTGAAAATGTTTCGTTGGTTCCTGTCTAACAAGTAGTTTTCAGAGGGACGATTGGTTTCCAAAAACAAAATGCAGATGGCGCTACTGGTAAAATCGTAAACAATGAATTGAAAATGCTTTTATGTAGTGGGTTTTTCTGCCTTCACACTGTACTCGCTGTAAAGACACTTTTACAGAGTTGTTATGTGAAAGAAGTGTTACAAAAATGCGCTCGTCCTGTTCATTTCATACACAAATAGGTTTTAATTCAGAAATGGTCTTGTTTATATATTATTTCTCAAAATAAATAATTTTACTCAAATGAACCCAAAGGAAATTTACAGCAAGCATTTATTTAAAAACACTTTTCTCTCTACAATGTATAAATAAAAGTTTACGGAAAGTTATTCTCGTCGATACTTTCAAATTTTGTTATTCCTATGACTTAAAAATGACTCTAAGTGACTGCTTAAAACAACCCTAGTGGTCAAACCATTCTTATTGTTCTTATTTAATGAAAACAATGACACGGTGTCTGGCTTATACCTTTCCTAGGTAACCTGATAAATTCCTCAAAATGTGCATATTTTTTGTAATCTCAATAGGTAAATAAATTAAATTGATTTTAAAAACTAAAATTTCGGATCGTTTAAATTTTGTTACAATAGTTATAATACAGGGAACTGCTCATAAAACATGAGGGAAATTCAAAAGAAGGGATTTAAAGTATTTACTTTACTTTTTTAATTTACCATTATTCAGTTAGCAAAATTAAACCATAAAAGTGTTGATCGGGCTTGATTAAGTTTGATGTTCTGTAGGTATTTTGCGTGGGAAGTTTTTTACGTCATTTCTGTTCATTCACGATTTTAGTTCTAAAATACGCTATACAAACTATTTCTGACTCACTGCGAATGTCAGTAGAGGGGGAGTAAATCGAAGCACAATCAATAAACTAAGCACACGATGGATAAGCAAAGGCATATCCGGAAAGCCACGTCCAATCGGAGACTCCCTGTTTTGAGACTTTCAGCACGAGATCTATTTTACTACTACTTTGCGGTCGATTCTGACCAACATTTACCATTACAATATGACTGGAAAAGTAGTATCATCGCTATTAACTCCAGTAAGGTCTCGGTACAGATAGTGTACCGAGCTGTTGCCGCAAAGTTTTCCGTCTCTTGGAAGTACCACTCACACCAATCAGTTTAGAAGCCATCGGGGACTGTTTGACCTGATGGTTATTTCTTTGTTCGGTAGAGTATGTGGTCTGTTTGAAAGAATCTTCTTCTCAAGGATGAAAAGTCGCGCTTATGATATCTATTTCAAACCAAACGGTACGTTCAGAAGTATATTCAAAAGAGTTCGAACACTTTATTTTAATTAGTTAATATAATTATTTCCCTTAAGCTGTCTTTTCGCGTTCTTTGTTTGTAGTTTAAAGATAAGTTCTATAAATGGGTAAGTTTGATTTAATGTTCTTTATTTGTATCATTTGTACTTTAGCAAAAATAATAGCAGCTCGGGGCATGTCAGGTTGGAAAATTAGAAAATAATATCCCTTTTCACTAATAAATAGCGTTTAATTAAACAAATGAAATTGCTTTGAAACGGCAACTTTTTTGATCGGACTATTTTATTTGAATAAATAGAATAATTCCTTCAAATCGACCATTCCAAACTGATACTTTCCCAAATGTAGAGCGGCACTGACGATAAGACTATCGATATTGGGTCAATCGATTTATAAATAGATGTGAACAGTCGTTAGGGATGCTACATGAAAAAGCATGAATGCCTATCAACAGGGGTGGTTTTGCCGCCGTAAACTCATTATCACTGTCATCGCTTACGGTACCAAACTTTAAACTTTGAACCAGAGAAACAAAAGTTGTGGAAACGCATTGTTTATGTTCCAGCCTTATTTTATCCATAAAGGTTTCGACTCGATATCTTGTCCATCGAGACCCAGTCAGGTGTGTTTATGACCCGATATCAAGATCATTGATCAATACCCGATTGCTCGTCGAGATCGGGTAAGTTTTGCAAACGTCGAAACAAAACTGCCTTGTTACTAAAAGAGAAATAAAGGTACTAGGAAATACAAATTGTCCCGTACGCGGAAGTGGTGATGATTTAGAACAGGGTTTAGCATCAGACTCTGGTCATTACAGGGTGGTTTTTGACGCGAAGATAAACCTCCTGGAGAGTTAATGAACAGACTCGTCCACACCCACGTGACTTGACTGTCTTCTCGCGGGAGTCAGACTAAATTCAGGAAAAAATATTCAAAAGAAAAAAATTCAAAAATAGGAACAGTCACGGGCAACGCCGTGCTGGACACGCAGTGGCTAGTCACAAATAAAAGCCGATTTCAAGTCAAAAGTCGAGAGAAAAAACATCTTCCCCAACATTAACAGACTGGATTCCCAGACCACATCGACTCGTAGAGAAAAACACTGGAATCCGCCAACATCCAGCAACGCATCCATTCAAACCGCATTTTCCGAAACAATCTCTCCTCTTTATCGTGACCGATGACTGGCGGACGGACACGACTCCCCCCACAGAAGCGCGAGAGACAAGATCCCGTCTCCGAAGAAAGAGTGTAATTGAAACAGATGGCAACGGACCATTTATATGCATTATCTCCAGAGAAGTCCCTCCAACGCTCGCATTCCACCCCAAACAAAAGGAGGCAGATGGTGGCGACAGTCCCTAATATTTAACTCGGCAACCACTAAGACAATGCCTCTCCACAGGGGGTTGAAGAGGCCTCGTTCTGCAAGACGAATTGCGCACTCCAATTCGGAGGGAAAAATCGGTGCTCTTTCAGTTGCAAAACTCCGCGGGTTGTTCGCTATCCAGTGCCAGACGCCATCCACAGACGTCCTGGGGTCGAGAGACGATATTAATGTGGATATATATAAGCTCTTGAGATATTTTTTCCATATATATATTTATCTCCATGTTCACTCCGGTCTAGTGTTGGGATATTTGCCACCAGAATCGATACCGGAATTCAAGATAGCGCAGGAGTGGCGTATAATTTAAAGTCCTCGTCGACGCTCCGATACGCTAGAGTCGGGGGTGATAAGAAGGAAAGGAATTGGGGGAGGACACGATCCCTGTGGAATTCCACGGTGGTCATCTTGAGGGAGGAACAGCAGTCTTGGGGTTTTAATCGAGTTTAGGGGTTTTTTGTGCTTTTCCAAGGGAGATAGCGGTCTTTTGGTCGATTATTGCTCTTCTTGTGGCTGGGTAGGAAGCAGTTTCGACATTTAAGGGGGGTACGGACTTTAAACATTAGAAAAACCTGATGCCCTGAAAATATTTCCCGGCAGTGATGATTTTCTCAAAAGATAACTTTCGAGTTGATGTACCAATCAAGAGAAAGTTAACAAGGGAGTTTGTAGCCACATTTTGGTAAAATCATATTAATTCAGCTAATTCATTCACCGAATAGTTTTTTTCCTCAAGATCAACCTAGTTTTCCAATTTATGAAGTTCGCAAATAGTTTACCACCAGACATGGACAATTGCATCGACATTTCCGAAGTTTTCAAAATTTTTGTTACTGATTTAAAAACCTGAAATTTTGTTTCAGGAATTCTGTCGATTTTATGTCTTATTACTAGGGCAACTTTTTTGTTGCAGTAAAAATGGGAAAAGTTGCATTTATCATTCCCTAAAGTTGCATTTATTTTTGATACTCTAAATTCTAAAATACATCATTCGTAAAAAATGAAAAAATGAAAAATATATTGAAAATTTAAGTTGTGTATAACAGTATTATAATACATTATTAAATACAGAAGAACGTTGAATGGCCGATCCTTGGCCAGTAATTTCTTTAACATTGAAAAAGTGCGCCAGCCGCATTCATATAATGTACTATATTGGATAGCAGAAGCGCCAAATCCTTTCGCTCAACATTTAGAGATTGTAAATCGTCATATCTACTAGGCGAACAACTTATTGATGATCGACACTCACCTCGGAAACTGTGCAGTCGATTTCGCAAGTTTCCTCAGCATTATCAAGAGTGCTAACCAATGTGTTAAAAGTACTTCTTGCCATTTCACTTTCGTCTGTTAGGACGAACAGCTTCTTTCCATTAACGTTTTGTTTGATCCGCAATACTTCGGCGTTCGCAAGATCAGACACACGTGATCGAAGAGTTGGTTCAGAGGGTAAAAAATAAAATAGTAATTTCATATTAATTCATTTTAAGCTAAATTTTAAAAAGTTGCAGTTATGCAGAAAGTTGCATTTATATTGCGGTTATAACTCACTAACAATACACCCCATGAAGGAGGAATTTATGTTTTAGTTACTTTACATGTAGCGTAGAACGTGTGGAAAAAAATCGCATGTGTTGCAAAAAATTGCCCTACTTATTACTTTTTTACCTTTTCTCTCCCTCATTTTTTAAACTCATATTCATCTTCTCTTGTCTTCAATAGTATTTATAACACTTGGTGAAACGATAAGTTGCTCAAAGTTGTGACACATAACAGCACGCCTCACATCAACGAACGGAAGGAGTTTCACAGAGTTAGCGTAGATTGTCATTGCTGAATATTATGCCCGTTTCCATCGAATGTTTTGGTTTCACAAATAGCGGTGCGAAGAAGAAAAAGATAGGTGATTCGACACTGCCCGGTTCCGTTCATGGATTGGATTGGATATGGTTTTGTGGCATTGAGTCCTCTTGGGACATATTATGCTAAACTCAAGATAAAAATCAGAAATTTAATGTAATTTTAAGTGAAATGAGTCAAGTCATAATGAATGAATACTATATAAAATTATATGTGATATATGAACCCAATGTCATGTAAAAAGCTAAAAATATTTGGATGAGGATTCTCTCCAACCATGTCTTCCAAAACAAATGTATAAGAATTAAAATGTTTAAATCGCGTTGACTATTAAAATGAGAACATTCTATTAAAATATGTTTTACCGTAAGTGGACAAATACAGTGATTACAAATAGAATAATTTTCTCCGAGGAGGAGGTGTATGTGGGTTATACGAGTATGTCCAATTCGGAGGCGTGTCAATATAACATTTTGTCTTCTTAAAGGTAGCTATTTCCATTCAGATATATTTTGTTTAACAGCATGAAGTTTATTCTCGGTTTGTTCATTCCAATCGTTCTGCCATTTTTCTTCTAAAAATTTGTAAATGCAAGATTTTATGTCACGATAAGGGATGGTATGGTTAATATTATTTATAGCCGATTTGAAGGCTTTGTCAACTATGGTTTCGTTCATGAAACTGTCTGACAGAAGCACGCACGTTTCCATTATCTTTCCCATGTTAGATGTATGTCTTAAAGAGCAACATTCCTAAAATGACACATGTTTGAAGTCAACGTTTGAAGTGACGATCGCATTAACTGGCCATCAATCCCGAAGTCGAATGGCGCCCTCTAAGGGGGTTCTTGTGACCATACATTTCTAGACGAATACGGTTTAATTTGGCCTTTGCTACTCTTTATTTGCTTTGGCTTTCAAAATGTGCAAAGTAGGATTGAAACCCTTTGTATGTTTCAAAAAGGATATTTCATACAGTCGATGTATTATTTATCTATAGAAGTTGCTTATCTAAGTAAATACGAATCAATATCACACTGAAACTTACAGCTATTTAATGAATCAAAGTTATTTGAAAGCATAATTAACGAAACACCCTGAGTAAGAAATGTTAAATATGCATATGGGTTTAAACGCATTGAGCTCTGCTGCCCGAAACACTTTGAACAGCCCCTGCAATGCGCGGATCGCCCCTGCAAGAAAAGTCGCGAGGGGCTGATCCTGAAAAAAGTAAAGCGGCGATGTGCGTACGGCCCAGTGAAGCGGCGCCCCTTAAAGTCGGGGCGACAGCGCGGAACGGCAGCCGCCTATCCGTGTAAGAGCCCCTCAGGGAACGCTCTCCTTCAGCCCTCCCAGTGCTCTAGGATTCCTTCAGAAAACTACCCAAAGAACCGGCGCAACTTTTCCGATTCCCTATTTTATATTGGCTTTTATATCGAAAGCCAGAGGAAAAGTAAGTATCATAATGATAAATATGTAAAAAATACATAAACATATATGACTATACATAGAAATATGACTTGGATTGGAAATCAAAAATGTTAAATCAAAGAACTAAACAGCCGGTGTGTATTCAACCAGAAAACGAAAGTCAAAACTAACCATCCAAACGCGCTGAAACTGCAAATATAGCCTGATAAGCAATATAATTATTTAAATATATATATAAATAATTTTTTAGATTTAAATTTTATATATATATATATATATATATAATTTCAACTTTAAAAATTTTTAACTCTAAATAAATATTTATACATATATTGCTTCTTACTTCCAGGACGACAGCGCTTCGTGTCATGTTGCAGCCTCTGTCAAGCAGTGGTATTAAGATATGGATGTAAAACGTCTTCCCTGGCCTGCTCAGAGTCCCGCTCTAAACCCCCATAGAACATTTCTGGGACGAGTTAGAGCGACGTTTACGGATCAGAGAGCCACGTCCGAAATCTACAGCTGAGCTGGCGACATTCTTGCAGCAGGAATAGACACAAATACACGTATCTATGTATCAAAGCCTTGTTGAAAGTATGCCCAGAAGGGTTGCTTGTGTCTTTGCAGCACGTTGGGGACCATCCATTATTAAAACATGTATTCTTTTCCTTATACCATCACATCTTACTGTCTGGTTCATTATTGTAGGGTAGTGTATTTAATTCCTGGAAGGCAAGTGATCAGATCCCCTACACTTGGTTTAACAGTGTATTGGTTCGCACTCTAATGGATACGAGTGCAATTATCTTTAAGCCCAAGGTCTATAAATCTACAAAACCACCTTGTAGCAAAAATATTAATGCTAAATATGTACCAAACCAACATATATTTCATACATAGACTCAATATATTTCATACATAGACATACAAGACTCACAAATATAAATTTATTTTTAACAATGGATAACACATGTGTGAAACACATGAAAGTATGGAATCTAGTTAATTTGATGTAATATAAATTGCAAAATGGGCAAGATTCGACAGTAATTTTGTAAGATATATCAAATTATTACTTGGTTTACATTAATGTATCTGCCGACCAACCGGTATAGTGGTTAAGGTGTTTGCCTCTAGATCGGAAGGTCCCCGGTTCGAATCCGGGTTCGAGCATGAATGTTAGTAAGCGTATACCAGCTCAGGTGTTGCTTCGTCATCTGAACATGGTTCAAAATTACGAAGTATAAATTGTTAGGGGCAATGATGGTCCTCCCACTGGGTGCTCCTTCACAAGTTGCCTTCACTTCCGGAATTGTAGTGGCCAATGACTTAGGTCAAAATGTGCCCGCCATAAGGAAAAAAAAACATTAATGTATCTAACAATACGGAATAAAAAGTAAACCCATTTCTAAAAATAAATTCAAGTTCTAATTTATATACCATACGGCAGTTGACAATCATAAATTCTACGAAATGCAATTAAACATTATAAATTAATAAATGTACAACAAAACTTCCTAGTCAGATTTTTCGGTAGCAAAAATTCAAAAAACAATTCATATTTTATAAAACTATAATGAACTTTCATAACAATTCCCATTGCACGTACCGAACATGTTAATTAATTGCTTTTGGTTATTTTCCAACTTTGAATGAATAATTTAACTGTAGTCTTGTAAAAATTCTCGCGCAGAAATACCAACAACCCATTTTTCAAGCCTAAACCCGTAATTTAAATGCATTAATGTTTGACAAAACGTCCAAACACACATAAGGGATTGGAGGAACTGCAAAGACGCCCATTCGTCTAAAAACACAATACAATTTCTCATTCCCTCAGTTTCCCCATAAAAAAAAATACGACCATTAATCTGTGCGGGCATTTTAATATCCTTTTTAAAAAAAGGAAGAGGGGTCGTAGCCCTCGCGAAAGAGCGCTATAAATGTCATTTACTGCGTCCTATCGCTGTTTAAACAACGTCATAAAGCGACGAAAAATTACGAAAGAATGAAAAATTATTTATATCTCTAAAATCGTTCAGACATTTTTTTGCTGCTTTTCAGTCCTTGGTAGACTTTGAGTGAAAGGAAAACCGTCGCCGAATTATTTACATATTTATGACACAACCTTTTATGAAATTTTTGGGAATATGAAGCGTTTTGTCACATCCAACGTAGGGAAACTGTGGGGGGAATTCACGATACGAGAGTATATAAACAGGCAGCGGCTAAAACTTTGAAATCAGAATTCCTGCGTTCAGGGACCTTTTAAAAGGGGTTGTACATAAATAAAGTCAGAGTAGAATCCAAAAAAAAAAAAAAAAAACAGATTTCGGCAAATTTGTTTAAAATAGTATTTTGCCTAAAACTGTTTTTTTTTTCTAAATCTACTCTGGCTTAATTTATGTACAACCCCCTTTAAAGGGTCCCTGAAATTATGAATTCTGATTTTCTGATTTGAAGAAATTTTCTAATAGATATACGTAATACACAATGTACAATACACAATACGTAATGTACAAATAAAGTATAATATTTACTAAATTAGGGCAAACCAAAGCGTTATAATTTTAATTAAATACATGCACTATGATAGATCACAAAACAAAGAATTCTTAGTGCCCTGACATCTTTTAATTCTGAACAAGTAATTCCAGACTATTGAATCTTATTTTAATCCCGTCTTGAACTTACACACTAAATGTCAGTCAACTGACTCTTTTTATAAGCTTATTACAAATATTTTGTATTATACTTTTGCTATAAATTAAAGGTTACAACCTCTGCCTAGTATTTGAAAAACTACCCGTGTATCAGACCTCTTGTTACCACAGAAAAGCTAAATGAAAATAACTGTTTTGTGTATCAATCTATAGAGGTAGCATATGTTCAGACTTCGCTCTCTCACAGGTTTATCGCTTTCATTCATGCAAGGAACTTAGAACCTTGTTGTTGAATCTCACAATTTCTTATAGCAATCAAAATACATAAATTAAGTACAGCAATCAAATTCTTATTTTTGCCAAAACAATCTTGATAGTGCGAGCACTACCTTATGACAAAATCTAGCACAAACTTTTGCTTAAGTTCATCTTCTTCGGGTGGAGGCTTTTATCTTACCACAAGATCATATTCTTGCATAAACAGAAAATCTCTGGAGCGAGCCCTCATCCTACAACAAGGTTATACAACATTTTTGCTTAAACTGATCATCTTCTATATTTTGAGGCCCCTACTATAAGACCAGTCTTTCAAAGTTGAGAAGTATAAATGCATATCCCAAGTCTCTTTCCTAAAACGACATTTTAACGAGTCAAATGCCTTATAAGCGAATCTTGTTTATTCCCTCAATCTGGGGAATTTCTCTCCTAACCATAAGATCACACTCTTGATTTAAAAAAAAAATTATGCTCTCATTTACCTCAACCCTCCAAATGCTTTCGACGAAATATTTAGACATCAGATTTGACCAAATTTGCTAATAACGTGATGCCTCGTCGTTAAAACACTGCCGACTTTGAACGATGACGCGATAGAGACCTTTTCAGTTTTCTTTTAACGACTACCTTACTTCTGCATCGAGATCTTGTCCGGTTAGATCCATTACTCAAAATCTATCAAGATCCACTCAATTCTAATAACGATACCACAGCTACTGAAAGAGTTAACAAAATATATCGTTCATCGAACGCATATCATCACGCTGAAATATACAGGATTGATGGTAAAAAGCTTTGTACTCTTTGCATAGGCTCCAATGGAAATGCAGTAAATAAATAAAATCAATGTGTCGGCACGCGCGCTAAACGTTGTTGCCAGTGCTTCTGCCTTGTTGAAGCCGACTGTGCACACGTCTGGGTGCCCGCGACCCGATATTACCCGAGCCCACGGGTCACCGCCCAGAGCCCCGCCCCTCTACTAAAAACGTGAGCAACACGCCCAACTCTCGCAGAAGGGATGCGAAACAATGTAACAGTGGCTCAAGTACACACCTTCGTTCAAGACCC
Organism: Metellina segmentata; assembly: GCA_947359465.1. Lineage (NCBI taxonomy): Eukaryota > Metazoa > Arthropoda > Arachnida > Araneae > Tetragnathidae > Metellina > Metellina segmentata. The sequence goes on from OX375878.1 coordinate 3,722,913, forward strand.
TTATTTGTGTTGTGCAATAGTTTCAAAAATCAACTTCGATGATATCAAGAGTTGGTTTTAGCATTTTATATTTATAAATGGTTTTCTGCCTTTTTTTTATAACATGACACTTGGAGTTTGGAGCATTGTAGCAAGAGTTCTTGGGAAGTTGGACTCCTTTTAAACATTTAGTAGAGAATTTGAACAGGTAGTTTGAGATGCAACCTTTCAAGGACGTTTGGTAAGCTCAAAATGTAAAAACAAAATACACTAGGTTCAATTAAGATGGCATATCGCTAAAATGGCCCTTCTTTAAAAATGAATTTTTATCTCGCATTTTTAATTTAAATGAAGAAATAATATAACATCGTATTTAAAAAAATAAAACGTTGTTTAACTTTTCAATTATTTTCAGCAGTCAAGTATTCAAATTTTAAAATTAAAACAGTTTTTATAACTCACCCATCTGTAGAACTAAACATTTGTTTACCATCCATGTGTAGCTAAATAATACCGTGCATTAAATTATACGTCGAATAAGTTTTTGTTCATTTAAGGGATAGTCCGTTTTATCGGTTGAGATATTTCACACACATTTCATAATTTAGAAAATATGTAGAAAATAAAGATTTCAATAAAAAATTAAGCAGCAAAACACAAAGCAACATCAAAGCATTTAAGTTTTGTGGAGTAAAGCTGAAAAAACAAGATGTAAAACTCAAAATTGATTGGAAGTGCACATTTATTAGTCCAAAACAGACAAACATAATGCTTTTAACCCTCTAAGTGATTCATATGTATGTATCCAACCTTCTTGTTCAATAGAATCGTTCCTGGAATTTTTCATTGTTTTTATTCAGTTACTACGTGTGCATTTGGGTCAAAGCAATAGTACATTATTCAGAACTCACGTGTCAGAGTGTTGACGTGCTCTAATTAGACTTGACATTAATATATGTGTGCTTTACATAGCATTAACCCTCGTGGCGGTTTTCTCGACGAGGATTAGTAAAGCTGACCACACCTTGACAGACGAGATATCTAGTCATTAATAGCAAAATAACCACATTTGGACCTCGTCTTTAGACAAAAACTACCCAGATCTTGACCTTGTCATTGGAAGAAAACTAATCAGATCTTGACCTCGTCTTTAAAAGAAAACTAACCAGACCTTGATCTCGTCATTAGGAAACTAACTAGTTCTTGACACCTCGTCAATAGGAGAAAAGACGAGATACTGATTTAGTCATTAGAAAACTAACCAGTTCTTGACCTCGTCATTAGAAGAAAAATAACCACATCTTGATCTTGTCATTACAAAAATCTTCAATATTTTAATGACGGGATATATCATCTTTCGTGAGATTGGTCATCTTTATGGACGGTATATCTTGTCTAAGCCACTTGGAGGGTCAATATCAACCTGGCTCTTTCTGTAGGCTCTATGATCTTCATGAGGAAATGAACAGCAATTAACTTTATTGCACTGTGCTCACAAGAACTCTCTGTTCAATCACTACAGGACATTTAGGGACCGTATGAGTTATACTGTTTCCGTAGCTGATTTTGTGTTAGTCGTCGTATTTTTATTCATTTGTATTGTATTTATGGCTAAATATTTTTTGAAATCCTATCATTAGAAATACAAAAGTAACGAAACATTTTTATTCAAGTATTAAAAAATTATCATTTTTAAACATTTCTATCAAAACTCAATGATTTCCTGAGAAGATATCTCTGTAAAGGATAAATATCTTAGCTTAACATCAAATACATGCTTTTATTTGATACCATACAAAGTGTCCTTCATTCTCCGCTGTATTTTTTTCTTCGAAGAAAATAAAATGTCCTTTATAGTAAAGTTGAGAAGGGAGCTCAAAAGTCGCAATGGCGTCTAATCTTGGCAACTCTAAGGATGATCCAAACGCTCGCAGCATTTCACAATGGATGGAAAACTTGAAAAGAATTAGACCATGCGCAAATACCCACTGAACATATTATCTGGTTTCTGCTGATTTCACTCAGAAGCGTGCGGCAAGGAAAAAATCTGTTCTGAAAGTACCCATTGCCGCATGGAAAGAGTCATTACACAATTGTAACAATAAACCATTTGGGGTTGAAAGGATGAGTCATCAGCAGTCCCCCTGATTGACTTTATGTGTACCAAGGACATAATCCTCTAGGTGGTTTATCTCCATATCGAAAACTGTCCTATAGTGGCGTATAGGTGCAGAATTTGTTCCAAACTATCACCAATTATGGACTAGGAAAACTTTTATTTCCTCCTGGATCTCCATTCCCATTTGGAGTAATAGAGAAGTTACTCTAGAATCAGGTCCCAAAGCAAAATTGAACGGACTTTGAATAGGATGTCTAGTTAAAACTCTTCGAAAATCGAAATAAAAACTGACGTCCCACTATATGATTTACGTGGTCTAGTGGTTAAGATATTAGCCTCTACATCGGAAAGATTATGGTTCGATTGTGTCAATGCTGTCAGATAGATATTTCATGATTAGCACTATCTTTGCTTGTGCCTTGCTGTTATATGCTATGTTTTTGGCCCACTTCCTGAAGTGTTCATTTGTTGGCTGCAGCAGGTGGTTTGTAGCTGTAAGTGGGCAATCAAACACGTAATTGTTTGGAGTTTCCTCCTGCCCACAAATGCAGTTGCATGTGGCTGTTATGCGGAATCTGTTGAGGTAGCTGGGGAAAGGGCCGTGTCCTGTGTAAAATGCAGTTAAGAATGGTCCGTGTGGCTTCTTTTTGGGGTTGACTTTTGGGAAGAATGAATGGGTTATTCTGCCCGTTTCTCCCTCGTCCCATTCATCATGCCATCTCTTAAGTGCTGTTCTCTTCCTTAGTTGTTTTGCGTGGCTCTTGGGTAGTTTTGCGGTGATTTGAAGTTTGTTGCTCCGGTTGTTGCTTCTTTTGCAAGCTGGTCGGCCCTTTCATTGCCTTGTATACCAATGTGAGCCTTAACTCAGTTGATGTATGTATTATGGAAATTATTTTCAAGCAGTGCTAGGATTTGTTGCGCTGCTGGTTTAAGAAGTGACGTTGGGTGAGATGTTGTGCCCATGCACTTGCTGCGTAGCATATTTGGCGAACCGCCGTCATAGCCCGTTGTGTTGCTCTAGTAGGACGTTAATTACCAACTTACCACTATGATTTAAGGGCCGTTGTAGCCCGGTTGGAAGAGTAACGGAATGGAAACCGTTAGGATACGAGTTCGAATCCTAAAGTGCACATAGGAAGCTGGTACACGATAATGGCCTCAAATGTCCTCATATTGGCGTAGTGTGGAGAATGAGGTGCTAACTCAGGTGGGACCTCGTCATCCAACTGTGGTAAGTGATCCTCGCATTTTCCCTTCGGGTTTGACCCCCTAACCGTCGCCAATCGCAAGTGTGACGACTTACCTGCCTATACCTAACCTCACTATGATTCACATTTTTCTTTTTAAATCGACGATTTTACGAATCGATTCCCTTTAGGTTTTATCGATTTCTTTACTTATTTTTCAACTTCTAATTGGTGTAAATTTTGTAAGCGAATACCGACCATCCATGAATGCTACGCCACTGAGAATGGTAGTCCACTGCAAACAGGCATCGCTTACACTCAGCTCACTTTCCTTCTTACGGGGAGGTCTCCAACCACACCCTTTATATAACAAAGGACCCTAACCCACTGTGTACTCGCTAATACGCAGCACCCCGCTCTCCCGTGATCCGCACAGTGATTGATGCCCGCGCTTGCCAGCGATGAAACGCGGCTATTTCATTTACGAAATAGCTACACCGGGGCTCCAGGTAAAGTGCGAGGCTTAATTAAAAAATCGTTCTCCCAGGCCCCAGATTCAAAAGATTCGGCATTTTCTTTTATTTATTCGCTCTATCGCTCCCGGTTTTCCTTCCCTCACTGCAACCGTAGCCTCGCAGTATGCGCGCCGAGTTTCAATTAAGGTGTGCGTAGGGAAAATAACTCTGGAGAGGGATTTTCGGCTCTTTCTTCCCTCTCGTTCTAATCTTCGACTTTGAATGAAAGTTTTAGCGGGGATAAAACTTTTCCTCTTTTTATTAAAAGGAGAGGGCTAACAAAAACAAACAGGATAGTTAGCCCTGGGAAGTTTTATTTAAAAAAAGGTTTTTAAATCGTCCGAATGAGCCGCTTTCGGGAAGTCTTCAGCTTAAATCGATCGCTTCATCCCTTCGGTTTTAACTAATGAGATCTTGACTGGTCCGGCTTAATGCTTAAATTAATATTTCGAGTCCGTCCCCGTCAGTAGAGAAGCTGCGTTGAATGCTTAAGCCTATTTTCGTAAAGTGAAAGGCTTCTGTCCGCCCTCATTTTGTTATTTTAAGCAAAGTTAAAAATGCATGGGAAAGTTTGTGATAAAAATATAGCACCACTCATACAACTGCTAGTTGCAAGTGCCATCAGATTCCTACTTTGGGTTGTATTTCTTCTTTAATGCGTCAGTAAAACTATGCAACCCGGCAAGCAAAGTGACACAACTCAAAATTGCAGAATTTGAGAAACATCAACTTAAAGGATACTTTAAAACTTATATTGAAATAGTACAAGCTTCTTTTAAATTTTAGGTAAGTATTTATGGCGGTAGCTTCTATTATATTCTATAGAATAGTAATATAACACGCTGGGGCACCTCTTACTTATTTTTCAATGACATAACATCAAAATTTTTATTTTTTAACATATGTCGATGTACTTGACCTTGTCTGTAGTGTGTTTGGCACAGCCTGACCTAATACGTCCCTAGTGCTATAATAACCAATTAATCCAATACAACTAAGGAACCTTATGCCTGATATGACACCTCGAACAATGCCCTGAAATGGTATTGTAGAATAAATCACTTACATGGAGTTCACAAAGGCTTATAACAACTGCTTGCTTGCAAACTTCCACGGAAATACTATGAAAATTTTTTATACAAAAATCGATTCAAACAGAGTTTAAAAGAACAAAACAAATTGAAGGTATAATACGGGATCTTACAGGAAACTTAAATGTTGTTTTAAATACCTCAGACGTTTCCCATCGGTATTGATAATGAACCATCGTCTATAGCCCGTTGCATTAATTCGGCGAGACGTTCAACTACCTACTCTTTAGTAATACGCGTGAAATCCCTTTTATCAAAAGTCTAGTTGCAGCAATTTTTTTTGTCAATACACTGATTACAATGCTGGTCCTTCAATTTTGAAAATAAAATGGTGCTTTTTTTCCCCCCATGTGTGAAATCCATGTTTCTCAAAGTCGACTTATCCAAAATTAATTTTTTTTCACTCGAAAGCCTAGTATGAAAATCCAATTTTATTATACAGGGTTATTCAAAAAGATGAACCCAATTTAATTAATTTGTATTTCACGAAACATAAATTAGATATGAACAGTCTACATTCCGAAGAAAAGAGGAAGTTCCAATTCTTTTACCACCGCTTAGGCGGTGATAGTTGCGTAAATGGCTGCTAGGGTACTCGCGATGAAGCTACGTTCCATCTTAATGGAAATGTGAATAGACACAAATGTTCGCATATGGGGTCTGTAAAATCCCCGTACAACATTGCAACATGAGAGAGCCTCAGCGTAGCTAAACGTGATCTGTTCTTTACCAGGGACAAATGCTTATGGACCATTCTTTTTAGCGGAAAGCACTGTAAGCGGAATAACGTACCTAGACATGTCGGAACAGTGGCTTTTTCCTCAACTTACCAAAGATTCACAAGATTTCATTTTCCTGCAGAATGGGGCTCCGCCCCATTGGCACCGTGATGTCCGAGGATTTTTAAACCAATCCCTTCCTCGGCGATGGAAATCAAGATCTGGCTCTACACTTCTGGCAACCGAGATCTCCTGATCTCACGCCATGCGACTTTTTCTTGTTAAGGAGGTTGTTTACGTCCCACCTCTACCAACAACTCTGGCCGGCCTGTGCGGTGCACTCAGTAACACGTGACATGCCTGGACGCGTGTGGGACGAAATTGGCAACCGATTAGATGTTTGTTGTGCAGCAAAGGGGGGAAACATTTATAACCCGTGTTGAAAAACTTTGAAATTTCCTCTTTTCATTAGTATGTAGATTGTTCATGTCCAATATATACTTCATAAAATAGAAATTAATTTAATTGGGTCCATCTTTTAGAATAACCCTGTATATTTTATGGATTGCCATGATGTGGCACCAAACGATGAATTTGGCGCATCTTAAAATTAACGCTTTGACAACGACTCAAGATATAACACGCAGGATTCCTTCTTGGCGCAATTCTTATAACTTTCAAGGTACAACCAATGTACTGGCGTCGTTGTCTAAATTCTTTCTTCACGCGATCATGGTACAATTGCTGTACTGTCCGTAGTTTACTGGCCGTAGTCTAAAGGTTAATCATCGAGTAAAAAAGAAAAAATCGGCCGGGAGGGGATAGTTTTTTCGGAAGACTTCCTAAAAACGTGAAAGAGTTGACAGGCATGCAACTGTTTTCTAGCCAAAAGTAAAGCCAAATGCATCATCACTTACCTAGCTCCAACCAGAAGGGAATCAGCGTCCTGCTCCAGTAGTTTGAAATAGTCGCTGTGGGATTCATTACCCATGAAGCGTTGTAGATCGGATTCATCTGAAAAAAGAACCAGAAATGAGATGAGAAGATACGTCGTATCTAAAAATCCAAACTGAAAATTGCACTTGTGATGCACAATCCAATCCATTCATTCATTACACAAACATTACTACGCTTCCTTTCTACTAAGAAAATTAAAAGAAATTTAAAACAGAAAACCAGTACCTCCTCGTTATACATGCGCCCAATATATCGCTCAATTTGAATTGTCCATCGATATTTTTTTTAATTGGGAACAGAAGAAATTAGCAATTATTTCTTTAGAATTGGGAGTTACGGTCATCAGCTTCAACCAGTTACCTTCACCTTTTCCAGACGGCATGTATGCCACAAAATGCCGAAATATAGTTGATACCTACAGACACCGCTCAGTTAAGGGATTGAGTGTTCCTCATTGTTAAGACTCAGTAAAGAAGGCAGAGAAAAAGTAATTGATTTACCACATACGCGAAGGACATTTTCAGATTTAGAAGCTTACGTAATTTTAAATAACAGACGGGTAGTAAATAATTTACGTTTTTACTATATTAAGAAAAATGTGTCGCTACTCACTATATATTGCTTTTTTTCTTGTTTCCCAGGAAGCGCGATATAACGTGGAGTTACTGTATTGCTTTTAATGTTACAAACTTGTAAAACACTAGATGTTTGGGGAAGGGAACGACAAGATGCCCCTCCAATAAGTTAAATTTATAATTAACACAACGTTTATTTACACTTTATTACAAACGAGAATTGCGTTTTTTTTTTTTTTTTTTTTTTTCGAATTTATAAACTAAAGCAATTATGCCAGTTTTGCTGGGATGAGAGTTCAGCAAAGAAAAACATCTTTCGATGATTAAAAGTCACCTATCCATCTTTATCGCAGTGCATTTCTTTAAGTATGCAAAGATCGTTTCTAACAAATTGCACACCTGGTCGAAAACATGGGTTTGAGTGAACAAAGAAAAATATTTTACTCCGTATGCAAGTATCCCATGAGCGTATCTTCCTCGAAAAGAAATTTGGTATTCATGGAAAGAAATAATGACTTAGTGGACACACACTTCACCAGTCTAAGGATCACCACATCCTGGTCAAGAAAGACTAAAAACTAAAATTTTACTCAGCGTTTCTCTTGTCAGCCGACTATACGCTTGTCATTTCTTTGTCCCCGACTCATAAAATGTTTCTCTTTTATCGGCGTGGCGAATGAAGTCATTAAAAATATAGCTTGTACCGGAGGTTTCGCAAAACACAGCTTTGGAGCTTTACAACCTCCGATAAACAAAAATGGGAAAACAATGTCTCGTTCCCCCCATCGGGAATGACACATCGCCCATTAGGACCGACATTCACCCAAACAGCTTCGACCCCCCAAACGAGCGAAGAATACTTAGTACACGCGCCGGAGAAAACTCGCCGAAACGACACAGCACGAAAAAAAAACAACCACTGGTACAAACCGTGAGAATAATAAAACGCGAAAAGGTAAAAACTAAACAAAACCGAGCCATAAAAAATCGGACAACATCGATATCGTCTGCGGATGGCCTGTCTTCTCTCCTGCACTTTAGCTGTCACAACACTCTGACCACAACATCATTTCAAAAAACCGAAAAAGGCACAACCCCTCTCTCCCCCTTTTTATAGGCACGTGCCCTCCTCCCCTTTCGATGTCGGGAGAGGGGGGGGGGTTGACCTGACGAGATATAGAAAAGATGAAAACCTCCCCTCCTCCGTAGGGGGAGAAATAGGTCAGGTAGGGAAGGAGAAAGACTCATCAAACTAAGTAGCTGAAGCCGCCATGTTTCCTCGCCACTTGATGGTAGGATTTTTTCGCAGCAGCAGCAGCGTGTGCGATTTTTCTGGGAAGCTGTGTCAGCAACAGCAGCAGCAAATCACTGCCACGCCCCTCTGCAGGTGTAGACAATTTTTGAGCCCCTTTGGGTCCACCTCATTCCTGTCGCTCAACTTCCAGAATCACTTTCAGCTCGGTGGGAATTCGTACTGTAGACTTCACCACCAAATTTATATATATACTTCGTGGAAATATTGATCCCTTCAGCTTGTCGTCCCACGACGCGAATCCAGGGGTGAATTTAATCTGTCGTAAAGTGAGATATTTACACATATACGAACTGCCATCGATCTTCGTACATCCGATTATGAGAATCCTTAGTTGAAGTTCACAAGGAAAAATATTCTGAGTTTTCCAGATTTTCAAGACGGGTCCTGGAGAAAATCTATTAAATAAATGCCATTAAGTGCACACGTTAAATCTGTCGTGGCCTCAAATGTTGTCACATTGGTGTGGTGTGTAGGTTTGGGGAATGAGGTGCCTGCCCAGGTATTCATCTCGTTAAGTGACCGCTGTCCAAAATGACTCGGTATTGTTCTCGAACCTTTCCTTTTGGGTTTGATTCCAGACCGTAACAACCCGATGCGGTGCTTCAGTGTAAATGCTACCTACCTAGTGTCACATATTCACATAAAACCTCGAACATTTCCTCATTCTACAAACAATTTTTCTGGATCTTTCCCGTTGAGATTGATTCCGGACCGACGTCAATAGCCCGCTGTGTAGCTCCAGTACGACGTTAATTAAAATAACTACCTACGAAACAACTTTTCGGCATGCAACATTACACAATGGAAATTATACACAATTTTAGTAATGCAATCTCATTTTATCATCTTGGTGTGATATATCTGTCTTGTCAGTAAAACTTTTAATTTAAAGTTAACTCTAATCCTTGTGCAACACGATAACAGACATTGCATTTCACGGTTAAACGACGTTTTCGTTTTTCTCTTTCCAAAGAAATTCTAATGAAAGAGCACTTAAAGAAATCCGTCCCTCAACACTGCGTTCGAATTTGTCCGGGTACCATTGTACTCGCCCAAACTCTTCAAAAAAGGATTCAAAATCTGGCAGTAACTCTTCACTAGGATAAGATCAGGTAACCTTGGGAATATTACCCGAGGCGTTCGCACACCTGGATCCTCTTTAGTCATCAGCTAAACACCACTGTCACTTCTTATCAGTCGAGACATGTACTTTGAGACTTGGGCTATCTCCCTTTCTGCTTTTCGTTCCTTTTTTGACTCGTGGTTTTTTTTTTACATTGGACTGATATGTATGCCACACCACGAGTTTCTATGACATCTAATTGTGTTTTTCGCGTCGCTCCTTTCCGGTTAATCAAAAGTACTCACGATCCATGCAAAAGAGGCACTCGGAGAAAAGTAAATGTGGGTTTTGCCTTGTGCTGAGATTGCTTCCAGACATTTCTTAATGTCAATTGGAATATTTGGTACTAAGGCTGCTATCTGTGGCTGCTACTATCTGTGACTGCTATTATCAGCGACTGTGCGGAAACAGTTGAATCAAAGACTAGTTTGGGTATCTAGACCCATATTTCTGATTCTCCCATAAACCATTATACCGTCAAACTCGCATGCACCTTAATATTTGTCGATGTAAGCGGACTTTAAAAACACATATTCTTCTGCATGATTGAAATTATTAACGTAACCAATTGACGCAAGGGGCTTTTGGTACGTAAGCACTCAGAGGAAAGTAAATATGTTTATTCTCTTGTGCTGAGTGTGAGAGAAAGAGATTGTATTCCATTCATTTCTTAACTGCTGTCACTGAAAATATTTAGTACAACGGCTGCTCGGACAGTTATGACTCAGCGACAAATTTGGCATCCAGAACCGTATTTCTCTAGTTGTCCCATAAACCATTATACCATCAAACTGACATGCACTTTCGATGTAAGCAAGCTTTCTTGCTTCGATAAGACACTTTTTACTGCATGATTAATCTATAACGTCGGTCCCGCACGGTGGAATGGTGTGATTTTTCATTTCAGTTTTTGAAGGACCATAAAAAGCACTTAATATTGCTTAAAGTCCTTTAAAGCATTTTAAAATGCTTAAAAGTTTCAAAAAAATATTACAGATTTAATTTCGCTTGTATTCAAAAACCATAATAAATGACATGCTAGCTTAAGCAAGTAATCCAGACAACGTGAAGAAGTCCCATCCAATACGGGTCTTTTCTAACTCCCTCCCGCTTAAACTAATACCAATCTTGACCTCAGAAGAGTACCTTTAGTGGGAGTGAAATCCAATCATAACACCAACAAACATTTCTTTATCTGAGCATTAAGAAAATATACTTCAATTCATGATAAAATAAGTAAAATAGTCTTGAAAAGGCCCTAAAAAGACACTAAATATTATTTTGCAAGAGAGTGGGATCCCTATAATGTAACCAAATCACATGATTTTGGTATGTAGAACAACCGTAATTCGCTTGAACTATTTTCAAAATGAGTCTCAAATATTAAGAACTGCAAATATAACCGTGATTTAAAAAAAACAGCAGCCATAGAACAACACCTCGTAATTTTGAACCACGGTCAGATAATGAGATCACTATACTTTCAGAATCCGGAAATTGTAAACGATCGGTTGGGTTTATGGCTCAAAAGCAATGTTTGGTGCAATACGAAACAGAAAACGTCAGGTAAATGAACATACACACAAGGAAACTACCTTGGGTCTTGCAATTAAAGACCTAACGTAACGTGGGTCGATCGTGAACCTGGTTCCGAATCGTGGTGAGAAAAATCCAGTTGCATAAAATACCGATGATTGATTGGCAGGTACAGAGATCACGAAAATTGAGCATAACTGAGATGAAGAGGCCGACTCGTCTTCAGATGCTGGAAGCACTTTCGACAGGGGACACCAAAAAGGCCGCTACCCATTAACTCCATTCGAATGCGTCCATGTACCAGTGGTCATCCTAATCAGCATGCAGGTAGGCAAGCGATGGGGAGGTTATAATGACCCCTTCAGTGCAGCACTGACGAGGGAGTTTAATACGTCAGGAATTAGACTGAGAAAAGGATGATGGGGAGATAATTGATTGAATTTTTCTGGCAGTTTTTAATGAACATAATGTAGTCTCGGTCGTTTTTCAACGGGGTGTCAGTTAACGGAAATGATTAAACGGTCTGCATGATCAGGAAAGAGTGCTAACACAGGTAGATGCGTGGACCTTGCCCGTCATGGAGGTATGTATACAAGAGGATAAATAACGCTGTGAGCGGAATTTGCTTAGTCATACGCCACGCCCTGATGCGTAAAGTTGACTCACGACTGGTCATTGAATTTCTAATTATGTCTTTTTTTTTTTTTGAATAAATGAGTAGAAGCGCATAATCATTCAATAGCGATCAATCACTTTGGTTTCTATGAAATATTTTGATGAAAATATATATAGTCTATTTTTTATAAATATTTAGATTGCAGAACGCAAATCCGAAGTATTAAATCAGATAATGGGGCATACTGAAGCTGATTATGGCTAAACTGATAATAATAGGTTCCAAGAATACATGTCTTCAGTTTAGTATGAATATGATGAATGATTAAAATTGAAATAGATTTAAATGCATGAGAAAAGGAGCGCACTTTGGTAAAGGCAGCAGACTTTAGGTTGCTGAAAGTCCGCAATTTCCTAGACATGAAACACTGGGAGTATCATATAATCACTAATATTATAAAAAAGAAGTGTTTGTCTGTCTGTTTTTTCCGCGGCCACAAAATCCTGACGATTCTATGGCACATATAGAGCAATGAGTTTTGGCCATACATGTAGTCCGTATTCTTTGCAAATTTTGGGCCGCGGCGAATTTCAAAATTCAATCTAGAACATTTTTAAATGAATTTAATGAAATTTAATTATTATTGTATTCTTTGGAATGGCAACCGCATAAAGATATGGCAGATTCCAAATTTACTTTTCCTCTTTCCGTTTTTATTTTGCCCAGAAGAATGATTTTCCCAGCAGAGGATAAAAAAAAGTTTTAACTTTAGTTACGTTGTTCTTTTTTCTATCTCCTAGACCGTTATAGATAGAATAAAAATTTCATCGGATTCGAAATCTGCGGAAAATTTTACTTTAGATCGATACCTAAAAACATGATTCTCTTTAAATAAATAATTTTTAAATTGAATATATCTTTTATATTTCGCAACGTCACGCAAACTTTCACTTAAAAAAAAAAAAAAAACACAGATTGCATCTTCTGCCTTTTGCGTTAAAAATAAGAAAGAGATTACATTTCATGTCCCATTTCATCTCCGCTAATGAGAGCAAGAAATAAAAAACATATTGACTGGGATTGTTAAGTTTTTTTTCGTAAAATCAGAATCGCTAAAGATAGATTAAAAATTTAAACGGATTTGAAATCTGCGGAAAATTTTACACCAGGTTAATACCATGCATCATAGCGCTGCCAGTAAATGAAATACGGTATACAAGGTGTCACAAAACTTCCTGCGTAGCATTTAAGGAAATACAGAAGAGATAAAATTAAACTGTATTTACAAAGGAATATATGATCACAAGGAGCTCGCGAGGATACTTTTAGGCTCTAAGTATTGACCGGAGTTGGCGCGTCATTTGGTAACTATGATTACCAGATATTTCATGCATTCATTTCTTCCTCTGGGGATACCGTGGCGGTTGAATGTGTGATAGAGTCCTGTAATTTTGAACAATCCGTGAATCGATGCTACTACGTGCTCTTGCTCTTGGTGTTTCACATACTACGGAGGTAGAAGCTAGTATCAACAAGAGTCAAATCTAAAATTAAGGCTCATAAAAGGGTTGTTGCGTATTTGCTGCATCTTGATGTACTCTCGTGGATATACATCCCGGTCGGATTTTGTGTTCCTACATCTTCTCTATGTACAGGAAGTTTTGAAGCACGGTAACATTATTGCGTCCTATAACATTTTGGCCTTCAAAATATAAGAAGCAATTCAACGCTAACTACCACCAACCTGGTACAGTGGTCATAGGGGTCCATTTGTTTTTCATACAGTAGGTCCTGGGTGTGAATCCAGGTTGGCAAGTTCGTAGATGTCGGTGATTGTCTCTATTTGTAGTATCGACGACATACCAACTTGGTACACCCTCTCAAATAGCCATCGATTTAGCACTTGTGGGTCGAAGGAACAATCATTACAGAAAAATATAAAGCTGAATTGCAGGTGCAATTACCTTAATTATACTTCGAAATTAAATTTCATGAAATAGTCCCAGCATTTTATTCTTGTTTTTGATTTCTGCAATAAGGAACATATTATATAAATGCGAGCAGGCAGAAATGCATTATTTATAAACGAAAGCATAAATCAATTTTAAAAACTAGTGTATATTTTTTGAACCTCGGGTGTTTAGCGTTTTCTTTATGCACTTACAAGGGATATATCGATGCAAAAAAAAATATTGAAACATAAAACAACGACACATAATACAAAAAGCATGTTTAAAACAACAAACGCTCTTAAAACAAGGAAGAAAATTCCATTTTCCGAAAAGCGCAGCAACAAAAAATCCCCCATTCAAGTATCACATCACAACAAGCGCTCAAAGCTAAAAGCCCGTGTTTTCTTTCTAATTCTCGCAGCGCAATGAAATCAAAGGTGTGTAGGAAAGGAGAAAAGAAGAAAAAAAGGCGAACATCTATCTACAAAAGGATTGAGCTCTTTACAGAATCAAATTTAATTACGAGCGAGGAAAACGGGAAAAGGTGAGACTTTTCGGGAGAAAAGGGAGAAGAGGACTCCGAAACAATTTAAACAACGGCGAAATCAAATCAAGTCCGTTGCGGGAAGAGTGAAGGGAGATTCCTGCATCCCCCCACCGCTCATGCTGCTGCTTATCAAATATTTTGAAGATCGGAAATGGCGAAAAATGTATGTAATGTGCCGATTACATTTCCTTAAAGTTTCATTTCACGGATAGAGAGTGTTATAAAACAAACTCTGTAATCGAGACAACGTGACTTTGGCTGATTGGTTGGGTTTTTTTTTGGCTCAAAGGCCAAAACAAAACACGAATACACATGAAAAGGAGTAGACAAGGTAGGGGTAAGAGTACAGTTCACTTGGGAGGAGAGAAGAAAAGTTCGTCTGGCTGTTCCTGGAACGGGACTCCCGTGTTTATGAGAAGCTACGGTTGGAGAGTAAAGGATCAACAACCGGAAGTTGCGAGTTCGAAACCATCCGTCGTGTATATAGAGGGGATAGTGCACGGTAAATCTGTCGTGGCCTCAAATTTTCTCGCGTTGGCGTGACGTGGAAGTTTGGATAGTGGGATGCCAGCTCGGAGTTGCATCGTCACCTGACCGTGGTTCAAAATTACGTGGTGTTGCCCTCGCATCATTCCCTTTGGAATTGATCCTGGACTGTCACCCATAGCCCTTTGTGCTGATCCAGTGCGACGTTAACTAATTACCTACCCACATGTGTTTACCAGACAGTTGATCCCACAGGGTACTTGACTTTAGTTGTTTGTTTCCACGGATTCGACAGTGTATTCCTAGTTATTTCAATTAATGTTGCACTTTGTGCGTGGATCAACACTGCTCAACTATTCACCGTGGACTATCCATTGAAAGTACGAGTTTATTTTTGCGAGCGCCATCTGCTATTTCACAGAAACGCCATCAGGTTTGTTTTGAAAATTGTGTGTTCATAATAACGCTCGTAAGTAACTAAGACATGTACAAGGCAGTGCAAAATTATGACAAAAAAAGAACTTCTTAGTGGAGATAGGTTCCACTACTGTCTTTACTCCAGAATTGTATTAGTTACGTTTTGAGGTAGTTATACCAAGTTCATCACATATGCTAGTTTGAAAACTTTATAATTTATTAAATGAACTATTTGGTTTCGCCGACCAACCGGTCTAGTGGTCAAGGTGTTGGCCTCTGGATCGGAAGGTTCCTGGTTCGAATCCGGGTCAGGGCATGGATGTAAATTGTGCTGTCCTATGTTAGGGACAATGATGGTCCACGCACTGGGTGCCCCTTGACAAGTGATTATCACTTCTGGCCTTGTATAAGGCTACAGTGACTTAGGTCAATTCTGTACTGTATTGTATCATGTATTGTATTTGTCTTTTCAATCTATACCCAGCCCTGCCATTGGAAATAAAAAAAAACTATTTGGTTTCGCTCGAGAGTTTTCGTTGCTTCAGGCAAACCATGACGTACCTCTACTTCCTCAGAGCCGACCAATCAGTCTGGTGGTTAAGGTGTTAACCTCTAGATCGGAAGGTTCCCGCTTCGAATCCGGGTCAGTGCATGGATATTTGTAAATGTACGGTGTAGAGGCTGCTGGTGTACTTTAAATCTGTCGTTGTCCAAAGTCCTCACGTTGGGTTAGTGTGGAAGTTTGGAGAGTGGTGTGCCAGATCAGGTGTTGCCTCGTCATCTGATCTTGGTTCAAGATTACGTGGTGTTGTCATCGGATCTTTCCCTTAGGGGATTGATCCCGGACCGTCGTCGATAGCCCGTTGCGTTGCTATAGAATGACTTTTATTAAAATTGCCTAACCTCAACAGTTTCGTTGTGTCGTGAAATTGCTTTTTGAGCTTATTATCATCGTTATGTGATCGCGGTTGAAAATGACAATCTTTATCTTCGTAGTCGATCACGGCCAATAGCCAGTTGTGTTAATCCAGTGCCACATTATAAAAGTGAAGCAAGCTAAGTCAAAATTTTCGAGATTATATATATAACAATCTTTAAAAAGTCCATTTTTGAACGGAATGGTTACATTTTTCTTGAAAAACACAATTAATGAGTAAAGCTAAGGGAGAAGAATTCCATCCCTTCGTTTTCTCAAAACTATGTGTGTTGACTGTATATTACTTACAAGTCGAAGATATATTCTTACAATCAATTTTGCTTTTCTTTTTCATTTTCTAAGAACAAGAATTTTGATTTGTTTTCGTTCAAGGTACTATGGAGTCTTTTCTTATCGATGTGATTTGGTACTGACTTGGTGGATGTTTATTGTTTCTATGTCTTGTCTGGCACAGCATGTCAAAATATAGCCATTGTACCATAAAATTTCACATACCAACCCATAGCTAAATCAATTAATATTAAACACATAAGTTGAAAGTCATAAAATTATTAAACTCTACTTCTGTAGGCAATTTTCGTGCACGTGTGTTTTAATGCTATGAAACAATCCAATGTGTTACATTTTGAAAGGATCCAAATTTTCAAGGCCTCATTAGCTTAAATAAATTTAAGAAACAAGCCTTAACACAGAAGCTAAAATAATCATCTGCACTTAAATAACCGAAACGTTCTTGGACAGCAGACACTGCGAACGCGTTTGAATATTTTCTGCAAATATATTAAATGACAGACACTATAGGATATAAACCTTTAGCTCACATTTGAGGAAAAAACATCGATAGTCTGACCTGTCGCAGGGAAAATTTCTTTATAGAAGTGAGACTACGTTTGAGCGAAAGGTAAAAAAATAAAGAGTATATTCCTTTTAAAACTACCAGAAATAAACCCACCGCCACCATTTTGAAATCTTCCGAATTCCCAAAACAATTTATCTCATTAGCTTAGGATGTACGTATGCACAAGAAGATTTTTCTTAAATTTTTATTTTAAAAATCCAGTTTTTTTTTCCACTGACTCATAAGCTTATGCTTAAAATCATTTCATCGCGAAAAAATTCCAGTTCAGCTAATTATTAATTATCTAATTTAGATTTAAGATAATTACCATGTTTTTTTAACGGTAATATCTCACTTTCTAATTTGTGCAGGAAAACAATTTCTGTTGGATATTATTCTTAATATTATTCTTCCTGTTTTGACTCTCAATCAAGTTGTTACGGAGAATGGATTTTTTTTTACAGTTTACACCAAGAAATTCTTATAACTCATGATTTTTTTTCAGAAATTTCAACATTTAAAAATCAATTAAAAATTAATTTTTTAACTAATAACACTAATTGAGATTCGAAATATCCTCTGTATTAAATAGATTGTAATGATATAAAAATAATTATAGTAGATAAATTCATTGTTTGAACAAATCATTGTATTGCCAAAAATAAGTTATTCAGAAAGTGAGTTGAAGTTTTGGAAACATGTTTGTATATGTAGACAGCATCCAAAGAAAAACCCGTTTAATTAAAAAATTATTCCTAATATTTACAAGATCTTGGTATCGTTCGAAAGCAAAGAATTTGGAAAATATTCCGAAGCAATAAAAACAAAATCAATATTCAGATCAATTTTAGTGATTTCTAGATTCTAATGTAATTTTAAATACAATCAATTTACAATTAACCTTAAATTCAATCACGCACGATTTAAAATTAACCTTAAACACATAATCTGAAATAATCATTCACAGTTAAACAAGCAAGTAGTTCTGAGAGAGCACACACTGGAAACGCGCATGAATATTTTTTTGAGACTATGGAACGACAGACCCCTTCACGAGATTAGGTATAAGCCATAAGCTCTCATTCGAAGAGAAAAAATCATCTGCGCGCAGACTGTCGCATAGAAAATGTTTATACAAAAAGCGAGACGATGACAGCATAACTGAAAGGGAAAAACGGAAGGGATATATCCTTTTCGAAACTACCAGAAAGAAACTAGATTCATAAATTCTCCCCTCTAGCTTCCCGGACTAAATCTCGAGTCGTATTTAGGCAACAGAAGGGGATTTTCATCCACTCAGCACAAAAGAAGTCTGTGCGGCATTAAGCGGGCAACATGACTTTCTTTTCGGTAAAAAGAAAGAGTGGAAAAAAAACCATGGTAATGCAATGCCCGTGTACAGATGTATCCATCAGGAGACATTTGTCTTCCACGTGTGTAGGGTTTTCTCCTGTTGCTGACATGATAAATGATTGCATAGTGTAAAAGCAAATGTTTTCAGACGCAAAAGATTGCATTATTGGTTGGCCCATTTAGATGGGGTTCCTCTGTGTGCCAACAACCTATGAGAAATATGGGCTCTGGAAATAGTTTTTTTTGACACGTGTTTGATAGATGCATTCCTGTTCTGTTTCCATATCCTTTTCCTTTGAACTATCAAGACCATTGGGATTTACATCTAAAGGGGCAAGATGATGGTTGGATGTCGCAAGTTCCATGTTTGGCAAAGGTGCACCACACTCGAGGAAAACTTTGTCAAGTAGAGGATATACAAACATGGAAAGCCTTGCTAGCACACAAGAGAGAAATAGACTACAGGGGCTGAGATCTTACTCAAATCTGAAACAACTGTTCTCTTCAAGCTGTACTTTTCTTTTACCTAGTTATTCCTTTATCAAGCAATATGTATGCTATATCGTATGCTAAGGAAATAGACGGAGAAGGTGGACGGAGTCATTATTGTGAGATCTCCGAAATCAGGTCTCCATATGGTCATACGAATCGACTTGGGCTGATTTGGCTATCGAAGCGCAAACGAGTGTTTTCCATCATATCTGTCAATTAGTTCCACCTGAGATTCGTGCTTTCTTCCACATGCCAAGTGATCATCATCTAGGTATTTTCAAAACGAACGATTTGGAGATGGAAGACGGGGCATGAAGCTGTTCACACAAGCTCCGTCCAATTCATTTGAAGGTTAATTCTTTGAGTCTTAAGTTGAAATTGAGAAATGGGAAAAAATCGCACCTCGAGCAACCCTTATACCTATTTCGTTAAAAGTTATCTGAATGGATTTGAAGTCTATAGTAGTTGGCCCATAAATGCTTACACCGAGAAACTTATTCTTCGACAAAATCAAATATTTTTTGCATACTAATCTGCATGACAAGTGATCTATTCTGCCCATTTTTTTAGAGTATAAAGAAATCCATACACAAAAGCAACTTATTCAATAAATCTAAATTCGTCAATCTAGTAACCTAAGCCCAGCAACTTATTCTACGAACTGCGTAATTCGAAAGTTTTTTTCTTGAACAATCTTTACACCCTGCAAATTATTTTGGGAGCAATGCATAGATTAACCAAACCTCAATTATAGTAATTTGTCTACACAGTAACTCGTACTAGTAATTTTTCCATTGAAGACAATCTGTACGAGAAACCTAAACACCGAACCATTTGTCCTCCCTACACCATCCACAAAAATGTCTCGATATGTAAATCTCGACAAGTTGCTCAAAATTTAATCAATACATTTCGATTTGGTGTGCGAGACCACATCCCACTGAAGTACTAGAGGCTGACTTTTCGCTCACAAGAGCAGGAAACCTGCTCTTCACCTACGATAAACAGAAAAATTTCGCGTTTCAAAACCATTTCCAAAACCCGACTTCCGCAGCGAAACGACGGTCGGTACAGAAGGAAACGGAATTGGGGGAATGTAAAGAGGGGAAGCGAACAAATTTGTTACGTTTTCGAAACAAATTCAGATCTTCCCTGATGTATAAACAGAACATTATGAGGCAATCCGGAATGTACGCGGAAGAATAAAATTTGTCGCCCGAAATTGCGAAAGAATAGCCCTTAGATCTATAGTCAAACCATCGGTCGACAGCCGGGATAGCAGCGAACGGGAAAAGAGGGAAGGGAAAAAAGGGAATGTAAGGGAAGTAAGGAAAAAGAAGACGAAAGATAAAAGGGAAATTTTATGGGGCGCGAAATTCAACGATCCCAAAAATATCTCTCCAAGATTTTTCTGTTTTCTTCCCCCTTTTTTCCCCATTCGTTACATCCGTGTTGGGTTTTGTTTGAAGAGGGATTCTTCCCCCCACTCGATTATATTTCCCCCCTTACACCACTTCGGGTCCAGACAAAAGGCCAGTTTCGGTCTGTATAATTTCTTTCTTTCCTCTGAGAAAAAGAAAGAATCCGAAATGGTGTCGGCGACTGCGAAGATTTCGGAACTAGGCAAGGAAAAAAAATTCGAAAGAGGAGGGGGGGGGGGAGTTGTGGAGAAGGGGTATCAGAAAATGGAAAAGATTGAAGGGTGTTCGGAAGGAGGAAAAAATCTGGACTATATTCGAATTCTCGTTTGTAGATCGGTTGCTTGAAGTTTATTGGATTAAAAACTGCCGTTTCAGCCGATTCTCACTTTAAAGAAAATGGAGAATTCGCAACAGAATTTTCTGGCTGTGTCAGCTAATTACAGCTGTCCCAGAAAACTTTCTTAAAGTACTGTTCAAACGTTTTATTAGTTTATTACAAGTCTTGCAGTTTTAGGAAATGCACTCAAAAATTTATTTCGAACAATGCACTCATTAAAAAAACTGTTTTTTTTTTAATGTTTAAAAATGTTAAGTCTTTGACTGCGGTACTGTAGAGGTAGACCTTCAAAGTTCTATTGTAAACACAAAATAAATTTTTTCAAGGAACTACGAAATTTCATATTGATTGAATAAGTTAACTCATTGGGAATATCGTATATGGAAAATTAATCATTGGATCATTGATACACACTTTGAAGGATAAGAAAGTCTTCAGTTTATTTTTATTTCATCCAAGTTGTGAACTTTTCTTAATTAATGACAATAGTTTCTTGTAATTTAAATCAAGAAAATATTCCTAATCAGTTTGGATTGTAAGTAAATGTTCTTCATGTTTTTTAGACAGGAAATCAAATGTCCGAAATGAACTCTAAGCAAAGGACCTTCAGCTTCATAAGATTATTAGATGAAGGTGAGACTAGATTGATAATTTTTTTTTGGTGCCAAATCCGGCCAATCTATTACAAATATAAGTAAAATGGCTCGCAAAATTTCAGTTCCAATCAAAAAGTAAAATTTCAATGAGCTACTATATTTTGGATGAGTCAGCACAATACAATACGACGACACATTAATCAGTTTAAATCACAACCTTAAACAGGGATACCAGTACGGAATGAACAAGAATCTTATTTCTGCCAGAAGCATGAGTTGGTCTATTTCTGCATTGCTTGATGCCAATTTTACGATTTTGAAGTTTCAAATAGGGAAGGCATTGTCAACATACTTATAATAGAACCCCTGTCCAACAAACCAAAAGAAAACTCATAGGTGAACCTTGAAGTTTACCTCACTAATATCTTCATAAAAATTGGGGTTACTTCTCTTTCTGTTATAGAAACACTTCAGAAAATACAATGCATTAAATACAAAATGGAACCTAAAATACGACAACGCATTTCATTGCATCGCATATAAGTACACACCCCGGGGGTGATCCCACAATGCAGTCGAAAATGCCACATGACAAATTCCGATGTCACAACAGGACAGACACCTTTCTTCTCGACACGTCCGTGTCGGTGCGACGCGTGGCGTATCTCTTCCCGAACACCCTCGTTCTTTCTTCACTTCTTCCCCCACCCCCACCGGGCGTTTGAGCGCCTCCCCCTTTAAGCCACCGCTTCTAATCACTCGGACGCCAGCGAAAAAATAGAGGTTGGAAGTTCTTATATTACACGTTCGCTTGTGCCCCGAGATGTTTCTCAATAAAAGTCAGGGGGTGCTCGACACCCGACCACCCCTCCCGACGACTTCTTATCACAACGGGGCGACACTCGGATGTTATTAAAAAGGGATTTGAGATGAAGGGGGCATGTTTGGCAGACGGGGCAGAGGAGGTGGAAATCACTCGTTGGCTTTTCGCTGAATCATCTTTCCCCGCGCGAGTGTGTACCTGAGGTAAGGGTGGAAAGGTGGCGAATTGGTGGAAGCAGGGAATTCAATGAGCTGCCACCCCGAGCTCCACGAGCCGTGTTTGCGCAAGGGTGCCGGAAGTCGACCCCTCCCCCTCGAATGAAATTCCTGCATTATGAGGATTTCAGAAAGGTCGCGAGGTGGTTTTTCCCTCTTCTCTCAGTCCTCCCTCCTCGAGTGTGTGGTGACAACACGGGAGGGTTTTGCGTGTGTTTGCAGAGGTTTAACAAAGCCCGGCGCTGGGTTTCTCCGCTTTTTTTTATTCCCGGCGAGAGAGGTGCGATTTTTTTTGTTGTAATGAAAGTAAAATAAGTTGAGGATTCCGGGAATGGAAAGGCTGATAACACTCGGATGCGGTGGTGAAGTTTGTGCTCTTGGTGCGGACGTGTGGGAAGACATCTTAAAAGAGACTTCGAACAACATTGAGAGTAAAATATCGTTTCAATGTGTAAAGTTTCTTATCATAAAATTATTATCCTAACAAAACACCCTTGTTTGGTTTATTTCTTATCTAGTACGTACCTGTTTATTTCTTAATCCAGAGTTCCTCTTTATTTCTTAATCCAGTACTTGTTTATTTCTTATTCCAATACTTGTTTATTTCTTAATTTAGTTACTGTTTATCTCTTAATCCAGTTCCTGTTTATTTTGTATTCCAGTACTTGTTTATTTCTTAATCCATTACCTGTCTATTTCTTAATCCAGTGTTTGTTTATTTCTTAATCCAGTTCCTGTCTATTTCTTATTCCAGTACCTGATTATTTCTTAATTCAGCAGCTGTTTCTTTCTTAATTCAGCAGCTGTTTATTTCTTAATCTAGTCCCCATTTGTTCTTATTTCAGTACGTGTTTACTTCTTAAACGTAGTCGATTTATAGTTAGTAAATGAGGTCCAAATCAAGCTTCAAAGTCTCTTTGAAATGTACTTCAATTTTAAAATACTTTAACAAACACATTGACAAAAGTTTTGTTGCATTGCAGTTTTTTCTACGGTTTTCAATGAAATTTCTTATAATTCGTCCAAGAAATTTCTCTTTTTAACAAAGCAAAATTTATGTTAATGGATTTTACATAGTTGCTGTGGTCCATGAATATTCCCCATTCTGTGATAAAATGTCCACTTATCTCTTGAAGATTCCATGAAAAAACTGAATTTTTAATGGAATTTACATACTCTTAATAATGTGAGAAAACTTTGGAACATATAATAATGAGATACAAGTACTTACTTGAATAAATTGAGTAAGCTATTTGAATTTTTAAGAATATCATTTAAAATGTTTTCCGGTCTTACTCGTTTACAAAATTTGGACACTTGAATAGGTAAATAAATGACATCTTATAAATATCCACGTACAGTAAACGTAATCCACGTAAATATTAAAACGCAATCATCTTCAGTGTTTGAGAAACACATATTTGGTCTTATGTGTTCAATAGCTGTAGACAGATCAGTTACACATTTGACTAAAAGAATCCTCTTACTCCTTTTCTAAATTTGGACACGTGAATATGTAATTAAAGATCCTCTTTACAGTCGGACAAATATTAAAACACATCAGTTTGAGGAAACTAGATTTGAATGACGAACACACGCAATCACCTTCAACATATGAGCAGTACATATTTGGTCTTATGTGTTCAATAGATGTAGACAGATCGGTTACATATTTGACCGAAACGTCGCCAAATTCTTGGAATTAAAAATTTCCTCGCCAAATCCTTGCAACCCTGCTCCTATTACTATGCAAAAGGAATACACGGCACGTAATGGATAAAGAAATTCATTTTTCCAAACGGGGAAAAAAGAAAAAATTTCGTTCCCTTTCTTCCCTCATTTTATTCCATATAATGCTGTCTTGATATCAGTAAGCAGATCAAATGATGTCATTATTCCGGTGATCCCTCGCATTCTTGCGTGTCCTGCTCCCCCTAGAGGTTTATTTAGAAGAGATCAAGTGCGTGGAAAATTCTGGGGGTAAAATCCTTTCCTGAATCGAAACCCGGGACAAGCTAAATCTCACGGAAAGCAATTTGTTTCGATTTTATTTGGAGAAGGGTGCCCATTGCTGTGCATAATTTATCAAAGGATCCATAGCTTTTTATCAGCCAGGGCTCGTATTTACATAGACGCGGGATAAACAGGCGAGTAGAGTGCACGCGAGTTTATGAATCTGCGAGATGTTATTTTGCAATCTTTTTCCTAAGTTTGTTTCATTTTCGTCTGGCCTCTTATAGGCGACTTGTTTTACATCTCTGCGAGACGTGGGGTGAGAAGATAGGAATACACTCAAAAGACATGTAACGACTGCATTTCAATTCGGGCGATTATTTACGTGCAGTTGTTGTTTGTTGTAGGATCAGATTCTTAGATTACGTCGATATTGAATTTGCTCTCTGGGTAGGGGTTATTGAGGGAAATGTGCATTTAAATAAATGGAAATAACGGGGAATATTTTCGACTGGATCGCGCAATTTGTTTCATTTATATTTCAAGAACAGAGCAGAAGGTTTTTTCCCTCTGATCGCCATGAGATAATACACATGATGATTGAATGACCACATCGCTTGGTTGAAAGAATCCTAGAAACGATTCTATTGCTCAAAGAGGTGAAAATTAGTTAAAATTCATCAGGGAAGACAGCAGGTTTGCAAACCACTCGAAGGCTTAAAGAATACGTATCAAGAGTAAACCAGAGTAGGTATCAAGAACATTTTTTGTTACGCTCAACGTCCAACTAGTAGGGATGCGACATCGACAGCAAAACATCGATGTTCAAAATTAAAACATCGATGTTGATAATTTATCGATGTTGATAATACAACCGATGTTTTTAAACATCGATGTTTTTAAAATTCAGTGCCTTTAAACTTTTTCCCGCATTTCTTAAAACTGGTTTAGCAACTAGTGATGCTACATCGACAGCTTCACATCGATGCTTTGACGCTTTGATGTTCAAAGTTAAAACATCGATGTTGTTAATACATCGCCCCAAAACCATCGATGTTTTTAAAATTTAGTGTATTTAAACTTTTCCCCTGTTTCTTAAAACTGATTTAGCACCTAGTGATGCGACATCGACAGCAAAACATCGATGTTCAAAATTAAACCATCGATGTTGATAATACATCGCCCCAAAACCATCGATGTTTTTAAAATTCAGTGTTTTTAAACTTTTTCCCCATTTCTTAAAACTGGTTTAGCAACTAGTGATGCGACATCGGCTCCAATACATCGATGTCGCATTCCTACTTTTCAGACCCAACACCCTTGGCCACTTTGGTCTAAAAGTATGTTCAATTTGCTGATTATAAAAATTATGCTACTTGGTTATTTTTTAAATTTTTATAACGGTACTTTTTCATTTAAAAATAAAACATCGACAAAGTAAAAAAATCGGCAAGTATAAATATCGATGTTACAAAAACATCGACTCAAATACATCGATGTTAAATACATCGATGTTTTTTTTAAAAACATCGAAAACATCGACATCGATGTCGCATCCCTACCAACTCGGTGACGTTATTGTATCTTCGGCTATACGTGTTTCTTGTATGTGTTCTGAAAGCGACATCTGTTGGTGCGCTTTTCGACTACCATTTCAGCACATCGTCGATAAAAATTCCAAAGAATGAATTCCGAATCTATGTATCATAGTTGATAGTTCTGGACTCGATTAATCGAACTGAGTTCAGATTGATTTGGTTTCACTCGGATTCAGTCTGTCTGAAGAGGGCTTGAGTAAATTTATTCTAGAATACATCTAAAAAACTTTGAGATTAAGAAAAGATTCGTTAGAATATGGATGATGAAACGTAAAATTGAAAAACAACGTAACAGCATTTTAATTGGTTGCTCCGTAATATATCAATGATCAACTTTCGCATGCCAAATGAGCTAACCCACTTCTCCCACCTGTATTAAGTTTCCAATCAAATCACTGCACCAGACTGGAAGTAGTTTGTGCCCTAATCCCTTTCCCGGAATTCGATAGCGTCTCATTATCATCCATCATGTATATTTAATTGACCGGACCCTCTGCATCGTTAATAGTCTTCCGAATGCCCTCTTCCAACCTCGGATTTGCGAGATCTTAAGTCTTTCTCATCCACCCACACCAAGGAGGGGGACTTGGGCCACTAACCTCGACACCGCCGCAGGAGCCCTCGCATTACTTCCCAAATAATCCTCCGCATCTTAGGATGAGACGCGCGACACACTAATGTATTTCCCCGTCTTAACCCTTAAAGAGAATGGAGATCATCCTTTGCTTGACCAAACCCTTCATCCTTCTCTTCCTCGGGAGGGGGGTGGGGAGGATAAAGGGCCGGTACCGGACGAAAAGAATGCGAACAACGGTAATGAGTGACCCTCAATTCATTGCCGTACTGCACACCCACCCTAGCCAGCGAATTCCTTCTTCTCTTCACTTCCTCTCCACCTCCTCACTTCCGTTTTTCTATTCTATTCCAGGGGGCCCAGAGCTATAGGGTGGAAGGAGGCAGCCTCTCTACCAAGCACGCACCACGCATCGATCTGTATTGATTGCAGATCACCATTTCTTTTCTTAGATTTTACCTCCCCTTCTTTTCTTTCTTTCCCCCCCCCCTTCTTTCCATCCATCCCTCTACCCTGTCTGTTCCGGGGGTTGTAGGTGGTCGGAGGTGGAGCTCGGTATGAGATCTTGATCGTCTGCCGCGCGGGTTATGTCTCGGGGAGATGTTTTTGGAATATTCTGCCTCGCAACCCCGTCGTGCCCCGTAACCTTCCCGGAGATTTAGTATCGAGTACAATGTGGAGGTAATCTGGGTGATTTTTCTGCTAGATTCCGGGGCTTTAGTGGATTCGAATCGATCGTTAAGGACTGGGGTTGAGACAGTGCTTTATTGTATGCGACTATGCGTTGTTAAGAACAAGCGAATTGTTTACCGTTCTTTCTTCGGGGATGTATCCTCTGCTGTGATTTATATCGACTAACTTCTGTGGTGGAAGCAGTATGTTGTGTGATGAAGAGGATTTTGGAGGAATTTGTTCCATGTAGATCTTGATGGGATATGATTTATATTGGAAGAACTTCAGGGGTATAGAAGTGATCTGCTGTGTGATTTGGAGGAAGATTTTGGAAGAATCGATTATTTTTCGCACCGACGATTCTGTTATGATTTATATGGGAAGAACTTCGGTAGCAGTATGATGTGTTCTGTTATATATTGGAAGACATTAAGTTGTAGAAGCGGTTCGTACTTGACGAAGAGGTTGGATGGGTTCATTGTAATGGTGTAAGGGCTGTATTTGGCTACACTGCGGCGCCAAACACAAGATAGACAACGTCAAGTAATGGAAATATACACGAGGAAAGTTTGATAAACATGCACTGCCTTCAATTCGCAATAAATGAAAAGGAGATCGAGAAGAAATAGATTCTGACATGCCTCGATGAGAAACGCCGGATGACAGCAATTTAAAAATTATCTTAACATATTTGAGATAGAAGGGTATGCAATTTCTTATAAGAAATCAAATGAATGTTTTATTTCGTAGAATTTCGTGAGATCTCTTCAGCTTTCCCATTCTTTGAAATACTTCAGTAGCATAGAAAATATCTAAAAGCTATTTTAAACGCAAGTTAGATCATGGCATAAAGTTCCATTATGGGACTTGTACTAAAAACTAGAATTTTAATACTGAATATGATAGGTGTAACCATGTCAATATTTAAAAAGATAGAATATTTCTTCGTAAGGATGCCCTTATTCTAATTTCTATTGAATCAAGTTTATAAGCTTAAAAAAAATTGTGTAAAAAAAAAATTATGTGAGTAAAATTACCTGTTTGATTTACCTGGTCCCCCCGGTAAAAGAAGTCCATTTCTAAAGTGGTGGTGAAAGTGTACCTTTTTTTATTATAAAAATTTGTCACTGGCGATTTACGGTTATCTGAATTTATTTAAAACTTTATATGCTAAAAGCTAGTTTCTAGTGAGCTCAGGTAATATGGTAATTTTAAATTAGCGTCGTACAAGAGCAACACAACGGGCTATTGACGACGATCCAAGATCAATCTCCTAAAAGGGAGAGCCCCTATCCGAGAACACCACGTCCTTTTAAACCACATTCAGATGACAAGGCAACACCTGAGCTGGCACCCCACTCTCTAAACTTCCACACCCACCCAACGTGAGGACTTTTGACCACGGCAGATTTAAGGTGCCCCAGCAGCCAACATCCATGCACTGACCCGGATTCGAACCAGGAACCTTCCGATCTAGAGGTTAACACCTTAACCACCAGACCGGTTGGTCGCCCCCGAAAGGAAAGATCCGATGTAATTGTGAACCTCGGTTAGTTGACGAGGTCAAACCTGAGCTGGCATCCCAGACTCTAAAATTCCACACCACGCCAACGTGAGGACATTTGAGGCCACGACCGATTTAACGTGCACCAGCTGTAAATATATCTCAGGGGAAGTTACAGAAATCTCTACTGCGCTGCCAAATCGTAGGCTGTTAGCACAGTCGCCGATCTCAGTACCCCGGTAGCGCTATGGTAGGAAGTTTAAATAACATCGCACTGGAGCAACACAACGGGCAATTGGTGATGGTCAAGGAAAGAACCCGGATTGGAGATATCCGAGGACAACACCGCATAATTTTGAACTGTATCCAGGTGACGAGGCACACCAGAGCATCCACATCACGGCAGCGCGAGGACATCTGAGGCTTCGACAGATTTAACGTGCACAAAACCCCCTTTTACACACAACGTGTTTGGATCGGATTCGAACTCGCAACATTTCGGTTGCTAATCCGTTACTCTTCCAACCGGGTGCTACCGCTTTGTTCTTCTTCTTCCTCTGTGTCACCCTTAATTTTGGGTATATCCTTCGTCCTAGCAGGGATAAGATGAGGGTGATAGTTGGATTTCTCACAGGTCACTATCACCTAAGAAAACACCTTCATAGGATGGGAATCTTTAAAGAAGAACCTCTTTGCAGGAAATGCAATCTGGTGGAGGAAACTGCCCACCACATACTTTTTGAATGCGAAGCTTTCCTTCACATAAGGCACTCAAGTCTAGGTCTTGGAACATAACTTGATACAATTCACGAAGAACCTGTCAAAAGCCTTTTGGCCTTTCTCAAGGAATCCGTCTTTCTCTGACAGGAGTATCGAAAAACAATGGGGTTTGGTGCAATTTTCCCTAGTGGAATCAGCACCTGGGGCTTTCCTGACCTCCCCACTCTATATGACAATGACAAAAAAAATGTGGGGAGGAAGACCCCCTCTGTGTCACTCTTAATTTTGGGTACATTAGATTTGCCAAGTGAATGTCGGGGGCAACCGCGACCCCAAGTATTCTCCCACATACGCCAGCGCCCGACTCAATTTGACGAAACTTCTTCAGCTACGCAACATAGCCTCTTGATATTTTGACCCTGTCCAGTCGCACGTAGATGCAACCGAAAAGAGCCATTGTGTGCGCCCTAAAATGAACGCCAATGAAGCGTGCCGGAGGCTCAGGAAACCATGGCACGTCTCACCGATAACAAACCCCAGTTTTGAAAACTTTTATATCAAACTCTCGCACGCAGGGAATAGGGTCCCCGATAAGACACTCCATACGGGTGTATATATCCCCGCGCATTATCTGTTCCCCCTTCAGAGCTTTATGGGCAGGAGGAGGCACTGCTGCTCAGCCACACGAAATATTTCTTCCTCATAAGGCGCCTGTGTTTTCTGCTCGCAATAAAATCGCGGGCGATAACAGGGATGTCTACTCGGATGGAGTCTCTCCTCTCCTGATCCCTTTTACTCTCCCGCATCCCGTTTCTGGAAGATGCGGCAAGCGACGCGGAAGACGGGGATCCTCGCAGCCAGGGCGGGGATAATCGTTTAGTGCCACAGATATGAAGCAGCTCGCATCTCAAGCGGCATTTCGAGCGGACGGGAGGGGGGAAGTGCAGCACCCCCACTTTCGAACACTTCGCTCCGTTTTTGCCGGTCTCTTCTTTGCCGGCCATTTGCTCGGTGTCGCGCAAATGTTTTCCGTTTTGTTTTCTTTTTCTCTGCCCCCAGATGAGAGGGTTTAATGAATTTCGTCGATACAATTTACTCCCTTTTGGGTGTGATGGGGAATTTTGTTTTCGCTCTGCAAAGTAGGTAATTAGGAGGTTGCGGGGGGCTATTTTTTTTAGGGGTGGACCACCTTCTGATGATTGAGCGGCGTAATTACTTACTCCGGGAAATGGAAAAACGGACGGAATTAAGCAAGATTTCTTGGGGTTTTTTTGCGTTTAGTTCTTTCGTTTCCACTGATGTTTTTCAACTTTAATTACGGGAAGTGGGGCTTTTTTTTTATCCTTCTTGCTTATCTTGTGGTTCTGCTTCGCACCTGAGTCACGGTGATTCAACCCCTATAACGTGAGACTGTAAAGCTTTTGAGTGTGATTCGCACGTTATTTTTTTTTGGGAGGGGGGGGGAGCGCATTACATCCAGGCTCAATTGTTTACGCTCTCTTATCTTAAATACCGGTATCTCGTAACATTTGAAAATGTGCTTAGTTATTTATCGAAAAATACAACGCAATTTATATTTGTTTCGGAAAATCAGAGTATTTAGAGTTGAGTTTCTTACGCATTCATGTATAACATGTTTTATATACGAATCGAATAAATCGTGTTCAGATTTATCCAATTAATAATTATCTTAGGTTTCGTAGCTAATAACAGCTCTAGCTACTAAAGTGCACCCTTTTATACTATCGGGTTGGTGCAAAATGTTTACGTTTATCTGACCAAAATTGAAGAATTAAATTTTACTAGGGGGCCCGCCCCCTGCTCTCTACCACTCGCCAACCCCCGGAGGATTGCTCCGGAATCCTCATTGGTTCGCTGCGCGAACCTATGCTCGCTTCGCTCGCATCAATGAAGACATGTGTCCTAGCAGAAAGGATTGTTTACGAAATATGATATTCCAAAAAAATATTTTTCAAATCTAAATTTTTTGTTGTTTTTCAGAAAAGATATATACAGTACCTCTGGAATCAGAATTCAAATGAAAACTTTGAGCAAATTTTGACTCGAAATGTGAGCGCTGAGTTGGAAATTGAATACCCAGCATGTTGCTTGTGTGTACATTTGCGTACCCCTGCACTTGAGCCACAAACGCTTTTTCATTGAGTTTGTTGTCGAAAGTTGTAGTGCAAGCGTCTTGTTGAACTATAATTGTTGGCCCTGAAAAGGACCTTTTTCTTAAATAGCCCTGAAAAGATCCTACGCTTTCTTTGATTTCTATTATTAACTGCAACATCTGGACTGAAATTAATTTTTTTTCAATGAAATTTCATTTGATAACGCTATAAATTCAATTGAAGCGCGAGGCTTCAAGATAAACAAACAATCGTAAAATGTTGCCAAAACGCGATAACAAATAACGTCTTTTTTGCGTGCCACGTAAGAGAATTATATATATATATAGATTTACCACTAGCTAAATAATTCGGCGTTGCTCAGGTTTCAAATATGACCGCGAAAGCTAAAGTATGACCGCGACATTTCCCTGTGTTAACTCAACTACACAAACACTTTAGAACGTGTTTCCTTGTCCATGTCCATTTATTGCAGGAAAACAAACTTTAAATTTTAAAATTGGGGCTTCGAGAGGAACTTTTAGGGCTACCGGTGTGCCAATTTTTATGGCTACAGATTGGTCTGAGGATAAGAAAGAAATAGCCTATGTTTTCCGCAGTGTTCTAAAGTAGAAGTGTACCAAATTTACTGTGGATTGGTCAAACGATGCAGATTTGTATACAGAATACACACATACATACACACCCCACCCTCACATTAACATATTTTTTTATATAGATAGATCACCAATTACATTTAATACATATAGTATGTGCCGTTCTGTACGATCCGATTTCTTTACATCTACGTTAGCTGATTAACCCCGCGCTCATAGAAGTTCTGAGATTTCTGGTGAGAGAACTGATGGTAGGTGACGGAACTTTCAAAACCACTTAAGGCACGCGGAAACTCAAGCGGCATCGTCACTAGGCACAACACATATCTTTTTTCGCGTTTGTAAAGCATTCTTGCCAATTCAAAAATAAAAAAAAAGCAAAATATGTCAAAAATGCTCGGTATTTTCTGTCATTTATAATGCTTAACAAAAATTAAAAAACGAAACCAAATGACGCAATTTTTTCCCAAGTACTCGCTGAAATTCCTTCTTTTAAACAACATCAAAACTTTACGTGTGAAGTATATAACACTTCGGCAATGCTATCTAGCGCCCAAAACGAGAAGAATTTTTTCATCAACCCAATGCATATTTCCTTACAACGAAAAAAAATTCAATAGTTTTATCAGATAGTAATACTTAGGTATCGGATTTTCAAATGTAGTGTCTGTTCAAAATTTTTTTCTTCCGAAAGTAAAACGAAGAGAATTGTCGCGTTTTCCCATACACTAACAACCTGCAAGTTACAGGAGGCGCAAGTTTGATTCCTTTAACTTATCTGGATAGATTTTTGTTGTCTCAGTTAACCTTTCTTACGGATATGTCCATTGCTTGATGCTGTATGTCTTGCGTTTGGCACAGCCGGGTCAAATATGCCCCTTGCGCTTTAAGCGCATCCAACAATTCAAATGTATTTTCATGTATAAAATCATGGCCTATCGTTGACACGGGGAAATATATCAAATTTCTCGTTCTGAAAGAGTTCTACTTTGCAGCATACGCATCAATACTTTTTATATTCATTCGTATAAGTTATGTACTTGATAAATTATATCTGTACGGGAAAAAACACCAGTTTCGAAATTTACTGATTTTTAGTTAGGTCCATATTTACATCAAAGAAATAAATGTTATAATTGAAACAAGGTGTCAATTTCCTCCGGTCACTACAACATGAATTAATCAAATTTAAATTATTATTATTTTTATTTAATTACTATGATTTTTACTACTAAAATTATTATTATTTTAACTGTATTTAAAAAGTTAAGGGAATAAAATTTGCTGCAATAGCTATACCTAAAACTTAAGTAGACGTTGGCCCTACTCTTTTTAATCAATGTACACATATAATTAGACTCAGCTTCCAGAAAATTAATACTCTATAGTGTTGAAATTTTTCTTGACTAATTGACCTGAGATAAATCCCAAATTATCCTACAAGAAACCTAGTTCAAATCTAGCTTTTTAATTTATTTCAAATGCTAGCTTACAATCGATATAAATTTAAGAAATAGAAAAAATGCAATGGAGGCAATGTTTTGTAATAAGGTACCTGAGGTGTATGTATGTGTGTGTATATTCCACCTTTTTATTTGACTTAGTGAGTCAGAACTCAGCTTGATCGGAGATATCTCTTTCTGTTCAACTTCAAAGTGGTAAGATCTATTCGCTCGTATGAAGGACTTTGACATGCAAAACTTCCGAAATTTCAGGAGGCAATTTTCAGACGGAGTGTAAGTAAAAGTGAGTGGCAGATCACGTATCCAGACCCTTTCTACGGCTTTTAGAGGACTTATCTGACTGTCGGATCCAATACTTTCCACTCCAAAATACAAATTTATATTCTTTTTAGTGTTTCTTTTCACATAGAAGAGACATTTCAAAAAGTTCCCTCTTGCAGACCGGGAAGTTGTAAAATTTCTGGAGAGTTGCTATATAAAATGGCAGCAAAAAGTCGTCGTTTTCTCGCATGTCACAGCCCTGTTTCACGTTTGTAACTCCTTTTGACTTTTGATCGAATTGCCTTGTCTAAGAATTACAATTTGAACTTAGGCTTCAACTGACTTATGAATGAAGAAATGAAACCCTATTTATA
The DNA here is from genome assembly GCA_947359465.1 of Metellina segmentata. Classification (NCBI taxonomy): domain Eukaryota; kingdom Metazoa; phylum Arthropoda; class Arachnida; order Araneae; family Tetragnathidae; genus Metellina; species Metellina segmentata. The sequence continues at coordinate 3,756,906 of OX375878.1, forward strand.
CTCACAAATATTTTTACAGTTCACATGGATTAATGAGATTGCACATGATGCTACCATGATCTCAACCTATTCTAGGAAATCTGCAATACTTTAAGGAATAATCAGGTGTACAGATTTAGCAATCACGTACAAATACGATTTTTAGACTAATACATAGACTGATGAATTCCACTGTACTACCATGGACCCAAATGTTCATGAGCACGATCTGTACTAAGTTAAATGGCAATCAGGTTCACATTTAGGGATCGGTACAATACAATTAATACAATAGACATAAAATTAGCGAAAAACTTGAATACCACTTTACTTAAATAACGTTCCCACATCTTAAATGGTGTTCGAAGATAACATAGGAAATGAAGGACGAAACATTTAAAACACTTTGATAACAAACTATCCTGTTAATAAAACGTCAAGCCAGAACATACATACAGACAGAACTTTCACTGATTTTTGTAAAGTGTTATTTTATTTTATCCAAAGATCCACTGGATGTAATCAACATCGAAAAAGCTCACTTCCTTCAATCAATACAGAAAGAACCAAAGCGAAATCACATGCTATATTCACACACAGAGTAATATTTGCTTTCGGGTTTTTTCTTTTTTTTTCGAATCGGTTTCTTTTTCATTGACCGCGATTTCCCACCCGTTGGATAGCGCGCAATAACAATACTGAAATCCTTTCCTACATCGACCCTCAGAGACCTCTGGTGGTGTTTCTAGAAATCTCATCACCCCGACATTGTCCCTCCTTCGCAAAAGACTTCTCTTTATTTTTATTCCTCAGTTTTCAACGGCGGCAAAGGGAGCCATTCGCTTAGGTTTAACCACACATGGGAATCCAAATCTTAAATCCACGGTCGACTCAACGATGACTGCTTTTATTTTAGACTTTAAACGACTTTCGTTTCAATCATTTGCTTCTTTATGTTTTTCGCAAGATAGTCGAGTTTTTAGTTAAAATTTTTATTTCTGGCACACAAACATTTTTGGAAAGTTGTTGAGGCCGTTTTCTTGATTTAAGTGTTCTCTGATTTCTAAGTGAAAACAAGAATGCCTCTAGCGAGCAAGGGAAATTATTTATTTTATAATCTTGGCTCAGTTTACGTATTGTAAAGACAAAGTATTTTATTTCAATCCATCACATTGATCCTTCTCGGAGAAATAACAGACAGAAAAAATGTCAATAGGATGTGCACGGTTAAAATAGTTTTTATATAGGGCTTTATAATTTTAATAGAGATTACTACTAAGTACAAGTAAAATTGTAATTTGAAGCTGTAAAATTGATATTTTAGAAATACTTTTTAATTAGTAAGGCTGAGATCATACAGAAATTATTGTAGGGACCAGATAACTTTTTTTACCACTTTACCTTTATCTACCGACTAATTAAAATATTGGTATAAATGAAACAGGCATTAGCATCGAAATTTCATCCCTTTATCTCATGAACCAAAAAACTAAATTACCCAGGCATTGCATTCACGGGACAATACACTATTTACGATAGCTTAATTAAGTCATGCTGTTTACTTGTTATAAGTAAAAATGTATCATTATTGTTGAAAGAAAAGTATGAAATATGCGTTAACAAAACTAAGAAGTTTAGATGAGGAAATATGTTAGTTTATATAAATTCTGAACAAGTCATTAACTTTTAATATTAACTTTTTTGCACTATTCTAAAACTTTAATGTAAGTATGTAAATTATGTGCTTCGTAATTTCTTCAATAATTTCCACTTTTCGAACTATAAAGACTATCTTTTAGAAGTTGACCAACTTATAAAAACTTTTGTTTTGGGATTCTGATGGACACGAGTTTGAAAGGAAAATCCTTTGTTCTATGTTCATAGCTCTTGAACCATGCCAAAATCGGGATTCGAACCCAGAAAGGGTTGAATCATGAGATAGTGCTCTAAAACTCAATTGGTGGGTTTGTAACTTGGAAGTCGAAATTGTTCTACCGATTGATGCAGATCCTTGACCGCCGCCAGTAGACCAATATGTTGCTCCAGTGTGACGTTAATTAAACTACCTACTTACTTTTCTATTGCTGTTTACAAACAAGATTTAGTTATCTTATTGCTGTTAGGTAGGTAGATAGGTACTTAATTAACGTTGCACTGGAGAAACACAGCGGGTATTGGCAACGGCCCCGAATCAACCACCGAAGGGAAAGAACCTAGGACAACGCCACGTCATTTCAAACCACGGTCAGATGACTTGTAACACCTGAGCAGGCACCCCACTCTCCAAGCTTCCACACCACCTTAACTTGAGGCCATTACAGATTTGACATTCACCAGCACCCCTTCACACACGACTGTCTGTGGCTTTATTCAAACTCGTTATTACTGTTAAATTTAAAGCAAAACCTCTCTGGAATGTGTACGCGAAATCCTACTGCCGTCTTCCTCCTCACAATCGATGCAGACATTTCACTCTTGAAAAAGCCAGCAGTCAATCACGGATCTAAACGAGAATGTCAGAATAAGGAACAAAGATTTCCAGAATGAAACGCAACTAATGAAGGGGAGGGGGTCGTTCTCTCGCATTCTTTTCTGCGCTCCGGGGTTCGAGGGAGAAAGAAGAGTGTATCAGTGCGACCGCCTCTGCCTCAGCTGATGATGATTCCAGGAAACTCTTTTCTTCAGCCCGAGGACATAATCTGAGCTCGTCTTTGATATAGAACCGTCTGTGCAACGATCGAAGCACTGGGTATCGATTGGAATTTCTGAATTCTTTTGTGCTGCTTTTTTGTCCCGGTGGTTGGGTTCTGTTTGCCGAGCTGACCGATTGCAGTAATTGCATTTCAAAACGATTTTAATTAATTGCCGCTGTTTCGCGAGACATTGTTTCCAACTGCCGTTGCTTAGGAGCGAGGGAAAAAATGCCCGATTAATAAAATAACCCCCTCGTTGTGGCGCTTATCTTTACTTGTTCATTGCGGTTATTTCTGACAATGACTTGTTCATTGCATTTACCTGCGATTCATTTTGAGTTTACGCATCGCGCATGAAAACACACTTGTTTCTTCAGAACTGGCTGCTCATTCAAGCCAGCCTTCCTCCCATGAGGCAACTGCAGTGATCAGTGGGTTTCCTACTGTGCTGGCAACAGGCGAGTAGGAGGCGACGAGGGTTAAATTTATTTCACTTTCCCTGAGTGTATTTCTCCCTTCTGCGATGGCGAAACTTCCTTTTTGTGTGTGTCCATTAACTGAAGATTTCGGTCTTCCGTTTGACACAACGTAGCTAAAAAGGACCCTTTGCGCCATAATACCCAACCCAGTCAACTTGTCTCAAACTTAATTTTCTAAGTGGCTGTGACGAGACATCTGACCTATCAAAATCTGATCAATTTTGCGATAATTTTTTGAGGATGGCGAAATTGAGATCTTGTCTTTTTTTTTTCTTTGAATGGCGAGGAATCAAATCCATCAAGATCTGGTCAGTTTCTTCGAATGACGAGGAATCACATCCATCAATATCTGGTCAGTTTCTTCGAATGACGAGGAATCACATCCATCAAGATGTGGTCAGTTTCTTCGAATGACGAGGAATCACATCCATCAATATCTGGTCAGTTTCTTCGAATGACGAGGAATCACATCCATCAAGATGTGGTCAGTTTCTTCGAATAACGAGGTATCAAATCCATCAATATCTAGTCAGTATTTTCGAATGACGAGGAATCAAATACATCAATGTCTGGTCAGTTTCTTCGAATGACGAGGAATCACATCCATCAAGATGTGGTCAGTTTCTTCGAATAACGAGGTATCAAATCCATCAATATCTAGTCAGTATTTTCGAATGACGAGGAATCAAATACATCAATGTCTGGTCAGTTTCTTCGAATGAAGAGGAATCAAATCCATCAAGATCTGATCATTTTTGTCGAATGACGAGGCATCACATCCATCAAGATCTGGTCTGTTTGACTAGTGGCGAGATACCATATCGAGATGACACCACCAAGGATGGTTTAACTTCTAAATAGATACCCATCTAACCACATAATTCAGTGCCTCTATTACCAATAATAGTACGGTTTCTTTTCATCTTATTTCCCCTGTCCACTAAATGGGCCAAGAAACTCCATCTTCAATCAAATAGATCGATCTGAGTTCCCAGAAAAATCAGACCAAACAGCAACTGGACGCATGTTTTACTCCCGGGAGAAGAAAAAACCAACTCCGGGCCCGTTTGAAATGCAAATTACAACTCCCTCCTCCTCAAGTGCCATTCAACCCACAAGACGCACACCGTAGTAAGACCGAAACAAAATTACGGAACCAGTCTAACCGCAGACGGATCCTCCACATCGTGTCACGCACCAATCATCACTATCGAACGCTCATAATCTCCCAGACCGTGTGCAGAGCTGTTCCACGCGTGATGCACGCGCTCAGAGTGATCCAAAGAAACGCAGGGAGTGACTTTAATGAGAAGGTATCACTCAGGAGGAGATGTAATTTGGCCGTCGGAGCGGGTTAATTTAAGTAGCCGGTGGTGTTTGTTCGTGTGGGACCCCTCTTGCCGTAATGGCCCTCGCCTCTCATTAGCTCGTTTGCAATTACATGTAAAGCATGTGTATAAGTTTTGAAAGGAATTGGGGGTTTTGTTAGTGGTGTTATTCTGTATCGGGAAGTGCCTTCTTTTAGTTTCGAGCTTTTCATTGTAGTGGTGTTATGTCGTGAGGTTGCGTCGTGAGGACTTGTTCTTTGATGCATCTGGAACACGGAAATGTGTTTGCTAGAAATCGTGTGCATTGTTGGAATGTCCTATTGAGGAATGCAGATTTAAAAGCAACTCCCAAAAGGATATGGATTACTTTTAAGGATTGTAAAAACTAACAGTTGCTTGAACTGCGTCTTTCTTTTACGACACGTGAAAGATGTGTCAAAGTTTTTTTCATGCCAAACTTTCCAGATGCACGAATCCTTCAAATATTTCGTGCGAGTTGTTGGTGCAAGTTCGATTCCTCCATGGTTATATTTTCTCTTCCGTGTGATTAAAACTTTCCTTGTGTGTACGTCCATTTGCTTGACGTTGTTTGTCATAGCTTGGCCAAATATGATCATTACGCTATGAAATCAAACCACATATTAGTTGCCGAGAAAGTGGCAGTCTCAGTGTTAACTGAGAGGTGAGGTGCTGCTACAACACGTCCACTTTGAACTCGGGAGGAGGAGCGATGCCTTCTTGGAGAACTTTTGGAAAGTGGGCCGTATCATCTTAAGAAATCATGAAAATTCAAGGAACCAACCCGACTTCGGAGCATGCTATATTTGATACGTGACCAAACGTTTCAGTCTACCAATTTCTAAAGAGTGGTACCTTTGGCCACTCGGTCAGTAGTAGACACCATGGATAAATTGGTCTTGTGCCACATTCCGCCATGGATAAATTGATTAAAATTAAATCGTACTGAATCTTTTGTGGCACTAAAAATTAGTGCGAACACAAATTTCTTAAACTGGTGGGAAAACAATTTTGATCTTCGACAAGGTTTCATATTACCATCACACAATGAGCGTGAGCACAAAGTTGCATTTATGAATTCCAAACCGCTCAGATAAAGAACGCATTCCAATAGCTTTACAGACAAAAATAACCTTACTCAATCAAAATGCCACCTACCAGAAAAAAAAAAGATTTTCTACACAACCAACAAATCTGTCCCTAAACGCTCAAATCGATGTCAAATCCCAGAAGGAAAACAACCAAAAATTCCCTATAACTCAGCAAAGTGTGTATCGCGCTTTATACAAGCAGCCATTTACAGAAAATTTCACGACAGTTTTAGTCAACGATACATAAAACAATAGCAGTCAGCGGTTTTTCGTGTAAGGCGATTCCGGCAAGGGAAATAAAAAGAAAAACCTCCACTCCTTTTCCTTTCTTTTTTCCCTGCGCCGTAATCCAGAAGGCCACAAAATGGGCTCTCATGTCCCGGGTCAGGCTTACTTAAAAGATCGTGGATGTAAGACGATGCCGGGACAGATACAGGATGCCACTGTTATTGAATGAAACTTTTTTTTACAATCTTTCTTCTTCTTTGGCTTTCCTCCCCTTCCATTGAATTGAGAAGTGTCTGAGATATCAGATGCTTTCGCCAACTCAGGTCTGTGATTGCCGGGTGTCTGGTTCTTTCTTCAGCATGGAAAATGCGAATTGAGGGAGAACTGGATCGGGTTGCGATCCTTAATATTTGCTTTCGTAGAGGCCGGGAGGAGAGCTATTCAGTTTTCGAAATTCGGTTATGGGGAAGTGGCGAAATAAGTGGTCGGGTTTGTGGCAAGGGACATATTTGGCCAAGCTGCGCCAAACATGGGATAATAAATTTTTAAGCTGAACACTGCTCTGCCTCAGGGCCTTTGTTGGTACTTTGAGAGAGGCTTGTCATAAAAACAAATCAACATAGTTAAAAACATTAAAATCAACTATATTAAATTGAAATTAAATTTTATTGTTTGGTTGCGGTTTTAAGACGCAAGGGCTATATTTAGTCAAGATACAACAAACACAAAAGACAAACTTTTGAAACATAAAACACAAGAATACTAATAAATTGTCTTTTTACTATCAAAACCAATGTAACACCAATTTGTTTTGGTTTTTAAGATTTAACACTAGTTGTTTTTAGCTACAGCTACCGACCTTGTTTGAAAAGCTCCTAGGTCCCACTTAGGATGCCCCTCGTTTGGCAATAATTTGGTCCCTCATTGGGTCGCATTCGGCAATATCTTGATGACGAGATATCTCGTCATTTTCAAAATTGGTCAATTTCGATTGACGTTGTATCTCTGAAATCACTTCAAGGGTGTTAACTCCTTCAATCATCCTGGTTCTGACAGACTTATAATGATGTTTATCTGTTACGCAATGAAAATAACAACTCAAATTACTTTGTTTATAAATTTAAATAATCATTTTTTGCAGGCATTTGCTTTTTAGTATGTCTTGAATACGATACGTATTTTTCAATGAATAATTAATGAGTGTGTATCATCATTTATTAAAACAAATCCACTTTTTATGAAGAGTTAAAAGTAGGCAGTTAAACTTTCTGGATGGACTCAGGCAGCTGAATAAATAAATTTATGTTAGAATTTATAGCTTTTGATTTGGTTAACTACTTTACGATCGCGTTCTCAAATGATGGCTAGGAGATCTAGAGCTTAAACGGCGTCCCTGTTCAATATGGATAAGTATCTCTTGCATTTTTAGACTAATATATTTTTTTTTCAAGCCCATTATTTGTTCTTTAAGTTGACGACTTCTGATTTACGAAAGTTAAAGTCATGGTATCTGCTTAAAATGTTACGACTTGTAGCACCTGCACTCTCGATAAAAGAAATTCCAGAAAATCTAATTTTGGGAGAGTTTAATCAAAACAAATATGACCGGCAGAAACGGAGTGTATCTTTTCGTGGACTTTCTATGAAAACCATTGCAAGAAAGAAAATTTTGGGACAAACATGAGTAACTGATAAAATAAATCTATATGGACAGATATTTTGTGTAGATTAATTGGGAAGGATAGCATTAAGGGCCAACAAATTATACCTTTTCCTACAGACAGAAAACACGATTTTGGGCATTTCTGTAACTAATTAACTACATCTGGCATTTCTAGATTGGTGCCTTTTCGTCGTAAGAATGATATTTGGTTTTAACTTGACAATCTGATTTACGAAAGTTAAAATTCCAGACATCTGTTTTGGTATATAAGCACGATGCAGGGGTGAACACCATCTGCCATCTCAGTTACTTCTAAATTAGTGCTTATAACATATCAGCCCACAATTCGTTCCCTAAATTGACAATATGATGTACGAAAACTGAAAGTTTAAACACCTATTTAAAAGTCAGAGACGTGTCATCATGGTTCCTGTGCTCTCCCGATAAAAAAAGTCCGATGAAATCTAAACTAGGGGACGGAGTACACCCTAAGCAAATACGGGGACCAGGAAGACTTTGACAACAAAAAAAATAATAAAGAGTCCCCACGTCCGCTTCCAGACAAGGGGCAATCGCGTTTGAATACCATTCCCTGGATCTACAACCCCGGGAATGAAAGCAGACATTTATTTGACTGATCTCAAGGGGTGGGTGAGTCGCAGGGGTCGCAGAGCGATGGGGGGGGGGGGGTCGAAGAGCAAATTGGGGCAAGCGCCAGGGAGGTGTCAAAAATCCAAACAAACTCGGTTATGACTGGCGGGGGCGTTCAATCAAGTTCCCGACGTGTCACATAAACGTCAGCGTCCGTTAGGCAGAGGCAAAGGGGCAAACGAAGTTGTCATCAAGGCAGGGCCATCAAAGTGGAAGGAACTGTAACAAGATTCGGGGGCCTAAGACCGGGAAACTGAAGATTGCCAGTCCCCGTAGATTGCACATTCAATAGGCACGTTCTGTTTCTCGCCCCTGCAGAGCCCCCGGGGGATGGCGGGGGAAGGGCTAATGCTCGGATGACGGTTGGCCACCACTTGAGCCCTGGTGGGGCGACCCTTCCGTCCCGTTAGGGATGCTCCACTAAAAGACGTGCTGTTCCTTGGCGGTTTTATCGCGGGGCGTGAGGGGCAATTAATTAGCTCGATTGCCCGGGTGTCTTGTGAGGGAGGATGGATATCCAATCCGTAAGTGCGCTGGACTCACGTTGCTGTTCTGGACGAACCTTTGATCTTGGTCTTTTATGATTCGAGTTTTTGCTTTGTTTGGTGTAAAAGGACGTTCAATCGAGTTGTTAATAAAGTAGATTAATGTAAATGCATATCAATCAACTGTCTCACAGTAAACAGAGGTTTGGGAGTAACCAAATTTTTTTCTTTTTTCAAATATGAACTGCTTGTTATTTTATTTAATTTTTTTTCTTAAAAGCCTTATGAAATGCATATTTTAATTAGATCACCGATTTCAGTCGACAAGGATTATCAATTAGTCAAACCTCATATCCAAATACATAAGATACCTATTTCAGTCACTTTATGCTTAGAATTATTTAGAGATTACTACGTTTAAAAAATAATTGCTACACAGCTAAATGCTTTGACTTACTTTGGAAATTCCTCCGAGGTGCATAGTTTCGCATACAAAGTTCGCTACCAAATGATGCTATGCCGACAATTAAGAAAAGAAACAGTTTTTAGAAACGATGAAGGAGAAAATTGTACTCACTTTGCTATACTCACTGAGTATGTTTCTCAAGAAATCTAAGCTTCATGCACAGGAAAAGTGCTTTATTGGACTTCGTAAATCTGAAGTTCGTAACATAATATTTTAAAAAGCTGGAAAACTCATATCTTGATAATTTTGATTTACTGTTTCACTTGTAAGCTCAGGATATGTTGAAACTGAATTCGTCGGATTGGTTGCTTGGTGTTTTACGTCAAACCTTCAAAGATTTAGGTACACATTAAAGAGATCAATCTTTATTGAAATTTAATTTATATCTTCTAAATTTTTTTATTGATCTTCTAAAAACTTCTCAAGAATTTTAATAAGTATGTACATCGAATTTTTACAGCAAATTTAAAACTGAAACGGAGCCTATTCCATGTAAAATGCATCTAATTTTTCGTGAAGAGCGCAACGGCGTAAGTTTTATTAAAGTGAGAAATGAGCAGAATCGAAGGAAGTTACCGTCTTAGGAACAAGATCAAAGGATTCTTAAGTTTGTATATTCAGCGTTAACAATTAGTTATTCAGATTATATCCCTTGAAAGCCTTGTTATGCTAATTTAGTGACTTAGTGGTTTGTTTTGCTACGGCATTTGAGAGTGCGGTATAACAGCAATCCTAATGACAAGGCAGTGAGATGTGTTAAGAAATTACTTTAGAATACATATATTCTGAATTCCAAATGAATAAATCAACGAAATATTATAATAGTTTCGTATTTTTAAAAATTATGTTACTTATTCTTCAGGAAGATTTGTCAAGAATCGAAAAATAAATATATTGAGAAAGACAAAAAATCGAAAAAAAAAAAAACCACATTCGTACAAATTTTTTCATGACATTAAAAGAAAACCGAAAAAGAGAAATCACTAAAAAAAAAATCGACAGTGTACAAAAAGTGACAGGACAACGAAAACGAACCAAGAAAATAAGCAGTGACACTTTCAGACTTGGAACTGAACATGATTGTTTTGCGGCACCCCGGGAGGGATAAGGAACTCCAGGGATTACTTCTCCAGGGAAGGTCCTATTTTCAGAGCTGCCAATTCAAACATGGATGAGGTTGACCATCTAATCTGCACGGACTTGGGCTCCTTTAAAGAACATACCGGAACCTCTCGAAGATGTATTGAGATACCAGAGACAAAAAAGATGAACTGAGCTCTTAAATTTGCCGTAAGTATAACATTATTTGGTACAGAGAAGTTTAGGACATTCATTTGGAGACATGGAATCTAGATGACTGAATTTTTTAAATATACCAGTTTTCCTAACAATACCTGATCCACGTGAATTTAATTTTGGAAAAAAATTTATTCACAATCTTAACTTAATGGCCGAGTGTTTATAGCCCAATTTTCCAATACTATGGAATAAATTTTCCAGGATACGACTTAGGGATGAATTCTAATCTAGGTTTTATTGTTCTCGGTGATTTAGAATTTTCACATGCTGTATTTCTTAGATTTTGGTTAATAAACTCTAAAAGAAATTGACCATAAGGGCCGTTTCGAACCAGCAAAATTTGAATCAATCTGAATATAGTAGAAACTGACGAATGAAGATTCGGAAGAGAAGATTTCCATTAAAATAGCCCTTGTTCATCTTAAAGTCTTTCAGTCAGAATTTGGAGCGTGAATGCACACGAATCTATGTTAGTCAGTGACAAGCGGGTTGAGATTGCTTCGGATTGACATGTATTTTGTTGGTGTGAAGTAGCTCTAAAGTAACAAGCCAAAATATACCAGAATTAGAACCTGCAATAAAAAATGTGAAACTTGAAAACACAACTAATAAAGATTAAAACCTTGTGAAAATATCACCAATTGGCCACTTTAATTAAATGAGATTTTACCATTATCAAGACAACGGGCACTTTTGTCCTGATGTGGGTAGACGTCTTGCTCCATTGAAATGAAGATTGCCGATTTTTGATATGGTTTTAATCTTTATTGGTCCTTGTTTTGAAGTTTCACATTTTTAAGACAGGTGCTAAGTCTGGTGGTGTATTTTAGTTCGTCACTTTAAGGCTACTTCACAAAAATAGAATTCAGATAAATCCAAAGCAATCTGACAAACGTAATTTCGAGTATATCGAAGCTCTGGATTCAGATTGTGTGAAGGAATTCAAGAAAAGCAAATTCTAGGCCTTAAGTATGCGGCTTTTTCCAAATCTTTATTAGTTAGTTTCTACTGGATTCAGATTACCCCGGATTTTGTTAGTTGTAAACGGTCCTCACAGTCATTATTTTTGAATTTTTACACAATTTTTACTATCAATTTGTCTTTTTTCTGCACCTGTCATTGAATCCTCACGAGCTGTAACTTTTATCTTTTCGTAATATACACATAAAGATCATAAAGCGTCGACGCTGAATGTCTGTAGCTATCACAAACCTATATTTTTAAAACACGCATCTACAAAATGAGCAAATTTTTCTATTACGTTTCCAACCAGAAAGCCAGGCCCACGATGAGGGCCAATCGCCAACTAGTTGTTTCGAGTGATTTCATAGATAAGAGCCACGTTCGATTTGAATACAGCAAAATCCCATAATAATGGAGCATCCACCAGCATCCAAATATTTACCCCCCTTTTCTGACGTCGCTCGGGGGCTCGGGAGACAAACACATTGTTCTCTCGTGCCTTTCGATTTCCCCAGTCGTCGATGTAAACAAAACCCAGCCACGCTTTCTATTTGATTGAGTGAACAAATGGATAGAGTTTCAATAACAGGCCGGTCGCTCATATTCTGGGGGCGCTGGCGACACAATTTAAATGCACTTCGCTGCTCTTGGCTCGGGATCAGTTAATGCATGCCTTGTTTCCAACTAATGGATGGCAGACATTTATAATAAGTTCCATTTTCTTAGCTGTTGGAGGCCACGGATAGAGGGTTTTACACTCTCGGCGAGAGGATTATTGAGTCATATTTTCTGAAGTTAAGGACTCGCGCTTGCCGTGCGATGAATTAAGGCACATTCGCCTGAGGAGGTTTAATTTGTCATTTGCCGTGTTTATTAATTTATAACTATCGACTCCAATAAATCGATGGTAAATACATCAATGCTTTTATAAAAAATCGATGTTTTGAAAACATCGACATCGATGTCGCAATTCTACATGTTCAATTTACTGATTATGAAAATTATGCTACTTGGTTATTTTTAAAATGGTACTTTTTTTTTCATTTAAAAATACAACATCGACAACGTAAAAACTTCGACAAGTATAAACATCGATGTTAAAAATACATCGGATACAATACATCGATGTTTTTTTATAAAACATCAACATCAATGTCGCATCCCTAGTTTTGATAAATGGCATGTGTAGGAGGTCACGGGCAAACTGCGGACAAGGTGTTATTCGGATTTGTTACACGGCACTAGATGCAGTTTGTATTTTCAAGATGGTATTTATGGGAGCTGTTGCGATATTATATGAGTGTCATTCATTTGAGCTGTTAAGTTAATTCTCTGTTGCACAAATTATATTTTACTTTCCCGATTTGATCAGGAATTCAAAGGAGCAGTTAACAGATTATCATTTCAGCTAAGCATTTTTTTTCTACTGCAAATATATTTTTTCGATATTTCTTTCAATGTAGTATTTTTTCATACAATCAATGCACCTTTCGAACAATAGAAAATATTTGATTACATATAACTGAATATTTTCAATTCTTTAATTTATGTTCAATGATCAATATTCTGTACTCTCTTACACTATTATTCGTCGGCTAAAAAAAGAAAGTCCTAAAAAACAGCTGTGAGAAAACGAAGTGACTGAAGAAATTATATCCCCAAAGCTTCACTCACTAAGCTTGTTTCTCAAGACATTTAACCTCTATGCAAACAAAATATAGCTAACACACACACTTGACCAGTCTAAAGATCAAATTCTGATAAAGAAAATCTAAAAGTTATACCTGGAAAATGTTCTATTGTAAAAATATTACTATTCACTTAGCATATTATTCACTTATAGTAATATTATATTAGTCGAGAACACTTTCGAGATCAATACAGTGATGTTGTTTCCAAAGATTAATATTACATTTTATATCCAAATAAGTTCAATTATTAATAATATTCATAATTCATTTCATTAGATTTTATGATGATTGAAAATGTTACAGTCATAGACTAATGTCTCATTATGGGATTTTAGCAATCAAATTTGGAGCATTCAGTTTTGTTCTAACTTATCTTATATCTGTCAACTGTTCTTTTAACATTTTATTCAACAACTGATATCATTTTCTGAGCGCTTTCTGGTTTTGATTATTTCGTTTTCCATTTAGCACTTTTTGATATAGAAAATAGCCTGTTTCCCACATAGAGAAAGCCATTATTCAACAGAACCGGAGAACTACGCGAAGGGATACATTGATTGTCACCATTCGTTTCAAAATAACAAGGGGAATTGAAATCAAGACCAGCGATGAAACGGTCTAATTTATAGACATCCCCCGGCACTAGCCAATCAACGGCTCAGAAGACAAGTGTCTCCCCTCTGCGAATCCCGAACGTTCCCCGAAGCTTTGGCCAAATGTTCAGTACACGGAGAGGGAATGAGATAAAAAAAACCGGATCGCATAAGTCACTGCTCTGTATATAAGAGACCAGAGTGCAATTTCCGGATGACTCTTCTGAAGGAAAAGTGGCCCAAATCAACGCAACGGTTCGCTTTGCGTTTAATACGGGATATTTCATACTTAAACTATTAAGAGTCTTTACCATGCCTTCTAGATCGAGTTAAAAATCTCTTTAATTCAGATCAAATCTATCACAAGTTATAAAATATAGAGTCATTTTATTCATATTTCAATTTAACGGGCCGCGGGTCCAGTTGCTATAGAAACGGATTAGCAACCAAAGGTTGAGGGATCGAAACTAGATGTGACCAAAAAATCGTTGTATGTGAGTAGGCTGGTGCACGTTAAATCTGTCGTGGCCTCAAATCTTCTCGCTTTGGAGTGATGTGGAATATTGGAGAGTGGGGTTCCAGCTCAGGTGTTGTCCTCGTCATCTGAATGTGTGGCTCAAAATTGAGAAATATTGTTGTCGGATCTTTCCCTTCATGATTGTTATCAGACCGTCACCGATAACCCTTGGTGGTGATCCAGTGAGATATATATTCAACTACCTACCTAACACCAGTTTTCACTTACAAAGAAGCAACAATTTCAAGGAAGACTAAAATTCAACACTTTGGTCAAAAAGTTGGGTTAACTTTAAATGATTTCTGTACTATTTTGCTTGTTTCTTTCAAATTCTAGGATCAATTTCATGACGTTTTTCATGCAGAAAATGTCAAAAAGAAAGTCATCATGAATGTCCTTACATGGTACCCTGAAACACTGCAGTAGGTGGTCGAAACAAGTCACGCTGTTATTCTGACAAATTTAATACTTAAATTACGTATTAAGGGGTTAAAGATATCGGTGGCGCTATGAACTTTTGACCAGTGCTTCTCAAATCAGGTTTCATGGGAATAAAAAGTGTCATATAGAATTTTCAGTTTCAAAACTTGAATCACTATTGAAAGTTACTTATGATTCACACGGGGAAGTAACTGTAGATGTTACTTATATCATGCAATGGGGTTCCAAAATCACTCCCAAGTAATTTAAATTTTAATTATGTTATGGTGTATAACATATCTATCCTACTTTTAGAGCAGAATATGATGAAGTTGACATTTTGAAACAAGTGTTTTAAGATTGCGTGAAATATTATAAAATGTGAAACTGTTTTGGAATTTCTTGGCTCCAGCCTCTAGAAGTATCCAGAAAAGGGTTAATGATACTAAAAGTATAGTAATAAAAACGTAGGAAACTATCACGTATTAGCAGCACCATATCATGGAAACTAAATTTTAAAAATGAAAGAACAATAATTTTATGAAAATAAATTTAAGGCAGAGGGAAACTAAAACAATCTCTCTTTTTTTACACCTAAATGTTTCATTCTTTTACTGTCCTGATATTTACAACCTAGATTTTGAACATATGGTCCCCACATTCGGATTTAGTAAAGCTAAGAAAACTCACATTTTAAAAGCTTGACTTCGTGTATTTCAATTGTATACCGACGATATTATTCTGAAAAAAGACAGAAATACAGTAGATAATTATATCATTTGAGCCACCTATATAAAAGAAATATTTTTAATTTCAACCAGGTATTAAAATGAAAACTCGGTTGCATTGAATTCTTTTATATTTATGACATACTTATATTGACAAATTTTAAATGAACAGTTAGAAGCTGTTCGCTTCCAAACTTGACAAAGCCGACATCAAACCCACAAAATGACTTTTCTGATTATGGCCTTGATCACCCAAGATTAATACTATCATACATTTATAGAAATCCTTTTAGATTTGTAATGTCTGATGGCTTGTGAAGAGAGCAAGAGCTAACTGGATCATTGGTAATGACGCTCTGACTTGGACTCCTTTACCCCAGTCCAGTTTCCTCCATGTGCCAATGACTTTTCCTGGAAGTGGAGGGATATATTTTCAGTTGAAGGAGCCATAGGAGAGTGGTCACGACACGTGCAATAGACTTTGAAAAAGCGTCTTCGCCCGTTGCGGGATTTATATATATACGTCCACATATTATTTCCTTCCCTTGCCCTCAATTTTTCACGTCACATAATTTTTGCTCTTTCGCCTCGGCACTGGGAAATAAAGGAAAAACTTGAAGAATGACATTTAATCCATTTGATTATTTGACATTTTTCTTTTTCCTTTTTCTTCAGTTGGCCGAGGAAAACGGAACCCTTGGGATTCGGTGCCGAAATTGGCGACCGGTTCTGCTATTTGACGAAAGACAGCCTCTCGCTCTATTTTGAAGGCATTCGCTCAGGTTTTTTTCCCCCTCGTTCGCTCTTGCCTTTTATTATTTTATCCCTCGGTGTGCTGTTTGTTTGAGTTGATTAGGAGACCACCACAACGGGGACCGAGCTCCTTCAACGATTCTGCACTTTCTTTTCTATATTTTTTTGGTTCTGTTTTCAGTCCGCATCTCTTAGAATGCCTCGAAAATGGTAGGAATTGTAAACTTATTTTCGTTTTTGTGCTATCTTGTTGGTTTGTTGATTGCCTGGGCGTGTTATTGATTTTTCACTGTAG
Organism: Metellina segmentata; assembly: GCA_947359465.1. Classification (NCBI taxonomy): domain Eukaryota; kingdom Metazoa; phylum Arthropoda; class Arachnida; order Araneae; family Tetragnathidae; genus Metellina; species Metellina segmentata. The sequence goes on from OX375878.1 coordinate 3,773,246, forward strand.
CGGGTCTCCCGTGTTTTTGCAGGAAATTACATAGCGTCATTTGTGGGGAGTCAATAGAACGCCAGGAATGCTCGGAACGACATATTTATACACAGCGAACGGCTGATTGAACTTGAAATATTTCTTTCGAATTCCATTTTGCAAATTTACAAAATTCGTTGTGGGTAGAAATGCTTTCTATTTTAGTACGCCACAGAACGAAGAATAATTTGACAGAGACCTAAAGCTTAAAATAGATTCCGAACCACTATAAACATACATGCCAACACCAGGAGTCAAACCAAGAGCTTATTGAACTGGAGTTCAGAGCGTTAAGCATTAGGCCCCAAATTGGTACGTGAAGAGTCAGGCATTTTGTGGTGGTTGGGTTGGGCACATATTTTATGACGCACGGCACATTTTTTAATGGCACAAGGGTAAAATTTGACCAGGCTGTACTAAACACAAGGTAGATAATCTCCAGTAATGAACAAACACTCCAAAAAAGTGACACTAAAGGGAAAGACAGCAAAGTTGCAGGGATTAAAACTGTGCACCTACACCTCACAGATCGGTAGCTCAGTGGGCAAACCCACTAAACCAGGAAGATCCAGCACGCTTTTGGCGAAAGTATGAGAAAATAAGTAGTATTTTAAAATAAATGACACAATTTAAAAAAAAACAGTGACAACATAAGCCACCATGGTTCTAGGGAAAACAAAATTGGCATTTTCCAAAATAGAAAATGTAACAAACTGTTAGTTCTATACAAACACGTCTATTATTTGAATCTATATCAGATATCACATAAACAACTTGAAAAATAATCTGAGAATTCTTATTTCTAGTTTTCAACGCATCTAAAAAAATATTAAGCAAAATTGAGCATATCCTCCATAGAATGAAAAATTTTAACTAATATTTCGAAAGAGCGTTTCTGAAATTCCAGTTAACTAGAGTGAGTTGTGGACGTACCTCTTCGTGATGCACTCATGACAACGTTCCGATACGGCAGTGTGATCTAGGACTTCCGCCTCTACAACTTTCGCCTACAATTACGACTCAGCGCAAAAGTTGGAAGTTATCATGGAATATAAAAAAATGTGTCCAACTTTTTTCCAATACTCCGATGTTTAATAGGGACCGCGGTAGCCCGGATGTAAGAGTAACGGAATAGCGACCGGAGGGTTGCGAGTTCGAATCCAACTAAAGAGGGTCGTGTAAAAAGTACACGTTGAATCTGTCGAGGGCTCAAATGTTCTGACATTGGCATAGCGTGGAAGTTGGAGAGTGGTGTGCCAGGCGTTCATCTCGTTATCCGACCGTGGTTCAAAATTAGGTCGTCCCCGGGTCCTCCTCGTTTCACTACGGGTTTGATCCCGGTTTGTGTTACTCCAATGCGACGATAATTAAATACCTACCGATGTTAAGTAGAGTATTGATGATTTGGCGAAGAAAGGGTCGATGGAACCTTTTCGTTCTGACTCTTCCCTCACATTTGACGAACTTTTCTCCATCAGGAAAACCAAGTACTTAAAGGTATGGAGGGTCGCCCCACCCCATGAATAGTATTGGCGGGACAGTCCAGGTGGATCCATCGGCCTACCTTGTGATAGAGCCGACCGGACGGCATTGTCAAGTTTTGCTAGTGGTCGATTTCGGGCTGCTTTTATAATTATGCTTTTAATGGTATACTATGGTATTAATGAGTTTCCGGCATGCTCTAAATGTGGCGAAGCTAATGCATCCCCAGAGCACAATCCTCTCTTGTCTCCAGTTCTCCAGGGAGTTTTTTTGACACGGATCCTTTGCAGGCCCTTGACTTTTTGAGGGTGTGGAGACTCGTAGAGGCTGTCTAGCTGCCAGTGAAGGACTGGTGACAGCAAGTAGAGTACAGATAATTCCAAACCACAGCCCTTTTCTATTTGAATCCGTCTCACACGTTTCTCAACATCCAAGCCGGCATCGATCTCGTTAAATCCCCAAGACCTTTCGAACCATTCTGTCGCGCACACTGCGCTAAAAGCAAACCAATGCGGATGTCTCTCCAAAACAACAAGAGCCAAGCGTCCGCACGCAGACGCTGGCGTAATCTTCGGGAAGAGTCAGCGAAAACAAAGCGGCGGCTCTCGCAGAGACCCCGACGTATAAACTGCCGAGTCGAATAAACAATATCTATCTCTCCGGTTCCAACTCCAGAAAGGGAAAAACGGGAGAGCCAGAGGAGAATATGTTCATAAAACCGGGATTGTGAGAAATCTGAGCTCGACAGTGAAAACAGAGACCGCAGAAAGAGAGCGCACGAACAAAACCTAAGCCGTAATCCCAGAACAGCAGCCGCGTCACGCGCGTGGGGTAGAGGGGAAAAGTTTTGCATAACTTCTCTCTCAGTCCCACTCTGCTGGATTATTCGATATTGGAAGGAGAGAGTGAATGGAAGAAGAAAAAAAAAGGTTCGTATACAGCGCGGGGGTGTTTTGAGTCACGCTCGTCTTCCTAATCCGACGCCAAGGGCGCGAGAGAGATAGGGACTGGAAAAAGATGGTTCTTAAACCCTAAGCAAACAACGGGCACTTCTGGAATCCGGGTTGCCACTCTCTGAGAGAGCTTCGGTTGGCGAAGTGACTTGGCATAGAACCGTTCTCGCATGAAGTCCCAACATCACGGCAGCCCAGTTAGGGTAAGGTAATTTTAATTAACGTCGTACTAGAGCAACGCAACGGGCTATTGACGACGGTCTGGGATCAATCCCCTAAGGGAAATGTCCGAGGACAACAGCACGTCATTTTGAACCACATTCATATGACGATGCAACACCTGATCTGGCAACCCCCTCTCCAAACTTCCACACCAACCCAACGTGAAGACTTTCGGCCACGACAGATTTAAGATACACCAGCCGCCTCTACACCATACGCTGACGAACATCCATGGACTGACCCGGATTTGAACCAGGAACCTTCTGATCTAGAGGCTGATACCTTAACCACCTGACCAGTTGGTTGTTGGCAGCAGAGTTAGAAGAGCAACAGTTTGTAGGTATATATTTGAATTAACGTCGCACTGGAGCAACACAACGGGCTATTGGTGACCGTCCGGGATCAAATCCAAAAGGAAAGGTTCGAGGAGAACACCACGCAACCCAGTACCACGTTCAAATCACGAGGTCGCAATTGAGCTGGTTTACAACGATGCCAAGGTGATGCCACGATAGATTTAACATACACCAGCCACCGTTGGACACTACGGTTGTTGGGTGGATTCGAACTCACAACTCTCCGGTTGCTAATCCGTTACTTTTCCAACCAGTCTTCCGTGTCCTGAGAGAGCAACGGATTAGTAAAGCGAGGGTTGCGAACACGGTCCAGACCAAGACCGTCGTGTACAAGGGGGATAGTACATGTCAAATCTGTCGTGGCCTCGAATGCCATCATGTTGGTGCCGAGTGGAAGTTTGAGGAGTGGGGTGCCACCTGAGGTGTTGTTCTCGACAGCTGACCGTGGTTCAAAATTACGAGGCGTTGTCCTCGGATATTTCCCTTCGAGAATGTTACCGGACTGTCAACATTTACCGTTGTGTTGCTAGTGTGACGCTAATTAAATAAATAAACCCACATCATGGCTCGAAGTTTTTAAGATCTGCGTACAATAAACTCGGATCAGACCAGGGTTCGATCTCCTTCGCACCCATTTTAAATGGTTGATGCCTTCTCGAACATGAATGTGGAAGCGAATTAGATCCTCGGGATTCACCGAGTTAGGGCACGGGTGAGTCACGTGATCGTGACATGTGATTGCACGGAGTAGACATTAGATGCGACAGCAAAAGGGGGAAATAAAAGAATTCGGGAAGAGTTAGTACTGGGATTATTATTACATTTAAGTTTGACGGTCTACAGTAATTTACTTTTGAGAGTACTTGACTTTAGCTTTAAGTCATCATTATCAAAGTGTTATTATACCACATAGTACATATTTATTGGTTGCAGGAGTGATCCTTTAGATTACAATTTTACTGACAATTTGAACAACAAAATAAATATCTAATAAGTTATTGGAAAAAATAAAATAGAAAAAATTTCCCTCAGAAGGTGAATATGGAAAGAGGCACAAAGATTGAAACCTTGGTTTATTGAACTATTTTTTTAATACTTTCCCACTGTAAAATAACATTCTGACACGAGAAACACTTTTTGAAATAAGGAGTAGATAGATCTTTCGGAAACAAGACGAAAACCAATACTTGATTTGGCAATACATTTGACATTCTTCACTAAAACTCGTATTTAGAGTTTGGATTCAGTCCTTCGTTTTTTGCACTCAAGGTGAAAAGCTACTCAAAATACAAATGCATGAAAACAATTTCTTTGAAAGAAGGAAGATACTTTGCTGAAAATGTATAGTAAAACATAAATAGTTATAGGGGAATGTCGTATATGTAAAGGAATTACTGGTTTTGAAATAGAACTACATTCTGAAGATGTTCTATAATTAGAATAATTATTTCATTAGAACGTATCACCACATTAAAGGATTCTGTTTCTAATATTTTTTGGAAGAACATTATTCTCGACTTCTTGTTATCAGTGTCAATAGATTTCGGCAGAGCACCGTTTCATTGTAAGCCCTCGTCGCTTTTCATATACTTGTCCACTTCAAAATGAATCAAAATTAAGATTTGTAGCTCTCTCGAAATATCCCAATGCGTTTTCCCACTCGGGGCTATCAATCCCACTTTTTCCTCCTCTTAATTTCCCGGCCTCTCCTAAGAAAATGAAGGAAAATAACCTCAGATTGAAAAATTAGTAAGCAAGATATTTATCGAGTTATTCGTTTCTTTCTAAAGAATATAAGTAACCACGACCAAAAAAATTAAAAAAAAAAAAATGTTCGTAAAGAAAAGTTTAAGTACCCACTGAGGATATAACTTCCGATACTTTTCTCCCAGAGTCCTTTTCATATCCTTTGCACAGTCGATACTTTTCATCCAAGCTCCAGGGATGATGGAAGGGGAATAAAAAAAAAAAAACATCCCTTTCAAAAAGTTTCGTTTAAAAGATGTATGTAGAAAAATAAAATAAATTTTAAACTAAAAAAGAAAAGAAAACCAAATAAAATAAAAGACCCGTTTCCTAATCCCCCAAAGAATACTTTTTAATATAGCTTTTATGACTGCTTTGCATCGTTGGTTCTTTTCAGTATTCCCACTTCTTTTTGGTTTATATTTGGCTTTCCCCGGCAGAAAGTTAACTTTTTTCTCCCTCTTACAATGATTTTGTTTCGTTTTCGTCCTTCTTTATTATTTTTGGGGGGAGAAAAGGGGAGGGAAAAGGAAGGGGATCATCCTTTTCAAAATGAATTTTTATACTTTCAGGGAAATGAGAAGGTCTCCGTGCGCGTATGCTTAAGGACGGTGTTTTGCCACTTATGCTGAAAAAATGCGTCTATCTCTCTCGGATTCCCCGAGAGTGGAATGGATGCGAAGGGAAAAAATGATTTTAACTGATCCCTTGATTTCCTCGAGGAAAGGTGGGACTTAATTTTGAGTTTTAGGGCTTACCGAGTGTCCACAGCTGAGCTGGCGTCTTGAGAGGAAAATGTAATTCGCAAGATCTACGTGGTCTTGGGATAGAGAAAAAGTGACGGTTTTTGCATATTCTTTCTATTAAATCTTGACTTAACGGGCATTAACATTATCTTTGTTGGTTTTTAATTTAATTCAAGAGGCCCGATTTCGATTATTTTCTTACTCTCCATTTATTTTTTATAGTTTCTTTTCGAAGTCGAGAGGGATTTTATCGATACAGTGGAAAACTTTTCGTATCATTTTGTTTTTTCCAGAAGAATAACACATCGCTCTTTCATATATCGTCTTCTTGGGGGACAAGAAGGGGCGATACATACAAAAAAGCGATAGATTGAGGGTCGAGAAAAAAAAATTGCATGTCAGAAATAAAAAGACATAAATCATACATTAATTTATTTCATACTTATCAAATTCCGAACCATTCTAAATACTAAATTCAGTGCGCTATTTTTTTTTAACAGAAGTTTCCTCCCATGCGCGATTTAACACTCAAATATTTCAACCAATTCGGTTTATACTTCTCACACTTTGATTCAGATATAAGCTGTCCCGTAACTACTGAAGGATTGAAACACTTCAGATAGGAGAAACGTAGTTATTAAACTAAAGTTATGCTTGCCCAAACCGAAAAAGTCTTTGAACGATCAGTGAAAAAGCGATATTACCGATTGTGAGATGATACATCGAGGCGAGATATATTACATCAATATTTTCCAGTCACACCCTACTCGGAAATATAATTTCTTCGTAGCTATTGGCTTGAATTGGACACTAATTTTAAACAGACAAATTAAATTTAAAATTAAATTACAACTAGACTCCCGCAAGAATGTGTTGAGTTGAGTGGTTTTGGACGATTATGTTAATTGAATCAGAGGACCGGTTTGTAAATATTATATTATAATTCAGCTCCCGCGAGGAGTTGAGTGGTTTTGGACGATCATGTTAGTTGAATTAGAAGACTGACAAGCAAATCCTTAGTCATAGTAGGCTTCTTAAAGGAAGACACTGATCAAAAGGGAAGACGGTACGTTGCAGCGAACGGACGTGTGGAAATCCTTCACAGGCTGGAGTCTCATTTATGATAGTATTAGTCACTGCGTGGCCAGCACGGCGTTGCCCGTTACAGTTCTTTTCGTGGGGTCAGGTGTGACCACTGCTCGCTGACGCTGGCCAACCCCCGGTGATTTATACGTATTCCCATTTGGTTTGCTTCCCAAACGAACTCTACAGGCAACGCCGTGGTGACCTCGAAGTGGCTATTATCAACAAGCTATGATCAACTTGACATGGTTCCAAAGGCAAGAAGAAAAACGCTTGTGACATCACCGGTCGAAAATCGCAAAGCCTCTCCTTTCTGCAATGACGCCACATTTCAATAAGAAGAAAGGTGAAAAAACAAATGAATTAATTTTTAAATGTTCTAGATTAAATTTTAAAATTCGGGCTTGACACAACAATTTCAAAAAATTAGGACTCCCTGTGAGCCAAAGATTCGTCAGGACACTGCGTACAGGACACAGACAAACACTTCCTTTTATAATTGTAGACATTAATCCTTTTCCATATCCAAGTTTGAATCAGCAAGATATCTCTAGACTAAAGGATGAAATCCATTACTTAAAGATAGTAAAATTCATGTTTAATATACTGGCATTCTCTTGGTGGTTTATCTTCGCGTTGAAAACTGTGCTGTAATGCCAGCCTTTGATGTTCCAAAATTGTTCCTACTGTTGCCAATTCTAGGTAAGGGGTAATTTGCTTTTCCTACTTGCATCTACAGTCCCTTGGAGTAATAGGGCAGTTCCTTCTCGATGAGATATCTCGTCTTTAGCAAAATTGACCAGATGTTGTCGAAACGTATGGAGGGTTGAACTCGTCGTATTCTGAATGCAGATTGGAACTCGGAACATTTGCATTGTGCAATCGATTCCAAGTACATACTGCACAGACCTTTCATTTAAGGCAATAAAAGCATGCCCGGGTTCGCCTGGGGTCCCACTTCCCGAGAAGAACATGCCCTCGACGCCCTAGAAGAGGCGATGGGGTGCCCACTTGGACGAAAGTCAAAAACAGAAGAGGCGAAAAATGTCTCAATCCCGGAGACCGTCATGCTAATGACATTTTAATGAGCGGCCGCCCCGGTATTCATTCGATTCCGGGGCGCACAAAGAATTCCAAAACGGGGTCGCCCCGAACTAACGAGAGAGAGTCCCGAGATTCGCAGCCCGGTTTGAGGCTAAAACCAATTCCTCTCCCAGCAGTAAAGGATGATCCTTAATATGGTAATGCGAGGAATATTTAAATTACCCCAATTAGGGGTTTGCATTTCCCATAATTACGCTCAAAATACACTTGTTGTCGGGGGTGGAGGGAAGAAGACGGGCACTCTAGAACCCCGTCTCGCAGGTATGGACGATTATTATTAGGTGCCCAGAGTGAGGTTTCTTGAGGGATGATTCGATTATGATTTCGATTATTCCATCCCGGCGATTCTAACGAGTACGTTAATAGGCTCTGTGACGGAATGCCATCCATTTGCATCGGATGTCTCTCTCTGAAGAGGCCTCGCTCCAAGGAAATAGAGTTGTCGAATGAGAATCGGGGTCTTGGAGGAAGCAAGGTGTTCTCAATTATCATCATTCGTGGGCTGTCATCGTTTTCTTTTCAAGTCGTCGATAGAATTGCGTCGATGTTCCAATGCGTTGGGGCTTATTGTGTTGTGGGATGCTAATGCAGCACGCAAAGCATATTTGAGTCAATGGAAGCAGAGTAGGAATGAATTAGATTTGATGATATTGTCAGTCTACTTTAAAGTAGCTATGGAAAATTAGTTTGGCATGTTCTTTATATCGGGGGTTGTGGAAAGAGTGAGGAAACCTGAGGCTAAAGCCTCCGTCCAATTCCTGCTCATTTGGTTTACCCACGACTCTAGCAGACTGCGAACAATACGTGACACAGGTTCGACTTCTGGAGCTGAGGAATCCCCGATTGTTTTTCTTTTTCTTAGCAAGCACAAACTTTATGTGAGTATGTCCATTTACCTCACAGAAAATCATGGCTTGGACAAATCTGGCAAAAGCTCGCTATTCAACAGTCCAAGAAGTGCCTTTGAGCAAGAATGTCTTGATCATGAAGTACTGAATTTTGATACAGAAGAATTTACTTTTAAATCGAATCAACTATGTAGTTACAAACTTTATATTTTGATAATTACTGCCTTATTGCGTAAACGTTTTGTAAACAGCTTTCAAGTAGCATTTTCTAAAACTTAAATTGCAATAATTTTTTTTAAATTAATTTAAATTTTAATTTTTGTCGAGTTTTCCACACGGAGGATGAAGGGGAGAAAGCGAACGACAAAATGAAGCAGCATTTTGACATAGGAATGTATGTTCCGCAAGCGGATGTGCGAGAGGGTACACTAAGGTGCAGAAATGAAAATTTAGAAAAAACTGCACACACACAGAGGAGCATGCATCTAAAAACACTACTTGCAATTTACGAAACGCTATCTCATTTTAGAGAAAGTACTGCAGCCCAACTGCTGAGTCGGAATACCAACGACATCCATCTCCGATTGCAGATCCGAAGAAAGGGGGAGGGACAGAGAAAGATGAATTGAACGCACTTAAAACAGAATGTTCTGCATCGACAGGAAGCGCGGCCCGGAACAAAAAACTGCTTTTGTGACGCTTTTTTCGGACGCCATTATGATCTCGTCTGCATTATTTATGCATTCGAGAGACCATAAAGGCGATATATGGGGTCGGGACAAAAGGGCAGCGTCTGTAAAACCGGAAGACTTCCCCGGTCGTTCTGCCGCCACTCGTATGTGGACCGTTGTTCCGTTTTTATTTAGTGCTGGCCAGCGGTCCGTAAACAGTCATCCGGGAGCCAGAAGACTCCGGCTTTTTCTCCTGGCAACAGGAAATTTCGCCCGCTCCTGTTTTATGGAAGCAACTCCGGCTTTTTTTTCGTTGTTCCTTTCGGAAGGAAAATCGTTTCGTGTAACTGATTGTGATTGCAGTCGTATTAATGATGTCCAACAGATGGGTTTGCGCCCAATGGAATCATGCGATGATATTCGGTCTTCCTTTACACAAACGTTTTCAGTCTACAGTGTTGACGGTGATCAGATTGATAGTATTGACTAGGAGAATGGGGGGATTAGTCGTGGCACGGGTCCAAAGAAAGAAAGGAAATAAGATCTTTCTCAGTAAAATGACAAGAATCGCCAATAGTATGTATCCAGGAATATAATATTGATGTAATTCAACTAAGAACTGTGTAATAGTCACTGGAAATTGACAGCTATGTTTGAGAAGTAAATCCTTTGGTTTACAAATAATGATGAAACAAACTTTTTAATTATTGGTGTTTTAAAGAAATTTCGAAGTATTATTGGTCATATTTGGTGAAGTTGCACGAAACCCAAAACAGCGTCAAGTAATAAATATTCATTCACAAAGAAAGCTACGACAGAAGAGAAAAATACAACCAGGGTAAGTTACAGGAATCGAATCAGCGCCGCCTAAAACTCGCAGGTTCCTAGTACAGGAATCAAATCAACTAAGCCATGTTTTTTTTTTGTCAAAAACGTAGTTTAGTTCATAGAATATATTGTTAAATGCTCTAAACAAAAGAGTTGAAAGATTGAAACTTATTTCACATTGTTAATTATTTATACACATGAAATTTAACGAAAATGCATTTCAGTAGAATACTGATACGTCACCCATGACAGAGTTCAGATGGTTTAATTAAAGACTCATTTCATGACAAATGATTTCAAATACCAGACACAAAATTACACTATTAACCGTCTAGCCCGTCTCTATCTGAGAATTTCACATTCCAAATTCTTAACAGTAGTTGCACACATTCCTGTCATAAATGAATGCATAAATGTCACGCGTGCATAGTTTAATCAACTAATTCCATCTTTGAACCGTTCAAATTTTTTCTCACATTTGGTTCTCCACATCAAATAAAAGTTCAAATTGTGTATGTATATATGGATAACACTGCTTCAGTATAGCAGTTTCAACTTTCTCGTAACATTGAGCCCCCTCCTTATATATTTACTACATAATCTATATTTACGTACAATACATTGAACTATTCCTATACAGGGTGATTCTACGGTCATGGGACAAACTTGGAGGGGTGGTACAGCTTACTAAAACATACATTTTTGTATACGAATGTAGGGTCGGAAGTGACGCGTGGAGGCACGAACGCAAAAAAACCCCGATATTTTAGACGATCAAGTTCTTCTTATGCTCTGGCAATTTTATGGAATGGACGATTGTTACTTGCAGTACGACAACGCTCCATGTCATGTTACAGCCTCTGTCAAGCAGCGGTATCAAGATATGGATGTAAAACGTCTTCCCTGGCCCGCTCAGAGTCCCGACCTAAACCCCATAGAACATTTGTGGGAAGCGTTAGAGCGACGCTAACGGACCAGGGAACCACGTCCGAAATCTACTCCTGGCGACATTCTTGAAGCAGGAATGGACAAAAATACCCATAGCTGTGAATCAAACCCTTATTGAAAGTATGCCCAGAAGGATTGCTAGTGTTTTTGCAGCACGTGGGGACCATCCACCTTTTAAAGCATGTATTATTTCCCTTTTACCATGATATCTTAGTGTCCGGTCCATTGTTGTAGGGTAGTGTACATGTCCATTACTTGACATTGTCTTGGTGTTTGGCGCAGTTTTAAGAAATATGCCTCTTGCTCCATGATACCCGATCAACCAACGAAAAAGGAAAATACGAAATGTAACTGAGGCTTCGCGTTAGGGCTATGATACACCGAGAATTGACGTTAATTCAATTGAATTAACGACGTTCCAACCACCGAATCAATGTGGTAAGCAAAAAGTGAAAGTTAGAGGCTTAAACTTCATATCCACCAACGAGGGTGAAAGGTCAAGTCTTCAACAAGCCCTTTGATTACGAAGCGATGTCTCGACATTTCAAACAAGTTTCCATTAAATCGCAATTACAGCAGATCGTTTTGTTTTATGTCCAATAACGCATCATTTGAACCCCGTACAAGCACCTCCTGACGTCCACACTAAATCTCTTCAGCCGCTCGCTGTGAAAAATGAATCAAACACGCATGAAAAGACTAATAACATTCGTTCGGGATCGTTAACTGAGTGCACCGCCATTACAATTTGATATAACCAAAAACTCTCTAATTCATTTTGTTTAAAATAATGATCTTATTACCAGTGTTCACGGGTCATAAACTTTAGTCAGCCCGAAACGGAGGTAAAAATACACACGCCAAAAAGGAGAATGCGAGCAAGCAACAAAAGTTAAGAGAAAAATGACTTCTCTACCGCTTAATGAAAAAAAATCCCCCAATGCCACGCATAAACCATTCCAGTGTAGCTCAGTGCCAAGAACGAAACCATAAAAAAACACTTATTAATACACTCTCATGAATTAACCCTCCCTTCCCACACATCCGGGCAGGATAGATTATTATAAAAAGGGGGGTGCGTGCAGTCCATAATCTAAAGCAATTTAATCTCGATCCTCATATTCATTCATTCGGAGGGGGGGAATCTGTGGTTATTTCCCTTTTTCCCCCGTGGTTTATTTCCCTTAATCCCTACCTACCTTCATTTAATCATTCCTTGAATGGATTCCACCTTATTCATCAGGACTGTCTTTTCGGAGAATGTGCAAGCTGCTGAAGGATTAAAATAGGGAAAGATGATTGATTTAATGTGGGCACAGGGCTTTCTAATGGGCAGTGACTCACACATGACGGGGTGCCGAATTTTGGGATGGGTGCTCATAATGGGCGATGCTTAGACGAAGGGTTGAGGTGATGTGTGAGATGAGTCGTTAGTCGCCTTATTCATTCAATTAGCAGATTGATGCGAAAGGAGATTTTTCCGTAACTGAATTATCCACTTTTGAGGAAATAACTCATGGTTTTGGATGCGGTTTTCGGCCGGTTTTGCAGAGTCAAGCTTTGTTTAGATCCACAATACCTGGGTGATCATAGTGCATATATCTCCCATAAACAACATTTGGTTAGTACCTTTTTGTTCTGAAATTGCTCAGGGCTTATTCCTTTCAGAAGCAGCCATCATCTTTTAATCCCTATTTTAACCCTTCAGATGAATCAGACACTTTTAAGAGGGAATAATTCGAATTTTTGGATGTGGGTTTTGGGCCGTTTTTACGGGAGTCAAGCTTTATTCAGAGCTAACCAACCGGTCTAGTCGTCAAGGTGTTGGCCTCTGGATCGGAAGGTTCCTGGTTCGAATCCGGGGTTTGGGCATGGATGTAAATTGTTCTGTCCTTTGTTAGGGACAATGATGGTCCACCCACTGGGTGCCCCTTCACAAGTGACCATCACTTATGGCCTTGTATAAGGCTAAAATGACCTCGGTCAACTCTGTACTTTGTATTGTATTGTATTGTATTTGTCTTCGCAATTGTACTGCCTTGCCATTGGAAATAAATTTAAAAAAAAAGCTTTATTCAGATTCACAATTCCTGGGTGTTCACAGGGCATATTTTTCACATAAACAATATTCGTTTTTTTACCTTTTTGTACTGGAATTGCTCGTGGCACGTTGTCATTTATGTGATGTCTTCACCCAAAGGAAAAAAAGGTTTCAAAAACAAGTTTTTTTAACAGTGTCCGTCAAAGGTTGTTGAATACCACCAAAATAAAATTCCAAAATTTTAAGTTATTTCCTTTTAGAAATGGGCAATTCAGCTAATCTTTCAGTTTACTCTACGATTCAGATCATCCTAAATAAGAATTTTCTCTTTATATTATCATACCCAGATAAGAATTATTAAATCATTCTTCGATCATTTTGAAACGTTTTTACACAAATAAAATATACTAATTGTCAAAATAAAGCTATAGAAAAATGTTCTCACCATTTATCAATCTATGACAATTTCTAATGGAACCAAGTACAAAATCATTTCAAAAGTGCATTAAATCGGTATTGAGTATATCGCTATTCGAATTGCTTTTTAATTGTGCTCTCACTTTACCAATGATTCTTCAGTTGAAGTATTTACATTATCAAGAGTAAATACATCTTAAAATCTCGGTGTACTCGACTGTCTTTTAGTACTTCTAATGCTCACATCGCTGTGATTATTTTATTGCTCTTCTGTAGTTTTTCCAGTATTCTCCTAACTATTTCGGACAACTGCCTTAGTCCATAAACCTTACTGCACTGGAGACAACCGTACTAAGATTTAAAATTATACACAAAATTAGGATTTTTCCAAATAACTGATACAGAAATCAATTCCGTTTCATTCTGTATTAAAGGGTTGTCTCATCGGTATGTGCGATATTGAAAGTTTAAGTATGTGTGACATTAAAGAAAACAATTTTTGATTCATACCTGTAGACTTTAATTATTCAGTCACAGAAGTATTCAAACTTACCTAGAAATAAAAGAAATACATTAGTATTCATGTTACTTACTGCATGAAAAAAAAAACACATGCATGCAAATGTGTAAATCAGAGGGAATTTAAGCTAAAATATACAAACCACACAGTAGACGGCTATTTAACTATCTGTTATCCAAATGCACCCAGATGATACATATCGGGGTTATCGGCCATAAAGTGTACTGTATCGACGTTTTATATCGGTAGTAAATTGGCCTTTACCATACATTAATTTGGAATTAATTCTTTGAAATTTGTATTGGCGATGTCAGGGTATATCGATTTAAATCAAGTTATTTTATTAAAAAAATTTTTGATTTAAATCAAAATTTTAAATTCTATTTTCCTTTCTGTATTATTTTTATATGAAGTAACTATGTGCAAGGTGCACGTTATTAATTCAAATTAGTTAGGAACAATATCTAATTAACTAGTCTGTTTTTACAAAAATAAAACTATTTAATCACAATGAAAAGATTTTTGTAGTCGTATCAGAAAAAAACATTCCAATTTTTTTACGTAAATCTTTGCAGTTGGGAATTTTAATATTTTTGTTCCGTTTTGTGCAATACGTTGGTTAAATTTTTTTTATTTAAAATTGAATCGGGAAATTTTATGCATTGATATCTAGGAATTCTTTACACGCGATAATTGGGTAAGAAATATTTAAAAAAAATAACTATGGATTGAAGCTGGAATTTTTTTTAATGGTTACGATGTTTATTTTTATTTCTAGCTGAAAATTCCTACTCAATTAGGGGTTTATGCTATTACACGTATACTATGCTGCTTAAAAAACCGCTTCATTTTCTTGGATGTTATGTATAAACCCTTTTTTGTGCTTGGAATATAACTTTGAAATACTTATGAAAAGTTTGAAAAAATTGGCCTACTTGATTTCATTTTATATATATTTCTTCATGTCTTGTCTCATTTTCCAATATTCGCTTACAAGTGGCATTTTTTCACAAATCACTACTTTTTTCGAGCTTAATATCAATCAAAAGAATAAATTTTCTGTTTGCGTCATGATTTTTTAAATCAAAAATAAGTCTAACCAATTATTTACTTCAAAAACTCTGAAATGCGTCTGATTTTTGATTAATTTTACACAAAAATATAAAATATGTGGCGTTAGTGGGATCCAGCGACCTTATTTATCTGGATTGAAAAAATTATGCCACCGAAGCCGCTTGAGAACCTGATAGGAAACATTGCTTGTGCATGACATTTGTTATGCTGATGTATTTACTCTATCATAGTTAACGTTTCTAATTTCTTTATCGCGTTTTAATCTTTCAAAACTTTACCCTGCATTTCCTAATACATTAATGTTATTCATCATAAATATTAATGTCTCGCATAAATCAGAACTATCTACAAACTACACTGATTTGCGTATCTATATCTGACAAGTTTAAATTTCTACAAGCAAGAAATTAATTAAAATTGCTAAAATCCAATTAAAATTTTTTTAAATCTGATTTAAATCAAATATACCCGATTATTATTTTTTTTAATCGTGATTTTTTCATATCTAGTTTGACGTACTAAATCGTATTTGACAAAGAAGCTAACTAACAAAACTTTTGGAAAACGTACAAAAAATACGTCCGTCGCAGACCTGTATTTACCTTGATCCAATTAAAAGGCTCTCACACAAAACTATTTACAATCAATCAAACTATGTAGCGTATAAAATTCTCTGGACAAAATGGAAATTGCAATTACACTAAATTAACCATGTTTCAATGAAAAAGATAACATAACTAGACCCGAATCTTCTGTATAACCAGGTCTCGATTTGTTTAGATAAGAGGCAATGTTTAAAAGAAAATACTTGCCGATCCACAGGGAATATTTACAAGTCGCTATACGGTATCACGCAGGAAACAAACTACACAAAAAATTCCATTCCCCGCTCATTTCAGCCTTCTTAAAACGAAATCTACCAGCAAACCTTCAGTTTCCGCTTCAAAAATATTAGTATTCTAAGACAGCCAAATATCTGTTTTACCAGCCACCCAGATAAATAAGTTAATTAGATTACAAATCGCTGTAACCCCTTCCTAAAAATCCCACAAGAAAGACAACGATAAATGAAGCAATATTTTATTTTACTAAGCATTAAAAAGTAGTTAAAAATGTTCCCTCCCCGCTATCTCGGCGCGGCCGAAAGAATAAAGCGAAATCCCAAATTTGTGGCTTTAATAAGATCTTATCGGGCACCCTCGAACCTTGTGCGTGTTTAAGTGTTTGCTCATCGTAATTAAACCTTTTCGAGCCGTGCAAATTGGGGCTCGTGTTTGCTTTCCATCACTCGCTGGTTATTAGAGAAAAGAATACGTCGTTCCTCTCTCCTAAGATCGAGCGCAAATACAGTTCGCGATTTTTAAGGTGGACATGCTTATATCCACAGAAATCATTTCTGCCTTTTGATTACGATATTTATTCAAGAAAAGGTTATTACGAATCGATGAAATGAAAACGGCGGGGGAAATATTAGAGTTTGGATGATAACTGGAAAAAGGTACTGGAATGGAATTAACGCATTTCGTTTTATCATCGAGGTCATTTTCCCGTATATTTTTGATAGTGTTTCGCCGTCATGAAACGCAAATTTGCGTTTAAAGAGGGAAAATTATTCATATACTTACAAGTGAAACACTTTAATTGAAACGTTCCAAGATATGAGTACATTAATCGATCAAAATGTGGGGATTTTTGGACTGATAAAGTCCGTTAGGCCTTTTTTTTCCCCCTTAATAATGATTGTTTTTTTTTTATTTAAGAAACACCTTTAGGGAGTTTATCTTAGTGGGTAGAATTGTTCCACTTCAATTTCTCAGAACTGTGTTCTTTGATTTAATGTGATTCACTTGTCAGCAGACATTGCTGAGAATAAGCTATTTGAACCAGTGATACAAAATTATTTAGCATAAAGTAAAACTTGAATCAATCTTGCATTAAAATGATTTAATAACTTCTATAGTTTTACTGTCATCTATTTTTTGTTTGTTTATTTTTGGTTGAATATTCTTAGCATATATGCTATCTAGTTTAATTCCATTTAATAGTCGTTTTACACTAATATTATTACACTTGTAATACCGTCTCCCTACTTAACCGTTTTTAAATTATTAACATTATGATTGGCTAAGATTCAGGAATATATTATTTATTTATGAAAGTGCTTGGTAAAGGTTTTTATGGCGCAAAGGCAAGGCATGGCCAAGCTGAGCCAAACAATGTCTTCCAATGCAAATAAATACCTGTACACACGTAAGAAAATTTTTACTGACATAGAACACAAACCCCTCAAGGTAGTTACGGAGCTCGAACCAGCACAGACTACAACTCACAGACTGTCAGCCAACTGATACACGGTATGAGGATGTATAGAAGACGTGTAGAAGTATTTGAATGAAGATTTTCCCCAATTAAATCTTTCACATTTAAAATAATACTTTTAGAAAAATCTAAAACATTGGTGATTGAAAGACCAGATAATTAAAATATGAATTGTTTAAGGAAGTAAGGGAATGATTGCCAATTAAGGGACTCTCTCCCAACAAAAGATGATGAGTACATCGAGTATGTCCAATGTAAAGGCGGATCAGCTTGTCATCAGTAATCATTGTAGATGTTGGTCACAGTTTAATAGTAAACTACTTTTCTTGTGACTTAAATGCCATGACTTGTCAAAAGTAATTAACAAGCTCTTTTTTGGGCATTTTGATGCAGGTAAAAGAGATGGTTTGCTGCGATAGAACGGAACTGTCTCAAGCTATCTCAAATAGTTCATTATCTCAGACAACCACCTGACTTCAGACCCAAAAACCAGAATAACAAGACCTTTGCTCTTTGAGATGGTGAAAAGATCTGACACAAGATGTTGATCATAAGCTTTTAACATAATGTCTTCCAGACACGAAATATTTTGCATTATTTCAGCTCAAGTAGAATATTATTTTCAGTTCGAATTAATGCACGAAATGATACTTCGACTAGTCCTGCGCAGTTCTCTTCCAAATTGGATTTTAGTTGGTACAGTACAAATAAATTTATAAGTACGTCATAAAGAATTGCGTACAAATACGCCAACAAACTGTATCAACATCCCACGCACGTTTTCCTGAAATTGGATGTTATTGAATAGAAAATAAATTTATAGATCCAAGAAAACTCTTTTTAGATATTTTAGCATTTAGTTTGGTGAGTTGGTAAATATAAAAATTTATTAAGTATTAGGGATTCAATAATACGATCCGCGAAGTAAAACTATAAGTAAGCACAGTAAGTATGCAATTACAAGTATTAATAATAGAAACAGTAAACAAACTAGATAGCCTGTCGTTATCGTAATTTATGCGAAAGAAGCATGATAAAAATAAATAAACCTTTGTCTTACGCACTTTATAGGTGACACAATACTAGCTTCTATACAATCAAAAGTTCAAATTCACAAGAATTCGTAGAGGAAAAGTCAAATTTGAGTTGGATGAATGAAAAATATATCCCATTCCTCTCGCTTTCCTTAAATTGCCCAATAAACAATTCCGTGTTCGTTTTTTGCGCTCTAAAGTTAAATCAATTTGGAGATTTAGAAGCTGTTCAATAATTTTAATTGGGACACATGCGAAAACGATATCTTATTTTTAAAAACTTTATTTCTAGTTTAATATTTTTTTTCTTCTAAATTTTGATTGACTCTGGCTTTAATACCTACAGTAGCATTACGTATATTGTATCCTAGTGCTCACAAAATTGAAATTATTCCAATACGCTCTATATGTGTTAGAGAATATGTGTGTTAGTCAATTGCTAATTGTAAACGATTTAGTCATTTTGCTGCGTGTGTGATTTAACTATAAAAATAAAATGGAATTAGTAAAAACAAATTTTTAGCCACCTAAGTTGTATATCAGCCATAGTATGTGTATGCCACCAAAAGAACGAATCTCGATTTGTATGCCCATCGATATTGGTGATTGTACGTATTAGGTGAAATGACAGCTGGCACAATAGGTGCTCCTTTACAAATAGCCATTAATTCTTCGTTTGTGACGAAGGCCTAAGGGGTCAGTGTCCGGGCATAACAAATTAAAAACCTTTATGAATTAATATTTTAAACATTTTCCTCTTCGAACCTTTCGATCACTTAAAAAACTATCATTGAAACTGAATCATCCATTAAAACCGTTTATGAAATTGCATGAAATGAAATCATTGCTCAACATAAGTCAGGACTATAAATGTAACTATTTTTTATTGACTATTTCATTTAACTATAAATTTATAAATTTGGTAAACTATAAATTGCAGAAACTAAAATAATCTGGAATCAAGACTGCAGAATCTGCACAAAAAAAGCTCGTATTAGCATCGCTTCTGAATCCGACTTTAATTTCCGCCCAATGAGGTAGTCGCGCGATGCGAAACAATTTGAACAAACCAAGGAGCTTCACCACTTCGCTCCATCTTTAATTCAACCATGAAACCCTTATAAGAAAACAGTCCCATTCTTAAAATCAGACACTTCCACAGAGACATAACATCAACAGCACCACCAGCAAATAAAAATAAAAACATTGAATTAAAAAAAAAAATTTAGCCAGTCACGGTGGCATTCCCAGGAACCCTTACACGCCATGATAACGAATTTTCCAGCCTCCGACTCTGACAAACCAATACCCTTATGGGGGGTCCCGCGAAAACTACAACAGGAAAAAGGAAAAGGAAGAGAAGGGAAAAAAAGGAGTAGCACGTTCTCTATGGAAATGAAAGGAGTTTTAAGGAGAGTGGCTGCCACCCCAACAAAGCGGACGAGAAAAAGTTTTTTGGGGGAGGGTGCGAGGAAAAAAAAACAAAAATAAAAACCTGGAAATACTTTTAATTCAATCCCTGGATCCTCTCCGACCCTGCGTCCTTTAGCCAATCTTTTTAATAGCGTGGGTAGGCGCCACGGGAAAAGCGATATTCAATATCGCGTCCGAGGAGGCCCCTTCGGAATTCGATTAGAAAACGCGACAGCGCGCGTGCGGGGAAGGGGTTGGGCATAAATTACGCCATGCCACCTCCGTTTAAAGTGGGTTTAGTTTAGTCCATGGTCCCAACAGAGGACGGAGCAGTTCTATCTGACAGGACTGCTATGATTTGGTCTGCTACCGATCCTGGACATGTTAATAAACATAGGTAGTTTAATTAACGTAGTACTGGAGCAACACAACGGGCTATTGACGACGGTCCAGTATCAATAACCCCAAGGGAAAGATTTAATAAACACAGAGACGACCGACAGAAGGCTAAGTATGTCTCCAAATTAAAATAAACATGTCCAAATTGAAATTAAATAAACACGTCCAACTTGAAATTAAATAAACACGTCCAACTTGAAATTAAATAAACACGTCCAACTTGAAATTAAATAAACACATCTAACTTGAAATTAAATTAGCTACACATTCTACGATATTAATCTATGGGCCCAGTTTTCCCACTGAACTAGCAAGGTACGCATTGTACACGATAGATCGGTTCGATTTCTGTCACTTACTCTGGTATATTTCTCTCTTCTGTGTCACTTCTGTACTTTCCTTGTGGTTGTCTGCCTTGTGTTTGGCATAACTTGGTCAAATATGGACTTTTATCCATTTTACCAAGCTAACCATAATTCAAACTTATTCGTTCTTTGTGAGTCATTTTTGGGATAGTAATAAAACCTTTTTGTAAAATTAAATAGGATTTAAATAGGATTCAGGAGCACGAAATCAATACATATTCATATAGGGATGCATATTGTAACCGTAAGGGCATTTTAGGTACTCCAGGATGGGTACACCATTTTTGGTTTGGCCAGGATGGACTCGTCGCTTGGCCTCCACTGACACCCAATTTATCATTCTTTTATTTCTTCTTCTGTATATAGCTTAAAGATCCCAATTGATTACGAAACTAACCTTATCGGTAGGATTGCTGCCGCTGCTACAAGCATACGTCTTATCAAGCATTTGTGAAACAGAAAACCTTTGTTGCAGAAAGCAGGCTTTTATTGCATAAGTATTTGTGAGGCGTCCACTTAAAACTGCAATCCGTCACCCAAATCCGGTGATATTTCTAAAAAATGAGGTAGCTCACGGACATGAACATGAAAATTCCGACTGTTAAATATAGATTATGTACCAAATATAGGAGCAAGGCTACTGTTACAGGGAAAGGATGTATCTACTGTTTTCGTCTTGAAGTTCATAGACACTTTAAATGCAGTTATCCACAATCAACTGGATACTGCTTCAGATATTTTTAAGAGATGGCTGTTTCATTCACAAGAATCTGGCTACTGCTTCAGATATTTTTGAGAGATGGCTGTTTCATTCACAAGAATCTGGCTACTGCTTCAGATATTTTTGAGAGATGGCTGTTTCATTCACAAGAATCTGGCTACTGCTTCAGATATTTTTGAGAGATGGCTGTTTCATTCACAAGAATCTGGCTACTGCTTCAGATATTTTTGAGACATGGCTGTTTCATTCACAAGAATCTGGCTACTGATTCAGATATTTTTGAGACATGGCTGTTTCATTCACAAGAATCTGGCTACTGCTTCAGATATTTTTGAGAGATGGCTGTTTCATTCACAAGAATCTGGCTACTGCTTCAGATATTTTTGAGAGATGACTGTTTCATTCACAAGAATCTGGCTACTGATTCAGATATTTTTGAGACATGGCTGTTTCATTCACAAGAATCTGGCTACTGCTTCAGATATTTTTGAGACATGGCTGTTTCATTCACAAGAATCTGGCTACTTAGTTAGTATTTTTGATGCGACTGTTTCCATCCACAAAGATGGCTACAGATCCTAACAGAGTCATTCTCCAAAAATCATTAATCCAAAAACAAAATAAGAAAAACAATAAATAAGGGTCCTTGGCAACTCTCCTCAAGAGGATTTGCTCTAAATCGTTGGAGGGGTAGAACCACCGGAGGGAAATGAGCACTTTGACAGTTGACCACATCCCAATGCAAGGTATTATCCCCTGGCTTCAACGATAATGAAAGAATTCTTAAATCTAATAATTTGACCGAAGGGCTTTTCCCGGATGATGGAGATAATATTTCATATTTCACGCTGCAGCGGACCGGGAAACGAAGTGAATTCAAGAAAGCGCATGCGAAATAAGAAGGCACTGAAAGGGAATTTAAGTTCGCAGTGATTTTATTGTCCCTTCTAGCTCCCCGAGGGGGGACTAACGAAGTTTTAAAAGAATTCGGCGCAGTCATCTATTCGCCAGGCGAGGAATTATTTCGTTTCCTTTATTTTCTGCTTTCCATCGCGGCTTGTCATGCATTTCCTTTTTTCGCTTCTTCATTTAGCAATCGCAATATTGGCAAATATTGAGATTTATTCATGGCCATTTTCGAGGATGGAGAAAGGGACTCTTTAGATGTCAAATTATCTTAATGGGAATTGCACCAAGCTCATCGTATCTTAAGGGCAATTTTTTTTTCTTTCAGAAATGTGGGTAATTCAGTTCTTTTTGCGTGGTTCATTTTGTGACAGTGTCAGCTTGCATGAGTGTGCTTGATAGTAATTTATCCCGTGAGCTTTAAAGTATTGGAGAAAAAGGATCAACAGATTTTATTCAAAAAGAATTATTATCAATTGCGTGCAACATTTCGGAGTAGGTGATCGTTTAAATTTATAAGGTTGGGCGAATCGAAAAATGGGAGGAATTGATGTGTGTTGTTTTCTAATAGATATTTCTCTGAGAGAAGTCCGCAAAATACCCAATTTTTACTTGAAATCCTACAAATGAGAAAAATCAAAGGACATAATCCACATTTTTATTTTAAACTACAACTTCAAATACTTACCATATCTCCTCCCGTATAACATTTCTTTAAAAAATGCCTCGTCTTATCAGGAACAGTTTGATCTTTAAAACACAATCTTAAAAGATGTTTCTTAATCTTTTAACAACGGCTATAGACATAACAAGCGCTAACTTTCAAGGTACAACTACTGTAACGGCCGTCGTCTAAATTCTTCCTTGGCGAGCGATCATGGTACAATTGCTGTACCAGCCGCAGACTAAAGGTTCATTTATACGAAAATTTTAAAGGGGCATATTTCTGCCCTTCTTTGTATCTCTAACATCTACCTTCCTTTTCAAAATTAAAACTCTTGAAGAACAAATTCCTTTTCTTCTTCGCTTAAGCAAGTGTTTAGCTGGTTGATCTGGATCTGAAGTCAAATTCTGATCATGATATGGATGTTCGTAGTAATTCAGAATCTATTTTAAACTGGTCTATTTAGTCTTCGTCTAGCAAAAAAAAAACGTAGAGCAAAAAAAAATTTTTTTTGACTTTTTCTTGGAAATGGAAGCTTGTGTACCTTTCTTCAAAGAGAGGAGAAAAGGTAGTGTCTCTTATAAAATTGATTTAAACCTTAGAGGGGTTTACAAGCACATAGCCCTCCCGAAACCAGTAGTTTTCCCTGCATGACTTCTAACTGGGTTTGAATTTTTTGACAAATTAAATTATTCCTGTAATTCTTTCAATTAATCGGTGAGGTTATTGAGTCGTTTTGTGTGTTGTGGTGTAAAGGTAATTCTCTACTACTCGGAAATCTTGTGACACTCAGAAGGATAAAAGAAAAACGTAACGAAATACTTCTATCGTATACATATTTTTCGAAAACTCAAAGAACGAACCACCTTTGTCGCATTACTGTCTTTTTTAAATGAAAACTCAAAGGAATATTTCTAAAAAACTTGAAAAGACCTAACTACCTGAAACAGAAACGTGGAAATGAAACAAGCCATCCCTTTCCTTAATCTTTCTCATCAAAATAGAAACTTTAAAGAACCAATTGGTCCATTTACAACTGCTGAACGTTAACAAGTTGCAGCATCCGTAACTGAGAAAGATGTATCGCGTTTTCCCCGGCTGCAGTCAAACCCTTTCGGATCCTAACCCCCTGATCAAGCCATCACCCAACTCTACGCAACGCAAGCCACTAACCTGGCTCCCTCGGGAACAGAAATACCCAATGTCTTTTTTTCGTCCATAAGTGCTATATAACCTATTTCTCACTTTTGCCATACATCATCATTTCCCCGGTAATGGGCCAAGGGGAAGAAATGTATTTGTTGGAGGTGGGCGATTGATATCAATTCATAAGCCCCGCGCTTTTTTTCCATCCCCCTTCCGCGATCAGATAAATAAATAAACGAAGAGAAAAGAGCGAGAAATCCGTCGCCTTATCTCAAACCCTCGCAGCCCCCAACTCTTCAAAAGAGAGAGAGAGAGAGAGAGATAGAGAGACAAGAATAAAAACATGCCATTGGCTAATAAATCTTTCGGATCTTTGATCAACACAAATAAAGTGTTGTTTACCAGTGATAGGGGCTCCGGGATCATTATTTATCACCTCCCTCTGCTATTCGTCAGGCTATCGATATATAAAAAGTCAATTACAAGAAACGGGTGCCCGGTGAAAAGAACAACCAGTACGAAATGAAGGTGGGAGGATGGATGGATTGACGGTTCGGCGATAGGAAGCACTACACTGGAGTGCAATGCTCAACGAATGAGAGAAGCTTTAAGTTGTATCGGTCTCGATACAAAATGCGCGAATTCTTCACTAGAAAATAGATTGCATTAATGGTTTTATAAAGTACAGTGACCATCGAAAAATCATCGAGACAATATAGGAGTGCGCTATACCGTGGGGGAATGGATTTAGCAAGGGCCGAACCACATAAGGAACATGCCACACACACATAACGTGTTTTATGATTCAAAACGGTGTAAAAATTACACTACGGGGTTTTGATCAGTTAAGATTTTTCTAACTTCCTTTTGAGATAAAACCGATCAAGTTCAGCCCCCTAACTTGACAATGTAAATGCCCTATTCATTGAGTTTCGCACTGTGGCAGAAGAGCCTGTTGGAGCGTTCGATTGCGAAATTATGATTTGATATGCTAATTTAGTTTGGGTTCCGGATTTATCGTTTGCCTTACATTCCGTCGGAAGTTGAAACTACTTCGACCGATAATAGAATGCTAATAATAAAAAAAAAGCGATGGCTTTCAGATGAGAAGCGTCAGCTCAAGGTTGGTGCAATGTAATCATGTGATCGTATCAAATGTTTTGTGTTTAAATGCACTTTTCTTTCTTCTACATGCAATATTTAGAAAAACATTCCACTCGCGAATTTGAAAAGACACCTGTGTCCTTGAAGAAAATACAAGGAGAAACAGGGACATGGGAAAAAACAAATATATCTGCTTGAAGCCCGATAGAAAATATAATAGAACGAGACTAATGGTAACATTTTTATGTGCCAAAGATCATGTGACCCAAACTATTTGTTACGCGACATACTTACTTTTGTAAACCGTACAGAACCACACATTCATCACGATTGGTCCGTGGGATGAAAATTGCGTCCATCCATCGTTTCAACGCCTGATGTTATAGTATTGGCTCCATATAAGCTGGTAATTGGTATTTTTAATAAATGTCGTACTGGAGTAACACAATGGGCTATTGACGACGGTCCGTGATCAAGGGAAAGAATCGAGGACAACACGTAATTTTGAACCATACCATGGTCATGAATGACGATGCAACGCCTGTGAGCTGGCACCCCACTCTCTGAATTTCCAATATCACGCCAACGTGAGGATATTTGAAGCCACGACATATTTAACGTGCACCTTTTGTACGCTACGGTCTTGGCTGGATTCGAACTCTTAATCCTCCGGTTGTTACCGCGGCCCCTATATAAGGAAATTTCGGCTCGAAGGAAAAATTTTAGTTCATTTTGTGAAATTACTTTTAAATCCAGTATTTTTTTTAAAGTCACAACTTTGTCTTTATAAATATTAAAAGATTTAACGATTAACTTCGCTGGAAATCTTGTAGAACCCGAAAATCTGCTTCATAAAATTCCGTATAAAAATATTTGCCCTAAAATTGTACCTAGAATCATACCATCGGCAGTTTAATAACTTTTACATCGGTCAACAAAACTTTTGGATCATAACAGAGGATTCTCACTAAAGCACCATAAGAAATTGCCAGATTTGTCTCCCGTTATGGGTAGAGAGACTTCAACAGTGCTAGCAGTGCAACGCATCCACTTTCTGTCAAGTTATGAATGTAGAATTTTGCCAGTCACGTCATATATAGATTAGAATCTCCCTCGATTTTCCCTCTGTGCGTGGAACTCCGCGATCGACTTGTGCTAGAAAGTCACAGGTCTATCCTGATTTCTATCGGACTTCTTCCAACTCCGATTCAATCCATCGCAAAACAATAGCCAGCTGCACTTTCGCAACTCAAGAATACTTTTTTCGCATTATTGACACTTTTCACTCAGGGCAGACGGGCCCATCCGAGCAGATGGCGATTCCCCCCAGAAATTTCCCCGAGGGAAAAATTTCGGTTCGGTTTTGCGTGCCGCACGCGAACCCACTTGCCGAAAGTGGAAAGAGTGAAAAAATAAAGAACGAAAAAGAGAAACGTATTAAGCGCAGGATAGACAGGGATGGAGAAGAAATCTTGAGAGAATCTTGTTAGTTTTTCTTTATTTTTTCTCCTCCTTTTTGGCCCATGAGAAAAGTTAGTGGACGAAAGAATATTCTTATTTTTTGTTCTACGGAAGGGAATTAATTGCTTTAAATTTTTGTTCTTATATAATGGAGAAAGCGGAAGATATAGAATGGGAAACTCTATCAGGTGGATGACATTTAGACAAGAGGCGGTAAATGATGCGATTTTGCCACGCCCGTGATTCAATACAGGAGCTAGTTTCTGCAACAATTCCAACATAGAACAATATTTCACTAAATATGTAGCCTTATAAAAATGTGTGGCTCAATTAGTAATTAATTAAGGTCACACTGGAGCAACACAACGGGCTATTGGTGACGGTCCGGGATCAAGTCCTGGGGGAGGGGGACGCAGTGGGTATATCCACTGCGCTAGCAACCTTCGAGTTGTGGGCTGCGCAGTTTTAATTACTGTGAGGTGCATAACTTCCTGGTTGTATCTCTCTTCTTGTATCTGCTAAACCTCATTGTGTGCATGCCTATTACTTGACATTGTATATCTAGTGTATGGTTTTAGCGCTATAAAATCCCCAAAGCAACTTATCCTCAAGGGAAGGAATCCGAGGACAACATCACTTAATTTTGAATCACGGTCAAGTGTAACTCAGTGGATTTGCGCAGTAAGCAAAACTCTTGAGAGAATAGGGTTAGTTATCTTTTTATAACGGGTAATTTTTAATTAACATCGTACTAGAGCAACGCAACGGGTTATTGACGACGATCCGGGATCAATCCCCTAAGGGAAAGATCCGACTTTATATAACGGGAGATTTCTTTTTAGTCAATGAGAAAAGTCCTTGGACGAAAAGAAACACATTAATTTAGATCTCTCGAAACAAATTATTTCTGAAGGTTTTGTATCTGATAGAACGTAACTTAAACAGAAGATACAAAATAGGTGACCATCCCCCTCTTCATCTGACGGAAAGCCTCGGTCTCTTATCAAGATCCAGCGGCTCCCTAGGTAAAGCTGATTTTGCCAAAACAACACTGGACACCAATAAAGAAGTTTCTCATGAATTACTTTTATTTATGAAGCTAAATCACAACACTATTCGAGAATATAAACGTACCTAATAACCATAGCACCTGATCCTATTCCGAATACGCCTTTCGAAACCACTTTTATCTCAACCACGCTGTGTAGAAAAGGTTATCGAGCAGATTAGCCTCAGCAATGGTAGCTTAATTATATCTCTAATTCAAAAGTTAACGCTCAAACCCCCCAAACAGGGCCCACTCAAGAAAGATAAAATGTCTTCGGGGGCACCTTCCTCGATAATATTTTGAAACGGAATACACGGAGCAAAATCGCCCTAAGTGAGCAATTTACAGATTGTGAGAAATTTTACAGCCGCGTCTTTTATGGTGATTATGATGGTTACGACCCAGACAGGATTTTTTTAAGGCTCTGCAAATTAAGAGCAGTGTGCGGATGCCGGTTTATTACGGCCAAAACGCGAGTAAAATCAAAGCGATCTGCATATTCCGGGGTCTTTGGAGGAGAATTTGCGGTGTGAAGCCCGAATAAAAGTATCCGAAATATGCGATTTTATTAGTCCATTAAAATTTGATGGAGTTCTTCGGTACCTTAAGGCGGAGTACAGCGGAGATTATTACTGTCTGAGTACTGCAGTATTAGATGGTTACTACCTTTTATATTAAGGAATAAATATCTTATACTATATGAAATGGTGGTGCTAAAATACTATTTTTATTGTATTTCGAACTTTTTATTTGCAATGGCAAGTTTCCATATAGGATTTTCCAGTTCCAGTTCCAGTGAATCACATTTTAGACCATCTCTGGATTGGAAAGAGTCTAGAAAACAATTTTTTGAATTGAAATTAATACAAAATGAATCGTTTATCATGCATGTATTTGATTTTTTTTAAATTAATTTTTAAGTGCAGATCCAAAGCGAACTTTTAACCTGAGCGTCAGGTATTCTAGTAGTTAAGTATTGCTTTAACTCCATAACATAGATTTTGACTAAATAAACACACCAATTAGTAGAAAAAAATCATTGGAGATTCTATAGATGAAGAACTTCAAAACTAATTACGATTTCTGCAGTTTAGAACGGATATATACATGTCAGCTCCTCAGAATTTTCAAGCATTGATACTGATTTTCAAGCCTTGAAAAATGTGTGTTTCTCTGTTTCCTCAAACGTTATTACATTATTTAACATACATAAATGCAGTTTACTTTTGAGAAATTCCATTTACAAATGAAAATTTTCAACATGCTTTTTTTTTTAATTGAATGGCTTTCCAAGCCCTAAAACCTCTATTACGCTACTCTAATGCGAAAAAAAATGTTTTCTCACCTGAATAAAAATTGAAAATTTTGGAAACTTATCGAGTTCAAAGCAAATTTAAATTTTTAATATATTATAATGAGATTAATAACGAAATAAAAATTAGATATCTTATAAAATGGCAGTTTGCATCCGCAAACATTTTAAAACCTACGACTTTTTTTTAATACACGCTCAATTAAGTTTCGGTAAATGTTAGATCGAGACTCATGTGCGTGTTATTGAAACATCTTAACAATCACGCAAAACAAGTTGTCCCTATCCATTCCGTCTCCTACTTTACACTCTGAACACCATTTACGTACCTGGTAGGTAATTCAGAGTTTTTCCGAGTCCTTAAAACACATAAAACCGTTTCTTATAATGGCGGAAATAAGAAGAGGAGGGGAAAAAACACATCGAAACGCACTTTAACTCTTCAAACAAAAGATCTAAATATCTCGCCAAAGAAAAAACATCCATACGTACTTTTTCCCACCCCAAAAGAACCTCTCATCCATATTTCTCATAACGACAATAAATGCTTCCAGTGGATTACTTAGCAGCCGTAACCACCATTTCCCCCTGTCTCCTCATATTACACTTACCCCGCTTCTTCCCTGCTCTATTTTTTTTGCACTAATTTCCCCGCCCATAATCCCTTTTATGTGTGCAGAACGCTGAAGGGAATTACAAAAGACGCTGTTTCTCCCTACTATTATTTAACACAAAAAAAAACCCAAATAGGTCTGTGTTTTTCGGGCATGCAGGGGGTGGTGCCCTGAAACGAAGTGAAGAAGTGCGCCCAGACACTACAAAAGATGCAATGATGGATCCCATTACCGAGCATTACTTTTAAGCGGGCGCTTCTGCTGCCAAGGGCTATTAAAATAGCTGCTTTTCTTGAAGTAATATGCATTTTACGGGTAGTGTGCTCTCCCTTCATTTGCCTCGGCGAGTGCATATAATTGGGGAATGTGGGAAGAGAAGCTTTCTATGGGTTTCTTGTTTATCCGTCCCCCTTTGTTGTTTGATGCGAGAAAATCCGATTTGAAATATTGGATATTGTCCCTGGTTCAGTTTCGTGGGTGGCGTGTTTTCTTATATATCTCTTTCACACACATAGATCGTAGTTTTTCAAAGAAAGTAAAGAACAGATAAAATAAAGAGGTTGAAGCGCATTCCACCAGTGGGGAGGGACATCACGCCTATCCTTCCGATGATTTTCCGTTTTTGAGGTGTTCCTATGGAGGTGACCAGTTCCTTACATGCTCAGAACCGCTGCTGGGATTTCTTGTTGGACATCTGAGGGGTTATTTCGGAAGATACACTCAGAATTGAATCGGATTCTGATTACCGATTCCACAACATCTCTTGTTGAGATTGCCAGTAAGGGAAGAACAATCTACAGAAATGTCCTTTATCTATCCCTCCTCCATACGATACTCACCTCAGCAAAAAGTCGGCGCTAGAAATTGGCATCTACCTACTACCAATTGATAAACTGTCTGACTATATTCCTGATGTCTAGTTACAATTATGAACAATCACATTTAAAAACAGAGAACATACTTGAGTAGGTTATCGGAATCTGACGGAATGACCAGTGCCCGATTTAGAAAATTTGGTATAGTAGGCACAACACGCAGGAAGGCCCCCCCCCATGTTATTTGTTCATCACAAAAACTAATTTTATAACAATAATTGGTACTTACATATTTGACTGTTGACCGTTTCACAGATGTCACCAAAAAGTTTGAGAAAATCGTGACATTACTTATAACTCTTGGCAAAACAAAATAAAACAGATGAAAATTAAAAACATAATAGTTAGATAATTTATGTAATTACAAGAATGTGATAGTGGGGGAAACGGTCGACGGACATTTACATAAATACCCAATAATTTATGTAACTACTTAAAAACTTTTTAGATACTTTTGAAACTTAGGGGCCCTCTAAATTATGGGGGCCCTAGGCCCGTGAGGCACGGGCCTAGGGAAAGCAGGGTAAAGCAGGGCCTGGGAATGACTGCATTTTGTCCCGCGACAAAGGTTGACAACTCTTCCTTAAAATCCTTGAAGAACTACTGGGCTCCTTATTGCATTCTTATTAAGCAAATAAATTGCTGTAAAGGATAGATACGATCGAGAATTCGGGTGAAATACAACGCCTTCAAGTCGTCACAAAATGCCTTCAATCAAATTAACCTAGTTATTTGTGTCTCATATAAGAGGAATACGAAACGAAATTTTTTTATCAATTCAGAATACATAACTTTTGAAAGCCATGGTTTTTTACACTGAAGAAAATGCATTGCATTAGAAATTAGTAGTATAAATAGTTTAAATAAAATGATAGACGCAAAGACACACACAATTGTGAAAATCCATAGAACTACATAGGAACAAAATCGTTTCAATCAACTATCAAACCAGCTTTATTTACTAACATTGCACCACATGCCACTACAGTTGATTGATTTTTATTGCACAAGAGCAAAGTCATGAGCAAAGCTAATCTTGATGGACGAGATATTTCGCCATTAGAAGACAAGGTATCGTCATTCGAGATCTTGATCGCGTTATAATAAAAAAAGTGGCATTAACTTCATGACGAGGTAACACGTCGAAACCACTTTCACTGTTAAAATTCCCCATTCCAGGCTGCATTTAAAGGTGTGGAAGAAGCTCTAGCGTCATTTACTAGTGTTTTAAATAAAGTAAGAACAAATGAAGTTTCTCTATTGCTTAACTCAAAAATAGATATCGGAGTTCGAAATTAAACTGGTGAAAAAATTCCCAAGTGTTGAGCGATGGCGGATTCGTTGAGATCTTTATTTTTGACTCACTTGTGTTCTTGCAACCGGAATTTCAAAGCTCGTTTGGGTTTACGTACACAATTCGCAGCACATGGGAAGACATACTGATGGTTTGAATGGGATTCAAAATGCTGGAAATGGATCTGGTACAGATAAAACTACTCTGCTGCAACTACATGGATCTAGAGTAAGGGATGCATTAGAAAACAAACAACAGATCCCTTATTATAACTATGTCCGTGTCTACCCCCGTCGAAAAACAATGCATTCCCTACTTCCAGGGCTACATTTGACAGTAGAAATCCACATCTATGTCCATTCGAGGGAAAAGGCAGAGCTACAAGAGATCCGGGACTTCCAGAAAAGATTGAGCGTAAGCCCTTCATTGGCATTCGGGCCACCGTTTCCTCAGTCAATTATTTCATCAGTCCCAATCATTTTGGGACACTTATCAGATTGGGGTGCACCGGGGGATGCGTTGCCACAATTATGCGACCGGGGTTGGAGCGAGGCAAACGAAGTGGCCCTCCCCGGGGGCACATGCGGGGGAGGACTCCTGCATCGACTGAATTCGGGAGTTTCGGGCCCCGCGGGCTGCAATTGTAATCCCGGTTACACATTTTCGTCCGCGCCGGTGAATACTGCCCGAAACGGGATAATTTCCGGATTACGGGAATTAAGTTAACTCGGGATGATTGTCCGTCTGAATGGAATTGTTTTCGATTGTTGCATGCTGTACAGGTCATTGTTTCGTGTTTTTTTGTCGTCCACAAACGTGATTTTTAAACTATTATAATCCCTGACAAAGGTTTCCTGACCGGGGTGAATGTCCTATGTGGAACAGACCCCGCTTGCGTTTTCAAATGTAGCTATGTTTTATTCACATTGTGTATTTCTGAGCAATTCAATACAGACCTATGTAGAGATGATGTTTAAACTAAACCGACTACATTTAAACAGTTATATAGTATATAAGCGGTCACTACTCACTTTATTCAGCGTGTGCGTGTGTGTGTCACCTTATATAATTTGTATTTTTATAATGCATCGTTGAATTACTGCAGAAATTTCGTGCTTCAGTTGTTGATAGATGACGCTCACTGTTTTCAAGTTGTATTGTTTAGTTAAAGTTACGTTTGTTGAAATTCCTTACCTCACGGCTTAAAAAATTCTAATTAATGTTAAACGCGGGCATAGCTCATACTGTGTATACGTAAATTATTTTGATACGAATTCTAAAAACCACATTCTTCAAATGGTTTAAACTCAAAGCTATGAAAGGTGATTATCATTTTTAAATTATTTATTAGTTGATAGTTAGGGATTGATTTTAATTTTAAAAACTAGAGCTGATACTCATCTTCACTCAAAAATTATTCACTTAAACATCGACCCCCCCCCCCCTCTGAAAGATTGCTTAAAATATTAATACTAATATTCAAAGTATATTAATAATATTAGTAAGATGTGAATATATGTCTTAATTAAATTATTTAATCTCAATTCCAATTATTTTAATTCCAAACTACTATTTATATATTCTGTGGTGTTTTGGGGCACCAGACTAATACAAATGTAGTGGAACTAAACAGTTTGAGTTTTAAGCAATTTATTACACTTAAAAGGATTTCCATACAATAGGACCACTATTTACAACTGTATTTACACAACCGATCACTGCTAGATTGTTCCTGTAGAAACAGTAAGTTTCTATTTTCACAGTTCTTATTTTTTTTACCCCGGTGCTTGACTTCCCCGTATAACTGTATCCAGAGAACTACCTAGTTCACCACCTTCCTCTGGGGCTTCTTTAGTTCGAGTTCCTTCCTTCTCGGGGCATCAACTTTTTCTTTGCCCTCGTAGCTTCTTTTTCAAAACGACACCTCCCACACTCAAGGGGTGTCAGATCCCCACACGTGCAAAAAGACCGTGAAACCGTTATCCGGCGGTCCTTCACAAATACCAGGTGTCAGGTGGAAATCGGGGTGCACAAGAAACGGATGCCGACCCTGAGCTATTTCCACACATGTGGCTGTCGGCTCCCTTCTCGACAGCAAAACATCGATGTTTAGAAACATCCACGTTCAAAATTAAAACATCGATGTTGATAATACATCGCCCCGAAAACATCGATGTTTTCAAAATTCAGTGTATTTAAACTTTTTTCCCCATTTTTTAAAATTGGTTTAGCAACTAGTAATGTGACATCGGCTCCAATACATCGATGTTTTTTTTTATAAAACATCAATGTTTTGAAACATTGAATTGGATGTCGCCTCCCTAATTTTCTAGCTGATAATGAAAATTATGCTACTTGTTTTTTTTTTTTTTTTAATTTTTATAACAGTACTTTTTGCATTTGAAAATAAAACATCGATGTTTTGAAAACATCGACATCGATGTCCCATCACTAGTGGAAACGTTTCTATTTCAAGACGTCACGATCTCACAATTCAACATATCAGAAAACTTTAGTACTTAAAAGTAGATAAGCTTACTGTTCAGACGTATTGGCAACGTATTGTCTACGATCGCGTGTTATCTTTGCAAAACTTTTTTTATCATATAATCCTATTAAAAGGAATTTTCATCTTGTTTATTACGTGGGCGTCATTACATAAACGGCCTCATTTAATAATAAAACAGGTAGCGTGGAACTAGCACCTCAAGGATCCAGATCACAAGGACGCATAACGGGTTCAGTAGACCCTTCGTCTTACCCAACTCCCGCTACCAAATTAAGGGCAATAGAGGTTTACCAATCCATCAAATCACTCAACACCCCCTCGCAATTTCGCAGGGGGCGAAGAATTACGTCCACACAGATCTTCGTATAGCGTGTCGGTGCCCCGTACCGCCGCACTCACGTCAAAAGCACATCATTGCACGAACCGTTAAATATCCTCCTATTCGTCCCCCAGGGACGTTTAAAAATGTCTCTTCCCTTCTGCGGCACGTAAACCTCCCGCCTTCCGGTAACACAGAGAAAAAGGTGTCTTGGAAAAATACCCACGGCCACGAACTGCCATTAAAGGGTCTGCGTGACACCGAGCGGTTATTAAAGTGCGGCAAGAAACACAACCAACATGCGGCGCGATTTACTTTTTCCCTCTCCGCTGCCACATGAAAAAGCGCGTGGTGCTCGGGTGGCCTGCAGTTTCGAACAGAAAGCATTCCCACGCGTGAATCCGAAATGAAGCAATGATTATCCGCGGGAATTTAGCCGGAATGACCGGAAATCGAACCATGGTTAAATATTACTTTAAAAATTAATTAACATACCTCGTTTCCAAAGCCAATAAATAAAAATTGTTATTTGAGTAAGTGTACAAAACGATAACTAAAACGATTAGTTACCAGTTCCGAAGAGAAACAACTCGATAGTTGAATACTATTTAAATAGTTGCTGCACCAAAAATCTCACGTTGGGTTCGTGTGGAAGTTTGGAGAGTGGGTGTCTAGCTCGGGTGTTGTCTCGTCACATGACCGTGGTTCAAAATTACATTGAGTTGTCCTCGGATCTTTCCGTTTGGGGATTGATCCCGGACCGTCGTCAATAGTCCGTTGCGTTGCTCTGGTACGACGTTAATTATAATTTACTAATCCGTAAAAGATTGAAAGGATCTAGATAAGTGTGAGTGGAAACTTCTGTGAGTGTTAACATGCGACTCGTCTACTTATGTGAACACATTTCTCTATTAAAAATGTGCGGGCATAAAACGAGGGGGAAGAAATTATTCCATTAACCAGTGTAGTAGATTAAAGTAGTCTTGTCTATTTTCGCGTTATACAGTATAACACATTAGTTAACATTCCAAGTGGTTTCGACGTGATAATTCGTGCTTTATGATCTGATCAATTATGCTAATGACGAAATATATAGCAAACAATGAGACAAATGGTCAAGTAAGGTTTGAACACCTATTTTACAATTGACTCATAAGCAAAAAACAATGTTATATGGGTTGTTTCAATGTAATACTTTGGAATATTCAGTCAGAATTACATTCTTGCTGAATAACCCTGCGTGGCTCGGGCTTCACATATTACCGCGACATTTCCCTGTGTTAACTCAAATACACAAACCCTGTAGAACGTGTTTCCTACCGCAACACCTAAAATAGGACCGCGACATTTCCCTTCAAATATACAAACTCTGTAGAACGTGTTTCCTTGTCCATGTCCATTCATTGTGGGAAAATAAACTTTAGATTTTAAAAATGGGGCTTCGAGGGGCACTTTTAGGACTACCTGTGTGCCAATTTTCATGACTACAGAGTGGTCTGAAGACAGGAAAGAAATAGCCTATGTTTACACGTTCTACAGGGTTTGTGTATTTGAAGGGAAATGTCGAGGTCATATTTTAGGTGTCGCGGTAGGAAACATCTTCTACAGGGTTTGTGTATTTGAGTTAACATAGGGAAATGTCGCGGTCATATTTGAAGCCCGAGCCACGCAGGGTTATTCAGTTAGAATATAATTCTGACTGGATATACCGAAGTATTATAAAGTATACGTGTACAAATGATTGGTCAAACGGTGTGGATTTGTATAGAAAAATATACACACCCACGTCCTTTTATAGATATACAGGGTGGTCCCGAATTCATGGTACAAACTTTAATGGTAGGTACAGGACATTGTAACAATGATTTATTGTATAGGAATGTATAGTCGCAAGTGACGCGGTGAGGCGAAAACAGGGGAAATAACGGCCGAAAGGAAAAACAAAGATTTTATTGAAAGCGTTGTTGACAAGTGTCATGTTTACAGTAATTGTTCAAAATTGCGTCCACCAGTATCGATACATGCTTGACAGCGTCGGTGGAGCGATTGGCGTACACGTTCAAAGATGCCTGGTATTTCACGCACACCTGCAGCAGCTACAGATAAGCGAGCGACGAGATCCTCATCTGAGTCAACTGGAGTCTCATAAACAAGATGCTTTAGATGTCCCCATAAAAAGTAATCGAGGCTCGATAAATCGGGAGATCGGGGTGGCCAAGGGACTGGTCCACCACGCCCAATCCATCGAGTACCAAACGTGGCATTCAGGTAATTCCGTACATCAATGCTGAAGTGTGCTGGCGCCCCATCGTGCTGAAACCACATGCGGTTACGAATGGCGATCGGAACATCATGCAGCAGTTGTGGTAACACTTCTTTCAGAAAAATAAGATAGCTTCCGCCAGTGAGCCGCGTGGGTAGTAAGTATGGGCCAATCAAAAAGTCGTTCACAATACCAGCCCACACATTAATACTGAAACGTTGCTGAAACGCATGTCGACGCGTTGCATGTGGATTATCGGTTGCCCACACATGGGAATTGTGCGCATTAAAGACACCCTCGCGTGAAAATGTCGCTTCATCTGTAAATAGCACATAATCTACGAAATCCGGCTGCAACGCACATTGCTGCATCACCCACAGGCAGAAGTTCACGCGGCGAGGATAATCTGCCGGATTCAATGCTTGTACTTTCTGAAAATGGAAGGGGTGTAAGCGATTTTCGTTTAACACTCTGCATACAGTCTGATGACTCACACCTACGTCACGCGCAACAGTTCTTGTGCTTGACTCGGGTCTATCAGCCACAATGTTCAAGATGCTTTCTTCCAGCCTTGGAGTGCGTACAGCTCTTACTCGACCAGCGCCATGTCTGTTGACGTCGAACGCACCTGTTTCACAAAGTTGACGATGTAACCGTTGAAAAATTCTATGATCCGGCATTCGTCGATCAGGATACTCCGCGCGATACATTCGTAACGCAGCTCTGCCGTTACCATTTGCACGGCCGTACATGTAATGCATGTCTGCTTTTTCTGCATACGTAAAGTCACCCATCGTCTACGGCAGCACAATTGTGAATGGCGCTTTTCCCTACTGCGATGCATCATGTTCAACAGCGGCTAGACATCTACTGCCCTCTACCGGCAATGATACCAACCGATCACTCCATTTCTCTTTCCTTTTATTTCCCCTGTTTACGCCTCACCGCGTCACTTGCGACTATACATTCCTATACAATAAATCATTGTTACAATGTCCTGTACCTACCATTAAAGTTTGTACCATGAATTCGGGACCACCCTGTATAGAGAAAGATTAAGATCTCAGATCAGGTTTTCCCAACACTTTTTCGAAGTGCGCTCCCTCTTGCAGAATATGCACTTGCCTTTCCTGCAAGTCTCTAACACTCCATCATATAAACGTACTTTCGATGCCAGCATTTATTTATCTTCTATGTCACTACTTCACATTATTTATACAAGGGAATGTTTTTCTCCGAAAAAGGTAGACTTAGTTTGTGAGTGCTGCGAGTTCTTTAGGCTCCTTCTCAATATTGATCGCAGTTTTTACGGAAAAAAGTTACGTGCACGGATAGTCATCGAGCTAGAAACCCTCTTTTTTAATATTTACTATTCCAAGACTGACTTTGTTGTTTTCCTCCGTGAAAATTCATACGGCTTCCTTTTCATTCAAATATTCGCGAATGGAGCTGGTGAAACAAATCATTCCGTTTCGCACACTTTTCACAATGCAAGGATATCAGTTTGTTTTCGAATCAACTTGCGGTGGCATCAGTCCACACATGAAAATATCTCACGTGGCGCTGGCAACGGATTACATTCAAATTATCGTTTTCTTTCAGTTGTTCTGCGCGTGCGCGCTATAGCTTTTGCTGGTGGCAATAAAGTTGAGTTGAGATGGTCATATTCTGGTTATCAAAACTGTAAGTCTTCACTTTGCAAGATGCTAATCAGCTTTATGTTACAGCTACAGAATACGTTATGCAGGTAGACTAATCGGCATATTATATTTGCTTAATGTTTGATACTGTTCATAAAAGTTACCGTTTCCACATCCTTCGTCATTGCTTGAAACAGCCAACACTTTCATATCTGATTTGAGAATTAACATCCTCTCTTACCTATACTGTGGAACTAAAATTGAAATGGTGCGTATAAAAACGGTGCAACAGAGTTGTTGGGTTTTACGCCACATTTGACCAAGCTGCACCAAATACAAGGCACACAATATCAAGAAATAGACATACACACAAGGCAAGTTTAACTGACACATGCGAGAGAAATACAGCCAGGGGTAATCAAACCACATACAAGAATGAAAAACGATGGATAGTAATACACTTAATCCCCTTTCATAATAACTCTAAGTACACTGACAACAAAATTGTTGAATACTACCGCGCAGAACGCGTTCTATGTAACTGCAGAAACTAAACATTACCGGTGCACGAATTCACTTTTCATTCCACATTTTTGCTGCGCAAGATTTGAACTATCTGATGTAGTGTTTGTTATTCAATAACGTAAGTTACGTATTTATGTAATTATATTTTCTTTAAATGAGTAATTTTTTATGTATTGTTTTGTTAGCTTTATGAGCCACTTTCCCAATTCCATTTTATTTTTACACTTAATATTCCATTTCAACCGGTTTATCAGTGCATCGAGGTGCTGCACATATTGTTTTGACCATCCATATACACGCCAAAAGTGCTAAGTAAACTAGCAAAAACTTATAATGAAATTAACTGAGAAGGTTAGAATGACAGTGGAGAGTAAGTTAGCAAACTGAAAAATTCATGAAATCAAAAATATTTTATTGCTACGTACTCTTTAATTTTGCTTGAATAAAACAAATAACTACATCGAAACAAAAAATGTTAATTTTTTTTTAAAGTTAGAGATGGCTCTGGGGGGTGGGGTGGGGGGGGGGGGGTAGATCTCTTTAATACTTCTACAATTCAGAAGAGGGATTACTGCATTTGAAATGACGTGATACTGAATGACATACATTTTTAGTTGACACACCAATACATTTCAGCTATTAA
This sequence comes from Metellina segmentata, assembly GCA_947359465.1. Taxonomy (NCBI): domain Eukaryota; kingdom Metazoa; phylum Arthropoda; class Arachnida; order Araneae; family Tetragnathidae; genus Metellina; species Metellina segmentata. The sequence goes on from OX375878.1 coordinate 3,812,880, forward strand.
AACCCAAAGTTATTTCGATTTTAGCTATAGTCTCGAAATCTCTTCCTAAACGGAATAATAATTTCCACCTTTGAGTTTCAAGCCAACGGGAGAGAATCCAAGCCATCCACCATTTCTTGACAGATACAAAAATAATAAGTTGTATGAAAATTTGCGTAATTGATGGCATCCATTTGAATAAAGGAAAACACACTTTCCCTCCCACACGATCTGTAATCGTGCCCAAAGGTGTCATCAGAGCTAATAGCGTGACGGAAGTTTTAATACAAGTTAGGAACTGTTTTCCTACCTCGGGCAAAGGGGAGTGGTTATTTACACATTACACTGCCAACACCCGGAAGAGTCCATTACGACAAAACTTTTTATGAGTGTGGAAATATAACTGTCATTTACTTTGTGTGCACTGCATATTGCGGAAAGTGATAAGACGAAGATGGATACTTTAAATTTACACCGACTCGTTTTAAGGAGCTTTCAAAGAGGATTTACATGTTTCCTATAATTTACACAAATATTTTGACTGAGGAGTATTTCATCCATTGCACACAAACACGTTTAGACAGTGGAAACAGAGATTAATTCCTTTAATTTAGACATGAAGTAGATGACACTGAATACTATCTCAATATCTAGGACCGTAAAACCTTTTGTTGTCTCAAAGGTATCGCTTTGAAGGCTAGTTACTGAAGATTCCATTGCACATAGTATTTCTTTATGAATCCTTTCACAGGCTTTAACTTAATCTAGCGTAACTTCGAAGTAAAACGTTTCAATCCATATTTATTCAGTGCATGATTTTAAGGGAAATTTACGATTTTTCAACACGTCGGAAACATTTGAGGGAGAAATAATGCTGCGAGTTTAGTCAAACAAATCGCTTTAAAACGATCCCTTTAGTTTGAAATTGAATAAGATTCGAGTAGAGGGTTATTGAATACAAACATGGAATCTGAACATACATTTGAGTCGAATTTAATTTTTATTTTTACTATCGTGAAGTGTGGCGTTATATCAATATTAAACAAGCTTATATTTATGACTTTTTCCACATTTTTTAGTTTTCCTGTACGAGTTGTTGCACTTCACTTACATTTTCATTATACCTACCATTATAAATCAGGAAAATTATCAGTATATACCACAGCAGTTCTTAAAACAAATTAATGTCATATGACCTCTTTAAAGTCAATAAAATTTTAGTTGAAGTTTAAATATTAAAACAACTTCTAAAACTTTTTTTAGTTATCTGTACGAGTTGTTGCACTTCAATAACATTTATTATTTCTATCATTATATCAGGAAAATCATGAGTATATATCATATCGGTACTTTAAATGAATACATGACATTTCGCCACTTTCAAGTCAATAAAATTGGAATTAAAGTTTAAACATTGAAATAAAAAACTAATGCAGTTCATAATTTCATAAAACAAAGCGATTGAAGGGTTTAAATAAGTTTAATGGAACGACATATATTTTATTCAGGACATCGTGCCATTACGGTCTACTCGAAGCAAAGTAAGAAAAAAGTATAATATCAAGTAATCAGGATTACTCTCTCTTTACGTATTTCTTTCGAGCAGTTACCCCGGTGGCCTTTAGAATCTAATACATTGACACAGTTGATTATAACCTGGATAAGAGATCAGAAGTTAACCAATGTAATATATGCGCGCGGTTTAGACCGGTTTCACAGAAGTTGATATCGCTTAAATAATGCTTATAGTGTATATCTTTGTACCTTGAATAGACTATTCTGTACCATACAGTGGATTGCTCGGTACCCTAGCTGTCGCACTGTATTTAATATTTTCTTCATTTTCCTTACGGAAACAAATTTTTTTTTCTGTTACGAAGTCTGCGAGACGAGACAGAAATGCAAAGAAACCAAGTGATTTAATGAGTGAAAACCACTAATTACTCGAATTGTTTTTACCGGACACTGAAGCGGGTTACGACAACGTTATTGAGTTTCTCAAACTGAAACGCCCCTCGTCCTAGAAGTTTATTGATACATAATTGAATGCTAGAAATTTTAATTGAACATGTCCCATTTGTTGATTGTGTTTCATGGCTCAAGGGCCAACCATATAATGTTTTTTTTTTCCGTCACGTTAATGGGTAGGTATTTTAATTCACGTCGCACTGGAACAACACAACGGGCTATTGGTAATGGTCCGATATCAATCTCGAAGGAAAAGAACCAAGGGCAACACCACGTAATTCTAAACTACGGTTCGACGAGGTCACCTAACCTGAGCTTACTTTCCACACCAACGTCATGACCTTTGAGGCCACGGCAGATTTAATGTGCACCAGCCCCGTTTGTGCACGACGGTCTTTGGTTGGATTCGAACTCGCAACCGGGCTATTGCTAATCCGTTGTTCCTCCAACCGCGTCCTTCAAGTAAAGGGAATACACACGAGATGATATACTGGCACAGATGTACTTAGGATGTTACAGGAATCGAACACAACTCGCAGGCTGCTAGAGTAGAGGGCAAACCCAATGAGTCATGAAAAGGTTGTAAATTGGGTAGGTCTTTTGGGTTGGATCACGTTTCCAACTAGCAACATTCGAGTTGCTAATATAACTGAGGTAACGTTCCATATAAATGAGGTTGTAAATGAGGATATGAATGAGGTTGTGGACAAGTTCATGCGATAGCGTAACCCGTTACTCTAGAACCTATAACGTCGCTGTTTTAAAATTTAATATGAAGCAACTCTATAGGAAATATTTTAGCTTGTAATCTTTAAAAATAATAGAGATCCTTAATTTTTACACGACAGTGTACGTTTCAGTCTTGGAACAGGTGTAAATTATCTTGAACATTTATTTGTTATCTAAGTTCCAATACAACTATCAATGGTACAGAAATTGAACGACGCACCCTACCCAGCCGCATACCTTACCAATAATACCGCAGTCACCTTACCAGTAATAGCTAGCTTCGTGTGCTCCATGACTCTCTTCGATTAAATGTGGAACCATTCATGAACTTTTCGTTCTTCCATAGCTTCCACTAGCGATCATCTCCCACCGAAATTTATTTCCCATTGTGGGGTGCTTCCTACACCCACCAATTCTCACATTCCCTACTTATAACCTGGGAACTTATTTTTGTGGGTGGGCCCCCTCTTCTTCGATCCAGATACAAATGAAAAGTGGGAGGGGGAGACTATCGAGAGAGAAATAAAAAAAAAGCGCAAAAAATCGAGGGCACATCACAAAGGCTCCGAGCCGTTAGATCCTAGCAATTTCTTGCTTCATTGATTCGCCATCCCCTCTGCCTCCTTTTCTCACCTCCAGGGGGCGCTTCAATGCGAGCGAATCACCAAACATCCCAGAAAGTGGGGACAGAAAAAAGAGGTATTTCCAAAGGCGGATGCCCCTAACCCTTTTTGGGGTGACAAGGGCGCATGACACCTCGTGGCGCTTTCTCACATAGTAATAGGATGAGTCGCCCGCAACAAGTCCGCCACACACACCCCCTCGCGACCCTTTGAGGCGTTTTTAACAAGACCGGGAGCTGTGGCAATTCCCCGCATTGTTTCCCGCATGAGTGACAACGTATCAGGGATCAATTCCCGAGAAGCGGCAATTCCAGGAAGAGAAGGCTAAAATTCCCTATCGAAGAAATGCTGGGTGGTGGTGGTAAAAGGTTGCGAGAACCTTTGCTAGCGTGGGTATGGAAATTTGTTGACTAGCAAATTTTCACGTGAGACAGAAGGGTTGGGACAGTATGTGTTGAGGTCTGTTAAAAAAAAAAAAGATTATCTTGTATACAGAATATACTTTAAGCCATAGATCAGTGTACTCAGTTCTAGTTTAGTTACGCTACAAATGTAGCTAATGCTAGTCTGATGGTTTTTAATTGAAATACAAGACAAAAATAAGATCTAAGCATTCAATCAGTGGTATAAATCAATTTATCCAATCATCTTATTTATTGAACATGTAAAATTCCGCTATTTCAAGAAATGATGGTTGATCGTAGGATGAACTAGTCTTGAAGCTTTCCTGTCTTCAGGGGTAGAATTGGAGACTTCGTGTAAAACAAAGGGGCTGGTACAGTATAGGATATTTGTTTTCATAGATGCTATAGAGTAATACAAAATCCACTTTTAACCATACATCACGATCTACGCAGTCTTACTTTAAATACTACATTAAAGGAAGAGGGAAAAACTAAACAAAACTTTCAAATGCTAGTATAATCGGAATATTGTAAGACATCGAAACCAAAGACAGATAAGCCGCGGTAGCTTTGTTGGAAGATTAATGGATTAGCAATCGGAGAGTTAGGAGTTAGAATCTAACCAAAGACCGTCGTGTAGTTTATTGCGGCTGGTACAAGTTAAATCTATCGGGGCCTCAAAAGTCCACACATTGGCGTGGTGTGGAAGTTTGGAGAGTGGTATGCCAGCTCTGATGTGAGTTTATCATCTGACCATGGTGTTGTCCTCGCAACTTTTACTTAGGGGACCATCATTGATAGCCCGTTACTTCACTGTGACGTTAATTAAAATACTTAACTACCAAGAATTAATAAAAAAACAATCTAGTTTACAGCCCCAATTACAACCCTTTCCTCGCTATCTATTAAGCAACAAAATTTCCCAGTAGCGCATACCACGCGATAATGAAAAGTGAGTCACACATAAAGAGAATGAACCTTTCATGGTGCGTAGACGCGAACTCCTCACCCAGCTTCTAGAATTCATCCCCAAATAACACAACAACCAGCTTTCACGATAAGCAAAATGAAAAACTTCCCTCAATTATAAACCAAATTCTCTCATACTTCTCATCGTACACAAATACTCATGGTTCCTGACCACACACTACATTTCCTTTTTCAGAAATGCATACGTACTACAAGAGCAGTTGGATCAAGACCTCAAACCTTCCGCTTCAATTAAACCTCCCATCGTGTGTGAATAATAGCAGCACTTACATACTTTAAAAACTAAGCAGATCTGAGTACGAAAACTGTTACTCCTATTTCTCTCCCAAACACTAGTTATGCGAATTAGACCCCCGCAAAACTAATAACTCACGGAATTAATAAAACAATCTAGTTTACAGCCCCAATTACAACCCATTCATCGCCATCTGTCAAGCCACACACACAATTCCGTACGCGCATTCCCAGAAACGAACGCCACGCGATTATGCAAAATGAGCCACGCACAGAGCGAGCGAAACCCCTTCATTGTGGATAATCGCAACCACCCCAGCTCGGAGAGTCCATCCCCAAAGAGATCAATTACCAAAATGGTAAGTTTGATTTCCTTCCAAAACCGCGTCGGCTGATACGAATTGCAGGTTTCGGTAAACGACGCCTAACCACTGAATAAAGCGGCGTTTAACATTCTGCCAGCGGTGTAAGCCTTGCAGGGAAACAAACCACTGGCGTGAGAGAGGAATATTAAATTAAGGCGTAAACCTCCTCGGGTAAAAGTAACTCATTTTATCAAAATTAAAGTTGCGGCGGGGTTAAGTAGATGTTCGGAGAGGGGGGTTGCAGAGAAACACCCGATTCCAGTAGTTAAGGGCTGAATCTCCTGCCTACACGACACTGGAATTGTGCTGGTTGCTGGGCTTTCACACGCTGGGTTTCCTTTTCTTGGCCTTTTCTCTTAATGAAGATTTCTCTCTTGACGTTAGAGCAGAAACGGCGCTAGTTTAAAGGCATCTCGTTAAAAATTTTCGGGTAAAAAATAAGTCTTGCTGTGATTTTACCCTTGCCTTTTGAGGAGTGCAGGAGGTTTTATGTATTTAATTAACGTTACACTGGAACAACATAATGGTCTATTGGCGACGTTCCAAGAAGGCTTTGGGTAAAGCAAGACGTGGTATTGTTAATACTAGAAGGCCCACGCATACTATATTTCATGCCTAATTCCAATCAGTATACAATCTATATCTAAATATAATAAAAATATATAATGCAACATTTCGCGTTCTTATTACTGAGGTCAATTCTTATTTTCAAAGCAAAGGGATAAGTTCATACCTCACAGTTACAATTGTTACATTCTTTAAAAACTTTAATTAAATCGCTTTTATTTAAAAGGCGATTCAGTGTATTTTAACATCTAAACCTCATTTATCATTCATTCACAGATTGTGCAACCTCGTCATGACCGTGGTGAAATATTAAGTGTTTTCCCTTCGGGTTTGATCCCGGACCGTCGTCCATAGCCCGTTGTGTTGCTCCAGTGCGACATTAGTTAAAATACTATCGTACTTGCCATTCGTTCGCATTTTCTTTTATGTGTTACCTTCAATATTCCAGATTCTTAATAATTTCTATCTTCAGGCGGATGAAGATTTCATTATACCACCGATCTCTTTCCGAAGTTTTATTTAAGAAAGTATTTTGGTACTGAAACCTCATGCATGCAGTCACCATTCTGTTCCGTGAAATTCTCTCTCTGAAATTTAAAATTAGAAAACATCTCTAAACTCTTCAGTAAGTTTGAAAGCGTTCTATAGGCGCTAATTTTGGCAGAAAAATAATAGCTAAACCAAAGAAAGGATTGAGTATCCACGAGACTTTCAAAATACTCCAGACCCCACTTGTGAAATATTATTAAACCAGAAAGCCAGACATGTTTACAGGTAAAGTTAGCTTACGTCATATTTAATCTAAGAGTTTTGTTAAACAGGTTGTGGAGCATGACATGCCAGCGGAATGATCAATATCAAAGCTTGAATGCTGTTGACTAGAGTTTAGAACTATAGAATTACAGCCAGACAAGAAATAAGTCCACTAAGAGTTTGCATCGCTTCTTTCGCTATCTTGATTGCTTTATTTTGTGCAGTCTTCTACAACGTCTGTATTTTACGACACGCGAGGAGTTCAGTAAGTTACTTTAATCGTTGCTTTTCTGTATTATTAATCTCCATGCAAGAAAACAATATTACGGGAACCGACACAAGAAAAAGCATACTCAACCCTATATGATCAATCTAACTAGATACATTTATTACAATCACACGGATACAACTTATTGTAATAATAATTTGCATTATTAACGAGTTTAGCAAATTTAGAAGCGTTAAAAAGCGAGGTAGCAGCTTTTCCACGTACCTACTCTAGGGAATGTAAAATAATGGATACGAAATCGTGCAAAAGTCATAGCCATAATTAACGAATTTTCCATATGCTAAAACATACAAAAAACAAGATACCAAAGATTTCCAAGTGCTTTTGCTGGCAAATATGAAGATTAAAATCATGCAAGCAATTACCATGGGTATTTCTCAGAAAAGAGCTGACGATTGGTTGTTTCGGGGGGTGCAAGTCCTAATCTGGCCATGCTGCACCAGACACAAGACATACAGTATCAAGTAATAGAGATACACACAAGATAAAAGTTTTAGAGACACAGAAGAGAGAAATACATCCAGGCAGGAATAAAACCTGCGTAGAATACAGCTCGCAGGTTGATAGCGCAGTGGCCTTACCCGCTGGGCCACGACGCTGGTGAATAAAACCCAACGAGGCATTGTCAATATTCCACACGAGGAGGAAACTTATAAATCACTTTAAAACCAAGCACGGAATCTTCTTGACATCATACTCGCTGCATGTTCCCCGAGACCAGGCTAAATAATAGGACGTTCGCTGCTTTTTATACTCTCCTCTTCCCCACTAAAGCAAATCGACAGTTGACCGATGACGCTCATCTCGCAACGCAATGGGGCGACACAACAAAGCCCCATCGCATTCCGCCATCGCTTAAAATTTCCATTACGTTCCATGACGCGCGGTTTTACTTCAGCACGTTTCCTCTCCGCCGTCCCTCAATCAACAAATGGAGGCCCCGCGCACACACCACCCTTCCTTTCTCAACTACTTTCCAAAGTAGATGTATTCCGGCCTTAATCGAATCCCAAAACGGTTGCATTTTGGAGGGACCTTGTACAGGGTGTGCAGCTACTACCATCAGGAGCGGAGTGGGGCCAACCTTCTATTTTCTTGAACCATCCCCAACGGCGATCCTTATTTTCTCCTTTTTTATCCGGGGGATCTATTTATCTTCGCCTTTTCTTTCTGTATCGTTCCCCCCCGTTTTCAGTCTCCCCAACCCCTTTTTTTGCTCTGTTTCGTTACCTGAAATGAAGCTACTCTCTTACTCGTCAATTCCAATTTAACTTTTGAAACGACAAATTAGCTTCCAGCATTTCCTGGAGGACTTGATTGTGTGCTTTTGTTTTCGTGGGAATGTTTTCCCTATTAACCCTCTAAGGGGTTCACACGCGGAGTTTCACGTTGCATGATTGTTTGATCTTTTAGGGCACAAGACCCAAATTTGGCCAAGCTGCACCGAGCAATCGGTGGTTATGAATGAACTGTTATCGTGATTTATCCATTAATTTGATACTAGTAATCAAAATTTAACAAATATCAAATAGTATAAAAACACTTCACTACAATTTTTAGACAACAATTAAAATAACCTATGTCTGATATAAATAAAAACAGATTTGGACGAGGAGGATCACTTAATAAATCATTAACACTAAGAGCACTAAAGTGGTTGAGTCTAACAGCATTCCAATAAGGACATTCACTTAATGCGTGCGTAATATTGAATTACACGTCGGGCATGTCAGAACTGATTCTAAATGAAGCAAATACATGCGACTTAAATATGTGTGACTTATTTCATCAAACTCTAGATTGTGCCAGTGCTCATGTGGTAACACTCCCACTTTGAAAAACTCTGCACTGATCCTTCAAATTTCTGCTCTCAGTTCTGAGATCGCTAGCATCACCAGGCATAGGAAGATTTCAGAGGGAAATAGAGTGTCGATCAATGAGGAAGCAGATAATTCAGATTAATTAATGAGTTTCGTGATGAGAATTATCAATGAGCGTATTCGAGCAGATTAAAAAGAGTGATGCATTCAGACAGTTAGCAACTAATTTGTTTAGCGTAACTTGATCACAGCAATCAAAGTGAAGCGTATTAAAACCAATTAATGAACTGTAAATTGGGATTAAAATGAATAACGTGTTTAGAAGTTGTGCGTACAGCATTCAAAGCTGTCTGTTAGAAACGTTAGGAAAAAAAATATAACTTCTTTTTAGTGACTATCGAACGTTACAATAACCAAAGAGCAAAACTGCATTTCCCCATATCACATATTCGCTTAATAAGATATTAAAGTCTGTCTAAAGGTTGGGATAAATGAAGCTAAAGCTGTTGTGATGTACTTTATCTTAGGGGATTCACTCGCTGCGCTAGCGACCTGTAGGCGGCAGGTGTGTTCGATTCAATCCAGGGTTCATTTACTTTTTGTGTCAGTAAAACATTCCTTGCGAGTACATGTTCATTACTTTATCTTGTCTGTTGCGTGTTTGGTGTAACTTAGTCAAATATTACCCTTGAGGCATAAAACTTCAAAACTGCCACTAAGCAGTAATATAGATCGAGTTTTACAATGTTTCCTGTTTTTAGAATCACATTGAATCTAAAATGTGTAAATGCACGCTATTTAAAAAGTAATTTGTAAATTATGGAGCTTGGCACCGTTTATGGAGCTTCACCCACCGTTTTCAAATTTTAAATATTGCCTGGCTCTAGCGACACTGAGAACCGTTCTGATGGAGAATGGTGGCCAAGAACGCGTTGCGAACCCATCTTCTCAAAGTGAGCAAGCTACCTAATCTTGATTTCCTATTTTATGAACTTAATTACAATGGTATCACTAACTGGTATCCTTTGAGAGAATGTTGATGTTCAATGGGATACCGCTCCGCCCATAGGCATACGGTATTTTAGGTATGTTTTCACCCACCCCACTGTGTTTTATTGAAAGATAACAAAATTGCAATTTTAGTACAGAAGAGTACTAGCTGTACTCTATAAAGTGCGTTACAAAATGGCAAAGTCGGTACATGACAAGTTCCAAATGACATATGTAAACCATTGAATCAAGTTGAATATGCAAGATATCAAATAAATGCCCAAGCCCACTGGTCAAGTCTAACGTCTCAGTTTATAGACCAGATCGTCATCCTTTGGGAGAAAGTGAAGCCCACTCGGGACACATGAAGTCAATGGAAAGAAACTGCCTAAACAACATTACCAGAAATGCAGAGAAAAGTGGAACTTGCAACCACACCTTATCTTAAAAGATCAGTACTCAGACAAGACCACCTGTCGTTTATTGCACACATACAGACTGCAATCGAAATTAATCTGATACATCGATCTGCAACGACGGCAGCCAGATTACTGCACATAGCCGAGTGAAGACTCATTTATTCTCTACGATAGTACAGAAAAAAAAACGTGCGATTCATCAAACATAGCTATCAGGACTCTGATCAGGCCCCTTTGTTGGCACAATCGAATCAGGCGAGTGTTTTTTGCATGCAATTTCCGGTCCTTACAGCTCTACTTAACCTATTCCACTGGGAAAAGCGACTTCGATCCCCCCCCCCCTCTTCTCACCATGTAGGGCCTTTTTTTAATGACCAAATACAAAAGCGCTCTTTTTCACTCCTCGCACGAGACTCTGGAAGATATCGCCTCCCCATTGTCACGAGGCTGAAGCGAAAGAAAAAAGAGGGGTGAGATGCTTGCACGTGTCCCTCAGGATGGACACATGTCTGACCCCGAATGGCTTGACTTTTGCTCTTTTATGGGGGTCCTCCCCCTCTTTGTCACCGATGCTGGTGTGATCTTCACTTCAAGAGGATCGGAAGTCAGCTTTTTTGAGAGACCGCGGTACTACGATACCTGGTGGATATGTTCTTCGTAGTATTATTTCTAAAGGAATTGCGAGGTAAATGATTTCGGCAGAGGGGTGTTCAGGTGAGGGAGGATCAAGCGCACCCCTCGAAATGTTTAAAGGTTCCTACAAAAATCGTTGTTGGAAAGGTAGTTGAACTTGCGTCGCACTGGAGCATCTGGAGACGGTGTGGTATCCATCCCGAAAGGGAAAGATCCGTCGCGCTCGCGTCATTTTGAAACACGATCAAATCACATACGCTTTTGGAATAGGTACAGGAGTTTTTATTTAGCTACTTAGCTTGACAGATAAAACCTCTCACAGGACTTCCATTTATTTTGATATATCCCAACACTACCCTACAATAATGGACCGGACTTCAAGATGTGATAGTATAAGGGAAAGAATACATGCCTTAATAGGAGTGGTCCCCACGTGATGCAATGACACTAGCAACCCTTCTGGGCGTACTTTCAATGAGGTTTTGAAACACAGTCATGGGTATTTGTGTCTTTTCTTCGGCAAGAATGTCGCACTGTAGATTTCGGACGTGGTTTCCTAGGCGTCGCTCTAACGCGTCCTACAAATGTTCTATTGGATTAGGTCGGGACTCTGCGTGGGCCAAGGAGGACGTTTTACATCTATATCTTGATACCACTACTGGACATAGGATGCTACGTGACATGGAGCATTGTCGTTCTAGAAGTAAAATTCGTCCATTCCATAATATTGCCAGAGCGTAGAATGAACCTGATGGTCCAAAGTGTTCATATAGGCGTCAGCGTTCATTTGACCAGGAACAGCATGCAAAGGTAGCAGGCCATACCACGAAAAACACCCCCAAGCAAGTAGTCGTATTTTATGCATATCCTCTGGCGTCCAGTCCTATATTGTAGTGTAGTGTATATATGCAAATATACATTTATATAAATATAGTACGTATATTTGTTCAACCTCCAAATGTGGCCATGTATATAAATGCGCTGCCTAACAGTTTGCATGTCTTCACTCTTTCCTCCACTATTGCAGCCGGCAAGTGTCATTGTTTACATTTGGAAAAAAATTGTTATTTATTTGTTAAGTTCAGTTATGATATTATATAACTAATAATGTTGTTATGAAGTTTAACGCAATTTATGTCGACAGGTCTTAAGCAGACCGTGCATCAACACCGAGCCAACGCCCCGAGCAAGTAATGATATAGAATGTAGATGGTAATTTACTAATGTAGGCGGTACGTGCGTTCTTTCGATGATAATTACCAACTTTGTTAATATTAACAAAGTTGGTAATTATCATCAAAAGAAGTCTGAGTAAGTTAACGTTATTGTGTGTTGATAATACATTTCCTCATGATTAGAATAACTTAACTAAAGAGTAACGGAAGTATTAAACAAGAGCGAAAGGTATTTATTGGAAGTCAATGAATTAGGAAAAGCCTCAGGTGAGCTTTAGACTGATTTAATATGATTATTATGAGTTTATATGGACACCACATACATGCTTTGGGGGTATGTGAACCTGGTTTATCATTCTCAGCTTCACGAGATAATCGAATAGTTTTATATTGCTTTAACCTCACATTTTATTAGTCACTAAATAACCACGTCTATTTGTTCGAAAAATTCTAGGATTCTGTTGGTCACGAAGGCCAAAACTGATTAGAAGTCATGAAGGGAAGACTGCAGGCTGAACGGATATATGCGTGTGAACCATTCGGTTGGTTGAAAATATCCACGGTACAAAAAAAAATGTAATCAATTATCGAGGAACAACTATTGAAAAGCGTAAAAATAAAGCGAATTTTGAGTTTATTTGCTATTAAAAAAATGGGACTGTAATTTCGTAGACAGAATGACTAAAAATATACTGACACTAAATGTATTTATCACCATACGTTATTATGTTTAGCGTAAATTATACACCCCCCCCCCCATTCGATATTCATTTCATTGAAAAATTAATTTCACTTTTTCATACATTTCCCTTATAGATTTCTGATTTATAAGAAAAGCAAAACACATCTTATTGGAGCTAATGAAAGGATTTGTTAACGGGAAAGATAAAACGTAAATAAACATAGCACAGAAAAGTATTACAGAAACTGTCTGAAAGCTTGATAGTATTGAGTAAATAATGCACTCTATCTTAAAAGCTATGCATTAGCATCCACTTTCGTTACAACACATTCACGTCATGCATTCTCATTGCAATACATATTTACTGTAAGTTCTAGCGCGAATCTTTTGTAAAAGCAAGCAAAATGTATATCTCATTCAAAAAGCATTTTATCACTGTTTCTCCGACGAATTTCGATGTTTATAAATATGTTTTTCACTCGCTCAGATCAATTAAAATCCAGCAATAATCAAACTTTGAAACAGTTCTAGCAAAACCTTTTTCAAAACTCTATCAAAACAAGTTGAAGTGGCAGATTACGACGAAGAATTTACAGCCGAATTTATTTCTTGAACTCATTTCGCTCTTAACATTAAACACACACATCAGGGGAAACATCTTCCACCCCGAGCCATTTCTCCTCCATATAAACTTTCATTTCCCACTGACCCTTTTGTTTTATTTTCACCCTTCAGGAGTTCCCCATAAAATAAGTTTAATCGCCCCTAACACCGGACAAAAAGTCCCCAATACCCGGGCATCGCAGCGTAAAGACCTCTGATTAGCTCTGTTAGTGCCAAATCACACGGCTGTATACGGTCGCGCCACATGGCACGTCATACCGTCCCAGCTGTCGCGCCCGAGACATAAAAACAAAAATAATAACAATAAAATAAAAACTATATATATATTGTATAAACAATCTTCCCTTCACACATTGCTTTATTATTCCCGTTATAAATCGTCGGCAAGCACCCCCATGCTTCTCCTTTTGTGTGACGTGGCAAAGGGGAAAAAAAATCTCGCCAAGCGGGGAATACGGGGGTTTTATATAAAAGGTGCAATTGTGCGCTTTTGTTTGGCGGCCGCCATTTGGATTTATCGCCACGCCACTTGTCGCCACACGCACGCTTCTGCGAACAAAGGCCGGTCAAAATGGCGACCGAATATATATAGATATATATACTGCAAAAAGGCGCATTGTTTCTACTCTTTTGAGTTTTGGTGAAAGTTAAAAGATGGGGGAGGGCTAGGGCTTTCCGCGCGTCACGAACAAAGGGATTTCTTTGTTCAAAAAAACAAAACAAAAAAGTCCTTTGAACTATCACTTTGTTTTGCGGGGCGATTTTGACTGAGAGGGCAGGATTTATGAAAGCGCAGTTTTCTCCCCTATTTGAATATCCAAAGTAAACATCCAGTGAAGGGTTTTTTGCTCAGCCAGATGACAGAGTGCCCCTTTGCTGCGGAAGTGCAGAATGTTGAAGATCGGCGAGACCGTAATCCATTGGTAAATGACATATTTTTAATCCGCGTCAAAATGTTTTTAATTTATGAAGTCGCAATTCCCCAAAGGGATTTCTGTGTTTAGAATAGAAGCATCAGTTGATTTTACATGAAAGCGTCTGAAAAAAAAACGTAATTTACAATGTTACTTTGGTTATTCGTGGTAATGTGGATCGAAACTACCTCCGATAACATGAAACTCTTAGACTATGAGTAATAACGGCTTGATAATACAAAACAGCTTTTTCGAAATACAAAACAGCTTATTCGAAATATAAAAAAATTACTCATGCTATTATTACTGCTATTGAAAGGTTCATAAAGCAATGGTTAAGAAGAATCTATACTTCGCAATAGGTATTTATTGTTGTCTTTTCAACTATAAAAAATGTCAGTTAATGACTTTTTGCTATCGATTCAACGATTTCTTAACAAATGAAATGGGAGTAACAAACAAGAAACTTGTCAGAGTCGTGGAAAGATAGATGTTCGAATATCAGAAAGACTACAAAAAAAGCAGTACATAATTTATGTATTTATCCTTATCCAATCGAAGAGCGCATGTCTCCATCACGCCACTCAAATAGACCAACTTTTAGCAACATCTAAATTTTTTTTATGAATATTATTGAGTATAAAAAGAGGATAGTCATTACTGTTCTCGAATTCAGTATTAATAATTACAAAAAAGTTTTTATTCGTTTCTTTACTTAAATTTCTCAATGCCTAGTGAGAAAAGTGTTACGACAAAATATAACAATTCTTATACGAATACATGGGATCAATGTTTAGAAAGACTAATGGGAATAGCATTTTAAATATTAGATTTTCTGACATGCGTTAACAAATAAAATCGAACATACAAAGCATTACAGCCCTTACCGAAATAGCATGCCTAATACTTATGAAGAGATCTATTAATTAAATAATATTTTCCCTGTGAATTAAAAGTTAGTTAATTTTTCTACCGTCTACAACTCAACTTAAAAACGGAATAACATCCTGTTTAAAAAAAAAAAACTATTTTCACCAAACTTTGTGCCTCAGAAATATTAGAATATGCGATTGAAAAAGAGAATGGAAAACAATAAATGTGCTCAATTTTTAAAAAAAGCTCCCGTTTGCTCCCGTTTACCGCCTGGGGAATAGCATTTTAACGATCAAATAAATATTATACAACGAAACACGTTGAACAGTTTCGATGGAAAGCTTTAATATCAAGCAAAAATTATTTTTCACCGAGTATTAGAAAATAATGATGCGAATCGTTAATTAGAGGAAACAAACTTTTGAAGAATTTTTCTTCTTCGAATAATTTTTTTTTCAACTACCTCTTTTAAAGGTTAGCTTAGTTAACGAACTTTTACAGTAATTACAAGATGTCATTTTTTTTCCCTCTTCATCTTTTCATTCTCGTGGAGTTGGCTTCAAAGTGTCCTTCAGTTTCGAGACCGCAAAGCAAGAACTAAGAGCTCTGAAATTTTTAAGAAATGGAGGTTTTTTCTCTTTCTTTTTGTTACCGTTTTGTTTGCCGCGCTCGTGTTGTTCCACTTCTTTCGTCGCTGCTGTGCTTGAATGATAACGCAATCGATAAAGAATACTGCATCGCAGTTCGAATCGTACCCGTCTTTTCGTTTGTTTATTAAAATGGTAATAAAAATATATTTCTGAAGCAATAATTTACTTCGGCAGCCGTGCGAAACAATAGTTTTCTGAAGAACGATCGCAATGTTTAACACGTTTCTACAGGACACAACTGTTAAAGAAATACCAAGAATGACTAAAAAGTGGCATATTTTCAGTGCTTAAATCTTTAATTTGCAAATAATGTTCAATTTTCATCAAGTACAAATTATTGAAATGCGTAAATGGTTTTCAGTTTCAAAAATATATAATTTCTAAAACACAAGAGGAAATTCAAAATAAAAACCAAAAGGAATTTGTTGAAAATGAAAGTGTTGGTAGATCAGGACGTCATCAGGAAGGACCCTGACCCATACAACACAATATGGGGTTTTCTACGTATGCGAGTATCAAAACGCAAAGAAATTGCTCACATACTCCCCCAAATACCATTAAAAGCATATATACAAAACAAAATATATAAATAAGAAAAAACTAAACCAAACTAGTAACAGCAGTCGGAAGATTGGCAACACCAAGTTAGAAGATCGTATCAAATGCCGCTACCCACTTCGTTCAACAAAACGCCAACACCAATAACTCAGAGGAAATTACGAATATATATATATATATAAAACGACATGAAAGAAGCGCCTAACTGATTACGTGTCCATAACTGTTTTAATCTTATTGTGGAAATGCAGAATTAGAGCCATAAAATAATCTAATGGGCATAAAATAGGTAAAAAGTCCAGTTGGAATTCAACTAAATGTCATTACACAGCTGTAAAATAGTCTATAACTTTCCTAGAATTAATAAATGCTAAAATTACAAGATTGGTTTGATTTTATAGGCCATAAAAACAAGGTTTCCATGAGCAAGGCATTTACGTGGTATTTGAAATACTAAACGGTAACTAAATATTTAAAAAGGTTGAATAAATTGACATTGACAGAATGAATATACTGCTTTGAAGTACTGCCTGAATTTGAGGATGTTTATCCATTCACATTAATCCCGTTAATTCAGATTTATTATTTCCACTACTTCATATTCTTGAAAAGTGTCAGCTCTTTTCTACAAAATGAAACGTCTTTAAATTGATCACGTGACTCGGGGACATTTCTTAGTAGGACTTCCGTTCGTTTCCAATTAATCAAATCCATTCTAAGGAGGCTGAAGGGGCAGACTTAGGGTGACAGCCTTAGTAAAAAACTCAAATGGCACCAACACATTTTTATAGATTAAGTGAACAACGTAGTTTGGGGGAAAAAGAGAAAAGTCGTATTTACCATTCCATACAAACAATAATAGAAAGTATTTTTCTGTCAAAAAATCCCTAAGCTCTTTTGTCCTTTGGGGTTACAAAGAAGAAGGTATCAATATTGAGGAAATAAGATTGTCCTCCGACACACCACATTCTTCTTCCGCCGAATTTCTATATGCAGTATATTTTATTATTGTTGTCATTCTCCTTTAATCTCTTCTTCACTTTATCCGGGGCTTTATTTCGAATACTGGTCATATTTATTGGTTGGCATTCTTTTAGCTCCGCGTGCTTCAGAGGACATCACGTTTGGCGATTCATTCCCGCCTTGGCACGTTTAAGAATGGTAGGAAGCTGAATTTTTCATTGAGAGGAATTCTTACTTCACATCTATTGGCAATATTTGCGCGCCTGCTTAATCTCTTTTGCTTTCATTTCAGAGAATTTAACATTTTCCACTTACTTTTTCTGTTCAATACCATCTAATTTTCTTCATCTACACATATCTTACAATTATAAATTCCTCACTGTTTATATGTATACATATGTTAAAACTTTCTTTCTCTATGAATACTTTTTCGCGTTAATACCTCCAAATATCTTGTTTGATTGTTGAAACTTTGTCTTCATTTCATCTCAACATCATTTTAAAGTATCGTTCTATCCACCACGCATTCTTAAACTGACTTTTGCTATCACGATAACTTTCTTCTCTCTTTGAACGCACGTTTTAAGTATTTTTTTAACAAATCCATCAATATCCTACACTTACACAATTTTTTTTTACATGATTACATCTGACCGCCGCTACTATCTACTTTATAAGGACCCAAATCCCAACAATCCACTGTAAGGGAATTATGAAGCTACGAGGGTCATATGATAAGTTTGTTACCGCAGTAAGTTGAACAAATAAATTTTATTAAAAAAAACGTATTTCCACCATTGACTATTAAGTAATGCACATTTGATTCAGGTTTTCCAATTCCAGTTTTTTCACATCGTCGGAAAAGAAGTTTTCTCAGAGGCCAAATCTGAGGAATAGGATGGCCATCCACTTCTCTGAATAAAAATATTTTATCACTGCTGACAACTCGTTTTTCCATTTTCGTGGCACCTACTACAATGTTCGCTTGAAACGTCTGTGGAACGCAAAGTGTCGCATCGGGCAAAAATCTGACCTTATATGATTCGAAGGCTGACACCTGCCAACCGTGACGTCACCAAACTAATTTTGTTCAATACAATATTCGCTTCGAGCGTCTGTGGAACGCAAAGTGTCCAATCGGGCTGAAATTTGAAATTATCTAGTTCGAACACTGACGCCTGCCAGACGTGTAGTCATCAAATTATGTTTCGTCATCTCAGAAATTTATCAAACTTCTCAAAAAACACTCGTGCATTGGAATCTTAGACACTTAACTTATCGTAATATTTACAGATGACCACACGTGAACTATAAGTAGCCCTATGGCTTAATTAGCATCTATTGTCCGCATGGGTTGTTGCATTGGTCAAGATGAATATTTAAGGCCCCGTTCACATGAGGGCGCGTCTAACGCGCGTTTGACGAGACTATCAATGTCCCTCTCTTCAAAGTCGCAAAGATAGAAACTTGAATTAGAGGAATAAAAAAAAACATAATTTAATGGCGGAACCTCGCTAACCTCGACAAACGCGTGTTGAAACGCCTCACGTGAACGTGGCCTAACAGTCACATCTTAGTCGATCCTATCAAGCTAAAGTTCAAACGCGACTATCCTGACGCTATTTTTAAGATAAATGACCCCATTGGCGCGCACTACAATTGGCGAGTTATCACGTTGGGTTACATCATGCCGAGGATGGGGTTATGGAACATCTTCCTAACTTTCTCAATATATTTCCTTATTTCTTCCATTCTAGTAACCCATTCTTCTATATCTCAACATTTAATTCAAAGCCGAAATTTGCATAGAGGGAGAAAGTAAACCAACCCATTGTAAATCCTACCCCCTTTGTAGTTCTCATCCATCAAACTTTATCAGATAACCACTACCTCCATTTCACAATCCTTTCATCTTTATGCAAACAATTTTCTTTCATGGACAAAACTCGAAAGATGCGGGATTTAATAGCCCCAGATTGCTATTTTTTACCTTAAAAGTGGAAACGAACAAAGTAAAATAATGACAAAAACCAGGAACCCTTAGATTGACAGTAAGTCAATTTTCTGTCTTTCCCATACGACAAAAAATAAATTACTCATAAAGCTGTATACTCTCGGATTAAAAGTACCTCTCAATGCTCCCCGTCCTCGCAAAAAAAACTGCACACAGCTTCAAAACCATTTAAGTGCTTGACTAATACTCAATGTCAGTCATTTCGGGAGAAGAAATTTAATTTATCGAGATTTAAAAATTTCAAAAAAATTCTGTCGAAAGGAGGAGATTGCCCCTTTCTCCCACCCTTTCGTCCTACTTCAGCTTCTTTTGACTTGTAAATTTTTTCTCCCGTCCACTAAAACAATTCGCTTCAGCGGAAGAAAAAGGTGCAAAAAACCGGAGATGCGATCCAAGAGAATATAAAGTCACGCGTTGTGTGTTCTTTTTTTTTTTTTTTCGTTCTTTTTACGTAGAATGTAATCTTATTAGCACGGCCTCGAAAACAAATTTCATTTTTATTTGCTTCGCAGGTCCTTTTGATAGGGTTAAATGCATTTGTGTGATCGGATAAAAATTAAATTACGGACTTACACTGAAGACAGCGGCTAAGCTTTAAGTGGAAGTGAAGCTCTTAGGAAATGAAGAAAGAAAGCGGCTGAGAAGTCGAGCAAAATTTCAAAAAGAGGTTTGTTGACTTTTAGAATTTTTTCAGATTCTTATTTTACACCCCAATTGTTTTTTTTTTCAATCGTTGAGGAATTTTTCATTCACTTACCACGGAACAAAACTTTTGTGTATTGTTTTGTCTGGGTAATGGGCAAGAATAATTTAAAATCCTCAAACAAATCTCTAAATGTTTGTTGTTTAATTTGGTTGGCTTTTTTCTATTTTGCAAGGGTCACATTTGACCAAGCTGTGCCAAGCATAAGATCGACAACGTCAAGCAATGGACAGTTAATGTTCAGTGCAGCTACCGTCTACGTTCTGACCGGTAAGTAACGAAATTGGCGCACTTTTAGTAGCGAGTTATGGCAGGTTAAGGGACCATCTGTATTACTGTTATTTCGGTTTCTATGGCAACCGAGCGGAAGGTTTAAATTTTCATTTTGAATATTCCAGAAAATTCTTTTAATATCCTTTAAACTTTCGTTTAATTTCATTTAAATTGTAAAATAAAAAAAAATTCCCTCAAACGTTGACAAATGTGTTTTTGAAGCTTATTACTTTCTATTGTAAAATGGAATTTTTTTTGAAAGAAAACTATTTTTAAAAGAAAACTATTTTTGAAAGAAAACTGGTTTTGAAAGAATTTTTTTTTTTAAATAATCTTTCCCCCGGCGACATTAGAAGTGCGCCAAAAAAAAAAAAAAAACAAGGGCATTGCCACAGGGTGGAACGTAAACTGTAGCTGTACCAAAAGTTTTGGTAACACATAAGAGAAAAATACAACCAGGAAAGAATAGAGCATTACACGAATCAAACCTGCGCAGTCGACACGCATGGCTTAATTTACTTAAAAAAAATTTATGATGGTAAGTAGGTGAAACATAGCAATAGATCACACACAACGTAAATACTATATAACCCAATCAACCAAGCTCACCGTGGGTGTTTAGTGCTTTAAATCCATCTTGTCTACTAAAACCTGTGCTGAAATTGGTTTGATGTAATTTTTTTTTAAAGCGAGGGGTCCCCATATATGTTACTAATCTGAAATTCTTTTTAAAAAATCCTATGGATCTACTTCTTTTGCTCATTAAGTAACCTATAAAATGAGTTCGCGATAGTTTCTTCCGAAAGAAACGAGACCCCGAAACCAACCCATCATTAGCCCCACGATAAATGACCCAACAAACACCTCCTGAAGACCCTCCCCCCACTGAAAAAGTACAAATGAAATATTCCGATTCAATGATCCTATCTGTCAGCAGGAACACCAAAGTCACTTATTTCCCACTCCTCCCGAATGCACAAAAAAGGATTCAGTCCCCGGAACGAAACAAAAAAAGAGAGAAAGAATCCCGACAGTCCAGCATCTTTCCTCCCCCCCTCCCCCTCTGTCTTCATCCACTCCCAGTGTCCATCCAGCGGCCATTAGCGGATGAGACAGTCGCGGGGGGGATGTAAGTGAAGTCGTTATGCAAGGGGACAGGTGATTTGTGCGGACCCAGGAATGGAAGTGACTGCCCAACTAATGGCATTGCCACCTTCTTTCCGGCTGGGCACGGGGAAATGTGACTGCCGCTGCAACTAAATGAACTTTGCAAGACCGGTCGGATTCTGTTGATCGCAATAAATTGCGAATGCAGGTTCGATCTGCGCACAGAGAGATGAGAGTACGTGTGAGGTGTGCCTGATCGAGGTTGTCCATCTGGAGATGAAAGAGTGGCAATAAATATTGAAGGCAGGAGGGTGGACACAATGGGATCTTGTGCTTTGCTGGAAGGAGAAGAGCCTTGTCGGCCCTTATTAAGCAGGTTTTCTGGTTTGGCGAGGACAGTGATTTGCTTTTTTCCTCCTTTCTTGTCACCGCTCATGACACATATATAGAAAAGGAAACAGAGTTCCTACACAATGTTTTATCGCGTCACACAGGGTTAGTACAGTAACCCCTCAATAGATATCGCGATTCTTGGGGAACAAGAAAAGTGCGATAATAAGTGGTGGATAAAAACTCGCTTTTCAGAAATAAAAAGGCACAATGTTTGCTTTAAATTACGTTTTCAAAAAGCACGCTTTTGTAGCTAATAAGCTGTACTATCGCTTCAATTAACGTGTACAATCTCAATTTCTACGCGCATGCAAACCGAGAATCAAACCCGAGACAAACCGGGCGGCAAACTAACATTCAATTATCACAGATATCGAAAATTTCGGTAGTTCATTTACACCAGTTTTCTTGTCAACACTGAAAGTATTATAATTTTTGGGGAGTGAATATGCTTCCCGATTTCCGAGGCCGTAAATGCAGGGCATTCTGGTATTAGAAATTGTGTGTTTGAGTCGTATAATTCCACATAAAAGAGAAACACCTTAAGGTAGGTCTGTAGTTTGATTTACGTCGCACTGAACAATACAGTCTATTGGCGAGGGATTGAAATAAATCCCAAAGGGAAAGATCAGATGATATCCACTCTCGAAACTTCCATACCACTTCAACGAGTAGATATTTTAGGTCACGACAGATTTAACGTCCCCACGTACATGACCGCCTTTGATTAGGTCGTGTTTCGAACTCACAACCCTCCGGTTATCAATCCGAGACTATCAACTGATCTACCGCAATGAAACATTTATAAGAATTAAAAATACTGATAAATTATTTTATCTATTTCAAACTTGTTTGATTTTAGAGTATGTCTCTCCTTTTCATTTTAAACAAATAATAAATGACAAATTTAATTAAGCATTTCAAGCACGAGACAAGAATTTATAACATTAAAATGGATATAGTTAACTATATATGGCAAAGATAAGAATGCGTAGCTATGCGATCATAATGCATGTCATTGAGTGTGCAAGGTAATGGAATTTGCACCATTATTCCGACTCAAATAATTATATCATTTAAATAGTATTCCACTGTAATCTCTCGCCGTATAGCGGTCCAAAATTTAGGCTATACTTACATAAAATCAGCTGGCATGGAACGATTCCATTCATGTGACCGGCTTCTCTGGCCATTTCTCATCAAGCTCATACTGATGCACTTTTATTTTGTTTAATGCCTGTTGTGTGTGTCAACAACTAAATTTACAGAAAAAGATGCGAAGTTGTATCGAAACTATTTAACAACCAAAATTAGTAAGAAATTAATTGCAGGGTGATTACGCTGTCAACCACTACAACTGCTCCCGTAACTAAGAACGGGTAAAAGTACTTCCTGCTTTTATAAACAAAAACTTTCACGAACTCCCATTTCCTTCACGCCAGAGCCCCATGTGTAGTGTAAGATGTTCTGTGTTCCAAACATCGCTTTCATGTACCTCCTCCCTCACCTGCTCTCAAAACCCTTTGAGTGGTTTGGACCGTAAAGAAAGTAACAGAATAAAAGTATTATAAAAACTCAGTTACAAACTCTCATAATCTACAATCATCGAGAAAAATGATTGATTTTCCCAAGAAGCCTTTGAGATGAAAAGAGAGCTGAAACTTCGAGGAACAGCACTACCTACTTCAACACAGACCTCATATACACGACCTAAAACCTCATCACGGCGCAACGATAAGTCATAAGCAGAGAGCACACGCATTTCCTCAGCCATCTACACACACTCTCTACAAGAAAGCACTCCCCCAAAGAAATATATCCGAGGCTTTTTCTTCTCCAGGTTATATGGGGGACCGAGCGTTATGTGCCTCTTCCATTACAAGAAGAGTTACAGCCGCAGGAATAAAATCAGCTGTATCTGCGGCCACGCTGGTCGGAAACGCCGTTACCCAGCAGCGGACAGGTTATTACCGAGGACCGGAGCTACGGGCATCCAGCATCCGCTAATGCGTTGTCACCTACCGTGTGATGGTCAGTCATTTGCCACCATTTCGCAGGAGTCCCCCCTCCCCCCCGTTTCGCGGAATGGTCGTATGCGTTGGTGGACATTGTTCTGGACACCACGCAGAGACACTAGTGGAATTAAACGACCGTGGTGCTCTGCAGATGGAGTAATTAGATTGCGCCAGGGATTGTTGTCAAATAATGCACTTGTATTTTTTGCAGTCCGCTTATGAAAGGCTGGCACTAGAGTCAGGTGATTTTGAATTCTATAAATCCAGTGGTACGATAAAGTGCAAACAAATCGCTTCCGCCCGTAGCGTTTTTTGAAAAGGATTCTGGCTTGATCAAGGATTTTTCTTCTTCTGGAATCGTCGTTTTGAGTCAGGACGAAATGCAAACAAAGCGCATCTCCGCACGGTGCCTAAAGCTGCGGTTACACCGGATTTGCACAACTTCTCTCCCTCCAAACTTCGAAGCTATCCCGAAAAACGGCAACGGTTCCGAGAACGGAAAGAGTTTTCTGCCCTTCGGCTCCCCGTGGTCGCTCAGGTCGTCTTTTGTTCGCTCTCTGATATTTTGCCCTCTTCGCATGCCTTGACCCCATCTCACGCCAAATCACCAGTGAGTGACCTTTTCGATTCAAATGGCGTGGACGAAAGAGCTGGTAATAACATTAATGGAACTTATTTAGAGAGAGGCCTGTCCTTCTCTGGTACCAAACTACACTCGAGTACAAAGACAAAAACAAAAAAAAACAATACCGGTGTGAAATGGGTGAGGAATTCGACATCTTGATAAAAAGTGATCACTCTTCTCTGCAAAGGGGTGAGAAGAGTGCACTCGGATGGTTGCCGATAAAGTCCACATAGCGTTTACACCGGAGTCAGATGCAAAGGGGTCAGCATAGGGGTAAAACGTAAACACGGCTTAAGAGAGGCATTTTCTGTCTGATGAAATACAAACAAAGCGCATCTCCACACGGTGCCTAAGAGAGGCATTTTCTGTCAAACTAAATACAAGTGGCGGTCCCAACTGGAACAAGAAAAGGTTTTTCCCGTCTCGGGTAGCGACAGTTCCATACATGTCGTAGCGACTGAAATGTACCAACAATTATGTCTGTCACATATTTCATGCCACTGGCAGCAAACGCATCGATCGCGTCGTCACGAAACAAATCCTCTGAAGACATCGCAAATACATTGTTTATGTTTGTCTCAACGCCAAACCGTTTATTCAGCTGCGTTTACCGCAGATCCTTCGGAGTTCGTTAATTGAACTCCATTGTTCACAAATTGACTCGCACATACACGTTGCAAACAGCGTAAATATCAGTGAGAAAAATATGCCTTTGCTGTTTGAGCGTTCTAGTATCGCTCTTATGATACTTATCGATTATCATCAACGCATCATAAATACGTGACTGTGCTTCTTAGTGTAGTGTTTCTGAGGCGATACGTGTTTCCTTTATGCATTCTCAAGATAATATAAATTGGCTTGTGTTTGGTACTTAATTTTAGCATTCCACCTATGAAACTTCGCCCACAGCATAAATTCCAAATTGAAACAGGAAGGTTGAGTGGTGAACACCAATTAGATGAAGCGCCAAACGTTGGTAAAGAGGCAGCAAACAACATTTTAAGGTAATCCCATTATGTACCATGCGAGAGCAATTTTACAGTTGATGTAAAATCTTCCCTCGCCGTCCTGTTTGTTTGTTCAAACAGAAAATCCCTCCCACAGCGTTGGCTTCTGGTTCTTAGTTTATTGCCGTTTTGAGGCCCGTGGTTTGGAAGGAGTCTAGCCTAAATTAGGCAATAAGATAAATGCAAACAAAGCGCTTACGCCATGGGGTGTCTTTAGCACGAATTCTAGTCTTAAGTTTACCGTTGGATGCTGAAAGCTCCAGCAGTGTTAACAAGTTGATGAGGCAAAAAGTATCCATTGAGATATTAGTTTTTCGTGTGGTAAACTCTTTCCACTAACGAAGTGCCTACTTTGTAAACATGGAATCTTACGCTTTTATCTACCTTCCCACCAGAGCCACATTATATACGATTCCAGAATTGTTTATGACCGTTAGTTATATTGTATAAAAACTCTGCAATCGACTTCACAAGCCATACACTGTGATATACTGCAAAACGGATTCAAGGTTATAAGAAATTCAGGTAGATTTCCAATGAAACTGAAATAAGTTTGACCGAACGCAGTCGACACCGAAGTTTCATGTGTCTTAAACTCTTATAAGTTTAATTTCGTATTTCCTTCAATTAAAACAGTTATTTTCAGTTGTATAGCTAACACAATTATGTTGTATTATATCCAACAACACTTTTACTAAATATTAAATTACCAGCATTAAAACCAGCTTGAAATAGACTAAAAATAAATACCAAATATTATTCTTAAAGTCACTTAAAGTAATTACATATATACTACGTATCTACTTAAGCTAATGAAAATGAAAATATTTTAAATAAAAATCTATTTTTGTTGCTAAAACTCAATTTTTAAATTTTTATTTTTGTAAATAGCAAATATTTTTAGCTAAGCTTATATAATAACTACCTTATACGATCATTCTAGAACCAAATATAAATGTTAGACAAGTTTCATATGTTAACATAATCTTAAATAAATATTAATTTTCTGAGTCAACACCGATGATATAAAATTACTTGAAATAATTACTTCTTTCCGCAGTGAATTGAAAAGGCATGTTTGTATTGAACAAATCAAAGGACTTACTTGCAAAATACTGATTAGTTGCAAAGAGAAATATCACTTACATAAAAAGAGAAAAAAAACTATGTAAGTTAACTTAAAAGTATTCACAAATATTATCACACGAATGAGATAAATATTTTCACAGCAAGTAACTCGCTGAGTTAAATTAATTAAATAAGTCCATCACTTCTTATCAAAATGAAACACTTCGAAAAAGCACATGTAGTATTTCAATGTTTACTTGCCATGTGCAAATCAGATTGCTTTTATTAAAAATGTCCTTTTCCACGTGTTGTTTATTCACAAATTTCAGATGTTGAATAAATTTGCAAATCATTCGTTTACTCACGAAGAATTTGCAGCATTTTTTGACATGGAGAATTGAATTAGTTTAAGATTAGAGTAAAGAGAAATTTGTCGATTTTATGCAACACAGATTTTTAAAATTAATACTTTTTTAAAAAGGAGCAGAACATATTGAAAACATACCATACATAACTTTGAATTTTGATGACCAATATTTATTTTCATGACCCCCCCTCCTCACAGTAGGATGTTAAAAAATTATTATACTTTGTAGTTTTTGGTATTAAATTATTTTAAACACATGTAAAAACGTTTACATAGAGATTTCATACATTATGCCATTTGTTGTATGTCACAGAAAATATTAGAAATTTCAAGTTATATTGCATTAATAGTGAGGAATTAGACAAAATAAAAGTCCAAATGAGCAGAAATACTAAGTTGAGTTCTTAGAAAATATTTGAACTATTTTACAGAAAACAAAGTTTTCTGTGTATTTATTCTGAAACAGTACACATGTTCTGAAAGAGGCATGGATCTATTTTGGATAAAATAAGAGATCTAAACTCTACTTCAAATTAAACGTTAATGGCCCTCGTGATGTTGTGGTGGAGCAAGTATTCCGTACGTGTTTAGCAATGGATAAGTGGGAGTATTATCCTAGTCTTACGGTGGTTTATTTAGATCTGGTTTATATTTTACAATCCCTCACAACATGACACAAGTCAAAAAAACTTTGAATCTTTGTTGTTGTTGCTGCTGATCCCTGTAGCCCAGCAGAGCTAGACTAGGTCCATGATATCGCACACCCTCAAGAAATCAATGACCGATAATGGTCGCTCCAGAAGATCTTCTTTATCAAGTCCCAAGCACTTGAATCTTTTAAGGAGATTAATGTTCGTTCAACACATCTTTGAAGTTTTCAAGTCTTATTCCTTACACTTTCTTGTTGTTTGTTTGGTTGGTTTTTATGGTGCAAGATACAACAACGGATAAGGTGCACCAAACGCAAGACAATATGCGACCCAATAAAGTAGGTACGCTTTATGCAACAAGACATGTAGCAACATGTAAACCAAGATACAGATTAAAGACATAATCAGAAGATTAAACAAAGTAATTTTTAGATAATCAGAAACCGGAATACAGCGAATAACGCTTCAAATATTTTAAAAGAAACACTGATGCATAAAAAAAAGATGAAATTATGTAGTTTTAAGAAATAAAATAAACTGTTCCCGAAAAATAGTAAATCGCAAGGTGGAAATTTTAAATTTTACACTGAAGGGGACAAACTCAGCATCTTCCAAACACAATCTACCTCATAGGCCCAGCAAAGCAGAAAAGCTACATTAACTATTTTAAACTACTCTGTTGACTACGTGCAAGCAATAAGGGAAAAAGTAATGAAATTAACCACTTCCACAAAAGCTCTAAGAGGTAACTTTCTTTTAGCAGTTCTATCTCAGGACCACCAAAGAGCAGCTTTTTCTCGTGCAGACATGTCCATCCTCCGGAGTGTCGCCAGGCGATTTCGCTTGGTTAAATCGCACATAAAAAAATCCCCAATTGTTAGTGGGCAGCCCTGCTACGGTCACGAACATTGGAAGGAGAATAAAGAGAAAAAAAACCTAAGACCCAGGAAGAAACTAACGAATTTGCCTCCTTAATTCCAACAACAAACACAAGGAATCGCCAGAAAAGAAGAAGCCACAATTAAAGCCGAGAAAGAATCCCGATAAAGAAAAACAGACTTGATTTTTCTGTCTTTGGTTTCTGCCACTGCTACTAATGACTTCATACAACCGAACGACAACAGAGGGAAAGGAAAACTAGAGCAGATTTTTACAGCAAATATGGCCTCATCTCCAGCATTCCGAAAAGACAAGACTTCTGAAAGGGCTGTAAATATTTTTCTTGCCGCAAAAAGTTGTGAAAGTCAGTTTTGCTTTGTGAGGCTAAGTGTTGCTAGATATGACGGAAGTGTTCGCTTTTCTTAGTGCTTTGTGTGCTGCCAGTTTTCTCCGTGTGTGTGTCAGAGAATCAATAAAGGATTCGACTATGAAATTCAGCATTGAATGGGTGGTTATTTGACCAAGTATAAAGATAACATGTGAGAGATAGCAATAATTCTTTTCTGTGTGTTTTCTGCAGAATTTGTAGTTTGTGTTTTAGGAAGAGTGCGAGTTGCTACAGAACTTTTATTTCAATTAAAGGTACTTTATTTTGCTACCATGTGAAAATATTTGATGATCCCATAAATAGGTAGTGTGTTTTAGCTACTTTTGAGGGCTCCAATTTCAAAGATGAAAAACTAGACCTCACACAAGAAACAAACGAATTTATCTCATTAATTCCAACAAAAAACAAAATGAATCGCCAGAAAAGACCGCACAATTAAATCCCCCAAAAAATCCGGATAAAGAAACATAGGCTTGATTTTTCTGTCTTTGGTCTATGCCACTGCTACTAATGACTTCATACAACTAAACAGAAGGAAAACGAAAATAGAGCAGATTTTTATAGCAAATATTGCCTCATCTCCAGCATTACGAAAAGACAAGACTAAATATTTTTCTTGCAGCAAAAAGTTTTGAAAGACAGCTTTGCTTTGTGAAGCCGAGTGTCGCTAGATATGACGGAAGTGTTCACTTTTCTTTGTGCTTTGTGTGCTACTAGTTTCCTCTTTTTGAGTGTCAGAGAATCAATAAAGGCTTCGATTATGAAGTTCAGCAATGAATGAGTGGTTAATACTGTCCAAGTTTAAAGATAACACGGGGAGAAAAAGCAATTTTTTTTTCAGTATCCATTCATGTAATTTGTAGTTCGTTGGTGCTTTTCGACAACAACAAACTACTACAGAACTTCTCGTTTCTGTTACATTTATTACATTTTTCATTAATAAAGCTGTTCTGCAGATCTCATAAAATAAATTTAATAGGTTTTAGTTACGTGTTAAGAGCCTAAATTTAAAGATTAAAATGTTTTCAAAAACCACATTTCTGTCCACTTTATTTCTCCCAAGTATTTTATGAACTAAACACAACTGCGATATCGCTTGAACCTGTATTTAGTATATGCTATACTATTTTATTAAAATTACAAATTTTCAGCTTAAAAATGACTGGAGGATGATTATTAAATAACTTCAAGATTATTGTATCGATATAGCTGGAAAATATAAATATAAATTTCATACACCACAAAATCTGGTTGTGAACATGTTTCCGTTTTATTGAACTATCTCTGAACTCACTCCCCTTACGGGATACCGACATTGTAAAGAGTTTGCAGCAAAACAATACCTACAAGGAATAAAATGACGGTCTATGCTCAAACCCAAAAGGAAAGATCAGAGGACAACACCACGTAATTTTTAACCGCGGTCAGATAATGAGGCAACACCTAATCTGGCACTCCCACTCCCCAAACTTCACACCACGGCGAAGTGAGAACATTTGAGGCACTAGTATTTGAGATTTAACGTACAACAGCCCCCTTTGTACACGATGAACTCTGGTTGGAATTGAACTCGAAACACTCCGGCTGCCAATCCGTTACTCTTCCAACCGGGCTACTGCGGGTCTAAAATGAACAGAGATGGGCAAGAAATAGTTTTTTGAAATTTAATACAGATTTCAAGCTACTAAGTAAACGCACACAAATGCTTCTCTCAAAGAAATTTAGAGTGAGGGTTTTAGATGATGAAGGTGCAAGATGAGGGATTTTTAGGGTTACCAAAATTTATTCATAGTCATTTGATTGAACTTGTAGTATTTGATAGTCATTTGATTGAATTCATAGTGTCGATTCAACGATTCATTCATAAAGAAAATAGCGATAGCTGAGCAGGCAATTGCAAACACTGATTATTTCCTTATGTTGGAAAGCATTGCAACATTTAATAAATCGATCAAAGTATCCTTAACCAACAATAAAAGACTTCACAAATAATTAGTTTCTCAAATACTTCCAAAAACGTATAAAAACTCTTTAAGAATTACAATTAAGGGGTCTTTGTCACCCTTCTTTCAACAGTGTTTATAAATTTTGCACTTCCATGATCGCCAAGAGGAGGAAGTCAAAGGTCTGCGGAGTCACCAATGGGATTTAATGTCAATTTCACTTTATTGAATGAAGCATCGGAATGCTGCTGCTTTACGTCACGAACTCTTTAAATAGAGCTTAAGTGAGAACT
This sequence comes from Metellina segmentata, assembly GCA_947359465.1. Taxonomy (NCBI): domain Eukaryota; kingdom Metazoa; phylum Arthropoda; class Arachnida; order Araneae; family Tetragnathidae; genus Metellina; species Metellina segmentata. The sequence goes on from OX375878.1 coordinate 3,843,804, forward strand.
TCCTTATCAGCTGGAAGAAAAATGTAAAACGACCATCTCAAACCTCATTGTAGGTTAACGTACTAGCCAACTCGGTATTCAACGTCAATTTCTGTTTAGAAGCAGTCTTTAGAATGTTTGCAACCGAGCCCAACTTATATTACATCGGGGTTTTTGGGTACGATGCATTTGCGCCAACATCACGATGTCTTCTTTCTAGGGACATAAAACGCAATGTACAAAAAAAAAATACGATTAAAAAAGGAAGAATAATGTATTGTCCCATAGTTCAAACAAATTTACTCTAAAATAGTTATTTTCAGCTTAAAAGAGCAAGATCTGCATCAAAGTATCTCCTCTTCACGCATGCAAAGCATTTATTTAAATCGACAAGATGGAATATCTCAGCAAGTATGTTTGAGAGTTTACGTGGCATATTCTAGCTTTGACAGCAAGGGTAAAAACCCGGAGATTTTATGAAATATGTAGTAAGTTTTTGTCCTGTTTAAAGACCTTATATTTCAGAAAAACTGAAGAAACAAACATGAAATTTTTGATGCCACTTCTCCACACCTCTCTGACAATTTTTTTAAAAATCAAAATTGAGAATGCAGAATTATTCAAACGTACCCCGATGAACGTGTTCAAAACCATCGAATTAATCGTTGAAGTAATGACTTCAAATCTATATCTTTTAGATTTCAGGTAGTCAAATTGCTTGAAACCACTTCAGCACTCCCCGAGTATCATTTTTGAATTAAAATCCAATCTTTGCAACAATGTACTGAAGTTAAGAAGGTGACAAAACAAGACTCGGGCCTCATTCAATCTTGCCATGAAAACTGATCGTTCGATTTGTCAGCAGGTATGAAAGACGCCATCGTTTTAATAAACTCTTCGAACGCAACAGTAATTACCGACGAACCCGAACGATAGCAAGAGAACTTAATCGATTAGCAATGACTGGATAATTAATCATTAATAAAGTGAGTAATTGACCTACAAAGTGGTGAGTGATATCCTCGAGGTACGGTGATCATCCGGAAAGAAAAAGTGTGTATAGCGAGATAATATTCCACTTTCGATAAACATTACCGCTTCAAAAGGCGATTCCAACACGAAATTGATTGACTCCGTGAAAGATTTGGGGACTTTTTTCGTACCGAAGATGCGATTAACGACAAGAACCGATTAAGATTCTGATAACCTTCGGAATGATTAGTAAGAGCACTGAAGAGATTGATCCGTTTCAATCATCAGGAACGAATCAGCCATCAGAAAAACGAATCAAGAAAATGAACGTTAAAGCATTCTTTCATCACTCATTACTAGAAACGCTGCAAGCCATGAGCCAATCAGATTAATTGGAAGTCTTTTATCAGCCCCCCCCCCCACCCTCCAATGAGGATAACTATTACCCGCTGAGAAGTGCCGTTTAATGGATTCGAAGTATGATCTTTCAGCAACGTAATCCAGTGTTTTATGTAATTCTCTTTCAAGAGCGAATTATTCCTCTTCTTCTCGAAAAGGGTAATTGAAGTGTTTCATGGAAGACTGCACTTTACTTCAACTGGAAATAAACACTTCAAGGACATTTTCTAAATTAAAAATTGAGCAGCTAATGTACTTTTCCTAGCGACATTACTTTTTATTTTAACAGGGAAAGAGAACACAAAATTCCATTTGTGTGACACTTCTGAATTTCAGGTTTAATTCACTTCAAAGAACATTTAGCCATTATAAACACGAATAATTAGGTAAATAAAATTTAGTTATCCCCCAAAATTTGTGTAGAAGACTATTTCTTGACACATACGAAATTTGTTCCATATCAAAGATTTGTTTGCTTTTGTTTAAATAAACACGATAAAACATGTGTCGAAGCGGAGTAGTTTCAATTTTTTTGAGTAAACTGCGTGTTTTCTTTCAAATACTTGTAGTGACTAAGTCCCTTTGTTGCATGTTTTTAAACAGAAGAATAAATTTCATTCCATATTTTGTGGCGTTTTGATGATCCCATCGGAATTTTTGTTAACAGCCTCCCGATCCTTTAAAGTTTTTCCTGCTCATATTCAATGCTCTATTCTCGCTTTGTTGGTTAAGGTTCGATGGCGCAAGGTAAACCATAACGATATAATGAACCCATAACAACATTTGTAAAAGAAAACAGTAAAACAGAAGTGTTTCGAAGCAGACCAAAAATGACAAGTTGTGAGAAATGTTTTTTTTAAATCGAAGCTAAAAAAATGTAAAAAGTAATCAGGTAAAAACGTGCCATTTGTGCTTATAAAATTTAAAAAACATCTATTGAAAGAAATATTTTCATAAAAGAAAAAATAAATAAAATCAGGGTGGTTTGGAAATTCCAAGGATTTTATGCTAAAATGGATATTAAAATGTGAATGGGCATGCTCTAGTCTGAGAAAAGAAACCTAGAAACTACGGGGCAGTACATAATTTAGACTCTAAAAAGCAAGAAGTAAAATGATTCGTCTTTATTTATATTTGGTTTGTTTTCTCGATAGGTAATTTTTTTGCCACACGAGCTGATTAGGAATAGACTTATAGTTTAAAATTCATTCCAAACTACTACACACATACGTGTCGAGATTGATATTCGATACTCCATACTACAGAACCCGAAACTATTCTAGATCTAAGGTATGGATTGTATCTGACATTCGAACCTCCAGTCCATAGAACCATGGGCTATTCTAAATTTAAGGATCTAGATTGTATCTGATATTTGACCCTCCAGCTCAGAGAATCATGCTATTCTAGATCTACGGTATCTAGATTGTATCTGATAATCGAACCTACTACTCATACAGAACCATCGGCTTCTCTAGTTCTAAGGTATCTAGATAGTATGATATTCAACTGTTACAAACAATTGTACCAACAATTGTTCTTTGCTTGAAATAAGCAACACGTACATTTTTTATGTCCAGGCCCCCACGGCCAACCAACCAAGAAATGGAAATTGGTAATTTTTAATTAACGTTCTACTATAGCAACACAATGGGCTGTTGACGACGATCCGGGATCAATACCCCGAGGGAAAGATCCGAGGACAACACCTCGTAATTTTGAACCGCGGTCAGATGACGAGGCAACACCTGAGCTGGCACCCCACTCTCCAAACTTCCACACCAACCCAATGCGAGGACTTTCTTCCATAGACAGATTTAAGGTGCACCAGCCGCCTCTACACCTTACGCTCACAAACATCCATGCACTGACCCGGATTCGATCCAAGAACCTTCCGATCTAGAGGATAACACCTTAACCACCAGACCGGTGGGTCGGCTTTATTAAAGAAATACAATATCAACACAAAGAGCATGCATCTTGTAGCGACATAAACGAAAATACAATTTAACCTTTACGCTGCGGCGCAAAGATTTTTTAAATTGTCTCCAGGAACGGCTCTTTCGCCTGCATTTCCGACCCCCCTTACCTAAATACCGAACTTGAGCGACAGAGCCTTGAGTAGCATTTACGACTGACTCTTTCCTTTCATAGTGTTGTGAATCGTATCGTTTGGCGCCAGAGATATCACCGGTGTGACCTTCTGCAATCCCTCCAAAGCGATCGCACCAAACGGTCGACAGTGTAGGATACCGTACAAAAAGTGGGATCCGCTAGAAGGTCAGTCGCTGCGGCTCGTAAATGGTGATCGATGCCAGAGGTCACTAAAAAGGGAGATATCATCCAACTTACACAAATCTATACCATGCCACTGGTGTATACGAAATTTTAATGGTAACAATTCTCTATATGCCGTAGCATAAAGGTTAAATACAAATATTTAAATTCAGAAATCCATTATGACTAGACTAAAGTTAATCCACTCTGACTGTCATAAAGGAGGCCACCAGGACACTCACGTATTCGGCATAGGGGGATTGTTTATTATTGATGACATAAATTATCCATTGTGATTGAACAGCAGAGCGCTGCTTAACCAATTGAAATTCCTCAGGGAAAACACAGGCGCGCAGTGATCGGGGTCAACGCACACATGCACTCAGCGATAGCAAATCCGCTGTCGCAGTTGTGTTAACTTCATCACCAGTAGAGAGCGGCCATTACCGCCTTCACCAGAGTCCCAATATACAGGGCACAACACACGACGACTGACTCAGCGTGTTTACAGAAAGAGATACATCGCCCATTAAGAGGCAAAGCTCATTACTAAATTCCGAGCCGAGACATTGAGATTATGAAAGCGTATGAAAAATCGACCTCGGCGTGACGTCACCGTCATCGATTTCGCAATCTCTCGGGTAATTAACCCTGCAGCCTTTTACAACTCATTAGGAGCTTTATTTTCTGTCCCCTCGTCCTACCCCCGTGAACACCAGAGTCCGGATTCGAGATGATGCCCGACTCCCACTTTGCCCGCCTATCCGGGTGCTTCAATCTCGTTTTCTTCCTCATGGCCCCATTAATGGGCCACGACTGAAATTGTCAATATACTGCGACCCCCCCCCCTTCTGTAATGATTATTTTATGCAAAAGGGGTAACAGATGAAATGCCGAGCAGATGAAGAAATCATTATACCTTGTCAATCAGAAAGTCTTAATTAGGGGGGGGGGCGAAAACAATTTCTGTCACCCGAGCTGTACTTATGTTTCGAAGTCTTGGATCGTCGTGGGACTTTTGAGTAGTGTTTGTCTTGCTTCAACCTCCAACACAGAGAAAGACTAGTTAACCACATTTATCGGTCGAAACATCGCAAGAAAGATTCGTTTGGTCAAGAAGGTCAACTGGTTATAAGTCATGCAGGGAAGACAGCAGGTTGCAGAACAGATAACCAGTTAAGCATGTGAAACCCTCATAGGGTTAAAGTAAGACAGCGATTACGATGGTTTGTTTGGTTTCATGACGCAAGTTCCAAAAACGACAGTTGCCTACAAGCTACGTCAACATTATAGTGATATAGACGGACCATGTGCGTACAACTTCTTGTTATTTCTCCCGATCACTCGGTTTGAACTACACGAGATGATCACGGGGTATTGGAGAAAGCCCGTATCCTAATGTAGGATTAATTGACGAACGCGATTAAGAACACTACATAAGCGACCCTACAATAATGGTCCGGACAGCAAGATGTGATGGTATAAGGGAAATAAAACATGCTTTGATAGAGGGGGTGGTCCTCCACGTGCTGCAATGACACTAGCAACCCATATGGTCATACTTTCAACAAGGTTTTGATACATGGCTATCGGCATTTGTGTCCATTCCTGCTGCGAGAATGTCGCCACCTCAGCTATAGATTTTGGAAGTGGTTTCCTGATCCGTAAGCGTAGCTCTAACTCGCCCCACAAATGTTCTATCTTGACTCTGAGCAGTCCAGGGAAGACGTTTTACAACCATATCTCGATATCACTGCTTGACAAAGGCTGCAACATGCCATGGAGCGTTGTCGTAATGGAAGTAACATTCGTCCATTCCACAAAATAGCCAGAGCGTAGGAAGAACCTGATAGTTCAAAACGTTCATGCAGGCGTCGGCGTTCCATGACTCCATGTTCCATGTTCCGGCAGACCATGAACACCATGCAAAGGTCCCAAGCCATACCACGATTGGGAATGGATTTTTTTATTTTATGGCGCAAGGTCCAAAAACGGACAAGCTGCGCCAAACGCAAGATCAAAATGAACGAAGTGAATGTAAATTTTAAAGTGTTGTAATAAAAGATAGATGCAAGTCTCGCGCAAGTAATTTAAAATGTCATGGTTAAAACATATAGATCAACATGGTAAAAAAATATAAAATTATAGAAAGGTATGATATAAATATGGTGATGAATAAAAGTACTATATGAGGTTTAAGAACCCAATGATACTTAAAAAAGGGAAAAGATTTGGATGAGGGTTTTCCCCAATAAGATCCTGTAAATTTAAAATTAATGTTAAAAAAATTTTTAAACGATGATGAGTAAAATTAGGGCATTCAATTCAAATGTGTTAAATCTAATGAGCATGTATGAGAAAAAGACAAAAGATGACGATGAGTGAATCGTGTGTGCCCAATGCGAAGGCCAGTCAGTTTGACATCCGTCCCTCGCATTCGGGCAGATGGCCACAAATGAATAAATGGTTTGATGGAATGTAATTTGCTGTTGACTTGTAGATTCCAGGACTCCTGCCACAAAGAGCAAATGTACTCCTTTGTGGACACCTGGATGTCAGTTAAAGGAACGGCTTGTTGCAGTGAAATAGAAGCTGCTTTCGCAGCACTGTCAGCAAGTTCGTTACCTTTAATGCCCACGTGACTCTGGACCCAGCAAAACAAAATATCATAACTCATTTCCCAAAGTGCATGTAGAATGTCAAATATATCTGAAACAACGGGGTGACATTTATGATTGTAGCACTCCAACTGTTCCAAGAGGCCATACCACGAAAAACACTCCCAAGCAAGTAGTCGGATTTTATGCAAATCCGCTGGCGTCCGGTTCATTATTGTAGGGTAGTGTATATAGTTTTCACTCCGATATTCAATCGGCCTTAATTAATCCCCAAGATCACTTGACGTATACATCTTGTTCTTATTACAGTTACTCCCCACATGTTACGTCTATTTCTTTGGAAGTTTGGTCAATCTACGAGTTACTGAAAGCTTTCATTTCAGTCAAATAATTTAGATTTTGAATTGAATATTGAGACCACGGTAACCCGGTTGGAAGTGTAACGAATTAACAATCGGAGGGTTGTGAGTTCGAGTCCAAAAAAAACCGTTGTTCAAAGGGGGCTGGTTCACGTTCAAACTGTCATGGCCTCAAATGCACTCACTTTGGAGTGGTTTGGAGAGTGGAGGGCCAGCTCAGGTGTTGCCTCGTCATCTGACCGTCATTCAAAATTACGTGGTGTTGTTCTCGGCTCTTTCCCTTAGGGAATTGATCCCGGACCGTTGTCAATAGCCCGCTGTGTCGATCTAGTGCAACGTTAATTAAACTTTACCAAATTACTTACGTTATACGAGGTTAAGGTGTTAGCCTCTAGATCGGAAGGTTCCTGGTTCGAATCCAGGTTCGGGCATGAATGTTTTTAAGTGTATGGTGTAGAGGCGGCTGTTGCATCTTAAATCAGTCGCGGCCGAAAGTCCTCACGTTGAGATGGTGTGCAAGTTTGAAGAATGGAGTGCCAGCTCAGGTGTTGTCTTGTCATCTGACCGTGATTCAAAATGACCAGTACTTTTTTTCGGATCCTACCCGCATGGGATTGATCCCGGACCGTCGTCAATAGCTCTAGTACGACATTAACTAAAAAATTACCATTACGTTTTGGAATCAAACCTGTTCCTCCTCCAACTCACAGATTGCTAGTTTTCTGGGATAACCCACTGAGCCATTGCGGTGTCCAATCATATAATAGGATTTTCACGTAGGAAGTACTTTGTAGCCTAGTCCCCGCACCATTCAAACTTAAACATCTAAAATCTGAACATGATCTTTAAAGACGGGCTTTCAAAACGCATTTTTGCTTCTGCTTCGGGCAGATAATTATCCTCGATCCAACGACGATAATCGCAAGCTAATTATTCGAACACGAATTGGGGATCTCCCCCTGCCTCTCAACAACACGGAACAAATTAATCAGCGACTAACTTCGAGATTTTCTTCGAAACTCGAGTTACTGCCTCATTTCAATGGAAACGATGGAGGGAGAACTGCAATCGAGCGTTTTGCTGTTCCTCCGAGAACATTCGGGCAGAATTGACGCCAAGAGACAATATCGGTTTCGCCGGGGCGTAAGTAAATAGATCGCTGAGGCACAATTAAACGGGGCGGCGAAAAGATCATTTTTATCCCCCTTTCCGTTAAATGTCCAAATTGAGTTTTCAGGAAATTCAATTTGGCATCGAAACTGAGAGGGGAATTGGGCGGCGTAATAATTCCGGAATGAAGTGGTTGTTTTTTTAAAGACACTTGCCTCCCACTGAAATGTCTTATGCGGTGATATTCAAAAGGGCTTCTTAGTGGTGGCAGAATACTCAACCGCTTTAATTATATTATGTGGGGGTTCATTAAGCAAAAACTGGTGCACGCGAGTTAAGTAAAGTTTAACAGCGACTTGAAATGGGTTAATGACATTCTCCCCGTTAGTAGATCACAGTCCACTTCACAGAATGAAATGTGGTATTGTATAAAACTTCATCTGTCAAAGGAAGGCTGATAATCTAATCACAACTAACGCTCAACTAGTTCCAGATGCACGAAAAGCCAAAAATTGCAAACAAAAATATTAAGGCCCGATGCACACATCCGGTTTTTCAACGTGCGGCGACGTTGCGGCAACACAGGTGGGGTATTAGATCGAATTGAGTAGTGCACACATACATGCGGCGACGCACGTCCAACTTGCGTGTGCAATTTGTACCGCAGTTCCCAACGACGCAGCAGCTCGCCGTACGCGCTTCTACGGTCTCAACAGTACCTCGTTTTCATATAAATAAATGGAATATAAATAATAATGGATAAATAGATGTATAAAGTAACACGTCTATTTTGTTTCAAAATATATTTTTTGTACATCAAGGAAGCGAAATAAACGCGTTTTCTTCGATAGATGTCCATCTCAGATGGCGCGAAATGAGTACGGTTATGTGTGCATAGTTGGACTTCTGCGCAGCACGTTGAAAAATCGGATGTGTGCACCCGTCCTTAATGAGTAACAGGTGAGGGTTTCATCAATGAGGAGGGGGGGGGGAGACGCGGTATCCCGGTTGTTGGAGTAACGGATTACTAGCAATCGGAAGGTTGCGACTCCGAATATAACCATAGGCCATTGTATACAAAGGAGCTTGTGCAAGTTGAACCTGTCTTGGCCTCAGACAACCTCACGTTGGCGGGGAAGTTTGGAATTGCCAGCTCAGGTGCGACCTCGTCATCCGACCGTGGTTCAAAATTACGTGATGTTTTCCTCGGACCTTTCCCATCGAGATTGATGCAGACTTAACTACCTGCAGACATGTTTTCAAGAGTTCCAGAGACAAGGAGTCCAGTACAAACAATGGGCCACGGAAGCCCGGTTGGTGGAGTAACAGAATAGTAACCGGAGGCTTGCGGGTTCGGATCCAACCAAAGTACAGGGGGGGAGGGGGGCATTTTTTCTCGTCTTCATTTGAAATTTTCGTCTGTATATCTTAAATGTATAGTAATTAACCAAGTTCAGTCATTTTTTTACGTCTATACTCAAACTTTTTGCTTGCGTTATTTAAAAAGAAGTATTTTTTTCCCTGAAACTGTCATTTTTTTTATTAACCTGCTTCTGCTTGTGGCGGGTGATTGTCATAAAAATTGCAACATGTTTGAATTGAATGAAAGATAATTATACGGCTCCTTGTATTGTCTCCGTTGACCCCCTTGTCCGGCCTTCACCCTTGTTGGTAGGCCGGGTCATACTAAAATAACCTCAACGCAGATGTGTCACACTGACCTGCAGCTTTCGTAATTTTGTTTTCCTCTTAAAGGCTCGATCATTTCCCTGCATCGCAGCGCATTCTCTGGAATGAGCGGACAATGAGATCCGCCGGTGCAGCTCAGGGACAAAGGCGCCATAACTCCACACGAATTTGCCCTTCGAGCGAAATCATCTCGAAAACAAGTGGAGCATCCTGTCTTCGTGGGACCTTGGACGTCTGGGCAAAACAAAAGCCGCGTTTTGTCTACAAAAATGCGTAATTTGCTCGACGTGTCCTTGACCGCTACGCGACTTGTCACAGTGAAATTAGCTCTATTCTCCGATTCAATCCTTAAATAAGCTTCCCAAATTCATTTGTTACTGAATTTACAATCTCCGGAAGCCTCGTTTGGCTTTATTAGTTGGTTAGGTTTAGAGGTTTTATGGCGCAAGCTCCATATTTGGTCATGCTGCGCCACAGACACAAGACACATTTTTTCGTAACAGACACTCACAGTGAAAGTTTTATTGACGCAAAAGAGCGAAATACATCCGGGGAGGAATGCATCTCTAAGGAATCGAACCCGTGCCGTCAACAACTCGAAGGTTTCTAACGCGGGCGCCGGGTGGCCTGGTCGGTAGGGCATCGAGCTCGTGACCGATTGATCATGAGTTCGAGCCCAGCTGACCGAAAACTCCCGTGTACGCTAAAGGTGACTGGTGCACGAAAAATCTGTCGTGCTCACAAAGTCCTCCATGCTCTCATAATAAATCGATACCTCTGGGGGTGCCGAACCAGGGATTAGTTGGTCTCTGGTTTGGATCAAAATTACAACCGTATGCCTGAGTATGATTGAATGTCGTGAAAATGTGACCTCTCCGTAAAAACGAGACGTGTCGATGTGCTGCCCTCTGTTGGCTAAAAATTCGAGCTAAGTCGGACTTCCTCCCAATGGGGCTTACTTGCATGGAAGCCGCACCCCCCTCGCCTCTTGCGACTTCGACGGGCCTGGCACTCCTTTGGTCTGCCAGTGTAGGCATAAGAAACAACAAAAAAAGGTTTTTAGCGCAGTGGGCATACCCACTGAGACACGCCGACCCCTTGGTTCTATCAGTTTCCACGAATAATTGGGTGTTGGGTAGTTGACCAGTAAATGGACATACAGACATACATACCCTGGAACCGTTTTAATGACACAAAAGATGAAAGTACACGCAATTACAGCAATCAAATAGGTCTAGGTTGTTAGCCCAATGGGCTAAACCACTGAGCGACGTCAGTCCCTTGGGAAGAGTAGGAGTTAGGCTCGGTGCACACATCCGGTTTTTCAACGTGCGGCGCCACTGTGGCACCGAAGCCCAACTATCCACACATAACCGTGAAATGACGCACGAACTCATTTAGCGCCATTTGCGATAAATATCCTATCGAAGAAAACGTGCTTATTTGGTGCACAAAAAAGTACATTTTGAAACGAAATAGACGTTACGGGATACAACCATTTATTAGTTATTATTTATATTCCATTTGTTTATGAAAACAAGATACTTCAGAACGAAGACTCATGTGCGGCGACCGTGCGGCGCCGTGGGGAACTGCGGTACAAAATTGCACGCAAATTGGACGTGCGTCGTTGGAGGCATGTGTGCACTGCTCCATTGTATCTAATGTACTTGCGTTGTGACAGCGGCGCCGCACGTTGAAAAACCGGATTCTGTACCGGACCTTATAGTTTATGTTTGGAATTCAATATTGAAATAACTAATAGTCCAGATTTATTGGAACTTGAAGTTCTAAAGCAGCAGAAGAAATCGTTTTCCTATCAATGGCTTATTTTTTTTCTCTAAGGTTATTTTGCCACTTATTGAGCAGGGACTTGCGGTTAAGATATCAGAACACGCTAAAAATGTCATTTATTACTAAAAGTTCAGAAAAAAGTTTGTGTTCTTATTTGATAGAGTATTTATTTAACTTTCCAAAATAGATTTGATTTTTTCTCTAAGCTAATTAATTGTAGGGATATTAAGATTTTAATCAAGGCATGAAAAAATCGGAAGTAAGTACGGAAAACACCGGAAGTGGCCGTTAAAAGACCAAAAACCTGTCAAAATTTAGATCTTACTTTTTTTGCAAATATTATTCTAGAAAGGTTTCTCAGTGTATAAATGGCTTCACTTTTGGAAAGGGTGTGAACATTTTTAAGAGAAGTGAAGAACAAAATTGTTTACACGAATAATAAAAGCAAGAGAGCAAACACGATAAATTTTACACTATTTTTTTATTAAATTAATTTTTATGCATTATTTCCTCACTTCAAATGTTATAACACAAAAAGTCATTGGCAGAATCTCGTAAAACGTTGAGAAATTATTCTCTATAATGTTGTTTATGGAATGAATTAGAATAATTAAGCTAAGTTGAAAAGTCTTTAAATTATGGCCATTTATACTTAAGAAATAGGACTGTATAACTGTCAAAAATATTGTTTTCATTTTTCGAACGCTTGTAAAATTTTTGTTTATTTAAAATACCCTTTTGATTCTAGTTCATTCCTTACAAAAATACATGTAGTTTATCTTGATATCATTTTTCAAATGAGTTGAATAGATTTTTGTGTAGCACCTTTGAAGTTTTTGACAAAATTCTTTAAAATTTCATACCATAATCATCATTTTTACAAAATTATTAATATATATTTTAAATATTTATAGCCCAATACTATTGTATAATAACGCTAAACATAAAAATATCATTAAAATGTTTATTTTCCACATTAAAAAAAAGTGTCTCGAAAATATCCGGATATCTTAAAATGGATTACGATCCATTACAATGTCCATGTCATAACTAGGATCCGAACGTATTGTATTTCTCTCTCTGAAGCCTGGGTAGCTTCAGGCCGATCGGACGTCTCACCTTGTGTCCGGGTTATTAGTATACACTGATTGTATATTTTGATCTTTACTTTCTTTTACATTATTTTTGTTATATGCAATCAAAAGCACTCAGAAAACAAAATGTAATTTGTATTGCTGAATAATTTTACCTTGTTTTTCTTTAGTGTTTGTTGCGTGTTCTATACTTCTGCTCTTTCCTTTCTAGTAATAGGAATAATCTGCAGCATAAATGAATATTAAGTACATTTCTCTTTCTCTTCGTATATTATTCATATCCAATGTCACCATTGGAGAGCAAAAAATATTTTATTTACTTATACCAACGCAAATAGCGTCATTTCGATTTTTTTTTTCTGGCATGAGAATAGGACAGTGCATTTTCAAAAGCCTATTTTTATCGTCAAGCATGCCAAGTAGCATTTCTGCTTCCACGTGCGCCAATGGTACACAATTTCCCCAAAATGGTCTCTTCAATTTTAAAAAGTAATAATTTAATAAAACGTACACTCTCATTCAAGTTTTCTGCATCCGAGTTCCGATATTCACCATTTAAAAAATACCTTCAATACCTCCTACATCCTAAATAGCTTCACAGCAGACTTTCGAAACCACCTGCCGGGGAGATTCCCTCGTACTTAAAACTCTCCCCCACAACAAGCCTTACGTCACGCCATTACATCACCTCTCTTCCCAATTTACCAAATGAGAAACCCGGAACAGCAGGTGAAGGAAAATTGCTAGGTATCCTGGATCGGGATCGATTTTCGGAGAGCCCAAGGTGATGATGGATGGGAAAAGCATCTGCCACCATCCTCAGCATCCAGATGTTCCCACTCCCAACCTCGGGTCGCCCCTCAAAAATTAGGGAATCCTCATACCACGCGGACTCCCGATTCCTCTAAAAAATTCCCGTTTTTTCATTCCGGCGAGTCATTTTTTTTCCGGGGAGGGAGGCTCGAAATCCCGAATGTATGGTTTTTAAATCCTCCACGCCAACCTTCCACTTCGGGATTTTCGTTATAAATGATCTGATGCCGGCGCAGGTCAACGGTATCAGTTTCGCGTCGATTAGCACCCCCACGCACACCGAGGATAGGATAATGAGGCCGGGATTTTTACGCTCATCAGTCATGCTTTTTCCCGATTTCCTGGGAAAAATTTGCTCTGGGAAACGCACCGCGGAGGGAGGAGGATAATCGGAAGGAATAACCTTTCCCTTTTTTGCGGGATTTCGAGATTCGTCATCCGAGGGTGAGAATGGAATGAAGCTGTTGGTTGCGGCCGGTGTCAGATGGTTTTTAAATGCAGATTTTATCGTCGCGTGGGAAATTGGGGAAGGGCCTGTTTACAGTTTGTTTATTTGCCACGTGGTGTTTATTCTAACTGAAGAGTGGAGAATTCGAAATATTTTGATCGCTTAAGCTTCAAAAAATACCTATAAAACCAAGACGCCCAAGTTTTTTTTTTTTTTTTTTTTTGGAACGATTCGGAGGGTGGATGGTTGGTTGATTAAGGTTTTATGGTGCTACGTCGAAAACAAATGCTTTTTGAAATTGTTTTAAAAAAAACTCACGATACATATACTAAGGCTCCGTTCACATGAGGCGCGTAAAACACTCGTTTGACGACGTGAGGTTCCGCTCTTCAAGGTCGCAAAGATTGTAACTTGAATTAGAGGAATAAAAAAACAATTTAATGGCGGGACCTCGTTAGCCTCTCCAGACGCTCGTTTCAAAGGCCTCGTTTGAACAGGGCCTATAGCTAGGAATCTAATTAACATGTAGTTTAATTTTTTTATGACGTAGTCAGTTGAGGACTCGCGTGTTTCAATATCCGCTACTTTTGAGAAGTCGAGTTTCTTTTTCCACTATCATCGGCTTAGGACAGAATTTCAAACTGATATTTTTTCGGATACCACAGCTCATTTGCATGATGATAAGAAATATATATCTTACCGCATTTCACTCTATTTGAAGTGTGAATATAACTTAATCTACATAATTATAATTTCTCTCATAACTTTAATTTTTTTTTATCTTAAAATTATTACTTAGTCATGAAATCTGTATTTGAAGTGAACTTTTGTTTCTTCTGCTACAATACGCATACATCTTGTATCTCTGCTAGTATAAAAAAGAAGTGTTTCTGTCTGTGTTCTCTCTTCCTGTACGCGGTGTCCTGACGAATCTAAGGCAATTACAACAGTTAAATTTGGCACACAGATAGTCCGAATTTTTTGCAATTTTTATGTCACGCCCGAATTTTAAAATTTAATCTAGAATATTTTAAAATTTATTTATTGGCAATTAATATTATTATTATTATTATTTTACTTAGAATGGCGACAGTAGAAAGAGATGACTGATTCTAAATTTATTTTTTCCGTTTCATTTTCCGAGCAACGATTTTAACGGACGAACAAAACAATTAAACAGTTTTAACTGAAGTCATGTAGTTCTTTTTTCTATCTCCTAGATCGTTAAAGATAGAGTAAAAATTTCAACGGATTTGAAATTTGCGAAAAATTTCACAATAGATCGATACTTAAAAATATGATTTTCTTTAAATAAATAATTCTTAAATTCTTACTTTTATATATTTTTTTTCCATACGAATTTGGCCTTCGCCATCGAGAAATCACAGATTCATCATTTCCTGGGCACAAACAATTCAAGCAAAGAGTAGTAAAACAAAACAAAAATTTTTTTTTGACTGGCATTGTTTAGTTTTATATTTGTAAAATAGAGATCGTTAAAGCTAGATTGAATATTTCAATGAAATTTGAAATCTGCGAAAAATTTTGCACCAGATAGATGCCTTACATTTGATTTCTTTTAAATAAATAATTTTTCAATTGTAACTTTTTATTTTTGCAATACGAATATGGGCGGATTAGACAGTGACGTCACGACTTTTAAGTCCTTTGGAATCGTCTTCGCTATTGTTTTGGGTAGGTATTTAATTAACGTCGCACCAGACCAACACAGTGGGCTATCGCGATTCTGGAATTGCTTAGTAATCATCGGGGGATGACGAGTGTTAATGTTTTTTCTTTTTAAATTTAACACACAGGTAGTCCTAATTTTTTGTGAATTTTGTTTCCAGTCCGAATTTTCAAATTTAATCTAGAACATTTTAAAATGAATTTATTAGTTTGTTTTCTTAGCTGAATCAACGTTTTTGACCTCTTTCAAATTGTCACGGGTCACGCCGTACTATCCAAGCAGTGGCTAGTTCACACTATATTTCGTTTTTCTGATAAATGCATCCCGGTCACAACGTTATCGCCCTTAAAATCCTAGTTGATAAGCCACAAGGCCCAGGTTATAAAAAAATTAAAACATTAATAATATTTATTAGGATAGTATTTAATTCGCCGAAAACTTAGTGATGCAACGACACTTGATCTGTATCATATATTCAGTTTATACTTTAAGACATATTTTTACAGCAGAAAGGTACCTAGACAAATACAACTACTAACACCCATAAGTCACGAAGTGAAGCATAGAATAAAAAGTAGTATCAATTAGGGATGCGACATCGATGCCAATGTTTTCAAAACATCGATGCTTTTTAAAAAACATCGATTTATTTAACATCGATGTATTGGGGTCGATGTTTTTGTAACATCGATGTTTATACCTGTCGATGTGTTTACGTTGTCGATGTTTTATTTTTAAATGAAAAAAGTACCGTATTAAAAATTTAAAAAATAACCAAGTAGCACAATATTTATAATCAGTAAATTGAACACACTTTTAGACCAACGTGACCAAGGATGAAGGGTCTGAAAAGTAGGGATACGACATCGATAAGGATACGACATGTTTTCTAAACATTGAGGTTTTAGAAAAAAACATCAATGTATTGGAACCGATGTCGCATCACTAGTTGCTAAACCAGTTTTAAGAAATGAGGACACAAGTTTAAATACACTGAATTTTAAAAACATCGATGGTTTGGGGGCGATGTATTATCAACATCGATGTTTTAATTTTGAACATCAAAGTTTCAAAACATCGATGTTTTGCTGTCGATGTAGCATCACAAGTTGCTAAACCAGTTTTAAGAAATGAGGGAAAAGTTTAAATACACTGAATTTTAAAAACATCGATGTTTTTGGGTCGATGTACTATTAACATCGATGTTTTAATTTTGAACATCGATGTTTTGCTATCGATGTCGCATCCCTAGTATTAATATGCGGAGTCCACCTACTTCTAAAGTTCACAAAATCGTGCATATATGCTTAGCCCTTAATAATGCCAAACATTCTCTAAAAGGTGGTTTCATTATTATTTTACTTTCATACATTTTGTGCCTTAGAAGTAAATTCTTTTAACAAATATGGTTACAAAACACTTAAGAATTCATTAATTCGGGACATAAGCTGACCACGTCCCAGCCCCAAAAGCAATGTTCTCGTAAACAGCAGCAACACCCTGCCTGATGCAAATGAGATAGGTGCCATCTTTTCAGTAAAACCTATCAACACCGAAGCGGAAATAAACGACGCGAACCTCTGGAAACCATCCAAAACATTTGCAAACACAAGCGACAGGGATGCCACAACAGGTGTTCCACTAACCTTCCTCGCCGAATCTCTGCCCACATGGTCGTAGACACATGTCCACAATATCTGAATACGAAACCTGTTGATTCCAGGCCCTACCTGTAGTATAAGGTTGACGCCTCTGTAACTGAAGAAGAAAGAGGGTGTGATTATCTTTGGTACACCTACGTCGCTGTTTATCTTGTTGAACTCTTTTATGCAGAGAGAAAATGGGTGCACCATCTGTTACAAAAACACGGTGTTCTCCTGACAGATTTCACAGATTTGGCCTGGTCTGCAAGCATAAAGCATGAAGCATTACTCCCTGCCTGATCTATATTGGAATGGGCCGATTCCTATGCAGGACGCGATTTCGGAAGGATTCTTCTTTTGTCTCAGTTGAGTCCATAACTCTAGGAGGGTGTGTGTTCAACAGACAGAGCTATTCGAGAACAGTCAAAGCGGGAGACTGAAAAGTTGGATGGAAATTCTTC
The DNA here is from genome assembly GCA_947359465.1 of Metellina segmentata. Taxonomy (NCBI): domain Eukaryota; kingdom Metazoa; phylum Arthropoda; class Arachnida; order Araneae; family Tetragnathidae; genus Metellina; species Metellina segmentata. The sequence continues at coordinate 3,861,150 of OX375878.1, forward strand.
ACTCAAATGGTTTTGTTTTTCAGGTCAACTATGAATGTTACAAGATGAAATCTTCCTGTGAATTAAGCCATTTAAAACACAGATGGTTTATTTGGCATACTCAAATGCTCAGTGTCTCAATTCATTTTTCTATAATTATCAACATTGGAAGAGTCTGTTGGTATTTAAAACATTTATACAATTTCGTATGCACAATGTAGTTTAAAACATAATTGTTATCTATCAATTTGATGAAGTAACAGAGCAAACAATCTCTTAAGTATTTTATAAATTTTTCATCCGTAAAACAAAAATTATGTACAAAGAAATTTAGTACGTCGAACAGCTTAAATGCGAAGTTAATTAGTGATTCTATGGTTTTCGATGTTAAATTATGTAACTAAAGTAAGATACAATCATTTGAAATTAAAGTAGGATTTAAAATTGAATTTATACAAAACGGGTCGTAGTACTTGGTCGTCAATAGCCCGTTGCGTTGCTCTAGTACGACAATACAAATGATCAATGACTAACGTAGTCCTTGGCGGTAAGGGGTGAACTATATAACCAAGACTTCGATATTATGTCGTAAAATATTCACAGATAACTTAGGTGTCACAATGACACTGTGGTAAAAATAAAAAGGGAAATGTGTAAAAGTTATGTAAAATATGAATCTTAAAACAAAAATAAATATTTTATTTGTGAGCGGGTTTAACATAATTTCACTACTTTCAAAAGGAGAGAGCCGCAACGTGACTAAAAGTGGTGGAGAGCTGAATGAAAAGCTCCCCAAGCCCATCGAAATACTAGTCTCGCTACCCCCGTACATAGATTTGAAAGCCTGCTTTGAGATCGCACAGCCAACCCATTCAATTACCGGTACATGAAACGTCGTGAAGCTAAACAGGGACGTGTGACAAACATTTGATCAGAGTAGTGTGCACGGGACGCCGAAGTGCGCAAGTATCCCCTCCCTTCTCCCAAAATTATTCACCAATCAAACACACCGAGACTCTGAATGCCCCCCGAAACGTCCATCCAGAAAACGCGTCGAAACCAGCGGAGTCTATTGAATTAGGCCTTCAGAAGCTATCAGGAGCTCAGCAGAGAGAGAGAGCCCTGGTTATTATGCAAAGGGCGCGTTCTGCTCCATCGATGCTTAATGCGACACGATTGTTGCATTAGGCGTGGCCAGATCCTTGGCGAGGGACTGGGTGATTATAGAACACCCCGGTCAAAGACAATCGCCCCCTTTAAAGGCAGTTGGAAATCAAACAGAACTGGGCGGCCGTAAACCACAGCGAGAAGCGTTAAAGGTCCCATCCGTGTTATTGTCTCGGCAACTATTAGGATGCTTAGCACTGTTATTAGCACTCCGCCGAAGTTGCTATTACTCTCTCTCTCTCTTTGCCATGGTACTTTACCAAGAGTGTCGACGTGAAAAGCTGGAGGCTTTAATGATGTGGTACCCATCGTCAATACCCGTGTACCACCGGGTAGGACTGACAAATTATTATTGCCTATTACATCGTGTAGATACCATTAACTTAATCTCAAATGACGCTCCATTTAAAGGTTATCCATATACGGTGGGTGATGTTAGTGGTGTGAGTCTCCTTCCACTATCTTCACACACAGAGGCGTTTCTTGTACTCGTAAAAATGGCATTAAAATTGTATTGAAGTCGGTATGGACGCCAAGGAATGACGTCTTTGAGAATTAGGCGATACATATGATCAGCAATACAGTAACAAAAAAAAAGCAAGAGCAAACATCGCTTCCAAGAGAACGTTGCAGCAATGAAATTGAACTGGAGAAGAAACCCAATGCCAAAATGGGTATCTATTTCTATTGTAATGTTGATTTAGGGGATTTGTTTTTGTCAGAGGAAAACAGTGGCAAACATGAAAAGAGATAAGCTTAATTTACTTTGAAAGCTTTAATCAATCTGAAAGATTTTTGTTATTAGAAGATGTGGGAAATTGTATTGGAAGAAAAATACAAGCGACCAAGGAAACATTGCAAGCGTATAAGTAAAACTATCATTTTCGAAGACTGTTAAGGGTACATAATATTTGGTCACATAAATATTAGACTGAACAACAAATAAAGACGTGTCAGGAAGCACTTAAAGCTGACAAATAGATATTCCTACTAGAATGATTGTGCAATGACATCAACTTTTATGCCGGATTCTTTCTTTACTCTGAAAAAGATAAATGAGCAAGAAAATTGCCTTTTTGATGTTTCAAGAGCTGGTCTGAATTTCATTTTTGAGACCTCAAATTCCATGGTAGGCTATTTCCATGCCAAAGTGCACCATAACACAGAATTTTGAAGTTAGATTTTCATTCATTTTTTTCTAAAAAATTATACTATACTTAATAGGTCAAACTTCTGTATTCAAAAGTGGACACAAAGTTTATGTTTTAGAATTTGGCAATACCCGGAATCAAAAGTAGAGTTTATATCCACATGGAAGAAAGTGTGTTCATATCAATCACACTCACAATTCAATTTTTCCGCTTTGATAAAGACACTTTAAAATTTTCTTGGCCTAAAACAGAGGACATATCTGAAATTGATTTTAGTGATCATTCAGTAAATAGACTCCCTGCACCAGCATTTGATAAACGAATGCACTATACATTTTTAAATGTTAAGTTCAATTACTTAAACATGGGATAATTTGTTTTCTATATTTTATTATGCGAGATTAAGAAAAATGCTTCTAATGCATGTTTTCTTAGTGTTTCAATTGTCAGTAAAAATGTTTTTGTGAAGTGTAGTGTGGGTAACATTTGCCATGTAGCGTGTCACAAACAAAATGTCCTGTTATAAATTAATTATGTATTTAATTAATCTATTAATAATCTGCTATTAAAGTACAATTATTGGAAGTAACAATACTTTTAAAACAAAATTTTTTGATAGTCAACAGATGGAGAAACAAGAGTTTTTGTACTTAATCGAAGTATCACTTCCCTTTCATGTAGTGTGGGTCACAGCTCAGTTTTCCCCATGTACAGAGAATACCCAGTAAAATAAATGAAATTTAGTAGCTAATATGTATAAATTAAACCTTTACTAAAATAAAACAAGTTGCAAATCTCATTTTATTGTAATAATAAATTTTTATGGTAGCTTTAAGATTCACGTTTAGCTCACTTGTAGTGTGAGTCACGCATGGAACTAGCCGGTAGCAAGAACTCGGAGTAATTCATTTAGTAACGTCCAAGTAAGATAAGCAAGAACTTATTGTCTGGATCTATTGTCTCCCACAATGTGCACAAAGAATTTTAATGAGACACGAAAGGTCATGATAAATTGTGATGCCATCGCCAAGAATCAAATAAAACAAAAAAAAAGTGAAAACAAAGCTTATGAAAAAACCTAACGCGCCTCTAAATGAATAACGCCAAAAACAGCAGAGAGCAAAAGGTGAAATAAGAAATTTTCGACAAGAAATTTTTTTGGAGAAAAAAAACCCCAGAGAATTAAGGAATCAAAGTGAGCCCACTCACTTTTCCAAAGACATTTTGAGTTTATATGCACTTGTGTGGAGCTTAGCGTAAGAAATAAACACAAGTTTCCCCTCGAAAACTGAATGCAACTTTCTGAAAATAACATTGGTATGGAAAATAATACAAATTTAGTAACATAACATGAAATAATCTGGGCGGACTCAAACACAAAACTAAAACATTAGGAAAACAGTAAAATAATACGAAATAATCAGAAAATGATGAAAGAAAAATGCATTGATAAGAGAGCAAGGGCCGTATATATTGTTGCATTCAAATGATTACCGGTCGAAGTGTCTGAAAACAGTTAACAATAGAGACTACGCTTTTCGCAATTTAATCCACGACATTTCGTGTGATAAAATCTTAATGGTAGGTATTGTAGTGAATTTACTCCATCACAACAAAATTGACTTACAGTACAGTAGTACAATATAGCAGTGTAACCCACTCCGCCATGAAGTATTGTACTTTTCGATGGACAAAGTTGCCCCATCACACGAGTTTCTAAAAAGTTCGCTATCAAAGTGTGAATCATGACTTATCTCACGTTTCTAGCCCCATTCTTTCCCTTAAATTGACTAACAATCAAAATATCCATCTTTACAGCTAAATTTCAAATAAATACAGGGTGTCCATAAAAGAATGTCCCAGTTTCAATCATATATTATAACAGTTTAATTTAGACTATTTATAGCAAATAATTTATACAATTGAAGGTAAACTCATCTAGTTTTTCTTACAAATGTTCCATATGTGCATCTTTTATACTTCACACATCCAACCTAAAGTAAAAATCTTCCCACACTTTAGTTAACAAGTCCGGAGCAATAGCCTCTTCAATTCTGTGTTTCAACTCTGGCAAATCATTAGGTAGCGGCGGAACGTAGACACGATCGATCGTTTATAAATTCTCAAAGGAAAAAAATCGTATGGTGTTATGTCAGGTGAACGTGGAGGCCAGCGACAAAAAGCTCTGTCGTCTCGACCATTACGACCCTTCCAACAATCAGGAAATTCGACACTCAACCACTCTAGTACAGAGATTTCAATGTGGAGGGACTCCATTCTGTCGCCAAATAAAGTTTACAGGTTCACCCTGTACTAATTGGGGAAAGAGACATTCTTTCGACATATCCAGATAAGCCACGCAGGTTACGATAAGAATTGGACTTTAGGTTGGATGTGTGCCGAAAAACTAAAGGTGCACATATTGAACATTTGTAAGAAAAACTAGTTGAGTTTACCTTCAATTTGATGTATGATTTGTTGCAAATAGTCTAAATTAAAATGTTATAATATACCATTGAAACTGGGACATTCTTTTATGGACACCCTGTATACTATAACTAGGGCAACTTTTTGCAACCGATGCAACTTCTTTTCACACGTTCTACGCTTCAAGACAAGTACAAAAATCAAAATTCCTCCTACATGGGGTGTATTCTTAGTGAGTTATAACCGCAACATAAATGCAACTTTCTACATAAATGCAACATTTTGCATAACTGCAACTTTTTACAATTTAGCTTAAAATTAATTAATATGAAATTACTATTTCATTTTTTGCCCTCTGAATCAACCCTTCAATCACGTGTGTCTGATCTTGCGAACGCCGAAGTATTGCAGATCAAACAAGAAGTTCATGGAAAGAAGGCATTCGTCCTAACAGACGAAAGTTAAATAAATAGCAAGAAGTACTTTTACAAGAAGACTGCAGAGTTTGCGAGGTGAGTTTCGATCATCAATATGCTGTTTCCTTGTAGATGACGTTTTAAAATCTCTCAATGTTGAGTGAAAGGATTTTGCGCTTCTGATATCCGATACAGTATATTATATGACTGCGGCTGCAATCACACTCAATGTGCTTTATCCGCGATTGCTCCAAGTTACTTGAGTGATACACTTGTTTCACAACTGCAGAAAAAGTCCAATGCAACAATGTCAGGCAACATCAGTCTCTGTTGAGACCAATGATAGGCCATTCAACGACACCAAAGTTCTTCTATATTTAATGATGTAGAAATAAATTGTGAATTATTTCTTTTTTTACTAATAATTCATTTTAGATTTTAGTGTGTAAAAAATAAATGCAACTTTATTTTCATAAATGCAACTTTAGGGAATGATAAATGCAAATTTAGTTTCATAAATACAACTTTAGGGAATCATAAATGCAACTTTTCCCATTTTTACTGCAACAAAAAAGTTGCCCTAACTATAACAGTTGCGTGTATGTAATAACATGGATTCTCAAATAAACTACCGATGGATTTTTATGCCTCCTTCAAATCACCAAACATGGGAATCTCCGCAAAATTTGCTGCTGTTTCTCACACCCAAATAACACACTCAAGAGGACAGCGCTTTTCTAACTGGTTGTGTTTAGTCCGCCAACTCCAATCGGAAATACATAAAAGACATTGCTTTGCATTAAACCAGGCATTTCGGGACATCAAGGAAGGCGGGTCACAAGCACCCGCGTGGATGGCAAAGTATCACAGCCTTCCATCTGACCTTTACAACGTTCGCTATATCCCATTTCGCTCTTCTCAGAGTAGCTTAGAAAAGGAAATAATAGCGATAAAAAGACAAGGGATAAAAAGGCAAGACAGAAAAGGGTGCCTTTCTTTTGGTGGCTGAGCCTTCCATCTGTGCATTGCAAGCCGAATCGATACGGGGGAGGTGGAATGGAACAAATGTGTTTTACATCGCATCAATTTCGATTTCACACATGGATTAGGCCGTTCAACGTCTTTTCCGACGATTGCACTTTATGAGGATTTAGGCCAGGGAGGAAAAAATGTCGACCCTACGGATAAGACTGAAATTGGGATGTCACATTTCCACCCTCCCCTTTCATCGTACTCGGGGGTGTTTGGGAGAAACCGTTTTATTCATTTTTTACGTCTCCCTCTTAGCTTGCCTGCCCTCAGATGCGACAGGCAGTTCTTTGTAGCCCATAAACGTCGAAACAAGATGGCATTCGGATTGTAACGCACTGTTGGGTAGATTCTGTACAGTGTATGGCGAACAAGATGATATTTCACTCGAGATCAGAGGGGCAACACTGCGCATTGTTGTTTAAAAACAACCGAAAACAGTGTTGCCATATATTTATTGTTAATTTAAGCTCATCTTGAATTGCATAAGCAGAAATTTGTCGACGATAAACTTCAAAACAAAAAGGTTTGTATCTGATACTTACTTGGAGTAGGTTCTGTGGAATTTAGTATTGATGTATTATACCGCGGCAAGAAAAGTGACACCACTCAAATTTACAGAATTCGAGAAACATCAACTTAAAGGATACTATAAAACGTATATTGAAATTGTATAAGCTTCTTTTAAATTTTAGGGAAGTATTTATGGTGGTAACTTCTATTATATTCTATAGAATAGTAATATAACACGCTGGGGCACCTCATACGTATTTTTCAATGACATAAGACAAAAAATAAAAATTTTGATGTTATATCACTTTTCTTTCCGGGGTGTGATATGTTGTAGAAAGCCACAGTGGGATACAACTTAAGTAATTTCTTTGTTTTAAAACTATTTCTACTAATTAAAAAAAGGACTATGTATCGCCACACCATGAGTAACTCAGTGAAAGTTAATATCTAAATGAATAAAGGAGGGCGAGAGTGTAATTATCCACAATACTGTGACATAGTACAATAACATCAGTTTTCAACTTTGTCCCCTTGATTTCAACGCACTTGATCCGTCGTAGATAAAGCTTTTTTTATATCTTCAAAATAGGTTTCTATGACGAATAGAGAACCAGGTATGTGCCCTTTCTGTCAATTCTTGCATTATGGTGAATGACCAAAATACAACTAAAACATTCACTCACAAGTGTAACGAAAGCATATTACGTACTCCATAAATCGCTGTTTTCAAAATTTAAGGGAACGTATCAATGCATTTGTGTGAGACAACTTTCAAACTTTTCAACCATTCGTATTAACTTCATTGGGGCAAAGAGCACCGGTACCCCCCCCCGGTTGGAAGAGTAACGGATTAGCAACCGGAGGGTTACGAGTACGAATCCAAACAAAGGCTATTTTGTACAATGGAGGCTGGTGCACGTTAAACCTGTCATGACTTTAAATTTATTTACATTGGTGGGGTATGGAAGTTTTGTGATTGGGGTGCCAGTTCTGGAGTAATCACGTCACCGACTGTGGTTCAAAATACGCAGTGTTGTCATAGGGTATTTTTCTTGGGGATTGATTCCAGAATTTCGTTAACAACCCGTTGTCTCACACCCCAGTGCGACGTTAATTAAAATACCTACCCATCTACCTATCATTGTGACAAGACAGTATCAGTACTGAGCGAAAAGTCTTTATACACCTACAGACAACAAAAAACTCATCATTGAATGATGAACCTTGGAGCAAAACGGTGAAAGCGGAGTGCTTGTGGTTAATATAACGACAAAGGCAATAGAACTGACATATGAACTTCAAACATAGGAAGTATTGGCAAGACAGAAACCTCGCCCGAATTGATGGGTTCAAAAATGTCAACACTGCCAGCAGGAAAAAAATGCAGATGCATTGAGGATGCCTACTGATTCACCTGCGAAAATCAAAGTTTTGAGATGGAAACTACTGAACAAACTCAGTAAAATTTAGTTGGTAAAACGTAGCTACCATTGTATAGAGTGCGTTTTCGAACAAAATCGCTGGAAAAAAACTGTTGAAACTCGATATATTCATGCCTTTTATCCTCAGGCCATATTACGTGAAAGCCCAACCCTTATTTACCCCGAAGAGGTGAATGGTACATAAAAAGGGTGTTTTTCCACGAGGTGGCACTGAGGAAAGGCTTTGAAAATCTAATGACACAGTCATGCCTTCGGGATTAACTGCAATCCACACCGTAAGATAACACGGGGGCTTATAAAAAATAGAAGGGTCGGAAAGGGTAGCCCCAAACGAAGTGAAAAGAAGGGTTGATAGCAAAAATAAAGCCCTGGAAAAACGCCCTTAGGGTACGATTAAAACCCACGAAAATCCTCCTCGTGTGGTTTTGCACTCGTGGGCTTTGGTTCGGTTAATTCGTCGGGATTTAAAGGGGGTTGAGTTGCTCTAGGACTCTGGGGATAGCGGGAGATTATACCAGGTTCCTCAGGGGTCGGGGATGATGTCTGAGTCCCTTGGTATTCAACTGCCTGGTGGGGACGATAGAGATAGTACGAGATTGCGGAGGATTAAACAGCTCCGAAGACAGCGAATATTTCAGACATTCAAAAGCAAATTTCAAAGATCAAGTTTAGCATGCTGTGCTGAATGCGATGGGAGATTTATAAAAGAAACAGATGAAAAATGTGTACCCTATTAAAACGAGAGTGGGAGCAAATTTTTTCCCTGTGGTACCTACTTTTGAAGTTTACAGAACACTTTATTGAAAGCGTCGATGTTATTTCGAAATTATAAAATAATACCTTTTGGACACTATTCAAGCTTTAGTTTACTATTACATTATCTTTGAATCACTAGTGTTCTTATCTCTACTTAATTAAACACTACACATTTATAAGTATCAAGATACAAAGAAGAAATTTGTAATATACATGAGGATGAGATTTTTACAGAAAAGTGCCAAACTTCTATGAAACTTAATTATTTAAGTTTAAACTTGCCTGTAGTAAGAAAAAACACGACTTATAGCGTTTTGAGAATGGCATAGCTTTATAGATAGCTCTATAGCGCTTTATATCATTTATCATTCGCTATATATTGCTATATGAATATATAGTGTTCTATGAACCTACCTAACAATGTTAATTTAGTAAGAAGGATACAACTAGCCGGCCGACCGGTCTAGTGGTTAAGGTGTTGGCCTCTGGATCGGGAGGTTCCTGGTTTGAATCCGGGGTCAGGACATGAATGTAATTGTGCTGTCCTTAGTTAGGAGTAATGATGGTCGCGTATTGGATGCTCCTTCACAAATGGCCATCGCTTCCGGCCTTCTAGTGGCCTATGATTAAGAATCGAGTGCCCGCAGTAATTTTAAAAAAATGATATAGAAATCTTGGATATCTCTTGTAGTGCTTCTCATAATGATTTCAGAGAACATTTAACTGTTTTAATATCGTAAAACTACACTGATTTTATTCTCTTAGCCATTGATCCATGAATTTCCTGTATGTAGTATAAAACATTGCAGCATCCAGGATATCTTAAGATGTGACATATTTACATCTAGTAACATAAAAGTCTTTAAAAAGTCTAATACTGAGTCAGAACGTCCATAAAGATCCTATCTGGTTAGACAGACAAACTAGAAAATCAGTGTTAGAAGCTACGCTGTACGTATTTGAAAAAAAATTAACTATATTCTAACGATAGAAATAAACAGTTCAATGTAATTTGTTCTACGACCCTTCATAAGTAAGCTGTAGTTTCTAATTCCAAACAAACTATAGCGAAATATATACAAAACCACGACACTGATGCGCAGCTAACAGTTTGATTTGATAGCCCTCGCAGAAAAATAACTCTCCCTCAAACACGAAGAGACAAACCATTTATTTAATGACTAATTCTCCCCATTAAGGGCAAAACGTGAGAAAGCCTCTAGGGTCCTAGCCCCACACAATGGAACGAGGCGTATCCTACACTTAGAGTTACACACCACCCAGGGGGCGCAACCCCTCCAAGGTCATAAAGAAGCGCTGCTACAGAAGTGAAGGGGTAACGGTCACCCCACCTTCAACAGCTGCAGGGACAATATTGCACAGCGAATACAATGCAACACTGGTGTAAGTCAGTATAGGGTGAATGGGTGTAAAAGTCTTGACACCCTAGACAATATAGGTCTACTATAGGAACATGCCGCTATAACATGATTTAGAAATAGGCATATGTACATTAGAATCATGAGCGATATTACTTGAAATCCAAGATGCTCATATTATTTTCATGAATATAGTTAAATCATGGAAATATTTCAATTTTTATTGTTAAGACGAAACATTTTAAAGATTTAAAAGTTTTACTTTAGGAAATTTTTTTCCAGGATTAAATTTGTTGAAAGGAAACCTTTGTGAGTACAAAAATTGTTATTTGTTGCAAATTCATCACAATATCACAAATTTTACAACTACATCAAAATCTCTAAATCCGTATACATTTCTCCTTGAAATAATATTATAATCAATACTTTATCTATAATTAATTTTTATAAATTTATTATATGTAGTTCAAAGTACCATTAATAAATCGGATATTAACTATCATTAACTTATTTGAATAGATATCACTGAGTACAAATAATTAGTATATTTAAACATTTAATTTTGTGATAAATTAGATAGAAATAATGATGTTTTTCTCAGTGTTGTTTAATAAATATTTTTTTATATGCAATGAAAAATTAAGTTTTAAACTGCTGTATCACGTCTAACGTCATGAAACAAAACGTTGAATTAATATTCGTAAGAATATAGAAACAAAAACAGTTCCACTGGAGTTAAATTATGACTAAATGTTTAATGATTTATTCGTACAATTACAGGCTATAATGCATGGTAATCATTGCATTATACGACGGGGAGATTCTATATTATTTTACAACACTGCACTTTTATGAAGACCTAATCTAAACATCCGTACTCTAAAAAGGTCAGGCAACATGCATGTTTTAGTATTTGTGAATCGATATTACTAAGGTTGATAAACCCAATACTTACAATTCATCTGAATACTAATTACAATTGGATTCAAGTCACTCTTTAATGATTCGACTTCGCCCGATACTCTCACATATTACAAGATCTCTTTACTTCGGGTGCGTTCTTTGTCCATCATTACAAAAGGCTTAAGCTGATGAAGGATTAACAAAACGCTATTAACCGAATTTGCATTGAATGCACCCGAACACAAAAGAAAACTCCCATTCCCAAAGTCGGTAACCAAGTTCCTCTTTTCAATGCCTTTTTGACTGTAAAACTGTTTTCACTGCTAGGGTACCGTCAATGCAGCGAAGGCCGTTTCCCACACTCCTATTTTTTTCTTCCCTTCCTTGTTCCCCTCGAAGAATCCAAAAGCGGGGAGGATGGAACTTTTGAATAACAGCAGACGATTGTGACTACACCTCTCTCCACGGCAGGACCCTTTGTTCCATCCTCATTGAGGGTGGCGATCGTTTGAATTGGTCGTTGGGCAATCATTAACGGTAGAGCAGAGATCAGAAAAGAAGAGCAGGCAACCCCCCCCCCCCAAGCTATTTTTAGACAGAAAGGACTGTTGACTGTCGATGGGGGAGGTGGAGAGGGTATGCTGCAGCAAAACGGTAATTGCCGCGACAGCCGGCACTAATTTGTAAAGGGTGGAAATTAGCTGCGTTCCACTGCAAACTGGCGAGGCACTGCACGTCAGCATTGTTGAAATCGGGATTCATAAAAGGCAGTTCCCATTCCAAACATTTCCCCACAAACTTCAAACATTGCTTTGTAAGTCAAAAATCACTCTCTGGAATGGATTGTTTGGGTTTGATGCTTCTTCCAATCGGCCGTTGGACCTTGTCGACATGGTCGACAACAGAGCATTTGTTGATTCACCCCAGTTACATTTAATTATTGCAACTTGTAGCAGGAACGGTTAATGTGTTGAGAACGTCACGAGCCTTTAGAAACAAGAGTCAGTGACTCCGAAAGTATTTAGTGATTGCAACTTCAACACTTTACATCTCTCGTGAGGACTTCCGACATGGCGGAATATGTCGACTTTCACGAGTTCAGTAACAGCGATAATTGGTTCCTATGTTTGTGGCATTCATTTGAATTGGGATGTATGCGATTCGGTCGAAACCAATACACATTAAATCGAGGGCAAATTTTACTAATTGATTAGTACTGTACATTACAAACGTGGACTTGATATAAAGTGTTACAACTGGCCCCCTTTTCTTTGTTGCGTGAGGAGGCGGAAATGTATCTGTACAAGATGTCAGCTTAGTCTTCCTGTTTCAAAACAAGACCATAAAATAGACCCGCGCGCGCGCGCGCGCGACCAATATAAAAATATATTATTACCCAAACCACAATAAAAATTAGTTCTAAATATAGCTCTTTGCACCTTTTCATTCTAGTCAGGAGAAGAATGAGCTGACCAACTCCAAAAAAGACAAACATTACAAAACACAAAACATTCCTAGATTATTTGGGCTAGATGTTTGGTTGGATTTTCATGACGTGAATGTCAGGTACAGTCAAGGTGAACAAACTTGCTATTACGTAAACCAACACTAACAGTAAGATAAGTAAATAGGATTGTAATATAAAGTAAGAGAAAACACATGTCAAAGCATAATGCTCAAACTAGAAAATACAGGACAAAATGTAATACTTATATGTATATAAACAGTAACATGTTTTGTTTCAAACATAAAGGGCTATCCTTAAATTTAAAATCAGTTTACAAAATCTTGGGACAAAGTCATGGTAAAAACTTTTTATACTACTAGAAGTCCGTCACGCAATCTGGTCGTTAAAACTTTAAACTTAGCTTTTAAACGTAAGTTTAAAAGCGAAATAAAGCAGGATCAAATTTGCAATTTTGAGCTCATTAGAGTGGAAAATAGTACTTTAAAAAATGTTTTAAGTATCCACCTATTCAAAACTTTGAATACTAAAATAACTAATTATACTGTTTTACATTATTTGTACATTAATTGTAAGTTAGTTATAATAATTTTTTTTCCAGGATGACTTTTCGGAGAAGACATCAAGTAATATTCAAATTAACGCATTGTATTTAGTAAATTACAATCATAAAATACATTTTGGTGAATCAAGGTCCACTATATAAACTATGGTAAGAATAAGAATAATACCAAACAATACTATCTTTATAACTCAAAGTTCCCATCACGGAAATAATTATTTTATTCGCTTTATTCATTCATTTAAAAATTAATTACCTCTCAAAAGAAAAATGTATGACAGAGTCCATTGATTTCAACGATCGATTAAAAAGCAATTAATGTTCAAACGGGGGCAATAATGAATTAACGCAAGAAAAGAAATCGCCTACAGCTAGTTCTCAACGCTCTGTAGACTAATATTATACTTAAAATTTCAGTCATTTGAAATACAATTTTAGGAAAGGGATCTTTCAACGAAAGGTCAATCCAGCTTTAAAACGCGATCAGGGACAGAATGGAGGTCACTAGAATGGATAAGTAGGCGAACTTTGAGGTCGAATGTGTCGCCGATTCACGCCATTGCTTTGTCAAATGTCAAAACAGTGAGCTGGACTAGGCGACCCATAAACTTCCAGGAATAGGTAAATAATCAAGTCTTAACAGCAGCCTTCCACTGACACATATTGGCTACTGTTCCGCTTTTCATCGCACAATGCATTATAGGATGGGGTCAATAAGATAAATGGAAAGAAGAAAAAGCAAGTGTCATAATATAAAAGGGGAAAACGCAGCTTTATTTTTTAAAATTTGAGTCAAAGAGCTCTTTCGACCGGTTTTGATTCTCAACGGAAGAAAATTATGAGGTAAACGCAAGTTATGCCCCAGTTTTTTTGTTTTTTTTTTGTTTATCGAATTTGCATTTCCAGTTTCCTGGGACTTTTTCTCTTTTCGCTCCTTTATTTTTTATTAAAAAACGTCCGCTTCGTAAACACTCGTAAATAGGTTAAAGAGCAAAGGTGGACGTATTGTCTTTGGAGTTCAATATGTATTTCACTCAAAATGGAAGATAATATTTTCGATGGCTTGCTTTTAGTCTTTGAACTTTTTGATACGTTTCGGTTCATTGCATTATATACTTATGGCTATAAACTACGGAAAGCTCAATCTCTTTAGGAATAACCACTTGCATTTCATCTTAACGAGCAAATGGAAATATTCTCAATACGAAGATGCAGTTAAGTAATATTGAAAAGTAGCTCTTGAATTTAATGTATTTGAATGAATCAATTGATTGAGATGATGACTTTTCAACTCCAAACACTACTTCCTTTCAAAATAGACTGATATCGGCACAAGCATTTTCCGTTGAAATTAAAGTTCGGCTGTTTGTGGATCAATTCTCGGAAATAGGGGTCTTCAACAAACCGATTAGTTACTGAGTGTTATAGAAGCTTTAAATACTCAGGTATTTCTACTCAATTAGTGAGACGTATTAATCAGACATTTAATGGTTAAGAACGATAAGACTAGCATTTATTGCATTAACATATCACTTATATAGCAAACTGTCTAAATCAAAAATACAAACTTAGAGAATAACACACCCCATACGGCATTTTGTCGATGCACATTGGGACAAATAGCCACTGATCCAACATTTTACATTGTAGATATTGGTTTTTTTATGCTGCAAACACAAGATATATTGTCATGTAATGGATATCCACACAGAACGTACATTTTAGGGGGTTATTTTTTTGGGATTACATTAAGATCAATGTAATCCAAATTAAACAGTCGTTTCCTGCCACATCTGTTAATCTAACTCATTGTGATTATTATACCAGTTTATTGCGATTGTCTTTCAATAGCAACAAGTAATTTTCATAATTCGATCAACTTAACATTTTATTTTTACCGAGCACAACAGATAAGGCTCTGTTTTTGCCCCAATAAAAAGGCCGATGGACCACGCTATCTGATCCAAACCCTACCGAGATCGACTCCAGATGCGTCTCGTTCAGAATCCCATCTCAATTATCGAATGACCCTAAAGAGGTTAAAAAAAAAACACCGTTAACCCACTCTGCATGCTAAAACCCAACCTTATCGGGCGCGCAGAGAAAGTGGGAAACCAGTCCGGGGTTTGTTTACCGCACGAATTACACCCCGCCATAATGACTTTTCCGATACACCCGAAGTAAAAATTGCATTCCAAATAAACATTAATCACGGGTGTGCAAATTTTTCGCGCGCGCTACGCAAAAGAGCCCTCGTATGACAGCCAACAAAACACACAGGCCTCCTCCCAGCACACACAACACCGCTACCTTTGCTAATGGCTTAATCAAATTATTCCCCGCACAAGCCACCTATTTATACAAATCCCAACTGCGCACACGCGAGAGAAGAAGAGAGGTTATCTTCCCTACACCCCGTTCGAGTGGCCTGCTAGTCACTCGTAGGAGGGAGTGAAAAAAAGGAACGGTAACGAGACGGGAGAGGGTGACACCAGGGACCTGCGAACGGTCCCTATCAATTAAGGGGGACCGTCGCCTAATTGCGTTAGGGGCGGCAGTTCCCGGTGATTAATCAAACGAGCGGAGAGCGCAAGTATCATAATCGCATTATCCGGACCATTCCACTCGTTTCAATTACGACCGCGCGAGATGAGGGTGAGGGGTGGACGACGTGCTAACTGCGCAGGCGCTGGATTCCCGTTTGATTTAGGGGTCGGAATTAACAGATACTTTTTTTGTGTGTCTCAACAAACACTTATTACGATATTCTGTGACTGTTACTTTGGATCGGGAGACAAAACAGCTCTAATGCACCTACTGTCATGTTGGATCTTTCCACGAGCGGCCTAGAGAAACTAGGCCCAGTGGAATATGAAACGAAATATAAAGGGTAGACCGGGGAGCCTAGGCCGATGGCCTTCTATCTCCTTCAGAAACTAGAACTGAGAGCAAAAATGAGTTGACGTAGATTTAGAGTAGAAAAAATGAGTATAGTAGTGCATTGCAGTAGATGCACACTACCCCACAAATAATGGACCGGACGCCAGCGGATTTGCATAAAATCCGACTACTTGTTTGGGGGTGTTTTTCGTTTTATGGCCTGGGACATTTACATGTTGTTCCTGGTCAATTGAACGCCGACGCATACATGAACATATTGGACAATCAGGTTCTTCCTACGTTCTGGCATATTTTATGGAATGGACGAATGTTACTTCCAGGACGACACCGCTCCATATCATGTTGCAGCCTCTGTCGAGCGGTGGTATCAAGATATGGATGTAAAACGTCTTCCCTGGACGGCTCATAGTCTCGACCTAAACCCCGTAGAACCTATGTGTGACGAGTTAGAGCGACGCTTACGGACCAGGGAACCACGTCCGAAATCGACAGCTGAGTTGGCAACATTCTTGCAGCGGGAATGGACCCAAATATCCATAGCTGTGTATCAAAAGCTTGTCGAAAGTATGCCCAAAGATTTTTAGTGTAATTGCAGCACGTGGGGTCCATTACCCTATTAAAGCATGTATTATTTCCCTTATACCAACACATCTTGCTCTCCTGTCCATTATTGTAGAGTAGTGTAGGTCCAATAAGTATGGTTGGATGGATCAGGTAGGAGGAGTCACAGAGCGTGTCAAATTTCAGCTGTACAGCTGATGCAAAATGACAGAGTTAAAGTAGACAAGAAACAATCAAAAAGGAAAGATTACAAATCCCCCCCCCACACACACAAAAAAAAACCACACTACAGCAAACACGGGATTGGTCTAGGCAAGCTAGATGAAGTCCTTGAGTTCATTCAGCTTCAAAAAATCCAGGACGAGTATCAGATTGAAATACAGATGCTCCCCCAGTCATGCAAGGAGATGGCCATAGGAGGCTTGCCTCATGTTGCATTTCAGACAGGTCAGAAAAACCTTTAGTCCTCTGAGCGTATTTCCGATTAGAGCAGCGTTGCTTTAATCCCACAACACACGTGACTAAAAGCATACTTGCCAAATTTGAAAACTAGGCATCAGTACAACTTTTGCGCCCCGAACGCCCCTTGCCAGAAAATACAACATAACTACATGAATCAATGCGTATTAGAAATATCCGTATGTGTAACTAGTATTATTTGAATTTAAAAATTAATAAGTAAAAATTCACATTTTTATCAATTGCAGAAACTTTGCAAAGCAGAAGTGTTTTAATACCACACTGAACATTTATATTAATTAAGTTGTTTAATTTAGTTTTCTATCCAGAAGAGGGGGTTGCAGAGAAATTGAATGAAGCTGTAGTAGCTTTTTTGGTCTTCTTCAATAATTATGCCCTGAATTTCTGCTCAGAAAGGGTTTGGGGTTTGTGTCTTCAACACCAAAAACACTTTCCAAAGTTTTGATAGAAATGAGAGAACGGTAATCAGTTCGGTTCTTTCTGACGAGGCTAAATATTCTCTCACACTCTGCATTGGAAAGGGGGATTAGCAGAATAGAAAACATAATTTTGACCAATCTAGCGAATTTTAGAAATCCATTAGTCCCTCTTATTTTACCTACTTCAAACCCACTGCACATCAATACGGTCATGTTCTTCTATTATCACAGATAAATCTTCCAGCTGAAGGCAACGAAACTCCTTTTCCAACTCGTCCATTGCTTCGTCTTTGCACTCATCAAGTCCGATAGAATATTTTAGTGGATGGTTGCAGAGAATTAAATATTTCGATTGCTCGATCGAAATATTAAAAAGTCGTAAAGAAGGCAAACCCATCCGTGAATCAGTAAAATTAAGTGAAAATCCGTAAAAATTACGGATAATCCGTAAAAGTTCACAAGTATGTAAATGATTTTGGTTAAAAGTATCATAGGAAAGATTCCATAGGTCAAGGAGATCAAACCTGGTTTGAAGTCACGCAAGGAAGACTTCAGTTTGCACAAAGAATACACACATGTGAACTCCTCAGAGGGTTAAGCTTTAATCAAATGAAATTGATCTCAAATATTTACTGGCCAGTGTAGAGATCACCCTCAATTTTTAGGGCACATTGGGGATGTTTTCTTTGATTCTTGCTATGGGAGGAAATTTCCAACATAGATTATTCTGAAGTTTCTTTTGCGCAAAACTGTCATAAATCAGTAAGCTCTGACTCTTTTAAATTGAAATGCCGGAAACAAAGAACGTATGAAGATGCAACACTAAAAAATGAAGCAAAAATTATAAAAAAATTATGCGGGTTTACATTACTTTTCTATATATTATTCTCTTACGTGGCACAAAAAAAGACGTTATTTGCTATCGCGTTTTGGCAACACTGTACTATTGTTGGTTTACTACGAAACCTCGCGCCTCAATTGAATTTATAGCGTTATCGTATGAAATAATTATATTGGAAAAAAAATGAATATCAGTCGAGCTGTTGCAGCTTACAAACAACGATTTTCAAAGCAGTGCTCACATTTCGAGTCAAAATTTGCTCAAAGTTTACATATGAATTACAAATTGTCTGATTCTAGAGGTACTGTATAATATCATTACTACAACAAATTTATGTTAAAAATTTGTTTTTTTTTATATCATATTTTGTAAACAATCCCTTCTGCGACTGCTAGGACACATGTTTTCATTGATGCGAGCAAGGCTCGCGCATCATACCAATGAGGATTGCAAAGCAATCATCCGGGGTTCCCAAGCGTCAGCGAGCAGGGGGTGGGTCCCCTAGCATATTTTATAACATCCCTTTCCAATTAAAAAATTAATGGTAGGAATACGAGCATTTTAATCAATGTAAAATAATTTTATTTATCATTGTGATGTAATTTATGGATGATTATAGTGATTGCAATTTCAAAATTAACTTGCATTGTTAGCAAAATTCTATGCTACTTAAAGCAGGCCTCGAAATACATTTTTTAATACAGGTGCACCTTGTGCACCTAAGTTTTTAAATTAGGTGCACATGTGTGCCTAGCTGGAAAAAATTAGGTGCACAATTTTATTTTCATGTGCACAGTGCACCTGTGCACCCGGGTATTTCGAGCCCTGACTTAAAGCACGCGTGGCTTACTTTACTTTCCACAAACCTGTTTTGGAGTTCACTCAAATGCTAATAATTTTTCTTTCTTGTTACTGCGGGAAATTCATTTTTAAAAGATTTTTGAACTAACAAAAACAGTCAGCGTTAATTTTTCAAGAAGTACTTAATCTCGATTCAGGTCATAGGTTTGAGTAGACATCGACGCATCCCTTGCATATCCGGTGAAACCATACTCTTTCACCCATTGTTCTGATGCAAAGTTCCCAATTTGAACTATGCGAAGAGTGAAAAAAGAAGTCTCACTTCCTACGTGATTATGAATTCCAAAACTCAACCCGATTTGGGTTTCAAATGAAATAAAACTCACCCAGTACACCACAGTGAAGCAAGAAAGTAGGTTACAAACGAGCCACTTACCTGAAAGAAAAAGAAGCACAATTAGTATTCAGAACACGATTCAAATAACGCGATAAGAACAATTATCATGGCATCCTTAACGCTCAAGGGTGTCGGTTAGCACAGGAATGTAATAAGCTAAATACTTTCTCTTCTCTCTCCAATCATAAAAAAGAATCGGAACAATTTACTGCAATGTGTTATATTTAAGAGAATGTAATGGCAGGGTTTTGATCAGCGAGCACAAAGGATAGTCGATGTCCAATTATTTCGACTTTTGGAATTGCCACTTAGCTTCGCGGTATTTTCAACTTACTACGAATAGATTAATTGAGTTGAAGAACACTTCTGCTATAACTTTCAAATAGGTTTTTATGATATCAGCACGTTTGCTTATAACGTTGCTGTTAATTTCTGTAGCGCAATTGGACGGAATGTGCCGAAGCAACAATGAAGTGCCAAAATGGTGTCAACCTTTTGACTACGGCTATAGATATAACCGCGATTATTTCTTGGCGCTATTCTTATAACTTTCAATGTACAACTGTTGTAACGGTCGTAGTCTAAAGGTTAATATTTATTAACGCTAGATTATGCGCTAAGAACCTTCGGTTATTGGCTTATTGCAGTTTTAAGTGCAAACCTGGAAATTAATTTCCGAATTTTACGAAGTTTTCACGAGTTTAATTGGTAAGTATGGTTTCTTGACCGAAACACATCAATTACAACGATATATAAGTACTCAGACAATACTATACACGATTAGTACACAACTTCATACAACAGTATCAGTAGCTTTAAGACAAAATATATGTACTTTTACTTCTTTACCTACAGTTTTCAGTTTCTTAGCGATAACTATAAATTATAAGGGTACCAATTGTGTTCTTTTACCTCATTTGCAATTATTTTTATCTTTTTATCGATAATTATTAGTTTTCCTTACGTTTTTTCATCCATTTACATTCATTTTCTGTATGATATCAACAACTAGAAGACAAAGATTACCAATTAAATTTTATCCCGTCATTTACATTTATTTTCCCTTGTTTATCGACAATTATAAGTATCAATCGCGTAGGTTTCGTCATCTGTCTCAAATTTCTGTTTCCATCGATAACTATTAAGGTAAAGGTAACATTATATTTTCTTTCCTTGTTTATCGACAACTATAAGACAAAGTATACCAATCGCTTTATTTTTCTGTTTTTATCGATAACTACAAAGCATAAGCTACCAGCTACTCTCCTTGCATTAACTTACAGGTACTTTTCTCTCCGTTTCCTATCGATAACAAAAAGAGTGTGGGTACCTGTTTTCATCGATAACTATAAGGCAAAGGGTTATAACTATATGGCAGATTATTTTCCACCACGGTCATTTATTTCCCTCCTTTATCAACAACTGAGACAAAAGATACCAATTGCTTAATTTTCTGTTTTTATCGATAACTATTAGACTATTGCTTCCAGCTACTCTCCCTGTATTCGTTTACAGATACACTTCTCTCTGCTTCCTATCGACAGCGATAAGACAAAGGGTACCAGTTCAGTTCCACGTGTGCGTCTTCGTCGAGCAAGCACCGGTATCGTCGGACCACCTGGCCGTTTTCCCTACCAATATCTCAAATGCATCGAGCACACATTACGACCCCACGGGTCTCTCAAACTTGGAAAACCCGAATCTCCGCGGGGGTCCATAACGCAGGAGGTCTCGGGAGGAACTCTTACATTACAAGTGCTAAAACGCAAAATAACCCTCCCTCTAAATCAAAAGGAGAGGGATCGCTCTCCTAACGGTCGGGAGGCCGCATGGCTGACCACGCGTGACGACTTTTACGTGATCACGCACCCGTCACGAAACTTTTCGTCCGCACACCCGGATGGTGCGAGCGATAAGGGGCTCCCCCTTTCTATTCCCCGCAGACGATGCACCCTATTATGCATTCTCCTCTCCCCCCGTCCGAGGAGCAAGTGCCGTTGGATGGAGTCATAACATTAGATAAGGGGCGCACAATGGATGCAGACAGAATAATGGGGGGATAAAAAAATGCCCGGGCTTTTGTTCCCCGGGGAGTGTGTGACCTCGTTTCTCCATCCCCTCGGACCACCCCTTTTGCACGTATGCAGGACCACCGTCCCATTAATTTACGATGTACATTCGCTTTTATCACTGTTAGTTCGACCACTTTCTTATGAGTTTGTCAATGGACGAACCACCGTGTCGCATACTTGATTGACTATACATGTTTTCAGAAAAATTTGAGTTACACTGCTTACTTTTGTTTGTTAGAGGCGTAAGTGTAAATTTATATACAGGGTGTTTCAGTGAACCGTTTCAGAACTTCTAAGAGGGGTAGGGTACATCCTGACGAACCAAAATCATATACCAATGGGCAGTCAGAAATGCTTTCCTGACGCGGTAGATGGCGTTGTGCGAAAATCCCGAGCTTTCGTGTAGGGAATCTTCATTTCGCACAAAACGCCAAGTTAGTAGGATGGATCCCACTTAGTTAGGATGGATCCCACTTAGTTACGCCAAGTTAGTAGGATGGATTACACGATCGCAGAGTTAACCGATATGCATTTGGCGTACGGGGCTGCAAATTGTAGTGGGCCAGCCACACAGCGTTTGTACGCGGAACGATATCCGACGAGGCGTATCCCCAGTCATAATTTCTTTGCAAGACTGCACCAGAGGTTAGCTGAGACAAGTTCATTAGAAAGAGCTGACAGGGACAGGGTAAGAACAGCACGGACTGCAGACGTCGAACAGAATGTGCTGCAGCATGTACAGGGGAATCCAAGAACGAGTACACGAAGTGTAGCAAACGCAGTCGGAGTTTCCCATTGCAGCGTATGGAGGATTATCCGAGAAGAAGACATGCATCCGTTTCACGTGCAGCGTGTCCAGACACAGCAACCGGAGGATTATGCACCTCGTATTGCTTTCGCACAGTGGTACCTTGGAAAATGTGCTACAACTCCCCTTTTTCCTGTTGAAGTGTTGTTTTCCGTTGAGGCATCCTTCACAAGGGAAGGAATTTTCAACACGCATAACGACCATATCTGGGCGGTCGAGAACCCGCATGCAATACGACGTCGTGCAGCACAGATTCGATTTTCGGTCAATGTATGGGCCGGTATTATGGGAGATCACCTCATCGGACCTTACCTGTTACCGTCTCGTCTAACCGGACCTAACTACTTGCTCTTTCTGCAGCAAGTATTGCCACAACTTTTGAGAGATGAACAGATTTCTGCATCGACGCAACAGACAATGTGGTTCCAACACAATGGAGCCCCTGCCCATTATAGCGGAGATGTTCGTAACTACCTGGATGTCACATTTGGTCAGCAGTGGATCGGACGTGGTGGTCCCGTGCGTTGGCCTGCTCGGTCACCCGACCTATCATGTCTTGATTTTTATTTCTGGGGTCATCTGAAATCTCTAGTTTATGACACCCCTGTTGACAATGTTGAGGAGCTGGTTGCAAGAATTGCAGTAGCTGCCGGAGAAATTCGAGATATGCCTGGAGTATTCCAGAATGTTCGGATGTCCATGCGTCGGAGATATGAGGCGTGCATTGTAGCCCGTGTAAGAAACTTCGAACACTTACTTTAATCCATGTACCTTTTGTTTCTTTTCATGTATTATTAAAGCGATTTCTCACTTACGGTCTCTTTTCTTTACGGTGCTTCTGTGTACAACACCGCTTCAGGAAAGTATTTCCGACCCCACATTGCTATATGATTTCGAGTTGTCAGGATGTACCCTACCCCTCTTAGAAGTTCTGAAACGGTTCACTGAAACACCCTGTATATATATATATATATATATATATATATATATATATATATATATATATATAATAATAACAACATACAATATACAAAATAACATAACACACACAAAATAACAAAAAATAACCAAACAGCCGGGGTGCATTAACCAGAAATCGAAACTCGAAACTACCCATGCAAGCGCGCTGAAGCTGCAGACATAGCATGGTAAGCAATATAATTTCAAGAACACAAGAATTTCTAAAAAAATGTAACAAAAGTCTTAAAAAATAATAAAAAATGAAGAAATGTTGGTGGATCAGGGTATATATATATACTGTGAAGAACAAAGTATTTCAATGTACACGTTTATTGAATGTCCTGTTCTTGTTGCATCATCTCGACAAGGAGCTTAACATTGCTTAGTGATAGGGTCGAAAATGTATGGGGATCCATGTCAAGAATTCCATGTTAACATCCTGCAAAACTATTACGCCGGCCTTACTCTCTGGATAACCTTATTTACCTAGGAGGAATCATGCTCACGATGCCTACATAGATCTTCTAATCAAATAGTCGTATGAATGCGGCTTCATCCCAGATCTGTTTGGATATCATCTGCAATCGGAAGAAACCTCGAATTTTAATGCAGGACTGATTGACAGGCGATCGATGAACCTGTCGATTGCCAAGTTCACGTGACATAGACTATAAAGATCTTACGACATGGAGACTCCGCACACACATTACATCTATTTCATTAGACGGTCTGTGGAAGGTCAATACATGCAGCGTAACGAAGTCAAAACTGTTTTCAGATCAGCCATACTATCAGTCTATAATGGTTCTGTTTCAATGATCTGAATACAGTCAACAAAGGGCCATTTATGCGAAATTAGACCTTCTTTCTTTTACTTCAAATTTCGCTACGGAATTCTTCACTCAGAGAACATTCTTTATATAGATTAGAATGAGATCCTTTAAATTTTAATCACTGGAACTGCTTTAGTCTTGGTCAAATATGGCTCTTGCATCATAAAGCACCAAAGCTAACCATCCATTAATGATATTCCAAAATCAAAATAAAATTTTTAATTACAACCAATTTCTGCTGATTAATCAAATAAACGAATTATCTTTGCGACGTATTTCCAATAATTGGGCGATCAAAGTATTCACAAGCCCTTGAAACATAATTAATTTTACATTGCAAACAGTTAGTTAGGAAGAAAAAAAAATCTGGTTATACACACTATGAATTATTTTTTTATGACCTGCTTAAGTTCATAAAATTTATGTAAATAATAAGCAAAACTGTTTATTTTATGACTCGACGAATAGCCACCCACTATTTCTACCCCAAACTCATAAAATAACTTTTCTGCATTATGGCAGTACAACAAATTAATAATCCTTTGTTTGTTCAATTTAATGTTAACTGTTATGTTTACTGATTACACTCGATCCCATACAATTCTTTTATTTCACCCTTTTACTGCCGCGTCTAATATCTCTTCCGGGCAATCACAAGTTAAGATTGCGTGACTCACCCGTGCCTTAACTCGGTGAACCCGAAGACATTCGAGAAGACATCAACACTGAGCAATCGGAGCGAAGGAGATCGAACCTTGGTCTGATCCGAGTTTGTGATACGCAGAATTTAAAAAATTCGAGACATGATGAGGGTTAAGTAAGGAAGGTATTTAACCGTTACGCTGCGGCGCTTAGAATTTTTCAATCGTCTCGCAGAACGGCTTTTCTACTGATTCTCCGAGCTCCCATACCTAATTACCTAACTTGAGCGATTGGGCCGTGAGTGGCATTTACGACGAACGCTTTCCTTTCATAGTATTGTGTAGCCTATCGTTTGGCGTGAGATAGATATCACCGGAGCGACCTTCCGCTTTTCCCGCAAAGCGTTCACACCTCGCTGTATATAGAGTAGGGTACCGAAAAAAAGGAGGAACCCTCCAGAATGTCAGTCGCTGACAGTTCGTAAATGGTGATCGATGCCAGCGTTTACTTAAAAGGGGGATAACATGCCCCGCTACCATGCCACTGGTGTAAGCGATATTTTAGTGGTAACAAAAGTCTATCTGCCACATCGTAAAGGTTAATTAACGTCGTACTGTAACTACACACCTAGCGATTGGTGACGATCCGAGGACAACACGTAGTTTTGAACCACGGTCAGATGGTAAGGCAACCACCTGAGCTGACTCTAGAATCTGGCAACGCGCACGTAAAGCCTGCGCATGCGCTGTAATCATAGCTTTAGTATGTGTTCAGAATGCGAGCTTGTAGAGATCGACTGCGCATTTGCATTTTCGTTAACACGATCGATCCTAACAAAGGTGTTATTTCTAAACGGTTTCGCTCCTATCCAGAACTCCTACTCAGTACACCTCAACACACACCCCTCTACAAACTTCCACACATCGCCAACGTGAGTACATTTGAGGCCACGACCGATTTAACACGCACCAGCCTCCTTTGTAAAACGACGGTCTTTGGTTAAATTCGAACTCGCAACCCTCCGGTTGCTAATCCGATGCTCTTCCAACCGGCTCCAATCGAGTATCGGACCTGGAAATTTTTCACCGCAAGCCTCGAGCGCACTGTAACGAACCGAAATTCTCTCCAGCAGTGCAGCACACCCAGCGCAAATTCGGGGAGGCGCGTAGTGGGATGTTGAACGTGCCGAATCCAACCCATATACCCGCAACCTTAATGATTGCGTGGAGGCGTAAAGCCACAACACTCCGAATTACTGCGGGGCTTTGCCAGCTATTTACTATTCATGAGCCCAAGTGGAAATGCAGTTATACGAATCCTCCACGGGAGGGGGCCGTATTTGTAAAATTAACTTGGCGCTAATTGGCTTCACTGCCACCGAAACCGCCAAATGATTGTACCGACGCAGCGCTCTATGGATATGCAGGAGACAGACATACCGTGCGAAGCAATATGTACTCGTAATTCACCCGACTGGAAATTTTAACAATTGACTTCCGACGACAACTCGGTAGAGATTGGTACTTTCTATTCAATTGTACTTGAAAGACTTCATCGTTCCACTGATTGTTGGCACGATTTGAATCTTTCTCCCCCTTGCATAATCAATACTACGCAGAATGTTTAAAAATGTTGGGTTTAGCTTCAAACAAAGGCATTCCATCGTTCGTCCATAGCATAACAGGGTTGGTCGATGCAAGTGTATCGAGAGACAATACCTCTGATTGGTGTCCAATATGTAGTTTGGCACGAACATAATTTTTTTTTAGATTAAAAAATCATTTTAATTGTTAAGGTAAGGGAAATTAATTTAACGTCGTATTAGAACAACAGAACGGGCTATTGACGACGATCCGGGATCAATCCCTTAAGGGAAAGATCTGAGGACATTTTGAACCTCGTTCCGATGACGAGGCAACACCTGAACTAAATTTAACTAGATACGAATTCTATGTAATGGTAATTGTAATTGTAATTAACGTCGTACTAGAGCAACACAACAGGCTATTGACGACGGTCCTGGATTAGTCCCTTAAGGGAAAGATCCGAGGACAACACCTCATAATTTTGAACCACGGTCAGATGACGAAGCAACACCTGAGCTGGCACTCCACTCTTCAAACTTCTACACCAACCCAACGTGATGACTTTCGGCCAAGACAGATTTAAGGTGCACCAGCCACCTCTACACCATTCGCTTACAAACATCCATGCCCGGACCCGAATTCGAACCAGGAACCGTCCGATCTGGAGGCTAACACCTTAACCACTGTACCGTTTGGTCGTCGAATTGTATGTAAAACTGTATAAAAAAAATTGTCTCCTTAGAACAGAAACGTGTTGACTGACATTTTTTCGAAGACACAAAATGCTTATTTCATGATGAGAAATATACATTTTAATATATTTAAAATAGATATAATTGCATCAAAATTATTATACCATTAGGACCACCGTAATCCAGTTAGAAGAGTAAAAGATTGATAACCCGAGACTTGCGAGTTTGAATCCAACTAAAAAAAAAACATCGTTTACATGGGGGCTGGTGCATGTTAAATTTGTCGTGGCCTCAAATGTCCCTCACGTTAGCGTGGTGTTGACGTTAGGAGAGTGGGGTACCAGCTCAGGTGGGATCTCGTTGCCTGACCATGGTTCAAAATTACGTAGTGTTGTCCTTGGAGCTTTCCATTCTGGATGGATCCAAGACCACCGTCGATAGACCTTTGTATTGCTCCAGTTTGACGTTGATTTTATAACTGCCTAGTTTATACCATTAGAGTGTAACCAAAAAAAATCTGTGAGCATATCAATAAAACACACAAACATCAGGTTTCTGCAGAAAAAAAAAAAACTTTTAAAATATGTTTGTAATGAAGTGTAAAAACAATTTAATCCAAAATAACGCATCGATTGTGACAGTTGATCAAAAATAATCAGGATATTTGTTATATAAAGTTATTCATCTGACCCTTACTGCCTCAGTCCCCAAACGACATTCTTGATTAATTTGTCGAGACAAATCTGAAAATTACTCCTTTAACCATTCGCTTCACCGTTTTTCTCTCCGCTAAACGTCAGCGCAACCTCTGTTCCGAACACCACGCTTCTCTCAAACTGCCACAGGGAACTACGAACGAGCGCACCTGCAAAAGCAGCTCCTCCCCTAACCCCTTTTACATCCCACCCTCCGCTCCAATAACTAATCGAAGTACTCAGCAAAAGTTACCAGGAGCAGTTGCTTAATGACTTCAAAAAACATCACACACACGGACCTGAAAACAAAAAAGTGCCCCATAAAAATTAACGCGATGATAAAAACTCTGCTATTGATCAATCCGTCTATAAATCATAGGCAGCAGACTTAGCGCGTAGACCACAAAGCGCTGCATGCGTGCTCAGCATACATATCTGCACACGAGGTCCAAATTAATGAGACCCCCTGTGGTCGAGGAGGAGAATTTTTCCCTCTCTGGAAGTCGAGAAAAACGCTTTTGATTGACGGTGTTCTCGTGCTGCGTTAATTCTCTTCTGTTTTTCAGCTCCTACCTTTTCCGCCCGTAGACTACTTAGAAATTTCAACGGAGAGTTTAATAGCAATCTGCATACTGAAATGAGATTTCTCATGATTAATCGAGGGGCTCTCGAGCTTGCTTAAGGTGGACGCGAACCTGGAATATCAATGGGGACGCATCATGCCGGCCTAGGTTCACAAATAATGAATGTTAAAGCCCGGATTAATTTTTTAAACGGCTTATTTTTTTGGTTGCTGGTTGTTGTTTGGGTGGTTGATGGTCATCTTTTTTGCTCGAGGGATAAGTTGACCTGACCATGATTCCGAACCCCTATCGTGCATGGAATTCTTAGTGGAAAACATTAACATTATCACCCACTAACAATCAGAAGACTGTGTACATTTTGTTCATTTTTAGTTTCTGTCTTTTTGCTGTACATATTTAATGCAATTAATTGTTTACTATTTAAATATTAGTGTAATTTAGATGAAGTCAAAAAAAAATGATTGTTACTTCGTTAAATCAACTTTGTGTACGTGAGGCTGGTGGGAAAAGCAGGACTGCACCTGATATTTTAATTAAAAATTGGGGAAACTATTAACCTTACCAAAAGAGGAAAACTAATTTAAATTTAAGTCTCATGCAAAATAGTAAGGGAAAATCCTGCACACCCTACCGGCCCATGTTTTAAATGTTCTATTAAAAGGATATTTTATCATTATTTTCAAAAGGATATAGAATCAGTACTATCTAAAGGATGTCTAACTCATGTAAAATATGTATCAAATGCATTTACAGAAATTTCGTCACGGGGTTGACCGGATTAGTCCGGTTTCCTTTGACGGGTTCACTCGATTTTTCCGTGGGTGACTAGTAAACCCTTTAACCTGACTAAAGTCGGGAGGTGAGGGGGTCACCTGCGGTGACCAACCAACCCCTATCGTGCATGACATATTCGGATAGGATTGGATTGAACGCCGTAGGCGGACACTGTTTCACCTGTGCGGCTTTCATTCGTATAGTCCGCTCTACGGATGAGATTCGGGGACAAGGGAGCGACAAACAATCCGCAATACGTACATAAAACATTTAAGTACAGAGAAAGAGGAAAGGCAAGTGAAGGGCAAAACATGTAAGCAAAAAAAAATACTTAATTTTAGAAATTGACACAGAGCAAGATGAGAACAAAAACAATACATACAATAAATAAGGAAACAAAAGGAAAATACAAACAGGAAATCGTATTCAGAAGGGGGGGGGGGAATGTAAGAAAATCCTAAAATCAGAACGTTCAAAGACAGCCAAAATGACATATACTAGTTTCGAAAGAAAAGCAAAGTTATTTTGAGAACTTTCGACTTCTCAGCTCTCACAGATGTAATCCATGTTGGAACTGAGAAATTCCATCACTTTAAGGATTTTGTGGTGGCTGTTTCTGTCCCTGGCAGTACATTGGCACCCATGAGAGTAGTTTTGGAGAGAAGGTTTCACCGAATGATACGGACTTGTGAGATCAGTCATAAAGGTAGTGGATGGGATCACCTTCTCGGCCGCAGATGCACAGCGCACTAGCTCTAAGATGGACACGTTCTAGACATGCCGGAAATGGTTCATGGGCTGCGAAAAATTTTACAAGCTTTGAGTTGTGGTATTATAGGTCGATTAAAATCTTCGGAAAGAATTGATGAGTGTATCTCCCTTTAGTAGAAGCATCTCATTCTGATTGCCATTGATTCAAGATCAATGTGTCAATAGAACTTAGCAATTTGCCCCTATGCCGCTTTAAACTGGTTGTTTGGTGAGAATTCCAAAAATAAGCATGTTCGATCGTACACCTCAAGAAATAGATTGCTTTAAGCTATTAGGGCGCACGGATCGTATTTCACTGTTCGCCAAAAACAAGGCACACAACGTTTAGTAATTGACATTCAACCACTTGCATCATAGAAGTTGGAAATATCAACATAATTGATGGCATAGATGCAAGTGTAATGACCTTATTCAGCAATAGTTTGTTTTTACCAATGCCCCATCAACTTGAACTTATTGAGAGTGCTGATATGTGACAAAATAATCCCATAGGTATGCTCTACATCAAAACGAAAGACATGTGAAACAAGGACCTACGTCTCCACACTGTATCAACTATTGATCTTCTAATGAAATAGACGGAGCATGTGCGTGTAGCTTCATGTTATTTCTTCCAATCGCTCAGTTTAACCTTTACACTGCGGCGTTTAGATTTTTTCAATCGTCTCACAGAACGGCTGTTTCGCTGTGATCGATGCCACCGGTCACTTAAAAGGGAGATAACATCCACCGCACACATATCTATACCATGCCGCTAGTGTAAACGAAATTTGAGTGGAAAGTCTATCTGCCGCAGCGTAGAGGTTAAAGGTCTCCGGTGAAGGTCAAACGAGATTGGAAGCAACCATGAATCCCAATGGAGAACTAATTGACAAACGCAATTAAAAACACAAATTGTACATCGGTCCAAGTCGATTCTCTAGCCCATATGACGTATACAGCGGCGATCTAACGACTTACTCCACCAACTACTGCCGTCTATTTTATTAGAAGGTAGAACCTACCAATAAAAGTTTCGTAGAATGAACTTAAAATGTTGATTCCTCATTCAACGAGGGAAAACTACAAGATCAGACCCAAAGAGTAATGTTGATTGTATGGCGTAATTAGTGCAATAATAACCATAAACTGTTATAGCGAGGAAGAAATGTTCAACGTTCTCGCATATGCCAGTCAATTGCTGCAGTCATGTTAATGAGCCTTATAAAAAACAGTCTGGAAATTTAATTTACGGGTAATCGTAATGTACGGAAATATAATCTTCCCACAATGCTAAAAATAAAAACTTCTGCTTCTGAAAGAGGAAGTGTTTTACGATAATGTTGTGGTTGAATTTTCCCTTTTGTTCGGACCATCAGTGTTCATAGCTTGCAAGAATTTAATCAAGTGAAACGCTTCTTCCCAAAGCACATTATGTAAATATTGTTTTGACACCACACATTTAGAAGCTCTTTCATGTTTGATGAACGCAAGTGTTGTGTCATTTATTATTAAAATATGTATATTTGTGAGTTGGTACAAGTAATCTATCACGTAAGGCAAAAATCGGAATGTTTTAGCACTAGGAGATCCATAATTTACTTAGTGTGTCTTGAAAATATTCTAAGACACCGGATAAGCTATTTAAGTATAATTATATATATTGTAAACTCTCAATTATCCGCGGAATAAAGTGGCGCGGCAACCGCGGATAAGCAAATCCCGCGGATAATCTGCCAAATGGCTACTAAGGGCACAAACCAACAAAAAATATTATTTTTTAATAATTTTTTATTTGCAGTATTTGAGCACCTAGGGCCTAGTTTTCGCTTCTCCAAACGTGAACAATCCCCAACATCAACTCGGACCCGGGACCTATCGAGTTGCAGTCCAACGCGAGGACCACGGTATTCTAGAAAGGTGGCTAAGAAAAAACTACAAGAGTAAGAAAGAAATTGTAATACTAACATTGCCATTTCTTTTAGACACACCGGATTCAAAACCAGTATTAGACTCTCCCTAACTTTCTTCATTTGTGGATACAGTAATTAAAACCTTAGGTAATAACTAACTTAAAATTTTACTTCCTCGAAAATACAGTTGTCTAGTTACAGTAACACATTTCAGGATAATGGTTCAACAGAATGCCACACCGTAAAAGACGATAACTTCTGACTATCACTCCGAAAATCTTCGCACAGAAGTCAGCAATGACTACAAGTCTACAAAAGTTCACCTAACACAATTCTGTTCTTCCGTAAGGTCACCAGCAGAGTCGAACTCTCGCTGATTCTCGTGTAGTGGATGAAGTCTGCAGGTACAAATTGAGTTTGCGACCACTCCAAAGAGTCCGTCTACAAGTCCGGATAAGATTGGACCTCTGACCGGGAAAGCAAATTATATTTTCCTTCAGTTCTGTTATTAAGTGTTCCAGAATCGAGTTTCCTCGCTCGTTGGGAAGAAGTTTCTCTTAAGTCCCAAGATTTTCAGAACTGCGTTTCAAGCCCTTACTTGTTAATAGACGGATAAGCGAGTGGTCCACTTTGGGACACAGACCATGGAATTGTAACTAAGGGTAACATTGTAAATGCGCATTATCCTGAATTATATTTTCGGGTGTTTACAAAGGCGAAACTTGCTAAGGTTTGTGAAGCGAAATGTAGTGCTCAGATATGAGTGAAATGTCCCATTTTTGATATTTTTTAAAGTTTAGTGCAAACAAACCGGACGAAAACGGATATTCTACTTCCACTACCAAAATGCTTTAGCATGATACATACCAGAGTAACTTTAAAATGTTGTTTATAGACGTTTCGGCCACGTTTGGCGTTTAATTTAATTGGCCAATCAATTTATCATACTTCGACGCACAATTCTTTCTTTGAAATTGTTATCAGCAAAGTGCTGCAATTGTATTCGAAAAACAAGCGTGGCAAGTTCAGAAAACGTACAGGAAGCAAGTTCTGCTACAGAAACAATTCTGGCTTCTATATGTAGCAGAAACTGTCTCTCCATACACAATGGAGTTTAATATTTCTCTCCGAGAAAAAATATGCGCGGGATTTTTTTATATGACTCAAAACGCATTGCATCCTCAATTTTAAACATTTTTCACCAGAGAATATAAGAGCTGTTTATTCATTTGCTCCGGAAGAATCGACATTTTTTAGCGATAAGCTATAAATGTTTTTTAATAATGTCTAAGCCGTGTTTTAGACAAACTCACAAAAAATATAGAAATATCGGCATTCCTATTGGCTTACAAAATTCAGTACATATAAAAACTGATACTAACTTCAATGGTATTAATAATAAAAGCTTCCTGATATAAATACTGTAATCACAAAACTTCCGAAGTAGATTCGAGTTTGAATAGAATTAAAACTTTTTTTCACATTAAAAAAAATTGAAAACCCGCAAACACGTTACATGAGCACAAAGGAATAGAAAAACAATTTAATAAATCTGATTTTGAGATACAGCCAAGTCTGGTGATAACCCAAACTGTTCGCAGGGTCGCCCATTCCAAGTAACATTGCAGCAAACTGACCAATCAACGTTACAGTAACCATTACTTTCCACCAGCCACCGGCGAAACGGTTTACCATGTATCATTTTAATTGTACGTTGGGTGACGTTTTATTAGCACAGGGTACAGCATTGTTTCGGCTAGATTGCGATCATCCGCTTGTGAGCATCCCGCGCAATTTATGTGTGGTCCGATCGAAATTTATGTCGGACTCGATCAAAAGTTTCAACACGTGTTCCATTTTTCTCCCGCCGTGGATTGCAAGCGGAGATAACGGACGGACGTAATCACGGCGTTCCATATAATTACATGGTATGGGAAGCATTCACCGACTTTGTCCTTGATTAAGACGCACTCGGGGTATGGAAAGACGATGTGCAGGGGGAGGATACAGGGGCCTAAATCATGAGACCTTAACCCTAGGTCCCGCAGCTTTTGTTCTTTGTTTCACACGCCGCAATATTGACTTTGGTTTGATTTCAAAGGTTTATTGTATCTTATAGACATGTATTCGATTAATGTAGGCCCAGGTGAACATTTTGAAGGACACCTTGTTATTTCTAACCATGGTCCGATGACGAGGTCACACCTGAGCTGACATCTCACTCCCCTAAGTTCCACATCACCCCCAACGGACAATTGAGGTCCCGACAGATTTGACGTGCTTCAGTCCCATTTGTACACGAGGGTCTTTGGTTGGATTCGAACTCAACCCTCCGGTTTATAGTGAGATACTCTTCCAAATGGGCTACCCTCGTCTATCTTGTAGGCCTGAATATAATTTGCTGAAAAGGCGTGGAATCTTGGTAGAGAAAGGTCTTCTATTTTAAAAAGGCACGAATGGCGATAGCCGAAGGATGGTTCTCTCCCGCTGATAGTGAAGTCACGTTCGAAAATCTCAGAACCAGAATCCATGTGGAAGCTCTTTGTATGCATTATACCCTAAATTTAAAGAATATACTCGTCGAAACCACATGAGAGGTTTAGACGATGAATTAAAAATATTGTTACTGATTTCAAGTACTTAAGATAAGTCCAAATCTGGTACAAATACGCCAGACTGAATGGAAATATATTTTAAATAAATTAGTATTCTCTTCCAACAGTTACCCATAGGAGTGATAACAAAAGGTAACGAATCAGTACCCTATATCAGTTACCTATTAAAGGAAAAATAACTTGTTTATTACTTCGAGACATAGTGTGTTCGTCAAAATTCCTCATGAAGAACGGGGTTTCAAATTACGTGGTGGGGTATTCGGATCTTTTCCTTGGGGATTGATACCGTCACCAATAGTCCGTCGTGTTTCACCTTAATTACCTTACCCTTCTGAAGAACAATGCATGATGCATACTATGAGAACTGCTAGTACCAAACTCTTGACATCACTGGATATCTGATCTGGATATGTGGTTAACTGTCATGTATAAAAAAACAATGACCTTCAAGAGTCAGCCCAAACCTAGATTAGTATTTAATACACATCTAGAAGTCCTTGTGTGTCATTGAATGTTACATTTCCTTATGAAAAGTAGATTCGCTCTGTGTTGATTCAAAGGCATATTGCAGCCTCTATCAAGCAGTAGTATGGAAATATGGATGTAAAACGTCTTCCCTGGCTTGCTCAGAGTCCCAACCTAAACCCCATAGAACATTTGTGGGACGAGTTGGATCGACGCTTTCGGACCAGGGAACCCCGCCCAAAATCTACAGCTGAGCTGGTGACATTCTTGCAGTGGAAATGGACACAAATACCATAGCTGTGTTTCGAAACCTTGTTGAACGTATGCCCAGAAGGGTTGCTATTGTAATTGCAGCACTTGTGGGACAATACCCTTATCAAAGCATGTAGTCATTTCCTTATGCCATCACATCTTGCTGTCCGGTCCATTATTGAAGGGTAGTGTATCTCGTTATTGACAAACTAAATTTTGCTGAACGAGGTATATGTCATCGACAATACTTGACCCAACAATCTATCTCGTGATTGACAAACATGACCAAATTTTGATGAACTGGATATCTTATCATCGACAAACTTGACTGTCACACCCCACCCTTTTCTCTATGTCTATCTCTGGTGAGTGTGAGTGGTTCGTTTTATCTACTGGAGAGAGCAACACTTCATAGATATAGTTCATCTGTTTATTTGGACACTTCTTGGTTAGATATGAATACATTATACAATTATCCAAAGCAGCAGCAGAGCTCCTCAATCGTCCGTTCGCTCCGGTCTCCGTGGGTCGAAACCTTCTTTTCTTTCCGCTCTCCCCCTTTCTCCTAACCCGGGTGACCTTTCACTGACACCCCCGCCAACGTCCCTAGGGATGTCTCGTTCCCCCAACACCCATTCCTCCTTATATTGGTAGGGGAACCTCCGAACCTCACATTGACCAAGTCATGATGAACAAGATATATCGTGATTGACAAACTCGATCAAATTTTGATGAACAAGATATCTGGTCATTGATAAACTTCACCAAATCTCGTAGAACGAGGAATCTCGTAGAAGCCACTTGGAGGGTCAATTCGTAATCCCAGTCTAATTAGGCAACAAACCAAGCTTGTTCGTTGAAACCCTGTGCCCCACAAACGAATTACCAGAGAGCGAATCTTTTTAGTTTCAATTGCACTGCGTCTCAATGTGTGTTCTGGGAAGAGACAAAAAAGTCCCCGCCTCCAGGGGTATCACGCATGGGCACCGTCGCAGGTGGTCACGTGTGAAATGAAAGTTTCGGATGAGTCACGGTGTGCGAGGCTTATTACCATACCCCGAAGCCACCTAGTTACGAAAAGAAAGTCTATCTCGTAGGCGCAAGAAAGTGGTTCCCGCTTTTGCTTATGCATTTCTTCCCGTTTTATGCCTTGTTTTTTGATCCTTCCCAGGCGGCGAATTCCTGCGCCTTTGATGAACAGACATGATGCGATCCAGAAAATTCCGGGAGAGCTTTCCCGGAAAACCTTTTGTTTTTATATTTGTTTAGTAAAAGCGAGGGGGGGGGTAGAGGAAGAAGTTTCGGTCTTATTCAAGGCAAATGCGATTTGCGCGCGAATTTTCCCACCCGGTCTTGTTAGGCTCCGGAATAGTTGGGCTATGAAATTTTGAGGAAATGCGCGAGAATAAGATGAAAGCGCTCAAAGAGGAAGTCGAAATTGCGGCTTTGTCGCCGTAGATTTTTAACTCTGAGCGCCGTGAGTTTTCAAAGAAATGTAACATTGCTTTTGCCTCTCAACACATTCAATGACTTACTATCCACATCTATTCATTGAAGGATTCAAGTCTAAGAGCAGGACAAAATTGACATCTATTTATGGAGTCTAAGATTTCCATCGAATCTAAGATTGGTATCTATTCATTGAAATATTCAAGTCTCAGGAAAGAATCAGAAGATCGTGTCCTTAGACTTGAAATTTTTGGAAAGATTCTATTGATCCATCCCATTGAGTATAATTCTTTGGAAATATATTCTATTGTTCCTTTCATTACAATAGAATATTTTCAAAAAATTCTATTGGTCCTATACTTAGAGAGTTGAATCCTCTGAAAAATCGTATTTGTCCTTTCCTTAGATTAGAATTCACTAGAACTCCAGAGATCGTTTCATAAAATAGGATTCTATCGGATGTATTCCATTTTGCAAGGCCAAAACTAGGAAGACTGCATATTGTAAGGTGGAACTCTACAGTTAAACTCATTAGAGGAATATACTCAGTTTTCAAAACCCATCAGTTTTTCAGCACTTACAAAAATTTAATACAACGGATTAATGATTTTATATTTTTCGAATAATATCAGAAAAAATCGGAAACATTTGCACAGAACTTGCAGTCAATATTTTAAAGAACTTCTAGCGTCTTCGAATATTCCTCAGATGGGATGCCTGTGCGTTACAAAATGAGTTGGTGTATTAGGATTTATGGCCCTGTTTGGCCAAGCTGTCTCAAATACTGAACGTCCGCACAAATACAAAAAAAAAAAATACATATTACTGAATTCGAATCAATCCCGATCACCAGATCTAAATCCAATAGAGTATTCTAGGAAGTCTCTCGGACGTCACATTGCAGCGTACACAACACCATAGATCTGACAAGAGCCAAGATACATTCAAGTGATCGAACGGGTAGGTAGGTGTTTTAATAAACGTCACACTGCAGCAAAACAACGGGCTAATGCCGACGGTCCGGGATCAAAACCAGTTGGGAAAGATCTAAAGGCAACACGACGTAATTTTGAACCACATGACTTCGTCATGTGGTTCAAAAGTGACCTGAACAGGCACTCTCCTTTCCAAACTTCTACACCACGCCAAAGTGAGGCCATGACAAATTAAACGCGCACCAGCCCTCCCTGTACACGACTGTATCTCCTTGGATCCGAACCCGCAACCATCCGTTTGCTATTCCGTTGCTCTTCCAACCAAGCTACCGCGGCCTAGTGTTTGAAAGGGACTCCTGGTCTCAGGAACTCTTGAAAGCATGTCTGCACGTTGTGGGGCTTGCATTATAATCAAAGGCTAGCTAGCATGTTTTCTGTAAAACGTTCTTTGGCGCAGCAAAAAAATAAAACGCAATTTCTTTGCGCGACTACCTAAAAACCTACAATATGTTCACACAAGCATTTCCCCCCCCCCCATTTCTTTATTTTCCAATCGCAGCACGAGGCATCGTCATCTGACTGTGATTCGAAATTACGTGATGTTGTCCTCCGATCTTTTCCTTGGGGTTTGATCCCGGTTATTCGCCACTAGCCCGTTGTGTTTCTCCATTGAAGCGTTACTCAAAATACCTACCTGACTAAGCAGCACGAAGCATATGGCTGTTCTTACTTTGCTTATAGGACATTCACTTGTCACTTGAAGCACTTCGATGCAGGCATTTTGCACAGGATTCATTTCGGATTGCAGTACCTTTAAACTTTGGACTTTATTTGATCGATGCAGGCATTTTGCACAAGATTCATTTCGGATTGCAGTACCTTTAATCTTTGGACTTTATTGGATCGATGCATGCATATAATACGAACACACTTCCAAGGAAATATTAATTCCAGTATCTAGATCGCCAAACTGCCCGTAGTAGAAAACACTCGTCCTACTTTTACTCGAGACCCGCATAAAAATGAGGAAACAAACAAAAAAGCACTACGCTTCTGTCAAGATTCATAGACGAGCAGTGAAAAATAGTCCTTTGCCGTGTTCTTCCACAATAAGGCTAAGTCAATTATTTGTTGCGTTTTTGCCTGGCCTGTTCGCGTGAGCCTTCCATCAGAGATTTTGCCTTAAACAAGTCCCCCCGGCGTGTACAAAAAAGAGGGGGCTTTTATCTTTGCAGTTTCTTTTCTCCTTTAATATAAATACAATCTTTTTTATTTGCTTCTGTTCCCTCTCATCCCTTCAATGCTTCTCTTCCCACCCCCTCTATTTTTCAGAAGGGAAGACGAAAAGCAGACAGGATGCGTGATCCAAAGTGCTTCGCCGAGCGCGGATTAAATTTTTGCTTTATGGTGATTATAATGAATAGTGACGCGCACACACCAGGAAACGCACGCTTTAATAGGAAGACTGCTCAGAGTGGAGAGAGAGAGAGAGAAAATGCTCTTTACTGAAATGCGTTATCGAAGCTCACCACAGTGTACCGCGTAACTGGCAATATAACGCGGAATGACACTGCTGGGGTTTTGCTAATGAAAATACGTTAAAAATTGGGTACTCACCGAGTTCGAGGTTCACTGAGTATATGAAAACATCGACCCTGACCAAACAGTATTATTTTTGACGCGTGCAAGAAGCCTGGAAAAGGGATTGCAAACATTTTCGGAGCTTTTACTTTTTACTGCACCACGATGATACGGAGAAACGCTAAAAGAATTAGATACTCTTTGTGATTATTTCACCCAAAGCAATTTTCTGTTTACAAGGATTTTGCAAAGTGTCAGACTAGAAGTGAAATAAAAAACAAAGCTCAGAGAAAACGAAGAGGACAAATTCTTCTCTAAGCTAAACCCAATAACAGTCTTTCTCAAGAACAAATCTTATCTTAATGCAAAATATGGCTTAGTGGGCTTCGCCAATTCAAAGATCGTCGAATTCCCGTTTCGTTTTCAGAATGAAAAAATTCGTATCTTGAGAATTTTTACAATGCTTCACTTGTTAGCAGACGATATGGAGAAATATTGGAAACTAAAAGTCTACTTTCCTCAATAGTGAAAAGAACAAAATTTTCAAAAGCGTGTGATAATTTGTGTAAATTAAAATTAATCTAGGTGAAATTTTGCTTGTTAATAGTTGCTAATTAACTTCACAAGTAAATTAATTTATTTTAGAAAGTACTTAAAATTTATCACCAAAATTTTATTACAACGAAATTTGATTGAATTCTTAAAAGTTTATATCAGAACTTGTTATCACACGTATTATGGGAAAATAATCAAGAGTGTAAATTAGTCTTGAAGTTGATAAGGCCGTTTCCGTCATTATGACACCAAGATTGAAATTAAAATCTTTTACGCATATATATACCAAATTAGTGGTAAGTATAGGATTTTGTAAGACAAAAGGTCCTAGTAGTATTATACTCCAAATAATGTATATAATTGGTAATATTGATAACAAAACTAAACGAGTGGGATAGTTAGTATAACGTGTAATTATAATATCATGTCACAAAAATGTACTTTGATTAGCTAACTTAGTTTTTGAATGTTGGTAGTCTTCAATGATAAAAATTGAGGTGTTATTTAATAATATTGGATTCAATTCTGTTAATCTCCAGACAAGCAGCTGATTCTATAAATTATCACATATCCCATAACCATTTATTTTCCACAAGCTAAGAATTCGAATCATCGAAGATTAATTACATATACATACAGATTCAGGTGCGCTTTGAATTATTACACATTTCGGAAGAAAATAAATACCTCAAGTTATCTTTGCACATTTTTAAGTACGGAAATCATGCTAATTGACCACATCATTAGTGTTATTTGGTGCCTTGAATCAACATTTTTATTTTGGTACTCAATAGGAACAAAACTTACAATCAGTTGACAATGCATCCTCGATGTATCCGATTTAACGGAATATTTAAGCCCCATAAAAGGCGGAAAGAGGCTCTATCCAGGAAACATTTTTTTGAAGATTTCAAAACACAGAAATCAATGTTTACAACTAATGCCACTTCATTTCTGCCTCCACACTTTCGAGTACATGTTTTCGCTTATTTCGAGGGAAATAATTGGACCTCTCCCCTAAGAGTCCTTTATTCAGAGGTCTCGAATTACCATCCGCATGGCAAGAAATGGATAAAAACTTCTCCACCATCCTCCCTCGAGGCACATCCCAGTGATCAATAAGTCCTTTATCAAGATTTATGAAAAGAGAGGAACTCCTTAATAATAAAAGAAACATTCAAACTGACGGAATTAAAATCCTTTTGTTAGATCTGAAAGAAGGAATGTTTGCGTCCCGAGGCGTCATCCTGCTCGACTCAAAGGAATTTTAAAGCTGCCTTCCACGATATTGCCAAAAGAACATTTGTGTTCCACCGACTGTTCCAGGGTGGGTTCGGAGAGCAGAAGGGTGTTCTTTTGATGTCCTCTCTTTCTCTCCACCACCCCTGTTAAAGGACAGCTGTTACGCGGAGGGGAAGGACAAATTGCCTGCTCAATATCACACCCCGGTTTTGGACCCGGTGTTTGGTATGTGTCTCGTTTGTTGTCTTCACGACATCGGTTACTTCTGGTTATCATGGATCAGATTTTTTTCCCTCTGGTGGGGGAGAGTCTTCGAAGATGCCTGTAAGGCTTTGGGGGAAACGATGCTCCAAGAAAGAAATTCGAACAATAATTGGGGTGCTTGACGAAAAATGCATTCAAAAAATGGAATCGAGATATTTCTGGAATCCTAGCGAAGAAAGCACTTCAGATCCAATGAAAAATGAACAAGCATCTGTTTCTTTAAATAACGTAAGAACTCGAATAATAGGCGAATGACTTTGTTTCCCATATGCAAAATTGAATGATTTGAAGCACATACATAACCAACTTGTGAGCTAGATCTCAGTGATCCGATTGCAAATTTCAAAACATACACAAAGAGTGTTTACTTATTCAGGTGCTACAGATATACCAAGGATAACTCTCGGGTATCCGACGAGCATCGCAATTGTGAATCCGTCTGAGAAGTGGAACTGTCCACTTCGAAACTGATGCTTCACCATTCGCGTTTCTGAACATCTTATATGCGCTACTTTGTATTTTGTTGGGAAAGGAGTTAGAGCGATTGAATTTGAAATGGTCTTAATGAACAAAAGAATGTCTAGAATCGAACAGAGAATAAGTCAAGGAACATGATTTCCCGACAATAGATAATACTGTATATCCCTGCCAGCGTAACGCATATAAATTATTCAAAACTTCTGTGTCTCTCTCACAGCAAGTCAATGAACTGAATCTTCTGTTTGTCATCTTCATGACAATGCTGGACCATTGTTATAAAATTCCAACAGGGGGTACAGACCCGACTTATCACTCCACAACTTGTCGATTTAGAAATTCCTTTAAAAAAATATTATGAGGATAGTTTTTAAAGATGAGGTGAAGTGTAAGACAGAAATTTCCACTCAACAGCTACTAGAGTTTTCCAACCAGGCAACTCAGATGGTTGTTGCATTGACTTATAAGATAAAAAAAAGTTTACTGACCTGCGCAAATACAACGAAAGGGTAATGTACAAAAGAAGAATTTGCTTTTTGCAGCCCCATAAAATCAGTTAAGTACCGAAGTTCAAAGTAAGGCAGGAATTTAGACATCTGTAGCGCCACTTCAAGTTTCCTGAAGACGTGTGTAAGAGTTCAAGTTTAAGTTAGGTAGTTAATTTATGTCGCACTGGAAAAATGCAACGGACTATTGATAACGGTCTGGGATCAATCCCTAAGGTAAAAATCCGAGAACAGCAACTCGTAATTTTGAGCCACGGTCAGATAACGAAAACAACATCTGAGCTGGCACCCACTCTCCAAACTTTCACACCACACCAACATGAGGACATTCAAGGCCATGACTGATTTAATGTGCACCAGCTCCCATGAATACGACGGTCTTTGGCTATATCGTTTCGAACCTGCAACCCTCTAGTTACTAATCCGTTATTCTTCCGACTGGGCTACCGCAACCCGGATAAGAGACCAATATCAAAAATGATATTTCCATCAACGGACATTGTTTCTTAAGACTCAATAGCATAAAATTACAGGTGGCGTTGATTCTATTCTCGTAAAATATCTTTTCTCTCTTTTGTGTCAGAAAACTTCCCTGTGTGTGTGTTAATTGCTTGACCTTTGTCCAGAGTTTGGCGAACTTCTGATCAAATGGTCCTTGTCCCATCTTACAATCCCTTCCAGAAACATTTCTAGTTCCAGTTTCATGATGAATCCGAACAATGACATACTTCTTTCGTCTAATTATTACATAGATAACAGTCAGATTGTTAACTCACAGCTCTAAAAACCTTCGAATTCTAGGAGTTACATGTTCGATTCATGTAACAAACCTAGCCATATTTCTGTCTTCCTGGTCAGTAAAAGTTTCTTGTGTGTATGTCCTTTACTTGACGTGCTGTGGTGCAGTTTGGTCAGAATACGGCTACTTCTATATATAAAATCTCTTACGTGGCATACACAAAAAAAAAGTTATTTGTTATCGCGTTTTGGCAACACTGTTCGATTGTTTGTTTTCGTTCTCTCAATTGAATGTATAGCGTTATCGAATGAAATTTTATTGAAAAAAAAAATTAAATGTAGTTAAACTGTTGACTTAATGAAAAAGTGTGGGTGGTTCGAGTTCTGGGAAAATCTACACGCAAACAACATGCTGGGTATTCGATTTCCAAAGCAGCGCTCACATTTCGAGAAAAAATTTGCTCAAAGCTTTCATTTGAATTCTGATTCCAGAGGTACTGTATATCTTTTCTGTAATACAGCAAATTTATCTTTGAAAAATATTCTTGGAATATCATATTTTGTTGTTAACAATCCCTTCTGCTAGGTCAAATGCCTTCATTGATGCGAGCGAAGTGAGCATAGGTTCGAGGATTGCTAAGCAATCCTTCTGGGTTAGAGAGTTGCGTATAAAACCCTCAAGACCAACCAACAATACAAAAATCATTAACTGAAAAACATACGTGATATTGAAAGACAAGATTAAAACAGTCAACTGCTTGTCATTTGAAATCATCATTAAAATCAACTCACCAACACAATAAAGCTACATTGCTCGTTAAGCAATAGGTTATGCAAAAGTATTGCAACTTGAGAGCCTTTGATAGTAATTTTTTAATTAACGTAGTACTAGAGCAACATAACGGGCTGTTGACGACGGTCAGGGATCACTCCCAAAAGGTAAAGATCCGAGGACAACACCACGTCATTTTGAACCAATGATGGATGAGGAGTGACAGCCCGTGAATTGAATTTATTCGGTACAGCAAAATTCGATTGAAAATTCAAATAAACACGACTCGTTACGCAAACCTTTGCACTCGACACGCTGATCCAAATCACAATACCATTTACTACGTCAGTCACTAATCTCTGGGCATTTATCTGAATAATTAATATATCTGGTCACTATCTCGGAAAGGGGGGTGCTGCAACAAGGCAGACACCCCACGAAGGTCGCGAATCGGAAGCGGCTCTGAATACGAAACCCGTGAAATGACAGATTACACAACGCAACGCGAAAGTCGTGGTCCTCCTCCCCTTTCGGACTGAAGGGTGCTCTCACCGAAGTTCTTGATTTTACGCAGAATTTAATTGCTTATGGAGCTGAAACCCATCGAAAGCCCAGCTCTCACAATCCATAAACTCCTTCTGCTTGGGGAAGGTACGAAGGGTGGACTGTCGATGGGAACGAATGGCCAGTGACCAGTCCTCCTGGAAAAGGTTCGAAAGGGGTGGTCGTGGGGGAAAGGGCGCGGTGCCCTCCCCTTCTTCGTTCGATTCAGAAGAGCACTGCTGCGAATATCTTATCGGATGGCCGGGATTGTTTCGGGATTCGGTTGCCCGGGAACAGCGAGAAAGAGGGGTGGAACCGAGCGTTCTGGAATGGGAAGCGCAATTTGTGGTTCGATTGGACACAAAGGAACTTTCGTTCGACAATGGGCAGTTGGGGAGCGATCATTAGCGTTATGAAAAGGAGATGAAAAGGGAGAGGCGAGAGTAAAGAATTCAAATTTAAATCAGTTCAGGAAATTATGGATGGCAGAACGAAATTCATTTCATTGTTCGGGTGTCGGCTCACACCATTAAATTTTGAACCAGAGATACATCTTTAGGTAGGTATTTATGTAACGTCACACTGGAGCAACACAATGGACTATTGGCGAAGGTCAAACCCGTAAGGAAAGATCGAGGACAACACCAAGTA
Source organism: Metellina segmentata (assembly GCA_947359465.1). Classification (NCBI taxonomy): domain Eukaryota; kingdom Metazoa; phylum Arthropoda; class Arachnida; order Araneae; family Tetragnathidae; genus Metellina; species Metellina segmentata. Next base: position 3,906,093 of record OX375878.1, read on the forward strand.
ATTTTGAATCATAAAGAGTACGAGGTCATACCTGAGCAAGCACCCTACTCGCCAAACTTCCAACACCACGATAACATGAGGATATTTGAGGCCACGACTTATTTAAGGTACATCAGCCACCATGTACATTATGGTTTTGGGTTGGGTCGATTTTCGAGTTAGTAAACCCCCCGGTTGAGAATTTGCCACTCTATCAACAACACTCTTCCAATATTGCTGGATGGTCCATTACTGTATACGTAGTGTTTGGGACTGCGTGGCCAAATAGTTTCAATGCGCTAAAAAAAACCGAAGCAAGCAAGCAACCAATCAACCCAGATATCATGTGTGTACTTCAATACAAAATACTTATTGAAACGTCAGGCATCAAAGGAGGCTTGGAATTTCCATAAGAAAAGAGAAATCGTTTCAGACACACCTGCCACCAATGAGAAGGTCATTGGGTCCGACGCCTTGAAAAGCTAGGCGGCGGAACAATGAGTCGGCGATATTCTGTTGGAAGTTTTTTAACCTCCACTCACGACACGTACACGATACAGATAAGCTTGTTGGCCAAATCCGCCCAATTGACAAATATCCTCCTCCAGAAATTAGCATGTCTCCCCAATGACACGACACCAACGCCCAGACAGCACGCCTTTCTTTCGCCTGCTTTGAAGGGAATCGATTCTCAGAATCGAGCAGAGCTGCACAAGAAGCTCACTAAAAGGTTGCCCAAGTTAAATTTTCGACCGTAAGGTTTTATTCCGTTTTCATTCGTGCCGTGGTACCTCGGTTGGTAATCGGTAATTTTTAATTGACGTCGTACTAGAGCAACACAACGGGCTATTAATGACGGTCCGGGATCAATCCTCTAAGAGAAAGATCTGAGGACAACACCACGTCATTTTGAACCACGGTCAGATGACGAAGCAACACCTTAGCTGGCACCGAGGACAACACCACGAAATACCCGATTGGAAGAGTATCGAATTATCAACCGGAGGCTTGCGAAATCGAATCGAATCGTAAACCGCCGTGTATAAAGGGAGCTAGTGCACGTTTAATCTGTTTGTAGTAGGGAAGTTTGGAGAATGAGGCGCCAACTCAGACGTTGCCTCGTCATCTAAACATGGTTGAGACTGGGCTACGGTGGTTCTCATAATACAAGCATTTTGATGCAATTATATCTCTTTTAAATATTTTAGAATGTGTATTTCTTATCATGAAATAAGCATTTTGTGTCTTCGAAAAAATGTCAGTCAACACGTTTCTGCTCTAAGGAGACAATTTTTTAAAATGAAGTTTTACATACAATTCGCCGACCAACCGGTACAGTGGTTAAGGTGTTAGCCTCTAGATCGGACGAATCCTGGTTCGAATCCGGGCATGGATGTTTGTAAGCGTATGGCGTAGAGGCGGCTGGTGCACCTAAAATCTGTCGTGTCCGAAAGTCCTCACGTTGCGATGGTGTGGAAGTTTGAAGAGTGGGGTGCCAGCTCAGGTGTTGCTTCGTCATCTGACCGTGGTTCAAAATTACGTGATGTTTTCCTCGTATCTTTCCCGTTGTGATTGAACCCGCACCGTTGTCAATAGTCCGCTGTGTTACTCCAGTACGATGTTAATTAAGATACCATCCTACCCGTTTTTGTTCGCAACTAAATTAATCTGAGATGATTAATATGCGAAGAATTATTTCCAAGCACATAGTTGAATGTTTCGTAGAGTGAAACAAGCGACAGAACGCTACATACCCCGTTTCAAGGAAATTATAAAGTGTCGGTTGGATGTTTTCTATTCTTACATAATAATTCTCATAACATATTGCTCTTATAAAAAGCAATGAAAGAAGCTTATTTGTCAAAACAAACAACAAATAAAGAAAGGAATATTGTTTTCTTTCTCAAAAGGCATTTCATGTCTTGCGTATTCTCCCAACGTGAATTTTTCAAGACCATCCGAAAAAGCGAATTTACACCGAAATTCTAAGAACGTGAGGGGTTGGTTCTGCAGCAGATGATTGGGGGGGGGGGGCTCAATCGTAAATGTTCATTAGACGTGAATTCAAATAGTTTACCACTTTGTAGGCAAGTAATTTAATTAACGGCCTACTTGAGTATCACAACGTAATCAAACCCGAAGGGAAAGATCCGAAGACAACACCACGTAATTTTGAACCACGGTCAAATGATGAGGTCACACCTGATTTCGCAACCTACTCTCCGAAATTCCACATCACGTCGACGTACGAACATTTGAGGTTATGGTAATTTTAGTTCACGTCGTACTAGAGCAACACAACGGGCTATTGACGACGGTCCGGGATCAGTCCCTTAAGACGAACATTTGGGGCCACGACAGATTTAACGTGCACAATACCCAACTGCACGACTCTCTTTGGTTGGATCGTGCGCGCAAGAGTTCTCTCATTCAATCCTTCTTGTACCTTTGACTTATTTAAAATATTCAATGCACGGGGACATGAAGACGGCATGGTTATCTAATGATTAGTTTTAGCCCCAAAATGTCTCAAAATTAAATCTTAGTCTGAGTAGAGGTGTAAAGCGGCTCACACAAGTTAAATTCTAGTCTCGATCTTATTAATCTTCGTATAGCAAATTGATCTTTTAGCCGAGAAACTAACCCATGCACATTAAACTTTCAAAGCATTGAAGCGCTTTAAGGTGTCAAGCGTGAGCCTAACTTTCCATTCACGAAGCTATTTTTATACTTTTTCAAAATGTAGGTTGTTTGTACTCAGCCTTCAAAACTCAGTGATGCCAACGATTTTTAACCAGCTTCTATTTTAAAACGCACCACTGAATCATCGCAGTTCTAGTTTCGCTTTAACCAGAATAGCTTGGCCCGTTTCTCCATCCCCTTTCGTAGACCCCGTTTTCGAAAGACCATTGTTTATCCAGGTAGTGGCTTGTTACAGAGAGGGTAGTCATTTTTCATGAAGCACCTCTATTGCATTATTTGGATGGCATTGTGCTTTTTAATAACATATTGGCATTTGGAGGGGAGATAATAAATACTCACACGGATAAAATAATGATAGCGTCATTGAAATGACTGAACAAAAAACGCGTTAGTTTAATTACTAGGAACCGGTTCCAGTGTGTTAAAAGTTATTCAAATTCCTTGCTTTTAAATAAACGCATTTCGGATTTCAAGTTTTAGTAGTTTTCTCTATTTCAAATACATTATTCTTTCGTTTTCAAATTCATAAAGAGCACGATTAAAATTTAAGAATTATTCGAGTTCTTGTAAAAGGGAAGGTTATGTATGGGACAGTATTCAGTAATGCAAATGGCCGCATCTTCTAATATTCTATATCAAAATTTTTTTTTAGTTTAAACTATCTTCCCTTAAGAAAAGCTCACCCAAATAGTTTAATTATATGCAATTGTTTTCTATACAAAAACGTTTTTTTTTTCATACTGTCACATTTGTGACATCCCTGGTAACATTGAAAAGAAATAATGATACAGATTATAAAATATTAATAATGTGTGTAGATAATAAAAGATGAATAATATAGGTAATTTTTATAGAGAGAAGGAGGTGGAATAATATAGACAGTAAAATATCAATAAAATAGATAACAATAGATAGATAAGAAATTATAAAAGATGCAGACATATTCATAACTAAAATACACTATTCTACAATAATGGACCTGGCGCCAGAGGATTTGCATAAAATCTGACTACTTGTTTGGGGGTGCTTTTCGTGGTATGGCCTGCGACATTTCCATGTTAATCCTGATCACTTGAACGCCCACGCATGCATGAACAATTTCGACAATCAGGTTCTTCCTACGCTCTGGCAATTTTATGGAATAGACGAATGTTAATTCCAGGACCCCCACGCTCCGTGTCATGTTTCAGCCTCTGTCAAGCAGTGGTATAGAGATATGGATGTAAAACGTCTTCTCTGGCCCTATAAGAACTCCGACCTAAACCCCATACAATATTTTTGGGACGAGTTGGTGCGACGCTTACGGACCTGGGAACCACGTCCGAAATCTACAACTGAGCCTCTACACCATACGCTTACAAACATCCACGCACTGACCTGGATTCGAACCAGGAATTTTCCGATCGAGAGGCTAAAACCTTAACCACCAGACTGGTTGGACGTTTTTTTTTTTTTTTTTTAAATGATAACTTGAAAAATGCAGTTAGGTGAAAATCGCAAAAATGAAGATGGTGTCTGGCGTGGTGGTAACATTTTTCATGCGCATCAAAACAAAAGTTCTACGCGTCAGCTGTTTCATTTTCAGTCAATTGTCCCAACTAGAGGCACTCAACCCCCGGACATAAACTCTCGAGCCTCTTCTAAAGCCCCCACTTTTGTACAACAAGCATTAAGACGCTTTAAACCTCTACTCGCATCCGAAAAAGAAAGATAAAGTTGGCACGCAAAAGCACTCCCACTTACACCCCACGAACAAGTCCAAACTCGCTGGGCCCCGTCTTAAAACAAGCGACACCCACCCGAAAACCTCTTATCACGACCAGAATAGACCAACCCGCGCCAATCAAAATTTTACTCGCTCATTTATGCTCAGAATCCCGCGAGAAAATTCCGCAAACCAAGTGGAAGGCGGGACGAAAGATAAGCAACTCGCCGCGACCACCGTCCGAAACACAATTAAACGTAATAAATTTATGTAAGCGCCAGTTCGCTCCCCCCAAACTGAGAGCGAGAGATGAATTATAATTTACCCCTAACCGTAACCGAATTACGCCCGAATTCAATACCAAAAGACGCTGCTCCAAATTGAAAACACTCGGAGTGGAAAATGCGAGCGGAAACGACTTTTGTTCTTTTAAAGCATCCCTTCGAGAAGGGGGCTGGTTCTTGGGGTCACGTGAGAGGGAGGGGGGGGGGGCACGTGCCGCAGTTAATTTCGAGGATGATTAAGTGCGAGAAATTATTGAAAAGTTTTACTGCCCTCTTCCGGGCGAGAGGACCTTCGCACTCGAATAGCTCTAAAATAAATTAGGACCCTTAATTTTTCTTCGCCCCCCCCCCTCGGTCCCCGAGATGACCGAGTCGAGACGTCTCATTAAGCCCGCGAGTAATTGAAGTTTTTCTTCTATAATTCCGGGGAAACTTTCTTTGAGGGCATTAACGGCAGCCTTCGGACGGAATATAAATTGTGTTCCGGGCCAATGACTTATCGGCGGGCAAAAACGAAAGGACCGTTGGAGAAGTCGGCGACGTCTATGGTATTTTCGAGAAATATGTCAAAAGTGACTTCGGGTAATAAAGAACTTCGGAGGAGGTCTAAACTTAAGGCAACTTAAAGTGGTGTCGAGCTTTCTGAGAATGCCAATTCATAAAAATAATGGTGACAAAAGCGGAGATGCATTCTACCGTGATATAGAGTCGGGATATCCTATAACCTCTTCATGTGCGATTTAATTTTAATTTTTTTTAAATACAAACAACCTATAAGCAAAATGTTTAGGCAAAGAAAGCTTTTAGTTTTATTAATTAGCTCTTCTATTTTATTTCTATCCACTTAAAAGGACCTAATATCGGTTAAGAGCAGATAGTTGTATGCTGGCCATTTTTTCTTGGATACTAAATTTTCATAGTCATATTTTAATCTGTTAAAAAGATGTATAACGCTATAAAATTAATTATAGTTAATTTTCTTAACCTTAAAACTATCACTTGGTCTTAAAAATCTGCATAGTAAAACGTGTATCTTATCAGCTATATATTTCCTGTTGTATAATTGGACCGAAATTTTATGGAACTTTACTTTTTGCTTAATGTACAACATGCAGTAAAAAAAAATCAATTTATAACTTTGAAGAAAAGTATTAAAAATAAATATTAGTTTAAGTGATCGATGTATATTAATATTAAATATATAAAACATTAATTCGTTTTTAATCAGTGCATTTACGGATACATTGGAGGCACATTCAGTACCCTGTTGTTAGTGAGCAAGAAAATTTTAATAAAAGTTAAAAAAACCTGAAAGGGGTTCAAATTTAAGACACCTTTTAACTGTCAAAATTCATCCGAGGGAATAAAAGTGCTCATAGGCGTAGCTAGGGTGAAAGTCGTCGGCTACAGGGGCAGCAGGGTTAATGTCAACAAGGGCGGGATTTCAGAACTACTTGTGGTTTTACTTTGGACAAACGCTGTTTCTAAAACTTTATGTATAAATATTCTTCTGATTTTTTAATTTAATGATACAATGAAACTTCGATAAATCGTAAGGTTCGGGACCGAGACGTTAATCTTACTGACGGATTGCAAAAGAAATTAAACAGCAACCCACCTACATCCATTGCATATGAACAAATGATAAAAAGTATTCGTTAGCGAACTGGAAATACACTTTACATACATGTATTTTATTTTACAGAAACAATATACAATTCACATTAAGTACAGAAAATACATATGTAAATATTGTTTCATGAAATTACGCTCTAGGCGTACATACATTTTCAAATTTTAAAATAGTCTACCCTTATTTATTTCTTCGAGGCTCGTGGTTTCTGAGCGACAATGTTCCGTACTTTACGCAGAAGAGGTATCTGCGTTGCGTTTGATTCTTTTCGCCCCTCAAACTACTCAATGAATTTATTAACATAGTTTATGCGTCTGTTTGGCTTAACGTTAGTTTCTTCATCCAAAATGTAACACTCGTCTTCGTCAATTTCTACTTCGATGTCAACCACACGGGAAACAATTTCATCGTCGTGCAAAATGTCAAAACCTCCGTCCAATTTGTCACACCCCAACCACTCTGTCACTTCAGCTGGCGTTATGCCTTCAGCATTCGGTATATTGTTGCTCAATTGCACTATTTTGTCGACATTAACTTTTACGCTGCGGTGCTCAGATTTTTTCAATCGTCTCACAGAACGACTTTTCTCCTGATGCTCCGAGACCTCATTCCTAATTACCTAACTTGAGAGCAATAGGGCCGTAAATGGCATTTACGACTGACGCGTTCCTTTCATAGTATCGTTTGGCGTGATATCATCTGACGACTTTCTGCTTTCCCAAAGCGTACACACCTCACTGTCGGCAGGGTAGTGGGCTTACGAACAAAAGAAACGATCATCCAGAAGGTCAGTCGCTGACAGCTCGTAAATGGTGATCGATGCTAGCGGTCATTTAAAATGGGGATAGAATCCACCGCTACCATGCCGCAGGTGTAAGCGATATTTTAGTGGTAACAAACGTCAATCTGCCGCAGTGTAAATTTTAACATTTTCAGTTACCATTCACTTTTAATATTTAATTAATTAACTTTTAATAATGGACTGACGGTTAACAGAAATTGACGGCTGAAAGAGTTACGGTTAATCGAAGTTTCACCGTAGTTGCTTTCGCCACCTCATCATCCATTGAATACTGATATTGGAGCACTCTATATGTTTGTTTCAAACGTTTTCTTCAGTTTTATTTCTAGGTCAATATTCCACTGTAATTGCATAATATTTGAATTGTGCTGCACTTTGTGCGCAATGAATTACAGGACTGAATCTCAATTTGACAATTTTTGTAGAAAGAAAAGAAGCATTCATTTATATTCATAGGACTGCTTTACAAGTGGGTTGGGTTTAATAACCGAAATCCGGGGTTTGATTTGCCGATTGATGGTCATATAGCGTAAAACACAGGTCAAGATCCGAAAAGCCTAATTATTACCGAAACCGATCGTTACACGCAGTAACAACAGATTTCAGACAAAGAAGTTATTCTCTAGGTTAGCTACGTAACCAAAGGGACAATTTTAGGTATTTAAAATCCAAGGGCGTTTCTGTTATTTTAGCGAGTTTGAAAAGATGTCGAAAAAACAAAGTTTTGCTCAACGAAATACTGTAACCTCGAGCGGACTAAATATTAAAAAGCAGTTTGTTGAGCAACATCGATTATTGTGTGCGTTCAGCTGGACGCAAAATAAATGTTTTGCAACGGAATATTTTCTAAAGTTGCTAAACTGTGGAAATAACGTCATTCAAGAGCGTTGTGTGAGGACTTTCTTTTAGAATCAGACAAAAGTAGAACACTGGAGTCGTAAAATATATACGATCATTCCTTACTATCTCGTAATGGTGGACATTTTATGTTCACTAATAAAGTTACAACGGGTAGGGAAAAAAACATGGCCTTCATTTCAAAAATATATCTTCGTTCGCATATCTTCCAGACAAAAATGTTGCTCAAAATATCTGGAAGATGTAAATCTACTTCGCAGTTACTTCTTAAAATCTCAATTCAGAATTTATTAGTTTCCAAATTATGGAAGTGGAATTAAAAACATTTTAAGGGGTTAGGTACCTTTTAAATGTCAAAATATGCAAAAAAATCACAACATTTCGAATCTTAATATCTCCATGAATAAATTATTTACATAAATGAAATTTTTTATGCAGATTTCAACTACCTTTATATTTTGTAAACTATTTTTTTTTTAATTTCTACCCCTTAAATATATTGTAAATTGGACCAAAATGAAATGCATTGTTTTTGTTGTAAGATTGTTATATGGTGCATTGTTTTTGTTGTAAGATTGTTATATGGTGCATTGCGCGCTGTATTCTGAGCAAAATAATTATTATTCTGAGCTGAATTTTTTTTACACACTTAAAAATATCTAGTATAATTACAATAACGAACTCTTGTATTTAAAAAAAAAATTTCGTACGAAAATTTTTTAATTAAAAAAAAAAAAATTTCTTTTTTTCAACACAAAATTTACCTTTCTTCAAGACCATTCAACAAGATAGACACAAAAGTTGGTCATTATAAACACACATATGGTTTACATAATCAATTAAACTTTCATGTAATTCTAACCAGAGAAATCTTTCGCGCAAGTGGTAAAATCAAAGTTTTGAGATATCGTCGTTTAAAAACAATTCGATTGTGAAATTCTTTCGCAATAAAGGAAGAAAACAAATGAAACTAAAAGTTGTTGTCAAAGTACCTTGTTCCCAGATAAAAATAAAATTAATAAAACAATGTACATGGAGATGGCTTTAGCAATATAGAGCGTAGTCAAAATACATTTTTGTGATCGCTGATATCGACGAAGTACAAAATGTAAACAAACCATCTGGCTCTAAATGTTTGATTAAGGGCTTCACTCTTTTAACCATAACTTCCATTCTAGAGTGAAATTTTACACCAGTTTTGTTTTAAAACGTTGCTAAGTAACATAGCATTAAAATTAAATCATAATAATTTTTTTTTGAAAATTTAAAAGGTTCCTAACCCTTTAATGTACTGCACGATCCATCAACTCCCCTATGGAGCATATTGATTCTTATTACAGGGGGAAATCAAACTTTAAGTTTGGTTGGTTGGTTGGTTAGGTTTTATGGTGCAAGGGCCACACATTGCTTAAGCTGAGCCAAACACACACAAAAAAACCTCGACAAAATAAAGACTGATATATATCTATTTACAATTTTGAATTGTCTGGTCCAATCCAACTATAAGGAAAAACGAACTCGTAAAGGATTGGATTGGATATGATTTTGTGGCATTGAGTCCTCTTGGGACATATTATGCCAAACTCAAGATAAAAAATCAAATATATAATATAATAATGAAGTGAAATGAGTCAAAACATGATGAATGAATACTACATAAAATTATATGTGATGGATAAAACCAATGTCATGTAAAAAGCTAAAAATATTTGGATGAGGATTCTCCCCAACCATGTCTTCTAAAGTCAAGGTATAAGAATTAAAATATTTAAGACGTTGAAATTTAAATGAGAACACTCTATTAAAATGTGTTGTACAGTTAGTGGGCAAATGCAGTAATTACAAATGGGATGATCTTCTCCGAGGAGGAGGTGTCTATGTGTTATACGCGTATGTCCAATACGGAGTCGAGTTAGCATTACCTGCTGTCGTCTTAAAGCTGGTGACTGCCATAGAGTTATATTTGGTTTTATAGCATGGAGTTTGTTTTCAGTTTGTTCATTCCATTCGTTTTGCCATTTGTCTTGTAAAAAAGTGTAAATGATAGATGAACTCGTAAAGGAGAACAGGCAGGAAGGCATTTAATTAACGTCACATTGGAGCAACACAACGGGCTATTGGCGACGCTCTTCCTATTCATTGAAAAAAAGGCACACAAAGCTTTGGATTGGCCAAGACTAAAATTGAAAAGAACAGCTTGGCTGGTTTGATAGGTTTCATGACACTAGAGATATTTGTCCAAGACGTCAAATGCAGGACAACGTTAAGTAATACACATACATACACATGCAAGAAACATTTCATTGGCACAGTAGAGAGCAATACATCCAGGGAAGTTTCTGAATTCAACTTGATCAGATGATTCAACTGAAACAACTGAATTACAACTCGCAGGTTGCCAGCGCAGTTGGAAACCCATTGAGCCACTGAGTCCCTTTGCTTGGAACATAAAACTCCAGGTTACACAGTGTGGGAAACAACACTCCCCCAACCCCCAAAAGTACGCCACATTCATTCTCCCATCCCTGTGTGTATATCTACCACCTACAAGCACGCGCATTCCTCCTCATCTCAAAGTCCTGACGCCCCGTTCCCGTCGACCACTTCGAATCTGGGGCGCCCCCCAGAACCCTCCCCTGACGGACGGGGGCAATGTCTTACCCCACACGCAACGCAAACACAACCGACGACGACGTCGGGAGACCCCGATGATGGATCCTGCGAAAACCATCAGCTGCTACACCCTCCAAGCAATCGCAGCCTCCCCCCCCCCAACGAGGCACAAACCTTCAATTTTCACCAGCAGCCGCTTTTTATACCTCACTTTTGTTTTCACCTTTTAATCAACAACCTCGCCATCACCGCAGACGACTTGTTTTTGAAGCACCCCTCCTTCGGGAAAAAAAAAATACAACCACCCCTTCAGACGTTAATGCATTATACAAGCAAACGACTACAGAAGGGGTCTTCTTTTATTATTAATGCGAGGCAATTCGCCGTCGGTTTTGTGAATTCAGCCTGTTTAACTCGCCTCTTCTATTTAGATGATTCCCGACTGCGTTTAAGATTGGGGGGAACACAACAACGAAAGTTGGGGAGGAATTATAATAACTCAAATTCAAATTTATGGAGATGAAAAGTATGTAGAAAGTATTGAGAAATGATGTTAATTTCTACCACTGCTTCGCTCTTTAATAACGATGACGGAACAGCAGTTGGGAGGTTTCAACATTTTATTTGCCGTCTAGTATACGTGTGGAAATGCATATCTACGAGATCTAATCCTTTCTTATGCTTACATTTCATGTATGTGCTTTGCTTATTGAATCTCATGAACTGAAAGGTAAGAAAACTTCCCGATTGTCAGGTGGTTGAACAAGTGCCAAAAATGAACTCCCCGCATCTCGTAAAGAACGAAAATATTACCTCAGATATTTACGAATATCTTTTCATCATCAAATTTTGTTTTACACAAAATAAGATATAACCCGCAAATCCACGCAATGAAACTGAAAACCCTTCAAAATAATGAATCATTTTTTTAATCTGAAACCTAAATTAGAAATATCTTCTCATCTGAATAACATTTCGTGAATACAAATTGGATTTCATGCGTAATATTGGAAACTACATACGTATTAAAAACGAACATTTGTAATATATATTCATTACAATAATGATCGATCTTAGTATAACACTAATGAGCAATAGTAAAGCACATTTATAAATTTCTTAACCTTACAATGAGTATTGAAAATGAATGCAGATTTATATCCTTGCATGTTATCTTAAAGATAAAAATATGATAATTAATGAAATTATGAATTAATGAATTATAAATAATAAAATGATAAATTTAGTCAACGCAAATAAACAAAAATACACATTAAACAATTGAATAATAAATATATAAGATGATTTAATTTCCGTTAAAGCATACGGTGAGCTAGTTTCCACGTGTACTTTAAATATCTAACCACATAAATTTAAAAAATGCTGAGAATTATACACCAATTTTTTATTTCAAACAAGCAAATACATAATTTTAAACAATACTCTAAAACACAAATGCGAAAAATGAACACTTTAGCTGTAATTCGCATGAAATAATGTATGTTATTTGTTTAAATTCATGTATGTATTCACAAATAACATTTTTCAATGCATCCATAAAAAATATGAATCACGTCTAAAGTATAATAAAAGCGTTACGCCAAACCATATTTAAAAAATTTGAATAAACTTTTGCTACAAATAAGTAATAAATAAGCCAAAGCTCACTCATATGGAAAGGAATCTTTGCATCCACTTTCAGACGCTCTAATTGAAAAGTAAATCCCCTGTATTAAAAATAATGAAGAAATCAAATGGTTCTACACGGTTATGGGAATGTCTAGGGAATTTCTGCAGAACTTCTCCGCTTACGAAAGGCGGACCAGAAAACTATGAATTAGGAACAAATTAATAATTTATTGGGGAATTTAATTTAAAGGCTATATTAAAAATATGCAAATTCGCTACGCCCGCTGCCGATCTTCAACTACAATCGAACGAAATTGCTATGTACTTTTGAGGAAAAAAACGAGTCGAAATTCCAAAGTATTCCAGAAAAAAAATTCCTACCTTAATTTAAATATCTAACCAACACTTTTGAAGTTAACAGAAGGTACGCCCGGGAGAAAAATCGGGAAGGAGAGGGATTTTTCTCTCCTGTTTTCCCTATGGAGTTGAAGGAGATAATATAAATGCAAATGCAATAAAATTGCATTATATGCGCTCGCCCGTAAAAATGCATTAAAAAATAATAGGAAAAGCGGAAAAAGGAAAGGATCCCCCCAAAAAAACATAAAAAGAAAGGAATGAGATAAGTTTCGCCAAAGATCTTTTCAAGTTTCATAACAAAATGAAAATCAAGTTGAGAGACAATGAAGGGAAATCTCATTTATTCAATAATTTTTCGTGAACAATTAGCTTTTCCTGCTTGCTGCATTCATAGGGAAAAAATGGCGACAAAAAGTATGGATGGAAAAAGGAAAAAATATCCACGCTGAAGTTTGATTTCCCAAATGCAAGAGTTTTATTAAAACAATTCGACCGGTTCAAACTAACTTCGTCTTGTCGCCTTCACAGGAAGGTAAAGGGAAGGTGTACGAAAAGAAAAAAATAAGACGGGAAGGGGAGGAAGTATTTTTTTTCCACCAAAGGAAACATCTTAAGATAATGAAATCTAGCTTCAGGGGTGAGTGAGAAATTCCCATTTTCGGTGATTACTATGGTAATGAAGTAATTTCGAGAGTTATTTTGAGGGATTGCAATTATTTCTATCACGTATTCTGGTCCACTAGAAATGAGTGCGGTTTTTAATTTACCTGGTCTCCCCCGGTTAAAGAAGTTCATTTCTAAATTAATGGTGAAAGTGTACCTTTTTTGATTGAAAATGTGTCACTGGCAATTCATGGTTATCTGAATGTATTTAAAACTTTATATGCTAAAAGATAGTGAGCTCAGGTAATTTTCAATTAACGCCGTACAAGAGTAACACAACAGGCAATTGACAACGGTCCCGGTAATTTTGGTAATTAACGTCGTACTAGAGCAACACAACTGGCTATTCACAACGGTCCAAGAACACCCCATCACGTAATTTCGAATCACGGTCAGATGACAAGGCAGCACCTGAGCTGGCACCCCACTCTCCAAACTTCCACACCAACCTATAACGTGAGGACTTTCGGCCACGACAGATTTAAGGTGCACCAACCGCCTCTACACCATACGCTTACAAACATCCATGCACTGACACCGATTCGAACAAGGTACCTTCCGATCTAGAGGCTAACACATTAACCACCAAACTGATTGGTCGATTAGTGAGCTCAGAAGTTATCCTCTAAGCACTCAATTGTTTTAAATTTGCTACATGACATGAGAAAACCTAATTTATCCAAAAATTCCATAAATTTACATTATTTTTTATTTATTTATTTATTTTATTTTATTTTTTATTTTTTTGTACCTAAAAACCAATCTTTGTAGATTTTGATCTCAAATGTTCCCTTGAATATATTGTTATCTCTGCTCTACCCGTCTCAGTTTATGGTGATCTCACTGTTTTACACAAAAATTAAGAGGCAATACAATCAAAATCCCCGTATTATTACAAGAAAAATTACTATCTTGAAGTTCAGGACAACATGTGGTTTAGCTTGTTTACAAAATTAAACGTCAGTTACCCAAAATAGTCAGAATCCATGGTACCAAGATGTTGTGTGGTCGACAGATACCACATTATTCCAATGAATATGTATCGTATTTTAGCGATATTCACTTAACTGCATTTTTTTCGAGTTACCATTTTATGTTTAATAGTATGCCAAAGCCATGAATCATCTCGATTCTTAGTGAAGAAATGCCGGTTTTCATGAAAAAACAATCTGAGTCAGTCGTAACTCGATTTTTCACGAAGAATCAAAACTTTTAATGCGTTTTTGTGGAAACGTCACTTTTGTAGGTTGATGCCTTTGGTGTGGTGATGACGATATTACACATACCACGCTATGTCTAAAACAATCCGATAGAGTGCAGTTCGTTTTTCGATTAAACTTGGCATTCTGAAGATTCGCGTTCAAAGTTTTATGGCGTCACTTCGTGTTATTCGAAATTCTAGCGCTAAAATCTTCCACCAAGCTATCCTTTCGGCGTCTCCTGGGTCGACTGTACCTCGCTGTGACACAAGATCCCAAACAAAGCACAAGATGGATATGCAAATCCTAATGTATATCAGATATAGGTTCATATCTGCGGAATGCCACGTCCAATCGAAAAACGAACAATGTTTCTCGTGTTGGTTTTCGACAAGGAATCACGTCACATGATTAGCATGCGGTTGATTTCAATCATCTCGTATAAAGGAAATTCTAACGGTGTGTGGTATTCATAAATATGATAAAGTACCTTGCTTAAAAAATCCCCCACCCCCCGGTAGCAAACCTGATTTATCAATTCTAATCATCGATAAATAGACAATCCTAATTGATGATCTTAATGCACATTCAAAAATATGGGGCTACCAGGATTCAAATGCTGCTGGACAAGAGCTCGAAGATATTCTAAATTCTACCCCTCTTGAACTTATTTATCGTAAAAGAACTCATACTTACCTTCACTATAATGGAACTTGCAGCACACCCGATTTGCTTTGCGTTTCCTCTGATTGGGTGCTTCCACAAAACGAAAAATTATTGAAGACCCAGGTTCGGGACATAGACAGTTTATGGCCTATATTAATATTAACGAACCAAGTGCCTTGACGCATAACGGAAACCATCATAAGGTATCGTGGAATTTTAAGAAAGCAAATTGAAAAAAAAAATTCACAGAACTTTTAGTCCAAGAACTAGGGAAAGAAGGATTGATCTTTGATTGCCATACTAATAAGCTCGTACGGGAAATAAATAGAGCTATCATAAAATGCGCAGGGGCTAGCATCCCGAGAGGCAAAGTTAGAAATTATAAATGCTTTTGGTCCTCACCTTGCTTAAAAAAATGTGTGGAAGACGCAAACTGACGAACTTGATAAATGAGGGATTGACACGATGACAAACAGCCAAGTGGTATCAAGTTTAATCTTCCTGTAAATTTCGCATTGCTAGCGTAATCTGAAATGGTTGAATAGGCAATTAACGTAATACGCTAATTCCAACTCAATACTTGCCATGCGGGGAGTTTTTCAGTCCAACAGATGGGCAGATCGCAGTCAAGTGCGATGTACTCCCAGCAGTTTGTTCACACAACACCGTATGAATTACGGAAGACGTTGCTCTCTACAGCGAGGAAAAAAAAACACCTCGAGTTCACCAAAGAACAAAAGATTTAGAATGGGAAAGGGTGTAATGTAGTCGGACAAATCACGTTTTCAATTACACCGTTCGTACGCAAGGGTGAGGACATGGTGAAAGCACCACAAAACCATGGATAATACACCATCACGATTCTTTATGCTACCTGAGACAACATTACCTAGTCGGGATCCTGTTTCCAAGGAGGTATTTGCGTCTGATTTGTGCAAGTCTAATAGCCCAGATATACTTAAATGTTAGCAGATTAAGTCCATCTAGTTATGTTGATGAGATGATGTTGTCGTTAATATTGATGTTCCTTGTGATAGAAGAAATTCCTAGTAGGACAATAAATTGTGTGCGTCCGACGATTCGGTGTGTTTATGTTTTTGTCCTGAATATGCTCAGTTTAGATTGAGTGTACTTCTATAAGTCCCCTATGGCGGCATGAAAACACAGGCGAGTAGTTTTGAAAAAATAGAAATGAGTTTCATGGGCTTTCATTCGGAAAGAGATTGGGAAAGGTCATTTTTGACAAGCTATAGTAGAATATATCCCAGCATAAAACTCGAAAAAAAAAACTTTTGTGATGAGCAGACCACAAAGGAATTAAGAAACGAAAAGAGGATTGGAAATTTATCAAAAATATATGTAATTTTTGTATACAAGGGTCAATTAAACCGGCCAGCCGGATAGACGAGAAGTTAACCCACAGTTGAAATGGGTTTATTATATCTAAATGTGAGCTAATTTTGATTTAACATTGGTGGACACTATATTTGTTATTGGCAGATATTAGATCCACCTCTACACTTCACAGATCTAGACAAGCCTTCGGTTCAATAGGCTCCGGGTTCCATTCGCATCCTGGTCCGGACAAGGATGTTAGCAGCGATTTAAAATCCACTTTCAGCTATAGGTATAAGTCTTAACAGTCATCGCAGAGGAAAAAAAAGTGACCGTAGAGCAGCATACAAGTTAAACCGCGACCTAGTGCATCTCATTGAAAATAAAGCTCCGGAAAGATCTATAACCTTTTCAAGCACAAAACACCTTACCAGAGGCTAAAATTTGTGTTCGAGAAGCCATTGAACATACTCTACCCTACAATAATGAACCGGACACCAAGATGTGGTGGTATAAGGGTTTTGAATGCATGCTTCAATAGTGGGATGATCCCCACGTGCTGCAATGGCACTAGCAACCCTTCTGGGCATACTTTAAACAAGGTTTTGATACACAGCTATGGTTATTTGTATCCATTCCTGCTGCAAAAATGTCGCCAGCTCAGCTGTAGAATTCGAACGTCGTTCCCTGGTCCGTAAGCGTCGCTTTAACGCGTCCAACAAATGTTCTTTGGGGTTTAGGACGGGACTCCGAGCAGGCCAGGGAAGACGTTTTACATCCATATCTCGATACCACTGCTTGACAGAGGCTGCATCATGACATGGAATGCTGTCGTCCTGGAATAAACATTTGTCCGTTCCATAAAATTTCCAGAGCGTAGGAAGAACCTGGTTGTGCAAAATGTTCATTTAAGCGTCGAGGTTCAATTGACCAGGAACAACATGCAAAGGTCCCAGACCATCCCACGAAAAACCACCCCCAAACAGGTAGTCGGATTTTATGCAAATCCGCTAGCCGTCTAGTCCATTATTGTAGGGTAGTGTACATGAACAAATCTTACGCTATTCATCGACTGATTGCGGTGCTGTGAATCTCCTTTCGCGTTGTTATCCGGACAAACCGAATTATTAGCCTTTGAATTTCTTAAATGAGGTTTCGCGGTGAAACCCCCTTCACATGAAAGCGTTAACATTGCTTACGATTCGCACTGAGAAGTAACCGCGTCTCAAGCTTTTTACCCGACCCCCGAAATCCGTCGTTAAAACCCGCACAAGGTTGAAAAACGATTGGACCTAATAAAAACAAAACGCGCAATGCTAAACTGTACGCGATAAGGGAGACCGGGGAAGGGCCACTAACTCCTCAAGGAGTGGAGCGAAGCAGTACCGGGAAGATTGCACATCGACTAAGTAAATACCGAGTTTGGGAGAAACTTTGCTTCTTTGCATCCGCATTGTGCCTCCTCTCTCCGAGAGCAATTGTTTATGCAACATGGTAACTAAGTTGCAACAGACATTGACAGGAAGGTGTTCGGGAAATAAATTTGCATCCGAGACGAAACTAATTTACTTGGGAGCGAGCGCAGATGCCGCTTTAACTAGTCGAGTTCGAGGGATTTTTACAACCGCCGGAATAGTTAAAGTAGTCGGGATTGGAACGAAACATGTGTTTTATATCGCTTCATCTCATTCATGGCCCCATTTGTTTCCTGTTGCCAAAATAATCATTTGAATGAAAGCGGGCTCAAAACTTCCCGTGGAAACGCTAAGAGTTGGATGGTAGTTGGTAATTTATAATTAACGTCGTTTTAGAACAACAAAACGGGCTATTGACGACGGTACGGGAAGATCTGAGGACAACACCACGTCATTTTAAACCACGGTCAGATGACAAAGCAACACCTGAACTGGCACCCCACTCTCCAAATTGCCACACCAACCCAACGTGAGGACTTTTAGCCACGACAGATTTAAGGGGCACCAGCCGCTTTTACATAACACGCTTACAAACATCCCTGCATTGACCCTGATTCGAACCAGGAATCTTCCTATCTAGAAGCTAACACCTCAACCACCAGATCGGTTCGTTGGCGGACGTAGATGGAAAGTACTTCAATTAACGTCGAACTGGAGCAACACAACGGGCTATTGACGACGGTCGGGGATCAATCCACCAAGTGAAAGATCCGAGGAAAACACCACGTAATTTTCATCCACGGTCAGATAACGAAGCAATACCTGAGCTGGCACCCCACTCTTCAAAATTTCACACCACGCCAATGTGAGGACATTTGGGGCCACGGCGGATTTAATGTACACCAGTCCCTTTTGTACACGACGGTCTTTGGCTCGATTTGAACTCTGAACCCTACAGCTGCTAATGCGTTACTCTTCCAATCGGCTACCCCAACTCTTAAAAAAAAAAAAAACAAGTTTTAAAAATATATGACAAACCATTGAACAATTTTCCTCTACAGAGGTTGTATTGGTTAAGGTGTTAGCCTCTAGAACGGAAGGTTCCTTGCTCGAATCCGGCTCCTACATGGATGTTTGTAAGCGTATGGTGAAAACTGGTGTACCCTAAATCTGTTGTGCCCGAAAGGGCTCACGTTGGTTTGGTGTGGTATTTTGGAGATTGGGGTGCCAGCTCAGGTGTTGCTTCGTCATCTTACCGTGGTTCAAAATTACGAGGTGTTGTCCTCAGACCTTTCCCTTAAGGGATTGATCCCGGACCGTCGTCAATAGCCCGTTGTATTGCTCTAGTACGACGTTAATTAAAAATGAACAAATTACTATCTGCAGGTTTTTTTAATGACGTAACAATCAAACACAAAACATATTAAACCCATAATATGAATAACCTCTCTTAAAATGCAGCCAGCTTTTCACTTTCCTCGGATTTTATTCCATCGGAATAGAACACATACAGATATATTTCACCGGTCTGCTGTCAATCAATGGGGGAAAAAACCTTTCAAAGGACCACGTGACTTTCACTTTTCCTGTTTTCATGTGAATTTTTTTCCATCCACGGTTTACAGGCGCATCGCCGCGTGGCCCGATAAAGCCCGTGTCCGTCTTTCGTCAAATCATCGCACAGGGGGATATAAGATGACAAGGGGACGCTTGGCCGGTCAAATGCAACCTCATGCGCCTGAAAGAGCGTTTCACTGCTGCTCCCGCATGGAAAGGGGAGTAATCCCTTTCCTCTGCTTTTGATGGATCCCATTCAAAATGTCCTGTGGAGGCTCTGAGCGGCTCCTTTTGGGGAAGGTATACGCAGGGTGTCTCTGAATCAAATGTTTATTTCTGGGAAGAAACATTTTATTACCTCTTTTTGTGCTACAAAAGAATAAAACACGAAAAAGAAAATATTAATAGAATCCCATCTCACCTCCTCCCTTGCATACCAACACCCGCAACCTAAAGTTTAATTGCAGTACGAAAACCTCTCTTCACATATCAGGTGTAATCTTAGCCACTACAGCTGTGTTGTCCTTAGATCTTTTCCTTAGGGATTGATCCCAGACAGTCGCTGCTGACCAACTGGTTTAGTGATCAATATGTTAACCTCTAGATCGGAATGTTCCTGGTTCGAATCCGGGTCAGTGCATGGATGTGTGTAAGCGTATAGTGTAGAGACGGCTGGTGCACCTTAAATGCATCGTGGCCGAAAGTCCTCACGTTGGGTTAGTGTGGAGTTTTGGAGAGTGGGGTGCCAGCTCAGGTGTTACCTCGTTATCTGACCGTGGCTTAAAATTACGTGGCGTTGTCTTCGGATCTTTCCCTTAGGGGAATGATCCCGGACCGTCGTCAATAGCCCGTTACTAACTGGACATCTTCCGCCCTAAAACAATGAAGGTTATGCGATGGTGAGTTGGGAAAAAATATAAGATGTCTACTAATAATTTGAGTGGTGAAGATGGGGATGAAAAATATTACAACATGGCTCTGGGATTTAATCCTAAGCCACGAACACTATTCTAAATTCGCCAAGGGAGATATATTTCAATCAATTTAATCAACGCCTACCACCCAACGCTGTCCTATCGTCTCAGATTCAGAAGAGGTGTCATAAAGTATTTAACTCTTGTAGCAAAAGCCTCCTTACATTTGCATCTCATTTCCTGAAGGCCGTAAATGAAGTGATGCGTTTAATATGCATATATGGCCGAAAGTCCTCACTTTGGGTTGCTGTGGAAGTTTGGAGAGCGGGGTGCCAGCTCAGGTGTTGCCTCATCATTTGACCGTGGATCTGGCCTTGGATCTTTCCCTTGACGGATTGATCCCGGATCGTTGTCCATAGCATGTTGTGTTGTTCCAGAACGACGTTAATAAAAAATACTTACCTATAAAATCCGGGTAGTTCTCTAACATCTATGATTGAGTTTTAGTGCAAAAACGATATTTGACTAATCTGCCCCAAACATTGACTGACGTGGATCTCCTGACACGAAAAAAGCTTTTGACTGACACAGTAGAGGTAAATACAAATAAGGAGGAATCGAACCTGCATCCAATGTTATTACTGTTCAATTTCATGTTCCTAACGTCCCCTTTACGTTTGAACAGGCAGTTTTTAAAACCTGTATATTTACGGAGACAGACAAAAAGTTATAGAGGCAGTTACAAGCGAGGGGGATTGCGTGATAAACACAGTTGTTATTTCTTTCTTTCTCCCAGTCAATTCCTGTCAAAACTGACACAGTTCGAATTGGCTAGCATCCAGAGGAACCAATTAGTAACGGTTTTCTTGCGGCAACAGTGGCTGAACAGTGCCAAGTACTCGGCACCTGAGTGTTTATTTATCGAAGGCTCAGACAATTTCGATTTTCGTAGTTCTTTAGTAGTGCTCTATAATAGTAGTTCAATGGTACACACTAACACTTTTCTAGAGCCGCGGTAGTCCGGTTGGAAGAGCAACCGGAGGGTTACAGGTTCAAATCCATCCCAAAACCGTCGTCTACAATGTGGGCTGGTGTACGTTACATCCTACAAATGTCCTCACTTTAGCATGGCGTGGAAGTTTGAAAAGAGGGGTGCCAGCTCAAGCGTGGCCTTGTCATATACTATATGAAATTACTTGGTACTGTCCTCGCATCTTTCCCTTCAGGTTTGATCCCTGACTGTCCCCAATAGCCCGATGAGGTTCCAGTGCGACGTTAAGCAAAATACCTACTCGTATTACTTTTTGAGTAATTTATTCGTCAACCCATATGCAAAACAAAAAAAGTGATGTCTCACTCAATATATTTAAAAAAATTATTCAAGATATATTTTTGTGAAGCTATTAGACATTCATTAACCCAGGACAATCAATCTCCCCATGGAGCTTAAGGTACTTTCAAGGCGAGACGGGCATTAAGGCGAACAAGTACTCCCAATATAGTATCAACTTATTACTCAAAACATTTTTAGAAAGGTACTTCCGCCTGCTATGTGAGAGGCGAGCAGCCAGAATTACACTGACTGGAACTGTTAACATTAAGATCGATCTGGTTGTTACATTTATTGCAGTTTTTGGTACAGTAGTACCTTATTAGAGCCGCCAGACACGGAAGAATACACATCGCTGTGCGCTTTCAAAATACGCAAACCACCATTTATTCGAGTACTTTTCATAAATTAAAATAATAAAAGGGTCTTGCATTACAATTATAAATCACAGAAATTTGTTCCGATGAAAAAAAAAATCTAAATATTTAAGAAGACCAAATGTTTGAATGACCGCTTAACGGAGGCCCAAACCCAAATGTCGAAAAAAATTTCAAAAAGTGTTTTTCGGTTTATTGGATAAAACGATGCATCAGATATTCAAGAACAAATATACAAAATTTCAGAGTCGAAGAAAATTGCAACCAGCTGCTTTTTAACTTTTATTTGACCTTCTAACTACATAATCGACTACCAACCATTGGCCCCTTCGTATTCCCTGAAAACTTCCTTTATGCAACATTGTATCATAGTGTATCTACCGATGATTGTTCCAAACATTTTAAATACCCTTAAGGTGTAGACTCTTGGTTTTTCTATCAATCGGCAAAAGCTAAATGACAAAATCCAGGTCCTCATGTAAAACATGTGGTGACGCCATTGGAGGAAACACATTGAAAAAATAGCGCTAAATTTCGTCGCATGCGTATCACTACAAAAAAGCTCGTTTACAGAAAAAAAATAGCTGTAGAAAAAAGAATGCGTGGTTTATACAGTGGTGGTTTATTTTAAAATAGTACTGATCTAATAAAAAAATTTTTTTTTTCAGTTCATTAAACAAGAATTGTATAATTTTTCAGTGAATTATCACAAATAACTCACTTGTCACCAGAGATAAAACTGGCTTTTAAAAAATATATACGAGTTTACGGTAAAAATTCTTGTTTTGATAAAAGTCTCAATGTAATAGCAATTACTAAAAAAATAGTACTTGCAAAAAGTAAGTTGTTTTCGTTAACTTCTGTTGTATTTTATACTTAAAATGCGATTATCTCAAAACCAGTTTTTTTGCAATTTCAAAGTACTAAGGCTTTTTGATATGTACACTTAGAGTTAAACTGTTTACATTTTTTAGGTCTTAAATAACTGTTTAATAGACATAGGGAGAGCTTTTTTTATAAATAGTTCAGAAAAATTTATAAAAATTAATAAACATAAAAAATTAGACATTTTTATAGAAATGTAACGTATAATGAGTAAAATATTTTTTTTTATGAAAACTCGTACCCTAGGTCTTTAGTATATATACTATAACAATATAACAAAAATTTATTTCATACAAAAATATTAAAAATTGCCAGAGAAGTAGGGTTTATAAAATGTGTGTATTTGGGCTTAAAAAACATATTAAAATCGTAATATAAAATATAATTGCAAATAAAAACTAATATTTTTTTTATTGATTATTGATTTAAAATAGGTGCTTAATTATAACTAAAATAAATTGGTCATGTAAAAAGAATAATAAGAATTTTCGTTTTTTTCTTACGGGTCTCCCTTAACAATTGAATGCTGAAGATAACATGGCATTTTAAACACTAGATACGCCTCTATCATTCTGGAAGTTTTAAAAACTTGAAAATTGCTAGCCTGCGAAGTTTGAAGTGGGTCATCATTAGTGGTTGGTTGCCCCCGATAGACTTTTAAATCCCTACATTTCTCTTGTGCGTTCTTTTTAATATCAACCGAAGCTCCTTTCGCTTAATAGCAATGCAATGACGCTAATCATTCTCCACGTCCTACCAAATCGCTGACACCGCATCTATTTCACGGCAAATCACTTCCCAAATGAATGGGCCCTCACTTCCACCCCACATACGCTTAAAGTGCGCTATTAAGCCTCGTCCCACGCACTTGAGAGAGGCCAGAGCGTGTGTCGTCTGTCAAATTCTGGAAACGTGAAGTTTCAGCTTCCCAATTTTAAACTCGCGTCTGTAAAGGCCGCAGGCGGACAACTGGACAGCGGGACAAAGACAAAAGAGATGCATGAGATGATATGCCCCATGGGGTGATGAGTTCTAAAGTGGGGTTGGGTGCCCACTGGCGGGATTAAAGAGTGCCGGAAAGCAGCGCACTCGAACATTTGCGCTGCAAGGTTCTGTGTGTTGTAAAGTGTTTCTGACTGGGGGTGGTTAAGGGTTGGAATGCTCGTAAGTTTCTGTTTGAGTTGTTCGTGGAGTCTGTGTTGTTAAGACAATGTTATAGGATGATTGTAGATCACTCTCACACTTCCATTCGAACTATCTGAGACGGTGAGTGGATTTGTGGAGCAGCAGACCAAAGCTGCTCAAAATAAGATGAAATAATGAAGCCCGGTTTAATACTGAGGGTGCTCAGAAGTTGCTATTTTTCTGTATTCGCTATTCTGTACAACTGGAGGAGATTATGTCGTAGCACGCGTGTTGTAAGGGAGAAGAGTAACTTCTAATAAAACCAATTCATTGAAGAAAGTTGCAAATTATCTTAACGGTCTTGGACTTTTTATGTTCTCTTCAAGTGTGTTATGTTTCTACTTCCTCATTCATTGAACTTTATAGAATTTAGAATTCCACTGCCATTCGTTCTAAAATTCATTTCACAATCTTTTTTACTCCAGTCAAGTCACCAATAGCCGATTGTGTTGCTCCAGTGTGACGTTAATTTAAAACACCACACCACGCTAGTCAATGAAACAAATCCATCACATAAAGTTACAAATTATTTAAACGGTCTTAGACTTTCAATTACACTTTATTCTTTACATGCCTGTTATGTTCCTATTTCCTCATTCATTGAACTCTATAAATTCATAGAATTTATTATTCTCACCACTTCATTCACTATAAAATTTCATTTCTGTCTTTGTTACTTGTGTCACTCCATTCACTTTAAAATTCTGTTATTTCATTTTATACTACTCTAATCTTTTTCTAGTTCAGTCTATATTATTCTATCTATATCTTCCAAGAGTATCTGTATTGTACTTTTGCTTATATTACTTCTTATATTACTTTTGCCATATCTATTACTCCCAAGATATTTTACCAGTTTAAAGTTCTAGTATTTCATTCCTTATATCTCATCATCATTCTATTCATCATAAATTAGGAAAATCTGTCTAATTGGGCGTGTCTTAACTCTCATTTTTAATTTTTGAACCCTATTGATAATGTTAGTTTCTACAAAAACACACACACACACACATCCTTATTCTCTTCCATTGTCATTCCAAATCATTTGAGAGTATCTATAGTTCCAATTACTTCTACATTCCAACAATTTTTATTATTTTAGAATGTTTATTATTTTAAAATGTTTATTATTTACAATTTTTATTATTTTACAATTTTTATTATTTTACAATTTTTATTATTTTACAATTTTTATTATTTTACAATTTTTTATTTTACAATTTTCATTATTTTACAATTTTTTGTTTTGCAATTTTCATTATTTTACAATTTTGTATTTTACAATTTTTACTAAAAACTTCTATTATTTTAGAACTTTTATGATTTTAGAATTTTTCTTACTTTAAAATTTTTCTTATTTTAAAATTTTTTATTATTTCAGAATTTTTATTATTTCAGAATTTTTACAATTTTATTGGCCCCCATTTCATTACATATCCTAATTTGAAAGTATTTGAACGACTGCACATTTCCAAATTTTGCTTTTATCTCTTTTCTAACAATTTTACTGATATCACTCTTAATAGAAAATCACCTACACAAACACCAATCACGAATCACGAATTCCATGCAAAGCTTACTTTTACACCTCATAAAAGAACAATCATTAACTTTCACCCGAAACAATTTTACACACATGCATAGCTCACAGCTCATGCTAAAAGAAGCCAAGAAAAACACCCAGTCGATTATCTCTCCTTAACCAGAACCAGGCGTTTCCACATCTACCACCCAAAAGGTTACGTTTTACAACGCAGGCCTTAAATCTTTTCCCGGAGAAAACTCTTCGCATTCATAAATTGGGACGCAGAGTGTCCCGCGGGGACCACAATTTCCAGCGTTTTGCGATGTATAAACACGCAACACCACAAAAGAACAAAACTTCCCTTTCTTTCTCTCGCTCCCCACACACACCCTTATCAATTTTTCCCACACACAAGAGGATTTTAACACGGTTTTTCGTTTCTCAACCCACTCCACCACCCCTCTATCATTCCACCGCAGTTCCCTCCACCCCTTGTCAAGTGCGGCGCTGCTTTTCATTAAAACCGGAGAAAAAATCTCTTCCCGCTGAGATTTCCCTCCATATAACCTCCCATAATCACCGCACAAGAAAGCGGCGAAAGACTTAAAAGTATTTAATAAAAAGAAAAGGGAGAGGAATTAAGCCACCGAGATCCCCGGCACAATAAAGAACCCAAACTGCCATCGGAGGAATAGACCGAGGAACTTCGTCCCCTAGCTGTGGCAAAAGGAGAAAGCCAGATATGCATATTAAACGCAGCACTTCATTTACGGCCTTCAGAAAATGAGATGCAAATTTAAGGAGGCTTTTGCTACAAGAGTTAAATACTTTATGACACCTCTTCTGAATCTGAGATGACGTACACGATAGGACAACGTCGGGTGGTAGGCGTTGATTAAATTGATTGAAATATATCTCCCTTGGCGAATTTAGGATAGTGTTCGTGGCTTAGGATTAAATCCCAGAGCCATGTTGTAATATTTTTCATCCCCATCTTCACTACTCAAATTATTTGTAGACATCTTATATTTTTTCCCAACTCACCATCGCATAACTTTCATTGTTTTAGGGCGGAAGAAGTTCAATTAGCAACGGGCTATTGACGACGGTCTGGGATCATTCCCCTAAGGAAAAGATCCGAAGACAACGCCACGTAATTTTAAACCACGGTCAGATAACGAGGTAAAACCTGAGCTGGCACCCCCACTCTCCAAAATACCACACCAAACCAACGTGAAGACTTTCAGCCACGATTCATTTAAGGCGCACCAGCCGCGTCTGTACCATACGCTTACAGACATCCATGTATTGACCCAGATTCGTATTAGGAACCTTTCGATCGAGAGGCTAACACCTGGAAGTCCAGTTAGAAGAGCAACGGATTGAAAATCGGAAGGTTGCTGGTTCGAATCTAGATCTAACTAAATTGCGTAGTGTGGAAGCTTGAAGGGTCGTTTTTCAGCTCAAGTGTTCTCGTCGTTTGACCGCGATTCAATATTACCAGGCGTTGTCCTTGAAACTTTCCCTTTGGGATTGATCAAGGACCGTCACTTATAGCTCATTGTGTTGCTTCAGTGCAATGTTACTCACCTTCAACCTTAACCAACCCCCTTTATTGTTTTGTAATCGAAAGCACCCTACATTGTCCACCGTGGAGAATTTCGCGACGCAGTTTAGCTGCTATTTGAATGTCAGTTCACTAGTAAGCACCACTTAACTAAACCACCTCACGAAAACAAAATCAAATGAATTACCAAATGTTAGCAGAAAACCAAACACTTTAAAATACAAAATCAATCCTACCCTTTCTTTCTTCGGAATTAATCTCTACTCTATCCCTACTATGATCTCTGCTCTAAGATTTCGATCTTATCTCCACATTTTCCAGCATTGTTTTCCTTCTGCTATTTTAAACCTAGGCCGAGACCTACTGTCCCCTGGAACAGTAACGCGTCTTCCCTACCTCCCCTTGTAGTGCACTAAACCTTTTTGGTGAATTTGGGTGACTTGGGTCATGTGTGTATGCTGCAATATTGTTCGCCTGCCCAAGTGGTGGTGTTGCTGCTTATTCCTCCTGGTCTATCTACCTGCAAGACCAAGTCCAACAAGTCATTCGCGTACTCAAAGAAATTATTATATCATGAGACTGGAATGACTCTGAAGACCTCATTCCAGAATCGACGAACAGAATCGGAACAAATTGGAAAAGATTTGTGACCATACCGGACCGCATATAACCTTTACTCGAGTAGAAGACATGGACAATTTTTAAGTTCGCTGATTCGTTGGTTTCATATCGTTATCGTGGTGCTCCATCTCTCAGTAAAACTTCTTCCTTTTAGTTTTTCCACGTATTGAACGTAGGTGATTCAGTGCAAATAAAAAGCATGGATGAGCTAAGTAGTTTTGGTTCTGTGTTTATGGATTAGGCAATATTCTGTTGACAGTTGCAACTACTACCGAAAACAGAATACTTATAACAAGGAAAGCGATAGATTTGAGATGTGAAGCGTCAGCAACGGTTGGTGCCATGTAATTGTAATCGTAATAAATGTATAGTGATCAAATGCAGTGTTAATTCCATTGCAGCTTCTACATGCACAATTTAAAAATACAGTCCAATTTCGAGCTATAAAGGACACTTCAGTCCTTGAACGAAATGGAAATTCGGAAACAGGTCATAGATCACGGGGTGAGTAACCAACGAATCAGCGATTTTAAAATGTTCCCATGTGTTCAACTCGAGTAAAGGTTGGTTATATGCTACCGGATCTTCATGCTCTCAAGGGGCTCTCACTCCACAAACTAGACAAAGCTATTAAAGTCCCTCTTTGCTCTATGTCAAAAAAACTCATATGTTACCAAATAGATATCTAAACCAGTAGCGTATCGTAACACTGATAACTAGTTGCCGAGATAGGATCGAAAACAATAATTAATAAATACTTAGCCTTATACAAGTCAACTAGATTCGCCGCTATTTCGTTTCCTCGAAGGAAATACAAGACAACTAATTTTAGCCCTAAGTTAAAAAGGAGCACAAATAACACAATTGCATTGAATCTTGACATGTCTGTGAATGATCCCAACGCCATCTTAGAGTTTAAGGCAGTCTTCTACGAAAGCAGGAAAATGGAAGAGAATAGGGGTGCACCATAGACCTTTGAACGACAGATAGTAATTCCATAATTCATATTATTTGGACTGGAAGCTAGCTTCAGAAGGAAGCATGGGGTACGAATGAAGAGTCTGTGTTGAATACACCCATTGTGGATGATAATCGGCATAGTAAGAAATCGTTTGATTCTGAAAGTATAGGTTATCAGCAGTCCATGGATGGCTTTCTGCGATGAAAATATACGACGCACTGATGTCACACTCAAATTCGTTTTTGCTTCTCTTTTTATCACTTATTATTTCTTTTGATACCGAATTTGATCTTTCCATTCAATGATGTTAGGCTTCCATTGAAGCTACGCCACTGATTTAAATCTTTCGGGGCATTGAGATAGGTGGGTTGTTGTATATCGTCATATAAATTAGCATAACTCGTAACTGCTATACGCTAACAGCGGTGTTACGAGTTTTGCTAATTAGCATGACGATATATTGAGGTATAGCTTTGTTTGTGTTCGATAATACAGCAGAACCGTGATACAAAAATCAGGACACGTGGAAGGAAGTCTAGTGAAATATGTCAGTCAACGCGAAATTCGGCAAAACTCAGACACACGGACTTGGTCTTGACTAGAAAATAAAGTGCAGAGGATCTGGATATTCTCTGGCTAAATATCCAGACTAGATGTTATAAACTAGTCTAGACAGTTTGAACAAATCGCATTAATCGTGACTTTAAAAAATCCTTGAATCAATGGGGGATCGCACTCTTAATAAAAATCTAAAAATGCCAGGTACTAGTTTCTGCAAACCTTGAAAGGGGAACTGTTACTTAAAGAGACATACTTTTACATAATCAGTTCACCTGTAGGTTACTGATAAAATAACTTTTTTTCTGCCAATATTTCCCATTATCTTTCCGTTTTTCATCAGATTTGAACGTTTGATATGGGATTTGTAATGTTAGAAGATAAAATGTAGTTTCTCAAGTTTTGTTAATGAGTTTTATTTTTTCACATCTGTTATAAGGATCTGTTTTCAAATATGCATCAGCTTTTGTGCTGTCCTGTTTTGGATAGATTATTTTTCTGTCTTTGGTCACTATTTACGTAACTCTTCTACTTTCAGTGATTAAAATGCAGGTGGATAAGATTGGTGTGAACAACAATGGCATTTCACATCAATTTATCCGATGGCATAAAGTCAAACAGAATTTCTTCGCCAGTCCCATAAAATTTGAAAACTGAATCACGATCTCACAACGGGAATCTTTAAGGATTTCGTTTCCAGTTCAGCAGTAGCGTTGATGAATTACCATCTCTTAATTTGATCCTTTCACTACAACCACTTGTTTTTCCAGTCCACGCAACGCGGAAACCATTTTCTCCCTCCGTGCACCTTAACATCAGAAAACCACCACAAACTTGCAGAGCAGGGGAAGAAAAGTTTGGCACCCGAAATTAATTACTGTGACCCCGTTTAGAAGATCGCTTCACGCGTCTCACGCGTGAGAGAACTTACAAAGAACTCACCCACAAGCAACAAGACCTTTCGTCTAAGCCACTTAATTTTTTAAAGCAATCAAGCTTCCGCTTTTTTCTTCCCTTTCATCCTTTTTGATATAAACTACGAAAATATCCTCCTCTACAAAGAGGTTAGACTTATTTCAGTCTGAGGCAAACGAGGTACTTGCCGCCCAGTCCAAAGTAAAATATTCGTATTTGAAATGAAGTAATTATGATAAATAGAATAATAGTTTTGTTGATATATATGAATGTTCTCGGTATTACGTTCCTTTTAATTAATAGC
The DNA here is from genome assembly GCA_947359465.1 of Metellina segmentata. Classification (NCBI taxonomy): domain Eukaryota; kingdom Metazoa; phylum Arthropoda; class Arachnida; order Araneae; family Tetragnathidae; genus Metellina; species Metellina segmentata. The sequence continues at coordinate 3,936,636 of OX375878.1, forward strand.
GGACGAACATAAAAAATTTCAAAAGGCCGAGCTATACTAATGGTTTCTGTTAATGGGTTTCCAGGACGATGTGGAAAATTCTTATTTTATTCTCCTCGGACGTTTGTGAGATGAAAACTTAAATACACTGTAACAAAAAAAAAATCATATAATCAAAAATAAATCACCAAGGAGTTGTCCGATTGCGATAAAAATGGGTGGATGTGAAGAATAGAAAAACAAACGATCAAAATATCAGAACGAAGGAATTATTTATTTCAGAGTTTGACCGTTATAAAGAGAGGAATTCAATAAGGTGCGAGTCCACCTCTGGCCTGGATGCGTCACCCGGCGTGGCATTCACTTACATTATCTCCAATTGTCGGGCTAAATGATCAACACTGGATGGGTGCAACCGCCGTCCCATAACGCGCAAAATGTGCTATATGGGAGAGAGATCAGGAGACCTAGCTGACCAAGGAAGTGCTGGGAAAGCTTCAAGACAATTCATAGCAACACGAGAAGTAAGCGGCCGCGCATTATATTCTTGAAAAATAAGTCCGGGGTGTCGTAAAAGGAACGGTAACACAACCGGTCGTAAAATGTCGTCTATGTACCGCTGTGTGTAAGTGCGCCAGAAAGGACTACCAAAGGAGTCCGGCTATCAAAGGAGATGGCACCCCAGATAAAAACGTCCCATTGTAGGCAAGTGTGACGTGCGATAGTAAGGGTAGGATCCCCACGCTGCCCTGGACGTCTCCAACACGACTGTGGTTGTCGTCAGGACAATTGACAATTAGAAACGGGACCCGTCACTAAATACTATACGATACCAGTCAGTGCCATTCCAAGTTAACCTAGCCCGGCACAACTCCTGGACAACTCCTTTTTGGAGCATCATTTTTTTTTGTTATTGAGTGTACTTTCCACATCCTCTGTATTCTAAATAACAAAATGCTTCAATAGAATGGATGAAAAAAATTGACTTCCAATAATTGTCTTCTGAAGATGGAGAGCCTGGCTGGAAAAGTAACGGAGATTAGGAACCAGAGAGTAGCAAGTTCGAATCCACCTAAAGACGTGTACAGGGGGGGGGGGTGAGGTACTTTAAATCTGCCGTGGCCTAAAAAGTCCTCACTTTGTCGTGGTGTAGAAGTTTGAAGAGTGGGGTGCCAGCTGAAGTGTTGCTTAGTCATCGGACCGTGTTAAAAATTACGTGTTGTCCTCGGATTTTTATCTTCGGTTTTGTTCCCGTACCGTCGCCAATAGCCCGACGTGCTGGTCCGGTACCAACGTTAATTAAAATACCTACCTGAAGAAGAAGTGCAAAAAAGCACATTCTATTCCCTCACACGATGCATGAAACTATTCCTGTGACAGGGACAAAAGTTTAAAATCTTTCTAAGAAAACGCACTTTTTAAGACATATTCCTGAAACGCCATCCCTTCAGAAAGTGGCGCTTGGGGCCGCCCTCCCTCAGCTACGCCCCTGCCTCTAACGCGGCGTACCCAAGTCTGGCAAGAACAAAGGCATGTTTCATTTGCATCCCGGCAACAACAAAAAAAGGGCAACAAAAACCCAAACAAATCGAGCGGCAGAAAGCAACATTTTCTTGCACGGCCTCCTGCTTCTGTAAATTACCCCGCGACACTTGCAATCTGCAAAAATAAAAGCTGGGGGAAAAAGAACTCTCGCTTACTTCGCAAGGGGCAGAACAGCGTATAAATGGATGTAGGTGTAGCACACACCTTTTAAAACCGACACAAGAGATAAAGTGCGCGATAATGCGCGGTATCGCATCGGCTACATTATCTCAAATTAGCTTACGCTCGGAATGCGCCTTCTGCTCGGATGATGCTCTGAGTCTTCCGAGGGTAACTCGTTGCTCATCTTTTAGCTCTTCGTTTTCTTTTTGGGCTCGTGGAATGGAAAACAATGGGAAAAACGAATGAGAGTGAAGTCTTTGTCCGTGAGCAAATGCTAGGATGCGGTCTGGGCGCGAGGGCTCTTTAATAACCGTGCGACGAATTGAAGTTTTAAAAACGAGTCTGGAAACTTAGCTGCATATCTTTCAGATGCCATAATCAATTTCCTGGGGAGTGATGGACGTTAATTACTCAAAGAGGCATAGTGAATAGATGTATTGATGCATGCAAAATTTTGGAATTTGAATGAAAATTAAAGATTAATGGGGTCGATGAAATGGATTACACTGCTTTCTAGAGATATGGATGTTTAATTATCTGCAATAAAATGACAGAAACTTCCTTTTACGAATTTAAACAATGATTATCAGTTAGAAGAAAGTGAAGGTCAAGTCTGCTGTCAAAACACTGACATCATCTTACCATTCCTTCAAAAAAACTACAAAAGAATAAGTAAAACAAGTTTAAATATCCATCTTAACTGGAAAAACCTTCTCTCCTTTTGTTCCGATATGATGTCAAATGGTTCACCGAGAGTAGCAATATTCCTTGATTTGACATCACGTATTTCAAGTTAATTCTTCAGATTATAGGTGCAAATACAGTTAGTGCCATTTTAAAATGCTGTATTTAAATAGCATATTAGATCATGAGTTCTTGAAGCGTAAGACTCCAGAAATACTTTACCATAATGAACATCGAAATTTTTTTTGAGAATTACAACTCAAAATTAAATTAAATGACTTTCTACTGATACATTTTAGGCTTCATCTCATTTCATTGGAAAAGAACCCCATTTCGGAAAATATATATTTCACTTATATCTCCGTCTGAGAAATAAGTTTATCATCTTTCACGCCAGATAAAACACAGGAGCAAATCAATTCTTGCCATCACCCTTAATTCGAACAGAAACCGAAATGAATGTTTCAAAAACAAGCGTACAAAGTTGCAGTTAACACAGACAATTTAATTCAATCCATCACCCCCACAACCTCCATCCGAGGATAAATTGAAGTAAAATTGCCAAACCGTATCACCACCATTCATAAATATTAATTTCCGCATCCATATTCATATGGGAGTTTTGAAAGCAGAAGAAAAACAGTCCACAAAGGAGAGGCAAATAGACGAATCATTGTTCCAAGGTTTCGGAATAAAAAGATCGTTCTGAGTGCCATTTATTTCAAATGCAGTGCGCATCTTGGTTAAGGTTACGGAAATGGGACGATATAATTAAACTGACGAATGTTAATTAACTCGCAGTAAATCTTTTTTTATCGAATGTCTGTTTAGTATATCCAACCACGTGTAACTCATATTTCCCGATCTGCCGCAAAGAGTTGCTTTTATTAAACTTCATTTCTAAACCGTTTAAGAGAGTTGTTGGACTTAGGAAAATTGAGACATCCGAGAAATAAACGCCATTTTCCTGCTTAGTATGAGTAGTGGATTTTTTGTATTTTAGTTAATTAGGTTATTCACACACCAAACTTTGCATGTGCAATCCTAACTCTGTATGATAAGGTTTGTTTGATGTTTTTCTATTGTATAAATCATTGCATTGTATGAATTACTCTATTGTATAAATCATTGTATTGTATGAATTATTCTATTGTATAAACCATTGTATTGCATGAATTATTGTACTGTGTGAATTAGTCTATTGTATAAATCATTGTATTGTATGAATTATTCTATTGTATAAATCATTGTATTGTATAAATCATTGTATTGTATAAATCATTGTATTGTATAAATAATTCTATTGTATGAATTATTTCAACGAATTCTTTATCCTTATTATTTAGAAACATTTTGTTAAGTTATTTAAAAATTATCTGAAGTCGTTGAAAGAGAACATTTCCCTTCAATTTTCACAGTAAAAGCAGTATTAATTGTCCGGATTCAAAATTGTTGCTTTGCAAAATGAGGAGTGAATAAAATACAGCTAGACCGTAGAGAATATTTGTGTATTGGTAAATTTCTAGTTTACAGGAAATACGAGTAAGACTTTTTATAACACAAGCCACAATATATACTTCGAATTCTGTTTTGCTTGAAAATATATGATTGACTAAGATGCGCTGAAAACCGAATAACATTATTTCGGAAGTGAAAGTATTTATACCAGTAGTTAAACCAGTGTGTCAACTAGGAACAGCTTCTATCCCACAAACTTTTATATGCAGAATGGTTCAAATGGGATCTTACTATTTAAAAATTTCATAACTTTTTCAATTTTTACCGGTTTTTTAAACAAACGTTGAAATTTTACTATGGAGATTCGTTTGAAAACCACTTTTAATCTGGTTCGGGGGAGAGGCATTCGTCTCATAGTTTTGAACGAGTCTTTTCTGTAAAATACGTGGTACGATGCACAAAGCGCTTCAACAACTAACGTCTTTAGCGTGTGGATTCCTGATCTGAATTGATCGTTCAACCCCCAAGGGGAAAGCAATGATCAGTTGGGACGCGGGACTATCCCCTGTACTATTGTCTAACCAGCATTGTTTTGGGATGAAGCGAGGAAAACCACATACGGCGATCGCCATTCATGCTTTTGGAATGGCACCCCTTCCAACAAACTCTCACGCCTATTCAAAAATCGACTGACCCAAGGTCGATCAAAGTCGACTGCCTAATCGTTAAAGCCTGACTATAGAATGTCAACGCCACACTGAGCCCACACAGGAAGCATTCAGTAGTCGTCTCGAAAATTACGGATTCTCGAGAGTTTAAATTTTCCAAACTAGATAGAAAACATTCCCAAGAATATTTTCAGCTCTATAAAAACTAACCAAGAGCTTTTTTTCTGTAAAAAGTCGTGAATGGTAAAGCCTTCATGTTTGCGGTAGATAAACAATTATTACCACTAAAATTTATTGGCGACGGTCCGGAATCAATCACGAAGTGAAAGATACAACGCCTCGTCATTTTCAAACACGGTCGGATGACGACATCTGAGCAGGCACCCCACTCTCCAAACTTACACACCGCAAAAGTGAGGACATTTGAAGTCACAACAGATTTAAGGTGTACCATCCTCCAACGGTCATCGGCTAGACCTAGTTTTGAGCTCGCAACCCTCCGACGGCCTGCTTAACCTTTACGCTGCGGCAGGTAAACAATTGTTACCAATAAAATTTCGCAGCGTAAATGTTAATTTGTGAATTATGAGCCACTTTGTGGTTGACGCACACAGAAAATCAACCAATAACCTGCGATACAAATCCAGGAATATCCCCAGCACGAATACGAGGCAGTCCACTAGTCAGTACATTCCAAAACCCAGCACACAGAACAAATATATTCCATCTCCTACAGCCTGACCTTCAGCATTGTAAAAATCCATCGCCTCGTGGCATTTTCTCGGAGGAATAGCCTCCTAAACTCTCCTTATCCTAATATTTGCTTTAAAAAATAAACGTTAACTGCATTCATGGATTCCCCCGTCTCCATCAAGATCGCTGTTCCTTACACCTTCCGAGACTACAGCGCAGAGAAGGAAAATTGTCAAGAGGGGGACTCTAAACAGACCTTGAAAAAATAGCAACTAAATGGATTTCTCCAAAACGGAATTTACTTTCTCCGCGCTTTTTGTCCCATTCTCATCTTTAAAAAAAATAACAAAAGAGCGATGTGAAGGGATGTAGGCAGACAGTGACAGATATTATTCCTTTCCCCAACAAACAAACTGTGGTAAGGAGGATCTTGCCAGCTCAAGAGTTGGACCCGTCCTCTTTTGGTTTCAGGCTCCTCCTGTTATTTCGCTTTTCTTTTAAGATACACGAGAACTTGCAGCAGGGATGAAATTGAAATCGTGACGGTTGCGATGGACTAAAATACGGTGAGTGCGCTGCTGTCCTGCTCTAGCATTTCTCAGAGTGTGGTATCTAGCTCCTCTATAAATAATTGTTCTCGTGTAGAGGGAAATGTTTGCCCCAAGAGAAAATTTTCTAAGATACTTGAACATTGATTCACAACTTCCAATATACAATACGGGTTGTTTTGAAATAGTTTTTACGTATATTATCCTTTTAATTATCTTTCCGAAATGGCTTTTTTTCGATTACGATTATAGCACATTGCCAATAAAAATTTCAAATTTTGCAGTGATAAATGAAAGTTGATTGGTCACCGTCAATTAGATTAACGGCGAGGTAGGTAGTTATTATCGCACTGGAACACTACAACGGGCTATTGGCGACAGTCCGGGATCAACCACGAAGTGAAAGATGCAAGTACAACGCCTCGTCATTTTTAACCACAGTCAGATAACATCTGAGCTGGCATTCCACTCTCCAAACTTCCACACCGCCAATGTAAGGACATTTGAAGTCACAACAGTTTTAAGGTGTACCAGCCTCCAAAGGGTCTTTGGCTGAACCTAGTTTTTAACTCAAAACCCTCCGATTGTTAATCCGTTGCTCTTCCAACAGGGTTTCCACGACCTGATTAACATTTACCCTGCGGCAGGTAAACAATTGTTACCACTAAACGTTCGTTTACACCAGCGGCATGGTATTCATCTGTCTACGGTGGATGTTTTCCCCTTTTTAAGTGACCGCTGGCATCGATCACCATTTACAAGCTGTCAGGGACTGAACGTCTGTAGGATACCACCTTTTGTTCGGTGCACCCCTACTCTGCCGACCGTGAGGTGTGAACGCTTTGGGGAAAAGGGAAAAAGTCGCTCCTGTGATATCTCTTCTCACGTCAAACGATACCCCACACAATACTACGAAAGGAAAGCGTCAGTCGTAAATGCCACTCACGGCCCTACCGCTCAAGTTTGGTCATTATGTAAGAGGGCTCGGTAATTGGTAACTTTTTAATTAACGTAGTACTAAAGCAACACAACGAGCTATTGACGACGGTCCGGTATCGATCCCTTAAGGGAAAGAACCGAGAACAACACGTAATTTTGAACCACAGTCAGATGACTAGTAAGGGGGCTCGGAGAGTCAGGTCAAAGAGCCGTTCCGTGAGACGATTGAAAAAAATCTAAGCCCCGCAGCGTAAAGGTTGAACTCCAGATGTCACCTAAATAGTAATAAACTGCATACATTACACGTTAACTGCGATAGGTGTCACGCGAAAGCACTTAGGTAGCAGATTTAAAGTATTCACTTTCCGTCTGGTTTGTAAGCGTTAAATCCCTCCCATGTGTAATAGAGAAATATCAACGCATGCACTCAGATGTAGCCGATGACACTGCCTCGTTAAGTGAACATTTAAGATTGTGATGCCCGAAGTGTTCACATATATGCAAATCGTGACTTACCAAGTTGGGAGACCCGAATGAGTGGCTGGATGCCGTCTTGCCACGACCCTTCAGTTCCACCCATAAGTGACGTCAGCAGCACAGTAATGACGTAGAAGACGAGGGAATCTTTGAACCACCCATTGCGGTCGGGGCTCGACCTGTTGGACGACGTCATGACGACTACTCTGCTCAGGAGGTGTCGAGTGTTCAGAAACCCTTTGCAAAGGGTTGTGAAAGAGGTGTCTTTTCCTCCTTTTTGTTCGGAAGCGAGGTTGGACTAAGCAGGTGGCTTGGTAACTTTCAGTTAAATCTCAAGTTTGGCTTGGAAGATTCGGACCCCATCTCTTGTAAAGTGGGGAATGTTAGGCCGAATTCAGAAACCTACAAGAAAAAGGGGAAATTTGTCATTGATGAACATCAAAACAAATGTAAACTGGAAAACTTAATGATCCGAATCAAGTTGCAAGTTTCGTATCATCAAGTATAAATATAAAATTGAAATACAACAATTTAAAATTATATGTACAATAATCAGTGTACCATAGAAGAAGGTTGTGATTGTAATTTATTATATATGGCAGACAGAAGCTATAATGCTAGTCAATTTAACAAACAGAATATTTAACAAACAAATTAATTCTAACAAATAACAAACAAATTAATTTTAAACAACTTAACATACAGAATATTTAACAAGTTAATTTTAACAAGTAACAAACAAATTAATTTTAAACAACATAACAAAGAGAATATTTTACAAAGAAATTAATTTTATCAAATAAACAAATTAATTTTAAACAATTTAACAAATTTTAAACAATTTAACAAACAAATTAATTTTAAACGATTTAACAAACATAATATTTAACAAATTAATTGTAAAAAATAGCAAACAACTTAATTTTAACAAATAAACTTAATTTTAATAAATGCCAAAAAAATTAATTTTAAACAATTTAACAAACGAATTAATAAGTCAATTTAACAAACAGAAGTAGTCTATCTAATTGGATATTTTATGAGGAAGAAGGTGGTGTGAATCAGTTTGGTTTGTTGCTTTACATTCTTTTATGATACTAATTAGAATGAAAAAAAAGGTAATTATTCACTTCAGTATAATCTTATCAAAATAGTATGATGAAATTTAGTGTGGGACCAAATACTCACGATCAACTAAAATGTAATGCATCTTGCTAGTTCACATCAATGAAAATTCGTTTCATTAACTCAAAATTTTAGATCTGACAGAAGTGAAAATAATGCCAATTATTACCTTTTTACATAATTGTAGATATAATTCATGACCAACAAACTTTGATGACCACTCTGATATTAAATTGGGTATTGTAGTAGCCTTAAAGAAGTACGCTTAACGAAATGAAATACGATATTATGCAGCTCCGGACATTCAGATAACAAGCAACAGCAAAAAAGGACAGAAAGGGATCTGGAAGTTCATCAAGCAAGGTGGATGGTGACATCTCGCGTCCATGGTATATCGCGTGTGCGGGCAGTTACTTAATGGAATGGCTCCCCATCTGCATCCCCCCCCCTGCTGGTTCGTACGTTCCATTTCCGGACAGTGTCATAATACAGAGGGGAAAAAACCCAAAGGGATGAAAGGACTAACCGATGGCGTTATTGAATGGAAGGACATGTTTAATACATCAATAACTGCTAGCTCTGGACATTGCGGGATTGATGGTAAGAAGCAGGATTAGTCCACGAGAGACGAGGATAATGCGATGTAATAAATGTCCTCCACTTATTTCGCAACTTTTTCTGTTAATGTACACGAAATGGTACGAATTTTCTGTGGTTGATTTGCCAAAGTGTTTCAATGGCAGTTGGTGTCAAACTCGTTGAAACGTGTCAGTATCTACGAGGCTTCAATGAACTAATAGTGTGCCAATTTCATATTTAGAATTTGGAATGGAGTATTGTAAACGACCTTAGCATGATGTTTTCGTGCTACATAATGGACGAACAGTAGTGTGTTACAAATGAAAGGGTTCGAAAGTGGCTAATAGAAAATATACAACTTAAAGAACGAGTTTCGTGTCCCAAGTAATCTACCGTCTCTTGTATTTACCTCGATTTAAGAAACAATACTCAACAGCAGCAAGTTTTAACCTTTCTTACCCATGAATTAAGAACAAATTTCAGCACAGCAAAAAATATATTCTTTTTCGCATCGACAAAAATATAATAAGTATAGTACTGATTAATTTATAAAACTAATAGCAACTATCAATCTCTTTTGCTTGAAAGTGGCTTTAAAAAATATTTTTGCAACAATTTACTTATGAAACTTCAAATGAGAAATAATTCCCAAAAGTACACGGTTATATTTTGCAGGAATTATACGCGTATATTTCATACTAGTTTTAAAAATATGGTTGCTATTTGAAATTATTTGTTAACACACATGTCAAAACTTCAGAATCAACCACTGAAATGAAATAATAAGTCACACACAATTTTTTTTTCATTCTCCAACCATAAGGCATAGAAATGTCATCCTTGCGGTACATCAGCAGAAAATAGCAACCCTACAGGAAAGTCTATCAACATGGATTGTGTTGCAGATACAATGTTCACAAGAAATAAATATTAAAATAGTTCGCATTGAAATCATAACATTTCTTCCAACTCATTTGTAAAAAAAAAGAGTAAGCCAGAAAGAGTAATGCTGAAAGGAAAGAAATGACATACATGCGAGACAGGATATTTTTTTTTAATGTGTAACTTATCGAAAAATCGGAATACTGGCTATTAAAAACAAAATTTTCCACATAAAATTGTTTTTACTGTTGATGTTTTCTGAAATTAAGTGAGAGAGATTAAACATTATCTTAGCTCGACACGTTTATCCCCAATGTCAATGCCTATGATGTCCTGTAACTTCCGAGTTTTGAAACAAGAGTTGGTTGAAGGGATAATAATTCTAAAAATGATAGAATAACCATAAAAGATCCATCCTACGAGAAAGATCCGAACATTTCGCCTCCCCACACCCATCCTCTCACCACCCCGTTTATCAATCCAGTACACCTCAGTAATTCCAAGAAACAGAGAAAGCGAGAAACAAAACTAAAAACCAGCGACAACCAAAGCAAAGGGATAACTACACAAACACCCCCGCAACTTTCCTCCACCTCCGAAGCAATGGGCCCTCATAATCACTGCCCATAAGCGAGAAAGAAATAGAAACACAAGAGAGCCTCTCAAATGAACAACACACACAGACTAGGCGCGCTGAGACAAGAAAAGCGCAATCACTCGTGCTGCAAACACAGTGCACCAAAACAAGGCAAAAAAAGTCCCGCAAAAAAAAAAAGAAGTTGCCAAAGAAAGGCACGGCAATAAGCTCCCTACGTGACTATGAAGGCTCCGAAGGCATCGCTGGAGCTCTTTCAGGCAGGTATTTATGTGGCAGCGAAGCTATCTGAAAAGGTGTTAGGTGGACCGTATCTAGTAGTTACGCTCAGCTACCTGCGTAAGAGCATCGGTGTACTAGACAAGGTTGGGGGGCTCCTATGGCTCGGGGCATTAAATTATTCTTTTAAGAAAGTCTCGGAAAGGGAAAGGGAGGAACTTTTTTAATCTAAGACGCATACCATTTTGTGAAAGTAAACACTGGTAGTGAAAAAACACTCAACTGTACTATAAACATTCTAAGAACTAGAACAAATAGGAATACGTAATTGAGATGTATATATCTGTCCACATCTGTCATATATACACTACCTACAATTATTGACCGGACGCCAGCGGAAATACATAAAATCCGACTACTTGTTTTGGTGTGTTTTTTGTGGTATGGCCTGGGAGCTTTGCATGTTGTTCCTGGTAAATTGGACGCCTACATAAACATTTTGGATAATCAGGTGCTTCGTACGTTCTGGTAATTTTGTGGAATGAACGAATGTTACTTCTAGGACGACAACACTCCATCGCACATTGCAGCCTCTGTCAAACAGTGGTATCAAGATATGGATGTGAAACGTCTTCCCTGGCCTGCTTAGAGTCCCGACCTAAACCCCATAGAACATTTATGAGACGAGTTAGAGCGACGCTTACGGACCAGGCAACCACGTTCGAAATCGACAGCTGAGCTGGCAACATTCTTGCAGCAGGAATGGACACAAATACCCTTTGCTGAGCATCAAACCCTTGTTGAAAGTATGCCCAGAAGGGTTGCTAGCGTCATTACAGCAAGTCGGGGACCATCCCCCTATTAAAGCATGTTTTCACTCACCTTATACCTTCACATCTAGTGTATAAATAACTTTAAACAATCCACGGTGTTTTAAAACTTCCTATACAAACTCTAATATGAGGTCGGAAACACAAAATTAAGATGCATTCACTTTAGCAGATGTGTCTGCAAGCACCAATCACGTGTAATAAGGTGCAGAAATGAAAGACACAATACGTTTGCAAACAACATTTTGGTACCCCTAGTTTATCAATTTGACTTAAGGTCTCAAAGTTTCCGCCATCAACACAAATTCAAACTTGACAGTGTCGATGAAGAGATTGCCGTACAAACTGTTCAATGGCGCGGAAATGTATTCCTATTTGGATATGGTTTAATTTTTCCCTCTCCTTTTAATGCTTGCACAGGAAGTTTCGAAACACTGAATTTATAAACAGCAATTTCAAAAGAAACAACCGATTGCTGTATCACCGGCCTTTGAACGAGCGGTCAGTAACCACTCAATAGCAGGCCTGGCTGCTAATTCAAGCGTGGAAGTGTTTATAGTTTGGCGTAGTTATTGAATTGGTTTCACTCAGGCCACTAACATGTGCCATCCGGAAGTCATTATAAATTGATCCTGGTCCCAGGTTACACTGTAGGTAGCTAGAGAAAACTAATATATGCGTTCCAAGTACGCAACGTTTAACTTGCACAAATGCGTAGATTTTTATTTGCTCACTCGGTGGAGATTTGTTATAAATACAAATGAACATCGGTTCCTCTCTCATACATCATGAAAATGTTTGAACTGACTTTGCTCGTGGACTGTGATACCATAGGACCGATACCCTCCTCTAAGTCAGAAGCTTAGTAATATTTACACTAAAATACTTTAGCTAAGTAAAAAATTGGAGGTACCTAGATTCTGACTGAATACACGAAATAAAATTATCGTTTTTCTTCTTATTTTGGGCGCAACTTGTCTGCTTTTGGCCCTTGGGCCCAAAAAAAAAAACCAACCCCAATCGACCTTTTTGTTTTTATTAAATCTATAGGCCACGATACAATTCACGCAAATAATTAAAAGCAGATTGGCAACCCAAATCTTATTCTGAGCTTATCTCTCCGATAGGTTTATAGTATAAGTCCGTTCTGAAACCTGTAGTCTTCCTGCGCTACTTCTAACCAGTTTTGACCTTCTTGACCAATCGAATCTTCATTGGGATTCTTTCAGTCTATTTTAAAAGTGGTCAGTGTCTCCAATGCAAAGGACAAATGTCAAACGGACCTGCCATCTCATTGGACACACACCATTCACTCATCGTCATCTTTTAGTAGGAAGAGAGAGCGCATTCAATTGTAAAACTCATTCAGAAGTCCTTTTCTTAAACGTTTCTTGATAATGTTTTGTTTCTAATAAACGGGGTTTTAAAAAGTTTTTCAAAGTAGTTTTGAATTCGCAAGATTTGGTTGGAGAAAATCCTCATTTAAACCTTTCGGCATTTTAACGTACCGAATTTTAAATCTGATCTGATTGTTTCTCAAATTCAAAATGCATCAGTCTACTTTTCCGATTTCCGTAGAGTTCAAAAGTTTTCAATTTCCAGTTCAAATTTCACATTTTCAAAACTTTAAGCACGTAATCAAATTTTGTCTCAATATTTGTAATTTCTCATTTTTAGCCTTTAGACCAACGTTATTTGATGCTTAAACTTATAATCGCCTATCTGGAGCAGCGTGTCTTGTATAAGAGTCATTGCTATACAGTCCAAAATCCAGTTCGATCAATCAATAGCAGTGGTTAATTAGTCTACGTCCCCCGGTAATCTCATGACTTTTATAGGGTGAACAGAACATATATATTCTCAGTTCGATTAGGACTTGTTTAACATCAGTTTCACTCCACCCTGGACGTTACTTTTTGCCCTGCGTTCTCCAGTCCTCAGTCCCAGTCCTTTTGTTCCCCCTTCCTGATGAATTAACTTCCGGAAACCCCTGAGTCACGCGCGGAACAATTACTTCGATCTCCCACCTCCGCCAATCGCAATCGGATACGGGGTGGAGGACGGGATCCTAATGAAAGACAAACTGCTGACTAAAAACTCAAAACTCCGTGAAAACCCTTCCAGATCGGCTGCGATCGCGTGGAACGGTCACGTGACTCGGAGCCTTCGCGGAGACAGAAAGGATAAGATGAGAGGGGTGGCAGAGATGAACCCGAAGAGTGATGACGTCACATTCACCCTGCTTTTCAACCCCTCGTCCTTTGCAGATCGGTCTGAAGATCAAAAGCGCCGCTCAGGTGGATATCGAACGCAGAAGGGAAGGGGTGGATTCCAAGTATAAAGGATCCAATGTGGAGAACTAATAAGTGAAAGGTATTGATTCGAAAATGGCAGTTGAAGTTTTGGTGCGTAGGGTTTCAGGTTTTCATTATCATTTATAAAACTGCCTCAGCTTAGTTATATAGATTAGCGAACGTACGATGATCAACTGTTTGATCTTGCGAAATATTTTTGAAGAGAAGATTAATACACAGAATGGTTGCTCATCGTGGTGAACATTTCTGGAAAATTAAAGCAGTGTGTCACATTTCTAAAGCACATTTTGAGTTTTGCTAATGTCACGAAAGCATTGCTTTTAAAATTTCAATTTCAATCCCACGTTATTAACATTTTAGTGTCTCTTCCAAACCATTCGATTTGTATTTTTTCCAATGACAACATTGGGATTGTATGACCCTTATTTTTGCGCTTAAATATAATCTCTTAACTGAATAAAATAAGTTCAACAGGGAAGTAGTTCATAATATCATTTATTTTTATATCAAAATCACAAAAAAATGAACGGAGAGATGTGATTGAATCTACTTGGCATATAGATTTGTATTCCAATAAAAAACCAATTATTTAACTTTAAGGACAGATGTGGCAGTGTTGACAATTCCTGTAAGTAAACAATTCGATCGAGTATTCTAATACAACATGATTTTTTACCCCCAGTTAAGACCCTTTTCTTCAAACACGGAAGCTTCGTTAAGCTTCAACAAATAGCGTCACCTTTCTTACGAATATTAATTTCACTCGAAATCTCTCTTTCTCAGTTCGGATTATGTACTCAATATCGAGAAAGAAACTCAGTTTCTCTGGAAAAACCTCATTGTCTTAAAATGACTGACGAGGTTTTCCAGAAAAACAAATTATCAGTTCCAATCGATCACATAATTCCATCAGAACATAAAGGTAAGAAAAAAAAGAAGAGGAAAGACACATTCGGTGAAGCGATTAAAATTATCGCACACCTCCAGGCGATATCGATCCTCAGCCGTGAAAAAGGGGATTACAAGTGTCACTTTCCCTCTGCGACACCTCCGAAAAATCCCTCGCCAAAAAACAAATCCCTAATGCCCCCAGTTGGAAAAGAACTCATCCCCTCTTCAACCCCCCGCAAAACAAACCCTTTCCTTTTTCATACGCCGACTGTGAAAGAGAACTGCGTCGTTAACCGAAAAGAAATATTTTGAATGACAGCGCCGGCGCCAAAAAATGATCGCCAAAATCTAGGGCTGGCAAAAGAACGGCTCGTGTGCGAGCAACAGCAACACAAGGGCGCCGAAAAAAAAGGGGGGAAGAGTGGGAAAAGCCCGTTGCAATCCGGGATTTAACCGTCCGGGAAAAGAGCCGGGAGACGACCTGACAAAGAGTAATCCCCCGTCATTAATTTCTTCGTCTGGTAATCGCGACGCGTGGTCTTAGAGAGAGGCCGGACGGACGGCCATTAAGACCCGGACACGTGACTTTGCAGATCCCACCCCCATCCGGGATTTAAGCCACGAATGCCATTTCAGCACGCCCAGTGTGCTCTGCTCTGGGCCCCTTAACGAGCCCGGCTTTTAATCACTGATAACCACCCAGTCTGTCTACACGTCTGGTGACGTCAAAGAGGTCCCCCCCCCCACTCGTCAGAAGGTGTGGAAAAGTCATAATCGGGGAGGTCACTCGTGTTCATGGTTTACCAAGAGAATATTAGTATCTTTTCTCGGCATAGTGAAATTGTTATTTGTTGTTGTTCCTTATTCTCCACTTGTCTGACGAAGTCAGACAAGATCTAATACATTGCTGACCCTTAAAAAGTCGATGACAAGAAGTGAGGTAGCGTATAAGTCCACTTTGGAAATACCCAAGCAGTCTAGGATATGTTCGGCAGAGGCCTGCTGAGCTTCACATTTGGAGCAGACTGCATAAGTTTTTCTACCCTCAACGAACGAGAGACTCTTCGTTTGCCAATCTGGAAATTGCCGTTCGAGACGCTCTATCGCCTACAGTAACAAGTGAAGAGCCCGGTTCCTTGGCCGCATACCAGTGATGAGAGGGAGGGATCTTCCACCTTTTTGATCGGTGACATTTGATTTTAGACTGATGCTCTGAGTAGGTAAGAGCTGAAGAGGAAGGTGTAGAGTGACTACAGCCCTCCTTGGCTAAGCGATCCGCTTGTTCATTGCCAAAGATGTCAACGTGGGATGGTGTCCACTGAAAATGAACGTCGTGGTGCTTTGAAATAAGTTGAAGTTTAAGAAGGATGGAGATGCTTGTTTTGTCTCCAACTTTAGTCCAATTGTGTAGGTGTTGAAGAGAGCTGTGACTGTCCGATAGGATCCAGAGATCTCCGAAGTCACACTCGTTGATTATAGCTTCGAGGCCCTGTTCAATTGCGATTAAAGTTTTTAAAGTTCGTGAAATTGTTATAATACAATTAATCAAAATTACTCTTACATGCGTAACACTAAACTTACTACAGAAAAAGTATCCAACTATCCCTCGTCTAGATGAAAATGATGGCAGGGCAATGAACCATTCTACTGAAAGGGGAGCATTTTAGATTTGATGGATGACATTCACCATTCCAATGAAACTTTTAAGACTAAGCTTGAAAGGTTTCTGGCTTTGATTCTTTCACTCTATTTCTTAGAATACTCAACTACAAACTTGCGAAGGTGTAGACCCCGTAGACTATGGCGCAATTTTTTTGCCCACTGCGCTACCAGCTTGCGAGCTGTTGGTGATGGAGACTCGATTCCTGGTAACTACGCTGGAGTCTTTCTCACTTCTGTGTCAGTTAAAACTTTCCTCTTATGTGTATTCATTTACTTTACCGAAAAAATGTTTGGCACATCCTGCGCTACCGCCAATAACACCCAGTTCTTAACACGTTCGCTGCCAAAGCTGATAGGGTGCGTTGATAGTTATTGCCCCGACGTGTAAAGGGGTTTCCCCCAGAAGCCCATGCCAGCCACGCCAATACCTGAATAGATTGGCGAAAGCTCAGTCAACAAATTTGCAATTTCATCATCTGTTAGATGCTTATTATATTGCATTTTTCTGTTTTGGGGGCGTGAAGGCCCTGCAGAACTATCGTCTCTACAACTCATATTCCAAATTTTTTTTGTAACTAGTTTCTAACCTTAAGTTCCGCCAACACCTAACATATAATGCCAATTGAAGCGGATAATAGATAATGAGGCGCAGCTCTTCCCGCGTGACTGGCTACTGAGAAATCACACCACACCACGCGCTGGCGCGTGGTTGGCTCTTAGCGTTGGCGTCACATCAGGCACTGGCGCGAGATTGGCAGCGAAAATGCTAAACCGTAGTTTCTTAGTATTGGCTGGATGAAAGGAGGATATTCAAAGTTTAGAATTTGAACACGCGTTTTTCTGCAGAAATTAAGCTCAAATCATTTCGCTCGAATAACATCAATCGGATGAAAAGCGGAACTACTATTACAAATTGGAATTCCATTAGGTCTTGTATTTCACAGTGAAGTTCAATCTCCTTGAGTTTACGACTAAGACTAAAACTTACGCCAACCACTTTTATCATCCGACTTCACCAAAAGAAGCAGCCCCCACATCCACTTTCAATCCCAACCACTATGCCCCCAATCCGAGAACACGTGCGAATCCGGCTGATCTACAGCAATCCATTCCACCGATTGGAAAACGTCTTCCGCAATATTCCATGCAACCACACTGCACACTCGACTTCCACCGGACGCAACTAATTTGTCCCAACATCAAAGAATTAGAGCGGAGATAAGCAACAGCAACACATCTCTTTAGCAGCGAGGAAGATAACGGGAAATGGAATGCTCTAACGTCTCGAGAAGGAGGACAGGGGGGCGAAGATAACGGCATTAAGTCTCTTCCTCGTAAATTACGAGCCAGTGTAAAAATGCACATTACATGGGTTAGGAAGCAGGAAGCTGCAGACGACATCAAGGGTGGAGATAGGGGCGCTATCGCGGAATAAAGTGCCGAGACATACCGCTCTAGCCCTAGATAAAAGGGGTAAGTTTTAATCCGGATTATACCCGACTAATAACGGACGCTTTGTGAGATATCGTCCTCTGGAGAAAAAGAGGGAACAAATATTTACGTGTGACGGTGGTCTTTATTGGGAGGGTAAAACAACGAATTCATAACCGTGTGCTGACGTTTAGTAGGTGGGATTAATTTGAGAAGGCGCGTAGAAATATTTAACGCTACAGAGAATTATCAAGGGGTGTTGTGAATAATTGTTGAAAGAGCACAGAAAAGTGAAACATCTGCATGGAATTTGGTGTGTGTGTATGTGTATACATATATATATATATATATATATATATAATATATATACATATGCATGTATGTATAGTGTTTTCTACATATGAGCAGCAAAACGCTAAAAAATTGATCATACACTCCACAAGCGCCAGTAAAAAGCGTTTGCGTTAATGGAAATTATTAGCGTTTTGTTGACGAAGTAGATAGTGACATCTGGTGGCGGTCTTCGGTCTTAGTGTCGCCAGTCTTCCGGCTGCTGTTGCGGGTTTTATTTCGTTTTCTTCTTACACTTTTAATATTGTTTTGTGTGTTTTTGCTTTGTAATGGTGTTTTGGGGAGTGTATGGACAATTTCTTAGCGTTTTGTAGCTCATGTACGCAGAAAACACCATTTTGTTTTGCATGGGTCAGGCTCCTCTCTGTCGACGCCCCGATCCACCTACACTTTCATTTTCATTAATTTCCTTTTGGTTTTTAAATTGAATTTCCTATTGTTTTAAAAATTATAATGTTTACCATGCTATGTATGCAGCTATCAGCGCTTATATATATATATATATATATATATATATATATATATATATAAACTATTCGCGCTGAAGCTGCATACATAGCATGGTAAGCAATATAATTTCAAGAATACAGGAACTTCCAAAAAAGTCTTAAAAAAATAAAGAAATGTTGATGAATCAGGGCGTCATCAGGGAGGAGCCTGACCCAGACAACATAAAATGGGGTTTTCTACATATGAGCAGCATTAAAATGTAAATATCTAAAAAACACACATCTCAATAACAAGTACCCTTTTTCATTATTTGATAATATATTTGAAACATTTATTAATATCAACAGCTACACAACCCATAAATAATTATTTTTCGTAATTTACTCAGAGCCTTGCTAGTTGCTTTTCAATTTTATTTTACTGTTTACGAATATCTTTTTGAATAGGAGCTGGGGATTTTATTATTATTTTCTTTTTCTGCTTTGTATTTTTGTTTCTATGGAAAAATAATTCTCTATATATATAGAAATAAATAAGAAAGTGGGGAATTTAAAAGCATTTTGGTCCTAAAAATGTATAGGATTATCTTGGTCACGAATGTAATAAAATGTATTGATGAAGTGATGGAGTATTTAGAATGTGAAGATGACAACTATTTACAATTTAAAAATTTAGAACATCGTAAAAAAGGAAAGAATGCAGAGTGAGGAGGATTACCCAGCAAAACGGATAATCTAGGTGAAGAAGTTTTAAAAAAATGAATGTAAAAATGCCATAAACCAGGACATGAAGTTAAGAAATGCGAGATTGTAAGATCTCCGTTGCAGTGTTGGTACAAAGGAGGGTTCTCTCCTTCCAGCAAGTATTGATGAGTAATTCTCGAATGTCCGATACGGAGCCTAGTTAAAATTACGTCTAGACGACGAGGATACAAAGAAGACCAAAATGAGATATTGGGTTGAATTCTGTGAAGTTTGAATTAATCATGAAAACCATATTTGTAAACTTTCGAGAAGTATAACTTCATGTACGAATTGGAAGGGGTTGTAGAGAACACAAAATTATATCGCATCTCAAGAGCCAAAGTAAGAAAATATATATATGCTACATAACTTGCCATAGACACTGGTCAACTACCAACTGACCCAACAGTGTCTTCTAGCACCTCCAGGTGGCGCTTGTAAAACCTACGATCCTACGTAAATAAGTTTTAATTTTATGTTCACAATATCGCCTTGAGGTTTGTACTGGAAATTACTAAACATCCTACGTTTCTGTTATTTACTAATGCAGGTCGTGTGACTTTGTTTGAGACTTTATTTAGTCTGCTACACCACCTGGATGTCCACAATAATTTATTTCCAACAAGCAATCCACCTATGGAAGTTTTTTTTTAATAACCGATCAATAACCTCTTCGGCCATTGAAACTACCATGGGCGAACT
Source organism: Metellina segmentata (assembly GCA_947359465.1). Lineage (NCBI taxonomy): Eukaryota > Metazoa > Arthropoda > Arachnida > Araneae > Tetragnathidae > Metellina > Metellina segmentata. The sequence continues at coordinate 3,956,564 of OX375878.1, forward strand.
GATGGCTGTATAGTATGAAGGAGCACTCACAGTCGATATGTCAACGTTACTGTTAAACAAGGACAATTGGATTCCTGGATCTATTAGGTGGAAGACAAACGCTATTACTATGCTAGTCTGGCAAGAAACTAATGCGATGCATTTCCTGTTAAGCTAAATGTTGATAGTGGTGTGTGTTTGCGATAATAGAAGTCGCACCTAGGCAACAAAAAAAAAGTGACGCAACTGAAAATTGCAGAATTTGAGTCAACTTAAAGGATACTTATATTGAAATAGTATAAGCTTCTTTTAAATTTTAGGGAAGTATTTATGATGCTAACTTCTATTATATTCTATAGAATATAATAGCACGCTGGGACACCTCATACATATTTTTCAATGCCATAACATCAATTTTTTTTTTTTTGACTTAGGCCACTTTTCTTGCCGGTGTGCGATGCGTTATGTACGTATTCTGATTGAGACGTCAGTTGACTTGTTTATGGGAAAAGATTCCATAACTTCAATATAAAAACGTCAAAGAACAAATTCCGAATCGAAACACGACAGTTGATTGGTCAAGATCAAATAGATTAAATTCCAAAACCCTGATAGACGACATTTTAAGGTAACCGCAATATCCATCATGCGAAACCATTTGGAACATGAAGTGAAATCTTCGGACACCATCTACCTTCCTAAGTCGTACATATCACTGTAAATATTTCTCGCTTGATTCTTTTCCAAAACAAACTAAGTTAAGCGTCTTAAAGCAAAGTAACAGCGATCGACCGAAACAATGCTATCCTACCAATTTGACGTTAGCAGTCGAACCCAATATACGAGTGAATTTCACGAAACTGAATGCATCCCATCTCACCACGAACGCCTACTGCTGCTTTTTCTGGAGGGATTCCGTCAGAGCAAGATTTATAAATTAAGCCGGAATCTTCAATGAAACAATAGTTATAATTAAACAACCACACGCTGGGAAAATGCTACTTTGTTTCGCGAGGAATAAGCTCCAATTTCCATTTCCATATCTATCCGAGCACGCACACTTAACGCTTTAATAATGGGATATTTTTTCATCCCTCTCCCTGCGAGAACAATATGCGCCGGGTTACTGATGTGTGCATTAATGCGAATCAGAGAATAACTTAATCAACGTTAACTGGCAGGCAGCTGTCAACGCGCACATTAATTAAAGAGGAAACTATTGTATTAAAGACGCGGGCGGGCGAGTTAAAGCCTCAGTTTTGAGTCGAAAATTCTTTTGTGTGGGGTAGAGGGAGCGATTTTATTTCCTTTATTTTTGTTTATATATCCCTTCCGTCTTTATTTTATTCGCTGACTGATGAGAGTTCGGAAATTTTCAGTTGGGATCGAAATTGGAAAACAATGGCTCCGCGAGGAAGGAATAAAACGGATGAAAATTGATGAATGATGGCAGAATGACTGATGAGTCCACGAAAATTAAACTCTCAAGCCATGCGAGGGAATTTCCTCGAACAGCGAAATAAGAAAGACATTTTTGAGGGAGAAGAAAGTTATAGGAGAAAGGTGCGTCTATATTAGTTTTATTTCCGTTGTTTTATTTGGAAAGAACCGGAAGAAAAAAAAGAGAAAGATGTAATTTATTGAGATGTGAGCATTTCCCCTTTTTTTCTTTTCTTGCTGATTCCTTTCCTCTGGAAGATAAAGGTAGGGTGGAGGTCAAAAGAACGAAAGGCGAGAGAACTTTCGTAATGACCTAATCTATCAAGAATTGTTACGAGTTGAAAAATTTATAAGTTTATTTTTAAACTGGAAACGGTGGTTTCTTTCGTCGAAACGGATTTATCGGGCATATGAGCGGATGGTTATGAATGGTGAAACGTGTTCCACTCTGATGAATAGTATCGATTTGAATAAATAATTAGCTGCAATTTAATCTTAATCTCTCATCAAACTAAGCTGCGACAGAAAATGCTGAATAAAAGTTTAGAAAAATATGGATTTAAAACTTGACTCAAATGGCAACATCAGCATAGGCAGATAGTATTCAAGATGGTTTGTTCAATTGTTCAAAATCTATGGCTGTTGGTTTAGTTGTTTATGTACAAAATAAATTGATGTTTTTTTTTAATTTTCCGTGTAATATAATTTAGTAATAGATCCGTAAAATATGATTCCGTGTAATAAATAATAAATATAATTTGCGCTAATTCAGCAGTTAATATCTTTGGGGTCCAAAAACGTTATGAATTGGATTTTTAAAAACATGACGGAATTTTATGAATATTATTGCAATAAACTTTCTATGTATGGTCGTTGCAATCAAATGGTAAACTGAGTGTATCTTTCGTGATTAATTTCTTCCATAATCATACAGAATCTGATACAAAGCATGATCCCTGTAGGATTTGGATGGAATTTGATAGCGTAAGACCTTTTCCTACGGATTTTATATCTCATGCAATCGGTAAACCAACATAAAGAAGTTACCAGAAAATGTATTTATGCCTTCTTATTCATACTTTTAATGCGAAATGTTCACCAGTAGCTAATTTTACATAGCGCGTACATTGTTATGAAATGTTATATGTTTGCTTTTAAAGGACCGCACATTGTTACCTAAAATGGAGGAAATAAACCAACCCAAATTTAAATGAAAGCGACAGTTTTAAAAGTACCATGGGACATCTCTGCTTCCAAATCTACTCTAGAACACGAAAAAACTTCCAGAATTCCCCGAGTCCCAGATTATACATTTCTATTCAAAACACAGTGAACCCCGGATTCTTCTTTCTGCCTCCAGTCCACCCACTCAGTGCAAAGCAAAAGACTAAACAGCAATTTAAATATGGATTCCGCGTTTTCTGAGGACTCTTCTCTCTGGCCGAGAAGAGCAAGTAAGAGAAAAAGAGATACCGGATTCTCTCTGAGAAACACACCGCATCATATATATCTATATATCTCAATTTCGGACCATACGAGACGTTCCAGATCGGCTCAGGGAAGAAAAAAAAGCTACAGCCGAAAACCCAACAAACAAACAAAAAAAAAATCTCCCTTCGCATACAAACGGGCCCAAAATGGACACGCGGCTATAAAACCAGAGCATAAAAACTCTCAGAGAGCTTTATTGAAAAGAGTGGACCGCTTTTTTCCGCCTCCTGTTCTCCATTTTATATATCTTTAGCCGCACACATCGATGTATATGTTGGAGGCGGAAAGGGGAAAAAAAGATAGGGTAGAGGAGCAAAAACCTCCAAAGCCGTGGGGCTCGGTGGAGAGACCTGCTGACCGCCACATTTCACAGACTCTGATTTTTGAAATTTTGCCAAAGAGTGGCGGGTGGTGTTCGGGAAAAGCTCTGATAGTTCTGTGCGCTGGGAGATCTTTTTTGCGTGTGCAGAACATAAATTCCACTTCCGACAAACGCAGAGAAATGTTTTCGTTTTCCGAAATAGAAAACCCAGACAAGAGAGACAGTTGGAGGGAAGCACCGAGGAAAGATATGTGTCTTATAGGTTCAAGATCGCGAAAGCCTTTTTTTATTAAAATTCACGGGCTTCTCACGGTTAAGTACCCCAAAAGCTCAAACACGAAACGTAAATATCTAGACGTTAAAGTAAATGTAGTATGCACAGTGTGGACGAATAGACATGCATATTCTGCATAGAGTGGCTCTTGTAGGTTGATTTCGTGCTAAATGTTCTTTGAATATTTTTATGTTACATTTCACTTGAATTGTAAAAATTATTTCTTTAGGACTATTATTTGGAACACCAATATTTTTGAGAAAGGCAGATTTTGAGGTTGCATGTTGGCCTACAAAGCCACGGGAACGGTCCAGTATGACTTTTTCCTCTACGGTCATCCTTTCTACCCGACGGATAATAGGACTGAGGTCTACGACTCAGAGTCAATTTCTAAACACACCCCTGCCTAGACATTGTTCCCCTCCCAGAGCCTGTTCAACCCAAAAACCCAAGCTCTAAAAACCAAGTTCCCGGGCTATCAAACAGGATAACTGTTGAAGGAAAAAGTGATTATAGAACAACTAAACCTTTGGGGAATTGGATCTCCATAATTTCTACACTCTAGTTTCTCCAAAAAAAGACTTCGTAATTTTTATGATTTCGTCAATGGAAAATTATAGCACTATTTTTACAAAAATTTGGTTGTGTGAATAAAAAATGAAAACTTCCAAGGATCCCAAAGAAAACCTAAGCTTATAACGCTGTTTTTTTATTCAAAATGAGAATAGAAAATAGTATATAAGATTTAGTTGTTACGAGAGTAAAAAATATGAGAGTTAGTTGATACGAGAATAGAAAATGATAATTATATGGTAATATAAAAAATTAAGAAGCACACTAACTACAAATCCAATTCAGGTTATTCCCAAACAACTATCCAATTTTGTGGATATTTGCTTGGGGATCTTTTTGGTAGAGAAGAGGGAAATACACCTATGGTTTTTATACAAATAGAACCTGCGCCACCGACAGCTCAATATTTAAGGGATTAAAAAGGTATTAAACATTCTATCCACAAATATATAAATATCATTTTAAATTAACGGGCTATATAAGAGTTATGACTCTTTCATCCCTCTAGTTACTCCTGTGACACATATTTATGGAATATAGACATTAATTATGAAAATAGAAAATTACGAAGTGTTTTTGCGAATAATCTACTTTTCCCTCAAATAATTTTAGAAATTCATAAACCCTAGAAACGATGTCCAGAGCAAGTGATATGAATTTAATTATTTCCGTATCCATATATTATTATTCACGATTGCATTTTAATGAAGTAAAAAATTAACAGCGTTTGAAAGGAATAATCACATAGGTCTTCTTTATTGCCCCTACACATCCCTGTAATCGTTCTGCATTAATGTTAACAAGGAATTTCTCTATGCAGCAAGAGAGACCCTAATTGTATTTTCAAAAACTTGCAAGCAATCCGGATGTAAAGAAAATATGCATGCACAACGCATTTCTATAGCTAAAGCAAAAATCCCAGAACACCCAAATCGCAAAATGCCGGAATACATTCATGCCAATCACTTTTCCGTAATAAAAAAAAATCAAGTCATAAAATCCATGCTCGTCCCATCCCAATTTCCAGTCATGCCTCGCGCTTTCTTTCATGCATCGCTTTATTTCCCCTCACTGTCGGTCAAGGTTTGAATTAAGTTATCTCGAGAGTTAAGCGTAGACTCTTCATCGCATCTTCTTTAGTGACGTGAAGGCGGACCTACATTTCTTCACGGAGGCCTGTAGGCTAATGACGGGTTAACCGTTGGAGGACATAAAAATAATTTTGGAGGGTAGGAGAGGCATTTGGCCACACAGATAGAAATCTGCAGTGAAAATCGCTCTATTTTTTTTTAATTCCTCCTATCTACTCCAGATCCATTTGAAGCTGAACAGCTTACAGAAAAAGAAGGCTTTCCCTTTTAAGACGGAACGGATTTTCTTAGCAAACAATAACTGTAATTTTTACGGCTGATAGCAAAGATTTTACTTGTAGTACAGAGCAGCATTTCTAACCAATGTGCCACATCCATGACTAGTGTGCCACATCCATGACTAGTGTGCCACATACATGATTAGTGTGCCTTGCTAATGTGAATATGTTTAAAAAATTGTTTCATTTCAAAGGTTAATTTTGAATTGTTGAAAATGTTCTCACAAATAATTAATTCACTATTAAGGCGTTAGTATTTAATAAAAAATTTTTATTTACTCTGGTTCTCTTGAAAATGTGTTTCTCAATATAATAAAAAAGGCTATATAATTACCGATTCTTTCTTCCATGTCATATTTACGCAAATCAAGTCTTACATCAATGGATAATACCAAGAAAAACCTGAATTATTTTGACATGTATCTTGGCTAGAAGCCCCGAAAGAAGACTTACGCGTATGCCTTCCAAAATTCGACCTCACGCAATACAGTCTGATAAACAACGACGAACTAAGATATCGCATTAAACACGGAGCGTCATTTCCGATTAGCTTATTGTTGCTTTTGAAATAATCACAGGACAAATTATATTGGTCAAGGTCAAAACTGGTTAGATGTCATGCATTGCTGGGAAACGGATACATACATGTGAAACCGTCAGAGGGTCTATGTGATAATAATTTATTGAATATAAAAAAATAATTGTTTCGAGTGTAATTTTTTAATTGTGTAGTACACAAATAAATTGTTTCAAAAACATTTTTTCAAAGCTATTTTGGAGTAAAAGTGGAAGAAAATTACCATTATTTTTGATTATTTTTCATAATTGTCCTTATCTTTCGAAAGATCGACGAAACAAAATGCTCTTTAGTGTGCCGCAGAATTTTAGTTAGAAAATCTAAAAACGCTGGTTTAAAGCAATGAAAAAGTTTTGCTTTCTCCCAGCTTAAACCACACGCAAAAGTTTAGTTAACTATCACCACCTCAATATTTATTTACGCAACTGTTCAAGTAGGAAATTGTATGTAGTATGCAATTCTAGGAAAAGATAAAGTTATTGAGGTAGCAAGTAAACAGTAATACTGAAATAAATAAGAAAATATGAGTGTGAACAAACTATTTTTTAAGATGCGAACGGATTTTTTTTGTGTTGCTAAAACAGTTTTAACAGCTGCAAACATGTGACACCTCCTCCTTCATTTGAGAAAAGTGATAAAAATAAAATTTTAGTTCCTCATCACCTTGATAAATATTTACTTACCTACTGCGAGTGTGCACAAAAGGTATCAAAGGCAACGATGATCAAAATAGCAATATATTTAGCACAAAAGAAATAATTTAAATGTACTGATGAAGATATGCTCTCTAAGGAGATGTAACAGAAAACAAACAAAATCATTCCAAATTAAGCAAATATGTAATTCAAAGTTAATGTCCTCCGCTGTATAGTTTACGTTTAATTAGATCTAACAATAATTAGCACACAGAGTAAAAGAAATTCAAAAAAAGTTGCGGTATAATATTAAATACATTCAAACCAACGCATCTCCTTTCAGACTAGACGTGCTTTAAATTAAGAGCTGGTGAATCTTATTTTTCTTTCGTATTTCATATTTGCTAAAAATGTCCTAATCTAATAAAATATGCTTTATTGTCTCCACCAGAACTACAAACAAGAAGGAGCATTTTTGCCTCTCCGTTCCTTCAGAGATTAATTGAAAAAATAAAACCTTGATTATGAAATATACTTTGTCGCAATAAACGTATCGCCCGCAAAAACTCTTTTGTGCACGGTCTTCTCACGGCATTACTTTCGTTTCCATTATCTACGACAGAACCGAGTGCCATTCGCCGACCAATTAACTTTCCGGCTTAATGGAATTAATAAAGAATAGTTGGATGGGAAAAAAAAGAACGAAAAAAGAAAGCACAAAAAAAATAGTCGAACGGATAAAGTAAAATAGTAAAATAAAATTATCTAATTAAAAACCGAAGAAACAAGAACGCAAAAACCGTTTCATTTTCTTCCGAGAATTAAAACAAAAAGAGGAAAATCGTCATTTATAATCCTGGACGTTTTCAGATAGGTATAAAGACGTCAAAACAGCAAACATAACTTTTCAGAATTGCCTTTTTCTGGGTTTAAAAATTTAACCGAACGTTTTATGGAGGAAGGAATACAAAAGTGACGCGAGAAAGTTAAAAGTCTGTAAGCCCTTTAGCTAAAGTCTATAAAAGGAAAACGAGCTTTTTTTAAGAACGCTATCAGTTGTGTTTTATTATTTTGTGGGAGCCTTGTTACGAAACGATTTCATGACTAAAATCTAGTTAATATTTGGAGAATAAACTTTTATGGAAATCCAATTCACTTTTCTTTCGTAAATTATATATATAATGGCTCCAAGTCAATTATGTAATTTACTTATTTTCATAAAATATTAATTGTAAGATGAGCTACGAATTTTGAACTACAAAGCTCAAATTTTAGTTAGCAGCAAAAATTGGAACTGTGAAGCAAATCATTTGGTCAGCTTTGAGCAGAAACTCATAAACTGATATTTTTCTGGCGCTAGAAAACTTATTTTCAAGAAGAAAAATAATCATATTGCAGGGCACAACAAATCCCGGGCGCCAGATCGCCCTGGCGCCTAAAGAATTTGGTCTGGCGCCTAGATTTTGTGTATTACGTTTATTTTTCATGAAAAATGTTTTGATTCTTTAGGCTATAAAAGGTCAAAAATGGAGCAAATTGTCTAATGTAGATAAAAAAAATGTTATTTTTTATTGCCTCAGTTACACTATAAATAGCGTATTATTACTGTGTGTGTATGTAATAAGTTCTGCGATATACTCAGCGCTCGAAAAAATATTAGTACATGTATTGCAAGGATCCTGGCTCCTAAAAAATTGGTCTGGCTCTTAATTTTTTTTTTGTCATCCCCTGTCATATTGTAATCTGTTAAAGTTCTAATATGTACACACGCACACACACCATATATATGTATGTAGGTACACACACAATTAGGGATTAAATACTTAAAAAATATGAAATTTTCTTTTATTAATCCTTTTATTAAGTTAAACAGGCCTTTATAATAAAAGTGAAATTTACTTTTTCGTAAAAATGCAAGGTAACGAGTATTATAATGCTAGTCCTACGAACAGCGCATAGCGAAGAGTAATTTGTTTTAATACATATTGCGAGTTTTTTGCATAATTTAGAACAAAACGTGAATGCGCCGTTAATATCAAGCCTTAATGCCAGCTTACTAAGCAGTCAGACATACTAAATTAAGTTTTGATTTAAAAATTAGTCTCTTTACTACGGAATTAATCTGAAATGAAAAAAAAAAGTCGACGAAGTGTAAGCCGTGTTAAATATATTTCAAACCGCTAACAAAAAAATGTCATTTCATTCTTCAAATACAGATTTTTCTATCTGCCCATCCTCAGTTCACTTTAAAAAAAATTTACTAACAAAATATTAAGGTAGTGAAATTAAAATATTTATTTTTAAAAACATTAATTGAAATAGGAAGAAATGTATCATCGAGTATGTGAGCAAATATCTCGAAATATAATGCTTTATCGAATCTAAGAAAAATAAAAGAATAATTTTAATGAACGTTTCGACTTTTTTGGGATTTACCTTTTGTCTTCGTTACAAAAATCAGTTACAACTATCCTAATGCGTAACTTCACAAGGTACAAATAACGTCAAATCCCCCCCCCAAAAAAAAAAAAAAAACTATTCATACAAATTTATTTTTTCATTTTTCAGTTTCGCAATTGATGTTTGAGTTGTGGCTCTACGGTCAATATATCCTACACCATGGGACCAATGACTTAAAGTGTTTTTGAAATGTCAAACAAGCTCTTGCATAAAAAAAATATCGAAAACAAACAAAAGAGCGCGTGTTTTTTTTTTCTTACATCCTTTGGGCAATATATTGAGTTGGGTCACTTCCGACTTACCACATTAACTTGCTGCGAACTTTTATTGGACACCAAAAGTTATAGCCACGCGCTGTACATTAATGAAAGTGAGTTTTTTTCCAGTTGAGTCATGAAAACGGAGCACCCGGGCTATATCATACCGTCTATCACCGATTCAGTGAGAGAGAGGGGCACTTTATTTATCCCAAAGGGCCGCTCCCCCATCAATCCTATCTATTAGGTCCATCAGCAATCCAAAGGTCCATTTGAGAGAAGTGGACACGGACCACCCAACCCCAATTCATGAAACGACGCTATTTTCCCCGATTCATAAAACAGCGGAAGAGTGTGTCCAAAGTATGTGTCAACGATTGCGATCTGCTCGTGTAGCCAGTGGGAAATATGCATAGCACGCTCCAATCAAACTGTAGCAATGGCACACAATAACAAAGCCTTATGTATGAGACATAAAAAGCGTAAGTTGTATGATATGCATATATGAATAAATCGGAATCTGGCATTCTAGTTTTGTCATAAAGTCAAAAATAACTATTTCGTTTCCTTTTAATCGGATTTACCAACATGTTGCAATTTAATTCCTGTCTCTACTGTCATGATTTTGCTACAAGGGAGCTAACAAGCCCGAGACCTACTGTTTAAAATAAATTCCGGACCTCTACGAAAAATGATGTCACGATAAAGATCTGAACCTTCTGAACAGAGGGCTGGAAATGTATAAACAGGGTGATAGGTTTGTAAGCGTTTAAAAAAAAAAGAATAAGAAGTTTTAAATGCTATCAACTCTGAACACAGCAATTCGATGTATGATGCATACAAATTGTTAAAACTTCGAAATGCTTAGATGCATGTTGTATTGGATTTAGGTTCTTTCCTTCCATGGATTAGGCTAAAATATGGATTTGGGTTTGTTTTAGGGAAACAGATTTGTCAAAGCTCTGAAATTGTATAGTCACGCTGCTTTGAAACAAAGAATTAAAATTGGAGGCTGAAATGTTATATTGGGCATGTCAAACGTCGATTGATTAGTTGAGTCTTTTTCTCAACGATATGTGGTTAAAATAGCGGTGAATTCAGCCATCACCATAAAAATTTATTTGTAATACAATAGTACACAGCAGCAGTGTAACCAATTTGTACCACGAAGTACTTTGGATAGATCACGTTGCACTACCTTTCACGTGTTTTGCAAAATTGGTGACTGGCGGATGTAATAAACAAGCACACTTTCAGAAAATAGCAAGCCTGGTGGTTCTTCTGTCAAAACTAAAGTTGGCGCAACACTATCACGCTCTTCGATAGAGGGTCCACGATGAACAGTTAAATTGCCAATGCAATGCCGATTGCTTCAGACAACTATCGAAAGATATGCGATAACGGACAATATTCCTATTCACATCACGGCTTCATTTTTATCTACCCTTCTATTTATATGGCTAATAAAGGCAACACAGGGTAGTTCAAGGTCGTTCACGACATTGCACGACCACGCATACAGAAGTATGCGTTATCTTAATACAGCTCTCTCGGTCTCGCGCAAATGGCAATCCATCCATTGGTAAAATCATCAATGAAATTCAACCGGAAAAAGTCGCAGTCTTACACACGCGGGATGCTAAAATATCATCTCTATCGCAATGACGAGTTCATAAATGAACATTCCCGTGGCTGATCAATTAACCAAATTGGCAAAAACCTACCCTCATCACATTTCTTTAATAAACGACCCGAATGCCGGAATTACCTTAAGCAAATGCATTTAACGGGTACCAATCAATCTTTTTTCTCTTCCGAACACGCAATACGAAATGACTGATGGGTGTGAGGGTAATGGGGACGGGGCAAAAAAAAAAGGGGGGTTGGAACAAACAACGACGAACCCCGTGCAAGATGCATGGAAAATTTAGGGAATCATGGTGGCGCCCGTGCCCAAAATTCCGCTCGATTGCTGCGGGAATAGTAAAACCAGTGGAACGGAACGCGGAAAAGACGGATAACCAGGGCTTTATTTAAAACAAAAAGGCCGAAATAAATAAAAGAAAACTTTGCATAATATGTTGGCAACGGCGGGAAAAACAGCGGAGGGGGAGAGGGAAAAAAACGGAGAAAATGTTCCGAAATAACCGAGTGGTAGTTTGATTTAAGCAGAGCGGTGTGGCGAGGAGGGAAAACGGCTGGAAGGATGGGGGAAAAGACAGGGAAATAAAAAGAAATCCCCAAGAAAGGGGCGAATAACGTTTTTCCCGAGACCTCTGTCATCAAAGATAGTTGATGGTTTGCATCGTGAAGGGGAGGGACAAGAGGGATTTTCTGTTGTGCCATTAAATGAAAAAAAAAGAATTGATGCACTCTATACTCACTCCATGGGGCTTTGATCAAGAAGGATAAATTTTCATATGTGGAATTCTGGCACGTGTTTTGAGACCTGTGGGTCTAGACTCCGAATTGGGTCATCCTATTTTTAAAGGTTTCACCGCGTTAATATATCCAATAAGCGTATAGTTTCTTTTCGTGGATGCGTGTTCAGACTACTCTTCCAATCGGATGGCTGGAATTCGTTGGTAGATCCTAATCTCGTTAATGCATTTTGAATGAATACTTTGTCTTTATCAGTAGTTTCGCATCTTGTAGATAACGACCCCAAATGGAAATAAAATATCAGAAAATTTTCGATGGTTTGAAATTATTTTTAGAAGGAGCAACGGTGGCATGGAAGGATAAGGCACTTGCACTGTGTGATTCTTTTATTCATTTGTTAACTCTCAGTTCGAGTTTAATTCTGTGTGTGTTCAACAGGCTGAAGGTTTGATTCCAAGTGTGGGCATGAATGGTTGTAGTTGCTCGGAATCCCGAATTGGAGACGGAGGTCCGGTCTCATCGCCCCTCAAATTCCACAAGCATTTCAGAAAGCGATAAACAAAACCTCAGCCTGTATTTAGAAATGGTTAAGAATTTTAGAGTTTTACAATGATTTTTGTTCGCGAAGGAAAGTAAACACTTAAACACTCTCATCATTAGACACATACATATCGTAAAATAATACATATAACAACCAATTTGATTTATTTTGTTTGCTACTATCTTTACCTTTTGGTTTCTCACTGGTTTCTGCTGATTCCGAAAAATCTAGTCATGCCTCAGCACTTTAGTGGCGTCGTTGAAAAGTAATTTGAGCTTAGTTCACTTCACTTGGCTTCTTACCTATTACTATTACTATTACTCGTCACCCAACAGCTTTTGACGTTTTGAATTGATGCGAGTTTATCAGAAATTGGTATTTTCTTGGCTCTATATAATATTGAACTTTTATAATTCTAAGGGAAAGACGTAGCGAGTTGAATATAGTTTCGTTGACCTGAAAATTCCAGACAGAATAAATTGTGCAAATTTCATGTCGTCTGCGTTCGAGGATTGGATTGGATATGATTTTGTGGCATTGAGAGTCCTCTCGGAACATATTATGCCAAACTGAAGATAAAAAATCAACTACATAATATAGCAATAAAATGAAATAAGAACTGATGTAATGAAATGAATAGTATATATATTATATGTGATGGATGAAACCAATGTCATATAAAAAGCTAAAAATATTTGGATGAGGATTCTCTCCAACCATGTCTTCTAAAACCAAAGTATACGAATTAAAATGTTTAAGTCGTTGACTATTAAAATGAGAACATTCTATTAAAATATGTTTTACTGTTAGTGGACAAATACAATGATTACAAATAGGATGAACTTCTCCGAGGAGGAGGTGTCTGTGGGTTATACGAGTATGTCCAATACGGAGGCGTGTCAATATAACATTTTGTCTTCTTATAGGTAGCGATTTCCATTCAGATATATTTGGTTTAATAGCATGAAGTTTGTTTTGGGTTTGTTCGTTCCAATCGTACTGCCATTTTTCCTCTAAAAATTTATAAATGCAAGATTTTATGTCACGGTAAGGGATGGTATGGTTAGTATTATTTACGGCCGATTTGGCGGCTTTGTCAACAATTTCATTACCAGATATCCCAACATGAGATGGGATCCAACAAAATATTAAGTTAAAATTTTTGGATGAAAGATGATAAATTCTTTTTAATGAGTCTAAAACAACGGGATGACTGTCATGATCAGGATGTTTCAATGACTGTAAAACGCTTAATGAATCAGTGAAAATGATACAGTTTTTATGACAATGATCAGATATGTATTCCAATGCTTTATATATGGCCATGATTTCAGAGGTAAAAACAGAACATGAAGAATGAAGTTTAAAACTATGAACAGAGTGATTAATAGTGAACGCAGCTCCAACATAGTTTGCCCTTTTAGACCCGTCCGTATAAATATGTATAAACTTAGAGTATTTTTCCATATGGTTTTGAAAGAGTTGGTTGTAAATAATATCAGAAGTATCTGCCTTATAAAAATCTTTGAAGGGGTTTTGAAATACAAAATCATGATTAAACCAAGGATAAAAATAATAAAGTTTTTTCTGGGTGACGACAAGTGAAGAAATTTCGGATCCGTTCAACAAATCCAGCATTCTCAAGTGGAATGTAGGGATGAAGGATGTTTTAGCTTGATAGAGGCGTATTAGATATGGACTGTGATGAATGGTATGCAATGGGTGATGAGGGATTGAAGAAATTCTAAAATAATATTCTAAGGACAACAACTGTCGCCTTAAGTCAAGAGAAGGTTCAAAAGCGTCCACATATAAGCTTTTTACGGGTGAAGTTCTAAATGCACCAGTACATAAACGCAAAGCAGTGTGGTGGATAGTGTTCAGTGTTTGTAGAGCAGATTTTCTGGCTGAACCATACACCACGCAGCCGTAATCTAATTTAGACCGTATTAAAGCTCTGTATATTTTTAAAAGACAAGCTCGATCAGATCCCCATGATAACCTAGATAAAACTCGCAAGATGTTAAGAGCTTTTTCACAACGTTTGCGTAGATTTAAAATATGCGGTTGAAAAGTCAACTTCTTGTCAAATATGATGCCTAAAAATTTAAAATTGTCCACAACATTAATTAAAATATCTTTGAAAAATATTTCAGGGTCAAGATGAAGATTTCGTTTTTTACAAAAATGAACACACGCGGTTTTTGAAGGTGAAAAACTGAAACCATTTTCATTAGTCCAATGTGTGATTTTATTTACTGCCTGTTGAAGTTGTCTCTCTATTAAACGAATGTCTTTAGCTGCGCATGAAATTTGCAGATCGTCAACGTAAATAAGACCTTTCACTGATGGAGGCAATTGAGAAACGATATTGTTAATTTTTAAAATAAATAAAGTTACACTTAAAACACTGCCTTGTGGTACTCCCTCCTCTTGTATAAAAACATCCGAAAAAATAGATCCAATCCCTACTTTAAAATATCTCTTTTCTAAAAAATTTTGAATAAAAATAGGCAGATTTCCCCTTATGTCATTGTTAAAAATATCCTTTAAAATTCCATGTCTCCACGTTCGATCGTACGCTTTTTCTATATCAAAAAATATCGAGACGAGATGTTTGTTTTGAACAAAAGCGTTTCGTATTTCGGTCTCGAGAGCGACTAGATTATCAACAGTGGATCGACCTTTTCGGAAACCACTTTGAAGTGGTGAGAGACATTTATCTTTTTCTAATATGTAAACCAACCTCGCGTTGACCATCTTTTCTAAGATCTTGCATAAGCAGCTTGTCAGGGCTATGGGACGGTAGTTCGAAGGATTCTTGGGGTCTTTATTCGGTTTCAGTATTGGTATTATGGTAGCATACCTCCATGACTGCGGAAAAGTGTGTTCGGTCCAAATTCTATTGTAGAATTTGAG
This sequence comes from Metellina segmentata, assembly GCA_947359465.1. Taxonomy (NCBI): domain Eukaryota; kingdom Metazoa; phylum Arthropoda; class Arachnida; order Araneae; family Tetragnathidae; genus Metellina; species Metellina segmentata. The sequence continues at coordinate 3,971,783 of OX375878.1, forward strand.
GAGATGATTTAGAGAACTATTTGAAAGATGTTTGAGCATGATGTAACTGATATTATCTGGGCCAGGACTTGATTTGTGGACTAAGGATAAAGCTTTTTTCAATTCCGGAAAAGTAAAGTCACAATTATATGATAATATACTGTTAGAAGTAAAATTAATTTTATTCTTTTCAGACGCAATTTTGATTTTTTTTAAACTTTCAGGGTAGTTAGTGGAGCTGGATACTTCAGAAAGGCATGAAGCAATTGCGTTTGCTATATCTTTGGGTGCTGATAGTACTTGGTTATTGCATTCTAGAATCGGAATTTGTCTATTGGGGTAAACACCGGAAATTCTTTTAATTCGGTTCCATAATTGTTTACTAGTGACTTTACTATTGATACTATTGATATAATTCATCCAAGAATCCCTCTTACTACTTCGTTGTATTTTTCGAAAGGCCGCTTTTGTTTTTTTATAAATAATAAAATTTTCTCTTGTTGGATATCTATTGAAGATATTCCAGGACTTCCTTTGTTTCCGGTAAGCATCGCTACAATCCTCATTCCACCAAGGTTTCTTCTGTTTTTTAGGCTTATTAATAACTTTTTTAATTGAGGCGTCAGCACTATCTATAATTATGTCTGTTATTTTATTAGTAACTTCATTTATATCATCAATTTCTACCATATTAGTAAGGTCAGCGAGGCTAGTAAAAAGTGGCCAGTTGGCAGTTTCAAATATATAGTTAGGTTGGCTGACATAGGGAGGTTGGTATTGGCCTTCATATTTGAGTTTAATAGGATAATGGTCACTATTGTAAAGGTAAGAATCCACAGAAAAGGTCCAAAATGGTAAAATTGAAGGAGTGCATATTGCCAGATCTATTGAATGGTAAGTAAGTGAAGGTGAATGGAAGTAGGTAGGTTGGCCGTTATTCATTATACATAAATCATTGTCTGTTATTATTTTTTCAATTTGTTTGCCTCTATTATTAATGTCTGAACTGCCCCAAAGAATATGATGGCCATTTAGGTCACCAAGTATAATGAATGGTTGCGGAAGTTGATCTATCAAATTATTTAATTCAGAAGTGGCGACATGGGTGTTAGGAGGCAAGTATAAATTGCATATTGTTATTAAAATATTGACATGAAGTCTTACAGCAACAGCTTGTAGATTTGTTTTAAGGTTAATTTGAGTGACTGGAAAGTCATGGGAGGCAAGCAAAGCAACACCTCCACATGCTCTTTGGCCATCATCGTAATCTTTTCGAAATATAGTGAAATGACGAATGTTGGTGGTATCATTCTTTCTTAAATATGTCTCCTGGAGGGCGATTGCAGCTGGATTGTGTATATTTATGATGTCTTTAACATCATCAATTTTTTGGCGAAAACCCCGGCAGTTCCAGGAAAGAAAGGAAGCCATAAAAATAAAATTTAAAAGAAAAGAAAAAACTATTTGTGTTTTCTCGTCCTCGGACGAAGTTTGTCCCTCCTTGACTTGGGTGGTGAAGTCTCCAAGCCATCACTCTCTACAGAGGAAATATCACTTTCGCTGTTGTAAAGATTTATTAGGTCACTAGTAGAAGGATCGGCGATTGCGTTTCTGGATGAATCATCAGGCTGTAACTGGCCCGTTGGTTGGCCTGGCACAGTGGTGCTAGATCCAGATCTAGGCAGTAGAGAGGTTTGAGAAGAATTTCTTGCTATTTTAATATTATTTTTCCCAGGTGGTATGGTTCTCTTAAGAGAGGTATTTACAGATCGATTTGATTGGTTTATATTTTCTGTATTTGATGAGGTTGTAGCTGTTGCTTTAGAAAAAGGCGTTTTAGGTAGGTTCGTTAAAGTTTTATATTGGTCAGATGGCTTAAAATTAGTTACATCGGTTTGAGTTCCGTTAGTTTTGAAAGTTTTTTTTACTATTGTAGCGTAAGAGATATTCCAGGTTTCGGGGTGCGATCATTAACAATTTTTCGGGCCTCCGGAAATGAAATGTTTTGCTGCACTTTAATGGTCTGAATTTCTTTTTCGGTTTGGAATTTAGGGCAAGACTTGGCAAAAGCTGGATGGTCACCTTTGCAGTTCACACAGCAAAGGGACGATGACGTGCAGACATCGGTCTTATGTTCTGCACTAGAGCATTTTGCGCAAGTCTCTTTGCCACGACAAGCAAGGAAAGAGTGGCCGAATCGTTGACATTTAAAACAACGGACAGGGTTAGGGATGAAAGGTCGAACTGGGCAATTCATATAAGCTATTTTTACGTGTTTAGGTATAGTCGGTATATTGAAAGTTAAAATTAAATGTTTGGTGGGTATTCGTTGACCATTTCTTGTGATAAGGATTCTTTTTACATTACTTACATTTTGATCGGACAAGGATTCTAGAATGTCTAGTTCAGTATCATGAGTCAAATCGGATTCGGAAATCACGCCTCTAGAAGAATTTAAAGATTTATGGGGTGTTACACTTACTGCTATAGGACCGACAAATTTTATTTTTTGAATGTTAATAGCCTGTGTTTTATTTGATACTTCAATAAGTACATCTCCTGCTAGGGTTTTTTTTATATTTTTTGTATCGCCTACCATTCCCAATATTGTTTTATGAAGTAAAATAGCTGATATGTTTTTTAAGTTGCCCTCGTTACTTTTCATAATGAAAAATTTTTGCTCTGGTATGTTGTTTGTAATATTTTTATTTAAGATTTGCTCCACTGAAGGAGAAGTTGAATTTTGGGTATCCATGTTTGAAAAAAAAATGTTCAGTCCCCGGCGGCACCACCCACCATGGAGTCCAACGAGGGGATACAGGTTCCTGTACCGGTGCTAGCCAGGGACTATACGGACCCAACTCACCTCTATGACTGCCCTAAGGAGCTAGTTGGTGAGCATGTCCTTAATCCTAGCAGGATATACCCACCAGCCGATTAATGTACTGGGACCAAAGTACACTTCCTGTTTATCCGAAGCAGGAGCCGAAGCAATGTATTGGGGCGTTATGTTGTCCCTCAATCACCAGGATCTCCCTTTCCGAAGACACAGGTCTCCACGCACGGCAAACACGTGGGTGATATAATCCCCAAGAGGAGCTAAATGCACAGACTGGCGAAAAGCTTCTCAAGGGGAGCCCTCACCTCCAAAGAGGCAACCACAACGAGGGAGGAAGAAAAAGCAAAAAGCAGAAGGGTAGAGGAGGAGAAGAACGAAAGGGAGAAAAGATCACTCAGGTACCCCGGGGTTGTGAAGCCCGTACAAACCTAAAGAAGGAATGCCCCTGGGGGCCGTCTGCGTTCGAGATTTTGAAGCTTCATGCAAACCAAATTTCTATTTATGCTTATTTGACTACGTATTTTTATTAATTATATTTTCTTAAGACCATTTTTACAACCAAAGGTCACCCTTTTCACCCAATGGTGTAAAGTATAAAATAAGGTTATAAGTAGGGCAACTTTTTTGTTGCAGAAAAAATTGGAAAAGTTGCATTTATTTTTGATACACTAAAATCTAAAATAAATTATTCGTAAAAAATGAAAAAAATCATAATTTATTGACAATTTTAGTGGTATACGAAAGTATTATTATTAATAATTAAATTCAGAAGAACTCTTTGACGTTGTTGAATGGCTGATCCTTGGCCAGTAATCTCTTTAACATTGAAAAACTGAGCTCAACAGAGACAGATGTTGCATAACGTTGTAATAAATACCGACTTGGGGGGGGGAGGAATCATCTCGGGAAAGTGTAGCAATAATCGTCCGGTCATTATTTTTTCAAATCGTTTTGTAAGATACTCTTTAAGGTTGCAAATATTTTCTTTAAAGTCCTTAGATCTGATATCTTCATTCGCCGTCTCGATGTTGTACTCTTTAATGAGATTGTTCTATGAGACGAATCAAACATTCATAGCTACTTTTGATTTTCAGCAAACGTTTTGGCACCTCTGGGTGAACGAAGTTTTGCATTCCAATAATCTGCATTGTTTGAAAAATATATACATTCGGAAATATTACTTTACAAAATAGTTATTAAATAGTTGCCTATTTAATTTTGAGCTAAATTTGCAAAATTAAATTGTTGCCTATTTAATTATAAGCTAAATTTTAAAAAGTTGCAGGTGGTTGCATGTATGCAAAAAGTTGCATTTATGTTGCGGTTATAACTCGTACATAATACGCCCCTTATAGGAGGAATTTTGTTTGCAATTGTTGCAAAAAGTTACACAAGTTATAAGACCATCTCTTTGTATGATTGCATGGTTTAACTATAATAAAAAAAGGTTCAACGCAACTGCTTATCTTTAGAAAAAGATTTAAAACACGGTGCATTATTATCCATGTAGAAAAGACGCCAAATCGATCCTGGGATAATAATGGATATTTTTCGGAAATTTTCTATATCAATCATTTCACAGCGTTCACGGTCTAATAATTTCAAAACACCACTAATGGTACGGAATTCAATACATTCAACGTAATTTCGCGGAAAAAACACTCATTAAACTAAGGTCGAAACGCAACTCACCCAAGATTAAAACATCAGGTCAAGAGAATCAAAACAAAACGCTTGAAATAGGTCAAAGTAGTACTTGATGAGGAAAATGACGAAGAGCTCATTATTAAGGTCAAGAACACTGATCTTGTGTTATTAAGCTGGAGGTTATAATGTAAACAGATTGCAATTCTATTAATTTGTGAGTCTAGTATCATTTCTCTAAAGAGAATAGCAAAAAACTGACTGCATTTTGGATCATTAACCTTCCTTTCAACCATCGTAAATTTAAAAAATGTTAATAAACTATTCTCATTAAATAAAAGCTTAATGGCAGAAGAATCAGCTATTAAAATTAAGTAACGACTTTTCCTGTTTGAAAACAGAAAGACATTAAAGACTGATAGGTTAACACAATACCCTAACAGATGACATCATTGGAATTTACATCAGGTGGTGTTCTCAGCATCGTTCATTAGTGATAAAGATAGGCACTGCCATCCACTCTTCAAGAAGGTTCGGCGTTCTCGTTCTGTTCAGACTTTCGGGACAATCCCAAATCCATGAGTCACTTCTTTATCACGTTTGGGTGTGGCAACAATTCCAGAGATGCTTTCCTTGATAATCGGTCCCAGCCGATGGAACAGTCCCTCGGTTTATCCGACGAATAGATTACAAAGGAAGAACACTAATCCAATGGAATTGTTCTTTGAATGATCTTGATGTGACCTGTGACTAACGCTGTGATAATGCGTCAGAACATTGTTTAAAATTTCCACGAATTTTCAATTTAAGAACTATGGAGAACTCTTTTGCATGTAACAATATTCAAAAAGATAAATTTCCAGAGCATTGTTCTTTGCAATGACCTTTGGTGTAGCTTGTGACTGATGCCGTGATAATGTATCAGAACATCGGTTGAATGTTTGACTTGGAACTTTACAATTGGACAACTGTCGAGAACACTCCTTATTCACAAGACAACACTTTCAATATTTCAAAACTTCTTGTGCATACTTTACAGAGAGGTAGAGAACACGTCATTAAACCGCATCCATTCAGGGATGTATGTCCTCCAGTGTCACCTGGATTTACCAGAGGGTTCACTTAGGTGTGCCGAAATAAACGACAGACAAGTATTTGAATATGTTTACCAACCCAAATTATAGTTTGACAATTTCTTTTTGTGACATTTCGTGAAATATTCCAGTTCAACAGAGTCTGGTCAAACACGCAGACGCTAACTGATACGACACATGTCTGTGGGGGCACCATTCACGATACAGTTTTACAGCGGCTCGTTCGTTAACCTCGGTATTCGTGAATTGGTACCCATGTGAAGTCAGGGTCCAAATGACAGTGATCCGGACTCACCAACTGTCGAGCAGCGAGAGCCCTCTTTTACATCTGTGTAGATAGGCACTTTAACTAACGTCGAACTGGAACGGCACAACGGGCTGTTTGGAGAGTAGCCAGCACTCCACTCTCCAAACTTTCACACCACGCCAATTATTAAATCCGGTTGACACTTTGCGGATATGCATCCCTCTGTGCATACTGCATACTTTTGTTTTCCCTTCCTATCCTTAAGCAATAAACTCAAAAGATTAATATTCGAAAAGGGAGAAGAAAGAATAAGTATTTTTTAGCATTAAATGCGAAAAATATGCAAGAAACGACACTATCTAAAAAAGTCACGAGAAATGTTGAATTTCTGAGAGGATTAAGCGAAACTTTTTTTTTCTCTGAAAACGGTTCAGATTAAACATTATGCTCTCAACAGGTTTGCAAGGAAAATGTAATAACTTAAAATGCATACGAGAGGACATTTTTTAATTTAGAAAAGGGCATATATAATGTTTCGAAACGCAACTGAAAAGTAGTTTTAATTACATATAGCATTTCTAAAAAGTTATTACAGCTCAAGAAAAGTGAAGTTCCTCAGCGAAATGAAGCAAATTATAACTATAATGCGTTGAACTGCGAAATAAATGCTACATTAAGAACTTAGAGACCTAAATTGTTATAAGTGTTTTGAAGTTGTAATTCTGTTCTAGGATGGAGATATATCTTACAGAGAAACCTTCATTATATCGAAACCTCGACACATCGCACATTCGGTTGTATCGCTTTTTCGATTCATTTTCGATTCGTGAACAGTAGAGAAAATTTCATTACGTTTATCTGAAATTGAACTTCAATGCGTCACGCAGTTACCTTAAACTGAGTAGCCAAAACAAGCTTTGAGTGTTTCGAGTGTGGATGAAAGAGTTGGTTGGTTAGGTTTTCAAGATTGAAGGCCATGTGTGGTCCTACTGTACAAAAACAAGGCACACAACGTCAAGTACTAGACATAGATACAAGAAAAGTTTTAATGTTACAGAAGACAGAAAAGCATACACACCCAGGTATTTTTACAAGTGTTGAACCTACGCCATCTACTAGTTTGAAAAGAAGCAATCAGTTTTGAAAAGTTTTTACCGTATTTAGTAGTACATACGTTAAAACGTTTTACCATTCACTGTGTTTTTATAACATAATTTTCTTGAGCCATTTTACACGTAATTTATCGTACAATTTATGCTTTTCTAATAAGCTTTTCTCAACTCGCGTTATATAGCTTCCGACAGTCATAACCTCGCTTTTTTTTTGTACAAGCACGTGCATTCTCCACACAAGCACGATACATCTTAGGGATATAGTATTATTATGAATCCTTACTTTAATATGTATAAAAATATCGATATTCTAAATTTGAGAGGAAGAAATAAATAAAAAAAAAACTTCTTCCGGCCAACCTGCAAAAGTTCTTTGTGAAACGAGTTGCTTGTAAAACGAGTTGTGCATCATCCGAAGGCGAACCCCTCAGAAATCCTCCTCCAGAAAAAGAATCCTTCACACTTGTACATAGATAATGAAATCACCGATTGATAAATAAAAAAAAGGGAGTAGGAAGAAAACCCATCAAACTGATTCTAATGAAGTCACACGCAAAAGAAAAAATTTCCACTCAACTGAACACCCCGAAATCGCCGTCCCAGCGAAACCCCCGAAACTAACCATCTTCAGCGTAATAAGGAAAATGATGGCAAGGTAGAGAGAGCAATTCCGTCTTTCTTTCTTCGCTGGAATCCTTAGTCCCGAACCCTTTCCCGGGAAAACCCACCCGAACTAATTGGGCTTACTGTCAAAGAATCGGAAATTTGACTCCGAGGGAGAAGAATCCAACTAGCCAACTGGAAATGTGAACTCAACCGAGATATAAAAATAGGATCCTGTGAAGAATGTGCCGTTATCACGACCCCAAATCCCTATTCATTACGCTCCCCCTTCGCTATTTTCACTTCAACACGTATTTTTGTATGGTTTCGAAAAACGCAAAGGTCTTTCGTGGAAACTGCTCTTGATGAGGTTTTAATGTTAATCCCGTGAACTAGGCGCATGATTGGGGTTCTTAAGTTTGCTGGCAGATTGGGATCCGTATTGTCAGACTAATAGTCTACAACAGAGTTCCCACATATTACAGCGAGGGTGGTTCAGTGAAAGTTTATGCCGCCCAAATATAAATTTATGCATTAGTCATATATAAGATTGTTCAAATATCTCATACACACACTAGCAAAAGTGTCTGCCCTCACTCGGGTTGAATTGGTTAACTGTAGTGTAAAAAAATTGAATATATTGCCAAATGGTAGTAACATAATCAAACCTGGCAATCGTAAAAGTTAGATACATAATAAAGGGGAGACTGGAACATTTGCAGCCAGAAACAAACGGGAAACTTCACAACAGGTGACGTGTCTGCGATGATACGTAGTTACTTTTCTGTCATTCAGAGACCTGTCATTTGCAACAACCTACACTATAGCCCATCATGGCTTAAAGATAATAATAATTACCACCCGATGCCACCATAAAATTATTTAGAATAAAGGTATCTTGAGATGAACATCAAAATGTTGGATGCAGTTATTTATTGGTACTATATTCTATAAACAGTAAAGTTGTTCTTATTTTTCGAAATTTTAATCGGATATGTGTGTACATATGAATTCCTGTTACATACTTGTATTAATGAATCAGAACTTATGTGCTTTAACGGAATTCAAACAATTGATTTTATTTACATCATATCAAAAATGACGATTTCCAATAGTCTTTTAATCTATATATTGGGCACGCACAAAGAAACACGTTCTAAAGGGTTTGTGTATTTGAGTTAACGCAGGGATATGTCGTGATCCTATTTTAGCTGTCCCGGTCATATTTGAAACCTGAGCAACGCCGGGTTTTTCAGCCAGGAATATATAAACAACACCATTTCTGAATTAAAATCTATTTGTGTATGTAGTGAACAGGACGAGCGCATTTTTGTAACATTTCTAAGATATTACGACAGATTTCGTATACATACTCTTTCATAGAATGTCGATGCATATCCTATGAACTGACGTCAAGTAGTAATGGAAAAGGAAATAAGCTTCCATGTTGTTCAATGAATATATTCATATCTGTTCACGATTTTTTTGCTTATGAAGGTTCCAAGACTTCATTTTTTAACGATTAACCTTCAAGGCGCTCAGCTTTTTTCAATCGTCTCGCAGAGCGGCTCTTTGGCTTGACTTCCCGAGCCCCCTCACCTAATAAACAAACTTGAGCGATAGGGCCGTGAGTGGCATTTACGACTGACGCTTTCCTTTCATAGTATTGCGTGGCGTGTCGTTTGGCGTGAGAAGAGATATCACCGAAGCGACTTTCTGCTTTTCCCAAAGCGTTCACACCTCATGGTCGGCAGGGTAGGGGAGCACCGAACAAAAGGAAGGGCCCTCTAGAAGGTCAGTCGCTGACAGCTCGTAAAAGGGGATCGATGGCGAAGGTTACTTGAAAGGGGATAACATCCACAATACACAGATCTATACCATGCCTTTGGTGTAAACGGTAATGGTAATAGTAATTTTAGAAAACGTCGTACTAGAGTAACACAATGGGCTATTGAAGACGGTCCGGGATCAGTCCATCAAGGGAAAAAACAGAGGACCACACCTCGTCATTTTGAACCACAGTCAGATGACGAAGCAACACCTCAGATGGCACCCCACTCTCCAAACTTCCCCACCAACCCAATGGGAGGTCTTTCGGCCATGACAGATTTAAGGTACACCATCCGCCTCAACACCATACGCTTACAAACATTCATGCCCGGTCCCGGATTCGAAACAGAAACCTTCCGATCTAGAGGCTAACACCTTAACCACTATACCGGTTGGTCGGCTACTGGTGCAAACGGAATTTTAGTGGTGGCAATTGTCTATCTGCAGCAGCGTAAAGGTTCTTCGCGCACACTTCTGCATCAATTTTTAGAGCAATCTTTCGTTGGACGGCCAGACTCCCCTCTAAACGCATATCTGGCACCAACCCCATTTGCAGCCGCTTGCACTCAGTTCGCAATTAAGCAGTCGACTAGAGATAATAAGAAACCCCATCACTTCGCTATTGCCGAGAGATTCCTTCCTTGGCATCCGATTAACCGGAGAACGGTGATAGGCCCCGAGCAACGTATCAACTTCCCGACCAAGAAACCCGAAAGGAAGCCCGAGACTTCAATTCAGCGCTGGCACCCCGAGGGGTCAAATCGGTTACATGGCGTCGGAGCTGTTTTTCATTCCTCTTCCTGTTCCTCCCGTCCATTCTCTTCGCCATTTTTTTTTCTTCTTCCGAGCGTATTTTTCACAATTTTTTGTGGTCGTATCATTATTTCCATTTTAAAACTCTCCTTTTTTTATATCTCTCCACGTTTAGCCTCTTTTGCTACGCTCTGGTGAATTCTAATGAGAATTAAATGGAGACGTGTATGTTGGAAAGTTTTGAGGATTGTTTGGAAGCTTTTCAATCGGCGTTTCTTTTCTTTCTTTCTAAAATGTGCGCGTACGAATTGCTGTGAGAAAAAGTTCGGTTATTTTTTAAATTTCGATATCCAGGGAAACGTTTACTAAAGCCTTGATTGACGTTGTGTACTTTGACTAACGTTTTAAGCGAACGCTTTTCACTTTCAGTTGTAATCTTTATACAAGACTCTTCGTTATAAAACTCGTGACTTCCATTTCACCCAGTTTGGTAATTGATTAACGTTACACTGGTAATGGTAATGTTAATTTTTAGTTAACGTCGTACTAGAGCAACACAACGGGCTATTAACGACGGTCCGGGATCAGTCCCTTGAGGGAAAGATCCGAGGACAACACCTCGTCATTTTGAACCACGGTCAGATGATAACGTTACACTGGAGCAGCACAACGGGCTATTACCGAAGATACGGAGTCAATCCCCAAGGTAAAGATCCGAGGACAACGCTTCGTCATTTTCAACCACGGTCATATGACGAGAAAAACGTGAAAAAGTCCAATTTTTATATAAATCAAATAAACAAAGCGTCAAAAGCTGTCACAAAACGATCAACAGGAAGGGGAAAGAAAGCGTACACTCGTAGAGGACAAAAATCAAAACACTGATCGACGCCTCAACGAAACTAACGAGGAAACTGTCGCGACTTGATTTGTCTGAAGCAGTCAAAACTCTCGGACAAAGTAAGGTACTAAAATTAGTACTGTTAAATTATTTTGAATGTTCATAAAATGTATTAAGTTAATTTTAGAATTTGAGAAATTTTAAGTTTTCTTGATACGTTTGAAACCCATTTTTTTAAATGTGCTATAGAGATATTTTAATGATATTTTTATGGTTAGTGTTAGTAAACAATAGAATTGGGCTACAAATATTCAGTTAATCATATTGTAAAATATAATGATTATGTATGAAATTTTTTAAATATTTGTCAAAAACTTCAAATGTGCTACATTAAATTATATTCAACCCATTTGGAAAATGATGCTACCAAAACAAACTACATGCATTTTTCTAGGGAATGAACTAGAATCAAAAGGATATTTAAATAAACAAAATATTTTATAAGCGATCGAAAAATGAATACAACATTTTTATAGTTTTAGTCATATTTTTTTAATTAATGGCCATAATTAAAAAAAAATTTCAACTCAGCATAATTGTTCCAGTTTATTCCCTAGACAATATTATAAAGAACAAGTTCTCAAAGTTTTACGAGAATCCATCAATATAAACATTTGAAGTAAGGAAATAAAGAATAAAAATTAATTTTGAGTAAAAAATAGTTTGAAGTGCATCGTTTGTTATATATTGCTTTTTCACACTGTTTCCAAAAGCGAAACCATTTAAACATTTGAAAAACCTTTCTAAAAATATATTTGCAAAAAAAAAAGTAATTTTTAAATTTAAATTTTGACAGGTTTTTGGTTCTATAACGTTCATTTCCGGTGTTTTCGATACATACTTACAGTTTCCCGCCTTAATTAAAATCTTAATATCTCTGCAACTAATTAACTTAGAGAAAAAAAATCAAATATATTTTGGAAAGTCAAATACTCTATCAAATAACATCCGAAACTTGTTTCGGAAGTTGTGATCAAATATGACATTTTTAACGTGTTAAAATATAAATTAAACTTCTGAAACTTCAATTCCTTATATCCAAACGATAATTATAATTGGAATAAACAAAATGAAATTCAAAAAGACCTTAAGCTCTCAAACAACTTTCTGCATTTTATTCACATGAAATAAACACGCTATTGAAAGGAAGGGAAGAAAGAAAGTGCGATGGGAAAATAAAGTAGTTGAAAAAACTTTACGTTTCACACATTGCCGCCATCGCCTATTGCCTTTTTTCCACACATTTAAACAAGCGCAATGTAAACAAACGACTCACGTGACGCGAGAAGAGCTCTACGCTTGGAATCGTATCCAGGTCAACCACCTGTATAGCCCGTGACCTGGTCAGTGGACCACGTCATGACGGTTTTATTCAGGGTACTCTTCTTTTGGTCCCGTTTCAAATGCCGTTTGAATATTTCATCACGTATGTTGCTTTCGATGAACGTATGTTTTGTCTGCGTCGGAATCCAAACAGCCGTCATTTTTTTAACGATGACTGCTCTGAATAAATATTCGTAAGCACTGAAGCATTTGCTAGAATCTTATTAAAATAATCTCGTGAATTTGATAATTAGGGCAACTTTTTTGTTGCAGTAAAAATAGGAAAAGTTTCATTTATCATTCAGTAAAGTTGCATTTATGGAAATAAAGTTGCATTTATTTTTGATACACTAAATTCTAAAATAAATTATTCGTAAAAAATGAAAAAATTCAAAATATATTGACACTTTTAGTCGTGTACAACAGTATTATAATACATACTGAAATACAGAAGAACGTTGAATGGCCAATCCTTTGCAAGTAATTTCTTTGACATTGAAAACTTGCGCCAGCAGCAGTCATATAATGTACTGTATCGGATAGTAGATGCGCAAAATCCTTTCGCTCAACATTCAGAGATTTTAAAACGTCATCTACAAGGCGAACAACATATTGATGATCGACACTCATCTCTCAAACTCTACAGTCGATTACGCAAGTTTCCTCTGGATTATCAAGAGTGCCAACCAATGTGTTAAAGTACTTCTTGCCATTTATTTCACTTTCGTCTTAGGACGAACACCTTCTTACCATGTACTTGTTTGATCCGCAATACTTCGGCGTTCGCAAGATCAGACACACGTGATCGAAGGTATGATTTAAAGAGCAAAAAATGAAATAGTAATTTTATATTAATTAATTTTAAGCTATATTTTAAAAAGTTGCAAGTGGTTGCATTTATGCAAAAAGTTGCATTTATGTTGTGGTTATAACTCATTTACTATACGCCCATGTAGGAGGAATTTTGGTTTTTGTACTTTACATGTAACGCAGAACGCGTGAAAAAAAGTTGCATTTGTTGCCCTAATGATAATATTTATTAGCTTAAGCAACAATCATATAAAGCTCACATTTCTTTATGAACGAATATTTTTTATAAACAGCTGTAGAAATATGCCATTTTTACCGGTGCTGGAGTTTCTAAATTATGTATAAATTGTATAATAATGGCAAGACCCTTGGAATGACTTAAAAACCACGAAATGAAGACATGAATAACTTCATTCCTACATTAATAATATTTGAGTTTGTTTCTTATTTAAAACTATCCATCTATTTTTGCCAACTCAAGTCACTGAAGGATATTTGATACATACAATCCAGAGAATTTCATTTAGCGACGAAAATAACTTGTTTTGAAGATATAAATAAACAAAAAACATGGTCAAACATTCCATTTGAAAATGTACGAGTTTTAATTATCTGCTAACAGCTTAAGTTGAAACTGAAAGTTTGATTTAAGTTTATTACAATAAATCTAGTCTTTAATGAAGCCATTCTTTTGAAAATTGTTTCCGCATTTTTCACTTCAAACATATTATAATTTTCGAGTTTAAACAAATGAATACCGTTCTGAGAGTAAATTATTCAAAATAAATCGCTTTAATTATACGAGTTTGAAGAAAATTACTTCAGTGCGCTTAAAATAAGAAACTTAATTTACCTGGAGAGACTAATACTATAAAAATAAAATAATCGACACACCAACACAAGTGTATCTTCTTAAATATCAATGAAATATGGAAGAATAATGCTGACATAAGCGGTGGCTCAATTATTTCACTTAAAATTATGTTCAAGTGTAATTGAATATAATTCAAATTTATTCCGCTGTTCATTCGCGAAGTTATTCAACTCAATGTAAATTTTAAAATAAAAGAATTTGGTTGAGGGCTTTAAGCGATGAGTCATTTTACAAATATTTCAGTACATTAATTTCCAAGTTTTAAAATGTTTCGAAATTGTGATAGTTATTTACTCTTTAAGTCACATTATTTTTGGATTTTCAAGTATCATGCACTCGTAGAAACAATCAGAAATTATTTTGTTCCTCATAAGTACATTGTTCTAAATTTATTTCATAACGGAACATTGCATTTCTGTGGATTACCACAATATTGTCAGGAGTACTTCAATCGAAAGAGTAAACTTCACTAGAATCACATAATCAGTTCGCGATAGAAGGGGATCAATTAAGTCAATGACTTGATGAATGTCAGACAGTCCAGGAGTAACGCACACTGCCACGCTCTTGCCAGTTTAGTGCTTGAAGGGTCATGCGATCCATAAGCTGATATTGGAGGAAAATAGGCTTAACCATCCTGACGGTTGTCTGTCGACGAGTTATTTCGTCAATAACAAAACTGACCAGATCTTGATGGATGAGATATATTGGCATGTGAAAAAAACTGACCAGATCTTGATGATGAGATATATTGGCATGTGAGAAAAACTGACCAGATCTATCAAAGAGATATATTGTCATATGGGAAATACTGACCAGATTTTGATGGATGATATATATTGGCATATGAGAAAAACTGACGTGATCTTGATGGATGAGATATATTGGAATGTGAGAAAAACTGACCAGATCTTGATTTCGCCATCATAAAAAATCGGCAATATACTGATGACGAGATATTTTGCCAGTAACAAAATTAGTCAGATTTTAACGGGCGATATACCTCGCCAAAATAACTTGGAGGTTTATAGACAAGACATCGAATACATTTTAAGCGCAACAATTTATCGAAGAATTTCTTTCGTAGTTATGGGTCGAACATTGAAATGATGGGATCACTCCACACATTCCAACAGGCAGAACGTCTCTGAGGTTTTCATATGACGAATGTTACGGCCACATTTTCATACGTGTCTACAGGACTGATAGAGCAATAGGAGATACTGGATATCCTGTCATTAGCAAAATTGGTCAGATCTGGGTGAACGAGATATCTCGTCGAAACCACCTGGTGGGTAAAGCTGAATGAAAAAGGAATGTTTTTAGCACGTTACGCTTCACATGTGTAGATGCGAAAAGGTACACGTACGCGACATACTTGAAGCATTAATTCGGGTCATCGCTTTCTTTACCACCGTAGGAGTTGGGCGACACCGCTCTAAATGATGATGATCCAAAAATGCTTCTCTCCATCTCTTTCCTGAGATTTCGCGAAGACTGTTTTTTGGGAGGTCGCCTTTTCCTCCTTTTCATTCTCTCTTTCTTACTCCAATACCGACACGACATTAGTAAACAACAAAGGACTTTAAATAAGTAACCACCCAAAAGCTCGTGGTCACGACGTGTGAGCACAAAGCCAGCATTAAAAAATGATTTGCAAAAAGGGCATTCAGAAAAAAAGCAGTTCCTGCAATACCAGAGTGAGACCTTTTGTGCACCCAATTGCAGGAACGTGTACATTACCTTTTCGCACAAGGTGTGTGTCGGAGATGCAGCTTTTCCGAAGCGTTTCGAAACTGCCATCGAGGTCGAGAACGCAGTTTGTAAAGAACAATAAGATGTGCTGTTGTTTATTGGATGTTATTTATACGACAGGTTTCCCAACGCTTGGAGAAACAGCCTTCGCTGATATGATTTGATGGTGCTAGTGAATTGCCGTATGTACGGACTTGGAAAAAATTCTATACTTTTGAGAATTATAGATGCGAATGGTAACGGTTAGTACTTGTACTTTTGCTTACGCATTTATGCATTAAGAATGGTACAATAACAATTTCATTAATCTTACATGGTTTAACATATATGCTAGAAAGAATTCAGGAAACTACTTAAAGGCAATAATTACTGCTGTATGCCAATGCATTCTGAATAGTGTGCCCGATATCGTTGAGCAATCGGATGGTCAGGTAATATCAATTGCAAATGACATCTATTTAATCAAAAGTCACGATCATTGATAGCTGTAGCTGTATTAATTTAATTTACATCTCACATAGCAGCATAATGGCCTATTGGGGACGGTCCGGGATCAATCCCCCCCCCCCCAAAAAAAAAATATATATATATATATATATATATATCGAAGAATGTCTTGCAATTTTGAATCAAGATCAGGAGACGATGTCAAAACCTATAAGCTGGCACTTCACTGTCCATACTTCCACAACTCGTCAACGTGAAAACATTTAAAGCGACAAATGATTTAATGTGCTCCAGTGCCCATGCATGGTCTTTGGATGGATCGAGTCTCAAATTCGCAACACTGCTGTAGCTAAATCTCGACTTCTATCAACTGGGTTTCCACGTCCCCGAGGGTAAAAGAAGGAAATTCGAATAAATCAATATTTATCAAACTAGATTCCAATGTCTAAAAAATGTTCAACATGTTGCAAATCCTTTTAGATCATTTACAAGATTATAATAATTATGACACTTCTCTATTTAAGTAATACAATTATTCATTATGAATTGATGAAAAGTTTTTAATATACTTTCTTTCCAACAATATTTTGAAGCCCAAAGTGAAGTGTTGTAAAAGTATTGCATTTATTTTTGACTGACAATTTTCAGATATTATTAGAATTTATTCTTTTCATGATGTTGATTTAGAATTTTACGGAGCAAAAGCTATTTTGGAATAAGCTATGCCAAACACAAGACAACGTCAAGTAATGAACATACACTTTTAGGAACGTTTTAACTGATCATGAAAGAGAGAAACAGATCCATGGTAAGTTACAGGAATTGAACCACTGCCACCAACAACGCGCAGATTGCTAACACAGTAAACAAACACAATGAGTCACAAAAAACGAGTTGAATACCAAAAATAAGAAACTCGATTGAGGTTAAAGAATTTACGTTTATAATAAGTTCTCATGTGATAAACTGGTGGCTATTAAAATGTAGATTAATTACGGCTATTTGATCTTATGATTAAGAAAATAACAATTATTTTCTTTCAATATGGCTAATTCCGGTTTTATTTATAGTACGAATCAGGATAAATAACAACCAAAACACAAAAAAAAAAAGATATCTTATTTATTTATCAGTCCTGCTTAATCGTCCGTTAACTAAACAATACTATAAAGATTAAAAACAGTAAAACTAAAATGTAATCGTATGTAATTTAATTTATTAAATAATTAAGTTTTCAAACAATACAATTTCAATCACTGTAATCAACAACTACATCAGTTCTTAAAATAAATTCGAGCATATTTACACTCCTTTTTTCTAATGTATCATTTAAATTAAACAATGTCAAACGTAATTGTGAGGGGGGAAATGTTTTTCTCCAATTCAATGTCCTAAGAGCATAATTCAGTTTGTTTTCCACTTTTCCTTTCGCTTCAGGATATGTCTAATTAAAATGGTTGCATTCAGAAAAAATGTATTTTTGAGTTGAAATGAACGATTTGTTAAAAAAAAAAATGTTCTGTATTACAGTGCTAAAGGGAAAAAGAAAACGTTGCTATTTATCATAGAAACGAAACAGTCAAACAAATTTTTGAAGTGAATGAAACTGCACCGATTTGATTACAAACAAACAATTCCACTGATTCCTTTGAAAGTATGTTTTCAAAGTAAAATATTTCTGAAATAATGTTTATTGGACAAAATATAGCGCAGTAGTTACTATTAATTACAAAATTCTACGCCATATTCTGAATATATATTTTTATCTCATATAAATGAACAAGTATTTAGAATAATAATTCAAGCATTAACGAACTAAATGACAGACTTTCTGAACAAAATTATTGTATATAAACAAACATGCAAATGCTTTCTTAAATGTAACTAGTATAAATTACTTTTTGATGTAACCATGCGTTAGAATAATTCAATATTTTATACAACTACGATCCTTTTACTTGAGAGAAATTGTGTTACTAAAATGCCGAGAGAGATTACTAAACGTTCGGATCATTTTCCGAAACTGGAAAATACGAGACAAACGCATATTCTAAGTTCTTGGAAAATTGTGGTGCTAATTAAATGTTATTAGATGCAGGAAAATCCTGTCAATTTCTAACGATGCTAGTCAATGTCGATTTGCTTTGGTAAATACACAGACGAGTTTGTAAGTGGCGATTCTGCAAATATAGACACAACTATGAAATTCTCAGAACCCTTAATTTCTTTCTATAGAAAAAGGGATTTAAGAAGGATAGTACAGGTAAGATCTTTTGGATTCTCTTTTCAGAATGGAAAAAATTCAACATTTATGTACAATGCACAATATTATGTATAATGCATGCAGTATGCAGGTTAAAATATACCAGACCTGTATTTAAGAATTAAAAAAAACTGATAAATAAAACTACGTGATACTTCATACAGGTGAAAAGCGATGTTACATGTTGGTCGCATCTTCTCAAGAAAATAATTGGAAATTAAAAAAGTAAATTTTGAAGAGCTAAGAAAATTCAAACATATAAATGAATTTAAAGCATCAATTTGAAAATCACAGAAGTCGATCAGATCTTTTAAGATTACTTGCATGTTTTCTGATGTGATTTCGGAGTGTGATACGACCGCTTATTTAGAGAAACATTCTAAACTTTGAGCTGTGTCCCGTTTGTCGAGAAGGTGCTATATGATAGTTCTAGTATGAAAGTGCCACAACTCAAAAAAGCATTTTTCCAAGAAAGTATTAAAAAAGGTTTTGAGTCAAATAAAACACTAAGAGTTAGAAGTCGTAGATTTGACACACTTAACAGTTAGAACTAGTTTGCAGAACTAAAAAACACAAGTTTAAAAAAAACCTAAGTGCTAGCCGTCATAGATTTGACACTAACACATAGAACTAGTTTGAAGAACTAGCACTTAGAACTAGTTTGTTGAACTAGCACTAGTTTGTCAAGAAGGCGCTATATGATGCTTCTGCTATAAAAGTGCCACAACTCAAAAAATGCGTTTAGCTAAGAAACACACTTAAATAGGTTTTGAGCCACAGAAAACACAAAGTGCTAGTCCTCATAGATATCACGCTTTCAATATTGAAGTAACAAAATTAGTAACGTGTATGATGGGCAATTATAATCACTCAATAACCCAAAATAGACATTCGTACGAGTTAAGACACTCTCGCAGCGAGATGCGATGGATACCATCTTGAATGAGAGCTGACATTACAATCGTTTCTATTAGCACACCTCCGTGCAAAAAAAAAAAAAAAAACATACCTGAAACAAAAGAATCCATAAAGTAAAATAAAGGAAGTCACAAACACGAAAACATGTTCGATAGTTTTAAACGAACTCAAAATCAATGCTAACCGAACTTTCGAACACCCACAACAGCAATAAGAAACAAAAGTTGTACAAGATGTCAGCTCACAAGTCTCAGAAATTTCTTCCGACACCAGGCACGTGGTGGGGTGTATCACCGAATGAAATTGCTTCGGCCTCTGGTGTAAAAAAAGAAAATTAGAAGTAGGAAACAATGCACAGAGGTTTGCTGTGTCATCTGACAGCAGCCGTCAACAAGAAAATCCTACTGATTGTTCCGCAACGTTCATCTTTTCTTTTGTTACAGACTCTTTTTATAAGGGCGGTGGGATGTCTAGTGATGACCGGGCCATTTTGAATGGGACGGAACCAAATAAATCCGTAAGATCTCCCCCAATCAAGCGTGTTATCAATGCCGTTAGGATATTGTTTTCAGATTTTTCTATACTTCCTGGTTAAGGATGGAATTGCTTATGCTTTGGGAAATTTGGATACCATGCTCATTGTATGTAAATCTGTGGATAATCTGAAAAGTAGCTCGAACCTTTCGCCATTGTATCGAAAAGTTTCACCTTCTGAGGAAAGTACGTTGGCTTGAGTTTGTCGCACCAGGATGCAAGTCAAGTTTTTAAAAAGATTTCGCATGTGTCATGAATGAATTCATATGTCATGAAAATTTTCATGTTTCATTTGTGTCTGCTTGGTTTGCAGAAATAAATTTTCCTAAAATTTTATTTTGGTATAATATTCGATAATTTATCAATTCTTAATAACTGAAGAGCAACTGTTAGAAAATTAAAAACAGTGGTTTCGTCTATGTCCTAAGCTATTATCCGATGATATATCGATGATCGATGGTGTTTTGACAAAACGTAAGCCACTAACGAACACATTTTCACACAAAATTATATATATATATATATATATATATATATATATATATATATATATATATATATATATAAACGCATATGCAGCCGAGAAAATTCCTCAGTTAGGCAAAAACTTATTCCGCTTTTGAAAAGTTTGCCAGATTAGGTTTTGATATGCTGATATATCAATGTATTGAATCCCAGAACGTTAGCTTTAACAAAAACGTTTAACCTTTTATCTTTGATTGATTGGTTGGGTTTTATGGCACAAAGGCAATGTGGTCAAGCTGCGCCAAACACTGTCAAGTAAATTCACATACATAAGGATAGTTTTACTGACATAGAACAAAGAAATGAAGCCATGGAAGAATTGAACTACCGCCGGATACCACTCTAAGGTTGCAAGCGTAATGGGCACACCCACTGAATCATCATTTCATCGTTGCGAATTCTCAACAACTGATTTTTAAAATAATCTGCAAGAACGTTCTTCGTAACAACGCAACTCGAGATTTGATTTTTATCGCAGCCGAAAATATAAACTGCTATAATCCCCCCATCAATCATACCTTATAATATGCTTCTACACGTCTCTCTAATTTTCCTCCGAAAATACTGTATTCAACTATCCCATTTAAGTTTGGATTCAAGAAAAGTACAATCTAACCCCATAATCAATTTCAACTACTACTCTTTCATGGACAGGTTGTCACAAACTCCAAGTACGAAAGGAGTATAAGTATCCAAATTGATCTCACATTGAAAAACTTATGACCATGAAAGCGCCGCTCCTACTCTCAACCATCCGCAACCCGTCAACAGCCACGATAAACCACTAACCTCGTTTTCCGAAGACAGACTAATCCCTCAATCCACATCAGATCATTCCAAATGAATGCCTCCCTAGCACGCCAGCCCACTAATCCCTCTAGTACAACCATTAGCAAACAATCGTCGCGCACAAAACGGGTCGCATAAAAAGCGCCGCTGTTAATCTGCGACATGACGTGACCGCCTCGGCCACAAAGGGTTTCGAGAACTATTACCCAATCGGGACGCGAGTCATCTGTTAACTAACAGTTAATTCCCATAAGGACGCTGCGATGGAGATACAGTCCATCACAGGCGCGGAAGAAAACTGAACGGGGACAACGCCCTGTTATTGACTATGGCCCCCAAACAACCCAGCACAGGCATGGAGACGCATGTAATTACGTTAGGATTTTTACATATTTCGCCCGAAAACAGGAAACTGCGCTTGTGACTCGCGACGCCCGACGGTCCTGCGAAAAGTGTCAGGACGGACACGCGACCGAATTCGAGATCCATGACACCGAGTTATTTGCAGTAGTTTAGAAATGAGTTTTTTCAATAATTACACATCTTTTTTCAGTGGTTGCGTTTGCGGCTGCTCTATAAATAATGGATAGAGTGAGGTAATTCGTGCAGAGTTGTGATATGGAGTACGACTCGTGAATAACAGAAAAACTTTAGGGCTCATTTTCGTATAAGTTTGTCTTGAAGTGTCTGGAACAAGACGAGCATTAAGAAATAAATTTCTGGAAACGCCAATCATTTACCATGGAAACGGCCTAATCGAATAACTATATTGCCATAATTTCCATCGTAATTTAACAATTGTTTCGTCTATGGGATTAACTAAACTTACCTTGTTAATCTAACTTCAGGTTTTTAAATTGTTTTCAACATCAAAATTCTTTTAGGGTTATTTCGGTCTCGCGAGTCCGACTCTTGAAAGCCTATAGAGGTTGAAATATAAGTATTTTAAACCACGTGTCCTCCCAAGAAGTATTTTAATCTTAATAGTTAATGAGTGAAAAAATTAATCTGCTTTTAGAAATTACCAAAAATGAAAACAATAGTTTGAAATGGTTGTACAAATTTATAATTTATTACATAATAATAAATATATGTAGCACATAATTTTAAGAATACATATAATTAAATGAGTAAAATTCAAAAATCTAAATTGAATAATTTAAAAAATAAATTTTTTCTTAAAGCGCATTGATTTTGCAAAGCCATTTACCGTTTTGTTACATGTTTGACAGACATATTTAAGATTATTTTTTCACTTTTTCTTTGGTTTGATACGAAAGGATTTTTATCATCGAATTAAAGACTCTAATACATGTCGTTACAACCAATCAAACTATAACAAAAATTTAATGAAGTAAAAGATTGTGAACACTATAAGGTGCTATGGGAATCTCCGATGGGTATTTAAATAATTCAGAATTAGAATTTACATTTCACATAATAGTATGAGAGACTGATTCAAATCACTAATTTTGAAATTTATGAAAATAATTTTACGATAGATGTTATGCTATTTGTCTCCTCTTGAACCTTATTCCATCATACCTGAATCAACCAACCAACTTTAATGAATGGCAACCTTTTGGTAACTTGTTATTACGATCTAAATAACCAACTTTTGTGCGATTATAACTACTTTGTAATAAAATCTGATTGGATAAAGGATTGATCCTGGACTTTGACCTGTCAATCCATCAAACATCAGAGAGACTGTATATTACTCACCCTTTCCCAATATACAATAAGCAACGTCTTTAATCTTCGTTGGAATGCAACGAAACGGTTTCTCGTGGTATTTATGGCTGTGGCGCAATTGCCAATAATGCTAAAAGAGCACGCCGATAGAGCAAGAGAAATGGCATTACGGCACAAGAACACATCGTATGGAGTGATGCTGTCATCCGATACGATGTCACCGCATTGTTTTCCTCTTTGACATCTACACGCAATACCGACATTCTTTTAGGGTACAGTTAATCAATCGGATGGCAAGCTCCACTTGTTTGGCTGCATCCACAATGGGAGCGTGAACGCTGTCACGAAGAGTAATATTAAACCAAAAGTGAACACAGAAACCGATATAGATTGGAACAAATATTTCGATTATTTTACTGCGTCACGAACGGCAGTCCCAACCGTGGATACGGTCGGACTGGAAAAATACCACAGAACATCATGTATGGGATACTTCCATTTTTATCCAGACTAACTCCTTCAGTATTGTATGTCTGCAACATTGATGTGATTCGATTTAAAATACTCGGACATATTCATCAATTACTTAATGTTAACATAAAAAAGGACTTGCAAAGACATTTGGTCCATATCTTCAGAAGGATGAGTCGTTCAAGAATAAAGTCTAATTTTTAAATAAGTTTATTTTATTTCAACAAGAAAGCATAACAAATCAAATTAATAAAAAGAGCAAGCCTGTTGCCGAAAAATTTAAAGATATGGGAAGATCAGTCGCTTAGCCACGGGAAAGAGTTGTGTGGCCGCGCGTAATAATAAAACTTCTAGTACGCGCGCCCAGAGTTGTGGGAACATTCCAATCATCGGTCCGATATAAAGTCTGTGCCTCGTAACAATTATATATTTTCGCCTTTCATTTCCTCTTTCTCACACTCCGTTTCAACACTCGTTTGAATATTACTGTTCGTGTGGTAGCTCACAAATAGTCAACCCAGTAACCTATTGTCAAATAAGCCTTGATCGATTCCATACCACAAATAACTCCCCAGGCTCCCTTCGATTACATCCTCAGCCCCGTAGACGTATCGCGCGGAACTATGTTGTTTATGGTCACGGCCACCGTCGTGTAAGGAACTCAAGAGACAAAGTGGACTCATCATACTAATGTTGGACCCACGATTACATGACTAAATTCTTCAATGAATAATAATATTTAAAATTTATTCATGCACCCATGGCTCGCCTGTAAGCATGATATGAATATTATCTTTCGAATGCTCAAACTCTATATGTTGCTTACTTAGGTTTCCTTTTTTTTTTTTTTTGCTTCCTATTAACATGGCTTATTTGTTGAAATCTGAACTTGTGAAGCTGCTTTTCAAGTGGTACAACACTTTCGACACACCCTAGGCAATTAGGCATGTGTCTGATCATACCTATCATTCAACGCTAAAAGCGTCGGGTATCCGAAACTCCTCTAACCTAATCCTTGAACTTCTGGTAACTTTAATTAAACGAGAATCTATTCCATAATTAAACTGAAGGACAACTTCTAGAATACATGGCGTCCTTTCGTTGATTAATCACTGACAATGAAGTCTCATAGAAAAAAAGGGAGCTAGCTTCTGATTAATTCCAGTTCATAACAAACACCCATCACCCCAAAACGTATTTTTGTGTTTTGATTAATTATTTTTGAAATTCTATCAAAATATCAAATCATTTTATTGTATAGGTAGTTGAATTTACGTAGCACTGGAGCAACACAACGGGCTGTTGACGACGGTCTGAAATCAAACCTAAAGGAAAGATCCTAGGACAACATCTTATAATTTTGAATCTCAGCCAGGGTTTGCCGAGGTCATAGATTGAGCTAGCATCCCTCTCCAAACGTCCATACCATGCAAACGTGAAGACAATCAACGCCATAAGGGTGGGTTTTAAAAACTTTATCGAGGGCTGTGATAAGGTGCATAAATCTAGGTCCACAAACTTTCAACGCGGTTTGAAAATTTTTTTTATGTAACTAGTGCATAAACAGTTACTAAGTAATGAACTAAAACAATTTTTGTTCGAAAACTGACTTAATTGAACTAGATTAATTAACTGGATGAATATGAACTTGAAGATGAATATGAACTAAGGGCACGAAAGACATAGCACACAAAGGGTCGTAGTAAAATGGAGACATATGAATAAGAAGCAACAATTTTTAAATTCTACCGTAGCGTAATTGTCATAGGCCCATGTAAATATTTAAGTTTAATTACTTCCGAGTTATTGAAAAACATGTAAGTGGAGATAAACATCGATGAAATATTTTTAAATATCATTATTTCTCCAGATGCCATTAAAAATTCATCCTTCATGCTGAAAATAATAATTTTATTTAATGATTGAGTACCAATTTAAAGTAATATTTCCGGACGAAAGCAAAAACTTCAGCATGCATGCGTGTAGAAAATCTATTAAAATGGCTTCTGGCTTGTACGGGGTAAGGAAAAAAAAAAGCATTTTATTTGATTGTTTTGGGGAGACATCAGAATCTTGCAGGTTAGGTTGAACTCTCTTTCGCTAATGGAAAATTTTAAAATCACAAAGGAACAATAAATTATGCGAACGTTCCCATTCCATGTAGAAATCGAATGTCTGCAAAATATTCGTTTTCTTCCTTTTTATCTAGTGTTATTAAATTTCGAAAGCTTACATTAATAAACAAGTGAACGGAAAATAAGATGTTCATCATCTTTTTTGTGATTCGAATGAAATTAGTAAAAATTCCGTTTAAATGAAGCAGTTACATACTCAGTATATTTGGAGTACAAAAGTATCTTCAGAAATAGTTCATGAAAAAAAAATATTCCCAATAATCCGTTTCTTATTCCACATAAGTAAACAAAATGCAGAAATAGAGTACATAAGTTGTCTTATACCACCTATAATGTAATCATATGAACAAAAGAGAGTACTCACAATCGGTATTTTGCTCAATATAATTCCTCAAACTATATAAATATGGAATAATTCTCTTTACGGACTGCCTAGACTTGCAATGCTTCTTCAGAATTCAATGAAATGCAATTAATATTTTTTTCCTCTTCTGAAAAAGGATTTGTTGAGTTGTTAGAGCATTTTACTTAACAATGAAATTATGGTCTATAAAGAAATTTCACGTGATGATGAAATTGCTGTATTGAAACAATTTTACTTGATGGTGAAATTATAGTCTTATCGGAACACGTATCTTGACCATTTAAATTTGACAAGTATTCCAGGACCCCGAAATGATTCGTCACAATATTATGGAGTTGTTTATTGAGCCTTATAATCTGAAGAAAGATTAATTAAAGAGCCATCTTTCAAGTTCCCACAAATATATTTTCCAGTGATATTTCCACGATAGGACACATATTGCATTATTGATATATTATAACATACTGAAGTGATTGCCAAGCAGACACTTTCTCAAAGTTGGTTCTGTCGAGTTTAGGATTGTTGCCTGGTACGTATAAGTATCTGATACGTAACACTAGATAAAATTCCACCAGGGCACTCACTGCTCGTAGCCTTGTGAGGTTAGTTGGATTTTATGGTACAATGGTAGAAACAGTGTCAAGCAATGTTCGTTCTCCCACACGATAAACTTTTCTGTCATGAAAGAGGAAATAAACCCAAGTTAAGTTAAAGAAGTCGAACCGTCTGTAACTCGCAGGCTGCTAGCGCAGTGAACAAACCTGCTGAGCCAACCTACCAGTTTCTTTCTGGCACAAAACCACTGTTTGGATTTCTTGTCGGGAACTAAGTGAGAGGGATTGTAACTCTACAGAGTCTGGCTGCCAATTACAGCATGATCACTCGACAAACTGTCGATAGAGCATGTATCAAGAGTTCTCTAGATTTATGAGCTGGATAATACTATAGCGTAATGTGTCCCGACATTTTTTACACACAATACTTTAAAACCATTAACCCCCAAGACCAAACTTGGAGATACTGATTTCTTGACAAGCAAGGCAAGTATATACTCTAGCCTAGTTTAACCATACCAGAAACAGTGGAAATAGGAATGAATAGGAACTCGTACAACTCCCATGGCAACGTCCACGGCATTCTACCGATCCTTTCGAATGACTTGACGATTCCATAACGAACCAGTCCTTTCCCTTTGATCCCCAATTTTCACTCGAGGGACTCCAGAGAAGAGCCATCTTTCCCACAGATCTCACTCACCCCCAAAATACCTGTCCAAGATAGTTTCGTGATTTGACACAACAGCCCCAAACTGATTGGAAGGTAGGGGACATTCCTGAAACTTCTCAACCCCCTCCCTTAACCCCCAAATAGATGGACTTAAGCGCTATTAACGCCATTCGGGTCAACGGCTGCCGAGGACAATCCGGAACTGACCGTGTTTAACCAGGCGGCGGATACTGCTCCCGGATTCCCTCCCAATACGGTTTAACGCCTGATAAAACTGAATCAGGATTAATAGAATCTGTGTTTCGGGATGACGGGTCGGCATTCCAATACGCCCCGGCAGAATATCTGCCAAAAGCACGCAGGAAGGGGCCTTCGGATTCGGGTTTAGACCTGAAATCAAGAGCCCCCGCTTGTTTGGAATGGGATCGATCTTGGTCATGGGAATAGTGACAGCGGTATGAGTCCATTGGAATTAAAGCGTGCGGCGAAGGGAGGTGCATTGTTTGGCGGGCGCTGTTAGGGAATGCAGATAGTTTCTGTTTGGTAGGTGGTTGGTTGGTTGGAGCATTACAACAGGGCTATTGAAAATAGTTTCTGAACCTGAAGGGTCGCAGAGTCCTAGATGCTGCATTTCAAAATAGGCTGCAGTCAACAAGGACCCATTTAAGGGCAACTACAATTAAGTTTCCTTAAAACTTTACATAGTACAGATAAGTTGATGCTATGAAGCCAAACAATTAGAAGTATTAACCAACCTCATTAATAGCACCAACACTGTCAGAGAGACCGAGTGATGTCTAGTTTGATTGACAGTGTGTAGTAGTGGCCAAAAACAGAGGGACACTGCACACCTGACATGGACATTTATTTACGGAATAAAGTACAATATAAAGTTTCAAAAAACACGTCTCACTCCTCTGAAGTGTACAACAAATCTGTCCTTATTCGAATTCTTTTTCAGAATAGCACCCAATATTTCATGTTTTGATCATATCAGAACTCAGGCACTGTCATCCATCGATGTTCGTCCACTAGAACAAGTAGCAACTAGAACACAAGAACAAGTGTTCTTGTAACCTCTCTGTGTTCTTAACCAACGTGGTGAAAGACAGGGAATTGTGACAAACACAATAAGTACACAGTAATAACTAGACCCAACTCGATTAGAACGGAGAGAGGAATATGTCCTGTGATGGCAAGCCCTCGTGCACGATCTCTGAAGTCCAGAATGAAGTTAGATGACGGACCATGACTGAATCAAATTAGATGCATGCTGTTTCAATCTTTACTTTTATTTTTCTTCACATACTTGATGTATAGAAAATACTTTAGCTCTCCAAGTGTTTTGTCGAGATATCTCGTCTATCAACTTCTGACCAATTTTGCTAATGACGAGATATCTTGTCATCAAGATATAACCGTTTTTTATAAGAAGAAGATTAATATATGGTCCAATTTCTAATGATTAGAGGCGACAAGATCTTGATGAAAGATGTATGAAGATTTGATCAGTTTTACTAATAACGAGATACCTCCTTGAGACAACCACCTGGAGGTACTAGAGTAGGAATGGAGAACTTCTGGTGGATAACTACTTGATGTAGCTTTAATTCTACAAATATAATAAAAATATTCTTTTTGTTCAATTAGGTTTTATTTAAAAAAATTAAAACAATAAATTGAAAAATATTAATATTTTAAGTTAAAAAACATTTTAGATATATATTTGAAAAATATACAACACAATAAAAAAGAAAATTATTTCCATATTTTTTTGGAGCTCTTGTACTATGATACCCCGGAGAGAAACTTTCCTCTTCCCTTAATGTGGGTTTGGAAAGAGAAATGCGAAGGTATTTGATTTAAATTGAATTTTTATGGAAACCTAAATTTTGCAACAAAGAATTGTACACAATACCTTGAGAAATCAATGTAATCCGATTATCTTTATACTTATCAGTATGGGTGTGTGTTGGTGTAAAGTGAAGTAACTTGCATAGTCAATTTTCTTTCATTCGTAATAAATCAACAAGATAATTTTTATTCCACGATGGATTTGCATCTTGCCATGGTCATATTCTATCGTTCACCATTGGGTTCTACTATGACGATCCAGAATATAGTTCGAACCAGACCACATCTGGGCATATCTGACGCAGTTTGTCCGCTTTTGGACCTTGCGCCATAAAACCCCAAAATCCATCCATCCTGGGCATACTATTTTATAGAAAATGTAATTATTTTCTTGTTCCGATTCATATAACATCAGTTGAATACGTGTCGCCGCAAGAATACGGTAATTTAGCACACAATGAAGTGTGTCGTCCATTTTGTTTTGTTTACAGAATATATCGCTTCTCTCATTAAAAAATAGTACTGCGCATGCGTAACATTCAACTGATAGTTAATTCGCCGATTTCGGAGGATCAAAATCTAACACCGAAACGGCGTTTTAACCTCGTATCAGATATTGTGAAGACGGTTTTTTCAATAACACGGAGATTATCGTTGATTCGCAGTTTAACTCGGACTTGTGAATATGGCCTTAGGGATTGATACCGGACCATCGCCAATAGCCCGTTGCGTAGATCCAGTCCGTTAATTGAAGTACCTGCCCACTAACAAATTAAAACTCTAAAGGTATGATAATTCGTAGGGACGAGGGTACAGTAAGCGAGTCTTCATCCCGTGAAGCACGAAACGACGACAAAACAAAGCATTGACATGAACCTTGCTAAATCTAAACTTTTGCTAAAAAATGTGTCTAACAGCTTGGTAAACAAAAGCAAATAGACCGTGTCTTCAAACGCTCGTTCCATTACTTAAAATATATCATTTTCTCAGTGTGGCTTTCAACCAGTCATGACTGTTCTATGGGAGTAGTTTTCGGTAAGTATTGAATACATTTCACCGCAGTGAAATCAAATTAGCTCAATGTCTAAAACATGGAGTCATCTTAAACAATTATTTGGCTCATTAAATTTTTGAACTGCATTTAGACGAATAAAGACTGGATTTTAGTACACTTTAAGACAAGAGAAAAATTAATTTCTAGTCGTTCCAATTTTCATGTGGAAATACAATACATCTATTGATTTAAATAATGTAATTTTAATCAATTACAAAACTTAAGTTTAGTTCTAAATGTAGGGTATATATTTTTAAAAGACTAATTCCTCAAATATACCTCGAAATTTTACGTAGAATATTTAAAGAAAACGAGTTTATGAAACTACTGGTATTAACTCTAAAGTCTGTCACACATAAGGAAGCTTGAACAAAATAGTTTGAGTTTAGAGATAGTTCGGAGGTTTAGAAAGTAGAACTACAGACAAAATTTTAATCATAAAACAACAGTGTTTACACGAATCCAATTAGTCCAAACTAATTGGAACTTGTACTAAATTTACACATTAATCAGTTTCATTTGGAATTCTGTCATCATAGATGCTCTAAATAAAGTAAATATATTATAATTATAATTCCTAAAAGTAGTTTTCATAATGCTGAGTATACGATGAAATTTATCAGAAAAAATAGTACACAAGCCTGCAACGTGGGCTGTTTCTAAGACAACACTCCAAATATCTTTAAAAAAAGATCGTTCAATTTTTTACATTAGACATCATTTATAGTTTTGGTGGATATTATTAGAATTTCAGTATTAAAATGTTATGACAATGACTATTGTCTTACGGTAACTATTCTAATTGTTCTACTCCACTTTAATCCCCAGTGTAACTTTACTCTAATTTTAATGATGCAAGCTTGCATTTACTTTCACACTCCTTCTTTTGCATGAAATAATGCAGCCGTTCCATTTATTCCATTAATCAAGTAATATAGTTCTTTCCGACTAATAAATTCCCAGAGGCCTTTTTTATTCCCGTGATTTCTGAGAACTATATATGTGAAGTGATATCAGGCATACATCTTCGCTGCAGACAACACACCCTTTCCATTGATAATAACAGGGTTATGGGAAAATCGTGATTTCAAAAATGTATGCATGTGTTAAAATTGTGACTTTTATTTCATTTGATCCCAACTCATTTCTCGATAGGGTTCTCATACACAGCTCTATTAAATCAAAGCAT
The DNA here is from genome assembly GCA_947359465.1 of Metellina segmentata. Taxonomy (NCBI): domain Eukaryota; kingdom Metazoa; phylum Arthropoda; class Arachnida; order Araneae; family Tetragnathidae; genus Metellina; species Metellina segmentata. The sequence goes on from OX375878.1 coordinate 4,003,012, forward strand.
TCCTATATGAGACTATGATTGAACTTCTCAATTTGCTGGCTGTGCACCATTCCCGCTCTCTGCTTGCCGCACATACTTTTCAATCCTGGTTTCAACCTTCACGCTGTACGGAAGCCTGCCATTTAGTTCGGATGTCCAAGATACGCTAAAATACGTTAGTATAATTTTTTTGTGTGTTTGCTTTTCAATGGTGTATGGAGGAGTGTGAGTAATTTTTAAGCGTATTGCTGCTCATACGTAGAAAACACCATTTTGTGTTGTCTGGATCAGGTTCTTATTTACCATATATTTCCGTGTATAAGCCGAGAGCTTTTGGAACGTTTTCTAAAGCTAAAGTACGGGAGTCTGCTTATATACGGATCCGCTAATCACGCAATAAAAGTAGGCAATTTTACGTTACTCGGGCGCATGCGATAGATATCGCAATGGTAAAGGAAGGGAACCTTCAATTAAAGTCGTACTAGAGGTCCGAAATCAATCCAGCAGCGATCCAAATAGGGATGGATTGTGAAGCAATCGCCTTCCCCTTATTGTTGAAAAGTATAGTTCGGGAAGCGAACTAAATATGATTGCGTAGCAATCATCGGGGGTTGACGAGCGGTAGCGAGCAGGGGCGGAGCCCCCTAGTATTAAAAAATAATAATAATAATTTCCTTTCGTTTTGAAAATTACAAACACACATATAGTGTTTGTTATACGTACATATATATTAAGTGCTTACTAAAATATTACATTTCCTTCTTCATATTAAGGAAAGAAACAAGCAGTTTCAAAATTATTATTAATTTTATTTTTATAGCGATATAAAACTACGTAACTGGATCATCATCAATTTTTTTTCCTCGCGCGACACTTAGGAGGAAATGCGAGAGTGGAAAACACACGCGTAAGCAACTAAAAACGAAATTCTTACGCAAATGTGGAAGCAGGGAAAAAACGAATCCCGAATACATAGGTTTACGCTAATTAAATCAGCCAAAAAAAGAACGAGCAGACCTAAGTAAAAATGGGGATAATTAAGACAATGGAAACACGCGCAATTATAAAAGAAATTGCAGCAAGACAAACACAATAAAAAGAAACGTTTAATTAAAGGATAGGGCAAATGAAAAGAAAACACATTACGACGCTTATGGCAGATGAAATGTAGAAACAAAGGGCAAGGAAGAAATACTCGTAAATTTGAGAAAATTTAAGTAGCTCAACCCATACCAGAAGCATTTGGTGTTGATTAGAGAAGCTTAAGTAACCGCCTGGTTTACGAGTATTAGTTCATTTTTTTAGAAATGTTAATAAAGAAAACGTGCGACAAATTGAACGAAGAGTATAAAAACTCATATTTTTTAATTACAAGTTTAATTTTCGTCTTGATGCAGTGTAAAGGGAGTTGTGGACATGTGTTTGAAGAATAAATGAAAAATATCAACACTTAGCGGATGATTGATTGTACAGCAGAGTAAAGCATTAAACAACAATTACAAAAACTGACACCGCTGCATATTTCTCGTTAAAATAAAAGATCAAATCTATTGAGCTTCGCATAGAAATATTCCTTATGCAAGCAACAAGAAAGAGTGTAAGAAATAATCCTTCTGTGTCCGCGTGCAAACTCAACGGAAATTTAATTTTTATAACGCACGAGCAACTGCTACTAGTGTACGTGTACACGTTGTTATGTCTTGATATTTCATTTATCGAGCACGCACAAACTAGGATATTAATGAATTCAAATTTAATAATTCACGTGCAAACTGTAACCATGATATGGAATGAGATGAAAAATTAATTTTCAATAATAGGGTAACGAGAGAGAGAGAATGAGTGTTGTAAAGAGTTGATCCGTGTTCTCTTGGAAGCTTTTCACTAACCTTACTTTATTAATAAATGTTTTAATTTTTATAAGTATTCCAGTATTCCATGTATGCAACTGAAAAGCTTATATACAAATATTTAATAAAGTCTTACTCAAATTCTGATACCTCGAAAAAAGAGAACCTAGGTTCTTTATCTCTAAGATGTATTAAAAGGTAACTCAGGGATTGCACCGATATACTCCACTTTATTGTTAGTTATTCATTCACTTGGCTTACTTTTACTCGTGTCCTATGACAAAATACACAGTAGGCAATTGATTTGGAGCACTGGTTACATTGATAACTGTTTATCGGAATAATTTTCAAAATTTGAACAAGTTCCAGATTCACAAGAATTGTTTCCTCAATTTTCTAAGTTATAAAATTTACATAACCGCTTTTTTTAATACTCAGGCACTTCAAAGCTTTCTTAAGTGCTTTTTTGACACATATGAAGAGCGGTTGTTTGAGGAGAGGTTAACAAAGGGAGAATTATTTTCTCGCATCTCTCAAATATTTTATGAGTAAAGGGGTTATGAATAACTAACAAAGGATAACAAAGGCCAAAAGATGGTGAGCAAATACGAATTCCTGCTGAGCGAATTTAATTTTAAATAAAATGTTTAAAATGAGCCTAGTATGTGTGTGTACAATTTAGAAATTTCAGTTCATCGTAATTAAAAAAAAAATTAAATGAAAGCATTGGAATTATGTTCCCTTGAAATCATAAAACTTGCCCCAGTCCCCATTCTAACACCCACACACTAATTCAAAATTGGAATTTTTTTTATTTCGAGTTGCACCAAATAAAAATTACGACAATGTTTTTTCTACCAAGCAAACCTGGGATTGATGCCAGAGATTTAACAATAGCACGTTGTGTTGCTCCAGTGTAACGTTAATGAAAATACCTACCAAACAACCGTCAAATAAACACACATATACACACATACAAGGAAACTATCTGTGCACCAATCAGTTTTGATTAGTAGTTTTTCCTTCTGGAAAATGGGAGCCAAGTTCTGTGCTCAGGTGGCAAAATGTTATGTCACTTTTTCCAAAACATTGAGTAAGTCCCATCCTGGAGTCTTGTAAATGTTTAGAAGGTGGCAAAATGTCGTAGGTCTTTTTGTTTCAATTTATGAGAAAACAAAGGTGGGAAAATTGTAATAAATCAAAAACCATAGACCCACATGTTGAATCTTGAATCATAAAATTGCTGTCACGAAAAACTAAAAAAAAGTGACTTATAACATTTTGCCATCTGAGCAGAGTTAAAAACCAGGATCAGTACATTTTACAGTGAAGTTTAAAGAATACAGACAACCTTGGGTCCTATTAAATATTTATAACAGCTTATTTGCTCGTCTGAAATGTTTAAAAATAAAGGGCCATATTTGGCCATGATGCGCCGGACACAAGACATACAATATGAAGCAATGGACATACACACACAATGAAAGTTTTACTGACGCAGAAGAGAGAAATACACCCAGGGAGGATAAACTTGACAGGAATCGAACCTGTGCCTACAATTCGAAGTCTGCTAGCGCAGTGAACATTACTCACTGAGCATGATTCCTCCAAGGACGAATTTACATCTTTTGTATTAGTAAATCTTTCCTTGTATATGTGTGTCTATTACTTGAAATTGCCTGGAATTTGGTGCAGTTTTTCCAAATATGGCACTTCCCATAAGAACCCAGGCAATCATCAAGGGTGCAGAAGATCAAAATCCAAGTCCGCAAAAGTTGCTCTGTGAAATACCACTTTCCTTCTGACAGGAAGGAGGTAAAATCGAAAATCCTTTCCCAGCGGCGGATTTCAATCTGATAGTTACCAGAGATTTTCGGACCTCCAGGCAATCGAGGCTGTCAAAGAAAGGGCCAAGACCCTGATGCGCAAGGGGCGGCAACAACTCTCGTTCATCTTCGATCATCCGAATGCTTCTGCCACTGAAGGGGTTGAATGGCTTTCCAGTAAACGTGCCCCATCCATTGGCGCAAGGATTGTAGAATTGGAATTTTGGTGGCGGGGCTTTGCCGCACAAACGAACCTTGCGAAGCCATTCCTTTCAGAGACACGCGTTTCGGGTATTACGGGTAATCATCAATTGGGTACAAGGGTTCCCTGAATGGAAAATGTGGTGGTGTTTGTTTCAAAGCGCGTTTGGAATTTCCGGCGTGTGAAGGAATGGGTAGCAACATGGGGAAAGAATTGCTCTCAAGAATTATCCACTTTTGAGTTGGCTTCAAGTGCACATGCCAGGATAATTGAGATTTTCCATTTCTTATGTGGGGGTTGCCTTAGCTCAGTTTTGCCTACAGAGCTTAGAATCTGTGTGTTGCAGGATGCGCAGGTTCGATTCTTTCCCGAGTGTATTCCTCTCTGTGTGTCAGTGAAAGCTTTCTATGTTTGTGAATGCTCATTTATGTGATTTTGTTGGGTATAGCTTGGAAAAATATGGCTTTTACGCCATTAAACACGATCCAGCCATTTTCAAATGTACGACATAATGTCATCGGGTTATTTTTGTGTCGGGCTTTGGCATGAAACGGGGCAAACTGACTAGATATGTGGGACCACCCGTTGAGTAAGCCACCGAGATCCTCTTTACAGGGACAGTCACTAACAAACATACGCTTACAAACCAGAATTCGAATCTGGGTGGCAAACAAGCGCAATTACCATTATACCAGTTACACAGCTAATGTCAATAGTTCAACCTTAGAAAGTCCACTGAAGTAAGATCCACGATGGGCCATCATTTATAAACACATTTTCAGAACACCTGCTAATTTAGATCCTTGTCTTGTCCCACAAATTTCAAAAGTGTACTGTAAAGTGCGGGTTCTTTATCAATACTACACTAGGATATTTATACTTACTTACAATATTTTTACTTACACTAAATAGCCGCATACACACATGGTTACACGTTAACTACTTGTAAACATGGGTGTCTTTGTGGGACAGCTCCTGGATAAACAGTACATGGTAGCGATGAGACTAGTAAAGCACGGTATGTTGGACTTAGTCTAGGTCATACCTTGACCAAAGATATTACTAACAAATCTTCCTTCGAACCAGGTCGAGGGGAAATCCAAACACAATTAACGCTATTTTCAAACTAAACAAAGTGAACACACGGACGCTCACCAAATTTAGTGAGTCATCGTCTGTACGAACAGCGTAAGTTGAGTATGGTGTTAACAATCGTTACCAAAGTTCAGAACACTTAACTCTGAGTCATTCGAAATTTATAAATATTTTAGTACTGCTATAACCCTACAACGTCTGCATAAAACAACCACATCTATCGGCTAAGGTAACCTAGAAAGGATTCTATAAGTCAAGAAGCCTAAAACTATTAATATGTCACACAGAGAAAACTACAGGTCGCAAGGAAGAATAATACGTGCATGACCCTTGAAGGTACATGTTTGTTACTCCCTTTCACTCTTCCAAACATACAAGTTTCTAATAGATCATTTAATAGGAGCCAATCTTAATCCAAAGCCTAACAATCAATTTGGGGCTGGTCGTCCTGATGTTGGCTTTTAGATAAAAAAAGGTTCATGGTTTGAATCAGTGATAAGGCATGGATGTCTGTCCGTCTGGAGTGAATGTGTAACCTCTCTAAGAACTGGTCGTGCCTTAAGTGCATGGTACGAATGTGAGGTGCAACGGGAACCTAATCCACGTGGTGTGCCAAGTGGTTCCCAATTCCACCGTTGTGGTGACAAGGGATGAATTGCGAACCAAGTTAATATCATGACTGTAAAGTCGATGATAATTTGCGTAGTTGACGTTCCATTTTCCGAGCATTTACAAAACAAAACTTTCAATCTAAACTAATACAAAAAAGTTTTTAAGGATGTCAAAGCTTAAACCACACCCAAATAAAACGAGTAAAACTCTGTACATCACTTTAAAAAGTGTCAAGCGGTCAAGACACCGGCCATTGCTTCAGACACCGAACTTCGAACGCCCCACCGTGCAGGGACAAGCGTCGGGGCATTTTTTAATTAAAAGAAAAGCATCCAAAACAATCAGAAGGCAACAAACTGCAACGGTACGCAACGCCGGGTGGCGCAGATACAGCGTCATCTCCAATCGGGTTCATCAGCCGTGAAAGGACAAGGGTAAGAAATAAAACGATCACACTGGGATGGTCTGTAAAAAGGTTTATTGTTAGTCCTAACGCGGCTTTTTTGTTTTCTCAGTGCCGTGAGCCGTTCTGAAGACGCGTTAGAAGCTGCCACGCCCTTCCGGGAAGAGCCAAGAAGCGGGATGCTTGAGCGGACAGACTTCGATCAAGATGCGCTGCGTTGCAAATGATTACTACATTTGGCCAAACTACTGGGATCAAAACCAACTGCCCCTCTATATTCGTGCACGGTTCACGATGTTGAAGCAAATATTACGATAACGCTCAAGGATATCTATCATTGTATGAGTATAACGAGTATGAGTATGTATTTTTACGAAAAAAATTTGAGTTTTTTCGGCCCACCCTATTGTACATTGGCATAATTTCAAACATAAATTTTAAATTCCTAATAAAACTCGAATTTATATCAAAACTTACTCTTGGTTGGTAAGGGTTTGTGGCACAAGGATCATATATTTGACCAAGTTCAGCCAAACACAAGATGTACAGCGTCAATTAATGTACATACTACACAGAAAGTTTATAATGGCACAGAAGAAAGAAATACGCCCAGGATAAATTACGGGAATTGAGTCTGTACCGCCTACAACTCGCCGGTTTGAAATCTAATTACATGACATTAACATCCAGTTAAGAACTTTCAGACATGAAATAAAGTACAAAGAAAAAAATATCAGATACCTCCCCCGTTTATTTCAATCTGTAAACGAAATTTTAATCTACATACAGGTATTAACGTCACACTAGAGCATCTCACACGGCTATTGGCAACAGCTCAGGAACAATTTCGAAGGGTAGGTAGGTCGTTAATTAACATTACGCTGGAGCAATACAACGGGCTAACAGCAACGGTCCGGAATCAGTCCGGATAGGGAAAAACCGAGTACAAGACCTCGTCACTTTGAACTGCGCTTATATGACGAGGTTAAGACGTGGGCTAGCCCACCACTTTTCGAACAGAAAGACATGTTATTGATAATTTTATGAACGGTGCCAATTAATTTTCAAAGTTTACATAACGTTCGACCTCGTTATCCGAACGAGGTTCAAAAGAACGTGTTGTCCTCGAATCTCTCCTTTGTGTATTGATCACGGACCGTCGCCAATTTTATCCTGCTGTGTTGTTTCAGTGCGGTGTTAATAAAAAACCTATCTCAACATAAGACAAAAACTGCAAGCACTACCCTCAAAGTCTATTAATAGTACCTGACTATGGCATACAAAAACAGTGCTAGATCTGCAATTCAAAGCGGTGGAAAAGACAAAGAAACTTCATTTCCTACAAAAATTCTTTTTATTTCAAAAAGTGCAGTTTTATAAATAAAAAAACATCAAAAAGGAAGAGAGGGAATGAATTCAGAGAAGCGATTATAATATCGGCAGAGAAAATAAGGAGACAGGGGAAGAGTAAAAGAAAGGAATAAATACACAGACGTCTGTGTAACTATAGATAACGTCACTGGCACCCATGAGGCTGAAGGCAAAAATGGTATGAGGACTCAGTTCATTATAGCGCGATGCAAATGCATGCAAATTTTACTTGCACTGCTTCTTTATTATTACAAAATATTTGAATTCTACCAAATATCAACAACGTCATCCGAGAGAGCAATCAATGTTTATTTTATTTAAAGATCAGGTATGATAAAAGTAATGAACTCTGATTAAAATGAACGATCGCTCTGAAGACTGACATGATTGTTGTGTTTCAGAGTTAAAATAAAAATAAACAAGAATTTTCTTCCAATTAGAATCAGTAGTAATCATCTTAAAAATAAATACAGTTCGACCACCAAGCAAAAAATTTGGATTCCTTTGAATTCCTTGAACAATCAAATCTGACGGTCTGTGAAGTCTAAATTCTCTTGCATTATACGTACCTGGGTTACCTTAGAATATAGTTTATCACCGTTTTGGGTGACATTCGGTGTTTAACATAATTGGTGTTTATCAGTAGACTATTACATATCAATTTTGAATATTTTCTTAATAATTTTTTTATGAAGAGGTGAAAAATAATATTAAAAAAACTTTCCAATTGACATCAAGGACAAAGACACATAAGAAGCACGTTGTATCACCGCAGAAACATTACCAACACCAACATTTAGCTTGTTCGAAAATGTTTTTATAACATGCACCTCAAAGCTGCTTCCCTTTCTGTCTAAACGTTGGGTTCATTTACACTACATGGACAAAAGTATTTGGACACTGAATGTTTTTCAGAAAAAGTGCTTTATTATTCTATTTAGTAAGGAGTAGATCCCCATTTTGTGTAACAGCTGCAACAAGCCGAAACATACTTTCCACAAGTTCTCTGTAAGCCTAGGAAGGAATAGCTCGGCATGCCTCTTGCAAGACTTTGAGAAGAGATTGTTGTGAAGATGGGAGAGCGTGGTGGTGTTGTAATCATCGCACCAATTTGACCCCACAAGTGCTCGATCAGATTGAGATCGGGACACTGAACAGGCCAGTCAAGCAAATTCAACTCATTTTCAGGAAACCAGTCCAGCACACGTTTTGCAGTATGACATGGAGCTCGATCCTGTTGGAAGAAACAACCATCATCGCCTTAGTATTACCATAGTGTAGGCAATGCCGAATGATCCAGAACGTCGAGGTACACGTCAGAGTTCATGGTACCAGGTACATAAAGCAATGGCCCGAGTCCTAACCAGGAAAACAACCCCACACTAAGATGGATCCTCTTCCGAATTTCTGCTCTGTCCAAATACTTTTGTCCAATATCACAGCTCTCTTTATTCGAGGCGCAGCTTGTCTGATTTTGGCCATTGCGCCATAAAACCCATATCAACCCACCTTCTTCATTCGAGACTAAATAAGGCACTAAAAAGGTCTCTAAAGAGTGAATCTAACTACCTATACCACTAAAGCTCAGTTGACACTTTCTTGAAGGTATGGTCCTGTACCACAACACATAAAATAAGCCAAGTCAAATAAAGAGGCAGTCTGGTAATTCATCCCTGTCTTTTTTTTAAGGACACTACCTAGTAGTTTTTAATCGCAATAAAAATTGAATCTTTGCTTCCAGGATTCTATGACATGACACATTCTACTGAAAAACAATTTTACTTGCATGCTTTTTATGATTCCATGTCCATAAATTTCAATTCACGCACCACGAATCTGCCCGAGTTTCAGATCTTTCTTTGATATCGTTGTCTGTCTCAAACATTGAGTTGGATCGACATGAACCTTAGGAAACCATTACAAATCGCTAATTAATGCATTTATGTTTTTATAATACATAGCAATGATTGATAGTTCTGTTATACATGAATACAAAACTAATGACCATCACATAGCTTTTCAATCTGATCGACAATACGAGTCTCTATTGTGGTCTGTATTGTATAATAGTTCTTTGTAGCGTGGGATGCGAAAACGAATATAATACTTCTCTTGTGTCGGGTAAATGTTGAAGCTGAGAACTTTTTCACATGGGTCTGAAATAACAGGACTTCCACAAGAGCCAAATCTGTCTCAAAAGCTCCATGACGTCAGAGCACCCTCAACATCGAATTGTGATGGGATCTCTTTTTTCGGTTTTGGGTTGAGGATAATGAATGCGTGCCTATTTTCAAGCGTCGAAAAGAGCGTTGATTTTCGAATAGTAAAAATGTTATATCTACGATGACGAAATTAAAGTGTAACAAAAAGTTTTAGCTAAATAATATTTAGCCATTGTGTTCATGTTCTGAACGCACTAAATTTTGTGCATTAGATATGATCTTATGATTAAAAACTTAGGAAAAGATCGCCAATGCCAATTTGGGAGAAGCAAGACGACCAAGTTCATGGCAGAAGTGTAATCTACTTCTGTCTACATGATAGTGGACCCCCGAAATGGACATAGACGATCTTTTTCTAAGCTTTTTATCTATATTAGTCATTGTTCTTAAGGGTTTTATTACTTTACCAGCAATTTGACTAAGAGATTCATCTGTTTATGGACTAGTTAGAGGGAACATCGGAAATGTTGAAAAGAAACTATCCAATTTTAGAACGTGTGCTATTTATAGCACAAATACAACTAAATGTGTATGGAATTGGTCTTTTATTTATATTTGAATGTAAGTGTGTTCTTATTCCTCCCCCCTTACCCTAGTTTCAAGACATTTAAGAGTAGAATAGTATTACTCTCCCCTCAGTTGGCTAAATAAACAAATCTATTGGTTGAAAAAATTAAAAAAAAAAAAAAAAACACGCTGGTAAAGAAAGCTAAATAATTTACTCGAGAAAGTTAATAGTCATTCAAAAAAGACTACAGGAAGTAGAACCGATCTATACATGTTAACCTCTCTGAGGGTTGAACATATTGGCCAGAAATCTCTTTTATGATGTTCCCAATATGAATATACACTAACTTACAATAATGAACCGGACGCCAGAAGATTTGCATAAAATCCGACTCCTTGTTTGGGGGTGTTTTTCATGGTATGGCCTGGGATCTTTGCATGGTTCTTTGTTACTGGTCAATTGAACGCCGACGCCTACATTACCATTTTGGACAATCGGGTTCTTCCTACGCTTTGGCAATTTTATGGAATGGACGAATGTTACTTCCAGGACGACAGTGTCCTGTTGCAGCCTCTGTATAACAGTGGTATCAAGGTATGGATGTAAAACGTCTTTCTCGGCCTGCTCAGTTCCGACCTAAACCCCATAGAACATCTGTGGGACGCGTTAGAGTGACGCTTACGGCCTAGGGAAGCACGTCCGAAATCTACAGCTGAGCTGGCGACATTCTTTCAGCTGAAATGGACACAAATACGCATAGCTGTGTATCAAAACCTCGTTGAAAGTATGCCCAGAAGGGTTGCTAGTGTCATTGCAGCACGTGGTGACCATCCCCTTTATTAAAGCATGTATTATTTCTCCTATACCATCACAACTTGCTGTTCGGTCCATTATTGTGGGGTAGTGTAGATACGAGTTTGAAGATTCGCCTCAGACAAAGCGTCCCCTTCTTACTCACACCAGTCTCTCCCAAATAAAGTCTGCCTGATTCCCACACTCGCACTGCAAGAGAAACGTCTTCAATGTTCTTATCAAGATGAACTGGGACTCTTTTTCCCCATTTGATGCGACGCTCTCAACAGAAATAAGAATCGGGGCAAAAGATAGAGAAGTTCTCTCGAAAGAAGCATATCAAGGAGATAAATAAAAAGGCGTATTCCCTGTCGCGTAAGATTGCATAATTGATTGGGCACTGCTTTGAATGCAAGTGTTATTAAACTATGAGGTTTATTCAATATAGCAGTTGTTATCAAATTTATGTAAAACAATTTCCCCAAAATACATACCCAAGTTTGATTCACAGCAGAGAAAACAATAAATAGTAATAGTTTAAGCATTCAAACTTTACATTAGTATGACACTCACTCTTGAAATCATCAATACAGATGATAAAAAGCTTAATAATTGAATTTGAAAATAGGCATTTCTTATTTAACGGCTAATTTTCGAAATTAAATTCTGGTATGGACATGTGTGGTTTTGCATTGTTTTAACATTAATTAATAAACAACAATAGTATACGTGTGAAAACTTTATGGAATGCAAAATGAATTGCATCAAATGAATCTTTTTGGGTGTTTTGAAATCGAGAATATAGCTTCTTGTTGTGTATGGGGAGAGTATTCCGACATATAACTTCCACTATACAATTATTGGTACAAGTATATTTTAGGAAGTGTTTTAAATCCGACCATTGCGTCATCAAAGGAATTGAATTATCACTAGCAAGGATAACGGTTTGGCGAAACAAATAATATTGATCACCATACATTATTTTGTGTGTGGCAACTCTTTCCCCTAGCGGCGAGCTTAACCAAACGGACTACCCAAGATCAACTGTCTTCTCACCGGAGCCACACTCTACCATCAGAAACTCAACCCAGTATGGAACTGCAGCACAAAAACTCACATTAGCACATCGATCTCTTTGCTTTGTCAAGCAATACATTTCCAATCAATCAGGTTCGATTTCGACCGTAACTCAATAAAGAACCGCCGCCTACTAAAGTCCAGTCCCCGACCTCTCAACAACAGAAACGCTCTCAATAACTCTCTTCCAACAGACACAGCGACATGGAAAACGCATCTCATTAAAGACCCTTTTGCACAACATCCCGTCAGTTTCACTTCCAGAAACCTGCTACTCCGTAAGATAAATTCTTAATTATACGGAGGCCGGAGGGAAGCATATATTTTTTTGTGCTTTTCCTCCAACCCCCTTGTGCCTTGACAGGTTGTCGCCTTAAGAAGCAGCTTACGTAGACTTCCATCGCAGCGTCTACGAGGTCATAGGATCAGCAGGTAAGCAGCGTGTGGCCATCTACCCACATCTGTATGTGAAACCCGCACACTCTTGACGCTTTCCCAGAAGTAAATGACGGCATAGCTCCGAGCAACACGTAGGAGATTATCCCTTTGGACGGGGAGTTCAAGCAAGGTCAGGCCGAAGAGAAGCCAGAGGTACCTTTTCGGTATTCTTATCCTCCAAAACCGGATGAGAGGCCAAGTATGGGGACCCACAGGGGCGATACATCATTACTTATGCTGGATGGCTTTTTTTTTTTGTATGTTTCGGGTCGTTAATTAATGGTAGAGCACAAAACAAGTCAATTATCCAGTCAGTGCCTGATTTTTCAACATAGTAACGATTGGATGCCACCGAAAGGGTCAGCGGTATGGTAGAATCGTGAGGAAGACCCGTTCACGTGCTCTGGGACTGTTGTTGAAATGTAATTCGATTCGGGCTTGCGCTGCTACAAAACCGTATCTTGGTCCAATGTTCAAATTCGCTGATTTCGAGTTAGGTCTACAAATTACTTTCAAGGTACCGAAAGTTACAAGAAAAAAAAGTGGCTGTTCATTGTAAACATTGGAGTGGCAAAACATTGAAGGTTTTTTTCGTACGTTGTATTAAAATAATAAAAACTACTAAATCAGTAATCATATCCAAAAATATTGAGAAATGGACATTGCCCCTTTTCTACCAAGGTACAAGAACATGTTCTATTACCGCTGGTTCATTTCATAACACGAAGAAGAAGCTTCCTCTGTTTCGATGTACAAAAAAAAAATGTTTAGAAGAGGCCATGGCACAATGGACCAGATTCTGTTCTTCAGTCAAAGTGTTAGAGATGCCCAAAATTGCAAACCCACAAAACATACTTTGGCGGTTTTTCTAGATCTATCTAAGGCATTTGACAGGGTTTGGAAGTATAAATTACTTAACAAGTGTTACAATGACTTTAACATCAAAGGTAGAGCTCTCCCATGGATCTCAAACTTTCTAAATCACAGAAATTTTTGCGTAAACTTTCAAAATAAGCAATCAGGATTTTACAGGTTGTATCAGGGAATCCCTCAGGGTTCCGTACTCAGTCCTACCCTGTTTTCCATGTTTATTGCAGGAATTGAAAAAATTGTATCACCATGCCAGATTGGCATCTTTGCAGATGACATTGTGTTGTGGTCTAGTGGTTCAGACATAGGAAAACTGGAATCTAATCTAAACGGATCCTTAGAAGCTGTCCGTGATTTCTCAAACTCTCACAGGTTAAACTTCAATCCCTCAAAATCAGTTAGTAGCTTCTTCACCACTAATAGACACCTCTACAATTATTCTCCTGCAGTGTACTTTTCTAATCAGTTACTGGACTGTGACAAATATCCAATTTACTTGGGTTTTACATTGGATCCTGAGATAAACTGTAGGAAACATATAGAGAAAATAGCAGATAAAGCTAGAAAGCGTCTACAGATTTTGAAGTATATTTCAGGTAGAGACTGGGGAGCTGATGCTTCCGCTCTCAGACTTACTTTTTGTTCCCTCGTGCGTCCCATTCTTGAGTATGGTTACCAGGTATTTCAAACGGCTTCTGCTTCTAACTTAAAGATCTTGGACAGAGTACAATTGAGTGCAGCAAGAATAATCACTGGGTTAAGAAATAGCTGCCCTAGTGAAGTGGTCCTATACGAAGCTGACATTTTACCTCTGACTACGAGATATAGGATTGGTTCTTTTAAATATTTTAATAAATTGTCAAGTCTTGGTGATTTTAACAGGACTGCTGAATTCACTTTGAAGTGGAGGAGTAATCAGCGTTTAAAGAGAGACACCCCGATGGAATTTGTGAGGAAGGAGGGTTTTATTGATTTTGAGGTTATTCCTTCGACCACTTTTAACTGCTTGCCTCCGACGGTGTCCCTTGAGAATGTCAGTTTTAATGATGAACTGAAGACTCATGCCAATAAACAGACGGATCACCCAGACCTTTTGAAACAGTTGGCCCTGGAGGTTGTCAATAGCATCCCTTCTGATGCATTGGTCATATATACGGACGGTAGCAAACTTGAAGACGGTAGAACCGGGAGTGGTGTTTTCATCAACAGCGCTGAGGACAAGGTCAAATGCAGCATCCGAAACCCTGACCATTGTTCAGTCTTTAGATCGGAGATCATAGCAATTGGTGCAGCCCTTAATTATGCACAGTCCACTGATAAAAATTGTATTTGGATTTTGACTGATAGTAGGAGTGCTATACAGTATTTCAAAAATTGGCCACAAATTTTTGACATCCCAGACCAGGATATTCTGAAGCTTCTCTGCGAGATTGGCCTGAAAACACCAATAAGCCTCCAATGGATTCCATCGCATATCGGGGTGTATGGAAACGAGACAGCCGATGTACTCGCCAAGAATGGCTGTGATCTCTCCCTATGGACTGTTTGAATCGCCTCACTCCCACTGAGGTCCACTCCCTGGGAAAACAACGTTTGCTTTCCTTGTGGCGCCGTACGCCATCCCACCATTGGTATGCTGGCAATCACCCTGGACTCTCAATCACATGCTGTGGCCCTCGGCCTTTTCAATCGGCCATGGCCAGATTTCGAAGTGGCCATCTTAAAAGTATCAAATTTCAGAACGGGGAGAGAATTTTCCCTCCTTGTTCCTGTTCCCTACCTGCCAGTCCTGATCACCTTCTTCTCTGTCTTGGCGCTTCGTATAAGCAGCTGTTGGTTGATCAGGACTTTTTGCAGGTATATGGGGATCTGGCACGACGGGGCCTTCTGGACCTGGTGTAGGAAAGCCTACACCAGGGGGATGTGCAACAACAACAACAAAAAACTAAATCTGCAAAAAACTATTAGGCTTCACTCAGAATTTAAATTAACCCTTAGACTACGGCCGGCACAGCAATTGTACCATGATCGCACCATGAAAGAATTTAGACAACTGGCCGTTACATCAGTTGTACCTTGAAAGTTATAAGAATCGCGCCAAGAAAGAACCGCGCTTGTTATATCTATAGCCGTAGACGAAAAGTTAAGGTTTAAACAGAAATAATATATTTTTGAAAATAATTGTTACAAATTACGCCAAACATTTTAAAGCCAGTTAGTTGTGTTGCTTTTAAAAGTATCCATTCTCTATTTTCGAATACAATTCGAAGCTTTGAAATGTGATTTACATACACGGTGGGCCACAAAGAAGTAACCATTTACGGGCAAGACAAATCGTTTATATTTTATCGTTTCAGACAGCGACAAGGCTTAGGAAGAAAAGAGGCTTGCACATAACAGTGTTAATACCTACATAAATGTGTCAACGAGATATGGACTCGATATGGCTCCAATACCACCATAACTAAGTTTTATTCGTAAAAAGACTATAAATATATGCTTCTACATACTGTAAAACTGACACACTTTCAGGTTCTAGTAGAGGACAATTTTAAACAATATTAGAGGAGGACTGTTGTGGCAGTTTTGCAGCATGCAGAAACATGCTTGTATTAACCGCGAAAGCATCACCCTCTCAGAACGCTATGAGTAAGGACAGACTTTTCCCCTGGTCACCATTGAGAGCTGACGTATTTTCTATGCATAGACGGCTGCTGCAGATGCTGACGGAACTCTTTAAATATCTTAATTAAATGCACATAATTTTAAATAGAAATCCATTAAATGTCGATTTGATGTAAGATTTAAGTCTTTTGTTAATGGAAATCTAGACTTCACCAAACTGAACAAGAAGAATCGTGCATGTATTTGTAATCTTATTACTCATAAAACTCGAAAGTAATTTTTTTTAAATTATGGTGGTACTGCAGTTGAAGTGTGAGATCTGTATTGAGAACCAAGGAGCATAAGTTGAAGGACTGCACTAGCTTCATTTGCAATGAATGTCACAATAATAACATGATTAATTCAATAAATAGTATAAATATACCAATAACATGTAATTGGTAAAATCGTTTTCGGTTATTGCGGTTTTTATGGCAACTTCGGCAAGCGAAAAGTTTAAATCTTAATTTTGAATATTCAAGAAAGTTCTTTCAAAAACTGTCTTCAAAAACGTTGAACTGTCGTTTAATTTCCTTGATTCATCTGAAATAATTATTTCCTTGGCGAAGTGCACCAAAACAAGTGGAAATGCCATTGCCATCGCTATAAACGTAAACTGAAGCTGTACCACAACAAACACCTTGTACAAACTTCATATCTCTTGGGCATTCGTAATGACAAAACAAGGAGAGTCAGTTTTGAAAACGGAACAAAATGTTTGACAGAAGCTCACGTGTTTCACCCCAAAAAAATTAATTTTCATCTCTCAAAGTACCTTATGAATATGAACTTTGTTAAAAGTGGCAGTAAAACTTTAAACTGTGCAACTTCCTTGATATAGTTTCGCTGAGACTTTTAAATACTAACACCTTTTGTAAAAGACAATCTTGCGTTTCTTCGATGCAGCTAAATGCCAAACCACTTTTAATTGCCAATAATGTGATCTTGCAAGTGCATTTTTCAGATTATACAAGAATATACTAATAAACCTAACAGCATTTGCTAATAACATGCAGTAATCACATACAAAGTAAGGTAAATATTCGTTGTACTTACAAGAAAGGTTTAAACACAATCAGTTTTCAAAATAAAGTTACACGCTTCAGCATTCACGTGTCACGAATCAAATATTTTAGACCCAAGGATAAATATAATACATACCTGAAAAGAAAATAAAGTTAACACAATGCACATGGCAATAATAAAAAAATACTGAGA
Source organism: Metellina segmentata (assembly GCA_947359465.1). Classification (NCBI taxonomy): domain Eukaryota; kingdom Metazoa; phylum Arthropoda; class Arachnida; order Araneae; family Tetragnathidae; genus Metellina; species Metellina segmentata. The sequence goes on from OX375878.1 coordinate 4,020,139, forward strand.
AAAAAAAATAAGCACATCTGTTTAATAAATTAAGTATAAATACAACAAAATGCGAAATGCATAAAAAGTTAATCAAAAATAGTCGGGAAATTTTAGTAGCATCTATTTGGTGTTTGTTAAACTATAGATGTTTATATTTTTACACAAATAAAAATAAACCGTTGTAGGTTGACAGTGTTTTAGAAAGAAATATTTACCTTAAGAATTTGCATCCAATTTAAAGACAAAGTTAAAAATTCCAGGGATTAATATTCAAAACAACTACTTGAATACTACACCACATTAAAAGCGAAACCAGTTATTTACTTGAAATAATAGTTAAAGCTTAACTTGCAATGTATTACATTAATTTTTATTTTTATTTCTTCATCTTCTAACTAATTTAGTAAGCTTGATATTACTACAATTTTTTCACAAAAAATCTAAATACTATGTGTAGCATAAATTTGAAACAGTAAAAGATATCGTTCCTCTATATTTCCGGAGAAATTAAATTAACAAATCCTTGTGGGGATTCATAAAGATTAAAGCAGAAGTAAATATTCAAAACGAAATAAAATGTTTGGCGGAAACTTACATTTTTTTTAAATTTAATCTCCCTCTTATAGTACCAAATTAAAGCTAGAATATCTTTATGCTAATCGTGTCACAGAGAAAAGTATACTGCAAAAGATGTAGTTAAAATTTCTGGACTTGTAATAAACTACTTTAGAGACAATCCTCAGAAATATAAGAATTAAAAACCTCAATTTTTTAGAGTACATTAAGTAGAAAAGAATAAAAAACAATTTAAACAGATTCTAGTAAGAATTACACCACTCTGACAATTGATAGGCAGTTTTTGTTGCATAAATCATGTCACAGAAGCTCAGCGTTAAATACAGGGAGAAAAAAAAATATCAAGAATGGAAGAATCATTTAAAACAGGCATAAAAGAAGCGTTAAAAAACCTCTTTCCGCCATTTTTCAAAGCCGAGTTAATAACCCGTCCACTTAATTTCTGAATCAAACAAGTTCCTCGGAAGTCATGGTTCATAAAAATATCTACTGAAACTGGCAACACACACAACCAGTTTGGAATCGCCATTTGCGCATTATCAAAGCAAAAACAAAATGCTGCAAAAAAGGCGCATTGAAAAACATTTAATTTTTTTCATCGAGATTTGCTGCAACGTACGCAATTTCGTCCCGGCATCTCAACACTCGGGTGCTTTTAACCCTTAAACGAAAGCACGAGGAACGCAGGCGAATTTTATTTGTTCCAAAGAACACCAGGGCCCATGAAATCCAATTCGGGTGCGTAACGAGGCTTGGGCATAAGCAAGGAAGAAATTACGTATTAAAATGCATGGAATTTTTTACGGAATGTAAAAAATCGTAAACTTTATTGTTTCGAACATTTTTTTTGGAAGCGAGCCATGAACCCTGCCCCAAATGAGGTTTCGGTTATGATTTCGAAGGATTTTTTTTTCTTTTTGATGTTTATAAAATTTGCTTTAAGCGGGAAGATGGAATAAAAAGAATCGTTTTCGGGTCGCATCAGAAAGTTTTGCTTGGAATTGCTTTAGTTCAGAAACCAAACTTTTTGAATCGTCTGTAGGTTTAAAACAAACACCGTTTCGATGAATACTCGATTAATGCGTTTGCTTAGATCATTCATTCCAAGAAATACTTAATTTTACAAATATTTATCTTCTTTTAATTTCTTAACAAATCGTTTGCATAGTGAAGAAGTGCATAGTTTTAAATAAATGCGTAAATATGAACATTAACCAAATTTGAAAAATGGATTCATGGTACAACATTCGAGTTTTTATCTACCGTCGTCTCAGAGCAAATACTCATTAACTGATACTTTTTTGGGACACTAAATGCTTGTTTCCATCGCAGAGTTATATATTGTGCTTAAAAAATAGGTAGTTAACATAATCCAAATTCTTACCAAATCATTTTTTTCTGTAAAGTTTTTATCTACCGTCGTCTCAGAGCAAATACTCATTAACTGATACTTTTTTGGGACACTAAATGCTCTTTTCCATCGCAGAGTTATATATTGTGCTTAAAAAATAGGTAGTTAACATAATCCAAATTCTTATCAAATCATTTTTTCTGTAAAACCAACAGTTCGTCTTCAAAAGCTGAGCAATAAAAAATTTATAAATTTTTTTTAAAAAGGTATTCTGCTCCGACGATAGCACTAATAAATCGCGCAACACATTCTGAATAACTTATTATTCATAATTTAGTAAGCTGGTAAGTGTTTGGTCTGGTTTCATGACGTAAAGGCCATGTTTGGTCAAGCCACGCTAAACACAGAACAGGCAAACGAAACAAAATTTTCAATATATGTTTTCCAACTTTTCTCGACCGTCACTGCTTCTTTGCACGAAGGTTAGATTTCTTCTCGAGAAACACACTTAGTGGGTATAGCTTAGTAATGATGTTCCCTTTCGTTTTTCTAAGAACTATGTTTGTTGTGTTAGACCAGGGATGGCCAACACGTGGCTCACGTGCCACAGTGTTGGCACGGCGGAGTTTTAACAATGGCACGCGAAAACTTATTGAAAAATTAAAAAATTTTTAATGTTGTTTTCAGGAACTTATCAAAATCCGTAAAAACTCTACTCATATGCTACTAAATACAACAGCGCCTGAAAGCAACACTGCTTGACACCAGTACAACGATACGGCAAGACAGTGTGGTCATGGACGAGCCCAATGGTTTGATTTGGCGCCTAGCTTTGGCGCTGTTGTGTCTTGCTATGGTTGTCCGTTCTCGAGAGGGAGCGAGTGCGACACTGGTAGTCTGGCATGCCTGTGACAACCCAGACTGATATGCACCTAAAACACCTAATTTTGTTAGCATCTTCAAGAACTAATTCTAATATAGATGACGGCAAAAAAAAACTACAAATATAAAAGCCACAGTGATTAAGTACTGACTGTTTAATAAAAATTAAGAATTAAATGTTTCAAGTTATTCATTTTTATTTTATACATAACCTAACTGACTGAAACTTTAAAAATGTTTCTTAACAATAAAATCTATGTTTGCACTTTTGTTTTATTTATTATATTTTTTAAATCTCCACTACTCAGACTTACATGAAAAAAAAATGTGCTATTTGCGTAAAAAAAATCCCATAATCTCAGCCTATAAATAACATTTTTTCTCCTTTTTATATTTTTTAGTATGTTGGAAAAGTTGGAAGTGGCAGGCATAATTTTTTTTATACAGTGGCACTCTTCCCAAAAAGGTTGGACACCCCTGTGTGTTAGACACTATAAAGTACTTGTAGGCCACCAATTTGTTATACGTTAATTCCAGTCGTCTCATCAAACCATTCCTTAAATAGCAGTTGAAAGATACCTTTGCATCTACACTCTAATCAACAATAAGTGCAATAATTATTACAAAAATACAAATTTAATTCAGTGTTCCAAAAGAGGATAACATCCACATCGTACCTATACCAAGCCGCAGGTGTAAACGAAAATTTAGTGGTATCAATTCTCTACCTGCCAGGGCGTAAAGGTTAAAAATCTTTCAGAACAAATTTACAGATGTGTGTGTATGCTGTTTTAACACAAAATTGAAAACTTATAATCACTGTTAAAAAAATGACAATAAGATGTCTTAAATTTTATAATTATTTAAATTTTAAATTAGTTTAAGTAAGTGTAGGGGGTAGAGACGTTCAATAGGTGTAGGGTGTATTTTAATAGACAATCAAGGACTAAAAACTCGTTAAAATAATAAAGATAAGCTATTTGATAGCTCATTCGTGTGTTTTAATCGAATTGACAATATGTGAAAATCAAAATGATTATAGCAACGGATTAGATACAGCAGGGTTGTGAGTTCGGAGCTAGGTCCAGCCAAAGACTGTCGCGTTCAAGGTGGCTGTGCACGTTAAATCTGTCGTGGCCTCAAGCGTCCTCACATTGGCATGGTGTGATATATTGATAGTGGGGCGGCATCTGATCAAAATTTGTTCTCGTCATCGGACCGTGGTTCAAAATAACGATCTTTCCTGATTGATATCAGACCGTCGCCAATAGCCCAATAGCTCCAGCGCGACATTACTTAACTCTCTTTCCGAAAATCATCTTTTTATTTGAGTTCTCTTACACGAAGATACGATGTTCCCGCCTTACTTTTAAAACTCGATTACGGAATAGGAATGCGACATTGATGTCGATGTTTACAAAACATCGATGTTTTATTAAAAACGTCGATGTATTGAAGCCGATGCTTTTTTAACTTCGATGTTTATACTTGTCGATGTTTTTTACGTTGTCGATGTCTTATTTTTAAATAAGAAAGAACCATTATAAAAATTAAAAAAATAACTAAGTAGCATAATTTTTATAATCAGTAAATTGCACAAATACTTTTAGACCTAAGTGGCCAAGGGTGAAGGGTCTGAAAATGACGAGAATAAAAAGAGGGAACGGTGCTTCTAGCAACGAGATAATAGGGATGGGACATTGATGTTTTATTTTTTTTAAAACATTGATTTATTTTGGGCCGATGTTTGTTTAACATCGATGTTTTTACACTGTCGATGTTTTATTTTTGAATAAAAAAAAGTACTGTAGTAAAAATGAAAAAAAAAAGCCGTGTAACTAAGTATTGGTCAGTGATGGCGACATCCGTCATATCAAAAAGAGCTTTTTTCCTAACTGGTCAGACAGTTAGTGAAAAAAGGAGTCGCCTTAAGGAGGAAAAAGTTAACAAACTTCTTTTTTTTATAAACTGTGAATAACAAATAGTGCAGCGAAAATAATTATAGTCCCCGATATTTTTTATTTGCAGTAAATAAAAAATAATTTTGTTATGTTTTCCTCCCATAAGTTGATAAATAATTAATACTAAGTAACACTAATTATTGTTATGTACCTACCTGCTTATACTTATAGTTAGTAGTACCTTTTTAAAATTTTTGTAATTATTACTTTCTTTTATACTTACTATTCAATTTAAAACAAGATATTTATTAAGTGCTCTTATTAATTGTTGCTCTTATTAATTTAAATTAATAAACATGGCAGCTGACAAATTAAATATTTCCCTACTCGGCCTAACATTAATGTTAGAGGTTACTAAGCCCGTTTTAAAAAATGGAAGGAAAAAAAAATTTAATACATCCATGTGAAAAAACATCGATGGTTTTGGGGCGATGTATTTTCAACATCGATGTTTTAATATTGAACTTCGTTGTTTTAATATTGAACTTCGTTGTTTTAATATTGAACTTCGATGTTTTAATATTGAACATCGATGTTTTACTATTGAACATCGATGTTTTACTATTGAACATCGATGTTTTAATATTGAACATCGATGTTTTACTATTGAACATCGATGTTTTAATATTGAACATCGATGTTTTACTATTGAACATCGATGTTTTACTATTGAACATCGATGTTTTACTATTGAACATCGATGTTTTACTATTGAACATCGGTGTTTTAATATTGAACATCGACGTTTTAATATTGAACATCGATGTTTTAATATTGAACATCGATGTTTTAATATTGAACAACGATGTTATAATATTGAACAACGATGTTTTAATATTGAACAACGATGTTTTAATATTGAACAACGATGTTTTAATATTGAACAACGATGTTTTAATATTGAACATCGATGTTTTAATATTGAATATTGATGTTTTGTTGTCGATGTCGCATCCCTTTTACGGAGAAGTAGAACGATGCAATTATTATTTTTGTGTATGGTGTTGTGTGTTTCGTACTTGTAGATCACATCTAGTAATTTTTATTAGCATTCCGTTTGTCTGGACATTTGAAACTGGAGCTAAAATGAAAGATGCCTTTAATTTTTTGCACATCAATTCCAGACAGTTCATGAATAAAATTTAAATTACTGCTCCCCCCTTGCCTATTTCCACGTGGGATCGTTCATAATATTGCTCGAAAATAGAAGAGAAGGCTCGAGTTCTTGGGACCTCGGAGCTTCATTTCTTTGTTCAAACATTTGCATTCTGCGCGATGCCTGACACAAAGCTTGAAAAGTTGAATCTGCTTTACATTCATGCATACAACAAACCCAGAATATTCTGTAAATCTCCCGTAAGATCTCGGAAAACATTCAGCCATAGAAAAATACACCAAAAGAGCGCTTTTTTTTATCCGCTCCGTATCAAAATTTTAAGAAATTGTCCCCTCTCGCATATTTTCTTCGCTCTCGTGTTCGAGTAAAAAAAGTTTTGTCGTGTTTTTGTTCTTCCACGATGGAAGCACTTTTATTCCACGCGAATCAATCATGTTTGGCTTGGTAAATGTATTTCGCGCTTTTTTCACGGACCCTTTTTTCCCTCCCCTTCCCGCTCGCTTGTTTGCGATATATTTTTACATCTTTTACATGAGAAATGGTTTCGGGGGCGTTATTCTATTTTCTTATTCCAACACATCCGAACTTGATTGAAGTATTTCTCTTTAGCTCGGAAAAGTAAATTGGTGAGAAACTCTGAATATAGAATTCGGAAATCCAATTTTATTTGACGCTTTTGGTTGTAAATTTGATTTCGCCTCGCATTCGTTTTATTGTATCAGTCGATCATTTCTTACCATTTTTTGTGTTTTCCTTATTTTTGTAAGTTTTTTTTTTTTTAAACGAGAATTAAATTCTTCAAACGGATATTTATTAAGTCTCAAACATGTCTACGTTAAATAAGTGAAGTACTATTTGCTTAATGTGGATTCTTTCTTTGTCGGTTATCAAGAGACGGTTAATGTGTACTTCCATCCGTATTTTGGAAACTAATGTGACATATTCCTTTCAAAAAAAAAACAATGAAGTAAATTGATATTTTACAATTATAAGATGATGCTAACGAACTCGAACAAACCACCGAAATAAATTAAAGAACTATGCCAAAAATATTTAGTAAACATATTAACGAACACTATAAATTTCATACTGCGAAGTGAAATACGCTTTCAAGATGCAGATTCTGATATCAGTTCGGCGAAATTTACATTTCATCAGTTGCATCGCTTTTGTCGAGAAGAAGCAATGTTTTCCTAGTACTTTCTTATGAATATTGGAAACAGTATTTTATAACAAAGGAACAAAACCATTCGACTGAAATATTCGAATTAACGTGCATCGTATTTTGAACTCGCGCTTAACAAAAAGACATCAGAAGAAGAATATTCTTTGAAAATTGCGAGGCCAACGAAATGGCTGTCCCGAACGCGATATTGCAGGCATTCAGCCCAAGCCATTGTGCACTTTTTTCCGAATTTGCACGTCAGTCAGTTTAAGCAGAACGCGCCAGTCAGCTGCACAAGCGCAGCTGTTCAAATTCATCGGATTAGGAAGAGTGATTCACTTTTCTGTTCCTTGATTTCCAACCAGATTATGGACCGACAACGTCAGGAAAAAAGCCGTAAAAAACGGCTGCTTTCGGTTTACGAGCGAAAAGACAAAGAGCCACTTGCCAGAACAAACGCTCTTTGAACGGAAGGTATGACACAAATGACCTGTATGTTAGCCCGTAATTCATTTTCGGAGCCATTTCCTTACGACAGCTAATGAAAGTACGCAACAACTGATTATTTTGAATAGGTAGGTGGGATTCTAAGGGCCGAATTTATCGTTCATGTGCCCATAAAACTGGTGTGCTATTTTTGGAATAGTAAAAATTAGAAACACCTAAAATACGTTAATTTTAAAGCCCCATTTTTACATTTAACTAATTGGTAATATCTTTTTATCCTCAGCGAGTTACTGCACAAAATATTTACTTCTAATTACTCTTTTTCTCACGATAAGGTATATAATTTACTTTTTGAAATCAGTTGAGACAACTGTTAAGCAACATAAATTTTCTTGAATGAAAAATATTAAACGTAAGTCAAGTGGATTGAAATAATTTATGATTGAATGAGTGCATGACACTTGAAAATTTATGATAATTAATAATCTTGGAAAACGGATAAATCTTTATAACTTTGGAATTTTTAAAACACTGGAAATTGCTAGCTGGAAAACTTGAAAAAGAGGCATAACACTATGCTGTCTCAATATCTTCATGCGAAGGCAGCTGAATGGAAGAAACACGGAAAGAAAAGTTCAACTGCATTGATAAACTACAATTAAAGGTTTTTATTCTTTTTAAATTTTCACAACACTAAGCATTTTTTTTTAAAGTTTTGTTTAAAAGTTGTAACAGGGGGTCGGGAACGTGAAAAATATAAATTCAACATTACGAGAATCCAACACCATGACTAAGATCTCGATAAACTGAAAAACTAAAGAATTATTTAACGATTTCATCCCAAATACTTACTTACAATGACAAGCGACAGATGTCAAGACGTTCTTTGAAATTAAAGGATCCATGTGTATGATAATAGTGAAAAGGCAATGGTCGATTGTTTGGTTGTATGGATCAAGGACCACATTTGGTCAAACTGTGCCACGGAAGACAACGTCAAGTAATGGACATCGCACACAAGAAAGATTTAGTGTCACAGAAGAGAGGAAATACATAAAATGAGGAATCGAGCCTGCGCAGCCTAAAACACACAGGTTCTTAACTAGGTAACTAACAACCCACGACCCTCGACGAAGGGAATTGAGATCCCCTCTAAAAATAATCAAACGGTCAATCTACAGTAGACAGCCGGCTAATTCTCCGAGGACCAGGTCTAAATGCAGCTTCTTCAAGAACTGTCATTCAGGCAGAGATTTATTACATCTTTTTCATTGGAAGCGTGCACGTGTAGTGGTGCACACACCGATACAATCTTCCGATTCAATTTCGGCGATCGAAAGTGATAAAAAAAGCGCTTCCCGCGCAATCAATAAGGCGACCACAATAGTGTCCCTGTCCTTGTCAACTGGACTTTTACGCAATCCGTCAACCAACCGTGGAGCCCCGTCGGATTGTAATACATCTCATTGTTACCTGGCGTCTGGCCGTAACGGAAAACCGGTTACAACGTACAACAGCGGCGAATGGAAAAAGATGTTAAAACAAGAAGAGTCAAGGGTGTGTGACTCAGACCTCGGTGGCGTTGAACGAACTTGGCAACCACCTGCTCGACGGATCGGTGGTCGGCCCCAGCAGACGATCAGGGGATGGTCAATGAGATACGCCCACGTTTTATTTACATCACATGATAAGTGATTTCTCTCTTCCCGTAGTTCGTTTGTGTAATCTGATGCGCTTCCTGTTTCTAGGTGCGGAACTTGTTCCAGATTTGCGCGGTTTTTTTATTATTTCTGCCCGCTCGACCGTTGCCCAATTTAAGAGCAGCAGCGGATGCGTTAACAGGTGGTCGGCGAAGGCAAGGAATCGCCATGGAATTGTTCTGATTTTCTTCGTTGGAATGATTGATCTGAGATAGAAAGAGGCATCAATTTTCAGATTGCACATGCCCAGAAGGTTTGAATCTCGGAGACACGGAAGGAAACCTGTGGATTATTACACTATTTCTATCATTTGCGGTCTCTCATGAATCACTCTTAAGAAAGCAGGATGAAGGGTAGCTGCAGGACACACAACACTCGCTTCCAACGAGTCTACAAAATAATTCAATCTAAAAAGTGAAAACCTTACGACAACGGTAAGCGAATCCCAGATTTGAAAAAATGGAGAAAATGAACTGCCCAGAGATAGTGTTACACATCCGGTGTTCGACAGGAAAGGCGACGTTTATAAAATAGGGAGCGTATAGATGACGGGCAAAAAAAAGAAATGCAGATATCAATCAGAAGCAGAAATTTAATTTACATACACACAAAGTATGACATTATTTTAAAAAGTATACTTTTGTGTCATGTTCAAAAATTTTATGAAACTTAAAAAGTCAATGGTATGTAAAAATGCAATATTTGATTTCCCCAGTCATTATAGATTTTTCCTATTCTTTTAGCTTTTATTTCTGAAGGTCCTTAGCTTTCATAATAACAAAAAATAAAATAACAGAAACAAAACTATATATCCATTATAAACATTGTAGAATCTATATTAATAAAAAACAAGATATGTGTTGCCTGTGGAAATCACAAAAACTAATGGAGTCTCGAAATATATTATATAGTATTTCAGGCAAATTCAATTTTTCGAGTTTAGCACGAATACTGATAACTTAATGTTACTAGAAATCCCATTTCCCATAAAGAATTCTTCCAAAAACTTGAATATTCAATCATTTCCAAAACCTACTTCAGAATATGAAGTGCTCGTAATATGGAACAGGTTGCATATTGTTTACAGTTGAGGTGCTCGATTTTGAGTACACTTGGGCTTCGACGAAAAAGTTATACTTGTTTCTAGATATAGGAACCTAAAGAAAACTAGTATAGAACATTTACAAACAAATGTTTCTGTGTTATAAAACACTCAACTAAAAACCTTTTGCGAACTTATTTCCTCTTATATTGACTTTTTAAAGTCTGAAAAAGGTTTTCTCGGAGTAAAAAAATTCTTTCATTTGAAACGAATACTTGGCTGACGCTCGAAACAGAGTATGGGAGCCTTCTAACACAGCAGCAGTTTATACAAATTTTGTCAATTATGATAATTACCTTTCGAGATATCGTGGTGATTCATATTACGTGCACTTATTCTATGTTACAATACGAAACAATTTAGATAACACACTTTCCACTCATAACTTCAGCTTATATATTTAAAGTAAATTGAGGTGTTGAGTCATTTTTATTGTGGCTTTATTACCGTTCTAACAGCTGTGGGTACAGAAATTTTGTTGGTCAGCAGAGCGAGATAATTTCAACTAGTAGCCAGGTGTTCGCATATAAATGATGGTTTAGCATTTAGTATTAGTCATTTGATTTCATAGCATTGTGTGAACCTTGCGTTCGAAAGACACAAATCACGATTTCACATTTCTGCAACCAACCGATCAAATGGTCAGGGTTCTGGCTTCAGGATCGAAAGGCTCCTTTTTTGAATCCGGGGCCAAAGCATGGATGTTTGTCCATGTGGAATGAAATGTGTGACCTCTCTATTAACAGGTTGAGTGACTGGAGTGGGCTGGAATATCACTTTCGGAACACCCGTTGCAATGCAACTCTTCTCCACGTCATAAAAAAAATAAACATTTTAAAATAAAGGCTTATAGCATAGGGTATTTCTAAATAAAAATTTAATTTAAAGTGGTTAATTTTAAATAAAAATCTCAGATGCAGAAATAAAAACTTAATTACTGTATTAACCGTAAGCACACAGGCCACAAAATGAGACGGGAGGTCACCCTCCCAACTACTGCCCGCGCCATGAGTGCTCAGGTTTTGGTCAAGTAACCTTTACGCTGCGGCAGGTAAACAATTGTTACCAATAAATTTCGTTTACACCAGCGGTAGGGTATAGATGTGTGAACTGTGGATGTTATCCCCCCTTTTAAGCGACCGCTGGCATCGATCCCCATTCATGAGCTGTCAGCGACTGACCTAGAGGGTCCCTCCTTTTGTTCGGTGCTCCCCTACCCTGCCAACCGTGAGATGTGAACGCTTTGGGGAGAACGGCAGAAAGTCGACCCGGTGATATATTTTCTCACGTCAAACGAAACGCCACACAATACTATGAAAGGAAAGCGTCAGTTGAAAATGCCACTCATGGCCCTGTCGCTTAAGTTTGGTAATTAGGTAAGGGGGCTCGGAGAGTCAGGTGAAAGAGCCGTTCTGTGAAACGATTGAAAAAAATCTAATCGCCGCAGCATAAAGGTTAAAATATTGTGTTAAGAATGTGCGGTATATATGGGAGGTGTAACGGTGAACCAAAGTGGTTAGCAAAGGAATAATGCGGTGCCACGATGAATAATGTTTAAGTGACTGGGCATTGGAAAATAATAGCTTGCCTAAAAACCTCTTTGGTGACAGAGACATGTAAACTCACTAGAAACTTGACACTTTAATTTTCAAAATTTTTGCTATCAGCTCATGGTAGTCGTGGACTTTAAGGTGAACGCTTTAAAGGTGAAGATACTTTAAAGTGAGAGCGAAACCAAATCGGATGCAAGTGCAAGGTACCCAGACGGCTTAATAGACAAATAACGACTTCAGTCTGCTCTCGTATCCCAGTCAGTAGAGCGCTGAACTTCATTATCAAGAAACTCGTTTTTCCATCACGACTTGGGTAGTCTTCCCATGAGAATTTGATTATTATTGAACATAATATGAGCTTATGCATAATTAAGGACCCGAAACATTCAGTCGCTAGATAGCTATTGTAGACTGAATATTAATACTGTGAGTAATCATTTTAAATTATTGGAGAGCTTTTCCAGCCGTCAGAAAGGGATGGTCTACAAATTTTCCGAGGAAGCCAGAACTCACAGAAAGCTGTCAACATGACTACTGATGGTGAATTATTTTAAGTAGTTAATTTTCTACGTGCGTCTCAGGATTTTGGTTTAATTTTACGTTTCTAGTGGACAGAATATTTCATTGGAATGAGGTTTTACTCACGTGCTAATTCGGGACAACGCCAACTGGGATACCACTGCCATAAAGGAGTAAAGAGTATTTTTATGTAAAATTTGGTAATACAAGCACCGTCTCGTAACTCTTCATACTTTCTCCTGAATAACCACATACATGATCCGCACTATGGGAAATCCATGACGTAGTATGTCTCTTGCTGAACCCTCAAAGCGGTACGAGATTTACAAGATACTAATGATTTTACCCAACACACATAACAACTAAATAGCTGCATCTATTGGTCGAAAGAATCCTACACAGGATTACATTGGATAAGAATTCTTAAATTTATTAGGGTAGTAAGAAAGTCATATAACTTCACACTGGAGCAACATGATCAGCTATTGGCGATGATCCGGGATAAATTCTTAAGGGAAACATCTGAGGACAACGCCTCGCAATTTTGTGAGTCACGGTCAGATAACGAAGTCAACACCTGAGCTGGTACCCCCGCTCTCTAAACGTCCACACAACTCCAACAAGGGGACGTTTGAGGTCACAGCATAGTTTAACGTGCACCTAGTTTTGAACTAGCTGGACCTAGTTTTGAAGTAGCAACCGTCCGATTGCCCTGAAATAATGCAGGGAAAACCACAGGTTGCATGATGGAAGAATGCATGCATGAAAATAAGATGGTATTTAGTCATTCTTTTGATGAATTAAAAATAACTCCTCATGTCATGAGTATAATGCTTTTAAAAAGGTTTTTCTATCTAAATAAACTCCACAGCAACAACAAATAACAGATCCTGTCATTATAATCTTTTTTTTAAGCTTTTCTATCTAAATAAACTCTATTTTCTACCGCATCAGAAGAATCTTAACTCGTCAAAACTTAAATGTTCCATAAACCATACAGTCCCATGCAGTAACATTTCAAATCTGTGTGCTCTTACAACACATCTTGCGTAACTTGAGTTACGATACACTCCAGACCATTTCGACAGCGTCCATAAGAAATGGAGCATAGTTAAACAACAGCCACAACCAACGGGGTCCTTGTTACTTGTTTAATTTTACAAAACAAACATCCAACCGAGCGAACGGATGGAAAATAGGTTATCAAATTACGGGGAAATAATATATTCCCCAAACAAGTCACTCAACACTACTTCGCCATTGTTTACACCACTGCAGCAAGAGGGCAACGTACCACAGCCCTGGGAAGAACAATTAAAATTGTTGTTGGAATCGTTCTTTTCCGGGCTGCAGCAGCGACTTTCCCTCCCACGAGGCGAGATTCCGAATCACAACCTCCCTCAAATGTAGGTTATCAAAAATGTAAACTAATTCAGCAACGCGGTTGCAAAACGCATTGTGCTGTTTCGCGCTTCATTTAACGTGTAATTTCGCATTGTGCGGGCATTTGGGGAACCGGTGTTCGCACGTTCGCGAGATGAAAGCTATCACCTTTCCTGTGTTGGAATCGGGTGGGTACGAATGGCAGGGTTCTGGGGGAATGGTTGATAGATGCATTACCACCAAGAGACAAGTGCGGTAAGATTGAAATTGAAAGCTGGAGAGAAAAGGTTTTATCTCACGGGATGATCGCTTCAGTAGTAATTGGGAAAGGTGTGAGAAGATTTCAAAGCAATTCGTGAAACGTGAATTGTATAAATAGAAATGCATTAAAAACGGATGAACCGTATTGAAGTTAAACCTATCGGCTCAACCCTAAACTTAGTTGCAGGAAGTATTTCATAGGTTGGGTTAGGTAAACATTTAAGAACTGCATCACATTTCAACTCAAACGGATTTGTTTTGTTGCTCTATGATCAATCATCTCCAGCAAGGTGTAACACAACCATCACATGCTACATAAGATAATTCATATGTAGCTGAACAATATAATTAAGGAAGTTAAAGATTGGATTGATTGATTTTTTTTATGACACAATGGCCAGGTTTGGCCCAGCTGCACCACACTATCATAAAGAAAATTAAAACACATTCTGGATGAATTAAAGCCTATTTTACAGGAATAAAGAATCATGGTTGAATTAAAGCCTATTTTACAGGAGCAAAGAATCATAGACTCAGTATCACCAGCATATTTAATAAGAGAAAATATGAGAGCTGGATTATACCTAAATGACAACTCATCCTGTACAATTTCAACGAATTTTTATTTTCTTGCGTTGATAAAACATACCAAGGTCAATCATATTGCAAACAGTTGTAGCAACTAATGAATGTTATTTTTTATACGCAATTTCATATATTTTCTTTTAGAAGTATGAATTTTTTTAAACATAGGATGTACCAATAAATATTGATTTATCAATAGGGATATAGTACCCAACAATTAAATTGATGGGTCAAATAAATTCAACTCGGCAAAATCTTCTTTCGTTTCTCCTGTAGCAGTTCACAGATGTCGGTAACGACAAAACCATCATCGATATGATTTCAAAACTGATGCTTCGTTTATTTGAATTTATACATCCTTCCACTAGACAACATACCTCACCGAATATAAAAACGAAATGATGAATTTGCGATATGTGACATTTGGATTTTCTAAAAAAAGAGTCCGAACTAATTACTTGAAAGCATCACGTGTGATGTTATTAAACAAACATTGCAACTCCTAAAAATAAGATAATTAAAAAACAGCATTTTACATACCAAAATAAAACATTCAAGCTCATCACGGAAACACCCAAGGCCATCCTTTTACCAATCACCTGCATTAAATAAACAATGCGTTTTTGAATCGAAATTTCGATCGAAGAACTTAAAAAAAATAGAATTTAATAGCATCGCTCTTATTTTTCAAAGCGTAACTTCTCTATCACCTAGATCGTCCATCCATGTTGTTGAGAGTTCAGAGGGAAACCATTAGAAGATCAATCTTCGGAAATAAAAAGGAAACAGTTATAAGAAAAAGAGAGGCAAAAAAAGTATTTACACTTTAGTGTTTTCGAGGAAGAACAGTGACCTGCAACACCTAGCATCATTTGTCAACAAAGCTCTGTCAGGGAAGGAAATACACACACATGGTAAAAAAGGAAGAATAAGGAATAAATAATTAAACAACAAAAGAGGAAAACTACCTTAAAAAGAAGTTAAACGCAGAGAGAGAAAAAAAATGGCCTCTCCAAAAATCGATGGCGCGTGGAGAACAGAACATCTGCCCCGCTTGTGGTGCAACACATAAAACGCGATCCTTACAAGAATTCGTTAATTTCTGCTCAAGTAATTTGCTTCTTGAAGCTTTTTTTCTTTCTCGTCCAAGCTCTCCATTTCTGAACATAAGAACACAGCATCAAAGGAAATTAATTTCAGACATTTGTATAAATTCCTACATTTCCAATCCCACATTGAATTAGTTTGATTATGAGAGGCATTTTCTGCCAAACTTAATGTAGGTGGAGGTAATGCATTTGCGGCGTAACCTGTTTCCTGTAAGTATTTCAAACTTGATGCCACTTGGCTCGACTTTAAGATACAATTTCAGCACTTCGCTAGTAAAATTTTCAAAGAATGAATTCCGAATATTTGAGATTTGTCTATTCCAATTAGATAAATCGCCAAATGCTGTCGAAAAAGTTACATAAACTACATTTTATAGAAATCTCTGTAGTTATCATATGTGGTAGTATTTTAGCATGGATGGTTCAAATATTACTTTCCATCTGGTTTGTTTGTTTACACTGAAAATCCCTCCTATATACATTGTATCTGAAGTCATAAAGGTTGAATTTATAATTTTATGGGACAGCCAACAAAAGCGTGTTCATGACCCCAGAAGCACTTGTTGAACCTTCAAGTCTGAGCTGGTATGAAAACCAGTTCATTGAAATTGAATGTCTTCAGAGTAGTACGTAGTAGTGGATATTGAATCTCCGCTATTGGTAACATTAATTTCACGCAAATTCTTACATTTGTGCAATGACCATTATATTAGTCTGACTAAAAGTACTGAATATCAAGTACTCGAACTTCTAGCATAAAAAAAGATTGAAGACGTGAAGCCGCGTAATTCAGGCCAATTTTGAATGGTAATACACATTAATTTATCATAAAAACAAAATTTAAAATTTGCTGGGAGCGATTCGCTACATAAACGAACATTGCCTCCATGACAAAACGTGTCAGTTCTAAACATGGTGGACTTAATTCAACTGTTCCTCTTCTGTTGGACTCGATGCTCGACTATTTAATTTGTTTTAATTTCCTGGTGATGATTAAGCTAATTTTGAATCAATAAATGTAGTGTGCACTGACCAGGGAAAATTACTTTCTCATCTCCATCTATAATGCACGACTTCGTCTCAAATATATAGTACAGAAATTTTCCTGTATGTCAACCAAGCTCACCACGTGGACCTAAATAAAATATTTTCAACCGTTGTGAATAGATGCGCTATTGCTTAAAGAAATTTATCTTTATTTCCGTTTGGGTTTCCTCCGCAACAGTGTAATCGATGAATATTTCCTTCTTAAAAATGCAAAATGTTAAACGTTAAAAAATGGCCTAAAGATTAGAAAATAGATTTTTTATAAATATTTACTTTAATGCCAAACGCTACAGATAACAAAAGGACTTTTTCGAACTGGATCATCTTCGGCGGAATTAGATACATGAACGTGAAACACAGCATACTATCGAGTAACCAAGAAAGTTCGTGGTGTTTCCAAGTTTCGCCATTATCACACTGCACATGCGCCCACTTTCTAAATGAAAAGTGTGGCTATGTAAGCTAAACAATTGGTTTATTTTTAAAAAAACATTTACCGGTATAACACGTACGTAAATTATTAATTCAAAGCTTTGAAGAAGTGATCTCAGTATAACCATCGAATTCAATAATTTGGGATCGTTTACTTTATCGCAAACTGGGCACTAAGACTTCAGAGGCTACTCTGAAAGTATCCTCCACATTTGGTTACTGATAATTTTTAACGTCGTACTAGCGCAACATAACGGGCTATTGACGACGGTCCGGGATCAATTCCTTCGAGGAAAAATCCGTGGACAACACCACGTAATTTTGAACCACGGTCAGATGACGAGGCAACACCTGAACTGGCACCCTACATTTGGAGATGATGCAATGATTGAACATTGTGGTCGAAGGCGTTCCCAGAAATTTATACCTGCTGGCGAGACTTGAAGAAATTCCTCGTTCCGGCTGACCATTTGGTTTCCATGAAAAACCCAGTTGAAAGACGGTATTCAGATCAATTCAAGTCAAATTTGCTAAGCCAATTTAATGTGAGCGATCAAACCATACGCATCGGCTTGGGAAATTCTGAAGCTGGGCAAGTGATTTTCTCTGATGACTGAGCGTTACCAACAAGCTAGCGGGGCTCATTATTTAATGTCACACGCCACAAAAGTGCAGCCTTTAGGGACCGCATATGGACAGGTGATCAAAAGTGAATACAATACGACATGAAGCGTTTTCACCATTGGTTGCAGTCAAAAGATTCAAAGCCATTGAAAGCTAAATCCAGTATCCAACAACAAAAAGTGATTCTTTGCTTTTGGTGGACCACTGCCGGGATTGTTCACTCTGAGCACCTGGCTAAAGAAGAAACCATTGCTTCTGAAGTCGACTGGTCACAATCGCAACGGGTTTTAGTTTCATTGACTCGGAAACAGTACACATGAGTTTACAGAATTTCTCTTCCACCAGGATAATGCCAAAACAACAGAACAAGAACGACCACAGGAAAGACTATCCGATTCAGCTGGGAACTTCTATCTCATACTTCCATATTCCTCAGATATCTTGGAAATAAACAACCGCTTACAAAATCAGTGATTGCAAAATAAACAAAGGAATTGAGCTTTTAAACAAGGATACTGCGAAGGGAGTTGAAGCGCTTTTTTGATGTCAGAGGAAAACTTTTAAAAACATCAAAAGTTGCTTGTTCGTTGCAAATAACATAGAAGCGGGATATGACTATTTGTCTGAATAAAGTATTGTTTGATACACTTTATATATAATTTAATCTATGGTGTCTTTAAAATGGCACAAACTTTCTCTGTTACCTAATATGATAAATATAATAGGTTTATCTATCAAAAACGCGTTTTTTAGAGTGAATTTTTTTAATATTTTTGTCATTTCTTCCGCATAAATTCGTTAACGTGATTTCATTAAAACTTTTTTTGGATATTGATTGCAATGTGTTGCGCATATTTAAATAATCGCATCAGGCATTTAATTAATTCATCATGTTTCTTTAATTGAAATTTTTGTAGCATTGTCTATGTTTTTTTGGCAAAATTTTAGGTGTTTTAATACAAATTATTTTTAACTTTACAATTATGTGTGATACACTAGTCTAATGGAAAATAAATTTATTAACAAACAATGTTATTTTTTTAAATATACGTAACACATGATAAATTAATGCGTATGTCCTATCAGTTTGTATTAATTTATTCAAAATGTTGACCTTGTATTATGTAATGACTTCCACACAAGTTAAAATTTCGTCAACAAATCTCATATAAAGGTTTTTAAACTAAATCAAACAGTCTGTCCAAAGCGGGAAGCTTCAGAAACTTGTTTTCAATACACGAATGCCCCCCTCCCCAATTAACGTAAATTCCTTGGTTTTAAGCATTCCCATTCACAAACACCAAGTACAATTCTTGGGAGGTTATTATAGTTATCTCAAACCTTCTATACCAATTTCGTGGTTCAGTGAGTTTGCCCACAATTCTAGCAACCTGCGAGTTAAAGTTGGCGCAAGTTCGATTCCAGTAATTTACCCCTACGTGTATTTCTTCCGTCTGTGTTGTTATAATTTTACTTTGTACAAACTGTACATTTATTGTTTGCCAAACTGTGCCCCATTAGCCACAAAACCCAACCAATCATAACTACTGATTTGAATTCACCCACAGTTTTCACCACTTGACACGCAATCCCCAACCAAAAATGTGACCACAGTTCAAACATTACTTCCATTTTCCAGTTGAGCTTCTCTTTTGTGAAAAAAAAAGGGAATTAATGTAAATGGATTCGTAAAACAAGGTCAAAATTCAAGCTAAATTTAACAGCCATTTTTAACGGACCAAAGAAGGGGAAAAAAGCACACGCTAGAAACATTTCGTACTGCGCTATCTTAGTTCAATTTTTAAATTACAACACGGAGTAATTAGGCATGACGTAAGGAAGGCTGAGTAAATTTCAGGTTATTTTTTATACCCTTCCCCGCCAACCCGGGCATTTTTAGGAAACCCTCATGGCGGAATGTCCTCATGCGTTAAATTCAAATTAAATTTCTCTTTGGAGCGCTTCTCTTTTACTACATCTCCCCGAGCGTACATCATTTACGGCAAACAACTGGGGATTATCGCGGAAAGAAGAATAGAGCAATTAAAAAAGGGGAATTAGTGTAAAGCTGATGAATTTGTTCGGTAATACGTCAAGTTTGTTAAAAATAATTACGAGAAAGGAACATTTGGAGGAAAATATTTCAGACTGCCGAGTCATAAAGACGTGTTTCATAATTTTTTGTTACAGCGTTTAAGAAAATTTAATCCCTTAACATTTTACAAAGGCAGGGTAGGTTTTTCTTGCATCTTACGTAACAGCGAAAACTTGAAAAATTTCTCTTCCGAAATGTTTAATCAGAATAGAATTAAAGATAATTTGTTGCTTTCGTTGCTTTAAATTTCAAAAATGTAAATCCTGCTCAATTTTTGTGGTGAAATCAAAATGTTTTTTCAAAAATTGTATAAAAATTGCTTCTTAAGGATACTGACTAAACAGTACACAAAATTTCTCTGAAATTACAAATCCAATGATAAAACTTTGTATGTAAGATTGTGTGGGCTTAATTGACAACTATTGAAAAGTGAAATTTCATTGGTTTCGCTATGGACGTACTAGCACCAGTGTGTTAGAGTGGGTTGTGTTGGGATTTTTGGAACAATGGCCGAATTTGACCAGGCAACGTCAAGTCAACGACTTACACTCAAGGAAAGTTTTACCACTGTCAGTTATTTATCAAATGCAGCCAAAAAAATAAAATTCGAATTTGAGGTTTGGTGTGTCACTTTAAGATCATTTTTCACAAGAAGGCTAAAATCAGATGCCGAACCACTAAAAAATTCAACGTTAGGACCAGTATTTCAATCCACAGCTTGTTCAATCGTTTACGCCAATTAGACCTAAATTCAAAAACAAGCCCCTCTTTTTAGACAATTTGCTTTTCAAAAAGGTGTTTGAAATTACATACTTTAAATATTTGACTGGCATTTAACTTTCCGAGAGTTTTCAAACAGTGTAATGTTGCTTTTACAATGCAACGCAAATAATTACTAAATAACCACATCTATCGATTGAAAGAATCCTAGGAAATATTTTATAGCTCGAGAATTCCAAAACAAATTAGAAATCATGGAGAAAATTTCAGAAAAAAATGACATTTTTACTACATTTTAAAAAGAAAGCGTCTGAAAATGATAAATTAATGCTTGACCCGAAAACCTCCAAAATGTATTAGAATAATGAGTTCTCAGAAAAATATTGTTTTGAGCTGTAAGAAATGCATTTGTAAATGCCATGCCGTTTTATATGTCCGACTGATCGGTCTGGGGTAAGAAAGCACAAAGCTTTACTACATTTTGAAAAGGAAAGCGTTTGAGAGACAAAAACTGTTTTGACCCTTCAAAGCTCAAAAAGGAATTACAATCCTGAACCCTCAGAAACACATTGTTTTGAACTGTAAGAAATGCACGCCGTTTTAAATCTTCGACTGCCCGGTATGGGGTAAGAAAGCGGCCAAGGAAAGTGCTCTTGAAAGGAGAGACCAACGGGACGGGAGAACACAAATTTTCGAAGCGTTTACAGAAAAAGGGCTTTCATCGCACACATCCCTCGTGATCTTCGACGAAATGGTAGGAAAATATCCGGTGGCCACCCATTTCCGCTTCCGCACGAAACAAGATTCGGAGAAACTTCCTCCTACTCTAAGAGCGATTGAAGAAAAGAGTTTAGCAGTTCTGTTGCTTTCGAATTGGAATGCAAAAGAGAAATGGTGGAATTTTCTGCGAGTTTTAAAGGGAAGGATAAATAGGTTTTTGCTACCAGATGTTCCCTCCCCAAAAAATTGCGAGGGAAGGAAATAAATTCTTTTATTCCTGTTGCACCATTTTTTTTCCGCCATTACATTCTCGGCCAGGGGTACTCGGACTTTTTCCGGAATACTTTTTCATCACTCCCTCGAAAACTTTCGTCTCAAATGTTCTATTACTCTAGTACCGGCGAAACTGAATAAAATAGTAAATAATGCCATAAAAGTTTAGCGTACTTCTCGATGTCTCAATGCTGAGCAGCCGCGGGAGAACAAGAATTGAATACCTACTCTCTTACTGAGATCGTTTTGTGTTTGCAGATTGGGATATGAGCACAAAAGACCCGAGTTCTCTTAAAATCTAGAAAACTAGGAGAGTGCATACTTTTTCGAATGGGTAGTCGAACTAGGATATGTTCTCGAGCGATGGATTTCATTGGAACGTACGAATTATTGACGCATAATGGCTAATGGAAAATTGTTAATATTTTCATTACATAGGTTGGACAGAGACGATCGCACAATAAAAATACCTTGATGGATACGAAGTATTCGCTTTTCGATTAGACATGGGATTCAGGAGCTGCAGACTGCCCATTCTAACCCTACTGGATGGTTAGTCTTCAACAGGGTGGCAAACAAAGTTCCCTGATAGCGACACAAATGTTTCCCTGATTTTGCAATTCCCTTAAGAAATGTTGTGATCCGTGATTGGTATCGATATACAGTATACACACATTGTTCTTAAATATTTAGGGTCAGATGGGGTGAAAAGGATAATTTTCCACAAATACTTTCTTTTTTTTTCTCTCCAGATATTTTAATTGTTATTGTTATTGTTCGGGTTGGAATCATTAATGGAACTCTTACAATAGCAATTAAAAAAACTGCAGGTAAAAAATACGAAATATTTTGATTATGAACTTATTATATCTGACCCTACATTATCAGACTATACTACATCGAAATCAAAAGCAAATAAAATAATGCATTGAAAAATTCTACAATAATGTAATTGTAAGCAAAAAACATTAATTCAATGCACACAAAAAACATCAGTTACACAAATTTCAAATTGTAAACCACACGTTGTATCGACGGCCTCTTGGCGACCAAGACGCTGAGGCCGCGAAAAAAGCGGTGGCGGTGGTTTTCGCAATGTTTAAACATGACGACGCTAGTGTTTTTTATTCGAATTAAAAACTTGGCGGATACTATTTACTCGATTCTCAAAAGCACTAGTAATTTTGCATCTCTAAATAGGACAAACGATAATAGTTAGCGTTTAAATTATCGAAATTTCCCCGATTTTTTAGGAAATTTGGAAATATTCCACGATTTTTCCAGAATTAAAACTTTCCTGATAATTTCCTGATTTTCCGGTTCTGTTACCACCCTGTCCAGGTCGAAAAGTGTCATGTAGTAACTAGTCTCTGGTGAAAAAAAAAACTATCCTAAATTATCACCCCTTGTGTGCACGGAATACTTCATTCCCTTATAGTAATTGGGCAGTTTTATCTCGACGAGATATCTCGTCATTAATAACACGTCGTATTTGGATGGACGAGATATCTCGTAAAATCCACGGGGGGTAAGATGCGAAATTACTTATCCATATAGTGTTTTATTTTCGTACAAATGTTTCTATTTATGCTCTAACAAAAAAAAAAATTGACCCAACCAGAAGTTGTGCCGGGCACGATCCACTTGGAACTTCGCTGACTGGGTATGTATAGTCTTTAGTCCCGTTTCCAACTGTGTCCTGACGACAACCGCAGATGTGTCTGGAGACGTCCAGGGTAGCGTGAGGATCCTGCCCTTACTATCGCACGCCACACATGCCAGCCCACAACAGGGCGTTGTGGTCTGGGGTGCCATCTCCTTTGATAACCCTTTGGTAGTCATTTCAGGCACACTTACAGCACAACGGTACATAGACGACATTCTACGGCCGATTATGTTACCGTTCCTTTTGCGACACCCCGGACTTACTTTCCAACAATATAATGCCCGGCCGCACACGGCACATGTAGCTATGAATTGTCTTCAAGCTTCTCCAACACTTCCTTGGCCAGTTAGGTCTCCTGATCCCATAAAGCCAATTTGGGACGTTATGGGAAGGCAACCATCCCGGAATGTTAACCATTTAGAACGACAGTTGGAGACAAACTGACAATAAATTTTGCAGGTTACCATTCGAATTTCGGTCTATGCCACGCCGGGTGACAGCTTGCATCCAGGCCAGAGATGGACAAACGCCTTGTTCCCTTTGTAGCAGTCAAACTCTGAAATAAATCATTCAATTGTTCTGAAATTTTAGTCGTTTGTTTTTCTGTGAATGTTTTTCACATCCACCAATTTGTATCGCAATCGTACAACTTCTTTGTGCGTCAATTTTTGTTTTTGTTTTATAGAGTGTATTATCAGTAAACCCAGGGAACCTTAAAGGGTGCTTACTTCAGGCTTTTGCTGGTTTATATGCATATTCAGTTACTATTTGCAGCACAAAATTTGCATTTGGAACAGTATATTTTAAAGAAATTATAAATCAGTTTATCTCATCGTTATTTTAAATATGTATATGTTATTTTAGTCAGGGTGACATCATCCTCATTTGACTCAGGTCCCCAAATATTTGACTTTGCCTCTGCTGAAATCCAAACTGTTCACTACCCAACAATAATGGACCGGAAGCCATCGGATTTGCTTAAAACTTGTTTGGGTTGATTTTCGTGGTATGGTCTGGGACCTTTGCATGTTGTTCCTGGTCAATTGAACGCCGACGCCTACACGAACATTTTGGACAATCAGGTTCTTCCTGCGCTCTGGCAATTTCATGGAATGGACGAAGTTTACTTCCAGGACGACAACGTTACATGTCATGCTACAGCCTCTTTTAAGCAGTGGTATCAAGATACGGAAGAAAAACGTCTTTCCTGGCCTGCTCAGAGTCCCTACCTAAACCCAGTAGAACATTTGTGGGACGCATTAGAGCGACGCTTACGGACCAGGGAACTACGTCTGAAATCTTCAGCTGAGCTGGCGACATTCTTGCCGCAGGAATGGATAGAAATACCCATAGCTGTGTTTCAAAACCTTGTTGAAAGTATACCCAGAAGGGTTGCTAGTGTAATTGCAGCACGTGGGGACCATTCCCCTGTTAAAGCATGCATTCTTTCCCCTATACCATCACATCTTACTGTCCGGTCCATAATTGTATGGTAGTGTATATCCGATAGGGTACAAAGGTCAAGCAAAAGCAGTTTGAAAATAAAAACAATTCGACAAAGTATTTAAAACTACACTTCTTACCAATTCATTTAACTTTTGGAATTAGTAGAGCCATAACCAAATTTTGTGGGTAGATAGTCAAAACAAATTTTTTCTCACCTGTAAGAAAGAAAAATATTTACTATAAATTCAGAAGGAAAAAAAACAGAAACAAAACATGGCAATAGAAATTTAAAAACAATTAATATAAGATGTAACTTAAGCACATATAAGAGTTCTTAAAACTTACAATACAATAAGGTATAATAAGTACAGTAAGGTATGTAATAAGTGTAAATAATAACAGCAATGTATGTTATAAGTGTGAATAACAATACAGTAAGGTATGTAATAAGTGTAAATAATAACAACAATGTATGTTATAAGTGTGAATAACAATACAGTAAGGCATGTAATAAATGTAAATAACTAAAACCAAAAACGGATGCAAATATTGTTCTTTTATTATAAACTACCAGACCCGAGCATAGCCATTTGCGAGAAATTTTCTTAATTGTTTATAGCTATTTCTGACAAAATATCTCGACAAAATATCTTTCTATCGAAATATCAAAACCTATTTCCATCTACTTTAATGGACACATCATTCATAGTTACATAAATTGATTTCATACCTCTAAACAAAATGAAACTGTCCAAAAATGTGTAACTGAATTTAATTTACTTTTATTGGTGTTAATTATTATTTTCAATTAAAAATCATGCTCACACGTCCACTGTGATTTTGAACGCCTACTTCAATTTAAACTTATTCTCTTTTTCTAAGTGGATTCGGCATGTTTTGACAATAAGCCTATTTTTGTCCATATTTCCTGTTTAGCGCTGATTTCTATCTCCCAGATATGTCATTGCTTATTGTAATAACAAATCTAAATGATATCAACACTGAACAGCGGTGAGCTATTTTAGCACTAGTTTTAGCAATTTTTCAGATCCATAGCTCATATCAGGCATATTTAAACTAAAAGACAAAATGTTTCATATGATAGGCCTATAGTATGTTATTTACTTCTTAAAAAATACAAAATGCAATCGATTTATATTTTTAATCGGTTCAATCATCAGTGTAAAATTCACACATCTGTAACAGATTTAAAATAATACAAATGCATCTGTAACTAAACAATTAAATTTTACATTTTTTGTATTACAAAAATGTATCTAGTTTAAATTACGTAACTTCCCCCACAAAAAAAATTGAAACTGTACTTTGAACTAAAGCAAGAAACCCAAAAGGTGCACTATTCTTTTTCTAGAAAACGTTCCTTAAAAGAACTCAAATTGAAGTTGTTTTTGTTTCTTTCCGCTCTGGAAAACAAGAGAAGAATTATAAGGCTCGATTCTTCCAATGACAGAAAAGTGAAGTTGCCACGCAAAAAGTACAAACTTTTACCGAGAGAAAAAAAATTCCTCCAAGAAAGCTTCCTTCCGTTAATGCGCTTCGACTTGACACGAATGATAGCAGAGGACGAACGGACACTTCGGAATTTCGAAAACATCATTTTCGATCCATCGAAATGTTCTAAATGGTTCCCAGGGGAGCCTTTCTAACTGGGTACGACAGAACGAAGAACGCGAATAGAAGCGATTGCTTCCAATTTCGATATTTTCCCCTTCTTTTTTGTTTTCAGAGTTTTTTCCCTCCAAGTTTCATTCCACGGAGAACTCTTCTTCTGTTCAGGTTTTTGCGCCATTCATTTACTCTTGTCCTATCGGTATGGATCCTTAAAAACTATCTGTTCTTCCCATTTCTTACGTTCTTAAAGAGGAGTCTCTTTCGAATCCGAATAATCCAGAGGAATCTAACGAATCTCTTCTGCATACTATAAGGACAGGGAAAAAATACGTCTCGCAAATACACTGGAAAAAACTGCCTTGAATCATGCTCGTTTCTGACTTATGCAGAAATAACAAATCGTTTTTAGTGCAGAAAGAATAAAGTAACTGGAAAGTTAGATTGTTTTCTTCAGTCTGAATATGCGTTAGAGTACGAAAATCCGAAAAGACCAATATACCTATAATTTAATACATATTCAAGCATTCAGAACAATACTAGTCTTGTAAAGTGTTGATTTTCATTAGTTACTTATGAAATTTATTCTGATACGAATCAAAATTTAAATTTCAAAATGTATAAACATTTATTTAAAGAATAGCTATCAGAGGTCTGACAAATTGAGATACATATATTATGCAAAAACTGAGCATTTCACACAAATAGTCTACAATCTATTTACGATTTTATCAATCCAACTTTAAAAAGGTAGCATGATTTTTGTGCACGAATTGCATAAATTACTTGTATTTGATAATCATACTATTAAACACTGGAAGTGAATAATTCGACGGTAAATAAACTGTCGCGAAATGTTTAAAACTATTTTCTGTAGAGGGTTGTTATTTACGTTCTTTGCCTCTAGAGTTGCAAGATTTCTATCAATGTATATAAAGCAGACTTAGCGTCTGTCTGTTCTTTATACATATCAACACCGTAAGGCTAATCCACATAAAATGTAGTACATTTATTATTTAGAACCCTCGGATAACATAGGCAACATAGATATTAATCCCCACTCTATTTTTCTCCAGTGTGCAGAGAGGGCTATAAACAATTAGAAATTCCCACAGGAATCACATTGAGTGTTGTTCGATTGGGGCATGTAACTGGGATTGTTTCAGAAGCATTACTGAACAAACAATTTTTCCCAAAAATTTTTATTTAAAGAATTTAAATTTGAATACTTATTATTGAACTTGTTTTCTTTATTTTTTTTCCAAACGATCAGCAATTTATAAATATTTAACTAATGATACAACATGTTGTGAAACTTACAGTTTGTGAGGAAACGAGTCTTAAATACAAAAAACGCAAGCGAAAAACCCTGTATAATAAAAGTATTATTTTGCTACTTGGTATAAAACAGGGCCAAAATCAATGTTTCCTTTCTAATTTTATAGCAAATTATTTATTTTGTGCAAAATATCAAAACATGGGTTTATTTCTTGATGGTATGTGTATATTTAAGTCAAATTTCCATAAAAATCTCTGATTCACAGTGATTTGTAGAGTTCCTTTTTAGAAAAATGAATCTAGCTCAAAATACAAAACCTTTTGAAATTAGACAGAAGAGTCTTATTTTTAAAACAGTAATAAAACTTTGCTGTGATCTTGTAAATAATAACACAGTTATATAAAATTCTAATTGAATAGTGAAGAGTTAACAGTTTTGTCTTAAGTGCCTGGAGAGATAAATTGTTTACTATACGAGTTGATGTTGTTATGAAAATGCTTTACACACATTCGTTTATACGTAATCTCAAACGTTCATTTTTTTTAAACGCTGTAACATGGACATTCCATTTTTTTTTAATAGTTGCAATCGATTCGCTTTGTTTTGTTTCTACGGAAGACAACTAAAATTAAAACAAGCTGGTATTTCACAAACGGAATGTAATTTACAAGAATAAAATGTATTTTCAAGAAAAGGAATCTATCATGACGAGCGTATTAATATGATTTGTCATTCTTTTGTAATGATAGCGGAATTCGAAAATATTGCATTCCTGGAGCAAGAATGCTACAAGTAAAAAAATTTGTTAAGTAAACAGGCTTCAATAATACTTTGGAAGTTTGTCATTTTTACAGGAAATGAACAAAAAGGAGGTTCACACAATCACTCCGCGATTCTGAAATTGACTTCTGTAAGAGTCGTTTTACTATCATCTTTTATAACTCAGCCCTTTAATATCGTAGCTGATCTGCGTGAAATGGATAAGATAGATGGATAAAGTAAGCATACTAATTGGGTCAAAAGTAAACTGTAGAAGATATAAAAACGTTAAAATGGAGTACAAAAAAATTATTTATACTTATTTTGTTCTATTTATGCATTTTTCTCTAATCAGTTCAAAAGTAAGAAGATATTTTAGGATGATTTTTTTAACACGTAATCTAATTTAAGGTCAAGACATTAGTTAAATTAGATAATATCTAGTTTTTTATACTGCATTCATTCTATAACAGCATTTTATGATTCCAAGCGTGTATCTAACGTAAAATATTTCAAAAATTTGCATAAATCGTTCAGTTATTTCGCTGAATTAAACTGTTACTAGGTGAATTCATGATACAGGAAAACGTGTCGTTCGTGTTGGTACTATCAGGTTTCAATCCATCTGTATTCACAAAATAGTCTGTTGAATGGATAGTTATTTTGACTTCTCTTTTTCAGGTTTTTGTTCAGTGCGTAACTAAACATGCAATTTGCTTACGATTAATATTAGCCAGTCACTTAATAAATTAGCACATTCTCTGAAATTGGAACTAAATTGCATGCTGAGATAAGACCGTGGATTCTATCCTATATGAACTGCGTGATGCCACACACCGAGAATAAACAATGGGGGAAAAGACGAGAAAAGCTCTAATGTATTATTTCCAAAGCTCCGTTCTTCTCAAGAATCGAGAATTAAATGCATAAAAATAGATAGGGCGCAAAAAGAAGTCGGTAAATACCATCATTAACAGCTGCAAAATGCACGATAACGAAATGAAAGTACAACAAAATTCACCGGTGCAAATTACAGTACGAATAAATATTAAAAAAATCAAGTCCCAGATAAAAAAGTGTTCGGATAAAAATTTAGCGCATGAAAGAACGAAATATTTTGTTCTCTTTCAGAATGCATAACAAAAGGAAACGGGACTCTCCTTCACACAGCTTGGAAAAATGTTCTCAGTTCAATTTTTTTTTAATAATGGGATCGTTTTTAATAGGAATCTCTAAGCGAATCCGGCGGCGGGAAAAATTAATGGAAAAATAATTTGGGAAAAGATCGTCTGCTGGAGCAGCAAGCATACAGCAACACTCGTGGCAGTATAAAAGACAGTCGGGGTTATGGCGGAAAAGAGCAAAGTTTCAGAGCCGCGATTAAAACAATTAATTGGGGTATTTAAAAATTTAATATTTCCAGGCGATGGGTTCATTAACGGTCCTTTTAGCACACTTACTAAAAATGGATGTTCCGACAGACGCGAGTTTTATTAAAATGGAATGCCATATTCGGAAGCGGTTTTTTACTTTCTTTTAACTATAAGTGAAAAATACTTGTTTTTTTACGTTAGGCAAAAAAAAAAAATGAAGTCATCATTAAAAATGCGGATATTATTTCGGCTTTTTAATGAATAACTTATAGTTTGAATGTTCTCCGAGTAAATTTGTTTCAGTGGTTAATGTTACAAGTTGTAAAAATAGTTGTTAATGTGTCCTGGAATTAAGTACAATTTAATTAAGAGAAACAAACGTTACTTAAATAAAAGATAACGAAAAAAGTAAAAACGCAAATCTAGTTTGTCTTGCCAAAGACAAACAAGCTCGTGCAATAAAGGGATAATTTGGCTTAGGTAAGGCATAAATTTCCACCCAAAGCTATTTAAATAAGAAAAATACAAAACTACAGTCACAACGGGTAGCCAAACTAATCCCGGTTTTTTTTCCTGTTTAGTTTAAATAAAAGGTAGCTCTTGTCACCAATACAGAAATAAACCCTCGATAATTCCTCTAACTTTAAGTTAATCTGAGTTTATACATACTATTAAATCGTTATTCTTTGGCTGAATATTTCATGCTGCTTTTTAAATGGTCGCCATGAACCCAACATCTAAAAGCCACTGTATTAAGAAGTGTCTACTTGAAGGCAAAAGAGAAAAATGGGCAGTATTAACATAGTGCATAAATAAACGATTAATAAACGAAAAAATATATATATTAAAGAAACAATTTGAATGTGTAAGAAAAAAGATTGACGCAAGAAATCGAAAGAAGTCGCCCTTCGACTGACAGCGCTAGAAACCAAAGCGTGATCTTGGTTAGTCAAAGTAACACCTCAAACCGAAACTAGATCAAGGTTAACCTCGTGAAGCTTTTCCAAGAGACCGATGCCTGTCCTCTTTAGCCTCGGAAATAAAACAGATCACAACCCGTAATCAATTCTGCATACTAATCCGCGATCATATGCTTCTTTTTTTTTCTACTATATTAATCGCCAAGAACGTGTCGACAAAAGTAGGTGAACTGGTAGATAAAAACTACAACAAGAAACTGGTTCACAGCTAGACAATTTCCTCGAGGCATGCAGCGAGAACTGACCCTAGCGTATTATGTTTGGTTATCTAAAAGCTAAAGACTCAAAACTCGCTGGTAATTATAGTTTGTTTTGATGTGGTTTAGTTTGGGTTTTGTTTAACTTCAGTTTTTTTCGAAGCACTTTGAATTTTAGGAGCGTGATTAACTCGACGTTTTACCTATATGCATAATATTGTCTGCACTCGTAAATAGATGAATCCTCGTTTCATAAAATGACCTCAGAATGGCAAACGAAACTAATCTTTAGAAGTAATATTTCTTTTAACTTAGTGCTTAAACATGCTTACGTTTTGCGAAATTAGGATGGATTGGTAATTTGGTGATTTTATAGTTAACGTCGTACTAGAGCAACACAACGGGCAATTGACGACGGTCCGGGATCAGTCCCTTAAGGGACAGATCCGAGGACAACACCTCGTAATTTTGAACCACGGTCAGATGACGAAGCAACACCTGGGCTGGCACCCCACTCTCCAAACTTCCACACCAACCCAACGTGCATGAATGTCTGGATAAAAGGAGGGAAATATTTATGGATTAAATTATAAGGAAGTAAAATTGTCAGCCATGTAAATCTTAATATTACTGTTTCGGAATTTGGATGGAAATAAAATTAAATAATAAACACAATCAGTTCGATAAAAATTCAAATTACGTGAGGTAGGTAGATAGATATAAATAAAACATTGCACTGGAGCAACACAACGGGCTATTGGTGAGGGCACGGGATCAAACCCGAAGGGAAAGATCCGAGGACATTAGTTGAAGTGATTTCAACTTGATGAGGAACGGCCCCCCCGCTCTGGCACCTCCGATTGGCTTGAGAGCGTCACTTTGTGCTATTTATTTGAATTTAGCTCAAAAGTGGCACCTTTTACTGCTCGAGCACTGGTGGATGCTTCCAGAAGAAGATTGGTGCAGGAATTAATTTCTACAAATTTAGTTTGTACAACAAATTAAATATATCACCATTTAACAGTTTTTCTTTTCAATCTTATCAGCCAGAAATGTGTGAATAAAAATGTCCCGATATATAACAATTACATTGAACCACCATTAATGGTTCTGATGATGCAAGCTCAAAGTGTCAATATGTAATATTTTTCGAAACAATTTATTTGGGTAAAAGCTAGCAAGATTATTGCAAATATATTATTCATGATTACTTGCCGACCGGTCTGGTGGTTAAGGTGTTAGCCTCTAGATCGGAAGGTTCCTGGTTCGAATCCGGATCAGTGCATGGATTTTTGTAAGCGTATGGTTTTGAGGCGGCTGGTGCACCTTAAATCTGTCGTGGCCGAAAGTCCTCATGTTGGGTGGGTGTGGAAGTTTAAAGAGTGGGGTGCCAGCTCAGGTGTTGCCTCGTTATATGACCGTGGTTCAAAATTATGTGGTGCTGTCCATCGTCAATAGCCCGTTGTGTTGCTTTGGTACGACGTTAATTAAAATTACCGTACCGTAATTATTTTTACATCAATACATTATTTGTTAGAATAGATGGGATCGATTTAAATGTATTCATAGCGGTTTCTTTTAAAAAGCGTGCGATTTGGGTGATTACGGTTTGTTTTTACGCATATGGTAACAGGTATCGTTCTATTTAGTATTTCGTTGTTTACCAAAAATGTAGAGCTGAGTAATGAAATACTCGACAACAAGCAACTCCCGAATTGTTCTCAACAGCTGGCTGACCAAATCTTTGCAGCAAACTAAGAGACGTAAAGATGAACTTCCCAAAGTCTTCTCTTCTCGCCCTGGTTGCCATGGTAACTACACCTTTCGTGCAAAACTGCACAAAACATTTTCTTCCCTTCCTAGATGAGTTACTTAGCGGTGATGAATATTTATTGGTATTCTTTGGCTGCGTAGGTTATTGCTTAGAGTTGATGTTTTCTCTCACTAATTTAAATATATTCATAGCGGCTTCTTTTAAGGAGTGACTTGGGTGATTTCGGTTTGTTTTTATGTCGATGGGGATTCAGGAGAATTACCTGAGCCGTTATTATTTTAATACTATTGTTGGACGATGCTGTGTAATCAAGTGTGATTTAGTAATCTTTTCTGGGTAAACATAAGGTAACGATAATTAAGTATAATATACGTTACTAATCACGGTTATTAAAAGGAAAATTATCTTCTTAGATAGATAAGTAGATAATATATACTTAATTTGAACTGGATGAACAGAACGTTATTAAATCATTCTAGCTTCATAAATAACTAAATATGGTTGCCTGTTTAAAATATTTCAGCATTCAATTAAATAGATTTGAAATAATTTTTTATTTAAAAGGAAATAGCGTTTATTTTAACATCATTTACGTTCTTTTTTTTTTTTAATATTATATGTATAAATAGGAATAATTTTTAAAAAAGAAAAAAATCTTTTTAATACAATTCAACAAATTTTATACTTGCACGTCTTCTAATTTTTCTGTGTGGTATTTACTTTAAACATGTCTGTTATTTTGCGTTGTTTCATTAATTAGGTTCAAGTTTAAATCCATGTTCTTTAAAAATTGTCGGAAAAATGTAAAAAGTGAGAAGGAAAAAAAAAAAGAGACGGTTAGCAAAACATCCAGATTTTGGACAATTCCGGTTTTCGGATATCCGGATTTGGGACTTTGTACTGTAGTATTGTAGTACCAGTGTAGTGTAAGCTATGGTAATATTTTTTGTTCAGTCATTGAATTATCCTGAAATAAACCATCTTGGAAAAAATTCCTCTTTTGACTAAACACATAATATCTAAGTCTTTAGACTTTATGCCTGAATTTAGATTGAGACTCACCAGTTATATCTAAAAGAATAAGGATTTTTAAATCTTAAGGTGACCTTTAAGTAATATTATGATCGTTAAGCTATGCAAAG
Organism: Metellina segmentata; assembly: GCA_947359465.1. Lineage (NCBI taxonomy): Eukaryota > Metazoa > Arthropoda > Arachnida > Araneae > Tetragnathidae > Metellina > Metellina segmentata. Next base: position 4,053,988 of record OX375878.1, read on the forward strand.
AGTGGTACAGTATAAGTATTTCATAGTCCATCTATGTATCTTCCGTGTCATTGAAAAAGATGTTAAGTCTGACTTTTGATGGGCCCAAAGGAGTCAAGTGCATCATTAATTCAAAAATATTTTAATACGTTTTAAATAAAAAAAAATTAAATGAATCTAAATTACAACTATTTGCATCTCAATGCAAGCTTCTTTTTCTTTTTAAATATTTGAGAGAGAAAAAGTGAAATATTAAGATACTGAGAAGTAGTTCTTTTGACTTAATTCCTTTTACACTGACAAAGTAAGATATATAAAGCAAAGTTAGTATTACTTTGTCTATTTGCTATAACTTTTGTCTACAACTTTTGATCCATCCACACCAAATATGATATATTTATTCTTTAGAACCCTACGGATAACATAGGCTGCATATTAACTCCCGTTCAATTTGTTTGGATATGCAGAGGAGGTTAAAACAATACGGAACCTCAATAACATTGAGTATTAATACGATGGCGGTATACATCTGATATTGTTTTACCAACATTACTGAAAAGACAATTCTTTCCAAAAAATGTTCAAATTATCAATTATTTCTACATATTTGACTAATGATATGAAATTATTAAAAATATTTAATTTTGCATAACTTTCATTTTGTAAGGAAACTCGTATATTTAATGTGAAAGCACAAGCGAAAAACCAAACCCTACAAAACAAAATATTTTCAAATAAGATCGGTAATGTCTTTGAAAAGATGTTTCTCTAAAATAAAGTTACTTTAAAATAAGACAGTTAACGTTAAAAAAAGACGTGAAACCTTCGTTGTAACTAAAAAATTCGTTAAATTTCGACTTCGGTTTCCATTACAAGCAATTAACATTTGTTATTGAAGTCATTTATCATTCTATTTAGATATCCATTTAGATACTGGATATTTGAATTGACAAAAAAATGCCTCAAAGAATCGATTTAAAAATGCATGCCAGCAAAGCGAATTTTAATTGAATTCTTGTTGATCTTGTGTGTGTGGAATAATAGCACGATTATAAAATATTCTAAAAAATATTTGAAAAGCTGAAATATTTTGTTTTAAGTAACATAAGATCGGATTTGTTTACGTTACGAGATGAAGCTATTCTTATGCAACTTTGCAACCTCAAACATTTGTTAAAACGTCGATTTTCCTTTTTAAAAATGCTGTAAAATCGGTCCATTAACTTCGTTTCGTCTGTACTGAAGATATTGAATTTAAAACAAACCATTGTTTCACATGTGGATGTAATTTAAAAAATGTATTTGAAAACAAATTGCTCACGATATTGTATCTATATAATTTGTCAGTCTTTCATTTTGATTACGGAATTCTGAAATATTGCATTCCGGATATAAGCGTGATGCAAGACAAAAAATTTTGATAAAACTGGAACTGGCTGCAATAATAATAATATCCTTTATGCTGGAATTGAACTTAAAGAGCACTCATGATCACTACGATACTCAAAATTGACTTTTGTAATCTCATCTCACTATCAGCATTTGAAGTTTTGTTATACTCTTCAATGCGAGTATGTGAAATGGATAATATAGATGTATAAAGAAAGAAGGCATACGCATTTCCTTCAAAGTAATCTGTAGAAGATATAAAAATGTTAAAATGCAAACTGAAAACTTATTTTCCATTCACTTCTTTTTTTCTATAGTTGCATTTTTTATGGTATTTGCTTTTCGTCGAGGAAAGTAATTAGTCGTATCAGTTTTCGAATGGACGCCACGTAATTCCGCTAGTACATATAAATCACAGTATGAATGCCAGGTAAAAACTCTGTATATTGTAAAGTACTTCATATCGATGGAGTTATTTACTTTTTCTAAAAGTCTAAACCCCAGCTTGAGCAATCTTACAGAATATAGAACAAAATTCCTGTACTAAAAGATTTTGTGCTATAACGTTGCTTTTGAACAAACTTTATTTTAGGATATATTAAGACAAATAACCTTGTGAACCTTTGAAACGTGATCGATGCATATTTGGTGATGGACAAGACAAAACTTACATAATATATATAAATTATATTATTTAAAAAAGCACTAACTTAAAAAGCATATAAAATTCACAATTTAAGGTCTTAGGGACATGGAAATAACGAAAGACAAATTTCTGAATACCTGTTCAACGTCTTTCTGCTCATCTTTCTGTTATTGATCCCAATATCAAAAGGATGAGCAAACAGACAAAGAATGATGTAAACCAAGCGTGATGCAAGTATATTTTTTCATACATAACTATCATGAAAGGGATAGCAAAGTCTTGAGTACAGGAAAAACGCTGACTGAAAGAACCATCTGAACCTGTGTAGATGTCGATTGTCCTAGTGATTGTCAACTGAGGACTCGTGGAACGAACTTCGATGCTGAAGAACATCACGACAATCATTCGAGTATCACACAATGAGGAGTTTCGAATTCCATTTACATTATTTTGATACCCAACTGCTGACATAATCGGTCTGCAGCACTACAAGAAGGTAATTGGCGCCTATATCTGTGGGTAAGCCACTGTTGGTCCTAACAAGGACAATCACCAACATGTATGCGCTTACAAATCGGGATTATAATCCTGCACGTGTAGGCTGGCAAACTAGCGCTACGAGCACTATATCAGGTGAGTGCGTTATCCCTTTCAGATATACCCATAGAAATTATGTAATTGGAAGATAAAAGTAACGAAAATTATTTCGTTTGAGTAGAAGAAACGGCAACTCGCCCTATTCAGGACCCATGTCTTAGAATCAGGAGGAATTAGAAACTTTTCAACTTGTTAATGCTCAGCAACCGCTTCACTTATTTTGGATTGTATCGGTGTTTCTGTGGGACAACCTCTGGATGAACAGCAGGTGGTCTCGCTGTGCGAACTCTCTTTTCGACTTTGTTTTGGGTTCACCTTGCCTAATGGAATTAAGAAACAGGATCCACATCTGTAGCCCAAGCAAACAGTAAATGACAAAGAAGAGAACGGAGCAATGAAATACGTGATGCGAAGGGTACTTTACCAGTTTCAGTCAAGCATTTTGCTCGACATGAGGCTACCGTGTGTACCAATTTCGGCTTGAGGTTTCCTCTCTCTTAAGCTTTAATCTCATTTTCGGTGGTGGTACCACTAACTGCCAGCAAGGCCCGTAACAACCACCCGCTGCTGCTGCATAAAGTCCGCAAGCACCACCCCCACCAAAAGAACTAGATGAGCGAAGCATATATTCATAAATCCCAATCTACCCCGACAGCTCTAAATTCGGTCCCGTTTTTACCCGGGGCCCCCCTCCCCAAATGGCCGCTTTATGGTACCCGGTCTCCATTTCACGCTGCCCTGGGCACTTACTGCACCGCGAATATAAGTGACTCATTAGGCCACGGGAGAGGAGGAATAACGGTGACAAACGCAGGTTTGTCACGACACACGGCGACGTTTTTATTACGTCTCCCCGATGCGTGCGGAATGCCGAGAGATGCGCCGTTATTATTATTATGATTACGTATAGGCGGCTTTCGCCGTTTAAAAGTCGGCGGTATTTAAGGGATGGAGGCTCTAACTTTGCATTTTTAGTGCGCGGGTGACTCCGGGAGGAACGGTTCGAGGCAGGGGGCTTGTTTATTTTTATGCCGTGATCTTGGGAGACCGTGACACGTGTTTAGGGGACGAGTAATGATCTGCTTCGAATGAGGTTTGTAAATGTAATGCGAAATAAAAAGGGCGGTAAAAGAGGAGTATCCATCTTCCCGAAAGATAGCGTCATGCCCAATTCCCCCACTAATAATCGTCTGATTTCGTTTCGTTTTCAAGATGCAATTTCTATTTGTAATGGTTAACTACTTTATGAATGAGAATCACGTGTAGGTTTATCACGTGTTGGTTAGTGTGATGAAGTGGGAATTTGTTCTTAAGTCTTAAGAGATAATTGATTGTTCCTTGCAACAAATGGGAAGATCGAATTAAGATTACTGGCTAGTGACTGAAAAAAAAATGTGTTTGGTGTTCGGGACAACTTTTAGCCATAATCACGATTTATATATATATTTCTAAAACAAGAGAAAGTTGTTCAAAATAGAAACCAAAAGGAATTTATTGAAAATGAAAGTGTTGGTGTATCAGGTCGTCATCAGGAAGGAGCCTGACCCCATACATCTCAATATGATGTTCTCTACGTATATGAGTAGCAAAACGCTAACAAATTGCTCATATACCCCCCAAACATTATTAGCGCGCTTGCATGGTTAGTATTAACTTTCCTTTACTGATTGAATGCACCTGCTTTTTTTTTTTTGCTCAATCGTTATATATATAAGGACAACACCTCGTCATTTTTAATCATAGTCAGATGACGAGGTCTACGTTTAAGATTATGGCCCCATTCTCAAACTTTTACACCACGCTAATGTGAGAACATTTGCGCACCATCCCCCATGTACACGACGGTCTGGCTAATCCGTTACTCGTCTAACTGGTCTACTACCGCCCAGAGTTTCAGGAACTGACATAAAAATGAAAATGTTATACAAAGTAGTAACGGCTACAGTATAAACTACGATTACTAGCATTAAATAATCCCGCTTCATAGAAATAACGCTATCCTCCCAAAGTGAAACACAATTCTACATTTCACCCGCCATTTTTTCTACGTTAATTTTACCACGCGATACATTACTCTTAGATTGCACCATCAGAGTATTTCCAAAAAGCCTGAAATCCACACAATCGAAAACGAGACCGCTTTATCAGTGCTTTATATCTTCCAGGAACAGCAATAAAGTCCATATCTCTTACAGCAGGCAGTTGAGACCTGCAGCCAACGTAAGACATAGTCTCGAGATAAGCTAAAACCCGCGTAAGTTTACGAGAACAACGATTAAGTGCAACCACCGACAAAACAAATTCGTAGGCAACTCTAACCTAAATTCAACACAGATAACTCGATCGACGAACCAACATGGAACGATAAGGAACGTAGAAACTGTCAAAGAAACGGGAAGAGGGATGAGAACATCGGAATTTAGTGTCTTCGTTTGACTTTTTGAGTTTCGTCATTACGACAGTTTTTTTTATTTTTTATTTATTTAAGGATGGGGGCCATTCCACAGGTGTGTTTGAGGTTAAGAACAGGCTCCGTGAAAGATGGAGAGTCGCCATTTCGACCGCTCTTTCCACAAAACTCGATTTTATTTCGTTTTGTACTTTTTTTGTTGCGGTTGCGCGAGGAGTCGACGACTTTTTGAAGTCTCGAATCTTTCCGGTTTGGAGGTGAAGACCAGTCCCAGCTTGCAAATGGATGTGAAGCACATAGAATTTTTAGTTCAAAGTCAGTTACGAAATTAGAAGGCCGTGCGCGAACAGACCAGGAATGGCTTATGTTTTTATTAAAATTCGTTTTACTTAATGAAAATATTTAAAAATGGTGTTATAAGCATGGACCAGCTTAAGTAAAAAAAAAAAAAACGTAGCCCGATTCATACCTTATTTCATTTTTGAGTTGTATGTTACTTTTTACGGATGAACATTTTTCTGTTCGAATTGCTACAAGCTAATTCAGATTAAACATTTTGACATAAGTGTGGGTCAGCCTCTTCTGTCTTCCCAAACGACATTCCGCTGTGCGTTAACTTTAAAATAATAATGAATGGAACATGATTGGGGTCAGCGTCAATGCTGGAAAGTTAATCACGTGCCACCTAAGGACCAATGATTCAATAATGGTTTATTGAATCCTTGGCAAATGACAAAATACCTCATCATCAAGAGATGGCCGTTTTTTTATAATGGCACGATCAAATTTGGTTAGTTTTCTTCCCATGACGAGATGTCTCTTCCATCAAATATAATACCTCCCTGACAAAAATTATCAACACAAAGCATTTTTAAAACGCCATTTTACAATGGACTTTTAAATAAAATTAGATTCCTTTATCATGCTTTTGGGGAACACGTCCCATGGCAATACGAGGGAACGCAAACAACCAAATATTTGGAGTTCGTACATGGCTTTTTCCACAGATCAAAACGCGGGCTCATTTAGAAGGACCTTGGATAACGTAAGACACCCCCTAATTTGAATTAAGTCATTTGGGCTGATACGGTTTACAACGCAATAAAAAAATACACACCACCCGATTGATTGAGCAATTAAAATACTCTCCGATAACCACCGAATCACGCGCTTTTCTTTCATACGCCCTTGTGCACTTTTCTTTTCCTCTTGTTCAAAGATTGCGTTTCGGTTCACGGGAAGTTCCGAAACAACAACAATGGGAATAGCACCGCTAAACTGCCCTTGATTCTCGAAACCAATTTCGCATTCACGTGTGGAAAACAAAGGAGAACAATCGATAGAAAAGGCAGCTCCACTTTCGATTCCGCTGCTTCTCTGGCCGAGATAAACAAGGGAACGTGAACTTTATTTTGACTTTGATGTGTCGTGTGTGGCGTTTTGACTCCGCAATGACTGCTTTCATTCCGAGCCATCCCGGAACCCCGGGCTATGTCCGGAATAACAGAGGAACGGCCCGAATAAAAAAATAAGATATCTGGTCCGAAGATGACCGTTTCTTTCTTTAGTTCGAAAGTTCCTTTATTTGTATTTTCTTGTTGGGTTTCATCCCATCTATTGTTTTGCTTGCCTTCCCTTTAAAAAAGCCCGAAAGATGTTTGTTATGTGACAGGCCAAAGTGACGGTTACAGCGACAGGTAATATCTCCGGAGATGTGGGGGAGTATTTTTTATTTGCTATTCTCTAACCCCTTTGGCAATCTTCAAGGATACGGTGGGGTTTGTGTTGGGAATTCCTTCATAGGAAGAATATGGAGCTATTTCAGAACTTCGAAATAACTTTAAAAATAGGTATTATTAAAAAAGTTATTTATAAAAAAGTATTTATTGTAAATTATGTTTAACATTATTAGTTTACCGTGAAGAGAAAATTCATACCAAACATATTTCATTCAATCTTCGGCTTGCAAATAAACTATGTCAAAATTTTTCAGACATGAGTTTCGTAATGTTTCAAGGCCAGAATGTGGCGATCTTTAGACTGGCGAAGCGCTTGTGTCCAGTCATATTTTTTGCGTGAAAGTTCGATTTCTTCTTGAGAAACACTGTTAGTTTAATTTATTGGAGATTAAATATTTGTTCCCCTCGTTTTATTGCAACAGTTTTTTATTTGGTATATTTTACTTGTAATCCGACGATTATTGCAATTTGTTTGGCGTACATCTCACTTCGTGATACGAAATGTTTACAACCGAAATGTTTTAATTTACGGTTTTTAAACAATTTTATTTTTCAACACTCACGATGTTTCTATTTATTTAGTCATGTATTTTTCATGACGAAAAGTGTAAAGTGATCTCTTGGAAATTTTGGTTTTCTTCTTAAAAGATCTATATAATTGTTGAAGATAATGTTAAGGTTCTACCTGTAAATACTTATATTTTACATATTTGGGAGGGGTTGTAAAGGATAGTCATTTATATTGTTGACTTACAAATGAAACACATAAAGTCAAGATTTTCAAGATGTATGATTTCAGTTTTTCTATACCAAGATATAGAGATCTTTTGACTGGTGTAGTGTTCACGAAGTCGAGTTCTCTTTGAAAATAGGTTCTATTTCTTGATAAATTCACATAGTGTAGTAGAATTTTTACGCCTTCACTTTTCCCAGAACTAGGTTTCGTGAAATGGCGAGTTGTGAGCCGACGATTTGACCAATACTCAATTGAAATTGGTCAAGACTAGTAAAGTTCCAGAGATTTGTCAACTTATTCTTAAAATCAATAACACGAACTTAATCATTCGATGTATTAAACTAAGTGCGAGTGGTATTTGGAAACTTGTAACTACAAATACTTTTTACAAAACCGAAAGATGCTTAATTTACGAATGCCGTCTCACCCACTGAAATAGTTTCACACAAATGCCACAAGCCGTGTCACTTTTTAGAATCATACATGTTTCGAATGGGAAGCGAAACAATCAAGCCCCCCCCCTAATTGATTCCACAATCACCATTAAGATCTTACTAACTACTCCAGCTTGCTGTTCAGACATGAAACCCACAGCGGCTCGGACAAGCTCACTTACGCAAATAATTTCCGACAGTCAAGAACATTCTAGCTAAGCCTAACTCTCTAATGTTTTGAATGGTTGTCAGAAGCGAAACAATCACGCTCATTTTACAAACACCATTAAGATCTTACCAACTACTCCAAATTGTTGTTCAAAGACATGAAACCAACAGCGGCTCAGACAACCTCACCGACGCAAATAACTTCCGACAATCAAGAACACTCGAGCTAAGCCTAACTCACATGAACAGATCGTTTAGATCCAAGTCCAGACTCGAAATTAAAACACCCTGTTCTCTGAGCGCGGGCATTTTTAAATCCACAGAACGTCTTCCTCCAGAAAGGGTTCTGAACTCGAGGTGTCTTTTCTTTCGGGGCGAAAAAAAAAAAGACGTTCCGGGTCGTGTTCTAAACCTTCTGGGGACTTAATGACTTCTTATTCTCGCTGGGAGGGGAGCAGATAATTAAACTAAGCCCATTGAGAGCTCAAACGGAGGACTCCTTCCCAGCAGCTGAAATTTTGCTGGCAAAAGCCTATTGTGCAGCAATCAAGAACTTCTCGCTTAAGTGACACTTAAGTTCTTCAAGTGAGTCGGTACTTTACGTCCCGGCATTCTCCGCTCCCCTCGCTCTCCAACCCTTTCTAGACGGTTTTTCATCTGCTTGTGAAGGGGTACTGTCAAAATAGTGCTTAGAAGATAGATGTTCAATTATCATTTATTTTGAATGCGAAATTAGAACGCACAATGATTAGCATTGTTCAAGACCAAAAATAAATTTTGATTGCACTACCATGGAGGTTATGATGGCTACTAACTTAAAAAGACAAACACTTCCCAGGTAAAATTGCTGTTTACATAACAATTATTTGAAATTAATCGTGACACGCCAAAATTGAATTCAATAAGTTTTTTTTCTTTGTGTTGGTCCTGTGTTAGTTACTGTGTGTTCATGACTTGTAACCAGTTTTGACCATGATGACCAATATAATATTGCCTTGAATTCATTCAACCATTGTGGATGTAGCTAATTTAATCATTTCCTGGGATATAGGGTAAAAGCAATTTTGCATTACTCGGAAATATGATGAAGATCAGAGGCTTGAACTTCACCAAATGTTTTGGTGAAATTCAAAAATTAGTCTAGTTACGCTTGTAAAATTTAGCACTCTAGGTGGTTTCTACTATGAAGTGATGACTAAATGATCTCGTTCATCACAATCCAACCAATTGTGCTAATGACGAGATATCTCGTCATTAAGGTACTGACGATTTTTTTTATAACAAGATCAAGACATGGCCAGTTTTTTTCTAAAGTCGAGATATCTCGATCTGGTCACTAATTTTTTAATGACGAGATATCTCGTCAAGACTACCACCTGGAGCGTTAATAGCAGACTGTTTTGTTCCAGTGGGGGCAACGAGAAAAATTATGCTTAAAGAGGGAGCGATTAGGGGATAATTAAATATTCGAGAAACTTTTTTCAGTGCGGTTCACTAGTTCCTGATGTAATTGAATTTGATTTGTCGCTCTACGCTCATGTTTTGTCACACGTTGGCATATTATACCGGGACGCTTTCAACCCTCACGCTTTCAGCACCCCTTGGCGAATTGGCGATATAAAGCGCTTTGAGGACCGAAAGCTGGGGATATTGGCAATCCTCAATTTTTCGAGCAACCCTACTACGTTGTGAAGATGATCGCCATTTTTCCCCCCTCGCTGAATGCTATGATTTTCCATCTGATTTTTTTTGGATATTCCGCCAGAGTCCAATCATTTACGAGAGTACTCAAATTTATAATTGTGACAGAAAGTAAGGATTCAGGATGAAACCGCGGATTATCCATTAAACGAATTCACATACCACGAATAAAGTGATTGAATGATTAAAAGCGCTACGAATGTTCCTCATCCTTACATCCTGAATCCATAGCTTCCGTCACAATTATAAATTTGAGTACCCTCGTAAATGATTGGACCCGGGCAGACTATCCAAAAAAAATTAAACGGAAAATCATAGCACTCAGCGAAAAAAAATGGCGACCATCTTTACAACGTAGTAGGGTTGCTCAAGAAATTGAGGATTGCCATTATCCCTAGCTTTTGGTTCTCAAAGCGCTTTATATCGCCAACTCGTCAAGGGGTGCTGAAAGCGTGAGGGTTTCCGCGAAAGCTACCGGGACCTACGACTTAAGGTGGATTCCGAATCACACGAAATATCCATGCTAAGAAAGGGATTTGACCTCAGAGGCTTGGCTGGAGCCTTTGGTGCACACATCGAATCCTTGTATGAGCATATGAGGATACGAAGGGCGAACTCAACATTTTCGGGACGAAAAATTTCTCCCTCATATTTTGGTTTGTCAGACATTAGTGAATAATGGTATTAACTTTCTGTTGAGATGGCCCTTTCTATCCCTATACGCGTTTAATTGCGCTTTTCTGGAAACCAGCATTTTTTGAGTATCCACAACGCCAACATATGAGTTCGTAGTGGTACACAATCCACTGTCAGTCATAAGTCCCGATGTAATTTACTATTGTTACCAAAGTGACAAACCAAACAAATAAATTACCTTCGATTGGTGATCCAAAAGTGTGGTGTCCCAAAAAAAGCCGAAAGGTCGTTCGAGGTCCACCAAAACGCTCCCACAACCCGTTCCATTTGCTGTGTTAGGCCGCCAGCGAAGCGAGGTTCGAGTAATTAACGCAGATCGCCCCCCGGAGGTGGCACAGGTTTCGCAACACTATTAATTCCACGACCGAACGCCAGGGTATTTTGGAAACCTCCAATCTAATTGAAGGGTCCCCAGACCGAAAGCCTCTCGACCCCCGGGGCCACGCGGAATCGTTTGCTTTGCTTCAGCTCAAAGGATTATGAGGAGCTGCGAATTATCCGTACACACCATCAGCTTTCATCGAATTGGCTGCTACTGCAGGTGGCTTCCCTTGATCTATCGCAATCCGTCTTCGGGATGATCCCGGGAACGTGCGGATTGAGGAAATGATTTCCTGAAAGGGCTCAATCATCTCTGCCGGCCTTCTGTTCTAATAGAAAGATCTTAATGTTCAATGAACATTACTATTTGACGTTTTTTCGTTTCTATGACATTTTACCAGTGTGATGAGTGAAGCTTTGATTAAATTTGCTTCAGTTCTGTTTTTTTTTAAATATTTTGGGGTATGTCGGTGTATATTTTAATTAACCACCACTCAACCTACGCACCGAGTTGTTGGCGACAGTTCGGGATCAAACCCGAAGTTATAGATCCGAGGTCAACACGGCGTAATTTTGAATCACGGTCAGAAAACGACGTCACACCTGATTTGACACCTCACTTTAACACCTCCAGATTTAACGTACGCCAATCCCTTTGTATATGACGATCGTTGGAGAGTTCGAACTAGCAATTTGGAATTGATAACAAATAACACATTTGGAATTGATATAATAGTTGATTGGTAACTTCGAAATAGATCAAACGTTTAGCCTTGCCATAATAGCTGTAGTTCATATTTTACGGTATCCCCGATTCGGTATCGTGTGATAGTATTTATCGTACGACAGTAGTAAGTAAAATCCTTAGAGACCGTTTATCTTGTTTGTATACACAGTACTTCTCATAATTTGAATGCTAAACAGCACTCTAATTCAAGTAATTCTCTTAGAAGTTAATTAAACCATGCTCATATTGAAATATAAAAGAATAATTCTCGGATTTAATAAAACATTCCTTTATATACGCCTACCTAAAACCTTTTACCACATGCACATTCAATCTAGACAGTTTGGAATTATCTACAGTTCCAAACAATGTGAGGGAGATCCAAAAACCAAACAAAAGCGAGCAAAATGTATCCGATGGATAGAGACACTGAGAAAGATATATCCTTTCAATTTTTAATTTCGCTTTCTACCGATATTGTTATCGATAGGTTTCGGAAAAGATTCTAATCTAAGAGAACGGCCTTTTCCTCTTCGAAAAGAGGCAATGTTTTTGCAGGTAATGATCTCCCAAAGCTGACGAAAAAGATTCTATACAAGAGGTCTTACAAATCGTTTGTCTTCCTAATGGATTGCGAAATTAAAAGATGCGGTGTGGGCGGGGTCTTTTCCAGAAAGTCAACGATAAAGATGATGAAACTAATCGTAATCGTTCCGAAGCGAGCTCCAAACGATCTTTTTTTTCTACCATAGCTAAACTTTAATTAATGGCGCGAAAGCAGACCAACTTTCGCTCGTCATTTTTCCTTTTAATAACTTATCTCTCGTTTACCGCCTTTTCATCAGTAGGATGTTATTTTCATTTTATTGTTTTAAGACCCTTTTATCTTAATTCAGAATTTTGCCTTTGACATTCGCATTGATTAATCTCCCGCACTAACCAAAGGAATATGCAATACTCATCTACTTAGTTTAATTACTTGAGAGTCAACGGCCAAATTAGCGAAAGTTGTAAGACTTCTTACAGAGCAAGCTTTTCATACCGCGAATTAGAATTTACATTGCATTGAAAGTCTCACTTTTTAGAAAATCTTAATCTTTATAAATTGCAGATGAGGCAAATTTTATTTCTCGTAGATCAAACTAAAAAAAAATGTACTAAGTCCTTTTATAATTTTGTTATGATATTAAATACCAAGGCGGGATGCTTCAAAAAAGTTATTCAACAGCACAAAATATTATTGCAATTTAGTCTTGAAATAATTTTTCCCATTCAAAATAATTGCCATTTCTAACTTAATAGGTATTACCGCTTAAATGCTATACTGGTCATAGCAATTGCCTGTCACCCAATAGTTCGAGGGTTCGATGGTTGGTTGATTTTGGTTTTATTTAGGCCAAACACAAGATTAAATAATATTCAAAACTAACCACGACAATAAAAATGATTTACCATGGCGAGGGAGGAAGAAAAAACAAAAAGCAGAAGGTCTAGGGTTCGAATACCGGTCTGCAAGAGGATGAATTTGGGTGATTGGCCCCGTGAGGAGTACTGGGGTAGGGCCCATTGGGTGATTCTTCACAAGATGCCGTCATTTCTCTTCTTGGACTGCCCAAGTCCGATAGGTCAGTGATGGAGCATTAAGAAAAACTGTGAATAGGTATTATTAGAAAATACAATATAATTTATTCTCAAATTAAAACGAATACATTACGAGAAACATAATAAGCCATAGCACTAAGTTCGACAGTGAAAAATGTTAAGAGAAAATAACTAAAGAGGATCAAATGACGGGGAGCAAACAACAAACTTCAAACCCGAATAAATGCTATCAAACGTGTGTTGTGGAAGTGCTTTTGTTCAAGTTGCAACCTAATTTAAAGAATTGATTCCTTCAAAACCACTTGATTCGACTCGGTAGAAAGACAAGAATTATTTTGACTGCTAAAAACTACTAAAATATTTATACTATTTCAAATGACAAAAAAAAAATCAATTCCATTCCATTTGAATCTATTTTTGACTTATTATTCGTTCCATTTTTGTTTAATAACTAAATGCAGTATGGAACAATCTAAACTTTATATAAGATGCCTTCAAAAGGTCCAAGTGGTGTGAGTAATACTCTTCTTAGAATTAAAATCGATTGTACAAATAAAATGACCACCAGAAGTGATGATTAAACCTGTTCTTCCCTGCCCATATCCATAAAACATGATCCAGAAAATAAGCCGGGGGAACGATCCAAATATCCGGATTTTAAATCACCATATCTTCTCTCCGTAGCGGTAGCAGTTGTAGCAACGAAATTTCGCAGGTATAACATTAAAAATATCATTTCAATTATCCTCGCTGCAACCGCGATAATTGCTCAGTGCAATTCAATTAGATCCGGACGTAACTCGGGGAGTGAAAGTTGTAGTGCCTTTTCCCCCCTCCCAAGTCTCAATCAAACGGAAAATAATTAAGAATTTCTCTTCAAGTAAAGACAGACGTAGGGAGTTTTAGGGAAGAAGGACACATTGGGGTAAAATAAAGCAAATAAACAGTAACGATAAAATATAAGGCTTGAATAATCTTTTATACGAATAAGCAGCTTATGTCGCTGGCTCATTAAGGATTTTAATTAAATTAACCGATATTGCCAGTTTCAGTTCTAGAATCGAGGAAGAGAAATGCGGAGGGAAAAAAGAATAATATTTTGATGGAAGATTAAGGACATTCCTGCAAAAAAAGGATAGCAGCAGCGGGGTGGGGTTGGATATTGGGTGATAGGGTTTTGACAATGGAAGAAAGTAATTGGTAGGAAATCCGCTAAGTGGTAAGGTATCTATTCCGTGTTTATTTTCGGGTAAGACTGCCTCAGATGGAAATTGTTTAATCCAATGCGTGTTATTCTTGTAGGAAAATTACTTGACTTAAAAATCGATGGCATTAGTAGTTGAATTTGTTACAAGTTCAGTGTTTAAAGCGTTGGTTTCGAAATAATTTTTTTTCTTCGAAGTAGAGTTCTAATAACTAGGAACGTGTTGCTGTTGATAATCCCCACTAGATTAACTATTACTGGACCGAGTCGAACAAACACGGTATAAGCTTAGAGCAGTTCTTCCGTTTCCATGGGCCGATCCATACATACGATGCATGTCAGCCCTCTCACAATTGGTGCAATGCTCTATCATCTGAAAAATCCGTGTTTCGAATGGCAAAGTTTCATTCTAACCCTCCTGGGTGGTTCATATTAGCGTCGTAAATCGTCCTGTAGTAGCCAGGCTCTGAAGCAAAAACCTGTTTCAAACAGTTCTCGATTTTAGGCCAGGGATAATTTTTTTTGCTACTTGGATCAACATTCCTTTTGAAGAATCCAAATCCAGGATAATAGTCTCGACGAAATATCTCGTTATTAGCAAAACTGACCAGATCCTGATGGATGAAATGTCTCGCTTGAGGATTGTAAAGGAACAACTACGTGTGCAAATGCTCCAAACCGCACACTCCACCATCTATGACAGTCATCTTTGACACAAAAACATATTTTGATGCACCAGATCACTTTTTAAAGTTCAGTTTAAAGTTCAGCCAGTGAATTCCGAACACCTAAACATTGGTTAATGTTATATTTTCCGTGTGGTATGTTGGGTTAAATCGTCACTCTGTTATCGCTACACGAGGAGAACGTAGACAGGAACCTACAGCTTAAAGTGGATTGCAAACCATGTCTAGACAGGGGTTCGAGCCCAAAGTTCGTTGAAGCAAACTCGCTCCTCGACTAGCAATCCCACTTTTCCCATAAGGGTAATTCTTGTGAAATAGGAAAAATTGGCTTCTTAAAATTTTTTCAATCGAAGGTTTTTAAAACTTTATTTTTTTGGTCTAATAATTTTCTACCATGTTCATTAAGTAAATTAAAAATATCAGCAATCTAAATTATTAACATTTTGTTAAGGAAAAAAATATTTCAAAATATTGGAAGGCAGGACAATGATGAAAATAGAAAAAAATATATAAATTTCTTGTTGAACATTTCATACGACCATGTATTTTTAATTCAGCTGATTAAGTACATAAATAAAATTACTAGGAACATGACACTTCAGGAAATTATGGATTCCCGAATATTTAAGTATTATTAGAAAGTAGGAACATTGTGGATAGCTATTACTGCAACTTTTATGCTTTTTTAACAAATTACGTGTTTTGCTGTGTGGTGTTAAATTACTGCAATCAATTCTCAGCTATTTTTTATCTGTAGTATTTCTTTTTGTATTTTTTCCATTTGCCTCGTATATTTTTAAAATTTTTCTTCCAGTTTCTTTATACCAATGTAGGTATCTGCTCTATCTCTTCTAACTTTTTTCATTAACTTTTTTTCTTAACATTATCATCTCTTATTGTGTCTGGGTTTGAAGAACCTGAAAGTTGAATATCTATACCACTTTCACTTGGTTTGGGTAGCCAATTCTATCGGATGACAATTTCTTGTTCAAGCGATAGTTTTGAATTTTCTTTCCTATTTTTATAATTCCCCTTTTCTGTCTCGAACTCATTTCAGCTATAAGCTTAACCACTCCTTTCTTCTTTTGGTTAACATATATTTCACATGCCTCTTCAATTTATCTTGTATCAAACGTTATGGAATTTTTTTTAATATGCTCCTGACGACATTTCTTAGCAACCTTTTCTTTAACAACCTTTCCTCATATGTTTGTTTCTTTTTACCACTCATATCTGTACATATATTGTTTAGAACTTATAAAAAAGAGCATGTGATAAAGGATATTTAGTAATATCTAGACATTTTTAGGTGCAATGACAAAAACATTGTTTTAAATAAAAGAAACAAATAAGTTTCAAAATTTCAAGCACATTATAAGGTATTTTACTACTAAAAAAATTACAATGGATAATAAATAATCAAAAGTTAATAGTTAAAAGTAAAGAATATATTTGTCTTCAGTTAATAATTTAAATATTTATAAAATAGTGAACATTAAACATCATTTTCCTGACTTGACATCATGGACTTGGTATGTTAAAGGCAGGACAATGATGGCCAGGATAATGATGAAATAGGCTTGTTCAGGGCTTAATGGATGAACCCTTAAAAATTTCAGTTTGAATTTCACACACATTTAAGAAATATCTTTTATACACTTGATAATAAAAAAAATTAAAAATTTACTACAAACATTTAATTTTTATCAAAGCCAGGAAAATGATCTTCAATATACATAAACCTTGAACTCTGAACTTGTATGTGCCGACCATAAAAAAAAGATAACTTTTCAAAATAGCAGTTATTTATTTAAATAACCTCAACCCCAGATAACTTGACAGCACTGAGTTAAAAGAATACTTTTCATCTATTAACTGCCCACATAATGATATCTGAGATGCCAGGAAAATGATGATATTACTTGGGACAATCGTTATTGAAGTTACTTTTGGAAATTTTTGCAATATTATTTCCATTATTATAACTAATAACCTTTCAAATGTATAAAAATAAGCAGAATAAATTATTTATAAGAATATATAAATAAATATTAAAACCCTAATAAATGAAGAAATTGTAAAATTTCACTCAGGGACCGCCAGGACAATGATAGTTGATATTTTAAAGTTTTAAAAATGTATAAAATAAAAAAATATGTCATTAATTTTCTAATTCTGTAGATTATAAAAGTGATCCTAAACTATTCTTGAAAGTTGACAAAATCTTCAGAGTGATAGAATTCTATAAATTTTGAAGGGACATGAATTTTGCCTATTTTGCAAGAATGACCCATAAGTGAAATCTCTTATTTCTATCATTCCGTTCAACTGTTCTGGCTTGAGAATTTTCTCCGGTACGTTCTATAATGTTGAGACTAACACACAGCATGAAACGGGAGCGGATTATACACAAGGGCATGATCAGAACATCCGGCCTTCCCACGGGCTCGCAGTGACGATAAAGTTCCACGGAAGTAGAGGAGAGCCTTAAAAGACGATGAGCTGAGCGATATTGTGACGAAAATAACCAAGGACTGTATCTACCAACATGAACTATCTCAACCATTCCTTATATATAATTTCAGCTCAGGTGTTGCCTCGTTATCTGACCGCGGTTCAAAATAACGAGGTGTTGTCCTCGGATCTTTCCCGAAGGAGATTGATCCCGGACCGTCGTTAATAGCCCGTTGTGTTGCTCTAGCACGACGTTAATTAAAAATTACCAATTACCTTATATAAATTTCCATCAATTTTTTTCGGCCTAGTTAGCAAAGTTGGAAGATAAAAGAGGTTTAGCAACCGAAGGGGTGCGAGTTCGACACTCAATCCAGTCAACGACCGTCGTGAAAACAAAGGCTGATGCACGTTAAATCTCTCGTGACTTGAAATGCGACGAGGAAGTTTGGAGAGTGAGTGCAAGCTCAGGTGTTAAGCTAGTCATCTGATTGTGATTCGAAATTAAGTGTTTGTCCTCGGTCTTTCCATATGGGTTTTATCCCGGACCGTCGCCAATAGCCCGTTGTGTTTCGCCAACGTAACTTTAATTAACTACCTACCTGTATTTTTCTATTGTCGTTCAATCTTTAAATAGAGTAGATTCGTACTGAAAAATGTCTATATCCTCCTCATCCCGATAATGAAGTTCATGAAAATGTTCTGGGGCATTTTTACTTCTTCAATCACTCGCTAGCCCCAATAACATCTGAGGGGGGAAAAAAGCAGTTCGTAGAAATGCTTATGAGATTATGTAAGTTGATACGAAGTTGAATTTAAGTTGGTTGGTTTGGGTTCAATGGCGCTATTCCGAAGGAAAGAGCCAAGGACAACCTCTCGTAGTTTTGGATCACCCTTCCCTCAGACGTCGAGGTCGACACCTGAACTGACAACCTAGTCTCCAAACTTCCACACAAAGTTATCGCGAGGACATTTGAGGACACTTACGAATTTAACCTGCAACATCCTTTTACGTGCACGTCAATCTTCGGTTGGATCGAGTTTCGAACTCGCTATCTTCACCAACCATGCTACCGGGTTCCATAGGAATAGCTATAGATAATGTGAAAAAATGTATATTGGCAAACGAATAGTATAAAAACAATCTTAGATATAAATAAAGACCAATTCATGAAAGACGATATTTGTGCATGCCGCTAATCAGAACTCTTACGAACTATGCAGCAATGTAAATTTTCCACCAATTCATTTTTATCATTCCACTGACATTTAATTTTCTTTTCATATTGCCTCGATTAATCTACAGCGCTTTTGAAGCAACACACCTATAACTATGCGATGTATTATTTGCACAGCATCGAAGTGGTACTTTTAAAAACAAAACTTTATTTTCCCGCTTTAAATCCATAAGTACGTCACAAAAACAGCGTGTTCAAACAACTTTCAGAGAACACTTTAGTGCAGCATGGGGGAAAATTAAAGTTAAATGTCCTCTTATATCCTGGTATCAAATTTCATATTTACAAATCCCTATCCTAAGAAGAGCGAAAGAACACTTACAGATGTCACCTTGCATGAAATGTGTTTATTATAATCGGAATACAAATAGATTTCGCGGGGAAACGTTATTCTTTGAATAAATAATAAATGAAATACCCGACAACCTCCTTTTGAAAGGGAAGAATGGCAGCAGTCAATTTCAAATTTTTCGTAGCATCCAGGGTTTCATTTTAACTTCATTTCACTTCACCCCCTCATTTTCCTTTTTTTATACCCCCGTTTCATTCTATTTTCCCTTCCATCTGCTCCGTACCCCTACCTCTCCCACCGGCTTGATCTTAAGAAAATTCGTTTGATTTATTTTAGGGTACTCTTCTCAATTGTAAATTTATTTTCCTTCGCTTTACTTCCTTTGTTGTTTTTTGCAGCTCTTTTCCTTTTTTTTCTCTTTCACCCACACCGGATACATGTGTCTCCTCCCGTTTAGTCCCTGTGTTTCCAAGGCGACGAGAATACGCGTTTTGCATTTTAAATGTCTTCGCAGCGGCTCTCCTTTTCCGACGGGATAACCAATTTTATTGGCTTTTTAAATAATTGAAATTTTTTCCCCTTCTCCGATATTTAGAACCACACCGAAATAGATCCGGAAGGGAACAAATGGAAAAGGAATCGGAAAGAATATTCTAGAATTAAAACAAGCTCGCAATAATAAAAAAAAATGCCATGAGTTTGTTGTAAAAATATTTGAATGACTTGATTTTTCAATTTGCATTGATTACTTACTCACTGGGAAGCCATTTCTTCCCCCACCCCAGCGAAATCAATCTATTTACTTGCCATGTGAGAGATTTACAGTACAGAACTCATTTCAACCTTCTTTTGTGACGTTATAGATGACATAGAATGACAGTGTCTGGGTGTTCTTATTGAAAGAAATGAATCACAAAAGAAACTTAATTTGAAGCATTCACTCGCTGCTTTGAACATTTACTTTTTTTCTTCTGAAAGGAATTTTACAATATTTCCTTTGTGCCGCTGAACGTCTCTTAAATGTGAAACCAAATACAATGTATTTTTTTAAAACTCAATTTGGGTTTATTTTCCTTCGTTGGCTGTAATACGTGTTTTGACAAGGAAACGTCGTTGTTTCCTTTAAGAAAAATTAATAGCCACTCAATTAAATTGATTTCGTGTTAAGAGTCAATTAGAATTTTGTGAGAAAAAGGAGTTTCTTTCTAAATCTAATTTGCCCCTCAGATTAATTTCTCGGTTAGAGAGAATAAGATGAGGAAGAAGGAATTGACTAATTTGATCAATTTCGAATCAATTCTACTTCTCCCTTTTTCATTCAAAGGAATTCTTTAGCTTGTTCCACACTAATTTCTCCTCTCCCACATAGGGTTTATTTAAAAAATTGTTTTTATCTATCACAGTCGTTTTATTTTTAACACGAAACGAAAATAGAAAAAAGGAAGAATGTATTTGTAACTCGACTTTCATTCCAAATAGATTTTATACCCAATAAAATTTGTAGAAATTGAATTTATGTGAACACAAGCTAAACTGTACAATAATTATACAGCAACGAATTAGTCAAATCACTTCAAATTCATCTTCACAATACAAGATCTTTTACACGTTGTGTTTTGCCATATTTTCCAAGAATAAGTGCAATAGTAAGGCAATACGTTATCAATGTTATCTAGAGCCAAAAGAATTCGTTAAAACGATTTAAACAGATTGATAAGAAAAGTCTAATCTTATAAAATAAATTAAATATAAAATAAAATAGCAAAACTTGAATCAAAGTGAAGGAAAAATTTATTTCTTTTGAACATTTTAATCTTATTTTTTAACATTGTCACCACTGAGGGTTTCGCATTGTTCCAAACGCGAAATCTACTATTTTTATTCCGCAGTTGTAGAAAGTTTATGGTTTGCTTTCACAGCAATTTCAACTTCGGGGCATCGGATAAAAAATATTGAAACTTTAACATCCTATCAAGTTTTGGAACAGTGAGCAGGTTCAAAATCTGGTCAAAAAGTAGCGTGTGGAACAAGTGCGGCGTGAATTCCAGGCGTTTCACTATTTGTATCGGTTGTCGAATCTATTGTGGCTTTGCGTTGTTTCGATGCAAAAGAAAAGTTTTCCTTTGGCTCGATTCTCAAAACATAGTGTTGAAAACAATATTACTAATCGTCTGCTTCATATGTTGCTCGAAGAAAGCACTAATGACTAAAGAACGCTGTTATACACACGTCCAACAGGGAAATGAAATTAAGCATGAGTGCTTACAGACTACTGAAAGCGTGAGCAAATGTTTTACTTTTTCAGCTACTAGCTACCCTACTCGACGTCCACCTACTCATCAATTTTAATTACTTATCCCTCATAGAAACAAAATATAATTTCCGTCACGATGGCAAGACTTAAGTGAGATATGACAATCACATCAAATAAGTTTTGCCCTAAAAGCAGGGAAACACAACCTGCAAGCTATTTGTTTCAATGTCCAGTTCCCTAACAAATCCCTGAACTTGACGAGACACCAAGTTCATCACCACACGATTCCGAGAAAATGGAACGGGTGCGCTTACACCCTTCACCCAATAGGGTTGATATCTGAAGCAGCACAATGTCACTCGGCCAATAGAAGGATTGACCCCCTGGCAAAGTCGGGAATTAGCACCCAGAATATTGGGGGAAGGTCAGACGGGAAGAACGATAGAAAAACGCCAACGCTAAAAAAAGAGACGGGGGCTTTTCCGGTTGTGGCTAGCTATTTCCAAAAATATGGTAAACCTACAATTAAAAAGATGTAACATCGACGAATTGAAGGAATGAAAAATAAACGAAGTTACCAAACAGAATACGGCTGCCTTTAATATGTCGTTCCTCAATAATAGAAATCTCTAGATTCCAGAAGGAAAGACCCACCTGATTCCAAAAGAGAAGAAACCTACATATCCCCATGCCTTACTTCAACCTGACGGTCACCATATTATATAAAGGTATGTCCGTATTTCTATCCGATACCGATTGAGAACTCCACTTATTTCCGATCGAACCTGAGGTCAAAACTGGATAGTGGTATCCAGATCAAAATTGGGTATAATAACCAGCACATTAAGAAACGCTTTTAAACTTTGCAAAGTTGGTAGGTTGGGTTTTATGTCGTGAAAGAGTCATATTTGACCAATATATTCCGAACAAAAAACAACGCAATGGTTGGTAAGTAGGTATTTTAACTAACGTCGCACTGGAGCAACAGGTGTCAACGGTCCGGGATCGAAACAACACCACGTTATTTTGAACCATGTTCAGATGACGAGGTTAGACTTGTGCAAGTAATGGACAAACACATACAAGAAAAGTTGTACGAATACAGATGAGAGAAATACTCCCATCATAAGTAACAGGAATGGAGTCTGTGAAACTGGTAACTCGCTGATACTTTGCGCAGTGGGTCAATCCTCGGTGACTCTTTTTCTGTTACAGAGCTACCAACTGCACACTACCAATTGTCACAGCAACATCAACAAAAGCTCTATAATCTTTGAAAGTTAAAAAGTTAATTAACTCCACACATAATAATGGTGTCGAAAACGGCATGCTGAATTAAGCTTTTGTTAGTCAACTCTTTGCGGCGCTGTCGTCACACCTTTCTGTTTATATATACTTGTGGAATTGGTACTTTTAGTTCAACTCGTGCTTCTGCCCATTGCGCACCCGATCGGCATATATGTATCACAGTTCAACTGTCATTAAATTTATTTTAACTTTGTGACGTTATTCGTCACATTTCTTGATAATTGATTCTTTCTTACGTTGCATTCCAGCAACCCTAAAATTATCCGCGTCAGCCACTCAGGGTTACTAGTTTCTTTACCCAGCTGGCAACACGGGATAGTACCGAAGCGATGCTTTTTGAATAACCGAGGGTGTGACATTCGAGACTCCGGAGTTGCACGTACGGTTAGGAACTTCAGTATTTCGTTTGGGGATTTAACAGAAGTCTTAAGACTTCATCACTTTTTTTAATTATAGCTCTTGCCTGATCTCATAGAATCCTTGGACCTTTGCTCCGAATCATAAAATAAAGAAGTTCGTGTCGTATTGCTTTTTGTATCCTTTTACTTCTGACGTGTAATTCAGAAATTCGCCATGCATGTAAGACTTGAAAACCTTGCTAGAGATCGGCTGGAGTCAATCCCTCTGGTCCCTTGCTTTTGGGCACAGTTCAAAAATTGTACTTATTATTTTGATTTATTATTCAACCTTTTAACTCCCCACTATATCACAAACTTTATGGATAGACTCTTCGATTATTTGGATTCTTTTAATTTATTTTCGATATGAAAAAATTTTTTTGGCAAGTTGAGCCCGGATTTGGGTTTTGGAACGAATTCGGAGGAGAACGGTGAGTGAAACTTCGCCTGCTTTTCATCAAAAGTATGAATTCAGCTTTGAAAATTCAACAGATGGGATGGGGAGTTCATATTCTTATTAAAAGCGATTTTAGTGGCTCCATCTAGCAGTATAATTTCCCTAGCTTTTGTAATCGTCGTTAATACTTCCTTCAATTAACTTTCGCCCGACCCGTGCCCGGTTTAGTGAATGCCGAGAGCGAAACACGTACCGAGAACCGAACATATAGATTTATTTGGCGCTCTTTGTTTATCCCCCGATTGATTGCTTAAACGATGCCCCATCTCATCCGAATGCGGGAACTCTGACAGTTACCACTCATCACGCACCAACTCGTAAACATGTCTGAAGGGGCGCGTTATCGGATGCGCCCGGAGAAGCACGTTAAATTCCCCGTCATTTGCATAGATTTACGCTCAGCCCTAATGCGATAAACCAGATCACGTTGATCGCCAGGGTGAAGAGAAAGCGGCGAAATGGAATTTCCCTCGCCTATGCCATCGCGGAGAAATATTCAACAAAACGAAGGAACCCACCCACCCTCGCGAACAACTTACGATGAGGCAGCACAAAAGACCGAACGCAAAAAACACGGAAGGTAGATAATTGAATCACCGTCACGCTGGAGCAACGCGACGGGTTATTAATGGCGGTCTGGGATCCATCCTTAACGGAGACATCGCAGGATACTTCTGTTATTTTGAACTGCGGTCCGAAGACGAGGTAGACACCTGAGCTGGCGTCCCACTCTCCAAACTTCCACACCTCTCCAACGTGAAGACATTTGAGACCCCGACCGATTAAACGTGCACACGTTCCCCACGTATACGACGATTTTTGGTTCGTTCAAGTGACAAACTATCAACACACTGGGTGCAAGTCCCAGTCTTCCAACCGGGCATCCACGTTGGCGAATAAAATCACGGATAACAAGATTGACGATAGCTGCTATATGGATTGACGAAAGCTTCTATCCGGATC
Organism: Metellina segmentata; assembly: GCA_947359465.1. NCBI lineage: Eukaryota > Metazoa > Arthropoda > Arachnida > Araneae > Tetragnathidae > Metellina > Metellina segmentata. The sequence goes on from OX375878.1 coordinate 4,078,387, forward strand.
TGAAAATTCTTTGTTACAGCGCGAGTATTAATTTTCTGGTACGGTCATAAATACACTACCCTACAATAATGGACCGGACAGCAAGATGTGAAGTATAAGGGAAATAATATGTTATTTACTAGGGGAATGCTCCCCCACGTGTTGCAATGACACTAGCAACCCTTCCGGACAAACTTTAAACAAGTTTTGATGTACAGCTATGGGTATTTGTATCCATTCCAGCTGCGAGAATGTCGCCTGCTCAGCTGTAGATTTCGGACGTGGTTTCCTGGTCCTTAAGCGTCGCTATAACGCGTCCCACACATGTTCTATGGGGTGTAGTTCGGGACATTAGGCAGGCCGGGGAATACGTTTTACGTCCATATCTTGGTACCACTGCTCGGCAGAGGCTGCAACATGACACGGAGCGTTGTCGTCCTGAAAGTAACATTCGTCCATTCCATAAAATTGCCAGAACGTAGGAATAACCTGATGGTCCAAAATATTCATGCAGACGTCGGCGTTCAATTGACCAGGAACAACATGCAAAGGTCCCAGGCCACACCACGAAAAAAAAAAAAAAGTAGTCGGATTTCATGCAAATCCGTTGGCTTCCGGTCCATTATTGTACGGTAGTGTATATTTATAAATCTGCTTGGGACAAATTTCAACGTAGCCATATGTTAACTATCACTAGATTAAGGTTTACTATCTTTTACATATTTTTTATGAGCGAATTTCCTCTAGAAATATCTGATGTCCGTTTGGAAACGTAGCGTATATTTTACGGGCCTGATAAAAATATTTCGACGGTCATATCCCGACCACGGATCGGAAAAATCTGTCCGGTAGGCCGCATCTGGACCGTGGGTCATGTAAACCTGTCAGACTGGTTGCGTCTGGACCTCAAATATGGAAAAACTGACGGAGAGTTTGGTCTGCAAGTCTAGTTTCAATTTATTCGCTACAGTATATCTCACGAGCATGGTCCTTTATCTTATGCGTACTGTTTTGTATGAGCTGTCTGTTTCAATCCCATCATGACTAGAACAACAACTCTGTTGTTCTGGTCATGATGAGATTATGTGTACACGTAGCTAACAAACACACAACAGCCTTAAAGTACACCAAAAAGTGGAACGAAGGCCCCAAAACAAACACATTTTTTTGTCACCCATTCCGATAAATGAAAACGAGAGGCATAAATATTAATCGAAATTCATTTTCTTTTCAGTCGCATTAATAAAAAAAAGGACAAGGAATAAAGATAAATAAATTAAATAAAACGTAAGGGTGGGAAAAAAGCGTATGCATTAACGATGAAAATCCCTGGTCATGATGGTCGAGTTGATGCCGAGAAAGACGTAGGGATTACACCTCCCCCGTCTACTTAAACAGAGGCGAATGCAAAACTATTCCTTGGTGCCACCTAGTTACATATGGAGAAGGAAGCGAAGGGAAATTGATGCTAAGACATGTGGTGGTATTTCTAAGGGGACCAGCACAAATACAAAATAGCAGTTGGGGAATTTACGCTGTATACGGCCTAGGTTTGATCCTTAGGGGAGACGAACCTTATAAAGTTCCTTAAGCAGTAAAATGTTCCTGCACGTCGGAATACTAAATTACGTTTACGTAGGTAGGCATCTTAACTAACATTGCCCTAGGTTTAGGTAGGCTTTACTAGGTAATTGCGTAGGCCGCGATAGCCCGGTTGGAAGAATAACAGATTAGTCACCGAAGGGTTGCGCGTCGGAATCGAAACGGAGACCGTCGTTTACAATGGGGGCTGATGCACGTTAAATCTGTGATGGCCTCAAATGTCTTCACGTTGACGTAAGGTGGAAATTTTATGAGTGGAATGCTTAACTCAGGTTTAACTAATTCATCTGGCCGTGGTTCAAAAATACGTGGTGTTGTTCTCGTGTATCTTTTCCCTTCGGAATTGATCCTGGAGCGTCAAGAATAAACCATTATGTTGCTCCAGTGCGACGTTAATTAAGATAGCTACCTAAAAAATTGTTTTATTTTGTTTTTTTTCGTGCTTCTATGCGGCACATAACAATTTAATTGGGTAGCATACGAATCAAACAGCCAACACACGGACAACTTGGATACAGGTCCATGTCATACTAGCCGCAGCGTAACCAGAACGGAGTTGCCCGTGAATTCTTTTCGTGGGGTCAGGTATGACCACTGCTCGCTGACTCTCGACAAATCCAGGTGATTGCTACGTATTCCCACTTGGTTTGCTTCGTAAACGAATTCCACAGGCAACGCCGTGATTGTCTCGAAGTGGCTATTATCAACAATGTAAATCAAAACAAGCTAGAATCGGAAAACTTGGCATGGTTCCAAAGGCATTATACTAAAAGCGCTTGTGACGTCAGAGGTCGAAAAAATCCTTTCCTTCTTCAATGGCGTCACATTCCGGAGAGAACATAAGGAGCAAAAACTAATAAATAAATTAAAAAATGTTCTAAATTAAATTTTAAAATTCGGGCGCTACACAAAAAAATGCAAAAAATCCGGACTAACTGTGTGTCAAATTTCATTATTGTAAATGCCATAGATTCGTCAGGACACTGCGTACAGAGACACAGAGAAACACTTCCTTTTATAATAGTAGAGATGTGTTGCATAGGCTATGTTGTGCCGAGCTCAATGTAAGGTAGGTAGTTGAATTTACTTCAAACTGGAACAACACAACGGGTTATTGACGACGCGGTCGGGATCAATCTCGAAGTCAATCCGAGGACAACTAATCATAAGTTTGAACCACGGTCAAATGACGAGGTTTGATGCCCTATCACGCACAGAGTAATAGAAAAGATTAGATGTATTATACGTGTGAAAGACACACTTTTAATTTTTAAAATATGATGTAAAAACTAAGGTTTAAATGAAATGAAAATATGTTTTCTTGTGTATCTTGTCTTAGTAGTGCTCACGGTGTTGTTTTTGTGGCGAAACGTGCTTTTTGTACGTATCCAGGACGTGACACCACTTGGCTAGATTTTCGAAAACAATTTTAGCACTGACTGCAAAAATTCCAAATAAAATTATTTACGAATCGATTTGGAATAGTTGATTGGTCAGCGTTAATTAGATAGAACACCACGCGTCGCCAAAATGGCGATAAACTACATTTCAAGGTAACGTTGATTTGTAACATGAGAGAGCACCCCTTCCCCCAATTTGTACAACATGTATTAAAATTTCCAGTTTCTGTCTGGTTTATTTGCACCGAGAGTCACACTCACACTCTGAGATCACGGCTGCTATTTCTTTTTTTAAATTTTAGATGTACTAAAGATCTCACCGGCGGTTAAGATTGCAATTTCTATTGATTTGATTCGACCAAATCTTATGAATACGCTTTTAGCTTTAAAATACTCCAATGAAGGTCTTATTTCACTTCATCTTGAGTTACACTTGCTGAAAGTAAAAATAAATAGAACTTCATTTTTTAAATGACGAACTAAGGATTCCATGTTCGAAGCATTCCAAAGTTCAGTTAGTTAAATAATTTCATCTATTTAGGTTGCATTACAAAATTTTATTGAAACTTTCGAATTCTGTACTATAACTGTTAAAAGCTCATTTCCTATCAACCTGTAGTATGCAAGATACTTTAAAAAAAAATTTCCAAAGTAAGCTCGAATATTCCTTAGTCTCTAATCCCAAATTTTGCACATGCTTCTAGTAAAAACATTCATATTCGTTTGTGAATGTTGCGTGCTAGAGTTGCGTGTGCGAAGGAAATCTATTCTATGGAGAGAAGTGTAATCGTAGACATTCAAATGATAAAAGGTTTAGTTTGTCGAGAAAACAATCCTTATCAGCATGCAATGGCTTCGCATATTTATTTTTTAAATTACTATTTGATTTATACTTTCACGTTTCAACAATAAACACAAAAGACATTTCAAGGCAATAGATATTTTTATGCTAAGATTAAATTATTAAAAATTTGCGTGCATACGAATAATTGAACGCTTTAAATGCAAGTTTTAACTTCGGGCTTTATAAAGACTCCCATATACTTGATAGAGCTCTGTATATGGGACTCTGAGGGATTCATACATATCCGTTATGAAACTCGCAGTTCTACATGACAGTATAAACGGTCCTAGGATTCTTTCAACCAACAAATGTGGTTATTTAGTCAATCAATGCGATGTTGGTAAAATCAATAACACAGCACCAAGAAATCTCATGATGCCTAGAGGATTAATGCATAGAAAGGCATGGCATGGCATAGAAAGCATTTGTTACTAGGGATGCGAAACCGACAGCAAAACATCGATGTTGAAAATTAAAACATCGATGTTGATAATACATCGTCCCAAAAACATCGATGTTTTTAAAATTCAGTGTATTTAAATTATTTCCCCCATTTCTTAAAATTAGTTTAGGAACTAGTGATGTTGCATCGTCCCAAAAACATCAATGTTTTTAAAATTCAGTGTATAAAATTTTTTTTCTCCATTTCTTAAAACTGGTTTAGCAACTATTGATGCGACATCGACAGCAAAACATCGATGTTTTGAGACAGCGACATTCAATATTAAAATATCGATGTTGATAATACATCGCCCCAAAAACATCGATGTTTTTAAAATTCAGTGTATTTTAACTTTTTCCCCCATTTCTTAAAACTGGTTTAGCAACTAGTGATGCGACATCGGCTCCAATACATCGATGTTTTTTATAAAACATCAATGTTGTGAAAACATTGACATCGATGTCGCATCTCTAATTTTTAGACCCTTCACCCTTAGCCACTTTGGTCTAAAAGTATGTACAATTTGCTGATTATGAAAATTATGCTACTTGGTTATTTTAAAAAATTTTATAACGGTACTAGTTTCATTTCAAAATAAAACATCGACAAGTATAAACATCGATGTTACAAAAACATCGACTCCAATACATCGAAGTTTTTTAAAAAACATCGATGTTTTGAAAACATCGACATCGATGTCGCATCCCTATTTGTTACCCATTTTGTAGCTTCATCGACACAACACCGTGTTCACATTGTTTCACCTGACCCTAACGGATTCAGACGCTTATATCCTTTCTGCAATCCGCAGCATTCCCTGTACAATTTCTAAACGCTTGTAACCATGGGATCTTTCCTAGCATTCTTTCAAGCATTAGGTGTGATTAGTTAGCTACTATGCGTATTGTAAAGAAAAAGCAATATCAAACTTTTCGAAAATTTTGTGACGCGCAAAAACCTTGGCGATATTTATTGCGCAGTAATAGATCTGCTTAAATAGGTAGGTATTTAATTGACGTCACACTGGAGCATTATAACGGGCTATTACCGATATGCTTAAAGACAAAACTAAATCCTTTAAGCCGCGGTAGCTCAGTCAGTAGAGCGTCGGGCTCGCATCAGAAGTGTTGTGGGTTCTGTCCTCGGCGGAGCCTACAATTCTGATGATTGCGAGATCGGCGCTTCGACCTGGCTAAAGACCGTTGCGTTCACTAATGGTGACTGGGGCACGTTAAATAGGTCGTGGTCACAATGTCCCCCATGTTCCCATACCAAATCAATACCTCTGGGGGTACCTGATCAGGGGGTTATCGGCCTCTGATTGGGATCTAAATTACGATATGTGTGAGTGAATGGATGTATGTATGAAAGGGACCTTCCTGTAAAACGGATGTGTCATGTATGTCGAGCAAAGTCGGACTTCTTCCCAATGGGGCTCAATACTCGCCTCTTGCCGTCTTCGACGTGCCTCGCACTCCACTGGTTTGCCAGTGTAGGCATAAGAAACAACAACAACAACTAAATCCTAACTTTAGATGCAGATTACGTGTCGTCCTCGGATCTTTCCTTGGGATTGATCCCGGATCGTCGTCAATAGCCCGTTGCGTTGCTCCAGTACGACGTTAATTGAAATACCTATACTGAACTGATTGAGCATTTAAGAAAAAATAGTCAAATCCTGCCCATCCATAACAGCATGGTCAAATCCTGCATGGCAATATCTTCTGTACAACAAATATTTGTACATAATTCCTTGACTATATTATAGCACACAAGCGCCAAAGTATTTTACAATCCGTTGTTTCTTAGCTTATTTTCCAGTCTTCCAACAGAGGTACATTCTAGGTAAAGACCAAGATAACACCCAAAACAATGCATACTGTAAATGAGTAATCTATCGTCAGTTTTCTATCAAAACCTCATGCGTCTTAAAATCAAAATTTTCACGTGAGATAAAATTACACAATAAATTTGTATACCGGGGTTTATAGATAATGTAGACTTAGAACCTTTTGAAACAAGTTTAGTACGCATATTGGCAACCAAATAATGTTAAAGCCACTTAAAGCAAAAAAATAGGACGTGAGGTTTTGATTGTATACAATACAATATACAAACTCTTTTTACGTTCCCAGTACATTTTTAAAAGAAAAAATGTAGTCATTACGTGCAAGCGAAAAAGATTTTTAAGGTATCGGTAGAAGTCTGAAAATTCTGCAATACCGTAGTACCGTTAAAAAGATCCGATCCTCGATTCTTCGGACTCAGGAGGATTAATTTTTAATCAGATCGATTCTGTCCATTATAATCCCTCTTTACTCGATTCCCTAATTACCTGCAACACAAAATATCGAGTGCATAATTAATTGCAATAGAAAAAACTCTGCCGGCACACAACCTCCAAAGCTGGAGTCCAAACAGGAATACCATGGCTGCAATAGCGAAATAGAGACAAAAACAAAACAAGGAACGAAGAAGAAGAAAAAGCCCAGAACATTCCACGCAAATCTGAAATTAACGTTATTTGGTAGCGGTCCCATGGCACAATGTCGGAAAATCCATACATATATATTCCTGGAATAAATAAATAATAAAAACATCCTTCTTTTTTCCTTCGAAGCTGGAGCAACGTGTGTCTGCTGATTCATATGGATGAATCCAGCTATGTTGCAGAAGGAGCTTCTACCACCAAGGGGGTGTAATAATAAAAAGGCGGCTTTTTTTACTTGCCTAGTCATTGGTAAACAGAAATATATACATAAGAAAATGCATATTTAGTAGAACATTTGGGACACAAATTGAAGGAGCGGTTCCGCTACTTCGAGATTCGCCTTATACCTATGTTGGAATTATACTGTGTCTGCGAAAGAGCTTGTGTATTTACAAAACCTTCTCTTAGAAAGATTTATTTCTTTTATTTGATTAGGGAAAGTTGAATTCTTCATTTTCATGTACTCCATAACAACTTTGAACTGAATTTTATTAAACACTGAAAACGTATGTTATAAATTGGAGCATTCTCGTAGCATTGTATCTCGCTTCTATCTTAGAAACTATTATCTCATGGAATACTGTACTTACAAGAGCAAAATATGCACGCTTTAAGAAAGCTCATATGAACGAGAAAACAATAGTCAAATAATAGTACGATTCGATTATTTCTTCAAGGTATTTCTGGTATATGTGAGCAGTGTATTTGTGCATCCAATACGATTGCACGGAGTAGGAAAGTAGTTTTTAATCTCCTTAACTGAATGCGATTTTCCACTAACGTTTTTACAGTCGAGACGATTGAAGGGTTTTTCCACCATTCTTAAAAGATTTTAAGCATAGAAATTGCTTAGTTTCGTGGAATTCCGTTAAAACCTTATGAAAACCGCTTACAACTACTCAGGAATATTCAAAAGCTTCCATTCAAGTAAAACGAATCAATTGACTAGGCATTTCTGCAACACTTTTGCTTACTTGGTTAATAAAAATAAAACATTTTCTCTGGAAATTTTCTTAAAAATGTGTCTTGTCCCTACACAATTCCCAAAAAAAATGATTTAAATAACTATCAGATAATAGAAATATTTACGATTTTTCCGAAAGAAATATTTTTATTGCAAAAACCAATCACATATGCACGATGAGTTTCTGCACTCACAGTAATTAATTGCACTCTTAAAGACTGAAATATATAAGATGACAGATAAAATTCATAGACATTTGCTACCTGATATCATATGGTCCTATATATAATTGGAGGGTCACCGGAACAATATTTGGGGTTGGCTGACTTTGGGTTTTATGGCGTAAGATCCAGAACTTGATAAAGCAGTGGTAGCCCGGTTGGTAGATTGACGGATTACCAACCGGAGGGTTGCGAGTTCAAATCCAATCAAAGACCGTCGTGTCCGAAAGGGGGCTTGTGCAGGTAAAATCCATCGTGACCTCAAATATCCTCACGTTGGCGTGATGCGGGAGTTTGGATAGTGGTGTACCAGCTCAGGTGTGACCTCGTCACCTGGACCTGGTCCAAAACTACGCCGTGTTGTCCTCGGTCTTTCCATTCGGGTTTGAACCTAGAAGGTCATCAATAACCCATTGAGTTGCTCCAATGCAACGCTAATTAACATTACTACCTACTAAACCTTGATATAAACGCTTATATAAAAGGAGATTATGATTAAAGGGATTGTTCTGGATGTTTGGTGGCACAAAGGTCAAGAAATTATTTGCTTTAATAGCCAATTAACTATTGGCATAAATGTAACACAAAGACCTCTTGGCACTTTCTTCAAGAGAGGCGAGAAAGGAAGAAAATGCGGTCATAAATAATTCGATAGGGTTCAGCTGATGCGATTCCGTCACTCATTCATTCAATGGAGAATTCGAAAGCTGATAGCAAACATTGTATCAGAGGAATGTTGCCAACCCAATCCAGCAAATAAAACATATATACATCAGTCTCTGGAATAACCCGGCGAAGTGTTATTTCTCGAAATGCATGCGCACACGACACCGACATTCAGAAGTTATTTGTAACGGAATACTCCCTGCGGAACAATTCCAAATTGAGCCATCGCAGCTGTAGTCCGTGGGTAACGATACGGAACGGTCGCAGTGAGCAAGGGGCATCCGTCGAACATTTCAGTGGCCGTCTCTCCATCCCTATGCAACGAATAAAAACGCGATGAAAGGAAGATCGTCTGAGGGTGGTGGTGGGGGGTCAGAGTGCTCGGAGGAAGTTCGGGGAGATGCCAACAAAAGGGAGATCTGACAAAAACAGGACGCTGTCAACTCAACAGTGTGCCCGGTGCCGAAGAAGAGATACTGAGTGGTTCTTTGCTTCTTTTTCGGCGGTGCCCTCGTATTTAATGAATGCCCGGGGCATCGCCTAATGAGCTGCTGGGAAGGGGCAGTTTCATTCATACTGCGGGGTGTGGGAACCAGCAGCGTTTTCAGTTGGGCTCTAACCTGAGGTTTGTTTGAGTAAGAGTATTTCGGTCAGTTTTGTCTCGACGGTCAGTTTCTGCTAGTCGAGAGTTGATTAGACGTATGATTTAACCACTACGAACATCCACCACAAACTCTAAGATTTAAATCCATAGCCTGTTTAACCAGCGAGAGCGATAACCACTTGACTACCAGGACGGCAGTACGCTGTTTGGAGCGAATTTCGTATTTCACCAATATACTGATATTGTATCTTGGGTTAACGAAGCTATAACTAAATGGGTTGAATTAAGTTGTTGGTAGATACTACACATTTGGATGCTAGACGATTTGATTACATTCCATGACAAATGTTTACCAGACATAAGAGAATTATTTTTCACCAGACATAAGGGAATGCACAAATTAGTCTGTAGAATCAGCAAGTTCTTTAGGGTCAAATTATGTGCATAACAAACAATATACTAATATAGGTCTGAAAGAAAATTCAGAGCACTAAGCTGGAGCTGCTGAGATAATCTTAAGAGGCCCTTTATATTTAATGAGTAATAAAAACATTATAATCGTTCCCATGAAAATTATTAAAGCGTCAGAAACTCAAAAATAGTGATAGTTAATCCATCCGCTCATATCCGTTTTCTGACCTGCAGTCTGTCTTCCCTGTATGACTACTAACCACATGTTGACCTTCTTGACCAATAAAATCTTGCCTAGGATTCTTTTAATCAATAGACGTGGTTATTGAGTCATTGTGTGTTGTGAGAGAGAAGCAAAGCAATACTACACTACTTGGAAACTAATTAACGTTCAGAAGTAAACATCGCATATTGTTAATTCATAATAGTTAACAGAAAAACTACAAGATTATGTGTAATTTGCTATAACAGCTGTTACAAGAAAGAAAAACTTTCAGGAACGGTACCATACAATACAGCATAATGAACACCGCATGAGATTTTGAATTTTCACCCAACATGCATACAAATTAAAGCCATATGTAAATTCAGACTCAAATAGATTAAATATCGTAACAAACATCAGTATTCTAAGTGTAGTGTCTGAGACTGGGACGCAATGAGTGCTTAATTTGCAGGTTCCGAATATTCTGCAGATTTGTGTGAAAATGAAGCGTTTCCACAATTTATACATTCCCCAGTGGCAATGCAAATGAAGCGTGCAACAGCCAGCTGTGCGAAGGGTTTTAGGCGCTGTCCTCCTAAGCCGAGCATGCTCTTTGGGATTCGAGAAAATTCATTGCCTATTCTGTTAACGGTAACCGCCTGCAATAACACGCTATGTCTCAGTATAACCGACCAATCAGGAGACGCAGTTGCCCCACTACTTAGTACAACAACTCACAACACTTTCGCAGAAGAAAGATGGCGTTGGACAACAGCAAAGAACAAATAAAAAAAAAGAGTTCCGGAAATTTTGTTTCTGGCTGCGGGACTAAAAATATTCCCTTAATTTCCGAGTGTTTAATTTTCCCCGTCAAGCAGCAGCGCAGTTGACACAGCGAGGTGCCTTGACGTGATCACGCAACTTCCAAAGTTGTTCGTCACGTTTCGAATTAGCGACTCTTCCCGAAATACGAATGAGCTGTTACCTTGGAGACATGCCGCGCGACCCTTTAAAGACAAGCTCTGTTGTAGGGAACCAGTTAGGTATCCAAAAACATGCTGTCCTTAGAATATTAGCAGACAAAATGTCCTTAAGAGCACCAATCATCTGTTGGTAAAACAGACACTTTCGGTGGATTTATACATGTATCCGTATCAATGGGACCTATGGTAGTGGGCTTTAGCCCTATTGAAGTGAATGATGTATCTCTCGAGAAAAATGACTCGATGGAAGTTTTCATTTGATTACGATACTGAATATACGAGTATTTTAAGTGTTGAAATACATTTTGATCTACTTATAAGGCTTACAATCAAACCAGGAAAGAAACATAAGTTTAATACTAGTATCGTTCTATTACCAAAATGAAGAAAACAATTTTAAGGGACTAAATTATTGTTATTCGTTATTGCTCTAAAATAAGCACAAAGCGGAATTCACTTTATTGACCTAAAATTACCAGGATTTTTTTCCCCTATAAATTAACTCTATATTTGTTTTAGATTTTCTTATCACCCTATGAGAGGAGTTTTAGTATAAACAAGCAAACCGTACAGAATGCGGATTTTACTCAGCTTTTCAAGGGCTCGCATAATACACATTGATGTTACCTTCAAATGTAGTTTATCGCTGTTTTGGCAGCATTTGGCGTTGACTATTCCATATTATTTCGGAATTCTTTCCTTAGAATTTTCAACGGTGATTTGCAGAGGCAGAATATAGCTCCCATATTATCCCCTTAATATAAAAGGCCGAAGATCAGCTACAAAAGGCAATGCTAAAAGAGATAGCTCTAACCGGAAAAACCTCAAGAATTAAAAGGATCAGTTGTACTTGGATCAAAAAAACTTTGCATTTCACAAGTTGTTCAGAAATGTCAGTAAAGTCAAATGACATTGAATGACAATTTATCTGCATTTTCCTCTCGACTCTTCTCAAGAAGCAAGAGAAATTGCCTATTTAATCTTTTATACGGCTATCATTGTCCTTCTTGAGACAATCGTTTTTGATGGAGGAAAGTCGGGAAAAGGACACTTAAAACTATTGCACCACAGAATCACGTTTCATGAATCTTACTTTCATTCGTTCCAACTCAAAAGCCAGAGTTGGTGCCTTGCTGCTGTAGAATATAAAATAACGTTTAAAGTCAATATATGTATCACATAATCTAATAAAGGTCTTTACATACAGAGCTACAGATCTATCAATAATCTGAAGACATATGCCAGCATTTTGTATGGGAAAAAATGTAAAGTCATACAAATTGCTCAATATATAAAGTAGTCGTAGATAGAACAATAGAAGTTCAATTTACTTCGCAATGGAGCGAACTATTGGTGACGGTCCGAGATCAATTCATTGGGAAAGATCCGAAGTCAACATCTAGTAATTTTTAATCACAGTCAGGGGACGAGGTAAACAAGTCATAAATAGAACGGCTGAATATTTTATGGACCAGATCTGAAAAAACTGCACCAAGTAATGTTTTAGTCACACATGCACACAAGGGAAGTTTTTACTGATACAGAAAATAATTCCACCCAGCGTAGTTATAATCTGCACCGCCTACAGTTCGCAGGTTACTAGCATAGTGGGTAAATTCAAAGCCATGATGACTTCCTATGTGCTCGGTGATTATCGGAAAGGGAAGGTACTGGACGAGACAAGAACATTTCTTGTATATTCTTGTAGACATGATTCGTTGAAGTGATGTGGAAGTTTGGAGAGTGAGATGCCATCTCAAATGCCGACCTCGTCGTCTGGCCGTGGTTCAAAATTACGAGGTGCTGTTCTCGGGTTTCTTCCTTCCAGAGTGATCACGGACCGTTGCCCCTTATCCTACTGTGTTGCTCCAGAGTGATTTAAATTCAACTACCAAACAACGAAATACATGAGGGACCATGAAAGTTTTTGCAAGGTCTCGGGTCCCTTATGCAATATAAGCCCCCTAATTTACCAAAGCGTCGCATTTCCGAATAACGATGTCTCTCCTAGTACCACTAGGGTGAAACATTCTAATATATGAATTCTGTCCAGTGAAGAAACACTACCCATGACTGCCAGAAAAGAAATTACGAGAGCTGTTCAATAAAGAATAATCATAAATTAATAAAAAATAATATTTTGTTGTACTATTCCTCCAAATTTGTATGGTCTTTCTCAAAATACTCCCCATTACATGCAATGCACTTATCCCACCTCTTTTCCAATCGTTAAACACATGCTGGAAGCCATTATTTGACAGGTCCTTCAAAATCGCTTCCGCAACTTATACCACTGCCTGTAATGATGAAAACCACTTTTCCCGAAGGTTTTTCTTTAAATTCTGGGGAAAAAAATCGCATGGTGCTAAATCCGGACTATATGGAGGATGGGGAACACACATGACATTTATTTTTGATAGATGCTCCACAACAGTGGCAATGTGCGGCCTTGCGTTATCATGGTGTAGAATCCATCCTGTTGCTTTCAAACGGGGTCTTTTGCGATGGATGTGGCTTTGGTGGGTTTTCATTACATCTCTATAGTATTCTACAGTTACAGTTGTATGTGGTGGTACAACATGCTGATACACCATTCCTCGAATATTGAAAAATGATAACTTTCAATCCAGAAGCAACCACTTTCGTATTCTTCTGTGTTGGTGATGAAAGAGACTTCCACTCAGAGCTGTTGCTTGGACAATCGATTGTTTCCCCTCTTTAACCATTTTAAACCATATTCTAGCAGTGCTATAGGGAATGACACTTTCTTGCCCGCTTTCGAAGTTGTTACCTTAAATCAATGAAATTTTTCGAAGGATACAAGATCTTTGAGATTTGTAACAACTGTTCCACTGAGCAGGCTTCGCCTCACCACATCCTTTCGTGTCTGGGGCTCTCCAAACAGGACTTGACTGACGATCCATTGACGGTGTTGGATTTTTTGAGGGTGTATAACGTCATGGACCTGGTCTAGAACTGCTGGCCAATGGGGGCGTGCAACAACAACATGACACTTTCCCCATAATCTTCCTGTAGCATCACATAGACTTCAGCTGACGATTTTTTTTAAGGCGAAAACAAATTTTCAATGCAGCGTATTGCTCTTCACATCCATTTTTGCCGTAGGCGAAAGTAAAACTAGGGGTTCTTGGCCGACTGAAAGGCCTTAGCAATGACGTTATGACCGTGAAACTTGCGCCAATCTACTCTCCATTTATCCCGCTACGCATTCAATATGAATTTTATTTTTCTAGATTTTTTAATCATCTTTAAAAAAACTTGATCATTCTTTATTGAAAACCCCTCGTGAAGTAAAGTCACGAATTGATTTCTCAGTTTAATAACGGGCCACAAGTCCAGCATCGGGATCCAGCCTGGACTATCTTAATTTCCGCAGATCCAGCAAACCAGTTCCCTTAACCCGATTTTGGGACTGTCTCTACTGAACGAAGACACCGTCCGTTATTATGTCCACACACCAGCGACCCTACATGAAGCGTTTAAGTAGACTTCAGTCTAAACTTCCAACTAAACCGACAAGTTTAAAACGCGGAAAGAGCGTATTACGAATTAACGTCAGTGGCCCCTGCATGGCTTGGGTAAACTGAGCCCTCTTTAACTGACGCTCGCCCCGGCCTTTTCGCTTTCTGGTTTCGGGGACAGGCAACTCAATCGAATCTTCCCGCGCAAACAAAATGGAAATTTGTGTTGCTCCGCGCGTGTGACTGGAATCCTAAAAGGGAACTCATTTCCTCCGCGCAATTAGAAGCCCAACGAGCAGTCGACAGCCGCGATGGATGCGTCGTTATTCGAGATTATCGCGTTATACGACGCTACGACTTATGAGAGTCGCCAAGACCGAGTTGTGCTCGAAAATTTGGATGCAGTAGGCTATAGCCTCGTGAAATGATTTCTCTAAGGGGGAGGCCTTTGTCATTTTGGAAGGATGCGAGAGGTATAGGTGGCAGGAAATTGCAATGGTTGGACCAACGGTACGCCTGCCGATACAGCTGAGATTAAATTTGAATTGAATTAACACAACTGCAGAATTGTTTTTGCGCGGACAAGTGTCAAACGCGTGAATCTCATGAAGATGTAAGGTTTTCTTTCGTGAACTAATAAGTGCCATCTGAGAATTTAATTAAAGTAACTGGTCTAATTATAGTATTAAATTCAAATACAGTCGCTTACGCATACAATTGTTCTTTCAACAAACAGGTCAAACCCGTGAATCTCTGAAGTATGGACATTTAGTCCCGGTGCACACATCCGGTTTTCCAACGTGCTGCCGCTACGCAAGTGCGGTCAGAGATACAGTAGATCCAATGGAGTAGTGCACACATGCCTCCGGGGCAGCTGCGGCGACGTACGTCCAACTTTCGTGTAATTTGTACCACAATTCTAACGGCGCCGCAGCTCGCCGCACACGCGGCTCCGGTCCGAAGTACCTTGTTTTCATAAATAAATGGAATATAAATAATAATTAATAAATGGTTGTATCCAATAACGTCTATTTTGTTTCAAAATATACTTTTTTACACCAAGTAAGCGAAATAAACACGTTTTCTTCGAAAGAATATCTATTGCAAATGGCGCGAAATGAGTACTTGCGTCATTTCACTGTTATGCGTGCATAGTTGGGCTTCGGTGCCGCAGCGGCGCCGCACGTTGAAAAATCGGATCTGTGCATCGGGCCAAAGTAGTCAGCTAATAAATCCTATCTAAGACTTGAATTATTTATGTGGAACTTTTTGATTATATTAGGTTCAAATGTAGTCGGCCTACGTATACAATTGAAGACCTTTGAGCAATAACACGATAAGCCACTGTTCCAATTATCCAGGAAAATAATTTTTAAGCTTAAAAAATTCGAAATTAAAACGATTTTATCCATTATTTAAACGTTGTGTTGTCTTTAACTTTCAAGACGCAGGCATTCAAACAATTACAAATTCATTTGACTTGCATTGTTCCTAATTTTTGTCAATGCTGAACATTATTCTAAAGTTTGTGATTGTGTTACCCGCAGCCCTTCAACAGTTATGACACAAAGAGATATTAAAAGATGTTGCCTACAGCTCATAGGTTGCCACTTACCCACGATTGACTCCATCCACAAATGCTTACGTAAGTTACTCACTTCCATTAAGCCGCATCCCATTCAAACCTATAATTAACGCTTCTATTTAGCAAAAAGCATTTAGTTCCATAACCAGTATCAATTTCCACGACAGTGAACATTGCAGTAACAAATACTCGTTCCATCATTACTTCGACGAACATGTTTTTTCTTCTTTGAGGAAAGGATATAAACTTCCTTTTTCTTAATCCACTTCATAAACTCTACACAGTGCTCTTTTAATGACCCCCCTCTTCCATCTCAAGAAGAAAAGATGAACTGCAGCATCTTCCATTCATCCTTCCTGTTTCCTAATTTGAGAGTTCTCCCAGTGTGTGTGCACGGGACTCTCTTTTCCACCTCGGGTGCATCTTTCCTGCCGCATTAATTCCTTATACCTCGGTGTGTTTCCTTTTCTCCGAGATCTCGTTCCATTCATCCACCCCTAGACTTTCGTGTTTCATCTGCGAGTCGTGTGCGTGCTTATTCATAGAGCTCCGTGCTTCAACAGAAGCACATTAAAGAGCCGCTAATGATTCCATAAGGAGCCGATACCTGCTTGTGAAGACGATTTTTCTGTTTTGGGTTAATATAGATTCCTTTCATGAGTGCCACCGTAAATTGTGTGTTGGTTTCGGGTGGTAATTATTTCGTCATTGTAAGTGTTGCTAACTCTATTGTAAATGAATAATCTATTACGGGGTGTGTTTTTGTTTGGTTAGAGCAGCATTTGGTTTTGAAATAAATTTTAAAGAAAGCTTTTTTTATTTAATTTTTTAAATATTATTTTATGATGCTCGACTAGAACATTATTACTCTTTAAGGCACAACTAGGACGGATTTGCGAACCACTTTTCGTTACTCTGGTGCATCTCAGAAAATTGGTTCACAATACAACCCCCACAAAATATTTGAAATATTTAGATTACTTTTGGAATTTCTTGCACAGATCATTGAAAAATATCGCTTCAGCTATTTTAACCAGTTTAATTATAAGGTAGTTGAAACTCTTTTAAAATTGGCGTTTTGTGCAAGACTTCCTAAGTGGGAATATATAAAATTTAAAATTTTATTACATTTGTATTTCATACTGTTTGAATATACGGTATGATAATATTTTTTATATATAATACTAACTTGGGATTTTAAAGTATAACCTGGGACTTTACGTATAATTAATTTATTTTTAGTAATGCGTCGCTATTTTTGGACTATGGTAGAATTTAAGTTAATAAAAGTTACTTTTTTCAGATGCTACTCTTTGTTTCAATAATTGAGTATTTATTTAAAACAAATATTAGTTTCATAAAAGCGTATCGTGTGAAATAAAAACATTGGGAAGAATACAGAAGCTGTTTTAATTATTTTGCAACCATAACTTTATGCTCGCAATAATGTTAGGTGTCGTAAAAATGTAAGAGTTTGCTAACATAAGTAAATGAGTATTTATTTAAAAATAAATATTGGTTTTAAAAAAGCTAATCGTGTGAAACAAAACATAGCGAAGAATCGTAGCTGTTTCAATTCTTTTGCTACCATAACTTTATGATCGTAATAATCTTAGGTGTCGTAAAAATGTAAGAAAGTTTGCTAACACACAAAGTAATTTCTAAAAGATATCTCGTAGGTACACTACTGATGAGAAAATACGCCAAGACAGTGTCGAATCTTTTGAAGAGATCTAGTCAGTTTTCTTCCGATAGCTTCTGTTCCATAATTTCTCTTCCATCGAAGACGAGTCAGTTTTGCTAGGACGAGTTAACTCGTCGAGACGACCACTAGGAGGGAAAACACGAGGTGTTGCTTCAAATTCAGCACCCCAAAAATAAATGACCCGACGAAGAATTTACGAATTTTTTCTATGTTAAAAACAGAATGAATTAAAAAGACCTATCGCACTTCAAAAAAATTTGAAAAAAAAAATTCCGCTAAAAGACGATAATATGAATACAAAATACCAGAAAAAGAAAAGTGATACAAAAAGCAAGAAAAGATTACGAAAAAGTTGCATGAAAAGAGACGCAGGAGAAAACATAAATATAACTGCACTTCTTATCTTGGAAATATTTTTTCCGTCAGAAGAAGATAAGGCAAAAAATGGAGGAGACGATGATCCCCATATCTCCCTTGAGCAAAATCTTTGGAACTATTTCTGGAAGTTAGCTTTTGGAACTGATAATAACTTATTTAATGAGAATTACAAAAAATAGAAAGAAATGATCGTAAAATATACAGAAATGGACGTCGGAAAATACATTTTTGCTTGTGATTTAAACATTTAAAGAAACTGATTATCAAATAAAAAAATAGATAAGAGAAAACGAAATGGAAACAGACAGACATGGACACAGAATCCGAAAGAAACGAAAGAGACAAGGGGAGCGAATTCAAAACGGGAAAGGACAGACGTTGAACAAAATACAAAGTAGCGAAGGAAATAAACATAATAACTTTAAAACAGGAAGTTAGACACAAGCGGAAAGAAACAACGAAGTGTTACTCATAAGTGTCACGAGATTACCTTCAATAGCTTTTGTCCTACAACAACCATGACAAAATAACCTCATCGATAGGTTGGAACAATCTTAGTGACGATCTTAGGTCAAAGAAGTTAAAACTCATTTGAAGTCATTCAGTGAAGACTGCAGTTTGCAGAACGGATATATGCGTGTTGGCTACACAGAGTTTTAAAACAATAATAAAACGAAAGAAAAGGAACGGAAAGATGAACTAAACACGAGTGAAAACTATAAAGTACTACGAAAAAAGATTGAAATACTCACAAACTCGAGAATTTTTTTTTACTATAGGGAATTATTGAGGTCTAGCTGTAGAAGCCGATTTCAAATATGACCGCGACATTTTCCTGCGTTAACTCATACACAAATCCTGTAGAACGTGTTTCCTTATGCATGTGAATTTATTGCAGAAAAACAAACCTTCGATTTTAAATTTGAGGCTTCGAGGGGCACTTTTAGGACTACCTGTGTGCCAATTTTCATGGCTACAGATTGATCTGAAGACAGGAAAGAAATAGCCTATGTTTTTCGCAGTGTTCTAAAGAAAAGTGTACCAAATTTGGTATGGATTGGTCAAGCGGTGTAGATTTGTATAAAGAATACACACATACACATCCTTTTTTACATATGAAGAAGATTATTCTAGCCATACTCCTTCCTTTTTTCAATATTATGTTAACCCTGTCAGGGATTCATACGTATTTATCCGCTCTACAACCTGCAATCTTCCCTACATGACTTAAAGCCAGCTTTGACCAATGACCACCTTCCTAGGATTCTTGCAAACAATAGATGTGGTTATATACCCATGAAATGATATGTGGGTATAACCAATACTACAATACTTGGAAATCACGAGAT
This sequence comes from Metellina segmentata, assembly GCA_947359465.1. Lineage (NCBI taxonomy): Eukaryota > Metazoa > Arthropoda > Arachnida > Araneae > Tetragnathidae > Metellina > Metellina segmentata. The sequence goes on from OX375878.1 coordinate 4,097,698, forward strand.
GGATTGCAGTAACAAGCATAAAATTAATAATTCTGTACCTTGGTATAAAAAGTGTCGAAGCGATTTTGAGCGATTTCCCCGACTCACTTCAATGAAGTGAAAGTTATAATTTAAAAAATTGCCAACTCTCCAGTTAATATATTATGAAGTAATCAAAATTTAAAAATAGTTCCTGCACGCTGTATTAAAAACAATAAATACCAATTAATTTCTCTACAAAATTAAGAAATGTTTTATTAACAATAACAAACAGCATAACATCAATACAACGCAAATATGTGTAAAGAAATGTATCGTATGCATACACTAATGCAATTGAATGCTTTTTAAAGTACAAAATATGCGAGAGGAAACGATCCCCTGTCTATGAATCACCAATGAGAGGAATTCAAATACAAACCGAACAAATATTTAAACTTATAAAAACCTTGTATAAACAACCATGTCTGCACCAACGTAAAGCAAGGACAAAGATAAAAAAAACTTTAAACCGCGTAAGTTGGCCATAAACTATATGACCGTCCCAAAGACACAGTCCAAAAAGCCCGACTACAAAAACCTTCTTCTACTAAAATCCCCTTTATCCCCTTTTAGAGACAGATACTAGAAGAGGGGAGGACTATAAATTGGGGACTATTAAGCACTTTATTGCTTGTGTTTTCTGCCTTGACTTGGCTGCCAAGGTCTATAAAACGTGACCACTAGCGGCCATGGTAAACCCCCAGAACCGACTATAGACTTAGAGCATGCTCAGAGCTTTAACGAAGTTTTTTTTTTCCAACGGAAAAGCCTTTTAGAAAAGGGAGTCGAGCATTTAACCTTTTCGCTCATAATGTAGACTTAAGGGAAATGCCGAGTCCTCTTTGAGATGTGGGTTATTATTAGCGGGAAGGGGGCATTTCGCGCCGCTATATACACTCATAAAATATTTTTGAAGAAAGGAAGCCCGATTTTGAGTCTAGGGATTTACGAGTGCAGTGACGTCATTCTACCGAGGTGCCCTTGACAGATATTTTACTCAATATAAGAGAGGCCATTTGAAGAGTCACGGCGAATTTGTCCAATGTAAATTCAACCTGACCCTTGAATTTTATCTAAGAATGGATGAGCTTTTAATCTAATAGGGGAATGAGAACATTTCTGAACCCGATGTGTTTATCCAGAGTCAGCAACTGTGACTAGTTCCCCATAACCGGTATCCAGAAAAATTTGTTCATTTGTTTCTCTACAGAAATGCATCCACGTGCAGGGAACAAAAAATTTTAGATCCAAAAAAAGTTTAGAAATAGGTAGTTTATTTTACTTCGCACTGCAGCAGTACGACGATCTATTGAAAGCGGTCCAGGACCAATCCTGAAGCGAAAGATCCACACCTCGTAATCTTGAATCCACGTCAGATTAGATGACGAGGTCAAACACCTAAGCTGTCATCCCAAATATTTTGCAGCACGGTATTTTGGTTGAATTGAATTTCAAACTCGCAACCCTCAGGTTGGTAATAAGCGCCTCTACCAACTGGACTACAGCGGCCCCGATAGCGCTGAGGCGTCATCTAGAAAATTACACTTTATTGAAGCAGATTATGTATTAAATTGAAATCATTAAATTAAACCAACTTCCCCAGTTTAAAAAATATAACTGTAGCAAAATTCGCTTCATATAATCTTTTCTAAAGATTAAACAAAAAATAATTGAGTTTCTGGTGAGTATACCTGAGGACATAAAATCTGTACGGGAAACTAAAAAAGTGGAATCAATTTGTCGTGTAGGAAGTTGTAAATTGCGTTGTCTGTAACAGCAAAAACTCCCTCGTCATGAAATTCCCACTCTATTCTCTCTGGAATTTCTGGGACAACGCAACTATTTTCAGCTAGCTACGTCGCCTCCTTAAAATAACTGGACAAAAGATCAATCAACACAAAACATTAAAACGTGTCACAAAGCCGAGCAATCGAAAGAGAAACACAAGCAAGTGGGATGGACAAAGCTCAAAAAGCTGTTGACCGCGCGACAAAACTGCAGAGGAAACAGGGGCACGATTTAATTTTTCTGATTGTTCTGTAGCAAAAATGTTCGAATAAAATCGTGTTGCGAAGCCAGTATAAAACAGAAGGATATGGTCGGTAGGTAGGTATTTAATTAACGTCGTACTGGAGTAACACAACGGTCTATTCAGAAGGATATGGAGATGGCCCAAAAGATTTCAGTTCCATGTGGAAGAGCTATCGCGTCCAGCGCGCATCTTACCGAAGTACCTGTATGGGTCGGGTATGGGAACGTTAAATCCGTAGGTCAGTTAGTCCTTTCAACGGATAAGTGGGAGGCATGCGAGGGAATAAGACCACTTGGCTCTTCTTCCGAGTCTCGACCCAAATGGGGAAACAAATATCAGTAGGTGTAACGTAACAAACCCACCATGGTGCATCATAAGTAACACAAAGTCTGCTACTCTGGTGAAGCAAAGACAAAATCATTGGCATTTGAAAACGCATATCAAGGAAATGCTGCTTTAATGTATTATTCATCCGAAAATTCTGTCATTCACAGTTGATTGCCTACATTGTTAGAGATTCCATTATGCATGAGACAAAATCCAAAACCGAATTCTGAAAGTTACTCAACCTAAAAATGCGCGAATACATGCACATAGATCCTTTCTTTCAACGCCACCAAACACAATTCTAAGGAGGGGAAAGAGAAGGGCAAGCACAATAACACCAGGACCGGCTTGTCATTACACAGCACAAATACGCTTTCCTCCCATTCAATTACATTACCTCATGGTAAAGGTACGGTCGAACACGAGTCAATATAAAAGAAAACATCAAGACATGAATGCGTTGCTTAAATGGAGTATAAACGTCAAAACGCTGCGTGCGAGTCACTGTGCGCAGTTGTCATCGATAACGGTAACATTGTTTTCCGTGTGCCTTTGCCGGGAACAATGGCATTTGGAAAGCCACTTCCATTGAAGATGGACATGGGAAAAAAGTCACGAAGATGTTTTTTCTTTCTCTTTTTCGCCGTACCTCCCCTACTTCACAAAAGCTTTCGCCAATTGTAATTGAGAAACACAGGGGCACTGAGCAATCGCGTTTAAGTTGATTATAGGACTGGCTTTGGGGAAAAAGCAAACGGATTGCACATAACCTGCAATTTGTCTAATCGTCGCTCTGCCTTCCAATGGTGCTTAGGAGGACGGCTTTGTGGTGAGTTGGTTGCGTTCCGCTTTCAACAGTGTCGCAGCGATTTTCCGTATTGATTCATCATGCGATCGGAGAACTTCTGAAATATTTATTCGGTTTACTATAGCCATATGTTTTTTTAATGCTGTTTTAGGAAATTTTCGAGCTTTTAAGTAGTTTCAGGATGTTGAAGTATAAAGACAGAAACTTTTGAATTACAAATGCCAAATCATGCAAATCACCGGGCGTTTTTTTAATCCGTGATTTAGCAATACAAGCGTATTCAATATGTAAATAGAGATTATCATATAACAGAACAGTAAATAAATTAAACTAAGTTCACGTCCTCTTAGGTCAATAAAATACATACGATATAAGCAAATTCTCCTGGTAATACCCTCTTTCTATGGACAAACAGGAAATATAGCAGCAGATAAAAATTAAAAGTCAATTGAAAATATGCTTATAGAGTACTCTTTTTTGCTGTAAAGGAGGTTGAACTACACAATTTGCCGACTATTGACTGTTCAATCATTGTTTCTGTTTCTTTTCTCTTTGGCAAGCACGAAAATATTAAAAATTCAGCGCTTATCGTTGTACAAATGACCCTCAGACAAAATGGTACTAATGTAAAAACGCACACATTGCATTCTGAAAGAAATAGCACGTTCATTATCATTTCCAATCTGTTTACCAAAATGCTTCTCGCCACAGATGGAAAAGGAAGACACAGACCCCCAAAAAATCAATCCTACACACTCACTCAACAGGAGCAAATCAAAGGCAAAATGGCAACAAACTTTCTACGCTGATTGGAAGGTTCACATGCTTGTCAAGGGAGGCTTCAAAAATTTCGTTAGAAATTTTGGATTTCTGCACTGATTTCTTGTCTTACAGTGAAATAACAAAACTTCAACGCAAAAATGTGAATGTCTGAGCAAACATCAGTAACTAACAAACATCAGACAACACATGCATCGCCTTCCTAAGGAACAGCGCAACACTTAGCCATCATAATTTATGAACTTATTATAACCATTCAAATACTTCCAATCCTCGGTGGTACATCATCTTTCGGTGTGTATGGGCTTCATAAACTCGAGGATATCCTTTTCTCTCTGGTAAACATGTGGGTCACGATCCCAAGAGATGCCCAAGCGCTCTTCCTCTACTTTCTATATATAAAATCCATCCTTTCTGTTCCCAATCACTTGATATTGTCTGTCTTGTGTTTGGCGCAGCATGGAACTATAGGGCCCTTGTGCCATAAAACCGACCAACCTCAAGGCTAACTCAAACTGTCTTTACCAGAAGTGGACTCATTTCATCCGGCATTCGAATGATTCCATCTCGATACACGAGTCCGGCGTATTAACGCCCATTTCACGATGTCTTTTATATACCAGCTGTGATATAGTGGGGGCGTGAAATTAAATAAAAGGGGAGAAATTAGATCATTGCGGATTGGTAATGGGCAAGGCACCATAGGAGAGGACACCAGTTGATTCCGTGAGTGTTGTTCATGAAGTTGCATAAAAAACTACCACGTGTTTGTAGAATCTTACCATGAGTTGTGAACTACGAAAATTAAAAGTCAACAGGAAAGGATGCGGCTAGAAAGCTTTTTATATCAACTTAATAATGGTCTGGGAAACCGGAAAAATCAGTCTTGATTGGAGATGATGGGCCTAAAAAGTACTACCACGCACTATACACCCTACTTGTAGCTCTACTTGTACACCCTACTACACCCTACCTGTACATCCCCATAGTAGGGTTGCCAACTTTTTCTGAGACAATTCCGGGACATATTGCGCAACACTGAAGTATTGATATTGTCACTGAAAGTGCAAAAGGTTGTGCGTCTTAAAGCTGCATTTTTCAGGAAAGCAAAAAATGAATTATTTCCTTACGATTTGATTCTTTATTATTTACTTTGGGTTTTGTTATTAGTTTATTGGATCAGCTGATGACATAAAAGATTTTGCTACCTGATGGAAATCATAAAATGCCACCTATAGCAATAATAAAAGAAAAAAAATAAGAATTTTTAACTATCTACCTTTTGCACTTTGAGAGACGATATATAGTATTGATTTGGGATAGTAGGGGAACGGACGTTTAATGGACACGAATTCATGTGCAATAGAAAGAATAATTTTGGAGTGTAGGTGATAGTGGTCGATAGCTTTCTCTGAAATTCCGGGACAGTTTAACATTCAACCGGGATTCTGGACAGCAACTTTACTTCAGGGACAATCCCGGCCAATCCGAGATGGTTCGTAACTCAACCCCAGAGTGTCATTTGAAGAGTTTAAAAACCACCGCTTGAGTTTTAATTCAGTGCTGCCAGATAGTTTACGTTTTGAAAATCAAACTCAACTAGACTAACGATTACAGAATCCTCCTGAAGTAAAAACACACAGTCAAGGGTCCGCCTTAAGCTGTCACGTTCTGTCTTGGTGGGCTCTAACCACTTTTTCGCAGTCTGTTCGCAAAGAAGCAACTTTACCTGTCCCATGGACGGGTGATAAGGGGGACACCTGTGGTGTCATACTCTAATAGTTAATGTAATTATATAGCTCAACGGCTGAGCGGGAATAAAATGCAGGGGTTGCCATAAGGGAACAGTTTACTGTAAAGTGATGAGTATCATCACACCTGCGAAGCAGAATGTCACACCCTCCTCATTTCTCTAACTCGATCTCTGGTGAGTGGTTCGTTTAATCTACTGGAGAGGGTAACGACTTCATAGGCGTATTTTCAACATTTATTTGACAATTCTAGATTATCTAGGAATATATTACACAATAGTATAAAACAGCAGCAGAGAGTCCTTCATCCGTCTGTCTTCTGCCATATCCGCTAGTCGAATTCTTTTTTTCTTTTCTCTCTCTCCCCTTTTCTTCTCCTGACCCGGGTGACCTTTCAACGAGACCCTTGCCTAGTGGATGTCTCGTTCCCCCCGCCAACCTTTCCTCCCTGTGTTGGTAGGAGAACCTCACACACAATATACACGAAATGGATATCAGAAAAAAAAGTAAGAATAAAATATGAATCACAAACTTTCCTCAAGAGAATTTCTTGGCCAAACACGACCTTCGCGCCATAAAACCCAAACTCTTCTGAAATGAAATCCAGAAACATGCCATCCACCGTATGGAAACGGAACACACACCTCGGGAAAAATCAATCCTTTGCGCTCAATAGAAGCCAAAACGGCAACGAGCCTTCCACATTGACTCGGTGGTTCACACGGCAGATAAAAACAAGCCTGCCCACCCACCCCTCTTGATTAACCGAGACTTCCCACAAAGGGAATCTTTGTTCGCAGAGTGCTCGAGAGCGCGAGCCCCGGTGCGCTGAATGGCACGAGGGCCGAACGTGCTGAAGAGGCGGGTTTCGTTTTCGACGAGAGGCTTGTCAGCGACTGATGACGAGGCCGAAACCATGTCCTCTCTCGAGGAGGGAAGACGAGCGGAATGCTGGTCGAACCGTCACGAGGACACTCGTCTCGACGAGTCCTCCCCGTTTGGAATTAAATGGGGAGCTAATCTCGGTCTGGGGGTGGGTGGGGATCCCCGTCGGAGGCACATTCGGTGACTGGCTGGTGGCCAGATATCGGCGACTACAGTCGAATAACTAACAATGCTGATACAGTCGAACCCCGTTATTCTGAATCGTCACAAAACCCAGTAAAAAGTTCACTATAACCGATGGTTCACGCTATCCAATTTTGTCGACACATAAAAATTTCTTCGCATCGGATGGTGGTTTTGTTGAAAACAATCATTGGGATATACACTGCCCTACAATAATGGATCGGACGCCAGCGGATTTGCATAAAATCCGACAACTTGTTTGGGGGTATTTTTCGTGGAATGATCTGGGACCTTTGCATGTTGTTCCTGGTCAATTGAACGCCGACGCCTATATGAACATTTTGGACCATCAGGTTCTTTATACGCTCTTGCAATTTTATGGAATGGACGAATGTTACTTCCAGGAGGACAACGCTCTGTGTCATGTTGCAGCCTCTGTCGAGCACTGGTGTCGAGATATGGATGTAAAACGTCTTCCCTGGTCTGCTCAGAGTCCCGACCTAAGCCCAATAGAATATGTGTGGGATGTGTTAAAGAGACGCTTACGAACCAGGGAACCACGTCCGAAATCTACAGCGGAGCTGGCGACATTCTTGCAGCAGGAATGGACACAAATACTCATAACTGTGTATCAAAACCTTGTTGAAAGTATGCCCGGAAGGGTTGCTAGTATCATTGCTGCACGTGGGGGACCATCCCCCTATTAAAGCATGTATTATTTCCCTTATACCATCACATCTTGCTGTCCGGTTCATTATTGTAGAATTGTGTATAACACAATTTGCTAAAATATAAAACTTATTGAATACTTAAACAATTTTTATCATGTTTATTAAAAAAAAAAAAAGAATTGAGTAGTTTTACTTAGTTTTGTTTTTACTCCTTATGGAAAAAATTCGTAGGTTTGGATTGGGTACATTTTGATTTTAAGTACAGTTCATCAATTTTTTTGTCTACTATTACGAAAGATTCCATTGTTCTTTCGTCCATGTTTTCAGAAGAAAAAAAAAAGTTTACATTGGTTAAATATGAGTTCAGTCGGGACCAATGAAAAAGTTCACTATATCCCTGGTTCACTATAGCGTGTGTCGACTGTATCTGGAGTACCCAGTTGGGGATGTCGGTGTTTGTGGTAAGACATAATGCCCACCATCGTGCAGCCTCGTAACAAACACGAGTCTTCTAAGCTTGTTTGGTTACAAGTTGGGTTTTTTGGATTAATATTTAACCACGCACAGAGTAGAACTGGAAACTTCCGTTTTATGGCGCACGGTCCAAAGACGGACAAAATGCGCCAAATGCAAGATGGAATATAACACCCAATAAATATATAAAATACTTTAAAATTAACAGACCAAGACAGAGATAAAAGATGGATTTAAAACATGAAAAAATGTACAAATGAAAAAAATATATTCAAACAAGTCAGATCATAAAACAAGACCAGCATCGTTAACTACTCAATTTAATTTACATATGCATAAAATTTGGAAAGTGTGAAATTTAAAAGATAGAATTACAAAAGAATTCGATGAAGTAAATTTAAGAGTCATTTTGAATTCGGTAAATAATATAGAAGTTATTTAAAAAAATCAACTGAACGTAAAAATGCGAAAAGGGTTGAATGGTGATTTTTCCCAATCAAATTTCGCAGATTCAAAATTGCACTTCAAATTAATTTGAGGAGTTGATGACTAAAGACACAGGACAAACAATTAAAATGTGATAATCAGAAAATGGTGTAGAGGATAAGTTGCAATTGGGTGCGCTAAACATGCTGCGTATAAAAGGAACTGCTTGCCGTCTATTGCGCTAGAAAACATCACACTTAACGAAAAGTTCGTTAAATGATCACCGATGTCTGGAATTGTGAAGATTATTAGTATTAATTAGATAGTTATCCCCATTATTATTAGATAACCTATACCCTATTAGTATTAGATACACGGTTTTTATCTATTAGTATTAGATTATTATTCTACGTAACTAACTAGAAAACCTATAGTGGAATCTCAAACATTGTAAGGATCCCTTGTGTTAAATATATTTTGAAACATCGTACCTGTGAGCTGTCCATCAAAGTGCTCTCTATTTTAAGATGGCTGATTAAAACATTGTCAGATTAAATGTTTTCGTCCTAGCTGCAAATCCCACAAATTTATTTGGGATTAATTGGAATTCAGATGGAGAGTAGTTTACATACCTAGAAAAGAATACAAAACATTAATAAAAGTCCTTCTTACTTATACAATATAACTTTATTGCCTGATTCCAGGGCTGATAGCTCCGACTTCACGGATTTTTCTTTATACATGACATGCAATGGTCATAAAATAAGAATTGTTTGAATTAGAAACAGAATGGGAATTTAAAAATACTTTTAAAGCCATTTTTACAGTATCCAGCATCCAGAAATCATTTAATTTAAACACGAATGCTAGCTTAGTTTTGCATCTGAAGTGTCGAAATAACTTGGTTTCTACACTAATACTACTTAATAAATTGATTATATTTTATGGAATAGGAACATTTAAATGGGTACTAGTTCCGAAATGAAAGCCCTAATCATATCGACATCTTCATGCTACTTTTGAGTTCTTCATCTTCCCCAGTTGTAATAGTTATCTTAACTACACAGTATCACATTCGGAATGTCACATCAGGAGATCTAACTTAAATATTTAAGCTAACCGATCCGTTCGCACGAAAGTTAAAACACCCCAAAGAGCACGTGACCCGAATGCACGAATCCCTCGCCTCCTTTCCTGGGTTTACTTTAACGGCTTACTTTTCTCTCTCCCATTCGCCCAAAAATGTCCCCTCTCTTTCGGGAAGCTGATCCTGGAAAGTATGCGTCTTAAACTAACACGGATACAACCTCCCGATAAATTATCACTAAATAAGCAAAGTCTTATCTTGACAGTCCGTTTACACTGGGAGTCACGTAAACCTCTGGATAATGCCCAACACAATCGTATCGAGGAAGGTCTTGGCAAATTTATACTCATTAGCTGATGGGGGGAGGCTAGTCTGTGGAATATCGCCGATTATTCTCCACGAAAGAGGAGGGGGGGGTGATATCGAAATCTTTTGGAAAAGTCAGGGCTTTTGAATTCGGCCTAATGCCTACAAGAATTTGGATCAATTACTGGGGTGGAATTTTCTGGAAGAATTCTTTATTTAAATATTTACTCTTTCCGGGAAAGGGAAGGATGCAGTTTGTTTAGGGAAGGGGGGGGGGAATCAGTTTGAGATGTTTAACGAACCGTGTTTCGTTTGTGACTAATAGTTGTTCAGTGTTATCGCCGCGGCATTCCACTTGTGGGGCGCGATGCTCTAATGAATAGTGCAACGGATTAGGACTTTGTGCCACTGGAATTAATACTATTCCTCTGTGTGAGACTTCGACCTTTCTCCTTAAAAATGTTGTCTGTTGGAAGTGTTGGCGTTGGTTAGTGCAGATGCGATAGTTGTTCAGTATTGGTACTGCTGCATTCCGATTGTGGGGCTCGATGTGCAAAGGAATGATGCCAATTATTGTACTATTTCAATAGCTTGCACAATTCAATACATTCATATTTTTTGCCGACCAATCGGTTTGGTGGTTAAGGTGTTAGCCTCTGGATCGGAAGGTTCCTGGTTCAAATTCGGGTCAGTGCATGGATGTTTGTAAGCATATGGTGTAGAGGTGGCTGGTGCACCTTAAATCTATTGTGGCCGAAAGACCTCACGTTGGTTTGTGTTTAAGTTTGGAGAGTGGGGTGCCAGCTTAGGTGTTGGCTCGTCATGTGACCGTGGTTTAAAATGAGGTGGTGTTGTCTTCAGATCTTTCCCTTAGGGTATTGATCCCGGACCGTCGTCAATAGCACGTTGTGTTGCTCTAGTACGACATCAATTAAAAAATTAACAATTACCATTTATGTTTATGGGTTCAACTATACAATTATAAATTGTGCAATAAAGCATCAGCCTTACAGATCATATTTCATAATTCATAAGTGTTCCAGGCATTAAGCAATATTGTAACGTCTGGAAAAAGAGACGTTTTCGACACTCAGATCATTGTGGGGCAGCCACAAGAGGGGAGCAGACGAACCCCCCCCCCAAAAAAAAAAAAAAAGAAGAAGAAGAAGAACACGCGTGACAGACGGTGCCGACTTTTTGCAGCTTGACTCTATTGTATAGCTGTGTTTGCCAAAAAGCCACAGTGTACTGAGTAATTTGTCGTTAGATTTCACGAAACATACACGCACATCCTTATGGTATCTTGGTTTTCCAAAATAAATACGCAAGGCAAATTATACTGACTATTTACTACCCAATTCATTTCCATATGATGATGCGAAGTCATAATGGTTGCTGGTAAATGAAATTCCATCTTTTGCATATCCCTTACGACGAAATTACCTGAGTTGCAGACAAACCATCAACATTTAATTTTATGTGTAATCCAACTTCCTAGTGCCTTATGTGTATTATCTGGCCTGTGAGTAGCGGAGAACCTTTGGGGCTAAAAGGATTTCAAATTTCCATTTCAAGATCACATGTATAAATTATGTAGGTGAACAACTTTTGCGGACCAGCAATGACTTATAATGTGACATGATCTTCGAATTATAAATTATACTATAATTCAAGGAAATATATTTAATTTATATTGCTTTATAAATAATATATATTTTCAAAAAATGTTTGGTTTGTAGCTCTAGGTACATATTTTTGAGATACGAGGGTCAATCACTTTAAAATATAAGAGAAAGCAGTAGAACTAATCATAATTTGATAGGTCGTTTTCATAATAGAAGTAATCCGCTAGTATGTGCCAATGGCAAAAAAGAAAAACGTAACAAAAATCATTGGAAGTGTTAAGTGATGACGGGCATTTGAAAAGAAATGATAAGATGGGATTGGGTTGTTTGTATCAATCGAACCACATTTCATTTGCTAGAATAAGTTTCAAAACATCTTAACGCAAAGTTACTAGAAAGAAGCACTCTGAAGAACGATCATAAAAGCTGTTACGGTATGTAATATTACGTTGAGTAAACATTTCTATTTCAAACACCTGTTTTAAAGAACACTTCGGGCTTCTCAAATAGCAATAGCGTATCTCTGTTACACAACCCACTGTTTCTCTCTCTATAATAAATTATAATCTGTCACGGGGCACTTGGTCAGATAATTGTCTGTGAAAGATGATATACCAACAAGCGTGAAGGAGCAATTAATTTAAATCTAAAGAGCGCGAACATCAGACAAAAGCCATTTTGGGAGCCATTGCTGATGAGTCAAAAATTCCAACCAAGATCTCAAAAAGAGACTTTACAGTAAATTTTAGATTGATTACAGGTCACGACAACTTACAGACATATCTCAATAAAATAGGAATAAAGGGCACTGTATCCAGTCCGCTCAGCGATTCCAATGAAATCGTTTAAATGAAAGCCAAGCATTTTACAGATTGAGAAGTTACATGCTATTGCTGATATCACCTTTCTTACCAAATGAGCTGCAAAATCGTACTTCTATTGGACGGTTAGAAGAGAAATAGAATAACTTTCCTACAGGATAGAAATAAAATAGCCTCAACTCTTTCGTCTGCTATTTCAATCGATCGACCGATGTTGAGTGTACATTCAATACATTTTCCAACAAGTCTAACCTGCATTCCATCCGCACAGTTAGTAAAATTTCGAATTGCTAGCTTGTGCTAGCCATTTTCATTGCTCAAGCGCCATTACTGATAGAACTTGTGCCATGGGGAAACTTCCCTTCAACACGCCCCTGATTTCCATGGGGTAGTTGTTTCGGTTTCTATGGTGTGAGAGCCGTATTTGGTAAAACTGTCAGACAAACACAAGACAGACATCGTCAAGTAATGGTCATACACACAAAGATAGTTTTCCCAACACAGAAGATAGAATTACACGCTAGAAGGAATCAAACAAGCAGCTTTCTTCGCGCAGGTGCAGAACTCACTGTGCCAGGGCGGCTCCATCCAAGGGATAAAAAACAAACCGAAATCAAATCAAAACTGCTTCTGGAAACAGTTTCACAGAATTTCTTTATGCAAAGAGAACGCTGCAACTCTTGAAAAGAACCGCCACCAAATTACTTTTGATTTCAGTCGATGCCGTTTCGTATTTGCTTTCCATATCATGGAAATAACGCTCACGCAATGCCAAAAGCAGAGCCTGTGAAAAACGCACATCATACGCACACACAACCCACATGATTCCCCAAGCGTGAAACTCGTTTCGACGAGCAAGAGACACACGCTGTGTGCTTTCTCAATGGAGCCAGGCCTACGTGAAAAGACAACGCAATCGGAAGGTGAAGACAAGTGGGTGAGAAAATTCGCGGGACTAGGGGGCAGGGGAATGAAGGAGCCTCTCGGATTCAATCTGGAATGTGTCTTGTCGAGTTGGTGAAGTGGTTGTCGCAGTGTGACGGAGAGCGGCGTTTTTCAAAGGGTTTTTTCTGGGATTTGTAGTTTGTGTTGTTCTTCTTGAAGAGGTGGTGAGTAAGTTTTGCGACATCTGGAGTCTTGTGAAAGCTTTCTCTTTTGCTTCAGCGTTTTGGGAAACGCTTGAATGGAAATCTGAAGCAACCGACGTTTTCCGGTTCTTTCATGTGTATTTTCTCGTCCAAATGGAGTTCAAGTTGCGATTCAATTTTATAGAAACGCGTTGCGAAAACTAATGACAATGGAATGATTCTACATGTGGGCATATTTTGTCGAAATAAATACACACTTGAAATGACATATGTCTCTCTCAGATTCTATGTACAATTTCAAACAAAACTCTTCCCAGAAACATAGTCATCAGAATTTCTCTGAACACTGCTTTAGCCCATATTGAAAATACTTGTATTTTAATTGCATGCTTCGATATTTTTCATGAATTCATAAAACAGTTCAATTGTGGTGAACTAAGCCCCATCGCTACGAAAATTAATTTACAATGCAATATTATACATTTCAGTAGGAATTACTGCTACTTTCACGAGATACTTTGGGATAAACAGTGTTGCATTTCTTTCACAGATCTCGCTAAAAATAAATTGATAAAAGAATGTTTTATAAAAATAGAAGCTAGAAATTTTAAGTATTTTCTCATCTATGAAACAGTTACGCTAAAAATATTTATTTACACTTTCACTAACTCGCCGCCTAGGGTGTGGCATAAATTCAACACATCCCTTTAAAATATTGGCCTTATATTATAGATAGAAGTAGTCGAGATACCATCGGCTTACAAGTCAAAAAACAGTTTTTGGAAAATGAAGGGGGAAAATTCCACTCACTAGGCGGTTTTCTCAAGAATAAATCTAACTTTCATGCGAGGAAAGAATAACTTAGTGAACTTTGCCTAAAAAAAGTCTATAAAGATCACCATTTTCTGATCTGGAAAAAGCTAAAGAAACCCTATCTTGAAATTTTTGTGTAAGTCTTCTCCACTTGTAAGTCGACAATATTCTTCTGTTGTCTGAATCGGCTCACACTGGCTCTATTCGCTTGAAGTGGGTGCCATCACACGTAGGTTTATTCGGTAATGAGACCTTTCTCGTGTTTTAGATTTTTCATTGCATCTGTGGGACAGCTCAAGAATGAACTGAAGTTCGCTATATTACGACTTTTTAGACTTGGGTCTTTTTATACTTGATCTAGATTATATCTTGATCAAGAGGGAAATGAACAACACTAACTCCTTATTACAGTGTAGATAGAATTGTCTATAGTTCAAAGTAATTTTTTACTCAGAATTAATTATTTATCTAATTAATTAATTTATTCAATTGCTGTTTCTCTGCAAAAGAAAATCCAATAACATACCCAAAAAGTATATGATCCAAAAATACACACATACTGCTAGATAATGGATCAAAACATTTTTTTATATAAATAGTAGATTATTAAATTGAAATTATCAAAATCTATTAACTTCCGAGAAAGAATTCTACAGTTAAAAATATACATGGCAGCGGAATTATTATATACATTCTTTTTTGAAATGTTTAACAAAATTAATCAAGTTTTTCTTCGTTGTCTATCCTTTGTTGAACAGAAATAATTACTGCATAGCTTTTGAATAGCGTTATAATTTTTTTAAATTAGCGACTTTTCATTGCCTTATCCACTCAGCCATCCGAGGAAGCAAAGGCTTTTCACTAAAACTGTTCCATTTCGAGTCTTTAAAAGAGCTACTTACTACTTTTTTACAAAATAATTATTCAACTCAATTATTTACTTATTCTTTACCAGGGATAAACTGATTTCTATTTTCGTGCTAAACGAAAGGGAATTCCTGTCGAGTTAACAAAGCAGCCGTAGGTCATCTTTAATACAACAGAGCTAATATTATCATCCCTGAAATTACTTTTTGCGGAGACATTAAGTAACTTATTTTTAACTCACAATACCCCGAAAACAAAGTAACTCATCCATTCATTCATCTACTTACAACATTTAAAGACACACACGCGAACTTACAACCACCAAGTTATTCCTCCAAATCCCACTTAAGAGAATTAAATTCCACCAATTTGCGAAATCATGTTTCGAGGAAAAGTGATTTACGAGGTTCGACAAGGGAAACGCATCGCTGCTTTATGCTTTCCATTCGCGGACGGTCAAGGATCTGAAGAGAAACTATTTCCTTAGATTATATCTACGTTTAACTCGATCGACGTCTCTTTGAAGTGATGCAATTTTCAATCTCCTTCTACTTGAAATAAAAGCCTGCTTAAACAACGCTCAATTCCACTTCCTTTCACAATGCTCACGCTGATCAGAAAATTGTCTGAATTCTCAACCACCACAGATCAGTGAACGCCTATCAGCTTTCCGCCATACCTTTGACACATACATCCATCTTGACGGAATTCGGCAGGTAGGCATTTGAAT
Source organism: Metellina segmentata (assembly GCA_947359465.1). Lineage (NCBI taxonomy): Eukaryota > Metazoa > Arthropoda > Arachnida > Araneae > Tetragnathidae > Metellina > Metellina segmentata. The sequence continues at coordinate 4,113,393 of OX375878.1, forward strand.
TCACTGGAACACAACGGGCTATTGGCAACGGTCCGGGATCAGCCCCTGAGAGAAAGATCCGAGGACAACACCTCGTAATTTTGAACCACGGTTCAGATGACGAATTCAACACCTGAGCTGGCACCCCACTTCCCAATCCAAACCTGTACACTACTTCCATGTGAGGAAATTTGAAGCCACGATATTTTTAACGTGCACCAACCCCTCCCCCCATGCACTACGGTGTTTGGTTGGATCTAGTTTCGAACTCACAACCCTCCGTTGGTAATCCGAGTTTCTGGTAACCAGTAGGAATTCGACATCCATGTCGATGTTTTATAAAAAAACATCGATGTATTTACCATCAATTTATTGGAGTCGATGTTTGTTTAACATCGATTTTTTACCATTTTCGATGTTTTATTTTTGAATGAAAAAAGTGCCATAGTAAAAATTAAGAAAAATAAACGTGCAACTATTTGTCAGTAATGGCGACATCCGTCCCATCAGAAAGAGTTTTTGCCCCAACTGGTGGGATAGTTAGTAAAAAAAAAGAGTCAAATTGCTGTAAATATTATTTTATTATATGTTATTCAATTTGAAAATAAAATATTTGCCAATTGTTCCTATCAATTTTTTTGACTTTGTTTTGACAGAGTTAAAAAAAAAATCCAGTTATAAATTAATAAAATTACTAATATATCCCCCCCCCGGCGAACATTAATGCTACTAAACCAGTTTTAAGAAATGGGGGAAAATTTTAAATACACTGATGTTTAAAAACATCGAATGTTTTTGGGCGATGTATTACCAACATCGATGTTTTGTTGTCGATGTCGCATCCCTAGTAACCAGACGAAGGTGGTTCAGGGAGGAACAGACAAATACCACAAAAATAAGGTGACTAGAAGAAATTTGTCTTGTAGTATCTGGAAAGGAAGGTAGGTAGGTAGTTGAATTTACTGAATCACTGGAACTCGGCGGGCTATTTGCGAAGGCCCGAAATGAATCCCGAATGGAAATATCTGAGGACAACTCGTAATTTTGAACCATGGTGGGATCAACACATGAGCTGGCACCCCACTCCCCAAACTTCCACACCACGTCGACGTGACAAAATTTGATTTGCTTAGCGATTTTATCGAATTTACTCAATGCATGCCGCAAAACAATGGGTCACATTACATCTTTGTTTTGTTTGAATTAGGTGCTTCATTAGCTTCGTACTGGAGGCTAACACAACGTACTATTGGCTCAGAATCAGTCCCAAAGGGAAAGATCCGTTGTATTGCTTGAATGCAAAATATTTCGACTCCCCTTCATACTATAATTATAATAACCCCTCGTTTTATTACTTTGATACACCACTTAATAGGCTACAATATTTATTTCTCTTGTACCTTGATGAATTTTAAATTTGCTAGCAGCAGAGAGGAAATTTCATCAAATTTCACTAGCTATGTCTTTTGAAACGAAAGTTAGAAGGACCTCCTGTTCAACCAGTTATATTGACCTCTAGCCGTAGACTCTTGCCACAATGTGAAGCTTCGATGAGGAATCTAGACATTGTCTAGTTAGGGAGAGTTGGGATTCATCAGTCAGACCCCGAAAGTAAGGTAGAAAATTCGCGCGCGCGCGCGTATTCCACCGTACACAAAATAACCAATCTACAGTACTGTAGGTTTACATAACTTAAAATAAACAAAACGGGAAATGTAATGGGAATAATTGTCAAATTTTTGATTCGTGAAGAAACTATAGGTCCATGAATGCTGAAAACCGTTGTCAAACAGTCGTTCGAGAATCATTCGGGATTCCATTCGCAGTGAGCATGTGTATGTTAGGGTTTGTGAATCGCGAACATCTTATTCATACATAACTTAAAACCCGTCCATAAATTTTAAACGACATTAACAAACCTCAAAAGTAAACTAAAGCATAGAGTAAGTGCATAATAAAAGTTTATTAAAAAAAACATTGCTGTCGTTTAGCGGAGGATTATCTGATTATCCAAGATACGAAGACTTGTTCTTCAATAACCAACTCCAGCGCACATTTTTCTGCTAATGTCCCCCGTGGCGATGCTCATCAATAACCACTTCCATCTTCATAAACGCAAAGCAAACAGCACCACTCAGCAAAATAATAGAAACCATTAAAGCCAATTTTTTTTATCAAACAAGAGGCATTGTCCCTTTTTCCGCTTGTGAAGCTCGAGCATTTTAAATCTTATTACACACTTACACAAACTCCAACAGAGCGAGAAGTGATTGTTTACCTTGCCGACTGGTTCAAGTCAAAGGAAATGGCACAGCAAGACAGTAGGAACACCCTCTCCGAATTGATGGATGTTCGCGGGAAGAAAGCTCAACAACCATCAATACACACACAAAGTAACACACGAAAATACTTAGGCGACTCCGATCACTGAACTCTCGTAATCCGGAGATGGATCGAGATCGTACCATTTTTTCGAATTCTGTTCTTTTGCAGCGAAAATCATCCACTGGACTAGTTGGTTACTCCGGACGAATATCATCCTGATCCTTATATTTCTCACGTACTTCGGTGGAGCGAGACACTTTAAAGAGCAGTCACGTGTTGGCCCAACCCCTCCAATAGATAGACCACAGGAACTGGAGCCGGCAAAATGTTCAATTCGTGGCCATGAAGACAGCTATTGTTCCCTCGAATGCTATCTTTGGGCTCAAATGAGTTTTTCGTTACCATTTTTTTGTTTAATGTCTAGTGTCCCTCCCTAGTGGTTAAGAAATTGTCTACATGAGTCTGCAGGTTATTATTACAGGCAATCAGAACTGCTGATGGTTTCACTTTAAGACAGAGTATTGTTTTGTGGTGTAGATATATTTGGTACCTTGCAATTGTACGACAAGAACATTCTGGTGGAGGGAAGGAAATTAGTATGAATACATTACAAATCTTCTTCCCGTTAGACGTGAGGAAAGTTCTATGTATCATAATAAAGGGTAAATTGTCTATTTTCCGTTTCTTTTTATCTACGAATTTTATTTATTTTGAGTTTTGAATTTGCGATTTCGGCGTATATTTTACCATGCTGCGTCGAACACAAAACTGAAAACACCAAGTAAAGGACATACGCGCACAAGATAAATTTTATTGACACAGATGGGGGAGATAATTATATATGCAGGGTAAGTTGCAGAAATAGAACCTGTGCAGTCTAAAACTCTCAGGTTGCAAGAGCAGTGGGTAAACCCATTGAGTCACAACGGTCCCACTATCGATTTCGAACTTTCAACTAACAAGTATAAATTGAAATGTCAGTGGATTCATTTAAAAACTTTCGTCCAAAAAAAAGTAGAAACTTGGAACTAAAAGAATAAAATTGAACTAAACAACTCTCCAAAATTCACTGAGTGATCTTTTGAGGAATCAATGAATCCTAACCTTCAGGCCGTAGATCTTGGTCTAATTAGCCTTTGTGTAGCAAAAGAAATGAGGGACAAACCATACCGAATGAGTCTTAACACTAATCCAGGTCACAAGAAAGTATTTCACTGGGTCACTATTGTTAGCTAGCATAGCAAATTTATGTTTTTTAATATTTACATGCCTACTGTATAAGGAAAGGTCTTCTGTTATAACTAACAGATAAAGGCTCATCTGATGATTGTCTTATATTGTATATTGTCCTATCGCATATGTATAATTTCTATGGACAGTTTTGTTTCTCAATAACGACTGAGAAACCCGAGCTACTCATCTTTTATAAAGACAACCCTAGTACGAGAACCCAAAATCTGAACGCATGCAAAATTTAATAAATCTTCGAAAAAATTTGGGTCTTTATCATAAGATTATGTTTGCTTCAGAAATTATCTCAGAAATGATTTATGACCTTTTAAAATTCTTTGGAAAATGTGGCTTATGCCTTTTGTTTCTCCATTTTACCAGTTGTTTTCTATTTTTTTCCCCTTGTCAGTACAATAATGATGGTTTCTAGAAGAGGCAGGTAAAGTTTGTTTCGAAGTTATGGCACGGTATTTATAAATGAAGCAGTTCTAAACGCATCATTAATGCACATTTTAGAAGGGCTGAGGACTTTTTAACTTTAAAAATGCACCATATACCTACACAGAATAGAATTTTAAAATCTTTATTCAGAATGAAAATAAAGTTTTATCAAAAATAGCCGTACAGTTAAGAACAAAAGCAATACAGATTTTTTTCGATTCATTTCAATTATACACAGTTGTTATTAATTACCATCCTTATCAATTATTTTTGAAATTGCCACACCATTTTAAAACATCCTTTCCCAAAGCAATCATATTTTGCTCCTTGTTTACACAATTTTATTGTTTTCAAGTATCGCGCCATTTTTCCAAATCTGATAAATTCAATAATATAAACGGCACAATTAATCGATGTGTGGCGTTACGTTTTATACAAGTGCATCAAAAAACACTGGCTAATTACTCTCTGAAAAGGGCACTTTTATAAAGATCATCTTACCATACTCCTTAAATAAGAACACAATCCTGCATTACTTTCTATGTTTATTTTGCTATCATTTTCGATCGTGAAGCATATTTAAAACACCAAAAATACAAGAATGACAGCGTATGCATACCATTTGATGATAGTTTAATACACCCTACACAACTTCTCATGCTTACTGCATCTAGCTAATTAAAATATTTCCTATTTCTTTCGGTTAAATTCTCAAGAGAATTAATTAAAATATGGAACTTTGTAAACAATGTTGTACCACAGAGAAAAGGGAACCAACATATTTACCTTTCATTCATTGTTGAATATTTACTGTGGAATGGCTGTATACAAAACCGTATATACTCCCCTTCTCCGTTCCACTTAATAAAAAACATGCGTCTATTAGTCTGACTTATCGTAAAGTAACAATGTTTAGTGAAAATAAAGTTAACAGCAATCTAAAAACTTTAATTAAGAGAGGTTCCCTTGAACATACAGCTTTTAAATACAAGCTTTCACACAAAAAAAAAGCATATTCAGCATTGCACTTCTAATATTGCGTGACAGAAAGACAATGCTCTTCAGAGAAACATCATACCCATACTAGGGATGCGACATTGATGTCGATGTTTTTAAAAAAACATCGATGTTTTTGTAACATCGATGTTTATACTTATCGATGTTTTTACGTTATCGATGTTTTATTTTTTAATAAAAAAAGTACCATAATTTAAAAAATAACCAAGTTGCATAATTTTCATAATCAGCAAATTGAACATAATTTTAGACCAAAGTGGTCAAGGATAAAGGTTCTCAAAAGTAGAGATGCGACATCAATGTCGATGTTTTCAAAACATTGATGTTTTATAAAAAACATCGATCTAATGCGTAATTTATTTTTGATATTTCATTCGAGTCGTTCTTTTCCCAAACTTGTTTTTGTTTTTGAAATTATAAAATTACACACATACACAAGAAATATTTTTATCAAATTGAAAAATCACAGATACAATTACACTTGCATTTTATTATTAGTTGATATAGTTTTATAGAGGGACACCGATGAAGATTGTCTTGGAAAAAAAGGGGGGGGGCGATGAATCAACTAAAATGGGAAACTACGAGTTAGATAAAAAAGTATTTATATATTACTAAAGAATCAATTAAACCTACCAACATCTCCAACTCTTGACCGTATTTGGTCAATTATGTTTTGTCCATTCAGGTCATAAATAGCCCGTTGTGTTACTTCAGCGTGTCGTTGATTCAACTACCGACCATTCAGATAATATTCAGTATAAACATTTTATTTATTCAGGAAATATTCTTCACATAATTTAAATCACTTTAAATCAACAAACTAAAATAATTAAGTTGCTGTATACTGCTGCGAGAGTAGGCATAGGAAATTATCTTGTTATAAATGACTTAATAATGTGGTATCAAATATTCAATACTTAATTAGTTAAAAGAAATTACATTCTTTGCTGGTTTGTGTAGTAAAATCGGGTCGACATAAGCAAATAAGTTTGGTATAGAAATTGTCTAGTTATGAGCGATTTAAAAATTTAAAAAAAACAGTCAGATGAGCTTTCGTTATCGAATATCGAGAACATGTGTAGTAAACAGGAATATTTTACCAGGTTAAAAAAAAAAAAACTCATTTCAAAGCCCACAAATAAAATACCGGTTAAAACATCCTCTCAAGCAATTACCTAACGCAACGGGATAGACGTCCGCCGTAACTGTAACTTTCACCGCACGCTAATTTATCACACTCTGCGTTACACAGATAAAAATAGGCGGAAAACCAACAACAAAAATAAGCAAATATTAAATGAATAAAATTCCGGACCCACTGTAAAAATATTTAACCTCACACGCGAAAAAATAAAATGAAATAAAAATCCCCCTAAGCCCAGAGCCATTTTCGCAAAAACGCTTCTGCATAATATCAAAGTATCCACCCAAAAAAGGGAATCAAAAAAGAGAGGAATCGATAAATCCCTAAAAAGAGGGAATCGGGCTTCCTCTTACCCCCGACTCTACCCCCACCCTTCGTCTTTTTAATGTTACTAAACATCAATCATTGTGTTCAATCCAGGTATAAAAGAAAAAAACAGAATAAATATCTATATATATATATATATATATATATATATATATATATATATATATATATATATATATATATATATATATATATATATATAAATTTGCCTTCAAGGGGAATAAGTTGGAGGGTAAGGAAAAAGACGCAGGGTAAAATAGGGAAACATTTTTATAATGTGTATGTGTCGCTTTAAGGGCCAGAGAAAACACACGGGTTGCCTTTTTACTTCAGGGTAGGGGGTCTTCCCTGTTTTAAAAGCTTTCTTTGGTATGGACTCCAAGTATTGGAAAAAATCAAAGTGCATTGATGGAGGTTTGAGTTTTGTGATGGGGAAGGGGAAGAAATGAAATAAAGAGGGTTCGGGGAAACTGTAATGAATGTAATGCCGATACGCTGTATTTCTATCAATCTAAAATTCATGGGTTTGTGACGGTGTTGGACTTTTTGCAGTGATTACATTATCTGGAATTATTCAAGTTTTCAAGATTATTGATGCGAAATGAGACGTATAGTAAAGCCTATGCAGGGATTATTTCGGTTTGGAAGAAAATTTGAGTTGAAAAATGATTAGAAAAATGATTAGTTTTAATAGTTTTTAGTTAATATCTTCACTTGCTGAGGTTCATTTAAGCTCTACTTCAGTAACTGTTCCACGATGATAAGGATTTATATAAAAGGGGCAGTTAGTTGGTTTTGATTCTTTTAGTGCATGGGACGTTTATGGCAAAGCTGAGTCGAACACAATATAAGGTAGGGAAACAAATCAAAACAAAGGAGGATCGGAATTTAATTATTTACACAAGGCTAAGGATTGCAATGACGCAAAGTCCCAGTGTCTCAGGAACTTGCATTAAAAAAGATTCAAAACGCCCTACAGGTAACTCGACACAGTTTAGAGATTGGATAAAGCGCGCGTTGCTAGCGCCATCTAGTGGTCAGGCAGACTAGGCTAAAGTATTTATACATGTAGTTGACTTTTAAGGAAACACAAAAAAGAAAACGATTTTGGGAAAGGGATGAAATATTCTATTCAAGCTATATTCACTAAGTGCATGAAGTATAAGTACTAAGTACATGAAGTATAAGTACTAAGTACATGAAGTATAAGTACTAAGTACATGAAGTATAAGTACTAAGTACATGAAGTATAAGTACTAAGTACATGAAGTACAAGTACTAAGTACATGAAGTATAAGTACTAAGTACATGAAGTACAAGTACTAAGTACATGTCGAGTAGAAATCGAACCATCATGCAAAGGAAAAAAGTCCCACACAAACACATACTTCACCAGATTCACAAACAAAAATGCTAATAAACTCGTATCTTGGACAATTTGACTTTGTGTGTTTCACATGTAAGCCGTCAAAATTAAAAATTTTAACTTTGATCTTTGCAATAACTTTAATTATAATCTCCGATAGGCGATTTCAGCAGAAAAGATTCACTGAAGGAGGAAGAACACAAAACATTTAACTCGAGATACAAATATGGTTTTAGTTGTTCAAACCTTTGCATCACGATTCGAAAGTATCACGTCAATCGGGTGCAATGCCAAAAAGTCGAATTGTAATAAAAAAAATTTTGTTTCTCTCTGACTAGTATATTTTGAGTCATTGAAATGATAAAACAAAGAAAAAGAATTCAGCTAAAACTTTTTCCATGTAGTAAAAATTAAAGAGTTCGTGAAACGTATGATTAAGAACACGGAATACCTTCAGTTAATTTAGCAAACTACGTACTGTCAAGAAATAAACATAATTGCACCGAACCAAAAAGAGCATGCAATGAGAAAAAGCTCTTATTACGACTTAGATTCAATAATGATGCATTGCCAATGAAATCTAAGCTACAATATCTCTGAACGGAATATTAATGTCGACAAATCGTTTGCTTAAACGTACGTAAAGAATGATCTCCGCATTCAACACGGCGTAGAGAACAAATGGAACATAATTGGAATGCCGCTAATGTTATAAGTTCGATAAACGGTGGGACCTACTCCGACCAAACGAATTAGATACAGATGGTTAGGTCGTGGAATGATTTGACCTTCAGATTGCCTTTCCATGTATTACAGCAACACATTAATACTTTATTCTTCATCGGAGTGCTTTCGTTCTGAATGTTTTATTCCATTAGGCTTAATAGACATGGTGTTAGCGTCTCTTGTGTTATTGGGTGTCAATACAGTAAGAACATGGATCCGAATAGTGTTGCACGCAGAAAGTTCGGAAGAATGTATTCTTCTTTTCGCATTTGCAGAAAAATCCTCGACGATAATACATTGACTAATGTTCATAAATTTTTTGTCACTGTATGTTCTTTGTATCTAAATATTCACGTAACAGTAACATAAACACTCTGTTTCCAAATTCAGTAGCTTCTGAAGCGATAATTTTCAGATGGCGTCAAATACGATTAAAAGTTGTAAAAAATAGAAAATTTAGATGTTTGAAAATGTCATCGTGAAATAGTCAATGCGTCAATGTTGTAGACGTAAATTCAAAACAGCTTACATCGTGAAATACACATGCTTTATTAACTAACCCTAAGCAAAAATATTCCCCCAAAACGTCGAACTAAACTTCGTGCATTGTCATGCACAGCTAGTTAATTGTTATATAAAAGCAAGGTTGGTTAGTGGGTTTGAGTGTGTTCATGGTACAAGGACAATATTTAATCAAAATGTGTCAAACACAAAACGGATAACATGAAGTAATGGAAATACTCATACAAAGAAAGTTTAACTGGTACAGAAGAGAAAAAGTACTTCATGGAGGAATCATAATAACACAAGCAAACATTTGTTGAAAATATTTTTCATTTCAGGAATGAAATTAAACATACGAAAAAGTTTAAGCGAGTCAAGCTTATCTTTTAAATTTATTGTTTATCTTTTTGTTTATTTATTATTGAGATATTTTATCTTGTAACTCTGATGACTTATTGCAAATGAGCAAACATATGTTAATTTTTGAAAAACTACATTAACCTATACGAATACCTAACAAATGCCCACTATTAGAAATGTTAATAATATTGTTTAAATTTTTTAATTTAACGAAATTATAACGCAGTTTCATTTTATGAATCTCATTTACTTCAAAATGTTCATAATAAAAATACTTGGAATTTCTAATTTTTCCTTCGCAAAATAAAGTATTATAATTTATCGAAAATTTCCAAAGACAAACTAAAAAATCATCTAAGACGGTTCTCCATTTTAAACTAGAACAAAACCGAAAAACAAATCGAAGAAATATTAAACTTAGTTTTATTTTTCATGGTAAAAGAAAACATGCTCTTCAAACAAAAATATTTTTCGAAAAAATCTTATCTCGTTTATCAAGAACGAGTTCTTCAGCGAAACGCAATCACGATTTGAAACGTAAACACACATAAACATAAATACAGCACCGGGAAGGAGTAAAAGTTTCACAATTTTCAAACGAAGATGGGGGTTGCTAAAGGGGTGGAGAGAGCCAAAACAAAAGGGGCCGCGGCGGAAATGGAGCCATTTCCATTCCGAAAATCACGGTTCTGAATACACGGACAATTTTTCGGACCCAACAGTTCCTGACAATAAACATATTGACAAGCATTGATTTTGTAATAAAGGAGAGTCCTTTGCAGAAAAGTTTAAATGCACCGCTATACCTGCTTCTTTTCCCCTGGATTTTTTTTTCTCCTGGAACGAATTTGTTCTTATTTTTCTTCTCCCAACCGATTGTTGTTCTTTGGCAGTCGTTTTTAACGATACCACTTTTATTTTAATCTTTTTCATCCCATTTATATTTCTGTCATTTTTTTATGCAGGCTAAAAATTACTCGTTCTATTAACGGATATGCGTTCCAATATTCGCGTAACTGTACGAGAAAACGTTCGGAACAAATAAAATGTTCCATATGTCCTTACCCCCCCCCCTAACTCGTTTCCCCCACACTCTTATTCCTAACACATTCGTTCCATCATATTTGGTATGGAGGGTAGAAGTTTTGTACGTTCTATTGAACCATGATTGATTATACATTAATCAAAATTTTTATTCAAAACATGGCAAGCAGTATTCGATAGGAAATCCATGCAATAGATTATAGCTGTACATAAAGAACTCGAGTATGGACAATTTATGCTGCGTTTCGTAATCAATTAATTCTATACAAATCTCCTTAGCATGTTTAGTATCGATGAGTTTTAGAAGCAAAAAAATAATTAATACCTGTTTATTCAATACCGAGATGAGTTACCTTTTTTATGTTCGATGTGTTTAAATCACGATTTGAGTTTCGTTGCTGGAGGAAATGAAAGGTTACAGATTTCCTTTCTTTTTATGAAGTACAGTGTTTTACAAGTTTTACAATCGTTGTACGAATCTAAATTTGCTTAAACTTCCATTTAAAATATTTAAAAATAGAATACTAGTTTTGTGTAAATTTTATGTTCATTCGGTTGAATATGAAAATAATGATTTTATTTATTGCTTATTAAATTTAACCTTTGTATAAAATTTCAAAAAAAAAAAGTAGGCATAGTATTGAAAACAAGAGAACAATTACTGTTGGTTAAACAATGATTTTCTTATTACAAAAATATTTAATTTATATGGAAATATTCCTCGACTTTATCCCATCATAACGATTACAGATAAAATCAAGAACAAAGGAGAAGTTGGCTGCCAGTGTAAGCGAACAGGTGGCCGGAGTCCCCTAGTACTTAAAATAAATTGAAGAGTTACCACTGTTTGCCAAAACAGTAAAAGACAGAACAGTCAAAAATGTCTTCGAATATAACCAATCAGAAAATTGAATATCTTAAATTGGTGTCGGCTTTATCAATAGCTGTTGGTGAATCTTGTGACATAAATGACACAGCGCAAGTTTCCCTTTATCGATTTATTTCGTCTTCGGGTCCTAAAGAACTTTTAGGACTATTGCCATTGAAAGGTTTAACACATGTGGCAAGGATATTACAAATGCTATCATTGAATGCATAGATAAACTTCATATTCCACTCGATAAAATTGCTTCAATTTCAACAGATGGGAACTTGTTTACTATTGCATCATTCATCAAGAAGTGCTTTGTGCGCCAGAAGAAATTTGCAATGTTATGGAATTGGTGATCAAGATTGTCAACACAATTGTAGCTAAACCTCTATATCATCGCAAATTTAAAAAAAAATTTCAGTTGAAATGGAGAGCGAATACGGAGATCTTCTGCTGCATAAGATTTTAGAGAATTTTTAGTTGAAATGGAGAGTGAATATGCAGATTTTCTGCTGCATAAGGTACGCTGTCTTTCAAGAGGAAACGTTTTAAAACGTTTCTTCTTGAAAGACGTTTAACGACGAAGATATCTGGTTTTATTTAATGCTAGTTTCTACTTTAAACCGACTCCTAAAAACATGGTTCTTGGAAAAGAACTTTTGCTCTCAAAAGAATTGTTAATCGTTATACTGTTGATATTTGGCTCTTTTGGGGACTAATGTGTTTGCCGACCACTGCCCTATGGGAAAGATCCGAGGACAACACCTCGTCATTTTTAACCACGGTCAGATGACGAGGAGACACCTGAGCTGGTACCCCACTCTCCAAACTTCCACGCCAACACAATGCGAGGACTTTCTGCCTGGATATATTTAAGGTACACCAACCGCCTCAACACCATAGGGTTACAAACATCCATGTACTGACCCAGATTCGAAATAGGATCGCTCCTATCTAGAGGTTAACACCTCAACCACCAGACCGGTGGGTTGGCGCCAAAGTGTAGGATAGTGGACATATGAACTAAAAATTCAAATAAAGCTCTCCAAAGTTACATGGAAGTTTACGGGTTTCAAATCAACTTTCCCTGACGAAAATTGGACATATCGACTGTGTTCCGTTAAAACTATTTTGCATTCTTCGAAAATTCTAAATTTCCATTTCAGATAGAAAAAATCGAATGCAGTGCGATATTGCAGTGTCGCACTCGATGTTTTGTGGGAAGCAATTTCCCCCTCTAGTTAGGGAAGTGGGGAAACCTGAGGGGTGTTTTTCTCCTCGGAATACGTTGCAAGTAAAAAGACAGCCCAGGCTCCTCCACACCGGCGTTATTTAGGACAGGGCTTGTGGATGGATCGATATCGTAAATCGAACATCTTGGGATCAGGTAACTTATATTGCGTTATCTCACTTGCTCCAGAAGTATCAGAGAGACTCTTCAGTAATCCTAATCAAAAAGAAAAGAGCTTAGAATGCATCAACTTCCCCCCCCCCATTCTCGCTTTGACCCCTTTCCTAGTAAATGAATTATATTTTTTTTCGGTTTCAGGAGCAGGGTTTTATTCTATTCTTTGTTGACTAAAACTCGGATCGTTATAATACATTCTCTAAAAATATATTCATTAGTATCAGAGTATTCCCCAAAGATGGATTTGTTAAATCTAAGACCATTTTTCACAAGATCTACTAATTTTGTTTCGTAAAACCGATTACTTAAGAGAGTTATATCTGATACATCGATTCACTAATGGCGACATTTGTTTCTCAAAGGATCGATTTATTACGAGATAGTTATTTTTGATAGAATGATTTAATCTCAGATAGTTATTCATATATTTGATGATTATTTCTGAAAACTTCGTTCAGGATGCATGTAATTCCTTAAAGATTTACCCGAAACAGTAAAAGCCAATTTAACAGACACGTTGGTTCTAAAGATGCAAAAGAAATGTTTTTAGCACCACAAAATAAACTAATTACAAATATCACTATAAAACATTTAGTAACATTGAGAGTTTAGAAAGGCAGGTAGCGGAATTTACCTAGCATTGGAGCAATAAACACAATGGATTATTAGTGATTGTCCGATATCAATCTCAAAGAGGGATCTGAGGTCAAAACCTCATAATTTTTCACCACGTACAGAGGACGAGGTCAACACTTGTAAGAATCTAGTCACTTATTGGCTTTGAATCTATGAGGGGATTGGAAATATTACTTCCGCTATAAATGTTCTGTAAAGATGTTTGTAGGATTAAAAGTCGTTTTGGTAACGTTTGGCATTTAATTTTGGTGTTTATCAACAATCATATCAATTCGGAATTCATTATTGGACTTTATGTTGACACGATGCTGAAATCGAAAAACGAGGCAATTGACTTCACGTTCAGAAAACATCAGCCGCAGAAACTACTGCCAATAAACATTTATCTTGACAGAGAACACCTCTCATACACGGTGACGACGAAAAATTGAATTTTGGTAAACATGTCAATGGTTTGCTTTCAAGTGAAATGTCAATACATATTCAAAGATATTTATTTTATCTTTAACTGCGAAGAACAAAATGTTGCTTTTAATCTCCCTACAAATAAATACCTCATAAAATCAAAAACTGGAGGACAAATCTCTACTGTAAAAAAAATATCAGTAACAAAAATGCCACATCGAAGAAGGCATGTTATTGGAGAGATGGCGGTGACTTTGAATTCCGGAGATATTTTTGTGCGCTCGTCCTGTTTACGATCCAAATGGCACGAGGCTCTCACATTTCTGCCCAGGCGATCGAAGATAAAGCTCACAAAAAAATACCGCAGATTAATAGTTAATATTGACACAGCGCCTTATCCACCTTTTGATTACAACTGAAAGTCGGGCCTCAACGAAATCTTAGGCTTACCAGACTCTTCATTCGAACTAGCAGTATACATTTCACCACAAATTGACAATTCGTCCTTTGTTTTAATTCATTTAACGATTATTGTGTGCTTCTTTCTATATAGTTTAACAACGAAGACAGTCTATATTACTACTAGACAGAAGATAGTATATTATGCTATATTACTACCATAAATGGGGATGAGTAAGTTTTCACTCGCACGCCATATCGCTGAACCCACGCGAAAATCAACTACAGAAATAAATTTAACTAGGGGGCCTACCCCCTGCTCGCTAACGCTCGCCAACCCCCGGAGGATTGCTTCGCAATTCTCATTGGTTCGCTGCGCGAACCTATGCTTGCTTCACTCGCTTCAATGAAGACATGTGTCCTAGCAGAAGGGATTGTTTACAAAATGTTTTTCAAATCTAAATTTGCTGTATTACAGAAAAAATATATACAGTATCTCTAAAATCAGAATTCAAATGAAAACTTTGTGCAAATTTTGACTCGAAATGTGAGCGTTGCTTTGGAAATTGAATACCCAGCATGTTGTTTGTGTGTACATTTTCCCATCACTCAAACGACCCACACTTTTTCATTGAGTTTGTTGCCGAAAGTTGTAGTGCAAGCGTCTTGTTGAACTATAATTGTTGGCCCTGAAAAGGACCGTTTTTTAAATGGCCCTGAAAAGATCCTCCGCTTTCTTTGATTTCTATTATAAACTAACTGCAACAGCTCATTAAAATTTCCTTTTTTTTTTCAATAAAATTTCATCCGATAACGCTATAAATTCAATCGATGCGCGAGACTTCGCGATAAACAAACAATCGTACAGTGTTGCCAAAACGCGATTCCAAATAACGTCTTTTTCGTGAGCCACGTAAGAGAAATATATATATATATTATTTCTTGCTTTTTTTCTTTTGTAAATCTTTTTCTTTTTCAACATGCTCACTGTATTTAGTGTAATTGATAAGTTTCAGGGTATTCTTACCATTCGTAGCTTAGTTTCTCTGCTGGTTCACAAATGTGTTTTGATATGTGATTAAGCTTACTACTTTTTGTCAAATTTCTTTTTAAATATACTTTTTAAAACGTTCTGAAATGTGCTTAAAAAGTGTGTTGTAAAAAGAAAAAAAATTGTGACAGGAAAAGAGTTAAGAAATAATTCTTTCCTTGGCGACTTTAGAAGTGCGCCAAAAAAAATAGCCAAGCCTTTGCCATCAGTCATAATTGTAGAGTGTAGCTGTACCAAATGTTTTTCAAATCTAAATTTGCAGAATTACAGAAAATATATATACAGTACCTCTAAAATCAAAATTCAAATGAAAACTTTGAGCAAATTTTGACTCGAAATGTGAGCACTAATTTGGAAATTGAATACCCATCATGTTGTTTGCGTGTCCATTTCCCCAGCTCTTGACCGACTCACACTTTTTTATTGAGTTTGTTGTCGAAAGTTGTTGTGCAAGCGTCTTGTTGAACTATAATTGTTGGCCCTGAAAAGGATTGTTTTTAAAATGTCCCTGAAAAGATCCTCCGCTTTCTTTGATTTCTATTATAAACTGCAACAGCTCAACTTAAATTCCTTTTTTTTTTTCAATAAAATTTCATACGATAACGCTGTAAATTCAATTGATGCGCGAGACTTCGTGATAAGTAAACAATCGTACAATGTTGCCAAAACGCGATAACAAATAACGTCTTTTTTGCGTGCCACGTAAGAGAATTATATATATATTCAATCGAAATTAATACTATCAATATTCAAAACTTGCAGACTCGTATATAGCCCAAAGCTTCCAAATTGCTAATATCTATTGATGGGGTAACGCATTATGCATAGTTCATACCTTATTGAAATACACATTTATGATGAACATATACACTACCCTATAATAACGGACCAGACGCCAGCGGATCCGACTACTTGTTTGGGGGTGTTTTTCGTGGCATGGCCTGGGACCTTTTCATGGTGTTTCTGGTCAACTGAACCCCGACGCCTACATGAACATTTTGGACAATCCGGTTCTTACTATTTGCCAATTTTATGGAATGGACGAATGTTACTTCCTGGACGACAACGCTGCATGTCATGTTGCAGCCTCTGTCAAAGCAGTGATATCGAGATATGGAAGTAAAAGGTCTTCCTCATAGTCCCGAGCCATACCCCATAGAACATGTGTGGAACGCGTTAGAGAGACGCTTACGGACCAGGGAACCTCGTCCGAAATCTACAGTTGAGCTTGGACACAAATGCCCATAGCTTTCTATCGAAACCTCGTTGAGAATATGCCTAGAAGGGTTGCCAGTATAATTGCAGCACGTGGGGGGGGGGCAGAAATAATGAATGCTTTTCCTTATACCATCACATCTTGCTGTCCGGTCTATTATTGTAGGGTAGTGTATATTAGGGATGCTAACTAAGCTAGTATTTATGAGCAGAGTAAACAAAAAGTATTGGGTTGAACAGCTAAAAGAATATTAGCGAGGTAACTAATGTTTTAATTATTTTATTAGTTTGCGTACCTTTAGTTTGAAACAATTAGGTTTTGGTTAATTTTATAATTAATGTGAATTTTTATAACAGTTGTGATGTGATAAATAAAAACAGTTATAACGACATTTAGCACTTTTTTTATACAACTAAATAGAAACAATTTGAAGTTTTTAAAAAACGTTTATTTTTTCAGGTTATTTTAAAAACCGTTATTTTTTTTTACTCGGTTAAACCGTTATAACCGGACGAAAAATATAACGGTTTACCGAAAACCGGTTATTTTCTTAGCGTTGACATCCCTACTGTAGGGTAGTGTACAACGTTGTGTATGTTTAATGTATCCAAGCGAAATATAATTAGTTTCGAATATAAAACGGCATTTTTACATCGTTCAAATATACCCTTAAATATACTCTGGTAAAAAGTTCACACCTCTGTTATGTTATCACAATAACGTACATTTCAACTGCATCTCATTCGCTTGTTTTGGGGCGATACAATATTTTTTGGCCTCGGGCTTACTTTCGGGTTTAAACAGATTTTCTTATATTGTTTTTGTGCTTTTGTCTATCTTCCACATTTTTCATTGGCTTCTGTACTCAGTAGGCTGAAGAATTTCACGAGAACAGCAATCTTTTGGGTGTGGTTTTAGCAATATTATGCAATTCCACTGCTCAGATCAGGTATATAGAATTCAATAGGTAAAATTAGCGAATTTCGTAGTGCTAGATTTCATGGTGCTTATGTCCGTTTGCTGCTATTCGATTACTTTAAAAGAACACTAATTTTTCTGTGCCATTTACTTTCTTGAAATATGTGCATGGGTTCAAACTTTCATCAGGTACACGCGACAATCAATGTTATGGGTATGCAAATATGTCTCAGACTAAGTCAAAATCAGTGATAAGACACCCATATTTTGATTAAAAAACCTACTTAGTTTTTCCTCCAACGCTAAAACGAATGGACGAATTCCCCTAAACGTTGCCAAATATACCTTAACTATTTTCCTTTAAAACTTTCGGGAAATACATTTTTTTAAATTACAAAAATAGATGGTCATTGAAGTAAAATGTGTCTATTAAACATTAATGAAACACCAGCACATATATCGACCAAAAAACTAAAATAAAACGCACGAATCATTAGAACCCGAGTTGCTTATTATTAAATAACAGCATTATGCCTTGTAACAATAAGAAAATAACACAAGCTAAAATACATACACGTAAAACTATGTACAAAGTTAATGATGTTCTTAAATAATTATTATTATTGTTCGCTAGTGATAATATAAAAGAAAATAAATTTAGTTGTTTCTTCTGTATGAGTTTCTAAAAAAATTGAGGCAAATATTACTCAGGACTAAACATCTATCCATTTGAATAATTATTCATGTCACAACCCACATACTACCATAAAATTTCACTACTGTGACTAGAACATGCACACGAATACTTATTTTTAAAATCTCTGAACTCGTAACGCATTCAAAGGATAGCGAATTTTTATAGAATGTTTTTTAGTTCCTGGGTAATTTTATTTCATTTTGCTTCTAATAATTCAAGTGCAATATTTAAAATGGCAATAATAAAGGAAATCATGAAATGTGCCAGAGTGCTTTCATATAAATCTAACCACATTGGGAATTACTTAATGGAAAATTTCTTGCTTTAACGTCTCAATTTGTATTATCATAAAACTTCCTTCCGAAGAGATTATGAAGCATTTCGTCTGTTAGCAATTAAACCAAACACAAAAGACCGAGTCCCAACAGACATTAGGGAATCCAGGTCCGGGTTTTTAAATCATACATCTTCCAAAACAAAATAAATTCTGGTGCTCAAACAATACCCTTTCTTCATTCCGCTCGATTTCGTATTTAGTTAAATATGATTGTGAAACAGAACACTCGAAATTATGGATCAAATTCCCGACGGCTGCAAGCTACTTATTTAACATCGTTTGCGAAAATAAAGAACCAAAACACAACATGGCGACATTGTTTCGTTCTTCGGTCAATCAATGAGCGACCGTGATTATTTTATCGGATCAGATCAGATTCGAATAAAAATGTGTCGCTTTTGAAAACATTCCACTTATGCTGCAAAACTAAATGGCGCATGTAAGAATAAAAGATGAAATGCATATCGGAAAAGCGAAAGTAAAGAATAAAAAAAAAAGACTAAAGGGGGAGACGAAAAGGAAAATGCTATATTTTTTTGGAGAAGAGAATCGAAAAGTTTCGTCATGGTAATCTCCTTCGAGTCAAATTAAATTTACCAGCCACAATCTTTAGTCCTGACTGTAACCGAATTGGAATGAATGTAATAGTCACTCGATTACTTGTTTTGATTTTATGTATTTGTTTGTTAAGAGAGAAGAATAAATGGAGTTCATGAAGAGTTCTCTCTTTCTCTTCGGTTCTTTGTGGCGTCGTATATTATTCTTCGTAGCTGCTAATGCCAACTATTATTTTCTGCTTCATCGTTGATACATGGAAGATCTATTATTTGGAGTCTATTCAAAAGGGGGAATTTCGTCTAGACACAGAATTAATTTACTAGTTTTCCTTGTCTATCAGAATAAATAAACGAATAAGCGATTCTCGTTTCATACGCTTCTCTGAGGAATCGCTATGATGCTAAACAACAGAAGATAATCGATTTTTCATTTTATGAATTCGGATGTGATTTGTAAATTGTTCCAAGCGATATAACCATCAAAATATGTTGTAGATTCGTTAGTAAACATTCAACCAATAGAAACTTTTCAATGAGATAAGTTTTGGAACTGTATTTAGAAACATATTTGTTGCGTTTTCCCATCCAACCCATTACGATAATTATCTCTCTGTATGAAACTAAATCATATAATGTTCAAGGAGTTGTTTTTATTAGATCAACAAGTCATTCATTTTTAATCTCGGGAAAACTTTCATTATTAAAAAGGGAGAAATAGGAGTAAAATTGTTGGAAGAGTATACATTAGAATTTTCTCTGAAAAGCTTGTGAATATCGAAAAAAAGACAAAATATATAGTGACGCCGTTTGTTGATGTCTGAACTATTTTAAATCTGCATGAAATCATAATCGTTCTTCTTGTGAACCATTTAAAAATATTTTTTTTTAAGCCTGGGATCTTCATTTACAAGAACAGTAAGATAAGAAAGAGTAAACTATCAAGAAACGAAAAGTCGATCTTTTTCTTATATTTATAGAAAACATAAAAATTTGGAGTGACATTTTTGAAAACGCTAGATACATGAAATGTGTTTCAAAATAAAAATCAAACAAAAATTGCAAGAGACATTAAGATTATATTTAAAGTATCCCACTAATATTTTATGCAATACTAAGATCATTCGATTATATTTTCAAAAATAAAACTAATATTACAAGGGATCGTAAAGTTATATTTAAAGTTTTCTCTTAATATGTTACGTAATGCTAAGGTTATTCGAGATTTTCGAAATACCAATAGCGATTTCACTTGGAAGTGTAATAAACGTTTTTCATAATTCATACTCCGAAATCTCTCGGATCTTTCCCTTAAGGTATTGGTCCCGGATCGTCGTCAATATTCCGTTGTGTTGCTCTAGTACATCATTAATTAAAAATTGATTATCATTACCGAAAGCTCTTTTTTTTTAAATTCAAAATACGATAAATATTATTTAACTGATACAACATCGCTTATTCAAATCCAGCATAAATTACTTCTATACTTTGGAAGGAAAAGAGTGAGTTTTTGGGGTAACAAATGATTTAGGTTTTCTTTTTAATATTTAATCTAGAGCAAACAAAAAAAATTCTTTCCGGTGTTTTGATTCTTCTATTTCTACCATGTAATATTATATTGCAATTTCCATTACTTTCTGGTGATTGGTGGGAACAACTCAAAAGCAGCGAATATGGACCCAACAAGGCACAGAAGACTCATACACTAATTTGAACGATACCCATATATTAAATAGAGCATTTGGAAAAGCCTAGTTTCACCTACGAGGAAAATTTTAAATAAGTTCGCGTCCTCTACGTGAGAAACCATCGGCACACACACCAGGGTTGTTGAATGTGACCCAACACCAGCTGTGACAGAGCTATCTTTCCAAGAAACCAGCTGAATACATGCACTTCCTGAAGAACCAAATTCAGCAGCAACTCTATCATCAGGAGTTTGAAATTCATGCCACTCTGAACAGCTTTCATTTCGACTTGGGTTCATATTACTTCCTGCAGCGATTGGAAACTGAACGCATCCCGTTGTGTGAAGTGCCTAACCAGAATACCCCTATGGAGTAATCACAGCAGTTGGTTGACAATTACGAGAGAGAGTAAGAAATGTCAGTGAGGTCCCTATACCTTTTCTCAACCCTTCTCCGATATATTGCTTCTCAATAGTATCTCTTCCTATTTAAAACCTCTAAGTGGCTTCGACGCGATAACACGTACGCCAAGATCTGAAGAATTTTGCCGATTTCGAGATCTGAAAATGGTAGATATTTCAATTATTGTTTTCAAATTTCTTGAGTCTTAACGTTCGGTGGGTTGCACATCCGTTTGCTGTTTAATATTGGTTAGCAGGTTTTAGTTTTAATTTACATCAAACATGGATATTAGCAGAAAACATGACTCGTTACACACCGGGTATTATAACAAGGAAATGCAAGTTGAAAGTATCATTTATCATGACTGATTTGTTATTTTTTACGAATACTGCCACATTAAATTGCTTCGCCGTGTTTTTTTTTATACACCGGAATGAACTTTAATGGAAAGTATTTTAACTAACGTCGCACAGGAGCAATACAACGGGCTATTGACGATGGCCTGGGATCAATTCCAAAAGGAAGGTTCCGAGGACGACACCATGTAGTTTTGAACGATGGTCAGAGGAAGAGGCAACACCTGAGCTGGCATTCCTCTCACACTTCCATACCACGCCGGTGTGATGATATTAGATGGTCACGACAGATTTAACGTGTGCCAGCCTCCTTTGTACACGACGGTCTTTGGTTAGATTTCAACTCGCAACCCTCTAGATGCTAATCTGTTATTCTTACAACAGGGCTGCCGTGGCCTTGGTATGAGCTTTGAATAAACGTTTGTTGTTGTCGTGCGGGCCATGTATGGCCCAATTGGGGTACCATTGCCCCGGAGGGTTGGACTTCTTCATACATGACACATCCGTTTTACAGGAAGGTCCCTTTCACACATCCATTCACTCACACATATCGTAATTTAGATCCCAATCAGAGGCCGATAACCCCCTGATCAGATACCCCCAGAGGTATTGATTTGGTATGGGAACATGGGGGAATTTGTGACCACTATTTAACGTGCCCCAGTCACCATTAGCGATCACGACGGTCTTTAGCCAGGTCTAAGCGCCGATCTCCCAACCATCAGAATGGCAGGCTCCGCTGAGGACAGAACCCACAACCCTTCCGATACGAGCCCAACGCTCTACTGACTGAGCTACCGCGGCTCTTAAACGTTTGTTACAACAGTAAAACGACTGCAAAGAATAGTTCGACAGTTAATTCTCCAGTCAATTGATTTTCTGTTTTACGACACGAATTTATTCTATTTTTATAGGTATGCAATTGCTTTCTTCTAGAACTTTAAAATAAAATCTTCGAAACTGGGATTACGTTAAATTAATTTCCAACAGTAAAATTGCAAGTGATAAAATTACATTGAAACTTATTTCGGATGTATTCTTACCGGCATTTCCCCAACGATCAAACAGTTCCAACTAAGGACACACCTTCCAGACACAATTCAGAGCCCCAGCCTTGAACGACACGTCTGTAAGGATAAACCAGAGATCACCGAGGTGAAAAATTAAAATTTTATCATCAGCTTAAGCCTCGTTAGAACAATGACCGTGTAGGAGGCAGTAATGCGTGACGTCACTCATTGTTCTCTGGCAGACGGCCAACTTCTCCTAACCCCCCCCCCTTCACCCACACACACACAAAAAGAAAGAGGAACGGAACGGCCGAAGAGAGAAAGTAAAAATGAAAAGAAAGAATATATCGTCCCAGCAGATTTCAAAGCGCGAGAGATTCTAAAGTTAACCATAGAAGAGAAGGGGGCAGCAAAAATAAAACACCGTCCAACGCCAAAGAATATTGTGTTTGATTGAATGCCCTTGACTGTTTCAAATCGCTAATCTCCGGTTTGAGTTCGCCAGTGATAGGAGCCTTAAATCACGCTGTTCTTTCGAGTTTTTCCCCGTTCCAAACGTTCCTCTTTCCTTAATACCGAATGCACGTGAGAAAGAAGTACGAAAGGAGCGAATAAAACGGGAGAGGAGGAAGAGAGAACAAAAAAAAATAGCGCAATAAAAGGTGAAGAAATCAAAGGCCGCCTTTGAATGGCGATCGTACATCAAAGGCCTTTTTCTTGGGTAACGGTAACGGCCCTTTAGTCTTTATTGCAGTAGATCAGAACTGTGACACAGAACGTTTGCTTGGAACAATGTTACGCGAGCGGGTTATTCGAAATCGATACCTGGCCTATTGGAATATTTTTCTGAGGCCGGGCCTGTCACTCAAATCAGTATTTAGTAGTCGACCGTTGGGTGCAGTGGCACTGTATTCGATAATGCGGATTGGCATCAATATTCAGTAGCTGGCTTCGAACTAGTGGGGGGTAAAGCCCGTATTGCTTTAGCCTGAACTCTTTGAGGTAATGTTTTGTCGCTTATGATAAGTCGACGTGTTCGTGCAAACAGGTAGGCTTGGAAGGACTCGGAACGATCGATGGATTGCAATAAGACCAAGCTGTATAAAATAGTGATTGTGATACGTTGCGATTGTGAACAATTACCGAATGGTTGGTTAGTTGGTTTTGGGGTTTTATGGCGGAAGGCCATATTTAGCCAGACGCAATACATACAACATCATACTAGACATAAACACATTGAAAGTTTTACTGAGACATAAAAGCTTAAAACAACCATCAAATAACGTTTTTCGAAGCTATTTAAATGTAGTTTTAAATGTTTTGGTGGCTCGGTGGATGGCCCACTACGTTTGCAGCCAGCAACGCGGAGCATATTCTATTCCAGTTACTAACTGGATAGATCTCCCTTTTGTGATGGTTAATTTTTTTCGCGTGTATGTATGTCCATTTACTTGGCCGGCGATAAACATTGTTTGACCAGATCTGCCCCTTGTGCCATAAAACAATCCCAACCAACCAATTAAATTCAAACCTCCAAGTGGTTTCGATGAGTTCATCCATATCAAACCAATTTTTGCCTGACGAGATATTTCGTCTTGAAGATATTGCCACTTTTTATGATCGTCAGATCAAGATCGGGTCGATTTTCTTCTAATGATGAAATTCCTCGTAGAGTCAATCCCCAGACACGGAGATTTCAGCTTAAAAATTTCCCATTGGCTCATTTAGCATGTTGCAAAGGATATATAGTTCGGCCTCGGTGAGAAGGCATATGACCTTGAGGAAGTCCAATTGTACGAAGGTGGTTAAACTCGCCAGGGGAAAGGGCTGTCATGCGTAAAATCCCGCATGAAGACAGGCCATTCGTAATTCCAGCTATCGCTCTGACCACCGAATGATTAACTCGCAGTCTGGGCTCAGGTGACAATCGTGAGCATTTAACCGTTTAACCTGCCCCTTAAACGGGCAGAGATAGCCCGGTCGGGAGAGCAACGCATTAACAAACGGAGGGTTATGAGTTCGAATCCAACCAAAGCCTGTTGTGTACAAAGGAGGCTGATGCACGTTAAAACTGTCGTGGCCTTAAATGTCCTCACGTTGGCGTGGTGTGAGAGTTTGGAAAGTGGGGCGCGAGCTCAGGTGTTACCTCGTCATCTGACCGTGGTGTTTGTCCTTGGATCTCCACCTTGGGGAATAATCCCGGACCGTCGCCAACAACCAGTTCTATTGCTCCAGTGCGAAGTTAAAGTACTCTACCCATCCCCTTAACCTAACGTGTTGATCCGTTCAAAACCTCGTGTTTCAACTGCCGACTCAACAGAGCCGAACTCTGTATCATATAAGTAGATAAATCTCAATTGCATAAACGCAAAACATCTGGGTACAATTTTTTCAAATCTACTTATTCGTTTGGGAAACATCGGGTGGCTTTCCGAACGTGATAATTCCAAGATATTGCATCGTGCATCGAACTCATAACCCTCCAGTTGCTAATCCTTGGTTCTACCAAATGGGATTTCAAAGTCCTCCTAAAGGTAGAAATGCATAGAGCTTTCAATTTTTTTTTGTATGAAATACAAGACTTCAGAGATTATGCAAGGTTTTAGAGACAAATTTTTTTCTTGGGCATTGACAAGACCAATAATAAATAATTCTCTAGATAAAGAAACTAGAAAAAAAAAGACAGTTCTAAATGAAACATTTCTAAGAGGAATTGAGTAATCTGCAATCAACACTAAAAAATCACGCAAACCGTCTCCCGGATCGATTTTATTCGAAATATCATTCATTCGCACGCTTTATGAGGAATCTGAATCGATTTTATGCAAAAAATCATTATGAGGAATCGAATCCTGAATAGAGAATGAATAAAAAAACACTTCTGCAGTGAGCGTAAGTGGGTGGGTGAGAAAGCATGATCCAATCCGATCCTGCGCATTCCGTGATGTGAGAAAGCTCGTCGTAGAAGTTTATGGCTCCTTTACTTTAATAACAGTGATATTTGGCGAGATATCATTTAGTTTTATTCCTGCCGTAATGTGTTCCATTAAATCTCTCTTCCACACGAATCGGAGGAAGTGTCCGGAAAACGAGTTTCTTCCAGCTTTGCTCCTTGCACGCACCGCGAATCTCACGACGCTTTTTATGTGGGTATTAACACTTTCTCTAATGGTATCAAGTGTGTTCCGTTCGTTAGAACTGCAAGAGGGTTTGTTTGTTTTCTCATTTTACGCAATATGAGGTTTGATTAGACAGTATCTACGGCATAGAGTAGATTTCAAACCATGTAGAACATCCAAGCCGAGACCGGGATTCGAACCTAGTACAATAAATGGTGAACCTAAGACCAGAGAACCAATCTTTTGGCCAAATGACTATGAATTAAGAATCAAAATCATCTTCTGATTACTTGGATAGTTTAGCGTAAGGCTCGGCAGGTAGGTAGTTTACTAATGCCACACTGGAATAACACACCGGGCTATTGGTGATGGTCCGGGATCAATCCCGAACGGAAAGATCCAACGCAATGTTCGGAAAGAACCATTAATACTTGCTGAGCCTAGAACCAGATCACTAATCTTTTAGTCCAAATGACTACAACAGAAGAATAAAAACCATCTGATTATTTGGCTAGTTTAAAGCAAGGTTCGGTAGGTAGTTTATTAGCGTCGCACTGGATCAACTCAACGGGTGATTTGCGATGGTCTGGGATCAATCTCGAAGGGAAAGATTCTACGCAAAGTTCG
This sequence comes from Metellina segmentata, assembly GCA_947359465.1. Lineage (NCBI taxonomy): Eukaryota > Metazoa > Arthropoda > Arachnida > Araneae > Tetragnathidae > Metellina > Metellina segmentata. The sequence goes on from OX375878.1 coordinate 4,139,553, forward strand.
GAAAGACTTTATGATATGGCTGTTGGTTGGAAACGGTTTCAAAGCTTCTTAAGGGAACAATTCAAGGTTTCAAGTTGGTAGTTAACCAGTTGAACTATTAATTTTGTGACTCCAAACCAATTGTGTTTTGAAAATAAACAATTATGAGAAAGTGATGGTGGTGTGGAATAAAGTTGAACTCCTCAGGATCTCTTGGAAGTTTCATTATATATTTGAGTATAAAATCCAAAATTTTGAAATTGATATCCGGATTGTAATATCAGATGGGGGAGTTAATAGACGATGTACGTGTGAATGATTCATTCACAAGCCATAACTGACATCCTTAGATTTCAACCCACCACTAACCGGGCTAAGGACCGGGATTTCTATCCAATTCCTGTTGAATGGAGATGTTATTATTCAAAAAATGTGACCAACATATAGACTAGTAGTCACATGAATTCTGCTGAAAATCTACTTGGTTGGTCTATTTAGTAGTTTGCCACCTTTGGCACTATGTCATCTTTTGACAGGTATATAAGTGAATACACATTTCTATAGAGGTGACAAAATGGTGAAATCGTCAAAGTAGAGTATTATTTCATGTGGACCAATCAGATAACGATTCAAGAGATGGGCGTTTCTAGCCTCTCGTGGATAAATCAAATGATGAATATTCGTTTCCACCCGCCAGACGGCTAAGTATGGCAATGTGAGGATCACGGGTAACTAGTTTTGGTCACATGATTCTGGGCACATAAAAAGGTTACTATTACTCATTCTACTTTTATATCTCCTCTATTTAGTCAGAACACTAAGGACTCGGTAGTAGAACAGAAGGAGGATCAACACGCTTTTAAAGCTGGACACAATTATCAACTGTTTATTTTTCTTTGGCGTTCTAACTTTATGTGTACGGGTGTTAATAGATGTACTTGACAGCAATAACAAATATCCTCGTTTCAAAAGCATCTGATGCTAGGCTACTAAATCAACAGTTGGTTGAGTGATCAGAGTGTAAACGGCCAATATGCCGAAGCTCTTTCGAACTGAACGTTTTGAATTACTTGAAAGAAATCTAGAAGCTCCTCCAGCAGATGACAAAACAGCGTGAAGTAATGGACATACATTCATGAGGAAAGTTTACTGATACAAGAAAGGGAAATTCATACGGGGTAGGCCTCGTACATACACCGCCTGCAACTCGTAGGTTGCTGGCGCAGTATACGAACCGACTGAACAACGGAGTCTGGGAAATCTCAGATGGTTTCAAACACGATTAACCAACCTCAAACAAAGTGGCACTTGTAAAGTAGACAGCCGGCAACGGACAGTCCAATAAATGTCTCCCGAACCCAATCATAGATCAGGATCAATGCGGGTCTCACTTGAACGAGACTTAATTCAATGAAGACGGCAAGTAAAAAACAGCGTCAGTGCTTCGGCGTCCAGTAACCAAACTGGATGGATAGTTGCCATAAACCCTCCTCCAAGCTACTGAGCAGAGAAACAAGAGTCATATATAACTCTGACAACAAATCTCAAATGAAGTACATTTCTCCCTCTATGGGCGGCTATCTCACTAAATGAACTCGGCGCAAATGGAAAGCTTGTACTACTTCATCACTGTTAAGTGGAATAAATGTTCGATGTCAAAAATAAAAACCCGGCTTTTGTTCTTGCTGTTGTGTCTTCTTCGGTTTTATTTTATGCGTTTTTTTATTTCTGCGAATGATTACGTGCGCTCGGAATGGCAACCGCCTGAGCAGCTGGAAATAAATGTACCGAGCAAGAGAGGCACGTTGTAGAGGGTGGTTTTCGTAAAAATGGAAAAATCCGCTTTTGGAGTTACAGAATGAAAATGGAATAAAAAAAAGTGGGGGAGAGAACTTTTGTGTCTCTCTTACGCATCGCGGAGTGGCGAGTCACGTATTGGGTTGGTTTTAAGAAAATCAAAACTGGTGTGTTTTTATGAGTTTTCGGGATCTCGGTAGCAGAGAATGCAGTGAAAATTCCAGGCGGATTCCAGATTCCAACGCAAGTTTCAAGTTTTTTTAATTTTGTGATACGGCAAATGCTCGCTTAGATATCCTCGTGGCATTCATTAGGAAAGATCATTTTAAACTTTAATTATTTTCGAAGGATTTTCATTCTTCTACTTTTTATTCAGTCTGTGTTGCAAACAGATTGTTATTTAATTAATTACGATGATATATAAGAAAACATTCAAGTTCTACTAGATACAATCAAAAGATTTAGCAAACATACTTGTGATGATTATTCGGTCTGTTTATGTATGTGGCAAAAATATATTGCAGTTAACTAATGATTTATATGTAGTATATGTATAATCGAGTTAAAGTTCTGCAAGAACACATTGAAAAGATTTTGAAAAAATCAAATATAAACCGTAAATTTAATCTGAAGTACTAATGCTTGAGTTAGTAACGAATTAACTTGTTCAATTCTTAAGTCCCATTCAAAGTAGCAAAACTGACAATAGAGTGACTAACCATTTTGAGCATACTAAGAATATATGGTATTGTTTTGTATTTATCAAAACAAAGCATACAAGTAAATTATTTCTGTTACGGAAGATTGTAATTTAACTTATTAATGATATTTTTATCATAATCGTAGTATTTTAACTACGATTATATATAAAAAATCATTAATCATTAACATTATGAAAATGTTTTAAAGATATTTACAACTAAACCGTAAATTTAATTTGAAATAATGTTAAAAATGATACAACTTGTTAAAGCCGCAAGCCTGGTCTAATTATTCCACCCGTAGGTTTAGCTAAAAATGGCCGCAGTGTCAAACCAAATCGAAATAACACATACAAATAACACATCATTGAAATAAAGTTTAAGTCAACATAATATACGTGACATGTTTAATACTAATCAAATGCGAGCTTTTAATTATGTTATGCGAAATAATTTCATAAGATTTCGTGAAAAGCGTTTCAGAACATTTTTCTGTATTTTATTCTTAAAGACATAATGAAATATTTACGTGACACTGTAATCCTAATCCACTCATAAACTATTTCATGTTATATAACCATTAGTACTATTAGATTAGTTCTATTTAATTAACTGAACTAGTAAGATTCGAATAATTAATAAGCATGATATAATGAATCGACGACGAAATCAAGCAAATCAGTAACAAGGGAAGAAATGTTCTTTCGTTTAATGTGCGGTATTTTGCGTGTAATTACACTGCGCAAAATTGAATAGCAAAAAATTTAAAAAATAGACATAATAAAATACAATTGAGAGAAAGAACATTAAATAAAGTGTGGGAAAAATTCTATAAAGTTGCAATAATTTTGTTATGTTACCAATTTATACATTATTTTTAATTTGAATTGTAAACATTGAAAAAAAAAATTCTAAGTAACGTCATTCTCATTTCTTAATGATATTAAAGATTAAGTCTAGTATGTAGTGTATGGTTACTGAACTCCATTGAAAGCGAAGTTTTTAAATTTACTAAGGCATATTAAATTCGGATGTGTAAATATCTTATCAAACTTTTTCAACAATCAATTCATTTTACTAAATTTACAATTTAGAATGCAAACTGAAAAATGTCATACATATTAATAATTTTTCAAATATTGAAATTTATGACTTCACTTACTGGAAATAGGTTTTAATATTTGTTGTATTATTTACCGAAAACATGGAAATAAAATTAATAATTTGCAACGCAATAAACATTTTAAGTACTTCAGTTTTGCCTCTTGAAACGCTCGAATATTTTCCATAGTAACAGCTAACGAAAGTGAGGTACGGTTGAGTTGAGCTAGTTTTACAAAAAAATTTTAGGAAATTAGTTATTAGAACGTTTTTCTTGATGTCGCTGATGACTTCTAAACATATCAGATTTGATATTTTCCACCGATAAAACGATTTCTAACTTTGGCACACTATCAGTAATTCTTTCAAATCTCCAGTTTTGATTTTAAACTTTTTAGATACAAATTGTAGCAAAAATATTTTTAAGATAAAATAAATGTAAGAGACTTTAACGATATTAATCTCATGCTTGTAAAAGATATTAATCTAATTTTTTATCGAGATTATTATTTCTCAAAATAATTTTTATGAAATTTTGAATGAAAGAATTGTATTAAAGCTGTGTTAAATGTATGTGAATAAGGTTATGTAATCATTTCAACTTTTATACGCTTTTCTAATCACGCTGAATTTGAAAATACTCTTTTAGATAAAATATTCGATGTTTCGTGAAAGATTTTACTGAATTTCAACTACGATCCAGGGTTTCTTCCAACATTATTTTGGTATTTTCAGATTACTTAAAATGCTAGAAACGCTCGTTGTAATTGTCCATTACCCCACAACTTTTTGTTATCCTAAAAAAATAACTTTCAAATATTTTATATTTGAAAGAATTCATTAACACTTCTGGTTGCTGTTTCGACGAGGTATTTCGTTATTAACAAAATTGACTTCTTAGACGAGATATCTCGTCATTTAAAGAAACTTGATCATGGTCCCCCCATTCGAAGAAAACTTCTCAGATCTTTATCTTGTTCAGATTTTAAAAAAATCACAAATATTTTGATTACATTATCTCGTTATTAGCAAAATTGGTTAAATCTTGATGGACGAAATATCTCGCCCAAACCCCTTGAATGGTTAATACTATCGAACACATATATGGAATGTACAGAAAGTGTAACTCGTCATCGTCCAGAGAAATTAAATAATTTACAATAATTATAAACAAGTGAAAATGACTGATTCGTAGAAACGGAATGATATAACATTTTAGAACATCACCTCGTGAAATTTGTATCCTTACGACCGCAGTACATTTCAGTTATCAGTTATGTACTTCATATCAATTTTCTTATCATGTTATGAAAGTCGAGACTAGAAAAGTTATCTTTTTCTTATCTTCAAAAGAACAGCGAAGCTTACAGGTAAGTGATAAAATAATGTTTATTATGGCAACAAACTTAGTTTTGAGGAGCTATAGGCAGCTTAGAACATTTTTTGCTTTTCCACACAAATACGTTTCTTTGACGATTGCAAGCGATAAAACTAGCAAAAACGTATCATTTAAATGATAAATATTAAATTAATAGCAATTTCGTTGCAACGTAAACAGTCTCTTTTTAATTCTAAGAAAATTTCATTTTAACGGCAACATAAAATGTTCATAGAAATTCTAAGAAACTTTCGTCGAAAAAGACTAACAAGCACAAATATTAGAATGCCTCAAGTTCAAAATAAATCGATTTTAGTTCAATCTGTTAGATTATACGTAAGCGAAAAAGAATTCGCATTGACAAAATTTAATTCGAATCAAATTTAATTTATTAAACGCAATATATCGAATAATTTTCGAAGTATTCGGAATTAAAGTAGTTTTATTATATTGTTTCAAAAGAACAAAATAACTAGGTAAATAAAATATATATTTTTAGCTGAAATATTAAAGGGAAAATGCCTCTTTAATTTGAAAATCGCCTTGAAAGAGAGTAAAATTGAAAAAAGTTCGATGAAGCATTTTGTTTAATAATATACTAAGGGCATTTAATAAGATTTTTCTTTAGGTTGGAGAAAAGAAAAATTAATTTCTCTCGTTCAAATGAGAATTTTTTTAACAAAAAAAAACATTTAGAGAAAATTCCAGAAAAATAAAATCCGATTTTAGATATGCTGCGTTGGTTTTGCGAAAAATAATTATTCTAAGGTAAATTAATAACTTTTGTTAACTCTATATCAACCCCGAATAACTGTGCAGTGTTTCGAAGATATATTATAAGAGGCAAACATACATATTTTCATGCACACTGACCTTTTGCGTAGAATCGTGGAGAGTATAGCACTCCGTCTATGTCCACTGACAAGTGCCGGCGAAAACCCACACTCAGAGCCGACGGTTTCTGATCCAATCTCCGGTAACAACTACACAAGCGACTGTCCAGTCAAAAGCATGGATCACTTGTTTCGAATTTCTTAAAACACCAAGTTACACTGTGTAATATCGAAGCACCGATGGAAAAAAATCCAGTTTGATGAGGAACAATTTTGTTCTTTTCTTTGGGTATTTTCTGCTTCACAACATGAGGCAGTGTTTTGATTGAGGCTCGCTTTGGAACGAAACTCCTGTAAATCGGGCAATCGCTCACTTACGTCCGTACGTCAGAAGTGCCGCACGGCTTGTGCGGGACTATAACTCAGTTGCGAGGCGAGATAGGAGGTTTCGGGTTGCCCTCGGCGATGGGAGACTGCTTGGCGCCGACGCTGCTGGCGACTTCGGTCATGCCATCGCCAAGATCCTTCGCCAGTGCTGCTGGATGGAACAGGAGCGTGAATTTTCAAACGATTCTTCAACAGCGGAAAGTGTTTTCAGAAAAGAAAACTTTAGAGAGAGATGGGCTTTGGAGAAAATTTTCATGGACAAAAAAGTCTTTAAAAAAAAACTGCATCACTGATTTAAAAAAACTGAAACACAACAATAGGAATTATTTTTTATCAACTGACAGAATTAAACTATTCGTTAATCTTTCGGAAACACGATTTCAGTACCACATACTTCAGTCAATTAAAATAAAAGTAAACGTGGCTCTTTTCTTGCACCTCTTATTTTTGGAAGTTATGATGATATAATTGAACTAATTTGCAAATTTCGACCTTATCGCCTTACGAATGTTTTGTGGGGCAAGTGGCTGATTACTATTTTTAAACTTCAATTCAATAATCTCATTCATCGTTTTGCACAAACTGAAAAATGATATTTTAATTTAAAGGGATTTTACGAACTATTATCAGTTTTTTTTTTTTTAAGAGTAAGGTTTGGGTAGGTAGGTATTGTAATTAACGTCGCACTGGCACAACACAACGGGCTATTGGCAACATTCCGGGATCCGAGGACAACACCACGTCATTTTGAACTATGTTCAGAGGACGATGTGAAATTTGGGATTTTCAATCTTCATAATTTTTTTAAAACATTTTTAAAGTATTTACTGTATGGTGGTTATAATCCTCGGTTGTCACCGAGTGGGCCCGGGTTCGAATCCCGGATAAGGCATAGATGTAAAACCTGGGAAAGAAGTCGGACTTTCGCCTGGAATGGATTCCCGTCTTGAAAGGAAAGCAGCGCACACCTTCTGTTCTTTGCTGGGATCATCGTCTGTTATAATAAAAAAATATTCTTCTTCTGTATTGTCTTGAATGTTTCTGTTCACCACTTGCTTTCATATGCATCCCAGACGAACATACGACAACAACAACAACAACAAAGTATTTACTCAACTATTGTTATTTATTGGATTTTGATGTCACTAAACTGGTTGGGCCAAAGATAAACTTCGTCGATATGTATGTAATGTTTACTAAAACATAATAAACAAACACCTTAGGGTAGGATTTATTTTAAGTCCAAGACTGAGAAGACTTATAATCGATTGAAAGTACTAAATACGCTGGGAGTGAACCAAAGTCTTGTTGGTTTTTGCAAAAATTACTAAAGAAGGTTACTCTAAGAAGGTTAAATAAGATTACTAAGGTTAAGAAGGTTAAAGAAGGTCACTAAGAAAGGTTAAGGAAGGTTACTAAGGTTAAGAAGGTTAAAGAAAGTTACTAAGAAGGTTCAACAATGCACTAAGAAAGATTAAGAAGGTTAAAGAATGCACTCAGAAATGTTAAGAATTTTAAAGACGGTTACTAAGAAATATATCAAAAGAATCACTAAAAAATATTTTTTGACTAAATCACACTCGCCAATCTCAAAGCAATCTTGGCTGCGTTAGCTCACTTGGGAGAGTGACGAATATTAGCAACCGGAGGGTTGCGAGTTCGAAACTCGGTCCAGCCAAAGTCGTGTACTCGGGGCCTGGTGCACATTCAGCCTCTCGCAGCCTCAAATGTCCTCCCGTTGGCGTGGTGTGGAAGTTTGGAGAATGGGGTGCCAGCTCAGGTGCTACTTCGTCATCTGACCGTAATTTCAAATTTCTGTACAAAACTACGTGTACCATCTGTACAAAATTACATGGTGTTGACCTCGCATCTTTTCTGTGATCCCAGACCTTCGCCAATAGCCTGTTTTGTTGCTCCAGTGTGACGTAAATTAGCTACCTACCAACCTCAAAGCAATCTTCATTCTTTCGCTGAGCGGGTCGTACTCGCTTTACCCAATCGCAGAGCGCCTTTTAGCCACCAAAACACCTGCCAATTACTTTCTAATAAGTATCGATTCAATGAATATGGTTTAAGAGTAGAAAGAAATTTTTAAATTGCTCACACAGACCTGTCATACACACTTGGAATTTTTAGGATTCTGGTGAATGAGAGAGAGAGAGAGAGAGAGACCTGAGATGTATCCAGAAGCAGTTTGGAGAGTGGGGTTCCAGATCATGCGTTGCATCATCATCTGACCGTGGTTCAGAATTACGTGGTGTCGTCATCGAATCTTTCCCTTGGGGTATTGATCCCAGACCGTCGTCAATAGCCCGCTGTGTTGCTCTAGTACGACGTTAATTAAAAATTACCAGAAGCAGTTTGACATGAACGTTGTTGGAACCTATGGATGATACAGCCATAGCAACATTCTAAGCTCTATTATATTGTTGATAGTTTCACCCATCTGAGTACCGCGAGATTCTTTACTAGTACACTATTGCTTTTACCCGCATCACACCTGTGATTAAATTACCACATATATTAGTTGATAGAAACCTAGAACTCTATTGAGCAAGAAGAAAATTAAATTATAATTCAAAAGAAATTATAATTCATGCAAGGAGTTTGCAGTTTTCAGAATGGACGCACGTTGGGTTGATCCAAGTTCGTCCCGGTTTTGTTCGTCATAACTTGAGAAATTATTTTATTAGCTAAAAATTTTATTTAATCCATACAGTATGTGCCGTTCTGTTCTGTGCTTTTTTTCATCTCTCGGGTAGGTGCATAATCATTGGGTCATAGAAGATCTCGAGATTTCTGTAACTGAAAGGAAAAAACTGATCCAAGTGACGAAACTGTACCACGACATGTGGAATTGTGAACGGCACCTTCACCCTACACAGCACATGTCTTTTACATCTGCGAAGAATTCTCGTCTTTTCGGAAGTAAAAAGCATACACCGAAAATGCTTCTGGTTTTCTGCCATTTTTAAAGCTCAACAAAGTTTAAAACACAACCAAATACTCACTAGAATTCCTTCCTTTAATCATCAAAAATTTACATGCGTGGTAACACTAAGGATTTGCGATGCAACGCCATAAACGATACGAACTATTACATCAATCCAATACATGCCAACGCCTCATAGATTTAACAACATTTTCAACGTTTCCGATCATCCTAATCGAAATTTTATAACTACAGATATTTGCTTGGAAGTTGAATTTACGTTTTACAGGAGTAACGCAGAATATGATTAGTAGTGCTCTTCCGGGATCAATCCTGAAGGGAAGGATAAAATGACAACTCCTCGCCATTTTGAACCACGGTCAGATGACAAGGTCAACAGAGGAGCTGGCACCCCTCTCAAGAAACGTCCCCACCAACGACACTTGAGCCCACGACATACTTAATGCCCCAGCCTGTCATGCACACGACGATCCTTTTGCTGGGTCGAGTTTCGAACTTGCAACCCACCGATTGCTAATCTGAGACCCTACCAACTGGGTTACCACGACTCTAAAAATCGGGACATTCCAATTACTTCAGGATTTTAATGGTAATGGTAATTTTAGTTAACGTCGTACTAGAGCAACACAACGGGCTATTGACGACGGTCCTGGATCAGTCCCTTAAGGAAATGATCCGAGGGCAACACCTCGTCATTTTGAACCACGGTCAGATGACGAAGCAACACCTGAGCTAGCACCCCACTCTCCAAACTTCCACGCCAACTCAAAGTGAGGACTTTCGGCCACGACAGATTTAAGGTGCACCAGCCGCCTCTACACCATACGCTTACAAACATCCATGCCCGGACCTGGATTCGAACCATGAACGTTCCGATCTAGAGGCTAACACCTTAACCACTATACCGGTTGGTCGGCTTTACTTCAGGATTACACTTTCATTTATTGGAAACACTTTGAGGACAATTTGAGGAAGTTTTGTAATGGTTAAGTGACTTATGGACTATCCTGTATATTAACTTTCTGCTCTGTTGTTTTCACCTTTTGTTCTTTTTCGTTGGGTTGGTGTGGAAGTTTGGAGAGTGGAGTGCCAGCTCAGGTGTTTCTTCGTCATCTGACCGTGGTTCAAAATGACGAGGTGTTGTCCTCGGATCTTTCCCTTAAGGGTCTGATCCCGGACCGTCGTCAATAGCCCGTTGTGTTGCTCTAGTCTATAATTAAAATTACCATTTGTCCTTTTTCAACAAGGCACCATTTTATATTGATTCATTTATTTCAAAAATGCCTTACTTAAAGTATGTAGGTAAGTATTTTTATTAGCATCGCACTGGAGCAGCACGACGGGCTGTTGGCGACGGTCCGGTATCAAACCCGAATGGAAAGATTCGAGTGCAACACCACGTAATTTTGAGAAACGGACAGATGACGATGTCATATCTGAGCTGACACCCCACTCTCCAAACTTCCACACCTCACCAACCGTGCTTTACTTGACATAGCGCAGCATAAATTCATTTTCAAAACTATTTTGAAAAGCCGTATTCCTTTCTTATGATTTTAAATCGGGTGAATAAGTTTATTTTTTCTGTAGAGAGATTTGAATCGGGAGTATAATAAAGCTGATTCTTGATACAATCGTTACCAAACAAATAATACAAATGAATCATCTTACCGCACCGCGTAAGTGATAGGTATTGGATAAATTTTGATGTATTGCAATTACAAAAAATCTGGAAATCCATACGTGATTCTTTGTACTAGCGTCTGAAAAAGTAGCAGACAGATGCAAGAACAATTACTGTTAAGATAAAGTGGCAAGAGCAATTAACTAGTTGCAATAATGAAGGGATATTTCGTAATATGTTTCAGTAGTAAGGAATATTTCACATCCTTGATAAGTCGCGATAAGCGATGCAATTGAATGAGTCATATCTTCAATTGTTTTAGTTTTAAATAAACGTATTCCTCCTTTCCTTTTCACCAACTTCACGTGCTAAGACACGCGCAGGCGGCCGTTTTCGATTGGGTTTCCCCACTGTGCTCTAGTAACCTGCGAGTTGAAGGTGGCGCAGTTTCAACGACTGTAAGTTACCCATGGGTGTATTTCTCTCTTCCAAAACAGTAAGTCGTTCCTTATGCGTGTTTCCATTGCTTAACACTGTTAAATACTGTTGCTTTAGGTAAAGCTTAGCCAAATGTGATGCAGAATTGTGAGGAGCCACTGAGGCCTAGTGGGTTTGCCCAGTGAGCTCAAGTGACCTGAAATTGTGGTGACGTTTCAAAAGCTAAAACTTACCCTGGGTGTATTTTTCTCTTCCACATCATTAAAACGTTCCTTATGTGTGTATCTATTACTTAAATCTGACTCCCTTGCGTTTGGCACAACTTGGCCAAATAGGGTGCAGAATCGCGAAGGGGGTGGCTGTGGGTTTGCCCACTGAGCTAGCAACATGCGAGTTGGAGATGGCTCAAATTTCGATTTCTGTCATGTACCCTTAGTGTATTTCTCTCCTCCACGTCATTGGAACGCTCTTTATGTATGCGTATGTCCAGCGTTTGACACTATCTTGTGTTTGGCGCACCTTTGTAAATAAGATGCCCTTGCGCCTTAAAAACTACCCATAATGTGCTGAAACTTACTCGAATCACTACAAACATGGTTTGATACATCAAATCTTATTAAAGTCATCTCTGTTTACAATGCGCCACATTAATGGACCGGACGCCAGCGGACTTGCATAAAATCCGACTACATATTTGGGTGTGTTTTTCGTGGTATGGGCTGGGACTTTTGCATGTTGTTCCTGGTCAAATGAATGCCGACGTCTACATGAAGATTTTGGACAGTCGGGTTCTTCCTACGCTCTTGCAATTTTATGGAATGGACGAATGTGACTTCCAGGAGGACAACGTTCCATGGGACTCTACGCAGCCTCTGTCAAACAGTAGTATCGAGATATGGATGTAAGACGTCTTCCCTGGCCTGCTCATAGTCCCGATCTAAGCCCCATAGAACATTTGTCGGACGCGTTAGAGCGACTCTAACGGACCAGGGAACCACGTCCGAAATCTACAGCTAAGCTGGCGACAATCTTGTAGCAGGAAGGGACACAAATACTCATAGCTGTATATCAAAACCTTGTTGAAAGAATGCCCAGAAGGGTTACTAGTGTCATTGCAGCTCGTGGGGGACTATCCTTCTATTAAATCATGTATTCTTTCCCTTATACCATCACATCTTGTTGTGCGGTCCATTATTGTAGGGTAGTGTGTATACATAATTTCATTAAATCATTATACTAGGTTACATTATAAATAAATATATATAAATAGATGTAACATGCATGGGGAAAAGTTTGTTTTTCTAAGTCTCTTCGGATTATCAAGTCCAGGTGATTCTCAATGAATCTCACTATGTTAATAATTTTAATCCTCGAGCCCTTGTTACCTGCAATGTTCCCCTGAGCCATGCCATTTTAAGGTGATCGGCAGGCGTCCTCATTTGCCATGAGGTTGTAAGGGGGCAAAGTGTGATATAATGTAGAGGTGTGCCAATTTTCCCACAGGAGCAGTTTTCAGACTCGATTTTCGTAAACCTCGTTCGATAGGATAGGAATTGACCATGGCCTGTGAAGAAGAACATCTCTTCCTTGGTCTAACTTGTAGATTTTAGTGACACTCTTGGCAAGACATCACCCGTTCATTCTGCCACGCACCGATGAAAATGACCATTAAATTCTAATCAAGGCATCTCATCGATGTTCGAAATTTGGCCACGGAGTCCGTCCTACAATCGGCCAATGATGGTTGTACGCATAGTAGAAGAAGGAGTCGTGAGAACATTTTCAAACAAGTTGTCGAGTCTTCGAACCTCACGTGCGAAGCAATATCGTGTGTAGTTTCGATTTTTGAATTTCTACAAATAGCGCACAGCGCGCTTTTCACCGTTGCCGTCAAGCGATGCGATTCATAGCCACCGCTAGCAATCATATTCGGTTTCGGTCAATCGCGGCGGCCAAACATATTTTTAGAAAAAGACGGGATTCGGTGAACCGTTTCGCTCAATAGCGCACGAAAAGGCAACAAAATAGCGATGCCGTGTCCCGCCGCTTCTAAAACCAGTGATAAACTTTTGAACTTCGGTGTCCTCGCTGTGATTTATAATTTATATTTAGTGCTGGACAAGTTGAACAACACTTGTAGCGGTGACTGGAGTGGATCTCGGAACACCGCTATTGGTGCTTGCTTCAAGCACATCGGAAAGAAATGACAGGTACAGTACTGTTCACGTCTAATTTTGCGCTTTGCAAACAGTGGGGGCATTTTGTCTCCAAGAGGCATTGAAATGTTTGCGAAATGTTAGAAAAGCGTAGTGGTATTAATAAAACGCTACGACTTCATGTAAAGAAGTAATCTTAGAAATCGTTGTAGCATTTATAAAATTACTACTTTACTAAGACCTATTGTAATTTTATCTTTTACAAAGATTGCCATAAGTCTAAGTAAAGTACTACTGTTTTACTTAAACCCCCGAGAGAAGAAAGTGCTTCAAACTGTGACGTACGTCGCAGAACAAAGTTCTTTTTTTCAGAACAATTTTTACTTAATTTTATTAAAATTTTGACCATTTTTTTTCAATCACAAGTGACGATGTTTTGCAGTGCTAAGCGCTCTCTTTTCTTCTTTAGCTACGGTATAACCTCCTCAGACCGCCCCAAATTACCACAAACATTTTATAAATCACACATCTTCTATGTCAATGACAAAATATTTAACTTCAAAAGTGATCGACAGAATTGCAAATTCTGAAAGTATGCTTTGGTTTTAAACAAAGTAAGTTAATTAATTTTGATGTGTGTTTTATTATAAATATGTAATTTATATTTAGCCGATTATATTGTGTTTAACGTCTGCTTTTTATTTTATTGCAGTTTTCAAAATTGGAACAAACAGTTTCAATTGCTTGGAGTTGTGTTGAATAACACTGAATACAATTCTGCACCTGGGCTTAAAACTATAGTATTATAACATATAGTACAGAGAAGGTGTCGTACCTTGGGACTGTTTTAAACAAATATATTTCCTGAGGCTATTATGTAGCTGCAGTGTGTTTTTCCCATAAACTATTTACAGTTATTACTTTTAGAAGAATTTGCTACTTTTTATTTATTTATACCTCGTACACTAACTGTCTAATAAATTGTTTTTTAATCTGTGCAAATGTCCCAAGTTTCAACTTGTTGTACTTTGGGATACATGTTGTTGTACTTTGGGATACATGTTGTTATACTTTGGGATACATGTTGTTGTACTTTGGGATACTGCTGTTGTACCTTGGGATACATGTTGTATCTTATTATTCATGTTGGGACGGCTGTCGAAGACCATCTGCGCGGCTTGGGCTGATGAAAGGGGCTTCAAATTTTTAGAAAACTTTGACTCCAACGAAGAACGCATTATAGATACATGTTGTACAAAGCAAGGAATAAGACAAAATATTAGTTTACTACGAAGAAATTTCGCGTGAAAAAAAAGCATTGTGTCGTCAGACGAATTTGTTAGATTTTATGAAGCCATCGACACCAAAATAACTTTTTTACGTCGCACATTAATTTTTTTAATATTTTGTTTTTTTACTCTGTATAAAAGAACAGCAACTTTATTAAATATTTTTCTTCTAAACTAGTGGTTTTGTTTGTCCTTGGTCTCAATTAAATAAAATTTATATGCCCCGATTTACGCGATTTTCCGTCGGGCCCACCTATTGCGTAACATAAGGGTATTAGTGCATTTGTGTAGTAATATTATAATTTATTTTTAAGATATTAGAAGTTATAAGATACTAATTTTTTTTACATACATATATATATATATATATATATATATATATATATATATATATATATATATATATATATATATATATATATATACATATATTATAACTTATAATATCTTAGAAATAAATTATAATATTACTACTTTACTTAGACCTATAGCAAGTGGTGTTTGGTCTTGATCATACAATTTATCGGAAAGATAGTTATTGTTTATAAATTAGAGATAGAAAAACACGTATATATAGCATTATAATCTTTAAGTGATTCTTTATTGTGTGTATTTCTTTCGCAATAGGTTATTTTATTCATTATATTTTATGGAAGGAAAAAGTTTTATGCCGTTATTCTCCTAGAGTGACCGTAGTCTTAGTGTCTTTATTTGCAGAATATTACAAAATATTTATCCCATTAGTAATAGTTGTTACACATTGGATACTTTTAGAAGCACAAGTGAAATCTTAGTTAAATTGGTAATCAAAACTGAGTAATTCAAAATATGACTTATAAAGGTCAAAACAGGCTAAAATATAGTTAATAACTATTTCGGGTGTGTAAGATGGTGGACGTTTAGTCATATGCTTTTTTAGTCATATTTTGAAGTTCCAAAATTTTTGACCATACAGTGTAGTTGTTTTATTAACATTCATGAAGTTCATTATACATATTTTAAGAAAGTGTTACAAAACAATAGATTCGTCGTCATCGTTGATAAAGCTTCATAGTATACATTCCATCCTTTAGAACGCATCAAATGTTGTTGCACCAGCAAATTTATGTGTATTTCATAACAAAGTAAAACGAATAGTGATCGATAAGGTAATGTAAGTTCCATAACTTGTCGCTAATCCAAATTGAAGGAATACAATTTGCGACCCTTTGCATGATCGAAAGTTGTTTTAAGAACCGGTGCGAAACGTAGAGCGTAGTGGAAAATTTAATGACAATTTCTTTAATGTGAAAAAACCTAATCAGCAGGTGAGGAAATGCCTACCACCAGAACTGCCCTCGCCTCTAAGTGGAGGCTGTCACGAAAGGAATTCTGGGAAGTGATGATATCAGTTTGTTTTTGCTGACCTCGTCAGCGAGCGTCTATAGATCTACCCGATAACAAGTAAAATTCAACGAATGTATTTTCTATTTGTCGCTAAGTGCGCCAATGCAACAAACTTAAAAAACCTTTTCTCCAAGCATTTTCCCTGTGGGAAGTGAGATAAGATGATTCACCAAATACTGGGAACACAAGGAAAGTTACAATACTCTAACTAAAACTCTCAACTAAAATTACCGAAAAGAAAAATACACTCAAAGCAGAATCTAAAATAAGGCGTACGGTGCGCTGACGGATAGCGTTATGGGCAGTCTATTGAGTGTGCAGATTGGAATAGTTTTAAGAGGAGTAGTTAGATTTTTCATTTCAAAGAATTAAAGTGTTACACGTGTAAAATAATTGGTACTCTTAACACTGCCAGTAGTTATTATGTATATTGATATTTCATTACTCGTTTTTTGAATTGATGTAACGTCAGAGAGCCAAGTACGAACTCAAGTCTTCGAAGTTCATATAGAATCAATTACTACACTGTTCCAGTATAATGTTATTAAATTTCATACTTTTATCGTACTAAACGGTATGTATATAAATTAACTAGCCTATTTCAATGACGTTGTGTTGCTCTAGTACGACGTTAACTAAAATTACCATTACCATTACCTATTGCAATGAATATAAATATGAATACATAAAAAGAAAATACATATGAAAAAAAAAAGTACATGAATACTTTAGGTTTATATATATTCTACAATTGGGTATTTTGATGTTAAGGTGTGTTCTAGATAGTCTATGAAGCATGATTGTCCAACTACTCTTTAAACAAACTGAAAAGTACTAAATTTGGTAATATGCTAAATACATGCATAAAGAGTTAAATTTTCATCCATAAAAAAATTTCAACAAAAAATTAATGCGGATGTTTTTAAAAGATTAAAAGGGAATTTAAACAAAAAATAATTTTTCGTGTGATTCAAAGAAATCAACAGAAGACAGTGGTTTTCTTCCGGTTACCCAATACCGAAATGTACTGGAAACACCCTTCACCACAAACACACTTATCTCCTTCCAGCATAACAGATGAATCCTATCGTATAGAAGTTTAATATGTGTGAACCCATATTCATTTCGTCCACTGAAGCACATCTGAAGGTGCGTACGGGCATCACAAACCCCCCAGGTGAACGAGTGCCAATTCAGATGTGACCTCGTCATCAGACCGTTGTTCAAAATGACGAGGTGTTGTCCTCTGTTCTTTCCCTTCGCGTTCAATCCTGGACCGTCGGCAATAGCTCATTGTGTTGCTCCAGTGCGACGTTATTTAACTACCAACCCACTCATACGGAATGGAAATAGGTAGGTATTTCATCAACGGAATTAGCAAACACGACGGGCTATTGGCGATGGTCCGGGATCAATCCCCGAGGGGTAATTTGGTAATTTTTTGTTTACGTCGTACTAGAGCAACACAACGGGCTATTGACGACGAATCCCCGAGGGGAACGATCGCTGGACAACACGAGGTAATTTCGAACCAAGCTCAGAAGACGATGGAACACTTGAACTGTCACCCCACTCTCCAAACGTTCACACCAGTGCCAACGTGAGGACATTTGAGGCCACGACGAATTTAACATGCACCATACCCCTTAGTACACGATGGTCTCAGCGACTGGAGCCATTTTCACCCAAGTGCGGTCCTCGAGCAGCGAGAGAGGGTTTTTTTCTGGCAACCCAATTCCTCTCCTGGCGATTTCGAAACTTTGAGCGAGCGCGCTGCCGCATCTCCCGAGCGGCTCGACGATTGGTTGAAGGCACCTGATCACGTGACCAGCGATTCCGATGACCGCCGGCGGTGGCGCTATAGCCTAGGGGCACACCGCCCCGACTCTCCCTTCCCTCTTCATTCATCTCACGGTTTTTTTTTTTTTTTTCGTTTCCGTCCGTCCGCCGCTGCGGCTGGCGGGCCGGAGAGTGAAAGTTTCGGAGCTCTGACTCACGCGTTCGGAAGAGAACTTCCAGTCGAGCGTTCGATCGTTTTTCAGAGCCTCGTATGCAACCCTTTCTTCCATCGCTAGTGTCAGTTCATGGGTCCAAGGGTATATTTTCGAGCTTACACTGTGTTGGAAGTAAGGATGCCACATCTACAGCAAAACATCGATGTTTTTAACATCAGTGTGTGTGTATTTAAACTTTTTCCCAATTCAACAATAAAACATCGATGTTGAGAATACATCGCCCAAAAAACATCGATGTTTTTAACATCAGTGTGTGTGTATTTAAACTTTCCCCCCCCCCATTTCTTAAAACTGGTAACAACTTCAAACATTAATGTTCGCCGGGAGGGGAGATTTAATTTGTCCTTTGCCGTGTTTGTTAATTTCTAAGTGAAACTTCTTTTAACTGTCAAAACAAAGTCAAAAAATTTAATAAGTACAATTACAAATACAAATACAAATATTGACGACCCGCTACAGGCTCAAGCCCAGCAAGGCTGGTCCTTTGTATAAACAAACTCCCCAATTCCCACTGACTATCCAATTGTATCTTAAATTCGTACACTCCCTTTGAATTAACTATACTCTCTGGCAACGCGTTCCAACTGTCTATTACCCTATTAAAGTAGTAGTTTTTCCATAAATCCCGATTTAAATGTGTCTTATTCAATTTATACCCATGGCCCCTTGTTCTGTTATTCCTATTGAAATTTAAGCCCTCTGTGTCCCCTTGTTTTACCAACTTGAAAAGCTGAATCAAGTCCCCCTCTTCTTCTTTTTCTTTACAGTGTATACATGTTTAGCTTACTTAAACGTTCATTGTAGTCGAGATTTGCTATCCCCTTTATTATTTTTGTAGCTCTGTGCTGAACCCTTTCAATTAATTCGATATTCTTTCTCATGTATGGATTCATATCTCATATTTAATTTTCAAATTGAATAATATAAACGAAAATAATATTTACCACAATTTGACATTGATACTACTAACTACAAGTATAATTAGGTAGGTACATAACAATTATTATTGTTTATATAAGTTGCCCTCATAGGTTGATAAGTAATTATTATTATTAATTACTTATCAACTTATGAATGGCGGGACACAACAAATTTAATTTCATTTACTGTACTGTAAATAAAAAATATTACTTACTCTACTGTACAGTACTGTACTGTGAATAAAAAACTTTGGGCCCTAAAATTATTATAGGCCCCAATATTTGTTGTTTACAGTTTGTAAAAATAGAAGTTTGTTAATTTTCTCCACCTTAAGCCGACTTCTTTTTTCACCATTTAGGGAAAAAGCTCTTTCTGATGGGACAGAAATCGCCATCACTGACAAATACTTCGTTGCACGGTTATTTTTCTTAATTTTTACTATGTTGCTTTTTGCATTCAAAAATAAAAACATCGATCGAACGAATTTCTCTGTTGTAAGAAATGCGTGACAGTGAAATAGAAGTGTGAAAGTCGCAAAGGGTGATAAATAATATACGTTAACATTTTCTTTATAGTATTGAAAAGTAAAATTATGTGAGCATTTTAAGGTGTCAAATAACACATTTTATAAATAAAATAGTACACTCTTTCGGGGATATCAAAGCAAAATTTAATCCATTACATGGGGACATTATACATTTAATTCAATTGCAGCGAATCTGCACATTTTCCACCACACCTTTTCTATTACTCATGTTCCTGTCAAATGAAGGCCATTTTAACTGAAAAATGCTTCTTCTTCCTGGAAGATTTTAAGTAAAACTCTGAATTATTACGATGAGGTGGAAGATACTACATAATTAACGTCGCTCTGGAGCAACGCGTTGGGCTATTGACGACGGTACGGGATCATTCCCCAAGTAAAGATCCGAGGACAAGACCAGGAAATTTTGAATCACGGTCAGATGACGAGGTCGCACTCGAGTTGCTACCCTACTCTCCAAACTTCCATATCACTGGTTAAAATAACTATTTCCTAAATCAAAGAGTTGGTTGCGGATAACTGATGACTCTTGACTAGAAATACCGTTCTTTGACAATTTCTTTCTTTTTACCTGGCTATTTCATCTACTATCTTTATACACATGTTTTCAAGATATCCCATCTCAAACATCTTCCAATGGCGTCAGAACAAGTACCGAGCGAAAAAGAAATGGCAATATTGGTGTTCTGAACTCCTTTTCTCCTTCCGTTCTCTCTAAACGATACATCTTAATCTCTCTACATGGAAGTTTTTGAAATGTCTTTGAACAGACCTCAAATAAAAATTAGAAACAACCATTCAACATGATTTGAACTTTTAAAGAGTTTATCGTTAAGCCTAAATGTAAGCTGGTATTAGCGAAATCGGAATTCAAAATAATCGCATTTATCTCTAGAATATCACCATAAACTGTAAATTATTTTGTGTTAAGGCTTTAATCCAACAATTTTGCTCAAATAGATTTTTTAAAGAGTGTAAATCTTCTCGCGGAGGTTGATACGTTTTTTGTAAATTTCATTTCACAATTAGTCATTTGCCTCATGAAGTTTTATCTGTCTTATATAACTGCGTTTATGTATGTCGTTTTGCCTTTTCTGGATCCTGTTTTTTATCGATGTAATTGAATATTTTTCTGAATAGAAACAACGTTTTATAACTAAATAATCACATAGACGGGAATGATAAGATACGTAAAAGTGATTGCAATACTACTCAAAGCGAGCATGAAAACGCAACCGCAATGAATAACAATTCGACACATCCAACTCAAATGCCGTGACCAGGTAACTTTCGACGACCCTTAGCCAAGACGCTATACAGGATGGCCCAAAAGTTACACCATTTTAAAATGTAACTTTTTCTCTGTTAGTTTTTTCAATTTATTTTTCGATGCAATTCTTGGAAAAAACGTTATGGAAAAATTCACAACGCAGAGCTACGAGTAAAAAGAATCCAATTTGTTCTACAAAATCAACGGTCAATTGGGCTAACCCAAGAAACATGCATTCAGGGCTGGGCTCATACAGCCACTATTTAAACAAGCTACAAACAATTACAATTCACAAAACTAATTAAAAATAATTTCCAATGGGTTTTATAAAGTAAAATTTCACATTTATTGTTTATAAAAGAATAAATGTGAATATTTAATACATAAAAGAGCTATTCTGTTCTTAAATGGTATAGTGACTTTTGTTGTTGAGGTTTGTACATGGATGCCTAACACTGTCCTGTTACGAATTAGCAAAGACCAGTTACACTAAATATTGGTCTCTCCTATCTGGTTACCACGGAGCTAAAAGTCCTTCCGAAGAAGATGGTTTCACTGTTCCATCTTCCGGCAGTAAAAGTTTCTTAAGCCTCGCAGATATTGCCTACCCTGGAGGAAAAGGCAGCGACAATTACCTGGCGGTATTGAAAGGACATAAATGAAGTTGCAGAGGAGTGAATCCCGCAGAAGGCCGAGATTTGTTGACGAGCCGCAAACACGGTCTCTGTCTGCCTCGGGGGGTGATTCATGGCTTTGGAGAAGATCCCGAATTGATGAATTCGGCCACCCCTTTCCCTCCAGACAGCTTACAGTTTCATTAAAGTCAAGAGAATCAAACGGGCTTGTATTAATGAAAGATCTGAGTCACCCTCTCCTTAAAGAGCGCGGCTTCGGGCTTCCTAATTAGTGTCCGGGTGACGATTCGCTTTATGGAAGAATTATTTTCCCGTTGTATCGAAAGTAGTTTTTACACCCCCGCCAACGTGTGGTTCGACGCGTTAGTGTTGAGAAAAAGGTTCTTTAAAAGACAAGCAAGTTAAAATTGTACATACAAAAGAGGAGTTTCAGATATCCAGCACTTAGGCCCCGTTCACATGAGGCGCGTAAAACGCGCGTTTGGCGATGCTATCGGGGTCCCGCTCTTCAAGATCGCAAAGATAGATACTTGAATTAGAGGAATAAATTAACATAATTTAATGGTGGGATCTTGCTACCCTCGCCATACGCGCGTTGAAATGCCTCGTGTGAACATGGCCTTACAACGCCCAATTCAACTTTAGTTAGTTATAATAAATAGTAATAATAACAACTAACTAACAGAGCAGAGAAAGCAACGAACTAAACAGCCAGGGGAATTCAACCTGAAAACAAAAGTTGAAACTAAGCATGCATGCGCGCTGAAGCTGCAGATATAACATGGTGAGCAATATAATTTCAAGATCAGATGAAGTTCATATCAGTTACAAAAACCAAAAAGGAAGGTTTGAAACTGTAGTAGTAAGCGTGTTTAATTATCAGTCGCTGTCACAGTTACAACTGAGTTCTTAAAAGTAAAGTTACAGTTGGTTTGGCCACGTTCACATGAGGCGTTTCAATGCACATATGGCGAGGCTAGCAAGGTCCCGCTATTAAATTATGCTTATTTATTCCTCTAATTCAAGTATCTATCTCTTTTGCCACCTTGAAGAGCGGGATCCTGATAGCCTCGCCAAACGCGTGTTTTACGCGCCTTGTGTGAACGGGGCCTTATCCTCCGCGCGCTAGGCACGACGTCTGGAGAGGGTAGATGTATTATACAACTTCTCCATTCCTGCACTCCATTTCGTCCTCGGAATCTCTCATCAGAACTACATGTAATCTAAAATAGTCACAAAAGAAATTAAAGATGAACATTAAGTAAGAAAATTTGGTAGGGCTGAAGACTGGATCTGTCTAGTACATTTCAACAGTACAAGGCTTTATGCAATCGGTAGCAGTTGACGTTGGACCTGGTTCTTCATGATGACCCACTATCTCCAAGTCTCTGCATGCTTTCACATGACAGAGATAAAAAAACTTCGGGCGAAGCTTCAGGTCAGATCCAAACAGAGTCCTTTGGATGTCCACCAAGTCACCTATCTAGTAACAATTACTTTTTTTTTCTCGTTTCCAGTTCTAGCTCCTGCGATTCAATTTTCAGAATATTTCCTTTTGCTTCATCCGGTTGAAATCGACTTTCAATGTAAGCAAACAACCAAGACACGATATGCGAATATTTTATATATATTGCACTAATGCTCTGGCATGATGCTTATCGTGGTTACGTTAAAATTTAGCTTATCGCCGTTTTGAAAACGTTTTAGTGTTTAATCTAATCTGAGCTAACCAATCACTTATCATGAACCAATTCGGAATTCATTCCTTGTAATTTTTACTGGGGAAGTACTGAAATTGTGTTCTAAAAACAAGCCAATTGCCGTCACGTTCAGAAAAAGAACAAGAAAAGCAAATCGCCACAGAAACACTAGAACCACCTCAATTTAGCTTGACACAAAATAGCTCTCGTTGCGTTACAGGAAATAAATTTTCGTCTTTCCGTGGCGTGTTTACGCTCAAAATTTCTCTCATTGCATTCCAACTGAGGGATACAACCATTTCGTTTCCATTCTCCTTTCACATTGGCGTAGTGGGGAAGTTTGAAGAGTGGGGTGTCACCTCAGGTGTTACCCATCATCTGACTATGGCTCAAATATACGTTGTATTGTACTTGAATTTTTCCCTTCGGGGGTCGATCCCGTAACGTCGTCAATAACCCAGTGTGTTGCTGAGGTGCGACGTTGATTAAATACATACTTACCCTCAATTCCACGTGCAATAAATCCTAATTTCCCTAACAATACTAAATTCACCCATCTCTTTTTCAAATCATTTTCCCAATCTATCCCCGTGGTTCAAAATTACGAGGTGTTGTCCTCGAATCTTTCCCTTAAGGGACTGATCCCGGACCGTCGTCAATAGCCCGTTGTGTTGTTCTAGTATGACGTTAACTAAAATTACCAATTACCCAATCTATCCCCATTGACGTCTACTTAATTCTTCTTCTCTTAATTAGTTGTTCTTTTTGCGCTGGGCGGGGGCGTCACCTTATGGTCGTATTGTCAGGTACGTATAAGAAACATGAAATGTTGTTTTTTGTTTGCTTTTGAGCAATAAACAGTCTCGAAACAAGTGACTTAAGAAATCCCAAATCAAAAGAAATGAGCGAGATCCCTTAAGCCGCTTTGCAAATCGAAAATATATCGTTAGACAAGCAAATACTATGAGCGATATAGTCGTATGAGAGACATAACAAGGAGTTGCTTTAGTTATAAAAATATAAAAGATCTAAGGCGAGATATATATATAAATAAATATATATATATATATATATATATATATATATATATATATATATATATATATATATATATATATATATATATATATATATATACGTATGTACCTTTACTCTGAAGCAGATAGACAATTTCTACCTCAAAAATTTAGTTTACACCAGCGGCATGGTATAGATGTGTGTACTGTGGATATTATTCCCCTTTAAAGTGACCGCTGGTATCGATCACCATTTACGATACGTCAGCGACTGACCTTCTGGAGGGTTCCTCCTTTTTTTCGTACCCTACCCTGTTGACCGTGAGGTGTGAACGCTTTGGAGGAAAGGCAGAAGATGGTTCCGGTGAAATATATCTCACGCCAAACGATACGCCACACAATACTATGAAAGGAAAGCGTCAGTCGTAAATGCCACTCAAGGCTCTATCGCTCAGGTTTGGTAATTAGGTAAGGGGTCGGACAGGCCTGCGATAGAGCCGTTCTGTGAGACGATTGAAAAAAAATCTAACGGCCGTATTCACAAGTTCGAGTTAACTCGAGGATCAACGATAATACGCGAGTTATCGGAAAAACCGTATTCACAAGTCCTAATCCGTGGTTTAAACTGCCGGTTCGGTGTTACATTTTGATCCTCCGAAATCGGCGAGTTAACTCGCGAGTAAGAGTTACGCATGCGCAGTACTACCTTTTCAGCGATACAAAATGGATGACACATTTCATTCTATGCTAAAATACAGTATTCTTGCGACAACTGGATTGGACGTATCATTACGGAGCACCTGCTAAATAGCAGTTCATGTCATCACCATAATATTGCTTAAATGGAAAATTTAAAACATAATTTTATTGAAATTCAAAAGAAAAATGAAAATAAAGGTAGCTGCGTAATTTTAAACAAGTAGCTTGGCGAAAAGATAGATGGCCGCACCTCTGTCCACTAAACCGGAGAGAGCGAACGGTAGAATACGACCATGGCAGTCACAAATTCGTCGTAGAATAAAAATTATTCTGGTGATTTATTACGAATGAAAGAAAATTAACAATGCAAGTCACTTTTCACACCACCAACACATACACATACTGACAAGTACAAAGATAATCGGATTACATACATCTGTCAAAACATTGTATACAATTCTTTCTAGCAAAATTTAAGTTTGCATAAAAATCCAATATGAAATTAAATACCTTTGCATTTCTTTTCCTAAACCCATATTAAACTGCTGTATGTGTCCTATTTATTCACAATTTGGAATCAATTCTAGGGCGAAGTACGTGCTTGATCAGTATGAATACAGATTCAGTCGTCGTAACCAATATAAACACTATCGCGTGATCGTGAGGAGACGGTAGTAGCCAATCACAGCGAGCGTCTCATTTTAATCCCCGGATCACTTAACACGCCGTTTGAGAATACCGTTCTTGATAATCCTCGAGTTAATTCTCACTCGCGGATCAACTGATCATCGAATTAACTCGAGACTTGTGAATATGGCCGTAAGTGCCGCAGCGGTAAGGTTAACGTAGGTATTTTAATTAATAGCAACACAACCAGTTATTGGCGACGATCCGGGATCAATCCTAAAGGAAAAGATCCGAAGACAACACCAAGTAATTTTGAACCGTGGTCAGATGACGAGATCCGAGGCGAGAAAGATAATTACTGATTTTTGTATTGTTCAAGGCAATATGCAGTCTGTCCCCATTCTCATACCAATTGGATGGAATCTCAGCTTAAAAATAAGTTTTAAAAACTTGGAAACCCCACGGATTAATTATTTTTCACTTTTTTAATTGTCTTTAAGTTATTCAACCTAAGGGAAGATAATGATTTCGAAAAAGGCTTTATTTTCCTACAAGACAATATACAGTCAGTATCGGTTATAGGGTCAGCTCAGCGGTCCAGAAAAATCAGACCCTATAAGCGGGGTGACCCTATATGCGGAACAATACTACTCTATTTAATATAATGGCAGGATTATATTCACCTATTAGAATATAGTGCTTATAAACAAATAATAAAACTTTTATGAACATTTTAAAAATTAATTCGCGAAGTAAAAACTATAGTAAGAAATATGCAATATTTTTTCAGTGAAATTTATTAGCTTACCTTACCAATCTAAGTACAGTACGCATACGTACGTGCTTGCATATTCAATGCATTTATCGCTACTATTATAAAAGGAAGTGTTTGTTTTTCTGTTTTTCGTTATCTGACGAATCTACGTCACTTACAATAATGGGATTTGGCACACATGGAGTCCAAATGTTTTGCACTTTTAGGGTCGCGGCGAATTTTAAAATTCAATATAGAAGATTTCTAAATGAATTTAATGGTATTTAATTTTTATTGTTTTCTTTGGAATAGCAACAGCATAAAAGATCGAAAATTCTAAATTTATTTTTTTCGTTTCCGTTTTTATTTTGCGCAGAGGAACAATTTGTCAGCAGACTAAAAAAAGCAAATAAATTTTTTTAACATAAATGAACGTTCTTGTTCGTCACGTATGATCCAAATGAAACAAAAATTTTCTTTACTCTTTTCGTCTCAATTTTAACGTAATTTTAAAATCATGGAGAGATAAATTCAACCTATATATGGACATAGGTCCACCTGTTGTGCTTGGGAAGGAAGAGAATTGAGGAGGGTAGGGGTAACGCCGACGACGATTCAACGCAAAAGAGAAAGGAGGAAGGAGAGGGAAGTAAAGGCGTAAATTCTGGTCCTCTTATGGGTTGCAAAAACTTTTTTTTGTTTTGGTCATTCCTTGTGTTGCTTCCCGCCTCAAAAAATGTTACAATTACTATTTTTCAAGGAAAAAAAACGATAGCCTCATTGAAAAGATGAAAAATCGACCCTATAACCAATAACCAGAAAAATAAAATGACTATATAAGTGGTGCGCTACATGTTCTCTATTAAGTTAGACGGGATGTTAGAAAACTGACCCTATAAGCGAGGTGACCTTATAAGAGGGTGACCATATAGCCGGTACTGACTGTACTAGTTTATTCTACCATAGGGTTAAGTGGGACAAGTGAATTCGCGAAGTGAGTGCGTCCTCTGAATATAATATGCATCTGATTAAATTTGGAAAAGCCACCTACTAGGAATGCTTGAAGGAGTCCTGTAGATAAGTTTCACTGCTAGAGCACTTCCAACTTTTCTTTGGGGAAATTAAGCAAATCAAAGAACATGAAATGATGTTTTGCCTATGCACAATACTATCTCGTTGCGAACAAGAAAACAGTCTATAATATGTATACATTTCACATCAAATGGGGCAAGTGAGACTCAATATGAAATATATGTGTATATATCAATACAAATGAAGTGTTTGCATTGGTCATCCAGAAAGTTCTGCGCGTTTTTTAAGATAAATTTCAACGAAGCAGTACAAAAACGTGAGAAAATTTAATTGTATCACATAAGCCCCATTTGTTTCTATGACTTTTTGCCAACTTTCTGGCAGCTGGAAAATTCCTTTTTTTTTAAATAATGAGGCTTATTTGTAAAGAAGTTATCGAGGTGCTGTTTGACAGTCTCCAAAGAATTGAACTCCAGGCCGATCAAAGAATTTTGAAGAGACCTGAAGAGGCGAAAATCTGAGGGGGGGGGCAAGGTCTGGTGAATACGGAGGGTGACACATAACATCCATGCGTCATAAACATAAGTCTTTGTCTGACATTCAGCGAAATGTGGGTCCGAGCATTGTCATGCTTGTAGACAACCCTCGACGGTTCCTAAGTTCTGGCCTCTTTGCTTCGATTTCTGCTTTTAATACTGCCATTTGAGAACAGTATTTTTCGGAATTTATTGTCTGATTTTGTGGCAACATTTCATAATAAATAATTCCTTTGTAGTCCCACCATACAGAAAGCATTACTTTTTTGGAATGCAGTCCCCCTCTCGATGTTAAGCGGGCATCATCAAGGTTGAAATTTAAACGCTTAAATTTAACAAACCACCTTCGAACTGTGGCCTCAGAAACAGCACTATGTCCATATACAGCACACATTTTACGAAAAATCTGACTAGCAGTTTTTCCTGTCTTAAAATAAGAGAGCATAATATGGCGGAAATGAACTTTCTGTTTCTCCATTCTTAGCACTACAGTGAAACAAAAATTATGCCAGAACACATGCTAGAATTATGCAATGTAAGCAGAAGAGACCGAGTTTAAACATCTGCTTCAATCAAGGTCACTCCTTATCAGCGGTAACAAAATAATAACAAAACGAGCTTCTATTTGAAAACGCGTGGAACTTTCAGGATGACCCAATACATTGAATAGCTTCGTCCGATTTCAAGTTATTTATCCGTTTCGGGCCTTTCAAATGCAAAATTGGCATGTAGTGCTTTTGGTATTTGTCCATCTGCTTCGATTACTACGTTCAAACCACTGCGTGTATTCCCATGAAACTGCATAATTGGAGAACTTGCTTCACAAATATGATGATTGAACTTGGTTACTTTGTGTCCGTCTGTCCTCCTGCCTTACGTTCATCTTTGTGTCCGTGTGCTTGTTTAATTATCAAATAAAATTTAGTCAAGATATTTTAGTACAATGTTCTATTCATTAAACCATATTTTAGTTTAGTGAATACGTTATTTGTGAAATTCCTTTGTTTAGAAAGTTGGGCAGGTTTGATGCTAAAACATTTGATTAACTTTACTTAAATCAATCATATTTCAGTACTTCAGGAGAAGCTGAAAGATATGATGAACTTGCGCCATAAAAGCCTAACATCCGATCCAATTCAATCGAAGGTACATTGAGCGTTGTGATTGCTTGTATTGTTTTACCAGTACTGCTGAAAAAGCAATTATTTTTCCAACTACGTATTATTCTTACGGAATTTAATCGTCCTCTGATCGTGGTTCAAAATTACGAGGTGTTGTCCTCGGATCTTTCCCGTAAGGGATTGATCCCGGACCGTCGTCAATAGCCCGTTGTGTTGCTCTAGTACGACGCTAATTACAAAATTGTCAATTACTTACGCAATTTAATTGTCCTCTGACCGTGGTTCAAAATTACGAGATGTTGTCCTCGGATCTTTCCCTTAAGGGATTGATCCCGGACCGTCGTCAATAGCCCGTTGTGTTGCTCTAGTACGACGCTAATTACAAAATTACGAATTACTTGTGGTATTTAGATAATTTAAAGTATTTGTTTTGAGTGTTGTTGTTTTCTTTGCGAAACACATAAAAGTAATTCTTAATATTTTGGACAGACGACAAAGAGCATGAAACAATATAAATAAATAGTATAGCGCATTCCCCCCCCCCTTCAAAAAGACCTGGTAGCTAAATTGGCAACCTTGGTACTTTTAGAAATTGTTTTTGGCACACACACACACACACACATGCTCAACTGAATTAATTCCGAACAACCATTAATCATTTCCTTTTTTAAATTTCTATAATCCGTTAGATTATATTCCAGAAATCCATTTTAAAGTTAAAAAGCAGATGCATTCATTGCTTTTCGTTTGAAGCTTTTATAAATCTGCGTTTTAAGATGTATCTCTGAATTTTCACTTTGATGTTTCTCGCTGAATATCTGTAACATAGTTACGTAAATATTTAATCAGTTGTCTTTTACTTATGAATCGCATGATAATTTTGGAAAACGCTTCGGATCTTAAATTGACATTCAAGGCATTTATATGTATAATCTCAATTCTATGCATTCTGGGTAACGTTGACACATTCTAGAGACCTTTCTTCCTTACCACAAATTTAAGTTCTACAGAATTGTAAAATGATACATTTGACATTTAAATCTCCATAAAATGATACATTTGTGAAATTGTGTATCTTCATTGGAGAGTGGTACTCATTATACGTGATGAATAGGAATTACAATTTATTACAGAATGTCAGTTAACCAATTCAGTTCCAATTAATTCACGGTTAATGCACGTAATTCTACTATAAAGAGTATAAGGCCAGGCAGGTGCACACATCCGGTTTTTCAACGTGCGGCATCAAAGTCCAACTATGCACACAAAACCGTGAAATGACGCACGAACTCATTTCTCGCCATGTGTGATAAATATTCTATCGAAGAAAACGTGTTTATTTCGCTTACTTGGTGTAAAAAAAAAAGTATATTTTGAAACAAAACAGACGTTATTGGATACAACCATTTATTAATTATTATTAATATTCCATTTGTTTATGAAAACAAGGTACTTCAGAACGGAGACTCATGTCCGGCGACAGTGTGGCGCCCTGGGGAACTGCGGTACAAATTGCACGCAAGTTGGACGTGCGTCGCCCCAGCGGCGCTGGAGGCATGTATGCACTGCTCCAACGGATCTAATGTATCTCAGACCGCACTTGCGTTGCATTTGCGGGGCCGCACGTTGAAAAATCGGGTGTGTGCATCGGGCCTTAACCTTTACGCTTCGGCGCTTAGATTTTTTCAATCGTCTCACAAAACGGCTCTTTCACCTGCGTGTCCGACCCCCCCTCCACACACACACACACACACACTTACCTAATTACCTAACTTGATAGACAGAGCCTTGAGTGGCATTTACAACTGACGCCTTCCTTTCACAGTATTGTGTGGTGTATCGTTTGAAGTGAGATTGATATCACCGGAGAGAGACCTTCTGCCTTTCTTTCAAAGCGTTCGCACCTCACGGTCTACAGGGTAGGGTATCGAACAAAAGGAGGAACCCTCTAGAAGGTCAGTCGCTGATAGCTCGTCAATGGTGATCGATGTCACTTAAAAGGAGATAACATCCACAGTACACACATCTATACCATGACGCTGGTGTAAACGAAATTATAGTGGTAACAATCGTCTATCTGCCGTAGAGTAAAAGTTAAAGCTATGTAATTGTAAGTTTAAATAAATAAAAGGGAGAGAGAGAGTGTGTCTCTATGTAAACACATATTAGTAACATCAATAACTGTTTCGATGTGAAATTTGAAAATTTAGGTTTGTGCTTATCCCATTTTACCTTACAGGAAAGTATTGCGTCACCTCCTGGGGGACTGTAAAAAGCATTTTCCGACTCATTACTCGAAACACAAATATTCCGTCCGCATGGAATGTTGCTACCTCCATTAATCATTGCGAAATGTGATACATTCACTGGAACAGAAATCATTTACAAAGGTTGACATTACCACTGATGCCGCATCTTTTACTTAGATTGCGTAAGGATAAGTTTATCTTTACGACGGCGTAAGATGAAAAGGACTAGGAGTCTGCATTCCTCCTTTCTGAAACCAAACACGTGAATGAAATATACTCATATGAATATGTTTACAGGTGATATGTATCTATTCTCAATACATAATTAATTCGAGCTCAGCACAATAGGTTTGATAAATAAACCAGCACCCTTAACAAATCGGGTTAATCGCCAAACAATGAGTCCAATTAACATAAACAGCGAGGCTTTTAGAATATAATCTAATAAGATTGTGATACCGAAGACATCATAGACTGCCTTATGGTGAAGCTATTTTACAGAAGAATCGCTAACATATCAAATTAATCAACTAATCCGAACAGGAGAGCCCGACAGAACAAAGAATGCAGGATTATATTGAGGAAATATGAAAACTAGGGATGTATTTTTGTTTCTAATTATTAACAATTGTTCCTTTAATTATGCTTCAAAAGGCTGTAAGGATTACTATTATTAAAATACTGAAAGGGGATTTATGTCAAGGAATTGAAAGCTAATGAATTGGTTAGTAAAAAAAATAATGTTTATGGAATTCATTTTTAGTGGCTTATCATAGTACAATGGAAAACTGAATTGTTACAATGAGGTACGTAGGTAGCTAGTTAACGTCGCACTGGAGCAAGGCAACTAACTGTCTATTTGCGACGATCCAGGATCATTCCCGAAGTAATTTTGTACCATGGTCAACTGATGAGGTCAACACCTGAGCTGGTACCCCCACTCTCAAAACGTCCACATCGTTCCACGACAGATTTAACCTGCACTTGTCACTATATACAGCCGTCAAAAAAAAAAAAAAAAAAAACGACTCACCCGATCGCAATTGCAAAATTTACATCACAGAACAAAACGGAAGGTAGCAATCGATAGAGGTGAATGTTTTCTACAAATGTTTTTTCAATGCTGTACCGTATCGACGAAAAAGTAAAACCACTTCCTGGTTAAAATACCTATATTGAGAGTTAATATTTACAGAATTGTACAGCTACAGTTTTATAATTAAAGACAATGTCCATCACCGATACAATACAGCCTCCTAAAAAGATAAAGTTCACAAATCGTCTGCGGCTAGAAAAAGTCTCTGTTCCCAAGGTGTCTCTTCCCAGCCCGCCTCCTCCAGTCGTCACTTCCGCAGTCCGACCAGGGGGTGGACTTGGGGAACGATTCCCATTGTGAGCTCCCACGATTCTGGATAATGATTCTGGATGCTCTCAAGACGTTACAATGCTTAAAATTTGTGTAAGGAGCCGTCATCACATTAAATTGCGTGCTTGCTCCGATAATTTCAATACGAACCCCCATCTTTTATCCCAAATATGGATTCTACACAACATTTCAGGCGGATTTGGTGAAAAAATAATCTAAAACGGCGAAAAATTGACCGTTAAAATCCATAAAAACCATTGAGAGAGCGTATAAATGTTCGTAATGGTAATGGTAATTTTTAGTTAACGTCCTACTAGAGCAACACAAAGGGCTATTGACGACGGTCCGGGATCAGTCCCTTAAGGGAAAGATCCGAGGACAACACCTCGTAATTTTGAACCATGGTCAGATGACGAAGCAACACCTGAGCTGGCACCCCACTCGCCCAACTTCCACACCAACCCAACGTGAGGACTTTCGGCCACGACATATTTAAGGTGCACCAGCCGCCTTTACACCATACGCTTACAAACATCCATGCTTGGACCCGGATTCGAACCAGGAACCTTCCGATCCACTATACCGGTTGGTCGGCGTATAAATGTTCGGAATTTAATCACATTATAAATATTAATAAAGACGTGTAGTGGCCGTCGCAGTCAATGATCCGTTGCCGGCGCCTTGGTATGGGAGTTCATTAAGATGGTGACCAGGTCAGAATCCATTCTAACTGAATCCCAGGATCTTTTGGCAGAAATTTCTGTTTTCACTTTGTCAACAATCCCCAATAACGATAATAATAATCGAATTTTGCAAACAGTCTCACTGCGCTACTAATTATGCACGTAATGAGCTGGAATTTGGAATTCCGATGTATCAGTAACAGTTGAATCACATGATGTCAAAATTTGCCCATGTTTCACTTCATAATTTTTATGAATATTAATTTCAGAATAGATAAGAAATAGTAAATTTAGTTTAATAACTTAAATGTTTATATATTGTGTTTGAGTTTTTGGGTAGCAAAAGATGAAAAAACAATTTCCAAGAAAAAATAATGTTTTTAGCAAATATAACAAAAAACGTGAAACACTAATTTAACATTAAGAGATCTAATTTTCAAACACAAACAAATTGGTGAAAAATCCAATAAAATTCATTAACTTTTTTTAACTCCACCTAAAATTGTCTGTAGAATCCAAATTTGTGATAAAAGATGGAGGCTCGTATAGAAATTATCGGAGCAAGCACCCAATTTAATATGAAGACGGCCCCTTCAACAAATTTTAAGTATTGATATTTGTAGAAAACATTAATCCCTATCGATTGCCACCGAGTCGTTTTTTTTTTTGACAGCTGTACAACTCTCATTCACTAGACAGTTTCGAACTCGCAACCCTCCGGCTGCAAATTCGCTACTTTTCCAACCAGGCTACCGTGATCCTGCTATGCAATGAATCTCTGCATTATGGCATTGGAACCTTAACTATATCCATCTATATAGAAACTAAGTAACTAATAACATGATTCGCAAGTTGATCACTGTCTTAACAATAAACTTGTTTTGAATATGACTCCCATTCAAATTACGTCCGAGGCAGCGAACGCTATATTGGAGCACGTTTAGCTCGTTATTCGACAGAATAACCATTCAATCCGTATTCCGCAAGGAATCCTGCTATTTTGGCGTCAGAATGTACTCACATTAACCTCCGAATAAAGAATGGGTGGAATCGTAACCGGTAAGTTCTCACGTGAGTTTGGTAATCGACTTTTGCTGATTGGCTACCAAGGACCAAATCAATGCTTTACATCACGCTCGTTAATTAGTCATACAGTAGGATTCGTAATTTCTCCCAATACCACGGGATAGATCTTCAAACCGAGCGATCGGGCGAAATAAATGAAGCTGTGTGCACGAGTCCGTCTATTTCATTAAAAGTTCGATGGTATTTTGCGTATTAGAAAAATATCGCCATCACAAGATGATTCATATGTTTTCACCAGTTTATATTTCTACTATTATAAAAGGAAAGGAAGTTTTTGTCCCTCGCTACGCCGTGGCCTGACGAATCTATGGCACTTACAATAAGGAAATTTGGCACACAGGTAGTCCGAAGTTTTTGCAATTTTTGAGAGTAGCCCTAATTTTAAAACTTAATCTAGAACATTTTAAAATGAATGTATTAGTTCTTTATACCATTCTTTCTTTCCGCCGGAATGTGACGTCACCCAAACCTCGAGTGAAGAAGAAACGAATTTTGCGATTTTCGACCGATGACGTCAGCCATGGAACCATGCCAAGTTTTCTGATTCTAACGAGTTTTGATTTACGTTGTTTATAATAGCCACTTCGAGGCCATCACTGTGTTCCATGAGGAGTTCGTTTGCGAAGCAAACCAAATAGGAATACGTAGCAATCACTGGGGGTTGGCGAGCAGTGGTCACACCTGACTCCACGAAAAGAACTGTCACAGGAAACGTCATGCTCGCCACGCAGTGGCCTAGTAAGTCATAAGATTTCATGATAAGTTAAATGCCATGTTTTTCATGTTTCTATTATGTTTCGTTGCGATAGATAATAGCAAATAACTTCTATTTTGAAAATATGTTTAAATACGTTTTGTTTTTGTCATTCAAATTGGTTCACTTTTCAAAATTCCAATGGAAAATAGTTTACCAGAAGTATAAAACAGCAGGTATCAAGGTAGATAGGTAGGTATTTTAATTAGCGTCACACTATACGTCGCACAACGGGCTTTTAGGAATGGTCCCGGATCAAACCCGAAGGAAAAGATCCGAGTCCGAGAACAACGCGTAATTTTGAACCACGGTCAGAAGACGAGGTCTCATCTGAGCTGGCACCCCACTCTCTGAACCTCTGCACAACGCCAACGTGAGGACATTTGAAGCCTTGGTGGATTTAACGTGCACCAGCCTCACTTGTACACGAAGGTCATTGGTTGGAATAGAATCCGTAACTCTTCCAACACCCAAAAGATACACTACCTACAAAAATGGATAGGAAAGCAAGATGTGATGGTATAAGAGAAATGATACATGCTTTAATGGGGGGAAGGTCAACCACGTGCTGCAATGACACTAGCAACCCTTCTTGGCATACTTTCGAAGAGGTTTAGATGCACAGCTATGGGTAGTTGTGTCCATTCCTGCTGCAAGAATGTCGCGCTCAGCTGCAGATTTCGGACGTGGTTCCCTGGTCCTTAAGCGTCGCTCTAACGCGTCCCATATATGTTCTACGGGATTCAGGTAAGGACTCTGAGCAGTTCAGGAAAGACGTTACATCCATATCTTGGTACCGCTGCTTGACAGAGGCTGCAGCATGACATGGAGCGTTGTCGTAATGGAAGTAACATTCGTCCATTCCATAAAATTCCCAGAGCGTAGGAAGAACCTGAATGTCCAAAATGTTCATGTAGGCGTCGGTGTTCAATTGACCAGGAAAAACATGCAAATGTCCCAGTCCATACCACAAAAAACACCCCCTAACAAGTAGTCGGATTTTATGCAAATCCGCTGGCGTCTGGTCCACTATTGTAGGGTATGTTATTTAAAAAAATTATTGAACTCAAAATGTTTAGCTGATTTTAGACAACAGTTATATGAAGCACTCATGGCAGGATACAAAAGTTTTAACTCATCAACATAAAAACAACACCACGTAATTTTGAAACACGTCAGATGAGGAGGTCCACACCTGAGCTAGCACCCCACTTCCATATCACGTGATACTTCCAAATATACTGACAAACTTCCATAATGTGAGGACATTCGACACATTTAACGTGCATCAGCCCCTACGCACATGACGGTCTTTGATTGGACCATGTGTCGAACTGCAACCCTCTGCTAACCGCGTTATGCGTCATCACATTCTTTGTACTTTTACTGTATCATTTACTCGCAAAAATGATCCACTCATAAGCATGCGAGTTACGTTTACAGTCCCTGAAAAGAAACTAATGCCTTACGGAGAAAATTCTCCAGCTAAATGTCTGGCTATCTTCGCCGACTCAACAGATATAGAGCAATGGGATGGTGGCCATTTATACCCAGTCTGAAATGTCCTGCTCGCTGCGTTTGGCAGCTTGGAGCACATTGCAAAGGACGCGCTGGTACCGTTCAGATTATCCGAATTTCGAGCCAGAAAATGCAAATGGACTTCGAGGCCACTGGAATCGTAAACAGCTCCATATACCGACCGAGTAAAAACTCCCATCTCGCATAGGAAGCAATACAAAAAAAATCGAATCTTTGAATCTTAAAATTTCTTTACACCCCTCCTAAGACAAATAAAATAAGTGCATGCTGGGGAGAGGTTAGAATGCTCGTTCCATCCACTATCCCGTTGAATTGTTTTTCCCCTGCTGTTACTTTCTTCTTTTCCTTTTTTGATGCTCGTCTTCTCTAAAAGATTGCCTCCCACTTTCTTCGATTTTATATCCTTTCATTCCCCCACCCCCTTTACGAATGATAGGGGGCTGATACGGGGTGGAAGGGAAGAAAAGAAATGAACGTCCCCTTACGCCGACAGTGCACCACAGAAAATTGGCTTCCCTCGGTTCTGAGGTTCAGCCCCGGCAAAACACCAGATCGGGAGACATGGAGAGTACATCCGATGCCGACGTTGGCCATTAATCTCTTCTTTGGCGATGAGATTTACAGCATGCGAATGTCTATTGTGTATTAAGTTAATCAGCTGCCGTCACATCAGCCTCTTCATTTCAGATTTCTGGGCTCCGTACAGTATTATTTTTGTCATTTGTATATCCATTTTCATTAATCTTCTTATTTGGCGATGAGTTTTACTGAATCCGAATAACTATATCGTATTTACATTAATCAATTACCACCACATCTGTCTTTGCTGTAGTATGTTTTTAGTTGTGTACATATTATTCTTTATGTATTTCTATTTCTGTCTTTATTTATCTCCTTTTTAGCGATGGGTCTTACTGCATGCGAATGCCTATAGAGTACTCAACTGTCACCACAACAGTCTCTTCACTGTAGCAAGTCGTTGGTTATGAACAATGCTGCCATTCGGTATTTCTATCTGTTAATAAACTTAACTTGTCTTCATCTGTTACTGATCGAAAGTATCATAAAATCACGTCATCGATATCATACAAACAATTTGAAATGTTTTAGGTATTGAAGTAACAAATACTACAAATTCTTTTAAGAAAACAGCTCTCACCCTTGAATTTAATGACATCATCAAGGGAGTCAAGATCAGATTTATATGCACTCATTGCCATAAAAATTTGCGCACCAAGAAAAAGTCGTCAAAAATGAAACGAAATTTCTCACATGTAAGTACTACTTTGATATAAGTAAGTGATTAGAAAATCAAAGAAAAAGGATCATTTATTGCAAAAAAAAAAGTACAAATGAACGGAAGTTTTAGTACTC
The DNA here is from genome assembly GCA_947359465.1 of Metellina segmentata. NCBI lineage: Eukaryota > Metazoa > Arthropoda > Arachnida > Araneae > Tetragnathidae > Metellina > Metellina segmentata. The sequence goes on from OX375878.1 coordinate 4,177,496, forward strand.
TGTTGGACCCCCTCTAGCGCGAATGCACGATGTGAAACGAGAGGGCATTGAGGCATACAAGTTCCGTATGGTGTCCTGAGACACCTCGTTCCACAGTTGCTGTAAACGCGCCTCTAGTTCGACCAAACTCGTAAGGTGTCCAACTTGCCGTCCCAAATGATCGCAGATATGCTCGATTAGTGACAAATCTGGGAATCGAGCAGTCCAGGGAAGGGTGGTAATGTGGCGGAGGCAGTCTTGTGACATCCTTGCTGTGTGTGGCCGAGCATTGTCTTGTTGAAAAATGGCTCCTGGGAGACCTGCCATGAGTGGCATCACATGTGGCTGATGGACGTTATGGACGTACCGCTGGGCTGTCATTGTGCCATGGATCAATATTAGGGGTGGCCATCCATCGTAAGCAATGGCACCCCATAACCTCACACCAGAGCGGTGTGTCGCTGTAAAGCGAAGGCTGGATTGAGGCGTTCACCACGATTGTCATCACTGCTCAAATTGAATCACGATACGTCGCTGAAGACGACCTGGTTCCATTCCGTTGCAGTCCAATCCCGTCGTGCGCGACACCACTCCAAACGGAGGCGTCGGTGGGTGGGTATCAGTGGCAGCACATGTAATGGGTGCCGCGATACCAGATGTCTTTCAGACAGGCGCCTTGAGATGGTTCGGGAAGACACAGTAAAATCAGAACGGCCGACTGGACTAGTTACTCGCCGAGCTGACCACCCAGCTTCCATCATCGCGATGATTCTTCCCCTCTCGAACTCGGACAGCTGCTCATATTTTCTTCGATGGCGGCGTAACGGCATGTCTACCTCAGCGTTTCCTTTACAAAAGATTAAGTACACTCAAACAAGCTCTGCTTACCTGTTTTATACTCCAAGGAGAAGGAAGTTCAACGCCCTCTAGTTGCATTACACAATGCGCAATCACGCTGCATTTCTAATCATTTGCATATCTGGCCCTGCCAGAAGATAGGTCCACTGAACCAAATCTCAAATTAGTGTTGAATTAATAAGAAATTTTTCGACCTTTTTTCGGATTGAGCTCATAAATCCTATTTGGCATGGTTTCTACAAGTTTTTACGAACAATTTGTCTCGATTTTTGCCCATTCGGAGGAAATAGCTTTTTTTAAGTCTGTAGTATAGTTGTACTGCCTTCCGCCTGCATACACTGCTCTTGCGAGTATGCCCCACATGTTTTCTACCGGATTCAGGTTGAGGCTGCAAGTAGACCAGTCAATAATATGTACATCAATATCCAGAAACCATTCAAAAGTGTACTTTGCAGTATGCAAAGGAACACTGTCCTGTTGGAATATGAAGAACGGGCCTCCAATGTGCTCTGATTGTGGAAGAAAATATGCATTATACGAATAGCTTTATGGGACTTTAATGCTCTTTGGACGATTTGTATCTCAGGAAATTGCCTCTATGCCTCATTGGTGGGGTTATTAATGGAGCAAGGACGGTAGTTATGGCCATGCAATGCTTTTCTGCCAAGTAAAGACGTACAAAGGCACAAGAAAACGTGTTATTGACACAGAAAAGAGAAATACACCCAGAATAGTCACAGCTAACAAGCCTGCACCTCTTACAGCTTTTTAGTAGTTAGCCTGGTGTTCAAACCCACTGAGCCACGATAAGCCCCATTTTCAAATAAAGCTTTGCCACTATTCCTCTCAAAGAGGGAGTTTCCCTCATGGCTTGTTGGAAGACTCTTGTTCGCTGCCACATGCAAGGTTTTGCCACTATTCCTCAACCTCAAAGAAAGAGTTTTCCTCATGGCTTGTTGTAAGCCTTTACTCACTGCCCAATACAAGGATTTTCCATTGTTTAGCTATTTCAAAGAAGGTAGGATTTTGCCTCAAGGCTTGTTGAAGGGCCTGTTACTTTATATCTTTTTCAAGTTTTTACCATAATTTACCTCAAAAAATAATCTTAACGCCTTGGAGGGTTTTTCTTCGAGCGCATCAAGCAAAGAATTCCTCAACGACAATTTGCAGGATTTACCTCTTCGTCAAAAACAGTTTTCTCAATACCTTGGTGGGTAATTTTTTACCATTCGTCATGTGTTTTCAATGGGTTGGCGAATCATCAGATCATTTGGAATTCCCTTCAGAATCTATCAGTAAGCGTTCTTCTTGCCACAAGAGTACCTCATTGTTAAACTGCCGATTATCGTGCTCTACGTATCTTAAAGGTTTCTCAATGCCTCCTTAATCTGCGGCCTTTCGTGTCCCTCGCTTATATTTTGCCTAGTCACAACTTCTCTTGGCGACTTTCCGCTTCGGCAGCCCTAGCAGCATTGCGTTGTATATGCATTCCCCCCCCCCCCGTCATTTGATTATTTTGGAGAGAGTGGCCACGGATGAGAGACCTCCTCCCCCCTCTCCGAATGCGTGAGAAGACGACTTCTTTCACCCCCACCCCTCTTCGTTTCTTCGATGCAATTCCACCCTCGATACAACCACCCTCGATACAACCACCCTCTGCACGCAGACCCCCTTCAATCCATAGTTTCTCGTCCGGCTAACTGTAATAGAGGGGTCCCCCAGTATTTCCCCAAGGACATCTCCTCATGCTGATGCCTGATAAAGAGAAGAAGCGGATCAGGCATTTTTCCATTTTCTGGCGCGCAGAAAATGAAGCAGGGAAGAAAAAAAAAGGGAAGTTTGATTTTCGTGGGATATATTTTTTGTTTCATTTATTTTTCTTTCGCGCGCCCCCGTCTCTGTGTTTCTGGTGGCGCACTTATTGATTTCTGTCTTTAAAAATCCTAGTGAGCCAAACCGCTCGGGGAAAGTGTGTGACTGATGGTTTCTTGCACGATAGGATTAAGAACCGAAACTACCGCAATGGATAGAGATGATGCGATTGATGCTAATGGTGTTCGTTTCCCCAAAGCCTACTTCGCATTTTGCGCAGTAAATGCTCTCCATTAAAACCAGAGAATACTCATATACGGTAGGGAAGGGGTCACTGACCCAAAGCATTTGATCTCATTTACATTTTAAAATCATTTTAGGCTCGACGTATATGTGATGGTTGGCTGGGTGTTGGATTTCATGGTGCAAGGGCCATATTTGCCCCTGTTGTGCCAAACACAAGACAGCGTCAAGCAAATGGACTACACCTTGGATGGAAAGTCCTGCTGACACTGAATAGATAAGTATACTTTATTACAAAACAAATCGACGCGCCAAGAAGGTGCAGAATTACAGTGGTGCCGGACTCAATCAATTTTGAAAGGCGCTGACTAGGGAAGTATAGTCTTCAGTGACGAGTCCCGTTTCCAACTGTGTCTGGAGACGTCCAGGGCAGTGTTGGGATCCTGCCCTTACTATCGCACGCCACACATGCCCACAACAGGGCGTTATGGTCTGGGGTGCCATCTCTTTTTATAGTCATTTCTGGCACACTTACAGCACAACGGTAAGTAGACGACATTCTGCGAACGGTTGTGTTACTGTTCCTTTTGCGACACCCCAGACTTACTTTTCAACAAGATAATGTCAGGCCGCACACTTCACGTGTTGCTATGAATTGTCTTCAAGCTTTCCCAATACTTCCTTGGCCAACTAGGCCTCCTGATCACTCACCCATGGAGCAATTTGGGACGTTATGGGAAGGCGATTGTAAGCCTCCCGGAATGTGTCGACAGTGCCCAACAGTTGGAGACAATTCGGCAAGAAATTCCGCAGGATAACCGCAGGAACTTTTTCAGCCACGCCGGGTGACGCATCCAGGCCAGAGATGGACAAACGTCTTATTGACTTCCACCCTTTGTAACGGTCAAACTCTGAAATAAATGATTCAAGTGTTCTGAAATTTGAATTGTTTATTTTTCTATGTATGTTCTTCACATCCACCCATTTTTATCGCAATCGGACAACTCCTTCTAGGTGCGTCGATTTTTTTTTTGTTATAGAGTATACAGCGAGCTAAATTGCAGGAGTAGGACCTGCGGCGTAGGTTATTAGCGTAGTGGATGAGAAGGTAAGTATTCGAGTTAATGTCACACTCGAGCAACGCAACGGACTATTGACGATGGTACGGGATCAATCCCAACATGAAAGATCCGATGACGAGAACAGGTAATTGTGAACCACGACGAGGCAACACTTGCGCTTTTTAGCGCAGTTGGAAAACCCACTGAGCCCTCGGCGCTGGCGCGGCCCATGGTTTAACCCATGAGTACGTCCGTGTTTTAAATCTGTTAAAAGCGCTTAATGTCTTGGATGCTTAACGCTTGATTCTTATTTGAAAAAAAATAGCTGTTTGTGATACTCTTTTCGGATGAATATCCACTGTAGTGACCTCTGCATCTGTGACATGGAAGCAGACCTGGACCACTATGTTACCACATCTGCCCTATCACATCTCATCTGCACATCAAAGAACCAGCACCTCAGTACTACGACGCCTGACGTAAACGCCTGGCTTTTGATCCCGTGCCTTCAAAGGAAAATAATACAAATCGTACGATTTGTGGCCTCCGCGGAGTTCGTACTTAAGCAAGCTGTTAAGGTTCACTTTTTGACAACAACATTTTAATTGCCTCTATTACCTCATAGACAACTTTTATTAGAGCAGCACCTGCGTGTGCATTTCTTAACTTGTAATTTCTGCTTTGCATCCCACCAAATTATTTTCCTTTTTCCTTTTCTCATTGGGTCACCTTCACGTTATGGGAAATTTTGTTTACCTTAAACCCTATCTAAGGTCGGTATCCCATGACGGGGTTAAGTTTGTGATACTTAAGTTTGGTTTGTCATTCTATTATAAGATCGCTTTTTTGCTCCGCATAGGTTAATTACACAGGAACCTATGGCTTTAAGGATATCACTACTTATATCCATATAGAGACAGGAACTCGTATCTAAAGAAACAGTAGATTCAATCGAAACTCTAATTGAACTTAAGACCAGCGCACTTATCTCTTAGATGCAGGTAACGGCAGAAGAATCAAAAAAATTCCTGCCCAGACTACAGAGAACTTGTGGAAAGTATGCCTCAACGTGTTGTAGCTATAATACAAGCAAAAGGATGACCTGCCCGTTACTAAATAGAATAATGTAGCACTTTTTTCTGAAAAGCATGCAGTGTCCATGTAGTGTATACTCATTTACACAAGCTAACAGTTCAGATTTACATCAAATCACATATTAAAAGCATTCAGTGACCAAGTACACTCATGGTTGATAGGATGTTCAGGTTATCGAGTATACACGTCAAAATGTATGTGTTCTTTTGAAAATCGTTTTACATTGCCAAAGCATGCATGAAACAATGTGTCTTCTATTATTTACGCTAAATTATGCTGTGATGGGATCGCAGTGAACAAATTTTGATTATATTCCCAAATTTTGAGTTATTCCCATTGCCAACCACGTGTAAACCCGTAATCGTTATTATGTATGCAAGCAAATTTCTGACAAAATATGTATTCTCACAAAGTTATATAACAGCACTTAGATGAACTGAAAACGCAGTTGGGACAAATATCAAACAGTTAATAAAGTTTTACACCTGACAGTATCGGGTCTTCTGAGCGTCAAGATGTGCACGACTAGCATTGCTTGCATCCCTTCAGTGCACAGTGACTAAATTACTACATCTATTGACAGAAAATGGGAGATTAACGAGTAAACATTTGATCATCCAACATCTTTTATAAGTCGGTAATTTCCTTTCCAGGAGTGCAACGTGTGCAATGATTAAGAAACCTTTGGAATGGAATCGATATTGACTCAACAGTTTAATTCAAATTAACATTTCATCAATGATTTCACTACATACCATGAGGTGGTAGTGAAATCAGTGTAGGATGTTCAGGATTCCCAAAACGAGTACATTTAAAGCATCTTATGCACTACCCTACAATAATGGAACGAACGCCATCGGAATTGCATAAAATCCGACTGCTTGTTTGGGGGTGTTTTTCGTGGCATAGCTTGGGACCTTTGCATGTTGTTCCTGGTCAATTGAACACCGACGACTGTATAAATATTATGGACAATCAGGTTTCTCATGAGCTCTGGAAATTGTATGGATGGACGAATGTTACTTCCAGGACGACAACGTCATGTTGCAACCTCTATCAAGCAGTGGTATCAAGATATGGTTGTAAAACGTCTTCCCTGGCCTGCTTAGAGTTCAGACCTAAACACCATAGAACCTGTGTGGGACTCGTTAGAGCGACGCTTACGGACCAGGGAACCACGTCCGAAATCTACAGCTGATCTGGCGATATTCTTGCAGCAGGAATGGACGCATATACCCATAGCTGTGTATCAAAACCGTGTTGAAAGTATGCCAAGAAGGGTTGTTAGTGTCATTGCAGCACGTGGGGGACCATCCCCTATTAAAGCATGTATTATTTCCCTTATACCATCACATCTTGCTGTACGGTCCATTATTGTAGTACTTTATATGTATTCTAAAGAAATGCGATTCTCGTTCGCAAACAATTGTTTAGGAAAACACACATAAGATTGTGTGTCATCCATCATGAACGCTAAATTGTATTGTGATTGAGATCGCGTTTAGTTAAATTTTGATGGTGAGGTTTTATTCCCAACACCAATCAAGCAGGTACTCGTAATTTCTGACAAAATGGTGAAATAACTGCACTTTGATAAATAGAAACTGCACAATGGGTAGAAAATCAAATAGTTCAATCCGGCAGCGAATAGATTAAAACAGCTGAGTAAACGTAAGTGAATCAAAAATTTTGTTAACTCGGTGATGTCATTTCCAGGAGAAAGCGTTCGACGATCGAGTAACCTTACATATCCCAACCATATGCGCATCTATACAAATGGACGAGTTAAAGTTACAGTGGTGTAAGTCACTTTTCTTGGTTTTTTAGAAATTAACAGAACGCAAAAAGTACTGTAATCAATTCGGGAACAAAACGTTGCAATCATTATAGGGAATGAATATTATGAATGAAGCTCTGACATACTCCACGTTTTCTGTTAACATTGTCTTATCTATATATATAGATCTGGTTTTCGTGTCTGTCTTTTTTTTTTGTGTGTGTGTGTGAAAAAGTGACTTATACCATGCCCAGGTGTTCTGCAACACAACTCCGAGTAATTGCAATTGTTCTGCAGGCATTTTGTCCGAATTTTGAAAACTGCAGTCCAATCAAAAACAGACGTAAAACACAATTATCGACTCAATATGTATTACATATTTATAATTAAACACATGAAAAAATTAATGAACTTACTTTATTTAAAACCAAGGAAAACTTTCAGAACTTTCAATTCTGTTGATAACTTTTGAAGTTAAGTATTTTGTCATTGACATAGAATATGTGTTATTTATAATGTGTTTGTAGTAATTTGTGTGGTGTAGGGAGGTTGTTCCGTAGCTACAAAAGAAAAAAAGTAGCCTTAAGCACTTTCTTCTACCGGGCACCACCGTTGCTTTAACCTTTACACTTCGGCATGTAAACAATTTTTACCACTAAAATTTCGTTTTCGCTAGCGGCATGGGGTGATTTGTGTACTGTGGATGTTATCCCCTTTTATGTGACCGCGGCATCGATCACCATTTAACAGCTGTCAGCGACTGACCTTCTAGAGGGTTCATCCTTTAGTTCGGTACCCTACCCTGTCGACCGTGAGGTGTGAGCGCTATGGGGGAAAGGTAGAAGGTCGCTCCGGTGATATCTATCTCACGTCAAACGATACGCCACCCAATACTATGTAAGGAAAGCGTCAGTCTAAAATGACACTCAATGCTCTGTCGCTCAAGTTTGGTAATTAGGTAAGGGAGCTCGGAGCGTCAGGCCAAAGAGTCGCTCTGTGAGACGATTGAAAAACCTAATCGCCGCAGCGTAAAGGTTAACCCGTCCATATATAGTCGAGCCCACTTATTGCGAGCTTGGATACAGCGAAATATCGGTTATTGTTACTTTTTTTATGTCTCTTTGGAACTGCAATAGTAAATAATGTTAATAAGATCTTATATAGCGAAGTATTGGAGCGTGAATATCGGATACTGGGAAGTTTTGGGTTCTGTCAAAGAACCAAGTTTTTTTCCAATTGAGGACGACAAAATCGAGAGGCAATGGAGAAAAATTTCAGAAAAACGTGGGAGAAGTGTTTTTTTTTTTCTTGGCTACTTCGGTCACGTGTTTTAACCTTGAGTTGTAAATCGGATATAGGGCGACAGATGTTACAAGGCAGAGTGCATAGCAAGCAGGTTGGTTCTTTGGGAAGGTTTAGTAAGTGTTTTTATTATGTCTGGTGAAAAGAGAAAGTGTTTGTCTCATGAAACTAAAATCGAAGCAATAAAATTAGTAGATGAAGATCGTATGAAAAAAATGTGAAGTAGCAAAAAAATTTGGAATCCCTGCAAATGCTTTGTTTACAATCTTTAAAAATAAAATTCAATTGTTAAAAATGTATCAACAAAGCTCGATTGTTTCCGATAGGAAACGATTTCGTGGATCGAAGTATGGAGATATTGAGAGTGCTTTATTGGCCCATTCTAAAGGAAAAAGCCATTCATTTTGCACAGATTTTGGGAAAGCCAGATTTTGTTACAGGGACGGGATGGCAACAGCGGTTTAAGAATCGACATGGGATTGCTTTAAAAACAGTGAGTGGCGAAAGTGCACAAGTCCACAATAGTACTGTACAGGACTGGTTGAAAAGTAAGCAAATATTAACTGAGCAGTTTAAACCATTATATGTTTTTAATGCTGACGAAACTGATCTGTTTTACCAACTTTTGCCTGAAAAGACATTTGCATTGAAAGGAGAGGCTTGTAAAAGGGAAAAACATTCCAAAGTCAGGCTAACGGCACTTCTTTGCTGCAATATGGACGGGTCAGAAAAGAGAAAGATTTTAGTTTTAGGAAAATAACAAAAACCAACGATGTTTCAAGAATAACAAAAATCTACCCGTAATATACCGGAACAATAAAAAGGCCTGGATGACTTCCGTAATTTTTGACGAACGGCTGAAAGCTTTTGATGACGAAATGTCAAAAAAGGGTAGACACATTTTGCTTTTGCTTGATAAACTGCACTCTTTCCCATACTACGAATATCTCTCTATATTAAAAAAAAGTTACCGCCGTCGCAGGATTGAAAATTGTGTTGTTTTGCTCGATTCTTAGACGGTTTCCCTAGAAAGTTCGGATCAGAAAAATATGGAATTAACATGGTTTGTTCTTCATTGTGCTCCCTGGACAATTGTAAAGATATTTTTCCGATGCGGTTATTAGTTTAGTGTTTATTAATTGTCAAAGTTGAAAAAGCGAAATTTCTTCCGCGAGTGAGCAAAACACATACAAATTTTAAGTCTTAAGTCGTGAGTTTTTTTAAAGAGGTCCACTCAACGTAAAGTTTTTGCAGCTCGTCGAGTTTTTTTAGAAATTGCATTTTGGTTCTAGATAATATATTTTTGAATTTAAAGTTAAAAAACATTACAGTGTGTCGCTTTCCACTGAAGTCTACATCAAAACTGCAGCCTTTAGATATGGGCATAGTAAAATGCGTGAAAGGATATTACAGATCTAGTATTATTCGACGTGTTCTTTTGAATCTAGAAACTGATCTGATTTTGTTGCAGACATTAAAATTTCTTGCCAATTTTTTGATGATGCCTGGCCTTTGGTTCAATCGAAAACCATCCAAAATTGCTGGAAACATGCAGGATTTTTAGGGGGATTTGGGGACTCATATTTCATTTCTGAGCCTGATCCTGAAGAAAGTTCCCTGTGGAAAAATTTACAGGAAAAAAGAATATTGGATGGTGATGTTACTTTTGCTGATTATGTTGATAGCGATTGCAACGTAGAAATTGAAGCACAACAAACAGACGATGTCATCATTGCAGCAGTTTTACAAAATACTTCTGATGATTCCGAAGAAGAATACATTGAAATTGAAGCAAATAGACAATTAGTGCATCAAAATCTGCCGTGGACAGTCTTCAGAATTTGCGTGCGTTCTTCGAATCGTATAACATTGACTGCATTGATAATTTTAGTGCACTGGAAAAATAATTATGCAACTGCATTGTTACAGACTTTTTCCCACTTATGAAATAAAGTTTTAGCCTTCGTGTGAAAATTCTTTTGCTTTAGAACATGCGGGTAAGTCCACTTTTTATTACATCGGATATAACGAATATCGGATATAGCGAATAATGTTTAGTGTTTCGTGCTACTTCGCTATATGCGGGTTTGACTGTACGACCAAACAGTTTAATTCAGATTCGCTTCCCGTCACCGATGTGTAAAACAACCGAGTAAACATTTGTGTTTCCGAAACCTCGACGACTCGTTGATGTCATTTCCAGGAGAAAGTGCGAGCTGGTCGAGTAGCAGGCGACACGACTATCGCAGGATTCCCACCAGATATGGCATTTCACATGAATCGCATCGCGTCTGCTCAGTGAATCGTGTTTCCTCCCTCTTTATCTCCCCATCGCATTCTCTTCGGGGCGACTCGATCCCGTATTGAAAGGGTATCCATCACTTCGTTACGCAACGAGAAGGTCTCAGGAGTCGGTTAGTGTGAAATTTATTTACATTGCGCCCCAGAGCGAAATTTATTTACAGTGTACAGAGGCAGCGGGAAGCGGAGTTGATGACTGGAATACGATATGAATTCCTGCGGATATGCGCAAGGGGAAAGTTCACTACTGGATGTTTCCTTTAAATCATCTGTGAGGAAAAGAGTGGTTCTTCCAGAACTCCTTCGACTGTTCTTATCGGGTCTTCAACTTAAGTATCTGAATATGCCATTCTAGTCTTGAAGTTCAACGGCTGATGTTATCGGGTCTTGGAAGAATCTTCGCTCTCTGAGTGTAACGAGATTTCCGACTAGTATTGCCTGTATCTCTTCAGCACACGTAATGACTTTATAACTACATCTATTGGTTCAAAGAATCCCAACTAGACGGTCATGGTCGAAATGGTTAGAAGTCGTGTGTGGAAGACTGGTTGGAAGAACGTTTGATTGAGATTTTTTAGCTATGGAACAAGGGCCAAAGGGGCAGATGAATACACCAAGGAAACGTATGTGCAAACTCGTCAAATCGTTAACCTTTTGCTAACTGATATAGATGTACACTACCCTACAATAATGGACCGGACGCCAGCGGATTTGCATAAAAGCCGACTGCTTGTTCGGGGGTGTTCTTCGTAGTATGTCCTGGGACATTTGCACGTTGTTCATGGTCAATTGAACACCGACGCCTACATGAACATTTAGGACCATCAGCTTCTTCTCACGCACTGGCTATTTTGTGGAATGGACGAATGTTACTTTTAGGACGACAACGTTCCATGTCATGTTGCAACCTCTGTCTAGCAGTGGCATAGAGATATGGATATAAGACGTCTTCCCTGGTCTGCCCAGAGTCCAGACCTAAACACCATAGAACATTTGTGGGGCGAGTTAGAGCGACGCTTACGGACCAGGAAACCACGTTCAAAATCAACAGCTGAGCACGCGACATTCTTGCAGCAGGAATGAACACCAATACTCATAGCTGTGTATCAAAACCTTGTTGAAAGTGTCCCCCTATTAAAGCATGTATTCTCTCCTTTATACCATCACATCTTGATGTCCGGTCCATTATTGTAGGGTAGTGTAACTTTGCCGATTCTAACTTGGCGTGATGCTTATAGCTTTCAAGGTACAACTGCTAAACTGGTCGTATTCTAAATTCTTTCTTGACGCGATCAAGGTACAACTGTTGTACCAGCTCTGGTCAAAAGGTTAATATTGAGTCAAACTGCCATTCATCAACATTAGGTTTTTTTTCGAGGCATACTAAAAAGATGATTAAGCAGAACATGATATAATACAATAACTAGTATTTTAAGCTATTTAATACGCACTGTACAATCTCTTTACTGATTTGATACAATACTTCATGTCGTATCATGATAGTTCAATGTTTTATCATGATCATTACTTTGCCGTGGTATATCTTAGATAATCTAATAAAGTTTATTTTGTACGACCCCTTAAGTTTTATTTAATTCGACTTCCGAAAGCTTTACATTTGGGTATGTTATGCGCAGGTGTAATGATTTGCTTTTTACTCCGTAATATTACTCAGTATACAGGGTGTTTCAGAAAGGACTCCCTAACTTTGAAATTAAGTATCAAAGAAACAGTGATTGACTGAAAGATGAAACAAGTAATATGTTTTATGAGCTGGCCTGGAATTTGCAATAGACCAGTTTACAAATTTATTTACAACTTTGGATAATAGATGACGCTGGAATTTTGATTCTTTTCCCCTTTAAGTAGAGCGCAAATTGTCACTCGTAAATATGAGTCTCCCCCCCCCCAATTCCATTACAATGCATTCGAAATGGCCATCTTGAACAGAAATCACTTGACGCCAGCGAAACTTGAAGTTTGAAGCCATCTGTCACAATGTGTGCACTGAAATGAATACAGTCCTCACAAATGCTGTTCAATCTGTTCTAGCGTTAGAGGATTCTTACTATAAACAATGTCCTTCAAATAGTCCTCAAAAAAGAAGCGTAGATTGAGATCCGAGGACTATGGATGAGTGGGAGAGACAGAAGTTTGAAAAATAGCATCTCAGCTGTATTTCATGCTTTCAAAGTTTACAGCACCACCTTTTTATCCAAAATTGTAACTAATTTTTTAAACCGGTCTGTTTAAAATAACAGACTTGTTCATTAAATGTACCACTTATTTCCTATTTCTATCCATCACGGTGTCGTAGTTATGTCACTTCAAAGTTAGGGAGTCCTTTATGAAACACACTATTTAAGGCCGTTAATCTTACATTGAGTTGATGCATATATTGGTCCTGTTTTTTCGACAAAACGGGAGGAAAAATTATTTTATTAATTAAAATTTACATTTAATCAATAAAAAATGTGCTGTTCTGTTCGATTACCTTTCTCCATCTTTCTACATCATTTCCGCTGACAGAAGTTCTGAGGTTTCTGGTTAAAGAACTGATCCAGGTGACGAAACTTTCTGAACCAGATACAACCACATATGTACGTCCTGAACTTTTCGTAAAAAAAAAAACTGTGTTGAAATGTTTATAAATGTACTCATAATAAGGTGGATTTATTTTAGAATTTTTGATTCATTAGTTCCTGAGAAAAGTGTAACCGAAGTTGCTCAAGTTAACATGGAGTCCTATGGGCTGGTCGGGACCCTTTAAGGCCCGGTGCACACATTCGGTTTTTCAACGTGCGGCGCCGCTGCCGCAACGCAAGTGCGGTCTGAAATACATTAGATCTAATGGAGCAGTGCACACATGTCTCCATCGCCGCTGGGGCGACGCACGTCCAACTTGCGTTCAATTTGTACCACAGTTCCCCACGGCGCCGCACGGTCGCCGCACATGAGTCTCCGTTCTGAAGTATCTTGTTTTCATAAACAAATGGAATATAAATAATTATTTATAAATGGTTGTATCCAGTAATGTCTTTTTTGTTTCAAAATATACTTTTTTTACACCGAGTAAGCGAAATAAACACGTTTTCTTTGATAGAATATGTATCGCAAATGGCGCGAAATGAGTTCGTGCATCATTTCACGGTTATATGTGCATTGTCGGGCTTCGTTGCCGCACGTTGAAAAACCGGATGTGCGCACCGGGCCTAAGACTATAAGTAAAGTGATAACACTCTGGAAATCTCAGGCGAATTATAAACGAATCAATCTGTCACAAACAAACTAGAGTTGTAAATAATGAACCGAGAGTACACTCTATAACAAAAAAATCGACGCACCAAGAAGGAATCATCCGATTGCTTTGAAATTTCGTATGCAAAAATGTTTATACCAAATATGCAAATGATTAAAATCTGGTGTCCAATGAATGAATAGTGCGATCTCCAGCGCATCGAAACTGGGCATCCAGCAGATGTATATAAGGAGTTGTTCTTGAACTGTTGTTAAAAATTTCTGCTGCATTGCGATTTAGGATACATTTCAACGACTGAAAAAATGCCTCGCCGCAGGATTCGAGCTCACTACGAGCAACTTTCAGAGTTTCAAAGAGGTCGTATCATTGGATTGAAAGAGGCAGAGTGGGCAAATCGGAGAATCGCTCGTCATGTGAGTCGAAGCGATGCGACGATTAGAAGATGCTGGCAAGAGTGGGTGGAGAATGGTAGATTTCAGCGTCATGATGGTAGCGGTCGAAGTAGGCCCACAACAGATCCCGAGGACAGAGTGATTGTCAGATCAGCTGTCACAGCGCCTGATTCATCGCTATCAGCCATCAGTCTTGCGACCCACATACGATTGTCCACCATATGACCATTCACTGACGGCTGAGAGAGCGAAATCTCGTACCGACCGTTACGGCACCTGCCACTCACGCCTGCACTTTGTCGAGCCAGATTACAGTGGTGTTTTTCTCGATCAGGCTGGAATGATGCTGACTTTGGACGTATAGTCTTTAGCGATGAATCCCGCTTCCAACTGTGTCCTCACGATCATCGAAGACAGGTCTGGAGACGCCCAGGGCAGCGTGCCGATCCTGCTTTCACTATTGGGGGCGGGAGGGCCCTCGGGCACACACGGGACCTCAACAAGGAGTTATTTTCTTGGGTGGCATTTCCCTTGATAGCAGGACCCCTTTGGTCGTCATTAGAGGTACACTTACTGCACAGCGGTACGTTGACGACATTCTGAGACCTTTTTTGCTACCGTCTCTTTCGCAGTACCCTGGGCTTATTTTTCAGCAAGACAATGCCAGACGACATACGGCACGTGTTGCTATGAACTGTCTTCAAGCTTGTCAAACACTTCCTTGGACAGCCAGATCACCAGATCTCTCTCCCATCTAGCATGTCTAGGATATGATGGGAAGGCGACTGCATCCGGTAGGGAATGTTGATGACGTAGTCCGACAATTGGAGCAAATTTGGCAAGAAATACCGCAGGAGACCATCCGGGAGCTTTATCGGTCTATGCCACGCCGTGTGGCAGCTTGCAACCAGGCTAGAGGCGGGTCAACACCTTATTGAGCTCGTGACTGTCACTCTGAAATTAATCATTCAATTGTTCTGAAATTTTAATAATTTTTTATTTTGTACATAATTTTCCTATCCACCAATTTTAGACTCCATCGGACAACTCCTTCTTGGTGCGTCGATTTTTTTTGTTATAGAGTGTATATACTACGCTAAAAATATTACCAAGAATAATTGTAAAAGTGAAATTTTGTTTCCAATTCGAACCAGTGATAATTAGGACAACTTTTTGCAACAAATGCAACTTTTTTTCATACGTTCTACGCTGCATGTAAAGTACTAAAACCAAAATTCCTCCTACATGGGGTGTATTGTAGTGAGTTATAACCGCAACATAAATGCAACTTTCTGCATAAATGCAACTTTTTGAATAAATGCAAACCACCTGCAACTTTTTAAAATGTAGCTTAAAATTAATTTATATGAAAATACTATTTCCTTTTTTGCCCTCTGTGCCCGTGTGTCTGATCTTCCAAACGCTGAAGTATTGCGGATCAAACAAGAAGTTCATGGAAAGAAGAGGTTTGTTCTAACAGAAGAAAGTGAAATAAATGGCAAGTAACTTTTAACACATTCGTTGGCACTCTTGATAATCCAGAGGAAACTTGCGTAATCGACTGCAGAATTTGCGAGGTGAGTATCGATCATCAATATGTTGTTCGCCTTGTAAATGACGTTTTAAAATCTCTGAATGTTGAGCGTAGGGATTTTGCGCTTCTGCTAACCGATACAGCACATTATATTACTGTGGCACCGACCAACCGGTCTAGTGGTCAAGGGGTTGGCCTCTGGATCGGAAGGTTTCTGGTTCGAATCTGGGTCTGGGTATGGATGTAAATTGTGTTGTTCTTGTTAGGGTCAATGATGGTCCACCCACTGGGTGCCCCTTCACAAGTGACCATCACTTCTGGCCTTGTATAAGGCTACAATGACTTCGGTCAATTCTGTACTGTATTGTATTTCTGTATTGTATTTGTCTTTGCAATCTGTACCCAGCCTTGCCATTGGAAATATAAAAAAATCAATGTTACTGCGGCTGGCGCAGTTTTTCAATGTTAAAGAAATTACTGGCCAGGGATCGGCCATTCAACGTTCTTCTGTATTTAATGATGTATTATAATACTGTTATACACGACTTAAATTTTCAATATATTTTTAATTTTTTCATTTTTTACGAGTGATGTATTTTAGAATTTAGTGTATCAAAAATAAATGCAACTTTATTTCCATAAATGCAACTTTAGGGAATGATAAATGCAACTTTTCCCATTTTTACTGCAACAAAAAAGTTGCCCTAGTGATAATATAAATAACGTTTAAATATTTATTAATAAGAGCCAATTTTTGAAAATGCTTTCCAAAACAAGTTCTAAGGAATGTTAATGCATCCCAGCTGTAACTTCTAATGAGTCTCATCCAAACAAAACATCCCAGACATTCCCAAGTACTTCCCAAACAATACAGTCCAGCACTGCTCCAGCAAGACACCGTGAATAGTCTCCCAGGGACTCCATACCCTGTCTGACACGGTCGACGCTATTGACTTTCCTAGTTCGTTTGGGCCGCAACGCCAAACTCATTCCAATAATCCGTGTCCCCCTATCAACACGATCGCTAGGCATCCCCCCATTAACTGCAACTTTCACTGTCCCGTTTTCTTGGGCAGGTCCTAATTGAATCCGTGCGCTTAATGTGGGTAGGAAGGAGGGGGCCGGTCAGATGAATCGAAAATACTTCCCAAAGCGGCGATAATGAATGGGAGAGAATCATTTCCGGATTCGGTCTCTTCTGCTCGGGTCCCGTGTTAAGAATGGAATAGGTAATGGACGCGAACATTAAGATCCGTGCGGCGGAAGATACTGATGACGATGTCTGAGCGATGTTTATCATCATTAAGGGTGATTGCTGGTGAAGTCTCTCTCTCTGGTTTCTTTCTGGACGATATTTCGCTCGTGTATTAGCGATTAATTAATGGCGTTTGAACAGTAAGATGCACACGAAAGTTATAATGCTAAATACAGTCAGTGCCGGCTATATGGTCACCCTCTTATAAGGTCACCCCGCTTATAGGGTCAGTTTTCTAAAGTCCCGTCTAGTTATAATTATTAACATGGTGAGATTCATTGAAGATCATCAGGACTTGATTATCCTAGGAGACTAAGAAAAACGAACTTTTTATCACCTTGCATGATGTATGCAAGGTGATAAAATGTATATACTCATTTATAATGTAACCCAGTATAATAATTTAATGTATATACTGTATAGATGTAAGGATGTATAAATGTAATGTAATATGCTCTAACATTCTGGGTAGACATGTCACCTTAGTGGCAAGCTCTACTCATCCAACCACACTTATTTAAACTGGTATTGTTCCTCTATGCAAAATAAAAACTGAAACGAAAATAATTAATTTAGAATTTGTGATGTTTAATGCCGTTGCCATTCCAAAGAAAACAATAATAATTAAATTCCATTAAATTCATTTTAAAATGTTCTAGATTGAATTTTAAATTTCGCTCCCACCCAAAAATTGCAAAAAATTCGGACTACCTGTGGGCCAAATCCATTACTGTAAGTGCCGTAGTCAGGACTGTGATAACAAAAACAGAAAAACAAACACTTCCGTATATAATATAAGTGAACGTGGATGCAAGTACGTATACGTTCTGTACTTACGATCGGTAAGGTAAGCTAATAAATTTTACTAAAAAATATTGCATTTTTCATACTGTAGTTTTTATTTCGCGAATTAATTTCTAACATGTTCTTAAAAGTTTAAGTATTTGTTTATGAGCACTATATTCTGATAGGTGAATATAATCCTGCCATAATTAAATAGAGTAGTATTGTTCCGCAAATAGGGTCACCCCGCTTATAGGGTCTGATTTTTCTGGACCGCTGAGCTGACCCTATAACCGATACTGACTGTATTATGCTGTGGAGGTGGCTGAAATGGTAGACTGGGCTTATCGTTGACTGCATTTCGACAGGCTGGGGAAAACACATGATAAAAAACGTACATACACACAAGAATAGTTTTTAATAAAACAGAGGAGACATATACATCCAGGCTATCTTGTAGGAATCACGCCGGCTACTAAAATGTAAAAGGGGTTTCGCAAGTATTTAATTGTGATTTGACAACGGCTCAATGTGGAGCTATGCACACCTTTGAAAGCAAACAACGAAGCAACTTTTGCTTGTGCGCATAATCTTAATAGTATGAAAATAAATGCCTGGATTTGTTGGATATTAATTTCTTTATGAGTCTGGTTAGATAACCATTTTGGAGTCGTATACGAATCGTTACCTAGTAACAATCCATCTTTTTTACGTCTGTGGTATTTATAATAGTTCCTGTAAAATAAAAAAATTGTATATTTTCTATACTTTTCGCGTGTCCTTACACCCTCTTTTCACCTTGAATCTCATGTTAACCTTTAAGCTGCGGCCCTTAGATTTTTTCAATCGTCTCACAGAACGGCTCTTTCGCCTTCATGTCCAACCCCCTTAACTAATTACCCAACTTGAGGGATAGAGCCTTAAGTGGCATTTACGACTGATGCTTTCGTTTCATAGTATTATGTGACGTGAGATAGATATCACTGGAGCGACCTTCTGCCTTCTCCCAAAGCTTTCACACGTCACGATCGACAGGGTAGGGTACCGAACAAAAGGAGGAACTCTCTAGAAGGTCAGTCGCCGACAGCTCGTAAATGGCGATCGATGCGAGCGGTCAGTTAAAATGGGAATAACATCCACAGTGCACAGATCTATACCATG
Organism: Metellina segmentata; assembly: GCA_947359465.1. Taxonomy (NCBI): domain Eukaryota; kingdom Metazoa; phylum Arthropoda; class Arachnida; order Araneae; family Tetragnathidae; genus Metellina; species Metellina segmentata. The sequence continues at coordinate 4,196,308 of OX375878.1, forward strand.
CCGCTGGTGTAAACGAAATTTTAGTGGTGACAGTTGTCTATCTGCCGCGACGTAAAAGTTAGAATAGAATAGGTTATGGACGCAAACATTAAGATTCAAACAACGAAGAGTCTGATGACGATATTTATTATCCTAAGTGTGATTGCTGGTGAAGTCTCTTCGGTTTCTTCTGGATATTACGTTCGTTTATAAGTGACTAGCCACAGCGTGGCTAGGCAAGCGTTGCCCGCGTTATTTATTATTAACTAATTAGAACTTCAGACATTTAACTAAGAATAACAACTAAATGCATTTTATTAACAGCTTTAATAATCGGCAGGGAAAGCATTTTTGTAGCGTAAAATTATTTTATACCTCTTGACTGTCTTTTTTTAAACTAAATCTGGTATTTTCCCTCATTTTTCACTCAAAAGGATTTACTTGTATTTCTGACCTAAAATACTTAGCATCTTGAGAATTGAAATCGAACAAACACAGGTGTTTTTGTTTTTTCTGCTGGTTCTATGGTTTTCATGTTTTTTCCTACATCGATAATAACAAGGACATCTGTCTTAGAAATTTGTGTCTGCTATTTTTTCGGAATCATGGAGGTTGAACAAGTATTTCTCTATATTGCCTTGATCCTACTGGTAGGGTCCGTAGGTAATATTTTTATAGGAAAAAACATATAGATATTAATGTTCGTAAAATTTGTGTAAGAAATCGTATTATTACTAAATTCTTCTCAAAACTTTAAATATTAAGTGTGCAGCAAACATAAAATTTTGCGCGTTGTCAACTACGCCATTTAATTCTGGGATAACAATGTTGTTTTTCATATACCACTCATCTCTACTATTATAAAAGTAAGTGTTTGTCTGTTTTCTGTGATCAAAGTCCTGACGAATCTATGGCACTTACAGTAATGGGATTAGGTGTACAGGTAGTCCGAATTGCTTGCAATTTTTGGGTCGCGCCGAATTTTAAAATTCAATCTAGAACATTAAAAAAAGTTAATTTAATGGAATTTAATCGTTATTGTTTTCCTTAGAATGGCAACACCATAAAGAGATGGAAGTTTCTAAGTTTATTTTTTCCGTGTTTCCGTTTGAACGCTTTCAGCCGAAGAACAAACAAATCAAAAGTTTTAACGGGTGTTATGTAGTTCTTTTTTCTATCTCTTAGATCGTTAAAGATGGATTAAAAATTTCAACGGATTCGAAAGTTGCGGAAAATTTCACATTAGATCAATACCTAAAATTATGATTTCCTTTAAATAAATAATTTTTAAATTGTAACTTTTATATTTTTCCCATACGAATTTGACCTCGATCGTGTTCGAGACATCTGATTCCATTTCCTGCGCTCAAACAAATCCAGCGAAAGAAAACAAAAGTAATAAGTTTAAAAAAACATTGTGACTGACATTGTTTAGCTCTTTTTAGTAAAATCGGGATTGTTATAGATTGAAAATTTCAACGGATTTGAAATCTGCGGAAAATTTTACACCAGATAAAATACCTTATACATTAGACTTTCTTTTAATAAAAAAAAATTTAGTTAAATATTTATACTTTCGCAAGAGATTGTGACGTCATGCCAGTTGGATCTCTTCGCAATTCGAATTTGACTATGAGCGTTGATGATGAGTTGACTATGAGCGTGGTGTCATAATTGGGGTTTGTGAAGCGAGCAACGCCGTGATGGCTGTTATCCAACAGGCTACGAATTCCCATTTGGTTTGCAAAGCAAACCAAAAGGGAATTCGTATCAATCACCGGGGGTTAGCGAGCAGTGGTCACACCTGACCCCACGAAAAGAACTGTCACGGGCATCGCCGTGCAAGCTACGCAATGGCTCGTTAAATATAACTAGGAACTGTTTCTTTGAACAATTCGTGCTCATTTCTTTTAAATTCACCCAACTCTGTCATTTATATTAATCCGGATAAAAACATTTTGCGTTTATTCTTATCATATTGGAAATCAAAATATTTTTATGAATTAAAAATTGCTGTATTAAGCAAGCATATAACTGAAAATACTTAACTGTAGAAACTAATACGTTATTCTAAGAAATACAGTAGTTAGGATGATTAAGAAAAATACATTATCTTTTCAAAGAAACGAGTACATAAAATTACGTTTCCTGTGTGGACACTTTTCTTTGATTCTCTGCATAAATATTTCATATCATTACGCATGAAAACAAGCAGATCCGAAACATACAGAAACATGTTCTACAGCAAACATAATTTACATTCATACGTATTTACGACTGAATTTCGTCGAAGTAAATTTGTTTACATCTTGCAAACAAAATACATTTACGAGCATCTAAACTTCCAGCTATCGTGTCTATTCAATTTTGCCCAAAAATAAAATTGGGCCGAAAATGGAAGATTCGGATCTTTCAAAAGTAGCTCGAAATTGGAATAAATTCAGATTTATATGATTCGAACAACTGAGTACTTTTTATGCTCATCTGATACATTGGAAGGCCAGCCAAAGAAAGCCTGGCGTGGAGGGTGGAGAAAGAACGCACAAACCATCAGCTAAAACGTCGTCCATCCTGCGAATCCCTCATAAAGTGAAGGTAAAACCGTTTTATAGTCCACCATCGCAGCGGAAGTTCTCCATAAAAGTTACCTTCTTTTGACGAAAGGTTTTCTCGTGGCCGTTTAAATATGGATACGAATCTGTCAATTCCAAGATGGAGGTCTCCCTTCGGTGCAATTCTGTCCCCATATCACTCAATGCCAAACTTTCCAATCCATCTCGAAAAGTGGATTTCTTTTATTTTGAGTCCTTGTCTTCAGCGAGGAGATCTGGAGAGGAGAAAGTATTTATCTTTTGGACCGAAATGGGAGATAGGGAACTTACCTATTCCGTTTCTTTATCTTCTCGCCGTGTGTCAGATACCGATCGCCAGTTCTTTTTTTGTTTCGCCACCAACCGATTGAACGGAAGAAAGTGTTCGGTGTCTTTTTTATCTGAAACCTTCGATACCTCAGAAGTTAGTCCTTTTGGAATATTTCGAGGCCATTTGTAGACACAAGACCAGGGGTAAGATTTTGGCTCTGAAATCTTCGATTTGGTTTGGTTCGTCGCTCTAAGGTCATCTTTTGATTACAGGATTGCTTATTAGAGCTTAAGTGACTTTAGGTGTATGTTTACACTAGAAGTCACGAAAATCGACTAGATTATCAATATTTATTTTTATTAAATCAAAATATTTTCCAATTCCTTAGCTTTTAAGCGATGCCAAGATCTTGCAAATATTCGAAATAGTTTTCTAGTTACAAGGGTTTTCGTCAGATACTATCCCCCCCCCCCTCTAAACAGACATGTTTCCTTAATCTCGATTTCTGTAGAACTGTGTTTTTGCAATATGATGCAAAACATTATAACTCCAAAATGAGGTAACCTATTATAGTTATTTTTTTTTCATTATGATCAAAGTAATACTGACAATGTTTTAAACCTGAATCAGAGTATTTAGTTTAGAAATGGAATTTTTAATTGATTTTTAGATGTGTTGAAATTCTTGAAAAATATGCTAATTTTTTACCCTTTCTTGATTCAAAAACTGTAAAAAGAAAGCTATTTCTTCTAGAAACTTGATGAAGGTGAAGAATTATTGTATATCAGAAATAATTTACAACACGAATCGTCTTTCTGAAGAAATTAAAATTTGAGATATGTTTCAAAAAACTTAACTATATATTAACTAGGCAATAAATTATTTGCACAATCCAATTTTTTTTTCTCCCTCAAATAATGTTAGGAATACACTCAATAACCTGTTGTAAGAAAACTTGAATTTTTAAAGGGGTCCAGCACCTAGAAATTCGAAAAATATCATTTATGAGTTTTTTATTGTTTATCAAATCGAATTACCCTTTTTATAAAGATACATCATTTGTATAAATCCATCAATTGTAAATATATTTTTAAATATGTTTTAAAGTAGATACACTATTACCGCGACGTACGTCCCTTACAAAGGTTAACGCCTTATTTCTCAGAACATTCCCTTTTCATGTTTGGGGGCACATTACTCAGAAACTGCTTGAGATACATTCTTGAAACTTTTTATGATTGTTTATGAAGCACTTTTAAACACTTTAGCCCAACGAACAAGATATAAAATGCATACTTTAAAAAAATATATTTTGTCTAAAATATTTCATTCTTTTTTTTTATTTGTCATTTGAAAAAAATTTATAGTTTGTGAATTCTTAAAAAAATTTAAAAAACACGAGTTGGAGTCTTTTAGAGTATTCAAATATTGAACTGTAAAAATCTCAGATAAATAAAGTAATTTATGAAAAACGAGATGCTTCCTACCCCCCCCCCCCGAAGTTTGTGAATATAACATGGGTGCCTATGAAGGTGAGAATTTAAAATGCATTTTAAGGCATACATGTTAACATGGGTGCCTTAAAGTCAAAATTAAAAGAAAAATCTTCTAGGCTAACGTACACCTTAACCCACTGAGCAACAGAAACATCCGGCTTGTGTAATTGTTTAACCCATATCACACATAATGACTAAAAAAACCATTTGAATTAATTGACAGATTATATGTGTCATGAAAGTCAAAACTAGTAAAGATTCAGGCAGGGAAATCTCCTGATTGCAGAACGAATACATAAAACCCCTCAGAGGGTTAAACTGGATTCCGAACCAATACAGAGTCAGTTGAACCCTGGGTCAGAGAGCTAATGTTGATAATGCATCGCCCTCAAGCCATCGATGTTTTTAAAATTCAGTGTATTTAAACTTTTTCCCCCATTTCTTAAAACTGGTTTAGCAACTAGTGATGCGACATCGGCTCCAATAATGTTTTTTTATAAAACATCAATGTTTTGAAAACATCGACATCGATGTCGCATCTCTGCTTTTCAGACCCTTCACCCTTGGCCATTTTGGTCTAAAAGTATGTTCAATTTGCTGTTTATAAAAATTATGCTACTTGGTTATTTTTAAAATTTTTATAACGGTACTTTTTTTATTTAAAAATAAAACATCGCCACGTATAAACATCGATGTTACAAAAACATCGACTCCAATACATCCCTAGTGCCGACTCAAGCGGTACCTCCTCATTTGACCGTGGTTCAAAATGACGTGGTGTTGTCCTCGAATCTTTCCCTTAAGGGATTTATCCCGGACCGTCGTTAATAGCCGTTGTGTTGCTCTAGTACGACGTTAATTAAAATCACCTTATCTTGGGGCAATGCACGTTTCTACGACAACAGACAAAGAGCAGAATTTAGCGGCAGCAGTTTTTTCGGTAGGTAAACAGTATTCAAAAGCTTAAGTACACGGTTTATACATTCAGAGTGATTTGATTTCCTTTTACTAGAGCGTAAATCTATTGGTTATAGTACTCTCCATTTACTGTGATTGTGTAGCTTTAATATAAACCACATTGAAGACGCGATAAGTAGATAAAAGAAGGAAAGATTAGAAGCACGGTGAACGCGTCTAGAATAGTGCAACAAAAAGCGATACAATGTGACAGATAGAGGAATGGAAAAAGCAAGAGACAAAACAAAGAGGAAGATAAGACATTAAAAATATTGGGACATTAATATAGAAACTAGTTGGAATAAGAGAAGTATAAAATGTGATATCGAAATCCACATTTCCCAATTGAAAAAAGAATTTCGATCATTCACTTAAACTTATTTTCGTAATTCTAAACTTGAAGGTCCATAAATTGCATCGATTATTTTTGTTTTAATTAAAACTGTAACCACAAAAGACTTCTTTTTTATTCGTAGCATTTTTTTTCGGACTGAATCAGTGATTGTTTAGAGTGTCCGTATATTGTCTATAATATTCTCTTTTCCTGAATCACTTGATCTCAGATTTTTTTTCATTAGATGGAATATTGTAATCGACTTTTACAAATTAATTTAACGTCAATCCGAGAGTTTATGTCAAAAACTTAAGTCTTATATGATACAATTCATTCGTAAGACTCTTGTATCATTCTAATTAGTTTTGTTCTATCAAAGTACAAGGTTTTATTATTTATTCATTAAAAAGGGGTACTGGATTGTTGAATATGTTGAACCAAAATTCAAAATAGTAAGGAAAACAAATTAGTAAATACACTATTATTACACTACAGTATGAAAAAAATAATTAGGGTTTCAAAGTCGATTTTTACCACTCGCATTGCATTCAGCGTATAGAAGACGATGCCATCTATTGAGTGGAAAACGGAACGTCGGCCGGAGTTCCTTCCTTTGTTTACATGTAATGCATTCAATGCCAATCACGAGTATATTCGGGCTCAGTAAGATGTTTAGGTTTACCACAATCCTGTAATAAAGTCCTTCACCTGCAATAAATTGTAATCTGATCCCTGTTCATACTGATATTGAATTGATCTTTACACCAAAATGGACGCCATAGTTATTGAGATAAAAAGATCGTTTCGTAGCTCTGGCTTACTGTTAGCAGATGGTTTGATCCACTTCATACCACTATTATGCATCATATGCTTCATAATTCTTATTTCAACTGTTAATACAGCTGTAAGCTTTTTGATATATATATAATCGATGCACCAAGAAGGAGTTGTCCAAGAGTTGTGCCGGGCTCAATCCACTTGGAACGGCACTGACTGGGGAGGTAGTCTTAAGTCCCGGGTCCCGTTTCCAACTGTGTCCTGGCGACAACTGCAGACGTATCTGGAGACGTCCAGGGCAACGTGGGGATCCTGCCTTTACTATCGCACGCCACACATGCACACAACAGGGCGTTAAGGTCTGGGGTGCCATCTCTTTTGATAGCCCTTTGGTAGTCATTTCTGGCATATTTACAGTACAGATATACGTAGACAACATTCTGCGACCGCTTGTGTTACCCGTTCTTTTTTTGACACCCCGGACTTATTTTTCAACCAGACAATGCCCGGTCGCACACGGCACGTGTTGCTGTGAATTGTCTTCGAGCTTTCGCAACACTTCATTGGCCATCTAGGTCTCATGATCTCTCTCCTATAGAGCACAATTGGGATGTTACAGGAAGGGAATTGCAACCATCAAATAATGTTTAAAAGAGTGATCATTGGGTAAATTTAATAGCACCATAAAAGTACATTAAGTTGGTAAACTAATAATTAGCAGTATATTGAGCCGTATTGACCAACAGTATGAAAATTACACAAAATTTAAAGCAATTATACCAATCTCAAAGTGTTTAAAAAATGGTTGTTAAAATGTTTCATCGATGACGGTTAGCGCATTTAGAAGCGATTAAAATATGGGGAATAGTAAACATCACGTCATGCGTCGAACCATCCAGGACTTTAATAGAAAGTTTATACCCAAAAAGGAACTCAATTTTCTGTATTATCAGTAAAATGCATACCCAAATGTCTGTTTTAATTCTTGATACAAACGTTACAACGCGATAGAATCCTAAAGAATACTTTGTATTGAGACTTACACCTTAACCACCATACCAACCGGTATGGTGGTTAAGATGTAAGTCTCTAGATCGCAAGGTTCCTGGTTCTAATCCGGGTCAGTGTATAGCTGTTTGTAAGCGTTTGGTGTAGAGGAATGCTTGTGCACCTTAAATCTGTCGTGGCCGTAAGTCCTCATGTTGAGTTGGGGTGGAAGTTTGGAGAGTGAGGTGCCAGCTCAGGTGTCGGCTCGTCATCTGATCGTGTTTCAAAATTACGTGGTGTTGTCCTCGATCCTTCCCTTAAAGGATTGATCCCGGACCGTTGTCAATAACCCGTTGTGTTCTTCTAGTACGACGTTAATTTAAAATAATCTGATGAATTCTAAATTAATATAAAAGCTCTTTAATAACTACTTATTCATCTGCAATTATACGCGTGTTGTTATTTACCAGTGCATAAGAATTTTTCAAATGCATCTAACAAACTAAAAATGTAGTGAAATAAAAATGACTTGTTATTGGTAACTCGACACATCTTTTCTTTAGATACAAAAGTATAATACAATGACAATATCCAATTGGATTGAAAATTGATTATTTCTTGCATCTTAAAAGGGAAATCCAGAATTACTAGACATTTGTGTCTCCAACAAATCAACACACTGCAGAATTATTTTCAAAATGACATTTCTGCTTTTTTAAGTCGCCTACATTATGGAATACGCTAATACATAAACGAGCAAGGTAATTTGGTAATTTGTAATTAACGTCGTACTAGAGCAACACAACGTACTATTGACGACGGTCCGGGATCAATCCCTTAAGGGTAAGATCCGAGGACCAACACCTCGTAATTTTGAACCACGGTCAGATGACGAAGCAACACCTGAGCTGGCACCCCACTGTCCAAACTTTTACACCAACCCAAGGTGAGGACTTTCGGACACGACAGATTTAATGTGCACTAGCCGTCTCTAAACCATACGCTTACAAATATCCATGCCCGGACCCGCTTCGAACCATAAACCTTCCGATCTAGAGGCTAACACCTTAACCACTATACCGGAGGGTCGGCCAAACGCGCAAGGATACCACCTTTAAAAATCAATTTATAAAATGTTCTGGTGAGAGGGATATCGTTGAACACAAAATCGATTACCTCCTACCGTAGAAAAGAATTTAATTGCAGATTGCTTTAAACAAATCCGAATGTTATCCCACCACCAAACAACCACCGCGACTCCCACAGAGCGAATATCCCCACGCTCTCAGAAAGGAGGGAAAGGAGGCAGGACAAATTCGATATCCCAACAATGTCCGCTCGAGCCATCTGAAGGGAAGTGCGTCTGACATTGATGTATCGAATAATTGAAAAAATACTCGAAACAGGGAATTGGAGTCAAATCAGTCGTGTTCTTTTCAATTCTGTTTTGGGAGTATTCATTCCGCTCGGCTAAATCATCTTTGTGATTCGAGGGAACTAATCAAAATAGCTAATATCTTTCTCCGGGGAAGTACTGCATTTGCGTAGCAAAAGAAGACGACTAAGCAGAATATATTCCCATTCCCTTGAGGAAAGGTTTGCTTCGATGCTATGTTAAATATTTACGGATATGTTTACTATCCAAATTAAACTCACATACTCTCGACCTTGATCACGAGAGTACACATTATTCTTTGAAAGTAATGGTAATGGTAATGGTAATTTTTAGTTAACGTCGTACTAGAGCAACACAACGGGCTATTGACGACGGTCCGGGATCAGTCCCTTAAGGGAAAGATCCGAGGACAACACCTCGTAATTTTGAACCACGGTCAGATGACGAAGCAACACCTGAGCTGGCACCCCACTCTCCGAACTTCCACGCCAACCCAACGTGAGGAATTTCGTCCACGACAGATTTAAGGTGCACCAGCCGCCTCTACACCATACGCTTACAAACATCCATGCCCAGACCCGGATTCGAACCAGTAACCTTCCGATCTAGAGGCTAACACCACTATACCGGTTGATCGGTTGGATCTAAAGTGAAATTTACTCTATCTTTAACGGTCTAGTAGATAGAAAAAATAACTAAGTGACTCCAGTTAAAAATTATTAGTTTTTATCGTCTTGTGTTGGAAAATCTATTCGCACAAAATCAAAACGAAAACAAAGTATTTCTCAGCGTTCCTCCGCGATGAAAAAAAATCGACATGCTTGCAAGGTCAAGTGAGTAGAAAAGGTCCAGATTTGGGTGTTCTTTCGCGGAAGAAAAGCGTTGAATGAACGATGGAGAATAAATATTTAATTCATTTAAAAATCTTCTTGATTGAATTTTAAAATTCGCCGCGACCCAAAAATTGCAAAAAATTCAGACTACCTGTGTGCCAAATCTCATTGCTGTAAGCGCCATAGAATCGTCAGGATTTTGCAGCCTTTACACCATACGCTTACAAATACCCATGCTCATCACTCTCCAAACTTTGACAACTACCCAACGTGAGGACTTTGGGCCACGACAGATTTGAGGTGCAAAAGCATTCCTCTACACGAAACGCTTACAAACATCTATACACTGATCCGGATTCGAACCAGGAACCTTCCGATCTAGAAGCTAACACCTTAACCACTATACCGGTTGGAAGTGCATCGGGATAGCAACCGCAGGGTTGTGAGTTCGAATCCAGTCAAAGACCGTCGCGTTTTAAGGGGGCTGGGCCGACCAACCAGTATAGTGGTTAAGGTGTTAGCCTCTAGATCGGAAGGTTCCTGGTTCGAATCCGGGTCAGCGCATGGTGTAAAGACGGACTGTGCACATTAAATCTGTCGTGGGAGAAAGTCCTCACGTTGGGTGGATGTGGAAGTTTGGAGAGAGGGGTGCCAGCTCAGTGACCGTGGTTCTTAATTACGTGCTGCTGTCCTCGGTAAGGTAAGGTAAGGTCACTTTAATTAACGTCGTACTAGAGCAAAACAACGGGCTATTGACGACGGTACGGGATCAATCCCTAGGGGAAAGATCCGATGACAGCACCACGAAAATTTGAGCCACGGTCAGATGACGAGGCAACACCTGGCACCATCGTGTAAAAAGGGGGGCTTTTGCACGTTAAATCCATCGTGACCTCGAATGTCCTCGCGTTGGTGTGGTGTGGCAGTTTGGAGAGTGGGGTGCTAGCTCAGGTGTTGCCTTGTCATCTGACCGTGGTTCTAACTTTCGTGGGAGATGTCCTCGAGGCCTTTTCTTCGGGTTTGATCCCGGACCGTCGCCAATAGCCCGTTATGTTGCTCTACTACGACGTTAATTACGATTTCTTAAAACACCTACCTTATGACTAACTCAGATGCTATAAATAGTAACATGCTTGAAAAAGCAACCTGTTGACAGATATGTTGAGAGTTATTCTGTTTCCGGTAAGTTGGTGTGCTTCAAAATTATGTGGTATTGTCTACGGATATTTCCTTTTGGGATTGATCTCAGACCATCGCCAATAGCCCATCGAGTTGCTCCAGTGCGACGTTAATCAAGGCACCTGCCTATCTACCTACATTCGGCAAGTTGACATTTGAGTCAGACACTGACCATCCGGGTTTGTCTCGAATTGAGGTGTCTCCTCATTAGCAAATCAGGGTCCGGGCATAGATGTTTGTAAGCATATGCTGTAGAGGCGGCTTAAATCTGTAGTGGCCGAAAGTCCTCACGTTGGGTTGGTGTGGAAGTTTGGAGAGTGGGGTGCCAACTCAGTTGTTGCTTCGTCATCTGACCGTTGTTCAAAATTACAAGGTGTTGTCCTCGGATATCTCCCTTAAGGGACTGATCCCGCACCGTCGTCAATAACCCGTTGTGTTGCTCTAGTACGACGTTAATTCAAAATTACCAATTACCAGGTTTTAGGGCACAATGGCATTATTTGGCTGAAGTACAACGACAACATGAAGATGGAAAATTGAAAGATCCGAGAGCAACACCACGTCATTTTCAACCACGATTCGACAAGGAAATATCTGAGGATCACCTGCTCTCAATCTCCAAACGTCCTCACCACACCAACGTGAAGACAAATGAGACCCCAACGGATTTAACATACCGCTTTTGCACACGACGGTCTTTGGTTGGATTCGAACTCGCGACCTTCCAGTTTCTAATCCGTAACTTTTCCAACAGGAATACCGCAGCCCGATAACTCTGGGGACACCCTAAATATGATACTATTACTAAATTAAATTCAAGAACTAATTATTTGAATATTATCTTTCAAAAGCCATTTTCATACATTGATTTAAAAAAAAACATTCTGACTGTGGGTATAACGAAAGAGAAAACAAAAGGATTAAATTTTTCTTAAATATCCTTGTTCGTAATTAATCTTCACACACATCTTTTGGCAATAAAAGAAACAATTACTTAAACTCATAAGAGACGAATGAAAGTAACAGAACGAATAAAAAATATGATACATTTAGGAAACAGAAAACCTAAGCTGAATGATAACCTCTACATTAGTCCGTTAATTAAATTAGTGTTAATTAGTTTAAGAAACTAATTGTTTACCAACTAAAACTAGAAAACGATGCAGCACGCATGTCTTGGCAGCTGAGTTTCTCGCTTTTTTAACATTTTCAACTAATTGACAAGTTTTCCAAGTTATGTGTGTGCTAACGAATAAAGCATTATTTTTTCAACTCTTAATAATTAAGGAAAAATTGGTACCTCGAAAAGATCGTTAAAGAAGTCGGTTGTACGCTAATGAGATTGTTATAGCGTCCAAGGACAACGTCATGTGTAAAAATTGCATCAGGTTTTCGAAAAATAAGAGCTGTCCATGAGACAGGAAAACGTTAGACCATACCACTTAGTTAATATTTAGAACTCTTATTATTGGTTAGGGGGATGATAGAATTTCTTTATTATTAAATATATTTCCTTACACTGGATAGGGGTAAATTACTTCACCTGCTTGTTGTCAGTCTGCCACCTAATTCTGGGTTCTCCTGAGTCTATCTGAGATATGATTCCCTCGGAGTACGGATGTCAACTCTCAGAAAATAACCCGTTTTCGGTAAACCGGTTCTTTTTCGTCCGGTTATAACTGCCCCGTTTTAACCGAGTCAAAAAAACCGGTTTTGAAAATAATCGATTTTTAAAAATTTCAAGGTATTTCTGTTTAGTTGTATATAAAAAATGGTAAACGTCGTCAACTGTTTTTATTTATGACATCACAACTGCTACAAAAATTCATATTAATTCTAAAATAAACCAAAACTTACCTTATTGTTTCAAAATGAAGATACACAAACTAATAAAATAATAAAACATTAGTTACCTTGTTAATATTATTTTATCTAAACAACCCAATACTTTTTATTTATTCTGCTCATAAATACTCGATCAGTTAGTTATATGCTGGTTAGTGAATCGACTTCTGTCATCCAAAACCACAGAATTCAGAGCAGATACTAACAATTCAGATGGCACTGAATTTCCAACTGTCAAATACTTAAAAGCTAGCAATGCTAATGCAGGCGGACATGTCTTTCTTTGATCCCAATAATTAAAGTGGATTGCTATCCCTTAATAACACAGGCTGCTGCAAATATAGTTTGAGCTCATTGGGAAAGGAAGCATCTGCACCCTGCGATTTTGGAAAAACGGATTTTGTCAAATTTTTGTTGTGTGTTGCCAAAGAAAGCTTGAGTTTGTTGAATCCGAACTCTGTGGTATTGCTGAAGGAGGCGAATTTTTTCCTAATTGATGCAGGCAGTGCTTTTACTCTTTGCAGCCTTGGGAAACTGCTTGACTAGCAATTGTGGAAGACATTCAAAGTCGTAATCAAAGGTTGTTTGGTATAAATGTACGTTAGAGCATCACTCACCGCTTTGTTTATATCTCAACCCGCATAGACTAAACAATGCATAGTCAAAGAATGAGAACAAGCTATGTCAAGGGAGTGGTTGAAAAGGGATATAAACTATGTGGATATTGAAAAAACAGTTGTGAAAAAAGAACCATTTGCATGCCATAATACCACAGGCAACGAATATAATTTTCTTCAATTTTCGGGGCCGTTTTTTTTTTTTTTTTTGGTTAATTGTTTTTAAAATAACAACTACAGTTATAACCGTGCCAAGAAAACACCGAAAAACACCAGTTAATCGAAACGAAAAAACCGACTTATCAATTTAACCGGACGGTTATTGACATCCCTACTAGCGATGCGACATCGATAGCAAAACATCGATGTTTAAAATTAAAACATCGATGTTGATAATACATCGACCCAAAAACATCGATGTTTTAAAAATTCAGTGTATTTAAATTTTTTACCCCATTTCTTAAAACTGGTTTAGCAACTTGTGATGCTACATCGACAGCAAAACATCGATGTTTTGAAACTTTGACGTTCAAAATTAAAACATCGATGTTGATAACACATCACCCCAAAACCATCGATGTTTTAAAAATTCAGTGTATTCAAACTGTTTCCCCATTTCTTAAAACTGGTTTAGCAACTACTGATGGGACATCGGCTCCAAAACATCAATGTTTAGAAAACATCGACATCGATGTCGCATCCGTACTTTTCAGATCCTTGATCCTTGGTCACTTTGGTCTAAAAGTATGTTCAATTTGATGATTATGAAAATTTTGCTACTTGGTTATTTTTATAACGGTACTTTTTTTATTTAAAAATAAAACATCGACAGCGTAAAAACATCGACAAGTATAAACATCGATGTTACAAAAACATCGACCCCAATACATCGATGTTACAAAAACATCGACCCCAATACATCGATGTTAAATACATCGATGTTTTTTAAAAAACATCGATGTTTTGAAAACATTGACGTCGATGTCGCATCCTTAATCCCTACTTCGAAGGCCTATCGCAGTGTACACAGGGGGGAAAAACTGTAGTGGCCTCAAATGTTTTCATGTTGACTTGATGTGGAAGTTTGGAGAATGGGATGCCAGCTTCGGTACAATCGCGTCATCTAATCGTGGTTCAAAATAACGTGGTGTTGTCCTCGGATTGTTGTCCTTGCACTTGGAGATTGATCCCGGACAGCAATAAATCAAAACCGTGTTGACCAACAGTATGAAAATAAAACAAACTTTAAAGCAACTTAATCAAATTTCACGTGTTTAAAATAAGGTTGTTAAAATGTTTCATCAATTACAGTTTACAACTTTAGAATCGATTAAAATATGGGGAATAGTAAGTATGACTACATGTTTAAAACCATCCAGGACTTTGATGGAAACTTTTTACCCCCAAAGGCACTCAATTTTCTGTGTATTATCAGTAGAATACATACCAAAAATGTTCATTTGTTTTAATTCTTGATGATTCAACGGGATAGAATCCTAAAGAATACTTTGCCGACCCACTGATGGTTAAGGTGTAAGACTCTAAATAGGAAGGTTCCTGGTTCGAATCCGGGTCAGTGCATAGATGTTGCATACTCGAAACCCCATCCACCGAACCACCTGCACTCGTAGCGACGCCAGCGCCACGGAGTATATAACACGGAGCGTAGGTGCAGAGTAGTGAAGAGCGAAGTCACCAGCAGCGAAGCTCTCATCGATGTTTCCGTTTTGATATCTCTTTTAGTTAGGCTTAAGAACCTAAAGCTGTATGCTCAATCACAAAATACAGTTATTGTTTTAATTATTGTTCTTGTCTTCATCCATCAATCAACACCCTAGACATACCCGAATCAGAACATAGATGTTTGTAAACTTTTAGTGTAGAGGCGGCTGGTGCACCTCAAATCAGTCGTGGCCGAAAGTCTTCACGATGGGTTGGTGTGGAAGTTTGGAGAGTGAGGTGCCAGCTCGGGTGTTGCCTCGTCATCTGACCGTGTTTTCAAAATTACGTTGCGTTGTCCTCGGATCCTTCCCTTAAATGATTGATCCCGGACTGTCACCAATAGCCCGCTGTGTTGCTCCAGTGCGACGTTAATTCAAATACCTACCTCCTTTTTTAAAATTACGATCTAGTGAGAATTAGCAAGATCCTTTATTTAAAATTTTTTAAGTTCATGTTTCGGCAAGGTTTTTGAATTTATGCAATAAGTTTGTGTAGGGTGATATACTCAAGATTTCTACCGAAAGATTCCTTTCTTATTCACTTTTAATTCTTGCGCATATGTGAAGAATGAGCCCCTATGTAGAATCCTTAAATCTAATGGAATATCTCCATCCCGCCATTTCAGAGTTGGAAACTCCACAATAATTTGGTTAGAATCGCGCACAATTTGATTAGCTGCAGACACACACAAATCAAATCAAGGATGGCTCAGAGAAACAATGAATCAACAAGGAGAAAATTAGCTAATATCCAGTTCAACACCGTGCTGGAAATTTTCACAGGTTATAAGTAGTCCAGTCTGCAAACCAGATCAGAAAACATCAGCTGATCAAAACTCATTTTAGGTTAGCTTATCAAAAGAAATAGAAAGTGTGTGTAAAATCAAAATATAAATCTTAAAATCAATTTGAATCAGTTCTCTTTTGAATATGGTTTTGGGTTAGAGCCAAACCTTATAACGATCGCAAAAATATGTCTTAAGTGCATTAATTTTATAGTATCATTAATTTTATATAATCTATTTATGTTTTGTCGATTTTTGTGATGTCTTACGATTTACGTGTACCTTATTTATGATTCTGTTTTGAATGTTTGTAAAAAAAATACTTCCGATTTTCATAGTAACCCTTTTGGAGCTTTGCACTATAAAAAACACATAACGTAAAATTCCAAAAATTTATTATCCAAATTTACAGCCATCTGATTGGCACATCTGTGATTGCATACGGACATCACAATCCCGAGGTACTGGAGCGATATTTTTCTTCTTCATTTTTAACCACACCTACCCTTCTGTTTTTTCTTCGTTCTTTACTGTGCTGTCTGTCATGTGTTTGGCGTAGTGTGGCCAAATATGGTCCTTGCGTCATAAAAGCCCCAAACATACAACAACCTACCCAAATGTGTATTTTATTAAATTTAGAGGTTGCACATTATAGGAGTCTCCGTACAATGTAGATGATGATTTGGTAATTTTTAATTAACGTCGTACTAGAGCAACACAACGAGCTATCGACGATGTCCGTGATCAATCCCCTAAGGGAAAGATCCGAGGACAACATCACGTCATTTTGAACCACGGTCAGATGACGAGGCAACACCCGAGCTGGCACCCTACTCTCTAAACTTCCATACCTACCCAACATGAGGACTTTCTGCCACGAAAGATTTAAGGTGTAGCAGCCGCCTCTACACTAGGGATGCGACATCGATGTCGATGTTTTCAAAACATCGATGTTTTTTAAAAAACATCGATGTATTGGGGTCGATGTTTTGGTAACATCGATGTTTATACTTGTCGATGTTTTATTTTTAAATGAAAAAAGTTTCGTATTAAAAATTTTAAATATAACAAAGTAGCATAAATTTTATAATCAGCAAATTGAACATATTTTTAGACCAACGTGACAAAGGATGAAGGGTCTGAAAAGTAGGGATGCGACATCGATGTCAATGTTTTCTAAACATTGATGTTTTAGAAAAAAACATCGATGTATTGGAGCCGATGTCGCATCACTAGTTGCTAAACCAGTTTTAAGAAATGGGGAAATAAGTTTAAATACACTGCATTTTAAAAACATCGATGTTTAGGGGGCGATGTATTATCAACATCGATGTTTTAATTTTGAACATCGATGTTTTGCTGTCGATGTTAGTTATAACTGATACGATAACTGGTTTATCAATAGTTGGTAAACCAGTTTTAAGAAATGGGGAAAAAAGTTTAAATACACTGTGAATTTTAAAAACATCGATGTTTTCGGATCGATGTATTATCAACATCGATGTTTGAATTTTGAACATCGATGTTTTGCTATCGATGTCGCATCCCTACTCTACACCATACGCTTACAAATATCCATGTACTGACCCGTTTTCGAACCAGGAAATTAATTTGAAGGAATATTTGAACTAAAAAGCCCCGAATCACGAAACACGAAGAAACAATGCGAAGGGATGAAAAAATACCAACTCACAGAGAAAGCGAATTTTGGCAAAGCGTAAATCCATTAAACTGCAATTTTTTTCATTACCATCCCCTCCCTTTGTACTCCCGAAACCCTCCACAAAATGTAGTTAAGCGACGTAATCTGCATCCACAAGTCTCTTTCCCGAAAGAAACGAGTCGCTTCAACCTAATAGAGATTTTTTGTCCCGGGAAACGGCCGGGATATTTATGCGCGGTCTCCGAAAACGACATGAAAACAATGAAATTCTAAAACGTCCGCGACAGTCGTCGTCTCCGAATTTCCCAAAGTTTATTTTCGTGGACTCAATTTGACGTTGACTTTTTGAGCGGGTCTTCTCGGAGGAGGAGTATGCAAATTGCCCACAATTGATGCGGGTTATAAAGACGACAGTTGATGGGAAGAACCCGAGTCCTACTGCGGGTATTGGGCTTCTTTTTTCTTGCGTTAAGTTGCGGGGAAATGTCAAAAAATTCCCCGCGGTATTATCCTATTCTTCGGGCCACGCTCACCTCCGGTGTATCTAATATTCCACGGGAAGGAGGTATGCAAAAACAGAGACTCTTCCCCTTTTATTCTTCGGCATCAAAATTCTATTTCGGGGAATTTTGTGGTAGTATTAGTTTTCTGTTTCGCTTCGTTATTTCAAAGTGCTTGGGAGAGGACGTAGAAGAAAAATCCTCAACATGCCTTCTGCGGTATGACAGAGCACGTGGTCTTTTAGAGGGAAGTGGAACGTTTAAGAGAGAGTTTTAACTTTTAGAACTGTCATAGTCTTTTGCTAGTTCTTCTTCTAACTACACTGAATTTTACTAGGCCCGATTGGAAGAGTAACGATTAGCAACTGGAGGGTTGCAGGATCAAATCCAACAAAAAACTGTCGTGTAAAAAGGCGACTGGTGCACGTTAAATCTGTCATGGCCCAAATTTTCCTCATGTTGGTATGGTGGAAATTTGGAGAGTGGACTGCCAGTCATCAGGTATGACCTCCGTAATCAGTCCGAGGATAAAAATTATGCGGTGTTGTTCTCGGATCACTCCATTCGGTTTTAATTCCGGATAGGGATGCGACAACAAAACATCGGTGTTTTGAAACATCGATGTTTAAAGAACAATTAAAAAATATTTTATTTTCAAATTAATTAATGTAAAAGGAAGTATTAGTAACAATTTCACATATGTACTACTAACTATAAGTATAATTAGGTAGGTACATAACAATAATTATTGTTAGTTATTATTATTTATTTACCAACTTATGGGAGGGGGAGAACACAACAAATGTATTTTTTATTTACCGTAAATAAAAAATATTAGGGGCTATAATTATTAAAAGCCCCTATTAGAAATTATAAAGTTGATGCTCAATTTAATACTTAAAAGGCATCTTAAGAAATTTTTATGCATTTGAATTTATAGAATTTATAGAGAGGGGTTGTTAATTGTTTTTTTCTGTGACCCTACGTCGCGGAAAAAAATAGAACCATCTTCTGTATTTCCTGCGCTATTCATACTAGAACTAAATCAAAGATGTTATTCAATAGAGAATAACAATCTTTCCAGATTCCAATAAAAAATGCAGAAAGGGATGTCTTCATACCAAATTTTGCACAGACAATGGAATTAATTTCTAATAGATACACCATGTTTTGATGCCATAATCAAATTTTACATAGTTAAATTAGTCAAATAACAAATTGGATGACTTTACTGCCTTTATATCCAGAGATATTCAAATGTTAAGTTAATGCTAATTAACTTAATTTTAATGTTAAGTTAATGCTAATTAATTTTAATTTAATGTTATTAATGCTAATCAACTTACATTTAATGTTTAACTTAACAATTAACTTAAATTTAATGTTAAGTTAATGCTAATTAACTTAAATTTGATGTTAAGTTGATGCTAATTAACATAAATTTAATGTTGTAAAATGTCATACTATGTTAAAGTAGCTGTCAGTTTCAGGAATTTCTTCATTAAAAATTAATTGGAGTTATAGCTACCCGAAGTTCAAAACTGAACACTATTAAAAACATATTTTTCAGTACGTGCAAACGATTCGAGAATAATTACATTTATCACATTTAACTATACGAGCTCCAATGATCCACTTAATATTGCAGCCATGATTAAAATGTGATAAAAGAAAGATTTTGGAATTGAGAGCAATTCGAAAGAAAAAGAAAAAGTCTTGATCTATGTTCCGATTAATTTGGTATCGTCTATATCTACACAATGTTGTTAATAATTGCTATTTTTTTTTTAGTTAGCGCTTGTCTCCATGTTTGTAAACCAAAAAGGCCTACCTACAATTATTTAATACATAAATATATACTTAATGCAATTGAACTGATATTTTGATCATCCAAAAAGGGAGGAATTTCAGAATTTACTCATTTTGTTGCTTGTCCATATATCTAGTAAATGATCATGGTTTTCCAAAATATATACGAAATGTCAAGAAGGCGAGACACATCTGGGTTTGGGAGCATCTTCAAACCATGTACTCAGAATTTGAACCGTGCTAGTGAAGTCACTCAGTTCTTGCTTGTGCACACATAATTACATAATCACCATAGCAACACAAAATAGCAAACCGAAGAACTCTGAATATGTAATTCTATATGGAAGAAACATTTTTCTCGTGTAACCATCACGAAACAAATTACATCTATAGACATGAGGGCGACGTTGCGTTGAGACGAAAGCTGCAGAATTTTTTACACAAGGTAAAAAATGTGTCGATGTTGATTTAAAAAACGAACGCATTTGTCTTTCGATGACAATTATATCTAATATTATCTATGGGAGAGAGGGCCTGTCTCTCAACTTTCTGGACACTCGCAAATTGTCACATCCAATTGTCTGCCATAAGCTGTCACTTGATTACCTTGGCGGGTCGCTGTTTGGATGGCGGAGGTTCGAGATTTTTTCCTGCTTGATTGACACCCATTTGAGTGGAATAGAACGTCAATTATGGTGACGTCTCTTCCGAGATGTCGCTAGAAATTGTCATTCGTTCTTTCCCGACACCGTTCGCCTCCTCTTCCGATTCTACCGAAGCGGATTAATGTAATCCGGCGTCTCAGAGGGAGATAACAGAGACAGATTTTCTTTCTTTTTAGGGTCGAATAGAAAACGGGCTTGTCAGCACAACTGTTTCTTCTTTTCTCGACGCGAATACGTCCTTAAAATCAGACCAGTACTAGGTAACAAGTACGAAAGTTAGACAGAAAAAGGGCATCGAGTTCTGTCTTATAAATTATTTATTGCTAGCCACCGCGTGGCCAGCACGGCGTTGCCCGGGACAGTTCTTTTCGTGAAGTCAAGTGTGACCACTGCTCGCTAACGCTCGCCAAACCCCGGTGTATTCCCATTTGGTTTGTTTCGCAAACAAATTCTACACAGGGAACGCCGTAATGGATTGGATTGGATTTGGTTTTGTGGCATTGAGTCCTCTTGGGACATATTATGCCAAACTCAAAATAAAAAATCTGATACATAATATAGTAATGAAATGAGATGAGTCAAAACATAAATAAATACTATATAAAATAATATGTGATGGATAAAACCAATGTCTTGTAAAAAGCTTAATAAAATGGATACTATATAAAATTATATGTGATATATGAACCCAATGTCATGTAAAAAGCTAAAAATATTTGTATGAGGATTCTCTCCAATCATGTCTTCTAAAGCCAAGGTTTAGGAATTAAAATGTTTAAGTCGTAATAATTAAAATGAGAACATCCTACTAAAATGTGTTTTACAGTTAGTGGGCAAATGCAGTAATTGCAAATGGGATGGTCTTCTCCGAGGAGGAGGTGTCTATGTGTTATCCGAGTATGTCCAATACGGAGACGTGTTAGTATTACATTTTGTCTTCTTGGAGGTAACGATTTCCATTGAGTTATAATTGGTTTAACAGCGTGAAGTTTGTTCTCGGTTTGTTCATTCCATTCCTTCTGCCATTTTTCTTCTAAAAATTTGTAAATGAATAATTTTAAGTCGCGATAAAGAATGGTATGATTAATATTAGTTACGGCCGATTTGGCGGCTTTGTCAACAATTCCTGAATTTCCTGAAATCCCAACATGAGATGGGATCCAACAAAATACCAAGTGAAAATTTTTGGATGAAAGATGATAAATTGTTTTTAGCGACTCCAAAACAACGGGATGACTGGCATGATCAGGATGCTTCGATGACTGTAAAACACTTAATGAATCTATAAAAATAATAAATTTTTTATGACGATGATCAGATATATATTCTAATGCTTTATATATGGCCATGATTTCAGAGGTAAAAAAAGAACATGAAGAATGAAGTTTAAAACTGTGAACAGAGTGATTAATAGTGAACGCAGCTCCAACATTGTTTGCCCTTTTAGATCCGTCCATGTAAACTTGTATATAATTTGAGTATTTTTCTATGTGCTTTTGAAAGAGTTGTTGGTAGATAATATCAGAGGTATCTGCTTTATTGAAATTTTGGAATGGGTTTTGAAATTCATAATCATGATTAAACCAAGGAGAGAAAGAATACAGTTTTTTCTGAGTGACGTCAAGTGAAGAAAGTTCGGATCCGTTCATCAAATCCAGCATTCTTAAGTGAAATGTAGGGATGAAGGATGTTTTAGCTTGAGAGAGGCGTTTTAAATACGGACTGTGATGAATGGTATGCAATGGGTGATAAGGGATTGAGGAAATTCTAAAATAATATTCTAAGGACAACAAATGTCGCCTTAAGCCCAGAGAAGTTCAAAAGCGTCCACATATAAGCTGCTTACGGGTGAAGTTATAAATGAACCAGTGCATAAACGCAAAGCTGTGTGGTGGATAGTGTTCAGAGTTTGAAGAGCAGATTTTCTTGCTGAACCATACACCACGCAGCCGTAATCCAATTTTTATCGTATTAGGGCTCTATATATTTTTAGAAGACAAGTTCGATCAGATCCCCATGATAATTTCGATAAAACTCTTAATATGTTGAGGGCCTTTTCGCAACGTTTGCGTAGATTTAAAATATGCGGTTGAAAAGTCAACTTCTTGTCAAATGTAATACCTAAAAACTTTATACTGTCCACAACATTAAATAAAATATCTTTGAAGAATATTTCAGGGTCAAGATGAAGGTTTCGTTTTCTGCAGAAATGAACACATGCAGTTTTCGAAGGCGAAAAACTGAATCCATTTTCATTAGTCCAATTAGTTATTTTGTTAACGGCCTGTTGAAGTTGTCTCTCTATTAAACGAATGTCTTTAGCTGCGCATGAAATTTGCAGATCGTCAACGTAAATAAGACCTTTTACTGATGGAGGCAAATTAGAAACAATATCATTAATCTTTAAAATAAATAGAGTTACACTTAAAACACTGCCTTGAGGCACTCCCTCCTCTTGAATAAAAACATCGGATAAAATCGATCCAATCCTTACTTTAAAATACCTTTTCTCTAAAAAATTTTGAAAAAAAATAGGCAGATTACCTCTTGTATCGTTTTTAAAAATGTCCCTTAAAATTGCATGTCTCCATGTTCTATCGTATGATTTTTCGATATCGAAAAAAAATCGAGACGAGATGTTTATTTTGCACAAAAGCGTTTCTGATATCAGTTTCGAGAGCGACAAGATTATCAATAGTGGATCTATTTTTCCTGAAACCACTTTGAAGTGGAGAGAGACATTTATCCTTTTCTAAAATATGCATTAGCCTTGCATTGACCATCTTCTCTAGAATTTTGCATAAGCAACTTGTCAGGGCTATTGGACGGTAGTTCGAAGGGTTCTTGGGGTCTTTATTAGGCTTCAGTATGGGTATTATAGTATCATATCGCCATGACTGCGGAAAAGTGTGCTCGGTCCAAATTCTTTTGTAAAATTTCAAGAGGTTAGAGAACTATTTGATAAATGTTTGAGCATGATGTAACTAATATTATCTGGCCCAGGAGTTGATTTGTGAACTAAAGATAAAGCCTTTGTCAATTCGTGAAAAGTAAAATCACAATTATATGATAATATACGGTTTGAATTGAAATTAACTTTATTCTTTTCCGATTCAATTTTAATTTTTTTTAAACTTTCAGAGTAGTTAGTGGAGTTGGATATTTCGGAAAAGCATGAAGCAATTGCGTTTGCTATTTCTTTGGGTGCTGATAGTACTTGGTTATTGTATTCTAGAATCGGAATTTGTCTATTGGGGTAAACACCGGAAATTCTTTTAATTCTGTTCCATAATTGTTTACTTGTGGTCTTACTATTTATACTATTGACATAATTTATCCAAGAATCTCTCCGACTAAGTCTTTGTATTTTTCGAAATGCCGCTTTTGTTTTTTTGTTAATAATAAAGTTTTCTCTGGTTGGATATCTATTGAAGATATTCCAGGCTTTCCTTTGCTTCCGATACGCATCGCTACATTCCTCATTCCACCAAGGTTTCTTTTGTTTTTTAGGCACATTTCTGACTTTTTTAATTGAGGCGTCAGCACTTGCTATAATTATGTCTGTAATTTTATTAGTAACTTCATTTATATCATCATTTTCTACCATATTAGTAAGGTCAGCAAGGCTAGTAAAAAGTGGCCAGTTGGCAGTTTCAAATATATAGTTAGGTTGGTTGACAGAGGGAGGTTGGTATTGACCTGCATATTTTAGTTTTATAGGATAATGGTCACTATTGTAAAGGTAAGGATCCACAGAAAAGGTCCAAAATGGTAAAATTGAAGGAGTGAAAATTGCCAGATCTATTGAATGGTAAGTAAGTGAAGGTGCGTGAAAGTAAGTAGGTTGGCCGTTATTCATGATGCATAAATCATTGTCTGTTATTACTTTTTCAATCTACAATTAATGTCTGAACTGCCCCAGAGAATATGATGGCCATTTAGGTCACCAAGTATGATGAATGGTTGCGCAAGTTGATCTGTTAAATTATTTAAGTCAAAAGTGGCGATATGGGTGTTAGGACTAGGTATAAATTGCATATTGTTAATAAAATATTGGCATGAAGTTTTACAGCAACAGCTTGAAGATTTGTTGTAAGGTTAATTTGGGTGACTGGTAAGTCATGGGAGGTAAGAATGCCGTAATGGACTCGAAGTGGCTATTATCAGCAACGTAAATCAAAACACGCTAAAATCAGAAAACTTGGCATAGTTCTAAAGGCTTCAGGACGAAAAACGCTTGTGACGTCAGCGATCGAAAATCGCAAAATACGTTCCTTCTTCTTTTGAGGTAGGGCTGACGTCACATTCTGGATAAAAGAACGAATGGTGAAACAAAAACTAATAAATTAATTTTTAAATGTACTAGATTAAATTTTAATTGGCAACAATTTTTAAAGTTGTTGCCAAGCTCCTAGCTCTATATCTGTAGTGTAAAGCAGATCTCTCGTGAGAGAAAAGCATGGAAATAATAAAGTAGCCGTTTTGCAGTGGATCCCATCTCACTGCGGTATACCTGGGAATAAAAGGAATAACCAGGCCCCGTACAACCTAGTTAGCTCGAAGTACGACTCGTCAAAAATCAATCTAGCTCTTAAGGACATGCATTCGGTACAGTTAAAAGAACGAACAAGAGAGAAGACGTGGAGAAATACCATCCACAATATCCCTGATCGCCCAAGAAGCAGAACTATGGCTGCTTTTCGTTTGACTACTCTGCATGATTGTCTTTACGCTCATCTCTACCGACTTCGGATAGTAGATAGCCCTGCCTGCCCCCCTCTGCTGAATGACGATGAATGCTGAACACCTCCCTGTCTGTCCAGCTCTTACGAAGAACTGTACTCCCTCCCGATATTGGGCAACCAGAGAACTCTTGGACAGTTTGACTCTTTGATCATCATGCTCTGCTTCTATTCTGATCCTATATATATATATATATATATATATATATATATCGAAAAAAAATCGAAAAAAATTCGGACTACCTGAGTACCAAATTTCACTATTGTAAATGCCATTGTTCGTCAGGACACTTCTCACAGTGACACAGAGAAACACTTCCTTTTATAAGAGTACAGAACAAAGCAAACCAGTCCAGTGTCGTTCAAGGGGCTGGAATAGTAACGGATTAGCAATCGGAGGGTTGTGAGTTCAAATCCAACCAAAGGCCTTCGTCTACACGGGAGCTGGTGCACGTAAAATCTGTCATGGTCTCAAATGTCCTCATGTTGGTGTGATGTGGAAGTTTGAAGAGTGGGGCGGCATCTCAGGTGTTGACCTTCGTCCGAACCGTGGGTCAAAATTACGTGGTGTTGTCCCCGGATTTTTCCCTTCGGGTTTTGATCCCGGATCGTCAATGTCATCAATAGCCCGTTCTGATGATCTACTGCGACGTTGTTAAATAAGTACCTACCTACCTTTGAATGATAAATCACTTCTTTCTCTCTAAGGCCGACCAACCGGTCTGATGGTTAAGGTGTTAGCCTCTAGATCGGAAGGTTCCTGGTTCGAATCCGTGTCCGGGCATGGATGTTTGTAAGCGTATGGTGTAGAGGCGGCTGGTGCACCTTAATATGTCGTGGCTGAAAGTCCTCACGTTGGGTTGGTGTGGAATTTTGGAGCGTGGGGTGCCAGCTCAGGTGCTGCCTCGTCATCTGACCGTGATTCAAAAGGACGTGGTGTTGTCCTCGGATGTTTCCCTTAGGAGATTGATCCCTTACCGTCGTCGATAGATCATTGTGTTGCTCTAGTACGACATCTCCTTTAAAATTAGCAATTACTTTCTGTCTGAAGTTGACGCTTCTGTGGTGGGTTTCGAGTATTTAAGCTATTTTGATTTTAACTATTTATTTCCATCCTAGTTTTTTTACTGTCTACATACCACGAGAACTGCTCTCGATAAATCTTTGACTGTGCTATAACTGGACCTGATTCCATTTTACATAAGCGACGCTTGAACAAATATAATTTAACTACATTGCGCAATTTGGGAACACGGTGAGGTCACTCCGAATTTCCACACTGTGCCAACGTGAGGACATTTCATTCCACGGTAGATTAAATGTGCACCAGCCCCCAAGTACACGAATGTGTTTGCTGGATTGAGTTTCGAACAATTCCTCCGGTTGCTGTTCGACGACCCTACCAACTGCTCTATCGTAACCCTAAGAAAACCCAATTGAAAGAAAAAAAATTTTTAACGCTATCCTAATGATACTAGGTCTTCTTAATGGTTCAAAAACGCTCGAATGCAATACAGTACAGTAATACCCCGACTTACGCGGTGCTTGGTTTTTTTTTTGTTTGACAACACCATCTTCAGTTTTCTTTTGTTGCTGTTCAGGGGGGGGGACTACAAGTTGCGTCATCTAAAAAGAGTTATTAAAGACGAAAAATAGTACTCGCTTGAGTTTGTACCGATAGTAGTGAGTTGCTACCTCATTGGACGCTTTCCTACGTGCACGATTACGATTCTACTATCAATGGAAGCTGTACCCCGACTTACACGATTTCGATTTTAGCGTGTTTCGTTGGTCCCACCTATCGCGTCATTTCAGGATATTACTGCATAATGTAAACTTCCTTAGTGATCTCAACTATTATAAAAGGAAGTGTTTGTTGGTCTGTTTCGCGGCCACAAAATCCTGACGATCTATGGCACTTACAGCAATGAGATTTTGCACCCAGGTAGTCCGAATGTTTTGCAATTTTTGGGTTTGCAGCGAATTTTAATTCAATCTACAAGATTTTTAAATTAATTTCATAGTTTTATTCTCCATCGATTTTTTAAACGCGGAGAACTTTTTCTACTCATGCGACCTTGCAGTCAGGGTTTGGAATCATGCCAAGTTTTTTTCAACCGCAAAGAGCGGAGAAAATTATTTTTTTTAGTTTCCGCTTTGATTTTGCGTGATTGATTTCCCAGCCAGACGATAAATCTTTAAATTGAAGTCAAAGTTCTGTTTTTAATCTCCTAGACCGTTAAAGATGGAGTAAAAATTTCAACGGATTTGAAATCTGCGGAAAATTTTACACCAGTATATCCTTACATCACTGCGTTGCCCGCGCAAACCAACACCATGGGCACGGGCAACGCCGGGCAAGCCACGCGGTGGCTAGTATCTTATAATCATTGATGTTAAGATACTCTGCTCAGCGAGAGAAGTTTTCAGTTAAATAGCAATCCAGATGGTCTGCAAATATTTTACGGTGGCTGTCCAAATGCTATTACACGATACATATTGGAGTTTCATTAAAATGTACTTAATCGCAGTTTCCCTTAAGTTTGGATTTTAATCTAGTTAGCGATGTCCAATTAACTACCATATTCCAATTCGAATTTATTGTTTGAAATTTCTATTGGTGAAGTGCTGAAATCATATTCGGAAAACAATCCAGATGATTTCGCCAACAGAATAAGAACAAGAAATACCAGTACCATTGCAGATATACTGCTCCACCTAGATTTAGGAAGGTTGGTAGGTATTTAATTACCGTCGCACTGTAGCAAGACAACGAACTATTAACGATTGTCCTGGATCAACCCCCGAAAATCTATATTCAGCTTGACATAAAATGCCTCTCGTGGAAAAATGGAGGACACACAAACAGCATTCCACCGAATAGACATTCTCGTTCATTTAAACCCATGTTCGTTTTTGCAGGACTGTCCTTCAGGGGAAATTGTGAAACATTATAAAAGTAAGGGAGGGTATAATGACTTGTGCATGTTTCATTTAATGAACGAAGCATATTTTACATAAAAGTGCTATTGGGGATGATGTTTGGGGAGCTCTTTTCATTAAGGAGATGTTGTCTACTCCGTGTTTCACCGTGTGCATTGATTGGATTGTTGAAGGAGAGAGAACAACTCACTATTCTGTCGGAAGAAACTCAAACGAGTACTATATTCATCGTCTTTAATAACTCTCTTTAGAAAACCCAACTTGTGATTTCCCCCTTGTAGTATTTTTCACTGCAAAGCACAGAATAATTTCGAGTGACTTCATAGCGGCTAGATAAAGAGAGTAGTTACTGAGAATGAAAATACAAGACTAAATGGTTTTACTGTTTATTTAGGTACAGGGCTTTAGTTGATAGGATTGTTGTGATGGGTGTTTTGTCGATCTATACAGTTTACTTGGGAGAGGTTGTTTATGTAATGAAATGTTATTGGGAACAAAACTGTAATGTTCAACGAGGTAATGTTGAACATTATAATATAAACACATTAACGATTGATCGAAACATTTTACTTAGTACCGTTAGCAAAACTTTCATTCCTTTGTGTCATATTTAAGACATTAAAAAATTTGCAGTTTTGGTTGTTTGGGTGTTATGGCTCAAGGGGCGTATTTGGCCAAGCTGTGCCAAACAACGTCAAATAAATGGACACACTCAAAGAAAGCTTTATTGACACATACGTGCATTAATGTAAAGTTCTGTAAACAAAACAAAATTTTAATAAGTTTATGCTTTAGTTTTTTACATATAACACGCAATATCATACACTACCCTACAATAATGGACCGGACAGCAAGATGGGATGGTATAAAGGAAATAATATATGCTTTAATAAGGGGAATGGTCCTCCAAGTACTGCAATGACACTAGCAACCCTTCTGGGCATACTTTCAACAAGGTTTTGATACACAGCTATGGGTATTTGTGTCCATTCCTTCTGGGAGAACATCGCCAGCTCAGCTGCAGATTTTGGACGTGGTTCCCTAGTTCGTTAGCGTCGCTCTAACGCGTCCCACACATGTTCTATGGGGTTTAGATCGGAACTCTGAGCAGGCCAGGTATGACGTTTAGCATCCATATCTTGATACCACTGCTCGACAGAGGCTGCAACATGACATTTAGCGTTGTCGTACTGGAAGTAACATTGTCTATTCCACAAAATAGCCAGAGCGTAGGAAGAACCTGATTGTCCAAAATGTTCATGTAGGCTAATGTTCAATTAACCAGGAACAAAGTGCAAAGGTCACAGGACATACCACGAAGAACACCCCCGAACAAGTAGTCGGATTTTATGCAAATCCGGTGGCGTCCGGACCATTATTGTAGGGTAGTGTATACTAGGTATTAATACGCTACAAAATGTTTTTACGTTAATTATTGTTAACACGGAACTCATTCGATAAACATTCATCAATACCTTCATGCTACAGTTATAGAGTTAAATGAACGTATTATAACTTCTCTTTAGCTTGTTGGTAAATTAAATGTGTCTAGAAATTATGGTTTCTGGGGCATGATGTTACCTCTATCGCCCATTTATTTACAGGGATTCCGCAATGACTAAAAGTAACATTAAGTACTAATGACTTAATGTAACATTGGGTGCTATTGACTAATGCCGGTATTCACCAGCACGAGTTAAACCGCGGATCGACCATAATCAATGGGGTATCGAAAAAACCGTATTCACAATGCCTGCTCCGAGGTTTAAACCTCCATTTCGCTGTTACATTTTGTTTCTCCGAAATCGGTGGATTAACTGTCGGTTGAGAGTTACGCATGCGTAGTACTATCGTTTTGAGAAAGAAGCGGGACATAGTGTAAACAAAACAAAATGGACGACACCACTTCAGCCGACAAACCGGTATAGTGGTTAAGGTGTTAGCCTCTAAATCGAAAGGTTCCTGGTTCGAATCCGGGTCCGGGCATGGATGTATGTAAGCGTATGGTGTAGAGGCGGCTGGTGCACCTTAAATCTGTCGTGGCCGAAAGTCCTCACGTTGGGTTGGCGTGGAAGTTTGGAGAGTGGGGTGCCAGCTCAGGTGTTGCTTCGTCATCTGACCGTGGTTCAAAATTACGAAGTGTTGTCCTCGGATCTTTCCCTTAAGGGACTGATCCCGGACCGTCGTCAATAGCCCGTTGTGTTGCTCTAGTACGACGTTAACTAAAAATTAACAAATTATCAAATGACACCACTTCATTCTCTGCAAAATTACATTATTATTGCGACAACGCGCATTCAACTAATCTTATATCAACCGAACAAGAACGTGATTAAATTTTCTTTGAAATAGATATGCCCAGATGTGTTCTGGTTCGAACTATATTCTGGCTCGCCAGAGTAGAACCCAATGAGGTAAGGTAAGGTCATTTTAATTAACGTCGTACTAGAGCAACACAATGGGCTATGGACGACGGTCTGGGATCAGTTCCTTAAGGGAAAGATCGAGGACAACACCTCGTAATTTTGAACCACGGTCAGATGACGACGCAACACCTGAGCTGGCACCCCCTCTCTCCAAACTTCCAAACCAACCCAACGTGAGTACTTTCGGTCACGACAGATTTAAGGTGCACCAGCCGCCTCTACACCATACGCTTACAAACATCCATGCCCGGACCCGGATTCGTACCAGGATTGTAATGGTAATGGTAATTTTAGTTAACGTCATTCTAGAGCAACACAATGGGCTATTGACGACGGTCTGGGATCAGTCCCTTAAGGGAAAGATCCGAGGACAACACCTCGTAATTTTGAACCACGGTCAGATGACGACGCAACACCTGAGCTGGCACCCCCTCTCTCCAAACTTCCAAACCAACCCAACGTGAGTACTTTCGGTCACGACAGATTTAAGGTGCACCAGCCGCCTCTACACCATACGCTTACAAACATCCATTCCCGGACCCGGATTCGAATCAGAAACCTTCCGATCTAAAGGCTAACGCCTTAACCACTATACCGGTTGGTCGGCAGAAGAACCTAATGAGAGAGCGGATGTTAGAATATAACCACGACAGATGCCAATTCGTCGTAGAATACAAAATATTTTGTTAATTTATTACGAATGAAAGAAAACTGACAGCGCAAGTTACTTCACTTTACGCCAACATACACCCAAACCGAAAAAGTACAAATATAATCGGTAAAGTAAGGTAACTATAATTAACATCGTACCTGGAGCTACACACTGGGGTATAGACGACGGTCTGGGATTAATTCCCAAGGGAAAAATCCGAGAACAACACCATGTCATTTTGAGTCACGGTCAGATGACGAGCTAACACCTGAGCTGGCACTCCACTCTCCAAACTTCCACTCCAACCCAACGTGAACTAAGATAATCGGATCACATTGATTTGTCAAGGCATTGTATACAATTATTTCTTTCAAAATTTAAGTTTTCATAAAAATCCAATTTGAAATGCAATACTTATGCATTTCTCTTTTCAAACCCAATTTAAATGCCTGCATGCATTATATTAAAATCCCGATTTGAAAGTTCGAAGAGTGAGGAACCAGCTCAGGTATGATCTCGTCATCTAACCGTGGTTCAAAATAACGAGGCGTTGCCCTCGATTCGTTCCCTTCGGGTTTGATCCCGGACCGTCACCAATAGTTTGCGCTGTTCCAGTGTTACGTTAGTTAAAATACAAAAATATGTACCTTTTCAACACAAATATCATTTCCTTTTTTTTAAGCGTTGATTATTAGATGACAAATTATATAAGATCCTAAAGATAAAGCCCATGAATCTGAATGTAACAAAATTATTAGAGATGTTATGAATTCGGAATAAAAAGCCTCTCGAAAAAATGTCCAAATCTGATCTACTATGAATTGCAGTGTTTAACTAGGGATGCGACATCGATGTCGATGTTTTGTAAACAACATAGATGTATTGGAGCCGATGTTTTTTGACATCGATGTTTTTACGTTGTCGGTGTTTTATTTTTAAATGAAAAAAGTACCATTATAAAAATTAAAAAAATAACCAAGTAGCATAATATTTTCATAATCAGTAAATTGAGCATACGTTTAGACGAAAAAAGCCAAAGGTGAAGGGTCTGAAAAGTATTAATGCGGCATCGATGTCGATGTTTTCAAATTTTCGATGTTTTATAAAAATATTGATGCATTTACCATCGATTTATTGGAGCCGATGTTTGTTTAACATCGATGTTTTAACAATGTCGATGTTTTTACGTTGTAGATGTTTTATTTTTGAATGCAAAAAGCACCATAGTAAAAATTAAGAAAAACAACCGCGCAACTAAATGTTTCTCAGTGATAGCGACATCTGTCCCAACAGATAGAGTATTTTCCTTAACTGGTGGGGTAGTCAGTGAAAAAAGAAGTCGGCTTAAGGTAGAGAAAGTTAACAAAATGATTTTTTTTACAAACTATAAATAACAAATATTGGGTCATATAATAATTATAGGCCCTAATATTTTTTATTTATAGTAAATAAAAAATGAGTTTGTTGTGTCCCCCCCCACAAGTTGATAAATAATTAATAATAACTAACAATAATTATTGTTATGTACCTACGTAATTATACTTATAGTTAGTAGTACCCATGTCAAATTGTTGTAAATATTATTTTCATTTAAGTTATTCAATTTGAAAATAAAAGATTTGTCATCTGTTCTTATTTATTTTTTGGACTTTGTGTTGACAGTTAAAAAAAAATTTTAGTTATAAATTAATAAACACGACACTTGACAAATGAAAACACCCCCTGCAAATATTAATGTTTGACGTTACTCAACCAGTTTAAAGTGATGGAAGGGAGAAAAGGTAAAATACACTGATGCTTAAAAACATCTATGTTTTTTGGGCGAAGCATTATCAACATCGATTTTTTGCTGTCGATGCCGCATCCCTACTTAGAACTGGTTCAATGATTCCTTATTGTAGGTGATGCTTAATGACACTTTAATTATGCTGTTATGCGATTCTACGAACTTAAATGAACTTGGTTCACAACACATTTACGTAGCTATTCCTACTAAGCTATGGGATGCGTAAAATAAATAAAGACGAACTGAATTTGTCAGATTGTGTGTGTGTCTGAGAAGCAGCCTATTACATACCTTTGTAACAGAAAAAACAAACAAGGCTTGTTTAAAATTCATTATGTATTTACTTTTAGACAGTGGTCAAAATGCGTATTTTTGTGTCCATCAGAACTACTAGAAATTAGGGATGCGACATCGATGTCGATGTTTTCAAAACATCGGTTTTTTTTTGTTTAAAACATCGATGTATTTAACATCGTTGTATTGGGGTTATAAGTGTTATATACCGTTATAAGTGTTTTAATAGCATCGATGTTTATACTCGTCGATGATTTTACGTTGTTGATGTTTTAATTTTAAATGAAAAAAGTACCGTTATAAAAATTTTAAAAATAACCAAATAGCATAATTTCTATAATCAGCAAATTGAACATACTTTTAGACCAAAGTGACCAAGGATGAAGGGTCTGAAAAGTAGGGATGCGACATTGATGTCGATGTTTTCTGAGCATTGATGTTTTAGAAAAAAACATCGATGTATTGGAGCCGATGTCGCATCACTAGTTGCTAAACCAGTTTTAAGATATGAGGAAACAAGTTTAAATACACTGAATTTTTTAAAAAATCGATAGTTTGGGGGCGATGTATTATCAACATCGATGTTTTGCTGTCGATGTAGCATCACAAGTTGATAAACCAGTTTTAAGAAATGGGGGGAAAAGTTTGAATTTTAAAAACATCGATGGGGTTTTGGGGTTGATGTATTATCAACATCGATGTTTTAATTTTGAACATCGATGTTTCAAAATATCGATGTTTTGTTATCGATGTCGCATCCCTACTAGAAATTAAATCTGTACCCAAATTCTTTCTAATGATACCACTTTTATTATGATTAATCAAATCGTTTACGTAAGAAAGGGTTGTCACAAATTCGACCTAATGCTAATAATATATGATTTATAAAGCGCGAATTCTAGCATTAATGGTATGATTATTACTTAGCATGAAATAAATTAGATCAAAACTAATTTGTCATCGAAGGAGCTTCTTAAATTATAGCAGAACAAATGTAAAAGTTCCGAGGGAAAGCATAAAGCAAATCCCAAACCCAGAACGAAATCCGTTGCTTTTTTTACTTTTAATCAAAATCTGTATTTTTGTCTCCATTTAGAGATACTAAAACTTAAGATTATTAACGAGAACAATAATTTCGAAATAAAGAGCGATCATTGTTTAGTTGAGCATGCCCTAGCTGGTGCAAAACGAAATGGATGCTCATGTGTTATAATCAGAGGGTTTCTTTATTTAATCAGTTTCGCCGTCGCCAATATCGATTTTCTATTAAGCTCTCTCCTAATAAATTAAATATTTTCTCCTTTCTTGGTTTTAATTTGTTTTAGTGTTGTTTTCGCCGTCTTTCTTTTGCTGCGTGTGTGTGTGCTCTTAAGGAGCTGTGTAAGGAGTGGAAAATATAATAAGAAAAACTCCAAGAATATGATTGGGTATGCGAAAAAGAACGACATTGACGACAGTTGAATCAGGATGGAATTTCAGCGACGAGGAATTTTGGATTGCGGCTCTAAATAGATTTAAATGAATTTTGTGAAGGAAAACGGCATAAAATTGAGTTATGTACGTTTAATGTAAAACATAGTTAACAATAGACCCAAAAATATGACTGATAAAAATTAAAACAGGTAAAACATGGTCAATAGCTATTTTGGTGAAATAAAACGTTCAGCATCATCAGGTTGGTAGGTGAGTATTTAATTAACATCAGACTACAAAAATCGCTACTAGCTATTGGCGACTGTCATGGATCAATCAGGTGAGGGAAAATCCGTGGACAACACCACGTAATTTTGAACCACGATCAGATGACGAAGCAACACCTGATCTGGCACCCCACTCTCCAAATTTTCACCATGCCAACGGAAGGAAAATTTGGGCCACGACAGATTTAACGTGCAACAGTCCCCTTTGTACTAAGGATGCGACATCGATGTCAATGTTTTCAAAACATCGATGCTTTATAAAAACATTGTTGAAATTACCATCGATTTAGTGGAGCCGATGTTTCGACATTGTCGATTTTTGAATAAAAAAAGCACCAGAGTAAGTGAAAGTATAGTTAGTGAAAAAAAGTCGGCTTAAGGTGGAGAAAGTTAACAAACTTCTTTTTTTAGAAACTGTAAATAGCAAATATTGGGGCCTATAATAATTATAGCCCCTAATATTTTTTATTTACAGTAAATAAAAAATACATTTGTTGTGTTCTCCCCCTCCTATAAGTTGATAAATAAATAATTATAACTAACAATAATTATTGTTATGTACCTACCTAATTATACTTATAGTTAGTAGTACATATGTGAAATTGTTACTAATATTTCCTTTTACATTATTTAATTTGAAAATAAAAGATTTTGTAAGTGTTCTTAATAAATTTTTTGACTTTGTTTTGAATGTTAAAAAAATCTTAGTTATAAATTAATAAACACAGAAAATGGCAAAATAAATCTCTTCCCGGGTGAACATTAGTGTTTGAAGTTACTACATGAATTTTATGAGAAATGTGAGAAAAAAGTTCAAATACACTGAGGTTTCCAAACACCGAAGGTTTTTGGGCGATGTTATGTACCTACCACGATCAAATGACGAGGCAACACCTGAGCTGGCACCCCACTCTCTAAACTTAACATCATCATCAGGACATGAGTGGTTGGTTAAATTTTATGACTCAAAGTTAGATTTTATGATTTAAGGACACTATTTCGTCGTCAAGTTTCGCCAAACAACGCCTAGTAATGGACCTACACACAAGGATAGCTATACTTTCCCAGGGACGAGGTAAGTTACAAGAATCGAACGTGCACCACCTTCAATTCACAGGTTGCTATTGCAGTGAAAAATCCGCTTTCCCAACCAGCGAGAGGAAAATTTAAGTTTATCCCTCCTAATGGTGTATCTTCTAGTCAAAAAGTGCCCCCTATCGTGGCCAGCTTCTAAAGAAACAACCTGTTCCAAACTGTCAGCAATTCTAGGAAACGAACAGTTTGTTTTCCTACTTGGATGTTCATACTCTTTGAAAGTCTAAGAGTCATTCTCGTCATCTGAACGTCAAAATTACGAGCCGTTATCCTTAGGGATTAATCCCAGACGTTATGGCCAATAGCCCGTTGTGTTGCTCCAGTGCGACGTTAATTAAAATGCTTTCCTTCTTACAATCAATCCCTTTGAGTAGGGCAATTTTGGTCACTCGTAAAGCTAGAGCTCTATTTGGAAAAAGCTGCAATCTGATTATGTGAAAAAGTATTGTCTGCAAACTAACACCAGCAAAAGCCCACTACCAATGTGCTCTTGTTACATGTATTCAAACAATACCATATGAATTAACCAGTTCATGTAAATAAACAAGAACACGAAGACACTTCGTACATTTTATCCACGATCTGATGACTAAGTCAACACCCCACTCTCCAAACGTCCACACCACGCCAACGTGAGGACATTCGAGACGCGACAGATTTAGCGTCACCAGCCTCCGTGCACACGACGGTCTTTGGTTTGACCTTGTTTCGAATTCGCAGCTCTCTGATTACTAATCCGTTACTCTTCCAATTAGGGCAACCGCGGACCACAGGTGCCATGACAGTTTGAGGAAAATTTCCGCATCCAAAATTTTCTATAAACTTATTGTTGCTTCAAGTTATAAATGTAGATGGCGTTGCCTGTAGACCTGTCATGTAATATTAGTGTGTGTATCGTTAGTAGCAATAAAATTCTCGATCAAGACAGTTGTGTCTAAATCATCGAAAAAGAAAGATGTGGAAGTGACGACGCCTGACTACTTATGTTCCATTTGATATCTGGAAAATAGATTTTAAATTGTTTTCAAGAGCTTACTAAAAAGTAGTAAACTATCAGGAAAATGTAAATAAATTACTTATTTATCTTCACTTATTTCACAAAACATATCCTAAAAGCTAAGTTGTCTCTCCCAAGGAAAGATGTATAAAATCCTACAATGCAGTTTATATTTACTTGTTTACGGTATTATTACATCAAACGCTTTTGATATATCGCTCTTATCTCTTTTGGCCATTCATTTCTATTCTGAGAAATATGATGACAAACAATGCGATAAAAAGTGTTGACTTTCCTTTCATTAATTTTATAAACTATGTATTCAATTATCCCTGAACTTTCTGAGAAGCAAAATTAAATTAGTGTTACGTTGGAATTCGACTGTTTTCTTTTAAGTGAGTTTTGTATTTCAACTTCCAGCATCAATATTTGCAGACAGGATTTCAGTTTATGTCTTGAAATCTGTTTGCTATTTCATTCTATAAGCAGCGATTATTTATCTAGTCAAAAGATATTTTACAGTAAAAAACACAATTTCAGGCAGCTTGCATTGATGAAATCAAAAGCTAAAAAATTGGAACAATATTTTGAAAAGTCAAACGACCTGTTAAGCTAAATTGTTTGGTTAAATAAAGAAAGGTTGTTGAAAACAATCTATATTCTTACCGAAAGACTCATTTATTAACTTAAATTAAATTTATGAAACAAATATCACTGTAATAAAATTAAATTAATGTGCATGTGCCTCTCTCTACATAAAGTACACAGCAAAATTAGTGGTAAAATACGTCGCTAAGTAAGAGAAATATAATGTCAGAGTGACCGAGCGTTGATTGACAGTGTGTGCAGTAACGGCCAAAATAGAGGGATATTGCACACCTAAATTGGACATGGACATTTATTTACAACTAGCCCGGCGTTGCCCGTGCCCGTGGTGTAAGTTAGTAATCTGGTGTAAAATTTTCCACAGATTTCAAATCCGTTGAGACTTTCAATCTATCTTTAGCGATTCAAATGTTTTTAAATGTTAGTCAAAATGTTTTTTTATTTTTTGCTCTCATTCCCTGAAATGGAATAGGACAGGAAATGTAATCTGTTTTTTTTTTTTAACGTGAAGGGCAGAAGATCTGTTATGTTTACGTGAATCTGTTTCACGTGACGTCACAATCTCTTGCGAACATATAAAAGATATATTCAATTTAAAAATTATTTATTTACAGAAAATCATATTTTTAGGTATCGAACTAAAGTGAAATATACTCTATCTTTAACGGTCTAGGACAGGGATGGCGAACCTATGACCCGAGGGTCAGACACAGACCCACTCAGGCTTTTTAAATGACCCACACGTTGAATATTACTAACTTATCATATTTCATCATATTCATAAAGAATTAATTATTTTTCGAGCCCCTCTGTTTAAAAATATGAAGAAAATACAATATGAGAATTTATATGAAAATATTAGGATATTTATGACGAAACTTGACATCTTTACTAGGAATTTGAAAATGGAAATCTTCAAATATCATCCTCAATTACAAAAAAAAAACTAAACACAGTAGCAATGGAAAAGATTAAACAGGAAATATGAATAAACAGGAAGCCTTTGAGGAGAGATTTAATCAATTTAAAGGTATGGAAAATGCATTTTATTTTATATCCATACAAAACGAAATTCGAAACAATGGACTTAAACGAATTTAAGTGACTAGGTATCCGTGATTTAGAAATGCAATTAGTTGAATTTCAAAGCTGCATAGTTTAGAAAAATAAATTTGATAACTTGATTTCCGAAGTACAAGGGAAAATGTCTGAAATTAGTGCAAATTATAATGATCCCACACTAAAAATTGATACTATCATATTAAATGTACAGGATTTTTTACCAAATAATTTTATATCAATGAAGAAACTTGTTAATGCTCTTTTAACGATGTTCCACATATTCATGTGAAAAATTGTTTTCTTCGATGGATTTTGTAAAGTTTACCAATAGAAATAAACTAGGAAATAAATTGACTGCAAAATGCTTTAAACTAATGAATACTTTAACCGCCTTCCTTGGCTAGCTCAGTTTTTGGGTTTTAGGGAAAACGATTAAAAGAAAGAAGGGCCAGTTTAAATTTAAATATAAAGGTTTATTTACATAAGTAAGAAAATTAAATAAAGTTACACAGGATCAACTTGATCAAAAGGGTAGGATGTATCTCGTATACAAATGGCGAACGCCAGTGAATTGGACAACCAGTCCTCACGAGAGCGGGGAAGCTAAGTGGCTCGTAGCCTCTCTTCAACTACCAAAGTACTTGTGGTGCTCTTGGCGCCATCTGTTGGCAGGATAATGAAATGAAATCTAAGACTGTCACAATACTGAATATGAACCTAATATTAAGAAATTATCTGACAAAAAAAAAACAGTTTTCTCATTAAATATACTTTAAATTTATTGTACACACACATACCTGCAACTATATTATCTATTAAAATATAATATTTCATATAAATATGTTTTATTTTCCTTGTTCACTGAAAACTCAGTGCAGGAGGGCTGGGCATGATTTGTCAACTTTATATCGATTTTTTGCTCTGCACTTGCAAAAGTAAAAGTTGTAAAACAAAAAGGGATCGTTAACTTTTTAAATAAAGGATTAAAAAATTGAGAACCAAAAAAAGTAGTTTTTACCATGCCCTCTTCTCCCTATTCAAGTGACCCACGAGCTAGTCCTAAAAAAATAATGAATAAAATTTGACCCACTTCTTAAAAAGGTTCGCCGTCCCTGGTCTTCCTTGACCAGTGACGGCGGAATAACGGCGGATAGGAAAAATAACTAAGTGACTCCAGTTAAAGATTATTAGTTTTTATCGTCTTGTTGGAAAATCTATCCTCCACACAAAATCAAAACGAAAACAAAAACTCTCTCAGCGTTCCTCCGCGATGAAAAAAAAATTGGCGTGCTTCCAAAGGCTGACGGCAAGGTCACGTGGGTAGAAAAGATCCAGATTCGGGTGTTTCTTCTTTCGCGGAAGAAAGGCGTTGAAAAACAGATGGAGAACAAAACTATTAAATTCATTTAAAATCTTCTTGATTAAATTTTAAAATTCGCTGCGACCCAAAAATTAAAAAAAATTCAGACTATTTGTGTGCCAAATCTCATTGCTGTAAGCGCCATAGAATCGCCACGATTTTGCGGCCGCGAAACAGACAAACACTTCCTTTTATAATAGTAGAGATACGATACAAAGTTTCAAAATACACGCCGCACCGTTCGGTGCAATAGAGGCCTGGATCTTACCACATTCGTGTCCAGAGTGTCTTCAAACACCCCTTTTCTTCCTCATTCTCTACCCCTGTTTCGGGACATGGTCCCCACACCAGTGTATCTACTTCTTTACCAACGTGGGGAAAGACAAGGAATCGTGACACACTACCCTACAATAGTGGATCGAACAGCAAAATGTGATAAGGGAAGAATACATGCTTTAATTGGGGGTGGTCCCCTACGTGTTGCAATGACACTAGCAACCCTTCTGGGCATACTTTCAACAAAGTTTTGATACACAGCTATGCGTATTTGTGTCCATTCCTGCAGCAAGAATGTCGCCAGCTCAGCTGTAGATTTCGGACGTGGTTCCCTGTCACGTAAGCGTCGCTCTAACGCGTCCTACAAATGTTCTATGGGGTTTAGGTCGCGACTCTGAGCGGAACAGGGAAGACATTTTACATCCATATCTCGAAACCATTGCTTGGCAGAGGCTGCGACATGACATGGAGCGTTGTCGTCCTGGAAGTAACATTCGTCCATTCCATAAAATTGCCAAAGCCTAGGAAGAACCTGATGGTCCAAAATGTTAATGTATGTGTCGGCGTTCAATTGACCAGGAACAACGTACAAATGTCCCAATGAACCCCCCCCCCCCAACAAGCAGTCGGATTTTATGCAAATCCGCTGGCGTCCGGTCCATTATTAGGGTAGTTCTGTATCATTCTTCATATCAAGATATATTTTTTAATAAAAATTAAAAATTCAAATAATTTAATTAAATTTTATTTTAATTCAATAACGCAAATACAACTTTTTATATGAAACGTCAATAAAAATGAGCATAAGTCTAAATTTTAACAACACATAACTAATTTGCTTATGGAAAAAAATACGAATATAAAAAATTATTAACACTGAATGCAATTATTGTTTGCATTAAAATTATTAATCCTTTTTGCAATAAATTATTTACTTTTTTTGCGCATGAGAGAATGTGGCTTTCTTATTTGTTGATTCTTGATAGATTATGTATTCTAACTCGAACAATGTGTTTTGAACTGGTGTGAAAAAGTTTAGAAACTTAACTGGAATGTTTTTGAAATGGAGGAAAATAAATGCATGCGAGGCACAATTTCCTCGCTGAAATACAGACGAAACATTGATGTTAAGAAGTGCTTTTTTGTCGCAGTGCAATATACCAAACATTTGAACATAAGGACAAACGCCACCTGAATCATGGTATGTCATCAGGTAGGTAGGCATTTTAATTAACGTGGTACTGGAGCAACACAATGGGCTATTGACGACGGTCCGGGATCAATCCCCAAGGGAAAGTACCGAGGGCACAACCACGTCATTTTGAAACACGAGGCAACCCCTGAGCCGGTACCCCACTCTTCAAACTTCCACACCAACCAAACGTGAGGACTTTCTGCCACGACAGATTTAAGGTGCACCATACGCTTACAAACATCCATGAACAGATCCGGATTCGAACCAGGAACTTTCCGATCTAGAGACTTACACCTTAACTACCAGACCGATGTGTCGGCGCAGCCCTACCAGGAGAATTGGAGGGAACAAACTTATTTTCAGAGAGAAGAGATAGAGAAAAGATAAGAGAGAAGAGAAAGAAGAGTTAGAGAAGAGAGAGGAGATAAGAGAGAGAGAAGATATAGATAAGGGAATGCAGAGAGAGGAGAAAGAGTAAGAGAAGGGAGAAAGGAGAAAAAAGAGAGAAGAGAAAGAAGAGATATATAAGAGAGAGGAGAGATAGAGAAGAGATAGAGGAAAGAGGATAGAGAGGAGAAAGAAGAGTGAGAGAAGATAGAAGACAGAAAAGAAAGAAGAGAGAGTGGAGAAAGAAGAGTTAGAGGAGAGAAAAGCAATTAGAGAGAGAGGAGATAGAGAGAAGAGAGATAATATAGAGATAAGAGAGAGACGAGATAAAGAGAGAGAAGAAGAGAGAATAGATAGAGAAGAAAGTGGAGAGAGAGAAGAAAGAAGAGTTAGAGGAGAGATAGTAAAGAGAAGAAATAGGAGAGAGAGGAGAAAGAAGAGTTAGAGGAGAGAGAAAAGCAATAAGAGAGAGAGTAGATAATAGAGAGAAGAGAGAGAGAATAGAGAGAGAAGATATGTATAAGAGAGAGGAGAGAGAGAATAGAGAGAGAAGATATGTATAAGAGAGAGGAGAGAGAAGATAGGGAAGATATATATAAGAGAGAAGAGAGAGAATATATATATAAGAGATAGGAGAGATAGAGAAGAGATAGAGAAGAGAGTGATATGATAAAGAGAGCTCTTAAAAATATTCAAATTGATAAAAGCGGTTATGAATCTATATAAAGCTATTACAAATCTATCACACTATTCTTAAGTGCTCGTAAATAGCTTTTTAATTCCTCCTCCGTGCTTTCTGTTTGAGTGTTGCTGGATCAGCAACCTCGGTTATTCAAATAAGGAACCCCGTTTCCGATCAATTACTTGGGGTTCGTGACAGCGTCACTTGCAGTTCGAGGCATGTGGGCTGGGTGTGCGTCAACGCCCCGCGGTGGCCTAGACCCATATTCTGAAGTGGACTCCGAGTCCACATATTTCACCGTTGGAAGTGACAGAACGTGATGGGTGTGTGGGTTTCCGCAAATCTCGAGAGGTCCGGTTTCTTTTTCCTCCTTTAAAACAGGTGGGA
Source organism: Metellina segmentata (assembly GCA_947359465.1). Lineage (NCBI taxonomy): Eukaryota > Metazoa > Arthropoda > Arachnida > Araneae > Tetragnathidae > Metellina > Metellina segmentata. Next base: position 4,239,303 of record OX375878.1, read on the forward strand.
TTGATAATCAGTTCACGAGGAAAAAACACGATTCCTTTAGATCAGTGGGGACCACGGTAGTTCGGTTGGAAGAGTAACCGACTGGTTGCGAGTTCGAATCCAGCCAGACCGTCATATACAATGGGGCTGGTACATGGTAAATTCGTCGTAGCCTCAAATGATCTCATGTAAGCGTAGTGTGGCAGTTTGGAGAGTTGGGGTACCAGCTCAGGTGTAGCCTCGTCATAAAATTACGTGGTGTTCTTCTCGGAACATTACCTTCAGGGATTGATCCCAGACCATTGTCAGTAGCCCATCGCGTTGCTCCTGTGAGACGTTGTTTAACTAACTACCTACCTTGAATCTTTCCAATCGGGATTGATCACGGAACGTCACCAATAACCCGTTGTGTTTCCACCGTGTCTAACTACCTGCCGAACTACCAGAGAATTTTGTTTTGTCGCTCTACCTCACTCTCCACACATTTCAATCTCGATTGGTAATTGGTGATTTTTTTTTACATTGACGTCGTACTAGAGCAACACAACGCGCTATTGACGACGGTCCGGGATCAATCCCTTGAGGGAAAGATCAGATGACGAGGCAACACCTGAGCTGGCACCCCACACCCCAAACTTCCGCACCAACACTGCGTGAGAACTTTCGGCCACGACAGATTTAAGGTTCACCAACCGCCTCTATACCTTACGCTTAGAAACAACCATGCACTGCCCCGGATTCAACGCAATCTCTAAGTAGTTTGGAATCGACTTTAGATGTTTTCTAATTAGCCCTCGTGGGCCCAAAATAAACCAAGAGCGACAAACCAAACCTCTACGATTTAAATTTCTGCTTAAAGGCTGTGAGAATGTGTCGGTCCTGAATTAATCGACATTTACCCACCCCTTATTTCTACTTTAACTTATATGACGACAATTAAATCGGAGCCAAGAGTAAAATGAAAAATGCGATCGCTTTAGCGAACAAGTCTCATCTTTTCTTCCACCAAATTAACAATATCGAAACACGCAAGTGTAAAGGAACAATTCGACAAAGCACGTTCATCTGAAAGGGTGGAAAATTCACAGAACACTACGATTACGTTTGTTCTTCGCCAAAGCAACAACCCGGCACAAACGATCTCGACGGCAGCTCAAACGATAATTAATTTCCTTCTGATCGATTTTCGTTTTATGTCACGATCGCCTAACGAGAGCGATACGGTCTTTCTGTTCGCGAGCGCTCCAAAAGTTCGAATCGGAACACGTTTTCCCGCGCTGTCCGGAAGTCTGCGGAGAAAAGAATTAATAAAACTGTTCTATTTTTTTTAGAACTTTCGCTAGTGTGCGCGTGTTTCGACTCAATCGAATTTTTCAGTCACGATACTGTCACTGACTCGGACCAAAGAATAAACGCTGCCCCCCCAAAAAAACACGCTCGCTTGTGTGTTCGTTGAGAAGACTGATCGCTTTCAGAACTCGACTGGCTAGTTGTCAGTCACTCTCCTTGGCGAAGGAAAATAAGTAAATAATAAGTACTTTTTGATAAATGATCCGCTGTGCTTTTGTTTGTTTCTGTAAAGGCGAGAAGGCATGAAAAATGATTTTGCAATCAATTACGGGTCAGAGGTCGGGACAAGGAAAAACATCGTTCTTGCTTCTTTTTTATCGGAGCCATTTTTATTCCTTCCACCCTTGGGTGTCACTTCGGGAAGGGTATCGGGAAACTTAAAACTTCTCGCAAGATTTATTTAGTCTTGTTAGATATCGACCTCCCCAGAATACGCACGTGCTGTTGGAAACTCCGAGGTATTTCGCTTATTGGTCCGAAAATATGATCTATCGCCAACATGTGATAGCACGCTATCCATCAATGATTGGCTTCCAAGATAAATACGTTTCCTCAAACCTACTAACGAGGAAAAAAATGAAAAGCAGCCGCCAAGGGGAGATGCTTTAGAGGAACAAGGATTTGAAAATAAAATAACAACAAACGAGCGAATAAATAATGAAATTTACTTAATTTTGTATCGTGTTTAATCAGTTAGGTGTCCTGTTTGCATGCAAATTCATTCGTTTTCATTAAAACGAGCGATGTCAAGCTTTTGAATAATTTACTAGCGTCTGTCAGAATTTTGAGTGGAGGGATACAAAAGCAATTACGAAATTTATGAGTTAAAGCTATTAAAAGTTCGCAAGTGGAATTTTTTATTCGACTTTTAATTATTCCGGGGGTTTTCTTTAATGATCTTTTCAAAAGTAAAGACGTGGTTTCTGTTGCAGCTTCCCCCGATGCGATGAAGCGATTTAATTAAAGTTCATAAAAATAACAGCCCGAACTAAATCGGGGGTCTTAAAATTTCATAGTGGGTAATTCGTGAGCATGATGAAAACCAAACCAAACGTCCGACATTATCTAGCCAATCATGAATTTCTTAGAAAATATATTAGCTTGATTTTCTTTACAAAAATAATCAGACCACACAAATAGAAACCACCTTTAAAAGTAATTTAAATAATAAGCAAACTGGCATGTCTTATGAAAAAAGATGAACATTAGCTAAACATTAACTATTATTTAGTAAATCAGTTATACCATAAATAATATTTGATATATTAGTTACACTATTAGACAAAATGTAATGAATTAGAATATTAGTTTCACCGAATATTAATGGAAACATTAGTTAGATTCTAAAATAAGTTAAATGTTTGATTTGACTTCATATTGGGTTAATGACACTATTGGTCTAGAATTGTAGTCTGTGAAGCAATTCTATTAAATTAAGCCGACCCACCTGGCTCGAATCCGGGTCAGTGCATGGAAGTTTATAAGCGCATAGTGTTAAGGCGGCTGGAGCACCTCAAATCTGTCGTAGCCGAAAGTCCTTACGTAAGGTTGGTGTGGAAGTTTGGAGAGTGGGGTGCCAACTCATGTGTTGTCTCGTCATCTGACTGTGGTTCAAAATGACGCGGTGTTGTCCTCGATCTTTCCCTTTGAGATTGATCCCAGACTTTCATCAATAGCACATTGTGTTGCTGTTCGACGTTTATTTAAAATACCAAATACTAAAATTTAGCCAATAGATTTGACTATTTAGCCATGCTTAGCAGAGTTGGTAATTTTTAATTAACATCGTACTAAATCAACACAACGGGGCTAATGACAACGGTCCGAGATCAATATCCTAAGGGAAAGATCCGAGGACAACACCATTTAATTATTTTGAACCACGGTAAGATGACGCGGCAACACCTGAGCTGGCACCCCATTCTCCAAACGTGGGGACTTTCGGCCACGGCTGATTTAAGGTGCAACAACCGCCTCTACTCCATACGCTCGAATTCGAGTGAATGAGAATTCGCATTCTCAGACGGTTTAGGATAATCATTCAATTCTTTCGTAAATCGGGCATCCAAAGCATAAATCTAAATACTTTTAGCTGTAATTAAAATGATTTTGAAACCAAGAAGAAATATAGAGTGCTCATTATCAAAATTTCCATTCCTCCCTAGAGAATAACCATCTCCACTGCGACCAATTAACTTTATGTTTATCAATTGCTATTTATAAAATGAACTAGTTGCAAGGAGTTGCGAAACAAGTTGTATACATTGGTGCCAGTGCTTAATTGTGTTTTGTGACAGCGCACAAGGGTCGACGGCTACTCGCCTTGACACGGGCAATTCATATGATAAATGCAATTCATAAAGAGAATATACTGGAAAGATAGATGGTTAATGATACAATGTCAAAGGGGGCCGACATTGGTTTCGTCATTGATGCGAGTATTTCTTATCATTTACGCCTACTTATAATAGATAACAGTATTTTATAGTATGTATATTGTATGTATGTATAGAGAGAGAGAGAGAGAGAGAGAGGTATTATAAGTATATTGTATATATGTATATTGTATATATGTACATATGTATATTGTATATATGTACATATGTATATTGTATGTATGTATATTGCAAATATGTATATTGTATATATGTATATTGTATGTATGTATAGATATATGTATATTGTATGTTTTGATATAAAATGTATATTGTATGTATGTATTGGTATTATATGTATATTGTATGTTTTGATATAAAATGTATATTGTATGTATGCATAGGTATTATATGTTTATTACTTATATAGATAACTGAAAGATACCTTTGTATTTTGTATTTTAATTAACGTTGCACGGAGCAACACAACGAACAATTGGCGACAGTCCGGGATCAATACCCAGAGGAAAGATCAGAGGACAACATCACATAATGTTGAATCACTGTCAGATGACGAGGCAACACTTGAGCTGGCATCCCACTCTCTAAAAAAAGTTTCCCACCACGCCAAAGTGAGGACATTTGAAGCCACGACAGATTTAACGTACACCATTCCCCTTTGTACACGATGGTCTTTGGTTGTAACGGAACACTCCAGTTGCCAACTCGTTACGCTAACATCAAAGCTTTTAAAGCAACTTGTTCTGTATCAACTCAAGAGTAGTGCTGTTAAGATGACTAAAACCTTTTCATACCCCCTCCCAACTATCTTGTTGTTAAGATTGATATTTGGTTTCCTTCAATCTTAGTTGCGCGTGTGATGTAACACGTCCATCTCAAAAGTTCCATGCGTGAAACTTTGTGTTTCATTTTATTTCGAGTCGGATCCATAGGTATTAAATGAATCGGTTATTTGAGAAACGCCATAAGTCCAATTTTCGAATAAACGAAACCCATACGTCACTAACTTATGGGCTTTCTCGAATAAACGAAAACTTTCATACTGGTAAACTCTTTGTAGAATGACCTGACTCGTGGGGTTTCACTTCTAAAAGATGCGTCTACCTCTGAAGAAAAATTTTTTACCGAAAACTGGATTTCGAGAAAAAAGTGACTTATAGGCGTAAAGTTCCAAAGAATGAGAAAGTCGCTTTTAAAATCTCGCAGTTCATGAAGTTTTCACACTCTTTCAACATTAGGATATTGAAATTGCCTAACCTTTTAATGATGGGTTTTGCAGCCACACTTTTCGGTTTACGAACAATAAAAAGCTGCTTCTATCACTCCCAAATGAACCAGTATATCCAAGTGGGAAAATCCCCATCAACAAGAAAAAAATTGAAGACATAAATAAACTGACGAAATACATCCCAAATGAAGAAAACATTCAAGCATTCTACAAAGAGATAGTTCACCAGTGTTCTACAGGTACATCTGATTCTCAGTTGCCAGAGAACTACGCCACTGGTGAATAAATTTTATTTCACCATTTATACCACTCTTATTCATAGTACTAAATAATATTATTTGTCTTTCATATTTATTTAATGTTCCTATTTGTTTTAGAATGTATATTTGAGGTGTACTCAGTGTACTTTTTATTTTATTCAGTTTAGAATGCAATTACTTTTTACCAAAAGCATATGTATTTGAGAAACCCCATAAGTCAACTGATTTTAAAGTTCCATAATAATTTAATTATTTATCTTTGAGACCTCCATTGAGCACAAAGATTGTATTTAGCTTCAAACAATACATTTTATTAGAAATAATAATATAGAGGTTGTCGGTTAGTGCAGAAACAGTTTTTTCTCGATTTCCCAAAAATGGTTCTCACCTGACTTATGGGGTTTCTCAAACAACCGATTGAAATATACATAATTAGACCAAGCATTGCTATTGGGAGAAGCTTCAATAAGTGTGGCTCACATTTTTACTATTGTGACGTGACATATCTGTAAAAAATTGACTTGGGTTGCCAATTTGGCATCTCATCGCGTCGTTTGTAGATGTAACATGAGTGCGCATTTCCTACGAATGGGGGCAAATAGGGAGAAATTATCTAAAATCTACAACCATGACGAGCGAACCAATCAGATGATGAAAGTTCATTTCCACCCGGCAGACGAGAGTGTCACGTGACTGTTAGGTGTGATTGCATGATCCTGGGAACCAAGGATGTTCCTCTGCCTCTACGATCTGATCTTTCGTTACGGAATTGATAGTCCCAAAATGCCCGCTATGTTGCTCAGTGCTGTTCAACTACGAACCAAAAATTCAATTGCGTTAAGAATGGCATTCGAGGGAAATCATCTAATTAGAGACGTATTAATATCACTGACGAGTGAAATGGGTCTGAATTTGGGGTGGAAACATTCTCTCAACTCTCCATTAGGCTTTTTCACCCCGGGATGGTGTTAAGATAATTTCCAAAATCCGAACCAGTCATTTAACTGAATTAGAACCTCTTTCAAAAGGGGAAGGGGGTCGTCTGGGATCATTTCGCCTCTGAGAGAATTATGGCTAGTCTATTTTAATGTTGTCTTTTAAAGCTAGGATATGTAAGGTGGTCAGAATAGACCTCAAATTAATTGCACAAAATTAAGCCGAAAAAACATTTTTCGATTGGACGACATATTCGTGTCGAAAATCTTATGGAATCCGTGAGTCGCATTTTGAAATTGTAAAATAATCACACACACAATTCTTTTGGATTTCTTGTAGTTACCGATATCCCAGAAGAATTTAGATAGGTAGGTATTTAATTAACGTCACACTAGATCAATACAACGGGCTATTGGAGAAGTTCCGGAAACAAACCATGAGGAAAAGATCCCAGAACAAAAACACGTAATTTTTACCAATGTCAGATGACGAGGTCACACCTGAGCTGGCACCCTACTCTCCTAACTTCTGCACTATTCCAATATGAGGACATTTGAGGCACTTGATTGAGACATTGAGATTTAAATTGCACCAGCCCCTTTGTACACGACAGTCTTTCGTTAGATTCGAACTCGCAACACTCCGGTTGCTAATCTGCTACTCTTCCGATCAGGCTCACGTGGTCTAACAAATTATGGATTGGTTAATTTATTATCCAGCTTGATTAAGATCGCTAGTTTGTGCTTTGATAGTTAATCGGCCCAAGTCGATTCGTAAGGCCACGTAACTCGCCTTCCTCACATCTTACATTCTGCCCACATGCTGCATCGATTCCCATCATGTGCTACGATTGATTCTGACCATCTTGAACGATTCTCTCATTTGATATTCTGATGCTAAAGAATGCTTTAGGTGGCTATATGCGTAGGTGTCTCCTCTTCCCTCAACCCCTCGAGGGCAAACCAACTTTGCGTGTTACTTTCCTTAGGATCCAAGGTGTCTCTGGTAAACTTAGGGATCATAACCACAGACACACATGATGCACAATCAATCTTTCTCTACTATTTTATCTTCTGTAATAAGATGAAGAGGATGACAATTACCTGATAGTATTACATATATAACTATACCTCGAATAAGAAAATTATCACAATTATTTACACTGTCTGTCTTGTGTTGAGCACAGCATGGCCAGCTATGGATCATAATCCCAAAACCAACCTGTTGGCCTCTAGATCGGAAGGTTCCTGGTTCGAATCCGGGTCAGTGTATGTATGTTTGTAAGAGTATGGAGTAGAGGCGGCTGGTACACCTTAAATCTGCCGTAGCCGAAAGTCCTCACGTTGGGTTGGTGTGGAAGTTTGGAGAGTATGGTGCCAGCTCAGGTGTTGCTTTGTCATCTGACCGTGGTTCAAAATTACGAGGTGTTGTCCACGGTTCTTTCCCTTAAGGGACTGATCCCGGACCGTCGTCAATTACCCGTTGTGTTGCTCTAGCACGACGTTAACTAAAATGACCATTACCATTACCAAAACCCATCCAACTAAAGGTTGTTTTGTACAAGAGGGGCTTGTTCACGTTAAAAGAATCGTGGTTTTATATGTCCTTACGTCGGGTTGGTGTTGAAGTGTGGAGAGTAGGGTGCCAGCTTGGGTGTGACCTCGTCATTTGACCGTTGTTCAAAATTATATGGTGTTATCCAAGGATCATTCTCTTCGGGTTTGATACTGTCCGTCGCCTATAGCCCCTTGTGTTGCTTTAATGCAACGTTCATTAACTAACTACCGATCTACCTTCCAATTTTTTTGTCTACCTACCTCACTCTCCACACCACATTAGGGACGCGGTAGTTCGGTTGGAAGAGTAACGGATTAGCAACCAGAAGGTTACAAATTATGATCCAACCGAAATCCTTAGTGCATAAAGGGGAGCTGATGCACGTCGAATCTATCGTGGCAGACTTCCACACCGCACAAATGTCCTCACATTTGTGCGGTGTGGAAGTTTTGTAGAGTGGTGTGCCAGCTCAGGTGTGATATCTTCATCTGACCGTGGTTCAAAATTACGTGGTGTTGTCGTCGGATCGTTCCCTTCGGGTTTGATAACCGACCCTCGCCAATAGCCCCCTTGTGTTGTCCCAGAACGACGTGAATTAAAATACCAACCTACCCAAAGCCAACTCATTCCCTTAAGATATATAAAATAGTTTAATCCATATAGCTTTGGCATAGCACCCTTCAGAAGATCAAAACAGACTCAAGTAAAATAGTTAACATAAATCGATACTACATTACCTTGAAATAAACATCACCGGTATCTATCTCCAACGCAGAATTTCCGGAATTGAATTAAAACGCAGTTTGAAAATCTGAAAATAAATAACAAGGAACCATCGCTGGTTTCTTCCCGTCTCAGCCGTACTTAAGAGAACTAAAGTCCTCGCGAAGCAGAGGAGTCAGGAGAGGAGAAAGCGAAAAGGAAATAACCGGAGCAAAATCAGGGCATTTTCATTCCCATCGATCTCCTGAATTGCTCCAGGAGAAGAAAGTGGAGAAATCAGAGAGATCTATACCGAAATAAAATTTTCTCTCCAAGAGAAAGTCACTGTAACAAGTACGAATTGTTGTGTAAAAATTGATCTAATTCTATTTCTGGATCCCTTGTTTATCACGGAAGGCCTCCTCACACAGGACAAGTGGATCAAGTCTTAAGACTCTTCGTTTCCTGAGATCTCCTTCAGGATGAAGTTCTCGGCGGAGTTAAAATCGAAACGCAAATGGATGAATATAAGCTATACACTATATGGACAAAAGTATTTGGACACTGCAGAAATTCGGATCCCTCTTAGTGTGGGGTTGTTTTCCTGGTTTGTACTCGACCCATTGCTTTATGTACCTGGTACCATGGTACCTGTACCTCGACGTTCTGGATCATTCGACTTTGCCTACACTATGGCAATACTACGCGACGTTGGAAGTTTCTTCCAACATCAAGCTCTGTGTCATAATGCAAAACATGTGTTGGACTGGTTTCCTGAAAATGAGGTGAATTTACTTGTACTGGACTTTTTGGAACCCCGATCTCAATCCGATCGAGTACCAGTGGGACGAACTGGAGCGACGAGTACGACACCGCCAGCCACTCCCAACTTCACTGCAATCTCTTCTCACAGCTTTAAAAGAGGCGTGGCGAGTTATTCCTGCCCAGACTTACAGAGAATTTGAAGAGAGTGTGTCTCAACGTGTTGTATCTGTAATACAAGCAAAAGGAGGGCATACCCATTACGAAATAGAATAAGGCACTGAAAAATATGCAGTGTCCAAATACTTTGTTCCATAGACTGCATATCTATTACCGGTGATGTTTGAAAAGCAGGCATTGAATGCCTATGCAACGGATAGAATGCCTATGCAATGTAGAATGCCTATGCAAATAGAATGCCTGTGCAAATAGAATGCCTATGCAATGTAGAATGCCATGCAAATAGAATGCCTATGCAATGTAGATTGCCTATGCAATGTAGATTGCCCATGCAATTTAGATGGTCTATACAATGTAGATTGCCTATGCAATGTAGATTGCCCATACAGTGTAGAATGCCTATGCAATGTAGAATGCCTATGCAAATAGAATACCTATGCAAATAGAATGCCTATGCAATGTAGAATGTCTGTGCAAATAGAATGCCTATGCAATGTAGATTGCCTATGCATTGTAGATTGCCTATGCATTGTAGATTGCCCATGCAATTTAGATGGTCTATGCAATGTAGATTACCTATGCAATGTAGATTGCATATGCAGTGTAGTTTGCATATGCAATTTAGATGGCCTATGCAATGTAGATTGCCTATGCAATGTAGAATGCCTATGCAATGCAGAATGCCTATGCAATGTAGAATGCCTATGCAAATAGAATGCCTATAAAATATAGAATGCCTATAAAATATAGAATGCCTATGCAATATAGAATGCCTATGCAAATAGAATGCCTATAAAATGTAGAATGCCTATGTGATGCATAGAATGCCTGCCACGTTGGGGCAAAGTATGAAATAATTCATATTTCACATATTTCAATGAATGGATTTTTGAGGCTTTTCGTACCTGAGATTTCCTTCCGCAGAGGTTCTCAGCGGAGTTCAATCCGAGACTCAAATGAATGAATGCAGATATTTACTCTGTTAATGTGTGCATCTGTTACCGGTGGTGCATGAAAAGCATGCATTGAATAGAATGCCTGGTGTTTTGGCGCAGAGTGTGAAACGATTGATATTTCACATTTCATAGACATTCCATGCAATGCCAACAGACAAACCGGCAAATTTTAAAATACTCCCTGCTAATGAGGTTCTGAATTTCATTTGACAGTTTCTTTTTTTCACTTATGGGTTTTTAATGAAGGCATTTTGATTATTCTATTTTCAAGTCTTACTTTTTTGTGAGAAAGACACTTAAGTGTAACTTAAAGAAGCATTCTTTCTCGTTGCAACAAGTGGGTTTATATTTTCTTTTCTCTTGTTTTCCTCAATAAGGGGAAGTCCTATACTTTATTTTGTATTTCTTTCTTTTTCACATACTTCTTTTGAATAAAAACCTTTCATGAATATATTTTAATACTTTGCCTACGTTAGCATTTGATTTGTCGTTCTATATAATGCATAGGTTTTACATACAATGTCTAGGGAACTGCATATAGTATGAAAATAATTCGGTTATTTCATGCATTTTTATACCTAGACATTCTATACAATGCCTGTTCTTCATATATTGCCGGAACATGTACACAAGAAATCACGAAAATGGACCAGAATATTGAATTTTTTTTTATAGCATCAAAATATTTCCCACTTTCTTAGCTTTGAAACGATAGCGAGATTTTGTAAATATTAAGAATACTTTTCTAGCTACAAGGGCTTTTTTGTTAGGTTACTGTCACCAGTACAAACATGTTTCCAAAACTTTAAATTCACTTCTGAAGAACTGTGTTTTTGCAATGTAGAACCGTTCTACCAGACAACTGGGTTCAGCCCTGACAGCTGCCACAAAAGTCACAGACAAACTATTTACAACCTTCCGCCACACACCAAGCTCCGTTTCAGAATTGAACACTCCACTCTGTGAGGCTTGGAACTCTTTGAGCACACAACTCATCCATACCCGCATTGAAGTATGGGAAATCGTTGTGCAGCACACTAGCGGGACAACCAGAGGTTCCCCCACACCGCATTAAACTTCAGCATCCCATTGTTTTAAGGGGGTCCAAAACACAAAAATCGTCAAATTTTCGAATTTTTTTAATTATTATTTTAAGAACTTCTCTGTGTTTTTCTGCTTAGAATGACGTCTAAATCATGTTTCTATCTTAATTAGAACTAGAGATATAATAATTTTTGTGGTGCGTTGTTTTGAAAATCTAACACTCTTGACAGTTGTTGTCATGGCAACAACATCTGTCTTTTAAACTTTAAATGCGTTTTTCTCCATGATACGTTTTTTCAAGATTTCCTGTATTCAAATTGCTATAAGTCGAAAACCAATAAAGTGTAAAGGTTGAAATTTGGAATAAATCTTTTTCAAATATTATACTTTCATTTTGATTCAGCAAATTTGAAACAAATATTTATTTTTAAAAATATGACTTTAAAAAAAAAGTACCTTAAAATTTTCAAAAAGTTTCAATCAAACATTTTTTATTTTTTATTAAATTAATATTTTTTAAATTGCTGAATCAAAATTAAAGTTTATAAATTTGTGAATAATTTACTGCAAGAATTTTGAAAATTGATCAAGAATATTTTGAGTTTTAACAATTTAAAACAACCCGTCCTTTTTTTCAAAATATTTTAATTAAAAATTTTTTTTAAACTTTTGGAAAAAATTTGTGTTGTGATTTTGTTTATTAGTTAGATGGGTAATCAGTACAAAAAAATTCAAAATTCAAAATTAATTAATAAAAAACATTTTTCAATGTGTCCCGGACCCCCTTAATCATTTTGTTTCACTAAAATTGGCACTCGTATTGTGAACCTTTTTCTTTTATCCCTTTTCTTCGGACAATAGAAGTCATTATTATCCTTGTTTCGCATTGCTTTTTCTTCGATAACCTTATAACACACGCACACAGCGCGTTTCGTTCCATTCCAATGTACATTTTCTGAAATATTCACTTAAACAGCAATTCTGCTTTACTTTTGGACTTGCGTGTATGTACACATTAATTGAAATGCAAGGGTGAAAGCATATTTATTAAAAGTTGGGGTGTTTCTTAAATGTCGTTAGTTGCTGTAAGCTTGTAAGTATAGTAAAAAAGCATGGCTATTGCACCAGTTTGTTACAATGATAATCCAGTATCTGGTCATGACTCATTCTTCAAAATCCACACTGTACGGTAAAACGATTTTTCCTGTTTCCACGGCAGACAACGTCAAGTAATTGACACACACAAAACGAAAGTTTTCCTGACAGAAGGGAGAAATATATCCGGGGTTAAGTGACAGGTATTGAACCTGGCCAACCCACAATTAGCAGGTTGCTGGCGCAGTGGAAAAGCCCTCTGAACCGCAGCGGCTCCTTATGTCCCAAGGAAGAGATGTCAGGTGAAACAAGTCACACAAATCAGATACAGGCGATTCGAATGAAGTCGTTTCATAGCTAAAGACAAATGACGAAAGTAAAACTACAATCACCATGGCCATACATCACATATCGCGACAGCCAAAACCAATCTTGAACAAAACAAAAAAGATCCCCAACCATATCATTCCGCAACGTCTGTCCATTTCCTCACACAATAGGTTTGAAATCTACAGAAGCACAACACGACCACTTCCTCCGCTGCAAAGCAATAACGCAAATGTCCGAACGGCTTGTACCAACCTGAAGAGAAACCAGAGAGCACAAAGAAAAGCGCCCCCCATCAACAAAAATCGCCCACCATTCATCAAACTTTACCACCCCCCACCCCGTACCCTTCAAATTTAGAACAAGAACGATAACGAACCACCCCAAAAAAATGACTCGATTCCATATTCCGAGAGCAATATAACCATCCAGCTCTCTCAGCCCCAGAGGTCTTAACTTCCCCAGCTTAGACAATTGTTACAGAGGTGATCGCTAACCACATGCGGTACGACCACTTTCGGACAGCTTTTCGGAAATGGCAACGGGGTGGGTCAGGGGGCTCGTGATGCATTGCGCCTGGTTCATGTGACACATGCACCGGAGGACGCAGGTTTGGGGGTCTTTTCATTATTATTTCGGAGAGCGCTGCGGGGGTCATCGTATTGTCTTCGGGCACGTTGGCGCGGCCGGTGGTTCCCGCAACGGAAATTGAGTCACTGCACTGGTTTTTTTTTTCCGAAAAAAACTATATTAGCTCTTGGATGAGATTTTCCTTATGCGTATTAATGCAGTAAAAGGTATTGGTGACGTTAATAAGACGATGTGGGTCATTCACACAGGTGTGGGAATTTCGATTGAATCGTAAATCAAAAGACCAAAAGTGTTTTCTTGTTTAGATGGTTGGGTTTTTTTTATGGTCAAGCCCGGTACAGTTACAAGAGTCACACCTGCGCCTATTACAGTTCACAAGCTACAGGTTGGTAGTTAATTGACCTCGGACTGGAGAAATACAATATGGGTGACGTTCCATGATCCTAGGACAACACCTCGTACTTTTGGAGTCACGGTCAGATGGTGAGGTCAACACTTAGATGTCACTCCAAACTTAAACGCCATCGCAAGGCGAGGACATTTGAGACCCAGTGTACACGAAGGTCTGTGGCTGGATCTAGTATCAAACTCGAAACCGTCCTATTGCTAATCAGTCGCTCTTTCAAATTGGCTACCGCGTAATAGGTAATTGATTAGAATCGGAAAACCTTAATATAGAATTTATTTTCATTCGTCTTGGGTAATTTTATGTCGTAGGAATCGAGAATACACTTAAATAGTTATTTCTTATCAATACTTTACTTCTACTAACAACCTCCTCCTCCTATAACTCTAATATAATTTATTTCTACTCTCATTTACCTACAATTAATACTATAATTTCTAATCTATATATATAATTCTCTTACGTGGCACACAAAAAGGCGTTATTTTTTATCGCGTTTTGGCAACACTGTAAGATTTTTTTGTTTACCACGAAACCTGGCGCCTCAATTGAATTTATAGCGTCATTGGATGAAACTTTATTGAAAAAAAATGAATACTTGTCAAGCTGTTGCAGCGAACATACTGGGTATTCGATTTCCAAAGCAGCGCCTACATTTCGAGTCAAAATTTGCTCAAAGTTTTGATTTCAATTCCAAATTGTTCGAGTTCTGATTCTAGAGGTACTGAATAACCTTTCTGTAGTACAACAAATTTAATGTTTGAAAAATATTATTTTGGAATATCATATTTTGTAAACAACTACTTCTGCCTGGACACATGTCTTCATTGATGCGAGCGAAGAGATCAAGGTACGTGCAGCTAACCTATGAGGATTGCTAAGCAATCCTCCGGTGGCTGGCGAGCGTCAGCGATCAGGGGGCCAGGCATCCTAGAAACTACTATTACTTTAATAATGGGCTGTTTAAGTTTGAATCGCGTCATCACGTTATCTATGGAAAATTTCAATAAAAAGGGAATAACTAGGACAGTCATAAAACTCATTACTATTGTCAAAATTGCAGCAGAGCTAACGCACGTTTTGCAGAAAGGAAGAAATGTACTGGTAAGGTATAACGGATAAAGCAACGTAACAGGTTGGTTTGTTGCTCTACGGTTGCGTTTTTATATACAAGGACTTATTTATTTGTCCGCAACCCACATGGCTTAATCCTCGACGAAAAACGTAATACTTCCAAGATCTGTTTCAATTTTGAGGCCTTGTCTCCATCTATACACTGAAGTGCCAAAAGTCATGTGATGCCTACTAATATTGTGTGGGACCTACTTTGAAATGTAGCAACTCGATGTGGCATTGACTCAACAAGTCGTTTGAAATCCCTTGAAGATATTCCTGATATTCAGCCATGCTGCCTCTACAGCCGTCCATTGCAAAAGTGTTGCCGGTGCATGATTTTGTGCACTAACTGACCATTCGGTCATGTTCCCATATATGTTTGATGGGATTCATGTTTGGTGATCTAGGTGTCCCAATCATTCGCTGGTATTGTCCAGAATGTTTCTCAAACCAATCGCGAACGATTTTGGCCCGGTGACATGGCGCATTGTCATCCTGGAAAATTCCATCGTTGTATTGGTACATGAAGTCCATCAATGGCTGCACATGGTCTCCAAGTAGCTGAATATAACAATTTCCAGTCAATGATTGGTTCCGTTTGATCATAGGATTCAGTTCATGCCATGTAAAGACAGCCCACACCATTATGCAGTCAGCACCAGCTTACACAGTGCTTTGTTGACAACTTGGGTCCTTTGCCTCGTGGGGTCTGCGCCACACTCGAACTCTCCCATCATCTCTTAACAACTAGAATCGTGACGCATCTGACCAAGCAACGTTTTTCCAGTCATCTAAGGGTCCAACTGATTTGTTCACGAGCCCAGCAGAGGCGCTGCAGCCGATGGCGGATTGTTTGTAAGGGCACTCGAGTCGGTCATCTGCTGCCATATCCCATCAACGCCAAATTTCGCTGCACTGTCCTCACGGACACGTCTGTCGTGCGTCCCACATTGATTGTTGCTGTTATTTGACGCAGTGTTGCTTGTCTGTTAACACTGTTTACTCTACGTACATGTCGCTGGTTTCGACAGAGGTGGCACTAGGAGCATCCATTCTTAGATTTAACACACACATAAATATATATATATATATAGATATAATATCATCCACTGCAAAGTCAACCGGATAGTAAAATGTGTAAGCTTCCGGAAAACACACCTCTCCAAATAACACAAGCAAAAGAATGGTATAAAGAAAATGACAAATGCCGATATATGTAGTTAGTTGAATTTTTTCGTCGCATTGGGAAACAAGACGGACTATTGGTGGCGATCCGGGATCAACCCCGAAAGGAAAGACCGAAGGACAACAGCTCGTAATTCAAAACCACATGCAAATGCCATAACTTGATTACTATAATATAAGTATTTCCTTTGCGTATTTAATTGTATGAATCTATTCATTTAAATACACAAAGGAAAATTTTGAATAAAAAAGAGCTCACTTATGCAAAGGTTTGATATTCGAACAAAATAAAAATTTACATTTAACGCTTTAAGGTATCTGCATACGTTAAAAAAGCCAATTTTGACGAAAATTTTCAATTTTTTTTTCTACTAACAAATTTTCTGTACTTTTGGGCTTCTTAAACAGTTTAAATTTTCAATGCGTGACTAATAAAAAAATAGTTAGGTCAATTTAAAATTTGAACGAAATTGTTAATTCCAATGAAGTAGCATAACAAAACCGGAACTAATTCTATTTTTACCATAATTTCTACCTTTTATCTGTTAAGTAAGTTAAAACAAATAATAATTATGTTTCGATAAATTGGCCACTACAATTTTTCAATTAAATTCACTTATTTGTTAGAAGAATTTCGCATTATCTTTTTACTCTCTTGGATTTTTTTACAAGCATTTTTCTCAGAATTACATTTTAGGCACAAACATTGAATTCCAGAAATGGTAACTAAAAATTTTATGGATGTATATTTATTAAATTTTTAAGACACATTCGAAATAGTGTTTGCTAGTGCATGCACTAGAATCAAATTGATATCTTTATTTTTTTCTTTTCTTATTTATGAACTTGCATGTGAATAACAATGTTTGAAAATGGTCAAAAAACCTTCAACAATTTTTCAATGAATCTTAAAACCTTTATTTTTTAAATATATTTCTACTTCTAGTAGAAGCACTAGATAACATCAAAAAGTTTACTTTGATCATGTTATTTTGTTGTTAATTTGAATTGTATGCCCTGTATCATTTTTCAAAATTTCGATAAAACAACAAAATTTACACACAAAATTTCACTTTTTGTTAAATATATTTTTTAAATTTTAATTATTGATAGTGCAAAACTAATTTTGAACACAAGTAATTATAAAAATAATATTAAATTACTTCTGAATAGCATTTTTTTTTAAAAAGTGCTCCGAACGTATGCAGATACCTTAAGTTTGTTTCGGTGAGACATCTTGTTCATCTGGATTCGACCCATTCCGCTAATGGCCGGAGATATCTCGTCCATCTAGGTTTGACCAGTTTTGCTAATGATGAGATGCTTCGTGGAGAAAACATCCAAGAGGTTTAAATAAATTACATTATTAAGAACTTACAGTCAAGATACACACAGCAGATTAGTACGTATAACAACACAATTTGAAGTCATTATTTTGTGATACGGGAACGCATAAATTAAACTCTGCGCACCTGGGAATCCCGTCCAACCTCAGCAGTAGCGAATCACTGACCTGGCCTACAGTTCCAGGAAGCTGTCGCTCCAAACTTTTCGATAGTTGTAGACCCCCCGCGAAACGAAGAGAGGGAGTCCGGGTGATTGGACCGGTTAATAAGCCTAATACGAAAGCGAAAGTTCCTTTCGAAACCGGTCCCATAATCAATAGCTGTGGGAGAGTTCCTGCAGCGTGAGAGCTGACCTTTCGGAGGGGATAAATCGACCTACCTCGACAGAGTTGTTGCCTCATAAAACATAAAATAGAACGGGCCAGGGCGCTGTTTGCGGGACATAATTCACCGCCGCAATTCATTTGGGATGGAAGTCCTACGGCGAAGAATCTTAGATCATACTTTTTTTTCCCTTCGTCTTATTATTTTTGTTTTTGAATGGTGGAAAAGAATGAGTTCCTTGCCTGTCTAGTAATTTCCTACCTCTTATCAAAGCTTTTTTTTTTACTTAAGCCGACGAGACAAGGACACAAAATTGTAGAATGGTATTTGATGTCGGATCTTCATTGTTATATTAAAGTGTATAAATACACTAGAAACAGCGAAAATCAACCAATATTTTTTTTTACAATTCAAAATATTTTTCTATTTTCTAGCTTTTAAACGATGCTAAGATCTCGCAACTATTCGAAAGAGGTTTTTAGTACAAGGGTTTTCGTTAGGTACTGTCAGCATGAACAGACATTGGTTGGATTCGAACTTGCAACCCTCCAGTTGGTAATCCATTGCTCTTCCAACCGGGTTGCGAATTCGAATCCAGTCTAAAACCGTCGTGTACTAAAGGGACTGGTGCACGTTAAATCTGTCGTTGCCTCAAATAGTCCTTTTTGGAGTGGTGTGGAAGTTTCGAGAGTGGGGTGCCAGCTCAAGTGCTGCCTCGTTGTCTCACCGTGGTTCAAAAATTCGTAGTATTGTCCTCGGAATTTTCCCTTGGAGATTCATCCCGAACCGTCGTCAATAGCCCGTTGTGTTGCGCCTACTTACCCTACCTAATTAAAATATCTACATCTTTCAACTGGGCTTCAGCGACCCATCGTTCAAGTGACATTCGTTCTTTTGTTAAAATATTTGATGCATTTAACTACAAGACAGAACTCAATCTCAATGTTTCACCTGTCTTTCAGATCATAAAAGGTGACTCGGATCAGGGCCCGATTTAGAAAATTTGGTATAGTAGGCACAACACGCAGGAAGGCCCCCCCCCATGTTATTTGTTCACCACAAAAACTAATTTTATAACAATAATTGGTACTTACGTATTTGACTGTTGACCGTTTCACAGATGTCACCAAAAAGTTTGAGAAAATCGTGACATTACTTATAACTCTTGGCAAAACAAAATAAAGCAGATGAAAATTAAAAACATAATAGTTGGATAATTAATGTAATTACAAGAATGTGATAGCAGAGGAAACGGTCGACGGACATTTACGTAAATACCCAATAATTTATGTAACTACTTAAAAACTTTTTAAAATTTTTAGATACTTTTGACATTTAGGGGCCCTCTAAATTATGGGGGCTCTAGGCCCGTGCCTCACGGGCCTAATGGTAAATCAGGGCCTGACTTGGATACATTTTAACTTGTACATACCTTTTTATTCATTTTGAACATTAAAAAATCTTTTTGCAATCCGTTTTCTGAAGCACATTTCAAAGACCTTGTGATGTTGCATATAAAATAATTTTGACATTCGAAAGAGATAAAAATGATCAAAAGAAGATTCCTTTGGGGCTGTTCTATTCGATTATTCGCGCTTTAATATCGTCATTCTGTATTCTGTAAGCGGGTGTTTGGAACCAATTATACTGTTTCTTGTTTGTCGTGAAAAATAACCGTGCTGCCACCTGATGGTGGAAAGCGGCATCTGACGCTGATTTGATGCACTGTGGGAAAATGTTCCGCCCCCAAATCGCCATCTTATAAACTCTACTTATTGAGCAGTATATTGCTTAATATTGAAGTATATTTACACTCCGTATTGAAGATAATTTCTCTAACTTGAAAATAGTTTTATAGGATGTGAAGAATGATGCATAGAATTTTTTTTTCTAGAGCTCGATAGTAACTGGAGGTTACCACAAGGCCTTAAATCACCTTCAATATCATTCGAGATATCAGCTAAATACTTTTGGGGTGTAATATTTCCACAAAAGATTTTTATTCGGTTATTCAGGCCATGATAAAATCCGTGCTGATTTGTGCACGGATTGACGTTTTTACTTTCAGCAGGTGATTTATTCTGGTTAGTAATAATCTTTTGAATGCCTTTCCCAAGACAGCTAGAAGACAGATGAATCTAAAGGATTTTGAATTTTGAATATCTCTCCAAAGTTTATTGCTAAAATGATTTAATTTTTTTAGCACTTTGGGAAGTGCTCGAGTCAAAGCTAAGTAGAAAGAAATGTTCCGAAACGCTATTGGGGATAGCATTGTGTGCTATTTTTTCAACTTTTTATCAAAACCATCTGGACCGGAAGTTTTGTTATGAAATGTTCTCTTTACGACTTCTTGCAATTCTTCCATGGAAAAGTGAGGTACATATTCATAAACTTGTTTTACACATAAGTTCGTCTTGATGTTATCCGCATTTCATTTCATAGACCATGGTTCCCACACCTTTTTCCAAAAAAAATTCAAGGACTTTTCAAAACCAAAAAAGTATTTTTCAAGGACTTAATATTTTTTTAACGACCTAAAACAAAGAATACACAAAAGTTGTCAATTAAAAATAAAAATGTGAAAAATAAAAAAAAAGACAATTTTTTTACTCTATGTTTTAAACTACTGAGTCAAAAAAAAAGAAAGGTTATCATTAATTTTGGTATAATTTGGATTTTCTTTTCTCACAGAACCTTGATTTTTTTTTTACAGAGTGGGCTTCTAGTATCAATGACTATCAGGCTACTTTAACACACATCGATTTCGGTCGTGCGATAAAATATCATACGATAAATTCTTTTGGTGGCACGGAGATGAGTATGGGAGCATGCACACAATCTCCATTTTGCTGTCGTCCACTGCCACTACAGCAGACGGCTGGTTTATTTTGTTTGAGAAACAAAACAAATCAAAAGTTTTGAATGGTGTTAGGGTTTTTTACTCTCTAGTCTAAGTTTCTATCTTTGCGATCGTTAAAGATTAAATGAAAATTTCAACGGATTTGAAATCTGGAAAACATTTTAAAGTTAAAGAATATCTTAAATGTGATTTTCTTAAAAAAAGTGTTTTTTCTTCAATGTTAACTTTTATATTTTTGCAATAAGAATTTGGCTTTATTTCTTTATACGCGTACCAGGTTTCCAATGACGACGTCCTGACTGCTAGAGCTACGGTTTCCTAAGAAAGCGTGCTGTTATCTAGCGGCCGTGATATGTCATATTGCGGCTGTCTTAACGGAGACCAGAGGAGTCAACTTAAACGGACAGAATACAGTGGAGAATAGACGATTTAGACGTAGCATTATTAGTATATCACGTGGTGTCAAAGAACGAAACACTGGTTTCATTCAGAATGACGCACCTACTGTGGAGAAAACTAGTCTGGACAAGTTCCAACGCAAGACGAAATTACACAATTATGTACTGGTTAAAAAAATCAAGTATTTTCAAGGACTTTTCACCAAGTTCCGTAATTTCAAAAACTTTCGAGGGCCCTAGTTCCGAAAAAAAAATTCAAGACTTTCAAGGACCGTGGGAATCCTGATAGACATGATACGCTTCATTTGTGTGAGCATTATGATTCGGAAAAATCACTGAATGTATGTAAGATATCAAATTCAATAGCGCTGTATAAGTCTGTTCCTGGGTACCGCCAGGTTTATATATAAACCATAGCTTAAATAAGGACCGGTGTATTTATACATAACCACGATCTGAAATATGTACCGGTATGCTTCCCAGAGCTGAAATACCGCCATGAAAATCTTAATACATGTCTCCTAATCCTCATAACAGTGAACATACCAGCATCTGCTGCATTTTAAAACACGCGAGCACTGCTTGTAAGCAGACAGAAAAAGAAGTGTTTTGTCAAACAAAATTATCTCCTCCGGAATTAAATCTTCCGACACTAAACACAACCCCCGCTAAGCCTGTCTGGTGCCGAAATCTCTTACTCTCACCAAGTCGTTAGCGGAACACACACACCGGTTCTTACATCCCGACTTATCAACGCAAAACGGAGAAAAAAAAATTAAATATTCGGATTGTGTTTATTATTGTCTCGCGATGTCGTCCCGGGGCATTGTCCCGCTTTCCCCGCGTGTTTAATTATTCCCTCTGCTCATTAAATATAAATTCCGGCGGAGGGAGCAAGTCAGGTGGACGGGAAGAGTTAAATATTCATAACCCCCCGCTCTCCTCGGGAAATGCTTTTATCATCCGTTAAAGGTACCGATGAGCGCTTCTGCGTGAGTTGGCCAGTCCTTTTTCTGTCGGACTAACGAATGTGGCACATGCACAAACCGCCCTCTCTTCTGGACACCCGTGCATCGTGTGAGTGTCAACTTTCATTGGGTTTCAGAGCATTAGGGAAGCGGGCGTTTTTCGTTTTTGTAGAAAGAAGCGCTGAAACGAAGCATTGCCTCGTTGAGTCCTCTGTTGTCTGCAGGTTTGCACTAGTGATGCGATATTGACCGCGAAACATCGATGTTCAAAATTAAAACATCGATGTTGATAATACATCGCCTCAAAAACATCGATGTTTTTAAAATTCAGTGGATTAAAATTTTTTTCCCCATTTCTTAAAACTGGTTTAGCAACTAGTGATGTGACATCGACAGTAAAACATCAATGTTCAAAATTAAAACATCGATGTTGAAAATACATCGAACTCAAACCATCGATGTTTTTAAAATTCAGTGTATTTAAACTTTTTACCCCATTCTGAAAACTGATTTAGCAACTAGTAATGCGACATCGGCTCCAATACACCGATGTTTTTTATAAAACATCGACATCGATGTCGCATCCCTTCTTTTCAGACCCTTCAGTCTTGGCTAATTTGGTCTAAAAGTATGTTCAATTTGTTGATTATGAAAATTATGCTACTTGGTTATTTTTAAATTTTTATACCGGTACTTTTTTCATTTAAAAATAAAACATCGACAACGTAAACACTTCGACAAGTATAAACACCGATGTTACAAAAACCTCGACTCCAATACATCGATGTTTTTTCTAAAATATCGATGTTTTGAAAACATCGACATCGATGTCGCATCCCTAGTTTGTACAATTGCGAGTTGTAGGTGGTGTAACACTCGAAAGGCGGCTTCTCTGATCAAGCCGACAAATTCAAAAATTCTTTAATTGGAGATTATAAAATTATTTTCATGTGATCAACTGTCCATCACTAATCCTAGAAGTACTATTACAGCACTCCATTTGACATTACATCGATCGTAAAGTTCTGGGCACTTGACATAAACCCTCTTCGTTTGACGTTGCGATCTCCTAAATCTCAAGCCCCTTGAGAACACTCAAGATTCCATCGACAGCTGGTTTTCAGGTGAAGGCGTTCTGGCTTGAAGAGGCCAGAGACCATTAATACCTGAGAGAGCAAGGACACGCTCGCAAACCCTCTTCTTGCCCAAAATATCTAAATTTGCTGTACATATCAATAAAGCTGTAGGATGTAAGAATAAACGTTGTAGTGGTGAGCCCCAAAGATCTTGTTCTTTTACTCTACCATTTCTTACTGCCGTCACTCCATTTCATACGGTACAGCAGTTCTAACTCGATTCCTGTAACTTACCCTGTGTGTATGCCTCTCTTGACGTCTATGTTAGTAAAACATTCCCTTGCTTGTCCATTGCTTTACTTCGTCCCATGCGCGTGAAAGTACACTCTCTTCACGTTATTTAGGGCGGCTTGGCCACAAATATGACCTTCTCACCAAATATACAGATAACCCCTCACAAACCTATCTGGGTCGATTGCTGTTCGACGCGCTATATCGCATGCGTTGCGTATGTTAACTTTTCTTGAGTTTTAGAGGATTAGAGAAGCAAAAGTTCTTCGACGGATCACCCACGTTTGCCCTCCTGCGAGTTGTAGATGTCTCAGTTTCGTTTCCTGTAACTTATCCGGATTATATTTCTTTCTTCTTTGTTAGCAAAACTTTCCTTGAGTGCCCATTACTGTACGTCGTCCCCTTTACGTGCGAATGATCATTTGCTCACGTTATTTGGCACAGCTTAGCCAAATATGAACCCCAACAACAGAAGAAGAAAAAATCCTGCAACCAAATGTATTCTTCCTTCATGGCAACTTTATAATCTCAATACATTTTTTCTCCACGGGAACTTTATAATTCGAATGTATTTTTCATCCACTGAATTCGAGCGTCTAGGTCTAATATGGATCATGCGCTAAAAATTACAACCCCACCAATGAATGTAGACAATTGCCGTTCGACTTAGGCCAAATCGCATGTACATATCAACTTTCCTTCAGTTTTAGAGCATTAGGGAAGGGCGTTTTTCGTTTTTGTAGAAAATAACGCTTAAACGGAGCAATGGCTCTCAATCTTCGATGGCTCAGTTGGTTAGCTCACCTGCGAGTTGTAGACTCAGTTTTGATTCCAGTAATTTAAATTCCAGTCCATCGAAGGATCTGACCAGTTTTCTCCCAATGACGAGAAACCTCGTCGAGACAATCACGAGGAGGGTTAATATCACACCACTACACTAAATTGCTACACAAATTAATTTTCAATTAGTATTTTATATCGTTACTTAATCTATTCAAAATGTCTTGAAAGCATTTGCAAAGCGACACAATACCGAAGAAAACACTGCGTCGTACCCCAGATTATTACGACTGTCACAACAGCAATCCACTCTCCCTAGCATCCTTAAAAATGCATCATTAAGATATGAAAACTGAGCTCAGAATAGGCTGCCTCCAAGACCTCAGAGAGCAGTAAAGTACCCCAGCGTCCCCAGTTCACGCCGCATTGACCGGCTCTCCATCCCACAATGTCCACCCAAGATTCCGAAGCTATTCAGCAAGCATGAAAACGGCTCCCTCACTGCTCTACTGAACTTCCTCCACTGTCCATAATGACTTCAATATTTCCTCCCCTATCTCCGTGATAAATGTTAGCCAGCGACTCGTATTAAATCATTAACAAAGACACCTTTTGGATCAGAGTGGAAGCTCACTGGATAATATTCATTACGGAGGTCCTCTGCTTGGAAATTACCCTCTCAGGAAGTCTGCTGGCACGCCAAGTATAATTAGAGTGGTTAATCGCCATTTTGGAATGAATTCCAATTCGCTCACGACCAGGGCAGGACGTTTGCGTGATTTTCCCCGCCATTTGTGGAAGGGGAAACGGTATGGAGCTCCCCATAAATTATGCCAGTTGTTTAAAGGGTAATCTTTCCGTTCGTGGTTCACTTTCGTTTTCCACCGAATTATGTCACCTTTTTTTTTTACGCCGTAAATAGTTGATCGGTACGTGGAGTGGTTTCTTCCCAGAACTCTATAGGTTTTGGACATACGTTTCCGTCCACTGCATCATTTTGCTTTAGTTTGTTAACATTTTCAAACGCATTTTGTCACCCTTTTTTAACTCCGTAAAAGTTTATCCGTTTTTTAGTTCCGTAATTCATGGAACTCCCCATGAATTATGCCAGTTGTTTAAAGGGTAATCTTTCAGGTCAAGTCACTTTTGTTTCCCACAGAATTGTCACTTTTTAAATACGTGATCGATACTCTCGGAGTGATTTCTTCCTAAACTCTATATAATATAATTTTTTCGACATACGTTTCTGCCTACTGCAACATTTTACTTTAACTTGTTTTCGTTTTCAGGCGAATTTTATCACCTTTTTCACTGTATAAACGGTCGATTGGTAGTAATAATTTCTTCTAGATCCATGTAGAGTATACATATCCGCTCAATGAAACATTTAACATTTGCTTATTATCTTTGCCATCAAATCAAATATATTTTTTTGCCCTAAATGGCGGATCGGTGCTTCGAGTCATTATTTCCTAAAGCTTTATTCAGAATACACATTTAACTCTGCATTTTTTTTTCGTTTTCCACCAAAATTTATATATATTTTTTACTCTTTAGGGCTATCAGTAGTGTGTTATTAGAGGTTTGTGTAGGTTTTCTACATACATTTCTGCTCACTGCATAGTTACATTTAGACTCGCAACCCTCCGGTTGTTAATGCACTCCTCTTCCAATTAGCAGAATGAATCCTGAGTATCGATGTTTGTTTGGATTGTCTCAAGAAGGTACACACACAACCTACAGCCTACCCTCTAACCCAGGGATTCCCAACCTGTGGTACGCGGCAACGTTTCAGGTGATACGCAAGGATGATACGAGCGACCCAAATATTCTACGAAGTTTGTTCGTTTATTTAGTATGTATAACCACGTTATGCTATTTCTTATGCCATATGTTACTAGTTACTTGTGTGAGAGTTGTTTTTCTAAACTTATGTATGTAAAAAATAAATATAGAAACAGAGTAAGTATTGAAGAGGACTTAAGAAGTGTGAAGTTAAGCTCCATTGCTCCTGATATGGATATTTTAATAAAAGACAAGCAACAACAAGTTTCGCACTAAAAATTGACTTTTGATTAGGTTAATCTTTGTTTGCTTAGTTTGTACTAATTATTTAAAATTATTTGTTTTTAGATCTGTGAGTAAAAAATAAAACTGTAATTTTCAATATTTGTTTTATTTGTTCCTTTATTAAACATCAATAACACGAAATACAAGTGCATTAATCATAAAATATGAAGCTTTCTTAGTATTTTAACTAAAATAAAACAAGCCATTGAGCACTTTTCTGACATTAGATATATGTTTCTAAAAATATATAGGACTGTGGTGGTACGCCAAAAATTTCAAAAAATTTCAAGTGGTATACAGTTACTTAAAGGTTGGGAACCCCTGTTCTAACCAGTTTTGAACTTGGCTAAAAGAATCCTTCCTAAGATTATTTGAAACAATATGCTGAAAGTTCGGATATTCCTTCCCGCATGACTCATATGATGATTTCATTGCGTTGGCAAGTAATGAGTGGCGTCGGAATTTCCGATGTGAGAAACCACGCGCAAGATTTGAGTCGTAAAAGGTTTGACCAGTGTTGAACGTGTCGTAGAGCATGTAGCATCGAGTGTTTCGTTTCTTCAGTGTTGTATTGTATTACTCTTAGTGTGTGAGGTTATGAGATGTTTAATAAATGTGTCGTGTCAAAGAAATAGTCTTCCATCGTTTTTACGAACCAACAAGCAATTTTACAACAGTGTGGTTATTTGGTCATATTATGGGGACAAAGGCAATAATATTGTTGGTTGGGGTTTTTTCTGTTGCTTCCAAAGTCATAGTAAGTCAAGCCAGCAGTTTTTAGTCCCAAGAAAATATATTACATGAAAACGGACGCGATACATAACATATAAATTACATGACCAGAAATCATTGTCTGTTAACTAACGACGGTAGCGCAGATTAACTTAATCCGGAAGAAAAACCAATCGGTCTCTTCCCGATCGTCTTTCTCAACACTCTCTCCTGATCTCGGCAACCCTTCGCTGGGTTGTCGCGCTTGTCACTCGCCAATCGCTCCAGTCGTCACTCGCCAACCGCTCCAGTTGACACTCGCCAATCTCTCCATTTGGCACTCGCCAATCTCTCCACTTGGCGACAGCATCCTGGCAAATGTACTACTCGGTTGCCCATGCTGCGCCAGACACATGACATACAACATAACGTAATAGACATACACACAATGAAAGCTTCTGATGACACAGAAGTGACATATACACCTAAAGAGGACTGCACCTGACAGGAATCGAACCTGCGCCGCCTATAACTCGAAGGTTGCTAGCGCAGTGGATATACCCACTGAACTACACAGCCCCAATATACTACTCGGAAACCACGTGACACTTAAACGGTTAAAAAAACGGTAAAAAAAGTTTGACCTAAACGCTTGAATTCAGTGGATGAAAAATACATTTTCATTATAAAGTTGCAGTGGAAAAAATACACAAATACACTTATTGCCATAAAAATTTGCGCACCAAGAAAAAGTTGTCAAAATGAAACTAAATTTTACACATGTAAGTATTACTTTGATATAAGTAAGTGATTAGAAAATTAAAAAAAATGATCATTTATTGCAGTACTAATGAACGGAAGTTTTAGTACTCTGTTGGACACCCTCTAGCTCGAATGCACGATGCGATACGAGCGGGCATTGAGGCATACAAGTTCCGTATGATGTTCTGAGACATCTCGTTCCACAGTTGCTGTAAACGCGCCTCTAGTTCGACCAAACTCGTAGGGAGTCCAACTTGCCGTCCCATATGAACTCATATATGCTCAATTGGTGACAAATCTGGGTATCGAGGAGACCAGGGAAGGGTGGTAATGTGGCGGAGGCAATCTTGTGACATCCTTGCTGTGTGTGGCCGAGCATTGTCTTGTTGAAAAATGGCTCCTGGGAGCCCTGCCATGAGTAGCATCACATGTGGCTGAAGGATGTCATGGACGTACCGCTGGGCTGTCATTGTGCCATGGATCAATATTAGGGGTGACCGTGTATCGTAAGCAATGGCATCCCATACCATCACACCAGCTGTGGGAGCGGTGTGTCGCTGTAAAGCGAAGACTGTATTGAGGCGTTCACCACGAGGCCTCCACACACGAACACGATTGTCATCACTGCTCAAATTGAATCTAGATTTGTCGCTGAAGACGACCTGGTTCCATTTCGTTGCAGTCCAATCCCGTCGTGCGCGACACCACTCCAAACGTAAGCGTCGGTGGGTGGGTGTCATTGGCAGCACACGTAATGGGCGCCGCGATACCAGATGTCTTTCAGTCAGGCGCCTTGCGATGGTTCGGGAAGACACAGGGGCCCTTGGTGAAGGTGCTGCCTGTGTCTGGATAGCGGCTAATGAGGCAGTTGGCTCTACGCGTGCGTTTTGTATGATGTGAGGGTCTTCTCGACGACTGGTCTGTCGAGGGCGCCCTGAGCCTGGTCACCGTGTAAATGACGTCTCTTATGTCCACTGATCCCAACACCTTCTCACAGTAAAATCAGAACGGCATACTTGACGAGCTACTCGCCGAGCCGACCACACAGCTTCCCTCATCCCGATGATTCTTCTCCTCTCGAACTCGGACAGCTGCTCATATTGTCTTCGATGGCAGCGTAACGGCGTGTCTACCTCAGCGTTTCCTTTGGAAAAGATTAAGTACACTCAAACAAGCTCCGCTTACCTGTTTTATACTCCAAGGAAAACGAAGTTCAACGCCCTCTAGTGGCATTACGCAATGCGCAATCACGCTGCATTTCTAATCATTTGTATATCTGGCCGACATGTACCTTCATGTCAAGTTTCATTACGATCCCACAATTATTTTTTGGTGCGCAAATCTTTATGGCAATGAGTGTAATTATGAACTCTATTTTAGCTGATTATTGGATGATTAGAGGTCTATGTCAAGCTATTCCAAATGTACGATGTACATTACTATAACTTAATGATATGATGTTATCGAGTTAAGGTAATCTAATGAATCTGTAGGATGTAAAAACTTTAACAACCTGTATGTTGATATAATGATATAAGCTATCCTTTATTTAATTTTATTTGCTAGCATTGCCAAAATTAAAACAATGTTATATGAAAAAATAACAATCCTAACTTGATATGAAGGAAATAATAATGATATTAAAGTATTTCTACGAGCTTCACATCCTTTTAAACTGGATACGGTTGTATGTAATCGGATTCTGGAGTGTGCGAAGCATTAAAAAGAATTCCAGCAATAAATATTTAACAACATGTATTAATTCAGTTACGTAAGAACCTTTTTCCTGTAAATAGCGTCTGATGTTATTCTTTAATGCGCTTTCTCATTCATTGCTTGAAAAATGATTCAACAATTTTGACTAATTGAGGACAAAGGTTTTTGTTTCATACTACATAAACTTTAAATAAAGCAAATAATAGTAAATATGAGCATACAGACTATTTGGGCACACCTAAAGAAGGATATAAATTAATTTCTTTCTGAAGGATATAAATTAATTTCTTTCTGAAGGATATAAATTTCTTTCTTTCTGAAGAATATAAATTTATTTCTTAATCCTGTAATAAAAATAAATTTATTCCAAGCAGGGTCCGTGGTAGTCCGGTTGGATGTAAGTAGGTATTAAATTAAAATCGCAGTGAAGCAACACGACGGGCTATTGGCTACGGTTCTGGATCAATTCCGAAGGGAAAGATCCGAGAAGACCTTGTAATTTTAAACCCAAGTCAGATGAAGAAATCATGCCTGAGCTGTCACCCCACTCTCCAAATTTGAACACCACGCCAATGTGAAGACATCTGAGGCCACAACAGATTTTACGTGCACCAGACGTCTTTGTACACGACCGCCTGTGGTTGGATTCGAGCTCGCAACCCTCCGGTTATAAAGCCCGATTGGAAGAGTAACGGAATTGCAACCAGACTTTTGCGGGATCGAATCCAGACCATAGTGTACAAAGCTGGAGCACGGTAAATCCGTCGTACAACCAAGGTACCGCCGTTCCATTAGCATCCTCAGGGTTGCCAGCTCGTAACTCGATCCATCCAAATAATCTCCTGTACGTTGCGGTTGGCTCACGCTAAATCTGTCATGGCCTCATATACCCTCACGTTGGCATGGTGTTGTGTAACAACTGGCTAGTATAAGCTTTGGCAGGAAGGAGATTTTTTAAGAGATCTAAATATTGTATAGTTATAAATATTTTTTTATTTCGTTTTGGCTAATTATTTTTAGAGTGATGCTCTGTTATACACACACAGTCAATTTCACACACACATAACATTAAAAAAAAACATAGAAAGAATCTCCACCGGAGACTTAACCCCAAAAGTTTATGCCATCTCTAGCTGACGCCCTAACAACGACCAAATTCTTCTCGAGTCGGTCAGAGATTGCCTCGATCGCTGACCCAGCCCTCTCTGCTCCAAGTCTCGAAGACCCCTTCCAGGGGATAAACCTTCGGGCAGTTTTCCATCGTCCGAAAAATTCCAAGAGGGTAGCTTCTCAGCCTTTTCACTCCTATTCCAAACGAGGGGTTAGCCATTGTCCGAACAAGATTTCAGCCGACCAGGTGCCTGGTGAATCAAGATCTAATTTTGTCACTTTGCCACTGTGTGGAAGTTCGGAGAGTAGGGTGGCCGTGGTTCCAAATAAAGAGGTGTAATCCTTGGATCTCTCCTTCGGGATGGATCCCGGACACATATTACCAACCTTTACTGGAGTATAAGACACGGGGAAATTTTAAGCCGGCTGATTCGTTGGTTTCAAATTGTCGTCTATGACGTCGCTTTGCGATGCCTTAAATAGTACGTGATGCCTTCACGTGGACTCGATACGAAGTTTCTAGTGAAAGCCGGCAGCAAACGAAAGCAGCTGAGATATTAGCCATCTCTAATTAAATAGTTGGCATTACTTTAAGAAATACTATTTTTGGGTTATAATAGGGCTTTTGGTATGACTAAGTAATTTTTTTGACAAATAATTTGTATTGAAGGATGAATTTAGCACCTACTGATCACATTTTTAATTATTCCTATGGTTGTATGATGGGTGTGACTTAATGGCAACTGAAGAAATACTTAGCACAATATTTTTTCGAATTTTTAAATGTTTGCGAAGCAAAAAAAATCTTTATAGTGTCAATCTTTTTGCATGTCAATCGTAAGTACTATTTTCGCCAAACATCGTGAATAAACATGTTTTTTTTTGTTCATGTTTTCATACAATATTGGAACCTTAATTATCCAATTCAATCTATTATGCAAGAAAATTACGGGCTATTTAATAAATATCCTATAAAGAATGAAAAGGTCTTCAAGTTCCAAAAGTTCACACATCCGATACAATTTCGTGCGAAGAAATTCATCGCCTACGCATGCCAAATCTGGGGATCTACAAATAACAACACCCTTGAAATCCTCCAATCTACACCCTCCGAATCCATACAACAGATTCCTAGTAATAACGGAAAAACTTCCGTTTCCTCCTTCTATTCTGTTCCAAGGACCCAAATGTCCATTATAGTTCGAAAATGGACTATTTTTAAATTGTGCATGTGGAATCTATTCTGGAATTAAAACTGCATTTGAACACAAAACATTCACGATCCCAATTACGAGTACACGGCTCAAACCGTTGAACTATCGCTTTCTTTTTTATTAGTATTCTATTTTCGGTCGAAGCCGTTTCAACCTTTTTTTTTTCTCGCAAACATTGCAAATTGATACTTCTTACGTATGCGCAGTCCGCACTATAAGGGCATGACGTCATAGATCAAGGAGTGAGAAACCAACGAATCAGCGAGCTTAAAATTGAAAATATGCATCCCGGACATTCGACAATAGACTATTGTGTGGCTACAGCGTGACGCTAATTCAACTACCTACCTATTAAGCAATGCAGACGTAGCGCAGAAATGTATTTTTTGCTGAGGTAGAAAGAAGGTTGAATTTATATTGCTACTGCAGCACGATATTCACAACGGTCCGAGATGAATCTCGAAGAGAAAGATCCTAGTACCACGCCTCATTAATTTGAACCAC
This sequence comes from Metellina segmentata, assembly GCA_947359465.1. NCBI lineage: Eukaryota > Metazoa > Arthropoda > Arachnida > Araneae > Tetragnathidae > Metellina > Metellina segmentata. The sequence continues at coordinate 4,271,503 of OX375878.1, forward strand.
GGTCAGACAACAAGGTCAACATTTAAGCTGGCATGACACACTCCAAATTTCTACACCACGCCACCGTGAGAACATTTGAACCAGGACATATTGAACGCGTACCACTCAGTCCACACTGTAACGTTGTGAGAAGTGGCGAGTGGCTTGTTGGCAATTAAAACAGCTTTTAGAAATATACAGCACATTTAATTATTTACTAAACATACGTGCAATTTAAGGCTATTTCGAGGCTAACATATGTTAAGTTCAAATATGGTTTCAGTCCCGTGGTTTCATCGGAGCAGATCAGATCTGCGTCCGTTCTCGCTCACACGTTCAACGATTCTCTATTCTTCGAGGGACCGTACACACGGCGCCACTTGGCTTCTCGTTTTTACGAAGCACGACAATTCAAAAGACGAGGGGTTACCTCGCATTCCTCTACCCCCATCCGGTCATAAATTCGCCAGCCGATTCCCTTCGACGGCGAATTCACATAACAGAGGAGATCTCGAAGAGAACCAAACTAATGCAAGGGGACCCCCTCCATAACGCTACACCACATACACGACGCACTTCGGTTGGATCGAGTTTCAAACTCTCAACCCTTGAATCACGGTCAGGCAACAAGGTCAACACTTAAGCTGACGCGACACACTCCAAATTTCCACACTAAGCCATCCTGAGAACATTTGAACCAGGACATATTGAACGCGAACCACTCTGTCCACACATACACGACGGTCATCGGTTGCATCGAGTTTCGAACTCTCAACCCTCCGCTACTCTTCGAATCCGGGCCACTGCGACTGTCCGGGAGTGAAAGGCATTCGTTAAGTAAACAGGGGCACTTAACAGCATCTTCCTAGTAAAAATCCGTTTCCTTTGAGAAATCAAGACACGAGCAGCAGACTTGGATCAGTTCCACCGGAGTGGAGTTTTAACTTGTCAAGGAACTTTAAATCTTTTATCTTTCCAGCGAAATGTTCAAAACACAACTGAATGTCACCGAACTGAATAAAGTGTCAAACAGCAGGGGGCACCTTAAACACCCGACTCCTTCTGCAACGCTTCATTACCATCCTTTCGCCAGGTGCTATTCCCTCTGCGACCAACAGCCCAAACGGTTACGTCAGTTTAAATTAAACAGACGACTTCTGAGCGACATTTTTGCGCGTTTTCAGTTGCCTCCCCTCGAGCCAACCCCTTTCGCGACTCGATGAATCGTTCCGAAGGGGTTTCCGAGAGGGAACGAGGTGCAAATTCAGTTATCGAGAAATCGTTTTATTTATGCTAATGATATTCATATTCGTGTAGTCGGTAATTAAATTTTCGGTCCGGGCAGCGAAAAGGACATGATGTCCCCAACGGCCTTCCCGAGGAATGGCTAAATTATCCTCCCATGTCCTGGTGAAATTGTCCTCCTCCTTCCACCCTCCGTTTTGAAGTGGCGCAACTTCGGATACAGGGGACGGAGGGAAATTTTTCAATTCATCCAATTAACATTTTACATTTGAAAGCCCCTAGTAAGTTTCCCCATTGCAATACAACTGTGTACTCTCATTCAATATTCAATAGAAACGATTCTGTTTTTACTTTATTTAGTGTGGAGATTCGAAGAGTGGGTTCCAGCGCAGGTGTTCTTGTCGCACCTCGATTCAAAATTATTAGGTGTCGTTCTTTTATCTTCACCAATAGCCCGTTATGTTACACCAGTTTATAGTAATTACCTACCTGCCTAACATTTACTATAAAGTGTTACTAGTATAAAACATTAAGAGCCCTCATACTTATTGTAATGGTAATTTTAGTTAACGTCGTAATAGAGCAACACAACGGGCTATTGACGACGGTCCGGAATCAATCCCTTAAAGGAAAAATCCGAGGACAACACCTCATAATTTTGAACCACGGTCAGAGGACGAAGCAACCCCTGAGCTGGCACCCCATTCTCCAAACTTCCACACCAACCCAACGTGAGGACTTTCGGCCACGACAGATTTAAGGTGCACCAGCCGCCTCTACACCATATGCTTACAAACATCCATGCCCGTACCCGGATTCGAACCAGGAACCTTCCGATCTAGAGGCTAACACCTTAACCACTATACCGGCACTCATACTTAAAATAATGGGAAAAGTTCCACGAAAAGTAGAAATATAATAGTAATAAAAAACATAATCCATGAAACATTACCTACAGTATAAGAGGCCAACCTCTACTATTATAAAAGGAAGTGTTTGTCTGTTTGTTTGCTATTATGTGCAAGTTCCTGACGAATCTTTAGCACTTACAGTAATGGGATTTGGCACACAGGTAGTCGGATTTTTTTTAAATTTTTGTACGAAGCTCGAATTTTAAAAGTGAATCTAGAACATTTTAAAATGAATTTAATGGAATTTAATTATTATTGTTTTCTTTGGATTGGCAACATCATACAAGATCGCAGGTTCTAAATTTATTTTTTCTGTGTTTCCGTTTGTGTGAAAGCTTTTAGCAGAATAACAGAACAAATAAAATGTTGAACTGGAGTCACGTAGGTTTTTTTTCTATCTCCTAGATTGTTAAAGATAGAGTAAAAATTTCAACGGATTTGAAATCTGCGGAAAATTTCAAGTTTGATCGATACCTAAAAATGTGATTTTCTTTAAATAAATCATTTTAAAATCGAACTTTTATAATTTTTCCAATACGAATTTGGCCTTCACGATCGAGACATCACAGATTCATTTCCTGCTCACAAACGATTCCAGCAAATGGAAGAAAAACAAATAAAATTGAATAAATAATTTTTAAAGTGAAACTTTTATATTTTTCCAATACGAATTTGACCTCCGCTATCGATATCACAGATTCCACTTCCTGCTTTTCAAATTGTAACTTTTTACTTTTGCAATACAAATATGGGCGCATAAAACAATGACGTCACGTTTGTTTTTGGTAGGTATTTAATTAACGTCGCACCAGACCAACACAATGGGCTATTGCGATCGAATTTGGAATTGCGTAGCAATCACCGGGGGTTGGCGAGCGTTATTGCGTTTTCTTTTTTATCTCAGCGATCATCACGCCGGTTGGATCTCGTCGCAATTAGAATTTGGCCACATATGCCCGTGGTGGCCGTTATCCAATAGGCTACGAAATCTCATTTAGTTTGCGAAGCAAATCAAATGGGAATTCGTAGCAAACACCGTGGGTTACCGAGCAGTGGTCACACGTGACCCCAAGAAAATAACTGCCACGGGCAACGCCGTACCGGCCACACAGTGGCTAGTAACTAATAAATATAAGTTATTTGGATGGTAATGGTAAGTTTAGTCGTACTAGAGCAACACAACGTCGTACTAGAGCAACACAACGGGCTATTGACGACGGTCCGGGATCAGTCCCTTTAAGGGAAAGATCCGAGGACAATAGCTCGTAATTTTGAACCACGGTCAGATGACGAAGCAACACCTGAGCTGGCACCCCACTCTCCAAACTTCCACGCCAACCCAACGTGAGGACTTTCGGCCACGACAGATTTAAGGTGCACCAGCCGCCTCTACACCATACGCTTACAAACATCCATGCCCGGACCCGGATTCGAACCAGGAACCTTCCGATCTAGAGGCTAACACCTTAACCACTATACCGGTTGGTCGGCGTTATTTGGATGGAGACGCGGACTTGAAGGACGATTGAAGCCAGATAACTGAATAAAGAACCTTTTCGGCCTAAATTCAGTATTGTATCTCAAAACCACGCTTGCTATCATCTCAGGAGCGAAACTCACTTCACATTCAAACACTTCAAGCTGCTTTCCTGTCCATTTAGTAGAGTCGTGGATAAACAACCGGAGGGTGCTAGTTCAAAACGTGATTGAACCAGTCACACACACAGTAAAACTTTCCTTGTAACTTATGTGTTTAGCTCAGCTTGGCAAAATAGAATTGTGTCATAAGAACCCAACCAACCATTCCTGTAGTTTAATAGTCTGACATGATCACAAAGTAGAAGCAATTTCTAAGACATAATGTTTCGCTTGATTTTACCATGTCTATGTATATTTAACATGCCATGTATATTGATTTTACCATGTCTAAGTGCCCGATTTCTGTTTTCTGTTATCAAAGGCCCGATGACTCCATGGCACTTACAGTAATGGGATTTGGCACACAGGTAGTCCACATTTTTTGAAATTTTGGGGTCGCGGCGAATTTTAAAAACCAATCAAAAACATTTTTAAATGAAAAAAAAAGTTTTTTCGTTATTCTTTCTTTTTCCGGAAATGAAGTATCACATGCATATTGATTTTTTCTCCTGTGACGTCACTATCGACGTTAGTCGTTGGAACCATGCCAAGGTTTTTTCACCTTTTGTGTATTCGCAATAAATGGGAACAGTAGCACCATATTCGACTGACCTTCGTTTGATTCGAGATTAATTCATTTTGATTTCCTGAGAAACGGATTCGAGTGAAGCAAAAAAAATTATTAATGTTATCACTGGCGTTCTTCTGTGCTTTTTTCTATCTTAGCCATCGTTAAAGATAAAATAAAAATTTTAACTGATTCGAAATCTGCGGAAAATTTTACGCCATTTAAATATCTTATACGTTTGATTTCCTTTTAATAAATAAGTTTTCAATTAAATATTTATCTTTTTTGGTTTAGCGAAGCAAACCAACAACACGGGCAATGTGATCCCCACGAAAAGTACTGTCACGGGCAACGGCCATTTGGATTACGTACCAACACCATTACAAACCCAAACCATGGGCAACTCCGTTATGACTGTTATCCAATAGGCTAGAAATTCGCTAACCAAATGGGAATCCGTAATGGCTGTTATCCAACAGGCTTCGTATTCCCATTTAGTTTGCAAAACAAACAAAAAAAAACACAAAAGCAACTAGCACGGGCTAGCCACGCAGTGGATTGTCTCTACAATAAATGGCCAAAGATTTCTAGAGAAGCAGCTAAATTATAAAATTTCAATCATCATTAATTTAATTTCGTTTGCATAATACCTTACAGTAATTGAAGAAACCTTCTTTATCATACATTTCTTCTAAATTTAGTAGCAAGGCGTCCCTTAGAATTAGCCTTGAAGCTCCCAGTTAGAATCAAAGCTTTGACCTATACATATATTGTACTCGCGAAAGATCAAAAAGCTATTGCTTGGCCTAAAAGGCCTACTGATTTCATGTCCAACTTTATCCGCGTTTAAATCCACTTCATCTTTTTGTTAAGTAATAGGTTTCGGTTTTAATGCGATGGGCCGACCAACCGGGTATGGTGGTTAAGGTGTTAGCCTCTTTATCGGAAGGTTAATGGTTCGAAACTGGGTCAAGAAATGGATGTTTGTAAGCGTAGGGTGGGTGTAGAGGCGGCTGGAGCACCTTAAATCTGTCCTAGTCGAAATTCCTCACGTTGGGTTCGTGTGGAAGTTTGGGGAGTAGGGTGCCAGCTCAGATGTTGTCTCTTCATCTGACCGAGGTTCCAAATTTTTTCATTCGATACAATGTATTGAAATGCACAGAGTGAACATCAGAAAAAAAATCTCGATGGCAGCTGCTGATGAGTCAAATTACAACTGAGATTTTAAAAAAGGCGATTACAGTCCATTAGCAGATACGTCCAAATAAAAGCAAAATAACGGACACTGATTCCTGCAGCTCGGTGATTCCAATGCAATTAAAAAGACCTATCATTTTAAAAAGAGGATTGTTCTTATTTGCTATTGGGAAGCCATTTTTTTTAAGCAAGTGGACCGCTAACTTGTGCCTCTTCAAGCTGTTTATAGAAATTAATAATCTTCACCTCCTGGCATTGGACAGAAAAACATTTTAGAATCCGTTGATTTTGATGATGCCTATCATAATAGCCAAAACCATCAACGATCCCAATAGATGATCTATTCAAGTTAGAATAATTCTTCTTGTTATTTTGTATTACGTGTTGTAGTAATAAAACTTTTGAATAAATTGGTCGAAGTTTTGGATCCTAAGGAATCAAAGTAATCCTCAATCTAGGATCTTCCATCTTTTTCACCTAACCAAACATGTTAAACATGAAACTTTTCACAAGTAAGCCAAATCATGACATGTGATCTTATAAATATTACAGCACTTAACTGTGCAAACTACATCGAAGACTATCAGAATTTAACCTGATTGTCCTCTAAATGTCTTCTGGGTTTCGTTTTCCCTCGCAGGACATTACATGGAGGCAGAGAGGAACGGCAAAGATCAGCTAAATTCTCAAAACGCGCACGCCAACCCCTTTATCGTCTGCGACCACTCGCTCAGCAAAAGACAACGCAGCAATTGCCGCGTTAATCAATCCCTTTCGTTCCGGTTCGGAGATGGGGCGAAGTTCGAATCGCACAGGAAAAGGTGCTCTTCCCCACCCCCTCGTTGCCATCGCGCAGGTTAGATAAACATGCGATCTCTGGGGAAGCTGGCTGTAAGCGCTGTGGTGAATGATGCCCACTTTTCCGGAATAGATGCGGAGTTGAGAGGTTCGTTCGCTGCGACGACCGATTAAATTTCGGGCACAAAAGTGCGGGGTCGTTAAGGACGGTTAGAAACTGGAATGGTGGTTCCATCCTTTCCAGGTTTGGAACGACTTAGGCGATTGCGTCCGCAACGGGGGAGTGTTATTAGCGATGCTGCTGCCTAATGCTTTCCGGCAGTTCTACTGTGCACACTGAGCTTCAGGCACACCTTTCGTGGTCAGCCGTAGGTTCCTGTGTTTATTACAGGGCATGCGAATTAAAGAACTGCGCCAACTGGGACATAAACCCGAACAATAGAAGGGCGTTTGCTTAGCTTTCAGCGACACTAATTAAGCTGCTGTTTCCAAATGTGCAGGATGCAGAAGTGAAATGAAATGGGCTGGCTCATCTTTAGGAAGAGCGAGAATGGTCCTCTCGTTGCATGGAGTTAAATGAATAAGCATCTGTATCGCGTTTATACATTGATCCACAGAACAGTTTCCTGAAGATGAACACACAGAGTGAGAATGTTCAAATAAGAACACCTGCTAACACTCTTGGTGGTTGTCTCGACGAGACTACTCGTCATTAGCAAAAGCTGAACAGATCTTGGTGGACGAGATATCTCGTCAAGACCATACGGAGAGTTATAACTAGTTGAGCCACAAAGCCACTAATACATCAGTCTATATCTTTATGGACGAGATATTTGGTCGTAAGCACTTGGAGAGTTAAAACTAGTTGAGCCACTTAGTCACTAATACACTATATCTTGATAGACGAGATGTCTGGTCGAAATCACTTGGAGAGATAAAACTAGTTAAGTCACTAAGTCACTAATACATTAGTTTATATAGTGATAGACGAGATGTCTGGTGGAAATCACTTGGAGAGTAAAAACTAGTTAAGTCCCTAAACTACTTGGATAGTTACAACTAGTTGAGCCACTAAGTCACTAATACGCTAGTCTATATCTTGATAGACGAGATGTCTGGTCGAAACCACTTGAAGAATTAAAACTAGTTGAGCCACTAAGTCACTAATACACTAGTCTATATCGTGATAGACGAGATGTCTGGTCGAAACCACTTGGAGAGTTGAAACTAATTGATCCACTAAGTCACTTGGATAGTTATAACTAGTTGAGCCACTAAGTCACTAATACACTAGTCTATATCTTGATAGACGAGATGTCTGGTCGAAACGACCTGGAGAGTTAAAACTAGTTGAGCCACTAAGTCACTAATACATTAGTCTATATAGTGATAGACGAGATGTCTGGTGGAAATCACTTGGAGAGTAAAAACTAGTTAAGTCACTAAACTACTTGGATAGTTATAACTAGTTGAGCCACTAAGTCACTAATACACTAGTCTATATCTTGATAGACGAGATGTCTGGTCGAAACCACTTGAAGAGTTAAAACTAGTTGAGCCACTAAGTCACTTGGATAGTTATAACTAGTTGAGCCACTAAGTCACTAATACACTAGTCTATATCTTGATAGACGAGATATCTAGTCGAAACCACTTGGAGAGTTAAAACTAGTTGAGCCACTAAGTCACTAATACACTGGTCTATATCGTGATAGACGAGATGTCTGGTCGAAACCACTTGGAGAGTTGAAACTAATTGAGCCACTAATTCACTTGGATAGTTATAACTATTTGAGCCACTAAGTCACTAATACACTAGTCTATATCTTGATAGACGAGATGTCTGGTCGAAACGACCTGGAGAGTTAAAACTAGTTGAGCCACTAAGTCACTAATACATTAGTCTATATAGTGATAGACGAGATGTCTGGTGGAAATCACTTGGAGAGTAAAAACTAGTTAAGTCCCTAAACTACTTGGATAGTTACAACTAGTTGAGCCACTAAGTCACTAATACGCTAGTCTATATCTTGATAGACGAGATGTCTGGTCGAAACCACTTGAAGAGTTAAAACTAGTTGAGCCACTAAGTCACTAATACACTAGTCTATATCGTGATAGACGAGATGTCTGGTCGAAACCACTTGGAGAGTTGAAACTAATTGATCCACTAAGTCACTTGGATAGTTATAACTAGTTGAGCCACTAAGTCACTAATACACTAGTCTATATCTTGATAGACGAGATGTCTGGTCGAAACGACCTGGAGAGTTAAAACTAGTTGAGCCACTTAGTCACTAATACACTAGTCTATATCGTGATAGACGAGATGTCTGGTCGAAACCACTTGGAGAGTTGAAACTAATTGAGCCACTAATTCACTTGGATAGTTATAACTATTTGAGCCACTAAGTCACTAATACACTAGTCTATATCTTGATAGACGAGATGTCTGGTCGAAACCACTTGGAGAGTTAAAACTAGTTGAGCCACTAAGTCACTAATACACTAGTCTATATCTTGATAGACGAGATGTCTGGTCGAAACGACCTGGAGAGTTAAAAAACTATTTGAGCCACTTAGTCACTAATACACTGGTCTATATCGTGATAGACGAGATGTCTGGTCGAAACCACTTGGAGAGTTGAAACTAATTGAGCCACTAATTCACTTGGATAGTTATAACTATTTGAGCCACTAAGTCACTAATACACTAGTCTATATCTTGATAGACGAGATGTCTGGTCGAAACGACCTGGAGAGTTAAAACTAGTTGAGCCACTTAGTCACTAATACACTAGTCTATATCGTGATAGACGAGATGTCTGGTCGAAACCACTTGGAGAGTTAAAACTAATTGAGCCACTAAGTCACTTGGATAGTTATAACTAGTTGAGCCACTGAGTCACTAATACACTAGTCGAAATCTTGATGACGAGTATCTCGTCATCAAGAGATCGCCAAAGTTTTAATTTGACTAATCAGGATATGAAGTAATGATCTGACCAATTTTAAGATATGATATCTTGTCATTAACAAAATTGGTCAGATTGTTATGGACGAGATATCTCGTCTAAATCACTTGGAGAGTTGAAACTAGTTGATTCTCTCATTAACTCTAGATTTATTTATCTTACTATATGCCTGCTCTATTAACTGTAGTTAAATACCTTGAGAAAAGTTAAACAAAATGTGGTACCATGCTCTGTGAAAACACTTTTGATGAGTTGTAGTGGTGGAAGATCCATGATTTGGGATTGAGATCTGATGGTTGAGGAGACCAGTGTAGTATGAAACATTCTACGTTTAATGACAATAGATACCTTGGGAATATTATTAAAAATGTAGTAACATCCTTTTCAAACCCACTCGTAATGATTTTATCTTAAAATATCTAACTTTATGATGCATCTTACGACAATAATTGAGATCTGTTGTTTGAAGTCCTAAAGCTGTGAAACAGTCTCCATTAATTGTAGATAAATATATTGTGATATATTAGGCCAAGTGTCGAAACATATTTTGCGTTCATAGTCTTTATGATTTGATGATGGAAGATCCAAATTTGTGATACCTCTTACGGCATGAGATATGATGATCGAGGGGGTCGATGTACAACGAGAAATTCTTCGTTATTCTTATGTAAGAACGAAGCAAAAGAGCGTTGTCCTATTGTTATTGAAACCAATTTGAATAGACCTTGTAAATAACTAGTTGGATTTCTCTGTGAACTACAGTTATGCAAACGTACTGCAGGGCGTACAAAAAATTACATGTCGTGTTTTTATCTTATAAAGATTCATATCATACGAAAGTTATGAAAGAAATATTTTTGAAAATAAATGCTGAAATGTTGCAAGCAAAGAATAACTTTTTGTTTGTTTGATCGATCTATGAATATTGTTTTTTACACCACGGATAAATGCTTTTTGTTCCGCAGTTCATTTTGAGCAAATTTCAAGTGCGTGGAGTTTATGAACAAAATTAACTTTACGCATAGTAACCTTGTTGTCGTAGGAACTTTGCTCACTTAGTGTTCTACTGCATCCGAATATGCCATTATTAAGAATATGCTATGTAAAGATTCATGGGTCAGTAGAAGGGACTGTTTGTAAACGTTAAATGGAAGACAAAAAAAATGTGTATTTCGATCTATAAATTTTAGAAATCTCGTTAATTTTCAGATGCTTAATAAAGGAATACAACCAACTTATTTCAAGCAAAAATTATACAATATAACAAAACTAATTACTACTTACTCTAAAGATGTACACTAACTGTTATAAGTAGCAACTCGCAAGAAGTTTATATTTGCTGCTTTTAAATTTACTCACAATAATGTATACATTTTCTTCCATAGAGTATAATCGTTCTCAATAATTAATCATTTCCGTTCCCAAGGTAAAATATGGCACAATCATACTATGTAATCGAATAAATCGACATGAATATGAAATTGAAATGCATAAAGTGAATTACATCGACCTATTAAACAGAATTCATAATTTCAAACTTAAACCGCAAAAGTGCACTTTCTTAACTGAACAAATCAAGTATTTAGGTTTTACAATTTCCAAAGGAAAGATTTTCCCTGATCTCCAAAATGTGGAAGTTTTTCAAAACTGTAATATTCCTTCCTCACACAAACAGGTGCGTACTTTTTGGGTTGTATTAATTACTATCGAAAGTTTATACCTAACATAAGCCGACGCTCTTGTTACTTAACGACGTTGACAAAAGATAAATTTGTTTGGAATTCAGAGGCAGAAAAAAAATTTGGGGATTTGAAGGACTGTTTGGTGAATCAACCTTGTCTAAAGTTACCTGATATGAAGGAAGATTTTTTTTTATTCACAGATGCTAGTAATATAGTCATTGGAGCGGTATAGACTCACCTTCGGCGAAAAGGTATCGGGAAAATACGGTGAGGTTTCGGCATACCAGGTGTCAGGCTTGGAATCGAATCTATAAGGACCGGAAGGCGTTTTCACCCTTTCGAACGTCTCGCGTTCGGCTGCAGGAACGATCCACCATGGAAGAACGTGGTTCCCGAGGTCTGTACCCTGTAAGATTTTATGTATTCTAATAAGATATTTTACACTTTTATTTTAAGGGCTAGAAACTTATCTAACTAAAGTTTTACTTATTTGATATGTACCAAAGTGCTTTCTTGTAAAGAAATCTAAATTTTTTTTAAATATTTAAATTCCCAAGGTGATAATAAACTTGATTTAATCTTAATAATTTTAGAACGGTACAAAATGGTTCTTCTGAAGACATGGTTCAAGATCTACCTGAGCCACATACACAAATAAATGCTTTCTTCAAGTATTTGGATGTGAAAGTCTAATAACTTTCATCTTCGGAGAAATTGCAGATCAAACCAATCTGTTCAAAAGAGGGATCGTAAATTCTTTGCATCATGAAAAATAACTGTTTCATAAAATACCACACACAATACAAATTGTATAAAAAAATTGTTTTTACGTCTTATTTCCTACACATATTGTGTTATTTTGAAGTGATAATGATATGGTATGTAAAAAATTCATGTTTTGTAGCAATACAATGTACCTATGTACTGTATGTGAAAAAGCACTTCCCAAAAAACAATATCACATGAAAAAAATATTTAAAAAAAATATATTTTGTGGTTCTAACCTTCTAATATTGTTATTGTACTTATAAAGTGTTAATAATTCAGCACTGTATAGAAATATGAGTTCTTAAGCCAATATCCTATCATTTGAAAATTATTACGCTTTCAGCATAACTGAGACTCGTGGTACATGTTTGTGTACCTAAAATGTTTATCCCCCTATTTTGACACCATCTGAAAGATAAATTTACTTGAGAACTTTGAAGTATTTCATAGTATTTATCAGAAAAACGGATTTTTAAACAATTTTTTCATGGTGAAGAGGATAATTTCAAATGCTTAAAATTTGGACAAAGGGCCGTTTTCATATTAAACTGAGCACCAACTTCATAATTGTTAATGGAAACCCCCTATTTCGACACACAATTTCGAATCTATATCAAAATTTAACTGCAGATATCAAATTCCATGTCATTACCTCTCACCGTTTCAAAGTTATAAGTACAGAAAGATTGGTGTACATTCTTGTGTGCTTAACAAAATATTTTTTATCACCTCTTACATTACAGAATTAGTGTGAGCCCTTCTTAGTTTTTGTTCTGATTTTAATGTCCCCAGGTCGGTTATCAAAAACTCAATTATTTTTTTGCTAAACCTTTAAAAAAAGAACGTTTGTAATAATATCTTGATCCAAATAGCTTTCTTAAACCTTACAACTCTTAAACGGAGGTTGGAAAACTTTTTAATGATCTCCCTTCAATAATATTGAAAAGAGATCATTAAAAAATTATTCGAATAAATAAAGTAATCTGCTTCAATTAATTTAATTTTTTCATCTCTCATCACTGTATTTGTGTATGTGTTTTTTCTTGTATTTCTTGAATCGTATATTTTGTGTCTTCTGTATTTACATAGTTTTCAGTACAGAAATAATAATTATTAAATAAATGAAAATCAATTGCAAAATAAAAGCCTTAGAATTTAAAATGCATTTCAATCGTAAAATACACAAAGCTTAGATAAAGGTCTTTATATCTGTAGTTTTAAAGCTATTCGATTTTCCTCATGACATATTTGCAAAAATACTATGACAACTCGTAAAATAATATAGCTGGCATTTTTACCCACATGATCTTTAAATCTGCTTGATTAACATATGATCGTAAAATGAGTTCGGAATTTTTGGTCATTTTTCACAGATCAGTTAGTTTGTTTATTGCGTTACATTTTAATGTCTTGTTTTCCCTAAGTTTCTGTAAGAGATTACACTCACATAATCCAGAGCAAGAGGCTGTTGTAATCTAGTCACAATATCGCAACATGTTTCGAAGCTAGAATGACAGTGTCCCGCGTACTATTTCACTCCCGTTCCAAAATGCGACAAAAGTTTTAATCCCGCTTAATCCCGTGAAGCCATAGGTATGTTCGAGCTTATCTAACCCAGAGTAGAGTGCATCGTCTACATCACCTTTGTTGACTATTTTCCAAAGGCCGCATCAATACTGATTCCATTCTAATCAAATTTATAAGCTCGCGACCGTACAGTTTTGCTTTAGCCATGTAAAGGCGAATACTCACAAGCCTTAAGTCCTTTTTCTTGCATCTAAGGTCAAAAAGTGGCTTTGCATTTTGTACTCGTGCAAAATGTTCCAAAAGCACTTTCGCGTGGAGGTCTATGACATTGATCATGGCGCGGCACGATAGTCTGGGCAACGGAAAAACTGAAAATACTTTAAATGTTTTCAAATTTCTCTTACCTTAATTTTTGGTAATTTTTAATCAACGTCGTACTAGAGCAACACAACGGGGGCTGTTGACAACAATCCGGGATCAATACCCTAGGGGAAAGATCCGAGGAAAACACCACATCATTTTGAACCACGGTCAGATCACGAGGCAACACCCGAGCTGGCACCCCACTCTCCAAACTTGCACACCGACCCAACGTGAGGACTTTCTGCCACGACATATTTAAGGTGCGCCATCCGCCTCTACACCATACCGTCTGAAAGAGTAACGGACTAGCAACCCGAGGGTTGCGAGTTCGAATCCAACCAAGGATCGTCGTGTAACCAAAAGGGCTGGTGTACCTTAAATATGTCGTCGCCTCAAGTGTTCTCACGTTGGCGTGGTGTTGAAATTCAGAGAGTGGGGTGACAGCTCAGGTGTGCGTACGAGGTGGTTTCAAAATTACGAGGCGTTGGCCTTGGATCTTTGCACTCGGGATTCATCTCGGACAATCGCCAATAGCTCGTTGGGTTACTCCAGTGCTTTCGACGTTACTTAAATTCTTACCTACCAACTTTTGTTTCATTACAAATCGTAACAATTTCTAAACGACCAGATATACTAAAACATCAAACCCATTAAATTCCGTTGAATAGCTCTTCGGAGTTTAATAACAATTTTAAGACTAAAAGCGTTTGCATATAAATGTTCACTAACTTGACATTTAGGTATCCAATTAAATCAAATGGTCCTTTAAGAATATGAAAAGTGTACATTTAGTAGAATTGAAGGGCTCCTGGTAACATAATACGCCACAGAAATATGTTCCGAAATTAAAAATATTCAAGGGGATCAAGAAAGAATTTCCGACTGTTTGAGAATTAGTGCTTGATTCTTGAAAGTTTAATCGCCATCCAGGAGAAACAGTGACGCAAGTTTGTGCCAGAAAACGAAAACTAGGAATGCCTTTCGTGATTCATATTAATTACAATATTTGAGATACGTTGTTGGTAATGAGAGGTTGTAATAATTGAATATTTCTTCTACTTTTAAAAGATGCATTCATACAAATGGACTTTGAATATTAATTCCAAATTTTGCAGCTGCTTCGTTGCTCTATTAAACTTCGGAATGAAATATTCAAAACAAAAATCACTCATATATAATACAAAACATTTTCATCAAATTTATCTATGTTATTTGTATAACATATTCATTCACATTTATATTCATTCAGTAATTTACATCATGAAACGCAGAGTTAAGATTTACAATGACACATAAAAAGTTTACGTCGGTCCGATTGAAATAAACACGCAACTTATAAAATCGTTCTAAACAGCACTTTCGTCGCTGTTGCACCAAAGAGCTAACCACCTGAACTAAAATTTGAATCACAATCACCGCATGGATCGTTCTAATAAAGGATTATTTGAAACAAATAAAATTTATACAATAACGAAGTGATCTTTGGTTACATGTTACTATAGTTCTGTTGGCAAAAGGAATCATGTCAATCGACTCTAAATGCCCATATTTTGCATTTGCGTCATTATTGTTCTGCAACAGCTACTTGATACATGAATCAAGCACATTTTGTTTATACAGAATGATAGTTTCATGTAAAGGACAGATAAAAAGTTAAAATTTGTTGCACAGTGTAATCTATGTACATCTTACTGTAATCTCTGAGTATCAAGAGAATTTGGACACAGATGTAAAATGTTTGCTGATCGTCTGGTTTACTTTCTTTGCACAGTAAATCCCCCTCATTTACATATGTTAAGAGCTACCGATCTTCTAATGCGCGCGGTCGTATTTCTTAAAATTACATCACTGCAAAAGTGATCGATCACAGCCCTGAACAGTTCAGGCACTGAAAATTCAAGCGAACTCCCCAACTTCTTCATCTCTGTATGTATACACTCTCCGAGTCTCGCGCAGAAAAAAAGCTGAAGTACATCAAAGAAATGTACAAGTTAAAAGGGGGGGTTGTTCCGAAAAAGAAAAAAGCCGTATATCTCAAACTGCGCATGATGAAAGCTAGAACGTGTGTAGTACATTACGGTCTGAAACTACGGGTTGTCTAACTCATTAAAACGGTAGGAAAGGCTCTTTGAGTTGGAACATGATTTTTCGTTTTGCCACTAGTAGCACTGAAAGAAAAAATTATAAGTTTACTGAGTATCAAAGGGCTGAGGCTTGTGTCCTTGGAAATCTGATAGAAATGTAAGCAGGTTAAATTCCTTTCAAGGTTTGTAATTAAGAGTAATTATTTTTAGTCTAAGGTTAGTTAGTATCTCAAAAATGTCTCCCCAACTTTTTCATATTCCAGATACTTTATTGATTCTGCTTTTAATGAAACGTAAATATTATCTCTGAAGCTGAGTAAAATTAGTGGAATACTGTGAAAATTGATTCACTCGTTTGAAAAGCGAAAACTGGTATTCTAAATTTTTCCAATTAAAATCTAGGTATGTTTGAATTATATTTACATCACTTTTTACAGCTGAATTGTAAAGTTAACTGAAGGTTTGTTTACGAAATTCAATCATATGATACATTTGACTCAATAATTTCCTTTGAGTGTGTGTGAACAATACCTTTGATTTTACATTTACAACACTGTTTTAATGCACATTATATACCAAAATGTTCATAAAATAAAATTCAATTAAAAAAATCTTTCAATATTTCAAAATACCCACTCCTACATGTTGCAATTTTTTTCAAACATTTTTTTCTTGTTCCATCAGAATGAATGTAAGATATGAATGGGTGTAACTTGTCAGAAAAGAGTCACACATTCTTTTCAGTCAAAGACGTTTATAAACGTATCAGGGGTCTCATTGAAACCAGCTTCAAAAGTCCAATACTATAATAGAGCCCCATCCTGTACAATCCTATACTATGTTGACAAGAGATTCGTAGCGTCATGGGTAATGGTAATTTTAGTTAACGTCGTACTAGAGCAACACAACGGGCTATTTATGACGGTCCCGGTCCCTTAAGGGAAAGATCCGTGGACAACACCTCGTAATTTTGAACCACGGTCAGATGACGAAGCAACACCTGAGCTGGCACCCCACTCTCCAAACTTCCATACCAACCCAACGTGAGGACTTTCGGCCACGACATATTTAAGGTGAACCAGCCGCCTCTACACCATACGTTTACAAACATCCATGCCCGGACCCGGATTCGAACCAGGAACCTTCTGATCTACAGGCTAACACCTTAACCACTATACCGGTTGGTGGGCCCCGT
Organism: Metellina segmentata; assembly: GCA_947359465.1. Classification (NCBI taxonomy): domain Eukaryota; kingdom Metazoa; phylum Arthropoda; class Arachnida; order Araneae; family Tetragnathidae; genus Metellina; species Metellina segmentata. The sequence goes on from OX375878.1 coordinate 4,288,433, forward strand.
AGCTTCATGGGATTTTCACACACGAACCATGGTTCAAAATTACGCGGTGTCGTCCTCGAATTTTTCCCTCGGGATTGTTCCCAGACCGTTACCGATAGCACGTTGTGTTACTCCAGTGCGACGTTAATTAAAATGCCTACCTACCCACGCACGGGTTTTCATCTCCCAGAAATATTTGGAAATGTGATTCGTCATACCAGACTATTCGTTTACAATCATCAAGTGTCCGGTGATTGTTCCCGAGTCCATGCGAGGAGCATGGTTGTGTGTCGAGTATTCGACATGGATACTTGAGCTGTTCGTCGAATCCCACAGACCATCTGTTTGAAGGAATGTTGCACGTATCTCAAGCTGGCGTTTATTGAGGACCCAGTATTGAAGTATGTTACAGCCACACTACTGTCGTACGTTATAGGTTTTACCATAATTCTTCCAGTAACGGTACGCCCTTGGAATGGTAATGTGGTAAAAATTCACTTTTTTTAACCTCCTAAATGCTGAGATTCCTCTCACGGGTTCCTATTATTAAACCGCGTTGAAAATTGCTTAAATCGTGATAACTTGCCATTCTCATGACAGGATTAACTCTAGATGCTTCTACAAATGTATTTTGATCTACAATGGTTAGACAAAAATATGGAAACATCTAGTGTATCCAGCATGCTTGAAAAGAAATGGTTATTCTAGTGAAATGTGTACTCATTAAGGAGGATTGTGACTAAAAATAATAGGGCCACAGTTGCAAAAGTTTCTGCTGAAATGAATGGCGCGCTCACAAACCCTGTGAGTACCAAAACAATTATAAGGGAGCTCCATAAGTAGGGTATTTCTGGCCAAGCTGTAATTCAAAAACCATTCATCAGTGATGCTAATGCCTGTAACAAGAAAAAGTGGTGTTTAAGTCATAAAAGCTGAACTAAGGAGCCATAGAAGACAGTAATTGGGTCGGACGACACTTTTTTCCCACTGTTTCCTACTTCTGGCCAAGTTTACGTCTGGCAAACGCCATCCCAAGCCTATAATATAGACTGATTGTTGCCAAGATTGAAACATGACGGGGGTTCTGTAATGGTTTGGCATCCATATCATGGTTTCTGTAGACCTCATGATTACTCTGCAAGGGTACATTAAGGCCAGGGATTATGTGAACATTTTGGCCGATCAAGGCGACAAAGCCCCTGTTCACACAGCTAACTTCGTCCAGGACATGTTTTCTGAGCACGAGGATGATTTGTCACATCTCCCCTGGCCACCACAGTTACCAGACCTCAATATTAGTAAATCTTTGTGGTCTATTTTGGAGAGGAAAGTGCGTGATGGCTATCCACAGCCATCATCGTTATCAGAACTTGAAACCGTTTTGCATGAAGAATGGTACAAGATTCCTCTGGCAAGCATACCATTCTGTGAGAGGACTGCAAGCTGTTTGAATGCCAACGGTTTTCCTACATCATATTAAGCAAGGTTACATTTTTTTTAGACTTTTCCATATTTTTGTACAATCCTTTATTCACAGTCCAGTCACATTAATGTGACCACCACCTACTTTCGACGTCAACGTGAAATAACCAATCACAAAAGGCAGGGGGCAGCACATTGCAGTGGAGTGTATATAAAGGATGTCCTAGGGCATCGGAAAGCATTTACAATGCTTAGTAATGCAGAAACATAGCGATTTATCCGACGTCCAAAAGGACATGATTATTGGCTTTCGGGGCCAAGGGTGGAAGCATTTCGGAAACGGCTAATTTTGTGAAGTGTTCGCGTGCCGCCGTGGTAAAAGTATACGTGGCAAAATGGCACTACCCAAAATCAGCGGCGTGGCACATGTGGTGCACCACGGGCTATAGACGAGAGAGGCGAACGAAGGCTACAGAGATGCGTTGGGGGCGAATAGACGTGCAACTGCTGAGCAACTGACAGCCCAGATGAACCAAGGGGTTACCAAGAGTGTATCCTCAACAACGGTTCAGCGAATGTTGCTGTGCATGGGCCTCCGCAGCAGAAGCCTCCTTAATGCACCTATGCTGACTGCTGTTCATCGGCGACGAAGGCTGCACGCCAGTACCGCAACTGGACGTCCACAGAGTGGCGACAGGTGGCTTTTTCCGACGAATCACGTTTTATGCTCCATCGGACACCTGAACCTTGGCGTATACGGCGTGAAACGTCTGAAAGCAAACACCCTGCGACATTTGCCGGAAGAATCCAGGCTGGAGGAGGGAGCATTATGGTTTGGGGAATGTTTTCTTGGCATTCACTGGGTGAACACCTTCAGAAACCTAATTGACTCTCTTCCTGCACGTCTCGCAGCGGTCCGCTCTGCCAAAGGTGGTTATTCTGGTTTTTGACAGGTGGTCACATTAATGTGACTGGACTGTGTATATGCACTGGCAAACGCAACCAATTACTTTCATAGTTGGTATTGCTATGTATTTTGCATGGAATTATCTATGCCAGTTTTTCTAGTACTTCAGTGCACTTTCCTAAGTTGTGTGCTTCTATTTGTTTCCATGTGGAAACGATCCACGTTGTTATAAATGATGCTCCCAACCATTTTCTGAAGAATGTTAATGGCTGAAGGTGGAAGAAACATTGAATAATTATTGTTGCAATGGATAATGTTTTCCGACTACTGAATTGAGTTTCTGAAAGCGCAGTTTTGGGACTAGTATATATAGTGGGACTATTATATATTGTATTTTTGAGAATTTCTGTATTTTCTAGACTCATCTACTTAAATGAACAAGAATACTTTTTATATGAAACTGTGATTTAGAATATTTTACAAAAAACTCGAGTTCCTATTCACAAGGAGATATTTCATATTCATGATAAAAAATAAACTAATCTTACGCATATCTTTTTAACTAATCAATAAGTCTACTCACTAGAGTTCAGTGACTCTGGCGCTTTTCCAAAATTCTCTATTTACAGTCATTAAAGTTTTCTTAAAAACAATTCTCTAGACAAATGTTAATGCTACTTTTTTTTTCTTCCGTATCACGAAAAGAAAAGTGTTTAATGATCTGTATCATACCACACACAAAAAATATTATAATTTTGTTTTTGTATTCTTTGATAGTATATTCCTGTTACAACGATTGTTTTAAAACATAAAAGTTATGCCTGGAAATAAATTTCAAAATTTTTATGTATCTATTTTAACGTATTTAATTACTCTGGAAAAAACAAGTCTACTTACCAAATTGTATTAGTCCCCAAGGGACACAAAAATCACATGTTTCGATGTTCTTTATTCTATTTAAAATAATTCCTGCACCTTTTTTATGTGTTTTATTATTGCGTATGCTCCCTGCTCTTTTCTCTAACGTGACAATAAGCTTTCTCCGTCTGAAAGAGCAGGCCGAAATAGCCCATTTGGAAGACTAACGGAGTAGAACTGGAGGGTTGAGAGTTCGAATCCAACCCAAGACCGTCGTGTACAAAGGGGGAGCGCTGGTGCACGTTAAATCTGTCGTGGCCTCAAATGTCCTCACGTTGGTGTGGTGTGAAAGTTTGGAGAGTGGAGTGCCAGCTCGGGTGTGACCTCGTCATCTGACCGTGGTTCAAAATGACGCGGTGTTATCCTCGGATCTTGTCCTTCAGAGGTTAATCCCGGACCGTCACCAATATCCTGTTGTGTTGCTAAAGATTGTGACATTCGAAATATCATCTGAAGAAGCATTATAAAACGTGAAACACCTCTCGCCTTAGCATCAATACCTTGAAGTGTATTCTGCATCGTATTATACACTACCCTACAACAATGGACTGGACAGCAAGATGTGATGGTATAAAAGAAAGAATACATGCTTTAACAGGGGAAGGGGGTCACGCAAGTGCTGCAATTACACTAGCAACCCTTTTGGGCATACTTTCAACGAGGATTTGATACACAGCTATGGGTATTTGTGTCCATTCCTGCTGCAAGAATGCCGCCAGCTCAGTTGTAGATTTCGGACGGGGTTCCCTGGTCCGTAAGCGTCGCTTTAACTCATCCCACACATGTTCTATGGGGTTTAGGTCGGGACTCTGAGCGGGCCAGGGAAGACGTTTTACATCCATATCTCGACACCACTGCTTGACAGAAGCTGCAACATGACACAGAGCGTTGTCATCCTGGAAGTAACATTCGTCCATTCCGTAAAATTGCCAGAGCGTAGGAAGAACCTGATAGCCCAAAATGTTCATGTAGGCGTCGGCGTTCAATAGACCAGGAACAACATGCAAAGTTACCATTCCATACCACGAAAAACACCCCCAAACAAGTAGTCGGATTCAACCTTAGAGTTGTAGGTGGCGCTGAGGGAGTACATCCAGAGAGATTCTATTCCTCCCTGGAGACCTCCCTTTTGTGACAGTACAATACTTTCTTTGTGTGTATGTCCAGTCCTTGTGGATTTATAATCGGATCCTTTAAATGAAGGACACAAGTTCAGATGACACGTGTACTCAAACAATATCTAGCTGGGCAAAACTGCTATTTCGGGATTTCAGTGTTAAAATTTGCAAATTTGCTCTCGCATTTATAACTTAGAATCATTGAAAAGCTGTCATGGATTTTTTTATGTAATTGGCAGAATTACCCGCCGTTGCTTTAATTGAATTGTTTAAACGTTGAATGAAAGTGATCAGATTAAACGCTTTTATTTTTAATAGAAACATGCAAACAGATTTTAAATAAGAGGATAATAATTGTTAAACTATTTGTCACGATTACCTGACGTTTCCCACGTTGGGAACGTAACAAATACATCCTACAGGTAATAACATACACAGATAGGTTTCAAGAACAGTTGTTCTTGTTCTAGTTGCTACTTGTTCTAGTGAACGAACATACATAGATGACAGTGCCTGCGATTCTGACAATCTGATGCGATTATGAATATGAAATATGGGGTGCTATTACTGAAAAAGAACATGAATAAGAATTTGTTTTGCAATTCCTAGGAGTCAGACGTGTTTTTTGCACCGGATGGTGCGGCATGTATTTTGAAACTTTTTATTGCATTGTAAATAAATGACAATGTCCAATTTAGGTGTGCAGTGTCTCTCTGTTCTAGGCCACTACTACACACACAGAGCCGCGGTAGCTCAGTCAGTAGAGCGTCGGGCTCACATCAGAAGGGTTGTGGGTTCTGTCCTCGGCGGAGCCTGTAATTCTGATGATTGCGAGATCGGCACTTCGACCTGTCAATACCTCTGGGGGCACCTGATCAGGGGGTTATCGGCCTCTGATTGGGATCTAAATTACGATATGTGTGAGTGAATGGATGTATGAAAGGGACCTTCCTATAAAACGGATGTGTCATGCATGTCGAGCAAAGTCGGACTTCCTTCCAATGGGTCTCAATGACATGGAAGGCGCACCCCCTCGCCTCTTGCCGTCTTCGACGGGCCTGGCACTCCTCTGGTCTGCCAGTGTAGGCATGAGAAACACCAACTACCCACACTGTCTATCAAATTAGACATCGCTCGATCACTCTGACATTATTCTGACATTTTTAGTTATTTGGACTAACTATGTGTGCTTGCTTTATCCATCCATATTATTCAATTCACATGCATCGCACTATATTGCAAGACAGAGCTGCAACAGGTGATAGTGGAATGAGTATTACCGAAATCCACTTTAGACTTTTGGAGAGCTTTCGAATGCCCCTAGTTGTGAAGTTCCTCAAGCATGAATTGAGCTACTTCAACATCCAAAGCTCTTATTCTCCACAGGATGTTGGGAATGATTGAATACGGATACTCATCTCTCGAAGAGCAGGTAAAGAGTTTTGAAATTTACTGTAAGTTGAAATCGGAATGATAGCAAATGATGTTTCCTGAATATACTTCCATTATCAGCCTTCAATTTGAATAGGGAGTGGTTGAATTATCGTCATACTGGAGCATCACAATTGGCGATTGTCCGGGATGCATCCCGAAGGAAAATATCAAAGAATACCTAGCATTTTTGAACCACGGTCGGATGACGAGGTAAAAACAGCCGACAAAATATTAAAGAATATAGTATATTAGTGAAAATGGCCAGGTGGTACGACGTGTACATAACAAATTTTATTTATTTTGGTCAAACGTCAATTACATATTTTTTAAAACCTGACAGTACGTGTTCACAGGCTGTGTTTTAACCTTTTCCCACCAATATCTATCAACTTGCCTTGATTTCGCATGGTGTTGTATTTTTAGTAAAACTGGTTGAACAATATTATTGGAAAACTTAATTTTTGATCAACACTGGTAAAACAATGAGCTGCGTATGGCAATCGTTTTATACTTAATTTTATTTCAGTGACGATTTCGAATGCAATGATTTTTGATAGTTCGAATCTCTTTTCGGTCGCGACATCACACGACCAATCAAAACTTTAATAGCCACGGAAACACAGGAGAACCTAGCGTTTTATATAACTAGGGGGCTCCACCCCCTGCTCGCCATCGCTCGTCAACCCCCGATGATTGCTACGCAATCCTATTTAGGAACTATACTTTCAACAATGAGGGGTAGGAGATTGCTTCACAATCCATCCCCATATGATTCGCTGCTGAATTGATCCCGGACCTCTAGTACGACATTAATTGAATGTTCCCTTCCCATTGCGATATTTATCCCAGCGTCGGAGTAACGGAAAAGTGCCTACTTGTTTTGCGAGATTAGCGGTTCCGTTTATAAGTCGACCCCAGTACTTTAGTTTTAGAAAACGTTCCAAAAATTCTCGGCTCATACACGGAAATATAGTGTAAATAAAATGTTTTTAAAAATGTCTAGAACAAAACATTTTATTTACACATAAAAAAGGAAATATTTTAGTATAACATAGTGTTAAAATTCAGATGAAATCTCATAATTTTATATGTTTTAGCTGATCCGTGTTGTTTGTTGACTTTTTAATTTTTTTATATTCGACTGTTGCTATGGAAACGGCGACCGAATGGGCCAGTTCTTCTGAAAACATTGCACATTTTCTAGCGCGTGCTCTCAAATTTTAAGAATGAATTAATTAAAAAATATAACTGTGTTTATATCGTCTGCGCGTGCTCCAAATTCATTAGCCCGTTGAACCACAAGACTCGCTACCACGTGACTCGCTATTACCAATCACAAAGCGAATAAACCTGAAAAATATTGCAAATTTTTTTTTATAATAGAAAGATAAGATATAAATAGGAAATATAATACATTTTGCGATTTTAACTGCAATATTAATATTTTTGTACAATATCAGCGGTGATGAGTAATTTTATCTTCAAAAAAAGATCATAGTAACTAGATTTTAAAAAAAAGATAAAATACTCTAGCACACACACTTGTTGTTTTGTTTTAGTCTGAAAAGTGTAGTTTATACTCTGTAGAGTTATCCACTACAAGAGAGTCAGGTCCTTATAGAGGCTGAATTAGTACGTAATTATTGTTAGACTTAGTAGAATTCTCCTGCCGTAACCCCTTCTAATGTGCTCGGATGAACACGCCGTGGACATTTTGAAAGAATGATTGATTACAAGCTCCAATAAAGAAAAGCAACGGAGTATTTAACTTAAAATTAAGGTTTATTTACAGGTTGGTTAAAAATTTACAGAAAAGTTTCAAGATAAATGGATAATTTAAACTTAAGTTATTAGTTTACAGAAGAACTATTGTATCCGAGCAAAACACCTACACAAGGTCTGTCCACTCCTCGTTTCTTATCCAAAACACCCCGTTGGGTTCTTCGAGACACCCTTCCGAGGGGTCGTACACAAGTTGCCAGCAGTCAATGTCTTAAGGGAGCTTGGGACCGGACTGTACACGTTTCCCTTGAAGAAGCACATCCGTATCTTTAAATACGATGCTGCTCAGCTGGAAACTTAAAAAGGATTAAAGTGAGAGCTCTAGGTGGATATGTAACTCCCTAAAGATATAAATATTAAGTGGTATACACCGACCCACCCGAAGGTAAGCGGCGATTCCAAAGATATAAATGCATAATATTTTCAAATAGTACAATAAACTAAACTTATAAATATGTCAATGGGGACCTGAATTAAATACATGTTAGCATGAGGTGCAACAAAATGTATACAAAATAGTGGTTAATATAACATGTTTGTGTTCACTTTGTTATTAATATACAAAACTCACATACACGAACAATAAAAAAACACATACTAACAATAATCATACACCTAAAATAACGGAAATTTAGGTAGTTATAGTATCTAGTTTAGATAGGGCTTAAATTTAATGGGCAAATAGAAAACCCAACTAATCTCAGAGGGAACCCTACACTGAATTAATCAATTGTTATCAACGCTACATTTATACTTCTTTGCTGGGATTATCCCTATGTGAGCCCAAATTCTGTCCGTTGTGGTTCAACTAAACTTCAATTTAACCACTTTGTCTCTCCACTTGGGTCTCCTGTAAACTATTTTATCACGATATGTGCCAACTCCACCATGAATAGAAGCAGCGGACTGTACATTTTCAGTTCCATGACCAAAGGTAAACCATCCCTTAATAATGTCACGTGCTCTAGAAGTGTCATAGCGAGTATTATTCCCACTTCCCACAAAAGTCTGGTTTGAAAATATACTTGCTCATGTAGAACGAGAATTCCATCTCCTATCACGAGTATTACTTTTTCTATCCTGATTTTGCACATTTTGAACAGAATGTTCATGTTTATCTCTATCATCTGTTGAACTCTTTCTCTAACATATTTCCCGAACGACATCGGTTTCATTCTTTTTAGAGCTATCTTTCCCAAATTGTTTGGGTTTGTCAAAATGCAACTGATAGAAATTGTCAACATTATGTTCCGACTCTTTCGATGAACTTTCACTCTTTATTTTTTCACTTTTTTCTTCTTTCGCCTTCTTGTCTGTCTTTACATTGGAATCTAAATCAGTTTTGATTCCAGTTTCCTCTTTAGAGTCCGATTTCTTTCCTGCAACACTCAATGAGCTCGCTTGAGCATTGAACTTTCCTAGAATTGTCAAACTTTCTTGGTTGGATCAATGCTTTCCAACTGTTTGGGAATAATGGGCGGAGGAAAATGATGCCTTTCACGTCTTTTAAACTCCGCTGGACAAGGAATTTCACCCCAGTCAAGAGTAGCGGATTTCTCTTCTTCATTCTCTCGAGTGTTTACTCCTTTTCTCTCAGGCTGTGAGCATTTGGTTTCAACAAGGTTTCTATCTTTATCAGGATCTCGATTGGCACGATAATCTCTGCTGTCTGGTCGAGAGTGTCTTCCTTTTTCCTGCCTCTCAGCACAATTAGACTTCTCTTTAGAAGATCTTTCTCTGGTGTCAGAATCATGTGATTTATCAAATTTATCAGTTGCTTTTTCTTCATAATCTTGTGCATTGGCCCATTAGATTTGGTACCCCTGTCCTTCTTTGTATTAGCCGTGTATTCTTCATTACCACTAAATACTAACTTTGCATTGTAGTCTATCTCTCCATGAGACGTTGTCCAAGAGTCGTGAGTAACATTTTGAAAAATTTCATCAAATCCTTTGAGGGCTTTTTCCGTAACAGTTTTGGAGTCTGGTGGTGCCTGTGGAACATTCAGGCCTCTGCCACTGTTCTATAGTTGGCCGCCTGCCGAACTAGCAAGTGGCCGCTGCTGTTGCATTCCTCTTCCCTAGCTCCCTTCCATTCGAGGCCTTAGATTTGATCCTGGTCTTTACTGGTGTGTTTCATTGTAAGTGGTCTTTGAGTATTCTCCAAGCCCTTGGATGTTTTCTCTAAGGGTTGCGTGCCGACCAACCGGTATAGTGGTTAAGGCGTTAGCCTCTAGATCGGAAGGTTCCTGGTTCGAATCCGGGTCCTTGCATGGATGTTTGTAAGCGTATAGTGTAGAGGCGGCTGGTGCACCTTAAATCTGTCGTGGCCGAAAGTCCTCACGTTGGGTTGGCGTGGAAGTTTGGAGAGTGGGGTGCCAGCTCAGGTGTTGCTTCGTCATCTGACCGTGGTTCAAAATTACGAGGTGTTGTCCTCGTATCTTTCACTTAAGGGACTGATCCCGGGCCGTCATCAACAGCCCGTTGTGTTGCTCTAGTACGACGTTACATAAATTACCATTACCTAAGGGTGCAAATAAGCATATCGTTCACCAATCTCTTGGATACTGCGAACGTAATCGGGTCTACACGATAAAGGAAATCGTTCAATTTTCATTAAAAAAATTTTCAACTGTGCGATCTCGCTTTCAACGAATGCTGATATAATCTTAATATTCCATTTACCTTCGCTTCTGATGTCTATCACTAGGTCTTCTCGTATTACTGATATTTGCGCCTCGGAATCCAAAGTCCCTCTCATTACGCTGTTCCCACCATTTAATACTTGTAATTTTCAGTTGATCATTTTCACTTTTAGTATCAACAGGCTTGAGAACTGGGTCACAGATCCTTGACATTAATTGTCGAGATTCCGCGTGGTCCTCGGCAGCTTGCACTAAATTTCCTTGTGCATTGAAATTTCTTCTCGAGTCATTTTTCGTCGGGCAATCCCTAGAAAGGTGGTCTTCTTTCCCACATCGTTGGGTTCTTCGCGACACCACCCTAAGGGGTCGAGTTGCCATCAGTCGATGTCTTAAAGGAGCTTGGGACCGGACTGTACAGACTTGAAAAACATGTTTTTTAGGACAGTCTAGGGGGCTTTTGATCTTCACCTTGACAAAGGGGATTGATAACCACAATGAAAACGGCTCCAAATCTTAAAAAAGTTTCTCCTTTGAAACTTATATTTGGTCACCACTCGACAACTACTAATTTACTTATTTCGTTCTTGGTAGGTGTTTTAATTAATGTGGTACTGGAGCAACATAACGGGCCATTAACGACAGTCCGGATAATTTGGTAATTTTCGTAATTTTTAATTAACGTCGTACTAGAGCAACGGGCGATTGACGAATGTCCGGGATAAATCTCCTGAGGGAAAGATCAGAGGACAACACCACGTCATTTTAAACTACGGTCAGAAGAAGAGGCAACACTTTAGCTGACACCCCACTCTCCAAACTTCCACACCCACCCAACGTGAGGACAACGACAGATTTAAGGTGCACCAACCACCTGTACACCATACGCTTACAAACATCCATGCACTACCCCGTATTCGAACCAGAACAGTAGTAAGCAGAGGTACTGGTGAGGCGGAAGTGACGTCATCAAAAGGGGGCGTGGCATCGTGACGTCACAACGTGACGTCATCATAACCGGAAGTGACGTATTGATTGTTGAGTTGAGGAGTATGGGTCCTGCTGCTGAACAAAAACATTAGGGTCGAGTGGAGTTGAGATGTTGGTTTTGGTTTCAGGTTTTTTTATAGTTTATCTATTGTGGAATGGCAACAGGCGGTGCTGTTAGTTTCGGTTTCAGTTTGGGACTTGAGATTTTTCTGAAATTTTGATGTGACGTGTGGACTTGAGTTGAGGTGTAGGAGAACTGCTGCTAAATAAAAACATGAGGGTCGAGTGGAGTTGAGTTGTTTTAATTTATTTTTGAGTTTATCTGCTGTTGATTGGCAACAGGTGGTGTGTTTACGATAGGAACGGTTTGTTTACATTTTTGGACTTGCGATTTTTCTCAGAGATTTCACTGTGACGTCATACAGAGTTAAGTTGGGTTGTCAGATTCCTGCTTCTACAACCTTTAAATAATTTCTATTTCTAGAAATGGAGTTGAGTTGTTTTAATTTCAATTTTATGAATTCCATGGAAGCTTTGATACGGATGAGTGGCAACAACAATTGTGACGTCACTGGGACTTGAGATTTTTTTCTTAGATTTTGATGTGACGTCATGTGGAGTAAAGTTGAGATGTAGGATTCCTACTTCTATTACTTTCAATAATTTCTATTTTCCAGGAATGGAGTTGTGTTTTTTTTGTATGAATATGGAAGTTTCTTTACGGATGAGTGGCAATAGGTTAGTTTTATTTAATTGGGAATGGTCATTCTGTGACGTCAGATTACTTGTTAGAACATGTAGGTACCTAATCACAGCGATTTGTCTACGAACGTAAGCGCGGAGGAATACAAGTCGAGGAGTGACGTTGTGAATGACGTCACAAGAGAATTACACATGACTAAGAATTATGTTTTTGCACGTGTAGGTTAAAGAGAAGGAACGGACGTATACAAGGAGTCATCGATAAAAGTGATTCATAAGAAAATTAAAGATTAGCTTAAACTACTGAAGTACACGTGTTGTGGTATCTGAAAATGTTAGGGACCAAACAAAAGAAAGTGATTATACTATTTGATAACTAAGAGGCTTTTAAAAGCATAATTGAACTTGTTTCTTGGGTCTTTGAATAACTGCTTCTCTGGATTTTTGCCCTTCTACTGTTTTTAGATATATCATGAATTCTAGTGATATTAGACCTGCAAAGAAAATTCGAACAGACAAAGAACAGTGTTTTCAGAAATACTGTAAAGATTCTTTATGCTAATATGGTAAATTGTTTGCAGATTGTGTTGGTTGGTCATATTTCCGTCGATTGGAAAACGAATTAACGTATTTAAAGAAAGTGGAAACTACTATAGAAATTTACGGTAAGAAACATACTGTGCCTCGACAACTTGTAGCATACGGGGACGAAGGTATATGCTATACCTTTAGTGGATCTTGTATTGCAGCCAAGCCCTGGTTTCCTTTACTGTTGGAAATAAAGGGTGAAGTGGAACGAATAATTAATTTTGTGTTGATGAACTGTTAGAAAGATGGTAAGGATTGTATTAGGTGCACATAAAGACAACGAGAAGGACTTGGATCATAATGCACCCATAGCGTCTGTTTCATTTGGACAAAAAAGACAGTTTGTGTTTTCTAGAAAGAACTACAACTCTTTAAAAATTGTTCTGGAAAATGTAAGCTTACTTGTAATGATTTAGCCAACAAACAAATTTTGGTTACACAGCTTGCCCCGTGGAAATGCATTATGCCCTAGAATTAACTTAACGTTTCGAAAATGTATTGTATAAATTAGTGATAATCCCCATATGTACCCCCCTGAACTGGAACGCAGTGTAAATAGGAATGTACACTAAACGATATTTGGAAAACGTTACAATTAATATTTATGCCTTTGTGAATATTATTTTTTATACTTACTTCTTATTGTTATTTTAAAGAAACTTTTATGCGTGTCTTACTACATACACTGCATTTTGGATTTTTTTTTTAAACTAAATACTAATTTAAAAAAATGTGTCTTTTACAATGCAAGATCTGAAATGAAATTTTATTTGCTATAAATATTTATGTTTTTTTAATTTAGATGCTTTCACTTAAACACTAATTATAAATTAGATGCTATAGCACATATTTTATTGCAGAATTTATTTTTAAATAACGTACCCTTAAATAAAAGTACAAAAATCTTTTTTTCTTTTATTTGAAAACTTTGCAAGACCCATACTATGAACATGTTTCCTTGTAAATTTTTTTTAATTGAACCAAAGAAAACTCACCCATATACCACAGAAGTACAACACGGGACTTACAGAAGTAAGTTGATTAAACAAAGAAACAGTGGAACAAAGTTAATTAAACTTACAAAGTTGGATGACTTTAACAAATGAGTAGAAACGCAAATGACTCCTTGTTCATTTGAAGAAGGTATAATTGTATTGAAATCAAACCATATATTATTTTTTATTTATTCTTTCCTTGCCATATTATTTTTTTATTTAAATAAATCTGTCTGAAATTTAGTGATTTAATTTTTTAGATTTACAAACTTTTTTTAATGAAATTTTCTTTTATTTATTGTAAAATCTTAAGATGCTTTTACACCAAAATTAGATACTATTACACATATTTTAATAATGATTTTGAAAAAATACGATTGAAACATATAAATTAGCTATTATCCAAATTTTAAATGCAGATTACAAAAAAATTATTTTTGATTTACAATTAAGACATTTAGCAGTTTAATTTCTTGAAGCGTGTTTTTATGTAAGAAAAAAAAATTAAGAAGAAACCTGTAAAAGTAAAATATTTTTTACCTTTAGTTGAAACTTTGCAAAACCCATACTATGAAGATGTTTACTTGTACATTTGAAGTAGTCAAAATGAATATTAATAAACTTTTAGTCCTTGAAGTTCTAAATAAAATGTTCTTTTTTCTAATGCTCTTGCAAACCATACATTTTACTAAACATATGAACTAATTTTTATTTACTTGAAAACCTTGTGTATGTTATGTAGTTTAAATTTGCAGAGCCATATGCCAATTTTGTACAAGTATTTTACAAGATACTTTGTATAGGTGTTTTATAATTTCAGTTATACTACATTGCTACGTTATATGGATAGTAAGTGGGTTTTGTGATATTGAAAATAATGTGTACACTTCTAGGTTGCTAAACAAAATAATTATTGCACTTTCTTGATAGTTAATGCAAATCTAAAGATTTACTCACACCACTGATAGTTTTACACATGAGTAAAATTAAATTACAACTGAAAATTTTAAATACTAATTAATTTTTATATGAACAAATACCATTGAAATAATGTTTAAATATGAATTCTATGTATTTCTTCATACAATCTCTGCTAAAAACAAACTGTTCTAAAACATATTGAAAAATAATTCTAAAACATATTGAAAAATAATTCTAAAACATATTGAAAGAAGTCATACTGAAACAAAGTAAACTATATAACAGTTTTTAATTGAAAAAAAAAAACAGGATTCATATATTTTACACAAAGTAATGCATTATAGCAAAAACAAAAGAACGTATTTTTTACATGCTTGCATTTTTTAAGAGACATATATTTCCTATGAGCAAGTTATTAAATGCCGTCACCACAGCTTTTGGGCAATGCAAATTATTTTTGTGATGACCACATGATAGGTTTTTGGATCTTTTTGTTGCTGCTTAGAGCACATAGTGCATCGAATTTGGGACACCCAAAGTGTTCCAAGTTCATGTTCGGAATATTCAATGCATCTAAGCGTTGCTTCTCAACACAACCACCTTTGTAAGCTACTAGGTACTGAGAGGCACTCTTTGTCTGCTTGTACAATTCCAAAAGTTTAGAGTCTAGACTTTCTAAGGAAGACACGTTTTCCCATGCTATGGGACATAAATGAAGTCCACACACATAATTTTCGACATATCGCACAGTTTTACGATCTTTGGCACTAAGTTTATACTTATAAGGCGATAGGTTAAAACGAATACTTGAAGCTACTTGCGATTTTATACTGATGTATCCGTATTCACGTACTAAGAAACCTTCCTTAGTCTGAAATCCATCAAAATCCATAATTGCACAGACATTAAACATGGCTATTGAAAAACGTTATCTGTTCTTGGGGAAAATAATTGTAAACTGAAGACATGAAGAACTGAACTATATAACACCATACACTTACTAATCAGTAAAGTTAATCTTATTTCAGTCCTATCTTTTGTGAGTGACAATGAACTCGTAAGTGAAGAATGTACCCAGAAAACACGTGCTTGTGATAATGCGACGAGTGCAACTTTATGCTAGAATACAGGATTTTAACAAAAGGGGTATGCTTAAATGTGCATGTAATTTGTCCTTTTTTTTTTTTTTTTTGCTCCATCACGTTGATGAGCTCAATACAATTCAATTCGATGACTAAACATGAGCAAGAAAAGAAATATGTAACCAAATATAATTTATATAAGAGAAACTTGTTGTTTACTTTCTTTAAAGTATACTCATTTCTCTTGATTATGTAGTTTTATTTTTCTAAATTTACATCAGCAAAATTGAATTATTTTTTTAGGGGAACAAATCTTTGCCTTTTGTTGAACAGAAATTAGTATCTTTGACTAGTATCAAATTTCTTAAAAATTGACGAAGATATCCTTTATGAGGGGGTTTAACTCAGTAGGTCTTATAATTTTACAATTAAGAGTAACAGATCAGTATAGTGTTTAGGAAAATGAATAACCATTATGTAAATATGAAGCCAAAATTTCCAAGCATGTCTATGCTCAATAAACGCCCATCTACGTTTAGAGATTGGCCACGCACAAACTTTGACTTTTGGGACCTGGCCGAAAACGGATTGTTTTATACGGGTATAAAGGACAGGGTCAGGTGCTATTGGTGTGGCGAAGGGCTTGAAAATTGGCAAAGAGATGATGTAGTGAGACACGAACACATAAAGTTTTATCCAAAATGTTTGGTAGTCCATCAACAACAAATGGTTGCTGACCCTATATCAAAAAGAACACCAACAGATGAAATTGTACAGGTGGATGAAATCAAGAATAATAGCAATGTTTTTATAAAACCCGATGTAAAACATTACCCCTCAAACAACAACAAGGACGAACGACTTTGTAAAATTTGTTTGGAATCGGAAATGGATGCTACTTTACAGCCTTGCGGTCATTTGGTGACATGCATGAGATGTGCAAAAGGTCTCTTAACCTGTCCTATGTGCCGAACCAATATTTTACATAAAATTAAAACGTACATTTGTTACTAAACGTTATCTACCCTTTGTCAATTCAAGTAGTAGATGCAATTCTAGTGACTAACTGAACATGGCGTGAAAGAATTCTATAAGAGTGATATTTTGAGTTTAATGTTATGAAATTAACACATGTGCGGTAGCAAAAAGACTAGTAAGGAAGTTAGAAACTACTAAAAAAATTATAAGACTTTCTGTCAAGGACTTGTAGTAAAATCGTGTAGGAAAGACTTATATTTAATATATTTAGAAGGGGTATAATAACTATTTTACTTATTTGTTGTTTGTTCATTACATGCTAAACCTATTTTGGATAGAGAAATTTTAAAGTGCCTTAAAAAGGAATTACAAATTGCTTCAAGAAAGATATGTGTAAAAGTATTCTGTAATACAAGAAAGCTGGAAATAAATATTATTCATATTTTGAGATTTTTTCCTTTTTATTTTCTATCTGATTTTTTTCTGCATAACTTTTTTTTTATTGTTCTTAATAAACTTTATTTTGCTTTTTTCCTTTAAAAAAAACATCGTAATTTATTTTGTTACTGCTTAGCTTATTTTTTACTGCTAAACTTTTGTTTTTGTTTATTACCTAATTTTTTTTTGCCGCTTAACTTTGTTACTGTTAAACTTTGTTTTGTTGTGTTACCACTTAACTTTTTTTTTTAACATTATCAAAAAAAAAACTGTAATTGTTGTGTAGAATATATTTTTGACAACACTGGATTGAAGATAAAATATTTATTGAAAACATAGGAATCGGTAAAACAGTTAATACAATTGTTATAACATATCTTACAGGTCTTTTACTTACATTTCTTTAACAATATTGAAAATATTTGTTGTATTCAAATTTTCAAAAAAGTTGCCTTCTAATATAATGTCATAAAAGTTTAACAATTTATTGCTCTCTCTCTCTCTCTCTCTCTCTATCTCTATCTATCTATCTATCTATCTTACAAAATGAATAGCAAACTCTTTCCAGTTAACAGCACATAAATCAAGGGTGAAAATTTTGCAAAAGCGTTCGTCGACATTCATCTTCATACATGCATGTACAGTAGGGTGGTCCAAAATTTTGAAGGTGAAAATATTTTAGGTCCTACCCTCCTATTTTGTTCCAATGCATTAAAAAATAAATCACACAAAATTTGAAAACATTTCAATAATATTATGAGGTAGCTCAATGCAGATCAAGTTTGCATCATTGTTCAATAGTATTAAATTGTTAGTATCATTGTTCAATAGTGTTTTTATCAAAAATAAAAAAACTAACCACAAATAAAATTGCTATTGTAATTAACAAAAAATAATTGTATAATAAAAACTTCATTTTTATATAAACGTCAGATCGCAAGGTAGTATTTGTTGTTGCTGAAGCGGCAAGGAGTTTGGGTTGTGAAGTGGATGACATTACCCTAAGCAGAAGTTATATTCGCCGAGAAAGAAAGAAACACCGCTCTAATATGTTTCAGCAGCTGAAAACTGAATTACAGGAACAGAATGCTAAATTAACAGTTAACACTGGGATGGTAAACTGTTACAAAACTAAACTGGGAAAGAAAAAGTCGATAGACTTCCTGTCATAGTATCTGAAAAAAGTGTCCATCAATTACTTAGTGGCCAAACTTGCATCAAGAACCGGAGAAAATCACGCTGTTGAAGTTTATGCAGCTTTGCAGGACTGTTGCTTAGCTGACAGAGTGTCTGCTATGTGCTTTGACACAACGAGTGTGAATACTGGCTAAAGAAATGGCACTAGTGTCTTACTGGAACAAAACAAAAAATGAACAAGATCCTACTATATTTGGCATGTCGACACCACATCATGGAATTGATTATTGGTGCAGTTTTTAATAAATACATGAGATTCTCTTCTGCATCAGATGTACTTCTCTTTAAAAGATTCCAGGCCTATTGGGAGTTCATTAATAAGAATAAGTATAGGACAGGAATCAATAATAAGGACATTTGGGCCCAAGTGACTGATATAAAGAATGATAGAATTAAACTTGCTGAAAAATTACTGTATGATTCCCACTCAAGAGATGATTATTGAGAATTTCTTGAACTGATTTAAAAATTTCTTGGTAAAGCCCCTTCGTGTGGAATGATATTTATGGCACATAGGGCTATGCACCACGCTTGATGGATTTCAAAAATATTGTACTGTCTTAAAATATGGATGTTTAGTTACCAGTTTATACCATCACTCCAACAGAAGAAAAAAGGATTGCAAAAGATACGTATATATGCTATACATGTGTTTTTAAAAGCTTGGAATACAGCTTCTTTACCTCAAAATGCACCATACAATGCTTTTAATTAAATGAAATCTTTATTACATTATAAAAAGATTGATGAAGAAATAAGAAAAGTTGCATCAGAAAAACTAGCCAATCACCTTTGGTATTTATCAGATGATCTTGTCGCCTTAGCTCTTTTTGACAATCAAGTGCCTCATTGCATTAAAAGGCAAATTATAAAGACTATGAAAAAAGTAAATGGAAAAAATAATCTTGCAAAACGTCCCGACATTAAGCTTAAAATTGCTATGGACATGAAATTTCAGGACTTTGTAACAAAGCAGTCAGCTTTGTTATTTAAAAGAATGAGTTTACTCGATACATTCCTTCACGTACATCAACAAATCTGGGAGCATCAGGAGGATTATTACAAAGCACTAAAAAGTATTGAAGGAATTTCAGCTGTTAATGATCTTGTTGAAAGGGGTATAGCCCTCATAAAAGAGTTTAATATGAAAAAAAACACAAAGTGAAGACCAACTTCAATTCTTGTTGCTGGTTATAGAAGAACACTGACGAATTTATCCCGATTGCAAAAAGCAGAGTTTAGCATGTGAATGCACAAGCACATAGTACACCCATTGCTGTTTAAATGTCACTTGTATTATTTTTAACTCACAAAATGCTAGAAATTTCAAGAAACTAAAATTATATGTTTTTTCTAGATGGAGTTTTGTTTCCTTCTACACATCCATAGTATAAAATAGAAAAACATAGAACTTTGAGGGTGTGGAGCTACCCTTAAATATTAAAATTATGAGCTCAAACTTCACAATAAATATTTTTTACATAGATGGAACCAAATAGGAGGGTAGGACCAATAAGAATCTTTCTTTTTTAAAAAAAGGCCTTTTTTGGACCACCCTAATGTACAGATTGATTGACAATTTCATTCGTACAACCTAAGCAATAAAAAGAATAGTAATATTATTTACCACAATTTTCCTTTAGGCACTTGCAGAGAGAAGCTATAACTTCTCTCCAACATTCAGATTTACCAGTATCAATGCAGTAAAGTTTGTAACTTTCATCAGGAAAACCATTTTTGATTTCCAGTTTCACATAGTATGGCAGCAAATACGTCAAAAGCGATGTTTTCAATATACCTGACACATTATCGTAGAATTCGTACAATTTAAAATGCAGA
The DNA here is from genome assembly GCA_947359465.1 of Metellina segmentata. Classification (NCBI taxonomy): domain Eukaryota; kingdom Metazoa; phylum Arthropoda; class Arachnida; order Araneae; family Tetragnathidae; genus Metellina; species Metellina segmentata. The sequence goes on from OX375878.1 coordinate 4,308,364, forward strand.
TCAGAATTCATAAACACACAATGGGGCGAGAAATGAAAACAATGGTCTTTTTTCTGAAATACACGTTTTTTCAGCATCAAACACTTTAGAAAGGCAGACTTCCTTCTCTATAACTTTAACTTCGAAGGGAGTTGCATACGCGAAAAACTTGATCAACTTCTCCATAAGAATATACCATGTTTTCGTATGCAGGGAAATAAATTCCTTCGTTGGTTGCAAGACACTGTGTAAACTCTAAAGTAAATTTACGTATGTGGACATGTGTGGAACCATTGAAGTTGTTAATTAGCACGAATAAATATTCGCCAAGGTGAAACATATTGGCTGGAAGCAAATTTAAGCTTTCCTCCGAAAACGCCTGATGGTTGAATCGCATTCTATTACACGCTTTGGGTTGGTTTGTAAAGCGCATCATTTTAAGAGCTATTAGGTACATGTAAAGAAATGTAAGTAAAAGACCTGTAAGATATGTTATAACAATTGTATTAACTGTTTTACCGATTCCTATGTTTTCAATAAATATTTTATCTTCAATCCAGTGTTGTCAAAAATATATTCTACACAACAATTACAGTTTTTTTTTTGATAATGTTAAAAAAAAAAAGGTTTGAATAAGAAAAAAAAGTTAAACAATTAAAAAAATAAAACAGTAAAAAAAAAAGTTAAGTGGTAACACAACAAAACAAAGTTTAACAGTAACAAAGTTAAGCGGCAAAAAAAAATTAGGTAATAAACAAAAACAAAAGTTTAGCAGTAAAAAATAAGCTAAGCAGTAACAAAATAAATTACGATGTTTTTTTTAAAGGAAAAAAGCAAAATAAAGTTTATTAAGAACAATAAAAAAAAAGTTATGCAGAAAAAAATCAGATAGAAAATAAAAAGGAAAAAATCTCAAAATATGAATAATATTTATTTCCAGCTTTCTTGTATTACAGAATACTTTTACACATATCTTTCTTGAAGCAATTTGTAATTCCTTTTTAAGGCACTTTAAAATTTCTCTATCCAAAATAGGTTTAGCATGTAATGAACAAACAACAAATAAGTAAAATAGTTATTATACCCCTTCTAAATATATTAAATATAAGTCTTTCCTACACGATTTTACTACAAGTCCTTGACAGAAAGTCTTATAATTTTTTTAGTAGTTTCTAACTTCCTTACTAGTCTTTTTGCTACCGCACATGTGTTAATTTCATAACATTAAACTCAAAATATCACTCTTATAGAATTCTTTCACGCCATGTTCAGTTAGTCACTAGAATTGCATCTACTACTTGAATTGACAAAGGGTAGATAACGTTTAGTAACAAATGTACGTTTTAATTTTATGTAAAATATTGGTTCGGCACATAGGACAGGTTAAGAGACCTTTTGCACATCTCATGCATGTCACCAAATGACCGCAAGGCTGTAAAGTAGCATCCATTTCCGATTCCAAACAAATTTTACAAAGTCGTTCGTCCTTGTTGTTGTTTGAGGGGTAATGTTTTACATCGGGTTTTATAAAAACATTGCTATTATTCTTGATTTCATCCACCTGTACAATTTCATCTGTTGGTGTTCTTTTTGATATAGGGTCAGCAACCATTTGTTGTTGATGGACTACCAAACATTTTGGATAAAACTTTATGTGTTCGTGTCTCACTACATCATCTCTTTGCCAATTTTCAAGCCCTTCGCCACACCAATAGCACCTGACCCTGTCCTTTATACCCGTATAAAACAATCCGTTTTCGGCCAGGTCCCAAAAGTCAAAGTTTGTGCGTGGCCAATCTCTAAACGTAGATGGGCGTTTATTGAGCATAGACATGCTTGGAAATTTTGGCTTCATATTTACATAATGGTTATTCATTTTCCTAAACACTATACTGATCTGTTACTCTTAATTGTAAAATTATAAGACCTACTGAGTTAAACCCCCTCATAAAGGATATCTTCGTCAATTTTTAAGAAATTTGATACTAGTCAAAGATACTAATTTCTGTTCAACAAAAGGCAAAGATTTGTTCCCCTAAAAAAATAATTCAATTTTGCTGATGTAAATTTAGAAAAATAAAACTACATAATCAAGAGAAATGAGTATACTTTAAAGAAAGTAAACAACAAGTTTCTCTTATATAAATTATATTTGGTTACATATTTCTTTTCTTGCTCATGTTTAGTCATCGAATTGAATTGTATTGAGCTCATCAACGTGATGGAGCAAAAAAAAAAAAAAAAAGGACAAATTACATGCACATTTAAGCATACCCCTTTTGTTAAAATCCTGTATTCTAGCATAAAGTTGCACTCGTCGCATTATCACAAGCACGTGTTTTCTGGGTACATTCTTCACTTACGAGTTCATTGTCACTCACAAAAGATAGGACTGAAATAAGATTAACTTTACTGATTAGTAAGTGTATGGTGTTATATAGTTCAGTTCTTCATGTCTTCAGTTTACAATTATTTTCCCCAAGAACAGATAACGTTTTTCAATAGCCATGTTTAATGTCTGTGCAATTATGGATTTTGATGGATTTCAGACTAAGGAAGGTTTCTTAGTACGTGAATACGGATACATCAGTATAAAATCGCAAGTAGCTTCAAGTATTCGTTTTAACCTATCGCCTTATAAGTATAAACTTAGTGCCAAAGATCGTAAAACTGTGCGATATGTCGAAAATTATGTGTGTGGACTTCATTTATGTCCCATAGCATGGGAAAACGTGTCTTCCTTAGAAAGTCTAGACTCTAAACTTTTGGAATTGTACAAGCAGACAAAGAGTGCCTCTCAGTACCTAGTAGCTTACAAAGGTGGTTGTGTTGAGAAGCAACGCTTAGATGCATTGAATATTCCGAACATGAACTTGGAACACTTTGGGTGTCCCAAATTCGATGCACTATGTGCTCTAAGCAGCAACAAAAAGATCCAAAAACCTATCATGTGGTCATCACAAAAATAATTTGCATTGCCCAAAAGCTGTGGTGACGGCATTTAATAACTTGCTCATAGGAAATATATGTCTCTTAAAAAATGCAAGCATGTAAAAAATACGTTCTTTTGTTTTTGCTATAATGCATTACTTTGTGTAAAATATATGAATCCTGTTTTTTTTTTTCAATTAAAAACTGTTATATAGTTTACTTTGTTTCAGTATGACTTCTTTCAATATGTTTTAGAATTATTTTTCAATATGTTTTAGAATTATTTTTCAATATGTTTTAGAACAGTTTGTTTTTAGCAGAGATTGTATGAAGAAATACATAGAATTCATATTTAAACATTATTTCAATGGTATTTGTTCATATAAAAATTAATTAGTATTTAAAATTTTCAGTTGTAATTTAATTTTACTCATGTGTAAAACTATCAGTGGTGTGAGTAAATCTTTAGATTTGCATTAACTATCAAGAAAGTGCAATAATTATTTTGTTTAGCAACCTAGAAGTGTACACATTATTTTCAATATCACAAAACCCACTTACTATCCATATAACGTAGCAATGTAGTATAACTGAAATTATAAAACACCTATACAAAGTATCTTGTAAAATACTTGTACAAAATTGGCATATGGCTCTGCAAATTTAAACTACATAACATACACAAGGTTTTCAAGTAAATAAAAATTAGTTCATATGTTTAGTAAAATGTATGGTTTGCAAGAGCATTAGAAAAAAGAACATTTTATTTAGAACTTCAAGGACTAAAAGTTTATTAATATTCATTTTGACTACTTCAAATGTACAAGTAAACATCTTCATAGTATGGGTTTTGCAAAGTTTCAACTAAAGGTAAAAAATATTTTACTTTTACAGGTTTCTTCTTAATTTTTTTTTTCTTACATAAAAACACGCTTCAAGAAATTAAACTGCTAAATGTCTTAATTGTAAATCAAAAATAATTTTTTTGTAATCTGCATTTAAAATTTGGATAATAGCTAATTTATATGTTTCAATCGTATTTTTTCAAAATCATTATTAAAATATGTGTAATAGTATCTAATTTTGGTGTAAAAGCATCTTAAGATTTTACAATAAATAAAAGAAAATTTCATTAAAAAAAGTTTGTAAATCTAAAAAATTAAATCACTAAATTTCAGACAGATTTATTTAAATAAAAAAATAATATGGCAAGGAAAGAATAAATAAAAAATAATATATGGTTTGATTTCAATACAATTATACCTTCTTCAAATGAACAAGGAGTCATTTGCGTTTCTACTCATTTGTTAAAGTCATCCAACTTTGTAAGTTTAATTAACTTTGTTCCACTGTTTCTTTGTTTAATCAACTTACTTCTGTAAGTCCCGTGTTGTACTTCTGTGGTATATGGGTGAGTTTTCTTTGGTTCAATTAAAAAAAATTTACAAGGAAACATGTTCATAGTATGGGTCTTGCAAAGTTTTCAAATAAAAGAAAAAAAGATTTTTGTACTTTTATTTAAGGGTACGTTATTTAAAAATAAATTCTGCAATAAAATATGTGCTATAGCATCTAATTTATAATTAGTGTTTAAGTGAAAGCATCTAAATTAAAAAAACATAAATATTTATAGCAAATAAAATTTCATTTCAGATCTTGCATTGTAAAAGACACATTTTTTTAAATTAGTATTTAGTTTAAAAAAAAAATCCAAAATGCAGTGTATGTAGTAAGACACGCATAAAAGTTTCTTTAAAATAACAATAAGAAGTAAGTATAAAAAATAATATTCACAAAGGCATAAATATTAATTGTAACGTTTTCCAAATATCGTTTAGTGTACATTCCTATTTACACTGCGTTCCAGTTCAGGGGGGTACATATGGGGATTATCACTAATTTATACAATACATTTTCGAAACGTTAAGTTAATTCTAGGGCATAATGCATTTCCACGGGGCAAGCTGTGTAACCAAAATTTGTTTGTTGGCTAAATCATTACAAGTAAGCTTACATTTTCCAGAACAATTTTTAAAGAGTTGTAGTTCTTTCTAGAAAACACAAACTGTCTTTTTTGTCCAAATGAAACAGACGCTATGGGTGCATTATGATCCAAGTCCTTCTCGTTGTCTTTATGTGCACCTAATACAATCCTTACCATCTTTCTAACAGTTCATCAACACAAAATTAATTATTCGTTCCACTTCACCCTTTATTTCCAACAGTAAAGGAAACCAGGGCTTGGCTGCAATACAAGATCCACTAAAGGTATAGCATATACCTTCGTCCCCGTATGCTACAAGTTGTCGAGGCACAGTATGTTTCTTACCGTAAATTTCTATAGTAGTTTCCACTTTCTTTAAATACGTTAATTCGTTTTCCAATCGACGGAAATATGACCAACCAACACAATCTGCAAACAATTTACCATATTAGCATAAAGAATCTTTACAGTATTTCTGAAAACACTGTTCTTTGTCTGTTCGAATTTTCTTTGCAGGTCTAATATCACTAGAATTCATGATATATCTAAAAACAGTAGAAGGGCAAAAATCCAGAGAAGCAGTTATTCAAAGACCCAAGAAACAAGTTCAATTATGCTTTTAAAAGCCTCTTAGTTATCAAATAGTATAATCACTTTCTTTTGTTTGGTCCCTAACATTTTCAGATACCACAACACGTGTACTTCAGTAGTTTAAGCTAATCTTTAATTTTCTTATGAATCACTTTTATCGATGACTCCTTGTATACGTCCGTTCCTTCTCTTTAACCTACACGTGCAAAAACATAATTCTTAGTCATGTGTAATTCTCTTGTGACGTCATTCACAACGTCACTCCTCGACTTGTATTCCTCCGCGCTTACGTTCGTAGACAAATCGCTGTGATTAGGTACCTACATGTTCTAACAAGTAATCTGACGTCACAGAATGACCATTCCCAATTAAATAAAACTAACCTATTGCCACTCATCCGTAAAGAAACTTCCATATTCATACAAAAAAAACACAACTCCATTCCTGGAAAATAGAAATTATTGAAAGTAATAGAAGTAGGAATCCTACATCTCAACTTTACTCCACATGACGTCACATCAAAATCTAAGAAAAAAATCTCAAGTCCCAGTGACGTCACAATTGTTGTTGCCACTCATCCGTATCAAAGCTTCCATGGAATTCATAAAATTGAAATTAAAACAACTCAACTCCATTTCTAGAAATAGAAATTATTTAAAGGTTGTAGAAGCAGGAATCTGACAACCCAACTTAACTCTGTATGACGTCACAGTGAAATCTCTGAGAAAAATCGCAAGTCCAAAAATGTAAACAAACCGTTCCTATCGTAAACACACCACCTGTTGCCAATCAACAGCAGATAAACTCAAAAATAAATTAAAACAACTCAACTCCACTCGACCCTCATGTTTTTATTTAGCAGCAGTTCTCCTACACCTCAACTCAAGTCCACACGTCACATCAAAATTTCAGAAAAATCTCAAGTCCCAAACTGAAACCGAAACTAACAGCACCGCCTGTTGCCATTCCACAATAGATAAACTATAAAAAAACCTGAAACCAAAACCAACATCTCAACTCCACTCGACCCTAATGTTTTTGTTCAGCAGCAGGACCCATACTCCTCAACTCAACAATCAATACGTCACTTCCGGTTATGATGACGTCACGTTGTGACGTCACGATGCCACGCCCCCTTTTGATGACGTCACTTCCGCCTCACCAGTACCTCTGCTTACTACTCAGAACCTTCCGATCTATAGGCTAACACCTCAACCACCAGACCGGTTGGTCGGCGACGATATTCCGGGAAAAATCCCAAAGGGAATATTTCACTCTCGGATTTGGGTATAAGATTAAAGCGTATAATATAAGAACATTTTCGTAATTCATTCTGGGAATTTGTGAAATTACAATTTCAAGGTTTCAGAGAAGAGACAAATAAATATATGCATTATTATTGGTATTTGATAGTTTAAATTAGCTTTTAAGGTGCGGCGCTTAGATTTTTTTCAATCGTCTCACAGAACGGCTCTTTGTACTGACTCTTCTAGCCCCTTTACCCAATTACCTAACTTGAGCGATAGAGCCGTGAGTGGCATTTACGACTGACGCTTTCCTTTCATAGTATTGTGTGGCGTGAGAAGAGATACCACCGGAGCGACTTTCTGCTTTTCCCAAAGCGTTCACACCTCACAGTCGGCAGGGTGGTAGAAGGAAGGACACACTAGGACTAGGTCATGACAGCTTGTAAATGGTAATCGATTCGTAAGATAGCAGTCACGTAAAAGAGAAATAATATCCACAGTACACAGATCTATACAATGCCGATGGTGTCAACGAAATTTTAGTGGTAAAAAAATTGTTTACATGCAGCATAGTAGAGGTTAACGTCACACTGGAGCAACACATCGGGCTATTGACGACGGTCCGGAATCAACCCCAGAAGAGTATTATTATTGAGGCACATGAGAACGTCCCTGCATAATGTAACTTGAAATGTAACTCTAAAATAATGTGTTAGTCAGCGAATGCCGGAGTGTTGTGATTCTTTTGTCTGTGATCGCTCATTGTTTCCGAATTGCGCCTCGGACCATCCGCATCGTGAACTAGAGCAGGCGTCGCATCTCACGAATGTAAACAAGCGAAGCTGAAAAGAAGAAGAAAACAAAAGGAAGCGAAGGAGGTGAATCTTGATCAAAGACAATACCACTGACCTTTTCTAACCCACACCTTCGTACGAGCTTTAGAGGACATTTGAATCCGCATCCAGATGACCCCGTGCTCTTGACCCTGTTCGTGCTTTCTTCTCGAAGAGGGTGCAAGTGAGATGAAAAAAGACACGAGGGAGGATTGAATGGTGTAGGGAAACCTTCAAATGGAATAAGGAAGCACAATAACCCCTCGATACATCATGCCGCGATACATCGCTCTCTTCTGTTTGTCCTCTGTAAACTAGTGAGCCGAGGGAACATTTGCACCAGTAAACACAACGACATAACCTAACTTATTCAACTAGTTACCACCATCCCAACCTAAGCCACTCGGTGTATCGCCACTTAATTTTGAACCACGGTCAGATGACGAGACAACATCTGAGCTGGTACCCCACTCTCCAAACTTCCACACCAACCCAACGTAGAGACTTTCGGCCACGACATATTTTAGGTTCACATCTACATCATACGCTTACAAACATCCATGCCCTGACCCGGATTCGAACCAGGAACCTTCCGATCCAGAGGATAACACCTTAACCACTATACGGGTGGGTCGGAATAATCTGACTTATAAATAACGAACGTTTATTTGCGTTAAAAATATAGTATATCTACACTATCTAAAGTCAGGATTTGTCTCTTGGTTGTGGGTGCTGCAAACTAGAAAATATGGGATCTGTAAGGAGCACCAGAAAAAAACACCTGCTCAGCTCGAGCTCTACAACAATCTTCTTTCTGTGTCGTCAGATTCCTTTGGGAGGCAGTTCAATTACAGGGGGCGTTGTGCTCCCCTGAAAACCGAAGAAAGAACGGCAATTAGACCGTCATGGAATAGATATTTTAGATATTATATATTAGATATGAGATATATATTAGAATATATATTAGATATATATTAGATATATATTAGAATATGTATCACAATATATATTAGATATATATTAGGATATATATTAGATATATATTATAGAATATATATTAGAATATATATTAGATATATATTAGGATATATATCAGATATAGAATATATATTATATAGATATTAGGATATATATGTAGGATTTAGTTAACCAGTTGCAATATCTAGCGATAGATGGCGCTACTAGTCCTGTATTAACACTTCTCTTTTGGCGCGCTCTTGCGATAAGAATGTTCCTTCTAGAATAGGGAAGATCGCCATTAACGTCCGTGTGAGGAAGACGCGTTTTTTCGATTGCGTCGCTTGTTGTGATAGGGCGCCAAAAGGAGAGAGAGAAACGAATGTAAGATAATAACGCTTTATGTAAATATCTGTTGTAGTAATTTCCCCCCTAAACTATATAATTGTGAATAAATGTTTTGTTGTTTTTTAAGAAGTTTGTTGTCCTTTTAAGCAGTAAATTCATACCCCCTAGACACCGATCCACATATATTAGATATACTCGTCAGAGGACCGTACGTAGTCTAGTGTGCATTAAATCTGTCGTGGCCTCAAATGTCCTCATGTTATCGTGGTGTGGTGTGTCAGCTCAAGTGCTGATATCGCCGTCTGACACGGTTTAAAGTCTTCGGATCACTCCCTTCCGCATTATTCCTGTACCAGTGCTAATAGCTCGTTGTGTTGCTATAGTACTAGGTAAAGTCAACTACCTCCCAACAATTATCAGGCATTTTCTTCGAGCAACTAACCTCAATTCCCCACAGCTCTAATCACCATACGAACTATCACACTAGTAGTCAATAAAATTGTCAAACTGAGCGGCTCATTACCGAATTCCTAAATTGTACCTACCAAAAACCTGTCCTGTATTTCAGATGCGGGATTATCACTCCGGCGAGTGTTAAATTTGTAAAATTAAAAAAAAAAAAAAGGCTATAAGGATGAATGAGCTAAAATTTTGTAATACCGCATTAAAAGTAATGAGTCAGTTTCAATTAAAATGTTTAAAGGTTGCTATTCATATTGCGTTCGAATATTTAGTTTGTAATTTGTATTGTACGCTGTTTTCAAATTAACATGGAAAAAGTAAGAAGATTTTGTCTGTTGTTTGAGGGCTCGCATGCATAGTTTCAACTTGCAACCTGTAGTTTTCCCTTTATGACTCTTAACGTATTTTGACATACTTGACCAAATAATTTTTCCAAATGATTCTTTTCTGATTAAAAGACCAATATAATCTTAAGGGGGTCCGGGACACATTGAAATTTTTTTTATTAATTAATTTAGAATTTTTTTGAACTGTTTACCATTTAACTAATAAACAAAATCACAACACAAAAAATTACCAAAAGTTTAAAAAAAATTTTTAAATTATAATTTTTTGAAAAAAAGAGGGGTCATTTTAAATTGCTAAAACTCAAAATATTCTTGATCAATTTTCAAAATTCTTGCAGTAAATTATTCACAAATTTATAAACTTTAATTTTGATTCAGCAATTTAAAAAATATTAATTTAATAAAAAAAATTATTTAAATAAAAAATTTTGAAAATTTTAAGGTACTTTTTTTTAAAAAAAGTCATATTTTTAAAAATAAATATTTGTTTTAAATTTACTGAATAAAAATTAAAGTATAATGTTTGAAAAAGATATATTCCAAATTTCATCGGTTTTTGACTTATAGCAATTTTATTACATGAAATGAAAAAATGTATCATGGAGAAAAACGCATTTAAAGTTTTAAAGACCGATTTACAATTAATAAAATGCTTAAATACCTTTTAAAAGCATCCAGATGAGTATCTAACTCCTTCTTTCCTCTTAAATCTTTGGTTTAATTTGATTTTTGTAAGTTCTACCTGTTTTCTATATAGTTTAAAGGTCTCCGTAGACTTAAATAACGTTTTTCGCAGATGTTGTTGCCATGACAACAACTGTCACGAGTGTTAGATTTTCAAAGCAACGAACCAAAAAATAATTATATCTCTAGTTCTAATTAAGATACAAACATGATTTAAACGTCATTTTAAGCAGAAAAACGTAGAGATTTTCTTAAAATAATTACGAAAATTTAACGATTTTTGTGTCCCGGAACCCTTTAACAAAGGACTCTTTTTTTCTTTCTTTTTATTTAAAAAAATGACTAACACACTCTTTCAAAAGAATTATATTCTAAAGAAAAGACCAACGGAATCTGTCCAGAGTATTTTATTCCAAGGAATGAACCGACGCAATATGTACAAAGAATTCTATTTAAAGAAAAGGACCAACGAAATCTGTCCAGATGATTTTATATTAAAGGAAACCCACCTAACCTGCACTCCGACAGCTACTCCATCCTCATGCTCACATCTAAACACTTCAGTCTTTCAAACATGTCACTACTTGGTTCAACAATGTTGGGCCAATCCATACATTGGTACATGACACTAAATGTACTAAAATAAACATGTGCTCTGTACCGAATCTCGCGTTGGATGTCCGATAAATGTGTGGGTCACCACCTTGTAGTAATAACCAAGGTGTATGTATATGTATACTAGAAGAAGAATTTTTTTTACAATAGTTAAAACTCATGTTAGTGTGAAAAATTCAGATCAAGCAAATTATTAATTAATTATCTAATAAAGATATAATTAGCTAATTTTAATGTTTTTCAATAGTGATATCTTAAATTCTAATTTATTCTGAGTGACAATTCATGTTGTAAATTATTCCTACTATTATCCTTCGTGTTCTAGACCTCCGTCAAAGTGTTAAAAATAATAGTTTTTTGACATTTTTTTTTTCACCAGGAATATTTAAATTTTTTTTTTTTTTCAAGAACTTGAACATTTAAAAATCGACTCAAATTAATTTTTGAACGAATAACTTTGACTGAGTGTCAAAACATCCGCTGTATCTTATAGATTATAATGTCACAAAACTAATTATAAATTCAAATACTTCAATACATAAAATAATTAAAATATTTACAAGATCTTGGCTTCATTTGAAAGCTAAGGAATGAAATATTTAGAATTGATGAAAAATTATTGATATTCCGGTCGATTTTTTTTTGTGCTTTCTAGCGTATACATACTGAAGAAATGAAACCATGAATAAGGTATTATCTGTACAAGATGTTTGATCAGTTTGGTTTTATGATGCTTGACCATATTTAGACAAGCTGCGACAAATAAAATAAATTGACGTACGAACACTAGTAAAATTTTAATGACACAAAAAAATACACCCAAGCAGTGATAGAATTCTCGCAGCTCTCAGTATACAAGAAAATTAAACTTTATTGGAGGAATAATTATTGGGTTGTCTGTAAAACTGAAGTCCATTGTCTGCAGACTACAAAAACAAAATTGCAGCGAAATTCAAAATCACATATTTTTGGTATATAGGTAGTTTAATTAACATCGCACAGGAACAACACAGCGGGCTATTGGCGACGGTCCGGGATCCCCCAAGAGAAAGATCCGAGGACACCACCACGTAATTTTGAACCATGGTCAGATGATGAGGCAACATCTGATCTGGTTACCCACTCTCCAAACTTCAACGCCAACCCAACGTGAGGACTTTCGGCCACGATAGATTTAAGGTGCACCAGTCGCCTCTACACCATACCCTTACCAAACATCCATGCACTGACCCGGACTCGAACCAGGAACCTTCCTATCTAGATGCTAACACCTTAACCACCAGACCGGTTGGTAGGCCATATAAGGATGCATCCATCTCCAACAGAATCAATAACCTCACTTCATTTTGGGAAAAAAAAAATCGCTTGAACACATTGGGTTCCAATGAACCCCTACTGAAGTTCCGGCAGCAGGTTAGCAGAAAAGTGTAAACACACGCAAGACTAAAAGGTTCTCCAATGGAATCATCTGACCACCAAGCGACAGAACGAAAAACATACAGTCGATGCTCAAAGAACCATGGAATGCGTGACACACCGCGAATGCCCACCGAGCGTTCTAGAATACCTGAAATTACAGGTTGGGAGAAGAGCGTAATGGAATAGAAAAGCCCTCGTTAGATAAACACGATATCAATCACCGGGTTGTGTTCTTTTCCCACGCTGACCCTCAGCTCTGACCCTCGGCTTGTTTCAAGGGGGCGTTGCATGTTAAATGGTCATCGTGATTTCTAAATTAAGAAACAAAAGGCACTTGTGGAACAAATGTATGGTGATTACACAAATCGGAGGTGGTTGGAAAGAAAGGACATATCTTCTTTTCAACGCTGATGCTGGAATTCGATCTCGTGAAAGATCGATTTGCTGGTTCGAAATTTGGCTATCTAATTTCATAGGACGTCATTTGTGTTATTTGATGTAGTTTGTTTTGTGCTTGGAACAGCTTGGCCAAACATGGATCTTGCACTGCAAAGCTCTACCAACTCTTGACTGGTCTCCTGTGGAATTGGAATCTTAATGGCTATGTACCCGATATTTCTTAATGACATAGGTTGACTAAACGATTTATAGGAATAAACTTCAATCAGAAAAAGCAATCATTGACACACGTTAAAGTTACTCATTCGCTCTATAAAAAATCTTCTCCCAGGTGAGTAGCTGGGTACATTCAGCTGTTTGATGAAAATAAACAAGCATTTAGATTTTTAAAGCAGTACACTAACCTACAATAATGGAACAGACACCAGCGAAATTGCATTAAATCCGACTACTTGTTTGGGGGTGTTTTTCGTGGTATGGCCTGGGACCCTTTGCATGTTGTTCCTGGTCAATTGAACACCGACGCCTACATGAACATTTTGGACAATCAAGTTCTTCCAGCGCTCTGGCAATTTTATGAAAGGGACGAATGTTACTTCCAGGAGGACAACGCTCCATGTGATGTTGCGGTCTCTGTCAAGCAGTGGTATCAAGATAGGGATGTAAAACGTCTTCTCTGGCCTGCTCATAGTCCCGATCTAAACCCCAAAGAACATGTGTGGGACGAATTCGAGCGGACCAGGGAACCCCGTCCAAAATCTACAGCTGACCTTGCGACATTCTTGCAGCAGGAATGGACACAAATACCCATAGCTGTGTATCAAAACCTCGTTGAAAGTATGCCCAGAAGGGTTGCTAGTGTCATTGCAGCTAGTGGGAGACCATCACCCTGTTAAAGTATGTATTATTTCCCTTATACCATTACATCTTGCTGTCCGGTCCATTATTGTAGGGTAGTGTATGTATGCTTTTACTTTATAATTTCATGCTTTATCAATGAACATTGTAGTTCAAGCAAAAACCCCAATGCAATATGTATAACAAATGTTTCCCACGTCAATAATTGGAATTAGATTAGTCTGTTTCAAAACTATTTACTATACAGTTCTAAAACTATAGGGGGCGCTGTAACTCGTTTTGGAAGAGTAACGGGACTAGCAACCGGAGGGTTGCGAGATCGAATCCAACCAAATATCGTCGTGTACAAAGGATGCTGGTCTACGTTAAATTTGTCGTCTCAAATGTGCTGATGCTAGTATGGTGTGGAGGTTTGGAGACTGGGGTGCCATGTCAGGAGTGACCTCGTCATCTGACTTTGGTTTAAAATTCCGTGGTATTATCCTGGGATCTTTCCCTTTGGGTTTGGTCTCGGATCGACACCAATAACCCGTTGTGTTTCTCCAGTGTGACTTTAATAAAAATACCTACCTACTAAATAAACAAAAGAAAATATTAGATATATTGACATGAAAAGAAATAAGTTTATGATCATTTTAATTAAAGTCGTACTAAAGCAACACAACGGGCTATTGACGATATACCGTGATCACTCCCCTATGGGTAAGATCCGAGGACACCACCAGGTCATTTTGATCCACGGTCAGATGACGAGGCAACACCTGAGCTGGCTCCTCACTCTCCAAACATCCACAGCAACCCGACGTGAGGACTTTCGGCCACGACAGATTGAGGTGCACCAGCCGCACTGACCCGGATTTGAACCAGGAACCTTCCGATTTAAGGCTAACACCTTAACCGCCCGACCGGTCGGCAAAAGAAATAAGGAATCGTGTTAAAATATTGCATCAATAAGGTGCTTGAACTGCGAGCCAAGGAATTCGAGCACGTGCTTGAGTTTAGGAATACCATTGAACCAGCTTGCAGTGTGGTTAGAAGTTAAAATTTCTACAATATTTTACGTTGAAGGCTGTTAAAATTCAACATTTTAGAAATTGCGTTAATGGTATTTTTTTTATAGTTAACGTCGTACTAGAGCAACACAACGGGCTATTGACGACGGTCCGGGATCAGTCCCTTAAGGGAAAGAACCGAGGACAACACCTTGTAATTTTAAACCACGGTCAGATGACGAAGCAACACTTGAACTGGCACCCCACTCAGAAATTGCGGTAAGTATACACGGGAGTAAATCGACAACATTCCAATGAACTTGCACGCAAACAAATTTCAGATATTTAAAAGATGGCTTTTCTGAAATATTTGACCAAAATTCTGCAAGAGCCATGATGAATAGTTAAAAAACAAATCAATTTACAAATATTTATTTTATTATTACGATTAGTACATTTAAGTATCACGAAACAAAACAAGTTTCCCTTTATAGTTTGAGCGTACCAAAATTTTAAGCGTTAAGCGACATTCTTAACAAGCAACATTTAATATTTTTAATCGCAATTCAAAAGGATCTTATTTCCACGCAAGCAAATTTTTTTGAACTATAAATGTGGCATAATTTGTCCACCATCTACTGAATTAAAAAAAAATCGAATACTGTGAGGCATAAATTTTGTTTTTAATTGCATGCGTTTGAATGGATTCAACCGAAGACATTAAACATGTAAAAAGGACTAAATTAAAATAACCTAAGCATTTAGGGAATTGATGACGATGAAAAAATGCACACAAAATTTTCATTAACATTTTGCAGATTAGTTATATTTGCAAAAACATTTTTTTTATTCTTAATAAAAGATGTAAAAAAGAGAGACTAAAAAATATCGTTAATACCTGCCTCGAATGAATCGATACTGGTAACACAATAAACGCAAAAGAATTCTAGCAGGTGCTGGTCCTGTTTACGGAAAATTAAATTTTAAAGGTGTAGAAGAAATGGAAAGCGGAAATGCTTTTGTTTTTAGAATGGATGAAAATAAAATGAGAAATAAAATATTAATTAATGACGTTCTGGTTGATCTATTTAAAAAAATCTCTTCAATTTAAATGTTTGATACCAAAAAACACGCAAAAATCATTAAGTAGTAATCAGAATTTCATGAAACATTTTACTTGTTAGTGCAAAATTAAGCTGGGGAAATTAAAGTAAAATGCAATCGTAACAGATGTCGGACCCTTCGAGATTAATTCCGGACTGTCACCAACAGCCCATTCTGTTGCCCCAACACGACGAAATTCAACTACCAAACAACAGACGATTATAATTATATATATAATAACATAAAACACACAAAATAACAAACAAAAAAAAACAGCCGGGTGCATTAAACAAGAAACCGAAACTAGAACCTACCCATGCAAGCACGCTGAAGCTAGACTTAGCATGGTAAGCAATATAGTTTCAATAACACAGGAATTTCCAAAAATATTACGCCGACCAACCGGTATAGTGGTTAAGGTGTTAGCCCCTAGATCGAAAGGTTCCTGTTTCGAATCCGGATGTTTGTAAGCGTATGGTGTAGAGGAGGCTGGTGCACCTTAAATCTGTCGTGGCCGAAAGTCCTCACGTTGGGTTGGTGTGGAAGTTTGGAGAGTGGGGTGCCAGCTCAGGTGTTGCTTCGTCATCTGACCGTGGTTCAAAATTACGAGGTATTGTCCTCGTATCTTTCACTTAAGGGACTGATCCCGGACCGGCGTCAATAGCCCGTTGCGTTACTCTAGTACGACGTTAACTAAAAATTACCAATTACCAAAAATATTACGACAAAAGTCTTAAAAAATTATAAAAAATGAAAAAATGTTGGTGGATCAGGGTGTCATAAGGGAGGAGCCTGAACCAGTGGAAGTTTAGAGAGTGGGGTGCCAGCTCAGGTGTTGCCTCGTCATCTGACCGTGGTTCAAAATGACGCGGTGTTGTCCTCGGTTATTTCCCCTTAGTGGATTGATCCCAGACAGTCGTCGATAGCCCGTTGTGTTGCTCTAGTACGACGCTAATTAAAAATTACCAATCTACTGATGTTTGGTGCAGCTTGCCCACTTTTGGTAGATAGCTAGCTATGTTAATTTATGTCGTACTGGAGCAACGCAACGGGCTTTTGACGATGTTGCAGGAGATCGATCCCAAAGGAAAAGACCCGAGGACAACACCACGTATTTTGAAACTACTGTCAGATGACGAGGTCACACCTGAGCTGCCAGACCACCTCTCCAAACTTCCACACCACGCCAACGTGAGGACATTTAAGGCCACGACAAACTTTACGCGCGACGGCCTCCTTTGTACACGATGGTTTTCGGTCGGATTCGAACTCCAATTCCTTACCTCTCCAATACTTATCGCGCCGACCAACCGGTATAGTGGTTAAGGTGTTAGCCTCTAGATCTGAAGGTTCCTGGTTCGAATCCGGGTCCGGGCATTGATGTTTGGAAGCGAATGGTGTAGGGTCGGCTGGTGCACCTTAAATCTGTATATATCCTACACTCATATATCCGTTCATTAACAGTCTTCCCTGCATGATTTCTAATCAGTTTTCACTTTTTTTGCCAATAGAATGTTTCCTGTGATTCTTTCAATCAATAGACGTGTATTTTGAGGTAATTGGTAAAGGGAAAAGCAATACACGTAAATCTCAGAGGGTAAGACCTTGCGCTTTAAAACCCAACAATCAATCAATCATATGGCTAAATTAACTTAAAATACAATTACCACTATGTAATAATATAAAATCATAGCTTTTGTGCGTCAGCTATCAAAATTACAGAGAAATAAGCAAAAAAACGTAATTGTTTTCCTTTCGACTTTTCGCTGCACGGAAGCATTTTGTAGGCAAACCAACGGCCAATAATCTGCTTCCCCAAGCGTCCAGAGAGGCTTTCGACCCAACTGAAAGAGATAGTCTGGAAACATCCATTAATCACTTGAGTGACATCAGCCTCCAATGTCACGTCTACATCAGAAGTTCAAGTGAGTTCCCAAAGTGTAAGAAATGTTCAGATTTATGGTAGAGTGCCAAGGGAAGACCTTCAGAGGGTAAAAGATATTCCCGGGGCTCAAACCAGCAAGCCGATAGATTTGTTTGATCTGGTAAAATACAAAATATTCCGTAGTAAGTTCAACGTCGTTCAATCGGATGACCAGGACGCGGATGTTACTGACCGTAAAATGTGCAAAAACGATATAAAAAATGACAAAATTGTCTAAAAATTGTTTGCATTTTGCCATTTTAGATATTGCACAAAACGTAAATACTCTCCCATGGTACATTTCAGAATTACCTTTTTTAAAAGTGTATAGCTGTTTTGACGACATTTGGTGAGTAACAAGAATTGATCAATAAACTACACTCTATAACAAAAAAATCGGCGTACCAAGAAGGAATCATCCGATTGCTTTGAAATTTCGTATGCAAAAATGTTTTGACCAAATATATATTTGGTGTCCAATGAATGAATAGTCCATCAAAACTGCCCGTACAGCAGATATATGTAAGGAGTTGTTCTGGAACTGTTGCTAAAAATTTCTGCTGCATTGCGATCTAGGATACCTTTCAACGACTGAAAAAATGCCTCGCCGCAGGATTCGAGCTCATTACGAGCAACTTTCAGAGTTTGAAAGAGGTCGTATCATTGGATTGAAAGAGGCATGTTGGTCAAATCGGAGAATCGCTCGTTATGTGAGTCGAAGCGATGCGGCGATTAGAAGATGCTGGCAAGAGTGGGTGGACAGTGGCAGATTTCAGCGTCATGATGGTAGCGGTCGACGTAGGGCCACAACAGATCGCGAGGACAGAGTGATTGTCAGATCAGCTGTTACAGCGCCTGATCCATCGCTATCAACCATCAATCGTGCGACCCACACACGAGTGTCCACCATGACCATTCACAGACGGCTGAGAGAGCGAAATATACGCTCGTACCGACCGTTACGCCACCTGCCACTCACGCCTGCACACTGTCGAGCCAGATTACAGTGGTGCTTGGCGCGATCAGGCTGGAATGATGTTGACTGGTTACGTATAGTCTTTAGCGACGAATCCCGCTTCCAACTGTGTCCTGACGATTATCGAAGACGTTTCTGGAGACGCCCAGGGCAGCGTGCCGATCCTGCTTTCACTATTGCACGCCACACGGGCCTTCAACAAGGAGTTATGGTCTGGGGTGCCATTTCCCTTGATAGCCGGACCCCTTTGGTCGTCATAAGAGGTACACTTACTGCACAGCGGTACGTTGACGACATTCTGAGACCTTTTTTGCTACCATTCCTTTCGCAGTACCCTGGGCTTATTTTTCAGCAAGACAATGCCAGACCACATACGGCACGTGTTGCTATGAACTGTCTTCAAGCTTGTCAAACACTTCCTTGGCCAGCCAGATCACCATATCTCTCTCCCATCGAGCATGTCTGGGATATGATGGGAAGGCGACTACATCCGGTAGGGAATGTTGATGACGTAGTCCGACAATTGGAGCAAATTTGGCAAGAAATACCACAGGAGACCATCCGGGAGCTTTATTGGTCTATGCCACGCCGTGTGGCAGCTTGCATCCAGGTTAGAGGCGGGTCAACACCTTATTGAGCTCGTTACTGTAACTCTGAAATAAATCATTCAATTGTTCTGAAGTTTCAATCATTTTCTATTCTGTACATAATTTTCCTATCCACCCATTTTTGTCTCCATGGGACAACTCCTTCTTGGTGCGTCGATTTTTTTTGTTATAGAGTGTATATCATATTTCAATTTAGAATTAGCCGGGTTGGAAAAGTAGCAAATTCGCAATCGGAGAGTTGCGAGTTTGGAATTCGATCCAACCAAACACCGTCTTGTAAGTGGGGGGCTGGTGCTCGTTAAATTTGTCGTGATCTCAAATTTCATCACGTTGGCGTGGTGTGGAAATGTGGAGAGTAGGGTGCCAACTCAGTTATTGTTCTTGTCATCTGATTGGTTCAAACTGACGAGGTTTTGTCCTTGATTCGTTCCCTTCTGGATTAATCCCGGACCGTAACCTATAACACGTTGAGCCGGTCTAGTGCGATGTTTATTAACTCCTTACCTACCTTCTCCGTGGTGTAGTGGCACGGCCAAGTCTATGGGACTAATTCAAGCCGATGTCATCTATTTTAAAATCAGACATGTTTTATATTCAGTGGACACATTTATCACATCTCTCCCAAAATAGACAACAAATCGTTTCGAATGCTTTTACTTTGATAAATATACATTTACCCGTAAAAGGTTAGGGTGGTATGTAGTATCCGATACGTTACAACTTAAGGCGATTTAGAGCCAAATGTGGCAACCTTCCAGTTTTCGCGTATTTACGCTTCGTATTTCTGCCATTCTTTTTTCGTTATTATTTGTTTGCATCAATTGTGTCTGGTTGCTCCGTCCGTTGTTCTTGAATTTCTTTGTTGATTCTTTCAAGTAAGTTGCATTTTTATTTTTGCTTTAATTGGGTCTACCCTTTGCGAATTGTGCGTTTGCAATAGTAAAATATGAGACACATAAATAGGATTAATTTTTAAAAACGAAAAAAAAATTTTATGCAATGGAACAAATTTTAATTGCAAATCTTCTAATTTTTCTGTGTGGTATTTACTCTAAACCTGAACGTTCTTTTGTGTTGTTTCGTGTATTAGGTCCAGGTTCAACTCCTAAATTTTTAAAAAATTTCGGAAAAATGTAAAAATTTGAGAAAAATAAACGCCGGTTAGCAAAACGTCCGGATTTTGGACAATTGCGGATTTCGGACTTTGTGCTGTATAGCTAATCATATTTTTCTTCTTAATTTTTTGCAAAAATGTTTGATGATAGTACACATTTGGAACCTATAAAGATGTATTTCAGTAATTTATATTAAAAACACTGATGGTGTTTGTGTAGGAAATTCTCAAAGTGCACAACACGAAGGAACCAAAAAGTGGTTATATGCATGGAAGTCAATGGTGATTGTCGCTGGTAGGCGGGGTCTTGCGTTCTACGCTGTTACTTAGCTACAAAAAATGTCCTCACTGTACAGCAGTTTATACGCGTGGAAGCCAATACTGAAAGGTTCTCGCTGGCAGTAAGGGATCGCACGTTCTACGCTGTAACTTAGCTACAAAAAAATTCCTCCCAGTATAGTGGTTTATACGCATTGAAACCTTGTACGTTATACGCTGTGACTAATATACAAAAATATTCCTCCTGGTCCCGTGGTTATAAAAAATATTTCTCATTTTCAATTCCTTATCTTCATTTCTGACCAAGAATATCCCCATCGAGTTGCCCACATAATGCTAAGTAGAATAATGCTAGAAGAAATTGTCAGATAAAATTCCAATTCAACTATAGATAAAACAAACCTCCACTGATTTTTCTCACATAGAAAAATATTTGGTGGATTATAAGGATCCCAGAAAAGACTTATCTTATAATTGACTTATCTGCAAAAAAAAATTATCATATTCAATTCCAACTATACAGTACAAAATCCCAAATCCGGAATTGATGAAAATGCGGACGTTTCGCTAACCGGAGTCTTTATTTATTATTATTATTTTTTTTTTTGCATTTTTCCGATTAAAAAAAAATGAGTTTAACCTGGACCTATTTGAGGAAATAACGCAAAATAACGGACATGTTCAGAGTAAATACTACACAGAAAATATTAGATTTGCAAGCAAAATTTGTTGCATTGTATTAAAAAGGTTTTTTCCTTTTTTAAAAATTATTCCTATTTACGTAATGCATGCAAGGGTTCACAGTATGGATTTTGCTATATGGCGGCCATCTTGGATTGACATCCATCTTGTTTGGCAAAAAATATCGCTTTGGCGACTAACGTAACGGATGCTACCACTCCATCAATGGTTATATTGAAATATGAAGCCCGACAAAGAAAGCCTGTTAAAGGGTTTGAATTCAGTTTTTGCATAATTTGATTCTATTTTCACTTTTTGAGGACATTTGTACTGTGGGCGACTTAAATTTATCATCAGAGAAATTTAGATTTTCGTAATTTAGTTATTCTCTCGTAGTCAAAGCAACTTGCAAATTCTAGGGTCGTTTTACTTCTTGGAATCCGGTATAAAACAAGAAAAAATTCCAAAAAAAGGACATCGCCACTCAATCAAACAATTTTTCAACTCGAAAAATGCAACTACAATAAAAGATTACTCACATAGCGACGCGCTTTCATGCAACAATTTGACATTTCCTTTTCGCCAACAACAACAAACAGGGCAAAAAAAACTCTCCAGGCACGGTCTGCTGAGCGGAGTGCATTGACTATTCATGTTGTCTCGTTCACCACTCTCAATTTGACAATCTTTTTGTATATCATAAGAATAAATAACAAAGAACGACTCAAAAAAGAGCATTTCACCGACACAAAAACGTTGTTTCCGAAAACTGAAAGAGCGAATCGTCGAACTATTTTCCGAATTCAAAAATGTTCTGGAATAAATAGTGCGATGGGGGGAGAGAAAAAGAACGCGGAAAGCATCCATCACTTTCGCGTTGCCAAAAGCACGCGAAGTTATTTATTTTTATTTCGTTCGTAATCGCCAACATTTCATTCCGCTTCATAGACCTCCCGATAGATACTTTTTAAAAGAAAAAAAAATCGTCCCATAGCTTCTCTCCGACCAGTGACAGAGAAGCGCGGCCAACAGGGACCGATAAGACGACATCCCAAGTTCTGATTTTATTTTCTTTCTGTATCTCCAGATGACGCTCGGGTGAACAAACATCCTAACTAGCTTCTCGTTCCGGTACCCATGGGCGATTCTGAAACGAAAGCTTTCCCTCAAAATCTGACTTAACCACCTTAGGTTCCTTTGAAAAATAGGTCTGGAGGAGATGGATTGGTGTTCTCATCAGTGGTGTTTAGCTTATAAACTTCCCCATTCCGCAGACGAGCTAATGAGAATTCCGAACACACACCAACAAATTATTTGAGTTCCGTTTTAACAGCCACTAGAAACTGGCGAGTACTTAACCCTTCAGCTAAAACCGTGTAATTGCGCAGCTACTCTGCTAGAAGATAGATTCCCAATGTATAACGTAGCCCAGTTGGAAAAGGTATGGTAGTTATTTTTGATTAACGTTGTACTGGAGCACCACAAAAAGCCATTGGTGACGTAACTTGATCAACTCCCGAAGAGAAAGATATGAGGATAATAGTACGTAATTTTGAATCTCTCTCTCTCACGGTCAGATGACGAAGACACCTGAGTTGGCACACCACTCTCCAAACCTCCACACCGCGCTAACGTGAGGCCATTTGAGACCCCGACAGATTTAACGCGCACCAGCCCCCTTTGTATACGACGGTCTTTGGTTGGGTTCGAACTCGCAACCCAACGGTTACTAGCCCGATTGTTTTAGTAACGGGTTAGCAATAGGGTAATTTGGTAATTTTTGTTTTACGTCGTACTAGAGCAACACAACGGGCTATTGACGACGGTCTGGGATCAGTCCCTTAAGGGAAAGATCCGAGGACAACACCTCGTCATTTTGAACCACGGTCAGATGACGAAGCATCACCTGAGCAGGCACACGACTCTCCAAACTTCCACACCAACCCAACGTGAGGACTTTCGGCCACGACAGATTTAAGGTGCACCAGCCGCCTCTACACCATACGTTTACAAACATCCATGCCCGGACCCGGATTCGAACCTAGAACCTTCCGATCTAGAGGCTAACACCTTAACCACTATACCGGTTGGTCGGCGGTTAGCAATAGGGAAGTTGGAAGCTTGAAACTAGGTCCAACCTAATACCGTTGTGGTAGGTAGACAGATGTTAAAAATTAACGTCGCACAGGAGCTATTAGCAACGGTCCGGGATCAAACCAGGAGGGACAGATCCGAGGACAACACCACGTAATTATGAGCCACTCAAAGACCGTTGTGTAAACGGTGCCTGGTGCACTTTAAATCTGCAATGACATCAAACGTACCACGTTAGCGCAGAGTGGACGTTTGAAAGAGGTGTGCCCGCTCAGGTATCGACCTCGTCATCTGACCATGGTTCAAAATTAGATGTTGCTGTCCTCGTATCTTTGCTTTCGGGTTTAATCCCGTTCCGTTGCCAATGGATCGTTGTGTTGTTCCAGTGCGACGTTAATTAAAATACGGACCTCTCACTCTTACCAATCGGTTTAATTATACCTCGTGTGGAAAAGAAACACCACAGAGCGAGACACCCTACCAACCTAGCCCTTTCACCACCTCTCACCGTTACGCTGCGACCCTTAGATTTGTTTTCAATCGTCTCACAGAATGGCTCTTTCGCCTGCATGTCCGAACCCCCTTACCTAAATACCAAACTGAAACGATAGGGCCGTGAGTGGCATTTACGACTGACGCTTTCCTTTCATAGCATTGTGTGGCGTGAGAAGAGATATCATCGGAGCGATTTTCTGCTTTTCCCAAAGCGTTCACACTAGGGATACGACATCGATGTCGATGTTTTCAAAACATCGATGTTTTTACGCTGTCGATGTTTTATTTTAAAATGAAAAAAGTACCGTTATAAAAATTAAAAAAATAACCAAGTAGCATAATTTTTATAATCAGAAAATTGAACATGCATTTTGACCAAAGTGGCCTAAGGTGAAGGGTCTGAACATCGATGTCGATGTTTTGAAACCCCCCCCCCCTTTGATGTTTTATAAAAAAAAACTTCAATGTATTGGAGCCAGTGTCGCATCACTAGTTGCTAAATCAGTTTTAAGAAATGGGGAAAAAAGTTTAAATACACTGAATTTTTAAAAACATCGATGGTTTGGGGGCGATGCATTATCAACATCGATGTTTTAATTTTGAGCATCGATGTTTTGCTGTCGCTGTTGCATCAGTAGGTGCTAAAACAGTTTTAAGAAATGTGTAAAAAAGTTTAAATACACTGAATTTTAAAAACATTAATTTTTTTGGAGCGATGCATTATCAACATCGATGTTTTAATTTTGAGCATCGATGTTTTGCTGTCGCTGTTGCATCAGTAGGTGCTAAAACAGTTTTAAGAAATGTGTAAAAAAGTTTAAATACACTGAATTTTAAAAACATTGATGTTTTTGGAGCGATGCATTATCAACATCGATGTTTTAATTTTGAACATCGATGTTTTGCTGTCGCTGTTGCATCAGTAGGTGCTAAAACAGTTTTAAGAAATGTGTAAAAAAGTTTAAATACACTGAATTTTAAAAACATTGATGTTTTTGGAGCGATGCATTATCAACATCGATGTTTTAATTTTGAACATCGATGTTTTGCTGTCGCTGTTGCATCAGTAGGTGCTAAAACAGTTTTAAGAAATGTGTAAAAAAGTTTAAATACACTGAATTTTAAAAACATTGATGTTTTTGGAGCGATGCATTATCAACATCGATGTTTTAATTTTGAACATCGAAGTTTTGCTGTCGATGTCGCGTCCCTAGTTCACTCCTCCTCACTATCAGTAGGGTATGGGCACCGAAGGAAAGGAGGGACCTTCTAGAAGGTGACAGCTCGTAAATGGGGATCGATGCTAGCGGTCACTTAAAAAGGGGATAGCATCCATACCATGATCTATACCATGCCGCTGGTGTATACGAAATTTTAGTGGTAACAATTGTTCACCTGCCAGCGAGAAGGTTAAAGAATGCAAATATAACACACAGACTACACAAAAGATTCTGACAATCATTTTCCTCCATCAGTTTGGATGACTTGACTGAAGGAATGTGTAATCGGTGTCATATCTATCTCAGGATAAGATGAGGACTTATTTTCCGTATAAAACAAATTTCACTCTTTCTATACATTATTCGGATTATAAATGCTTTCCATGAATCATTCCGTAGTACCAAATTAGTCCAGATCTTAACTATACATATTTTGAGTCAAAAGAGCTTAGATATCGAGGTTTTTCGACAGTAAAGTTAATACATTTCTATATATATACCTTGAGACAGTAAAGTTTACATATTCATATTTTGAGACAGTAAAATCCACAGCCTGAAGAACTCGGCAGTATTTTCCAGAAAATTTGGAAATCGATCGAATCGTAAGTCTGAGTATACGAGGGTAGTCCCAGAAATTCCCGACCTAACAACGAAAATACATAATGTTTTCGGGAAAATATCTTTATTTCTCTACATAGTCTCCTTTTAGCTCTATAAACGTTTCCCAGCGATGTTCAATCACTTCGATACCCTGTTTATAGTGAGAATCGTCGAGCTTCTCAAAATAGATATCAACTGCAGACTCCACCTCTTCATTGTTGGCAAATCTTTTACCACCGAGCCATTTTTTCACGTTTGGATACAGAAAATAATCTGAGGAGGCTCAATCTGGTGAATAGGGTGCGTGAGGAAGTAATTCGAACTTTAATTTATTGATTTTGGCCTTCGCGATAACGGATGTTTGAAATGGTGCACTGTCTTGATGAAACAAAACTTTCTTTTTCGCTAAATGCGGCCGTTTTTTCTTAATTCCATCATCAAACGCTGCAATAAGTTATCACAATACTCACCGTTGATTGTTTTTCCTTTCCGAAGATAATCAATGAAAATTATCCCACGCGCATACCATAAAACTGACGTCATTACCTTGCTTGAAGATGGAACTGTCTTTGCCTTCTTTGTAGCAGATTCTGCCCTTTCAATCCATTGTTTTGACAGCTCCTTCTTCTCAGGTGTGAAGTGATAAACCCATTTTTCATCCATGGTTATGAATCGACGCAAAACCTCGGCTTTATCGAAGTGAAAGTTCGACAAACACCCGAATGAAACAACCTGACGATGCTGTCTTTGTTCCATTGTGAGTAATCGCGGCACCCATCTTGCGCACAGCCTTCTTATGTCCAAATTTTCAGTTAATATTCGATGTACAGCACTTTTTGAAATGCCTACCCTATCTGCTAGCTCGCGCACTTTCAGTCAACGATCATCCAATACCCTTTTGTGGATTTTCTTCACCATTTCTGGAATGGTCACCTCATTGGGTCGACCACAGCGATGTTCGTCTCGGCAGCTCGTACGGTCTCGTTTAAACTCTGACACCCAATATTTTACTGTTGTAAACGAAAAAACCGTCTTCCCCAGAGTAGAATCTAGCTCTGCTTTGATATTGATTGGCCTTTCAAATGAAAGTATTGTATCACATAACGGTGACCAATTTTTTCCATGTTTGCAAATGCACTGAGAGCGTTTACTATTGATGACTGCCAAACAAATACTAAACAACGTTAAGTCGTCAAACTTAAGCTTTATAAAGTTGGCACTTTCTAACCGTAGTCATTCTTGTCAAACAACAACCGCCATCTATAGGTCAGGTAGGGTACTTCTGGGACTACCCTCGTACGTTGTATATACACATTGTTATGATTTCGCTCCCTTCTAAGTTTAGTAGCGCCATGAAATTTTTACAATACTACATTTTCCGATATGTTCGTTGTTAAGACATTGGAATGATAATAACGAATTCTTTCAATGAATGACTAAACAGAGAGTCCATGACGCGATGACTGTCAATTGTTTTCTCTGTTGTAAAAATTTTATTTTTACGATTTCACGCAACCAAACTCTTCCATAGTCAAACTAGTCCTTTAAGTATGAAAACCCAATTTAATAAATCAATATTTATTGACTTGAAATTTTTATATACGAACTATTTCTTCAACTTCCAAAAACTTTGAAACTGCTTCAACTTCCAAGAACTCATCTTCATAGTAAAAATATATGTATCGATAATATTTTATCTTAATTATAACATATAATTAGTATTACAAAATATTATAATTATTAATCTCAATTATTTCCTAAAGGAATGAAAACAAAACAAAATTTACATTCTCATGAAAAATAAAGCCCTTCAATCATTACAGAAAAAAATATTAATGCGGAAATCGAGTCAGTTTTCGTAATCCTGCACCAGTTTCCTGTCAGTTACGAAAACTGACAGTTTCGTAATCTGTCAGTTTTCGTAATCCCGTTTTGTCTTTTTTTTTTCCATTTGTGAAAACTGTCATTCTTTCGGATTCCAGTTCCACTCTACAAACATTGTCTTGCAACCACCGACACAATTCTCAGGAGATTAAAATACTATGAAAAGACCTAACTCAGAGTATCGCAACAATGGTTTCATGCACGTTTTTGTGTGGCGGAAATGTAGAAGCGGACTTTTAGGTAAAAGGAGTGTTGTGGTGGTGCAGAAATATTCAAAGCCTCTGCCTTAGCTATACATCACATTGATTGTTGATCACAGTGTACCACAGGGGAGAATTTGAAGCATAATCTCTCGCTGCCTCTAAGCAAAAGCCTCAGTGCGTCCCTTCCGATAGCGTTTCAGCTGTCAGACTGTCTACGACGGGAAGCGGTTGTCAAGCTCAGACTGCCCACTGGTCACGAATGACTACGGACCATTCTATAATACGAATAGGACGGTCTGACTGCAGATCAGAATGTTGCGTGTTTTCATCACGTCCGGGTCACCATCTGTAGTGACGGAAACAGTTTGCTACCGCCACTTACGCGAATAAATTGTACTATAATATAAACAAAATTATCGTCGCTCTAACGTGTCACACACTTGTTCTATGGGGTTTAAGTCGGGACTCTGAGCAGGCCAGGAGAGACTTTTTACATCCATGTCTTGATACCACTGCTCGACAGAAGCTGCAACAGGACACGGAGCCTTGTCGTCCTGGAAGTAACATTCTTCCATTCCATAAAATTGTCAGAGCGTAGGAAAAACCTGATGGTCCAAAATGTTCATGTTGGCGTCGTCGTTCAATTGACCAGGAACACCATGCAAAGGTCCCAAGCCATACCACAAAAAACACCCTCAAACAAGTAGTCGGATTT
The DNA here is from genome assembly GCA_947359465.1 of Metellina segmentata. Taxonomy (NCBI): domain Eukaryota; kingdom Metazoa; phylum Arthropoda; class Arachnida; order Araneae; family Tetragnathidae; genus Metellina; species Metellina segmentata. The sequence continues at coordinate 4,336,907 of OX375878.1, forward strand.
TATGCAAATCCGCTGGCGTCAGGTCCATTATTGTAGGGCAGTGTATATTTCTCTAAAATAATTAATAATAATTAAAATAATTTTATTCCAAATAATCGTGCGCCACAGTCATTTTCACTTAGGTGGGCGTCATTACTCTACTTTCCCCTACATCCACAAAACATTCAAACCAAATAAAAATAAGCATAAAATAATCTTGGTATCAGTCAACTCCCTCATACCTACAACAGACATTTTCAACTTTTTTTCCCAAACACCACTGTAGAATCTCGATAGCGAGTCTAGGAAATAATAAATAAATAAAACCTCCCTCGTCTCATGGATGTCTTCGGGGGAAAAAACCATCCTGAGCCATACACTCGAACGTAAAATACTCCACATTCGAGTAAAAACTATGGATGGGATTTGGAGATTCCTTCCATCGCTGGATCTCTTCTGAAATCCCCCTCCACGTTCTCCATCTCAAATGATGTGCATTTTGGGTTACTTATCAGCTAACCACTCTAAAATGGAAAAACACTCGAATACGGGACGACTACGTGCTGTACAATGGGGTGAAGTATCCGGGCAGTTTTTCAGACAGAGAAACTCTTCAAGGCTCACGTCTGAATTTCGTCGTTGTCTGGGATTTTTTGTGTTTTGGAATCTTATGCACGTACGGACAACGGCACTACTTGGAGGAAGACTACCGAGTAATGCAGATTTTTGTCTCGAGGAAGAGACGACTTTTTGTTTGTGTCTGAGTTCATCTTACGGATGAGCAGATTAAATGGATTCATTTCTTACAGATTGTGCGTTTCGCAACGGTATCGGGATTCATGGATTAGTTGCAGCAACAACTCTCAGGTTGTTGGCGCTGTGGGCCCCAGAAAGCCCTCGAGATTGAGGAAAGATTTACCTTAAAAAAGATTCTACCCCATTTAGTTTCATATTTCACATCGAATTTGTTTAAATTGTTTTTACCTACTGTGGCAGATCTGGGCGAGTGGTACACTAGATATTGTAAGGTGTTTCCAAGACGGAAATAAAGTAGCTGGATTAGACCGTAAGTCGTTTATTGGCATGTGGACGACACAAACACAGTACATGAACGTGCACATCTTAGACGGACAAACATGACATTAATTTAAAATAAAGACGTTTTAAATTAATTTAAATACAACGTCATCAGCCGTCCCATCCGCACTCGTTTTTTTTCCTGCTTTCGCAAAGGATTCTGGGCGTTCATGATGACGTTGGCCGTGACGTTACAATATTACTGTGGTGAGCACAGATAGGTATACTTTAAATAATTTTTTTCTCTACGCATACACACTGCAGTACTGACACAGATTGTGGATATCGCACCATCCACTCCGAATCTCTCTTCCAAAACCAAATATAACTGCAATCACCTCCTCAAGTCAGCACATTATGTTTATTCAATTTGATGACTGATTCTTACATTCACACAAGTCAACATCTCCATATGGAGCCACCTCCATACAAAATAGCATAACTCGGTTCTTCAACATTTCGTTATTTTCCTAAAGTGTCTCGCTTTTTTTTCTTCTCTCCTCATGTCCGAGTCTCTAGTGTAGTGGTGTGATTAGCTTTCGAAAATTACTACAGTTATTTCAAAACATGCTTCATTTATTGATGTTTGCTGATGGTGTCCAGTTTATGACAAATCAGTTTTTCCTGGGATCCGCTCAAGGAGTGAACCCTGTTTCTCAATTGTATTCTCACCAGAAGATGGGCCTCTTGACAGAGTTGATGTTCGGGCTACTCTTTACTCTTTGCAACAGCCAGTTTGGTCCTCCTCTGCTAGCTCTCTCGTTATGGCAAGGCACGAAGAGGCAAGGCACCTCTTTTCGTTAGGACAAGGACCCCCTTTTAGGTTCGACTTTCGCCAATTCAGTGGAAATCCTCAAGTTCTGTTCATATATAACATCAAGCGAGGGCCATCGAAGATCATAACATAACACTATACCCATGATGTCTCCCTCTCAGGAAAAGTGTGAATTTTAAAACGTATATTTTATGTAAAAAATTTTAATTTACGATGATCGTTCGGAACGTAATACCCGTTTGAGCATGCGCACTACTGACAGTGGCAGGTGCGCCGGACAAGGTCAACCAGTTTTAGAGACTCGTCTTCCAGCTGTTTACTGGATTACATCGTGGTTGCTTACAAATGTGAAGTGATATCTGTGAACCGATTTCTAAACGCAAAAAAATGTACGACGAAGCGAAATTTATCGTGATATTAAAGCAGTGTATGGTGATGTGATGGATGGATCATGCCTGCGTCGTCGGTGCCGAAATTTGAATGAGGGAAGAGATAACGTCCATGATGAGGAGCAATGTGGCCGCCCATGTGTCATTACGTATTAGCTTGTCAAGTCTGTCGACACATTCATCAAAAAAGATCGGCGTGTTACTTCGGATGAAATTCATGATAAATTTGCACATGTATCTCGCACTACCATTTACGAAGTGGTAACCGATCACCTCAAATTCAGAAAAATGTGTGCAAGGTGGGTGCTACGCATGCTCAATGACGACCACAAAAACTTAAAGACGTTACTGCTTGTCTCAATTGACTTGCGACAGAGGAGTATGACGCTGGTATTCAAAAGCTCGTCAAAAGATACGACACATGTTTAAATTTGCAAGGGGAGAATGTAGAAAAATAATATAAGGTATGAAAATGTAAAACAAAAAGTGTGATTGAAAAATTTTAATTGGTCTGTATTTTATTTAAAAGTGGGTATTACTTTCTGAACGACCCTTATAATATAATAATTTGGGTCACTTCGTAGATAAAGAATTACGTTTTTCTAGACCCTCAATATATGGCACTTTTTCTTGTCCCCCTAAAAAATCTATGTACCGAAGGACTACACTTTGTGTTTTCGTAGTTATTGTGCGATTTATTTTTATTTTTCAAATGACTCTCCCTACTGCTTTTCACCCTACTGCGGTAGAGTTAAATGTCCTTTCAGAACTATCGTTTCGACAAATCCATTAATTATGGGTTCATTGGGGGTGGGAATGAAGCTCGGTGAGATACTCAGTAGCACGCGTTGGAGCGATATTGTTTGAGGGTTTGAAGGGCGATAACGATTTTGGATGGATGGGCATTCCCACTGTCCTGTCGTGCTCGTTCCGATCTCGGTTATAAACTGGTCTCTCGACACTACTCAGAACTGTGTTAGTACTACAGGGAACCCCAGCTCACAATTTCAGAGAACGTTTCACAACGTCAAAGCATTCTGTAATCGAGACTCGTTTTCTAAATGACTTCAAATTTTGCATGAATGCTCTTCAAGCAATTGGAATTGTTCAGCGAATGAAAACAATAGCTCAAAATGTGCCGCTATGGAAACGAATGACGTTTTCTTAAAGAGCAAGTACAATAAATTAAAGAACACTAAAATGAGGTACGCAAGTTAAGTTCAATATGCCTCCATCATTTCTGATACTATCTGAAATCGCCAAACAGCATATTCGACAAAAGATCTAAATGCTTCCGTAAGGATACTGTAAACGTGATGTTGGTTTTAATTCCTCCAAATTTGCGATGTGTCCTCCAGACACAATGCTCTATAGGTTAGGGATTCTCAACCGGAGTACGCGGCAACGTTTCAGGTGGTACGCAATGATGATACGAGCAACCCAAATATTCTACGAAGTTTGTTCGATTTTTTAGTATGTACAACCACGTTATAGGAAAAATTGCTATACATAAAATCAATTTGGGATTAACGTTTTTATTACATTGTACTAAATAACGCTAACAGTAGCACATTATGTAAAGAGAAACTTTGTTGCTGATTCTCTATTTCTATTCAATGGCTATCTCGGAGAATTTAACTTGATATCTCTCCCTGTCTTATACCATTTGTTACTAGTTACATGTGTGAGAGTGGTTTTTCTTAAGTTTTGCACGTAAAAAATAAATATAGAAACATTGTAAATGTTGAAGAGGATTTAACAGTGAAGTTAAGCTCCATTGCTCCTGATATTGTTATTTTAATAAAAGGCAAACAACACGTTTCGCACTAAAAATTGTTTTTTTGATTAGGTTAATCTTTGTTTACTTAGTTTGTACTAATTATTTAAAATTATTTGTTTTTAGACCTGTGAGTAAAAAATAAAACTGTAATTTTCAATAACGTTTTATTTTTTCCTTTACTAAAATATCATTAATACGAAATACAAGTGCATTAATCATTAAATATGCAGCTTCCTTGGTATTTTAATTAAAATAGAACAAGCCATTGGGCACTTTTCTGAATTTCGATATATGTTCCTAAAAAAATACAAAAATGGTGGTACGCCAAAAATTTCTTAAACTTTCAAGTGGTACGTAGTTACTAAAAGGTTGGAAACCCCTGCTTTTGGTGACTCAAAGCCAAGTCACAGGAATGGACACAATGTTGGAAAAGGATAATTGGTTATTTTTTCAAAAATGAGACCTAAGCAGTATTGGCTATGTGGAGGAGGAGAGCTATTTTAAATCAAAATTGTGGAATCTAGACTCTTAAGCTATTGACATCGACCTTAAAATGCAATAGACAAATTATGTGTTCACAGATTCGTGTCATTTCATCCAGTTGCTCAGTTTGAAAATGTGTCACAGTCGTGGGTAAAATCAGGAATCCTAAATTATTGATTGATTAAAGTGTTTATCTACCACGTGGTCAAAGACCCAAGTCTGCGCTTCCATAGCCAATCAGATGAGCCGATTTGTGATTTATCCTTCAGAGATCTTATGACAGCGACTCCGCCCACGTGATCCGTCTATTTCATTTCAAGGTCGATGGCTATTGACTGCTGAAATCACTTTGGTTCTTCAAAAGAGATTCATACTGCCCTTCATTCATAGGTCACGGGTAGGGTTGCGACATCGATGTCGATGTTTTATTTACAAAAACATGTATGTATGGGAGATTTTTTTTAGCATCGATGTTAATACTTGTTGATGTTTTATTTTTAAATGAAAAAAGTAACATAACAAAAAATTTAAAAATAACCAAGTAGCATAATTTTTATAATTAGTAAATTGAACATACTTTGGTGTCTTCACACCAACGGCAACAGCAACAGAGACAGGCAACATTTTGTTGCCTGTCTCTGTTGGTGCTAAAAGAGCCTTCACACCAGCAGCTACAGCAATTTCTTTGCGCATGCGCATAACCTTCTTTTTCGAAAACAAAACATTTATTTCTGATTCTGCAAGATGGCTGACAGATCGCGTCTCTCCGCCTTTAATATAAAACTCCTTTTATTCTTGTTGGACGTGCTGAGCGGCCTTTATCTCCGGTAGAACAATTTTGGTGGAGTGACTTAATTCTAAAATGGAATGCCCAGAATTTAAAAAATAGTAGAAATAAAATAAAATAAGTTGTTTGTAATGAAATAAGTAGCTATGAAGTGGTAATAAAAGTTTAAAAAGTAGTATTGCATCAGTAAACAGATTGCCGGTCGCTGGAGCTTGCGTGGTCATCCTCCCAAGTACTGACCGCTACCGGAGGTGCTTAAAAATAATGACACATATTTTGGACGTTGATGTATTGACTGTTCCAGCTTATTGCTGTTATAAGTTGAATAGTTAAAAAGTACTTGGTTTTCGTCAAGGAAAAAATAGTGCTGAGTGCGACTTTATAATGTCTCTTCAAAGGGGGGTTAGATTTTAATCAGCTATCTGCATTAAATATCGTGGTTTATTTTTTTTCGAAAGTTTAACGATATGGGTTTTAAGGGAGGTAATTCTAAGAACGTGTCTTATAATTTCTGTTTTTCATTGGAACCATCTTGTTTTGGCGATGGTTCAGAGTGTAGAAGTTTGAAGGATTTCAAGTGAATTCATATTTTTGTTATTAGTAGATCCCCAAATTTGTCTTACGTATGTGATTACTGGTTTGAGATAGTTTAGGTACACGAGTATTTTGTTTTCAATAGTCATTGGCGAATTCCGAGCAATTAGGTTGAAAAGTTTACGTTTTGCGACTCGGAATTTATGGAAAACGTTTTTTGTGTTCTGATTCCATGTGAGTCTTCCGTGTAGGATAATACCTAGGTATTTAGCTTCATGAGCCCATGGGATTTCGATGTTATTAATTTTTAGCTTGCTGGGTGAAAAACATCAACCGAAACCGGATTAGGCTTTATTCTGATTGGCTGTCAACACGGCGACAGAGACAAAAGTTGAACTTCCTACAAGACTTGAAAGCGCAGCGACAGTGACAGAAACGAACTGGGAGAACAAAATTTGTTTGTAATACGCATGCGCAAAGCGAAGAGACGTTTGTTTTTGAGAAGCGGCTCAATCCCATGATAGTACTTTACGCAAGTCAAACTTGATTGGCTAGTTTCACGGGCTTGGCTTCACTTGGATATCTCGCCAATCTGATTGTTGCAGTAACCATTTGATTTTGAATATGCGCGTTCTTTCGTAGAATTACAAATACAATACATACACTAGCGCCTCCGCGTACAGCGTAAGTGTCCGATAAGTTGACTCTGATTGGCTCCTCATATATATGTTATATGGTTGTTGTTAATAGCATTTCTCGCCAACTTATACTTAGGGTACTTATACTTTTAAAGAGCATCTTCTCCGTGAAGCAACGATGGCCTAATGGCTAAAGACACCTACCTTCAGATTAGCGTCGGCAGTGGAGTATGACTTTACGAATTAATCCAGCAGGCGGAAAAAGTTTTAGATCCTCCAAATTATTTTTAAAAAATTCCAATTTAATTCCTTTTGAGTCTAAATTACTTTTCCTAATTTTTAATACCCTTTTTATATTTTCCCAAGCTTCCTTTGATTTTACATAAATAATCTAAGAACCACTCCTGAACTCACTATCAGCTGATATTTTTCCGCCCCTCTGCCGTCCCCTTTGCTTTAGGATGATGGTGTCGTATCCACCGCTGGCTTAGGACCATTCTGATGTAACAAAAAGCATACATAAAACACTAACTTATATAATTATTAACTTATATAATAAAAGGATACAATTTTCGGCTCCCACCTCTATCCACCCATAGCCATGGATCTGAAAAGAAAAGAAGAAAGCAGAAAGGAAGAGATAAATCGCCAACAACTATAAACCTTGATGACATACGTATCTAGGTCATGTGATCCGATTAGCCAATCAAGTTGGACTTGCGTAAAGTACTATCATGGGATTGAGGCGCCTGTATATTTTTGTCGCTGTCGCCGTTGGTGTGAAGCCACCATTAGACCTTTGTGGTCAAGGGTGAAGGGTCTGAAAAGTAGGGATGCGACAGCTATGTCGATGCTTTCAAAACATCGATGTTTTATAAAAAAAAACATTGATGTATTTACCATCGATTTATTGGAGCCGATGTTTGTTTAACATTGATGTTTTAACATTGTCGATGTTTTATTTTTGGATAAAAAAAAGCAACATAGTAAAAATTAAGAAAAATAACTATGCAACTAAGTATTTGTCAGTGATGGCGACATCTGTCCCATCCGAAAGAGTTTTTTCTCTAACTGGTAGAATAGTTAGTGAGAAAAGAAGTCGGCTTAAGATGGAGAAAGTTACCAAACTTCTTTTTTTTTTAAACTGTAAATAACAAATATTGGGGCGTATAAAAATTATAGGCCCCAATATTTTTTATTTACAGTAAATAAAAAGGTTTGTTGTGTTTCCCCCAATAGGTTGATAAATAATAATATATTATAAAAACTTCGATGTTTAAAATCTTTGATAATTTTTGGTCGATGTATTCACAACATCAATGTTTTAATTTTTAACATCGATATATAAAAACATCGATGTTTTGCTGTCGATGTCGCATCCCTAGTCACGGGACTCATAGGACCAACTTCCTCGAACAATAATAATTCAAAAATAAATGTCAATCTAAAGCCGAATCAGTGTTTTCGGGGAATGAAATTTCTAGTAGTGCTTATGGGTGTTTGGACGCCCATATTCTGCAATTTCATATATTGACATCACTTTTGAGATGGAAATAGGCTTTGCCAGTTCACTTAACGTTTCATAACCATCCGTTGTTCACTACCAGCCGAGCATGAAATTGTTGCGCGAATCTTTCTCGTGCATTCGTGTCACGAGGAAGTAATATTGGCAATTTTGTACAAATAACATTTAAGAATTAATATTTCTTTAAACTTCATGAAAAGTGCAGACAACCGTGTTTGAAGATCGGGCTCTACTTGCTCTAATGTTTCCAAAAGCTTTGGATGTACTTCCGTCCTATACCGCCACATTTCTAATGTGACCAATGGTGACATTTTCATGTACCCAGGATCATGTGACCAAAATTAGAAGTAACGTGACCCTTAGACGACTTCGACTGCTGGGTGGAACCTAACATTCACCATATGATTGGTCCATCGAACGGGAGAAAAGGCACCCAATCTGTGATTCATTATTAAATTGGTCCATTGATTGATCTGATAGCCAGCTTAGCCACTACAACAAATATTAATTTAGGATGCAGTAGTATATAAAACAGTGCAATTCAACTCTACCATGAAGTATTTTGGTATTCTAAGTGGCACTGTTTCACGCCAGCCTGCAAAATTGGTGACCGATGGACGTGATTTAAACACGTAAAAATTTACAACTTCGATGGATGGTACACGATGGATAGTTCAATCGCCAATGCGATGCTAATCACTTTTAACAACCACCTGAGGCTCTGTGATAGCAGACACTTCTTATTTACTATCACAGTTTCACTCCGTTCATTGCTGCTCAGCCTTCACTGAAATTCGTCTGCCAAAGGTAACACGGGAAAATTACAGCAGTGATATTATTACAACTCTCACAATCTCATGCAAAATGCAACCATTCTACCAGTGGCGTTATCTATGAAATTTCGGCTTCCGCTAAATTCTGAAGAGGGAGTATTGTAGTCAGCTTAGCCACCACTACAAATATCAACTTGGGATTCATTAGTATATATAACAGTGTAACTCATATCTACCATGAAGTACTTTTAGGTAGACAAAGTTGCACTGTTTCACACCAGCCTGCTGAAGATAATTCGATAGAAGTATACTTTGGTGATTTCGCCACTTTTGTCGCCACTCTATAGAAATGCGCGTTCACACACCTTATAAGATTTCATATCGAAAAACTAGGACCAATCGGCTCTAAACAACTAAACTCTACTACTTCGACATGTTGATCACGTTTTCTGATGGTCCTCTCAATAGCAATGTTCAGTCTACTTATAACACCTCACGTCTATAGTGTATGACAATCCAAGGAAGCAGTCTCTTAAAATTTTAAAAATGCTACGAGGACCGTTCAGACATTGTATCATATTTTAAGCACGAATTCTAATGCAGGACAACACGAGCATGATGAGAAACACTAGCTTGTGCTTAAATAGCCAATCGACCCTCTACCACTCCCAAGCCCACGTGACGTACACTTCTGAAATTTTAAGACTGCGTCTGCAGCCCGCATTTTCTGTCTATTGCATTAGAAGGTCGATGCTTGAAAATCAGGCCCATTTAAGTACAACGGCCTTACGAGTAATATAGAATACTGGGAGAGAATATTCGACTTCCTTTGAAATAATTTCATGAATATGCGCCTGCTGTGCTATGCTAATTGCAGATTTAATTGGAATGCTAGATCTCTTAAATAATGTATCTTACTTTATTTTTTTTCGTTTGTTATAGTTTTAAAATTGACTTTACAGGAACCTTCACAGATGGGTGTGTAAAGAACCAAACTTAAGTTGATTTAGTTTTTTCCCCCTAAGTTGTTTCCAAGGTTCCACCTCTTTTTCGTTAGAATAACTAGTTTTGTAGAACTACATTAACAAGGAGACATTGAGAGCTATATCTTAATGCATATTCATAGTTAAAATCTATTTTATAAATAAAATAATAAATAATCTTGTATTGGTTGAGTTTTCAGTCCCACGGACCATATTTGTCCAGGCTACGCCAAACACTACAGAAATAACATGTGAATGGACATGCACACACAAGGAAAGTTTTAGTGACACAGAAGAGAGAAATACACCCAAAGAGGACTCGGATCTGTCAGGAAACTAATCTGCAAATAACCAGAACTTTTTGTGCCTAAAATACGATAAAAAGGGCTGCTTATCTTAACAACAACAACAAAATATTTGTGACTGTCCTTTTCCACTTATGAATAAATTACTAAAATCCAGAACAAGCAATATAAGGTACATGATCAATCACTTAGTTCAACCAGCGATAGCTTGTAAAAATTTCAGACATTTTTAACATCCCTAAAAACAACGAAAAACATTTTCTTCCCTACCAAGGTTCAAACTATATTTCATGCGCTTTTAGCAAAGTGGTCTTTTTCTGTGTGTGTGTGTGTGCTGATGTAAAAACTTCTCTCGTTTACACTTTTTAACTATTATTAAGCAAATTTCCTTACCAGATAAAGTGGAAAAAAAGCAGTTTTCTCAGAGATTTTGTGCAAATTCCAAAGTTTTAAATTAAGTTTTTTGCTTTGCAAGCCTGTTAAAGCTCCCGAGTATAGAGCAGATCCATCTAATTTTTTTCGTAGCTGAGGACGTGTCATTTATCATTTAGCACAGTTTTCCGAGATAATTAATAACGTCATTTTAAGTTTATATATTAGCTATTCTCTATTTACGAGTTGATGGATTAAGTGTACAACGATGTTTTTCATCCTTCCGATAAGTTTGCACAAAGGTTAAGTGGCATCGGCCTGAATTACTTAATTTTCGATGGCCACACTTAAATATTCGCTCAGGACCTGTGACTGAACTCGATGTGATTAAAGATGCGAGGGTTATTCGATAACCCAAAAGGGCTTTCAGAACGCAAGGTATATTACGCTTCAAAATATTGGAGAAATTGCAGTGAAACCCTTCTCAGATCCAAGTTATCCTTTCGACTACATAAAATAATGAACGTTTGATTGACGGACTACCATTTTAACCTTGTCAGTCAAGGAGATAAATTAGTTGAAATGAGAGGGTATGTCAGGAGTTTAAATTTTTACTGTTTTTTTTTTCTTTTGCATCCTTAATCAATCGTACTCGACACTTTCCACTGATTTTAGTTAGTATGTAATTAACAAGCAAACGGTTATAGATGACAAATCGGTAAGGATAAAACAGTTAATAATTTATACACGACGATAAGTATTTCCTTTTAATCAGTTATAGCAACTTATATGATTTTTTAACTGTCGATAATTTTCTAATAAATTTCTATCGAGAAAATCTTTGTTCCATTTTGTGGTAAGACGATAATATTAACAAAACTCCCCCCCCCCAGTGGTCCCAACCTGTGCTTCCCGTGCCTTCTCAGAGGGCTATGTGGCCTCTCCAAGAAAATTAAATTAACCTTTACGCTGCGGCAGATTGACTTTTACCACTAAAATATCGCTTACACCAACGGCATGGTAGCGGTGTATGTTATCCCCCTTTTAAGTGACCGCTGGCATTGATCCCCATTTATGAGTTGTGAGCGACAGACCTTCTACAGCATCCCTTGTTTTGTTCGTTGCCCCCCCCCCCTGCTAACCGTGAGGTGTGAACGCTTTGGGAAAAGCAGAAAGTCGTCAGGTGATATCTCTTCTCAGGCCAAACGATACTGTGAAAGAAAATCGTCAGTCGTAAATGCCTTTCACGGCCTTATTGCTCAAGTTAAGTAAATAGGTATGGGGGCTCGGAGAACCAAAAGAAAAGCCGTTCCTGGAGACGATTGAAAAAAATCTAAGCGTCGCAGTGTAAATGTAATACAAATTAAAAGAAGCAAAGAATAAGAAACAAAAAATAGAATCAAAATAAGTAAACTAGAAATTGCAATCAGGACGGAAATTCGCCAAGTTGAAATTTCACGTTTCCACAAGCAGACAAAGTCCGGTCATTCTGCTGCCACTAGCTGTAAATTTATTTTGCGCGAGACGGACAGACGACATGAGTCTGAGCGGGGCGCATGCATGTCGCGCATACCTTATAGCGTGCCGAGTCTTAATGTCCTTTCCTGGAACTGAATGTCCGAGTGATTTCTTGGAACTGCACAATCTCAAAGCTACTTGAAACAAACCCCCAGAGGCTGACTGATTTGGAGACACTTCATAGGGAATTTTCACATCGATTTCTTAAAGATTCTTCCGCGAGTTCTCTGTACGTTTGAAATCTTCATAAGCGTTTAGTTGCGTCGTTCTTAGGTGTTCCTTTTTAAGTGCTGGAATATTGTGGCACATTTCAAAAGTTTTTAAAATGTAATATCATTGAATTGACATTGCGCAATTGTTTATATACCTCTTTACTATCTATACCCTCCTCCCACCTGTAACACTACTCCTAAGTATCATTAACCTGTAAAATATAGGGTAGGCCAAAGGAGCTCCGCCAAAGAAATTGGTTTTAAAAAGGGCAAAAAAAGTCGGGAACATTATTAATATTGACTTTTCTCCCTCAGTGACATCAAGCCTTTCGAACCATTTTGATATTTTTCACCTTTCGTGTATTCACAATAAATGGGAATGGTAGCAAAGAGATTCGAATGACATTCGTTTGATTCGAGATTCATTCATTTTGATTTCCGGAGAAACGGATTCTAGCGAAGTAAAATAAATTATTAAAGTTATCACTGGCGTTCTTCAGTGTTTTTTTTCTATCTCAGCGATCGTTAAAGATTGAATTAAAATGTTAACGAATTTTAAATCTGCGGAAAATTTTACACCATATATTACACTTTATACGTTTGAATTTTAATAAATAATTTTTCTATTAAATATTTATATTTTTTGGTTTACGAAGCAAACCAATAACCCTACAAAAGCACGGGAAAAGCCGCGATAGCCACGCATTGGCTAGTAAGTACATAAAGCTCAAAATCCTTTAAGGCTGTATCGTATTTCTAAAAGGTTTGAGCAGGATTCACATTCAGTTATATTATGAAAAGGACTAGTTTTTCTACCCAGCTTCAGTCGATAGTTTTTGATTTGCTATAGACAAACCACGTCACACCTGTTACCTGAGCAGCTTCGTTGCATCGTCTAACAGTCTTTTCAGCTTCGTTCCGCTTCACATGCCCTTCTGTTCTTTAATCTTCAAATTACTCGGTTTGTGACAACCCTTTTTGCTTTGATTTGAGTTTGATTAAAAACTTGTCTCTCTTTTGCGTCATGTATTGATTGAATTTTACTTCTATGGTTCTAAAGAAACGACCTAGAGAGCTGAAAATAGATACATTGACCAGAAAATGCTTTACAAAAATATGCTGTTCAAATTTTATGATGTCAAAGCTTAGGATTTCATGGTTTTTTCTGCAAAAAATGACTAATTTAATTTAAAATACTTGGGAAAAAGTATTGAAAATGCAAATTACTTCACTTTGACGGCGAGAATAACAGAAGATGGATAGCAATATGTGGATTAGCAGATGCATATAGCCTGGCAAATAATTATAATGCACATCTTATTTGTGATCTGATGGAGAATAGGGGTGTACCCTTTAAATGTCCCTAAAATAAAAATGTCCTATTTACATATTTAGTTTAGAATATTAATAGTTTTTTTTTTAATTCTACAATGAACTGTCCCAACGTATACAACATTTGGCAACAGTATATGGTAACTAAAAATGCGCCTTGATCGTCTTTTTTTTCTTATTACAAACAAAAGTGGTAAAAATCGAAATAAAAGGAGCTTTTCTAAAATTGCAATCGTTGGAAAGCATTTAAACCTGGACACTATTTTCTTAACATTGCAAGCTATAGAAGATGCATTGGGTTTTATGGAGCAAAGATCATATTTGGTCAAGCTGAGCCAAACAACATCAAATAAATGGACATACACACGTAAGGATATCTTTTCTGACACAGTAGAGAAATGCACACAGGAATAAATTGAACCCACAACGTACCTCGCAGGTTGTTAGCGTAGTGGGCAAATCCACAGAGCCGCTTCGATCACAAGCAGACATGTCTGGAAAGTATAATGATGGTATCTGAAATTAATTCCCATCAAACTGTACATATTATACTTCCTAATGGCTGCCTCATTCACGAGACATTAGAAGAAAACTGAACATATCTTTATTTTGTCATCCGTAAAATAAAATCACTAGTATATTCATGACGTATTACTCGTCAATTGGCAAAATTGGCCAGATCTCGATTGACGAAATATCTCATCTTAACCACACCACTTGGAAAGTTTAAAAAAAAAATGAAACTTGAAAATCCCTTCGAAGCAATATTGTAATCTTGACGGTATAGTTAAAGACAAATTCTGCCTCAATATGTAATATTTAATTATTAACATTTGTTTAACATAATTATTAATTTCATATTACTTAGAGACAGGAAACTGATTTTCATAAGCACTTGGAAGCAAATACGTGTAGTAATTTTTTTTAATATACATGTAATAAAACATCTTGAGGTTTTAATTTGTTTAACTTAGTTATTAATTTGATATTTCTTAGACAGGAAACTGATTTTCAAAAGGAGCACTTGAAATCAAATACTTCGAAAACGAAGCACAAATAGTTACCTATTGATTGATTCATAGGTAATTTGTAGGGATTCCACGAGTTAAACAATTTACAGATCAAATCAAAAGGGAATTACTTTCCACTTGAATTTTGCAGCAACATTTAATTAAAATAAACCCTGTAATTTACGACAAATACTTTTCCCAGTTTTCGTTACAAATGTGACAACTACATCGGAATATAATTGAAGCGTTAAATGTGGCATTTTAGGGTCAAAGAAGTAGAAGTCAACACCGGGCCACCCATTAGAATCTCGTGTTGTCCATAGATTCAGATCCAATGCAGTACTTTTTCCATCAGAAGCACTGATCCACCATCGGGAACACCAGATTATGTATAATCACAGCTCTCCCATATAATCCGATTCAGAAAGACGAGGGTTCGCTGCAAGAGTTCTGTTGGGAACGGAGTATTGGATTTTCGTGACGGGCCATGATGGATTGCTTAATGAAAAGTGTGGAACGTGCTATTATAATGCGCGAATGGCCATTATGAGTGATTGCTGACTCTTAATGACTCAATTACAAGCACTTGGTCTTGCTCATCGATTAACCAATCGCCTCCAGCTTCTGTGGAAGTTTCCTGCAGGACCTCGACCTGATGAGCTACCGACCGGCCCATGCCACTCTCGGAAATTATTTTAGAGTTTGTTTCGTCTGTGGGTGGCATTGATGTTGGGGTCGCGTAATTTCGGCCCGAAGTCGTGAGAGAAGGTGGAGGAAGGGCAATTATGCAGCAATTATATTAAAACACGGTTCGAGAGATGGAGATGGAGTTACTTCTTAGGGGTGTTACCATCACAAGTGGAGGTTGACGTAGTTTGGATTTTCATTGATGTAAAAATGCAACGAATAAAGGGAGAATAAACGAATACATTTTAAGTTGATTAATAAACTGGTCTAGGGAATAGGATAACAAGCGGCTATTCAAAGTAAACGATTACCAAATGAGGTTATCACTCTCAACTTCAATTCAGATTTAACCTTTACGCTGCAGCAGGTTGAGAATTGTTTCCACTAAAATCAAGTGGTTATTCAAAGTAAAAGATTACCAAATGAGGTTATCACTCTCAACTTCAATTCAGATTTAACCTTTAAGCTGCGGCAGATTTAGAACTGTTTCCACTAAAATTTCGTTTACATCAGCGGCATGGTATTGATCTGTGTACGATGGATGTTATTACCCTTTTAAGTGACCGCTGCCATAGATCACCCTTTACGAGCTGTCAGCGACTGGCCTTCTAGAGGGTCACTCCTTTTGTTCGGTACCCTACCCTGTGGACCGTGAGGTGTGGGGGAAAGGCAGAAGGTCGCTCAGGTGATAGCTATCTGACGCCAAACGATACACCACACAATACTATGAAAGGAAAGCGGCAGTCGTAAATGCCACTCACAGCTCTATCGCTCAAGTTAGGTAATTAGGTAAGGGGATCGGACAGGCGAAGAGACGATTGAAAAAATCGAAATGCCGCAGCGTAAAGGTTAATGAATTTCGAATTGATATACGATAGTAGATTGGGCGACTCCAATAAGATCAAGCGCCAATCATCACCCAAAAGGTAATAAACAACATTTTAAGGTAAGCATGATAGGGCATTTCGATAATTCAAGAAGTAAAATCCTATGTTCTCCGTCTGGTTTGTTACTCTGAAAATCCCTGTCACATTCATTGAAGTGCCAAAAGCAAAAGGTCGCTCCGGTGAAATCTATTCGTCACGCCACACAATACTATGAAATGAAAGCATCAGTCGTAAATGCCACTCAAGGCTCTATCGCTTAAGGTAGGGGGGGGAGGTCGGACATGCAGACGAAAGAGCTGTTCCTGGAGACGATTGAAAAATCTAAACACCACAACATAAAGTTTAAAGTATTCTTGGAAAAACTATTATTTTTAATTTAATAAAAATGTGACCGGTTTCTCTCAGTAATAGGTGTTTTCTCGTCACCTCAGCATAGTTCAAAATTACGTGGTATTGTCCTCGGATCTTTCCCTTCTTGTGTTGTTCCAGTGCGACGTTAATTAAAATTACTCCCTATTTACCATCCCGACAGCTCATTATCAGTGTTATCGCTTACGACCGTCAGCACAAAGTAAAATCTTCATTCTGTCTGTTTTGTTCACATTGGAAATCTCTCTCTGCTTACAAGTGAAAGACAGTTAATCAAAGTTTTCAAGACTAGAGGGTTTAGATCAAAATAGAATCATCTTTAGACTGCCAGTATGTGTCTAAATCATTTTTCTTTGCATGTTCTCCCTTAACTTAAGCTGTTATTAGGGAGTTTTGAATAACATGCTGAGAATCTTAACTATGCACCTCGTCAACTGAACGTGGTTCAAAATTACAAAATTACATGGTGTTCTCGGATCTTTCACTTTGGGATTGCTCGCGGACCGTTATCCATAGCCTCTTGTGTTGCCCCCCCCCCTCAGTGAGACGTTGATTATAATACCTACCTTAATTTTGCTCCTCTTTTCATGTTTTACACACAATTTTTGCATACATAACTGTTGTACTTAATTATTAACATTTGTTTGACTTAATTATTAATTTCATATTACTTAGAGACAGGAAACTGATTTTCATAAGCACTTGGAATCCAATACTTGTTTTATTTCATGTATATTAAAAAAATCACTACAAGTATTTGATTCCAAATGCTTATGAAAATCAGTTTCCTGTCTAAAAAAAAAGTAATATCAAATTAATAATTAAATTAAACACATTAAAACCTCAAGATGTTTTATTTCATGTATATTAAAAAAATTACTAAATCTTGAGATTTTAATTTGTTTAATTTAATTATTAATTTGATATTACTTAGACAGGAAACTGATTTTCATAAGCACTTCGAATCAAATACTTGTAGTATTTTTTTTAATATACATGTAATAAAATATCTTGAGGTTTCAATTTGTTTAACTTAATTATTAATTTGATATTACTTAGAGATAGGAAACTGATTTTCATAAGCACTTGAAACCAAATACTTGTAGTAATTTGTTTAACATACATGTAATAAAATATCTTGAGGTTTTAATTTGTTTAACGCAATTATTAATTTGATATCACTTAAACAGGAAGCTGATTTTATAAGCACCTGAAATCAAATACTTGTAGTAATTTTCGAAAACGAAACCCAAATAGTTACCTTTTGATTCATAGGTAATTTGTAGGGATTCCACGAGTATAACAATTTACAGATCAAATCATAAGGGAATTACTTTCCACTTGAATTTTGCAGCAACATTTAATTTGAACAGTGTCGTCTGGAATCCTTCTCCCCAGCGGATTTAAAATTTTAAAATCGAACCTCCCTGCTAACCGGAGAAATCCCTCCCACCGCAAACATAATAAATCTTCTATAAGGAAATATTTGCGCCCGCTGAACAAATTGAAGCAACAACCGAACCTCTCAACTCGTCGGGGCATTAAATCAACAATGCAATCCTCTCGCCACTCCATAACAGCACGGGTAATTAAACACCCGACAAACCTAACGCTCGCTTATTAACTCTCACCCAACACTTCTCAACTTAAATTATCAACAGTGTAAATAAACCACTGTGGTGGCACAAACAGTGCAGTGATAATGCTAATAACATGGTCACTATTTCAGGATTAGAAAGTCAACACCCTTTATCGCGGCCATAAATTAACGGGAGGAGGGGGGGGAGGAATTTACTTTCGCTCAAAAATTACGGTCCTCTTCACGTTAATCTGATAAAGCAGATTGAATTTTTAGCTTTTTCGTGGTGCATTATACGTTTTCGAAAATCCGCGTTAATGAAGTTACGGTTTCGGGTTTTGTCTTCGGTGTCTTCTCGTAAATCTCTGGTAGAGTCAGAGTGTGTATTATTCATGCCCTGTGCGGCTTGTAAATGTGTGCAGCATTTAGATTGGTGGTGAAGGAGTCTTAATACGAGATGTACGATTAGATGATAGTTAACGTTGACATTCAACTTTCGGATGCCAATTTGTAATAATGCTTCTCTGATTATTAGTAATGAGTAGAAGAGACTATAGTGAGAGAAGTGTTGTAATTTACTACCGAAATCTTTATGTTCAATGTTTTGAAATATTACTTTAGTTTCAATCTAGCCTGCAGAGTTTTAAATCTCGGATCGATTGAAGTTAGTTTCGAAAGGTAATAAGTTTACCACTGCGATGGTTTTTGCGATTTATTATACAACTAGTAGTCATTATGCGTTTATATATTATGTTTTCCCGAGTGTTATCTTCGTTCGCTCAGTGCTGTATGGTTAGAGACATATTTGGATTGGTGGTAATGTGTCTTGAAAAGGAATTCACGCCGTGTTTGATGTTTGTGCTCCGGAAAACTATATAATCGTAATTATACTTCACTGGGGTAATTAGTAGTCTGATTCATGAGCAAACAGGACTGCAGTTAAAGGAGTTAGACGTGTTGTAATTAACTTCCAAAAGAGTTGTACATGTTTTAAAATAATACTTTGTTTAAATGCAGCTTCCAGTGCGTACATTTCAGAAAGAATTTAAATTAAAGTTTCTAAAATGATAAATTATTTACTACAAAATAGATGTAAATTATTTTAGTAATTTTAAGTACATCTGTACTCATTTATTTTCATGGAGTGAACATTTTATTTTCGGAAATGGAGATTCATAAATCATGCTGATACTTAAACAAATGGGTATTAATTGCTTAGAAAATAGAGATCTAGAATAATTTTGTAATTCGTTGCAGCGTTTGAAATATATTTATCTTGTACTATCTGCATCTTTGTGAACTTCTGTTGTGTCTGATTTCATTGGCTGCTATAAAACGAAATTAGTTGCAATGTTTCTATTAAAATGAATTCAGGTAATTTTTAGTTAACGTCGTACTAGAGCAACACAACGGGCTATTGACGACGGTCCGGGATCAGTCCCTTGAGGGAAAGATCCGAGTACAACACCTCGTAATTTTGAACCACGGTCAGATGACGAAGCAACACCTGAGCTGGCACCCCACTCTCCAAACTTCCACGCCAACCCAACGTGAGGACTTTCGGCCACGACAGATTTAAGGTGCACCAGCCGCCTCTACACCATACGTTTACAAACATCCATGCCCGGGCCAGGATTCGAACCAGGAACCTTCCGATCTAGAGGCTAACACCTTAACCACTATACCGGTTGGTCGGCAAAATGAATTCAGGAGTTTATGTTGAAAGAAAATAGATTTAATTCTCATCACAAGCAGGTAAGCAGGTAATAAAATTTAGGTCGCACTGAAACAACACAAGGGGCTATTGATGACGGTCCGGTATCAATAAGGGATCTTGTAATACCTTGTAATTTTGAATCGATTATTAGGTCAACATCTAAGCTGGTGTGATGGTGTCATCGGATCCTTCCTTTAAAGAATTTATTCCGGACCTTCGTTGATAGCCCGTTGTGCTGCTCTAGTACGAAATTCTAAAAATACCCCATTCTCCAAGCTTCCACACCCCGCCAATGAGAGGGCATTTTTAACTCATCGCATTTAAACTTAATTAAAAGGAAATCCAAGCATTCGGACAACAGGCTGTTTTCGTGTATTTGTGCTCAATAAAACGTGTGCTTAAACCGATTTCAAATTTAGAAACTTATAACGGTCTCTGTGG
The DNA here is from genome assembly GCA_947359465.1 of Metellina segmentata. Lineage (NCBI taxonomy): Eukaryota > Metazoa > Arthropoda > Arachnida > Araneae > Tetragnathidae > Metellina > Metellina segmentata. Next base: position 4,357,059 of record OX375878.1, read on the forward strand.
CACCAAGTTTTGTCGCCAAACCCCCCCCCCCCCCCCATTGACTCCTTCACATTATTTTTAATTTTGTCAAGCGTAAAAATTTTACGCTTGGTAAAATGAACACTTTCGTTCATATTCAAGAAAAATTAAAAACTTTCAATTAGCTTTATGTATCAGACACTGTGATAATTTTGGAAGGGCCTTCCAACTGATCTGGTGTTAAGGTGTTTGCCTCTAGATAGGAAGGTTCTTGGTTCGAATCCGGGTCAGTGCATGGATGTTTGTAAGCGTAAGGTGTAGAGGCAGCTGGTACACCTTAAATATGTCGTGGCCAAAAGTCCTCACGTTGAGTTGGCGTGGAAGTTTGGAGTGTGGGGTGCCAGCTCAGATGTTGCTTCGTCATCTGAACCTGGTTCAAAATTACTGCTGGTGTCCTCGGATATTTCCCTTAAAGAATTGATTCCGGACCGTCGTCGATGGCCCGTTGTGCTGCTCTAGTACGAAATTATCAATTACCAATATTGGAAAGAAGTTGAATTAACGTCACACTGTAGCAACACAACGGGGTATTGGCGACAGTTTAGGATCAGTTCTCCAGAGGAAAGATCCGAGAACACCTCATAATTTTGAATCACTGTCAGATGACGATGTCAATGTCAGAGCAGTCACCCCATTCTCCATACTTTCACACTATGCCGGCGTGAGGAAATTTAAGGGCACAAAAAGGTCAATAAGCTACAGCCCACACGTGCAGGAGGGTCTTTGGTTAGATGGAGTCTGGAACTCGCAACCCTTTGTTTGCTTATCCGTTACTCTTCCAACCGGCAACCGCGACCCTACTAGGGATGTCAACTCACAGAAAATAACAGGTTATCGGTAAACCTGGTTTATTGTCGTCTGCAACTGTCGGGCTAAAGGGTCAACATTCCGGGAAGGCTTCAATCGCCTTTCATAACGTCCCAAATATGCTATGGGAGAGAGATCAGGAGACCTGGGTGGCCAAGGAAATGTGGGGAAACGTGAAGACGATTCATAGCAACACTTGCCGTGTGCGGCCGGACATTATCCTGTTGAAAAGTAAGTCCGGGGTGTCGCAAAAGGAACGGTAACACAACCGGTTGTAGAATGTTGTCTGCATACCGCTGTGCTGTAAATGTGCCAGAAATAACTACCAAAGGGAGATGGCACCCCAGACCATAACGCCGTGTTGTGGGCACGTGAGCACTTGCGATAGCAAGGCAGGATCCCCACGCTATCTTGGACGTCTTTAGATACGTCTGCGGTTGTGGTCAGGACACAGTTGGAAACTGGACTCGTCACTAGAGACTATACGTCCTAAGTCAGTGCTGTTCCATGTGGATCGAGTCCTTCTTGGTCCGTCAATTTTTTGTTTTTGAGTATATTTTAATTTTAAACATTTTATTCGCTATCAGATTGAGGCTACACCGATAATTTATAATTATTTTTAAAAGACATCGAAACAATAAAGTTAAAACACGTTTTGCTTAAAGCTCAAATATTATCTTCGCAATCCCTCAACTATGTTTCGTCCAAACAATTTTGCAAGGGCCGTTTTAAATTTCTCCTAAGCCGCTAGAGGAAGTACTCATTTAACCTGGCGTAATATGTTCATGTGTAGTAAAATGTAGTTTAAATGTAAAGGAGTCAATGAAGGTTGTTGTGGTTGCCAAACTTGGCGATTAATCGTCGTGTTTTCTCTTGAAGTAACAATATTGCCAAAACTGCTTGAGGAAGGACACTAATTTAACCATATAAAAAAAAAAACGTGTTTCTATTTTAATCTGATGAAAAATAAAATAATTATTGAAAGTTTTGTTAACACTTAAAATATCGCATAACTTGTGATATCAATCGCACAAAACTATTCGGCACCTTTCGCAAATGTATTCGTTCTTTTTAATTTTTGTAAAGAGTAAGCAGACATGAAAATCAATCTCATCAGTTTTTACATTTGTATATATACTCTTCCCTTTCGGACTTCTTTAAATCTAAATTATTTTATTCGCACCCGATATTTGGTCAAACTGAAGCCAATTCTATTTTATTCTGCTTGAAGACAAACATTTTATGAATTTACTGTTTTACGACACAAATATACCATTTTATAAGATTTTATAAAATTAATGATAGGATGCAAATTTTAAAATTCAAGTCAGATTATAAGACATTTTGATCTTTCATGTATCAACCAGATTTCCTTATGTAAAGTACTGCGTTTTATAAAACTATTACGATTGAACCGAAGCTTAAAATTTAATTCAAATTTATACGAAAAACATTCTCACGTTTCCTTGAAAAAGACAAAAATATGCATATTTAATCTTATTAAAATAATAAAATGAAATGTATCTACTTTAGATTAAAGGACACACCCAGATCATTAGACAATTCCCTCTGCATACACGAGATGGCCTAATACTTTAATGAACCACTGCATGTATGAAACTGCTAGAAATAACTCCATTTTGATTTCAAATGCTTCGAAATCAACTAGTAAATCGAAAGTTCCAAGGGTATATCAAATATGTTTTACTTTATTTGTTAACTAATTAAACATAATACAGGTAAAACCCTCGTATAGCACGATGGATTGGTGTCATGCTATAGGGAATCCGTGTTGTACGAAATTTACAAGTTCCACAAATTTTGATATTGCGTACTGTGCTATATGGGAATCGTGTTCAAGGATACTCGTGCTATATAGAAACCGTGTTAACGAAAACTCAGAGGTCATATATATTTGATAATGCGTACCGTGTTACATGGAAACCAAAGGACTGTTATATGTTGTTTGGAAACCACAATTTTCATGAAAGTACAGGGTGTTTCAGTGAACCGTTTCAGAACTTCTAAGAGGGGCAGGGTACATCCTGACGAACCAAAATCATATACCAATGGGCAGTCAGAAATGCTTTCCTGACGCGGTAGATGGCGTTGTGCGAAAATCATCCCGAGCTTTCGTGTAGGGAATCTTCATTTCGCACAAGAATGCCAAGTTAGTAGGATGGATGATTACACGATCGCACAGTTAGCCGATATGCATTTGGCGTACGGGGCTGCAAATTGTAGTGGGCCAGCCGCACAGCGTTTGTACGCGGAACGATATCCGACGAGGCGTATCCCCAGTCATAATTTCTTTGTAAGACTGCACCAGAGGTTAGCTGAGACAGTTTCATTAGAAAGAGCTGACAGGGACAGGGTAAGAACAGCACGGACTGCAGGCGTCGAACAGAATGTGCTGCAGCATATACAGTATTATCCAAGAACGAGTACACGAAGTGTAGCAAACGCAGTCGGGGTTTCCCATTACAGCGTCTGGAGGATTCTACGAGAAGAAGACATGCATCTGTTTCACGTGCAGCGTGTCCAGACACAGCAACCGGAGGATTATGCACCTCGTATTGCTTTCGCACAGTGGTACCTTGGAAAATTTGCTACAAATCCCCTTTTTCCTGCTGAAGTGTTGTTTTCCGATGAGACATCCTTCACAAGGGAAGGAATTTTCAACACGCATAACGACCATATCTGGGCGGTCGAGAACCCGCATGCAATACGACGTCGTGCAGCACAGATTCGATTTTCGGTCAATGTATGGGCCGGTATTATGGGAGATCACAACATCGGACCTTACCTGTTACCGTCTCGTCTAACCAGACCTAACTACTTGCTCTTTCTGCAGCAAGTATTGCCACAACTTTTGAGAGATGAACAGATTTCTGCATCGACGCAACAGACAATGTGGTTCCAACACGATGGAGCCCCTGCCCATTATAGCGGAGATGTTCGTAACTACCTGGATGTCACATTTGGTCAGCAATGGATCGGACATGGTGGTCCCGTGCGTTGGCCTGCTCGGTCACCCGACCTATCATGTCTTGATTTTTATTTCTGGGGTCATCTGAAATCGCTAGTTTATGTCACCCCTGTTGACAATGTTGAGGAGCTGGTTGCAAGAATTGCAGTAGCTGCCGGAGAAATTCGAGATATGCCTGGAGTATTCCAGAATGTTCGGATGTCCATGCGTCGGAGATATGAGGCGTGCATTGTAGCCCGTGGAAGAAACTTCGAACACTTACTTTAATCCATGTACCTTTTGCTTCTTTTCGAGTATTATTAAAACGATTTCTCACTTACGGTATCTTTTCTTTACGGTGCTTCTGTGTACAACACCGCTTCAGGAAAGCATTTCCGACCCCACATTGCTATATGATTTCGAGTTGTCAGGATGTACCCTACCCCTCTTAGAAGTTCTGAAACGGTTCACTGAAACACCCTGTATATTGAACTGTGTGGACGTGTATAGGGCAGACCCATACATACAGACAGACAGAGGAACGGACAGACAGACCGACATACAGATGGACAGACATATGGACAAATAGACAGAGACAGAAAGACAGACAGACAGAGACCGATAGACAGACACCAAACGCTCAAGAGGCGGATTTGGCATCAGAAGGGTCAAAACGGATATAAATTTGAAATGGGTCAAGAATATTCATTGTACAAACAAACACGCCATTCTTATTTTTATAGATTATCATTGCTATTGTAAACCGTGTGTGTATTATGGAGAACCTAGGCATGTGTTATATGAGAGATGCCGCAATTTTGGTACCGAGCTATACAAGGGTTACCTGTACTATCATGGAATCTTTGAAGCACTTCAGCGTTTTTCTATTTTTCAAATAATTTTGTAATTAGTTTTCCTAGGTTAATTTCGTTCTTCAAATTCGAAACTTTTTGAAATGAGTAATTAAATATATGTTCACAATTTTTAACAGAAAATACTTTGTTTACTTCGTTTCATTTTCACGTAAAATGCAATTCGAATTTTTCTAAAGAGAAGGTAAAAACAAGTTTCAGCCGAGCTTCCTAAACCTGTTTATTCCATCCTATGAATTTTCTTAATCCAACAGCTGGTCTTTTGTCTCGAGCTCATTTGCAAAAGCGAAACCGGGAACTTCCGAAAAAAAGAACCTAATTCGCGGCTTTAAGTCCGTAACGATCACCGTTTTATTATAACGATATTTTTTAACATCCAAATCTCCCCTCCACCCAAAACGATCTGATTTGTAAATGGCGCCATCGCCAACCTCGTAAAAGCGGCCAAATGGAGGCGATAACGGCGACTTTCCCAATTAACACGGGACAATTAACTCGCCAATGTTGGGCCCTTCGGAAACCGTAATTCCGATTTGGCGGCTCTTACTGGGGAAATGCCATCGAATTTGCAGAGCATCTCTAATGCTGTTTTAATTGTGCACATTAAATTTTCACTGTGGACTACTCGGAGGTGTTAAGGGAAACCTTAAAGTTCAGGATATGAGATTTTTATGAGCCAGGGAGTGTTAGTAAAGGGTTGCGGTAGTTATGCGGGAGATATTTTCGCGTGATTTCGTTTAATCGCGGGGACTTAACGATGGGAAACCGTATCGCCAGTCATCAACTTCATTTTGCGTGGAGTTGTTTTCGTTTACTGACTCGCCTTTGTGTTATCGCGAGGAGTTTTATCACGGTATCTATGCCGTCTGCCTTCTGCATGGCCATTTTCCAAAAACAGGGCACATAGAATGGGAGCTGAGGGGGAAGTAATTTGTTACAGGGTAAACTGGATTGGGAGGTTACATGGACTGAAGAATGTTCATTAGGGAATATAATGATTGCGACATCCTTCCTGCACGTCCACTATAAATGGGTATCTTAAAAACAATCAGTGTTTGATAAATGAATGAACCCATTTTTTTTAAATTGAACCGTTGGTTTGCCATGGTTTGGGTCATTTTCTGCGACACGAGAGTTAATTAGACCGACGCCTACAAGTGAATTTCGAATTGGTGCTTTGCCGACCAACCGGTCTGGTGGTTAGGGTGTTGGCCTCTGGATCAAAAGGTTCTTGGTTCGAATCCGGGTCAGTGCATGGATGTTTGTAAGCGTAAGGTGTAGAGGCGGCTGGTACACCTTAAATATGTCGTGGTCAAAAGTCCTCACCTTGGGTTGGCGTGGAAGTTAGGAGTGTGGGGTGCCAGCTCAGATGTTGCTTCGTCATCTGACCGTGGTTTAAAATGACGTGATGTTGTCCTCGGATATTTCCATCACAGGATTGATCCCGGAGCGTCGTCAATAGCCCGTTATTTTGCTTTTACAATGTTAATTAAAATACCTACCTACCTTCCACCTCATTTTATATGTCTACTTTTATCTTCCTTTTCTAATAATTCGATCTCTTGTTGTCTTTAGAAGTACACTTTCTTTCTTAAGTATACACCGGGATACTGGGTAGGTAGGCATTTAAATTAACGTCGCAATGAAGCAACACATCGAGATATTGGTGACGGTCTGGTATCGAACCCGAAGGGAGATATCCGAGGACAACACCACGTAATTTTGAACTACGGTCAGATGATGAGGCAACACCTGTGCTGGCACCCCACTCTCCAAACTTCCAAACAAACCCAACACGAGGACTTTTAGCCACGACAGATTTAAGGTGCATCAATAGCCCGTTGCGTTGTTCTAGTACGACGTTAATTAAAAATTACCATTACCTAACAATAAGTAAATACATTTTGATTACAAATGTTTTCTTTTAAGTTAGTCTTGAACATAGTTATGCCCATAAAAATCACTCGGTATAACAAAAGGCATAAATTAACCTGCATATCATCCGATTCTGTACCCTAAACCTAAGCCTCATACCGGTTAGAATACATAATTCCGAAATCACTCGGTAAGAACAGTCTAAAAGCTTAAAAATTCTCAGATATGAATAATCTTCTCGTCTGTTTCAGACACTGACGAAACTCTCTCATCTGACAAGAGTGAAAGTAACAAGTTTATTAGAATAAAGAATCGCTTCGTATAAAAAATGACGCTCGATTTTTTTTTATCAAGCCTCTACATGTATGTGAGGGAATTTTTTTAATGACAGAAGACTGGGGAGAAATTTTTTTCCTTTCTTGTCCTTTTTTGTTCTCTTTAGTTAATCACTGTTCTTCTTTCGTCTTTTGTCGTTCTATGAGACAATTAGATGAACTCCGAAATGATAAATTAAGTAAGATTAATGCGAGTAAAATGACGACCCTCTCGGAATCGCAATTTTTGTTAACAAAGAACGAAGTTAATTTTAAATGGAGGATCTTCTCCCGTCCGAAAGCTTCCTTTAATAAAAACGGGACAACTTTCCCGATTTCCTTTTTCTTTCCGCTTTTGTGCCATTGCGTTCCTTTTATAAACCCTTTATTTTGATTTATGCCTTTTAAGAATTTTTTTATCATGCCATTTCCATAACAAGTGTGACATAACTATGAGGCGTTTTCTATCAAACTAAATCAGGGATGCACAGACCGCGGGCCATATGTGGCCCTCCGTTCATTCGCTGTTGGCCGCCACACCACGTGTTATTTCAAGTTTAACAAGTCAAGGTTCGTAATAACGTTAGCCAGTTTTATAATTCGTTTATTTCTCATCGGTAATTTGGTAATTTTACTTTAGTTAACGTCACTAGAGCAATGGTTTTCAAAAGTGCTTCCAATGAGCCCCCAGTGGTCTTTGGGACTACTGACGGGGTTTGTGGCAAATTAAAATTAATTTGAGGATGCGTGGACAAAAAAATGAACATGAAAGTTTAATTAAATATCAAGATGAAAGGTAAATTAAACATCAAGATGAAAGGTAAATTATCAATTGGAAGCGATTTAAAATTTTCCAGGAAACGAAGCTTTACTTTTAGTTTATGTGATATTTGTAAAAGAAAAAAATTTCCCAATAGTTGTTATTTGCCAAATTTTTGTAATCTGAGACGAAAGGTGAAACACTATTTAATGAATTAAAAATATTTTTCGATTTAAAAGCCCTTGAGTAACATCCTCTCCTTTTAACTACTGGCTGTGCTCCGACTATGATGGGATGACACCGAGCCTCTGGCATACTTAAAACCAGCTATACCGAATATATTATCTATACATTGTGTCATTCATCGATAATATTTAGTCGCTAAAAATCTGAGTGAACGCTTGCATGATTCACCAGATTATGTCATTAGAGCAGTTAATAAAATCAAAAGAAATGCCTTATATGAGAGATTATTTGCTCAATTTTGTTTGATGTGATGAAGATAGTAATAATTGACTATTTAAAACGGAGGTTTGTTGCTTATCTAAAAGTGCATGTTTGGTTCGATTTTATGCACTCTTAAATTCAGTGTTGGAATTCTTGGAAAGTAAAGACAATGATTTGCGGCTCAATTTAATTCATTCGAACAATTACATAGCTTATATGACTGACTTATTTGCCAAACTCAACGAAACCAATTTGAAGCTACAAGGTGATCAATTAAATTGAATCAAAATAGAAGTATAATATCTGTGTTTGTTACAAAACTTTTTCTAAGCAAACAAAACTTGGGAAGATAAGAATACGCTCAGTTTCCAAAGCGCTAATGTCGTGTTTGATCCTGGACCATTGCCAATAGCCCGTTACGTTGCGCTCCAGTGCAACTTTAATTAAAATACCTATAATAATATAGATACCTACCTACTTAGGTATCTATATTTACGTAGGTGCTACAATTTATCACCACCCCTTAGATAACTACAATGGATAATGCAGGACCAAGTAGGAAACACATATTATAGAATAAAAATCGCAGTTTTTCTCACAGCTGGACCGAAAATATTATTTTGTGCAATCGTTTAATTTGTAAAGTCGTCTGCTTGATTTATAAAAGGGCTGTAGCCGTTCCAAAAGAATACATGATAAGAAGACACTATGAAAATTTACATTCTACAATTTCTAAACAACCCGAAATTGTAACACAAATAATTTTCGAAATAGTTAGCCTTCTGCAAAAAGATGTCGACCCTTTACAGGCGGGATAGGAACCGTAAATTATAAAATAAGAACCGGTTGACCAATGAAAATATAGAATCAATTGTGCGCTTAAGTACTACAAAAAACGAGCCAGATATTAAAACAAAAATTGTTAAATCATTGCAATGTCCCGCACTGTTATTATCTTTCTTTATAACAATATATAATAATTATAAATAATATAAGATAGACAATTTTCATGGGTTTAGGGGTAGCCCTCCCATACGTCACAGTGAATCTATGTGGCCCTTTATCTTAAAAGTCTGCATCCCTGAACTAAATATTGGTGGCGGTAGTTGATGCGGCGAACGTGCTTCCTTTTCTTATTATGTGAACGAGACGTCAGTTGGCATTTTTTTATTTCAAACTAGCTGAATAACCCAGTATCGCTCGGGTTTCAAATATGACCGCGATATATCCCTGTGTTAACTCATACACAAACCCCGTAGAACGTGTTTTCTTATCCATGTCCATCTATTGCAGAAAAACAAACTTTAGCTTTTAAAGTTTAGTCAAACGGTGTAGATTTGTACAGAGCAGGGGTTCACGAAGTGTGTGTCGTGGCACACTGGGGTGCCAAGTAGAGAGATTAGGGGTGTCGCGAAGCGCCCATGAAGCAGTTGCTATTATAAAGAGCAAATATCGTTCGAAAATCAATGTCGTAAAAGAAATGTGAGTAGCTGTATCACTAGCATATCGCGAGTAGCTGTATCTTAATTCCACGATTCGAACAATTGTGTAGTGAGCAACAAGCTCACCCGTCGCACTAAACACACACATATTCCTCCAAAAGCATGATGAAGGCAATTTTGTTTTATTTAAATTTTCACCTTTACCTATCTTTTCCTATTTAGTGCAATTAAAGTATTTGTGTGAATTTCAAATACGAGTTGTATTAATTATGTTTACACCACTTACTTCCCTAATTTCTTCTTCAAAGTTGTACAAATATGAAATATATATATAATAATATACCACAGATAGATATTACATGAAGAGGGTGCCGTGAGAAATTCTAATTCTCTTAAGGATACCACGATTTGGATAAGTTTGGGAATCCCTAATATAGAGAATATATACACACATACACCCACCCACACATCCTTGTTTTTTACATAGATAGGATTTCAGCACTTCGCCAACTAAACTTCTTAAAAGTGAAATCCGAATTAGTATAAGGGTTGAGGTGTGTGTGGGGGGGGGGTAACCTGGTTGGAAAATTAATGAATTAGCAACCGGAGGATGGAGGATTGCGACTTCCAATAAATCCCGCCGACCAACCGGTATAGTGGTTTATTTGTTAGCCTCTAGATCGGAAGTTTCCTGGGTCGAATACTGGTCAGTGCATAAATGTTTGTTAGCGTATGGTGTAGAGGTGTCTGGTGCATCTTAAATCTGTCGTGGCCGAAAGTCCTCACGTTGGGTGGGTGTGGAAGTTTGGAGAGTGGTGTGTCAGCTCAGGTGTTGCTTCATCATCTGACCGTGGTTCAAAATTACGAGGTGTTGTCCTCGTATCTTTCGCTTAAGGGTTTGATCCCGGACCGTCCCGTCGTCAGTGGCCCGGTGTGTTGCTCTAGTGCGACGTTAACTAAAATTACTATTACCATTACCATCCAATAAATCCGACCAACCGGTCTAGTGGTTATGGTGTTCGCCTCTGGATCGTAAGGTTCCTGGTTCGAATCCGGGGTCAGGGCATGGATGTAAATTGTGCTGCACTTTGTTAGGGACAATGATGGTCCTCCCACTGGGTGCTCCTTCACAAGTGGCCATCACTTCCGGCCTTGAATTGGTCAATGATTAAGTTCATATGTGCCCGCCCCATTGAAAAAAATAATAATAATAAATAAATCCTAAATACTGTCGAACTTTTAACTTCTGGCCGCTCCATGCTGGTTTAATGGTATTCCTAAACTCGTTTTACCTGATGCAAGTATTTTTCATCGCCATGACGACCATCATGACTCTCACCTTCTATCGATGGAATTTGGACTAAGAAACCCCTTTCCACTCAAACTTTTGTCTGCCAATTTTTTCGAGTATTATAAGTAGGCAACAATTGCAACTTTTTTTCACACGTTCTACGCTGCATGTTAAGTACTAAAACCAAAATTCCTCTTTAATGGGGTGTATTGTAAGCGAGTTATAACCGCAACATAAATGCAACTTTCTGCATAAATGCAACCCACCTACAACTTTTTAAAATTTTGCTTAAAATAAATTAATATGAAATTACTATTTTGATTTTTGCCCTCTGAACCAACCCTTAGATCACGTATGTCTGATCTTGCGAATGCCGAAGTATGGCGGATCAACCTACTGAATCTTCGAAAATCATCCTGTTTCTTGTTTATTTGAATAAAAAAAAATAATCAAATAAAAGGGATTTCTTAACGTCAGATTGAAAATTATATTTCGACTGTCTAAAACAGTTCGTTATGATAGTAATATTTTCTGTCAATTAACCAATAATTAATTAATTACTGGCCTCACTTACTCGATCTCATTTCAAACAAAAAAAATGGTAAATACAGGTAAAAAAATTCCATTCACTTATTTTATGTCGTATCAAATTGTATTTAGTTGTTGGATTTAGCTATATTTTTCACTCTGGATCATTTTTTCTTCGCATGCTTTAAAAGCTAAAAAATTGAGCCCTGTCCAATAAAAGATGTTCTGTCAAAACATCTTGATTCCAATTTCAAAATGTACTCGCCTTTAATAAGTAGTTTTCTACAATTGGCGTAAATACATTTTAGATATTAATCTGATAAAAACTGATTCGATACAGTATCCCTGAGCAGTGAAATGCATCGACTTGGTTATCTAACGTAATATCTTAGAAACAAACACCAAGTAATGAAATATCACACATGTACGTTTTTAAAAATAACTATAAACTTGTTGAAAAGCTTATCGATAATCTATAGGATAATTTTATTTGCAAAAATTCATAGAAGAAAGCGGAAAAAGATATTCTTTCCTGAAAACATCCCTAACCCTTTATCTCGAATTCATCTCATCCTAATAATAATGAAGGTAGAAAATAAACATATTTTTCTGATAAATAAAATTATTATTATAGTGTACATATTGTGGGACGAGTTGACGTCAAGAGATAAAAAGTAGAGATAAGTAGAAATTGAAGCAGGCAGACAGTAATTTAATTACATTAAACAAAAGTTTTAGAGAAAATAATTTTGAAACTCTCCAGCTTAATAACGTGACAAGAAGCAGAGTTTTTCATTTCTACAGTATTAAATACGCACCTTCTACGCTTTAATTGTGTAAACACGATTTTTTGCCCCCATAAGGCTATACAGAATAATCCGTGAAGAAAGCCACTTCTTGGGGAAACACGACCTAGACTAAAAAAAATTCGTAATATTTCAGTAGCCTGTAATTAATTTAGCAGACTAACAACAAATACAACAAATTCGCATAATTTAACAAACGTGCTAAGAAAACTTTAATTTTTAATTAATTATTTTTAATTAAAACATAAAAATTAGCACACCAACAAAAAGTTGCCAAAATGAAACGAAATTTTACACATGTAAGTACTAATTTGATATAAGTATAAGTGATTAGAAAATCAAAGAAAAAGGATAATTTTTTTATTGCACAAAAAAGTACAAATGAACGGAAGTTCTAGTACTCTGTTGGACCCCCTCTAACGCGAATGCACGATGCGATACGAGCGGGCATTGAGGCATACAAGTTACGTACGATGTCCTGAGATATCTTGCTGCCTGTGTCTGGATAGCGGCCAATGATGCAGCTGGCCCTATGCGTGCGTTTCGAATGATGTGAAGGTCTTCTCGACGACTGGTCTGTCGAGGGCGTCTTGAGCCTCATCGCTGTGTAAATGACGTCTCTTCTGTCCTCTGGTTCCAACACCTCCTCACAGTAAAATCAGAACGGCCTACTTGACGAGCTATTCGCCGAACTGACCACCCAGCTTCCATCATCTCGATGATTCTTCCCCTCTCGAACTCGGACAGCTGCTCATATTGTCTTCGATGGCGGCGTAACGGCATGTCTACTTCAGCGTTTCCTTTGCAAAAGATTAAATACACTCAAACAAGCTCTGCTTACATGTTTTATACTCCAAGGAGAACGAAGTTCAACGCCCTCTAGTGGCATTACTCAATACAAAATCACGCTGCATTTCTAATCATTTGTATATCTTGCCGACATGTACCTTCATGTCAAGTTTCGTTACGATCCCACAATTATTTCTTGGAGCGCAAATTTTTATGGCAACGAGTGTGTGTGTGTGTATGTATATATATATATATATATATATATATATATATATATATATATATATATATATATAATACATGCTTTAATAAGGGGATGGCGCCTCATGTGCTGCAGTGACACTAGCAACCCTTCTGGGCATATTTTCAACAATGTTTTGATACAGCATTTGTGTCTATTCCTGCTGCAAGAATTTCGTTAACTAAGCTGTAGATTTAGGAAGTGGTTCCCTGGGTCGTAAGCGTAGCTTTAACTCGTCCCAGAAATGTTATATGGGGTTTAGGTCAGGACTCTGAGCAGGCCAGTGAAGTTGTTTTACATGCATATCTTGATACCACTGATTGACAGAGGCTGCAACATGACATGGAGCGTTGTCGTCCGGGAAGTAACATTCGTTCATTCCATAAAATTGCAAGAGCGTAAGAAGAACTTGATTGCCCAAAATGTTCATTCGGCGTTCAGTTTTCCATGAACAACATGTAAAGGTCCCATGCCATACCACGAAAAACACCTCCAAACAAGTGCACCACCACCACCGAACTTGACAGTTGCAACGATGCACTCGGGTAACTGATGTTCGCCTGGCATTCGCCAAACCCTAGCATGTCTATCTGGCTGGAAGAGCGTGTAGCGTTACTCGTCGCTCCATAAAACAGTTTTACAGTGGTCCACAGTCCAGTTGCGGCGTTGCTAACATCAAGCAAGTCTGACGGCTTTGTTGGATGTGGTGATGTTTGGTTTCTGTGCGGCAACACATCCGTGGATATTGAGGACTTGCAGTACTTTCCGCTAGGTATTGGGGTGCACCGTAACCCTTGCTGCCTGTTGAAACTCACTGTTGACGATTGGGAGTGGTTTCTTGCGGTCCTTACGAACCTCACGCTGCAGGACACGCCGATCCCGTTCGGACATTCTACGGGGACGACCCACGTGTGCAGTTCGTGTCCCAACTCCCGTATTCTTCCACGTCTTCACAACATAAGCAACAGTTGACCGTGGTTTTGATTATTCTACCGCAATTGCGCGAATAGACTTGTCACTAATGTGACAACCAACTACAACACGTCTTTCAAAGTTCCTTTCGTTTCGACATATTGAATCTGCATAAAATCCGACATGCAATCGGATTTTATGCCGATTCCCTAGCGTCCGGTCTATTATTGTAGGATATCTATATATATATTTCTCTTACGTGGCACGCAAAAAAGACGTTATTTGTTATCGCGTTTTGGCAATATTGTACGATTATTTGTTTTTCACGAAGCCTCGCGCTTGAATTGAATTTATAGCGTTATCGGATGAAATTTTATTGAAAAAAAAAAGGAATTTTAATCGAGCTGTTGCAGTTAATAATAGAAATCAAAGAAAGCGGAGGGTCTTTTCAGGGCCATTTAAAAAAAGGTCATTTTCAGGGCCAACAATTATAGTTCAACAAGACGCTTGCACTACAACTTTCGACAACTAACTCAATGAAAATGCGTGGGTGGTTCGAGTGCAGGGGTAAATATACACTCAAACAACATGCTGGGTATTTAATTTCCAAATCAGCCGTCACATTTCGAGTCAAAATTTTCTCAAAGTTTTCATTTGAACTCAGATTCTATCGGTACTGTATATATCTTTTCTAAAAAATAGCAAACAAATTTAGATTTAAAAAATATTTTTTTTTGGAATATCATATTCTGTAAACAATGCCTTCTGCTAGGACACATGTCTTCATTGATGCGAGCGAAGCGAGCATAGGTTCGCGCAGCGAACCAATGAGGATTGCGAAGAAATCCTCCGGGGGGTTGGCGAGCGTTTGCGAGCAGGGGGCGGGCTCCCTAGTTGTATATAATTTCACAAGATTAGTCTCCTCAATACTAAACTTAACGACATACCCTTTATTATGATATAAATAATGAGAGAACATGAAAATTGTACTTTTATTTTCTGGTAGCTTTATATTGAATTGTTTACCTCTAGACTGTAGATATATTCAATCCATTGAAAAAAAGTAGTTTCACACTTTTCTAGTAAACTATCTTTGCTCTGTGAGAAAGAATGAGAGAAGGCCTCACCCCCAGATAACAACAGTGTCGCAGTTGCTTGGCTGTAAGAGTAGCGGATTAGCAACCAGAGGGCTGCGTGTTCGGAACTCTATCCAGCCAAAGTGCGCCAGGGGTGGAGAACGATAAATAGGTCGCGGTCTCAAATGTCCTAACGGTGGCGGCTTAGGATAGTGGTGTGCCAGCTCGAGTGTCAACCTCGTCATCTTGCCGTTGTTTAAAATGACGAGGCATCCTCCAATCTTTTCCCTAAGGGAATTGATCTCGCACCGTCGCCAACACCCCATTGCGTTGCTCCAGTGCGACGTTCATACCCAACCCAGAAAACAACATTAAGACACAACAGATGTAATGCACATATTATTAGAAGTAACATATTTATTTCCGTACCAAAAGATCCCCGTATCAAATGTTACTGTTGGCGAGGGAGATTTAATCTTTAAGATTCACCACAGGAAAAGACTGCGTTGGAACGTTTGGTCAAATTCTAGTTCACGGTTCGGCCAAGACCAGAAACAAATGTTTTGTCGCCAAGTGAATTCCAAGTGGTAATGATCAACCTTTTGACTACAGCTATTGATATAACAAGCGCGATTCTCATAACATTCAAGGTACAACTGTTGTACTGACCGTTGTCTAAATTCTTTCTTGGCGCAATCATGGTACAACTGTTGCACTGGCCGTAGTCTAAAGGTTAACATACGAGGCCAAGTTGGCGAACTTTGGTAACTGCATGGTAACGGTTTTTTCCCAGTACCAATTGGGATCGGATCGTATGATCCGGTGAGGATTGTATAGTCTTTGCTTTTGCCCGGAGGCAGTAAAGGAGGTGCTGCATTCAAAAGATTTAAATACCACATGTTGCTGTACTTTAATGTTTGTAAGGGAGATTATATCTCTTAGACTAGCCACTGCGTGGTTAGACGGCGTTGCCCGTGCTCGTGGTGAGCAACGCCGTGATGTAAGGTATTAATCTGGTGTACAGTTTTCCGCAGATTTCAAATCCGTTGAAGATATATTCAATTTAAAAATTGTTTATTTAAAGAAAATCATATTTTTAGGTAACAATCTAAACTGAAATTTTCCGCTGATTTCAAATCCGTAGAAATTTTAAAACTATCTTTAGCGATTCCGATTTTACGGGAAAAAAACTTAACAATCCCAGTCAATATGTTTTTTATTTCTTTCACTCATTCGCACGGAAATGGAATGGGACAGGAAATGTAATCTGTTTCTTTTTTTTTTTAACGCAAATAGCAAAAAATGCAATCTGGTTTTTTTTTTTTTTTTTTTTTTTTTTTTTGAAAGAGAAAGTTTACGTTATGTTACAATTTCTTGTGAAAATACAAAAAAAGATCGCGTGGGTAGAAAAAGTCCACTTTAGTTGGTTTCTTCTTTCGCCCTGAAGAAACGCGTTTGAAAAACCAGGTAGAGAATAAAACTATTAAAATCATTTAAAAATCTTCTAGATTAAATTTTAAAATTTCGCCGCGACCCAAAAATTGCAAAACACTCGCACTACCTGTGTGCCAAATTTCATTGCTGTAGGTGCCATAGATCGTCAGGATTTTGTGACCGCGAAACAAACAGATAGGCAAACAAACACCCCCTTCCTTTTATAATATTAAGGATTCCTAACAAAAAAAAACTTTTAATTTGAAATATTTGGCAAAATTCTAGTTCACGGTGTACATTGTCCGACATTTCAATTTTGATCACATCTCCAGAAATACGAAGTCTGATGGTTGAGGTGTAAGTCTCAAGATCAGAAGGTTCCTGGATGGAATCCGGGTCAGTGCATGGATATTTGTAAGCGTATGGTGTAGATGCGCCTGGTGCCCCTTAAATCTGTCGTGGCCGAATGTCCTCACTTTGGGTTGGTGTGGAAGTTTGGAGCGTGGAGTGTCAGCTCAGGTGTTGCCTCTTCATCTTACCGTGGATCAAAATGACGTGGTGTTGTCCTCGGATTCTTTCCCAATGGGGATTGATCCCGGATCGTCTTCAATAGCCCGTGTTGTGTTGCTCTAGTACGACGTTAATTGAAATTACCTTACCATACCAGAAATACGAAACTTGTATGAAATGACACCAAATGACAAGGCTACTTTGCTTATCACGTGGTCACTGACTCTTGATATTCTAGCTGTCTTTTCTTTTCCCAATAGCCCAATGCGTTGCTTCGGTGCGACGTTAATTAACTACCTGCCAGCTTTTCTCTTTCCATGGTGTTTACTGATTTCAATAAACACGTTCATCGCGCTCTCTTGGTTCCCAAGCGATCTTTTCCCGCTTTCCTCCCACTACTATGTTTTCCTTTTCCCCACTTTCTCGAGATTTAGTACTTGGTGTTGTTTTGAGTTTGGCGCAGCTTGGTGAATATACATATTATTCTTGCGCCAAGAAGTGTATCATTTTTTATGGCCTGGAACCTTTGCATGTAGTTCGTGGTCAATTGAACGCCAACGCCTACATGAACATTTTGGATAAACTGATTCTTCTTGCGCTCTGGCAATTTTCTGGAATGGACGAATGTTACTTCCAGAACGACAACTCTCCGTGTAAAACGTCTTCCATGGCCTGCTCAGAGTCCCGACCTAAAACCCATAGAACATTTGTGGGACACGTTACAGCGACGCATACGGACCAGGGAACCACGTTCGAAATCTACAGCTGAGCTGGCGACATTCTTACAGCGGGAACGGGAATGGACACAAATACCCATAGCTATGTATCAAAACCATGTTGGATGTATGCCCAGGAGGGTTGCTAGTGTCATTGCAGCACGTGGGAGACCATTCCCCTATTAAAGCATGTACTCTTTTCCTTATACCATCACATCTTGCTGTCCGGTCCATTATTGTAGGGTAGTGTATAATCCCTATACTAATTCAGGAATATCTCTATCACTACCAAAAAACCCAACAAGAACAGGAATCCACTGTCTGTGAATTTCACAATGAGACACAACTTGAGATTTGGAAGCTTTATCTTCTATTTCAATGTACTGTTTTGTCTCATTCGTTCACAGATGTCGAATAAGGTTTTCTCGTTTGTAAAAAACCCAACTGGCGCTTGTTACATTAAAACATCATCGACAACAAGCTACTCAAGACGACAAACTGAGTCAGCTTTAACTGCGTCAATTTGAATCTGATTCAATTTCCATTCTAACTACACTATTTACCAAAAAGTGTTTGGACACCCATGCAAGTGACCATATCTGCGGTCCTGATATACATCACGCCCTCCACCGTTAAATATCGTGTAGGAAACAACATTGGCATGAGTTCCATGCAAGATGCCACGAAGTACAGAGTTGTCTGATTTCGATAAAGGTGTAATCGTCGGGTATATCACGGAAATGAATAATCCTTAAGGGACATTTCTAGCGAGCTGAACAATCCAAAATCGACAGTGGTCTATGTGTATCAGAAGTGGAAATTGAGATGTGATTATCGGAATGTGCCCCTCTACGAGACCCACGAAACTGGGTGATTGAGACCGACTGGTGCTGCCTCCTGCTAGAATGCATTGTGCCCACAATGAAGTTCGGCGGAGGTGCAATTATGATCTGGGGGTGTTTCTCTTGGTATGGACTGAGACCCTTGGTCCAAATTCATGGTAAGCTCAACGCCGAGGCCTACTGCACTATTTTGGAGGACAGTGTGCTTTTTACGCTGTGGCAGTTTTACGGGTTGGACCCATGTTACTTCCAGGGCGACAACGCCGGATGTCATGTTGCGAGGTTCACCATGGATTGGTATGGTGACAATGGGGTTAATCGAATGGACTGGCCTGCCCATAGCCCAGACCTGTACGCTATTGAGAACCTCCGGGAGACTAGTTGGTTCGCCGGATTAAGGGGTGCAACAACCGTCCAAAATCGATGAAGGAACTTGCATGTCTTCTCCCAGTCGAGTGGAAGAAAATGCCACTAGCCGTCATACAAGGACTTGTGGAAAGCATGCCCCGGAGGGTTAAGTCTGTAATTGCCTCTCGTGGACGCTCTAACATCTATTGAATATGAATAAATTTTGTTTTTCTTTTCTATCACAGGTGTCCTAATACTCACAGGAAAATAGTGTATAACAGCGATGAAGAAACTATTAATTAAGAATAATGAAATTTCTTATCTCGTTGTCTTACCCATGAAACACAATAAGTCACAATTTACAAAATATGAGTTTTTTAACTTTTTAAGATAGGACTGGTGAAGGCCATTCATTTATTTTTCTTTCCATGGTAGTTATATTACTTCTTGTAAAACTCATTTAGTGAGAGAAGAAATTGTTACCCTTCGTTTTCTAAGAACTATGTTATTTGACTTGTTTGTTTCACTTGTAAATCGACGATTTTTATAAGAAAAGTCCCATAGATAGTAAAGAATAATTTTATTATAAATTTATAACGTGCAGGTTTGGTGATGGTATTTTTTCTACTAGATCCTTTTCTGATTGCATTGCATAGTATTACCTATTTACCTACATTTATTGCGATGTCCTCTATCGTAATAAACTTCAAAATTCTTGAGATTTTATATCAAAGTTAGCAATCCACAACACAGTCAATAAGTCTACATTTTCAAAAACATATAAACAAGTTCAGTAGGATGATTAGATTCAAATGGAGATAGGCAGTTAATACCAGCAAGAGTTATTTAATATTATTGGAAACTTTTCTAAGTTCCTCACGCTCAATTAAATCGCGATATTCTGATTAACTCAATTCGAATTATCAGCCCGTGGGCTGCAAATTATATATTAAGACAGTATGTTTTCTCTATCATCTCAGAATTATACCATTACCACCCATTTCGGATATAAATTGACCTCTTACGTAAATACCAAATCAGCATGAAACACGATTTCTGTTCGTCAAATGTAGCATCGAGTCTTTCCAAGACGTCTAGTTTTTAACCAGCTGGAATGAGAATGGATCTCAAAGAGACGTAAATAATACTTGCCCATTCACAACACGATAATATCAATAAAATTAATTAAGATAAATATGCTCGAGCTCTTCCCAAACATTTCCACGGATACACGAATCGGAGACAATTCGTTCGTTATGTCTTACAATTCAAGACATACGAATCGTTCAATTCAATATGTTACAAATCCCATTCCTCTGTTATCACGGATTCGGATTATTGCAGAACCAATGCTTCTCAGCGGCATCAAGCAATAATGGCTTCAAGAACCCGATAAGCACTAGAGATCTATTTTTTTCTCATGTAGCTTACTGCCTCTAGTAAATATAGGGATCGAGACCTCATGATGCCCAAGCCATCTCTCTCCATCCTATCTTTTCATAATTCTTGACATTGTCTTGTGTTTGGTTCAGCTTACCATATATGGCCATTGCGCAATAAAACCCCAAACCACAAGCTCATTCCACCAGCGTTGCTCATTTCCAAGTCCCACCTGAGTGTATTTGAGCCTAGCTCTGAAGCACAATGACCACTTGCAAAACTACCGACAGTGGTTTCCTACGCGCGGATTTTATAGCACCACGTAAACACAGCTCCCAAATAATCAACGGATGTCTTACGTGAAATCACATTAGTTATTCTGTGCGTGTTAGAAACTGGTCAACTCCCAAGGGAGACCATTAGCTAGTCAATTCTCACCCGTAATATCCCCGGCTAATCTTGCACCATCCCATCTCAAACCTGAGCACTGATGCCAGGGTATTTTACTAAGTACTTTAGAACTGAGATTCTACCATTCTTTTACAAGGGGTCAGGTAACTATATTCGTGGTATCACCTATAAAGCAAAAGTATCAAATGTCACCAGTGCTCCTTAAATCACTCTAGAAACGGACGCTTAATTTGGAAATGGTAATTTTAAGGTCAGAGAATTTCAATTGAATACAAATGCTCCATTTGAGTTGCTTGGAGTGGTCTTGTGTTTCTCATAGCTTGGCCAAATTGGCTCACCATAAAAACCACTTGAGTTTCTGAAAATGTTTGTAATGATGCTATCTACGTTTTGATAATTTATCGACGAGTTAATAAAAAGTATCAACTCTACCTCTTGAAATATTGTATTCCTTAGGCCTTCCACCTATAGTAGCTTGATGGTTTCCCCTTTTCGGGGGCATGGAATTCCACTTTAACATGAATTGGCCGTTGATGATGAATCTTCCCGAGGGGAAGTGTATGGATAAAGGAATGTCCAGCAGCCCCATGTTTTTTTTAATGGCCCGGTTTCGTTAATAAGGTACTAGAGGGAGAAGTGACCTTGGTTTCTGCCCCAGAGAGAGAAATCCGTTGATGTTTTGGAAGAGTACGAACGCAGATCTGGTCTGCTATGTTGTAACCGTGGGACTGAAAATATTTTGAGATTTAACTTTTGATTAGCCTCGAAATTTGCCTTAAATTGCTAAACTTTGTAAATGCTGTAAAATTAACATAATTAAACGTGCTGTTTTAAAGCTGTTTTCAATTGCCTGATTCCACTCGCCACAACTAAAATACATTTCCAAAGTTATGGACGGAGAGACGTATGCAGAGCAGGGTAACGTTTTTAAATGTGAATATTGGGTGATCAGAAGGTTAATAGAGAGCATTGCACCAAAAGACTAGTTTTGAAATACTAACTTTATGTTTCAAAAGAAGCTCTAGCGATGTTATATATTTGTTCTGGAAATATTCCATAGACGATTTAAACAGCCGGCTGTGCCTTACACGTTTATGGAAAAGAGGTAACCAGAAAGATAGAGATAAGGACGTGAAAAGAGAGACAATGATACAGAAGGGAAGAAAAATAAACCATGCCAAAGCGACCTTCCTGATTGAAGGTGTCCACCTCCCCCTAAACCCTTTCGTGCCCCACCCGGCTGACCTTTGTTCTCGAACGGAGAAGGAGGTGAGGGGGTGGTCTCCGCATGAAGAATTGCGCGCAAGGCTTTCGACTGGATGACAAGCCTGAACTGGCGTCGCAATTCAGGCGGCATGCCAAGGATCCTTCCCAGAATGCAAAGCGCTTACACCCACCCCACACACACACACGTCGCATCTAATTTGCATATGATGCGGATTTCCGTTCGGTCCCGACATGTGTCCGAATGACTGATGAGGGACGGTCGCCATGGCAACGCTTCTTCTCTCTTCCCGGATCTATTTCTATATCTGTCCGTCGGTCCGTCCGTATAAAAATGGATGTAATTTATGCCGGCCCTCTTATTTAGTATTGCGTATTATTTCGAACGAAGGAAAGGGAGATTCGAATTTTTTTTTTGTTCTATTTGTTCGGTTCTTTTTTGATTGGGAGTTCTTTCGAAGATAGGGGGCAGTGGAATGGGACTCTCGAGTGCAGTATTTATTTACTCGAAGGCACGCAAAGATCTTTTGGAGTGAGAGGATATGTAAATTTCCACGACGACTTTCATGAAAGGAATTCGGTCTAGGGTTAGGGTTCACCTTCCTTTTTATAAATTTGATGATGGTTTTTGCGTTTATTTCTATACTTTTTCAGAAGGGGCAGAGGTTCAAGTGTACTTTCACAAAAAAAATTCTTTCTTTACGTAAATAAATTGTTTTGTCCGAGATTATTTTTAGATGGTACTTGAGATATCGAATAGTTTATACATGTAACGTAAAAACGTTTATATTCATATACAAGATCACAAAATATTGTCTTTAAAGGTGCAATGAAAGAAATTAAAAATGGAATTTACATGTATCAAAGTAAGCTAAAGTTCTTGTATCTGTAGAGCTCACGACAATTTCCCGTCCTTATGACAAGCTACCACTGTGTGATCCATACCCACAGGGGTAGAGTTGTAAACAAGCAACGATCAACAAGTGGAAACACTAAGTGGTATAAGGATTTAACATATAAATGACTGTTTCCTAGAGGTACAAACTTGGCGAAATAACTAGGGGGATTACAGTAAAGTCCCAGTTGCTTCATACATTTATTGTCGCCTTAGAACAGAAACACTTTAATTGACATTTCTTCGGAAATACTAAATCCTTATTTTTATAAGAGATACGTAGTAATATTGTAATCTGTTTAACGTTTCTAATAGTTGTCTCGAAGAGGAATTTCATCTCATTGGAAGATCAATGACCAGATCTTTATCTCGTCACTATCAAAACAATTGGCAGTACCTTGAAGACAGGCTATAGAGTCATGACAAGACAGTGCCGAGTGTTTTCAATAGCTCAGGATTTTCATCTTAACCAATCAATAATTTTGTTAAGGATTCGTGCTTTTTTTTCGATAACCTGAGTGGTTGAGTTCACCTCAAGGGTGAAACTCCAGAACGCAAACTCGTCCAAGAACAAGCGAGAAATTAAAACTTTCCGAACACCCGAAAAGTAATCCTATCCCCCACAGCTCCCTCAAACGAAAACAACCCCGTCGAATGTCAAGAAAAATACCAACCCGAGACTTTCATCCGGCGCTATTTACTTATCAGCACTGTAAACATTGGCTTTTCTATTCGAACAAACGCACCCGGATGACAAGAGAGCCACAGCAACAGCAACGATATTATATTTCGGACCCATATATCGGGCGATGCATTTCACGGGTCGGAAATTGTCGATAAATAAGAATTTCCCATTTCCGAGATTGCCGACCGAAAATTCATTTCGCCTTTCTTCTCCGGCGAGCGGGGGAGAATTGGAAAAGAAAACAGGATTAGAGCGTTCGGGAAACGCCCCGAAGGCACCCGAGCGTTAATTCAGTCCAAACAATGGCGTCCGAACAGAGCGCAAGGGGTTTAAGTGGGACCTTTTGTAGCTAGGTGAGTGGGTGGGGAAAGTTCTGCGGAACTTTGTCAACGAGAGAACGATTCTTATTGACCCTCATGGTGATTGTCTCATCGAGATATCTCTTCATTAGAAAACCTGATCACCATCGTTATCTCTTCTTCATCAAAAAATCGACAATATCTCGAAGACGAGATACCTTGTCTTCAGTAAAATTGGTCAGATCTTGATTGACAAGATATCCCGTCATTAGAAGAAAGCTGAGTACAGCTACAGTCTACGTTTATGAGCGGTGGCAACGGCCTTGGGGATTTTCTTTGGCGCACTTTTAAGTCGCCAAAGAAAGAATTATTTAAAAAATCTTTTTCTTTCAAAAAATTTTCTTTTTACAACAGAAAAGGAAAGCTTAAAAACAAATTTGAGAACATTTTGAAAAAAGTATATTTTCTAAAAACTTTTACAAAAAGTAATAAGCTTAAAAACATTTCAAAACACAACTGTGAACCAGCAGAAAAACTAAACTGCAAATGTTGGGTTTGAAACCCCAGAAACATCAATAACACTAAATACAGTGGACTTGTTGAAAAAGTTGCATGTTAATAACCAATGGAAGCAAAGAAAACATTTCAGACGAACCAATGAAATCAAACGATTTTAACGGATTTTGGAAGAACTTTCTAAAATATTGAAAATGAAACTTGAAAGTTACCGTTTGACGAGGTTGCCATGAAAACCACAATAACAGTAAAGACATGGGTTGCTCGCTACTAGAAGTGCTCCAAAAAAAAAATCGCCAATGCCATTACCACCGCTCATAAACGTAGAGTGTAGCTGTACCGAAAGCTGGCCAGATCTTGATCTCGTCATCTTAAAAATCAGCAATATCTTGATGAGATATCGCATCATTAGTAAAATTGTTCAGAACTTTTTTCTTGATGGACAAGATATCCTATTAGAAGAGTACTGACCAGATCATTATCTCGTCATAAAAAGCCTCAAAATCTTTGATGCAATATCTTCTCTTATGCTAACCAAAATTATGAAGAACATATTAATTATTTTGTCTTTTGTCCATGAGATTCAATGAATATAAAATACACTACCCTACAACAATGGACAAGACATCAAGATGTGATGGTATAAGGGAAAGAATACATGCTTTAATAGGGGAATGGTCCCCCACGTGCTGCAATGACACTAGCAACCCTTCTGGGCATACTTTCAACGAAGTTTTGATACACAGCAATAGGTATTTGTGTCCATTCCTGCTGCAAGAATGTCGCCAGCTCAGCTGTAGATATCGGACGTGGTTCCCTGGTCCGTAAGCGTCGCTCTAACGCGTCACGCAAATGTTCTATGAGGTTTAGGTCGGGACTATATGAGCAGGCCAGGGAAGACTGTTTTGCATCCATATCTTGACAGCAGTGCTTGACAGAGGCTGCAACATGACATGGAGCGTTGTCATCCTGGAAGTCAAATTCGTCCATTCCATCAAATTTCCAGAGCGTAGAAAGAACCTGATGGTCCAAAATGTTCATACAGGCGTCGGTGTTCGATTGATCAGGAACAACATCAAAGGTCCCAGGCCATACCACGAAAAACACCCCCAAACAAGTAAGCTGATTTTTAGCAAATCCGCTGGCGTCCGGTCCATTATTGTAGGGTGGTGAATTTAGTGGCAGAATGCTTTCTGAAATATCGTTCTATCATTTTTGTTTCCATGTTTATTTTAAGGTGAGCTCTAGGTTTTGCGAGCTGGAAAAAAGTTATTAGCATGTCACGTTTTGCACACGTGCCATGGGTTCTTATCCTTGACCTATACCCTTTATTCACTTTATAATTAAAATTAATATGTACATAATTTGGTGTCAAAAGATCCCAGTGAAGATAGGGAGAAAGAAAGAAAAGTTTTTTCCAACTATGACCATGGCTACGATGGTATCAACCTAATGAGAAATTTTAATATTCTCTTATGCTTACAATAATTCCTACCACTTATGGAAGGGTTTCTGCTTGTTGTTTGTGCAAGCAAGCTCTGTAATAAATCACTTTATAGTGAAAGGGTTTGTATTTCATATCACAATGATCGACAAAAGTCTTAAGAATATATTTAATTCTCAATTTAAGATCGAAATATTGGGTCGCATGATGCAAGATGAATACTCGGTAATTTTTAAACGTAAAACGTTGAGAAGTTGGGGGTCTCAATCACTATATCTGTCTCTAATATTCTGTAAATGATCCATATTCTAAAAATTATTTATCTGTATTTTCGACCATTAGATTTGGTTTGTCACTGGTCATTTTTTTCAACACGAGGTTGATTATATTAGGACATACGACTAAACCCCCTGATGGATTATCTTCGCCTCGAAAACTGCTTTGTAATGTCCATCCTCTAGTCTGCACAAAACCAGTCACCTGTTCTGGGCAATTAGCAGTTTGTTTTTCCTACTTCGATCCTCCTTCCCCTTGTAGTAATGGGACAGATTTGTTTCGATGCGAAAACTCGTCCTTAGCAAAACTACCAGATCTTGGACGAGATATCTCGTCAAAACACGTGAAGGGTTAAAGTGAATTCTGAACCACTAAGAACAACCATGCCTATACTATGATTCTAACCCAGAACGTGATGAACCTAGGGCCAAAGCACTCAACACTCAACAACAGCAACCAGGCGCATCATATCTCATAATTTTTAAATAATTCTACTCTATAGAATTATGTAGTTATACAAATATTAAAAATACTATTATTTGTTAATTAATAATTTACGAGACATGTGAAATTTTGTCTTTTGCATCATGTCATCGCAGAGAACCATTTCTAAAACAACTGAATAAAAATAAAATTTCAAAAATATTCGTTTGCGTTTTTAGATTTTTATAGCATCCGTCGATTTACAAAACACCAAATCTAACGAGATAAGCGAACTCATTTATTTATTTACCCAATTTTTTTTATTAAATCCCGATAGCTTTTCCCGATCCGAAAGAGAAAAAACGGAATCCCCGCCATTCTTCCCTCTCAGCGTCGGTCTTTTCGGTTTTTTCCCCCACGCCCCGTCGCCAGGCGCTTACACCACTTGTCCCACCAGAGACCGCGCATTCCGTTTCATTAAAAGTCAGCGTCGATAACGCCGCTGAGTTTAGTTGTTTTTGGGCTCCCTGGTGTTTTCTTTCGCGCGAGACAGATGCAAAGTCTCCGATTAATTTCGCTTTCCCACTTTTCCCAATAATGGATATATTAAGGAGAGAAAGGGGCCCTAAACAATGCCAGCCTTCCGATAGCCTTATCACGTGTAATTAGAGGTTTAATTCTGTGAAAAGCGTTTATTGGCCGGCACAAACTTCCTGATTTATGATTTCCCCAGGAATTTTTCTCGCGCGAACAAGAATTCCCGGCGATGCTATCCGTGATTACGTGATGTTGGGAACCGCTTAAATGAGACGTCGAAATGTGTGATTCGTCGTTGGTAATTTATTGAGTTATTTGAAGCGTTTTCTGCTATTGGTAGATTATCAGGTAGTGATGGTGATGTCAGACGTGAAATACGAGTAAAATGAATATTGCTATTGAGAGAAGCTTCAAAAAGTGCGATAACGTCTCGATTAGTAATCAAATGACTGCCCTGCAAAAAAAAACTAGGTTAGGTGATTTCCTTATCGACTTGTTGTTTCGATATGCCATTTTACGAAACGGTAGGTTTTTTAATACGTATTTCTGTAGAATGGTGACCAAAATGATGAAATCGCCGAAGTCCACTTCGGACCAATCAGATGATGAATTGGGTCGTTTTTCCCGTCCCGTGGACCAATCAGATGATTTATGTTCGTTTTCTCCCGACAGACAAAAGTAGTCAAAACTTTATGCTACTATTAGCTCTGGCGACATCTTATGGACACTTAAAAAGGTTACTATTTTTCGGTAAAGATTCTGTAGCTCAGTCAATATAGCGTCGGGCTCGCATCAGAAGGGTTGTGGGTTCTGTCCTCGGCGGAGCCTGCAATTCTGATGATTGCTAGATCGGCGCTTCGACCTGGCTAAAGACCGTCGTGTTCACTAATGGTTGGGGCACGTTAAGTAGACTGTGGTCACAAAGTCCCCCATGTTCCCATACCAAATCAATACCTCTGGGGGTACCTGATAAGGGGGTTATCGTCCTCTGATTGGGATCTAAATTACGATATGTGGGAGTGAATGGATGTATAAAAGGGGCCTTCCTGTAAAACGGATGTGTCATGTATGTCGAACAAAGTTTGACTTCCTCCCAATGGGGCTCAATAACATGGAAGGCGCACCCCCCTCGCCTCTTGCCGTCTTCGACGGGCCTGACACTCCTCTGGTCTGCCAGTGTAGGCATGAGAAACGACAACAACTATTGTTCAGTCAACTTATATATTTCCTCTATTACGATAGTGCCAAAGAATTCAGCTCAAGCAAGGATTTATTCTGGTTTATCAAAGACGTTCCAGTTGGTGTCCAGGATCCCTTTTGAATGTCAAATTGCCCCGGAATTTCCGAGAAAGCTATGAATATATATATATATATATATATATATACACTGCTGTTTGTAAAAAAATGCAACACCATGAAGGAATTATCCGAATGAAATGAAATTTGCAGCAAATGTCAATTATAGGATGTTATGCAAGGTAGTAAAGTTTCAGAGCCACCACGCATGCGTGGTGTGAGCAGCGCCCTCTGAACTGGTGCTAAAAGCGTATAAATAGAGGGCTGTAGCGGGACGTTGAAAATAGTGCATGGTTATTTTTTAGTGGCGAACGTTTAGTGAGACCTAAGTATGCCTCCACGACGAAATAAAGTTAAATTTCAACAACTTACGGAGTTTGAACGAGGTAGAATCATCGGCCTTAGTGAAGGAGGATTTTTCTATCGCGCAATAGCAGCTCCTGTGCAGCGGAACAGTTCCATAGTGATGCGAGTTTGGAAGCAGTGGACCGACGAGCACCGGACGACTCGAAAAACTTGGAGTGGACGACGGAAGGTGACGTCAGTGCGTGAGGACAGACACTGATCCACATGGCGGTGAATGACCGTACAGCTTCCTCCAGGCAGTTGGCAGCACTTTGGTCTACTGCTACAGGTGTACTAATGTCGGCTTCGTCAATTCGCCGACGTCTGCTGCATTGTGGACTGCGTGCAAGGATTCCTTTATACAGGATTCATCTCACGCCAAACCATCGACGGCTGAGTCTGCAATGAGCTCATGAGCACAGAGCCTGGCGAGCTGATTGACGAATCCCGCTTTAATTTGTGGAACCATGATGGCCGCATTCGTGTTAGACGCTATGCCGGTGAACGCTGCCTTCCAGAGTGCGTTATCGAATGCCATAGTGGCCGAACACCCGGAGTTATGGTCTGGGGTGCGATTTCTTATCATGGAGGATCTCAGCTGCTACGAATTGAGGGTAATCTGAACAGCAACAGGTAAGTCCGCGAAGTGCTAGAGCCCGAAGTTGTTCTCTTCCTTCAAGGCATGGAGCTATCTTTCAACAAGATAATGCACGCCCACATGTTGCAAGGAATGTTCGAGACACTTCTTTTCAGCCCAACACATGCAACTTCTTCCTTGGCCTGCTTATTCGCCGGATATGTCGCCTATTGAGCAAGTGTGTGATTTGGTTGGTAGGCGTCTCGCTCGTGATCCGCGTCCTACAGCTTCAAAAGACGAACTTTTGGGTGCGCATACAAACAATATGGAATTCTCTTTCACAAGCAGACATTCAACATCTGTTTCACTCCATGCCACGTCGTATAGCAACACTTACTGCAGCGCGTGGTGGCTACACCTAATACTGATTTCGGACACTTAATATTGTTTTTTTGCTTTGAAAGTTTATTCATTTATTTGTACTAATACAAGCCGTTTGTGTATTATATTTCATTATATATATATTTATGTATATTTATGTATGTGTATTTATTCATATATATATATATATAGATATATATATATATATATAAATGTTGCCATTTTAGGCTCTCTGCCGAAATTCCCTACTCCAACTTAGACGATTTCATTCAACACGAACGGTAACGCAAATGCCGTGAAGTGGTCTAAGAGACCACGCGGGAAATGCAATTAGTGTGAAATACGAAATAGTTGGGCAGTCAAACCAGTCTTGGAATGTGGCTTCTGTTGGACGTAGTAGGAAGGTACTGAATAGGACAGGGAGTACAATAATCACTTGAGGGGTGGAAATAACTCGTCAAAAATGAATCGGGGTTTGTGAAACCCATGACAGCAGTTAAAGGTTAATAAGAATCGATTTAGAAAGACTTCTTGTACGAAATGTCAGCTCATTTCGGTAATTAGTTTTTAAGCTACATTAAATTTTTCTAATTATTTCGATTTTAGGGGGGAGCCAGAAGTTAATAAAAAAACGTGGGCATTGGTGTCCATTCCTACTGTAAGAATGTCGCCAGCTCAGCTGTAGATTTCGAACGTGGTTCCCTAGTCCGTAAGCGTCGCTCTAACGCATCCCACATATGTTCTACGGGGTTGAGGTCGGGACACTGAGCAGGCCAGGGAAGACGTTTTACATCCATGTCTTGATACCACTGCTTGACAGGAGCTGCAACACGACACGGAGCGTTGTCGTCCTGGAAGTAACATTCGTCCATTCCATAAAATTGCCATATCGTAGGAAGAATCTGATGGTCCAAAATGTCCATGTAGGCGTCGGCGTTCAATTGACCAGGAAAAGTATGGAAAGGTACCATGCCATACCACGAAAAACACACGTCAACAAGTAGTCGGATTGTATGCAAATCCGCTGGCGTCCGGTCCATTATTGTACGGTAGTGTATATATTGTATTATATTTTGCTGGGATTCGATTCAGAAGAACTTTCAAGTATGGCCATGTAAAATTTCAGCTCGTTCGGATTGTTGGTTTTTGAGCTACATTAAAATTTTTCATTTTTGCGATTTTAGGAGGCAATCAAAAGTTTAAAAAACATCTGACAGACCTCGAAAAATTATTCTTGGATCGTTTTCACTTGTGTAATAAATATAATAAATCCCGGATCACGGGAAAATAAGTTCAAATAGTGTTCAAATTTTAAATTCGGGTAGCTATAACTACAATTAATCTCGATCTATAAAGAGAGACTTTCTATGTCGAGATGATCCCGGAAATTGATACTGACTTAACGATTGAATATCTCAGGATATAAAGGTAATAAAGTCATGAAATTTCATATTTAGACCAATTTAACGATGCAGAATCTTATGGCATCCAAACGTGATGTTTGTACTATAAATTTCATTGTTTGTGCCAAATTTGATATAGAAGACATCGCTTTATGCAATTTATTTGAATTTGTAGATGACGTTATTCCATATTGAATGATACCTTTGAATAGTGCTCGAAATAAAGAAGGTGGGGTTCGTTTTTTAACGTGACTGAACGTTATGTACACAAATAAAATCCGCTAATTGTGTCTCTAGGTTGCGGGCGCTGTAAAAAGAAAAATACGGGATTAACTCAAAACGGCCGGCGACCGCTCTAACGTCTTCCCATTTCGAGTTCTTATATCGTCTCTTCTCTGCCGTCCCTATTGCCCCTCTGCGACAGTTCATTAAAAGAGTGTCGTTGGGCATCCGTTGGAAACCATCTGGCCGGGAAGGAGATCTTCCCTAAAGATATGACGAGATTTACGACCGGCGGTCAGTGGTGTTGACCTCAGATCCCGAGCCACTACTATAGAGGTAACAGAATGTACAATACTTGACATTGTCTCGTGGTTGAAGCAGCTTGGTCAAGTACGGCCTTGTTGCCGTAAAAACACAACCATCTAATTAGACACTAGTTGTGTATGCACTCTTGCATTGTTCCTCGCAGTATTTTAATATTTCTACGCACATATTTCCCGTTCATTGTAGTGATGCGACATCGACAGCAAAATATCGATGTTCAAAATTAAAACATCGATGTTGATAATACATCGCCCCGAAAACATCGATGATATATGATAATTAAGGCAACTTTTTGCAACGAATGCAACTTTTTTTTCACGCGTTCTACGCTGCATGTAAAGTACTAAAACCAAAACTCCTCCTACATGGGGTGTATAGTAAGTGAGTTATAATCGCAACATAAATGCAACCACCTGCACCTTTTTAAAATATAGTTTAAAAATGATTAATAACAAATTACTATTTCATTTTTTGCTCTCTGAATCAACCCTTCGATCACGTGTGTCTAATTTTGCGAACGACGAAGTATTGCGGTAATGGTAATTTTAGTTAACGTCGTACTAGAGCAACACAACGGGCTATTGACGACGGTCCGGGATCAGTCCCTTAAGGGAAAGATCCGAGGACAACACCTCGTAATTTTGAACCATGGTCAGATGACGAAGCAACACCTTAGCTGGCACCCCACTCTCCAAACTTCCACGCCAACCCAACACGAAGTATTGCGGATCAAACAAGTTCATGGTAAGAAGGTGTTCGTCCTAAGACGAAAGTGAAATAAATGGCAAGAAGTACTTTAACGCATTGGTTGGCACTCTTGATAATCCAGAGGAAACTTGCGTAATCGACTGTATAGTTTGAAAGGTGAGTGTCGATCATCAATATGTTGTTCGCCTTATAAGATGACGATTTAAAATCGCTGAATGTTGAGCGAAAGGATTTTGCGTTTCTACTATCCGATGCAGCACATTATATGATCAATGTTATCGATTTTTCAATGTTAAAGAAATGACTGGCCAAGGATCGGCCATTCAACGTTCTTCCGTATTTCAGTATGTATTACAATACTGTTGTACACGACTAAAATTGTCAAGATATTTTGAATTTTTTCATTTTTTACAAATAATTTATTTTAGAATTTAATGTATCAAAAATAAATGCAACTCTATTTCCATAAATGCAACTTTGAGGAATGATAAATGCAACTTTTCCCATTTTTACTGCAACAAAAAAGTTGCCCTAACGATAATATTATTTGTATAAGTAATGCATAGTAGTAGTATTTCTATAAGTAATGTATAATAGGTTTAATTGTATAAGTAAAATGGTAATGAATTACCCTTTCTTCTCGTACGTTTACTTTTTAGTAGTTTGTTGTTTTACATGCCACTAAATGTTATTTTCAAGAAAAATGTTTTCATTCAAAAATTAGTCATGAATATATCAAATTTATTTGTTATCCTTTCCCAAATTTGAAAATGTCGCATGCCTTGTGCAAGAGAGCAACAAGTCAATCAATATTGTAGGAAAACTGGGTGGCTAGACGAGATTCGTCACTTTTACGATTTTAATTATGCAATTTTACACGAAACGAACTAGAAGGAGCATTTATAATCACCCTCAAACTCAAAATTGACATATGTAGAAATCGCCTCAGTATCACACATTTTGTACTTTTTCTTCAACAGGGTATGGTGTATGTGTTGTTGTTGTTACTAATTCTCCTTGGTCTAGATCAACTAGATCAAGTCCAGAAGATCGTACACCCTCAAAAAGTCCATAACTTGGACAGGATTCTCTTTCAAATCAGTCTTGACCATCCCCATACAAGCAAGAAGGTGACTGGGGGAGGCCGGAGCCAAACTGCATTTTCTACACGGTAAAAAAGTCTTACGTCCCTGGTCATAGTAGAGAGACTTAATGTGGTCACTAATAAGTCTAGTAAGGGCAGTCTGCATTGCTCTATCTCCATCAACCTCCAGGGCAGCCCCTGGATAGTCTGCATGGTACCAGTCATGTGATGGAGGTACTTTCCAGTCGTTGTTGAGAGCAATTTTTCTTATGGTGGTATGTGAGGACGCCCGAGATGTCGCCATTGGTACTTGTTCCCTCCTTTGTCAGGCTGTCAGCAATTTCGTTTCCGTACAGTTCAACATGAGCAGGTACCCACTGGATATGGATCTCATTCCTGAAAGATAGGGACTTAAGTTTATGTATAATGCCAATGCTTGTCTGGTCGTTAATTCTCCTCCAACCTCTCAAGTGTTGGACAGCACTGCGACTGTCTGAGAAAATCCAAATGTCTCGCTTAAGGTTGAGTGTAAGGAGATACTTCAGAGCTTCATTAATAGCAATGAGCTCTGTCCTAAATACAGAGCAGAAATCTGGATTCCTTTTCTTAAGTCTGACCGAGCTATTGGGCAATTTGATGAGAACACCACTATCCGTGGTACCTCTTTCACTTTTGCTTCCGTCTGTATATACCTTAATGACCCCTTCATGGGTGGCATTAATGACTTCGAGTGCCAGTTGTTTTAGTAAGTCTGGTGGTTGAGAATGGTGTATGTAAAATGTATAATATGGTTGAATATGCATGTAGATATGATTTGCGTCCAAAGTAGGTTGAAGAAAAAAGATATCGAAAAGGAGTAAGATTTAAGTTATTCTGCTAGTTAGAAATAAATTTTAATTGCGATAAGGTGCTGAATTTCTGAATTTTTTCACCGTTAATTTTAAATTCGTCTTACTAAAGGGCATATGAAATGGTTTTGGTTTTCGCTTTTTATTATGGTGCATGAGCCCTATTTGGCCATGCTGCGCCAAACACTACATCAAGTAATGGACACACTCACGAGGAAGGTTTTACGGACATAGAAGAGAAAAATACACCCAGGGAGAAATCAAATCTGCGCCGTTTGCGTTTCGCGGGTTGGTTGCTCTGGACATACCCGCTGAGCCACCACAGCCCTGGAAATGAAAGAAATGTGGGAAATAAATGTGAGTTAAGCATTAAGTACGTTTAATATGCTTTTGTATTTAATCTCCCAAAGTGCTCTAAACGCACTCACAGGGGGAAATGCGACTCTTTCCTTGGCCACAATGGCAACAGGCTCATCAACGAACACCCATACTTCTGATTTTTTTTTGCCAAACGAGAACTCACGCACTATTTAAAAAATTCCCCCGAAAGTTTTTCCACACGAACACAATCTGCGTTTCATTTTCTCGACTAAGCGATTCACTTCCGTGCAAATAAACGCTTCCTAAGCGGTTCCCACCATAATGGTGCTGCCGGCTGAAATGTTGACTCACTTTTGACTTACTGACGAGGAGTGCTGATACAAACGGAGCAAAAAAACCCACACAATTCCAACGTTTGAGAAAGAGAGAGGTATTAGCGCTTCAGGCGTAATTTACGGCTTAACTGCGCGTGAACTATTAGTAGACACAGGGAAGTGATTTATGAATGCCCCTTCTCTCGCTAACTACCAGCTAGCTGACAGTTATTAGTTGGTTCCTACAGTTTATTTCGGCTTAACGATCGGATTCCTACACAGCCGGAGCCCTGATGCGAGCAGAATGAGGTTTTTGCTTCCCCAGACCTATAAATGGGAGATTATAGAGGAAGTTTCTGGAAAATGCGATTAATAAGAGTAAATGTTATGGCCACTTTTACTCCGGGAACCGTAACTGACTTCCTTTCGGACCGAAAAACCCGTCAAGAAAATGGGGTGTGGGGACTTTTCATTAACCCTCCTGCTGTTTGGGGAATGGAATTAAACGGGTTTCGAAAAGGAATGGGGCAGAAAAAACGTTTCGGGGCTCCGGGATTAGTTTTAGTGTATGACCCAGTGTTATTTAAAATATCGGCACTGGTTTTAACGTGAGTTTAATGAACATGCGTGTAAGATGCATTCAACCAGCATAACTAGCTTCCAAAAAGTTAAGCCTCGGTATCCGTTCACTTGTGAATGTTTAACAAACCAAATCCTGTAATGGCAAAACAACCTTTTTAAGTACTATGTTTGTTTATCGTAAGAATGATAGTAGATGGGTAATAAAACACAAGTTACTAGGTAATCTGGGCACATTTGGAGTTCAAGGACTTACAGATCGAAAGTGGTTTGGTTTTGGTACTCTACAGTATATAGTATCGTCTAAAAGTCAGGATATGTATGGAGTCAAGATATGTCATGACGAAATGATAAAATGAATTAAGAACTATAGAACGGGTGGATCAGACAGAGAGGTCCGCGGTCATCCTTTTATGGGATATCTTAAGTACTGTATCTACTAGAATCACCAAGGAAATCTACAAGAGATCTCAAGGATACGATCATACAGTATTTAAATGCCATCACCGAGGGCACACTTCTGTAAGGGACTTCAAACTGGCACAAACGCATCCAGATGTGCCTCGACGACAAAGGTAGAAAATTCTAGCATTAAAATCTACTCATTAAATTTCGTATGTCTCATGTTCTGATATTCTGCAGCACATTTACAGTTGGAATTTTAGAAAACATTAAATTTCCGACACACGTGTTTTTTTTCTTATACGAGGGTTGTTCCGAAAGTAACTCCCGTTTGAGCATGCGCACCACTGTGACAGTGGAAGGTGCACCGGTCAAGGTCAACCAGTTTTAGGCACTCGTCTATCAGCTGTTTACTGAATTACACCACATTATTACGGTTATTGTTGTTTTAGTAAGCAAATAAAATGTCCAAGAAAGTAGAGCGTGTCGCTAAATGTGAAGTGATATATGTGATCCAATTTCTAAATACAAAAAAATGTGCGACCAAGCCAAATTTATCATGAAATCAAAGCAGAGAATGGTGATGTGATGGATGAATCATTTATGTGTCGTGTGTGCCGAAATTTTAATGAGGGAAGAGAGAACACTCATGATGAGGAAGAGAGAACGCTCATGATGAGGAAGAGAGAACGCTCATGATGAGGAAGAGAGAACGCTCATAAACTTTTTTTGTTGCAGTGAAAATGGGAAAAGTTGCATTTATCGTTCCCTAAAGTTGCCCATTTATAGAAATAAAGTTGCTTTTATTTTTAATATACTAAAATCTAAAAAAAATATATATTCGTAAAAAATTGAAAAAATTCAAAATATATTGACAATTTTAGTCGTGTACAACAGTATTATAATACATCATTAAATACAGAAGAACATTGAATGGCCGATCCTTGGTCAGGAATTTCTTTAACATTGAAAAACTGAGCCAGCCGCAGTGTGCTGTATCGGATAGCAGAAGCGCAAAATTTTTATCTCAATATTCAGAGATTTTAAAACGTCATCTACAAGGCGAACAACATATTGATGATCGACACTAAAGTTGCAGGTGGGGGTTGCATTTATGGAGAAAGTTGCATTTATGTTACGGTTATAACTCACTTACAATACACCCCATGTAGGAAGAATTTTGGTTTTAGTACTTTACATGCAGCGTAGAACGTGTGAAAAAAAGTTGCATTTGTTGCAAAAAGTTGCCCTAGTCATAACGAATGAGTTTGTCAAGTGTGTCGAAAGTTTAAGCAAAGAATCTCGGCTCGAAAACCCATAGCTACGGTCTCTTGGGACCTCACGGAATGTTGTTTATTGAGTTTATGCCACGGGGAGCCTCCATAAACGCTGATACATACTGTGAGACATTAAAGAAGCTACGACGTGCAATTCAGAATCGAAGACACGGTATGTTGTCTAGCGGCGTTGTCCTCTTGCATGATAACGCATGGCTTCACGCAGCTGCAAAAACGTAACAGTTGATCAACAAGTTTCATTGGGAAATTCCCACCTATAACCTGGACTTAGCCACCCGCCCCAGTGATTTTAATTTGTTCGCAAAATTTAAAGAGTTTCTAGGTGGGAAATATTTTGTGAACGATGAGGTGATTAAAGACGTTGTTACTGTTTATCTCAATGGACTGGCGGTAGAGGAGTATGACGCTGGTATTCAAAAACTCGTCACAAAATACGACAAATGTTTCAATTTGCATGGTGACTATGTAGAAAAGTAATACAAAGTATGAAAATGTAAGGTAAAAAGTGTGGTTGAAAAAAAAAAACGGGTATTACTTTCCGAACGACTTTTGTGTTTTTTTATTTCTTGTATATTTCTTGTTTTGGGGTACAGACATGTATACCAATTTTCACACCCAAAATGACATTTTCTCATGTCCTGACTCGTAGACGGTTGTGTATTTTTTGTACAAAACTGAGGTATCAAAATTACTCCGAATTATCTAGCGGAAGGTTTCCAAGAAGTATTGTATTTCGCGTTTACCCCACAACAAAAAGAAACATCTCCACATCTTTTGGCTGAAGGCAAGAAAGATTCTATTGAAGGTCAATAGTGGTTAGAAATCAATCAGGCTGCAGGTTCCAGAGTAGATATATGCATGTAAAACCAGCAGACGTTTAAAACTTCAGTTTTAAATGACACACAAAAACCGTTTCGACGAATCTCAGGAAAGAACACACGAGTGTAAAATTTCAGAACAGGATTAGGGTTTCCTCTGCTCGTGCCCAAGCCTGAATGTTCTTGTATCTAAGACTAAATAGGTGCCTCTTTCGAAGTATTAATTGGGAATCGTTAAGAGGCAACTTATCATTTAAAATCTATTGATCTTGGTTGTATTTACTAGGCCTAGGAGATCAGCCACAGCACGGTCATATTTTGCGAAGCTATGTCCAGTCTCAGTACAGTCCTAGATCCATTCACAGTACATTTTTCAATTATTCAAAAAAAGAATTAAAAATATAGTATAAAGTAGTTCTTGCTTTGAAAACATTTGCTCCATAGCAGTTGTTTTTTAAGCAGTAGCCAGTTTCACTAACGCTGTTATAGAACTGCTGTTGAAGCTTATTAGGAAATAAGATGTTATTTGTTAACTTATATAGAAAACAGCTCCCCTAATTTGAGAGAAGCGCATTGTTTAGATTTAAAATAACAAAAGTGTTGCTTTGAATAGAACTTATATAGAATAATCAGAGTTGCTGATTTGAAAAGTACCGATATAGAATAACTAGAGTTATCAGTTTGAAAAGCATTGCACTAGTGAAAAGTAGACAATGGTTACGGAAGCTTCGCTTAGAATAACAAGAGTACACATTCTAACATGATTCATGAAAAAAAGAATTGCTGGTTTTAGAAGACTAGAGCACTGGTTCTCAAACTTTTCAATGCATGGACCCCTTTAAAAACTAAACTATTTCGAGATTAGAAGACAGAGAGAAGAATTAACTAGGACATATGTAGAACATGGTGATCCAATTGAGGATCAATGATGACAACTTTAAGTTCGGAAAAAGAAAAACTAGATTCTAAAGTAAAATATACATAAAACATTGTACCAACTCAAATTTATTAATTAAAATGTACTAAAAAGGCTCATCCCTTCAAAATTATAATATTAACGACTTAAATATATTTCTTAATCTTAATGTGAGCAGTGAAGCTGCTTTTTGGCAATCAACTTAGAAATGTATGGCTAATGCCAAATAATTTCAATTTTAAATCATTCGCAGCTTCAAGTCTATTTCGAATCAATAAATACTAGAATCCCCTAATAATTATTTTAGATTCTAAAATTTAGATTTTAGATCATAAGGGAATCAGAGAAAATAAGATGGAGCGGGGTCATGATAATAGTTGCTATATGTAATGCTAAGAAGGATGTTATAAACAAAACGTATCCTTTTAACGTTAAGCAAATAAAATGATATAGACAATATTATGCACGTTACCATAAAACCTCACACTATATAAAACCTCACTCATTATCTTAAACACTGTAACTATAAAATAAACAATATAAAACCTCACACAAAGCGTTCGTTTTAGCTTGTCCTATTACAATTACGTTTTTGTAAAATGTCTATTAAAGTCAAGAAACTCTTGAAGGGGTCACCTGTCAAAGAAGTTTGGTCTCCCCTGGACTAGAGTAAACAGAGATGCCTATTTCTCCCCTTTCAGGTGTGGTGTGATAATTTGCGTCTTTTACCCATGAAATGGTTAAAACTAGGTATATAAATATTTTAGGGGTACAGTGATCTGGGACTGCTCTAGATTTGCAATAAGAAATAAAAGATTCCATAAACTCTTAAAAAAATTACAAATAATGCATTCATTTAAGTATCCTTCCATCAAGTCTATCTCCCCAATTTTTTCACATTTAACCTCAATGTTCTTCAAATGTCTATATTTCTATAAATGTCTATAAAAAACACTTTTATTGAATAAGAACTAGTACTGATGTACTGATGAAGAATACAACTTGTTGGTTTTAAGAACACACATCCTTCTAAAATTATCATTTTTTACATTAATACTGTAAAACAGCAAGAGCTACTTGTTTGAGAATCCTCTACAATAACAAGAAATGCTGCACTTTAAGCTAGTTTGATTTTATAAAAAAGCTGAAAAATACAAAACTAAATATATTCGTAAGATCATATATCTGTATTTACAACAAAAAAAAAACTTCATTCTAAGAGGTTTTTTTAGTCTAAAATATCTTAACACTTTAAAATCAGTATTTTAATGCTGCTAAACCCATGCATATATTACAAAATGAATTTTAAAAACACTTCTGTTTAACTGTAAGGCTCTTTTATGATTGAAAGTTTTTAGTTTTAAAAAACACAACCGGCAACAAAATATTACTTAGTTTAATGTAGCATTAAAATTACTTTTCGTCCTTTCCCCAATCCAAAA
Organism: Metellina segmentata; assembly: GCA_947359465.1. NCBI lineage: Eukaryota > Metazoa > Arthropoda > Arachnida > Araneae > Tetragnathidae > Metellina > Metellina segmentata. Next base: position 4,397,423 of record OX375878.1, read on the forward strand.
AACATACAACTTTAGAAGAAGCATTAACACACAAAAAAAAATCGAATCGACAAACCACTATACACACCAAAATATTCCAAAATAATAAAAAAAAATGGAACTTTAATCCAAACGTGCGTTTTCAATATTTATTTGTGAAGCGGTACATTATTTTTTCATTAAATATCTTCGCCTCCTTTGTTTATTTAAGCCAGGTATGAAAGTCACAAAAAAGCATAAGAAGCGAACTTCAACAAAAAATCCAATTTTCCTTGAGTGTTTGAACTAAAGTTTTCTCTTGTGGACGATGTTTACGAAAGTGATGAACACAATTCCTTTTTACTTTTACATTCTTCGAACGCCGGATGATTTGTTTTTGACGATCAAAATCACACAAGGTAAAGGAGAAAAATCAACCAACAGTTATTGGTAAAATTTCATCCACGGCTCCCACTTTTAATACTTGGCGTGTTTATTCTTTTGGTGAACGAGGTTGACTTAAAAAATTTAAGCGAAAGTATTTCAAGCCTTGCGACTGGTCGTCGAACACAGCTTTTTTCCCCTTCTGTCCAAAGAAGAGACGTTTGTTTGGCTTTGAATATTATTATTTTTAAGCTGAGAGAAGAGAATATTTTTTATCAAATTCAGCATATCATCAAAGAAGGATTAGAAATCACAAATATCTATAAAAAAGCAGGGTTCGTGTCTGTTTGTTCTATACCAATATACAACAGTGGACCAATCCACGACAAAAAAATTGATACACTTATTCCTCAGAACCCAGCGAGAAACATTAGACTACATATTAAAATCCCGTTTCATCTGCTATAGTTATTAGGGATGCGACATCGATGTCAATGTTTTCAAAACATCGATGTTTTTTAAAAACCATCCATGTATTTAACATCGATGTATTGGAGTCGATGTTTTGGTAACATCGATGTTTGTACTTGTCAATGTTTTTACGTTGTCGATGTTTTATTTTTAAATGAAAAAAGTACCGTTATAAAAATTTTAAAAACAACCATGTAGCATAATTTTTATAATCAGCAAATTGAACATACTTTTAGACCCAAGTGACCAAGGATGAAGGGTCTGAAAAGTAGGGATGCGACATCGATGTCGATGTTTTCTAAACATTGATGTTTTAGAAAAAAATATCGATGTATTGGAGCCGATGTCGCATCACTAGGTTGCTAAACCAGTTTTAAGAAATGGGGAAACAAGTTTAAATACACTGAATTTTAAAAATATCGATGGTTTGGGGGCGATGTATTATCAACATCGAAGTTTTAATTTTGAACATCGATGTTTTAATTTTGAACATCGATGTTTTAATTTTGAACATCGATGTTTTGCTGTCGATGTCGCATCAATAGTTGGTAAACCAGTTTTAAAAAAAGGGGAAAAAAGTTTAAATACACTGAATTTTAAAAACATCGATGTTTTGCTATCGATGTCGCATCCCTAATAGGTATAAGGGCTAAAAGTAATTTGAAATCCACATAGGAATGACATTAAGTAAGATTCAATTGTAGTGCGCAACTCGGATAGTACTTTTCCAGAACTCCTGAAAACACAATTTCTTTCAAAAAGTTATACTTAAAATTAAATTTTAATACTTTTTAATACTAAAACATACTTTACTAATACTATTACTTATACTTTCAATACTAATTTAAACGATTTTTCCAAAACGTTTGATGTTTTAAATTACATTTTAATTCGTACACTTCCCTACAATAATGGACCGGGCAGAAAGATGTGATGGTATAAGGAAAAGAATACATGATTTAATAGGGGGATGGTTCCCCACATGCTGCAATGACACTAGCAACCCTTCTGGGCATACTTTCTACAAGGTTTTGATACACAGCTATGGGTAGTTGAGTCTATTCCTGCTGCAAGAGTGTCGCCATCTCAGCTTTAGATTTCGGACGTGGTTACCTAGTCCGTAAGCGTCTCTCTAACTCGTCGCACAAATGTTCTATGGGGCTTAGGTCGGGACTCTGAGCAGGCCAGGGAAGACGTTTTACATCTAAATCTTGATACCACTGCTCGACAGAGGTTGCAACTTGACATGGAGCGTTGTCGTCCTGGAAGCAACATTCATCCATGCCATAAAATTGCCAGAGCGCAGGATGAACCTGACTGTCCAAAATGTTCATGTAGGCCTCGGCGTTCGATTGACCAGGAACAACATGCAAAATTCCCAGGTCAGACCACGAAAAACACCCCCAAACAAGTTGTCGGATTTTATGCAAATCTGCTGGCGTCCGGTCCATTATTGTAGGGTAGTGTATTTTTTAGCTTATTTATTTTTTTCCAAAGTATGAAAAACAGAAAAATATTTGACTCAGAATATAAAATGATTAAAAACATTTAATTTTGTAAAAATTACATATCGTAAGGAAACGAATCTATTTAATGCGAGAAGCGCAAGTGAGAAGCCCACTAATAATAAAAGTGTTATGTGCCAATTTGGTATCCAGCAACGCCTAAATTAATGTTTCATTTTTCTTATTTTGTAATGAATTATTTTTTATACAAGAGATCACTACAGACATGAATAAATTTGCTGTCAATATGTATATTTCGACCAATTTTCCATAAAAGTCATTGAGTCAATGCACTGCGATTTGTAAAATTCGGTTTCATAAAAATAAATCAAGCGTATAAAACAAAACCTTTTCAAATGAGACGCTCATGTGTTACTTTAAAATAAGGGTTAAGCTAAAATAACTTTGTTTTAAAATAAAACAGAGTATAGGGGGGAGAGAAATAAATACAAAATTTTTGTATTTATAGTAGATAAAAAGGTTTCAGTACGGAAATGAAACCAGTGAATAAATTATGATAACTTCTGAAGAAATCTCAACAGATTCAGAAACTGCATAGGAAAATAATTTTACCCTAGATATAATTAGCACTTTTTCGTTACAAAAATTCCCTAATTTTCACAACAATAAAGTAATAAATAAAAGCGTTGAGGAAAACATGCAAAATGAAAGGCAAAAAATCTTTTCGTAAGCACTATGCAAATTTAATGTGACGTACAGCCCAGCTGTCCCGAATTTAACTATCATGATTAACGGATGAAAAAGTGCTTCAGAATAGTTAAGTAATCCTTTCACGTTTTTCATGCCAATTGGCTAAAATGGTAGCTCAGAAAACTTTTCGTCAGTTGAGAAATGATCATAAAGTTGAAAATAATCATTTAACAATGAAGAAAATTGGCGAAATCATAAAAAAAAAATAATCTAAAACTACGGTACAATGTATCATTGAAAGGCATTGGGTAGAAACTGGAAAATAGGAACCGATCCGAAAGACCTCAAAAGTTAAACCCACAAGAGGAATATTCTACGACAGATTCGTGAAAATCTACGAGTTAGTGCACCAAAACTTGCATCATTCTTGAAAACTGATTACAATCTTGAAGTATCACCTCAGACTAATGTAATTAAACAAAGGTGAATATAATGGGTCACGTAACAGGCCATTCATTAGCAAACTTAACAGAAGCAGGCGTTTTGAGTTAGCAAAAGCCTGCCTTAACTTTCTGGGGGATGTACTTCTCAACGATGAATCTAAATTTTGTCTACGGTTCAGATGGATGAGTTATGGTGTGGGGAAAACCAAAAGAGCAAATGAAAATGAAAAATTTAAGTGGAACAGTAAGACATGGTGGAGGTAGAGTAATGGTGTGGGATTTCGAGAGTTTTACCGGTGAGGGTAATTTATGTATTTCTGGAGGTAACATGGATATATATGTTTACCTAGGCATTTTGAAACAAAAGGTCCATATGCCGGTGCTACTGTCTCTTGGAAGATTTATCATCCAACAGGACAACTATCCAAAACACACTGCAACGATCTGTAAATGCGCGTTCTCATGAATCAAGTTTAATTGACCGATTATAGTGGATCGATAAAAGTTGAATATGATTTGAATTAGTATTTGTTCGCACATTTCAATAGAAACTGATCAACAGTTTAATAAGCAAAAATATAAAAGGTACAAAAAAATTATTTATTTACAGAAAATCCCATTTAAGATATCGATATGGTGTAAAATTTTCCGCAAATTTCAAAACCGTTGAAATTTTCACTCTGTTGTTAACGATCGCGAAGATACAAACTTGGGCTAGAGAATAAAAAAGCGCTTTTGTTTTTGTTTCTCGAATAAAATAAACCACGACAGATCGTTTGTGTGGAAGTAACTCGAAAGCAGATGACGGATGACTCATCACTCGAACGATAAAGTTTAAGTGGGTGAAACTTTTCTTGATCCACTAAAAAGTTGGATCAACTCTATTGAAACAAAGGTTCTCACTACAGTTTACATTCAACTTTTGTTGATCAACTATAATGGGTCAATTAAACTTGCTTCGCGAGAACGCGTCTAATGAATGGTGTCTTTACCATGAGTCGCAGAAACACATAACCAGTTTCTTGATTCAAACTCCATAGAACAATTATGTTAAAAAAATATGTCGTGAACTGGAAAATTACGATGCCAACAGCAAAGATAAACTCAAAAGTGGCATTCGTAACGCGTGTCTGGAACACAATTACTCCAGTAACAATAAAAAAAACTTGTGGGTGTCATGCCTAAAAGACTAAGAGAGGTCATCAAACCAAAACGATGTCCAATTGATCGCTAAATAATAAAGTATGTGAGTTTTAACATTTATGAAACATTTTTCTACCACTCGGAGACTTTTTTTATCTACATTTTGTGTTAGTATGAATTTTTAGTTAAATTATATTAATATTTTTTTTGCTTAGTTGCTATAGGAACTCTATACAATAATTTTGTGCTCAGATGGTAAAATGGTATAGGTCACTTTTTAAAATTTTTCGTGACAGCAAAATAAAATGGCGTTAATAATTTTTTTCAGAGAAGATATATTTATAGTATTTAGTAACTAAGAAACTTGGCAAATTATAAAATTATCGTTCACATTATATAGAACTCAGACATCTGCGTTTTTAAACCAAAGAGTAATGAGCCGGATGCGATCGAGAATTAATATATTTTTTTCATAACATTCGTTCCTCTGAAATGTTTTCAGAGGAGCAGATGTTTAATATAAGCTATGATCGATTAAAAAACATCTGTCACACTGACTTCGAACTAGCTCGTTGTAAAAACAGAGTTGAAGGGTCTAAAGATCTATATAAGAACTTATTTAAAACTCAAAATACACAGAATAGTAAACTTGCTCCGTAACTTAATAAATACGTTTCACGAAACGAAAATGTGTCTCAGTAATCTCACAAAAACTCAAAAGTATAACTTACTCTCACGAAATATAAAAGCTCTCACTACATCTCAATTTATAATTCTTAGTGGACTAAAAATTGAAACAAATTACTAGAATTATAAGATATTTCAAAATTAGTTGCTATTACATTTTTCTTTCATTTCCTAATTTTACATCACTGTTCTTCAATACAAATAAATATTGTATTCTAATATTTAGCAATCGCATGCATACAACTCGTTTTTTACATACTGTTCATTAAATGAATATTCAAAAAATACAGAAGAATTACTGCTTACCCTTTTTGTACATTAGAATTTCTTTCGTCTGTAAGCAGTCCATATTAAATCGTTTAAAAGAACAGTTTCCATTCTTCTAATCTTGCCAAGTCAAAATGTATTCTGATACAGAAATACGTACATTTTGAAGTACAATTCCTGTTTATTCTTCATACAGGATGTCTTCTGAAACATAGCATATTTAGTACATATTGTTACTCTCAGTCGATTAACATAGTTCTTATCTTCGAAATGCGAAAGTAAAATGTGCCTAAGTTCCTCACTTTTCAAAAAAATTTTGGAGAGAGCGCCATTTTCCTTTAGTTTTAAACTTGTCTTCAAATCGTCTCTTTACGACATTTTCTAATAGCCCATCGAAGCTTACAAAATCGTCTGTTGCTGTTCTAAAATGTTTTTCTCGCTAAAAGTTTAATAGTTTTCCTGCAATATCTTTTCGTGGAACTGTTTAACATATAGTTCACGTTTTTAAGGTTCTTTCAGGAAACGTAAAAAGCACTCACATATCCGTTTATTTCATAACTTGAATGAAAAATAACATTTATCCGAAACAATTTAAACTGTGTAAAAAAATATCTGCCGATCTGTGGTTTTTGTGGCGTCAGATTATGTGACCATCATAGCTTACCGGGTTTTCGCCGGTCACGAATATACACTAATGTTTAAAATTATCTTTACATACTCGAAAATAATTATATTCTATGAAATAACCAATCAATATAATCCATTTTCGCATTGAATGTGTAAAAGACAAGCCTAATTAGAATTATCCAGTCAAAAGTGTTCAAACGGTTTCTGATATGCAAATCAAAGCATTTCGTGATCCGACGGTGAATCAAGTGCTTCGTACAAATTGAATATCTGAGTGAATTTCTGCAATACAGCGGGTTTTTTTTTCAGTGTGCAAGGACTTGAAACGGTTTGTTATGGCTCCGAAACATCATTTGGAAGAATCTGTGAAGTGGCGCATGATCGGCCGTTTAGAAGCAGGGTAGACAATCATCGAAGCAGCGAGATGTGTGAATATTTCAAGACAGACAGTATCTGCGCTATGGAAACAATTTCAGAACTCTGAAACTGTTGTAAAAAGGCCTGGACAAGGTCGTAAACATATAACAACTGCTTCTTAAGATCGATAAATAGCAATAACTGCCCGTCGTAACAGAAAGTCTACTGCTCGGTAGTTAAATACAGAGCTTGCAGCCGCCATGGAAACTGTTGTATCACGGCAAACTGTATACAGAAAGCTTAATGAAAACAGCCTTTATGCCAGAAAGCCAATGGTATATGTTTCAGTGTCTTTTAATTGGTGCAAAGAACATCAGAACTGGAGTCAACACCAATGGACCCGTGTTCTTTTTACTGATGAGTCGAGGTTTAGTTTAACATCTGATTCTAAGTGTTTTACATCTGGAGGGAGTCAGGAATGTGAAATCTTCCTTCGAACGTTTTGAAATGTGACCGTTTTGGTAGTGCAAGTGTGATGGTGTGGGATGGAATAATGACAGATGGACGTACGCCCCTAATAGTTTTCAACAGAGGATCTGTCACTGGCCAGAGGTATCAGGATGAGGTCTTGGAACGTTATGTAAGACTTTTCAGAGGTGAATATGGATCTTATTTTTATTTATCGTCGATATATATATATATATATATATATATATATATATATATAATGCTCGTCTACATCGAACAAATCTCGTTGACGAATTCCTTGAAACTGAAGTCATTGAGCGAATACCGTGATCAGCAAAACCTTCTGATCTGAATCCGATAGAGAACATATGGCACTACCTTGGAAAAGCAGTTGCACGGAAACATCCTAATCCTAGACATATAAATGCCCAGAAGACCGCATTGCTGGAGGAGAGGAACTATGATTAACATTATTACCAGCATGAAGTCACGTTGTGATATGCGTGTACAAGCCAGGGGCGACCCCATTCCATATTAAATTTATAAGCCTTAATTTATTTCTGAGTTATTCTTTTTTTCTGGACATTTTTTGTCACATATTATTGCCATTTTTACTGTTTCATGCAACCGTTTTATATCATATGCAGTGTTCTTAAATTTTTTTTAATTTGTATTATGAGTTATGATTTTATGTCTTATTCCAGACAAATTCCAAAAATTATAGTTCACAGTTTCTGAGAAATCCGTGATTCTATGCATGCAAAGATAATTTTGGACACCAGTGTATATTACATGTTTTTACAGACATAAAATTATGGTCGTAAATATTTCTGTTAGATTAAGAGTTCATTTTGGTAGAAGAAAATCGAAAGTGAGGGGTTGTTTGGGTTTCATGGCTCAAGAGTCATGTTTGGCCAAGTTGCACCAAATGATGTCAAGTAAATGAACATAGACAAAATGAAAACTTTACTGACACCGAAGATAAGAAATTTACTTAGGGTGAAATCTAACCAGCACAAGAAAAACACTCACAGGTGTTTGGTGAAACAGAAGAGGTTGGTAGTTAATTAACTGTGAGCGGGAGCAACACAACGGGCTATTGGTGACAGCCCAGGATCAATCCCAAAGTGAAAGATCTGATTGGTGATTGGTAATTTTTTAGTTAATATCGTACTGGAGCAACACAACGATTTATTGACGACATTCCGGGATCAATCCCTTTTAAGGAAAGATCCGAGGACAACACCTCGGGATTTTGAACCACGGTCAGATGACGAGGCAACACCTGAGCTGGCACCCCACTCTCCCACACCAACCCAAGTTGAAAGATCTGAAGACATCACGTAATTTTTAACCACGGTCGGATGACGAGAATAACACCTAAGTTGGCACCACACTCTCCAAACTTCCACATCACGCCAGCGCGAGGACATTTGAGGTCACGACATATTTAACGTGCACCAGTCCCAGTGTACTGATTTTTGGCTGGATTCGATGTGGAAGTTTATAAAGTGGGTTGTTGCCTCGTCATCTGACCGTGGTTCAAAATTGCATAGTGTTGTCCTCCAATCTTTCCATTGGGGATTGATCCCGGACCGTCACCAATAGTCGTTGTGTTGCTCCGGTACGACGCTAATTAAAATACCTACATACCTCCAGAAAATACGTCAATAAATAACATTTCTAGGAAATGTTTCTGAATGCAATACGGGTAACGAAAAGCAGGTAAGTAGGCGAATTTACGCGACATTGGAGCAACACAATGGAATAAGGGAGACAATCTGGGATCAATCCCAAAGGGAAAGATCCGAAGACAACACGTCGTAATTTTGAGCCATGATTAAATGACGAGATCAGCACCTGAGCTCGCACCCCACCCTGCGAACTTCATCAGCACGCAAATTTGAGAACATTCGAGGCCATGACAGATTTAACGTGCACCAGCCCCTGAGAAACTGACGGTCTTTGGTAGGATTGAGTTTTGAACTCAATCTTTGTACCAATCTTTAATCCGAGACCCAACCAGTTGGATTACCGTGGCCCCTATAAGGAAAGGGGAAAAAGGGTGGCTAGCGTAGCTCCCGAGTTAGTAAAAGTTTTCTTATGAACTCGTTATCCAAATTTGAGACCCGAAATTTGCATAGAAGACCCATAACTTTCTGCTCCAATTAACCAGGAAGCCCAAAGGGTTAAAATTGGTCCTTGTTCATTATATCCCCACTGATGCTGTGGCCTGGTTGGCTGTCTGAGTTTTTCATAGTTCGCCCTGGCATATACAGTCAGTACCGGTAATGTGGTCACCCAATTATGTCACCACGCTTATAGGGTCAGTTTTCTAAAGTCTCGTCTAACTTAATAGGGAACATGTGTTAAAGCGCACCGCTTATGTAGTCATTTTATTTTCCTTGTTATCGGTTATATAGTCGGGTTTTTTTATCTTTTCAATGAGGTTATCGTTTTTTTTTTTTTTTTGAAGTAATTGTCGTAACATTTCTTGAGGCGGGGAGCAGCACAGAGAATGATGACCAGAAGAAAAAAAATGTTTGCGACCCCGGAGGGGACCTAAACTTGCGCCTTTACTTCACTCCTCTACCTCTTTTGCATTGAATCATCATCGGCGTTACCTACCCCCTCAATTATCTTCCTCCCCAAGCACAACATCTGTCTTTTTATTGGTTGAAGTTATCTCTCCCTGTTTGAAAAGTACGTTGAAATTGAGACGAAAAGAGTAAAGAAAATTTTCTTTCATATGGTTCATACGCGACGAATAAGAACGTTCATTTATGTTAAAATATTTTATTTGTTTTTTAGTCTGCTGACAAATTGTTCCTCTGCGCAAAATGAAAACGGAAACAAAAAAAATAAATTTAGAATCTGCGATCTTTTATGCTGTTGCCATTCCAAAGAAAACAATAATTAAATTCCTTAACATTCATTCCAAAAATGTTCTAGATTGAATTTTAAAATTCGCCACGACCCAAAAATTACAAAATATTCGGACTAGTTGTGACAAATCCCATTATTGTAAGTGCCATAGATTCGTCAGGATTGTTATAACGAAATGCAAATACTTCCTTTTTATAACAGTAGAGATAAGTGCATGTAAAATGGATGCACGTACGTATGCGTACTGTTCTTAGATTGTAAAGGAAAGCTAATAAATTTCACTAAAAAATATTGCATATTTCTTATTGTAGTTTGTACTTCACGAATTAATTTTTAAATGTTTTTAAACGTTTCATTATTTGTTTATGAGCACTATATTCTGATAGGTGAATTAAAATCCTGCCATAATTAAATAATGTACTATTGTTCCGCATATAGGGTCACCCCGCTTATAGGGTCTGATTTTTCTGGACCGCTGAGGTAACCATATAACCTATACCGACTGTACAGAAATGTAGATGGACCATACCTATAAAAGTTGTAACCGAATTGACCTTTTAACAAGGTAAATCCTTTTGACAGGAAAGTACTCCTGATTCAAAGTTTGTCTATCTATTGTAGATATACTTTCACATAGAATGTGTATTCCAGTTAGTCCGTGTTTAGTCTCTAATTACCAAAGTGAACCAACGCCATATTTCTAAATGGGTTGACTAAGCTGCAGTCTCTCTAGGGGTAAATGTGATTGGAACAGAGAAAAATTATCGTTTTAAAATATTCTAAAGTGAAAATAAAATTATTAAATGAATACATATCAGTTTTTGTCATCACATTAGGAATAAAGAACGGCAAGTTTTGGGTCGACCTGCTATTGTCTAAAGGGTATGACCGGCATTTGCAGATTATCTTAGAGTGACAAAACCTTCACCCACTATATGCAGTCTGATTAATCCTCGTTTAGCCAAAAAAAATTACCATAGAGTGACCAGTACCAAATTTCTAAATAGGCTGAGTAGACTGCAATCTAGAGTGATAAAAGTGTTTCAATATTTAAAAATTATTTTTGATGTAAAATTCAAAGTAGCAAATGAATAAGATATAACGCATATCAGTAGATCGTCATCACATCAGGAAAGAGACGCGGTAGGCAGTAGGACTGCGAATTCAAATCCTACCAAAGACCGTCGTGTACAAAGAGGGGCTCGTGCATGTTCATTTTGTCGTGGTCTCACGTGGACGTGTTGCGGAAGTTGGGTGCCAGCTGAGGTGTGACCTCGTCATCGTTCAAAATTATGTGGTGTCGTTCTCTTATCTTTCCCTTCGGGAATGATCCCGGACCGTCGCCAATAGCCAGTTGTGTTGCTAAATTGCGACGTTGATTAAAACACCTACCTACCACATTAGGAATACGTGACGCAGTTTTGGGTTGGCTTACTGTTTTTAAGTGTTAGTCCGGCCGCTGCAGTGACCAACCCCTACATGATAAAGTATTGCCTTCTTAAAACGCCGAAGAAAAGTTATCCGGAAAGTCTACGCCTTTTCCACAGGAGAATTAGCAGAGTGGAAGAGTTCACTTGCTGAGGGAGACACAATTCCTTTTTTTTCCCATCCTTCCATCTCTCTTTCTCGGTTTCTTCTAATTTTCGGTGAGATTCGGGTGAGCGTGGCGGAATTCCGTCGATCCTTTAGTTTGCACAGCGGAGAGGAGAGGCAAAAAAATTCCTCAGATATTCACCCTTTCAGCAAAAGCTTCCTTTTGCCCACCGTGTTTTCGCCGAGCCAGATTCGGGCAACCGTAAAATCCAGCAGAAAGGGAAACCGGTTAAAGGAAAAGACAGAAGAACGAAAAGAAGAAATCGAAGGAATGGAAGGGGTGGAAAAGAAGAATAAGGTACCACCCCGAGAACAAACAGAGCGCCCCGCGCAGGAAAACGTCACTCTTCCAGACTACATAGAACCTTCCCTTACTTCTCATGCAAATTGAGACAGTAGAGTTCTGTAACTTCGTTGTGTCTAGCAGAAGCATCTCATACGTTAGGTCTTCTCCGAAAGATTTATTCCTGGCAACCAAAAAAGAAGGAGGGGGCTGGAAATGTTGCAATTGAAAAGGAATGTCCCTGGAATAGCAAGTATTGCTTTTAGTATGGATAAGACGAAGGGATTTGGACAACAGCAAAAAAATGGCACAACCATGTGCGTAAAAACATTGAATCGGAAGAATAAAAACCCAGTTTTTTCTGCTCATGGCGGATTTTGGAATGTCAAAATTTTCAATGTCTCCTCTACCTTCCTGTAGCCTTTGGTCGGAATAAGTTGTCAGGAGCGCAGATTGTGTTTGTCCAACCACATTTTTGCTTGTATGAGGAAAACAGACGACTCGAATTCCGCGTGTTGTCTGAATACGTAGCATACTTTCCACCCTTAGAATATTACAGCTTCAGATGTCACGGTTGCAAAATGCTCAAGGAATTAGTGCTGATGTACCCCGATTCGCTCAAGCGTCGGGACTTTAAAATGGAGTTGTGTTTGACACAAAAATTAATAACTGTATTTAAAAGGCAATGCTATCCCCTTGAGTAAGTTACTAGTTACAACTTGTTACATTAAGATGTAGTTAAATGGGTACAGAATGAATAAACGAACATGCTGTATCAGTTTTCAACTAGTTTCCACTGTCCCAGACAAAACCGTTCGGTGTATCGCCACGTAATTTTGAACCACGGTCAGATGACGAGTTAACATCTGAGCTGACACCCCACTCTCCAAAATTCCACACCAATTTAACGTGAGGTCTGTTTCAGGGTAAAAATTCTTTATTGTCAAAGATTCGAACTTTTTTAATGCTTATTCAGTAAAGGTATTATAAAGTTTTAAGTGTTCTATTTCCTTTGCAAAAAAATATCTTCTCTCGTATCACGACAGTGCCCAAACGGGTATTCTAGAAATGAAGATATTTTTTCTAAAATTCCCACAACACTAAACAAAAATAAACGAATAAACTATAATTCCTAACACCAGATAAAAAATTAAACGAATTAACTCAAATTCCTAACACTACAGATAAAGATAAACTAATTAAACTATTAGCTAAAAACTTACAACACTACGGATAAAAATAAACGAATTGAACTAGTCTAATTTATGATTCGACTGATAATATTCATCCAAATGCTTTTAATGCTCTCAGTCGTTCATCCAAACGAGAGACAAGCATTCATCTCCCTACAAAGAGAGTCTATTCTCAAGAGCCTGTTGAGTTCCAAACTACTTTATCAAACCAATCACAAGCAGACCGAAAACACCCCCAGAAAATCTGCGTCCACAAACGAGGCCTACGTTCCAAGTGCCTTTTAGTTCCGGTGCGGCACACCATTCATTTACGAATGGGGGCGAGAGCTTGACAATTCAACGAAAAACTCCTCATAGGAAATCAAAAAAGGCAGAACGTTCCATGGAAGGAATAAATAAGCAAACAACAATAACCCCCCGAATTGAAAGACTGCCAACTTCCTCTTCCCTCGGAGAATCAAAGATCAGTTAGCACTCCCTCAGAATAAAGGGGAAAATATAATAATAACAGTGGTAATATATCTACAGAATGGGGGAAATGTGAAAAAAAAAGGAACAAGCGCTCACCACCCCCTATAATGGCTTCAAAAATCTTAGCTAACACAACTGTCCATTTTTCATGGCGCACGAGAGAGATCGCTTCTCTTGTGTTTTGGTAAATCGCCGCTGCTCGCCGATATGAAAAGGGAGAGAAGGATTCGGAAAGAGACCATTATTCAAATGAGTATTGTGTGCAACTCCCTCCCCCATACAAATGGTGATGACGCCCGTTCCTTCGGATGGTTCCTTGGGCAACTTGGAATTTTCGGTTCGGGGTGGTTGGTGAGCCGGGGGGGAACCGGAGTTCATTTCCTCGCTTGTTCCAGCCCCCTCATTAAGCATAAGTCATGGTGTTAATGCGGTTTCGTCTCATTACCGTGGCTGGGGACGAAATGCAGAATTCAATTTCTCTCTGGAGACGTTTTGTGGGGACGACCTTTGGAAATACCTACCGCCGAAGCCCTTAAACTATTTTAGGACGCGATGAATTTATGCGAAGGGTTTTGGAAAGTTCAAGAAATTCAAGACGGGCAGGTTGAATTGTCATGTGGTACATTGTTTCGCACGAGAAATTGTGCCATCTCTATCCTATGGTTGGTTGATTGGGATTTTGTGATGTTCGGCCAAGATGCGCCGAAAGACATAACACAGGACATAAAATCAAGTAATGAACATACAGATTGTGGCGTTTTTTGCGCACAGTAATAAACTTGAGTCGGACTCAACTGAATACCTTTACCAGTTTTTATTACAACTTGAAACGTCTCGATTAACAATAGGAAGACAATATACATAATATGTACAGGGAACATTCCATGAACGAATGTTCATAAAGAAACAACAAGCTTTTCTCCATTGTTAGTTTTTTCCACCGGTGTTTAACTTCACCGTATAGCTGTCTAACGAGAGCTCTTCCTCCACCACTTCGCACAATGGCTGCCTCGTCTCTCTGTTCTAAAGATGATGTCATCCAAAAACTTAAAAATCTCGTGTCATTTATTTGAGTATCTCGTGATCTTTATTTGCGACCACGCTCTAGTAAATTAGCCAGCATTTTATGCCACGTGACCTTTATTTGCCGCCACGCTCTAGTAGATTGGCTAGCATTTTATTCTTCTCCCTCGTGATGATTGTCCATTCACCACCACTCTCCAAAACAAATATTCTATGGAAATATAGATAAGCAGTTTTTCTGTGCATTTTGCATAATTTGTTCTTTTACAGGTGGGTGACACTCAAGATGACTTGAGCAGTACGACCTGGTGGGTAAATATGCAGTGCCAGTTGTTTGTAAAGTGTATAAAAGAGAAATTCAACTTTAAGGGTTCCAGTACCCAAAATTTCAAAACAATGTTAATTTTTTTTAAATTACATTAAACAATTCTACAGATATTTCTGAACAAAATGACAAAAAAAAAATTCTGACTTTTAAATAGCCTGCGAAATTTGGAATTTAGTAATTTGACATCTGCGTATCGGACGAGCCCATACAAAAGTGATTCGTGGTGTTTTTACAATCGCGCCATTTTTAACAAAACAAAGTCAGAATCGCACAAAGTGGGTATTTAAACCCTTTTGGCATCTGCCATCATTGTTAAAATGATGCCAATATTTCAACGACTAGCTTCAGATTCTTTATTGAAAGATGCAGCAAAGGGGAAACTCAAAATCGAAACGAATCACTTCATAGCATGGTTTGGAGCCGTTGCCCCACAACTTAAATGCTTCGAAAGTTCGAGTCCAGTTTGCTGTAGCCAGAGCCATTATGGACTTCAACAAGGGACTAACGTCAGTGCAAAAGATGTGCTGGAATGCTCGTGTCTTGTAACTGGGAAAACTTCTCTAATGCTGCCCTAACGAAAGGAATGCAGCCGATGTAGGAAAGCTGCGAGAAAGTCAACTATTGCCTATAAAACCTACAGAAATAAAGTTTAACTTGCCAAAATTATATTAAATGAAGCATTAAATGTAAGAAGCAAGGCACATTACCTTCCAGGAAGATTTTAAATCAAATTTAAGTTCGTTAAAGTGTTTTTTTTTTAAATTTCAAACTTTAACGACGTTTCTCTCCGCCATGCTTTTTTCGTAATTTTCTTACTTTAAATTGATATAATTAAAAACTATTTGTCATAATTGCATGAAATGTTCTGCACATGTTTACCAAATATATATCTTTAATTTGTCTTCGGCAATTATGTATATGTATATTGTTTATACTTCTATAATTTTTTTAATGTTTTATGTTGTATTTTTTTGTACTTTTGGGGTTAAATATTTAAAAAATATATTTTATTCAAATTTAAAAAATTCCACGAAGACAATTTTTATTATGTATTGTTATAAGTAATTTAAAACAAAAATTATGTAATTTGACACACAAAATTTTAAGCTATATCAATTTTTAACATAAGAGAGTAAGTAATTTAGTAAAGAGACGTCCACGGCAGCGTGGGGATCCTGCAATTACTATCGCACGCCACATATGCCCACAACAGGGCGTTAGGGTCTGGGGTGCCATCTCCTTTGATAGCCCATTTCTGGCACACTTGCAGCACAGTGGTGCGTAAACGACATTCTACGACTGGTTGTGTTACCGTTCCTTTTGCGACATCCCGGACTTACTAAATATTATAATATTTAAAAATAATAAAAAATTAATAATATTTAATTTTTTATACTTTTAAGCAAGATAATGCCCGGCCTCAGACGGCACGTGTTGCAATGAATTGTCTTCAAGCTTTCAAAACACTTCCTTGGCCAGCTAGATCTCCTGATCTCTCTCCTATAGAGCATATTTGGGATGTTATGGAAAGGCGATTGCAACCATCTCGGAATGTTCACCATTTAGCCCGACAGTTGGAGACGGCAAGAAATTCCGCAGGATACCATCCGGGAACTTTTTCAGTCTATGCCACGCCGTGTGACGCATCCAGGCCAGAGGTGGACCAACGCCTTATTGACTCCCTCCCTTTGTATCGGTCAAACTCTGAAATCAATCATTCAATTGTTCTAAAATTTTAATCGTTTGTTTTTCTATGCATGCTCTTCACGTCCACCCATTTTTATTACAATCGGATAACTCCTCCTTGATGCGTCTATTTTTTTTTTTGTTATGAATGTATACAATTTCTGCAATCCGCCAATAAAAATTCCAAAGAATGAGTTCTACATTAGCATATGATAGGTTTATTGGTAAACGCCAATTAAATTAAACGCCGAACGTCACCGTAGCAATGATAAAGTACATTTTAAGATAACTCTGATATGTATCTTACGGGAGCCCATTTGGACAGCTGAAGTAAAACTTTCACTTTCTGTTTGGTTTGTTTACGCGCGCGCTCAAATACTGAAAATCTCTCTCACATCACCTGTACTAGCCAACGGCATCGATGTAACGGAGGGTCAAATTCACATTCTTGCGCTTCAAACTACCGCTATTTAAACAGATGATAAACTCGACTGGGTTAAAATAATCTACTACGGAAGCTCATGGCCTCGTGGAGGATTTGTAGAGATGAGTATGGAGGTATTTAATTAATGTTGCACTGGACAATGGGATATTAGTGACGGTCAAGGATCAAACCCGAAGGGAAAGATCCGAGGACAATACCTATAGTACAAATCATTTTGAATCATGGTCAGGTGACGAGGTAACGCCAGAGTTCTAAGGTTGATGGCCAGAGCTGCACCCCACTCTCCAAAATTCCATGACAGATTTAACATGCACCAGCCTCTCTTGTAAACAATGACCTTTGGTTGTATTCGAACTCGCAACCCTCGGGTTGCTAATCCAACTAATCTCCCAACTGGGCTACAGCGACCCCCGAATTTTAGGGGAACTCAGTCACTAAGCAGTCAAACCACTTGCAAGATCGTAAATAAATAAATCGCCCTCAACATCACTTTCAATTTTAATCTCTGGAAGTCACGAAAAGAAGATTCTTCAATGTAAGCATAAATTTGCTTAAAAAAATGCTACCGATGAAGAACTCATTTGATTTACACAGTCCAGTCACATTAATGTGACCACCACCTAATTTCGACGTCAACGTGAAATAACCAATCACAAAAGGCAGGTGGCAGCACATTGCAGTGGAGTGTATATAAAGGATGTCCTAGGGCATCGGAAAGCTTTTAAATCGTTGGCGTAATACAGAAAAGTAGCGATTTATCCGACGTCCAAAAGACATGATTATTGGCTTTCGGGCCAAGGGTGGAATCATTTCGGAAACGGCTAATTCTGTGAACTGTTCGCGTGCCGCCGTGGTAAAAGTATACCGTGCATGGCAAGATGGCACTATCCAAATTCAGCGACGTGGCACATGTGGTGCACCACTGGCTATAGATGACAGAGGCGAATGAAGGCTACGGAGATGCGTTCGGGCGAATAAGTTGCAACTGTTGAGCAACTGACCACCCAGATGAACCAAGGGGTTACCAAGAGTGTATCCTCAACAACGGTTCAGCGAACGTTGCTGCGCAAGGGCCTTCGCAGCAGACGCCTGGTTAATGCACCTATGCTGACTGCTTTTCATCGGCGACGAAGGCTGGAATTTGCACGCCAGTACCGCAACTGGACGTCCACAGAGTGGCTTTTTCTGATGAATCGCGTTTTATGCTCCATCGGAGAGATGGACGTTGGCGTATACGGTGTGAAACGTCTGAAAGCAAACACCCTGCAACAATTGCCGGAAGGATCCAGGCTGGAGGAGGGAGCATTATGGTTTGGGGAATGTTTTCCTGGCATTCACTGGGTGCACTCATCATCAGAAACCTATTTGACTCTTTTCCTGCACGTCTCGCAGCGGTCCGCTCTGCCAAAGGTGGTTATTCTGGCTTTTGATAGGTGGTCACATTAATGTGACTGGACTGTGTATAATCGTTATGCTAAAGAGAACATGAAATTAGAGTGAACGATTGAGCCTTTCTCATGTACACGAGATCATGTGACCAAAACTAGTTGTAACGCGATCCTTAGACTTCTTTCGTCTGCCGGGTGGAAACGAAGACTCATCATTTGATTGGTCCACGCGACGGAAGACGCCCATCCATTGCTTCAGCATCAGACTGGTCCTCGAGGCATAGTTGAAGAATTTGGCTAGTTAAACAGTACTTTTTGTCCCCACTCTGGATGTTATATCACCAAATGAAGCGATAATATACCAAATCGATCATCAGAATCAGTCACGTGACTACTAGCAACATCTTGGTCACATAGTTTGAAGTTCTAAATAGAAATACTCGGTCTCTTGTTTTCATGCCTATGCCTTTTACCGATATTTGGCGATAATTTTCAACATACTCGCGACATGCTGAATTTATATTCGTGTTGTGTGGTTTGTTCCCCCACAAGATGGTTAAAGAAGTTACCAAAACATTAGCTGGTAAAGCAGAAAATATCTTAGAGAAAACCAAACCGTTGCGTTTCCTGCATTTTGCTTTCCAGAGAAACCCACACAATTTCGGTAACCACCAATACAATGTGTTAACCATGTATTCCTTACTAATTTAACTTTTGTGAAAAATATAGCAGCTGATATATATATATATATATAGTAAAGATGAATATGAATGCTTTTGTAATCAATATGATTTTGTACAACATACCACATTGATCTGTACAGGCATAAGTTGCTTAATGAAATAATTGTTCTCGTCTGTTTTCGTTCTGAAAATGACACTAAATAACTTTTTACTTTAGTTTTATGTCCAATCCATTGGCTTCCTTTGCTTTTGTAAAGCTTGCCATTGAGGTATACAATAAATGCTCGTTTGAGAATAATTGTTTCTAAAGATCTTGATAAACAAAAAACTATTCGGCTTTGAGATGTTATGTCTCTTCTTCGTTGTAAAGTTTTATTCGTTGCATTCATTTATTCTTATTTTCAAGATTATGCCTCTTTTCGAACTAAATCGAAACAGTAATTTTGTAATTTTTAATTAACGTCGTACTAGAGCAACACACCGGGCAATCTAAATCAAAACAGATTTTCCTCTTCGACACAAGCTCTGGGTTCGAATCCCGATGTAACTATGGATGGCTCAGAATCGATTTTAAACGTAGTTTTCCAGTTAAATCAGTCGCTTAACGTGTCGCAGAAAAGAATCACAGAGTAAAATAAAAACCAAGACAAGATACGACACCGAATTAATTACAAATATATCTGTAATTCGTATCTTAGAGAATTCTCGTTTTATGATTCGTATCGTTTTCTATAACTATTTTGTCCTTTGTGTAAGGAACAAAAGTTATTGAAAATGAATACCTTACTAACTATAGACCGTTATGTTGCTCCAGTACGAATAAATTAAAATACCTACCTACCTAGTAAACAAAGTTAGATTTTCTCATCACAATAAAGCCAGTTATTACACACAAGAAAAACAAAAAATTACGATAATAATTTCAATTTTCACAATGAAGCTAGAAAAACTCATTGGAAATATTTATAAAACATTATGAATTCCACAAAAAGGATAAGATTCTGAGAAATCTATTTCGTATGCTTGTATTCATTCGATATTGAAAATATTTCATTTTATACGCGAAAGCCTCGATATCCATTTGGTTGAAATTAAAAAAATGAACCTTTCATGCATCTAATTTTTTTTTAATTCTCAAATTAATGGGTGTTTTTCTAATTTCTTGGCTTCTGAATGGGTTAATCAATCGACTTAGTATTTCGTCCAAAATAGAGAAAAATCATTATGCACAGCCAAGATACAAAATATTTCAAACGTATATATGCGAAAGTACAGCGCGATATTCCTACAAATTATTTACGAAAAAAGCTATACAAGTCAAAAAAGAAAATTTTTCAAGTAACAAACAATGCGAAGAAATCTTGGAATAAAATCAGAAAATATGCTGTCAATTTTTAAAGATAAAACGGATTTCTGTTTTAAATTGGAAAATAACAATCCTAAAAGGTATTTTATTTTGTCTCTCTTTTAAAATTTAATTTTATTAATTACGAGACCTTTTTTTAATGTAGTATAGAAACATTTTAATGATATTTTTATGTTTAGTGTTATTAAACAATAGCATTGGGTTATAAATATTTAAAATATATATTAATAAGTTTATAAAAGTGATAATTATGGACGAAATTTAAAACAAATGTGTCAAAAACTTCAAATGTGCTACATGAAAATCTATGTAACCCATTTGACTACCAAAATAATGCTACCAAATGATGTTACCAAATAAACTACACGCATTTGTCTAGAGAATGAAGTAGAATAAAAAAAATTAAATAAACAAAAATTTTACAAGCGATCGAAAAATGAATACAAGATTTTTTATAGTTTTACAGTCCTATTTATTAAATAACTACGGCAATAATTAAAAAACTTTTCAATTCAGCATAATTATTCTAGTTCATTCCTTAGAAAACATTATAAAGAACAAGTTCTCAAAGTTTTACGAGAATCCATAAACACTTGCAAAAATTATGTTTGCGAAAACAAAGTAAATTTCGAATTTAAATTTTGACAGGTTTTGGGTCTTTTAACAGCCAATTTGGGCGTTTTTCCATACCTACTTCAGGTTTATTCCCGCCTTGATTAAAATCTTAATATATCTGTAATTAATTAACTTAGAGAAAAAAAATCAAATATATTTTGGAAAGTCAAATAAATACTCTATCAAAGAAGATCACAAACTTTTGGAATGTTTGGTCAAAAATGACATTTTCAACGTGTTCGGATCATGGAAGTGGGAAAGATAAGGAAGTGCCATAACAATGCTTCGCTACCGGTTTAACTGAAGCCGATATTTCCTTGGTTTTAAGGCACCAAGATGGCTGCCGCGCATGCGCTGTTACAAACCTTTTATAAGGCGTATTTTTTTTCACGTTAAGAAGGTGTTCATTCATTTTGCAACTAAGCGATGCTAAATAAATGAATGTTTTCTAATTTTGGCAATATTTTGTTTTTTAAATGATAATTTAAGCATGTTACATAAAAAGAATTTACTATCTTTTTCCTATTTGCTTTTAAATTTTGTGATTGAATATGCTATAATATAATTACAATAAAGAAACAGAAAACTATCAATGCAAGTTTTTGTTGTTGTTGTTTTTTGTTTATCATTGGTATGCAAAATGTTTTAAAACAGATTTTAAATTGGTAAAAACTCAATGATTAGTAAAATTATAGGTATCCTACAAATACCATTTCCCAGTAATGTTTTAATTTATATTAGCTGATCCCACACATAGCTTCTGCCCACTAGTGCCTAATAGTCTAGTGCTAATTTGTATCCCTCATTCTTATTTTTATAAATTGTATCCTAATTGGTTTCCCCAATAAGGCATTGAAATTCATTTTATTGATATCCTGCATACATTGAAATACAAACACTTTTGGCCCAATCAACCATTCTAAATATTTATTTTCTTGTGATATTTTACTTATTATCCACCGCTTTACGATTATGCACTGCTTATCCATGCATCTCTACGTTCTGGGTCTTTGGGAAACCTGAAATGATAATTATTTTAATTAGATACAATGAATTGATAGATGGATTGAAAACTGATATATTGATCCTGTCTAATAATAAATCTGTCTAACCATATTTTTTCCAAATCCCAACTGTATTACAGGTTTTACTGTTTATCTTAGACTATTAAAACAAAAATTTATACACATAAACTAATTCAATCTAAAAAACCACTAAATCAAATTTCTTTACAATTACTTACTTTGATAATAAAAATAAACATGGTTGATAAATTGAAGACTGATTATTCAATATATTATGTCTGTCCACACAAATCCACCCATAGAAATTATCTTTTTTATTATAAATTCTTTCTAAAATTGTAATAAAATATATGCAAATACAGTAAAACCTATGACTGCAAGCATAAGTTGTATGAGCTCATAATCTTAACCATTGGCCCAAGAGATGGGTGCTTTGAAAAACTTCATACAGTTACAATGTTTTAAGTATTTGCTTATCATCTAAAAAACTCATTAACAAGTTGCTCACAGTCCAAGGTTTCAATAGCATTCAAGCATTTAGTTGCTCAACGCAAAAGAACTTAACTAACAAAAAAAAATGAGTTTTAGAAAACAAAATGTAAGGTTTATGTTTCGAATTTTATACATGTTAGCTAAAGCTGTTTCATTCTAAATCATGTAACATGAGGTAATATTTTCACCCATGAACTAAAAATACCGTTACTGTTTATTTGACTAATACTTTTTCATTAAATAAAAGTTAAACTTTCCTAAAAGGTAGTTTCTAACTCTTATTACAACCGGTAGGTTAAAACATCAAAATCGTACAATTCTGTTAATTAATAAATAAAATTAATACTATCTTTGGATAAATCAGTCAACTTTTCAAAATAATTCTTTAAATGTTTATAATACGTCTAATTTTGAATATAATGCTGCTTGGACACTTAAAAGTTACAGGTCAAAAAGCTAACAGCCTAAAGATACATCAGATTAAACTTACCTATGAAACGATATTCCAGGGATCTTCTTCGTCTTTCGGTTTGTACTCCCGCAGGCGACACACGACGTCATATTCAAATCGGTGGAGTGGTCGTTCAAGGTAAGAAGGCGATTTGTCGCCAAATATGGTAACCTTCACCTTTTGCGGATTTTCTTCACATCTGCCGTTTTTGTTATGGCAACCCTATCTGCTGTTACGGAATTCGGCCGCCATCTTGATTTGGCGACAAAAATTAGTTGGCGACAAACGTCTTACCGTGAACGACCACTCCACCTTCAAATCAAAACTAAGAAAATGGTGCTAATTATTTTGTTAAAATCGTCAATAAAAAACAATGGAAGTTCAAAAACGGTATAACCACGTTGATTAACATGCACGAGCACAATGTTTTTAAAGCACCAAGATGGCGGCGCGGTTATGGTTTTGGCTTCAACAGTTCAAAGTAAAGGCACTTCCATTATCTTTCCTACTTCCATGGTTCGGATACCTTAAAGTAACCGTCGCATTCGACGGTGCCGGTAAAATAAATCTTCCTTAAAAGTTACTACTCGAAAGTTTTTTACTTGAAACGGATTAATCACTTTGAAAAATTAGGACAATTTAAAAAAGTTCATTAACGTAACCTTGCTGCACAAAATGCGAATCATAATACTGTTCCTTCCAATCCCTTAATGTAATTGTATTTCATCAATCATCCAAAACTAGAATAATCTTTCTATTAAATAGCAAGTTCTAAAGTAATTAAACTACACTCACTGCAAAAGTTAAGCACGAGGAAAATGTTAATTTCCAGAAGCCAATCTGAATATGAGAGGCTGCATTTTGCTACATAGGTAGATGGAAGAATGCAAATGTGTTATGTAACAGTCAGTCACGGTTTCGTGTCGAAATATATGCAAAAAAGGCAGTCGTATAAGAAGCCAGCATTGTGAAGGGTTATAGGAGTGCATGTAAGTGCTGTAAAAAGAGTTTAGTACGTTTCGTACGATTAGTTTTCAAGACAGGCGTGTTTCTATGGCTTCCAGAAGACGAATGGCAGATAGTGAGCGCTGGCGTTCTGTGAGCAATCAATCACTGATGTTGCTCTTTTCTTTGGCGTTCATCATTCCGTCATTTCACGAGTATGGAAACAATTCCAAACAAGGCAAACAGTTGTCCGCAGACCTGTGGCCGGCCGCCCAAGGGTTACGACCCCCGCGGAAGATCGATATATTGTTGTTGTAGCTAAGAGGAATCGAAGTTCGACCACCACACGTGTGACATCTATGGTTGCAGCGTCCATTGGTAAGACGTATCTGCCACTATAATGCGCCGAAGTCTGCACATGAATTTACTGTACGCCTGGGTACCACGAGTTTGTGTTCCTCTATCCGCCCAATACAAAGGGACACTATTAAAATGGTGTCGGCAACATGTGAATTGGACTGTGTCTGATTGGACTGACGTTATGTTCACGGATGAGTCGAGATTTGACATGGAGCCAGATGGCAAACGTGTAAGGGTCTGGAGAGAACGGCCACACGCAATCCGCCCCAGAACTTCATCGAGCGTCACAAATTCCGAGGTGGAAGCATTATGGTGTGGGCTGGGATATCGCACTGACCTGCACATCTATAGACGGGGTTCTGTGACTGCTGTTCGGTATCGGGATGAAGTCCTAGAACCCACTGTAAGATTGTGCGCTGCAGCAGTTGGTCCTTCTTTCGTTTTAATGGATGATAATGCGTGTCCCCACAGAGCTGGCATCGTCGACGACTACCTAGAGAGTGAAGGGATTGAGCGTATGGTTTGGCCGGCAACTCGTCCGACCTTAATGATATTGAAATCTTTGGGATGTCCTCGGCCGTGCTGAGTCCGCACGTTTCCCACCCCCAACTACTCTCACTGAGTTGTAAACTGGTCTACAGGAGGAATTGCGATTACTTGACTCTGAGGTGGTTGATCACCTTATGGAAAACATGGTCACACTCTGTAAACTGTGTATGAGGATGAGGGGTGATCACAAACCCTATTAATGTCGGTTTTGTTCATATGTTTTGGATTTAAACATCATTTTGTTAATGACTCTAATATGACTTAATCTTATAATTTATTAACATTCAATATTATTTATATCTTTGTATTTAATTCTGTGTTTTGTTTCATGCATAAAAATATGTGCTACTTTCCTGCAGCATTTCGTATCAATCAAAGCTGTACTTGTTGTTTTTTTCGCATTTTACCTTTCGTGGTTAACTTTTGGCAGTGAGTGTACTATGTGGTATTTAATTGTAAGTGTACTCTTCTGTAAGCATAATATTTGGTGTAGATTAACATTATTTTTTTATGGAAATCAAAATAATTAACATCAATAGGAAATTGGTTTTTGATTGAAATCAAATTCATCAACACGATGAAGGTTTTTGATGGAAATCAAAATAGCAAACATCAATAGGAAATCAAATTAAACAATAGGACTGCAACATTGTAAGTTCTTTCTTCCATGTTTTTCCCCATTTTAAATTTCATCTATATTTTCATCCATTGGATGTGAAATGAAATGCCGAATTTCTCAACAGGAATGTTTGGCTTCTTTTATATGCGTAAAGTTAACAAACGGACAAGCTTCGATAGAAGTTGTACCAGGAGGAACTTGTGCCGTGCTGAATCTATTTCCATCAAAATATATTAAAAATTCTATTTAAATTTATTCGAAATTTAGTTTCATAATTCACACTACATGTTAAATGTATCGCACAAAAAAACAATAGGTATATTTTGGTACGGGTGCATTTTATTCTTTCCCTTCCAAAAAAGCATGTAAAAAAAGAAAATGGCAATGTAAGCACTTAGCATAACTTCTAAAGTGAAGTATATAGTCGTTGATTTAGATGTGCCACGATTACTTTTCTATCTAAACGAATTAAATATCTTGGAATATGTATAAAATAGTCCATCAACTATGTTATATGCTTCAACCTCGGAATGCGTGATGCTCGATGATGTTCTGGGGTCAATTTCTTGTGCTTTGTTCTCTCCACGTTTGTCATCTGGCTCCAGATCAAATCTCCACTCATCCGTGAACATAACGTTAGTCCAATCAGACAGTCCAATTCATATGTTGCCGACACCATTTGAATCATGCCTCTTTGGATTGGACGGATAAAGGAATACAAACTCATGGTACCCGGGCGTACAGTCCATTCATGTGACTTCGGCGCACTATAGTGGCAGATATCGTCTTACCAATGGACGCTGTAACCATAGATGTCACACTTGTGGAAGTCTAACTTCGATTTCTCTTCGCTACAACAACAATATATCAATAAAGAGAACGCCAGCGCTCACTATCTGCCATTCGTCTTCTGGAAGCCATAGAAACACGTCTTGAAAACTAAACGTACGAAACGTACGAAACTCTTTTTACAGCACTTACATGCAACTCCTCTAACCCTTCACACAAAAATGGCCCTTTTTGCATATTTCTCGACACGAAACCGTTATTGGCTGTTGCATAACTCATTTGCATACTTCCATTTACCTCTGCAGCAAATTGCAGCCTCTCAAATTCAGATTGGCTTCTGTAAATTAACATTTTTCTCTCCTTGCTTAATTTTTGTAATCTCCACTGTATTCTAAAGACGTTCAGAAAGCCATGAAACGTGACGCTTAGGTAGATAGACGCGCTTTAATCCCTCTGAAGAGCACATTAAATTTCAGCCACACTTATATCACTTAATCCAGACACTATTTCGCCTGATTATTCAATTTCTGTCGGGCATTAAAGATTTTACTGGATTAATCGTAGGTTATGAAACGTATGTATAGGTAGATTAGCATAAGATACGAGATGTATACTTTTTTTTATCAAATATGGTTTTAAAATGTTTTGGGGGGATGTTAGATAATTAACGTCGCATTAGAGAAACACGTCAAACTATTGGGATAACAATCTGGGATCAATCCCAAAGGGAAAAATCCGAGGACAATCCCACGTAATTTTGAACAACGGTCAGATGAGGAGGCAACACCTGAGCTTGCATCCCATTCTCCAAGCTTCCATAGTGCGTCAAGAAAGTGTAATGGATATAAAATTTCTAGTAAATACCGTAATAGATTTTCCTCGTGTATATTCGACTGAAATATTCTTTCCAAAAATAAATTTCTGTTTTTTTTCTCTACATAAAAGATAATTTTTCTAGAAAAGGCTCTTTGAATCTTTTGCGTGTTTTATTAATTTTTAAATTTTCTATGAAAACATGCATAACATTGTAAAACAAAATTTTATTTGGCAAACATGTTTTTTAAAGGGTTTTTTACTCATTATAAATAGAATTTGTACTTCTGCATTCGTATTAGTTTTTTTAACTAATAAAATTAGAAGGAAAGACAGATATGTCAATGTTAAGATAATGTAAAAAATCACTTTTAAAATCCCAAATCGACGTTTTTGTAAAATTCTTAATAAGCAAAATCTGGTCTTTAAAAGGTTTTCATTCTATATTACCCATTATTCTCTACTCTCGATTCTCCAACCACGGAGTCGGATGTAGTTTCAACGATATTTTGAACATTAATTGTTAAATTTTCAAACTCAAACATTCTGCAGATTGCATAATTTTTTTAATGAATATTTATCTTTACTGCTAAATTTGTGGTATTAATGCAGCAACTTTATGGCATGTTAAGACCACATTCCTTTAATTTTTTTAAACTTTTTAAGAACAGTATTTTTTTAATCTCAAACTTGATTTTGTGAAGGATTTAAATTTAAAACACGGTGTTCGAACTTCCGAAGTTGATTGGAAATAGTGAGGCTAAAAAAATTAGCGTGTGAATACATAATCTCTAAGGATTTCATGTTGCTTCTCAAGTCTAGTTTTAAAAAAAATTGTTTCCTTGTTATGGGACAAAGAAAATCTGGGAAACCATTATTCAACTGTAGCATCATATTTGAGAGTGGATATTGTGAAAAATGTCATGCACCTTAGATGTTTTGACATCATCTATTATACGACTATACTACATCTGTTACAAGGCTCACCGGACCAAATAAAGACTACAAACTTCAATTTTAGTGAACACCCTAAAACCTTGCCTGCTTATCAAACAGACAAGGTTCTCCATTACCATGTAGTCAAGTATATTATAATTTGTAGGCAATTGCATTTGAATATGACTTTTGGTTACGTAAAGAAATTTTATAATTTAAATAAAAACTAATTAAATTAGCAAACACACACAACCGGAAACAGCGAAACAAAACTAAAATAAAAGTCAGTGTGAAAAAAATTGTTCTAAAGATAAGAATTCTTGATTATTTTCAATCTCATGATATACAGTACAACTTGCCCCCACTGTCAAGTACAAAGTTTTAAAATGTGAAATTAATCCGAGTGACAAAAATCAAAACAATATTACTGCCATTGATTAACGAAAACGAAGTTTCATTGAACACGCGTTACAACTAAATAACAGTATATACAACAGTACATATTATTCAATCAACTGGTTTTTTGAAAATAAATTAATTCAACCAACTATTTTCCAAATGCTTTCATAATCATAATACCGTTTCTCTTTTAAGCCCTTAAATCCCTCAAAGTTAAATATTTTTCTCTATGTTCTAATGCTGAGTAAAAGCGACTACAATACTGTGGAATTTTAAAATATCTGATTTAAACAACTGTTTAAATATAACTCTGATTCCAAATGAAATATCAGAAAATATGCCCGAATGCGGTCAAGGAGCATGAGTTTTTGTTTCGTTGAGCACGCAGATCCCAAGGTACCCTATTGATCTATCCTCTTCTTTTTGGGATTTACTGTTTCTGGTAAGCATCTAAATCGCCACCCCAGGATGCTCAAGCCGATCTTTTTATATTTTCTTCTGTCCATCCTCCATTTCACAATTACTTGACATTATCGTTTCGCGCCAGCTTGGCCATATATGGTCCTTGCGTCATAAAGTCCAAACACGACCAACCATCCTTTAAGCACTACAACTTAATAACAATACATACAGCAGCATGGCCAATTGTTTTTGAGTGTTCTGTTTTCTAGCAATATACTGCTTCATATATGCTCTTATACTCGTCATTTTCATAACAGTTAGCCGCAACGCCGAAACATCGAGATTCTGCTTCCTCGCATAACACAGCCGTATTGATCAAATAGGTCAAAAAATAACTAACACGACCCACTGCTAATTTTCCCAGCACTGCCGTCCCTTGCATAGCGGCAACCACTGGCAAAGGCCCGCATTGAGTCGTCGGCAGAGGCACCTCCAAAAGGGGGTCCCCCGCAATCTCAAGGAGGCGGCGGAGTTAATTAGAACATCGAACGGGAGGTGCTTTCATTCCGATTCTTATCAGGCCGGCCTTCATTAGCACCGGCACTCCAGAAGTCACCCTCTGACAATCCCACGGAGGATGGAGAAGAGAGGATGCCTCCGTGGAAATGTTCTCATCCCCTCGTTATTTTAGTTATTACCACTGCTATTATTTTCTCCGTTGTCCGCGCCACAAAGAAAAGAACTGAGGCAGGTGGTCATGGAGGGGGGGGGCGAGATATTTCACGCCCTTCTTCCTGCTGCCGGAGAATGGGGTGGATTGGAGTGTTTCTTTTTCTGCTGCTTCTTCGTTTTGGTGTCGTCTTAATGAAACAGGAAGCGCCTGATCGTGGTTTGTTAAGGTTTTAAAGTGGCCAACACGACGGTGTTTGTTAAGGATCGAACAAAGGGGAGGCTTGGACTTTTTCCTTTTACGCTTTATCTTCCACCGACCTTCCCTTTCGTAGGAGTCTTGTTATCCTCGGAAGTGTCTCGGATGGAAACTTTAGTCGCGTGAAATAATCAACTGGAGATTTTGGGGCGATATAGCTTGTACAATAATAGTAGGCAACGATACTCATGTTTCAGCTCTTATAAACTGAGTGCCTCTGTCATTCTAGTTTAAGTTAACACACGTAATACTCACAAAATTACTTTTCTTCGTCAACTTTCCGAAGAGAGTTACCTTACTGTTATGGAGGTCAGAGTTTGTCTACCATCCAATAAGTCCCAGGCTTCGAATCCCGGTTTGTAAGCGCATGGTTTGTTTGTACCAAACGCCAGTTTTGCGTAAGTAATGAAATCATGTAGACATAACATCAAAATTAAACTTGCTTTACTATAACATATTTGCAACTCTAGAAAATAGCTTATTTACATCGACAAGCATTTAACGTAATTTCACAAACAGCGCGTCTGAAGCCTGCGAGGCAGAAAGCTAGAAGGAATCTTAAACTCAAAACGAACGTTCCTTCTTTTGTTCTTAATTTTTGCATGTTCGTAGCTCACTAGAACTTTCGAAGCTTCGATCGGAACATCAGAACACAAAGAACAGATGCCATTGGTGGTTAGTTTGGAGGTCATTCCAAAGAATCAAGCATCTGATTTCACCACATGCTTTTTACCCTGCAGGTTTTGAGTTGTTACTTGGATGTAATCTTGCCTTTACAGTAAGTTGATTTGGGTTTTAATTACTCAAGGGCCAAGAATTTGTCATCTGAAATGACGGGCGCCTCCCACACCCCACCCATGTCCCTTTTACACTGTTTATGTAGAACAGACATTTTGAATTATTTTTAAAGCATTCTCCATAGTTTAATCCTAAACCATACTTTATATAGGTTGAAAGATTGACATATATATATATATATATATATATATATATATATATATATATATATATATATATATATATATATATATATATATATATATATATTTCTAAAACAAGAGAAAATTCAAATAATAGAAACCAAAAGGAATTTATTGAAAACGAATTTATTGATCTATTTATCTTTCATTAAATTAAGTATTTGAATGATATATATATATATAACAAGACATTTAGGTAAAAAAGTGTTGAAAAAAAATAAACATTTGGTTAGTAAACATAGTTACTAGTAACTAACAGTTTTAATATCCAGAAAATCAAAATGTTATTTGTCTATGTACAATCATACAATTGAAATTAAAAATCAAAGCAACTGATTAAATAGAACTCAAACTTTAATAATACTTAACAGAAAAAGTATAAGTGTCCTTGAAAAACAAACACGATTAAATTATTTTACATTTTTCTGGATATCATCATGAAGAATGTTACATTTTAGGGATATTTGTATTTTAATTTGACATGTGAACAGTTACTTACAACATTCGCACTAGTTTTATTAATTTTGTTTCTTAATCGCATTATTTTTTGCCCCTTGCAGGCCCCCTGACCTACGGGCCTCGGCCCAATGGCAACAGCAGCACTGCCTAAGTGGGGGGCCCTGACCTTAACAGGAATTAGTATCGACATTAGTTATTCTGGGAGCTGTGGAATTAAGTTGTATTCTCTTGACGATGTCATCATCCTTCTAGTTGGTTAATGATTACCCTCTTATGACAGGACAGGGATCGTCTCCAAGCTGAAATTATTGTTCAACGTTTCTGTGTGTTCAACAAGAGCCACTTCAATCCAACCCAGCTCGCCCACAGAACTTTGATCA
The DNA here is from genome assembly GCA_947359465.1 of Metellina segmentata. Classification (NCBI taxonomy): domain Eukaryota; kingdom Metazoa; phylum Arthropoda; class Arachnida; order Araneae; family Tetragnathidae; genus Metellina; species Metellina segmentata. The sequence continues at coordinate 4,428,871 of OX375878.1, forward strand.
CAACACAAAGGGGGAACTATTTTCAGACCATTGAAAAATCCACACATATATTTTACCTGTAATGTACGAAACTAGACATATCGTCACTCAAAGTGCAAAAGGCTGCATGTCTGCAATGTCTAAAAGCAGCATTTTTCAAAAGAGTAAAAAACTAATCGTTTTCCTTATGATTGTTTCTAATATTATATTACATTTGGTTGTAACTTTTATTAGATCAGCTGATGACATAAGAGATTTTGCCACCAGGTGGAATTTTGGATATACGACCTTTTGCACTTTGAAAGATGATTGTAACCTGCAATGTGCGAAACTAGACGTATTTTATCTGTAATGTATGAAACTCATGCAATTGTACGATTTTCTCTGATATAACTACCTCTATCTCTCTCTCACTGTCTATCTATATACCTAACCCTGCTTTTTGATGTATGCAAACTTAATACAAAATATGCAGATTATTTAATATAGGTTATAGCAATTCTGAAAAAAACTGTACAACGACCAATTAGAAAACGTCGACCAACCGGTATAGTGGCTACGCTGTTAGCCTCTAGATCGGAAGGTTCCTGATTCGAATCCGGGTCAATGCATGGATGTTTGTAAGCGTATGGTGTAGAGGCGGCTGGAGCACCTTATAGCTGTCGTGGCCGAATATCCTCACGTTGGGTTGGTGTGGAAGTTTGGAGAGTGGGGTGCCAGCTGAGGTGTTGTTCGTCATCTGACCGTAGTTCATAATTACGAGGTGTTGTCCTCGGAACTTTCTCTTAAGAGATTGATCCCAGACCGTCGTCAATAGTCCGTTGTGTTGTTCTAGTACGACGTTAATTAAAAATTACCAATTACCAATAAAAAACTAATAAAATATGCTGTAACGAATAAACCGTGAAATCCTTTATGGAAACTTCAATCTGTGACAGATGGAGCGACATGCGTGACGCCGGCTAGGGAGGAATAAACCTCCCTTAACGTGGAAATTTCAAATTTTTATTAGTTTTCCAAGTTTTATCGTTTTTTTTTTAATATGTAAAAAAAATTATAGTTTTTTTTATGTTGATTTATTTTAATTTTAATTATTTTACGAGTCTGATGGTCCTGTCATATACATAGTCTCTCTATATTTAAAAAAAGTTACCGCCGCCACTGTCGCAGGATTGAAACTGCGTTGTTTAGCTCGATTCTTAGACGGTTTCTCGAGAAAGTACGGATCAGAAAAATATGAAATTAACATGGTTTGTTCTTCATCGTGTTCCCATGACAATTGTAAAGATCTTTTTCCGATGCGGCTTTTAGTTTAGGGTTTATTAAGTGTCAAAGTTGAAAAAGCGAAATTTCTTCCGCGAGTGATTTGTATGATTCACATACAAATTTTCAGTCGTCAGCCGTGAGTATATTTTTAAAGAGTACATCTCACAGTAAATTTTTGCAGCTCTTCGAGTTTTTTTAGAAATTTCAATTTGGTTGTTGATAGTATTTTTTTTTAATTCGGTGAAAATCGGGACATTTTTGTTACTTTTTTTTAAATTATCATATCTATATCTTATTGCTATTAGTTTTTAATTTTGAAAATATCGCAGTATACCTCAGAATGTACTCTTTTTTACGATATAATTATTTTTGAAATTGGTTAATAAATAAATTCGATGCGATCAAAACTTGGTCATACAAAATTCGGAATCCTTGGATATTTTGGCGAGCGTATGCGAGCAGGGAGCGGAATCCCTTTGTAATAATAATAAATCTAAACCTAACCTCGTGTTGCATTGAAACTATTAAAATATAAACATGATAGTGTTCGTATACAAAATAGAGATATTGTTCGTGTTTAGTTGTTATACAGAACCGAGAATGTACAAATTCTATTTTAAGAAATTCGAATATGAAATTGTTTTTGTCTCCAGCCCCAATTTTAAAAATAAAATTCAAATACAATGTAATAGAATTAAAAGACAACTAATACCATTTCTTCACGATGGTCCCGCTCTGAACAGACTGACATAATAGTATGTCAAATGCACGTCCAATGGATGGACACAAAGTCACGTGCAATAGAAGTAACTATTTTGGAGTGGAGGTGATGTTGGGGTCGATAGCTTATTTCTCGGAAATTCCGGAGCAATTTAACATTCAACCGGAATTCTGGACAGCAACTGAAATTCCGGGACAATCCGGGGCGGTTGGTAACCCTATTCTTGAACGGTCTTGTGGGCACACTAAAGTAATGCTCATAAGCGACATCCGAAGCAGAGGAAACTCCCCCTACAATTTCAGATGTATAACTATCGCGTTGAAAACTTCTCGATTTCCCCTAATAAACGGGAGAAAGAATTATATTATCCCCCATCCGGGTCTCAAACTGTCCGGCCTTCGTGGCACGGAATTAACAGGAACGCGCTATCAAAGCGAACGATCTCCCAAACGTGCCATTGTTGGGACTTGGACCGACGAGAGTCCGGCCCCTATGAAGGCCCATTTGGAACGCACTCCCTAATTACCCCGCTCTTAGTTAATACGGGATCAGGGAACATTTATACGTTCCAGAATGTCGACGGTGGAACGCCAAAGAACAATGGTAGGAAATCGTTTGGAGGCGGTTTCATGGGAAGTAGTAGCTGGTGGGGACATTAAATTTGGAAACGCACGAGCTCATCGTCTTTATTACCAATATTTGGAATTTATTATTCACACATGAAGTTGTCTAATTTTAATAATGACTACATGTACCACACATTAAGAAACATCAGCAATGTGTTTGGAAAGACGAGTTCTCTTATTTCACAGAAATTAGTACGGCTTTTTGTCATAATGTGGATTGACTGTTGTTGAGATAAAAATGTGATTTATATTTCAATATTTTTATCATCAACTAGCAAAATACCCGATCTAACTCGGTTTGAATTGGTTTACTCTAGATTGAAGAGATGATCAAAATATATAGCTACGTTTTTCGTAGAATAAAAAATATTTTACCTTTCGCCATCTTTATAATTTCTACAACTTACTTTGGACACAAATCCTACACATGCATATCCATTCATGTAATACATTTCACATACATCGCACCCTCGCTGTATGACAAAGTTACAAAATGACGAAAGGTGACACTAAAGTTACTACTACAAAAGGCGTTTCGAGGGATATTTGGAATACCTTTTAAGTTCTTTTCATGTTTAACTCAATTAATAAAGACGACGATTTACGGCGAGTGCTCTCGCACTCATAGTCAACAAAACAATATTTTTTTACTTGTGACACTCTTGCATCCGGCATGCGACATTGTGGAATTTCGCAATTTTCTCCTGTCATTCTGACAAAGAATTTTTTAATGTTTGAAAAGTTCTAGTTCGGATTTTTTAAACATTATTATTCTTTCAATAACGGCATTATTTTTCCTTTCAATAATGGCATAATAACACTGGAGATTTGTTTTATTCTGACTTACCTGCCACTTTTAGTCGAATACTTAGTGGTGGTGTTACGTGTGATGAAAGAGAAACACAATTTATTAAAATAATAAATATTTAAAACAGAAAACAGCAAAACAAAACAAAATAAAAGATGTCGGAAAAAAATTGTTCTAAAGGTATTAATTTGTGATTCCTTTTTACCTCTTGATTTCGCAGTTGCCACAACTTACAACTAAAAAGTGCAAAAAATGTATAAAGCGAAATTAATTCAGAACTAAAGTAACAGAAAATATTACTGCCCGTGATCAACCAACACGAGTTTCCGTTTCATTCCCGTTCGTTGAAAAATATCGTCTTGCCCAAACATTCGGAAATCGATTACATTGCGCAAAGAACAAAAATAAGTCCCGGTGCACATATTCGGTTTTTCAACGCGCGGCGACGCTGCGGCAACGCACGTCCAACTTGCGTGCAATTTGTACCGCAGTTCCCCACGGCGCCGCAGCTCGCCGCACACGCTTCTCCAGTCTCAAGTACCTTGTTTTCATAAATAAATGGAATATAAATAATAATTATTAAATGGTTGTATCCAGTAACGTCTATTTTGTTTCAAACTATACTTTTTTTACACCAAGTAAGCGAAATAAACACGTTTTCTTCGATAGAATATTTATCGCAAATGGCACGAAATGAGTACTTGCGTCATTTCACGGTTATGTGTGCATTGTTGGGCTTCGGTGCCGCAGCGGCGCAGCAAGTTGAAAAACGGGATGTGTGCACCGGGCCTTAGACTTGAAATAAATGAAGTATCAAAGCTGAAATTCCATAAAAAAGACAATAATTTTTTGAAGAATAATTGCTTTTTCACCAGTACTGGGGTATAGCAATCAAAGTAATCGTAATACTCAATATACATTCCAAAACTATCAAATAATGGTTGATTTAAGTATACTTACTCTGGTGTTTTAGCATGAAACTAATCTAAATATAACAATTAAGAAATGTTTAGTATTGCATTCACTAAACTAATATATAATGTATAATATAAAATACATTGCAATCAGATATCTGGAATAAAATTAATGTAATGTCAGCACAAACACAAAATCGAACATAGAGCTGAAAGACGGACAGACAAACTTTCGCAACTAATTTCACTCACTAAATGAAAATAACTACTCACATTATGCAAATTTCCATGAAAATATGTTTAACCGTGTGGACGTGTATAGGGCACATACATATACAGACAGACACCAAACGCTCAAGAGGCGGATTTGGCATCTAAGGGGTCCAAAACGGATAGAAAACTGGAAATGGGTCGAAAATATGCAATGTACAAACTAATACTCCATTCTTATTTATATAGATGTACTAGCAAAATACCCGACCTTACTCGGTTTGAATTGGTTTACTCTAGATTGAAGAGATATTCAAAATATATAATGACTTACGTTTTTTGCAGAATAAAAATTTATTTTAACATCTTTCGCCATCTTTATATTTTCTACAACTTACTTTGGACACAAATCCTACACATGCATATCCATTCATGTAATACATTTCACATACATCGCACAATTGCTGTATGACAAAGCTACAAAATGACGAAAGGTGATACTAAGGTTACTACTATAAAAGACGATTTATAGGAAGATTTGGAATTCCCTTTCTTAAGTTCTTTTCATGTTCAACTCAATTAATTAAAATTACGATTTACGGCGAGTGCTCTCGCACTCATAGTCAACAAAACAATATTTTTTTACTTGTGGCACTCTTGCCTCCGGTATGCGACATTGTGAAATTTTGCAATCTTCTAATGTCATTATTACAACGAATTTTTTAATGTTTGAAAAAGTTCCAGTTTGGATTAATAAACATTATTATTCTTTCAATAAAGGCATTATTCTTTAAATAACGGCATTATTCTATAAATAACGGCATTATTCTTTCAATAACGGCATTATTCTTTCAATAACGGCATTATTCTTTAAATAACGGCATTATTCTTTCAATAATGGTATTACACTTAAAATTTACTGAAAATTTATACTGACTTACCAAACATTTTTAAGTCTGATACTTTGTGGTGCTGTTGCGTGTGATGAGAAGGAAAACACATTTATTAAAATAATAAATATTTAAAACAGGAAACAGCGAAGTAAAACAAAATAAAAGATGTCGCAAAAAATTGTTCTAAAGATATTAATTTGTGATTCAATTTTATCTCTTGATCTCGCACAGTTGCCACAACTTACAACTAAAAGTGTAAAAAATTTAGAAATGTGAAATTAATTCAGAGCGAAAGAACCAGAAAAAATATCACTGCTCGCGCGATCTTGTTCATTCACGTTTAATTGAAAAATATCGTCTGTCCCAAATATTCTTAAATCGTTTTCATTGCGCAAAGAATAAAAATAAGACTCGAAATAAATGAAGTATCAGAGATGAAATTCCATAAAAAAAAATAATTTTTTGAAGAATAATTACTTTTTCAGCAGTACTGGTAAAGCAATCGAAGTAATCGTAATATTCAATAGACATTCCAATTTTTCCCAAACTACCAAATTATGGTTGATTTAAGTATACTTACTCAGGTGTTTTAGCATGAAACTCAACTAAATATAACAATAAAGAAATGTTTAATAGTGTATTCACTACACTAATAAATAGTGTATAATATAAAATACACTGCAATCAAATATCTGGAATACAATTCATGTGATGCCTACACAAACACACAAACACAAAATCGAGCATAGAAGAGAAAGACGGACAGACAGACTTTCGCAACCAATTCCAGTCTCTAAATGAAGATAAGTACTCACTGTATGCAAATTTCCATGAAAATATCTTAAACCGCGTGGACGTGTATAGGGCACAACATACAGACAGACAGACAGACAGACAGACAGACACCAAACGAGAAAAAGGCGGATTCGGAATCAGAAGGGTCCAAAACGGATAGAAAACTTGAAATGGGTCGAAAATATTGAATGTACAAACAAACACTCCATTCTTATTTATATAGATTCAGTAATGTATTAGTATTTTCCATCAACTTACTCCGGTTTCGTAGTTTTGTGCTTAGGAATGCCAAGACTCAAAATAACTAGTTTACTAACTTCATGCATGCGTCACAGAATTATTCATTACTCTTTTGAGAGAATTTTTCGACCAAGATTGGCTAGACAGGTCTGATCTCGATGAACGAGATATCTCGTCATTAGAATAAAACTAACCAAATATTGTTCTCGTCATTAGAAAAAAAAACGGTAATATCATTCGGAATTCAATAGGTATTCTTGATAGATAGATATATCGTCCTTTGCAAAACTGGTCACATCTCGATGGACGAGATATATCGTTGCAACTACTTGGAAGTTAAATACAAGAAACCTGGGATACATTTTTCCATAGCCTTCGCAAAGATTTTCATCAGCCCGATATAATACGAAATGTTGGTGCAAATAATTATACTCTATAACAAAAAAAATTGACGCACCAAGAAGGAGTTGTTCCGGGTTCGATCAACTGAGAATGGCGCTGACTGTGGACGTATAGTCTTTAGTGACAAGTCCCGTTTCCAACTGTGTCCTGACAACAACCTTAGTCTAGTAAGGAGATGTCCAGGGCAGCGTGGGGATCCTGCCCTTACTATCGCACGCCACATCTGCCCACAACAGGTGTTATGGTCTGAGGTGGTATCTCCTTTGATAGCCCTTTGGTAGCCATTTCTTTCACATTTACAGCACAGTAGTACGTAAACGACATTCTACGACCGGTTGTGTTACCGTTCCTTTTGCGAAACCCCGAACTTACTTTTCAACACGATAATGCCCAGTTGCACACAACACGTGTTGCTATGAATTGTCTTCGAGCTTTCCCAACACTTCCTTGGCCAGCTAGGTCTCCTGATCTCTCTCCCATAGAGCAAATTTGGGACGTTATGGGAAGGCTATTGCAACCCTCCCGGAATGTTAACCATTTAGCCCGACAGTTGGAGGTGCTTTCCATCATTCTCCTTCATTATTGCAGCATGTGTAACCGCCTTTTGGTTTTCATTGTAGAAAGCAACAACGTTTAAACTAACATTGGATGAATCAATGACGTTATTCACTAAACGCGTGGGGAAATTCTAAATCTGTCAGGCCTGGAATATCTGAACAATACCATTCTGCATTTCATAAAAGAAGATGGTACCAAATTCTATTTTTTAACATGGAAACACGTATACTAGAAGGTTCAAGTCTGGAACCCAAAGGTTTAGATTGTTTGGAAAGACGTAGGTCTCGAACGAGATCATTCAGCTTATAATGGGCTTTCATCACATTTTGTCAATGAATGAGTTAGGTTTTAACCCTCTTGGTGGTTATCTCGACCGGGTATCTCGTCATTAATAAAATTGACCAGATCTTAATCACCTCAGCATTAAAAAAAATTGCCAATATCTTAATGATATATCGTGTCATTAACAAAATTGTTTAGGTCACAGAGTCAAGATATCACGTCAAAACAATCTGGGGTTGGAGATTAAACCATTCACGCAGTTTTTTGCAACAGGGGCAGCAGGTGCTTCTATTTCAATGAAAATTACGAAAATAGCGGTTCGATTGTGAAAACATTCTCTACCAATGAAAATATCAGTGACCGTAGTTAAAATTCCAGGTGACGAATATGAAAATTAAAATATCTAGTGTCGTTTTACGTGAGTAAAAGAGTTAATTTTGAAGGATATCAAATATTTAGTGGCCAATAACAATAAATGACATGTAACCATTTCTTAATATCATATCTATAAATAAGCAACCACAATTTCATTAAAAACACGTGAGTTTGTTCGTGTTATAAAAACCCTGTAGATCAATACAATTAATTCTTGAAGAGAATTAGGAAGGTAGGGGTGGGGGGAATCCCCCCCCCACACACACAATCGTATGGTTATTAGGAAAATAGTTCGAAAATGAATATTATAGCACACGGAATAGAAGCATTTTCCAACGAAAATTCAATTTCTACATTATTTTGTGATTGAAAACACCATAATACTGTTCTGTAATGTTCATAAAGAAATTAAAGCAATGAATATTTCAGCTTTATTTTTTATTCAGATTTATATGTTCTAGAATATATAATTGGAGAGAAATATAATCTAAATTTCTTTGGTTTCTCTATATAACTGAATGAGCATTTATACATAAATAAATAGCTGTCACAATTAGGGTTGCCAACTTTTTCTGAGACGATTCCAGGACATATAGCGCAAAAGTGAAATATTGATATCGTCACTCAAAGTGCAAAAGGTTGTACGTCTAAAAGCTGCATTTTTCAGGAAAGCAAAAACTGAATTATTTCCTTATGATCTGATTCCATTATTATATACTTTGGCTTTTGTTATAAGTTTATTGCATCAGCTGATGACATAAGAGATTTTGCCACCTAATGGAAATCACAAAATGCCACATATAGCAATAATGAAAGAAAAAAAAGCAATTTATAACATACTACCTTTTGCACTTTGAGTGACGATATATATGTAGTATTGACTGGGGATAGTAGGGGAACGGACGCTTGATGGACATGTGCAATAGAAAGAATAATTTTGGAGTGTAGGTGATAGTGGTCGTTAGCTTTCTCTGAAATTCCGGGACAGTTTAACATTCAACCGGGATTCTGGACAGCAACTTCAATTCCGGGACAATCCTGGACAATCCGGGTTGTTTGGCAACCCTAGTCACAGGTCGAAAATCTGAAAATGAATCCTATACTTTTGCCAAATTTTGCAATTATTATGATCAGCTGGTAAACCCTTATGAAGAAGGTGTAAAATGGCTCTCGTTAGTTAAATAACATTACCCCGCTAATAGGTAGGATGTATTTTAATTTAATTAAGATGATTAAGTTTTCAATCTCATTAATTTTTTATCAGTTTTGTATCACTAGTAGAATGAATGCGTTTGAAGTATTAATTAAACCAATCAAATTAATAGAAATAAAACACTTGAGAGATGGATTTTCCTTTTCGAGTTTAAATTAAAAAAGTGCATTTAAATTTCTTGCATAACCGAATATTATTAATTTCCAGAAAGGATACTCGTGATATTTTTGAAAAATTAAATAGGCCGTTTTAATCTTCTCTTAATGCTATATAGAATATGAAACACATTCAATCCTAAATACCATTTTTAATTGAAAAATTATGACTTGTATTTCAATAAATAATCACTTGGTTATTGTAATATTACTAACGGTTTAACTTCGAGTATTATTATATTTTTTAGCTTAATCAATTAAATATTTTTCTCACTCGAGTGTATTTTACAAAGTTTTTTTATCACTGGTCTTATTTAATTAAATGCTCACAAATCTTTTACTGAACATTGACTTTTAAAATTAATGGTTAACAAGCGATAAACAAGCAATGAGCTAGTTTATTTATTGGCACGTGCAATACCAAAAGAATTGTTTAAAATAGAATATATTTTGTACATAAAAATCAATGGTAATCTATTATCATTTTTCAAAAGATGGTAGATTTTGATTTGAAAACATTTTTTTCTTTTAAAATAGAAAATCACGATTTTCAACAAACTTCTAACAGTAATAAGGTTTTTTAAATATAACTTCAACTAGTAAAGTAAGAAACCTTGACTTTCTGTCACTACAACAAATAATATTTCTGTGCACAGATGGCAAAATGGTATAAATCACTTTTTAAAATTTTCCGTGACAGCAATTTTAAGATTTACGATTCAACATGTGGTTCTGTGGTTTTTGATTTATTACAATTTTCTCACCTTTGTTTTCTCATAAACTGAAAGAGAAAGACTTACGACATTTTGGTACCTTCTAAACATTAACAAACCAGACTCCAAGATGGGAATTGCTCAATTTTTTGGCAAAAGTGACAAAAACATTTTGCCATCTGAGCACAGATTTAATAACTTAGAACTCCTAATTCGGATTTTTCAAACAATATATTATTTCAATATCGGCAACGATCCATTAAAACATTTGAAATTTATGAAACTATAATTTGCATGCCTTTTGAAATTGAATACTTGGGGGTTTTGTTACATGTAATGCAAAAATATTTATAAAATTTACTACCACAGAGAACAAAGCGAAATGTCTGAGAATTTTTTAACATATTAATTTGTTTTCTTGTATAAATTCCACTACGTTTACTTAAAAAATCAAACAAATTTAAAAATACGAAATGTGTCGCATGCAATTTATTCAATATAATTTCATAAAATGCTTAATATTTCATGATTTATATATTAGCTTAGAGAATACATTAGTTAAATTTCCTTTGACTGTATTCTTAGAGACAAGAGAGAGAGAGAGTTTCAAGCTAAAACATATGAATACCAAACTTAAATCAAGTTTAATTTGGCAGTTAGGGAGCAGATGGAATTATTACGATTATGCAGATTGCTTTACCTCAGTATCTAAATTCGAAAATCGAATGCTGCTGAAAAAGCAATTGTTTGTACAAGAATTATTTTTACGGAATCTAAATTCGAAAACTTGACATATTTTTTTCTTTTCGAAGTATAAATAGTTTAAGAACCTTTGAGACATATAACATAACGAGAATAAAACATTCAATTTTGCATAGAGCTAGTAATAGTAATAGTAATTTTAGTTAACGTCGTACTAGAGCAACACAACGTGCTATTGACGACGGTCCGGGATCAATCCTTAAGGGAAAGATCCGAGGACAACACCTCGTAATTTTTAACCACGGTCAGATGACGAAGCAACACCTGAGCTGGCACCCCACTCTCCCAACTTCCACACCAACCCAACGTGAGTACTTTCGACCACGACATATTTAAGGTGCACCAGCCGCCTCTACACCATACGCTTACAAACATCCATGCCCGGACCCGGATTCGAACCAGGAACCTTCCTGCATAGAGCTAAATAGAATTTAATAATTTTGTGTCCAATAATGCTAGACTTGTATTATTTTGTGAACGACATGCGTACATTTTGACCAACTTTCGCAAACATCTTTAGTTTAACACGTGTAGTTGTAGAATTTCTTTTTATAAAAATAAATTAAACATGCAGCACTAAACGTTTTGAACCAGGAATGGTAGGTAGTCGAATTTGATCGAAATATTTTTAAATTTTAACCTATCGCACCCAGGCAAGTAAAGTGACGCAACTCAAAATTACAGCACTTGAGGAACATCAACTTGAAGGATACTATAAAACTCATATTGAAATATTATACGCTTCTTTTAAATTTTAGGTAAGTATTTGTCTTTAAATTCTATTATATTCTATAGAATAGTAAATAATATAACACGCTGGGGCACCTCATATATATTTTCAATGACATAACATCGAAATTTTTATTTTTTGACTTGTGTCGCTTTTCTTGCCGAAGTGCGATATGCAGGTTTCCTTGCAGAACGATTTTAAACTCATTAAAACTTGCATTTCTTTCCCCTGTTTCAAATAAAATTACTTATTTTAATACACTGAAATTATTTTTTGCACTAAATAGGTAAATTAACACTAGCATTCTCATTCTAAACGGTATGTGGTTTCCATTCCAAACTAAATTTCTGAATTAAAAAAGTGCTTTATAGTGCAGGTCGTGCAAATACAGAGTGTCCTAAAAGTTCCCGTTCTGACGATTCGTGAATTTATTATACAAAAATAACAAACTTTAAAACAATTATTTTTATGCCAATGGTGAAAAGCATTTTTAACCTAACGTAGGAAAAAAATTTGAACTTACATTTATAATAAATGTTTAAAATGTCCGCTCTTTTCTTGGAGACAAAGCTGAAGTCGTTTGCGCATATTTTTAGAAACGCGTTTCAGGATGCTGGGAGTGACTTTTTGTATCCTTTGAGTAATGGCAATTTTCAGATCACCTATTGTTTGGTGATTATCTTCATCAACTTTATTCTTTAAATATCTCCACAGAAAAAAGTCAGGGATGCTCAGATCAGGGGAACGAGGTGGCCAAAGGTTTCTTGAGATGAGTCGATCGCAATACCATCGGCAATAATAAAGCCGTTTCTCATTGTCCGGTGGCTTTAGCTCCTGTAACATTTTTACACGATAAGCACGAAAATGTAAAGCTCTTAAAAGCCTTATGTATCGATCCTTGTGATGTGCCCATTTGTTGCGACAAATGCCTCACGGATTGATGGAGGGGTTGCAATATTCTCCGTTGAGTTTCTTGCACAAAGTCTGGTGTAACGACTTTCGGTCTATCACTCCTGTATTTTGTGTTCCATCGAACCTGTCTCACAAAATCGCCGAACGAGTTGATATAGCGTATCATTACTCGGTATTGCAGTATTTTGTATATTTTTGTCGCCAAAATTCTTTACCATCTTTCATAGGATTTACATTCAAAATAAGGCTCAAACAGCGCAATTTTCTAAATGCGTGATAAACTCATCTCCAATGAAGAACAAAATGACGTGGAACTTCATTATCGCTCAACTTGAGAGCGAAGAAAACCAAACGATAAATATTAAAGATTATCGATAAAACTATAAGCAGACAATAAAAAATTCCTTAATTCAAAAAAAAAAAAAAAAACACGGGCAATAATTTTTTTAAGTTGGAGTACGGGAACGTTTAGGACACTCTGTAAAAAGAAACGGAAACTTGTGTTCATTGACCACGTGCAGTAATATTGTTTTCTGATTTTTTTCGCTGGGAGTTAAATTCGCATTTTGAAATTTTATTCAATTTTTAGTTGTACGTTGTGGCGAGATCATGCGGTAAAAAAGAATGAAGAATTAATGTCTTCAGCTTCTGGAAAAAATAGATGGAAAGTCAGTCCCAACCGCTGCAGCATAAACTTCAAATGTACGCATGAAATAGATAAATAAATAAATAATATCTTCAAAGGCACTTTTTCCAGTCAACTGTAGTTTTATTTCGCTGATTTCTGTGGTTGTAAGTTTAATAAATATTTATTTTTCAACTAATTGTAATTCCTATCCATTACACGCATCACCCCCCCCCCCACACCATTTTTTTTAAAAATATAAATATATATATATATATATATATATATATATATATATATATATATATATATATACATAAAAAACTAAATAAAAAAATTTATTTATAGGTGCATGCAAATTAATATTTAAATGGAATTTTGCCGATATTGAAAGAATATTCATTTTTAACATAAAAAATTATTTGCTGTGACAGGAGGTCAAAAATTTGTTTACATTTCGAGATGAAGTTATATTTAAGTAACTTGTCAGACGTTTGTTGAAAACTGACATTGTAGCAATGATGTATGCTGACACGGCTAGCTAACACTTAAATTGAATTTATTTACATACATATACACTACAGAAATTACAAGACTTTCACGAACATAAAATATAAGGAACAGGGACATTTTTAGTATCACATACTACAGCCTAGCTGCTGCTTGCTCCAGGGTTGGAGTTACACTGTGTAAGTTTTTTTCAGTCCGCTAGGGGGCGTTGTTGGTTCCGTTACAGACTCCCCCTCTGGCTCTGATGACGTCCCGACGATGAGCCAGGATTATTTTTTTCTAGGGCGACCCCTTCTTATGGGAGCTACATGCCCAGTGTCTCTCTTTACTTGGGGTTCATAGTAAGTTTTTAATGCTGACACATGATAAGTTCCAAGAGTTTGGTCTGGACTGGCCGGGTCGGCAATATCATATGTTGTCGGCGATCGATTTGTGAGAACTACATATGGTCCTTCTCTTTTGGGCATTAATTTTCGAGTTCTTTTATTTTTGCTGATGGGATGAGAGAGAGAATAGTAACCCAAACTTGATCACCAGGTTTGAAGTATATCGGTCGTCTACGACGATCAAAATTTTCTTTTCGTTTGTCTTGTTTATATTCAACTCTATCTTTTATCTGGGTAGTTAGACGAGCAAATCTTTTGAGATACGGTGTTATCTCGGGAATGAAGTTGTCGTTATCAATAACTCCTCTTATGTCATGAACCACATCGTCCGTTGTTCTCAGCTCTCTGCCAAACTGTAGGTATGCAGCAGTGTGACCGGTGGTGTCACAAGTAGAAGTATTCATCTCAAATCGGATCAAAGGAAGCTTGTCTTCCCAGGCAGTATGTTCTTCTCCAACTAAAATTGCAAGGCGGGGCTTCAAGTCCCGGTTTTTGCGTTCTGATGGATTGGCTTGTGGATGATAGACTGGTATGAGATCTTGTGTGATACCTAACAGGTGACACGTCTGTTGCATGACAGCGCTCACAAATTGCAGTCCGTTATCGCTAATTAACCTTCGAGGTAGACCATAGCGTAAATAAACTTCTTCGAGTAGTGTTTTAGCACAGTTAGCTGATGTGGCTTCATTAAGGGCAAACAATTCAACCCACTTAGTATTTGTGTCTTCCACGATGAAAATCCATCTTTTTCCAGATGTTGTCTCTGGTAGGGGACCAAAGAGATCGATTGCAAGAACTTCAAATCTCTGTGCATAAACTGGGGTTCTTTGGATAGAAGCGATTTTCTCTTGATCGGCTTCAATTCCATCTCTTGTTATCCAGATACCCAAGTACTTAACACAATCACAGGAAAAATTTGCTGTGACAGGAGGTCAAAAATTTGTTTACATTTCGAGATGAAGTTATATTTAAGTAACTTGTCAGACGTTTGTTGAAAACTGACATTCTTTTTTTAATTCTGTCAAATCGATCTACCATTTTTGAAAGGTAGTAATAGGTTGCCTTTGCTTGGTCTGTATTGAAGACAGTCAATTTTAAAGAAGTTCTTTCAGTATATTATACGTTCCCTTAATAAAATTTTCCAGAAAAAATGTGTTCGCTTAAAAAAATCATCAGGTATACCTTATTAAGTTCGTCTGTCATCCTTTCCTTAAGAATAGAGAAATTCGTAAACGTCACCATACTTAAGAAGAGGCATTCCCAAAAAAGTTCAAAATCGACTTTTGAAGTAGTCACCTTTCGTAGTTTTTGTCACACAGGTGTTTTATGTACGCGAACTGTGAAAAAAAATGGATATACGATTTTGCGTCCAGAGTAAATTGCATAAATTATAGAAAATGTCGACAAAATTGTTCTGAGGTAATTTTTATCCTGATTACTTTTTAAATATACGATTAATCAATTCAACCCGAGTAAAAAGATGGGTAATTATGTAAGTTATATTTTTGTGTAAACCCATAACATTATTCGAAATAGCTGTCGTCTTTTGAACTGGCGTTCGACACGTGAACGGAAAGAAAATTTTAACTTTTAACAAGACAGTCGAAATAAAAAATACCCCAGAGTTCATTTTCAAATGTTTCTCAGGTAATATTATCTTAAGTGTTTCTAAAAATGTTTTTATTGAGTGTATATCACTTGACCTCAGAGCAGGTTCCTCAAGTTCATCCAAGTATCCAAGTTCATTCATACACAGGAATCGAAGCACTGGAAGGGTTTCTGCCAGTGTAAACACACAAACACTGAGCTTTACGAGGATATTACTTCTACTTTTCAAATGCTCTCGCAAGTTTCTCAGGATTATCTTAAAATATAATTTCATGATTTTTTTTGTCAACGTTTGATCCAATTTTAGTTGACCAATCAACTATCAAGTATCAAGTCGGAATATATGCTTTTATTGGTGAAGTTCTATACTCGTATTCAAAAATCAAGCCAAGTGACGTCACGGAAACGCCACAGAAGCAGACCGCCACCAATGAGCTTGATAGAAAATGATTCTCATATATGTTCTCTAATATCGAATATCTCATGCTATAAAACAAATATTCAAAAAAATAAAATTTTCAGTTTTAGCATTAGACTCTTGGAAGCGAAGAACGGATCCTTGAGGCGAAAATAATTGCTGGGTAAACTTTACCAACGTCCTTAATGTTTACCTACTGCCCGAAAAATGCTGTCTGCCAGATTTCCATACGATCTAAAAATGTCCTGATTTCACTAAAAGGAATGAAAACAAAGAATGAGATATGAAAGAATTAAACAAATGGCAAATAAAAAAAAATAGAAGACGCATGACTAAGGGAAAAGAAAAGAATTGATTACTTTCCGCACAGAGCTGCATTCCAGATGACGTCTTCTGTCAGACGATCGTTTGCGATGTGGGGGAAAGGCATGCAAGAACAAGAAAAAAAGAAGAATGAAAAGAAATAAGAACCGAAAACGGAATAACCTTTGTAATTAGATTTTCCAATCTAATTATCCCACTTGCTTCCAAATTTACAGCGTGCAGGCAGCAAACAAACATCCGCTGCAGATAATTGAACGAAACACGAAACAGCTGATGTTATCAAGAACCGTTCTTTTCTTGCCTAATATACCGCCATTTTGTAGTTCTTTTTTTTTTTTAATTTTCGTTTTTAATGTTTTCTTTTGGATCGTCTGCTTTTTAACGCAAAACAATGGAACTTCCACCATCTTTTCGTTTCGGAAGCGCGAAAATTATTTATTCTTTTTTGTTAATATTTTATTCTTATTCTTATTTTATTTTTCTAGTTTGGCAATATCTCTCTTTTTACGCCATACCCCAGCTTCTGCTGTTTTCTCTCATTATCTGGCAGTTTGCGAAAATTTATTCCAAGCTCAGAAAAATGAGGGAATTTTCACTGTAGGGAGGGGGAGAGGGTACTATTAATAACTTTTACGATAAATCAGTAGTCATAAATTTCCGGCTCGTTTTGTGGACGAATCATTTCCCGAAAGAAAAGATTACGCCAACCAGCATTCATAGCCGTAAACGGAAAGAACCAGATCTAGAAAACGGTTTTGTTTGCCTTATGCAAATTTGTGGCTCTCCATGGAGCAGTTCATTCTTCTCTTTTTTTTTTCGTATATGTATCCGTTACTCCCACTTATATTGCTATGTTTTATGACTGAGCATAAAAATTCCTGGAAGTACTGCGAAACATTAAGTAACCTTAAATGATACGTACGCAGGCAAGCTCTACAACTTAATGTTCTTTACAAGGCGAAAGTCAAGTGCTAAATTTTAAACAGCAAACGTTTGTAAAGCTAAAAAAACTATTACATAGTCCCTTTATTCATAAAAGTGGTTTCACCGTTATGGAAACAATAAATTTGTAACAAGGAAAACAATTACATTTTTATGGAACGTTCTTAATTCGAGACATTTATTCTTTACTTAAATTATTGTGAATTGCGTTTGTTTAAGCGAAGTGGGTTCCAGATTATTTTTAAGAAACTGAAGGAATTTGAGGAATCTTTCAGGGCGTTCTACAATTTTCAATGCTATAAACTCAAAACTGGTTCTACATCTCTAGTCTGCCCGTTTTGTCTTTTATAAATTTTTAAATTTATTACATCTTCTCTAGAAAAGGGACATTTCAATCTTAGTTTAACAAGCGATTCGTTTTCTCTCTCTCTCTCTCTCTCTCTCTCTCTCTCTTTCTTTCTTTCTACACTTTACTCATACAAATACGAATTCTATACATTTCAAACTGACAGTTAAATTAAGCTCACAAGAAATTTTCTTTCATTCTCTGGTAAAACCTTTTTTCTGTCTAAAGTAAGAAATGTACTTCAATAATGTCAATCAACTGGCAATACTGTGAAAACAGAAACATAGATGTATCAGTAACAATACATTACGCTACAGAAAATGTGTTTGTTTTACGTATAGGCAAAAATGTATGTTCGATGTTTATGAACACATTTACCAAATTCTAACCCCATGCATCAAAACATTTCAGAACTGTATTATTGCTTTTACGGTACAGCAGATTCATTGACTAAATATGCGCTCTTATTGGCTGAAAAATCCAAGGAAACTTACGGTTGATCAAGAACGCTTCAACCAGTAAGAGTTGTGCAGGAAAATCTACAACTCTCAAATTTGAAAACGGACGTAGAAATATTCCTGTTTGTTCTAAATGCACGAACTCACAGGCTTCCCCGGCTGACATGTTTTGTGCATCGGTATGTATTCCCATTACCGTTTGAGGATTCTTTGTTGGTACAGTTTGGTTAAATGTTCTATGGTTATCTACAGTACGTTTTGAACCAATCCGAATATTCATACACTAGATGGGATTCAAACCCACAACGATTGAGAGGAGGATCAGAGAGCTAACCACTATACTGTTATGTTAATTTACCACAGAGAACTTGGTGGTTATCGATTTGAGCCGGTAATCCAAATCTTGGTTAATATATTTCTCTTCTCTATAAGCTTTTTCATAGAGCTTATCGTTGTGCCAGGGTCGCGGCAGCCTGGTTAGAAATGTAACGGATTAGCAACCGGAGGGTTGCAAGTTCAAATCTAACCAAAGACCGACGTGTACAAGAAGGGTGTATGTTAAATCTGTAGGGACCTCAAATGTGCTCACGTTGACGTGGTGTGAAAGTTTGGAGAATGGGATGCCAGATCAGGTGTAACCTCGTCATCTGACCGTGGTTTAAAATTACGTTGTGTTATCCTCGTATCTTTCAATGAAATTTCCTCGGAATGTCGAAAATGAGAACAATACTTACAAATCTAATTCATTCCATTCAAAAAGGATAATCTTCTAAAACCTCAAGAAGAAATAAAAATATATGCATAAAGTATTAGAATATACCAAATTAAAAGGATCTTTCACTTCGGGTTTGATCCCCGACCGTTACCACTAGCCCGGTGTGTTGCTCCAGTGCGACGTTAATAACAATACCTACCGTGGCAGAGTTGCGTATAGTCCGGCTCTTACGGCATTTGAGTAATGTGGTTTTGAACGAATTTATTGGTCAGACTGGTGGCGTGTTTAACGTAAACAATGTTGGCATTCTTAGGTGGATTATGGTTCCAAATTTATCGTTCCGTGTTAGATTATGATTGTACGAAACAAATATCCACGCTTGGCGACAGCCGTACATGATTTTGTGCATGATCACCATTTCCCTAGGAACCTCAATACCATTTTCGAAGTAGATTTCCCCGAGGCCATCTGCCGTCTCACCTGCGTTGACATTTTCGCGTATTGCAGTTGCTGTGCTTGTATCATCCTTTCCCTAGCAACCTTTACTACCTTTTTCGAAGTAGACTTCCCCAAGGTCATCTGCCTTCTCACCTGAGTCGCCACTTTCGCGTATTGCAGTTGCTGTGCTTGTATCACCCTTTCCCTAGCAACCTTTACTACCCTTCTAGAAGTAGACTTCCCCAAGGTCATCTGCCTTCTCACCTGAGTCGCCACTTTCGCGTATTGCAGTTACTGTGCTTGTATCACCCTTTCCCTAGCAACCTTTACAACCCTTCTAGAAGTAGACTTCGCCATGGTCATCTGCCTTCTCACCTGAGTCGCACTTTCGCGTATTGCAGTTGTTGTGCTTGTATCACCGTTTCGAAAGCTGCAGAAAGCATAGCGCGGCTCTGATGATACGTTTATCTGACCTAAAAATGCGAGTTCTTGAATAACTCGACTGTGATTCCTGACATTTTAGGAAAAGTAAGGACCCAATCGGATAACCCAATCGATGGGGCTAATAAAAAAAAAGGTTTTTTGTTGAAACGGCCAAATGAACATTATTACGAACAAGAAACAAATGTATTAAAAAAAAGTACCTCATAAAAAATTGATTCTGCGAACTGCCATTAACGACTAACACATTTTTTGTACACTAAGCTATTCAAGGAATACTAAAAATGTTCATCTGTGGCAATCATACACGATTTTGCGTGTGGAATCCAAATTAAATTCAAATATTTGGATTGAATTAATTTCTCTGAAAAAATCCGCACAGTTTAAATTCCTGGTGGAATCCGAACAGCGCAC
This sequence comes from Metellina segmentata, assembly GCA_947359465.1. Lineage (NCBI taxonomy): Eukaryota > Metazoa > Arthropoda > Arachnida > Araneae > Tetragnathidae > Metellina > Metellina segmentata. The sequence goes on from OX375878.1 coordinate 4,449,050, forward strand.
GCAAATTCTAGACTTTTATAACCGTTTGATAGCCCAAAATGATAAGGTGGATGATTTGTGAGGAGTCTACGTTTAGAAAGGTAGTAGTCTTGCCAGGAGAAAAGGGTTTCCACAAAATCACACACGTAAAGTTCAATAAACTTGGATGGTTGGTGGTAAATTGGGGTTTATGAGCATATTTGGCCCAGCTGTGCCAAGCTCAAGACAAGACAACGCCAAGTAATGAACATACACACAAAAGGGACGTTTCTGTACTATTATAAAAGGAAGTGCTAGTTTGTTTTCTGCCCGCAAAGTCCTGACGACTATGGCACTTACAGTAATGGGATTTGGCACACAGGTAGTCCAAACTTTTTGCAATTTTGGGGTCGCGGCGAATTTTAAAATTCAATCTAGAACATTTTAAAATGAATTTAATAATTTTTTTCGCCGTTCTTTCTTTTTTCGGAAATGAAGAAACATAAAAAAAATTAGACTTTTCTTCCTCGTGTCACTATTGACGTCAGCCTTTAGAACCATGCCAAGTTTTTTTCACCTTGTGTCTCGAATGGGAGCGAACATTCATTTTGATTTCCTGATAAACGGATTCGAGTGAAACAAAAGAAATTATTAAAGTTATCACTGACGTTCTTCCATGCTTTTTTCTATCTCAGCGATCGTTAAAGATGGAATGAAAATGTTAACGGATTTGAAATCATCTGCGGATAATTTTACACCTAATGCGCTTGGTTTTTTTGAATTACATATTTATATTTTTTGCATTGCGAAGCAAATCAGCACCACGGGCAGCTCCATTATTGTTGCTACCCAATAGGCTACAAATTCGGAATCCGTGATGGCTGTTATCCACTAGGCCAGGGATTCCCAACCGGTGATACGCGTACCACTGGTGGTACGCGGCAACGTTTCATTTGGTACGCAAGGATGATACGAGCGACCCAAATATTCAACGAAGTTTGTTCGTTTATTTAGTATGTATAACCACGTTATGCTATTTCTTATGCCATATGTTACTAGTTACTTGTGTGAGATTTGTTTTTCTAAACTTATGTATGTAAAAAATAAATATAGAAACAGAGTAAGTGTTGAAGAGGACTTAAGAAGTGTGAAGTTAAGCTCCATTGCTCCTGATATGGATATTTTAATAAAAGACAAAAAAACAGCAAGTTTCGCACTAAAAATTGATTTTTGATGATAGTTGTCTTTGTTTGATTAGTTTGTACTAATTATTTAAAATTATTAGTTTTTAGACCTGTGTGTGTGAGTAAAAATAAAACTGCAATTTTCAATAACCGTTTTATTTTTCCTTTATTAACACATCATAAAAACGAAATACAAGTGCATTAATCATAAAATATGAAGCTTTCTTAGTATTTTAATTAATATAAAACAAGCCATTGGCACTTTTCTGACATTAGATATCTGTTTCTAAAAAAATATAGAACTGGTGGTAAGCCAAAAATTTCTAAAAATTTCAAGTGGTACGCAATTACTAAAAGGTTGGGAATCCCTGCACTGGGCTACGAATTCCCATTTGGTTTGCGAAGCAAACCAATAACCCCAGAAAAGTAACTGGCACGGGCAACGACGGGATAGCCACGCAGTGGCTAGTTAGTGATACAGAAGACAGAAATATACCTTGTGGAATCGAACCTGACATGCCCAGCTAAGCCACGACAGCCCCACAATGAACTTGGAGCCTGAATCCACTTAACGAAGACGACATCATTTACGTTGTACCTGTCAGCAATCTGATGAACAAACTCGTTAACCACTTCACTCCAATGCAACTGTGCCAGAGCCAACTATAAAATCCTTCAAAACCCCTGTGAACAAGTTTCACTGCACCTCTCATAACACGACTTTGATTTGTCTGATTCATCAGGGGATAGGGACGGTGTTTCGCCCCTCGCTACAGTCACACTTACCCAGTTTATGGAGGCACGCACTGATAAAACCCATTCGTCAAGGGCTCGGTTAGATATGCGGGCAAAATCATCTGCTCTTATCGAAATACCCTCAATTAATCAGGTCGGAAATAAATGGGAAGATCTTAAAAACCTAAGTTCCACCCGATCACCCTTGTAGAAGGGGGTGCTCTATCCCTTATTTTTCGGATAAATCAAACGGCAACTGTTCTGATTGCGATGGAAATATATTGCGTTCCTAATCGATTAAGACGTTTCCAATTTCAGATGTCTTGGCTCAATGACGAATGTAAAAGGATGTGAAATATCAAGGCAAAGAAAATTGGAGACAATTCTTATCTAGCGGTTAACATTCCCTGGATTGTTCGCCAGAAATGTTTTTTTTTTCTTCTCGACTATAAATTCAGTTTTGTAGTCCTCCCTTCCGAGTGTACATTTGTTTTTGACCAGGGATTGGCAAACTACGGCCCGCGGGCCAACTGCGGCCCGCCGGAAGGTTTTATCCGGCCCGCGGATAGAATTTTAATTTGCCGGTCCGACGGAAATTAAAAGAAAATATGATTTATATATTATACATCCATCTCCTTTTCTACTTTGTTTAAATATTATTTTTTTTCTTCCTTTTTTTCAAAGGACTGATGATATTTTTACTTTCTCTATTTTTGTTCTACAAAACATTAATCGATGGAAATAGCAAGCACAGACAGCTTTCAATCGGTAAAGAGTTAAAAGCGGAAGTTCTTTGTTTGTTATAGCTGTAGACTCGTGCCAACAAGCGTTATCTCTTTCTCGGGGAGCAGACATATAGATATCCAATATAGGTGAATTAGACCTCACATGTGGCAGACTGCGCATTTTAAGCTACAGCCAGCGACTTTTTCTTTTGGGGCGAGTTTTAATATTATTGATTGCATATGGAAAGATTGCGGACATATAGCATCATTGTGAATAATGGTGGAAGTATTAAAAGTATAGCGTAGCTAGTGCTTGTTTGGTGTATTCGTAAAATATTCCAACCCCAAAATGGCTACTACAAACATAAAGTTGATTCAGAGTGCCGTGCTTTTAATGATGAATGGACCTGGAAATATTTTTTTACAGTTGTTAAAGATAAACCAGTGTGTCTCTTCTGCAATCAAGCTGTAGCAGTCTTCAAAGAATATAACATTTCCCGTCCAATTACGAAGCAATGTCCAAATATGAAAGAAAACAAAATGTAGAAAGTCTTTGTAAAAAATTATCAGGCCAACAAAATTTTTTCAAGAAGGTAAACACTATCTAAGAAGCAGCTACACATGCAAGTTACATTGTAGCATACAATATTGCTAAAAATAATAAAGCTCTCAGTGATGAGGAGTTCGTTAAACAATGCATGCTCCAAGTTTGTGATGTTTTATGTCCAGACAAGTAAAAAAATTCTGAGACTGTAAGCTTATCTCAAAAAACGGTGACTTCTAGAATCGAAGCCATCGATAAAAATTTGACATCACAATTAGAGTCAAAGATTGGCCAGTTTAAATTTTGTTCCATAGCTACTGAAATGCAAGAGTGGATGTAAGCACTTATATAAATGATACTGCTCAATTAGTATTATTTATAAGAGGTGTTGATGAGAACTTTGAAATTAACGAGGAAGTGGCGTGCATGCGTTCTTTAAAGGGAACTCCAACGGGATGTGATATTTTTCGTGAATTTCAGGAAGGGCTTTTAACTTTGAAAGTGTTTATAACAAATATATGTAATATTAGGACCAATGGAGCAACAAATATGACAGGAATATATCTAGATTTCTTGGACTCTTTAATCAAAACTATCCCGGGAACAATGTTGTTTTTCTACATTGTGTTATACATCAAGATGCTCTGTGTAAATCTGCATTGAATATGAAACCCGTGCTTGATGCAGTCGTGAAGCTTGTAAATACTATTCGATCTCGTGGGCTTACTCATAGGCAATTTAGAGATTTTCTTCAATCCGTGCAATCTGAATACTCTGATGTGCTGTATTACACGAAAATAAGGTGGCTTAATGCAGGATGTGTTTTCAAGCGAGTTTGGCAGCTGAAACACGACATTGTGTCGTTCTTCCATGAGAAACAGTGTTCTGCGGAGTGCGAAATGTTAGAAGATACAGAATGGCTTTTGGACTGCTTTTTTCACAGATCTTCTTTGTCATATGAGCAACTTGAATGTCAAGATGCAAGGAAAAAATCAATTTATCGAAGATATCTGGGCCCATCTCAAAGCTTTTAAACTAAAACTTAATCTGTTTGCTGGGCAGCTAGCTAAGAACGACTTGTCTCATTTCTCGAGGTTAAATTCAATACTCTCAATAAATGAAGAGAAGCTTAAGAATTATGAAGATGAAAAAACTGCATTTTGAGTTCGAACGCAGATTTTAAGATTTCAGTGCCATTCAAACAGAATTGGAGATTTTTACCATGCCTTTCAACGTAAATTGTGAAGCAGTGAGGTCAGATTTGCAGCTTGAATTAATTGAGTTGCAATCTAACAATCATCTCAAGCAGTTGTTTCTAAATATGCCAAAGTTAGAGTTTTACAAATCATTATCGAAAGTAAGTTTCCCAAATTTAATATCTCACGCCCAGAAAATCAGTGCTATGTTTGCTTCATCTTATATATGTCAACAAGTGTTTTCAACTATGAACCTTAGAAAGAATTATTTCAGAAGTAGACTGACAGATGAGCATTTAGCCTCGTTCCTTAGAATCAGTACATCTCACTTCGAACCTCAATATAAGGAACTTTTAAAAATGAAATCGCAATTTCATTCATCTCATTGACATATTTAAATTGTAATACTTGTATATTGTTTTTAAAATTTTAGAAAAATTTATCTTGGCCCGCCAAACTTTTTTTTATTCGATTTTTGACCCGCGAACGAAAAAGTTTGCCCATCTCTGTTTTAGACTGTCCTGCGATTATAGGTCCGCGTTAGTCTGGTACGAGAAGTAACAGATTAGCAGCCGGAGGGCTGCGAGTTCGAATTCAACCAAAGACCGTCGTGTATCTGGGGAGCCGGTGCGCCTTAAATCTGTAGTGGCCTCAAAAAATGTCCTCACGTTGGCGTGGTGTGGAAGATTGGAGAGAGGTTTACAATCCCAAGAAAACAGACATTTATGTTTGTAAGAAGGGATTAAGAGGTGCGCATGACAAAGAGGTTCATTTTAAGAAGTAATTGAAATAAAATACTATACAGGGGAAATAAAATACTATACTCCCTTGCAACGATTATTGGGCTAATGGTTGTGTCTTTTTTCCCACATATTTTTGGTTACTGTGATTAAGACTTTTTATTCTCCAAGTTAATTACTATGCGCTTTCAAAATACTTTGGTGAACAATCGGCGTGATGTCACAATCTTTTGCGAAAATATAAATATTAATTGAAAAATTGTTTATTAAAAGAAAAGAAAATGTATAAGGTATCTGGTGTAAAATTTTCCGCAGATTTCAAATCCTTTGAAATTTTCAATCTATCTTTAACGATCCCGATTTTACAAAAAGAACTAAACAATGCCAGTCAAATTTGTTTTTATTAGTTTTGCTTTCCTTGGCAACAATTGTATGAGCGCAGAAAATGGATTTCCCGAACGCAAAGGTTGGCGTGACGTCACAATCTCTTGCAAAAAAAAAATATAAAAGATATTCAATTTAAAAATTATTTATTTGAAGAAAATCATGTGTTTAGGTATCGATCTAACGTGAAATTTTTCCACGTATTTCAGTTTGGAGAGTGGGGTGCCAGCTCAGGTGTTGCTTCGTCATCTGACCGTGGTTCAAAATTACGAGGTGTTGTCCTCGAATCTTTCCCTTAAGGGACTGATCCCGGACCGTCGTCAATAACCCGTTGTGTTGCTCTAGTACGACGTTAACTAAAAAATTACCAAATTACATCCACGTATTTCAAATCCGTTGAAATTTTTACTCATCTTTAGCAATCTAGGAGATAGAAAAAAAAGAACTACATAACTATAGTTAAAACTTTATTTCTTTTATCCTTCGGCTTAAATCGTTCCTCCGCAAAATGAAACGGAAGCGGAAAAAATAAATTTAGATTCTGCCATCTCTCTATACTGTTGCCGTTCCAAAGAAAACAATAATAATTAAATTTCATTAAATTCATTTAAAAAAGTTCTAGATTTAATTTTAAAATTCGGCGCGACCCAAAAATTGCAAAATATTTGGATAAATTGTGTGCCAAATCCCATTACTGTAAGTGCCATAGAATCGTCTGGACTTTGCACGTAGAAAACAGACAGACAGACAAACGCTTCCTTTTATAATAGTAGATTGACGGAAGATGCACAAAAATACCATCAACAATGATAAACAGCAGTTCATACAGACGAAGATAGCGATTTGAATAAATTTTGCTGTTCGGTAAACAGCTCTCATATTGAAACAGATGCAATATGGGTTATTTGAAAAGTAAATCTGGCAATTTTATACATGGTGTCGCAAACTTCCTGTGCAAACTTTACTGGGCTGGAGCACAAAATGAGAAACTCTTCACATAGGAAAATATGGCTGCAACTACGCTGTCTGTGCTAGAGGATGTACTAATACAGTGCCATAGCTAGCCATTTTTGTGCCCTGTGAAAGAACTTGCATTTTGGCTCCTTAATTAATTGTGTTTGCAAAAATAATTAAAAAAAAAATACACATTACAATAGATTTTTAATAAGATTTTTTTTAATTGAAGTTTTTTGGCTTTCATTTCAGTAAAGTCATTTATTATATACATCATCATAATTAATCTTGTTAACGATATTGTATTCTATTGAAATAATAGAAAGATTGGAAAATCGTTCTTGTCCGATAGTTGATTTAAATATTTTTTTATTAATTTTAACTTGCTAAAACTAATCTCACACGAAGCAATAGAAGCGAGAAGAGTTAGAAATATTCGAAGAGCGATATTGTTATTTGGGTAAGACTCAAATAAACTCAAATCATGAAGAGCCTGTAGAATATTTAGCGGATAGTGCAATTTCTATATTTTGTATAAGAGTTGTTACTTTTTAAATCTTTGCTATATTTAATAGCGAGATCTGCAGCCAATTTTTTATTTTTTTCAGAAACACTCATTAATTGTAAAGACGAGCGATAGAGAAAGCAAAAATCGTCACAGATAGTTTTCACTTTTGGATTACGCCAATCTATTTCAGACAATAGTGTCAAGAACACTGCAAATTTGTATTTTAAATAATTCTTTGGGTGTCAAGTTACTTCCTTCATCTGGTGTTTCATCTACTTCCATTGTCTTAACATTTATCTTTTGTTTATTAAGAAATCCCTTCTCTGTACCTACACTGAAGAGAGAGCCCAAACATTATGACCACCTACTTAATAACGCGTTGCGCCTCCTTTGGCTAGCAAAACATCTGCAACTCGCTTGGGCACAGATGCCACAAGTTCTTGGTACATGACTGGAGACAGGTTGTACCAAATGTCTAAGCAGCGGTCACGCAAAGTCGACATATTCGGACATGGTGGTGTTTGAGCTCTGAGCTACCACTCCATGGCACCTCAAATGTACTCTATCGGATTAAGATCGTGCGAGTTAGGTGGCCAGGACATTAAGTGGAATTCATTAGCATGCTACTCGAACCATTCGAACACAATCCGAGCCTTGTGACATGGGGCGTTGTCCTGCTGGAAGATTCCATTTCCAGTTGAGAAGACAGATGTCATGTAAGGGTGCAACTAATCCGCAATGATGTTCAGATAGTTCGCAGCGTTCATGGTATGTTCTACCACAAGTACGGGTCCCAGAGTCGCCCATGAGAACGTTCCCCAAAGCATAATACCGCCACCACCAGTCTGTGTATGACCTACTGTACAAGAGAGGAGCAACTGTTCGCCTGGCAGACGGCGTACCCTGACCAGGCCCTGATTTACCATTAGGCCCGTGAAGCACGGGCCTAGGGCCCCCATAATTTAGAAGGCCCCTAAGTTTCAAAAGTTTCTAAAAATTTAAAAAAGTTTTTAAGTAGTTACATAAATTATTGGGTATTTACGTAAATGTCCGTCGACCGTTTCCCCCACTATCACATTCTTGTAATTACATTAATTATCTAACTATTATGTTTTTAATTTTCATCTGCTTTATTTTGTTTTGCCAAGAGTTATAAGTGATGTCACCACGATTTTCTCAAACTTTTAGGTGACATCTGTGAAACGGTCAACAGTCAAATACGTAAGTACCAATTATTGTTATAAAATTAGTTTTTGTGATGAACAGATAACATGGGGGGGGCTTCCTGCGTGTTGTGCCTACTATACCAAATTTTTTAAATCGGGCCCTGACCCTGACACGACCATCGATGTAATTGAATGAGAAATCAGGAATCATCTCACCAGGCACTCTCTTCCACTCATCCATGGTCCAGTCTCGATGTTCCCGGGCCCACTGTAGGCGTAGTTGACGATGACGCTTGGTCAACAGAGCCACACAAGTGGGACGTCTGCTGCACACTCCCATATCCAACAGTATCCGCTGAACTCTGTGTTCCGAAACACTTGCGCTTGGACCTGCATTTTATTGGGCTGTCAGCTGAGGCAATGTCTCGCGCTGATTTTGCTTTACCAAGCGGGAGTCTCCGATGTCCTTTTTCTTTGATGAAGCGTGGACGACCCACACCTTGGCGTCTACTGCTGGTGTCACCGTCATTTATCCACTTTGCATGAATACTAACAACGGCATATCGTGAACAATCTACCAGTCGTGCAGTTTCTGTGATACTCATTCCGAGGCTTCGGGCCATTACGATCTGCCCTCTATCAAATTCGCTTAGATCAACAGCCTTTCCAATCACTCGCAAATGTAAGTGCAAGAATGATTACTACCTTCTCCAGCAGCGGTTAAATACCATTCTCACTTAATCATCCAGACGAGTTCATTAAAAAATGTGGGGATGGTCATGATGTTTTGGCTCGTCAGTGTATTTCGTCAGACAAATTTTGTACTTCCTGGCCGACTTTTGTACCGACAGGCTATTGACGACGGTCCGGGATCAGTCCCGCAACAGCACGTAATTTTGAACCATGGTCAGATGACGAGGCCACACCCGAGCAGGCACCCCACTCTCCAAACTTTCACACCACGCCAACGTGAGGACATTTGAGGGCACGACAGATTTAACGTGCACCAGCCCCCGTTATACGCGATTAGGTTGGATTCGAACTCGCTTGCAACTCTCCGGGTGCTAGTTACTCTTATTATGATTTTAATTTTCTGTTGAAGATGTAAGCCACGAAGGAGCACCAACTCCAGCATGTACTGTCTTCTTCATTCATTGAAAAAGACAGTGTTGTGGATTCAAGCAAATAGGCGTGGCACAAACGTTTCAGAAAATCAGTGAGAAACAAATACGTGTTGCCATCTTTGGGACATTTCACCAACTAACATGATTGAGTGCTTCGTATGAAAGTGTCTTAGATACTATGATCTCGTCATCTGGCCTTAGTTCTTTCACTTAGGGTTTGATACAGGACCGTCGACAATAACCCGCTGTTTTGCTTCAGTCCGAAGTTCGAACTCGCATCACATTACCTAGAGTGAACATATTTCCCAGAAGGAATGAAAACTACATACACAATAATATGATCATTGTTGTTTTCAAGTTCTATGGCACAAGAGACACTATTTGGCCAAGCTGTGTCAAACATAAGACAGACAACCCAATGAGGGAAGAAAAGGCAAAATGCAGAAGGGTAGGCGAGAGTAAAAATGAAAGAAAGGAAAGACCACTCAGGTACCTCTGAGTTGTGATGCCTGTGTGCATCTAATGATGTGATCATGGAATGGCCCATCGAATGAACTATTGTACAGCTGTGCAAAAATAAACTTTTTCTAACTAGGTGCAGTTCCAAAACCATGTCATTACACCATTTTGCAAAAGCAAAACCCATTAAAATTAGTTCCATCCATTTTCATGAAATTGAATTAAAAAATTTGAAAATAATAAAAAAATATATCAAAATTGAATTTGTAAGCCCAATGAGATATTTTTGAATCATAAGCTTTAACATTGCTACCCATAGTTTCAACTAAAATGTTCGTAATTCCAGTCAGTGATTAGCAACTAGATATTCTGTTGTTGGTAAGATTGCATAATCAAGTTCAATTCAGAAGTTTGTGATCAATAAAGTGTAAATATTGTAAACAAATGTGAACATTTTAACATACCAATTTATCTCTCTCTATAAAACATCTTATGCTGCACATAAGTTTTAAATTATACACATTTGATGCACAATTACAAATAAAAAATTAATTTAATCCCCAAAAAGATAATTTTTAATACATTAAAAGCACTTTTTATAAAATCAAAAGGTTGCATAAAATGCTTTTCATGAATTACAAGCAATAGTTTCAAGAATTATAGGCAATTGATCACTATGCAGAAAAAAATATGACTTATAGAATATATATTTCCATTAGTCTTAAAATAATATCTTTGTTGTAACAGATGGATAGTCCATTTGAAGCATGATAAAATTTTATATGTTGAAATAATCAAATGTAATTATCATGTTTTATTTTAATTGAATGGGAGACACACATTTCATTTATCAGACTATGAGACTCATTTTAGATAATTAAATGTTTAAGTTAGCACATCCTCAAATAATAAACAAAATTAAATATCCATAGATTCAAAAACACCTCATTCATGAAACTATCAGTCTGGTAATTTAGTATTGTTCTATCCTCTACACAGCTTTGTTTTACCAATGTAAACAAATAAACTAAATAAAAAGTGATTTCTAAGATTTTATTACCCATTATATACAAAAACAAATGAAACAGGTTCAACATTGACTGTTACTTTTCCTATTGTATAATTCTAAGATGAATATAAGCATTTACAGAAATTTACAATTGTACATCAAGAGTAGTGCTGGCAAAAAGTTCCGTTTTTGATTTCATCAATGTGTAACTTTTCTTTGTACAAATAAATGAAACTAATGCATTTAATTGGATTCTTGATTCATGGATGACAGTACTAAAAAATGGAATACAGAAAAGTACAAACTGTATGAAATATGATCATAAATAATAAAGATAAAAACAGATTACAAAAATTCATGTATACAAGTACTCGATACTTCAGCTGCACAAAAAATTCAAATGTTGTATTTATAGATGAATGAGAAAAAATTAGTGTGTAGATATTGCATATTAAAAAGCTTTATGCAAAACATACCAACAAAAACTTATGTACACCTAACAAATGAGTATAACTATCCACAGTTCAACAGGCTTTAGATCTGAATCCTGGTTTGGGCTGTTTATAATGGTTCAGAATCCACTTTGAGCTGCATATCTTTGTCTGAATAACCCAAGCAGCAAAAAATTACTATAACAAAAGATCAAATCCTATTGGGATAAATCCATTTGAACTGTTGCAGCAAGAACAGAACAGAATCCTCTACATAAGATCTTGGCTGCAATTGCATTCAATTCATGTCATCAGATTGATTACGTACAAATGATTATTTAAAATGACTTGTTTAAAGAATATGTGCCAAAAGAAAGATTAGCATAACTATTGCCATAAATCGAAATACTTTCTTTAAAGTTAATATTTATTACCCATAAGTACTTAGAATTAAATAGCTGTGGTCACGGGGAATTCTCAATAGGTATTAAAGTGATTTATATCTTTCACACTAACCATATAATTTAATGCAAAGCAATCACATATTATAATATTTATTCTTAAAAACTAGTGATTGAATCTCAAAAACTATAGATGCTTGTGCAATAAACATATTATAAGATTTATAATTTGATCTTGAATTGCTTTTTGCTTTCTAAAATGCAGATCACCAAAGTGAAAAACACATAAATCTCACTAAATATTCCTTCTTAAAATTGCAAAATAACCTTTAGGGTACATTTTAACCTAAAGCCCTGTCCACACTGGACGAACCGAACTGAACATGAATGATTGATTACCTCCGGCAATAGGTTAGAGTAATCAATCTTTCTGGTTTGACAGCTCGGGTCACAAATTGTTCCATGTGCTCATGATCAATCTGGTTGGTTGTGTGTTGAAATTAAACCACAAACAAATTGTTTAAATGTTCCGTTCTTCTTGTTACATAATATAGAACATTTCTTAAAATTCTGCTTATTTCGGCAAAAAGTATTAACATTACAGTGCGACAATTTTAAATTTTCTTCAATTGCAAAAAAGTCAAAATACATTTTAAATACCCACCTCTTTATCTTAAATTTAGAAGTACAAAAGTTCCACAATACCACTATTTGTCTAAATACACATGAATGGACACATCAATTTTGACATTAATATGGGCATATTACATTTTTACAACTAAGTTTTAATCGTCAACGATGTATGGCAAAATAATGCTTACAAATAGACTACTTAAACAATAGTATCACTTTAAGATCCGAAGAAAAATAAATATTTTTATATTCCAAGTGCTGAACAGTTTCTTAACGATGGCACAGGTGATTGATTGTACAGTAAGCGAGTGAACCCAAAAAAACACCGTCCAAATTGAGCGAGCACAAACACTCACTTTCCTTTTTGATGTACCGACAAGAAGCAGATCATTTTGCTCATACTCAAACTGCTCAGTTCACCATAACACTGAATGAACAATCAATCAGATCTGATGCCAGGGTTAATCAATCATCTTAGTTCAGTTTTCAGTTCGTCCAGTGCGGACGGGGATTAATAGGTAAAAGTGTAGAAGATTTGCATTTGTTTTGTCAAACAATATAATATCATTTAAGAGCATATAAAAAACCTCGATATATTAATGTTTGGAATAATTTTTCAAAGAGCTTTCTACACACAGCACATCTATAGTTTTCAATACCTTATTTCCAAATATAAACAGTATGAGTACAATTTTAGAAAACTTTGTTCATGCACACAACCACTTGAAGATTATGTTCCACCCTGGCAATTTTTAAAACAGAAAAACACAGACATATTTCATTCAGCATAGGAAACCCAGAAAAATTCAATTGAACTGAAAATTTCTGGAACTCTAGCAGCAGTAAGGATGAGCAAAATGCATTTGTCATATATCCATAAGAAATCTTCACCAAACATGTTAAAATCAGGTTGCTCCAACATTTTGCCAGCACTTACTACGTAACATAAATATCACAAAACTTAATCTCCTTTCAGTTCGGTATCCTGGATGATAACGTTGTCGAATACGTCAGTTGCTGGAGGACTGAACCTGTGCTCCACAATCCCGTTGCGTTGATGACCATACTCAAATTTGATCCTCATCTCCCCCACTTGGGTTTTGGGAAGAATGTCTGGGATCCATTCCACTACAAAAGGTGTGGGCTGCTTCTGGTCCAAGGTCATATTACCTGGAGAAAAACGTTTTTAGACCATCAAAATAAAAAGTACACATCATACAGAGTAGGACTATGTTTGAAGAAAACCTTTTTCTCTAATCTAGTGCTCTCCAACATTCAACACTTTCAGAGCATTTGAATAAGCATTTATATAAATATCTAACTTGCCAACTACTTGATGGAAATCAGATTCTCAATCACTGAATGTCTTCTTACATACATGAAACGATACTGAAATTAACCCCCCAAAATATAATTTCCTTTAATATTTTGCAATAACTCCATTTTTGCCCTTGCTAAAATTTTATTGCTACAGCCATCTGGTCTACTTTCCCACCTCACTAACTATGGCTTCAAATATAGAACCACCTTTGATACATCTGTAACAATAAAAGTCCACTTTTTGGTCAATATTTTCTAAATGGGTCCCTTAATACAATAATCTCCCTTTAAATCTTTTACACCTAGTGGATTAATTATCAACTTCTCGTTTTCGCATTCGTTTCTGAAGAAAGCTCAAGAGTCATTCGAGACAACCTACGCAGAATCCCTCTATGTTCTGGTATGTTACTGTTGCAATTCATCTCTATATATTGAAGACTTTACGTGAATGCTAAGTAAAAATGTTGTTTACCTAGAATTATCTCTGCCTTTACATTCAACCTGTGAATTCACAATGCAACTAACAATACTCTCAGCCTTAATGGGCCCATTTGAACCACTGCATTCCCCCGATGTGTGTTTTCTGTTACTTTGACATATATAAGAATTTCTTAAGTTACTTCATTGCAATCAGCTTAAAATTTACTCTTCACGTACTCTAACTTACTATATACTTACTAACTTACTATATAATTACTCAATACTCTAATTTACGTTAATAATAGGATCGTTTTAGAAACAAGACTGCATTCCATTGAATTCTGTTCCAACTGAAATTCTAATCGATTTTAAACCATCTGAACATATAAATAAAATTATTGTCAAGATTTAGTATATAGCAACTTCTATTTATAAATGGAAAAGGCAAGAAATGCCAACAAAGAGACACTAAAAATAACACAAATTCAATTTTTCTGTCGATATTGTTATGTTATGATCTTTGATGACCCTCACGTCACTTTATGTATGAGCAGAGCTTGGTGATTTCCTCTGGATTGGCGATAGTAAAGGCGAAAAGAAAGTTCTTGTCCTAATAAAAGGGTTGCCTCCTTTTTGGCTTGCCTAAACAGGGTGGCAACAAAATTCTTGAAAAAAAGTTCCATAATACTTCCCTGATAGTGTCAAACAAATTTCCTTGATTTTACAATTCCTTAATAAACGTTGTGATTCGTAATTGGTATCGATATACAGTATCCACACATTATTTTTAAATATTTAGAGTCAGATGGGGCAAAAGGATCATTCCCCACAAATATTATGAATTTTTTGACTTCAGATAGTTTAATTGTTATTCTAAGGGTTGGAACTCTTACAATAGCAATTAAAAAACTGGAGAGAAAAAAATACAAAATATTTTGATTCAGATATTTTAATTGTTATTGTAAGGGTTGGAACTCTTACAATAGCAATTAAAAAACTGGAGAGAAAAAAATACAAAATATTTTGATTCAGATATTTTAATTGTTATTGTAAGGGTTGGAACTCTTACAATAGCAATTAAAAAACTGGAGAGAAAAAAATACAAAATATTTTGATTATGAACTTATTACATCTGACCATACATTATCATACTATACATCGAAATCTAATACAAATATACATAAAAATTCTACAAAAATGTAACTGCAAGCGAAAACTATTAATTTAAAGCACAAAAAACAAAAACATTAGAGACACAAATTTCAAATCGGCAAGTTGTATCCCCGGCCTCATGGCGGTGGTTTTCACGTCGTTCCAAAATTACGACAACAGTGTTTTTTATTCTAATTGCAATTTCATTGAATACCATTTATTCCATTCTCAAAAATACTTGTAATTGTGCATCTCTAAATAAGACAATAAAGAGTGGCCGTTTAAGTCATCAAAATTTCCTTGATTCTTTGTGAAATTTGGAAATTCTCCCTGATATTTCCAGAATTTAAAAGTTCCCTGAGGATTTCCCGGTTCTGTTACCACCCTGCTAAATGAAAGCAGAAGACAACATGTGGTAAGTAGGTGTTTTAGCCAACGTCGCACTGGAGCAACACAATAAGCCATTGGCGATGGTCCGGATCAATCCTCGAGGGAAAGATCGAGGACACCGTAATTTTGAACCACGGTCAGATGACGAAGCAACACTTGAGATGGCACCCACTCTCCAAACTGTCATACCACGCCAATGTGAAGCATTTGAGGCCCCGATGAATTTAATATGCACCAGACCCCTTTGGACATGACTGTCTTAGGTTGGATTCAAACGTGCAACCATTCGGTTGCTAATCCGATGCTCTTCCAACAAGGCTACTGCTGCCACAAGACAGAGTGTGGAAGAGGACTGAACTAAGCTTTTGCTACGAGGTACAAGTGACCCTAACATCAACTTCGCATGCTAGGCATAGTCCCTGTTGATGTCCATGACATGCATTCTAACCAGAGGATGGGTCTACCCACTTCTCATCTGACGGAAATCCCCCGACTCTTGCAGATTTCCAGGTAAAACCGCTTTGTCTATAAACTGGACACTATCAGTGACCGAGTGAAGTCTAATTTGATAGACAATGTTTATAGTAGTGGCCAAGAATAGAGGGACACTGCATACCTAAATTGGACATGCACATTTATTTACAGTATAACATATACACTACCCTACAATAATGGACTGGACAGCAAGATGTGATGGTATAAGGGGAAAATACATGCTTTATTAGGGGGATGGTAATTCATGTGTTGCAATGACACTAGCAACCTTCTGGGTATACTTTTAACAAGGTCTTGATACACAACTATGGGTATTTGTGTCCATTCCTGTTGCAAGAACATCGCCAGCTCAGCTGTAGATTTCGAATGGGATTCCCTGGTCCGTAAGCATTGCTCTAACGCGTCTCACAAATGTTCTATAGCAGGGATTCCCAACCGGTGGTACGTGGCAACGTTTCAGGTGGTACGCAAGGATGATATGAGCGACCCAAATGTTCTACAAAGTTTGTTCGATTTCTTAGTATGTACAACCACGTTATGCTATTTCTTATGCCATTTGCTACTAGTTACTTATGTGAGAGTGGTTTCTCTGAACTTTTGTATACAAAATATAAATATAGAAACAGAGTAAGTGTTGAAGAGGACTTAAGAGTGAAGTTAAGCTCCATTGTTCCTGTTATTGATATTTTAATAAAAGACAAATAAGTTTCGCACTAAAAATTTATTTTTGATTATGTTAATCTCTGTTTGCTTAGTTTGTACTAATTACTTGTTTTTAGACCTGCGTGTAAAAAATAAATCTGTAATTTTCCATAATCGTTTTATTTTTTCCTTTATTAAAACATCATTAATACGAAATACAAGTGCATTAATCATAAAATATGAATCTTTCTTAGCATTTCAATTAAAATAAAACAAGCCATTGGCCACTTTTCTGACATTAGATATCTGTTTCTAAAAAAATATAGGACTGGTGGTACGCCAAAAACTTTTACAAATTTCAGAGGTACGCAGTTACTAAAAGGTTGGGAATCTCTGTTCTATAGGGTTTATGTCGGGACTCTGAGCAGGTCAGGGAAGATGTTTTACATCCATATCTTGATTCCACTGCTTGACAGAGGATGCAACATTACATGAAGCGTTGTCGTCCTGGAAGTAACAATTGTTCATTCCATAAAATTGCCAGAGTGTAGGAAGAACCCGATTGTCCAAAATGCTCATGTAGGCGTCAGTGTTCAATTGACCAGGAACAAGATGCAAAGGTCCCTGGCCACACATCGAAAAACACCCCCAAACAAGAAGTCAGATTTTATGCAAATCCGCTGGCATCGAGTTCATTGTTGTAAGTAGGGTAGAGTTTCAGATATACATGCTGCACCGTCCGGTGCAAAAACACACGTACCACTCCTCTGAAGTCTACAGCAAATCTTTTATTCATGTTCTTTCTCAGAACAGCACCCAACATTTCGTATTCTTGTTCGCATCAGAACATACCCACTGTCGTATATCGATGTGTTCGTCTACTAGAACAGTAGCAACCAGAACACAAGAACAACTGTTCTTATAACCTATCTGTGTTCGTAATCACCTGTTGGGATATCGTTACACACACCAACAGCAAACATTGAGTATTAAGTAAGAGTATTTTGAATAACTGTGTAGTGATTCACGAAAGCTAATCACACCACTACAATATTCATTCCGATAACGTGCAAATCAAAAGTGATCTATTCCCATATTTCTCACACTACAACATATGAATTCAATTTAAAAGTTAACAAATGGTATTAATTACTTACCAACTTTGAGGAACGTCTTCAACTCTAATGGTTTGATTAAAAGATTGTTGAGAGTTTTTCTATAGTTTTGAGCTAAGTCTTCCTCCTCTTCTTTTAAGGGCTGATAAGGAACAAAAGTGCCGTCTCTATTTTCAATAAAACTTCGAGTGATTTCCAAAGGCACCTAAGATATACACAACACAAAGTATATAAACATGCTTAAGGCATTTTTGATAGATATACTAAAAATGCACTTTTTGCTACATCTGTTGACCTCACACTAAATCGTAGCATATGTCTTTGCACGATCAACATCATTATCTCATACTGTTGATAAGTAGGAATTTGTCCAAGTGAATATATACACATTAATGTCGAGTTTTTCAGTTAATAATTTAGAAGCAGCATTTTTCAGGTTTTAGAATTTGAACACATAAAACCCGATACATGGGAAAGCTGCTCAAATGTTAAACAAGTGTCAAACATGTGAAAAGTATGTGGTACACCACCAAATACAAGCTCAGTGCAGTGTGTATTGTAGAAAAGTTAGTGATTTGTGAAAAATGTAGATGCATATAATGGAAGTATCCCAATGAAAAGAATTCTGCTAGCACTGAATGAAGTATGCTGAGTAGTCAATAAAAGTCATGTTCCAAATTTAAACATACAAATGCCGATGAGAGAATGATTTGTAAAGTATCTTGAAAACTTGCTTAATTCTGTGAATAATAAAACTTTCCACTGGAACTGGATCAATGTGCAGCTGATAATTTCAAAGCAAGCATGGCTATAGGTATAGAGGTTATACACGGTAACAGAAAAATTGTGGCAGTTCTAAAAGGGTCAAACTATAGGCCTTTGTTACGGGTAGAAAACTTTATAATTACTAAATACTTACTTGAGGTGTATCAAATATTCGTTTAACATGTAGTATATTTGTGATCTGCCATGTATACTTTGAAAACACTCCCATGGGTAATGAGTTTTTGGTATTGAATCCTACGACAGAATTCGGTAGTCTCTTCTTCTTTGAACCAACAGACAGCCTTTGCTGCATGATGTCAAAAAACACCTGAGGTACCTGAAATACCAAAGGTTCTGGAGTGCCTATGAATGAAAAGATTATGTTAAAGTTTTTAGTACATAATAAATTCAGGCAACTCAAAATATATATAACAAAAGTTTTTAAATTACAAGGATCTATTAATTTTGATTTGTATTTAACTTATTTGTAGGGATAAAACAGTTGTTATTCGCTATGCCAAAAAGCAAAGAATTACAATGCAGTTAAAGCAATACTTTCTGAAAGAGTTGTTGCTAATTATCAAAAATTGTTAGAACTAAACATTTTGTAGCAGTTGGTAAGTATGTGTGCACTAACTATTACACTAGAAGTCAATGAAAAATTAATTTATTAATAATAGTTGTTAGTAAGAACCAATAAATTAATACTAGCAAATGTTAATATCTATAAGTTTGAGGTATAACTAATTGAACTCAATTAGGTACCTCAAACTAATTGAGTCTGAAAGTGAAATATAGAATTTATCGTATTTTCTAAACAATTATCAAATAAAGAAAAATAAAAGAATAACAAATTAAAGGATATTTTATAGTAATATTTAAAATGAACTTTGGTGTCTCTAAAACAAAAGGAAATGCTATTGCACATGTTCAGTAACAAGTTTAGTTTTCAACAATTTTATAGTAATTTAATAGAACACTTTCATTGCAAATATGTTTCAAATTTACAATAACAATAAAAATTGAAACAGGTAAAAAAATGTGCAGAAAAGGCTGAGATATCAGCAAATTGAAATGAAATAATCAAACTGACCTAAATTTTGTACACATGCTTTACATTTTAAAGAGATAATTAATGTAGGGATAAACAAACATAGTTGGAATGGGAAGTTGAAGTGTGAGTGACTTAGTATTGAAGTTATCAGACATTAAACCAAAGATTGCTGACCTACCAGCTAAACCACAGCTTCATTGTTCATTTAAAATTAAAGTATGTATTTTAATGTCACTAATGTTGCAAGTTGTGTCCATTGATATTGAAACATTTTAATTAATAAATTCAAAGTTTGCACAGTATTTACTGTTCATTTTAATTTAGGACTCTAGTGTGTCTGTTTTGGAACTTTAAATTGTCGCTAGAAAACCTCAATGTAATTTTATTATTTAAAAAATTATTTAACAAAGATCTAAATATTTTACTCACAATTAACTCCTATTAATATATTACTCCCAATACGGCAAAAATAAGGATGACTATGGTCCAGCAGGTCTTATGTGCTTTATTGAATTTTACAATCTCAAAGGGTACGTGGAAATTTTTAATTTTCAAGGAGGTCCATGGACTGAAAATTTAGGAACCACTATTCCAAACTTGGTAATTTCTATTTTAGACCATAATCAACCTGTGGATTGCTAGTAACATGATTTATTGATTCCTTTTTGATTAGTCATGTTGTTATAAAACCTTACCATCACTTTAAACATTTGTAAAGTAAATAATATTACTGTGATATGACAATCACATTAACTATATTTTTGCCCTAAAAGCAGGGATGCACAACTTGCAAACTACTTTTTTACAATTTCCAATCCTCTAAGCGATCCCTGAACTTTAGGAGAAACAACCCGAGTTCATCACCCCTCGATTTTGAGTCCATCGAAGGGTTGGCCCCCTGACGAGGTCGGGGCAAAGCACCCAGGATTCGGAGGGGTCTAGACTGTGGATGACAGAACTCCAACTCATATACAAAAATAAAGACGGATGCATGTCTGTCAGGGTCTCTCTTTTGGGCATGGTAAACTGCACACCCCAATTGAGAGCTGTACATCTGATACCGATTGAGAATTCCACTCAAACCAATTATGTTCTGGATACTAATCCAATCATGGCCTCAGGTTCGATCAGAACGAGTGGAATTCTCAATCGGTATGGAATGGAAATACGGACATACCTTTATCCACGATGACAATCAAAGTGAAGTTGAAATGAGGGGAGGCTCAAGACAGTCTGAGGATATTGTCAAATGTTAGGATCTGGAGGTTCTTTCTGGATTGTGATCTTTGGTGTTGGAGAAATGAATGAATCAGCCAGATTCTAGATCCTATTAAATTTGTTTATTAATATTCACTTCGTAGATTGTACAGTTTCTAATTGGGGTGTGCAGATTACCATGCCGAAAAGA
This sequence comes from Metellina segmentata, assembly GCA_947359465.1. NCBI lineage: Eukaryota > Metazoa > Arthropoda > Arachnida > Araneae > Tetragnathidae > Metellina > Metellina segmentata. Next base: position 4,469,962 of record OX375878.1, read on the forward strand.
GGGACCACAATGTATGTGCATCCGTCATTATTTTAGTGTGTGAGTTGGAGTCGTTCTGTCCTCCACAGTCTGGACTCATCCGAATTCTGTGCTTCACCCCGACCTTGTCATGGGACCAACCCTTCTGTTGGGCAAGTGACAAGGCGCCACCTCTGACCTCCACCCCATTGGTTGGAGATGCACTCTTCTAAATTTGTACGAATCGAGGGGTGACAAACTTTCGTTCTTTCTCCCAAAGTTAAGAAATTGCTTAGGGGATCAGAAATTGTAAAAAAGTAGTTTGTAGGATTTGCATCCCTGCTTTTAGGGCAAAGATATGGTTAATGTGATTGTCATATCACAATTACTGTCTGACACAATAAAGTAAAATCAAATACAAGTTACTGTTACAATTTGTTGTATGAAAATTTTGGATAAAAGCAGACACATTATCAATCTACTTCATTAATTTCATTAAGTGATTTGTGTAGAAAAGTATATGTATGAAAGTAAAGAAATCAATGCTCATTTTTAAATATGACCTAAAATCTTAGCAAACATCTTTAAAACAAGGTACAAGAAAATCAACTGTACTTTCCAGAATTTGTGTGTATAATAAAGCTCTGTGCACTGTATTTTAAAAATCAAGGACTTGTAATGTGTATAAAAGTTTTAAAATAATCAAGATTTCATACATACCACTAAATTGGTAATGCATAGTTTGATTGATACGCTCCGTTACACTTGAGAGCCACTGTTCAAATGAAATGGAAACTGTTTCGCCAATGGTGCTGAGAGCTGGAATCAAATGCATTATTCATCAAAAAGGCAGTTTTTTTAAATAAGTGTAAAAGTAAAAACTAACAATCACATTTGAAACTGTGACATTAAACTAATACTTTTATTCTTTTAATGAATTCATCATTCCCATAATTGACTAGTAATTCAACATTAACAAGTCTACCATAGCCCTCTGTCACTTGTCAAATAGTTGTACAGTCGAACCCGCTATAGTGAACCCGAGATATAGTGAACTTTTTCATTAGTAAACACCTGAGAAAATGCAAGTTCGCTTAGAGTGAATTGAATTTTCCATTCCAGATATTTTTTCTGATTTTTAAAGGTATTTCTAAATTCTTTCATTCTACAGAAAATGTGGACGAAAGAACTATTTATGGAAACTTTCTTAACTGTCTATAAAAAAATTGATGAACTATACTTAAAATCGAAATGTACCCAACCCAAACTAAAGAATTTTTTCCATAAGGAGTAAAAATAAAAGTAAGTAAGACTACTGAATTCTTTATTTCTAATAAACATGATAAAAACTATTGGTATTTTTAAGTATTTAATAATGTATTTTAGTAAATTAAGTTATATCCTGATGATTGTTTTCAACAAAAACACCATCAAATGCTAAGAAATTTTTATGTGTCAACAAAATTGGATAGAGCGAACCATCGGTTACACTGAGCATTTTATTGGGTCCGATTAAAATTTTAACTGTATAATTTTTTTTAAGCGAAAAGTCTCCTCTTAAACTCTACTTTAGTAGCTCAGATACCAAATGAATCGGCTAAAGCACAAAATGTGCTAATTATGAATGAAACATGTTGAAGATTTCACCAAGGAACTTAAATTCTGAAATTAGAAACCATGTTTCTCCTTTCACAGTTGTCACGGCTTGGCACCAAAACTTTGAAATTGGCATCCCTTGGAAAATTTTCTCATTGAAAAATATTCTCTCAACTATTAGTTGAAAAAAGGAGACTACAATTTTTGTTTTACAAATACCTCTATTTTTTTTAAGTTCACACATTAAACTAAGAAATTTTATTGCTTACTTATACAAGAGTATTCATGTGGAAGGGGTGGCCCATATTGACACAACTATAAAATTACATTTGAATTAATTATTAACATCTGGACTAATGATATTTTGCAGTAAATTGCAGTTTCCTCACTCAACACAATTTTTTTACTTTTATTTTTATCAACATATCTCATAATGAGATCACCAAAATTCTTATTTTGAAGTCCCAAACACCTTCAATGCAAGATTTCCTAAACAAAGTTATGTCTATTTTATTCATAGTAAACTTTAAAACATTCATATAAACATTTAAAAATATCACGTCACTGGGTTTTGAAACTAACACTAAAGGTGAGTGTGCATGAGAGAGGGCAGGCTTGCACGAGTGTTGCAAAATCCAATCTTGCACGTGTACATAGCCTTGCCAATCCCCTGGCAAAAGTTTTCAATTCTCACAGAAATGCTTATTTAAGCCGTAAAATTTCCCCTGTACACAAGCTATGCCCTTTTTCTTGCTGAGTTGCAGTCAGTTGGAAATCTTGCGCTTTTTGCTACAAGTTGTCACTAAAATGGCATTCACATCTAGTTGCAATGAATCGTTCGTGTGGGGAAAAGACAAAATTTTAAACTTGCTGGAACTTTAAATCAAATCTTAAAAATCTAAGGATTTCTCTAAATTTATTTCAATCCATTGTTTTTTTACAGAAGTTTAGGCCCCAAGAGTCAGACCATAGGGACTGCAGTTCAAGGTTTTTGGCACCACTTACTCCACAAGCATAGAATATTGCAAGAAAAGCACTTACCAGTACCAGCTGATATTGTTCAAAATTCTTCTAGCTTCAACATTTGTGCATTTCTTTGTGTATTCTAATATGTAATTATCGATGAAAAGTAACCTCGAATTCATAAGTATTCACTGATGTTTCGTTTCTCAAAATTAGTTGGACCCCTACTTTGACAAAAAACATTTCATCCACAAATCAGCCTGTGACATTGCCATTATGCGGCATAACACAAATGCGGAAAGGAGAAGAAAATAAATAGGCTCCGGTGTCGAATCGACACCGCCGGACGTTCTAGTGTTAAAAGTGAATTGTGTAAATCCACTGAGCCATGATGGCCCCAAGTTCCAAAGGTATAAGTGCATTCATGATCTAGTATGTCTAGCATTGAAACAAATGGAAGAGATGGAAAAGGGGGAGTTATATTCTGAAACATTAAGGGATTTATTTGAGGTGAAAATCATATTTTAGAGGGTTAATTTTAGTATTCTTTCACATATTTGTAGACAGAGAACAATCACGTAATTTAGACAAATAACACACTTTGAGGCTCTTTCTTAAGAATATTACCATTTGTAGTAATTTTTTGTTTTTAATTTCTTTAATACATGTCTTGTTAAGTTTTAAAATGTTCTCTTTACTTTGCCAAAGAACCAATCAGAAGAAAAAGTCAATCAGACACAACTGACATCAAAATACTCATTAGATACTTACAAGACTTTTTATTTGGTGAATTTTCTTCTTTCTTTTGAGTTTTGAGCATGTTATTCTCTTGCAACAAAAACGTTGAGTTTGAACCTAAACAAAATTCAAACATTCATTTTAGGTGTAACAAAACAGTTATAAAAAAGACTAAAAAGCAAAACCATGAGAATTACACAAAGCATACTCAGAGAGGCATTCTTTTTCCTTTTTGTAGGAGGGGAAGCATCCTCAATAAAAAATTCTTTTAGTTCATTCATTTCTGATGCAAATTCAGCCAATTCTACTTTTAGATCAATGGTTCCTGGGAAATGATAAGAATTGCACATCTAAACCAAATTCATTGATTCAAATCATTTAAAAATCTGAATAAAACAATTATAATTGACAATTACTATAACAGTGAAGGAAGAGAACATGTAGTTTTACACATTCACTTTGTATAAAAATGTATAATTAAAGAGACATTTTACATCCTCATTACACAACATAAATGAAAAATATACATACTGCTTATTATTTGTTATCAATACTATAAAAGTACAATACTTTTTATGAAAACAATACTCATATTTTTTTTTATTCACAAGTTTTGTATACTCTTGGAAGTAACAGTTTAGTAATACTTTGCATGTTTTAACTGAGTAATTTTGTCTACAATTCGATACGCCTTCATAGCATGTTTTAATGTTTCTGGCATGATTGACATACTTTAGTATTTTCTTCCATTTTTTAATATCACAGTATAAAGGGTTTGTAGTTTTTAATAGATTAAAAATAAACACTTTTAGGAACATCTAATGGGCTCATTGCCCCTGTAAATGTTAAGGTAATTTATTTTTATCGTTATTGGCTATATTTAAAGTAGAAATTTGCAAACCTCACAAAAAGGGACAAAGAAATATCCATGAAAGTTCGTGCTTAAAAAACTGACCTGACATGCTGCCAGGCAATAATAATACAAACTATTAACAAATTTGGTATTTCTGAGAAAAAAAAAATTCAATCCAGAACACTTTTACTATTACAGGAGGATCTGGAAAAGTTGGTAGGTGTGAATATAGTTGAGAAAAAACTAAATTAAGAGTTGGATTTAGATTTTTAAAAAATAGTAATACTTTTAAGTAACTGACTTAAAAATTGAGCACTTTTCTGGGATATAATTTTTCAAAATAAAAAGTACTTATAAGATATATACAAAACCTAGTAGAGTCCAGATCCTGCAAGTTAACAGTTGAGTCACATGGTCTTGAATGGGTCTATTAGATAAATTAGGGGACTGGAGGTAAAGTAAACAAATCACTTGGACAATTGGCATCTTTAAGTTCAAATTTTGTCATACAGTGCCAAAAGAAATCAGTTATAATGCAATATTAAGGAGGAAAATTCAAAGCAATTTCCTTTCTTGCTTTTGTATATGACCACCTTCCCAAAACGGCATTTCACATCTTTTATAAATTGACTGGCCCAAGGTCAACTTTCTTCTTGTTGAAGCCATAATATATAGGAATATGTAAGCAATTGGAAATGCAAATACAGTGTGTATCAAAATGATAGGTCCACCCGCATTTTTCAAAGTTTCGACTCTTAATTGAGATTAAGAATCACTTTTTTGGTAGAGATAATTATACAATAATCGTTATAACTATTAAGGAAGCAATTTGTTAAAATTAAATAATTCATTTTTATTTTATGTAAATTTTCATTCTGAGACCGTTTTGAAAAGATAAGTCCGCCTTTGTAAATCTTTACACCAAAACATTTATTTCCAGAAAATTTGTATAAATATCATAGTTTTGTCTTGCTGTGGGATTACGCTGGGTGTTATGAAGATATTTAAACAGATTTGAACATCACGTTGTAATCAAACGAAATGGGTTGTCGCTGCAGTCTTTTGCTGGTTGAGAAGAGAAATTTGATGCACTTAAGAAGTATGTAAAATCGAATAGAGAAATAGAAAAACTTTTAAACAGATCACATAATGTTGTAAACAATTTTTTGCGACTTACATATACTTATGGCAACAAAAAATCATCTGGGAGGCCATCAAAAGTGACACCCTGACAAAGAAGGACTATCGTAAAGGAGTTAAAATCTGGAAATACGAACTTATCCACTTTGCCGAGACAACAAAACCCTCTGATATCAAAATCTACGGTTCATAGAGTGGTAAAGAAGTTCGGAAATTTAGTTTACTTGAAGTGGAAAGCGGTTTCAAAATTAAGAAAATTCCACACAAAGAAAAGCGATGGAAATTCGCACAGGAAATGATGAAGGAAAGAAGACTGGCATCGAGTGATATTCAGTAATGACAAAAATTCAACCTGTATGGTCCAGAAGGTTGGCAGTATTACTGGCACGATCTGCGTAACGATAGAGAGATACTCTCGAAGAGGCAAGCTGGTGGTTGTTCCGTTATGGTATGGGCCGGATTCGAACATGCAGGAAAAACTGATATAGCATTTGTAGACAATCGTTTGAATGCTGCAGCCTACCAACAGCTGCTTGAACAATATTTTCTTCCACAATCAGAGCACATTGGAGGCCCATTCTTCATATTCCAAGAGGACAAAGCTCCTCTGCATACTGCAAAATCCACTTTTGAATGGTTTCTGGATAATGGCTACATATTATTGACTGGCCACCTTGCAGCCCCGACCTGAATCCGGTAGAAAACATGTGGGGCCTACTCGCAAGAGCAGTGTATGCAGGCGGAAGGCAGTACAACTGTTCTACAGATTTGAAAAAAGCTACTTCCTCCGAATTTGCAAAAATCGAGACAAATTGTTTGTAAAATCTTGTAGAAACCATGCCAAATAGGATTTATGAGCGTATTTCGAAAAACGGTGGAAAAATTTCTTATTAATTCAACACTAATTTTAGGTTTGATCCAGTACCATCTTTTTAAAACAGCTGTTTCACATATTTTTTGTTTTTCTTACAATTCCTATGATTTGTATATTATTTATGAATTACTTTTTCATTGTATGAACTAATGTAGTTTATAAAATAGTACTTTGTACACAATAAAAAATGTTTTCCCAACATAACTTTCGTTTTAACTGGTGATCTATCATTTCAGTACGCACTGTAATTCCACTCCTGAACATCAATTTTGATTTGAAAAAATTGGAAACAAAAGATGAAAATATTGTATTTATTACTTTCAACAGAACTTTTTTATTAATGTGAAACAAAAATTCTACAGCAAAACTCCAATTATCCGAACTTCGACTATCCGAATCGCTGATTATCTGAATCGCTTTCAGGCACGGTGTCCGTGAATTAGATTTAAGTGGCCAGAAGTTATTAGCAGACTCCAAAGCTGCAGATGATTTTATTGAAAAATTTTAAGTTGTAGCAGACTCCTACGATCCTCAGTTTTTGTACAACGCTGATGAAACCGGTCTTGTTTGGAAAGCTCTGCCTAAAACAACTTTAGCATCTAAAAGGTAGTGTAGTGCTCCAGGACATAAAGTTATTAAAGACCGTGTTACTGTGCTTAACTGTGCGAACTCTGAGGGGAACCTTAAAATACCCCTTCTGTTGATAGGGAAATCAAAACACCCAAGAGCATTTAAAAATGTGAAAAAGCATCCCCTCTTTTATAAAAACCAACCCAACGCTTGGATGACTGCAGTATTGTACCGAGTGGTACAACGAAATTTTCATCCCTGAAGTGAAAAAACACCAAAAATCTCTTGGAAAAGAAGAAGGCAGTAAAGTGCTTTTGATTGTTGATTATGCACCAACTCATCCCACCGAAGATTTGTTGGAAAGAGGTAATGGCCAGTTTAAAACAATCTTTTTACTGTCAGACGTCACAAGGTTGTTGCAACCAATGGACCAGTCTGTTATCGAAACCATGAAACGCCATTACAGAAGGCAACTTTTAAGGAAACTTTTGGTAGAGGGCGAAGACGAAAAAGGTGTGTTGGCTAACCACAAAAAATAAATTTGAAAGATTGCGTTTACATGGTGGTGGAAGCTTGGAGCTTGGTTAAGGCAGTCACATTAAGGTGTGCGTGGAACAAGTTGAAAGGCCTATCAACTAAAGAGAAGGAAAAGGAGAAAAAGGAAAACGAAGCTCAAGAAAAGGAAAGTGAAGAGACAGGAGAAGATGAGGATGACGTGTCACTTGAGGAATTCAGAAACATTCTTTTGAAAATTCCTAGTTGTTTAGAAGTAAGTGCTGAAGATATAGGAGAGTGGATGGTGTGTGATTCGTCAGATCCTGGGTTTCAAATTCTAAATGATGATGAACTTATTGAAAGTGTGAGAGAAGAAAGTGTCAAGGAAGAAGATGGCCTTAATATCGAAGTTGAAGCAGACTCAGGACCATCTGCTAGTGAAGCATTTGCCAGCCTTGAAACAGCATTGAAGTGGATGGAGCGTCAGACCGAGTGTGACCACATGCAACTTCTAACTGTCAAGCGGATGTGCGACTTGCGTGCCCGAAAACGGATGAAGACAGTCAAACAGCTTACTTTGACTGAGATGTTCAGCAAACAATGACTTTCATTTACAGTATGGTACGTACATAGTGTACTAATGTACAGCACTTCTAAGCACGCTTAACATGTAAAAGTGTTGCCTTTTCATTTAGTTAATTAAGAGCTCTTTTTCTTTAAAAATAGTTTTTTCTCCCATTTTAAACATACATACATACAATAATTAATTAAAATACACACTAGACACTTTTTACAGAAAAAGTCCAATTATCCGAATGGGGTCCGGTCCCAATTGATTCGGATGATTGGAGTTCTGCTGTACTTGAAAGAAATTTTCTTTTGTTGTCTATGCACTGTATCAAAGAAATTAGGTTAAAGGACCTACTACATTTGGCATGTTGATGAATTGCATCACAAATTTGATGTGCCTATGGCAATTTTATTGGTTTGCACCAATGATCAACGTTGGAGAGTGCAAAAGTGACAAACTGAAACATCCCATATTTGCTATTTTACGTACTTTAATTACTGAGTAAAATATAGGGGTTTCCTCAAATTCTAGATAATGTGTGTACTGCAGATATGTTCTTAAAATCAAATGAACTCATATGGTACACAGCCCCATGAGCAAGAAAACCATTAATGGGCCATTGAAAATAGTTCTTAACGGAAATATATTCTTTACAAAATGTTTCACAAGAATGCATACACAAGTCAATGGCTTTGTAAAGAGAACAAGAAATGGCACTGTAGAATTATACCTGATGTCTTTGAGGAAATCACAGATTGTATTAAAGGTTTAAATTCTTCCAAAAGCTTTGAATCACTTGCAAAAGCACAAATACACATATAAAAATGCAAGCACATTTGTTTTTCTCTTGGCACAATCGGTTTTGTCAGCTAAAAAGCAATGAAAATGGTTAAAATAAATATTAATGATAGTCACAAAAAATACTTCCAGGTCAAAATACCATTCACAATAAAAATTATATTGAACAAAACAGACAATTAAGCAGATCGTGTGATTCAAATATGAAATTAAATACACAAAATTAAAATATTTCTCATAGTTAAAAACCTGTGCAAAATACCAGTTTCATCCTTCAAACAAAATTCTAATTAATATTTCAAAGAATCATGATGAATTGTCATAGTTTTCAATGTTTGCAGACCTTTTAATCCGGAAAGAGAATTCCCAAAACTTAAAAATAATTCTCCAAGAGCACTGATAAACAGAATATGCATTTTGAAACTGAAAAAGTAAAATACCAAAAAGATTTCTTTAATTTTAAACTAGGCAAACTTTTTTGTTGCTATGGGGTTCTCAAAACAAGTGCTGAATTTATAAAATTTTATAAGTTGAGCAAATAGTAGAATTTTTTTGAAATATTTAACTTTTTGATCTATAAGTCACAAAATTCTTCCAGTCATTTTCTTTACAGTATTTCTGAGTTGAGATACATTTTTTTTAAAACCTAATTTCACAGAGCTATGGTCCAAAATCACGCTCTTTTTATATTTTTTTGTTTTAGCTTCCAAATTAAAGCTTTATAAAAGATTGTTTTACTTTCATATTCCATGGGGTTTTTTCCAATGGCGGGCACATATAAACTGAATCATTGGCCACTACAAGGCCGGAATTGATGGCCACTTGTGAAGGAGCACCCAGTGGGATGACCATCATTGCCCTTAACAAAGGACAGCACAATTTACATCTGTGCCCTAACCCCGGATTCAAAGCAGGAACCTTCCGATCCAGAGGCCAACACCTTAACCACTAGACCGGTTGGTCGGCAACCGGCATTATTTGCAAGCAATGAGGCAATCTCCATCTTGAAAGGTTCTGTGATGTAGTTAGTTTGTATATTTTAATTTCTTTTTAGAAACTTTGAATCATAGTTGTGTTATGAAGCATGCAACTGTAGTCTACAAAATATTTCCTTTAAAAGATTATAGCTGAGAGAATGTTTTGCAGTAGGTAACATGCATTGACAGTTAAGTGGAAAAACATGGTGAAAAAGTTCATTCGAATGCCATATTATTCTATCTATGATGTCATTTAGTACTCACATAGTTCTCTACATGTTGCTCATGTTTCAAATATCAATACTTTCATACTTAGAATTGTGAAAAAATGTAGCTTTATAATTAATGTGACACTGCTATCGTCACGATCGCTTAAGTTAAGTTTAGAAAGATTCTGGAATAGAAAACCGTGTTATCACCATTCTCAGCAATTGAAAATCAAACACCAGTGATCACTTATTTGACTTTCCCAGACTATTCCGGATCATCCTTTGGCCTTTCTACTCCTTTTGATACTTAAATCACGGGATTCTCCCTGATTATCTTAAGGTCAAGGGCAGAGGTGTAATACATCACGAGTTTGTATCTTTGTTTCTTAACCCCCTAATCTAATTAAGTTTCTGAGTTCATCTGGGGGACATGGGAAACAATCGATAGATAACAGCGTGTTAGTAATCACTGGAAGCTTCTATAACAAACATGGTACCCGCATAAAAAGGGTGGTGCTGATTTGAACAAAAGAGGAAGAGGCAGCAAGAAGGCAAGAGGCAGAAAAGGAGAAAGAGAGAGTGAGAGCCATATCCAGCAGGCACGTCTAGGCCTATAGTAGCAGGATGGAAACAGAATATGCATCACTAAACAGGACGTTGGCAGGTGGGGTTCTATAACCAATTTATTCTATATCCATATTCTATCCGTTATTACTTATAAATATATTTATCTTAAGCTATAGAGAAATGCTCGTTATTTCAGACAATAAATGATACTTCTTAAACTTTGATTTGTTCTTGAAGCATGCACCACCGCGACATTAAACAGAAAAACAATGCATTCCCATAAACAGACCAAAACAAATATTTAAGTGTTACCTGTGCTTGACAGCCACAAAGAATCCTAAACCGCTTCGCACTTTTACTTGGCTCATAAACAGAGAAGTGGAGGTATCCCAATGGATGTAAGTCATCTGGGATGCACTTCACAACCATAGTATTCTTGGTCACTCTCTGCACAAGTTGTTCCTCAGGTTTCGCGAGCAACGAGGCAATCTCCATCTTGAAGGGCTCTGCGATGAGCATCGACTTCAGCACCACCTTCTTCACCACCAAAGGCTCGGCATCAGCTAGGCAATTGACAACTGAGTTCGTGTGGGAACAAGGGTAGAAATTCAATTGCAGTGTCCCAATGTCTTCAATAGGTTTCAAGCAGCCAGGAGCGTAACAGGTGGCAGCACTTCTCTTGATGATGGTGACTTCGGCTTCATCTTGCAAAGATTCGATGCCTTCAATCGTCGGGAGGTGGACGAATGTGCGTCGATCCTCGTCCGAGTCTTGCAGTTTTACGGAATAAATATGCAGTGGGGAAGAGCTGATTATTTTCACTGCATCCACTTCTGGGGCAGACTTTTTCTTCTCCTTCGGCATTTTGAAAACGAGTTTGCATTCTTTGTTCTTGCATGAGAGTCCTCGCGTCCCATTGTAGATACCACATTTGGGACACTTGCGCACTCCTCGTAGAGTGGGCTTCCCCAAGTCTTCGAATAAGTTTCGGCTTTTGTTAGACATGCTTTCCAATGATACTGATCTGAAACAAAAAAAATTTTAGAACAGTAAATTAGTTATAGAATTAGTGAAATAACACATCAAGGATTAAGTTCTTTCCAATTGTATAAAAACAACAATTAAAATAATTTATGTTGCGGTGAGTAATGGCTTCAAAAACCATGGATTAACGAAGAAGCATTTTAATAAAACAAATTATTTACTTAGAAGTTAAGACATAATTAAGTAGAGAAAGAAAAGCATGTTCATAGGCTCACATTATTAGTCAGAACATTAGTCCAACCAAATTTTTTAATTTCATGTGAAGTAACATCACAAGTTGAGGTGTAAGTATATGCTGGTAAAAATATCCAACAGCTTCTTTTTTTAAATAGGTAATCATTATTCACAAATAATGAAATTAATTAATTAGATTGATTTTAGACCAGGGGTTCCCAAGCTTGTTGAGGGAAGGGCTACATTAGAAAATTGCTGCATGTACAGGATATTCATAATTCGTTTAATATGACAACGAATAAACTACTTAAAGCGCAAATAAAAAGTACAATATAGAATTTTTATTAAAGAAACTAATTTACACAAGTAATTCCATACAGTTTTTATGCTTTAGATCAAGACTTCTGTTTAAAACATTGAATGAGTTGGTTACACTACAAGTGAATAAAAGAGAGAACAATATAAACCAGGGTGTAAAAAAATCATGATTTAAAAAAAAATCAATTAATCGGATTTATTTGATTTAAATCGGATTTATTTGATTTAAATCAAAAATCGGATTTTTTTAATTTAAACTTCTGTAGGGCCTATAAATTTGTTAAATAAAAAATTTAGTTTCTGACATAACATATAAACCAATATTTATTTAAGTAAACAATCGGAATTTGTGGTATGGTAAATTAATATTTATTTTACTAAAAATCATTGTGTGTTACATGGTAATACATTTAAAAAATGAATTTTCAAAACAAGAGCAAAAGATAAAACAATTGTTTAACTTTAAAACACAAGTTGACATCCTACATAGTTTTTCTTGAGTAAATTAACATCACTGTGTTAACAAATGTATCAGCAAGTGTAAGTGAGACCTAAATTAGTCTGATTAAATAAATATTTGTTATGTGTCACTACTCTTAAATTGAAAGGTGACTGTTTCAGGGTGCATTTTGCAAAATAAAAGATGTTCATAGTGTTTAAACTTTCATCCTTTAAAATAGAAAGCTCAGTTGAATTTTTTATTTAATAAATTATTAATCACATTAATTGCGTTATTTTGTATTTATGTCTCAATTAAAAAAAGTAGTTGAAGAATCACTATAGCTAAGCCATTGGTCAATCAATTAAAGGGGTAACAAGTAGTTTAGGTCTACTTTGTGGTGATTTTCTTTGGCTGTCTTGACATTTACGTAGATGTAGGCCTACTGCTTTATTGTTTGTAACATAAAATTATGCATGAACATTGTAAAAACTTTCAAATAGATGTCAACTTATTTTTTACTTTACTGTTTGGCAGAATCCCTGACTCATCACTCAACAGATTACTTAGTCCATAGACACCTCAAACTATTTGCAAGTGTCCAGTGCCAAACATTTTTTTTTAAAAGCTCATCAGTACGAGGTGTAGCCATTAGTGCTGAAATCATCATGAGTGCAGAAAGTTCAAAGCATTTGACAAATTCTGTGATTTTTCTAGGGTTTATTTACTTAGTTATAAAAATGTAAGATTGGTTGTGATTTAAATCAATGATTTTTAAAAAAAAATCATTTGATTAAAATCATGATTTTAATCGTTGATTTAAATTAAGTGATTTAAATCTTGACACCCTGATATAAACTATGAAATGCTGGTTAAAATTTCTTTCAATTTATTTCACCCAAAAAGCATATCAAACATTAAAACAGTCACAAACCAGGTATTACTTAAGTACTATATTCTCCATCAGAAACACATAAATACAACAGGCAGTCATAACCTACAGTTTGTAGGTTATGTGTGACTGCAAATAAATTGCAAAAAGAAAGATTACATTTCTTTTTTAATTTAAAAAATTGTTTTTATATTTTGATTTTTTGAACTAAGAGTTGAGTACATCATCTTATTAGATGGTCTGGCAGATCTAGTCATCTGCATTTATCAAAGTTGGCACCCTAGCTGCATTCAGGTAACAGGGATTTCAGTAAAGCCACTTAACATTTCTAACTAGATGTTTATTTATAATTGTAAAATATTTCAATAATTTAAAAAATTATGTTTCATTATTAATTTTTTAAGTCAATACATCTTCTACAGACCAGATACCCTTATTCCACATAGTTTGAGAATTCTTGTGTTGAAGTGAGATTGGTCTCCAAATTTCTATGCTTGATCATGACTGTCTTTAGTCTCCTGCATACAGTGAAAAATACAACAGAGCCTGTTCCTGGATTAATCAAAATATAATAATTAGTCAACCATTAAAAATACATCTCATTTTCTAAATCTTAGTAATTCCTTTAAAATAGTGCATTGGGCATTCAAAGAACAGTAATAAAAATGAGATGCAAGCTATAAGGGTGGTAACAAAATCCTCTAAACAAGTTTGCTGATTGTGTCACAAAAATACCCCTGAATTTATAATTCATTTGAGAAATGTAGTGATCCGTAATTGGTATTGATATACAGTATCCACAAGACAATATTTTTAAATATTTAGTGTCAGATGGGGTAAATGCATCATTGTCCACAATTGTTTTGTATTTTTTCTCTTCTGATGTTTTAAGGGTTGGAACCCTTAATAGAACTCTTACAATAGCAATTGAAAATACTGGAAAAAAATACAAAATATTTTGATTATGAACTTTTTACACCTGATCCTACATTATCCTACTATACATCAAAATCAAATGCATAAAAAACATAAAAAATTGGTGCAGCTTCAATCTACATTTATAGTACTAGCAACGCGCTTTTTTTGGCGAACTTCTAGTAGCGAGTTATGGCAACCGATCTGTATTATGAATATTGCGGGTCTCATGTAAATTCTCGGCAAGCGGAAAGTTTAAATTTTCATTTTGAATATTCTACAAAGTTTTTTCAAAATACGTTAAACTGTCATTTGATTTCATTGGTTCATTTGAAATAATTCCTTTCTTGGCAACTTTAGAAGTGTGCCAAAAAAGCGCCACGGCCGTTTTCACCGCTATAAATATAGACTGAAGCTTTAGCAAATCAAATCAACAAAAATGTAATTGCAAGCAAAAATTATCAATTGAAGGCAAAAAAAAATACCATCATTAGTTACACAACTTTCAAATTGTATTGCTGGCCTCATGGTGACGAGACGACCTGGCCGCAAAAAACCATGGCGTTGTGTTCGAAAATTATGATGTCAGTGTTCCCTTTATTCAAATAACAATTTCGACTAACACGGTTTATTTGATTCTCAAAAGTAATTCTAATCGCGCTTCTCTAAATAAAACATACAGTAATAGTTGTCGTTTTTATCAAAATTTTAAAAGTACCCTGATTTTTTTTTATATTTGGAAATTTCCAGAATTAAATGTATCTGATTTCCTGGTTCTGTTACCACCCTGTTTATATATATAGGTTCGCCGAATTTCAGAGAAGGTTAGCCTATTCATGCTGATTAAAAATAAGTCCTTGTTGGTAAGAGTTCCAAAAATTTTATGTCTGCAATGTTAAGTGTTGTGTTGCATTAGAGAAACTTAGGTAACCTTGTATTAACTCAGGTCTAATCTTTATATTTATTTGCATGAAAGTAAATGCTAGCAATGGAATAAAATCAAAGAACTTGCAAAAAATTACTTTAATAAATTTCTAATTTTCTGCTTGAAGAGACTAAGCAAAAATTTAATCCATTTCCTCCTCAACAGAAAATCCACCTCTACATGAAAAAGAGCCACAGGAAATACTCTGGAAACCACATTTCAAGTCTGAAAATATAAGCAAAGTAAACCATACTTGTAAGATTTTTTTATGCAGTTACTAAGGAACAATATTAAAATGCAAATGCTTTTAATTTTCAAAAGATTATATCTGGAGAATATTTATTTTATAGACCTATTTTAATGAATCCCCAAATCAACTAAATTTTAAATAATCTCCAATGAAAATACAATACTCTGATGTAAAGAAATAGTTGTGATTCAACAAATTCTTATATTCACAATACAGAGTTAATTTTCCAGAAGCAATTCCAATACTAAGCATTCCAGAACATAATTTATGAGCTTGAATGTTTTTCAGAACTTTTTGAACAGCTGTGGTAATATAATGAATTGAGTTATAAGAATTTTTTTGGATTGAGTATAATTTCAATAGTTAAATTAAGTGTTTTGAGGAAGATAAAAGAACACCAATTTTATACACTGTGCTTTAAGAGAAGTTAATCATGCAATTTAATATTAATGCTTAACATTGTCTATAAGAAAGACCTTTATAATATTTTGCAATTTCTTAACAAAATTAACAAAAGTGCAGTGGTTCTTTAAAATTTTTAAACTGAAGTTTCAAAACATAGTTTAAACCAAAAATAAAAATTTAAGAAAAATATTTTTAAAATACTTTAAAGAGAAAATAGTTTTGATAGTTGGTATCCACTTTTTATTTTCAGTTTACAAAAGAGCAAAACTGTTAATTCTTTTAAAGAAAAAATTACTAACTGAAAATTTGTTTAAATGCTTTAATTATAAATGTAAAAACACATTGCTCAAAAAAGATTTAAAAAAAAAAATTAAACTATCAAAGTAAAGTTTTAATGAACACACTAAGTTTCTACAAACTTCCCAATAAAAAAAATGTTTATAATAATCATTTGTTCATAACTTACAATTAGATTATATAAAGAGATGGATACACCAAAAAGCAAATAAAGTTACAAGATTAAACTAAGAAAGAGATCCTTCAGAGAGAGAGATTAAAAAGAGATCCTTCAGGCTCAAAACAACGTTAGGTACTAAGATTTGAATGCATGTAAATAAATTGGTTTGTTGCTCTAGTCAATCTTTTAGTAACACCCACCACACAATGGTAAATTATACATGGATCTTTGACTTAAAGATGAACTGATTTGAAACAAATTACTTTATTAACTGGGTCTGAAAGTTTTAAATCAATAGATGAAATATAAAACGAATGGGTTGTATACATATCAAAAAACTTGAAAATATATTCTAAAAAGAATAAATCTTTCTTTCTCTCGATCATTGAATTAGTATGAACTGTTACATTCAACAACAAAAAATAATACCTACAGTAGTTACATTTCAAAACTACATGTAACGCTGCGTTTAAAAAAAAATTTCGTAAGTAAGATCAGTTTCTCCAACCATTATGTTGATGATAGATTTGAACAATCAGATTAACAACTAATCATACAAATTCCGAAGTCATCAAGAAATCACTGAAATTTTTCGATTGTAAAGAACTATAAAAAAAACAAGAAATATATCGCTAATTTCTATCTTAAATACATTTTTCCATGACGCGGCATGAGATATTAAATGTAAACAAACAGAAAGAAACATTAAAAGCCAGGTTGCCAGATTTTTATTAAAAAATTTAATATATTTTGGTTATTCGCGGTTACGATTAATAGATTTTGCATTATATACAATTTTAATTCATCTTTAGAGTTGGGGTCTGGTCGTAAACTTGTGTCGCGGTTAAGGTGTTAGCCTCCAGATCAGAAGGTTCCTGGTTCAAATCCGGGTCAGTGCATGGATGTTTGTAAGCGTATGGTGTAGAGGCTGCTGGTACACCTTAAATCTGTCGTAACCGAAAGTCCTCACGTTGGGTTGGTGTGGTAGTTTGGAGAGTGAGGTGCTAGCTCAGGTGTTGCCGCGTCACCTGACCATGGTTCAAAATTACGAGGTGTTGTCCTCGGATTTTTCCTGGACAGTCGTCAAAAGTCCGTTATACGACGTTACTCTATTACGACATTAATTCAAATTACCTTACCTTACCTTTAGAGTTGGGAGACGGCACAGTTGCAGTACGGAGAAACGGACTAGCAACCAGAGGATTGCAAGTTCAAATCCAGTCAAAGAACGTGTGTACGAAGGGGTCTGGTCCACGTTAAGTCTGTCGTGGCCTCAAATACCCTCACATTGGCGTAGTGTGGACGTCTGAAGAGTGGGGTGCCAGTTCAGATGTCGCGTCGTC